>CM057452.1:1576842500-1579752500 GCA_016271365.2 Neoceratodus forsteri
GCCTGGTGCCAAAGGTCATGTAGACTGTCTTCTTGGCATTCAGGGATAGTTGATGTGAGGCAAACCAGAGCTGTAACTGATGGACGTCACGCTGTAGGGTGGTTGCTACATCGGCAGGGCGTATGCCTGAAGTAAACAAGACTGTGTCATCAGCATACATGTGGATAGAGGAGGAGGGGGAGCAGAGAGTGGGCTAGTCATTAAGGAAGATGGAAAAAAAATGGGACCTAACACAGAGCCCTGAAGGACTCCTGCGATGATGGGGAGAGGAGGGGAGATTACGTCCTGAATCCTAATTGCATTCTGCCTGTGAGATAGCAGGGTTTTAAATAATTGATTAGCAGTTTTTTTCTTGGGACTATACTAACTGTACAGAAAGTATTTATATGGAATTTCTAGAAGTGTTGTGTTTGTTAAATACAGTGAGGCAAGAGCTATGCATTTTCACAAAGATTTAGCACTTTTATGAGCAAAACGCTAATCAATTTTTAGAGTTAAATAAATCCCAGGAGATGGTCACTAAACCAGTTATAGGCAGGAGTAGACAGACCAGCTGCCGTGAGGGTGTCAAGAAGCAGGGCATGTGAGACAGTGTCAAAAGCCTTGGCGAGGTCGACAAAGATAGCAGAGGTGATGAGGCCCTTGTCCATCCCGGTAAGGATGGAGTCAGCAAGCCTGAGAAGGGAGGTGGTGGTGGAGTGATTCTTCCAAAAACCAGACTGGAACTGGATGAAAAAGGAGGAGTCGGAGAGGAAGGAGGTAAATTGGTAGAGAACTGGGTGTTCTTGGAGCTTGGGAGGGGAGGAGAGAAATTGGGTGATAGTTGCTGGGGGAGGGGGGGTTGGGGACCCTCGAGGGGTTAGGTCTTGGTACTAAACTCCCTAATCTCCCTTCCTCCTCCTCCTCCTCCTCTCCCCCATCTTTTCGCCCCCCCTTTGGGAGAGGGAGGACAACTGCGTGTTTCCTGGATGAAGGGACTGACCAGGTCAAGAAGGAGAGGTTTAGAATTGCAGAGAGGGGATAGGCAAATCTTCTGCATAATTCCTGGGCCATTTTACTCATCCACAGTTTTCATCACGGAAGGGGCGCCACCTTTACTCACCAAAATCCATCAGATCCTGCAAAAGTAAAATTCACTTATATTTAAAGATAAATAAATAATTTATTTATTACAGTCTAGGATTACCATTTGAGCTGGGAGCTCTTTACATAGGTTCCACGTCCTGTACAATAAAGAAAGAAAAAACTCAACAATACGAGTAATGTGAACAGTTTCACAGGGAGATAAAGTTAATACAGGATAAAATAAGATTAAGGGAGCGTAATAGCACATCAAGCAAAATATAAACAAAGTTATGAAGGGGTACAGTACTTGTCAATCCAGTGGAAGGAGAGTAAATAGAAGAAAAGGGGGGGGGGAAGGGGAGGAGGGTAGCAATAATAGTCCAAACTGCATTGCCTGGGAGGAGTGGAGGAGGCTGGGGAACTGTGGAGTTGGGGTCACCTTGATAACAAGGGGGGGAGAGAGTAAAAATAGGAGTGGTGTATAGACGCCCTGCACTGGCGGAGGAGATGGAGGAGAGTCTGGTGGCAGATGTTGGGAGACACTGCAAATTGGGAAGGGTGGTGGTGTTAGGGGACTTAAACATGCCAGGAACAGACTGGGAGACTATGACATCCTAGGTGGCCAGGGACCAGAGGTTGTTGGATATCTTTCAGGACGCGTTCCTAACTCAGCAGGTGGGGGAACCGACCAGGGAGGAGCGGATACTGGATGTAGTCATGGCAGACAGTGACCAGATTGGGGGCCTGGAGGTGAGGGACCCGTTGGCGGGGAGCGACCATGCCACGGTCTGGTTCTGCCTGAACCTAGGAAGGGTAGAAGGCTGCACAAAGACGGAGGTAACTGACTTCAGGGGGGTGGATTTCAAGGAAATGGGAAGGATCCTTAAGGAGCACTTGGATGGGATTGGGCCAGACATGGACGCTGACAGTAGGTGGGAAATCATCAGGAGGGGGGTGAAGGATGCTACCAGCACCTGCGCAAGAGTAAGACAAAAATGCGGTAGGGCCGAAAACCCTGCTGGTGGACCAGAGAGGTTCAGGAGATGGTGAGGGGAAAGGAGGCGGCCTATAGACAATTCAGGTGCTCAAGGAGTGAAAGGGACCGAGGGGAGTACGATCTGATGGCCAGAAGGGCCACTAGGGTGGTGAGGGTGCTAAGGCAAGGAAGGAGCAGAACCTGGCCTGGGAAATTAGGAGAGGGAACAAGGGGTTCTTTAGATACATTGGGGAAAAACGAAGGGTGAAGGGGCAGATTAGCAGGATTAAAACAGGGGAGGGATGGACACAAGACCCGGGGGAACAGGCTGAGGTACTAAATGAGTACTTCACCTCAGTTTTCACCAAGGAAAATGGGGTGCTGCATCAGACATGGAGGAGACTGTGAAACTGGGGAACCTTACTGATTGGCGTATGGGGGGCATCACTGCCAGGTGGAGGAAGGCAAAGCAGGGGGATGAGGTAGCGGAGGTGGAAATCATGGCAGAGAGAGTGAGGGAAGCCCTCAGTTCCCTTAAAATGGAAAAAGCACCAGGGCCAGATAAATTACATCCCAGAGTGCGGAAGGAACTGGCGGATGGCCTAGTGAAGCTCCTCAGCATCTCTCTGAGGACAGGGTTGGTGCCCCAGGACTGGAAGGTGGCGCATATAGTGCCTGTCCACAAGGGGGGATCAAGGGATGGGGCAGGAAACTACAGGCCCATCAGCCTGACATTGGTGGTGGGCAAGGTGATGGAGTGCATTGTCAAGGAGAGACTGGGGGGGGGGACCTGGAAAAGTTGGGGTGCCTGAACAATAGACAACATGGATTCGTCCCGGGGACATCATGTCAGACGAACCTCGTGAAGTTCTGTGACAGAGTGATGAGTGCTTTGGACCCGGGTAGACCAGTAGATGTCCTCTTTCTTGACTTCAGCAAGGCATTTGACTCTGTTCCTCATGGGGGCCTGTTGGATAATCTGGGAGAAATGGGGGTTGGGAACCAGATAATCAGATGGATAGGAAATTGGCTCCAGAACTGGACCCAGAGGGTCGTGGTTGGGATAGTCTCATCCCCAAGGAGGGTCATTAGTGGAGTCCCCCAGGGATTAGTCCTTGGGCCCCTCCTGTTCAGCGCTTACGTCTCTGACATAAGGAAGGGTATCAGGAGTGAGATAAGTCTCTTTGCGGATGACTCAAAACTGGAGGCGGTGGTGGATGGTGAGGAGGGGAGGGTGGCCCTACAGAGGGACCCGGAGGCTCTGGAAAGGTGGTCTAAAAAGTGGAAGCTGAGGTTCAATGCAGGGAAATGCAAGGTACCGCACCTAGGAGCCAAGCCAGACTGGGTGGCACACCCTTGGGGGAGGGATGCTACAAGTCTCGATGGCTGAGAGGGACCTGGGGGTGGTGGTGGATGTTAAGATGAACAATTGGAGACTTGTAAGAGGGCAGCTGCAAAGGCCAACAGGATGCTTGGATGCATCACTAGGGGTTCACCTCAGAAGGAGGAAAGTGATGCTCCACTGTATAACTGCTTGGTGAGGCTGCACCTCGAGTACTGCATGCAGTTTGGAGGCCACATTTAAAGAGGACATTGCACTCCTGGAAAGGGTCCAGAGGAGGCAACCAAATGATAGGACCTAGGGGAGAGGCTTGAAAGGCTAAATATGTACACACTGGAAGAGAGAGAGAAGGGACCGGGGAACATGATATGGGTCTTCAGATACATGAAGGGGTAAATGGGGAGGAGCAGTCAGGGTGCTCCGAAGGAAGGAGGGGGGCAACTAGAGGGCATGGGGGAAGCTGGGGAGATTCAAGGGAGGAGGTGCTACTTCACTGAGAGGGTAGTGGAGCCGTGAATGCGCTGCCTGGGGCTGCTGGAGGCAGAAACGGTGGAGGGGTTCAAGTGGGGGTGGGACAGGTACGGGAAGGTTTCTGGAAGCAAAACCAGTGCAGCAGAATATCTGAGATTGGGAAGGGAGAAGCGGGCACAGGTCAGCTCCCAGGGTGGGGCTGACCAAACGAGCAGACATGAAAGACCGTTAGGCCTATTCTGCTGCCATTTTAGTATGTTATTAAAAACACTAGAAAATTGGAGCTCAGGGGAACGGGGCCCCAATTGTCTTATAGGAGGGAAGCGTAGGTGGGCACCAGAGAGCCAAGGTGGCAAGAGGCGTAGAGAGAGAGAGAGGAAAGGAGGTGAGTAGAGTGGTGGTAGATGCTGCAGATCAGGACGTAGGACTAATGAAGGCATTCACATCGGGAGTTCAGTTGAAAGTGATTTCCTCACAAGATCATTTCCTTGCACTCACAAATTAAGTAAATGAAACATTATTCACCATTTTAGTTTCTGGTGCTTCTTTAGTGACTACTGAGAATATCCCTTCCTATCCTTACCTACTTGCTAATGAAATCTCTGTTTATCCCAACACAGATAAAACTGAGGCCCTAGCTTCAAATGAAGTTTCTGTTATGTGTTTATAACGTATGGCGGAATGTTGTCATACACTATGTCGAATTCTGTCTTTTTATACTATTATACCATTGAATTGATGTCACTATGTTGTTAACCCATCGATGGTATGTCACATCGATGGTATAACAGGGTTCGCTCTGCGCATGCGCACAGCCTGAAACAGCCTTCCTGAAACTACTACGGCAGTGAGAGCATGACCCAGAGCAGAGCAATGGTGACTGAAAATAGCAATAGTAAGGACTCTGCTTGATTTTTTTTTAACTAGCTATGACAACCATACACTATAAAATATAATGTATAGTCATATATTGGCGACTAGTTTGTGTAACTCTTGAGGTTACCGTGGTGACAGATTACAGTGTCACCATGGCAGCCTCTTGATGGTTAACAAACTGGTTACCGACATATGACCATACATTATCCTCTGTTAGTGACTGTGGATGTGAACATTCTGGCAGTGGAACTGAGCAGAATTTTGAATTCCTGTGTTCCATGATATCTGTATATTCTGGGTGAATGCCACTTACAGAACGTTAGAGGAACCATTTTCTCTATGGCGTAAGAATGTAACCTATATTATGTAACCACATGCAACCTAAGTGTACTCTTTGTTCAATGTTTTGCACCTCTACTGTTTTCTCTGTTGTAACCTGCACTATGTAACATTATCTACCCTCCCTGTGACGATGTGCCTTTGTAAATGAGTCCTTGACTCAAAGGTCATAAATCCGACTTGTTCAAATAAATAAATAAAATATATTTTATAATTACTGTGCTATAAAAATCTATTTGTAACTGAAGATTTTTCATTTACTTATTGCTAAATTTTGATCCCATTTATAAATGCAATAAAACACTCCAGGGTGTGCTTCGCTGTGGTATAACGACACATCTTGGGTGCTTGAAGGCACTCAATGATGCCTCGTACCACACCTAAAGCATGCTGTTTTACCTCAGCAATGCATACCCTGTTGTATCTTATTGTTTAATTGTAACAGGGGTAAGAACATTCACTCATGCACTTGTTTAACCTGTACACCAGGGTCTGCAGCAATGTCATTATGCCCCAGCTGGAACTGTGTTTTTTTTTGTCTTCTGCTCATTTTTTATACAGAACACAGTATTTTCATATTAAAAATCATTAAAACATTTTTAAAGCTGGCCTGCTGGTGCAGCGGTGGAGTTATCATTTGCAGGGCTAATGACCTGGATTCAGGAGAAAACTCAGGATGTCAGAGGGTCGTTGGGGGTGTGCGAGGATCGAACATCCTTAGGACTGCTGTCTTCTGGGGTGGGAGGGACATTGAGCTTGGCACTTGCCTGGCCACTAGTGGCTGCTAGGGGGATTGCAGCCAGACCACACAGTGCTGGGGGTGGTGGAGTGGCAGCCACTGACATCTTCTGTGCAGGACTATCTTGTGCAGCATTGCATATCCGCTTCTCCAAGGGGAGGCGGTCAAGGTGGAAAAAAACACCAGTCATTGCATAGATGATGGGTTTGATTCTCACAGGTCCCGTGCCGGGGGCAGGGCCATCTCTGGCTCACAGCATCCATGTGTTTAGTGCTATAGGGGAGGCTGCCAACCCCCACCATGGGGTGGGTGCTGGATGAGACGGAGGTTGGTTCCAGAGGAGCAGGGTGGGGGGTTGGGGGTCTTTCCTGGAGTGACCAGACCTGCACAAAAAAAAATGTAATTAAAAATATTTTTATATGGAACCCATATTGTAAGTACAATAAGACACTTCAGAACTGTGTAATAATGGTTAATAACTGCACATTCCTCATGTGCTTAAAGGCACTCTACAAAGGTCCTCATGCATGACAACACACATGAGGTATGTGATTATTGACCCATATTCAATACTCTGGCATGTTTTACTGCATACATGTCTATGTATGTGTATTCTTTGCATAAAATCTTTGTTAATGCACCAGTTAGAGTAACCAACACCACAAAAGTAGGGAATGTGGCATTAGGGTTTCGAACCCTTACTTCTCATCCCCAGCTCCCAAGCAGCAAAAGGAAAAAAAAATAGGGTTTGGGGTCTCTGGAGTCTTGGCAAAGCAGTGGTGGGATCTTCCTTGGGGTTGTTGGTCCTAATACTCACCTCTCCTCCACAGACCGAAGACTTCAGTCTGAAGCACAAGTTCCAGCCCCAAGTCAGTGCCTATATATATATAGTCTTCAAGGTAGAAAAGTATGTCTCCCCACATGTTGCCAACAAAATCTCTTGTAGCTTTCTTCACCTAGGGCCCGATCATATGTGACACTGATGGCTTAGGGAATGGGGTGGGTATTACAATAGACAACCCCAAGGGAGACCCCACCACTGATTCGCCAAGACTTGCAAGTCGTTGGGTGAAGGTGGAGGCAGTGAGGACCATCCTGAACAGGGTTTCCCCCAAAGGGCCAGCACCAGGTCCAAGCTTTGCCCTCTGTTGTCGTCCCGTGGAGATGATGTCGCACAAGGGAGACTAGTGCACATTCTGTCCTCAGAAGATGAAAACATCACCTTTACAATGCAGCACGCTCAGTGCTCCATTCACTCTCCCCTCCAGCCTCACCTATGTCTGGTGGGAAGCCACTCTAAACTCTTAAGGGAGTTCTCAAGTTCCTGCTCACAGCAGTGTGACAAGCCCTGAACCAGCAGAAGGCCTACATTTGAAATTCCGGCACATACGAGTGTTCCTAGAAGTGAAGAGCAGCAACTTTGGGACACTTCACAGTGGCCAACATCGACAAGTATGGAGTTAACTGCAGTCGGTTTCGCCCAGAGCAATTTGAATTATACCTTGGTCTAGTATATGAACCGGGGCCGGATAAATTACATCCCAGAGTGCTGAAGGAACTTGCGGATGTCCTGGCAAAACCCCTGGCGGAGCTTTTCACCATCTCTCTGAGGACAGGGTGGGTGCCCCAAGACTGGAAGGTGGCGCATATAGTGCCTATCCACAAGGGGGGATCAAGGGAGGCGGCAGGGAACTACAGGCCTGTCAGCCTGACATCGGTGGTGGGCAAGGTGATGGAGGGCATTGTCAAGGAGAGGCTAGGGGGGACCTGGATAAGTCAGGGTGCCTGGACGATTCACAGCATGGATTCATCCCGGGGAAATCGTGTCAGACAAACCTGGTGGAGTTCTATGACTGGGTGACAAGTGCCTTGGACCTGGGTAGACCAGTGGACGTCCTCTTTCTAGACTTCAGCAAGGCATTTGACTCTGTTCCTCTCGTGGGCTTGTTGGATAAGCTGGGAGAAATGGGGGTGGGGAACCAGATGATCAGATGGATAGGCAATTGGCTCCAGGACCGGACCCAGAGGGTCGTAGTTGGTGGGATAGTCTCATCCCCAAGGAGGGTCATTAGTGGGGTCCCACAGGATCAGTCCTTGGGCCCCTTCTGTTCAACGCCCACGATCTGACATAAGGACAGGAATCAGGAGTGAGATAAGTCTCTTTGCAGATGACTCGAACTGGGCGGTGGTGGATGGGGAGGAGGGAGGGTGGCCCTGCAGGGAACCTGGAGGCTCTGGAAGATGGTCTAGAAAGTGGAAGCTGAGGTTCAATGCAGGAAATGCAAGGTACTCCACCTGGGGCCAGAACCCAGGCCAAGTGTACACCCTGGGGGGAATGCACAAGTCTCGATGGCTGAGAGGGACCTGGGGGTGGTGGTGGATGTCAAGATGAACAACTCTGAGACTTGTAGGAGGGCAGCAGCCAAGGCCAACAGGATGCTGGGATGCATTGACGGGGGATCACCTCAGAAGGAGGAAGTAATACTCCTCCTGTATAACTGCTTGGTGAGGGCCGCACTTTGAGTACTGCGTGCAGTTTTGGAGGCCACACTTAAAGAGGGACATTAACCTCCTGGAGAGGGTCCAGAGGAGGGCAACCAAAATGATTTGGGGCTTGGGGACAGGACCTATGAGGAGAGGCTCAAAGAGCTAAATATGTACACATTGGAAGAGAGAAGGGACCGGGGACATGATAGAGGTCTTCAGGTACATGAAGAGGGTAAATAGGGGAGGAACAGTCAGGGTGCTTCTGAAGGAAGGAGGAGGGGCCACTAGAGGGCATGGGTGGAAGCTGAGGGGAAGATTCAGGGAGAAAGGAGGAGGTGCTACTTCACTGAGAGGGTGGTGGAGCCATGGAATGCACTGCCTAGGGGCTGGTGGAGGCAGAGACAGTGGAGGGGTTCAAGAGGGGGTGGGACAGGTACAGGGGAAGGGTTCTGGAAGCAAAATCCAATGCAGCAAGAATATCCGGAACTGGGAAGGGAGAAGCCAGAGAAGGCGAGGGGGACAGCAAGGTCAGCACCCAGGGTGGGGGCTGACCAAACGAGCAGACACAAAAGACCGTTAGGCCTATTCTGCTGGCATTTTAGTATGTTAATATGAATGTTTAAAATCAATCCTTCAGTAAAAATGGAAAATGGATAGAATTGTAACCTCCTTTAAAAAGGAAAAAAAGTTACTGAGAAACAATAATCGGGTTCAGTGCATTTCTCTTACAAATTTTAAAGTGAAGATCAGGATTCCATATGGAATGCTGGAAGCAGTGTTGGAAGATTTGCGTTTTCATACAACAAGGCATCAGTGACCTTTTTAAACTTGGGGAATGGTCATCACTAAAAGATTGCAACCTTTTTATTCAACGGTGAGTAACCGTAACCGATTACAGTTATTTGGTGGTAACTAGGTACTGTAATTATTTTTTGTAACTTTATATATGATTTTTTTTTGGGGGGTATTATTTTCTCTCCTCCAGAGCTCCGGCTATGACCCCCACCCTCCGTTGTTCCCCCCAGCGCCATCCCCGGACATCAGACCCCCTCCCTTGTGCACCCCACGACTTGCCCTTCGCGGCAGGGTGGTGGGGAGCGACTCAACCCACCCCAACGGATCCATGCCAGGGAGGTGCCCTTCCAGGAATGGCGCCGCGAGGGAACAACTTCATGCTGCCGGGCTCGCTTTTCGCTGTTTTCCTCGGTAGTCGCGGTCAGCGATGCAATGACGCCAGCGACTGGGTGCACGACGCCCCATGCGTGCCCCAATCATGCAGTCTGCCACGACTTCCCCAGGCTTGCAGCTACGTGCTGTCAACCCCCAGCCTCCGCTAGAGTCAGGTGGCCCGGACGCCCAAATCCCCTCCCGGAGATGGAGGCAGTCATGGGCTTGCTCAATCCATCTCCTCCCGCCGACCACGGCAACCCATCCGTTCAGAACATGGGTCACCTGCGTGGCGCGAGGTGTGGCGACCAGCACCTCAACCCTCAGCGCCACCGGGCTGGTTATATATGATTTTAATGTCATATAGCATGCAACATGTTGCATGACCTTTACTGGGTGTGCAATCTTTGATACTGAATGTACAGTTCGTAAACAGAGCAGGATTACAATGCATTAGGATAACGTCCATACAGATATTGTGGTAGCCAGGTTTTAATAAAAATGCAGAAGAAAAGTCCAGTCTGGTAGTGTTGTAGGAAAGTTCATTCTCACCTTTTCGTAGGCAAATCAGGAAATGTCCCTGTATTCCAGACCCCCTGCAGGTTTAATGTTCATGTGGAGGGCTGAGTTGCTCGGAGTCCAAGATTCCCTTTTGAAGAAAGCATGGGCTCAGTTAAGCTGTTTTTCTGTCCCATGTGCCTCGGCAGAATTAACTACATAATAGGGAGACTGTAACTTGCAAAAATAACATTTTTGACGTCCGCAGTTGAGTGGTGTGTACTCTCGTACCAAGCTATATTACGTTCTTAACGCCCCCAAGTTATAAAGAGTATTAACTATTATTATAATATTAAAGAAGAACCGTCGACATGACAGTAACATTATAAGCAAGAACAATAACATTTTGATGGTGTATAGTTGTACAGCAGTTGAGATGTAAAGCACATCATTACTGTCAGGGCCAGGACTCACAGACCATACATAAAGTTGTACGAATGTGAAAAATCACCCTTCTGTGTCTGAGGTTGTGAGCTATGCACGCTTAGTCAGGATCTGGAGAAAATATAAGGTTTTGTATTGTGTCTGACTTGCAGGTGTGCAGGGAAACAGAAGCTGTACTGTGTCGTCTCCCACCCCCGTCCTCCAGGAGTGTATTTTTAGTGACATGCAGATCTCTTTTTCTCACCTGTGTCTGCGATGATCTATTGGGGGGTAGGTTGCTCACCTCTAACTGCAGTTCTAGGAGTGGTATATGATTGACATACACACACACACACATATCCCCTGTCAAGTTTCCAATGTGCAAGACCTGACATCACAGGGTGGAGCTTGGGGCTATACCGCCTGGGTGGTGGAAGATGTTTGGCTTAAATATGTGCAGCAAATTACACTGTTCCAGTGGAACTGCTGTGGATGTAAACCATATACCACTCTTAGAACTATGGTTACAGGTGAATAACCTGTGTTTTTTTGTTTGTTTGTTTTGTTTTCTAGAGGCGTGGGTATGGTTCACCATCCCTACTCTGGCCGACTCATAGTAGCTCTCTGGGAGGAGGGGGTAAGGTGCGACTCTGAAGTAGCCATGCCTGGCTACACAGTAATAAGGCAGGACAGACAAGGCAACAAGAAAGGCGGTGGTATTGCCATGTATGTATCAAATGCATTCCAGTACACCTCTGTCCAACTCCTTGGTCACATTCCTCATACTGAAACCAAGATGATAAAACTTGTCCTGCCGCATACCTCACCGGTGTAAGTGGCAGGGATATATTGTGGCCCTGCTACCCCAGCATCTATCATCATAGACCACCTGGCTTCTCTTAAAGATATAGCTGTAGCCGGTGAGCTCTACATCCTCTGGGACTTTAATTACAACTGGTTAGATAAAGACTGCTCAAAACTATGCAGCAAGATTAAAGCCCTTAACCTCTCCCAACAGATTGAGCAACCCACTCGCCTCAACCCAAAATCTCAGAACCACTCCCTCCTGGACTGGGCTGTTACAACACACCCTCACAGGATTATTAAAGCTGGCCTCCTACCTGATTCACTGAGTGATTACCACATGATCAGAAAGGTGCACAGACCTACAAATCACCTCCCCCCAAGGACCCTTCTCACGAGAGCGTACAATTCCCTCTGCTTCAACTCCCTACTAAATGACCTCGCCTCTGCTGACTGGTCATTCATCCAACTGGCACCTTCCATTGGTCATGCTTTTGACATGTTCAGAAATCAAATTCTTGCTGTCTGGGACTATCATGCCCCCCCTCCAAAGAAGCAAAAAGGTGAGGGAAACCCATCTCCCCTGGGTCTCTGCCGACATCATTTCCAGATGTAGCGCAAGAGACCAGGCCTGGAAAAAACAAAGGCAAACAGGCACCCTGGAATCCCAGCAGCATTACCGTACCCTCCACAACAACTGTACTAAAGCCATAAGGCAGGCTAAAAAGAACTACTTCCGAGCGGCGCTCTCCTCTAATCTTAGCCACCCATCCAAATTCTGGAAATCTATTAAAACCTTGCTCACTCCCCCTGTCCAGCCACCCATCCCTACCCTAACTATTCAGGGCAAAAATGTATCTGAACCAAGCAAAGTTCCCTCAACTTTTAATATCTTTTTTACCAACTGTGCTAAATCTCTCCTAACAAACCTACAAATCACTGCACCTAACCCTCCCGCGTCCACCCAGCACTCCCCCCACGCCACCAAGTTCTCTTTCCGTCCAGTCTCCCCAACAGAAGTCCTAGCTGCCATACATTCCCTTGACCCCAATAAAGGCAAATGCCCTTTAGGACTGGACACCAAACTTCTATACCTGTCGGCCCCTGCCATTGCAGCCCCCATAGCCGACCTCCTAAACCTTTCCTTTTCCTCAGCTCAAATTCCAGCAGCTTGGAAGGAGGCAGTAGTTGTCCCGCTACCAAAGGGTGGCAACCCATCTGAGCCCGGAAACTACCACCCTATCTCCCTTCTACCAATTCTGGCCAAATTGTAGGAACACCTAGCTCTCTCCCAGCTCGCACAATTCCTTGATACCACCTCCTTTTTCACCCCCTACCAATCAGGCTTTCGCAAATCACATTCCACCATCACAGCGCTACTAAGACTCACTAATGATATTGCCTCAGGTATGGACAAAGGGTTCCTCACCTCAGCCATATTCATTGACCTGGCAAAAGCATTTGATACCATCTCCCACCCCAAAGTTATCACAAAACTGCACGATGCAGGCTATCCAATCTAGCCACCAGCTGGTTCCAAGCCTGCCTGTCTGGCAGGAAACGAGCAGTAAAAATTGGCCCACATGTATCCCCCTCACTCCCAGTCACCATGGGGGTCTCCCAGGGCTCTGTCCTGGGCCCCCTTCTCTTTTCTATATTTCTAAACAACCTACCACTGACATGCCCCAACTCAGCTATACAAATGTACGCTGACGATACCGTTCTGTACGCCTCTGGCCCTTCCAGTGGGGTCTTAAACTCTGCCCTACAGCAGGATTTTGATGCCATTCAAATCTGGCATAGGTCAAACCAACTTGTCCTAAACACAAAGAAAACAGTCTCCATAACCTTCGGCACGCAGCCTAGACTCTCCTGGCTAGCTGCTCCCCCCATTTTCCAGACATTGGACGGAACCGCCTTTGAATCCTGCACCTCCTTTAGGTACCTGGGAGTATGGCTTGATCACCATTTAGATTTCTCTGTCCACAATGACTCCCTACAGAAAAAACTACACCCAAAACTAGGCGCACTATACTGCAACAAAGGTTGCCTACCTACCTCGGTCAGGAGGGAACTAGTGCACAAAATTATTCTCCCAATCTTCGACTACGGAGTTGTGATCTACAGCGCAGCCCCCCAATCCACCCTGGCCAACTTGGACCCCCTTTTTCATTCTTTCTGTCGGCTCATCCTAGAATGCCCCACCACCATCTACCACTGCGACATATATAGCGCCCTAGCTCTTACCTCGCTGCACTGCAGGTGTTGGCTTTATTGCGCAAATCTCTAAGTAAAGTACTGGTCCAACTCCCTCCCCCTCGCCCCCGGACATACTCCTTGAGATGCTCTGACTTAAAACTACTACAAATCCCTGTCATGCACACTTCAAAGGGCCAGTTAGCTTTCAGACATAGGCTGCCCAAACTCTGGAATGACCTCCCTGCAGTAATTAGGCAGTCCTCCACCCCAAGGACTTTGAAAACTCTCCTCCAGGCCCACTTATCAGACATATGCAACTTCAACCTGAACTGTACAATTGTCCAACAGCTGGCTATAATTGTGTTTACCTGTTGTCACTGTCTGTTATGCACTGCGGTCATAGACCCAGACTATGATATAGCAACTCATGCACTCTGGTCTAAACTTGTAATAAATAACAAATGCATAGTCCAGCCTGTAACATTTCTGGACCTGATGTTTCACCCTATATGTACCCATTCTGAACCTGTTGTAAGCACCATTTGTATTCTATATATGTAACCCCCAGGTCGCATCTGGAAACGAGTGGTTCCCGCTCAGTGTGCTTATCTGGTAAATCTCTTAAATAAACAGAGACTGGAAAACCGAGGTCCCAAAACCTGTATCTCAGTGTGACTAAAGGTTGATGCAGTAGTGGGATATGAAGGTGTAGGCTGACATCCAGCTAGCAGACCTGCTGATTTCAGCATCCCTGGAAGCAGTCCTTGAGGCAGCAGCGTGTCTGGTAAAATGAGCTCTAAGCCCTACGGGAGGCTGCCTACCAGCCAGCCTATAGCAGAGGTTGATGCACAATGTGATCCACCTGCCAATCATCTGCTTTGCTGTCAGTCTGGTAGGCACTGCTTCAGTGTAAGTGACAAACAGCTAGCAAGCCTTTTCCCCGAACTGCAGCCGTGTGCTTCATATAATACGAGAGCACCCTCCTCAGGTCCAGGGTATGGAGCCTGCAGTCTGCCTCCGAGAATGTGTTGGTTAAGTAGACCGGTAAGTAAATCAACTGGTTTAAAGAGCCCCTGACAGCATTAGGAACAGTTTAAAGAAAGTAAGATTTATCTACAGTTCCATTCCATTTTCTTTATTATTTCATTTATTTTAAGTAACTAATTCCCCGTTTTCTTTATTACTGAAACAGTTGCATGAATACAAGATCCTTGTCCCCTAGACTCTTATCTGCCCCGTCAGCTAGTCTACACCTGACATCATCATACTCTGTTTATCACATCATAACTACCTCCACGGCAATATATTATGATGTCATAAACACAATTATGATGTCAAGTGTAGACAGGCAATCACAGCTAAAAGGGCAGAGATGCTGTTTAATGCAAACACCCTTAGTAATAAGGAAATAAGGGTGAGAATTACAGAATCAAATGTGAAATGTAAGATACACTTATGCCTGAATATTAAATTTTTTCAAAGATGTCTCAGCTGTGTCAGGAGCTCTTTAAGGTGAAACTCTGATGCAGCCTTTGGGAGGATCTTCGGGTGGGGCAAAGGACGACTTTGTTCCTGTGGAAGACCAGGTAAGGAGACTCCACTGAGAGAGCGCCTGTAGCTCCCCAGTCCATCTGGCTGACAGGATGGCCACCAGGAAGGCCATCTTTCAAACAGGTGTGACATGTTGCACCTCTTCATAGGCTCTATAAGCTTGCTCATATGACCATAGCCAACACCAACAGTAAGTCTTATGGTGGAGATGGTCCAGGCTCTTGAAAAAGTGCCCAACCACCTTCTCCTGGGCCACTGTTGGCTTACCAGCCCACGTCCAGTAAGCAGAGATGGCTGCCAATTTCTTTTTCTTTTTTTTTTTAAACTCTTTATCTCCTAACTTCTGGTGCATCTCTTAGGCTTCCTCACTCAGCCTGCAGCTCCTGACTGCCTGCCTGAACCGCCCTCCCCAACGACTGCATTGGGATCAGTACCTCGGCTCTCCCACCTCCTTGGAGAGGCCAAGGGTCCCCAGGGGGTAGAGTTGGGGATTGCGGCCGACATTGGGCATGTAGGCCTGAGCTCCTGGAGGTTGCCATCGCCTCACCTAGCCGATAGGGGCATATTTCTTGCTTTTTCTCCTCGTTTCCCTCCCTTGTTGGAGCTCAGACGTGCAATGACGTTGTGACGTCTGCCACAGCTCCACTCCTACAACAGCATTGCGCCACAGGTACCATGGTGCACCCCCAACTGCTGCCAGAGGCCGCTCGGGTGCAGAACATACCCCTACACCCTCCTCGGAAAGGGAGAGCAGTCCTCTGGATGCGCAGTCCCTTCCCTGCCGACTTCCGGCATCCCAAGCTTGTTCCCGAACCCGGGTGTGGCGTCCAGCGCCTCAGCCCTTAGCACCACCGGGCTGGCTGCCAAGTTCTCTTTAATGGTCATCGCTCACAGTCCCCAGTGAGAGAGGGACCAGAGGTAGTTCAAGGTGCATGCCACAGGGCAGGCAAGGGGCTCAGGCTTCTTGCCTTGGCACCAAATGGAGAATCTCTTCTATTTAAAGGCATGGCACTGGCATGCTGACTCTTTCCAGGAGGCCTCCACAACGTGGAACACGTCATCCGAAAGACCCAAGGCCTGGAACTCTAGCCTCTCAGGAACCAGGTCGGGAGGTGCAGGGACTGCAGGTCCAGTTGCAAGACCATCCTGTGTAGTCTGGTGAGCAGATTAAGCCAGAAAGGCAGTTGCCATGGAGGCCTGCTGCTGAGGCTCAGGAGATCTGGGTACCAAAACTGGAGCTAGTAGGATAATCCATGCCTTGTCCTTCTGGGTCGGGACAGAAAGCATACATGACGCCGGGGTTCCAGGGCCTTGTAAAGATGTCCCACAACAGTGCCCTGGACTGTGAAGGGTGAGCAGAAAAAAGCCTCAGTCTGGGGTTCTCCCAGGAGGCAAACCGGTCCATCAGAGGAGTGATCCACTGGGAGAACAGGTGGTTAACCACCCCCTGATTCAGGGACGGCAACTGCAACATATTTTCTACCTGGCTGAGAGCATCTGCCAGCTGATTGTACTCTCCTGCAACATGAATTATCAGGAGATCTATACTCAGGCTGTGCATGAGAGTCCAGTTGCAGAGGGCTTCCTGACGCAAGGAAAGGGAGTGAATTCCACACTGCCTCTTCAGGTAGAACATGGTCATGGTATTGTCCATCAGGACCTGCATGACCTGACTCTAGAGGAGTGAATTCCATCAGTGCAGGTAGCACTGCACAGAGCTCCAGAAGGTTTATTTGGTGATGGGACTCCTGGAGCCACCAGAACCCAAGGGCTCTGTGCTCTCCCAGATGCGCTGTTCACCCCATGAGAGATGGATCCACCGTGAGTGGCATGGTTGCTTTTGGGAGGACAGATGAGATTTCTTACCCCAGGTGTTCTGGGATCAGCCACCACTTGATGGCATCCCACATCGGCTGGGTTACTGTGACTGGCTGGTCGAGGTGGCCTAGGTGCTGGGACCACTGATGGCTGAACTCCCACTGGAGGTAGCGCATCTGTCAGCGGGCCCAATGAACCATACTGGTGCAGGATGCAATGTACCCCAGCAGCCTCTGGAAATCCCATGCAGAGTACAAGAACCCAGCCTGAAATGATCTGTCATAGGAAGTGAGATCTAGTGCTTGGTTTGCAGGTGGGTCGGCCGTGGCCTGCAGTGAGTCTAATTCTGTCCCGATGAACTTGATCACCTGCTTTTGGTACCAGTTTGAACTTGTCCAGGTTGACCAACAGACCAAAGTCTTGGCATGTCTGGAGAGCCAGATCTCTGGACCTCTCCACAGCCTCTTTGGACAGACCAACCCAATAGCCAGTCATTAAGGTAGGGTTATACCCTGACCCCAAGGTGCCACAGGTATGCTGCAGTTACTGCCATATACTTGGTAAAGACTCTTCTCCTAACCTCGACTAGAATTGCCTTTTGTCTGTCCCATGCATTCTTGAATTTCGCCACTGTTTTTGACTCCACTACCTCCTCAGGAAGGCTGTTCCATGTATCCACAACCTTCTCCATTAAAAAAAAAAAAAAATACTTCCTTACATTACCCTCTCTATCTTCAGATAGTGCCCCCTCGTTCTTGCACATCTTTTTTTTTTTTTTTTCCTGAAAGATGCTACCCTCTTGGACTTTGTTGATTCCTTGAGGTACTTGAAAGTTTCTATCATGTCCCCCTTTCCTCAAGGGTATACATATTAAGGTCCTCTAGTCTCTCCTGCCCTTTTTAACCTCACAGTCCCTTGCCTGGTCTTCCTTTTTTCACTTTCTGTACCTGAAAAATATCTTGTCCCCTTTCGTTACACCTTGGTCGATTCTTTCCTCATTTCGCACCTTGGGGCACGAACAGGTATGTTTGAACTTGTTTTATTTAGAGCAAGTAATACTGATCAGTATTTCTGGAAAATCATAACATAGAAGAGGAAGTGCTAGATTGAGGGGGAGCCAAAGGCCCAGCTGTCCTCTACTTCTTACTTCAAAAATAATGTACTTGGTAAATTCGGTCATAAAATTCTGTTTTTTTTTTTGTTTTTGTTTTTTTAATCGAACTCCTCTTTTTCTCTGTGCAGTTTCTCTTGGTGCGTGTAACTGACCTGCCAGCATATTTAATATATAATTTGATGGATTAAAACTGTCCATCCTGAGTACCTAGTCCAGTAAGTGAATGCCTGTGTTCTTCCTGCTGTTCAGCAAGACTGACTAGCACCAGCTGGCTGGCCAACTGGAGCAGCTTGAAAACAACCAAGAGAAACACCTCTGTGCAGATTTAGTGATGGGAGCCTGTCTACACCCTCCATGAAAGCTATGTTAGCTCAGTCAGTGCAGTGTGTATAGCACGCAGCTCTGCATTCTGAACTCTTGTCCGTGCTGTTGCAGTGTGTAAGCTTGATGGCTTATGCCATATTTGTTACCTGAGCTTCTTAGCGTAATGGCATAATTCTTAGCCAAACCTTGGCAAAATCATTGAATTTTGGATCTGTGGGCTGTGGTTATAATGGCATTTTGGCTACTAAACCATGTTGTAGCAAAATACAGAAATGCATATCAAACTGCTGTTTGGCTAGTGGTGTCTAAAACACTACTGTTGGGAGCTGTCGACCTTGCACCTGGTAGAGCTGGTGATCCATGGCTATATCCGGGGTCCAGTGCACTTTATGACTGGCCTCCACACTGCTGCTTGAGAGGGCTTGTGGTACAGTGACATGCTTCCTGGCCATAGTACAGACTGCTTGTTCATTGTGCTTGAAAGTCCACTGCCTGTTGATCTTTTTTCCCTAGGAAGGATTGGTAAAACAAGGTGACCTTCACCTTTACGTTTTGTAGAGGTTGTTGCTATTGTGACTCGAGCAGCATGCCAGTAATGCCCTAAGCGATTTAAAGAGGTTACCACCTGTATGGAATGTATTTATTTATTTGTTATTTTTGACCAGAAAAGGAACACTAAGCTGTGGCGGCTTGTTTCCAGGTGCATCCACAGGGGTGGGTTACATGGACCTGCTGGTATTGTTGGGGGAATGTTTGGCTGTAACACAGAGGAAACTCCCATACTCTTCTTCATTAAGTGCCCTGGGATCGATTACTTCCACCTGGCCATTGACCAAAGATGTGCAGAAGGGACCTCAGTTTTAACGTTTCAGCACAAGGATGGTACCTCAACAGTATAGTACCCCCCTTGTCCTGCACTATAATGTCAGTTATAGGTATTAATCCAAGTACTGGGTATGGGGCTAGAACCCATGACTCTTCGGATCTTCTGGTCCCAGAGGTGAGCATGCTACCTACTGAGCTACTGAGTGTGCTTTTCCAGTACAGTGTTCCTCCCATATAAATTGTTCCCTGCAGCAAAATGTAATGTTTGAGAAAAAGTGACTGTAAAAAGTTACACTCAGTTGGCCTGCTGCTTCAGCTAGTAGAGCACAGGGACAGTATTTTGTGGGTCTGGGTAAAGTATTTTTTGGACCTGGGTTTAGGTTTTTGTGTGTCTGGGTTCAGGCCCACATTGGGTCACACCAGCTTTTCTGTCCTCTCAATTTGTGTTGAAAATGGCTTAACAATGACTAATAATGTACCACTAAATCTGCATCCCCTGTATTTCCTGCAGTACTTACAGAAGCTTCAAATGGCTTTATAATCCCAGTCTGTAATGATTATGGTTTTGACTCCAGTGTCCCTAAATATTAGTCTGCTGTGCACAAGATCAGGATAGTGAGGCCCCCGTGCATTGTTGTAAGGTACTGTCGCAGAATTGTGCCAGCAATTTTGGGACATACTGACTGGGCCCTCCTGAGCTGTCTTCAAAGGGGGTGGCAGCTTTTTCCTCATTCAGTCATGAACTCCACAGTGACTACAAGGGGAAGGGGCATAGACTCCTTGAGAGGGCAGCAGGGAGGGCTGGGGGGATACTGGGATGCATAGGGAGAGGCATCACCAGCAGAAAACAAGAAGTTATTATCCCTCTGTACAGACAGCTGGTGAGACCCCATCTGGAGTACTGTGTGCAGTTCTGGAGACCCAATCTCCGAAAAGACATAGACAGGATGGAAGCTGTCCAGAGGAGGGCAACTAAAATGGTGCAGGGTCTGCACTGGAAGACATATGAAGAGAGACTTAAGGAGCTTAATATGTATAGCCTCGAGGAAAGGAGGGAAACTTTCAAGTACCTCAAGGGAATCAACAAAGTCCAAGAGGGTAGCATCTTTCAAAAACAGAGGTGTGCAAGAACAAGGGGGCACAATTTGAAGATAGAGGGGGGGCGGCTCAGAGGTAATTTAAGGAAGTATTTTTTCACAGAGAGGGTTGTGGATGCATGGAACGGCCTTCCGGAGGAGGTTGTGGAGTCAAAAAGAGTGGAATTCAAGCATGCATGGGACAGTCATAAGGCCATTCTAGGGGGTGGGGGCGGGAAGAAGTAGGCTGCTGGTTAACTAGGATCTGCAGCTTATCCATTAGATAGGGAAATGGGCAGACTGGGTGGGCCAAGCGGTCCTTATCTGCCGTCAAATTCTGTGTTTCTATAGGTCGCAATGTATATGGTCCACAGTGCCATGTACAAAGCATGGAGATTCTTAATAGGTGCAGCCATCTTTATCACTACCCCCTAACTTAGAACTGTTGCACGTAGTTCCAAATGGTGTCACCAGAAAGTGAAGTGGACCCTAGCTGTCAGGTGTAGAGGATGGTGAGGGGCCAAGTCTACGGAGCTTCATATGGGGGACCAGAGCTCGAGAGGGTGGATCCAGTGGACACTTAGGAATTCAACATGGGCTGGGGTTAGAGAGGGAAGAAACGAGACTACCGTGGACTAACATGATGGATTCCAGATGTTGGCTCGCACAGGTCAGGGGGACTTCTAAAACAGTAACACCTGTACACGGTCTTCTGTGCATGACGCTTAGCCATGTGTGTGGCACTGTGCCATGTACGGAAAGAATTGGATTTAGTTGCTGTCCACTTCTGTGTCCATTATGTGTTATGCTGCCTGCAAAATTTCATCATGGTATCTAACTGAACTCGGGCACAGCAAGAGTGTTCGGTGCATTGAGTCTCTCACCCACCTTGGGGCGATCCTATACATTTTTTTGAGCTGAAAACCCTTGTTGCTGTGTGTCCAGGCCAGTGCTTTCTTAAGCCACGCCATTACTGTGTCCACTGTATGGATACCCCCTGAGATTCTTCAAGCAAACCACTGATCCTCATATTCTGTTCACAGAGCCGGTTCCTTGCATACTGCATTCTGGATCGCAGCAAGTTTTTTTTTTGTTTTTTTTTTTTTTCCTCCCCCCCCCCCAATTAGCCAGGCCAGCTGTAACTGAGTGTTGCTCCCCGCCCCCTGTGTTTTGGTTGTGTCTCAGCCCCCTGTTCAACTTACTGTAAATGCTGTGATAAGCTATCACACGTGTTGCTTAATAATTCAGTTGATTTATGCATCTTCTCCATGACCTGGTTCAGCCATATCAATGTAATCTCCTTTTCTGTAGGGCCTGGCATCTCCCTTGACCTTCCTGGACCGCCCCCAGCCTTTGGCTTAAAAACAATCCAGCAAAGTGCCAGCTGATGGGTGCTGCTTTCCTGTTTTTCCTGTTTGTCCTTTCAAACTTCCCCCATTGTCACGCTTTAGCCATCATTTGATATAGTTTGAGGAAGATCTGAATAAAATAGACTGATTTAAAACTTCAAATAGATTTTCTGAACAGGAGCTGCAGCGAGCATGTCTTGTTGCCGTGGCAGTTGACTCGCTGCATTTTGATTGACTCTGATTTGCACCTTTGCTGTAAAAGTTCTGCCGCAGTTTGAAAATGGATAGTCTGTCTTTTCCATAGAAGGCTAACGTAAGTGGTATACGTGCTGCTGTGCTAGGATTCTGAGATTAATTCACAGCCTCTTTATAAGTGCATTTAGGCCAAGTATTGGTTGGATACATTCCAGCAGCAGGAGATTTTGCTTTCACTTCTCCTTCTCAAAAACAGCAGATGATATCCGGGGCTTTCCTCAGGAAACTTGTTTCTCTATTTATAAATCCGTCCGCCAGTTAACACAGAGATTTATTTATGCTTGAGATCCTGTTGAAACCATAACTGGTCCCAGTGCACGCAGTTTCTTTAAGATATAGAAACACAGAATTTGCCGGCACATAAGACACTTGGCCCATAATGTCCACCCAGTCCTACCTGTCTAACGTGGAATGTAAGAGATCTAGTGGCTCTTACTCACCTCCTCTCCCCCTCCCC
The DNA here is from genome assembly GCA_016271365.2 of Neoceratodus forsteri. NCBI lineage: Eukaryota > Metazoa > Chordata > Ceratodontiformes > Ceratodontidae > Neoceratodus > Neoceratodus forsteri. The sequence continues at coordinate 1,576,864,656 of CM057452.1, forward strand.
TTTTGATACCATATTTACCACCCCCACATACGTGTCCAGGCCCCCTCTTTCAACTGCCTAGTTATTCTACTCCTTCACCACCCTTTCCATGACAAAATGCTTTCTAGGGGCATGGCTATAATGCACTATCCACCTGCTGGCAGTCTTCCTCTCCTTTTAAATCTTCTTGGACATCTTCAGGCTAAGCTCCTCCCACCCACTCGGGTGGTATACTCCTTGGCTCCACCCCGTGACATCAGATTTTCCTTTTCGCTGGAAGAGTCCAGTCTCCTCCTTTGCAGCTCCATGCACAGTGTAGGCCTTTTTTAGTGTGCCATTGGCAAACTTTGTTTTTCCTTAAACTTTGAGTATGTTTCTCAGTTCTGCTGCAGTCATCCACTCAGTGATGAAACATGAGGAATCAAAATCTGGTCCAGGCTTCAAAAGTTGCATTCAGTGCAATCAAAAAATTTTAACAGATCCACACACCTCGTGCATCTACTGCCTTAAGCAGAGCACAACATTACCGCCAGCAGCATTTGCAAGACCGTGCTTCTGTCGTCCCTCAAAGACCACTGTGCCCATCTTCTCCTTGGCTAGCTAGCTGAATAGGACCCTCCTGTGCAACCCAAGACTACCCACAAAGCGATCTCAAAGGCTGCAGGATCTGTGGCACAGCTTACGGTGATAGAAGAGGTGGTGGCCAAAGCTGCGGGTTGGTGCTTGGCCGGTTTCAGAGCTGCTACCTGCTGGGGCCCGGTCATTCTCTGGTACCTTACAGGGCATATGCAAGCCCCCTCAGACATTCTGGGAGAGCCTCTCCCACCAAAGCAAGAAAAAAATCTTAAGAAATCCTACTGTCAGTTGTGGGACCAGGATGGAGGATGCTCTTCCTGCTCTTATGATTCCCTCAACTGCTTGACAACTGTCGAGCACTTGGCTTTGGCTGAGCCCGCCTCAGTTGAGAGTCAGGATGCTAGCTCCATGGTGTCCCCATCGGGCTTAATGGCCTCAATGCAGGCCTGCCAGGAAGTTGAGATTTTTCTTGACCCAGTTGACCTTTTTTCAGAAGGGATTGAGGAAGGCTGTTTCTCAGACCCCACTTCTTTCTGCCCTCACTTAGGAGGTTCAGAAGCATTCAGTGGACTCAGCTGCCTCTTCCCAGGAGTTGCCTCCCTCCAGGATCACTAAGCAGGAGCCAGTCCATGTAATCTATAAGGCCTCTCCATCTGCGTCTCCTCACTATTGACGGCCATATTGTTGTCGACTTATAGGTCTTTTTACAAGATCTAGGTCGAGGGACTCCTCTTACTCTAGATGTCTGTCCTCTAGGAGGCACCACTGCAGGCATTCTATTGCTCTCTTCCCCATCTGAGGAAGAGAGGCTGCACTGCAGGATGCAGTGGTGCTACAAGGAAATGCTATGGCAGCAGTGGGCCTTGCTTGGGCAGGGTAAAACTCTATTTATTTCTGACTCTGGTGATCCCTTGGTCAGTACTGGTCCAGCCCATGTAGATCCCATTGAGACAACTGTCACCAATACCTGTCTCTCCCCTGATCTAGATGGAACTGCTGTCATGACATCCGTTGCGGAAAGCCCCTACCAAAGACTCCCATTCAGCTACAGCCTTGCCAGGATGGATTTCCGTGGAGATCACTTGCTTATATGAACCCCAGCTGGAGCATGGCAGAACACAGCTGAGGGTAGAATTCAAGGAATCCTTGTATGACTGTGATGGGTCCTCTCTGCAGTCCTCAAGGACCCATGGGTTTGACCATGAATCGGTTGAAGAACTGACTACCGACCATGGGCTGGTGTCTTTGTCAGATTGATATCTGAGTCCATGAAGGTTCCTCTGGAGTCAGTTCAGTAAAGGGCAAAGTGTCCCTTCACTGAAATATTGTACAGGGCTGAATCGCCGTGGGTCACCTTCCCAATGGCAGAGGCCATTCTGGGACTGGCTCTGGAGCGTTGGCAACATCTAACATCCTGCACGGCACCCTCGGCCTATATGGCCTGCAAGTATGCAGTCCGTACTGGCACCTTGTCCAGTTTCTTGGCCCACCCCTCAGCTGAGGGTTTGGTGACCGACTGCATTTTCCAGAAAATGGGTAATGTTGGGGATGCGGACAAAACCCCCTGACAAGGAGTTCAAAAAGCTCGACCATGCAGCAAAAAAGGTGTATGCTGCATGCTCTGTGGGTCTCTGTCAGGTGAGCTACACCCTGATGATGGCTAGCTTCAGTCACTGTTTGATGGGAGTGTTAGATCATGTCATCCCTCACCTATCTGTCAACTTGCAGACGGCGGTTAAGAGGGTCAGAGATCAGTTAAGAGCTGGTTAAACACCAGCTCCAAACAGCCTTGGACATCACTGACTCTTGTGCCTGTTTCATGGCATCGTGATGAGGCACAGGGTCTGGTTGCAGATCTCCACCTTCACGGTGGACATCCAATACAAATTGGTTGATGTTCCCTTCATAGGCACCAGCCTTTTCAGCCCAGGGGAAGAGGGGCATATCACATGGGTTGAGAAGTTCATCACCACCTTAGATTTTGTGACTTCCTTGCAGAAGGGCCAGAAACCAAAAAAGAAACCCTTTCAGGCACAGCAGCCAAAGCAGCTGCCTCAGCAGGGGCAATCTTATGCTTGACATCCCAAGACTAAGTTCGCTGGTCAGGGCACTAAAAAGGGTAGGGGCAGTGGTGCTCCACCAGCTGCAGGTGCCGGTGCCCCCTCCAAGGCTGCCCGTTGATGGGTCAGGGGGGTCTCTACCTCCTGTTTGCCCAGTTCCTGCCTCAGCTCACTGGGGGGGGAGAGGGATTGACTTTGCCCCTTCTGACTCAACTGGTCTGTCATTACCTCAGACAAATGGGTGATAGAAGTGGTGAGCAGAGGGCTTCCTCTAGACTTAGAGGCTCTCCTGCCATACTGACCCCATGCACCAGAGGAGTCCGTGGTGTTACAGGACATGCTGTCCACCCTTAGAGAGGACGTTGCTCTGCGAGAAAAAGGAGCCATAGTCTATGTCACAGACTCCATGGCAGGTCAGGGTTTTGTGTCCAGGTACTTCCTGGTTCTGAAACGGATGGGGGGCTGGTGCCACACACTGGATTTTCATGATCTGAACCAGTTTCTGAGAAAGTGCAAATTCAGGATGGTCACTCTGAACCAAATAATTCCATCTCTGGAGCAAGGTGTGTTGTTCTGCTTCCTGGATTCCAGGACACTTTCATCCACATTCCAGTCCACCCATCCCACTGATGGTACCTCCAGTTCCACACACAAAGGGTTCTCTGTGAGTTCCTGGTCATGCCTTTAGGCCTTTCTTCAGCATCCCAGGGTCTTCAGCAAGTGCATAGCAGTAATGGCTGCATTCCTGAAGTGCAGAGGTGCCAGAGCCTACCCCTCTCTGGATGACTGACTGATAGCCAGGCCGTCCAAGGATGCTGTGGAACGGTCCAGAGGCCTGGCCCTCCAGACCTGCGGAGACTTGGGCCTTCTGGTCAACCCAGCCAAGTCTGAACTCGACCCCTTGCAGGTGATTTACTTCATTGGGACAGGGCTAGACTCCCTTCAGGCCTGCCTTCCTGTGGACTGGGCATCAGATCTTACCTCCTTTGCCTGATCATTTCAGGTTGGGCGCTCACACCATGCCTGGGACTTCCTGCGGCTGCTGGGGTACATAGCATTCTGCACTAGCGTGGTCTGTTGCGCTTGCTGACATTTGCACCACCTGAGTGGGAACTGGGTCACCAATGGTTTCAGTGCCTAGGTCACCTGGGCCAGCAGGTGACAGTAATCCAGCTGATGTAGGATGCCATCCAGTGGTGGCTTATCCTGGAACATCTGGAGGAAGGAGTCCTGTTTGTTCACCAGAGCTGACCGGCACACTGACACCCGATGCATCTCTGTTGGAATGGAGAACACACCTGGGGGACCACAAGACCCACAGGTTCTGAACCCCCTGGGAGTCGCAACACCACATCAGCCTGCAGGAGCTCTGTGCAGTGCATCTTGCTCGGACAGAGTTCACTTTTGTCTGGGGTCAGGCTGTGCAAGTCCAGATGGAAAACTCCATGACCATGTATTTCCTGAACAAGTAGAGCGACATGCACTCCCTTCATCTGTCGTGTGGCTCGCTGCATCTGGACCCTTGTGCTCAGCTTGGATGCATGACCTCTTGGCGATCCATGTAATGTAGCAGGAGCCTTCAGCTAGCTAGTGGATAGCCTCAGCTGGGTGGATGAGATGTCACACAAGTGGTCTTTGCATCGTGTGGTGGTGAACCACCTGTTCTCCCTGTTGGGCACTTCTCTGGTTGACCTGTTTGCCTCAAGGGAGAATGCAAAGCTGAGACTGTTCTGCGCCCACCCCCCAGCAGATACTTTCATGAGGCCCTGGATCCCAGACCTCCTCTACGCCTTGCCTTCCTTTCCCCTGATCCACAAGGTGTTGGTCAAGGTGCGAAGGTACAAGGCCCCTGGACTGGCCCCACCAGTTTTGGTCCCCGGATCTCCTCAGCCTCAGCCTCAGCAGCAGACCTCCATGGTGGTTGCCTCTGCACAGAGATTTGCTTTCTTGTCACAAGGGGAGGATCCTGCATCCAGATCTTCAATCCCCCCACCTCATAGCCTGGCTCCTGAGTGGCTAAAATTCCAGGCGTTTGGTCTTTCAGATGATGTACTCTACATTGTGAGGACTTCCTGGAAAGAGTCAACCCACCAGTATTATGTCTTCAGATGGAAACAATTTTCCATTTGGTGCCAGGGCAGGGAGCTTGATGCCCTGGTCTGCCGTTTAGCTAGCATCCTGGACTGCCTTTCCGTCCCTTTCTCAGTCGGCACCGAGGTCAACAACCCTTAAGGTGCACCTGGTAGCCAGCTGTGTATACTGAGTGTGGTCTGGCATGCCGATGGTGGTGCAGGGGAAGGTGGTCAGGTGCTTCTTCAAAGGCCTTGATCACCTGTCCCCGTCGATACATGAACCACCTCCACCTTGGGGCTTGTTGCTGGTGTTGGCAGTGCTCTTGAGCAAGCTGTCTGGGCCTATGAAAAGGTGTGAGATGTCACACCTCACGTGGAAGATCTCCTTCTTGGTGGCTGTTGCTTCTGACAGAAGGATCAGTGAGCTCCAGGCGCTTTCAGTGGAGTCTCTGTATCCAGTGTTCTGTGGGGACAAGGTAGTTCTTGCCCCCACCTGAAGTTCCTTCTGAAGGTTTTTTCAGAGGTCAGCCTTAATCAAGTGATTAATCTTCCAGTGTGCTTCACCAGCCCAATCTTGGAGGATGAGCACAGGTTTCACCCACTGGACCCGAGGTGAGTGCCTGCTTATTATAAGAAGTGCATGGTGGGAGTCCGGGGAGAGGATCCACAGCTGTTTAAGACATATGCTGAAGCTGCACCTGGAAGACTGGCAGCTAAAAGGATGGCTGTCAGGTGGATTGTCTCTTGCATCGATTCTGCTATTGGTTGTTTGGGTGGGAGCCTGCCATAGGACTTAGGGCTCATTCCACCAGACATACTGCTGCCTTGGTGGCTGCTTCCAGGGACATCCCTTTTCAGGAAATCTGCAGGGCTGCTATCTGGAAGTCAGCACACACCTTCATCTCCCATTACAGCATCGACCTTGAGTCATGCTAGAAAGCTGCTTTTGGGACCTTGGTTCTCCAGTCTGTTTGTCAAGTAAGGGTGTGAGCCTTGCCCCCTCCTCCTGGAGAATTAAGAGTCTGCTAGACAGTACACGATATCCATGCCCCTAGAAATGAGGGTTACTCACCTGTAACCATTATTCTAGGAGTGGTATATCATAGCCATTGCCGGGGGCTGTGTGGTTCGAAAAGACCCCCTTTGAAACCCCCCTTTTCATTATTTGTAGCATTTTTTCATCATTTCTGTTTCTTTTGTGACTGTCACAGAGTGCTAATGCACACATGATGAACCCCAGCACTTTCTCTCTGCATGTGCCCCTCCCCCCATCTGCTGCCAGTCAGTTCCCTCAGTACCAGTCAGATGACTCAAGCTGCTTTGAGTTTTTTTCCGTACCCTCCCCTTATGACTGGCTGGCCAGTTGGAGCTCACAACAGTATGTTTGTGAATGTGACCAGAATACAGGACGGCCGCTGCCCACAATTCACACTGTCAGCTAGCACTCGAGGAAGATGAAGCATGGTGGCAGGTTCAGAGACGACGTCTCCAGGAGAGCAAAAAAGTAGTAGAGGACCTTGACTTAAATTTTATCAGTCACCGGCAGGTAAATTATGCTGGCCACTATTGCCGAAGATGTGTCCCTTAATAACTGTATATCGAGGGATAGGCTGTGCAGTTGGGTGGGCGGGCTGAAGATTTAGAAATAAATTACTTAAATCCTTCTCTCTACAAAATGCAGAGTTGTCATGTTTTATATGCCTGTTTTAACTTTTCGTAAGTTAAGCAAGAGGTACCACAGTGGAAAGGCAATGCAAGTCTTTGGAAGGGTCTATCTGGAATCTACACTGCCACTTCACTAATTGTGCTGTTCAGAGAGGTCTTCACTGTGGTCCCATTTTCGCTGACATTCAGTTCCACTTTTGTCTGTGTCATCTGTGCCAGATGCCGATAAATCAAGTTGTGATAAGTGTTTTTTTTTTTTCAGATGACCACATGTCAATAGAATGACATTTGTTGCTACAGTTCAGTGTTATGAACATACCCACTGTACTTTTCGAAGCGTGGTGGGGTGGGGGGTAGGCATTTAGGAGATGGCAGCTTTGCACTGGGAATCCCTGCCACTGTCAAATTACATTTCCCCTCACTCCTTTGGTCATGCATACCACATTGGAGAATGGAGTGGGGGCAGCAATTGTAGTAACCAATATTGAACTACGAATTATGTTACAGATTTTTTTCCAAGCAGGGTGCCTGGTATAGAAACATAGAAACATAGATGATGGCAGAAAAAGACCAGAGGTCCACCCAGTCTGCCCAAGTTCCCTATAATCCCTGGAGCCTACCGTTTCTCCAGGGTAATAACCCTCCCCGTCCTCTTTCTATTCTCCTCCTTGGTCCTGTCACCCCCATAACCACTATTCCCTTCATTATGTCCCAGCCCTGCTTGAATCCTCTGACTGTTTTTGCACCCACCAATTCAGCTGTCAGGGTGTTGTATGATTCCACCACCCTTTCTGTAAAGTAGTACTTCCTCACATCTCTCCTGAACCTACTTCCTGTTAAATTTCCATTCATGTCCAAGTGACCACAAATTGGTACTCGGGCTAAATAGTACCCCGCAGTTCACTTTGTTAATTCCTTTAAGGAACTTGAAGGTCTCTGTCCTATCTCCCCTATCCTCTTCTGGTCTCCAGTGAGTACATATTTAGCGTCTTGAGGTGCTACTCATGGGATCTGCCCTGCTGGCCCTGAATCATATTTGTTACTCTGTGCTGCACCATCTCCAACCTATCCTTATCCTTTCTGAGGTGAGGACTCCAGAACTGGGCACTGCACTCTAGGTGAGGCCTCACCAGGGATCTATGGAGGGGAACTATTACCTCTTTTTTTTTTTTTTTTCTGCTATCAGTACCCCTACCAATACATCCCAGCACCCTGCTAGCCTTGCTATAGGCCATGTTGCACTCACTCAATTTCTTAAATGGTATATTGAGGTGGGGGTGGTGGGGGTTACAGCAAGGGGTAGTGGGAGCTCAGATGTGTTTAGACTTAAAATACGCCACAAAAGTGCACCACAGGGCATACTATAGCACATGGTCTCTGGGGGCCTATCAGCCCCAGACCCCTGCCATAGAAGCAAGCCAGCACTACAGTAAGTTAGTAGTGTACAGTTCCCAGCCAAAACCAGCTGCAGAATCTGCATTGAGGTTCAGTGCCTTAGCATTTGTTCTCTCCCCCACCCTCTCTGTCTGTGTGTGTGTGTGTGTGTGTGTGTGTGTGTCTCTCTCTCTCTGTATATATATATGTATCTATATATCTATATCTGTGTGTGTGTGTATATATAAATTATACACACGCACACAATCTGAGCCACCCAGATGGTAATAATTGTCCTTGCAGCAGGAGGTAGAGGGGAGCTCGCAGATGAGTTATTTTGCTTTAGAATAAGCCACAAAAGTGCACCACAGAGCATACCATAGCCCATGGTTTCTGGGGGCCAGTCGGCCCCAAACCCCTGCCATAGAAGCAAGCCAGCACTGCAGTAAGTTAGTAGTGTACATTTCCCAGCCAAAACCAGCTGCAGAATCTGCATTGAGGTTCAGTGCATTAGCATTTGCTGTATGCATACGTGTGTGTGTGTGTGTGTGTGTGTGTGTGTGTGTGTGTGTGTGTGTGTGTAATAAATACAGAATCACACATGCCCACACAATGCAAAGCATCATGGGTTGCATATGCAGATCACCACAGAATGTTATGCTGGTTCAACTTTAAGCAGAAATGCACGGTGCCAAAAGGCCTCTCGCACAGTTTACAAAGGGTGCCGGGGGGCATGTGATTTTGTATTTCTTTGAAACTTGGCTTCCCAGCCAAATGCCCTTTGGGGTAACCATTGCCTCAGTGCTTGCACACAGAGCTTCTTTGTATATGTGTGTGTATATGTATATACGTATATATGTATGTATGTATGTATGTATGTATGTATGTATGTGTGCGTGTGTGTATTTATATATATGTATGTATATATCTGTGTGTGTGTATATATATACACACACATAAAAATCTGAGTCACCCAGATGGCGAAAATTGTCCTTAGAGCAGAAGATGGAGGGGCGCTCACAGATGAGTTATTTTGGTTTAAAATAAGCCACAAAATGAGCCATAGAGCATCTAGTACCCCAGAGCTTCTGGGGGTCTGGTATCCCCCAAACCCCTTACCTAGACACCAGTAGAAACTGCTGCAGATGTTAAAGCTCATAACATAATATATCTGAGACAATGCCTTAGGTATATTACATTAACAGCATCTTGCTGGCCTCTGGTACTGAATACATATGTATTCACGCTGCAGCCAGCCAAACAATAATTTTGCTTAGAGCAGGTGTGTTGGAGATCTCAGATATGACTTCTTTAGCTTCAAAATAAGCCCCAAAATGCACCACAGAGCATCTAGGACTCCATGGCTTCTGGGGTTCTGGCAGCCCGAACATACGAAATTTGTCAGCAGATAAAGGCCTAGAGGTCTATCAAGTCTGCTCGAATGTGCAGCTAGCACCCCTTATTCTGCAGCTGCCCCTCCCTTCCACCCTTCCCCTTCATTAACCCTTCCCCTTGTCCTGTCCCATCCTCGTTTGAAGCAGTCCACTGTTCTACTGCATACCACTTCTGCAGGTAACGCATTCCACCCAGCCACCACCCTCTGTAAAAGTGTCTCCTCATCTCCCTCCTGAACCTTCCTCGCTCCAGTCTCATATCATGGCCCTGGTGGCCTCCCTCCCTTACTTTGAACAGCCCTCTGTACCTGTCTTGTTTATTCCTTTCATGTATTTAAAGGTTTCAATCATGTCCCCCCTGTCTCTCCTCTCCTCCAGTGAGTACATGTTCAACTCCTTCAACCTCCTCTCGTATGATAAGTCCCCCAGACCCTTGATCATCTTTATCGCCCTGCACTGCACTCCCTCCAGTAACTTAATGTCCCTCTTCAGATACGGACGCCAGTACTGCACGCAGTACCCAGGTGTGGTCTAACTAATGACCTATACAGTGGCAGAATCACCTCCTCCTCCTCGAGGATATCCCCTTGCAATACAACCCAGCATTTTGTTGGCCTTGCAGCTGCCTTCCTACACTGTGCCGAAGTTGTTCATTGACCCTGTGATGAGCACACCCAGATCCTTCTCCTCCTCCTCTGTCTGGGCTAGCTGCACTCCCCTAGCTGGTAAGTCCTCCTTGGGTTCTTCATCCCAAAATGCATCACCTTGCACTTTTGGCATTAAAGCCCAGTTGCCAGGTGTCTGACCAGGTTTCAAGCTTTGCCAGATCATCCTGCAACCCCGACATCCCCTAGGTCATCCACCACCGCGCCAACCTTGGTATCATCAGCAAACAGACTGATCTTGCTCTTGATGTCCCATGATATGTCTGCAATGAATATCCCAAACAACATTGGTCCCAACACCGAGCCCTGTGGGACACCGTCGTCACTGCCTCTTGGGTGTGAGAGCTCCCCACCCACCACCACCCTCTGTTGCCTTCCTGCAGCCAGTTTCCTACCCATCTCACCAGCATTGCACCTGCCCCTGTGCCTACTAACTTTCTTCCCAGCCTTCCATGTGGCACTGAGTCGAATGCCTTACTGAAGTCCAGATACAGGACATCCACTGCATGTCCCCTGTCCAGTTGCCTAGTTACCCAGTCATAGAAGACCCACAGCGTCTTTTAACAGGTCACAGACTGCATAAATAGAACCCCTTGTGAAAATCCTGGCAATGGCCATGTATATAGTGCACATCCACATAACCACCCCTGGCAAGTGGCACAAGGATTCCTGCTTCCAGTGTGCAGAAAATGACATCATGGGGTGGAGCCAAGGAGTATACCATCTGGGTGGGTGGCAGAAGCTTAGCTTGAAGACGTCCAGCAAGATTTAAAAGGAAAGGAGAACTGCCAGAGTGGGGAAGTGCACCATATACCACTCCTAGAACTACAGTTATAGGTGAGTAACCCTAAATCTTACTTCGAGATAGAGCTCTTGCAGCAGGCTGTCACAATTAGGACTATGCCGCAGGCACTAGGACCACACGGAAAAACTTCTGCCAACAATACCAGCTGGGGACCGCCCCTGACGCCGGCCCCGGCCCGACGTCAGTCAGAATACAAGAGGGGGTGGACACAGCTCCACCTCAGTTCTTTCCCGCCGCGTACCACGCACGTGAATAGCTGGTGCCTGCGATTCACCAGTGAGAACAGAGCTACAATCGAAGCTATCTTTACAATGACGATTTTTCCGTTTTTTTTTGGGTTACTGTGACCGCCTCTGCAGGTTTTCGCTCTGGGCTCGGCTCTCCGGCATCTGTTTTGTCCTTCCTCTGTGTTTTCTAGCCGCTGGCGCCGACGCCAGTACTGTGGTAGGTCCACGCTGGTTCGATGTCTTCCCGGGCGTCCCTTTCTCCAGAACACGACAATAAGTGCGAGTGCGGCCGGCAAATTCCTGCCAAGGACGGTCATCGGCGGTGTGTGTTCTGCTTGGGCCCGGACCATGACACTGCGAACTGCGCCGACTGCCAAGCATTCACGAGCCGGACTTGCATCCGATGCCTGAAGGCCCTGAAAGCCTATCTACTTGAAAAGAAGATGGACCGGCACTCCTCCGAGGGGAAGAAGAAGGAGAAAAAGCGCCATAGTAAGGAGCGCAGTCGGTCCTGGCACCGGTCTCTGTCCCGCTCGCGGTCACAACCTTCCCCAAAGAAGGCCCATCCTTCGGGCTCGGGTGAGTCGCTGTGCTCGTCCCAGGCTAAGGCCGCCCATCAGAGAACAGCCGGCTAGGTCCTAAGGTGACTCGGCAAGGTCATCGCAAAGTCCGTGGCGGTTCCTGCTTGACCCACCGTCCACGGCACCTGTGCCGCCTGCTAAAGTCGCCTCCAGATATAAAAGACTCTCCGGAGCCCCCTGTCATCACCCGTCGATGCGGCCATAGCACCGACGCCCGGTCGAAGAGCCAAGGACCCAGGGTCGGTTGTTGTCCTGCCGACGTCCCCGTCGCCCAAGTCCTCCTCCCCCCTGGGCCAGGTGAGCTCGCTGTCGCAGCCCGCAGCGCCTGAAGCTTCTTTCCTGCAGCGGCGGCAGAAATTTTCTCCCCAGACGAGCTCAAACAACTATTTTCATTCTGGTGGGGGCAGGTTCATAAGCGTACCACCCCGTCGCCGGCCCAGACACCGGTACCAGATCCTGCGGGTAAACCACAGCCAGAGGGCGAGGCCTCCCTGTTGAGGTCCCCGGAGCGCCGTTTTTTAACCCCTTCTAAGGTTTGTTCCCACGTCCGATCTGACGACCGCCGATGTCGCTCCTTGGGTTCCACTGACCGACGTCAGACTCTGTCTTGTTCTCGGAGCCCTTTCTGTGCTCAGCGGGACGCTTCCCGACGTCGGTCCTCTGACCGACATCGGTCATCGCTCTGTCGTCAGTCCAGGGACCGAAGTCGGTCTTCGGACCGTCGTCGGTCCCCTGCATACAGACGTCAGCGAAGGCATGGATATGAGGCAGAACCAGACTACTCTAAATCGGATAGTGGGTCCTCCTCTTCATCATCATCCTCTTCCTCTTCCCTCAGCCTCAAGCGCTCCCCTGAGGAGAAGGACATGCCTCGCTCACCTCCGGACGATCCCACATTCATGGATGTTATGAGGCATATCCAGGCTTCTAATGAGTGGGACACACAAGACCTGGACCCGGAATGCCGGAGATTGGCCAAGTACCTGAGGCAGAAGGAGCCAGAGTCGTTGGTCATTCTTCCTCTGGTGGATACCTTTCAGGACCTGACTAGATCCACCTGGCTGCACCCAGCCTCCGTCCCGGCGGTTCCCAAGAAGCCGGACAGGCTTTACAAGGCTCCGAGGGCTGAACCTTTTTTGGCTGAACACCCTCAGGCAGACTCCACTGTGATCACGGCTGCTCATGACAAGTCTCGACAGCTGCGACACCTCAGCTCAGAGCCTCCCGACTTGGAGTCCCGTTACTTGGATCAGGTGGGCAAGAAAGTCTACGCTGCCTCCACCTGTTCTATTAGATCCCTCGACTTCCTCACACATATGGTGCAGTTCCAGAATGCGTTGTGGGAGCGGGGTCTTGAGCTGGCACAGGCCATGCCAGACTCCGATAAGAAGACGGAGCTCCTGGCCCTCTTACAGTTGGGCTCGGACATAAGCACTCATGTTCTGAGGGCCTTGTACGATACTGCAGATACGGCTGCCAGGGCAGCTGCCTCTGGGGTTTGCCTCCGGCGCCATGCCTGGTTGCGGCTTTCGGGCTTCCACTAGGATCTGCAGTCCGGTATCCGAGACCTGCCATTTCAGGGTACCGTTTTATTTGGGCAGGAGACGGAGAATCTGATCTCATGTCTCCAGGAATAGGGCGACACCCCCATCACCGTCGGCTTTTTCGGAAGTCCTCAGGCATCCAGACTTCAGCCCGTGGTTCCCAGCAGGGGCAGAGAGGTGGCTTTCGCTGTCAATCCAGAAACCAACAGCCTGGTGGATCGTCTGGCCTTGCTCCAAGTCCTCCCAGGCCTCTCTCCCCACCCCCGGTTCCACCCACGACTCCCTTCCGCCCCGTGGTCAGATGTCCAGGGGAGTCGGCGGGCTGCTTCTTCACTCTCGAAGGGTGGGCTCTATTACTACAGATCAATGGGTCTTGGACGTCATTCGGAGAGGACACACGCTGGAGTTCAGAGTTGCCTCCATGGACTCCACCAAAGCTCTCCCGTTATCCTCCTTCTCACATTCCACTCTTGGAAGGAGAAATTCAGACCCTCCTGCTGAAAAGGGCAATAGAGAGAGTCCCACGGAGCAGCGGGGTCGGGGATTCTACTCCCATTTTTTTCTGATCCCAAAAAAGACGGGGGACCTTCGCCCCATTCTGGATCTCCGTCCTTTAAATCTCTTTGTAGAGTACAAAAAGTTCAGGATAGTGACTCTTCAGGGTATCCTCCCTCTGCTGCACCAAGGGGATTGGCTCTGTTCTCTCAACATGCAGGATGCCTACGTGCATATTGGGGTCTTTCCTCCCCATAGGAAGTTTCTGAGGTTCCACTTCCTGGGAGAGCATTATCAGTTCCGGGTGCTCCCGTTCGGCCTTTCTTCCACTCCGCGAGTCTTTACCAAATGCCTAGCAGTGGTGGCTGCGGCTCTCAGGCGATCAGGCCATTATGTTTTCCCTTACCTCGACGACTGGCTTCTCACGGCGCTGTCAAGGGACGGCCTCCTGCACTCTCTCGGAGATGCCTATACTCTATTCCGAGAGCTGGGGATCACCCTGAACTTAAAGAAGTCGTACCCGGAGCCCAGCCAAAACCTCGCCTTCATTGGAGTGACTCTGGACTTTATCCAGGGCAGGGCTTTTCTCCCTCAGGACAGGGGCATTCGGCTGCGAAGTTTGGCAGAATGGATTTCAATAGCACCTCGGGTTCCAGCTTGGAACTTCCTCAGTCTACTGGGGCACATGGTGGCAGCCATCCCTGTAGTACCCTTGGCCCGCCTCCACATGAGAATCCCACAATGGATGCTCAGGGTGCAGTGGGATCAATACTCCGACGACCTGGACGCCTTAGTCAGGATCTCGGAGTCAGGAGAACGTTGCTTTGGTGGATGGACCCCAGCAATCTGGAAAAAGGGGTCAGCTTTCGTCCGGAGCCTCCAGGTCAGATTCTGACAACGGATGCCTCAGACCTGGGTTGGGGGGCTCATCTCGGGGGTCACTGCACGCAAGGGGTTTGGTCCGCCGAGGAACAGTCCCTCCATATCAATGTCCTGGAAATGCGAGTGATCCTCTACGCTCTTCAGGCATTTCAGGAGGACCTGATACCAGGCTCTCTTCTCATTCAGACGGACAACATGGCGGTCATCTTTTACATCAACAAGCAAGGAGGCATTCATTCCTATCCTCTTTGCCGAGAGGCGATGAGTCTGGTATTGGGCACTGGAGCGGGGCATTCGTCTGTCGGTGATGCACGTTCCAGGAGTCCTAAACAGTCTGGCCGATGATCTCGGCAGGTTGTGGGCCAGTGCGCACGAGTAGGAATTGCTTCAGTCGGTGGCGGATCAGCTCTTCGGTCGGTGGGGCCTTCCAGAGCTCGATCTCTTTGTGTCACCACGCAACGCTAAGCTGCCACGCTTTTACTCGCGAGAGCATGCGCCTGGCGTTTTGTGGCCAGATGCGTTATCCCTTTCTTGGGCCAGGAGGTTTCTTTATGCATTTCTGCCCTTCCCTCTCATCCAGAGGGTTCTGCTCAAATTACAGGCAGAGGGAGCATGCATGATTCTTGTGGCCCCCAATTGGCCTCGGCAGATTTGGTTCCTACTTCTGCAGTGGTTGTCCCAGGAACCTTCCATCCCGCTGCCCCTATGCTCGCAACTGCTGTCCCAGGACCAGGGTTCTCTGGTCCACCTGGATCTTCGCTCCCTGCACCTTCACGCTTGGCTCCTCCAGATGTGGCTCAAACCAGATATGGGATTTCCCCTGAAGTGGCTGAGGTCTTAGCTTCCGCATGTAAGCCCTCTACTCGCTCCGCTTATGCCATGAAGTGGAAGCGGTTCTGTCTTTGGGCCTTGACTCAGCATTTGGACCCAGTCACATGCTCTGTGAACTCCGCTCTGCAGTATCTCCTCTCCTTGTACGAGACAGGCCTGAGCTATTCCTCTATCAAGGTGCATCTGTGGGCGATCTCTGCCTACCACGCTCTTGTAGGTGACAGAGCGTTGGCCCAGCTTGAAGTTGCCTGCACCTTCCTTAGGGGGGTTCTTCACATGAGACCTCCCGTCAGGGACCCTGTCCCACCCTGGGACCTCCTTTTTGTGTTGGAGAAACTTACCCTTCCCCCTTTTGAACCGCGGCGTCTTGTGAGCTGCACTTCTTGTCTTGGAAAGTTTGTTTTTAGGTTGCTGTTACTTCCGCTCGAAGAGTTTCCGAGCTGCAGGCTCTGATGTGTAAAGAGCCCTATTTGTTTTTTCATAGGGACAGGGTTTCCCTCCGAATTAATCCTAAGTTTCTTCGAAGTGGTCTTGGAACTGACCCTCAACCAGTCGGTTGATCTTCCTGTTTATTTTCCTTCTCCCTCCAATAGAGGGGAGGTTCTCCTCCACACATTGGATGTCTACAGGTCCCTGAGGTATTACCTCAGTAGAACGGCTCAACACCGTAAATCGGAGCAACTCTTTGTGGCCTTTGCGCCACAACGCTTGGGTCAACCGGTGTCCAAGCAGACTATCTTCAAGTGGATAGTCCATTGCGTTTCGTTCTGTTACGAGCACTACAATAAACCCCTGCTGGGTCTGGTTAGGGGTCACTCCACCAGGGGTGTTTCTGCTTCTTTTGCCGCGATGCAGAATGTCGCCATTCAAGACATCTATGCGGCTGCGACCTGGAACTCGGTTCATACCTTTGTCAAGCATTACAGCTTGGATATCGTCTCCAGACGCCATGCTGGCTTTGGCCTAGCGGTCTTGCAAGGGCTCTTGTCCTGATGGTCTCTGGAGTCAGCATATTTCTCCTCCTGGGGGCGACTGTCTCTTCGCTAGGGAACTGCTTGGGACTCAGTCCTAATTGTGATAGCCTGCTGCAAGAGCTCTATCTCGAAGTAAGATAGTACAGTTACGTAAGAACTTACCGTAACAGTAGATCTTCGAGAGGAGCTCTTGCAGCAGGCGCTGTTTTCCCTCCCACCTTCCCCCTCGGAGTGTGCAGGTTTCTTCTCTTTTCTTCTCTAGGATGGGCTTCATCTCCTTCTCTTGTCAGGCCATCTGCTGGGTACTGGCGGGAGAACTGAGGTGGAGCTGGGTCCGCCCCTCTTGTACCCTGACCGACGCTGAGGGGGCTGTCGCCTGCTGGGGCGGTCCCCAGCTGGTATAGCTGGCAGAAGTTTTTCTGTGTGGTCCTAGTGCCTGTGGCATAGTCCTAATTGTGATAGCCTGCTGCAAGAGCTCCTCTCGAAGATCTGCTGTTACGGTAAGTTCTTACTTAATTGTACTTTTCTTGTATCACTCTTAAAATTGCCCTCCACCAGCTTTGTGGAGTTACCCCGGTATTTGTTTTCCCACTTATTTTGAGTAATTCCCTGCTCTGTATCTTGTTTACCCCATTAATCGATCAATCAAAATCTTTATTTATCCAGGCAGACATTATTGAGCAAGGCTCATTTTCAAGATGGACCTGGGGATAACAGGGTCAGGTACACAAGGAAAAGCATTCCATATAAAAATATATGTACACACATACACAGTTATATGTACACTATATACAAATTACATATGTAAATAGAGGCAATAATGATACATAGGGTACAGTACTTGAAGGGCATATTACAAGAGAACCATATACAGTTGCGAAGCGATAAGTGATGGTCCATTCACATGATAGCATATTGCGGGAGAACCATTTATGGGTGGCAGCCCCCATGCGCAGTCATAGTTCTGGCACTTAAACTTGGGGACAAATTTAAAAACTGACGGATGGTACAGCGGCGAGCAGGGAAGGGAAGAACCTGGTTTGGGGGGGGTTCAGGACCCATTAAGGTGTATATTGTTAGGATCCCAGGGTCGCATTTCAGGAGTCAGGGTAAGGAAGTAAAAAAGTGGTAGAAGAGCTGTGATAAGGACTGGGTTGCCAAAGAGGACTAAGATGGGTATTGGGTACTTTGAGCGGTAGGAGTAAGACAGTGGGCCATGAATACATATAGGAGGACAGAGGTAGGAAAGAGATCCACAGGATGAGTGAGATTACTGAGGATTGAGGGTTGGAAGTGGGTAGGATAAAAGAACTTATGCTGGGATCAAGGAAAGCAGTTGCAGGGTTCCTTAATGAGATGAGTAAAGGGTCTTGAAGGTAGAGTCACTGACCGGAGTACTCTGCTTCAGTGTTTTCTGAAGTTTGTTCCAAAGAGAGGGCAACACGGTGCTTATAGCCGCTTTACCAAAGCGAGACTTGACTTTGGGGACTATAAGATGGATGTAAGGTTTCTTAGGGCACACTTGGCTATTTGATTTAAAGGAAGGCAGTCAGCGATGTATTATGGAAGTTTGTTTGAAATTGCTCCGAGTGTCCATAGGGCAGCATTTCTGTTCTGTCTATATTGGAGGGAAGACCAGCCCACAGCTGCATATAGGGAGCAGTGGTGGGTAGAAAAGGGGAGACCTGTGATGAATCTCAGAGCACCATGGTACAGTGTGTCCAGTTTTACGAGACAGGAGGCAGGACATTGACTGTACAGGAAATCCGCATAGTCTGTCAGAGAAAGGAACGTTGTTTGGACCAGACATACTTTAGCATCTCTTGTTAGAAAGCGGCTGATCCTAAAGAAAAGATCCAATCTTTGTTGTAGTGTTTTTTTTTGTTTGTTTTTAAGAAGCTCCTCTATATGGTCTGTGTAAGATAGCCTATGATCCAGCCACACTCCCAAGTATTTGAATTTATTAACGAATTCCAATTTTTCTCTGAGAATTGTAGACTTTGTGGTATTAAGCCTGCATATGCCGGATTCACTGTATGTACCAGCAGAGAGAAAAGCATGGGTTTGGTTTTCTTAGCATTAAGTAAATTTTTTTTGTTTAGGAGCTGGTTTTGTAATAAGTTGAATTTGGCTTGCAGGTCACTGCATGCAGCTTCTGGGGTTGGGCGGCTTAATTAGAGTACTGTATCATTTGTGAACAGATGGATGCTGGCTCTGGTTATACAATCGTCAATGTTGTTGATGTAGATGGCAAACAATAAGGGACCTAATATAGATCCCTGAGGGACCCCTCTCAGGAGAGGTCTGAGGGTTGAGAATACACCTTCAGCCTTCACCTGCTGGAGGCGGTCAGAGAGATAACTATTAAACCACTGCAAGGACAGTGAGTCCAACCCTATTTGCATGAGAGGAGAAGCAGTCTATGGTCGACAGTGTCGAAGGCCTTACTTAAATCTAAAGACAGTGCAAACGTAGTTCCTGTTGTCCAGTTCTCTTTGCCAATCGTCAGTCACCTTTGCAAGTGCTGTAGTAGTACTATGTTTCGCTCTGAAGCCTGATTGGACTGGATTTAAGAGATTCATAGATTCTAGGTATAGTCACAACTGATTGCTTACAATTAGTTCCAGTAGTTTTGCCAGTACTGGAAGAATTGAAATTGGTCTGTAGTTGTTTAGATCACTAGGGTTCCCTGACTTGAACAGAGGAATGACGTGCCATTTTCCATGTGGGTGGGATAAACCCTAGGGGCAGGGACAGGTTAAATAGGTGTGTTATAGGCATGGCTAACACGTGCTATGCCACTTTTAGGAAATAAGGGTCAATTGTGTCAGCGCCAGCACTTTTTCCAGTATCCAGCTTCAGCATCAAATCTTCAACTTCTTTGAGTAAGGTAGGAGTCAGGGAGAATCTTAGATCAATTACATGGAGTTCCATCTCTTTATCGCTAATCTGTTGTCATAGTAGGTTAGCAGGTGAGTTGTCAAATGCTAGGCCTGTGGTCGTGAAATGATTGTTGAAGGAATCCAATGCTTCCAATCTATCACTAATGATATCGTTGCTAGAGATGATCTTGTCCAGAAGAAAGTTTCCAGGCATATGTCTGGACAGATCTTTGAAGGTTTTCTAGAATTTAGTTGGATTCTTAGAGGCAGCATCAAATTCAGAGCGGTAATAGGCAGCTTTTGTTTCTCTGACCAATTTTGTGCAGTGGTTTCTTGCCCTTTTAAACTGGCTCCAGTCCGAGTGGTTCTGAGTTTTTCGTGCTTTTTTCCATAGCTTATCCCTCTCTGATAAGGTAGATTTTAGTTCTGATGTAAACTAGCGGCACGTTTTGTTTGATAAACGAGCTTTAATAATCGGAGCATATTTATTGAAGGCCCCTAGGAGAATTTCATTGAAAATATCATAAGTTGATTGTACTGTTTTTGCCAGGTAGAAATCTTGCCAATTCATGGAATGTTTTAGTTCGTAGGTATAAACAGATAAGTCAAAATTGCATCTAGATCTCTTAGCTGAGAACTTTGGTGGAGGTGAAAGTTTACTGAATGATCTTACACCAGCTATGAAGCAGTGATCACTTATGTCACTGAAAAAAATGCCAGCATGGGAGAAGAGGTGCGGTTTACTCACTAAGATAATGTTCAGCAAAGAGCTATTGTCGGGATTCTTTTTGTTAATACGTGTAGGTTCATTGATTAGTTGCGCTAATCCATGCGTATCACAAAAGGATGAGAGGTGTTGAGGAGTTAGATAGCCAGTCTAGGTTGAGGTCTCCAATAATAATTGTTTCTAGTGACTCTTGACCAATGAAGATGTTGATATGAGAGAATATCTGCAGACCCGGGGGGGGGGGTGTCTGTAGCAACCTATTATATGCAGAGACAAGATAGGTGAGATTGCAACCTTGAGTGATAGACATTCAAATTCATCTACGATTGTTGTTGAGTCATGACAACTCGTTGTGAATTTATCCTTGATGTAAATGACTATCCCTCCTCCTCCTCTGGAATGCCTGTCTGCTCTAAATAGTAGGTAATTCGGGATATTGATCTCTCTATCAGGGGTAGTTGGTCTAAGCCAGGTTTTGGAGATCACTAAAATATCTGGTGTGGTATGATTGACCCATGCCTGGATCATGGAAATCTTTTTTAATAGGCTGCATACATTGACATGCAGAAGGTTCAGACCTTTGAGGTTAGCTAGGTCAGCAGGTGATGTAATAGCATTTGGGGGCCCAGGGTTGAGCTCTGCATTACCTGAGCATATTAGTAGAAGAAGCAATAACTTTTTTTTGGCTGCAAGTGTCAGATTCAAAATTCTGATCTTACTTTGTGCCGGGTGGCATCTTGGATTGGCAAATCTCCCCATGTAGGGTTCTTCCGGTATAGCATAGCACAGACTAACACTTTGACAGTAAAGGTCAGTACAGGTTCGTCTTTAGGCAGGACAGGTGTCGTGTATTGCATAGATAAATCTGTTCTAGTCCCAGCAACGACTGTACACCAAGAATGACACTGCAAAAGTGGGAGGTTATATATACATAGAAAGCCCTGGGGACAGAATGGTAGCAACTCATAGACTCCAAGTGCCATTTGTTGGGAAACCTGATCTCTGCCATATGGTACAACGAGGAGGAGAGCCCAGAATAAGAGTCTGAGCAGCCCACATGGTTCCCAGTAGAGGTTTAAAACCAGAATTAACAAAGAGGAGGTATCACTCTCAAGGAGAAAGAGAGGCTCACTTTAGAATTCTATAGGTGAAGGGCGGAGAGATAAGAACAGAGATTATGTCAATTGATAAGCTATGGAGCTTGAAAGGGCATAGTTATAAAAAGGGGTGTGGGAGCAGTGTATAAAAATAACACTGTGAGAGGGGGAAGGGCGGCTGGGTGAAAAGTTGCGGCTTTAGCTGTACCTTGTGCCGCTGCGAGTTTACTCCTGTGGAGGTAGTAGGCGGCGGCTAAGGGAGCGTCGACCGCCCGCTGGCCAGGAGAACCTCGGCTAGGAGCTGAGAGCCCTGGTGGGCTGTTCCTTGGCTGCGGAGAGAGAAAGGTAGATGCACTTTTTTTTAATTATCTGTATACATCTCAATATTTCCCCAATCTCTCTTCAGGTCTCCAGCATGTACATGTTTATGGCTTTCAGTCTGTCCTTCTAAATCCTTCTGTGCCCTCCTTGGAGTATCTTGCTTACCTTCCTCTGCGCTGCCTCCACTCTCTTTCTGTCCTCCTTTACATTCAGACTCCAAAACTGCACACAGTACTCTATGTGAGAACGAACCAGTGACTTGTACAGCGGTAGAAGCACCTCTGGTCTCCAACTGCTGATCCCGCTTCCTATTCAACAGAATGTCATATTTGCCTTCCCCTTGCTCTGTTGCATTTTGCTGTGTGTTTAGATTGTTTGAAATTATACCCCCATGATGAAGGATCCCTGCTAGACCCAAAGCGCCATTTAAAAAAAAAAAAAAAAAATCTTTAGCAATAAAGCCACAAGCTTTTCACAGCAACTCAGTTTGACATTGTAATTTATTTTGTTTGTGCAGCTTTTTGTTTAGCTATCTCGCAAGCCAGTTTTTTTTTTTCTGTTTAATCAGTTTTTCTAGCTGCGGCAGGCTGTTGGGTCATTTGCATGGAGCTGTTCTGTTTTCTGAAGTTATTAACCTCAAGTCCCTCTCCTCTGTTGTTCTTCCCCCACTCTATACTCAGTTTTTTGGATTCATTACCCCAGTGTGCTTTACCTTGTCCACCTTGATGTTAAAGTTTAATTGTCCTACTTTTGACCACCTCTGCCATCTGTGAGCCACTTTCATTATGCTGACTCCCTCCTCAGTGTCCATCCAGCCACAAATCGGTGTTATCCACAAAGAGGCTGATCTTACTCGGTATCCTTACCTTGGTGCGCAGATGAAGATGTTGAAGAGGACTGATCCCAGGATTGATCCCTGTAACACACCACTGGTGACCACCTTGACCCGGGGGAATTCTGCATTAGTTACCACCCTCTTCATTCTGCTTAGCAGCCGATTTCCCACCCATCTTGTGAACTAGTGCCCCTACCACCAGGCCTTACATCTTCTTACCAACCGTCCTCGTGGGTTAGAGTAGAAGGCTTTACTGAAATCAATATCCATTATGTGTATCGCTTGCCCATTTCATCACCCTCATCATCCAGTCAACGAAATTGATTGGTCGGGTTTGTCTGACACAGCACACACACACACACACACACACACACACACACGTGAAACCATGTTGTCTTTTGCCTTTCACTTATTATGGTCTCTACTCCTGCAGCTTATCCATGACAGATGTTAAACTGACAGATCTGTTGTTCCCCAGTTCATCCTTGTTCCCTCTCTTGTGCAGGGGAATTACTTCCGCTGTCGACCATTGAGCTGTTGAAAAGATGAGTCTGTGTCCCAGACTCCTTCAGCATATAGTAAGAGCCTTAACCACCTTCAGTGAGCTTAACGTGTCTAGCACACTTGTCACAGAGGTTGTATCCAAGTTGATCTCCACCTTTGCTGGCATGACAATGGCCCCTTCTCCTCTACTGTAAACACTGACCAGAAATATTTGTTCTAACAATGTGGTTGCAGTTCACTATCCAAAATTAGTTTGGTTAGAGACAACAGAGTCATCGGAAGTAGTCTAGCTAAGCTCCTCGCACAACCCTGGCAGTATATCTTCCAGCTGCGCCCTGTGACATTAGATCTTTACGGTGAAAGGGACAGGTCTCCTGTTTTGCAGTTCTGCAGCCTTGAAGGATTTAGATAGGTCTAGCATTTTATTTTGGAGAATCTTTGACTTTTCAGTCTGTGTTCACCATTAAAAGTCACTCCCGTGTCATCCAGCTCTGCTCTGCTTCGTGATCAACAATGGAAGGCAAAAGCTCCGTTGTGCAATGGCATGCCTTCTTTCTTTTTTTTTTTTTACCCTTACTCACTGCCTCAAGCTCCTATCTTCAGGGAATCCCGTAGCCATGCGAGCTCCTGTAGGTCCGCCCCAGGTGCCTCCCTCTGGTTGCCAGTGAGCCTGCCCCCATCCTATCTCGGTTTACACCAGGGTCGGGGAGGAGAGAACCCCCTTCTGGTCTCGTCCAGTCCGTAAGTGTGCATCAGAAGGCCTCATCGACCCCTTCTATGGAGCCTGGTTCTTGACTGCCGGGTCCCATCTTCAGGTGCCTGGAGCGAGTTCTTTTTTGCTTTATCTGGTCCCATCCCTCAGGATGTTGGCACGCTAGGGAAGCCTAGGGGTGGGCACGTCATGACATGCCAACACTCCGGCTGACGTCCTCTCATCCTGCAAGCTGTCTCGCTGCACCTCTACCTGTGGTCACCCATGTGGCTGTAGAGCAGCAGGACTTGCGACCCACCCCTTCCCGGAGGATGAGAGCCGTCTCTAGGTGCTCAGTCCTACCTCCCCCGGCCGGCCCTCCAGCCCTCTGAGTCCGTTCCCAAACCCGGGTCGCTGGCGCCATGAGCGGTAGCCCTACTGCTGCACTGGTTGGCCGGCCCTTCTTAATCATTTGACATATTGGCTCCGTCCCCCATCTCAAGCTCCTCTTTGGGTACAGGTCGAATGTGCCCTGGCGGTAGAGGTTTAAAATGATACTATGGTTTGCAACCACACCGGCGTGACTCCGCTTTGGAACCACCTGTCTATACAGCAGACCTGTTAAGACACTGGGGAGTTTTTTTGAAGAAATCAGAAAATTTGATGGGTGTAAGATGGCTTGAGATTCCAGCTTTGGACCCAGTTTCTTTTTTTCCAGCTAGTCTGGATCATAAATTCCATACCTGGATGAGATTGGGCCTGGCCCAGGCTTACGAATTTCACCATGGTGGGGCCTTTAAGACATTGCAACAGCTACAAACTGAGTTTCAACTCGCACATTCGGATTATATGTATCTCCAAATTAGGCATTTTTTAAGTAGCACTATTGGCCTCACGGTTGAATCCTGGGCCATCGCACCTATTTTCCAATTAATCCTGGCAGTTCAGAGGGAGGATTCCCCTTTTCACTTTATTAACCGCTATTACCGTCCCTTTCTGACGTCCCAACTTCATTAATGGACGTAGTTCAATCTAACTGGGAATCTGAACTTTCCATAACGTTGACTCCCCAACAGTGGATAGATATCCAGTATAGGCAACATTGCATAACATCCTCTTACTGTATGTATGACGAGTGAATGGCTGGAAGGTGGTATCCCTCTATTTTCGTACACCTCAAATAACTGGCAAATATAATGCCTCTTGGGACTTCTCTTGTTGGAGGGGGTGTGGTGTGTGTGTGTGTGTGTGTGTGTGTGTGTGTGTGTGTGTGTGTGTGTGTATATATATACACACACACACTCTATCTATCTACCTCTACCTCTACTCTGCTCACATACATATACACACACACACACACACACATCGTGTTTTGGTTGTGTCCAGCCTTGACCCCTTTTTGGCAGTCGGTTGAGTCTGCCTTGAGGGAAATTATTCCGACTTGGGGGCCCCTGACACCAGAAGTGGCAATCTTACTCCCCCTCTCCACTCATCGAACAGAAAACTCACTTTTACCTTTTTAGTATTTTACTGCCTGCTGCTAAAAAAAAAAAAAAAAAAACAGTGACTAAATTGTGGTTACAGAAACCCCCACCACAAGTCAAACTGTGGGAAGATATAATCTATGAGACATATAAAATGGAACAAATGATGGCCTAATTACAAGACAAGTTGCCCCTTTTGATGAACAGATGAACAATCTGGATCTTACTTGAGATACAGCTCTTGCAGCAGGTAACACCATTAGGACTGAAGCGGCGGCGTCAGGACTACAATCTTCTAGCTGGCAGTCTTCAGCGGGGACCACCTCGGCGTCGGTCCGCCCGGCGTCAGGCGTGAAATGCGTGAGGCGGTCCCGCCAGAATCCCAGTTCTTTCCACCGCCGACTTGCATGTCTCAACCTTTTGGTCTGTTTCTGGCACGCGACGCCTGGAAAAGTTCTTTTTCCTATTTGGAAACCTTTTTTCACCTCGGACGTCTGCCATCTGATGTCCTCTCCAACCTCCGCGGAAGACCATCCATCAAAGTGCGCCTGTGGAAAGCAAATTCCCTTTAAAGACCCGCATTCAGCCTGTGTGCGGTGCCTAGACCCGGACCACGACACCCGGGCCTGTACCTTCTGTCAGGGATTCAATAGCCGGACCCGGATCCGTCGCCAGAAGGCCCTTCAAGCGTACCTTCTTGAAGAGAAAGTAAAGGCCATGGATTCTGCCTCCAAAGGGCGATCGTCTGAGAAAGCCCGGCGGCACCTCGAAAAGCACAGGGAGAGGGTGAGATCAAAATCCCCTTCTAGGGCTTCCGACTCCCGTAGCTCCAGCTCTCTGTCCGACCGCTCCCCTTCCGGGGCCCGCTCTCAGCCTTCCCCGGTCGCGGTGAAGTCATCTTTGGGGTCTTCTTCTCTACAGCCGGTTAAGACCTCCAGGCCTTCTTCAGCTGCTTCCAAGGCCTCGCCGAGGTCAGGGGACCGCCACCACCACCACAAGTCCGGCTCCCGTCACCCGGACCCCGACGCCCAATCGGTCTCCTTGCCTCCTCCACCCCAGCGGAAGACCAAGGCTGACTTCGCTCAGAGGGCGTCTGAGCGATATCAGCCCACCAGCGTCGGCTAAGCATCGCCGGTCCGAGACCGGCGACTGCCAGGCGCCCGTCGCGGTCAGGCCTTCTCCACCTCGGATGCGGCCGGGGGACCCGGCGCCCGTTCCAGTAGAGAACACCTCGCCACCTACGGCGTTGGCCAGGAGGCGCTTACGGAGGAGAGCTGAGCTCAGCCGAAGACCAGGCAGGCGAACCGTCCTGTCGCACTTCCCCAAGGAGCCTTCCCCAGAACCAGAGACCCCTGGGGAGCCGACACTGGAACCTGACGACCGACCACCGGCGCCCGGCCTGTCGTCGGGCCTCAGTATTTCAGAGGTTAAGGAGCTATTCACTTATTGGTGGGATACCATAAAGAAGGACGTGGTTCCCACACCTCCTCCTCCTCCTCCACCCGTGACCCCACTGGCCCCAGCACCCCCCACCCCATCCGAGGCAGCAGGCCGAGTACCTTCCCCACAGGAGCCTGCCGAACCTCCTAGGGGCAGACCAGACAAGAGGAGACCTCCGTCCAGATCTTCTTCAGGGTCACCCAGCCCCAAGAGACCCAGAAGACGCCGCCACTCGCCTTCGACGGAGGACTCGGGGCGGACTTCTCATACGGATCCAGGTCCCCTTCTCCCATCAGCGTCCCCTCTCTGGACCCATGTGAGCTCCCAAGATCTCCTCCGGATGACCCATCATTCTCAGAGATTATGAGGCATATTCAGGAGAACATGGGCTGGGATGCAGAGGAACTTGACCCCGAGAGGCTACGCCTAGCCCGTTATCTTCGGCAAAAGGACCCAAAACCTGTGGTGGTGCCACCCTTGGTGGACACCTTCGTGGACATCACCAAGGCAGCGTGGAAACATCCACACTTGCTCCCGGCGATTATGAAGGCTGACCGCCTGTACAAGGCCCCTAGGGAGGACCAGTACTTGGCATCCCATCCTCTGGCCGATTCTCTGGTCATCACAGCCTCACATGACCAGTCCCAGAGGCCGCAACATTTGAGCACCCTGCCACCGGACCCAGAGTCCAAGCAACTGGACTCTATGGGCAGGCGCACGTATGCAGCCGCTGCCTGCGCCATTAGGTCCCTCAACTATCTAACCCACATGGTCCAGTTTCAGAATGCCTTGTGAGAGCAGGGACTGGATCTGGTGGAAAAGATGCTAGAAGGTGAGCAGAAGGAGGAGTTGCTGCAGCTCCTCCGCACGGGTTCAGACATGGGAACCCAGGTGCTGCGAGCCGCGTATGATTCCGCGGACTTCTCGGCCAGAGCGGCAGCCTCAGGCGTATGCCTCCGGAGACGCCTCCTGGCTCCTGTCTCCGGATTTACCCCAGACGTCCCAGAAAACATTCTGGATGCCTCGTTCCATGGAGAAGTTCTTTTTGGTGAGTCCTCGGAGAAGGTTCTCACCAAACTTCAAGAGGCCGGGAAGGCGGTGCGGTCTGTACAAGCCATGTACAGACCCAAGCTCAGTTCCTTTCTTAGGAACCAGAGCCGTTTTCGAGGCCAGATGTAGAGACAGCAGTCCTGCACTGGTCCGCAACAGAGGGACTCCTTCTCCCGCAGAGCCTGGGGGAAGTCGTCCGCAGACCGAGGCCAACGCCCTGCCAAGTCGGCCCAGCCTGCAGGACCCTCAGCCGCCACAGCATGACTCCTTCTTGGCCCCCGCCCCTCAGGATCAATGGAACACCAAGGTCGGGGGTCGTATTGCGGACCACCTGCCAGGGTGGCAGTCTGTAACCACCGACAGGTGGGTTCTTCAATTGGTCAAACAAGGCCACTTTATAGAATTTGTGGACAAGCCACCCACAAGACCTCCTCTGCTGTCCCGTTACTCGGGTCAGCACAGATCGCTCATCAGGCAAGAAGTACTCGTGCTCCTCCAATAAACATAGAAACCAAATAAGGAGTGGTGGAGTACGTCCCGGAGAACCAGAGAGGAACCGGCTACTATTCCCACTTCTTTCTGGTTCCAAAGAAAACAGGGGACCTCCGTCCAATATTGGACCTCAGCGACCTCAACATGTCGGTCGCCTACAAACGTTTTCGCATGGTGACCCTCCAAGGGCTCATTCCCATGCTGAGAAAGGACGCCTTCCTAGCGCCTCTGGACATGTAGGACGCCTACCTGCACATCCCCATAGCTCAAGTGCACAGGAGGTTCCTGCGCTCGAGTTTCTCGGCCACCACTTTCAGTTCCGGCTCTTCCTTCGACTGTCATCGGCCCCAGGGTCTTTACCAAGTGTATGGCAGTCGTGCAGCGCCTCATGAGACAGGGCCACTATGTGTTCCCGTACCTGGACGATTGGCTTCTCATGGCCGCTTCCAGAGAGGCGCTGTTGTTGGCTGTCCAGAACACCCAAGCTCTCTTTCAGTCACTGGGCATTCTTATCAACTACGAGAAGTCTCTCCTGGTACCGTCCCAGAAACTGCAGTTCATAGGCGCAGTTCTGGACACCGTCCAAGGGAAAGCCTTTCTTCCCGAGGAAAGAGCGGAACGCATCAGGTCCCTCATCAGGGACCTCTCAGCGAAGAAGACTGTCCCCGCCAGGCTGGTCCTTCACCTGCTCGGACACATGGCTGCGGCCACTCCAACCATCCCTATGGCAAGGCTCCACATGCGGGTGACTTAGTGGATGCTCAAAGTGCAGTGGGACCAAAGGCAAGACCACATGCAGCAGCCGGTCAGGATCACGAGTGCTGTGATTCGGGACTGGCAATGGTGGCTAGACCCAGGGACACTCTCTGCAGGTGTTCCGTTTGTAGCGCTGTCCCCAGAGGTAATCCTCTCCACAGATGCCTCATGGCTGGGGTGGGGAGCACACCTGAACGGGGTGAGGTCCCAGGGAACGTGGACCCCTCAAGAAGCTCACCTCCACATCAACATTCTGGAGATGAGGGCGGTCCTTTATGCCCTGCAGGCCTTTCAGTCAGAAATCCCGCCGAGTACTCTTATGCTTCAAACAGACAATACGGCGGTGATGTATTACTCAAAAACAAGGAGGCTGACTCTTACCCCTTTGCAGGGAAGCTATGAGAGGTGGATTGGGTAATCCGACACGGCGCAAGCCTGATTGCAGTTCACGTTCCCGGAGTGGACAACACCAATTGCAGATGGCCTGAGTTGTTCCCAGGCCAGAGTCCACGAATGGGAACTCCTTCAGGAGGTAGCAGAGGATCTGTTTCTTCGATGGGGCATCCCAGAGTTGGACATATTCACTTCCCCATCCAACGCAAAACTGCCCAGTTTTTGCTTGCTAGATCCAGGGCCTGGTGTTTTCTGGTGAGACTCGTTGTCCCTCTCCTGGGCGGACAGATTCCTCTACGCTTTCCCTCCCTCCCTTCCCGTTGATCCAGAGAGTTCTTCTCAAGCTGCGCAGGGAGCACGCAACAATGATCTTGGTAGCGCCTTTCTGGCCCAGACAGATCTGGTTCCCCATGCTGATGCAATTGTCCCGGGAACCTCCAGTCCCATTGCCCTTCAGCTCCCACCTACTGTCTCAAGAGGGGGGTTCGTTAGTCCATCCAGACTTACGCTCACTGAACCTGCATGCTTGGCTCCTCGAGACATAGCCATTATGCGACACGGGGTCTCGCAAGAGGTGGCAGAAGTTCTTTCCGCTGCCAGAAAGCCGGCAACGTATGCCATGAAATGGCACCAATTTTTCCTGTGGTTTCAGGCACGCGGCCTCTCCCCTTTAGAATGCCCAGAGAAATCAGTTCTGGAATACCTGCTTTCCCTTTTTCATTCCGGTCTCACCTACTCCTCGATTTAAGGTTCACCTCTGTGCGATCTCAGCCTACCACTACCCGATAGGTCAACGCACAGTGGCACAACTCGATGCCTCTCGGGACTTCCTGAGGGGGGGTGTTACACCTCAGGCCACCCATCAAGGATCCCGTCCCTCCTTGGGACCTACTCTTTTTGTTCTGGAGCAGCTCATGCTGCCCCCTTTTTGAACCTGCCGCAGATTGCGAGCTGTGTTTTCTGTCGTGGAAAACGTTATTTTTAGTTGCCGATACCTCAGCAAGGAGAATTTCTGAGCTACATGCTCTCATGTGTAAGGAACCTTATTTAATTTTCCACCAGGACAGAGTGTCTTTGAGGACGAATCCTAAATTCCTGCCTAAGGTGGTCTCTGCCCTTACTCTTAATCTGGGCATCGATCTGCCTGTGTACTTTCCCAAGTACACTAACAGAGGAGAGGCATTGCTTCACACCCTAGATGTTCACCGCTCCTTAAGATACTACTTGACCAGGACTAAACAGCATTGTACGTCCGAGCAGCTGTTTATATCCTTCGCTGAGAGGATGTTGGGCCAACCGGTCTCAAAACAGACCCTTTCTCGCTGGCTTGTCCAGTGCATTTCTTTTTACTACAACAATAAACAGAAGCCCTTCTGGGCACAATCCGGAGCTACTCGACCACGGGTGGCTACTTCTTTCAAGAGCGCATGGAATGTCTCCACCTCGGCCATTTGTGCCGCAGCTGCATGGAGCTCAGTGCACACCTTCATTAGGCATTACAGCCTGGACATTACCTCACGGCGGAGAGCCGGTTTCGGCCTTGCCGTTCTACAGGGTCTCCTGTCCTAGAGTCAGGATTTGTTCAAGATCTTTCCGTTATGCCTCCTCCCAGAATGCTTAAAGGCACTATTGCTTGTGAATCAGTCCTAATGGTGTTACCTGCTGCAAGAGCTGTATCTCGAAGTAAGATAGTACAGTTACGTAAGAACTTACCGTAACAGTAGATCTTCCAGAACAGCTCTTGCAGCAGGTGCCTTCCTGCCCACCATTCCCCCTTGGAGGAGGTATGGCCTAACCAGTCTTTGGCAGGAGCTTACGCTCTTTCTTCTTCTGATGGCGGATCCTTGGTCTCCACTTGTGATGTCATCCAGCGGCCGGAAGTCTCTGGCGGGAGAACTGGGGATTCTGGCAGGACCACCTCCTTATGTACTACGTCTGATGGGGGCCGGACCGACGTCGGAGGCGGTACCCGCTGAAGACTGCTAGCTAGAAGATTTCCGTGGGGTCCTGATGCCTGCCGGCTTCAGTCCTAATGGTGTTACCTGCTGCAAGAGCTGTTCTCGAATATCTACTGTTATGGTAAGTTCTTACGTAACTGTACTTTACTATACATCTCCCAATATACAACAAATGTTATTTCTTGATGGGGCTTTGCAGTAATGAAGAATGTGATATAACCCTGTTGGGCCACACAATTATTACCCTTTTGGTTAGTCGCTCAGTGTGCAGAAGGGTCCCCTTCCACCTATCTATATGTATAGACTCACCTATGGCATATCCCTCTCCACCCCCCCATGTGACACATGGTACACATGTAGATTATCTTACCAAAGGTGATGCTGTAGCATAATTATATATAAAATGTTACCATGACAATTTTGTTATCAATCAATGTATGTACCACCAAAACTGCAATAAAAATAGTGTAAAAAAAAAAAAAGGCAATGGAAAGCAAGAAACTAGGATTCAAATACTGCACTCCGTGTAGGCAGAAAATGTTGACTACAGAGCGACAGGACACATAACTTTACTGCCTTGAAGATCAACACAGTGTTACGGGATGCAGTCTTTGCCAGGCCATGCTGCCAGCATCCGTTGAAATCCAGGAGGCAAGACTGGCCCTAGGATGGCCTAAAGACTGCTAAAAAAGGCCTTGACAGCCAAGTCAGCTACTAGGCGTATGGTCATTAAAAAGGAGGGAGCTGCAGTGAGTTCCCTGTCAGTTTTGGCGCAGTTCCGGGCTGGGGCCTGCATCAGAGGGTCATTTTCTGATTTCAGAGAGAAATATGCATGGCCCTCCAGACCTTTGGGGAGAGCCCATCTCACCCTATCAGCAAAAGGCATAAAAAGCAGCACCTTTTGCAAATCATGGGACTGGAAAAGATCACACTCTTCCCACTCCTTCGATTGCTTGGCCTTGGTCGAGGGCTCCAGTGTAACCCTGTCAGGCTTGTCAGCCTCAACTTTGGTCAAGTAGGTGGTTGAGATTTTTCTCAAGCATTTCAACAGGTTGTCAGAGGAGATCAAGGAGGAGTTGATCTCCCAGATCCCTGGGCTCTCTGTCCCGACTAAGGAGCACAATGCCAAGTCGACACCGCCTTCTACCCTGGGTGGTCCGAAAGTCGCATGACACAGGCACCCTTTCTGGGTTTTCTGACCACCCCTCTGGTGGGTCTGGTTAGATTCTGCTTTCTGTAAATTGGGAGACCAAGTGGATGTGGACAAATCTCCAGATAAGGAGTAAGAAGATTGACCACGTTGCTAAAAAGGTGTACACTGCCTTGCTACTTGGTCTCTGTCAGGCCAGTTATTCTGTAGTGATGGTGAATTTTGGCCATTCCCTCTTTGGGGTATTAGGGTAACTCCACCGCCTACTTCCAGTTGATAAGCAGCTTCCAGTGACATGCATCAGAGACCAGGGTCAGTCACTGGCTAAACACCGGCTGTAGATTGCCTTGGACATGGGTGACTCCTGTGCCCATGCTATGCCATGTATTGCAAGGCCTGGTTGAGGTGCTGTACTTGTACGGCAGACACTCAGCATAGGCTGACCAATGTCTCCTCCTTGGCACTGACCTCTTTGGCCCTGGTGAGGAAGTACATCTCATGCATGTTGAGAAGTCCAGTGCTGTCATTGATTCAGTGGCTTCATCCCAGATGGACCAAAAGCCTAAAAAGAAGGCCTTTCAGTTTTGGTCTTTTCAGCCACACAACCTCAGCAGCAGCCCCAGCATGGCAATTACAGCACTGGCATCTGAAACCCAGGTTTGGTGTCCAGAGCTGAAAAGGGGGAGGGCAGAGGTGGTGGTGGTGTCTCTGCAGCCCCTATGGCCAAAGTCCTCATCAAGGCTGCACTGTGGGTTGTTGGTTCTCATCCCCTCTTCTGTCCAGTTGCTGACCCAGCTCATGTTCGGGGGTCAGTTGTGCCACTTCTTACCACAGTGGTCCACCATTATTCCAGACAGGTGAGTTCTGAGAGTGGTGGGCAGAGGGCTGCCTCTGGATTTCGGGGCTTTTCTACTGTACCGACTCTGAGCTTCTCGGGAGTCCAGAGTGTCGAAGGACATGACTTCGCTAAGAGCGGACATAGCTCAGCTGTTAGACCATGGGAAGATAACCTGTGTTCCAGATGCCCTGGCCACTCAAGGATATGTGTCCAGATACTTCCTGTATCCTAAGCAGATGGGTGGCTAGCACCCCATACTGGACTTGCATAATCTGAACCAGTTCATGCAGAAGCACAAGTGCTGGATGATCACTGTGAATTGGATAATACCATCCATCGAGCGGAGAATGTCATTCTGCTCTCTGATCCTGCAGGACACATTCTTCCACATCATAGTCCATCCGTCCCTTCGTCAAATTGCCGGTACCTTCAGTTCTGTGCAGAGGGGATCCTGTACCAGTTCCAGGTCATGCTCTTTGACAACTTATCTGCACCCAGAGTGTTCAAGTACATGGTGGTGGCCTTCCTGTGGCACAAGGGCATCAGGGTGCTTCGCTACCTTGATGACTTGCTGATAGCCGTGGAGGTCCAGGGATCTGGCTCTTCAGCCCAGTCGGAACATGGGCTATCAGGTCAACCAGGCCAAGTCACAACTGGTCCTTTGACAGGTGATCAAGTTCAAGTTCATCGGGCAGAACTAGACGCTTTGCGAGCCAAGGCCCATTTACCAGCGGACCAGACTTCAGATCTCACCTCTTTTGCCTGATCATTTCATGTCAGGCACTTGCCTCTTCCTGAGGCTGCTGGGCAACATGGTGTCTTCCACCAGCATGATCCGTTGCTCTTGCCTGAGGATGCGCCTCTTAAAGTGGGAGTTGGGCCAGCAGGGGTTCCAACACCTAGGTTGCCTGGACTAGCAGGTCATAGTGAACCAGCTGATTTGTGATGTTATCCAGTGGTGGCTGACCCCACAAAATCTGAAGGAGGGAATGCCATTTGTCTCCCAGAACCATCCGTCATGCTCCGGACAGACGTGTTCCTGGTAGAGTATGGAACAGACCTGGGAGACCACAAAGTCCACAGGTTTTGGGCACTCAGTAAGTCCCAACATCACATCAGCATGCTGTAGCACTGTGCAGCGTGACTGGCTCTGATACAGTTGGCTCCTCTGTCTAGGGGTTAGAGCATTCAGGTCCAGGCGGACAGCACAACCACTATGTTCTACCTGAACAGGCAGAGCGGAACGCATAACAGTTCACAGTGCTGCACTGGTGGAGTTCGACAAAAGTCAAAGTACAGACTAGAATTAGTACAAGTACTTTATTCCAGCACCAGGGAAAATTCTGGATAGAACCCTCTGTCCCAATGCTTCAGCCCACACAGGACCTTCATCAGAGGGGTGGAATGAACTCCTTTCTGTTGTATCGTGAGGCTCTCTCCCCCTACCTGGACACTTATGCGCAGTCTTCTCAGTGATTCATGTTGCTGGAAAAAACAGCCAGCTGGTGGACACTGTCAGTCACGTTGGAAAGACCTTGCACAAGTGATCCCTGCATCAGAAGCTGGTGGACCACCTGTTCTCCCAGTGGGGCACCCCTCTGGGGCATCTGTTTGCCTGATGGGAGAACAGAAGACTGAAGCTGTTCTGTGCTTGCTTTCCACTGTTCAGGACACTGTTGGGGGATGCTTTCTCAAGGTGCTGGATCCCAGACCTTCTGGGTACACCTTCCCTTCCTTCCCCTTGGTCCACAAGGTCATAATCGAGGCCCAGAAGGACAAGCCATGAATGATCCTGATAACCTCAGACTGGCCCACGCAGTTCTGTTGTCCAGATCTCCTCATCCTCAGCAGCAGGCCTCTGTGGAGGCAGCCTCTTTGCCCGGCCTGCTGACCAGACAATAGGGGAGAGTCCTGCACTTGGACATTTAATCTCTGCACCTCTTAGCCTGGTTCCTGAGTGGCTAGAGTTCCAGGCTCTGGGCCTTTTGGAAGACATCCTCCATGTTGTGGAGGCATCCCATAAGGAGCTGACTTAAAAATGCTGTTTATTTAAATTGAAGAGGTTCTTGATCTGGTGGTAGGTTATGGAGCTTGATCACCTTGCTTTCCCTGTGGCAAGCATCTTTGAATACCTATGGTTTCTGTCTCAGTCAAGACTAAGAGCAACAATCTTCAAGGCGCACTTGGTAGCCATGTCTGCATACAAGGTGCGGGCTGGTATGTGAGGAGTGGCCCAGGAGAATGTAGTTGGTAGTTGGGCACTTTTTTAAAGACCTGGATCACTTGTCGACTCTGGTACATGAACCACCTCCTCGGGACCTATAGCTGGTATTTACAGTGCTTATGGGCAAGCCATATGAGCCTGTGCACAAATATGAGGTATTACATTTGTTGTGGAAGACTACCTTCCTGGTGGCCATCATGTCAGCCAGAAGGATCACTGAGCTCCAGGCACTTTTGATGAAATCTCTTTACCTGGTCATGTACAAGGACAAGAGTGGTCTTTTGCTCCCACCCAAAGTTCTTTGTGAAGGTTGTATCTGAGTTTCTCCTTAACCAGGTGATTAACTTGCCAGTATACTTCACCATCACAACCTCAATGCCGATTCCTTGCTCTGTACCCTAGAAACGTAGAAACAGAAAAATGAAAGCAGGTAAAGACTGCTTGGCCCACCTGGCCTGCCCATTTTCCCTACCTACTGCAATACCACAGATCCTACTTAATCTCCAGCTTTTACCCTCTCTTTCCTATTGCTAGGATTCCCCTTGTGCCCATCCCATGCCTTCTTGAATTCCCCTACCGTTTTTGCCCTCACCACCTCCACTGAGAAGCTGTTCCATGCATCCACCACCTTTTCTGTGAAAAAATACTTCCTCGTGTTACCCCTGAGTCTACCCCTCCCAGCCTCCTGTCATGACCCCTTATTCTTGAACACTTTTTTTTCTGAAAGATGCTACCGTTTTGTACCATATTATATACCCTTGAGATATTTGAAGGTCTTTATCATATCAAGGCACTGATCATTGAGCAGACTCGATGGATCATAGGGTCTAATCTGCTGACTTCTTAGTATGTTAGTATATCCCTCCTCTCTCTTCTCTCTTCCAGGGTATAACTATTGAAGTCCTCTAGTCTCTCCTTATGACTTTTGGTGCAGACCCTGCACCATTTTTGTTGCTCTTCTCTAAACTGTGTCTGTTCTGTGTCCTGCCTGAGATGTGGCCTGTAGAACTGGACACAGTATCCAGATGTGGTGTCGCCAATGATTTGTACAGTGGTATCCCCACCTCCTTTTTTTCTGCTGGTGATAACTCTCCCTGTGCACCCCAGCATCCCACTGACCACCAAACAGGAAAGGGGTATCCATTTCCTGCTTGGTGGTCGTCCTTACCCCCCCCCACCCCCAATCATGTACTCCTCCCTGGGTTTCTGTGCCCCAGATGCATGATGTTATACTTCTTTGCATTGAATCTTGGCTGCCACACTCCTGACCACTCCTCAAGCCTGCTGAGGTCCCGCCTTATCCCACCTCCCCAGAGTGTCAACCCTGTTGCAGATCTTAGTGTTGTCTGCAAAGAGGCATGGAACTACAGAGGGTGCTCTCTTACTGTAAGGAGTGTACCACTGTAGTTCGGGGTGAGGCTCAGAGGCTGTTTGCAAGCTATGCTGAAGTCGTGCCTGGCAGACTGACAGCAAAGTGGATGATTGCCAGGTGGGTTACATCCTGCCTTGACCTCTGCTATATGCTGGTAGTCAACCAAAGGGCTTTGGGCTAATTCCAC
This sequence comes from Neoceratodus forsteri, assembly GCA_016271365.2. Taxonomy (NCBI): domain Eukaryota; kingdom Metazoa; phylum Chordata; order Ceratodontiformes; family Ceratodontidae; genus Neoceratodus; species Neoceratodus forsteri. The sequence continues at coordinate 1,576,901,181 of CM057452.1, forward strand.
TAGACATACCACCAGTGCCTCGGGGGCTGCTTCCAGGGATATCCACATTGCGGAGCTATGCAGGTCAGCAACTTGGAAGTAAAGCGCACTTGTTCATTTCCCATCACAGCATTGACATAATGAGTTGTTCGGTGTTGCTTTTGGGTCCTTGGTCCTCCACCCTCTGTTCACCAAATAGGGGTATGCATCTTGCCCCTCTTCCTAGAGGACTGCTAGGAGTGGCTATAGTCCGGCTAGTGTACTTTATCCACATTGTTAGAAATATAGGTTACTCACCTGTAACCATAGTTCTACTAGTGGCATACATAAAAAACATAGAATTTGAAGGACTGCTTGGCCCATATAGTCTGCCATTTTCCCCTGTAGTGTCATCACAGAAAGATCCTCCTTGATCTCTGACCCATTCACCCCCCCTTTCCTAAGATTCCCTTATGCCTATCCCATGCATTTTTGAACCCTACCACTGTTTTCACCCCATCATCTCCACCGGAAAACTGTTCCAGGAATCCACCACTCTTTCTGTGAACAAGTACTTCATCACATTTCTCCTGAATTTACCCCCCCTTAGCTACTTATCATGCCCCCTTGTCCTTGAGCACCTTTTTTTTTTCTGAAAAATACTCCCCTCTTGTACCTTGTTTTACCCCGTGAGTTATTTTAAGGTCTTTGTCATATCTCTCTCCCCCCCCCCCCTTTCCAGGGTGTACATATTTAGGTCCTTTAGTCTCTCCTCATAGTGCTCCTTGTAGGGCTTCTGATACAGACCCTGCACCATTTTAGTTGCCCTCCTCTGAGCCGCCTCCACTATGTCTGTGTCCCTTCCGAGATGTGGTCTCCAGAACTGGACACAGTATTCTAGTTGGGCTCTTGCCACAGATCTCTACAGAGGCAACACTACCTCCCTCTTTCTGCTGATGATTCCCCCCTCCTTATGCATCCCAGTATCCAACTTGCCCTCCCAACTGCTTTGTTGTACTGCCTGGCCACCTTTAGGTCATCTGATATCACATTTCACATCCACACAACCCAGCTGACCTCCCCTGGCAAGTGGCACCCAGATCTTTGCTTCCAGCATACACAATATCTGACATCATCAGGCAGAGCTGGAGGATATACCCCCGAGTGGTAGAAGGAGCTTACCTAGAAGACTTTCACTGACGCTGTTGTCTCCAGCAGAACTACTAGAGTGTGGATGTGAACTGTATACCACTTGTGGAACTACGGTTACAGGTGAATAACCTATATTTCAGGATGTCCTCCTTTCCTTTTAACTTCTTCCTCCCACTCATTTCCCTTTAACAATTCCTTCTTTATTTTTTATCTTGCTTTTGTATGCAACAAAAGAAGCTTTTGTCTCCCTTCCTCACTCCCTCTACTGTTTTTAACTCAGCGTCAGCTTTCACCTTCCTCACAGTGCTGCTGGCCTCCTTCATCCTGTTATGAAACTCTACCCTATTATCCTCCTCTTGGCTGGATTTATATGTGGGCTTTTTCGTTACCCTCACAGCTATGCCTGCCTTTCTTGTGAACCGCAGTGGTTTCCTACCCCTCTTGTTCTTCCCCCTAGTACCCTAAAACAAAGACGTGTGGTCTAGTGGTTAAAGGGTGACAGTGTGGTCTAGTGGTTGAAGCACTAACCTGGGAACCAGAAGATTGCAAGTTTATTACTCGGCACAGCCAAATATTCACTCTGTGTCCTTGGGCAAGTCACTTAATGTCCCAGCACTCCAGTCCATCCAGCTGTGGAAATGGGCAGCAGCAGGACCCCACTGGAAATGAGGTTACGTATTGACTGGGCTGCCATGGGTAAACAAATTGTAACATAAAAAAGTTCTTTTCACGGGGGTAAATAAGGTAAAGGATGGAAGTATTTTTCAGAAAAAAAGGTGCTCGGGGGCAAGGGGGTACGATAAGAAGCTGGAGGGTGGTAGGTTCAAGAGAGATATGAGGAAGTACTTCTTCACAGAATGAGTGGTGGATTCCTGGAACAGTTTTCTAGTGGGGGGGGCGCAAAAACAGTGGCGAGGTTCAAGAACGCACAGGATCGGCACAAGGGAATCTTAGGGAAAGGGAGGGGGATGGGTGAAGGGGCTGGAGAGCAAGTAGGATCTGTGGTGATACTGTAGGCAGGGAAAAAAGGGAGGACTAGATTGGCCAAGCGATCCTTATTTGCCAGCAAGTTCTATGTTTCTATGTATTCCACTAGTAAAACTACGATTACAGGTGAGTAACCTATAGTTCTAACAGCGTAGATAAAGTTCACTAGTCACGCTGTGGCAGACCCCTTGTAGTCCTCCAGGAGGAGGGGTAAATTCTGTGTCTCTACGCTTACTTCACATTGCTTCCACCCCCTGTTCCCCAGTCCAGTTTCCTCTTCAACCGCTGCCTCATCCTATCAAAATCTGCCCTCCTATAACCCAGGGCCTTTGTCTGGGACTGATTTCACCACCCTTCCATTTCAATATCAAACCCTACTGTCTTGTGTTATCTGGCGCCCAGTGGGTTCAGCACTTCCGCATACAGCCCCTGTTCATAATGACTAAGTTGAGGATGACCTCCCCTCTTGTGGGCTCCTCCACCTTCTGTACCAGGAATGATTCCTGAAGAACATCCACTAGCTGTTGACTCCACACACTTTCTGCTGCTGGGAGCCTGCAGTCCACATCAGGTAAGTTGAAGTCACCCTGCAGCGGCAGCACCTCCCCAGCCTCATTTCCCTTTTACTCTCATCCTACAGTTCCCTATCAGACTTCTTTTTTTTTTTTTTTTTTGTTAAGATGGAGGCCTATATACCACTGTACCCTGATACTTCTTATAGAAACATACACAAAGACGGCACAAAGACCAATGGTCCATCCAGTCTGCATGAGTTCCCTATTTAGCCCTGGGGTCTAGTGTTCCTCCAGGGTCCTAGCCCTCCTCATTCTCCACCCTAATTTTGCCGAACTGAGAAAGCATTATACTATTCATTCGGTCCCAGCTGTGCTTGAAACCACTGACAGTTTTCGTACCCACCACTGTTCAATCATATTCGAAATCAGCAGGCAGAAAACTAATATAGGTTGGACAATTGTTTTTTAATTTTTTTTTTTTTTTTAGTTTTTGTTGACCGGGTAGGTGCACTAGACACCTATTTTCAGGCATGACCCGGGGGAGGGGGAAACAGATGTTTGCCAACTGACTTTGAACCAGACTAAGCTGTTGGTGGTATTTTTAGTGAATGAGGGAAATTTGGCCAGGACACTGGGGAAATTCCCATGCTCTTTTAGAGAAGTGCCATGGGATCTTTAACATCCACCTGAACTACCACCAATCCAGGCAGATGGGACCTCGGTTTAATGTCTCATCTGAAAGATGGCACCTCAGTCACAGGGGCCGCTCCTTCGAGGAAGGAGGGGGAGGGACATTGCTGACATCTGCCCCATGACATAGGGCCCGCAACATCCCACAGAGCAGGGAAAAAACCCCATCGGAGGTGGGAAGACTGAGCGCTGAGTCAGGTCCTGATGTGCTGGTGCCTGCCCACAGCCCCAGAATTGATGAGACGAGCAAGATTCAGGGGGTCCACCTCCAACCCTGACCCTCTCCGGGGGGGGGGGGTCCGAGGCGGATGGAGGGATCGAGACTGTCAGGTAAGGCCACGGCAGGGTCAGACTTCATAGGTGACTCCCGATGGTGCGGCTCCGATGGGACAGTAGGAGGGGAATAAAGAGAAATATAAAAAAAAAAAAATTGCTAACAAACCTAATATACTAAGATGTAACAGTAAACAGCTACATGTTCTTAGAGCGGCTAAAAACAAAAGAAAACATTTTTTCTCTATTAAGGTTATTAAACTCTGGAATACGTTCCTGTAATCCATAGTAGATACAACTAAACCAGAGCATTTCAAAGGAGAATTAGGTAAATATTCTTTAGGCTCCCGATTTCATCTCCCACATGTGTGTAGAGGTAGACTCGATGTGTCATTTGACTTTCTTCTGCCTAAGAAAACCGTGTAAGTACTCCGTTTGTGGCCTCAACAAGGACCTATTTAGGGGAAGTATTACCCCTGTCTTGGTGCTGTCAGTGCCCCTCTTGATGCATCCCGGCATCCTACTTGCCTTGCTGTATGGGAAAGGGGAAATTGTTTAACCAGTAAAGGCACACTAAGCTGGAGCTTGTTTCTAGGTGCAACCTGGGAACAAAAGGAAGTTAAGTGTCTTGCTCCGGGTCACATAGCATGTGAGTGGGGTCTGGTGAGATTCAAACCCAGGTCTCCAGGTTTGCAGCTCAGTGCCCTTAACCACTGCACTATACTGCCTCCTGTATGCCTTGTTGCACTGAGTCAATTGCTTTAGAGAGTCGCTGATGATAACTCCAAGGTCTTGTTCCTCAGCCATAGTACTGAGTCTTACCCCTCCCATCCAGTACTCCATCCTGAGGTTCTTGTTCCCTAGGCGCATAACTTGCACTTTTTTGGCATTGCATTTCAACTGCTAAACCCCAGACCACCTCTATGGGTTGTGTAAGTCTCTCTGTATTTCCTCTATTCCCTCGTCACAGCCTGTCCTGGATTCTCCCATCAGTGTCTCTGATGAACATGTCGAAGAGGACCAGACCCAGGATGGGTTGCTGTAGTACCCATCTTGTGAACTCCCTCTCTTCTGATGTAACCCATTGACCACAATCCTCTGCTGCCTCCCCTTTAGCCAGTTACCTACATAGTTTACTATGACCTTAGCTGAACCCAGGTCCTCCATCATCCGTAAGAGTCTGTGAGGCACCGAGCTGAAAGCCTTACTGAAGTCAAAGCAGAGCAAATCCACAGCATGGCCCCTATCTAATTGCATTGTTACCCACTCAAAGAAAACTATCAGGTTAGTCTGACAAGACCTCCTTGCCATGAATCTGTGCTGTTTACTATCCTGGAGACCATTGCTCTCCAAGTAGTCCATGGCATCCTCTTTGACCAGGGATTACATTAGTTTCCCTACAATAAAGGTAAGACTGACAGGTCTGTAGTTCCCTGCTTTTTCCTTATCCCCTAATTGTGCAGTGGAACTACATCTGCCACCTTTCAGTCCTTCGGAACTACCCCATCTTTAGTGAGCTGTTGAATAGACCTACCAGAGGTTTAGCCAGTTCTGCTGCCAGCTCATCGAGTAGCCTTGGATGCAAGCCATCTGGTCTTGGGGTATTATCTACCTTAAGGGTTGCCAGCACTTTCAGAACCCTTTCACTAGTAAATATTGACTGCCTCATCTGCAGGACCCCCTTAGTGGTCGCTCTGGTGCCGCTCTCTGATCAGGGCCAGTATCCTCCCTAGTGAAAACTGAGCAGAAATACTTAAGGACAGTGACCTTTTGCCCATTCTCCTCTATCATTCTAGCCCCCTCTACTTGCCTTAAGATTCCCCTCCTTTCTTTCCTTTTTCCCCTAATATGTCTGAAGAACTGTTTTTCTCTGCTGTTGACCCCCTTCTGCAATACACAGCTTTGTGTGTGTGTTTTAGCTCCCTAACCACCTCTTTGTCTCCCTGTTTCAGTAAATATTCTTCCCATTCTTCCTGCCCCTTCTTTTCCTTTTGTATTTGTAGAAAATGTTCTTGGCTCTCACTACTTCCCTGACTCTTCCTGAGAACCATAGCAGTCTCTTGAACCTGTTCTTGGTTACTGTTCTCATGCACATCTTAGATGACTCAAGATTGGCCCCCTTAATTGCGCCCATCTCTCTTCTAACCCCCACATGTTATGCACCCCTACTAACTTATCCCTGACTAGCTCCTCAGCCTATTAAGGTTCACCTTTCTAAAACTGAGGACTTCAGCTCTTGATTGCAGTTTACTGGCCTGAAGGCAAGTTCGGACCTAACAGAGTTATGGTCACTGTTTTCCCAGTGACTCCCCAGCTTCCAAAGCTCCTACCACCTCTGAGGAGTTGAGCACCACATTGAGAGTTGTGGTCTTTCTGGTGGGTTCCTTAACTAGTTGCATCAATAGACAGTATACCTCTCAACTGTCCCTGATTTGGCCGCAGAAGTTTCCTCTGTCTATCGTACAATCTGTTTTTGTGACAGAATAGTGTGGATTAAAATCACAAAATATTGTCAAACGTTAAAGTTACAGACTTGTTCTTCTTCAGAAAATGCATCTTAAAACAAATCCCCTTATTCTATCAGCTTTCTGAGTGGATAGTATCAATTTTTAAGATGTGTCCCTGATTTTGGGTCTTTGTCCCTGATTTTATGAGGCAAAAGGTTGAGAGGTATGATATGCAGTCTTGGCAGATGTTCATCAAGGCCTGACTTCTGATGCTCCTAGCCACTGGAACACTCCAATCGATATCCAGCAGGTTCAGATTGCACACCACCAATACCTCCGCATTCACTACCCCCTTTCAGGTTCTTCCCTGAGCTCTCTGTCCCCACCCACCCACCCCTTGCCCCTGAAGTCTATAGATCACCTCCAAGTGCAGTTTCTTGCCTGAGGCTGCCATGAGTTGCACCCACAGCCACTCTGTCTCCCCATTACTCTCCTTGATACACTCATCTTCTGCCACCTCGGTGCCCTCCTTGACAAAAGGGCTACTCCTACCTGTGTCATGTTCCTCTATCCCTCCTGAACATCCCCTCCCCGTCACCACCTGTACACTCATCATTACATATAATGCCACCTCTCCTTTCCTCTATAGTTGTCCTAAATACTGTACATCTCAGTACAGTTCTGTGCCAGTTATGTTACTTGGTTACCCATGTTGCCATAAAAGCCACCAGGTCCTAATGTGCTTCTGCTACCACTGCCTCCAGATCACTGAACTTGTCCCCTGGTTCCTGGCGTTTGTACACTCCGTCCTCCAGGATGCCAGCGTCCCCCCTCCTTTTGTATTTACCCCATTACTCCTTGACCTCTTTAACAGCACTGTTCCTGTCACACACACTCCTGATTCCCCTGGAGCCCCTCTCCTACCACTCATCCCAACATCACCCTATCTCCACACTCATTTTGCTCTGTTCTTCCTTGTTCCTTAGCACTGGCGGGAAGTCATCCAGGCCTCCCTCAGTTTGGTAGCTGCACCTGTGTACATTTGTCCTGCCTCCCCCTCTGCTGGTTTAGTTTGCAGTGCCAGTGGCTCAGTAGGTAGCATGCTTACCTCTGGAGGCAGAAGATTAGATGTGAATATCCAGATAATAAAATATATTATCCATTTATTATTCTGTATTTGTTTTTTTGCTGCTTATATCCTTACTGTTATCCCCATCCCCTCTCCCCCAGGAGGCATCTGGAAACGAGCATTCACTGATCAGTATGTCTTTCCTGGTAAAACTTTTAAATAAATATTTCTGGATTCTAGCACCACACCAGGTACTTGGGGTCATAACCATAACTAACACTGTAGTGCAGTATGGGGGTGCTGCACAATTGAGGTGTCTTCCTTCAGGTGAGATGTGAAACCAAGGTCCCTTTTGCCCATCTCTAGTCACTGTCCATGTGGAAGTAGAAGATCCCATGGCACTTAATGATGAAGTGTAGGGTAGTTTCTCGGTGATATGACCAACATTTCCCCATCAGTAAAACAAGTCCATGTAACCCATCCCCCAGGATGCACCTGGAAACAAGCTATCACAGCTTAGTGTGCATTTCCTGTTCAGAAGTTGTAAAATGAACAAAAAAGTGTAGACACTTCAGTGGGCTCTTTAAACTTGAGCCCTAACATCCTGCAGCCCTTCTCAGGGGGTGAAGGCCATCCACTAGAATGTTTTTCTGTCCCTTCAAGAGTGGCGCCAATCTCCCAGGTCCCCCATCTCTCCTTCCTGTACTACCTCAGTAGTGTGTTGAAGCAAGTAATAGGAAGAATCTCCTCCTACCCCTGACCTGACCTACAGGATCTCTGAAAAATTCAAAGAGGCTGCTACCAGTTTGAGCCTTATCCCTAGCTTCCTAAAACTATCCTTGACCTCCTTCAGGGGTCTGCAAGCCAGATCATTAGTCCCTGGGCTGGATGTCACAGTCCTCCTATCTCCTCTTCCCACTCCTCTGACAGTTCTTTCTACCTTGCTAGCATTCCTACCTAGTAAATCTACCAGAAGGCAGCTAACTATCCTGTCCCTTTGCTCCCCTGCTTCTACCCCACTCCTTCTGCCCCTCCCCTTTACAATGGAGTGCCCTACAACAAGCGCTTTCCTAACCCCCTCCTTCTAGGACTCTGATTTCATGTAAGGTGTCCTCTTGGGGCAGATCTGGCCAACTGGGTAGCAGTAAGTTCACATCTTCTCGCTGGGGATATTGGACCAACTTAATTGCACAGTGCGGCAAATCTGTTTGCTGTTGCAGTTGCCACTTTAAGGACCCCACCTCCCTTGCCCACTACATTCCACCCCCCCAGTCTGGACCCTAGATGTATATTGTGGAAGAAGTGTAGTGGCTGCCTACACCAGTGACAGCTGGGGCCCACTTCAGAGAAGACTTAGTTTAGCCATTATTGCACCCAGTTCCACAGTGAGAGCTGCAAACCTACTGTGCATCCAGAGGACTTTCTTTGCACTTGATCTTGGCCAAAAGGCCGAGAAACGATTACCAGACCCTTCACAGCTCTCCATGTCCTCTGTTAATGACACTTTTACCCTTGTATTTCCCTACTGCAGTAGGGCCTATGTTCCCAGTATATTTCTAGTGCCTTTGCTGTTGTTCTTGGGCAGAGACCTTTCTCTAAGGGTACCTCAGATAGAGTTTCTCTAGGATCTCTTTTACATACCTGGTTATCTATAAACCCCAATCCCTTCTCTCAGACCACTACTTTTTTTTATGTTTTACCTTCCCCTTCATCCTGCTTAGCTCCTCTGATTATCTTACCTGCTGATATAAATACAGAGCAATATGTTTTAGCCAACCCGTCCTGTACTCTTCGGGTTTACCACTTGTATGCAGTTATGTACCCTTGGCTGGAGGACACTGTATCTTACCTGTACCCCTGCCTTACTTGGGGTGGAGTTCCCTGAAGATTTCCAACCTCCTTCTCGTGGTCCTCGCTCTTGGTATCACTCATGTGAGGAGTCACTTGGACCTTTGAGAATGAAATGGTGGTGTGCTAGGAAAGATTTACCTTGAGCAGAAACTGTCTCTCACCTGCCCAGAATTCCCTCCTTCCTGGTGACCTCCCTTAATCCAAGTTCCACACAAAAGATCTGAAAATTATGCTGTTAATGCAGTGAAGTATGAGCTCAGTAACAGCATACCTTTCTCCCTCACCTTATGGTAGCTCAGCTAGGATAGTGTGTGTGTTACTCTCTTGCTGCTCTGATTAAAAGGTGCCACTCAGTACCCACTATACTATTTCTTCCTGCTTTAGGCTGACCAACACCATCCTGAAGGAGACCGACAAGGGCCTGGTCACCTCAGCAGACTTTGTCAGCCTTACCTAGACCTTTGTTACGTTGATAAGCTGATCTTGCTGACCTGTCGAGTCAAGTGGTTTTCTAGTTCACAGTGGTCTGCTTGCAGCATCTTGGCCTCTGTGGGTTTAAATACTGGTTCAACAACCTTCCTAGATATCTAAGCATCCTGCTGATCCCCTGCTCCTCTTTCTGGTCACTATCTTCATTCCCATTCAGAAAAGAGGTTCCTCATTTCCAGGTGCAAAAAGTACAGCGGGAGGATCCTCTCCCCTGCACCACAGCATCCTACCTGCCTTCCCCTCAGCCTTGTTGCTGTGTGTAGTGGATTTCAGGTTTCCTGATATCATTCTGTCATACTATCATCCTGCCATGATTGAGCATGACTGCTTATTTGTGAATTATTTTGAAACTGTTGGTATTTAAAATTGTATGCTCTTGCTGTTTTTGTTTTTTTGCCACTTATTGTAAATGTGTAAAGTTCTCTACAGCATGTATATTGTTTTATTGTAATTCAGTGAAGCTTTTCACACAGGGAAACCCGGTTGTAATTTGTGACGGGCTTCCCTAAGAGCCCACTCGCACACTCAAGCTGCGACAGCGCATGTGGTTGGAAAGTGAAAGTGTCAGATAGCATGTTTACCTCCTAGCCTGTACAGATGTCTGACTGCGGCCACAGGGGTCAGTACTGGGACAGGTCCGTTTCAGTGTATTAGCGACATTGCAGAGGGGCAGGAAGGAAAGGTATGCCTGTTCGCGGATGACAAAAAAATCTGCAACGGAGTGGATACACGGTGGGGGGGGGGGGAGTAAATAAAGGAAGATCTACAAAAACTGGAAGACTGGTCAAAGGTTTGGCAACTGGGCTTCAGTGCAAAAAATTATGAAAATGGGGCACAGAAACCCAAGGACAATGTATCAATTATTTATTTTTAACTTTTTTTTTCTCTCCTGCCAGACCGGGGCTTCTCTCAGGCTGAACTCGCTCGACGTCTGCCACTAACCGCCTGCCTGAACCACTCCTTCCAACTGATACATCAGAGTCAGGATCTTCACCTCTCTCAGCCCCAGGGAAGAAGGCCGAGGTTCCCCAGGGGGTAGGGTTGGAGTTGTGGCCAGCATTGGGCTTGTGGAGCATCAACCCCTGGAGGATCGCTGTCACCTCACCCAGCTGGCAGGGGTTTTTCCACTTCTGCTTTTACCGCAGGAGTGCGGCGTGCAATGAAGCCTGCACATGGCTGCCCTGCTGGCGTCTGCCACACTCCTCCCCTTTCATCGGCTGGGTATTTGCAGTGCCCCGATCTCCATCGGGGTCACCAGACACTACAATCCTGATCCTCCCAGGAGAGGAGAGCTGTCCTCTGACGCCCATCCTCCCTCCCTGCCGACCCCGCCACTCTAGTCCGTCACCGAACCTGGATCGCCAGCATCCAGCGCCTCAACCCTCGGTGCCACCGGGCTGGCAGCAACGTATCATTTAGGGCAGAGGTGTTAACAACAAAACAGGAAAGGGATCTGGGGGGGGTCATCATATCTGATGACCTGAAGGTAGCAAAGCAGTGTGATAGGGCAGTAGAGAAGACTAGTAGGATTCTGGGGTGCAAAAGGGGGGAGGGGTTATCACCAGCAGAAAAAGGGAGGCAGTGTTACCCCTATATAGATCAATGGTGAGGCCACACCTGGAGTGCTGTGTCCAGTTCTGGAGGCCACATCTCAGGAAGGGCATAGACCGGGTGGACATGGTACAGAGAAGGGCAACCAAAATAGTGCATGGCCTGAATCGGAAGCCCTGCGAGAAAAGATTCTGGGAATTAAATACTCGCGGGAGAGAAAGGGGAGACATGATAGAAACATTCAGATACCTCAAGGGTATCAATAAGGTACAGGAGGGTGGCATACTGCACAGAAAGAGATGCTCAAGGATGAGGGGGCATGATATGAAGCTGGAGGAGGGGAGACTTAGAGGGGATGTGAAGAAATAGTTCTAAATGGAAAGGGTGGTGGGTGCCTGGACCAGCCTTCCAGCAGAGGTAGTGGGTACTGAAACAGTAACATGTTTCAAACGTGCATGGGATAGATACAGGGGGGCCTTAATAATCAAGGCTGGGAGGAGGAGTAAGGCAGGAGAACAATTGGGGTCTACGGTAGCACAGTATAGGGACTGTAGGGCAGACTAGGTGGGCCAAGAGCTCCTTTCAGCTTCTTTTTTTCTATGTTTCTATGGTGGGAGAGGGGACTTGCAGCAAAAAAAAAAAAGAGCCCAGCAGTTATATAAAACAAAGCCTGGAGATTGTAAAAATTGGAATTTTATACACACCCTCGGTGTGGGATGCTATTATAAACACCTTGAGCTTCGCTCTCTGGGTTTATGTAGCATACCACATCACTGCTGTGCATATACGCAGTCCCCCAAGCATTATTCCATTGGTATTTCATCTGACTGATGCAAAGCTTCCTCCTTTTCCCTCCCCCTCACCTGAGGTTGCATCTATAAATGAGATTCTTGCTGAATCTTTGTCTATTTACCTGGTGAAACATTTTCTATAAATAACTAAACATTTTAAGATATTGTAAAACCCCTTTGCTACCTTTTTAATCTAGCTTTAGAGTAATACCAGTTTCCTTCAGACTGGAAACTAGCCAGGGTGGTACTGATTCCCAAATAATCTCGTGCAGTTTCCCTGGATGGTTTTTGACCTATATCCAGCCTGACTCCCTTGAGTAAAATGCTCGACAAGATTGTGGCCAGACAGATTAATGACTAACTAGATACCTATGGTGTACTTACTGCACAACAGCATGGTTTTCACAGGTATCGCAGAACTGGGACTGCCTTGGTCAGGTTCATAGGCACCTGTCTTGAAAGGGTTTGAAAAGGATCTAATGATGGGGGCGGTGTTTGTGGACCTGACCAAGGCATTCGACCTCTTAGAGCATGATTTGGCATCCTCCAAGATGAGTGAAATGGGGTTTCTCTGTCTCTTGGATTCAGAACTATTTATCAGATCAGTCACAGTTTAATTTTGGGTCAGTTGTGTCGGATGTTTTGCTAGTTCAGTGTGGTGTTCCACAGGGGTCCATTTTGTGCCCCGTATTGATTTTATTTGTTAACCAATTGCCTCAATTATGTAAATCCTGTGAAACCATTCTCTATGCTGACAATGCCATTTTTTCCCCTGTCTAAATCCCCCTCTGAGTTAACAGTGGCCTTGAAACAATATATTAGGGATGTATGCCATTGGTTTACTACTAATTTTATGGTGTTAAAAAATAAAATAAAATTAAAAAATCCATGTTGTTAAATATGCCTCCTGTGTTTAAAGACAATCCCCATTTATTATTACAGGATCACCTGGGTACTATGATTGAGCAGGTTTATCAATTTAAATATTTAGGGGGTCCTACTGGATTCTGGGTTGACTTTTTCCTTAATGTCCATTCTGTTACGAGTACTATTAATCAAAAGCTCGGTTTGATTTATAAATTTAAATCTTATTTTGCTCTTGAGGTTCAGAAATCTATTGCCATAGGGTCACTTCTTCCGCATTTTGATTACGTTTCCAATATTTGCTTCAGTTTAGGAGCAAAAGAATTACATACCCTGTTACTTACAATAATACCTGTTGATTTGTCTTAATGGTGCCAGTCCGTTCCCATCATTGCAGTTTGTATTCCCAGTTGGGTTGGTTATCTCCCACCAATAAAATTGAATATTTCTTTGGATGTGTTATATTTAAATGTATTTTTTCAAATTATTGTTCCCATTGTTGGATTTGATTACACTTCGCTCTGTATTATCAAAGTTATGTTTTTTAAATTGTGTATTGCTTAACGTTGTACAATCTATACTTAAGGCTGGTTCATGTGCTTTTTCGATAACTTCCTCTCTGTACCGGAATCCCTGACCCATAGCAATCAGTCAGACAACCTCCATCTCAGGTTTTAAGATGAAGTTGAAACAACATTTATTATTGAAATCTGTATGTAAATGTTCTGTGTAATAACTGTTTGTGCAGTGTTTCTTTGTTTTATATTTGTTGTCCCCAGGGTCAGACATGAGAAAGGGCCATTGGTCCAGTGTCCCTTGCTTGGGTAACAAATGAAAAATAAAAATAAGACCCACAGTCCGATTTGTCTTTTCCTCTATTTGCGCAAATCCGATATTCAGGCCTGCCTCCAGAATTCCAGTACTTTTCCTCTCTTCCGTCCTCCTTTCCCAGTACCTCTAGAAAGACCCTCTCCAATCTAAGTGCTGGATCTTCCAAGAAAAGCAAAATGCAAGTGTGGGGTCAGAATACCTTTATAAAAGTGCCAGCTCAGTGGCTTGACGATGGAGCTGCTGCCCACCCCACCGGTGATCAAGGTTTAAGTGTGGACTCTGGTTGCCAGGGGAGGAAGGATGAGCATCCGCAAGACAGCTGTCCACCGGGGGGTGGGGAGTTCAAATATCAGGCTCCTCGAGCTTCTTGGGTGCGTGTGCATGCTGAATCATGCACACGCCTTTGTAGTTGCACCGTGTAGTCCTAGCGGACCGGTACAGATGAAGGAAAAACCACGAGGGCAGCATGAAGCTCCAGCCTGCCACAGGCCCCACACCACCAACCAGGCGCAGTGCCCATCTGGATGTGGGCACTAGAGGGGAGTCTGGGGGGGGAGGATCACTGGAGCTTGCAATTCCCCGGGAAGGTGGGTGATAGGGCTGGGTTGGCTGGAGAAGAAGGGGGTTAGAAAGCAGGGCATGAAATTTGTGACTAAAAGTACATGCCCACTGGGGCATGTAGGTGGTAAAAATACATGCCCAACACATTATTTACATGCCACTGCCTTTTTTATACTTTATTGCTCTTAAAGAGGTTTTGATCATCACTCCCTCTCCCTGCCTTTTCTCACACTGACTAGGCTAGAGGTTGGCAGCTCCTAAGAGGTTTTTTTTTTTTTTTTTTTTTTTTTTTTAATATGTAGACTTTATTTTTAGCTCTGTAGGCCTTGGATGCTGTTTCCCGACTCCATCTTGTCCCTCCGGTTGAACTTACTGTCAGTCGGGCAGGTGATGACGCATATTTTTTTTTAATCACGCAGACAGCCCTATCAAGAGAGAAACTTTATCTATAGTCTTTGTACTAGTCTCTTGTTTTTAACTGTTTAAACATTTTGATCTGTGCAGTCGACCTATAAAATAATATTTGTACAGTATTGGCTACTGCTAAGCAATATCAGAGAAAGGAAGTGTATTCAGGAACCCCAGGTCCAACCATGGGAGCCAGTAGCAGAGTGGTTAGAGCACCGGAACAGTATTTCGGGGGCCTGGTTTCGGTTCCCACTAGATCACATTATTTCTTTCTCACTACAGTTAGTGATTTAAATTGCATAGCAGTAGCATCTGATCGCCATCTTGATCGTTCCTAGTTGCAGGATATGTAATAACAGAGAAAGGAAGTGTGTCCGGGAACCCCAGGTCCAACCATGTGAGCCTGTAGCTCAGTGGTAAAATAAAACTGTAGTTTAATTGAGTTCGTATTGTTGTTTTTGCCATTTTAGTATTGCTAAGATAGTACAGTAGTAACCCCTCACTCCTAAGGAATGCAGCAGCAAAAATAGCAAAATAACAGAGAACAATCGCAGTTAAAACACAGTTAATGCTTTCACACAAAATGCAGGGCTCAAAATTGACACCAGCCAACCAACCAAATAGTGGTAGATTTTATATTGGGCTAGTAAAACTGTCCCTCAGCTAGCTCTGTGGGCTAGCACTGGAGGAGTAATATTTCAAAAAGTATACCAGATGATCGAGTGGAATGACTGGAGCCAGTGGATTTTCCAAGCCGCACAACTTAATTTCAGTTCTTAAAATACATCCCAGAACTCTTCATATCAGCAGAAGTCAGTACAGAGAGCAGAGCAAGCCAGTAGCAGGGGTGACAACATACTTGTCTGGCTTTCTGTGGATGAGCAGCAGCAGTAATTGTGGTTTTAGGGACATGGATATGTTGTTCATCCACACTGTGTGGCAGGTTCCTTGCCGCTTTAAATCTTGCTGGAAGGTCTTCAAGGTGCTCTCCCACCCACCCACCGGGTGGTAAAACTCTCAGCTCCGCCCATGACGCCAGATCTTCCTTACCGCTTGAAGCTCAGGTTCCCTCCTTAACGCTTAGTGTGATAGACTGGATCCTAATTCTTCGGTCTGCCCGAAACTCATTTTAAAATTTTCAAGACTTGTCAACTTTCTCCCTCGCGCTACGAGGACCTGATGTGGCAGCAGTTACTTCTGTCTGGGAGCAAGTCGACACCGACGCCTTCCCCGGCCATCAAGTGGCTGTCACCCGAGCGGCCGAAACAACCCCTTCCCATAGTCAAGATGCCCAAGCCTGGGCCAGTTGTTCGGCCGAAACCTGCTGCCCCACCAATTGTGGTGGAACCTCCGACCTCCACAACTGAAATCGGGGGCACTGACCAAGGACTCTCGGTCGGGTCAAGGCCTGCCCCACAGGTTGTCAGTCACCCTCACTCCCAACCGTCCTCTGCAGGTGGAGGGTGGCTCAGGCCCCAGGCAGCTCTTCGCGGACTCCTCAGAGTCCGACGACGACTCCTTCCTGTTCTCCAGGCCGGTTGACCTGGAGTCCTTTGGGGGCCAGTCGTTGGATGAAAGAAAGCCCATCGTCCATCATGGGTTTGCTTCGGCTCATCTCGAAGTCCACCGGGATGCAGCTCGAGCCCATATCCAAATGGGCCAAGTATCCCCTGACGGAGATACTGGATCGAGGGGATTCCCCCACGGAGGACTTTCCGGTGACTGAGGCCATTGTTGGCCCAGCCTTGGAGCTTTGGCAGCGGCCTGCTTCCTGCCCTGCGCCTTTGGCCAGGATGGCCAGGAAGTATGCGGTTCCTACTGGCTCTTTGCCTGGGTTTTTGGAACACCCCTCTGCCGAGGGGTTGGTCACCGACAGCGTTTTCTGGTGTTCTGGGAATGCTAGGAACGTGGACAAGCCCCCCGACAAGGGGTCCAAAAAGCTGGACTACACCGGACGCAAGGTGTACGCTGCGTCCTCCCTTGGCCTCCGCCAGGCCAGCTCGGCCGTGCTGATGGCACACTTCTCCCACGCCCTAATGGGCTCCCTGGATGAGATGATCCCTTATCTCCCGGTCGACCTGCAGACCACGGTACGGCAGGTTAGGGACCAGGGTAGGGCACTGGCTAAGCAGCAGCTCCAAACGGCTCTGGACATAGGAGACTGCTGTGCCAGATCGGTTGTGGCTGTGGTGGCCATGTGCCGCAGTGCATGGCTGAGGATATCCACCTTCACGGCGGATACCCAGCACAAATTGGCATACGTCCCCTTCTTGGGGACCGACCTCTTCGGCCCTGGAGTGGAAGGTCACCTCCAGCGGATCGAGAAGTCCAGCGCCACTCTGGACTCGGTCACCTCCACCAGAAGGACAAAGGCCGACGACAGCAGCAGCACAAGTCCTTTCGCCCTTCTGCTCCTGCGGCACGCCCAGCCCAACAACACCAGCACCAGGGCCAGCAGGCTCGCGCTTGGCATCCCAAACCCAAGCCCGCGACTTCGTCCAGTAGGAAGCAGGGAGGTAAAGGCCCAGGAGGTCCCTCGGCCGGTTCCTTCTCCAAGCCTGCCCAGTGACTGGTTGAGAGGTGTCGCCCCCAGCCTCGTCACTCCCCTCTGGGTTACCCCCGTTGGGGGGCGGCTCCGCCACTTCCTTTCCGCCTGGTCCACTGTCTCCATGGACCGCTGGGTGTTGGAGGTGGTAGAAAAGGGTCTGCCTCTGGAGTTCGAGCAGGCCCCACCCTTCCGAGCCATCGCCCCTTGGGGGGCCATGGGGTCCGCAGCCTCTGTCGGCCCACCAAGCCGATATTGCCCTACTTCTCGAGAAAGAGGTGATCAGGAAGGTGGCAGATCCTCCTCCAGACCCGGGGTTTGTGTCCAGGTACTTCCTGGTCCCAAAATGGACGGGGGGCTGGCGCCCCATTCTCGACCTGCATGACCTGAACAGGTTCCTAAGGTCTCGGACCTTCAGGATGGTCACTCTGGCTCAGATATTCCCATCCTTGGAACGAGGCATGTGGGTCTGTTCCTTGGACCTTCAGGATGTGTTCTTTCACGTCCCTATCTGTCCGTCCCACCAGAGTGGGACGGACAGATTCAGAGTGGAAGGATCCCTTTACGAGTTCCGGGCCATGCCCTTCGGCCTTTCCCTAGCTCCCTGGGTCTTCACCAAATGCATGGCTGTGGTGACAGCATTCCTGCGGCGCCAAAGGGTCCGGGTGAACCCCTACCTGGATGATTGGCTGATTGCAGCCCCCTCCAGAGCGGAGGTGAAGCGGTCCAGAGATCTGGCCCTCCAGGTTTTCTCTCAGGTTGGCCTCCTCATCAACGAGGCCAAGTCGGAACTCGTGACAAAGCAGGTGATACAATTCATCAGGGCAGAGCTTGACTCTCTACGAGCCAGAGCACAGCTCCCGGCGGACAGGGCCGAGGTTCTTTCTCCTTGCCCAACCATTTCAGGTTGGGCAATCGCGCCTGCCCGGGACTTCCTGCGCCTCCTGGGCCTCATGGTGGCCTGCACCAGCGTGGTCCATTGGGCCCTATACATGCGTCCCCTTCAATGGGGACTGACCAGCCAATGGTCACAGCACTCGATCCGCTGGATCAGCTTAGTGACAGTGACCCAGGGGATGTGGAACGCCCCAGTGGTGGACGCTCCAGCACATCTGCAGGAGGGCATCCTTTGTCCGCCCGAGCCGACGGTCTCTATCGACCGATGCCTCTCTGATGGGTTGGGTGCCCATCTGGGGAGCACAGAGCGATAGCCTCTGGTCCCTCGGGAGTCCCGATGCCCATCAACCTGCTGGAGCTTGAGCAGTTCGCCTAGCCCTCCCACCGCCTTCGCTCCATTTTTACGGGGTCAAGTGGCTCAGGTCCAGACGGACAATACCACGACCATGTACTACCTAAACCACCAGGGCGGGATGCGCTCCATGCCTCTGTGCAGGGAAATTCTCCGCATTTGGTCACTCGTGCGCAGCCTGGAGGTGGATCTCTTTGCCATTCATGTGGCAGGAGCCTCCAATACCACGGATAGGGGCTGCGTCCCACGAGTGGTCTCTCCTGCCGGAGGTAGTACAAGATCTGTTCTCCCTCTGGGCACGCCTCAGGTGGACCTGTTTGCCTCCAGGGAGAATGCGAAGCTGAGACTGTTTCATGCCCGTCGCCCTCAGCAGGGCTCGCTGCAGGGGGATGCCTGGCCTCTTTTACGCCTTTCCCCCATTTCCTTTGATCCACAAGGTGCTTCTCAAGGCGAGGAGGGACAAGGCGCAGGTGATTCTGTTAGCCACAGACTGGCCCCACCAGTTCTAGTATCCAGATCTCCTCAGTCTCAGCTCCAGGCTCCCGAGGCGGCTTCCAGCCTGCCCAGACCTGATCTCAGTCAATCAGGGGAAGGTATTCCATCCGGACCTTCAATCCCTGCACCTGACGGCCTGGTTCCTGAGCGGCTAGAGTTCCAGGCCTTGGGTCTTTCCGACGAGGTCCTCAACGCCATTGAGGCATCCTGTATGAGTCGACCAGAAAATGCTACGCCTTCAAATGGAAAAGATTCTCCATTTGGTGTCAGGGCAAGGCCTGGACCCTTCCTCCTGTTCCTTGGCAAGCATTCTGGACTACCTGGTCCTTTCTCAGCAAAGGCTTGACGGCGACCCTTAAGGTGCACCTGGCAGCCATCTCTGCTTACCCGGGGCCGGGAAGCAGTCGGCGCAGGAGAAGGTGGTCTGGCGCTTTTTCAAAGGCCTTGATCACATATCCCCTCCGGTGCAAGAACCTCCACCTCCATGGGATCTACTGCTGGTATTGGCTAAGCTCATGGGCAGGCCATTAGAACCGATTTTCAGGTGTGTCATCTCTCACCTGTCGTGGAAGACCGCCTTCTTGGTGGCTATCACGTCAGCCAGAAGGATGAGAGAGCTCCAGGCGCTTTCCATCGAGTCTCCTTATGTGGTCTTCCACAGGGACAAGGTTGTCCTGCACCCCCACCCGAAATTCCTTCCGAAGGTGGTGTCAGAGTTTCACCTTAACCAGGTGTTGACTGTGCCGGTGCTGTACCCCAATCACACCTCGGAGGCCGAATATAGGCTCCATACTTTGGACCCTAGAAGAGCGCTCGTTTATTATAAGGAGTGGACGGCTGAAGTTCAGGGAGAGGTTCGCCAGCTGTTTGTCACCTACGCTGAAGCCGTACCTGGCAGACCTGCAGCTAAGCGGACGATGGGCAGGTGGGTCACCTCCTGCATAGATCTCTCCTGTGGGTTGGCAGGCATGGAGCCTTCCAGAGGGATAAGAGCTCATTCTACCCGCCATACCACTGCATTGGTGGCTGCTTCCAGGGACGTCCCTATCCAGGAAATCTGCAGGGCTGCTACCTGGAAGTCAGCACACACCTTCATCACCCATTACCACATCGACCTTGAGTCATGCCGGGATGCTGGTTTTGGGGCCTCGGTTCTCCAGTCTTTATTCCTTAAGTAGGGGGTGTGTGCCTTGCCTCCCTCCTCCCGGAGAACTGCTAAGAGTTTGCCAGGACGGTGTGGATGAACAACATATCCATGTCCTAGAAATACAGGTTACTCGCCTGTAACAGGAGTTCTAGGAATGGTATGTGTTGTTCATCCACACGACCCACCCGACCTCCCCGGCTTCGACGCACAACCTGGCTTCCAGTGGGCTAGATCTGGCGTCATGGGGCGGAGACAAGAGTTTTACCACCCGGGTGGGTGGGAGGAGCCAGCTTGAAGACCTTCCGGCAAGATTTAAAGCGGCAAGGAACCTGCCAGACAGTGTGGATGAACAACATATACCATTCCTAGAACTCCTGTTACAGGTGAGTAACCTGTATTTACATTGTATGCTTGTTTGTGTTATAGTGGTAAGCGTGGGCTTGCCATGGTCAAGGATTGAATGGCCATTTCTATTGCCCAGTGCATGAGTTAGCAATAACTCACGACAGGGTATGGAGTTATTGATCTCATAGGTCTCATAGGTAAATACAGAGCCATATAGACGTCAGTCCTTTTGCTCGCCATTTAATTAGTAACCCTGAACATTATGTTTAAATAGAAAGCTATCTAATCTGTTTTTAAATGTATTCACAGTATCGCTAGCTACCACTTCTAAGGGTGGTTTATTCCAAATGTTGGTAGCCCTCAGCGTGAGCCAGGATTTCCTTTTGTTCGTTTTTGGACATTCGACAAATAGTTGTAGTGGGTGAGATCTGGTATTGTACATAGGTTCCCTGTATTTCAAGCCAAGTAGTTCCCATAGATCTGGATCGATAGTTGATTTATATATTAAACACATATTGGCATTTAATCCATGCCTGGACTGCGTTGTGAGGGCACAAGGCCCTGTTTCAAGGAAAAAAAGAAACAGTATCTTGCTGCCTTGGGAAATAGTCCTTCAGAAAAAATGCATACTGTTTGCTTTTATACGCATGGAAGTGTTACAGACACAGTCCTGACATGATCTGTGACATTAGTTTTGGATAACAATGCAGGGTACGGTGCCTCTGCCATTTCATTCCACCTCTCCCTACCCAGTGCAACAGGCACAGTGTCAGATGCAGCTTCCTGATGAGAACGACGCTTGCTGCTCACTCTGTGTGGCTCGGTCCCTCCTCTCCTCTCTCACACTCTGTCATGTGATGTGCGAACTATCACAGGAAGACTATACCTTTTGCACATTTCTCAGCTGCCCATGACATAGAGAAAAAGACAGTACAGCTGGTACACAAAGACACCGAGAATAGGAGTGCTGTGCTGCATGTCACGCTCACTGGTCCTGTGTGAGTCTCTGTCTCTGTCTCTCTCTCTCTCTTTTACATTGTGATCAACATGTGTGATACACCAGCTGGAAAAAAACCCAGTTATTACACACACTGAAGAAGCTCACAGAGACAGGAGACTTCAAGAATTGTGGATTGGAGCTCCGACTGCCACTGCAGGATTTGTGCATTGCAGCTCCACCTACCTTGCTCGCTGTTGCTGTTTCTGTCTTGCACCAGTGATCTCACAGAACGTGCAGAGCTCACCCGTTTATGACTCAGGGCATACTCACTGTCTCTGCTACTGGGACAACTTTCCAAGGGATGGAGACGACAACAAAACACCATTTTACCCACTTTCACATCCAGTCGCACCACCACTTCCACTGCGCTTCCCTGCTGTCTGTGTCTCTCACTCCCCATGACTTGGTCTGTCACTGTTCCCCCGCCCAGCAAACAACATGCACTGCAAATGACATGCTGAACATTGAATTACATGTCCTGCTCACTGTGTTCTTTACTCTCTATGTCTTTGTTCTGCTATTGGAGGCCATGCCCGTAGTCTGGGTAACAAGCTTCCTCAACTAGTGGCCTTGATGGAAGAGGAACATCTGGATATCGTGGCAGTCACAGAAACATGGTACACACAGAACCATGACTGGGATGTAAACATACCAGGATACACTATCTACAGGGAGGGTAAAAGAGAAGGAGGAGGAGTAGCTCTCTACATAAGGGAAGGAGTCAAAGCAACAGAACAAAAGGGTAAATGGGGAGGAGAGGAAGCACTGTGGGTCAACTTGGAGACAGGCAATGGCACCACATTCCGCACAGGGGGGTTGTACACAGACTTCCATCTCGGGGGAGGAAATGGACAAGGAAATGATGGAAGGTATCCTTAGAATGGCAGAAAAAGGGGAGATATTGTTGATGGGGGACCTGACTATGCCAGTTGTTAACTGGAGTGCATTTACTGCAACCACATCCAAGAGCGGGGTCGTTCTAGATGCCCTGCAGGGGGCATGCCTTAGATGGCTAGTATTGGAACCCACTCAGGAGGGAGCAGTCTTAGACCTGGTACTCTCAAATGGAGATGGAAAGAGGATCACAGATTTAGAAGTGGGTAGCCATCTGGGAACTAGTGACCATCAAACAGTATGTTTTACGATAAACACAGCAATAGAGTCAAGCCATACAAAGGCAAAGGTCCTGGACTTTAGGAGGGCTGACTTTGCCAAAATGGGTGAGTGCCTAAGGAATGCACTAGCAAATGGGCAGGAAAGAGAGGTGGAAGAACAATGGGAAATAATCAAAACTGCCATCACAGAGGCAGCAAGCCTTTATGTGAAGCAAATAAAACAAAACAATGTAAAAAACCACTATGGTTCTCAAAGAAGGTGGCAGGGAAGGTTAGGGAGAAAAAGTTAGCATTCAGGAAGTACAAGGAATCACAGAAGGAGCCGGACAGAGAGTGTCAGTTAAAGGAGAAGGAAGCAGGGAAGGCAGTCAGAACAGCAAAGGCCCAAACTGAGGAAAAGATAGCCAACTCAGTTAAGAAGGGGGATAAAACCTTTTATAGGTACATCAGGGAGCGAAGGAAGACCAAGGGAGGGATAGTGAGGCTTAATAAAGGGAGGGGTGGGCAGAGGGTGACTGTGAAAAGGCAGAGATACTAAACAAATATTTTGCTTAGTATTCACAAATGAAGAGGGAGGTACCTAAGCCAAACAATAGAAACACTCTGAATAGGGGGGTCAATACCAGTCCATTCACAGAAGAAAGAGTTCTGAAAGAGCTCTTAAAACTGAAGGTGTACAAAGCAATGGGGCCTGACGGGGATTCATCCCAGAGTTCTAAAAGAACTAAGGGTAGAACTAGGGACACCACTGACTACCCTCTTTAACAGATCCATGGGAGAATGGGGTGGTACCTGAGGACTGGAGGAGGGCAGATGTTATCCCACTTCACAAAAGTGGGAGCAGGACAGAGGCAGGAAACTACAGACCAGTTAGTTTGACCTCAGTGATACGGAAAATGATGGAATCACTTCTGAAGGAAAGAATTAAGTACCTAGAGGCCAGCGGGGCACAGGACCCAAGGCAGCATGGATGCACAGCAGGAAGGTCACGCCAGACAAATCTAATAGATTTCTTTGACTGAGTGACCAAAGTAGTAGACCAGGGAGGGGCTGTGGACATGGCCTACCTATACTTTAGCAAGGCATTTGACACAGTCCCACACAAAAGATTAATATACAAGTTAGCCATCCTTGAAGTGGGTTCCAAGATGGTAGCCTGGGTAAAAAATTGCCTGGACAACAGGACACAGAGGGTTATAGTAAACGGAGTCCACTCTGAAGAAAGGGGGTTACTAGTGGGGTACCGCAGGGTTCAGTACTGGGACCGGTCCTCTTCAGTGTCTTTATAAGTGACATTGCAGAGGGACTGGAAGGAAAAGTATGTCTCTCTGCAGACGACACAAAGATCTGCGACAGGGCTGATACACAAGGTGGTGTGGAAAGGATGAGAAGGGACTTGGCAAGGTTGTGGGAATGGTCAAATGTATGGCAGCTTAGATTCAGTGCAGAAGTACAAAGTAATGCACCTGAGAAGCAAAACCCAGGGGAAGAGTACACAATGGGAGGTGAGATACTAACAACAACAAAAATGGAAAGGGACCTGGGGGTAGTCGTATTAGATGACCTAAAGGTGGGCAAGCAATGTGAGAATGCAGTAAGGAGGGCTGGGGGATACTGGGATGCATAGAGAGAGGCATCGCCAGTATAAAACATGAAGTTGTTATCCCTCTGTACAGACAGCTGGTGAGACCCCATTTGGAGTACTGCATGCAGTTCTGGAGACCTCATCTCCGCAAGGACATAGGCAGGATGGAGGCTATCCAGAGGAGGGCAGCTAAAATGGTGCAGGGTCTGCACCAGAAGACATACGAAGAGACTAAAGGAACTTAATATGTATACCCTTGAGGTAAGGAGGGAGAGGGGGGGACATGATAGAAATTTTCAAGTACCTCAAGGGAATCAGCGAAGTCCAAGAGGGTAGCATCTTTCAGAAAAAGAGGTATGCAAGAACAAGGGGGCACAATTTGAAGATAGAGGTGGAACGCACCGAGGTAATGTGGAGGAAGTATTTTTTCATGGAGAAGGTTGTGGATGCATGGAACGGTCTTCCTGAGGAGGTTGTGGAGTCAAAAACAGTGGAGGAATTCAAGAATGCATGGAACAGACATGAGGCAATTCTAGGGGGTGGGGGTAGGAGGAAGTAGGCTGTTGGTTAACTACGATCTGCAGCTTATCCATTAGGTAGAGAAATGGGCAGACTGGGTGGGCCAATTGGTCCTTATCTGCTGTCAAATTCTATATTTCTCTGCAGGCTCATTGTGAGTGCTCCCTGTCGGAGCTACACTCTTGGTGTGTGTGCACTTGGCGATAGCCATTTGGGAGGTGGGGAACTCTGTACACTCACCAGCCAGCTTCAGAGCACACTGTGGAACCCCCTCTGTCTCTCTCTCGAGCTGCAGGACACAGTGTGGGCGATTGGAGGGGAACCAGTGCTAAGAGCAAGACAGAGAAAGGACACTGCTCTGCCTGTCACTGTCTCTCTCTTACTTACTATGACTGACATTGACAACTGTCATGCTCTCTCTCTTGGGGGCTAACCAGTGGATTACACCTTCTGTTTACATGCACATGTAACCCCTAGGCAGCACTACTCTAAAGGCTACTACTCCTGCCTGTATGGCAATACAGGTTGAGTGGCCTGAGTTCTGTAAACATGTGCCTCCACCCTGAAGGAGTGGTACTGGGGTAGCTTGACCGCTCTGGTATAGCTCACCGGGACGCTGTAACCACCCACCAACCCTTCTAGTGGCCTAGACAGTAACACAATGATACATTCACATTTAATAGATAGCAGTAATAATATGCTCACACCACTTTCACTTACCACCAGGGCTGGGTCTGCTGCAGCTGCCCTGGAGACCCCCTGGAAAATAAGATCAGCAATGCAATAATACAATATTACCACTGTAACCCAACTAATAATATGCACACTAGTCAGGTTAAAGGTGAAAACAATCAGATTTATTTAGGGGAAGTGAACAAGGGAGGGGTGTGAATCTAGCAGAATGATTAGCAATCTGATCTGAATCAGGATTGCACAGCATGCACTGTAAGTCCCTTTTAAACAGTTCAACAACCCTGGGTACCCAGTATGTCATGCAGGCTAGCCTGAAACATTGCCCTGGGTGACCGGCATTGCAGCTGTTGTTGGGGCCCTTAGGAAAGAAAACAGTTAAACATGCACACAACCCAGTTATTTGTAACCAAGTCAGATGGCTCAGTCCAGTGCTTTAACCCAGAAAACGAAACAATTAGATGGTACCACAATGATTTTTGGATGTTGTTGCAGGGAGCTACCCTGGATTGTACTCGCGCTACCAGAACCTGGATGCAGGACAGGCGAGATGAAGACCTTGTGGTGATGATCTGGAAGGCCAGGTGAAGCAGGGCCAACACAACTCACCTCCTGGTGATTGCTACCTGCTAGATGGTGTTGGGCAGGGGGCTGAATCAAACGGTTATTTCATTGAGATGGTCTCTGAAGCGGGAGTAGTGGCCGAGGCCGAGGTGGCAGGGCCCAGGCAGGATGAACAATTCTGCAAATGTTCGTGATTTTCTGCTGGTGAAGCCTCCAGCTGGCGTAAAAGATTCTGCAGTGGGGAACCGAATCGCAACCCACGAAACACATTCTGCACATTTAAATCACTTATTTCTCTAAGGCCCTGTCCACACTACTCCTCTGTAACTTTATACAGTGCCCAAACCATTACCGCAACGGTTTGCGTTTACACCTGTTAACGTTACAGAAGGTGTTTTTTGTAACCGTTGTTGAAACCACATGTAGAGGTGGCTTCAACAGCGGTTATAACCGATCCCGTACCGTAGCGTTACCGGTGGTAGTGGACGGGCGGTAACTGTCCCTCAGGCCCGCAGCGCAAGCTGCATTGTGGGATGGTGCCGCGGTAACTGTCGCCCGGTTCCCGAGGTATGGACTGGCGGTACTGGTCTTGTACCGTCACCACTGCTAACGCGGACACTTACTGTACCGCCTCGCCGTAACGGATTGCATCCGTTACCGAGCCGGAGCGGTGTAGTGTGGACAGGGCCTAAGTCACAGTTCCGATACAGTCCGGTTGCACATTACAGCTTCACTGCGCAAACCTTTCAGTCCGAGGCTAATTCTGTCATCAGACAGGCCGATTGCCTTTGGAGCAAGTCTTCGATCCAAATCACAAGTCGCGATAGCAGACTTTTTCTTTCTTCTGTTGCAGATTCCAAACATGGAAAATCGGAACCAGATCCGACTTCTGCAAAAGGCAGTTGACTGGCAGGAGAACGTGGCAGGCAGGCTGGCAAAGCCTCTTCCCACTGATTCCCCTACGCTCCTTCTGGAAGCAGCTGCTCAAAAGCTTGAGCTGTTCACTCTTCAACCTGCAACTCTAACTGAACCACTGCTTCAGGCAGTTCTGGGGATTTCCTTGGTAATCCAAAAGGTTTTGTTGGCTGAGGGAACTGTCACTCACAGTAAGGGCTCATCCTCTAGGTCCATTTGGGTGCCAACACTTAAAACTACAAAAACTACAGAATTCCTTCCCACAAGACCTCTGGGGACAGTCTCCATTTTAGGTCCCCAGTGGTTCGATTGATCCAAATACTGGAAGTCCAGAACCTAACATGGTGGCTCCCATCCAAATATTTGAGCTGCAATAAAAGCAGGTTAGATAAACTTCTCTATTGTTATAGTAACAGCATATAAATAGTAAATAATCACAGTACCTAAACAGGCTGCCTCTGTGCAAGTAGCGACTGCAGAATGGAGCTAAATAACAGACTGTCTGGCAGGTCACAAGCCTTAAATCACTCGAACCCAGCCCGGACTAAGTTCTAACATAGATTACCCATTTTCTTAGAGACGGGTGCAGAGGCTTGCTAGGGCACTCGGACATACACAGATAGCACTACTTAAGACAGGATACCAGCCTGACGGGGCATTTAGAAACTCAGGAAGACATTATAGTAAACACAAATTTGTAGGGGGGGGGATACACACACTTGCTGTGAATGACCCCACATTTCTAACAGGCTGACAGAGCTCTGCAACCTTGCAGTATTGCTCTCTCTCTCTCTCTGCGTGACGTAACGGGAGAAATGTGTCACCGTACGGAATGGGGCGGCAGGGAACTTTGTGGCCACAGGAGAAAAAAATTGAGCTGCAAGCCAGGGGACACATTGTGACAGCAGGCTTGGGAAGACAACCAAAGGACCGGGAATCTGACACTGAGCCTCTCTTGGTCTGCAGTTCTTGTTTTTCATAACCCATGTTATAAAAATGGACAGTCTTGACTGGCAGTCAGTAAGACGTCCTCCTTGGTCATTGGAGTAAGAGCAGCTGGTGACCAGCTCTGTTACAGCAAAGAAGAGCAGGAATTGTATGTAGATTTAAAAGGGAATGTCCGTTTGAGCAATCTGTTCTGTATCCAGTTTACTCTTTGTGTAAAGTAAAAATGTCCACATTATTTCAGAAGGGAAGTCTATTTACTTGATGCAACCCACCCCTTCCTCAACATACTCTGAACAGTGCAGGTGCAGCGGTTTCCCACCAGCACCCTCAGCTGAAGTCAAGTCACAGAGTGCAGCCACAAAATAGGTCAATGATCGATAGAACTTTCTAAAGCTTTGATTCGTTTGTTGCCTGCTGTCCTCCTAGGACTAAGTACAGGGCGCACATAAACTGACAGCGTTTACAAGTAGAAGAGTGCACACCTCTCTCCTTAAAAGGGTGTACCAGTCAAATGGATAACTACTACAAAGAAACAAAAAACTGGGCAGACGCCAGGCACGAGGTACCTCGAAAAAAGGAGACCTCTCTACTAAAATACTGGCATGACAAACATAGTCTGTTATCATTTAGTTGTGATTTTTCACAAAGATCTCAGCCCTTCTGTGAATTGTCACTGTACTTTGGGAGTACTGGTAAACAAAGTTCTCTGTAAATTTCACAGTCATCTCGTTCTGTCCTCTGAATGGGGGGAGGGGGGGAAATACAAGTCACAGTGGTGGATCAGCTGGGGCAGCATTGTTGCTCATCTGTAGAATATTATTAAATATGGTAGTATACAGTACCTTTACAATGCACTGACTGGTATTAAATATGGTAGTATACCTTTGAAATGCACTGACTGGTAAATCCAAACATGACAGTGAATTGTAATCGAGAACTGGTAATAAAACCTGCTAACTATCTAGCTGTCGTTTTCGTCACCTCCAGAGTTGGAACTTTTTTGATTATTGTACAAAACTCCTAATTTGCTATTAACTTTTTTGTAACCTTGTGCATGTGTTTTTGAAAGCTTAGTGTCTGGTCTTATAAGTGATACTGGGAATATCACCATCTCTTTACGAAAGGTAACATGGGCAGGGACATTGAAAATAGTTAAAATTAATTGGTAAAATTAGGGTTCCTGGGATTGTTTTGCCTTTTTTTATGTTGGCTTGCAAAATGTACGTACATGAGATCTTTTGTGTTGGTAGCTGTACAGCTTATCACATTGCAGAATCATGCATGTTGCTGCTGAGCTCCACACACACAATACTGGTGGTGTTTCGTCTGCTGCTCGCTGAGCAGCAGCGGTGCAAGTGGTAGAGAAGTAGTACAGGAACTCACGCACTGGCAGTTATGAAATGCAGAATGAAGATCCTCAATCTAAAGGATAGCGGTGTCAAGACACAACTATCTAATTTGACACTAATAGATTCAGTTAGAGATACTGAAGTATTTCTAGGAAAATAGCGTTGTTGTACAAGTCAAGTGTTATGGAAACCCTGATTTGTAGATCACAAGTCTTGAAACTGTCACTGTGTTGCTGGTTTAAGGATTTCAGTTTCAGTGTCAGTGGGAAGAAGTACAGGAACTCAGTTCCTGCTGCAAAAAAGGTACAGGAACTGAGTTCCTGTGTGTTCCTGTTCACTTTCATCACTGCTGAGCAGGCTTCATCTAGTGTTGCATGCCAGCCAAACAGGTTATCTATTTTCCCTGTCCCCCTGGTGAGGTGGGACACTTGCAATACTGCTGCCAGAGTGGCACGTCAATTTCCGGTCCCCGTCATTAGAGGGGGGCACTTACAGTCCCGCTGTCAGAGTGACATGTCAGATCCTGGTCCTCCTCAGAGGGGGACACAGTACTGTCGCTGGAGTGGAATATTAGCTGCCAGTGTCTCTCATCAGATGGGAACACTTTACAGCTCCTTAGGATATCAGACACAAATGGCTTGTTGTATTTTATTTATTTAATAAAGCATTTTCCCGGGAAAGACATACTGAGCCTATAATAACTAATTTCCAGGTGCATCCTGGGGGAGAAGGGGCGAGGGAGAAACGGTACAATGTCATAGTTAATACAAAACACTACAGGGTGATAGTAGATTTGCTAGTACAAATAGTAGTATATACAAAATATGTAACAGCAGGTAAGAAATACAAAGGAGTAATTTAATGAGGACTGGTTGAGAGAGGGTGGGAAGGTGAGGATGTAGGGGTGAGGGGGAAGGAGGGAGAGTATAGTAAAGAAACAAATGGTATTGGGCAAATAAGGGGTAGTTGCAATGGGGGAAGGAGGGGAGAGTAGACTAATGAACACTTGGGGAAGGGGTATTGGGGGCTGCTGCAGGAGGGGTGGTGTGGGTGCGGAGTAGAGAGGTTAGTAAGTGTTTAGTGGAAGCAGAGCAAATGGATAGGGGGAAGGGGGAGAGAGTTCCAAAGTTTGGGAAAGTGGAATAAGAAAGCAGCTTTTCCAGCAAGGGACTATCGAGAGGGGAACAAGAGAAAGTGATAGCTAGGGTTACGGAGAGAATGGGGGTAGGTGAGAGGAGGAGACCAGACAGGGAGGGGGGGGAGGGAAGAGAGATGGAACTTGGAAGTGAAGGAGACTCAGTGGGTTGGGTGGCGATCCTCTACGGAAGGAGAGACCAGAGTAAAGTGGTGGGTACGGGGAGAGCAATTCAGAGCGAAAGGCAGAAAGAATGGAAGAGGGTGTCCAGTCTGGCCAAGGTTGATCTTGGGGCAGCACCATAGACAATGTTGCCGTAATCAAAGATGAGGAGTATCATCTTAGTGAGGATATCCTGGCGGGTGGGTAGGGGGATGCAGCTTTTGTTCCTATAGAGGGCACCAAGTTTGGGGTGGAGTTTTCTGTGTATGGCATCTATATGCTGTGAGAAATTGAGGTGTCGGTCAAGCTAGATACTTAAGTATTTAAATGAGGGCACGTCATCAATCGTGTCCCCATCTAGAGTGTGGAAGGGGAGAAAGGATGGAAGTTTAGAAAGCCTCGGCCTAGTGCCAAAGCACATAGAAACCATTTTCTCAGTATTTAGTGACAGCTGAATTGACCTGAACCATTTCGGTAGCGAGTCAAAATCAGGTTGGACCTTGGATCTTAACACAGCTAGAAAAAACTCAGAGACAAACAGGGCCATGTCATCTGAATGGAAGCAGATGAGCAAACAGAGGGGAGGTCATTTAGAAGAAAGGAGAGTGCCAAGGACGGAGCCTTGGGGAACCACTGATATTGATGGGGACAGAAAGGGATAGGGATTCTCCAAGTTTCACTGATTGTGATCTACCTGTTAGGTAGGAGCTGAACTAGTTTATAGCAGGGATTTAGAGGCCTGCTGCACTCAGTTTGAGAAGGAGAAGGGGGTGAGAGACCGTATTGAAAGCTTTTGCTAGACTGACAGAAATGGTGGCGGTGAGGAGACCCTGGTCCATGGCCGAGTGAATGGCATCAGTGAGTCGGAGGAGGGAGGATGTGGTGGAGTGGTGTTTCCGAAAGCCAGACTGGAAGGGGGCAAAAAAGGAGGAGGAGGAGTCAAGGAAAGGGTAAAGTTGGGATAGAACTATGTGTTCTTGGAGTTTGGAAAGGGTTGGGGGGAAGGAGATAGGACGGTAATTGCCTGGGTAGGAGGAATCACCGCCTTTTGGAAGGGGAATAATTGTAGCGTGCTTCCAGTAGTCGGGGACGGAGACGAAGGAGAGGTTAAGGAGGGAGGTGATAGGAGAGGCAGTAGCAGGGGCAGAGAGATGGAGGAGCTTTGGGTATAACCTGTCAGGGCTCCGACCTTGCAGGGGGTTTAGAGTGATAAGGACTTGCAGAGAGATGTAAGGGGTAACAGGCGAGAAGGTGAAAGGAATTGCAGATGGATGAGGTGGGAAGGGGTGTGTGAGGTGGTCAGAGGGAGGGAGAAAAGGAGAGTTGAAGCACAGGTGGTAAAGCAAGTGTTTGAAGACAGAAGCCAGTGAAGGAGGGTCATAGATGATGGAGTCGCCTATCTTTAAAACTGGAGGGGTGGACTGGGTTGGAGGGAAGAAGAGGGTATGAATAACTTTCCAGAACTTGGAGGGGTGACTTAGATTTTTTTGAAAAGATGAGGAAAAGAATTAGCTTTAGCTAACCTGGTGGCTTGAGTACAAGCGTTCCTCAGGGAGCGTTACCTGTTAAGGTCTGTGGGTGCACCAGAAGATTTGTACAATTTCCATGTCAGGTCATGTGCACGGTAGTAAGCCAGTAGTTCTGCTGATATTCAAGGGAGGTGTGATCCTCTGACCCTGTTTTTCCGGAGGGGAGCAATGCTGATCCCAGATTAGCAGGAATTCGGAGAGGAAGTAGTCGAGGGCTTGGTCAATGTCTGAGGCGCTGGTGATTGGGGACCAGTCAGTTGACTGTAGATCAGCATGAAGGGAGGATCAGTCTAGTGAATGGAAGGAGTGGATGTGGATAATTTTGAGGGGTAATTTAGGGCCGTGGATTTTGCGCACTCAGTATACCATATGGTGATCGCTGAGTGTCAGGGAGGGTGCCAGCATCGATGATGCAGTGCGGGTGATTGGTAGGTAGGTAAAATTTTATTTTTGCAGTGATACAACCATTAGGGTTCCAAGAATCCCTGTTTACAAGGCATACCTGTTTGTATAAAATACTAATTGTTACTATAATGACAAAGTACAAAATATAAAATAAATATATATAGATAGCAAACAGTTTAAGTACACTTGATAGAACATTTATTTAAGAAGTTGACAGGCAGTTGGTTATTACATTCTTGTTATTCACCTATTACATTGACAATGAAAACACAGTTCTTGTTTCACTGCTGGTTTAAATGCAGTAGTGGATATTTCTAGATCATGAAGAAAGAGGGGAAGACAATTCCATCAAGAAGCAACCTTATACTGAAAGGTCATTGTTCTGAATTGATTTGTTATTATTGGAATTGTCAGTTTCCCTAGCTCCTATTTTTCTTAGATTTAATCCATGTTTTGGCTTTTGTAATTGAGTTACTAAGTTATGGGGAGTTTTACTTTTAAATAGTGCCTGTACCCGATTTAACCAGATGCCCTTAGTCCACAGATTAAGTGAGTTCCAACCGAGATTAATGTATATTGTACAATGGTGAGTTCTGAAATCACATCTTAGTACAGATCTCGCTTGTCTGTTATAAAGTACATCCAAGTTCTGCAATTGCTGTTTTGTAGTGTGCCTATAAATATGACTTCCATAATCAATTACCGGTAATACTAATTGATTTGCTATAATTAGACGCATTTCTTTTGTTATGCAATTTGATACGAGTCTCATTGCTCCTATGTTTGCATTTATTTTCCTCATTAATTCTATTACGTTTTTCGAAAGTTAAGTGTTGATCAATATGAATACATAGGTATTTATATACCGTTGTTTGTTCTAAAATTTTTCCTTCCCGAGTCATTATCTTTAGTTTTGGAACACTTTTGTTTTTCCTGTCAGGGGCAAAGAACATAGTCTGTGTTTTTTTAATTATTTATCAATAGCCCCAGGGAGGAAAAATATCCCTGCATAACCAGGAAATCATTTTGCAGTTTTTGTTCTACCTCTTCCAAATTTTTGCCTACTGATACCAACACGGTGTCATTCGTATAAAGTCTAATTTGTGAATACTTAATGCAATTTGGCAAATCATTTAAATAGACTATGAACAAGAGGGAGCCCAGTATAGATCCCTGGGGTACCCCTCTTGTCACAAAGTCTATTTTAGACTGCTGACCATTTAAAATAACAAACTGAGATCTATTAAGATAAGAATTAAACCAGTTGCAGGTTTCTTCTGCCAGTCCTATTTTCTTCAAAGTACTTACTAGAGTGCTGTGAACAACTAGATCAAATGCTTTTCACAGGTCCATGTATACTGCACCCAACGGACTTCGCATCTCCAAGAGGGGTAGCTGTTAGATTTAAGAAGTCCGTGAGTGCAGTAGTCATGGACCTGCCTTGTCCAAAGCCTGATGGAAATTGAGTTACTTTATTATATTTCTCAAGATACTCCCATCAGTTGACCATGAACAATCTTTTCTAGTATCTTGGAAACTGCTAACAATAAGGCAGTTCGCCGCTAGTTAGAAGTATCCATATGATTCCTCCCCCCCCCACCTTATCTACAGGGACCACTTTAGTAAGTTTCCAGCTCAGTGGAAACTGTCCCTCCCTTAAACTCCAGTTAAAGATTGGTGAGAACCCAGTCCAGGAGTGAGTGATTTTGGGATTTAGAATTTAGGCAGTAACAGCGCCATTCACACAGGCGAGAAACAATCGGTGAGATCCCACCAACAAGGCACTGCAGGAGTGCAGAATGGCGCTGGACGCCCAACTAGCATGGTCGTGCACCTGTGCTGCAGTTGGAGGATTCCTCGGTTCGCTGGTGTTGCGGAGGGGGGGCAGTACAGCATGCAAAATATAGTTTGAGTCAACCGTCAGACACAGCAATAGGAAACAGTATAGTCAATGCAGGCTTGCGTATATCACGATCCCCAAAAGTCGATCATTCCAATTCCAGCTCCGGTGATTCCTCTAATTGTGAGAACTCGCCCAGATAATATTCCACCACCTCTGGATCCTTAAAGATATGCTTTATAGTCTGGTGAGTGACTTGTAGGGGAGCCAGGAAAAGAAACCTAGCCACAAGACCCTTCTCTATGAATGATTTTTTGATAAGTTCATTTGTCTCTTTTTGTCCTTTGTTTGGAAGAAACCAAGCTTGCTGCCTTCCTGTACAGTATCTCCACAGGTTCTAGTGACTTGCAGCAAGGGTTTCCAAGCCTCCAGAGTTTATAGGGTGTCTAGTGCTGTCAGTGGGCACTCTGCCGATCCCTCCTGAGACCTGGAGCACATTGGGATTACAAAGGCTTTCATGACCTTTATTCACGCATTACGGGGAAGCAAGGCTAACTTCTCAAAAATCATCCTCTCCAAAGTGGCAACCAGTTCTGAACGTATTGCCAGTAGGAAGGGAAGCCAACAATTTTCACATTAATTTGTTGAACCACATTTTCCAGACTCCACTTTAGTCTATAGGAAACCATTGTCTCGAAAACCAGTCCCATTCACTGATCCTTGACACTCCAGTGATTGCTGTAGTTCTCTGATCGTTTGTTTTTAGCAATCTCCTCATCAAGATTGCCAAGTTGACAATCTTTTATTAGCATCCTCTTCCGTGGCCTCGATCTTTTGTAGTAGAGATAAACTCTTTGCAGTCTGGGGATCACCAGCGCCATATTGTACAGGCCCACCTGCTTTTCCTGCAGTGACAGCAATAGAGGGAGAAAAGTAAGTTTCAAAGCTTTGTTGAGCCAGTTGGTTCCCTGTATTTGGTCCCATCGCCAGCAGAATGATATGAACAGTAAAATAAGCTCCAAAGCTCCCACAAAGTAGAAGAATATAAAGCAAAGTAAAACTGTTGAAAGTTCAGTTGTACAGAGCTCTAACAAGGCACGTCTGTGCTATTGACTGCTACATAGCACCCTCTGCAGAGCCAAAGTGTTACTATAGAAAATTTGAAGGGGAAACAGAATCTTCATCCTTTGGACTTCATCTGTTCCAGCTGTTTGTCTACGTGGGATTTCATAATCTTCTCCTTGGGTCGCCATAGCCATTTCCGTGGCAACCAATTGTGATTCATGAACGAAAGAGTATCACGTCACCTGTAGATATACTGATTGAAGTGACTGAAGTAAAATTAAGTCTGGGGGGCAGGGGATCCTATTTTCAAGCATCTGCCCCTAGTAATAAAGAAAAACAAATAGATGAATGCAGAAAGCCTGCTACATGAGCAGAATTGCATGGAAATACTAGTTGCTCTTAGATGTCATAGGCTTTTTAAAGTAATATTTCTTAGGACTAAATGCATCCAGACAGTGTTAAATCATGCACAGTAGGCGTGGTTACAGGCAGTTGCACAGGATCGCCAACTGCTTCTTCTAGGTAGTAACCTCAGGCAATGACTTTGACTTGTAACTCTATATGTGTGGGCTGCAGTGCATTGAGTATGGGTTATTGATACTGTGGCCCCCTTTGCTGGCCAATTGGAAACATCTTTGCACACCGTGGAAGCATTTGTGACCCTATTGAGCATGATCCGATGAGGTCACAAACTTTATATAGGCACGAAGTCCCGCATAGTCAGTACAAAGTAGTAGTAGTAAAAAGGTAGTAAATAGATTTATTCATAAAACCCAGAGGGGGGAACAGTTGAGCCAAAGGCCATTTACAGTGGGGTCCCAGCATTCACATTGATAGTTACAACCTAACAAAGTACAATTCAGGAATATAAATTATATTATTACATTGCTGGATTTCAGGTGTACAGTACCGTGAATAGTGTAGCATGCAGAAAATTCATCTCCATACCAGTCTTGCTCCAAAGTTGCTCTCAAAGAGTTGTAAACCTATCTTTTCTCGCTATATATATATATATATATATATATATATTATAGGGGTGCAGTGCGCCCCTATCGTTAGGTTTGAGTAGGCACTTCAGTGTTAAACAATTTTGCATGTTAATAACTTTGCAACTGTTCAATGGATTCGCATGCACTGTTACCCAGGGTAGATCTGTGGATGTGGCAAATTACGTTCCGGTCATATGTGCATTTTCTGAGTTCCAGACAGGTGAAAAAAGCATTTTTTCACTCACTGACTTTGCTGGGATGTTTTTTGAACTTGTCCATAGCCCAGACGGTTTGGAATCTTGGTCTGAAATTTTCAGGGTAGAAAGGGACTAGCCCACAGATGTGCCTTTTGCTAGTCTGGTGGAAAAATAATAAGCCGTTTTTAAGTTATTGCATTTTAAAAATTTGGAAAAGTAGTTTCTGAGCATGCTCAGTAAGTGCTAAAAGATGGCTGTATGAAATGAAAAAAGGAATCCTGTTTTGTATGAGAAAATTCCTTTTTTATTTGCCACAATCTTGTGTCCATTTAATAAAAAAAAAAAAATTCAAAAGCTATAAATGGGATGAAAACTCCCCAAGTCCGACGTCCGGGACGTTTCTGTGCAGCAGCAGGACTTAAACTTCACAATGCTGTGAAGTCCGACGGACTTTCCTTGTTTCCTGCTGCTGCACATGCGCACAGTGTGATGCGTGGTTCTGCGCAGCTCCTTGGCACCACCCTCTGGAGTGCATGGGGCAGGGAACATGCGCCTCAGTCCAGCCGGAGATCCAGAATGCAGGGTATCACAAGTCTCGCAGAGTGATGGCGCCTAAGCGAGATCAGCCACAGGGGGGTCACATGAGTGATGAGTTTGTAAATCAAGTGGCCTGTGGCTGATCTGCGCCTGTGTGGGACCGAAGGTAGTGCACCATCACTCTGGAGCTGACCCTTCACCAGAGCAGATGTGCTGTGCTGCCGCTTGTGTGAATCTTCTGAAATTTGAGGCGGCTGTTGAAATGAGATGTATTCTGTCTCCCTCTGGCTAAACAACTTGGGGGCCACGCGTTTTTGAATATTTTGGCAGGGATTTTCGGGGTAGCCTGATTGAAAAGGGTGGTGTGGAAAATAGCAGGGGATTGATTTTTGACTGAGTTGAACCTAGGGCTAAATATCGCCCGCTAAAACCGTGGAATTTATTGAGAACCACCAGAGTTGCAGCTGACTGAAATAAATCACTAGGGGCTGCAGAAAATAAAAATAGTGTACCAAAACAGGAAATTACTAGACTAGTTACACTCCAGCTGAGTTTTAAGCTGGTTATAGACTAGGTAGGCTGCAGAAAAAAATTAACTTACCGAGTCCTTGATGTTTGTGACTAGTTAAGTAGCAATTATAGTTTCTGCAAGCAGCAGCCTGTACAATCTGTGTTCTGTCTGTACTGCTGGGGGGCTAATTAACCTCACAGTCAAGTTAACTGCACAGCAAAAAAAGTGCTTGAGTGAATTCTATACAAACCTGCAAGTGCTGTGTGAGACAGATTATTTTAAATAAAAATATACTGGACTGATGAAGCAGTGTGCCTGATGTTCTAATTATAGGTTGCTGTGAGCAACGTTAAGTGTCTGTGTCAGAGTGACTTTTGACAGTCATTGTAATTATAGTCTACAGTCACTAAATTTATTCTGGAAGCAAAGCCTGCATCAGTGAGTCTGACAGTCCTATTTTGTTGAGACACAAGTCAGTACAGTCACTATAGTATTCTTCTGGGCTGAAGCAAAGCCTGCGCCAGAGAGTCTGGCCATCGTATGAGACAGAAGTCAGTACAGTCACCAAGTATTTTTCTGGGCTGAAGGAAAGCCTGCATCAGTGTCTGACCATCCTATTTTGTTGAGACTGAAGTCTGGACAGTACACATTTAATCTGGGCTGAAGCAAAGCCTGTGTCAGCGAGTCTGACGGTCCTATTTTGTTGAGACAGAAGTCAATACAGTCATAAGTATTTTACTGGGCTGAAGCAAAGCCTGTGTCAGTGAGTCTGAGTCTCTGACTATCCTATTTTGTTGAGAAAGAAGTCACTGACAGTTTAATCCGGGCTGAAACAAAGCCTATGTCAGTGTGTATTTTTCTGGGCTGAAGCAAAGCTTCCTCTCTAACAGTCCGATCTATTTTGACAGACCACCAGTCAGAGTACAGTCATTTCTGAAGTGGTCAGTGTGTCACTAAAACCATGAAGTTTGCAGAAGCACACCACTTTTCCATTGTGTGATATAAAACAATTATTTGAAGTGTCACCCCTTGGTCATCTCACGTCATTGTCAGTCATTCAGTCAGTGTGTGTGTTGTGTCCATCTGCCCTGACTTGCTAACCTATTAAGCCAGTATTATTCTGGGGCAGATAAGTTTGTTTAAAATTTATTTTTATACAGG
Source organism: Neoceratodus forsteri (assembly GCA_016271365.2). Taxonomy (NCBI): domain Eukaryota; kingdom Metazoa; phylum Chordata; order Ceratodontiformes; family Ceratodontidae; genus Neoceratodus; species Neoceratodus forsteri. Next base: position 1,576,939,615 of record CM057452.1, read on the forward strand.
TTAATTTGTTGGGGAATAAATCCCCATTTACAACAAAGACCTGTGGAACATTGTTAGAACAACAAAACAAGAACTAAATAAATACACACAATACAAAATCACATTAACCTAAAAACAACTACAACAAACATTTAAATAATTATATAATTCAAATTTAAAAATATGCAAATCAGAAATCTGTTTGACAAGATAGTTCATTCCATGTCCTTGCTAAACTCATACGATTTGAAATTCGAGTCATAGGCAATTTTCTGGTTGTCTTCCTAAACCTATCCAAATATGCTGAATTAGAATTCAAACATATTAAATGTTTTAAGGAATGTATTTTTGAATGAATCAAACCATGACATATCACTAACCATAAATACTTTCTTCGAGCTATCTGATGTAACCAGCCAAGTTCCTGGTAAACTAAGCAATGGTGAACTCGAAATTTGTTTTTTAAAATATAATTCCCCTATCTATAATAAGTCTGGTCTAGTTTGTGCAAAAATTTTTGGTAAGAATGCATGTATAGTGGAAGTCCGTAATCTAATACAGGTAATAACAATTTTTACCAATTTAATCTTAATATCACTAGTCAGACACCCTGACACCCTTCTTAATGCTCCCAGTCTTTGATTCACTTCTTTATTTGTGACAAAATATGTTCAGAGAAAGAAAAATGATAATCAACAAGAACCCCCAAATATTTATAAGTATTAACCTCTTGAACCATTGTCACATCCAGAAAGCTAATCTGCAAATCAGTAGAGTCTTTTTTTTTTATACATGATCCCACAGAAAAGATCATACTCTGTGTCTTCCCAGTACTCATTAAGAGTCTAGACTCTCTTATCCAGGTCTCAATATTGGAAAATCTGTTTGGAGCCGTTGTCACAGGTCTCCAGGACTATTAGCAGATGCAACCAATACTATGTCATCTGCATAAAGTCTGACATCAGTATTGGCTACATAATCTGGAAGACTATTAATATAGATGTTAAATAACATAGGGCCCAAAATTGAGCCATGAGGTACACCTCTATATAAATCCAGGAGACCCGAGACAGCGGCACCACAGACCACCCTTTGTTTACGATTCGTTAAATAAGATCTAAACCACTGCAAAGTATTATAATGTATCCCTATATTCTGTAATCTAAACAAAAGTGTTTCATGGTGAACTAAATCAAAAGCTTTACTGAGGTCCACAAATACTTAGAAACATAGAAACATAGACCTTGATGGCAGATAAGGACCGCTAGGCCCATGTAGTCTGCCCATTTCCCTACCTACAGGATAGGCTGCGGATCCTAGTTAACCAACAGCCTATTTCTCCCTACCCCCCCACAAGAATTGCCTTATGTCTGTCCCATGCATTCTTGAATTCTCCCACAGTTTTAGACCCCACAACCTCCTCAGGAAGGCTGTTCCATGCATCCACTACCCTCTTTGTGAAATAATACTTCCTCACATTGCCCCTGAACCGCCCTCCTTCTATCTTTAAATTGTGTCCCCTTGTTCTTGCAAGTCTCTCTTTCTGAAAGATGCTACCCTCTTGGACTTTGTTGATTCCACTGAGGGTACTTAAAGTTTCTATCGTGTCCCCCCTTTCCTCAGGGTATACATATTAAGCTCCTTTAGTCTCTCTCTTCATACGGCTTCTCTTGCAGACCCTGCACCATTTTAGTTGCCCTCCTCTGGACTACCTCTATCCTGTCTATGTCCTTGCGGAGATGGGGTCTCCAGAACTGGACACAGTACCCCAGATGGGGTCTCACCAACTGTCTGTACAGAGGGATAACAACTTCCTGTTTTCTGCTGCTGATGCCTCTCCCGATACATCCCAGTATACCCCCAGCCCTCCCTACTGCCTTCTCACATTGCCTGCTAACCTTAAGGTCATCTGATATGATTACCTCAGGTCCCTTTCCTTTTTTGTTGTTGTTACTACCTCCCCACCCATTGTGTATTCTTCCCCTGGGTTCTTGTTTCCCAGGTGCATTATTTTGCACTTCCTTGCATTGAATCCTAGCTGCCATACTTCTGACCATTCCTCCAACCTTGCCAAGTCCCTTTGCATCCTTTCCACGCCTCTTGTGTATCAACCCTGTTGCAGATCTTTGTGTCATCTGCAAAAGGCATACTTTCCTTCCAGTCCCTCTGCAATGTCACTGATGAAGACATTAAAAGGACTGGACCCAATCTGAACCATGCAGTACCCACTAGTAACCCCTTTCTTCAGGTGGACTCCATTTACAATTACCTTCTGTGTTCTGTTTGCAGCCAATGTTTTACCCAGGCTACACCCTGGGACCCACTCCCAGGCTGGTTAATTTGACTATTAATCTTTGTGTGGGACTGTGTCAAATGCCTTGCTAAAGTCTAGGTAGGCCATGTCCACAGCCCCTCCCTGGTCTACTACTTTGGTCACCCAGTCAAAGAAATCTATTAGATTCATCTGACATGACCTTCCCGCTGTGAACCCATGCTGCCTTGGGTCCTGTGCTCCCCTGGCCTCTAGGTACTCAACTATTCTTTCCTTCAGAAGTGACTCCATCACTTTCCATACCACAGAGGTCAGACTGACAGGTCTGTAGTTTCCTGCCTCTGTCTTGGTCCCACTTTTGTGAAGGGGAATCACATCCGCCTTCCTCCAGTCCTCTGGTACCACACCATCCTCCCATGATTTATTAAAAAGAGTAGCCAGTGGTTTCACTAGTTCCTCCCTTAATTCTTTTTAGAATTCTGGGGTGAATTCCATCAGGACCCATTGCTTTGTCCACCTTCAGTTTTAGGAGTTCTTGCAGAACCCTTTTTTTCTGTGAAAGGACTGGGATCGACCCTATCAAGAGTGCTTCTGTTAATTGGATTGGCACTCCCCTTTAATGAATACTGAGCAGAAATATTCGTTCAGTATCCCTGCTTTTTCACTGTCCCCCTCTGCCCACCCACCGTTCATTCTATTCAGCCTCACTAGCCCTCCGTTTGCCTTTCTACGCTCGCTGGTGTACCTATAAAAGGTTTTATCCCCCTTCTTAACTGAGTTGGCTATCTTTTCCTCAGTTTGGGCCTTTGCTATTCTGACTTCCCTGTACAGCTCTCTATCCTGCTCCTTCTGTGTTTCCTTATACTTCCGGAATGCTATCTTTTTCTTCCTGACTTTCACAGCCACCTCTTTTGAGAACCATAGTGGCTTTTTCTTTTGTTTTGATTTTGTTTATTTGCTTCACACAAAGGTTTGTTGCCTCTGTGATGGCAGTTTTGATAATTCCCCATTGTTGCTCCACACCTCCTTCTAGTCTGTTTGCTAGTGCTTTTCTGAGGGGCACTCCCATCTTGCCAAAGTCAGCCCTCCTAAAGTCCAGTACCCTCACTTTTGTATGGCTTGACTCTGTAGCTCAATTTAATGTGAACCACACTGTTTGATGGTCACTTGTCCCCAGATGGCAACCCACTTCTAGATCTGAGATCCTCTCACTGCCCCCGTTTGAGAGTACGAGGTCTAAGATTGCTCCCTCACGAGTGGGATCCGAAACTAGCTGTCTAAAGCCTTCCACCTGTAGGGCATCAAGAATGGCCCTGCTCTTGGATGTGGCTGCAGCAAATGTGCTCCAGTTAACATCTGGCATATTCAGGTCTCCCATCAACAGTATCTCCCCTTTCTCTGCCATTCTAAGAATGGCTTCTATCATATCCTTGTCCATTCCCTTCCCCTGACATGGGGGTCTGTACACAACCCCTGTGCGGATTGTGGTGCCCTTTCCAGTCTCCAAGATGACCCACAGTGCCTCCTCTCCTCCCTGTTTACTCTTTTGTTCAGTTGCTTTTATCCCTTCCTTTACATAGAGAGCTACTCCTCCCCCTCTTCTCCCCTGCCTGTCTCTCCTGTAGGTTATGTACCCTGGTATGTTAACATCCCAGTCATGGTTCTCTGTGACTGTTTCTGTGGCTGCTCGATATCCAGGCATCCTCTTCCATCAGGCCACCAGCTCAGGGAGCTTGTTGCCAAGACTACGAGGCATTGGTACTCATTACCCTCCATTTCCTGATGGCCTTACTCCCTTTGCCCCTTCCTGTCCTTCTTGCCTTTGTCACTTTCTCCATTTACCCCTGCCTTCTCCCTATTGACACCACCATGTTGGTGTTTGCCGCACTTACTGCCGTGATTATTTGGGGGGGGGGGTGCTATGCTGAAAATTTGGGGTCAAAATATGTAAAAATGGCAAAGTTTTGATGATCATTTGTTGTAATTTTCCTATGCATGCTTGTAACTTTGGAAATTTTAAAGGCTTTGACCCCAAATTTTCAACATGGACTTCTAATTACCCCACCTCATGTATGTCACAGCTGTCTTTTTTCAAATCCTGGCAAAAATGTGTTTTCACACCTGTGGCACGGAATGGCATTGTACTTCAGCGGAATTATGTTTTGGTGGGGTTTTGAAAATTCTTTGACCAGTTACATGAGGTGGGGCGATAAGATGGCTGTGCTGGCAAATTGGTCACTGTTGTACTACAAAAGGAAGTGCAGGGCTCTTCCACAGTGATATACATATACACATCTATGGAGGGATGGGAGTGCAGGGCCAGAAGGGCTCCCACAGACAAACAAGTATGCAATTACTCCATATCAAAAGCTATAGATGGGTGGGAACACAGGGCCCTCCGGACTCTGTGCTCCCACAGGCAAATAAGGATATGATTACATTATCTCAAAAAGTAAGGAAATTCTTTGCAAAAAACTACGTTAATGCATCAGTTAGTCGATATCAAACTGTAAAAAGGAGGGAAACATGAAGTTAGGGTTTCCAACCTTAACACCCCACCCTGCACACACCAACAGGTGTCGGGTGTGTGCCTTGGGGTCGTCATGGAATGGGGTAAGCATTATGGCTGACGACTCCCATGGCACACTCCCAACACCTGTTGATGTGTGCAGGCTGGAGGTGGGATGTTAGGGTTGGAAACACTAACATCAAATTTCCCTCCTTTTTATGATTTGATATTAACCCTAACTGATGCATTAACATAGTTTTATTTTGTTTGTTTGTTTTTTTGCGGTGAATATTTATATTATATATTCATTTCAAAAAATGTCATTAATGTACTAGTTAGGGTTAAATTGACAACAGTAGGGAAATGTGGTGTTAGGGTCCTAACACCCCATCCCCACCCTGCAGGCAGCAACAGAAAAAAAATATTACGGTTTGACCTTTCCTGCGTCTTCACATATCAGGCATGGGGGTGCCTTGGGGTTGTTAGCCCTAATGCTCACCCCATTCTCATACACTGTACACCTCTCCTCTTGTTTACTGGTGGAATGAGGTGAGCATTAAAGTTGACAACCCCAAGGCACACCCCACGCCTGATTTGCGAAGACGCAACAGAGATCAAACCATAATGTTTTTTCCTGTTGCTGCCTGCAGGGTGATAGTGGGATGTTTGGGTTGGAAACCCTAATACCACATTTCTCTACTTTTGTCAGTCTAACCCTAAGTAGTAGTACATTAACAAAGTTTTTTGCAATGAATTTCCTTACCTTTTCAGGTAGTATTATCATAACGTCCTTTGCCTGTAGGAGGGCACTCCGCTTCCATCCATTCATAGATATCTACATCTATGTTGCTGTGGAAGCCATTTCTGCCAAAACAGCAATTTCTTTCTTTTGTTGTATAGCTTGTTCAACTTCCAATATTATCCTACAGGAGTTTGCATTTTTTATTATTTTTTTTTTTTATATATAGTCCCTAAATGTTTAGGGGGGATATGTGTTATTCTTGTAGTACTCATTAACACCTTTTGACATATTGATTGCCCTTAAGTCCACAGAGGAGGTGTGAGGGAGGCTATACTAGTTGCCGTATGCACCACGTGGTGCGCCCGGTGCTGGGGGGGCACTGGATGCTGGAGGGTTGTTTTACTTCTGGGTTGTATCGACTGGGGGGGCACTAGCACCAGGGATTGTTCTTATTATTACAGGCTGGGATCGGAGGGAGGTGGACCACTAGCACCAGGGATTGTTCTTATTACTACAGGGCTGGGATCGGAGGGAGGGGACCACTAGCACCAGGGATTGTTCTTATTACTACAGGGCTGGGATCAGAGGGAAGGAGTGGACCACTAGCACCAGGGATTGTTCTTATTACTACAGGGCTGGGATCGGAAGGAGGGAGGGAGTGGACCACTAGCACCAAGGATTGTTCTTATTACTACAGGGCTGGGATCGGAGGGAAGGAGTGGACCACTAGCACCAGGGATTGTTCTTATTACTACAGGGCTGGGATCGGAGGGAGGAGACCACTAGCACCAGGGATTGTTCTTATTACTGCAGGGCTGGGATCGGAGGGAAGGGACCACTAGCACCAGGGATTGTTCTTATTACTACAGGGCTGGGATCAGAGGGAGGGGACCACTAGCACCAGGGACTGTTCTTATTACTACAGGGCTGGGATTGGAGGGAGGGAGTGCACCACTAGCACCAGGGATTGTTCTTATTACTACAGGGCTGGGATTGGAGGGAGGGAGTGCACCACTAGCACCAGGGATTGTTCTTATTACTACAGGGCTGGGATCGGAGGGAGGGAGTGGACCACTAGCACCAGGGATTTTTCTTATTACTACAGGGCTGGGATCGGAAGGAGGGAGGAAGGGAGTGGACCACTAGCACCAGGGATTGTTCTTATTACTACAGGGCTGGGATCGGAGGGAGGGGACCACTAGCACCAGGGATTGTTCTTATTACTACAGGGCTGGGATCGGAGGGAGGGAGTGGACCACTAGCACCAGGGATTGTTCTTATTACTACAGGGCTGGGATCGGAAGGAGGGAGGGAGTGGACCACTAGCGCCAAGGATTGTTCTTATTACTACAGGGCTGGGATCGGAGGGAAGGAGTGGACCACTAGCACCAGGGATTGTTCTTATTACTACAGGGCTGGGATCGGAGGGAGGAGACCACTAGCACCAGGGATTGTTCTTATTACTGCAGGGCTGGGATCGGAGGGAGGGGACCACTAGCACCAGGGATTGTTCTTATTACTACAGGGCTGGGATCGGAGGGAGGGGACCACTAGCACCAGGGATTGTTCTTATTACTACAGGGCTGGGATTGGAGGGAGGGAGGGAGTGGACCACTAGCACCAGGGATTGTTCTTATTACTACAGGGCTGGGATCGGAGGGAGGGAGTGGACCACTAGCACCAGGGATTTTTCTTATTACTACAGGGCTGGGATCGGAAGGAGGGAGGAAGGGAGTGGACCACTAGCACCAGGGATTGTTCTTATTACTACAGGGCTGGGATCGGAGGGAAGGAGTGGACCACTAGCACCAGGGATTGTTCTTATTACTACAGGGCTGGGATTGGAGGGAGGGGACCACTAGCACCAGGGATTGTTCTTATTACTACAGGGCTGGGATCAGAGGGAGGGGACCACTAGCACCAGGGATTGTTCTTATTACTACAGGGCTGGGATCGGAGGGAGGGAGTGGACCACTAGCACCAGGGATTGTTCTTATTACTACAGGGCTGGGATCGGAGGGAGGGGACCACTATTTTATTTATATAAATTTAGGAATTACAACCCTTTGAGTCAGGGACTCATTTGCAAAGGCTCCATGTTATACATTGAACAGTGGACAATACAGAGTTACTTATAAACGGTACATAGATAAACAGAGATAAAGAAAAAATAGGGTAATACGTAAGTAGAGAAGAAAAAAAAAAACTATACCATAGGTGCATAAATTATAATTCGTACCAAGAAACAGTGGTAGACAGTTTTCAAATGGATACTAGCACAAATATGGGAGTTATATGCAATCATAGTAGCAGTTTGATATAATATTGGTACGCAGCACAGGTTTAAACTGTCCCAATTTTGGAATGGAGAGGACAGTGTCAGGGAAGGAGTTCATCCATTGTGGTGCCCTGTAACAAAATGATCTTTGGAAGGCAGCGGTCCTGGCGAATGGAATGCGAAAGGTAGCGGAGTTAGTGTCTTGTACATCGGCCAGTTAACATTTGTAGAAGCGTGAGACGGTCTGGAAGGGCTAATCCTTGTTGGATTTTTTTGGACAATAAGCAGGTCTGATAAAGTAGGTGCCCCTGGAAGTTTAGCCATGATGACTGTTTGTAAAGTTCGCAGGTACGTGTGCAGCAATCACAGCCAGTGGCAAGCTGGCAGGCTTTAAGTGAGCGCTTAATGCTGGACAAGGCAGTGTTGGAGGCAGCGCCATATATGACTATGCCATAGTCAACCAGGGAAAGGATGGAGCCAGAGATGGCTAAACGGAGGGTGTCAGGAGGGAGGTAGGGCCTGTATTTATATAGGAGTCCAATTCTAACATTTATAACAGAGCAAGTCAAAGCTATATGCTCCCGGAATGTAAGGACTGAGTCCAGGGTGACCCCTAAATATTTAAAGCTGGTGACTGATTCCAGCATGGTACCCTTGGAATTTAGTATAGATAGTCTGGCCGTGTTGTGCTTGTGTTGAGGGTGGGTGAATAGCATGACCTTTGTGTTTTTATAGTTGAGGACAAGTGTATGGGAGGTAAACCATGATTCAGTTTCAGTGAAGGAGCCCTGCAAGGCTTGTTGGAGCTGAGTAGGGTCAGGATGCCGGCCAAAGATCACGGCATCATCTGCATACAGGAGCAGGCGTTCAGTGGAGGCCAGGGGGAAGGAGTTTAGGTATAGGGAGAAAGGAGTGGGCCCAGGATGGACCCTTGAGGGACACCAGACCGTACTGGAAGGCAAGCGGAAAGGGTGCTATTAATTTTAACTTGCTGGGTACGGCCATGGAGATAGCTGGAGAACCAATCAACAGTCTTCTGGGAAACACCAATGGAGAGGAGGGAGTCTACCAGCATAATATGATTAACAGTATCAAAAGCCTTGGAGAGGTCACTATAGACAGATCCAGCCAGGGCTCCCCTGGTCAAGGGCTTCATGGATGAATGAGGTAAACTCAAGCAGGGCAGAAGTGGTGTTGTGCCCTTTCCTGAACCCATGCTGCTGTCAGCACAATAGATGGTGTGAGTCCAAGTAGTCAGTAAGTTGATCAGCAGCTATTTTTTCCAGGGCCTTTGAGAGGGGAGGGAGTATAGAGATGGGTCTATAACTACTACAGGAGGTACGGTTCCCATTTTTATGAATTGTGGTGATGACCGCCCTTTTCCATAGGGTAGGGAACTGCCCTAGGTAACGGGACATGTTTAGTATTTTAGTTAGTGGGGTTAGGACGGCATCCAGGGTTAATGAGAGCAGTTTAGCATCAAGAGACTCACCACTCTGCCTTGTCTTACCCAGAAACTTGGCAAGATATGGCGAGCGACACTAGGCGAGACCATTTTAAAGTAGAAAGGAGGAGCACTTGGTGGTGGTGGAAACTGTCCATTGCTTGTGGTAAAGAAATCGGGGGATAGAGCTGAGGTCAGAGAAAGACGCATTGAAGGCATTAGCCATCTTACTAGGGTCTTGGGTGGACACATCATCAATGACAATCATAGAGGGGAGGGTGGGAGACTTGCTGCTTAGTTCCTTCATATAAGCCAGAATCTCTTTCTATCTCCCCAGGTGGCAGTAAGGTTGGACTGATAGAAGGCTGCCTTTGCCTTGCGGATAGCCCAGGTGCTTGAGTTTCGGGCAGCATGGTACCGCTGTCGATCTGAGAGGCAGCCAGATCAGGAATTGTTCTTATTACTACAGGTCTGGATTCAGAGGGAGGGGACCACTAGCATCAGGAATTGTTCTTATTACTACAGGGCTGGGATCGGAGGGAGGGGACCACTAGCATCAGGAATTGTTCTTATTACTACAGGGCTGGGATCGGAGGGAGGGAGTGCACCACTAGCACCAGGGATTTTTCTTATTACTACGGGCTGGGATCGGAGAGAGGGAGTGAACCACTAGCACCAGGGATTTTTCTTATTACTACGGGGCTGGAATCGGAGGGAGGGAGGCAGGGAACCACTAGCACCAGGGATATTTCTGATTTACTGTGGGGCTAGGATCAAAGGAAAAGTGCATTGCACTTAACTGTTGGAAAGATGACCCCTAAATATGTTAACTGCAGAATTCACCCCATGGGGTCCCGATGACCAAGATACATATGTTGGTGTCTGTCCAGGATGTCATTGTTATGTGTTTTAAATTTTTTTTTTTTTAAACAGAAAAACAGAAACAAGATGGTGGCCATATGAAAAGTTATTTTTTTCCTTTTAAAAAAGGACGACCCCCATACGAAAAAATATATTTTTTCATATGGAACAAATTCTTTTTTCGTTCAAAGCAGCTATCCGAAAGACTGTACTGAGCATGCTCAGAACTGGAATTTTAAAATGTAATAACTTTGGGACAGTTTAATAAAAAGGCACATCTGTGGGTGAAGCCCTTTCCACCTTGCAGATTTCAGACTAAAATTCAAACCGTCTGGGTGCTAGGCAATGACAAAAAAACCCAGCAATTTTTTAAAGACCTTTTTCGCTGTCTACATCTCTGAATCCACACATTTGACCAGAACAAAACTTGGCACATCACGAAGATCTACTGCCTGAGACCGTGCATGCAAAATTTTGTGCAAATCTGTTAAACAGTTGCGAATATATTAAAGTGTGAGGTTTAACATAGAATGCCCTGCTCAACCCTAACTATAGTGGTGTAGTGGATATACATATATTTATATATAAATTACTTGGGTAACCCTATATACAGGTAATACAGGTAATGTGCATCTGTTATTCCTTTTAAAATAGGAAGGGCATTCATTGCAAAAACTGTATGCACAAGGGCTGAAGCACAGAAGGGCTAATCTGCTTTGACTCTTGGTGAATGTGCTGTGCGGGGGCATTAAACGATTGCTTGACGCAGTTTTGGCACTGCCCTAAGTTTGGCACTCCTCTTTCAAAGCACTGGTGTTGAGTAAATCTCCATGACTTGAAAGGCAGTGTCAGAGTTAGGGTAGCGCCAAAGCTGTGTCAAGCAGTTGTGCAAACTGTGCAGAACACCACACCATACTGTAAAGAGCGGCAGTCTTTATTTGTAAAGCACCCTATTCCAAGGGTTCAGGGTGCTGTACATACATTATATATCAAAAACTAACAAAAGATAATACCAGAAATAAGATAACCAATAAATAAAATCATTAAAATACAGATTTACTAAAACTGTACATTCACCAAGAATTGAGGGAGTGATTTGTCCTAGCATCACATTTCCCTATGTATGAGGCTTTGTGCATCAAACCCGAAACCTAAATGTAGTGTTTTTTGTTTGTTTGTTTTTCCAATGGATATACAGTATATCAAAAGATGAGATGACTTGAGGCCATGGGGTGAATTGAATCCTGCACCACGCTGCTAGGCCACGTACCCACCCTTGACCTGTCAGTGGAGAGCCCTCACCATTTCTAGCCTACAGGCTCCTCACCTCCCTTGGTTATCATATAGTTGCACTGGACTATGAATGCATTGTATTATGTATAAGACAAGACCTCCCTGAGGCAGCTTACTACCAACTTGTATCATGCATTGCTTTAGCTACCAATTGTATAGGTTTTAACCGCTCATTAGGTAAATATGTTGATAGCTCTGCCCTATTTTAGCTGCCAAATGTATAGGCATTAACCCGTGCTCATTGTACATATACTCTGTATGATTGCTGTCCCACATTTATTCTATGTATGTACTGTATGAATGTCTGTTTTATTCTGACGTGGATCCTTTGGAAACAAGTCTGACTCAAAGGGTTGTAATTCCGATTTCCTAAATAAATAAATAAAGGAAGAAGATTAACAAAGAATAATCAGAAATATTTAATTCACAAAAAAAGTGTGACTGATTTATGGTGTTGAATTCCATAAGAGGTAATATCAGCTGATCAGCCCTGATCGTACCTGTTCTATATCCATCTCCACCCCCACCCCAGTAGCTTCTAGAACTTTGATGTTTTGCTGACTTCAGATTTTTCCCAGTGATTTCCATTTGTTTGTTCTGAGAAATGCCTGTTCTCAGACCATACTTTCTCTGATTGTGTTAAAGACAATAATGCCATGTTTTGTAGCTGCCTCAAGGTTGTGAACAGGTTTTGATAGGTGTACTACATGTCGGTACTGACGTTGCTGTCTCTTTCATCTCATGCCATGTTGGTAGACAATAGTATTCTTTTTCTAATTTAGGTTACGGTTTACTTACACTGTTACAAAGTAACTGGCCGGGTTCTACTTCTACCCCAATAATTTTACAGCTGATGAGGCAGAGGAAGATCATGTAGCTTATAGGTAGTGGAATCTGTAGTGTGATACTATATTGGAGTTGTTAGAGACAGCTACTTAGTCCTAAAAGAGCCACACCTGCTTAATTTGGTAAAACTTGAAATGTCCAAACCCCTAAAGGAGGAGGATGCAGCTGCCTTCATTTGATCTATTCAGATAAATCCCCAGACACAAAAGATGTATGATTCGGGAATACTGTAGTAATCCAATCCTTTCTGTCTGCCGTCTTCACAAGTGAATCTGTAGAAGTGGCATTGGAGGCTGACTGTCTGGACTGGACCATTAGAAGTGACTGGAAAAAATGGTCTCTTTGTGCTGAATTCGTTTTGTACAAAGGTACACTCTGGTTACTGTCTTGCATCTTGGCAAAGAGCAAGGTTTTTAGCTAGTGACTTAATACCATTACATGAGCTTTGTGAGATCCATTATTGAATACACCTGTTAGGTGCACCATTATAGTCTGACCAAAGTAGATGGAATTTCTGTCTTTTTTCTATTAGTAATTTTCTGATGGTTGTGCTAACAGAGCCTGCAAAGTAAGGAAGATTAAGGTTTGTATGAATTATTGAAATTGTATAGTGCTATAAAACAGGTTAAATGTCATAGAAATGTCTTGAAAACCTGGCAAAAGGCCACTGAATAACTTGCAGTTCATCCAGTATTGGATTATTTTTATTCAAACAGTAGCAGGTTAGTTTGTGTCCGTGCAGAAAGAGTCCATGTCAGCAGGAAGTGAGATTGCATGGGCAGCACCCTTTTCTACTTTTACCCATGGTAGCCCATCTGAGGGGTAACTCTCATTCAGTGGGGTCCTGCTTTACCCAGTTTTACAGCTAGCAGAACTGAAGCACAGGATGGTTGAGACTTTCTCAGTGCATTTACAATCTGATCGGATCCTTATTAGTTGAGCAGTGGTTTTCATTTTTTATCAAATGTTGCTTAAAATGCTGTAAACATTTTCTGAAAAAGAACCCCATAGACTTGTATGGGGCGCGTCCCTGTGCTCTCCCTGGCGAAATACAGTATAACTAAGGTGGGAGCACAGGAGCGGAGCAGGCGGATGAGAAGTGGAAAGGGATCAGCTGGCCAGCACTTCGGCCTCAGTTATAATTTTGGCAGAGAGGGGCTATCGCCGGGACAAGGTAACTGGCTATGAAGTCCAATAGTAAACATCACATATTTACTTTAATGCCATTGCAACCAGTGGTCTGGGACCCCAGCAGTAAAAATGTTACGAACAAGGTTAATTGATATGCAGCATAATGGAAGTGTGGGTCCTACCCAGCCTACTTCCCCTGTGGGGAAAAGAGATTGTGGTCAAAATAACGACTGCTGTCCCACTTCAAAGAGACAAGGACATTAATTATAAAACTATTCTGCTCTAATCAGTCAGCAGGTTGGTAGAGAAAAACAAGACATTTTTTCGAGTGGCTCACGTACATCGCAGTAGCGTTATACTCTGCTTAAATAGGTGCCCACAACTAAATGCTTAGCTGCTTATGAATAAAGCACTGAACGTTCATGTATAGGGGAACACCTGCCCTGCAAGTGGAGGAAGAGGCTTCAGGTGCAGCTCATGTAGTTCTACCCAATAATGCAGCCACGGGGCAGGGAAAAAGCATAGGTAGGTCTCAAATAGGAGTGCAGCATCCACAAAGAATTGCTGATTAGTGGGACAGTTGGATATTGTGGAAGGCATTCAACTGGAATATATCGGGCAAACTTTCTATTAGAGGCTGGGCTAGGAGTAGTTAATTCTTAAATCTTCTTGCTGTGGAAAGAGGTAGCAGTGGAAGTGTGAAGATGTGGTGAGGTTCTGGAGAGCTAATCTATCTTTGTCATAAGTTTTTTGTTAGTTTTGAGGTTGTGTGTTTAATTTGGCCTAACTCCTTAAAATCTTTCTGGGGAAGCTCTCCCATCCACCCCTTGTATTAGCTTTTCTTAAATACAGAAGAGACACTGGGGGTTGGGTTTAAAGGCTAGGAGGGACGAGCTTAGGGAGTTGTAAACTTCCCCTGTAAGCTAACTCTTAAGGCTAATAGTCAGGTGGGGAAAAGTTCAGCCACTCAAGCATTGCAAGTTTAAAATTCTGCATGCTGTTTGGCGGGTGGGGGGGGGGGTCGCCTAGGTATAGGTACCTGGTAGCTCGAGAAACTGTAGAGCGAGTGAGTTGGTAATTTGACCTAGAAAAGACTGCTGTGATGAAGGGGAAGGGACCGCATATCGTACCTGCTGGCACTGCCCCTTTTTTGATCCTTCCCCCTTCACAAGTTTAAACCCCACCTTTTGCTGATGAACCCAGCTAGTTTGAGCTTAAGGATTTCCTTCCCCTCCAAATTAAGGTGGAGCCTGTCCCTAGCATACAGCCCCTTATCCTCCCAGATACATAGGGGGAAAAAAGGAAAGTAAGGGGGCAAATCATCAAGATAAGGATAGGGGATGGTTGGGCACAGGAGGCAGGGGAACAGGCAGAAGTCCTAAATTAGTACTCTGCCTCAGTTATTACCACGGGGGATGGAGGGGCTGTGCCTTGCGACGGGAGTGGGGGCAAACCGGAGGAAGAGGTGGGACTGGTAGAGACCAGTGGCCCTAATGGGTCTGGGGAAAGGGAGTGGCCACTACAGACAGGTGGGGGCCCAGCAGTGCAGGTTGAAAAGGGGGAGGACATGGAAACTGAAATCCCAGTAGAGAGAGTAAGGGAAGCCCTTGGGTCCCTTCGGATGGAGAAAGCACCTTGGCCAGATGAGATACATACCAGGGTGCTGAGGAAACTGGCAGATGTCCTGGCAGTCCCTCTAGTGGAGCTTTTCAACATCTCTCTGGGGACTGGGTGGGTGCCCCAAGACTGGAGGGTGTCATGCCTATCCGCAAGGGGGGATCAAGAGAGGAGGTGGGAAATTACAGGCCCGTTAGCCTGATTTCTGTGGTCGGCAAGGTGATGGAGGGTATTGTCAAGGAAAGGCTAGGGGGGTTACTGGTGCAAACTGGGTACTTGGACAATAGGCAGCATTGGTTTGTCACGGGAAGATCGTGTCAGACAAACCTTGTTGAGTTCTATGATTGGGTGACGAGGGCCCTGGACCAGGGTAGGCCAGTGGACGTCCTCTTTCTGGACTTTAGCAAGGCGTTTGATTCGGAACCCCACAGTGGCCTGCTGGCTTAGCTGAAGGAAATGGGGTTAGGGAGACAGTTGTTAAGATGAATAGGAAATTGGCTCTCTGAGCATACTCAGAAGGTGGTGGTTGGAGGGTTACCCTCATCCCCAAGGTGGGTTACTAGTAGGGTTCCCCAGGGGTCAATGCTGGGGCCACTCCTGTTCAACGCCTATATCTTAAACATCAGGAGGGGATCAGGAGTGAAATGAGTCTCTCTGCAGACGACTCAAAGCTGGGTGCAGTGGTGGATGGGGAGGAGGGGAGGGTGGCCTTGCAGGAGGACCTGGAGGCTCTGGAAAGGTGGTCGGGAAAATAGAAACTAAAATTCAGTGCGTGGAAGTACAAGGTTCTGCACCTGGGAGTCAGAAATCCAGGCCAGTGGTGTACCCTGGGAGGAGACATAATTCAAGTCATGGAGGGTGAGAGGGTACTGGGGGTTGTGGTAGATGTCAAAATGAACAACTCTTGAGACCTGTAGGAGAGCAGCGGCAAGGGCAAATAGGATGCTGGGTTGCATCGCCAGGGGGATTACCTCCAGAAAGGCGGAAGTGATCCTTCCACTGTACAACTGCTTGGTTAGGCCACACCTCGAGTATTGTGTACAGCTTTGGAGACCACATTTAAAGAGGGACATTACACTCCTAGAGAGGGTCCAAAGGAGGGCAACCAAAATGATCTGGGCCCTGGGGGAGAGGACCTATGAGGAGAGGCTCAAGGAGCTCGACATGTACACCCTGGAGGAGAGGAGGGACGGGGGGACATGATAGAGGTCTTTAAGTACATGAAAGGGATCAATAAAGGAGGCCCAGTCAGGGTGCTCCAAAGGAAGGAGGGTGGGGCAACGAGAGGTCTTGGGTGTAAGCTGGAAGGGGGTAGGCTCAGAGGGGAGAGGAGGAGATGTTATTTCACTGAAGGGCTGGTGGAGCCATGGAATGCACTGCCCAGGGAGCTGGTAGAGGTGGAGACTGTGGATGGGTTTAAGAGGGGATGGGACAGATACAGGGGAGGGTAAATCTGATCAGGTCCAGTACAGGTGGAACATCTGGGACTGGGGACAGTGTAACCCGAGAGGGGGACACCAGAATCGGCCCTCAGTACGGGTGCTGAAAATCGAGCAGACTCGAGAGACTGTTAGGCCTATTCTGCTGGCATGTTAGTATGTAACATTTGATCCCCCCCAATACTGCAGAATCCACTATTCTGTCCATTATACCTCCAGTGCCAACATGGATGCAACCCTGTCTGATTACATTACCTCAGGGTATCAAAAATGTTCTCGCGTGCTGCCTCCATGCCACCCGTTTCACATGCTGGCGACCTGGGTTGAGTCCCGAGCCCAGGACATCAGGAGTAGAGGCCGGGGGGGATGCTAGAACATTCTCGTGAATGCTTTCCTCCCGGGGGAGGGTGAGGCAGAGCACCACTTGGAGAGTGGCATCTGATGTTGTGTGCAGCCTTGCCTGGCGTTGATGACCACACTTTGGCTAGCTTCGCCTCCAGTATGTCTGGCCAGGGTGTGGGGTGGGACCCAGAAAACAGAAAAGTCACCGGATTCAGCCTGCTGGATGATAGCTGCCTTGTCCACTTAGTGCATCACTCCTGCCCTCCTTTAGCCCTGCACACTGTGGAGAACCCCCCTCCCAGGAATGCTACTCTCCTTTCTCTCTACCCCCGGAGGGGTAAGCCAGGCCCTCTGAGTTGCAGGGATAGCCTAGGGAGCCAGGTGGCAGGAACTAGCAGCAAAGGGGGAGACCGGCAGGCAGAATAGGATGATGAGCAGCCAGGAGTGGCAGGTTGTGGCATGCAGGGGAGAAGAAAAAAAATCCTTCCCCACATTTCCCAGCATTATCGGTATTATAAATTATTAATAATTAACCAGACATAGAATGTGTTCTGGATAAACAAACTTACTTAGCTAGGGCTGCAATGCGGCCTAAAATTACCAGTTAGGGTAGTGCTCAGGTTTGGTGAGCTATAAGACAGTTTTGCACTGAAAAGTGACACATGCTATGCTGATCTCCCATGAAAGTTTGTAAAATCGCTCATACATAGCAAATTTAAGTCCACAACCGGGTGGCCAAATTCTTAACGTTTACATTTAAAGGAAACCCAGCTTCCCTGTCTGCTTCTGCATAATCCAGTGCACAGAAATGTTCAGCAGGGTCCATATAACAAAAATAGGTCATAGCTGTGGAAAAAAATTCAAACAACATAAGTAATATTCTGCCTTTAGCACACACAGTACCTTATCACCCTGCTCAGGTGTTTGTCTCTGAGTCTGCATTGTCCTCTTCAAATCCCACTGCACTTTATTTAGAAAGTTATCCAATTCTGTAAGGTCAGAGAAGGTAAAACCCTGAAGTCGTGGTAGACCCCAAGTTGTGCAGGGAACACCAAACTGAAGGGGCAATTCAAGTTACCTCAGTTTACACTTTCCAGCAGTCGAAACATACCTGGTACTGGCAGGTCGCGAAGCAGTGGTCTGGATAAAACTGTACCTTTGCTTCTTCCATTTTCATATCTTCTATCTGCTAGTCTGTTTTTTAAAGTAAAGTCCCTCTGAAGCACTGATTCTGTTTTAAGCAGCAGGGTCCAGGATGTTGCGACTCTGATCTTTTGTGGGGTGACGCTAGTATTTGTGAATCAAGAAATTCTCCTTCTGCTGTGTAAGCCCTAGGGCCTCCTCGAACCATGCAAAAATTGTAGACTCCAGTGCTGCTTCTTGAAACTCTTTTGGCAGGCCGATGATAGGAATATTCTCCTCTCACACTAGATTTTCAGTGTGTTTTAGTTGTAACTTAATAACTGTATGTTCCTTTATAAGACCTGCCAAGACAGAGTGAACCTTGCCTGCAGCACTCACCACCTCCAGGATTTCTGTGGTGTGGAGCAGGCCTTATGCTTGAAGGTCTGCAGCCACTGGCTAAAGCTGTCAAATTTAACACTAAGTTGCTCAGTGGACTGATGTATCAATTGTATAGTCTGCTGTAAAGATGCAAGAGTCACTTCAGACTCACTAGGACTGGTCCCAGGGCAAAGGACAGTGGAAGGAGAGTAGCACTGTATGTAAAAGATGAGGTAGAGGCAACTGAAAGTGACAGCTTAGGAAAGTCAGGTAAACTAGAAATCCTGTGGTGCAGGGTTGAAATCGGTACCCGCCCACTAGCCAAATGCTGGTAGAATTTGTATTGTGCTAGTAAGAGTCTCCTTTAAAGTAAAACTACAGGGAACAGTAATAATGCGATCAGATAACAGTTCAGGGGTTCAGTACCCCGATCTCACCTAGAATTACATTATACATTTAGTAGTTTAAGTACCTTATTACTTGTAACTTTGCCAAATTCCAGCGTTGCAGTCAGCATTTTCTAAGATGGGGAACTCACCACCAGAGATCACGCTGCAAATACCGGGATATGCTGACATGGCTTTGCTCCTTCCTGTATTGTGCCCATATGTACGGAGATCTAGTAATCTCTGTATCTACCATGCCAGGTGCTATTTTTGTAGAATTAGCCTAAATACCATGTGTGTGCCAGGCATACATATGGCATTTAGGCTAATTCTGTCAAACTAGCACTGGGCATGGTGGATACGGAGATTATTAAATCTCCATATATATGGGCACAATACAGGGAGAGGCAAAGTCGCATCAGCATATCACGGTATTTGCAACATGATCTCTGGCGTTGAGTACACCCTCTTAGAAAATGCTGGCTGCACCGCTGGAATTCGGCAAAGTTATGAGTAGTAAGGTACTTAAACTGCTAAATGTATAATGTGACTGCAGGTGGGATTGGGGTACTGGAGCCCCAAACTGTTTTCTGATTGCGTTATTGCCATTCCCTGTAGTTCTCCTTTAACTAGCCCTATGGGCTTTTACTGGACAATGTAACATTTCAGTAAGTACACCAACTGGGCCCATGGAAAATGTGTGTGTGTGGGGGGGGGAAGGGAGGGCTATTGGATTTTCACAGTCACTAGCCCTGCTGACTAGTGGCTGTAGAACTTAAATTCAACTCCTGGGGTGCCAGCAACAACAGGGAATGGAAAACTGATCAGGATTTGGGTGCTATACAGTCCACCATGTCAGGATTAGGGGGCAGACAGGGAACTGGAAAAGATGCTTACGGTGCTGGCCAGTTTAGGGAAGGTGGTGGTAGTAAGGGACTTTAATATGCTGGATGTGGACTGGAAAGTGCCAAATTGCGGTAAGTACTAGGAGTCGCACCTGCTTGGATGCATGGCAAGAGGCATTCTTAGTTCAGCTAGAGCAGGGCCCGGCATGGGAAGGGGCTCTGCTGGATCTGGTGCTCGCCAACAGTGAGGGGATCCAAAACTTAGCAGTTCTGGAACCACTCAGACCTAGTGACCACAGGACAGTGGCGCTGGAGGTCCAGATAGGGACCACCAGTAGGGCAAACACAGTAAGGGTGTGGGACTTCATTAAAAAGTGGATTTTGGCAAGATTAGGGAACAGTTTGGGGGGGGGCACTAGGAGTATACAGCTGGGGGGAGGGGGTAGAGGAAAAATGGACTGAATTTAGAAAAGGAGTGATTGACGTGGCAGAAAGCTCAAGTATGAAGGCTTCAAAGGGAAAAAGTGCAAGGGTTCGATGTTGTTCATAACTGAAGTAAAGACAATTGGAAGAGCCAAAAGGAGAGCATTATTTAAGTATAAGAGAAGCCAGTGGAAGGGGAGAGTAGGGAGAGGTGCCTGGAGGCAACAAAGGTAGCCAGCAGGAAGGTGAGGAAAGCCAAGGTGGAGCTGGAACTCCAGGTGGCAAAGGGAGTGCAGCAAGGGCAAAAGGCAGTCTTCAGGTACATCCAGGAGAAGTGTAAGGTCAGAGGGGGTGTTGTGAGATGCAGTAGTGAGGAGGAGGGGGACAAAGGGAAAGCAGAAATACTGAACAAATACTGTTGTTGCATATATACTAGGTAGAAGGATGGGCCACTGCCAGAATGGCATCAAGGGCAAGGTCACTTCTTCGCAGTTGACACAAAGTTCTGCACAAGGGTAGACACAGAGAAGGGTTACAGGAACTCTGGGAGAGTCTTGTCAGGTTGTAGAGCTGGTCAAAGATCTGACAGCTGGGCTCCAACATTAAAAAACATCATGTAATGCACATATGGGAAGAGGAACTCGAGAATGCTATGTGATGGGGGGAGTGGTGCTGGAAAGCACCACGGGGATATGGGATGAGTGGTGCTGGAAAGCACCACGGAGGAAAAGGACCTGAGGGACATGATATTGGAGACCCTGAAGACATCTGAAAAATGCAACTAGGTAGTGAGCAAAGCAAACAGAATGCTGGCATGCATTGTGTGTGTGTGTGTGTGTGTGTGTGTGTGTGTGTGTGGAGTGATAAGCAGTAGAAGTCGGAATGTGATCCTCCCATTGTACCAGTCACTGGTGGGACCACACCTGGAATCATACACAAGGTACTGGAGTCCACATTTAAAGAGAGATAGCAACAAGGTGGAAGCAGTACAGCACAGGGCAGCCAAGATGGTCCATGGACTTGGGGATAAGACATACTAGGAGAGGTTGCAGGACTTGAACATATACACCCACAAGAAAAGGAAGGGAAGGGACGACATGATTGCGTCCTACAAATACCTACACTTGATAAGTTGGGTGGATGCCAAGTGGCCTTTTCTCCTTGAGCTGAAGTACAAGGATGAGAGGGAACTCACTTGGGGGGAAGGGAAGGCATGTATGTGAGCACTTTTGTACAAAAAAGTGGTGGACAAGTGGAACGCGATGTGGGAGTAAGTGGTACAGGCCAAATCTCAACTACAGGGTGGTCAGTGTGATGTCAGTGGTGGGGAACTTAATGGAGATGCTTTTCAAGGAAAAGCTTGTGGAAGTTTCTTGAATCCAGCAGGTTACAAGACCTGAGGTGGCATGAATTCATGGGGGAGGAGATCATTTGACTGGGTGACCAGGGAAATGGATCATTGTGGGGCAGGTGACTTCAACACCGTGCCACATAGACTCGTAAGGAAACTGCGCAGTTTGGAGCTGGGTCCCAGGGTGGTAAACTGGGTATGAAATTAGTTGATGGATAGGCAACAGAGGGTGGTGGTAAATGACACTAACTCTGGGGAAGGGAGAGTGACCAGAAGGGTACCTTGGGGCTCAGTACTGGAGATAGTCCACTTTAATGTCTTTATAAATAACATTGCAGAAGTGCTGAAAGGGAAGGTATGCCTCTTTGCAGATTACACCAAAATCTGCAATAGGGTAGACACTCTGGAAGTTGCGGAAAGAATGTGCAGAGACCTGAGAAAATTCAAGGAGTGGTGAAGGGTATGGCAGCTGGTTTTTAATGTGAAAAAGTGCAAAATCATGCACCTAGGGCACAGAAACCCAGAGGTGTAATATAAAATGGGGAGAGGTACTAACGGTCACTAAATAGGAAAGGGACCTTGGAGTAATCATATCAGGTAGCCTCAAGTTGATGAGACAACGTGGCAAGGCAGTAGGGAGGGCCAGTGGGGTGCTAGGGTGCATAGGGAGGGGTATCACCAGCAGGAGAGAGGTGGTATTACCACTGTATATTGTTGATGAGACCCTACCTGGAGTACTGTGCCCAGTTCTGGTGACCACATCTCAGAACATAGGGTAGTGGTTATCCAGAGGAAGGGAACTAAAATGGTGCAGGGTCTACATCAAAAGCCATGTGAGGAGAGACTAAGGGATCCCTGGAAGAGAGGAGGAGGATGGGAGATCTGATATAGATCTATAAATACCTCATGTGGTGAGTAATGTACAGGAGGGGAGTATTTTTCAGAGGAGAAGGTGTACAAGAACAAGGAGCATGCAGTGAAGGGGGGGGATATAGGAAGGATGTGAGGAAGTACTTCTTCACTGAAAGAGTGCTGAATGCCTGGAACAGTATTTCCAATGGAGGTGGTGGGGGTGAAAACTGTGGTGGGCTTCCAGAGTGCATGTGATAGGCACAATGCAATCTTGGTAGGAATAAATAAATGAGTGTTTTGGGGGGGGGGGGGCGGAAGATAGCTGGAGAGCAGGTAGTGTCTGCAGTGACCACATAACCAGGGGAAAAATTGGCAGATTGGGTGGGCCATATCTACTGACAAATTCTAGGTTTCTGTATTTCTAAATCAGTAAACAGCTGCTAGCAGGGATGGGACAGGCATGTGGGATTAATAAGAAGGGGAGGAGGCAGAAACAAAGGGGAAGGATGGCTGCTAAGCCAGTGCAGAGTAGTTGGGTAGGATGGGCAGACTGAAGGGGTCGAGTAGCCTTTTTTTTCCACTGTTACCTGCCAGTGTATCTCTGCTGTTCTGCCCACATCTCTTGTCTGACTGCTTTGTCTTGAAGAAGTTTTGTGGGCCTCCAGCTACATTTTTCATTTTTCCCATATTGGTAGAAAGATCAAATTTCTAGCAAACGTTCCCATGCCCTGTATTAGTTGATATGTAAACTTTCAGCAAAATCAAACAATTGTAACTGCTGTTGTGTGTAAATTTTCCTCCTTCTTAAGCCGGAGCTATTTAAAATGTGTGTGGATGCCCATCCTACAGGCTTTGCCACCCAATTCCACTTGTATTCTGAATGCTAGTGGTATACTGTGCCATGTAAGCACTGTATGCTCAGTATTCAAAATATGCCTCAACCAAAATGCACTGAGCAGATGTATGGCCTCTGACCCATTCTTCCAGGGTGCTACTTAAACACCCTGTAGTTTACTGAGCATGATGCTTATTCTGAATACAGCAGCTTCTTTGTTTCTGCCTCTCCTGTGTATCTTTAACCTGCTCTGCCAGCTGCGTTTGTACTAAGTTGCTAAGTACTTTAATCTGCTCTACCCACGGCTTTTGCACTAGGTTGTCAATCTGTCACTTTTTCCTAAGGACCTGTCCCTCCTTATGCTCTCCTGTAGTTGCTTATTCCTGGCTGTACAGCTTTCCCTCGGCTACTCCAGACTCCATACCTCTAACATGAGCTGCCTAGTTTGGCTAGCTACCCTCTTTTTCCTTTACTGTGCTGATCAATTTGTAGCACATTTGCTAAGGTACACCCCTTGGGACAGTTCCCCCGCTCCACCGAGTCAAATCTGGCCCGACTCTACCTGCTTATTCTCTTGCATCCCTTGTCTCTCAAAACGTGAATATTTATTCCGTGAACTGTGGCTCCAAAAACGCCTGTGCACTCCCTTTACTACCTCCACCCTTGAAATGTTGCCATCCCGTGCCTCACATTTGATCCATATCTGTCCTCCTTCTGCTTGTTCTGGCAAGGGATATCAAAACTAACCCTGGTCCCTCATGCTCCACCTCAGTCCATACCCACCTTATTTATATCCCAACCCCCTCCAAAAGGTCTGAAGATTGCACACATGAATATTCGCAGCCTTCAGCCTAAAATGCATTAACTTGAGGCATTGGTTGCTCAGAAGATTCCTGACATTTTGTGCATCTCTGAATCTTGGCGTAAGCCTGCTATAAAACTGCATGAGCTGGATCTATGTCATAATGGTGAAAGCCTAAAGGCGATCGCTGTTATGCAGAAGTCAAGAGTGATGAAATTTATTTAAGCACTCTGACACCCCAGCCTTACAGCAAAAGGGCACCGGATTTAGTTTTAATATTTTTCTGTGGGGGCTATGCCTCACTAAGGATTCTCAACTCTTGGGGTGAATGTCGGGGGTGAAAACATAAAAATAAAAAAGGTTCAGGCTGGGTGCAATTAAACCACCAGCGCCCGGACCTGAACCTAGTACCCTGCTGACCGATGCCGCAAGTCACCCACCAGGCCACGGGTTGGCACAGCAACCAACCGCAGCACCCCCCAACATCCCTCACTGTGCGTGCGGCCCCTGCACTGCGGTGTACGTATAGCGACAGGATGTTGCTATAGTCGCCCACCTCCATCCGCCGCCGTATTCCCTCTGAGCTGTTCCTGCAATGCTCTGGGGAGCGGGTTGCCGTTATTGACGGCACCCTTTCCCCAGCACCCTCATTATGGGCTTCCCATGAGGTAGCTCTTCCGGGCTACAATTGTTTCAGGAAGGATAGGCTAGGAAAGAGTGCCGGGGGTGTTCTTATCTGCACCCACTCAGACCTGGATGCCATTGAATTACCTGCATCTGTCACTGAGGCCTCTGATGCAGAATCCCTATTCCTCACCCTGACCCTTGGCGATGTCAAGAATCTTATTCTTGGGTGCACCTATCTGCCACCTAATAAGACTCCTTCTGGCCTCTCCCCCTTCCTCATCATGACCTTGTGCTTTGTGGCGACTTAAATATTGATTGGCTCAACCCCACTGCTGACAAATTACGTTCAACACTGGTTGACCTTAACCTTGCTCAACTTATTCAAGATCCTACGCACAACAATACCAAATCTGGTAGACACACCCTACTGGATTGGGTGGTTACTAACTGCCCCCTGAAGATTAAAGCAGTGGATGTTCTGTCGGATTGCATAAGTGATCATTCTCCCACTCTGTGTTTGGAGGAATAACTGCCCTAACCCCCTCCCTAAGATATCCTTTGTTCGGGACATGTCCCGTCTTGATGTCAGCATTTTTCTTACCATCATTAATAACACAGATTGGAGCCCTATTACGACCCTCCTTGTTATTAATCAATCCCTGGATATTTTTTGTCTCTAGATTCACTCAAACTTTTGATCGACATGCTCTTTGAAAAAATGGAATCAAGGCTTCCTGGCTAAATAGGGCCCTCAGGATGTTTATGTCCTCCCGTGACCATGCTTGGCGTACCCATAAACAGAGTGACTTACCATCAGATTGGCAAGCTTATAGGCAACTCAGGAATAAATCTGAAAATGCTCTTTACAAAGCCAAACACCACCACTACAAATCATCACAAATCAAAAATCTTTGCAATGCCAAAGAGTTCTGGAGGCAAGTTAATTCTGACCCCTTGGCTATTGCCACTGGATTTAACAAATTCTTTACTGACTTTCATAAATATATCTTGCAATTTTCTAACTCTACCATCCCCCCACCCCCCCAGGGCCTGGGTCCACTTGGAGCTTGCCTCCCTTAAGGAGGTCCAAAGGTTTCCTGCTAATCTGAAAGCCAAGAGTTCACCTGGTCATGACTCCCTGGAGCTCAAGTTCCTTAGGCTTGGTGTTCCTGCTTTCGCCCACCCCATTTGGGATCTTTTTAACCAGTCCTTCCTCTCCGGTACTGTTTCTGACAAATGGAAAGTAGCCGTGGTCATGCTGGTACATGGGGTGGGGGGGGGGCAACACTCTCACTGAGAACTTCAGACCATTTATCCTCTGTCCGCTGGCTAAAATCCAGGAATGCATAGTCTACAGTCACCTTTAGAATTACCTTGAACGCCACAATCTGCCCTCCCCCTTGCCACATAGCTTCAGAAAGAATCACAGCCACCCTAGCAGCCTTGATTAAGGTAACCTCTGATACTGTCTATGCCAGGGACAACGGGTCTGCCACTGGTGCCATCTTTGTCGACCTTTCAAAAGTGTTCAACCTGGTGAACCATAGTCTTCTGCTCCAGCAGCTCCAAGCACTTGCCTTTGACTCGAGTGCTCTCAATTGGATTAAAAGCCATCTTTCTGACCATTCACAAAGGGTTAAGTGGGCTGGCTTTCTGTCTTGCCTTCAAACGGTAACTCATGGTGTGCCACAGGGCTCCATCCTGGGGCCAATCTTGTTATCTTTGTTTATTAATGACTTACCCAGCAACTGCGGTGGTGCCTCAGTACATCTCTACACTGATGATGCGATTATCTATCACTCCTCTCCTGGCTTAGTGCAGATAAACTGTCTACTTTTAAGTACCTCAGTGGAATCAACAAAGTCCAAGAGGGTAGCATCTTTCAGAAAAAGAGACTTGCAAGAACAAGAGGACACAATTTAAAGATAGAAGGAGGGCAGTTCAGGGGCAATGTCAGGAAGTATTATTTCACAGAGAGGGTAGTGGATGCATGGAACAGCCTTCCTGAGGAGGTTGTGGGGTCTAAAACTGTGGGAGAATTGAAGAATGCATGGGACAGACATAAGGCAATTCTTGTGGGGGGTAGGAAGAAATAGGCTGTTGGTTAACTAGGATCTGTGGCCTATCCTGTAGGTAGGGAAATGGGCAGACTGGATGGGCCTAGCGGTCCTTATCTGCCGTCAAAGTCTATGTTTCTACTTGCCTCGGACTTTGTGGACCTTGAAGGTTGGATCAGGTGGAATCAACTTATCCTTAATACAAAAAAAAAAGTGTGTGCTCTTCTCCCACCACCTCCCCTCCTCTAGTCCACCTCCTTCATTCAGCATCTCTTCCCTCAGTGGTGATGTCCTTGAGTCTGTTCTTACCTTTAAGTACCTGGGTATCACCCTGGACACTTCACTCTCCCTAACTGCCCATGCCTGCAATATGGTTAAAACTCTGAACCAAAAGTTAGGACTCCTTTATCACTTCTGCTTCCTGTCTTAGGATTGCTTCCTCTTATCTCCTTCCTCTCCTAACCTATGGTGCCTCTCTATTACTATCAACAACTGCTTCTTCCTTGTCTCTCCTCTCTCAGGCCTACCATTGATTGGGGAGGTTCGCCCTGGGGGTAAGCACCTGCCACCACCACTGTGATGTCCTCTCCACTCTGGGTTGGCTGTCCTACGTTTCCAAGCGGAGGTACACCACCCTTAGTTTTGTGTGTAATGAGTCCACAAACATACCCCACCCAGCCTTAGCACAATTATCTCCCTGAGACAGGCTCCTTGTGCTAAGGTCTGCCTCCCCCTAAGTCCTTTTCATTTGCAGCGGTGGCTGATTGGAACGCGCCCCCCAGTCCTATCTAGCTCCTCTCTTACTATGTTCAAATCCAATCTGTTGTTCTTCCTCTCTGCCTCTGCAGTTTGTTATTGCTACCGCTAAAGCCTGCTCTCCTTTCAATGTGCGCTATCCTGTCCCTTTCCCTCTTACCCCCCCTCACTTTTCCCTCATTCCCTCCTGTCTACCATTTTTTTCCGACTTTGTTGTCACTCATTTCTTAGTGCCTGAACAATTATCTAGACTAATGCCAGAATATATGTGACTTACTTCCCTGCCAGCCTGTACTCTCCTTTAGGTCTCTGGCATGTCCAATGCAAATTTCTTTAATTTTGGCAGTCTTGCTCTTGGATGTGATATGTATGGTGTTTACAGTCATGTGGTTTGCCAGTATATTTCATTGATTACTTGCTTTTTAATGTTTGATGCTTTTGTATATTCAACTACTGTATTGTAATACGTTGTATATTTTTTTTTATTGTAGTCTTATTTGTATGATGCTTCAACTTTGCCTTCCTGTATGTAACTCACTGTTGCTGCACTTCTGAGTCGCCCCTGAAAAAGGGGACATTGTCTCTTTGGACTTACCCGGTTACCAAAATTCTAAATAAATAAGCTTCTATGTAAGCTGAGAATACAAGTGGAATGTACAGTATAGTTCGGTGCCATGTAAATGCAGTGTTTGGAACACTCATTCAAAAGTATTCTGAATACTGCAGTATTCTTAATACTGAGGTCACGTACCTACACTGACTGTCGCACAGTGAGCCAGTGGCTTTGGTGGTATTTAAACTTGTGTGTCCTGGTTTCTACATCTTCATTGTAATCTCTAGACCACACTGCCTTCCTTGTGTACTTGGAAGCCTAGCATTTAATTAGTGGGATTTAGTGCATGTGGGAGCTTTGATATAGTAGTGTTAGAGCTCCTTATAAATTACTCTCCCCTTGCCTTGCTGACTCCGACCCTTCAGGGCCCCAAAGGAGTCATCCTCACGCTCTACTTCCTGGCCCCATGAGCTGCAGCTTACCCCATGAGCAGGGGTGAAGTGGAGGGGCCAGACACCCCGTAATCCTTTGTGTCGGTCTGGAGGTGGTCGAGTGAGCGGGGGCACATTAGAAGCATGCTCCTGGAGGCCCATCTTCCCAGCACCAGCAGGCAGTTTCTCTCTTTTCCCCCCTCCCCTACAGTGTGCAACCCATTGACATCATGGCGCAAGGTGCTGACGTCCACACTGTATAGTGGCCGCCCATCCCGTACAGTTGGGGCTTGTAGTACTCTGGGCCTCTGCTCGAACTCGGGCAAGTACGTGGGCAGAGGCCACCCCCTCCCCGGAGAAGGTGGACAGTTGTGGGATGCTCGAGCCTATCTCCCTCCCCCCCCGGCCAACCCAGCAGCGACCCAAGTCCACTCCCGAACCTGGGTTGCTGGCGTGGTGCGAGGTGTGGTGTCCAGTGCCTCAGCGCCATCGAACGCTCCTTATAAAAATTTTAGTATCCCAGCAGATTTCGAATGCATAGGAAGGAATTCAGGACATGTATAGGAGTCTGTGGCACAGCAAGGGTTGAGGAAATGACCCAATCTAAAAGCTTCAGTGGTTGGAACACATCACCTGACAGTTGTTTTTATTTTCCAGAAACCGCACACTTTGGCCCCATCCACACTGCACCACTCAGACCCCGTAACAGATAGAAACCGTTACAACCTGGGAGCGGTGCAGTGTGTCCACACTGCCGCGGTGTGCGTTATGGGACCGGCACCACTGGTCCACATTTCGAGGCAGGCGACCGCTACCGTGCCACCCGATTCCCACAACACAACTCGCGCTGCGCTGGGGACCGTGACACCTGTCCACACTAAGCCCAGTAACGTTACCGAGGAGTAACGGTTTCATAACCGTTGTTGAAACCACCTCATATGTGGTTTCAACAACTGTTATGAAAATGCCTTCTGTAATGTTACAGGTGTAAACGCAAACCGTTGCGGTAACGGTTTGAGCACTCTGTAACATTACAGAGGGGTAGTGTGGACTGGGCCTTTGTTGCTAACCTTCCGTAATGCACCTGGCAACAGCCTTCTTACAAGAGAAAAAAATCAGTTCAGCACAGCACTAAAATTAGTATATTTACTCAGCCCACATGTCTGTTTAGAAAACTGCCAATTATTAGCTTCGTTTTGCTGAGTTGGACATAATTTCTCCTCTTGAACCCTGGATGCAACCAAATTGTTCGTCAACTTTACAGATATTTTTTTTAACTGTAGGTTTTCAGCCAGATCAGGCTACTGACTTACCCTGAAAACAGCTCTTTATTATCTGAGCTGCATGCAACCTGTGTAGGGAGCAGCCCAACCTTTTATTAATTATGAAGCCTGATAGTAAGGGGGCTAGGTAGTGAATCAGAACTGCAGACTAGGAATTATTTTAACAGTTGGATGTACGTTTCATTAATTTATTTATTTTTTTTTTAATTTTTTATTTCAAAACCTTCCTGTCTATATTTCATTATTTTAGCAACTTATTTACCATTTTTTAATGACACTAAGCCACTCCAGGGCATAGGTGTATGCTGAATTAATGCATGCCCCGGCTGTGTAAGGCACTCTGCTGCTGGCTGTGAGCTTGAAATAGGGTGACCAGACCATACAAGTATTGGGAACATCATTTAATTGTTGAGCTAGTGGAAACTGAGGTGAAGGGAAATGTTTGTTTGAATGCAAAACTTCTGTTGACTTTCTGGGGACTTTCATTAACCAACCACCTTGTGTTTCTGACTGTGACATGGTGGATTATACATATGGTGTTTGTACACCTTGTGGTATTCGCCCCAGCTCCACCTTTTTACGGATTTCTGTCACTCTCACTGATGGCCTTTGGCATTTAAAGTAATGAGACTTTCTTTTGGACTTCTCATTTTCCTATTTCAGGATATTGATTGATGGGTCAGTGCGGGAGGGTGATTTTTGGTTCTAAACTGTTTATGCTGTCTGGCATTTTAATTGAATTAATAGGTTTCAATAGCAAAATTATAAGGGTACTTTTCAACTTTATTTATTTATTTGTTTGTACACTTGGGGTTGCACCTTTGAGCACAAAGGCTCATTTACGAATGTCCCACATCATAGAAAGATTGCAGGGTAAACAAAGAATTCAAAAATGACATAACAGTCGAGACATAATCTTAGCAGCACACAAAGGAGCCTTGTCAAAGATACACTAATGTATAGTAGTTACAAATACAAAATAGCAGTGGAAGGACAGTGCCAAGAAGCATTGTCAGGAGCATAGCTGAGTTGAAGATTGCAGTGAGTTTAGAGGTAATGTTATCGTACTATCTAGGGATGTATTTAGTTCTATTTCCTTTTATTTTTATAATGGGATTGCGCTCTATTCTGCAGTCATACAGTTGATAGGATGTAGATTTACTGCATTTTGGGACTTAATAACATTTATGGGCCAGAGGTTGCTTTATGCAGCAAGGGACATGGTTTTTTTTATTTGGATAAGTTCACCAAGTAATGAGATTTTTTTAGACTGCTACATTTCTGTGGGTTTTCCTTCCTTGTGGAGGTTTGCGATCAGTATAACATACTGTATTTCCCCATGATGTAACCTATTTGCAGGGGGGCTCCTTTATCTATTTTAGATGAGCTGTTATGGTCTTCAAGGGGCATATATTACAGTGTCATACATATATGTATATTGTACTTCCATGTTATATACTGCAGTTGGTATAACTGATGTACAGAAAGGTATGAAAAAAGTAAAGCCAGATTGACAGACTACCTCAAACTTTTCTCCTTGGGGTGTTATACACAAAACATCAGTATCATTTTCAAGGCTTCTTAGAGAAGCTAATAGTAGACATCTTGTTGGCAGTCTGCTGGGTGTGGCCAAAACCAGAAAAGGCAAGCTTTGCTGTTTTGACCACTGTAAGGGAAAAACACAGTGGCGGACCATAGCACAGCTGTAATGCAGCGCTATAGATGGTGTAGGGTGCTAGCACATTGCAGAAAGTTGTGGCACTGTTTTTTTCTTTTTTTTGTTAGTTTTGTACAAGCTACAGTCCAGATAATCCAGCTTGGGTAATTAGGGTTGTGCCGTAGTCTGCCACAGCACTGCAGGCTGTTGAATCACCTGCTGCTGCTTAATACTCTGTCAGCTGCAGGGGATTCTGGGATTGGTAGCAGCAGATGTCTGCCTAGAACTAAGCAAAATTAGTTTGATTCAGTCTGTTACGCTACAGTAAACAGTAGGTAAACCAAAATGTTTTTGTACACAAAGTGCACATTGAAGCTAGCCCTACACTTGAGTTTAGTGCCCTTAGTGCTAATGGTTCCCCTTTAAAGGAAAACTACACCCAAAACTTGAAAAAATATATGTTGTGCAGAGTGTTTTAATTTGTATGTGAAGTTCTAGTGTTTCCTTCCCTCTGACTGGTATTAGGAGTTTTTCCCAAATTAGCCTGCTAGCTTTATGCTAGTTTTACGACTCCTGGGGATCTTCATACCTGATAGTGTAATTGTATTTCTTGTTCCCACAGTGCATCTTGTCTCATGTGACTGTGATGTAAGAGAGACCCAACATTTAGCACACACATGCCAAACAAACTAAATATCTTGGAAGCTTTACAAGCTGCACATAAATTACCAGCAGCAAAGTTTTTCAGGACAGTAAAACCTTTAGGATGAGGGTGGTCACCAAGCTGAATTCTACAGATTTTAAAATATAGCCATCTCTATTGTTGTGAACTGATTGTAATGCAGTGCTTTCTGCTGGATTTAGGGTCTCTGCTACATCACCATTACATGAAACAAGGTGCATTGTAGGACAAAGAAATGCAATAAACCTATTTGATATGGAGATTTCCAGGGGTCATAAAACTACCCTAAAGCTAGCAGGCTAATTTAGGAAAAACTCCTAATACCAGTCAGGGGAAGGAAACACTAGAACTTCACATACAAGTTGAAACACTCTGCACAGCACATATTTTTTCAAGTTTTGGGTGTAGTTTTCCTTTAAGCCATGCATTATAGGAAGTAGTGGCACCTTTTTTTTGCTCCTCCTTTGGCTCCCCAGCTCACTACTCCTTTGGGCCAGCCTAGGCCCCTCCGACACTTACCCTGTCCCCTCCACCTCAGATCGCAGCCGCATCAGGGGTAGCTCAGTGTCGTCCTTCACCGGTTGGGTCCCTCTCCTCTGAGGGGGAAGGTGCCAGAGGGGACAACCAGCACACTCTTGTTCGGACCCTGGGTGCTGCTGAGGTGGTACTTGAGACCAGGGCTTCCGCGGCAGTGGGGGCTGACAGCCTGCATCCGGCTGGTCGGGAAGCTGCTTTCTCGTTTTCTCCCTGGGGACGTGGCATCTTCACCCTTCCCTGGGAGAAGGAGAGCAGTTGTCAGTCACTCGAACCTTCTCTTCCCCCCCCAGCTGGCCCTCCAGTGACCCAGATCCATTCCCGAAACCGGGTCACCGGCGTCGCAAGCAGAAATCCAACTGCTGTGTTGATGGGCTGGCACCATTTTGTTTTTGATAACTTCGGAGCCATTGGCTCAGTCCATGCCCTGGTCGGCTCTTGGAAGGTTCTGGCACATGGTGGCCACAAGCTGTAGCCTGAATTGACTTCCCGTCTAGGTTGTATCATTAGGGTTGCACTGCACACTCCCACAGTAAAGTAATGTAACAAAATAAATGTTGAAGCTTTTTACCTCAACAGCTTCATTTTCTGTAGCTTCTTCTATTCTGGCTGCACCAGCAGGGCAGTCCTCAGTCTGAAAGTAGGCTTAAATTCAGTGCACAAAAGCTGTCCCAGTGTGGAGGTGGGTGGAGGCATTGACTACCTCACCCAAGTGGCAGCGCCTGTGGTTTAAAACATGGGTCGAATTCGACCCACTGGTGTAAAAAATGGTGGTCTAAAGAAGACCCTACTGGGTTAAAACAATCGGTGGCAGATTTTGAACAGTTCACTTTCCCTTCCTTTAGGTATTATTATAGAGTAGGTGCATCAGTTTGGACCCACTGGTAAAGGAAAGAGGCATCGGTGACCCGGGTTTGAGAATGGCCCTGAGTCACTCGGGGGGGGGGGGCTAACTAGTGTCAGAACCATGGGACAGCAAGGGAGGGAGCTCCATGGCCAGAGGTCAACATCACCGTCGAGGCGAAGCTTGCACATTGTGTCATCCCACATTTGTGGACCCCAGGAGGAGAGAAATGGAGGAAAACCCTCTGACCATGGCTCAGTGACGGCCTGGTCCTTCACAGGCCCCACACTAATGGCTGGGCACCTCTGGCCATATCCTGTAGCACGATGCAGCAGAAAAGGTAAATGCCAGGAAAGCTGGATGATGGGGACTGATCCAGATGGGGGCCAATTGGAGTCACCAGGCAACAAAAACAGGGTAACAAATTCAACTCCACATTTTAGCAGTGTATATTGGTAGCGTTTAATACTGCATGCATTTTGCTCTCAATTTAAATTCATTTCAGCTTTAACAGTACATTGCATTTAGAAACTCAACATTTCAGTCATTTCAAACCCCGGTTTCTAGCCACATTTAGTATTCAAATAGACAGTTTAGAGTGTCTACATTTTTGGCATTTTAAACCTTGGTTCGATACAATGTTTACAATATGTACATTTAGAAGGGTTGTTCAAGATGGTTCAGCATATCGGCACTTTTCCTACAGCCTATTTTCTGTACACCTGTGTGGTTTGTAGACAAGAACAATTATTCCCTCTCTTTTGGCCCCCTAATTTAATCCTAATTTAAATATAAATAAGGTTGCTTTACTGTGGTTTTTTCCATGGTATGAAAACCTGTTTGTCTCAATTGCAAAGGTCATGACCCCACTCATGCAAGGCATCATGGGAGTTGATGCATACCTGCACAAGCCAGCAGAAGTTATACTCACTTAGTTCTGTTGCATGTCTTGTGAAGTTCCCTCTATTCTCTGAAAGCATTTTTTTCTAACTCAGATGCACTTTAAACTACAGAAAATAGCAGGCCACTTCCTCTACTTTGAAAAGTTTCATGGCCAGCAAAAGACAAGAACATAGGGACTGCAGAGGACAGCAACAGCACTGATTAATACAGTATGATACAGTATAACTACTGCAGAGTTTAGCACTGAAACATCATAAAATTCCAGGATGCCTTACATGAGTCGGTCATGACCTTTACTTAGGATAGGTACAGAGCTGATGGACTTTTGTCCTTGATGCTCACCAGCTATATTTCTAAATTGGGATGTGTTTTTTATAAGCATCCCGTCTACTTTTAAATGATGTAGTTGATGGACTGGCCACGACCTCCAGTGGAAGTCTGTTCCAATCATGGACTACTCTCTGGCTAAACCACCATGTGCTACGTACCTTTCTTCTGTTTGGTGCTGTAAGCTGCAGTGGATGGGACCTAGTATTATGTGTGTTTGTGTTCATATCTAAACCAGTGATGTCCCAGAGATCTTCATTGTTCCATGCCCTGTGCACTAAACACATATCACCCCTTTTCCTTCTTGCTTCCAAGGAGTACATGTTAAGTTCTAATAAGTGAGCTTCGTAGTCCTTTCTATCCATACCCTGGATTATGTCTCCCTTTTTGTATGGTGCCCACACCTGTGCACCATACTTCATTATGGGTCGAACTAGGGATGTTTGCAATGGCAACATAATCTCCTTGCTCCTTGATGTTACATGTTATAATATGCAATAAAAAATTTCTGTTTCCCCTCTGGGCTATTTTTTGGCAGTGGGGCATGAAGGACATATCGCTGGATACTATGATGCCCAAATACCTTTCCTCTTTGATTGTTTTAAGGGCAGTGTTTCCAAGTTTGTTTATATTTTATTTATTTATTTCAATCTAGGATTACAATACCTTTGAACTGAGGCTCTTTTACAAAGGTTCCACGTCAGCGTGTGCAACAGTCATAATTTTTAGTTACAAACATATAGTCATTGACTTACAGACATGTAATAACCAGTACAAAGACTTGAGCTATGAGCAAGGCAGGGGGTAGGTGGTGGGGGAAGTGAGGGTAGGAGATCGGGGGGACTTCCGTGACGTCATGGTCCTTGCTGCACCCTAATACGGTAGCTCCCGTGGTGATCGCCGAAAAACCTCCAAGTTACTGCCTTCAAGTACAAAACTAACAACCCTAGACACTACGGAGGATAAAGTATGCCGCGGGCAAGGGATCGATTAAAGAATAAAACCCGCTCTGCACCAGATGAAGAGAGATTGTCCTGCGGCGGCTCCGACAGCGAGGGCTCTAGGGCTCCGTCGCCCGCGCCAAAGTGCACCTACCTGTAGTCATCCTACTACTGAGATCTTGCAACGGCAGATGACACAGATGCTCGCTGAAATTCGAGATTTTAGGAGAGAAATGAGGTCCACAATCACAGGGCTACGTACCGACATCAATAAGCTGGAGAAGCGCCAGGAGGCTACCGATGCGCAGGTCACCGAAACAGACCGCAGGGTTGATACTGCCGAACGGGCCATAGTACAACTGCATCAAAGCCTGAAGCAGCTGCAAGATAGGGCGGAAGACGCGGAGAGCAGAAACCGTCGTAATAACATCCGGATTGCAGGCATTCCAGAGGGAGCCGAGGGCTCGGATGCCATCCAGTATCTTCAAGATACCCTCCATCAAATTGTTCCTCCCCTCACTGCCTTGGAGTTCGGCGGGTTCACCGCACTCTGGGCCAAGAGCCAGCCCGAGCACACGCCCAAGAGTGATCCTGGCTAGATTCGCCGTTTTCAAGGAAAAGAAGCCGTGCTGCATGCTGCCTGGAGGAAGGGGTGGTACTCCTAGATAACCAAAGGCTATTTTGAAAATGATTCTCCGAGGTCATGACCAGACGAAGGCCTACATCCCCATAATGAAGTCCGAAATCCCGAGCATTCGCTTCAGGACACCATATCCAGCGAAGATGATCATTTTATTCCAGGAGGGTGCTCTCACCTTGACTCGGCGGCTGCTGCAACATCGGCCCTGAAGGCAAGGAACATAGATATACCACAGCAGAGACCCAGGGCGGGCGGCTGGTTCCTCGATTCTGGAAATCTCCCAGAAAATGTGGAAGGAGGGCCAGCGTGGAGGTGGTGGGGCCGCCAGCCGGGACTCGGGGTTGCACAGGATGAGCTTAGCAGATTGAAGGCAAAACACTCTGGCCAGGACCCTGAGCGAGCGGACCACACGGCGATTCCCCCATGAACTAATCTGGACTGTCCGGAATAGCAAGTATTACTTATGTGCCTGATGACTCGTTTATAAATATTTTAGGTTTTGAATTGCCTGTAGTTTGGGTTTCGGGCTGTGTGGTTGGGGGCGTGAAATAAAGACCAGCATAGATGCCGCTGGCCGAACGGGTCTCCGCCCGGTGAGCTATGGTGGAGGTGGAGTAATGCTCTCGCCGACTCTCACCTTCCCGGGTCATTCGGGATTACCCCGGACACAGGGGACTCCCCGTTGGATCTTCTCCCTGTTTCTGGGAGCCCCATCCACTACCCCCCCTCTCCGAGATTGCTGCTTTATCAGGAGATGCGGCTAAGGTAACAGGAGCCCCTCTGCCCCCCCACGCTCTGGGCTGGACTGTGTTGTATAGCCCTGGCACGCCCCATGGTGACCGGCCTGCTTGATAGAGCTGGGAGGCGTGGGCCTCCAGTCCTAGTCCATGGGAACGAAGACCGCACTACGTGTTGGTTCCCTGGCGCTTGGGCCTGCTTCTCTGATTTTACCGGGCTGTGATGAGACACACATGCCTGGTGAGTTGTGATGGGTGCCGATCAAGGGATTGCAGGGTTGCGGTGCCATGTCTGGGGGGGATGCACCAGTGACTATGTCGCAGTGCCTGGCTGCTGGACTTATCTTGTGGCAAGTGGTCCTGCTGTATTGTGGGCTCGCTCACTCGGCGGATTACGGACCCTCATTAGGAAGTGATAATGGGGCTGATGACCACTCTTTCCCCACTGAGCACTAGGCAGTCTTGAACCCCTCGAGGCAGATGCCGATTTGTCGGGCTGTACGGAGGTGGGTTTCCCAGCTCGCTGTCTGGATTAGCCCCCCGCCTAGGTCTTTTCTTTCCTTTTTTTCTTTTCTTGCTAAGCGGGACTGTCCGCTTTTATGTATGAGGACCATCTCAGGGGCGAGAGTTTTCGGCCCCCCCCGCCCGTCCTGGGCTGGCGGGGGCCGGACTAGACTTAGCAAAGCCCCAAAAGTAGAGGGGTTAGGCTCTTACTTTGGTCAAAATGTTAAGCCGAGATCTTGGTGGTGCTGGCTACCTGGGCCTCCCCTGTACTGGACAGCAACCATTACATTGTCTCTTGCCCAAGACCAGCCCTTTTTCTAATGGCGGATCACTGCCTTGGCCTATGACGTCCTATTTATCACCCCCTCTCCCTATTCCTCTTCCGTAGAATTTATTTTCTCTGCCCTTCCTTTGATTCCCCTCACCTTTTTTTTTTTTAATTGACACTATTAGTGTCAGGAGGACCCCCGATGTGGGAAGATTCCTCCCTGGAGGAGCTTAAGGGTCTGGACATGACCCTAATCCATGGAAGCACCAGTTACTGTTTTTCCAATGGAGGGGCCCAGTTGGCCGCCTGCTGGAAAATGTTAGATGTTAGGTTTTATATGTTTATAGTTGTAAGTTCTTTGCTGCTAGTTATCCTTTCTTTAGAAATTTGTGTAGAGATACAACCGTATAGGAGCCCAAAGCATCGTTGTTTTATTAACACAGTCGAACATCTTTATGTAAATGGATCAAGACGAATACAGACTAAGGGTTTTCGAGACCTTTTGATTGTCCCAAGGGAGGGGGAAGGGACTCCTGGGCAGCATCCTATCCCAGCAAATCCCATGACCTCTTCACACTTGAAACTCCTTTCCCATAACATCAATGGCCTGACCTCCCCGGTTAAGAGATCCAGGGTTCTAATGTACCTGAAGAAAAGCAGAGCGGATTTGCTCTATCTGCAAGAAACCCACCTGAACCCTAAAGAACATGCTAAATTGGCACAGCTAAGCCGGGGGGAGGTGTTTTACTCATCCAGCGGCTCGGGTAGGTGCAGAGGAGTAGCGATCATAGTCCCCTCCTATACCCACTTTGACCTGGGAAGACAGTGGGCTGACCCTGAGTGTAGACTTGTTATCGTGCAAGGCACGATGGGGCCGATCCAGGTAACCCTGGCGAGCATATTTCCCCTGGACTACCAACCCCCAATTAAGATGCTTTTAAACAGGATAGTTCAGATGACCAAGGAACACTCCTTCTTGCAGGGACTTTAATCTCCTCCTGCGTGGTCCTGGACTCATCCAACTCGCATCCTCCCAGGCAAACACCTAGCCAGAGGTTTTTTAGGAGGTTTATACAAGAAGTAGGCTGGTGCGATGTCTGGCGCCGCACACATCCTCGAGCCCGTAATTATACTTACTACTCCTCGGTACACCGTACCTACTCTCGTATTGACCAAACCTATACCCAAATCGAACACCTAAATCTTCTCCAAGACGCAAGAATAGGCGATATAGTCCTATCCGATCATGCCCCCCTAGTCACTACTTGGGACGTGGGGCTACAGGTTAAAAATACTAGATGGAAGCTCAACCCCTATTATTTGCGTTCTAAGCAGTTCCAAGAATTCCTGGTAGATAAATTTGAAGAAATAGTTAGGAACAACCCCCCAGAGAAGTCGTCTCCTGCAATTCACTGGGATACAGTGAAATCTGTCCTTCGAGGGCATATAATCCAGTACACAGCGAACTTAAGTAAGCAAAGAAGAGAGCCAAGGGTTATCCTAGAGGACACACTACACTTTCTGCAAATGGCCCACAAACAAGGAGATACTTCAGTTCTTCCCCAATTGCAGCAAACAAAATCGGATCTTGACCACTTAGTACAACAAACAGATTGCTCTGGCGTTTCTGAGGCAAATATATTATGAAGTGGGCCCTAGAGCAACACGGCTATTAGCCTACCAAATTCGGCGCCAGAAGAAATCTTGGTTATATCCACCATTAGACATCCCTACTTGCGGTCAGCTGCTAACCAAGCTGTATGATATCACCGGGACATTCACCTCCTATTACTCTACATTATACACCCCCGAAAAAAACCCGGAAGATCAACAAATAAAACAATATCTCCGCGCTATCACAATGCCACGCTAGCAGATCAGCAAAAGGAGGCCCTTACTAGTCCAATTACAGGTATGGAACTGTCCGCTGCCTTAATCAGAGCTAAATCTTTAAAGGTCCCAGGCCCAGACGGCTATGGAATAGAGTTTTATAAAAAGCTTCAACCCCAGGTTTTCTATAAACTCTTGGGACTTTTTAACTCACTCCTGGAAGGTGATTCCCCCCCGCCCTCCTGGTCATATGCAACCATTTCAGTTATCCCTAAAGTGGGGAAATCCCCCAACTTTGTAGTTCCTATAGACCAATTTCGGTATTAAATGCCGACTACAAGCTATTTATGTCTATCCTGGCCCATCGCTTAGATCACTTCTTCCTCAAGCTCATAGACAGGGACCAGGCGGGTTTTATGACACCGCTTTACCACGGATAATATCAAGCGCACCCTGCACCTATCTCATGAGATGCAATCCTCTAACACACCCTCAGTATTAATCAGCCTTGACGCCGAAAAGGCGTTTGATAGGGTGGCATGGCCTTTTTTATACCAAGTCCTAGATAAAAGGAATCCCTCCAGCCTTACTTAAGGTGATACAGAACATCTATGCTGCCCCCCAAGCATGCGTTAAAATCAATGGGCATCATTCTGAGTATTTCCGGCTAGGAAGAGGAACCAGGCAGGGCTGTCCTCTCTCTCCGCTTTTATTTGCTCTATTTATAGAACCTCTTGCACAGCGCATTCGGGAGTCGCAGAGCCTTGCTGGAATTATGCTGGGGGGGGTAGAACACCGTGTAGCCCTATACGTGACGATGTTTTGCTGTATCTCCAGAACCCAGAGAAATCGCTCCCAGCCACAGCACAACTTTTAGATGAATTTGGGCAGGTGTCTGGCTATAAGCTGAACCTCTCCAAAACTGAGATCCTTACATTTCACTACTCCCCGTCTCCTACTGTGCAGGGGTTATTCCCCTGTAATTGGGCCCTGTCTAAATTAAAATACCTGGGAGTCCAACTTTCTCGATCCTCCCAGAGTATTATAAAAATAATTATATACCCTTTACCTCCCAACTTAAAACAGACCTGGCTGCTTGGAGCGTTCTACCCTTGAGCCTCACTAGAAGAATAGAACTAATTAAAATGGTAGTTCTCCCCAGAGCCCTCTTTTTATTTCAAAACATCCCTATTCCTCTTACAGATAGGACATTCCAGTTATGGAATCGCCTTATCTCTAGGTTCATCTGGGTGGGGCAGAGACCCAGGGTTCGTTTCAAATTACTCACTCTTCCTAGATCCGAAGGGGGACTTGCGCTACCTGACCTCCGGATATATCATAACGCCGCAATGCTATCACACCTGATGGCAAGGCAAAACGGTATAGTTACTCCACACTGGGCGGAAATTGAAAGGTCAGTTATCAGCAGTAGGGAGTATTTCAGAGTTATATACCGACAGCGTGAAGTGATACCTCCCTCAGACCTTACAAACCCATGGATAATTCACTACCTAAATTCATGGAGATATATTAGGAGCTCGCAGCACTTAGAACCCTTTCTATCTTTTATATGTCCAATAGCAAACTTAGACCAGTTCACCCCTAACAGACTGGATCAGGGTTTTTTTACCTGGGAAACACTGGGACTCATATATCTTCCATAGATTATAGCACTAGGAGCCTCACGATCCTTCACTGAAATTCAATCCCTATGGCGTGCAGCGTGAGGGACTTCTATAAGTTTCTACAGTTTCGCCATTACTATGAATCCTGCCAGCCTCTGTCGGAACCCGCACAGATATCACCCCTGATTAACCAACATATCCGATTAAATAATTCCATAAGCAAAGACACTTAATTACAGAGTATTACCGCTCCCAGAAATCATATGGGATAACCACTACGGACAGCATTAGACTTTTATGGCAAGCGGGCTGGGTGCCCGTCTCCCAGGAAGAGTGGCGGATAGCGTGCCAATATGTTGCTAAAGTAACTAGTTCTCACCAGTGGCGTGAATATGCATAGAAGGTCCTTATTAGATGCTTTAGGACACCTATAATTACCAGCCACTACGCTCGAACCAGGTCTGCAGCCTGCTGGGCTGCATCTTGGGAGGTCAGTGCCACTCACACACACATAATGTGGGCATGCCCCAAACTTCAGCCCTTTATATTAGCCCTCCAAACTAATCTGCAGGAACTCTTCGGCTCACAGCTTCAACTAACTGTGAAGATGTACCTTTTACTGCTGATCCCAAGAGAGCTGAGGCATCCAACTATTAGATACCTCCTCTTCCTTCTTCTAACGGCAGCCAAGAAGGCCACCACAAAATTATGGCTAACTACAAAAATCCCAAGCGTACAAGATTGGTGGCAGATTACCAAGCAGATTTACTATATGGAATGTATAACCCATAGACTAAA
Source organism: Neoceratodus forsteri (assembly GCA_016271365.2). Lineage (NCBI taxonomy): Eukaryota > Metazoa > Chordata > Ceratodontiformes > Ceratodontidae > Neoceratodus > Neoceratodus forsteri. The sequence continues at coordinate 1,576,981,362 of CM057452.1, forward strand.
TGACCGGGAAGACCAATTCAACTCCAGGTGGTCCCGGTGGCAGTTATACTATATGCTACAGGATGACACCTTTGTCCCCTAGGTTGGGCTGCTGAGCTGGAGGACTTCCCTGTTGGTTGAGACTTTGGGACCCACTCTGAGACCCCCGGAATTGCAGACTGCAAACCCTCCCCCCCTCCAACTACAACTTCCCTCTCCCCACGTCTCACACCTTCACCCGTCTTACTTTCTCCCCATTGTGTTGGGCTTGGACGCTGTCGATCTATATATAGGATGGCCCCTCCAGGTTAACTGCCTGTACTCACTTAAAGGGTTAATATGATCTGCTCTAATCTTAGGCCTGGGGGTGTGCATGTAAAATGCATAATTTAACTATAAGAACATGGGACTTACTTAGTGGCTCTGTATATCCACTTGTTCATTAAGTAATAGCAATTACATGTCTAAACTGTGAAGTTATATTATATTTAAATAATTAAGCTAAGATACTAATTGTAAGCTATAAATACAAGTTTATTATTTGAACTATTAATACTCTAAGGACTTGATCCTGATTATCTGTAGAGATGGATGCTATGAATTAATTGATGTGTTGACTGTGTATACTAAAGGAATAATAAAGATGAAATTTAAAAAAAAAAAAGGAGATCGGGGAAGGAGGTGCAGGGGTAAGGGGAGTACGGGAGGTGGTTGGGGGCAGGAGTGGACATACAGGGGCAGGTGGCCGAGGGTGGGAGATATGTCTAAGGAATATGACAGGTAAGGTGCTAGGGGTGCAAAGACTGATTCTAAGTGCTGGGTGCTGGGGCATTTGCAGCTCGAATGGTGGAAATGTTAATATGGACAATTGCAGGATACAAGCAGTGAGAGGCGCAGCTTGGACTTGAAGAGGTCGAGTGTTGGAGCGGTCGCTATGTCACTGCCAAGAGCAAGTTTGTATGATATTCTTGGATTCTTTTTTCCCATGTGCATAATGTAGCATTTGTCTTGGTTTAGTATCAGTTTGGTTTGCTCAGTCCATGAAACTATATTGTCAATTGTGTTTTGTAGAGTTGATGAATTTGAATAAATATTGATTTCTGCCCCATCCTACAGTCATTTGCAAATTTGTGTAGCCAAGTCGAGTCTTGATTGATTTGGAGACATGATACATGTAGATTAAATAGACAGGGGCCCAACACTGAACCCTGTGGGACCCCGCTTACCACAAAATTCACCTCTGATGGACACCCTTTGTTTCCTGTTTTCTAGCCATCTGTGAACCCAGTTAGTTATGGTCGAATGGATGGCTAGCTTACTCATTTGTTGTATTAGTTTGAGGTGGGGGAGCTTATCAAAAGCTTTGGAAAAGTCAAAAAATAGTACATCCACTGGGGTTTCTTCATCCAAGCTATCCGTTACTCTACCGTAAAATGCCAGCATATTTGTCTGGCGTGACCTTCCCTTTACAAACCCATGTTGAGACTGGTCTATGAGGTTGTGAGTGTGGAGGTGTTGTATTATCTCATTGTTTAGTGCTCCCTCTAGGATTTTTGATGGAATAGCAGTGAGACTTATTTGCGTAATTTGCGGGGTCTGATTTATTCCCTTTTTTGAATATTGAGATAACTGCTGCTGATTTCCATCAGTCTGCTACTTCCCCTGTGTCCAGTGATTTGTGGAAAATGTGAGCCAATGGTGGGACTATTATAATTGCCATTTCTTTAAGTATTCTGGGATGTAATCTGTCTGGGCCTGGGGATTTATTTGGGTCTAATTTGGCTAACCTAGCTTCTACATCAGATATTTTGATTTTAATTCTGTCTGTAGAGGAATTGGTATTGGTGCTATGTGGTTGTCCTTTTTTTTGTTATATACTGTTGAAAAATAGGAGTTTGCTAAGTTTGCCATTTCTTTATTATCTGAAGTCAGGTCCCTGTTAGTTTTTTTTGAGTAAGCCTATATTATTTGAGTTTCTTTTTATGTTATTAATGTATGCATAGAAAGCTTTATAGTTCCGGTTTACGCTATTGGCCAAGTTTACTTCATGGTTAGCTTTTGCCCTTTTGATTTGTTTTTTTATATATTTTGACAGTTTAGTATACTGTATCCTGTTTTTGTCAGTTTTGTTTATTTTCCATTTCTTAGATAATCTTTGCTTCTTGTTTACTAGTTTTTTGATAGATGACCACTGACCATTGTTTTTTGGTTTTGGGTGGGTATTTTTGCTTTAAGGGAATATTATCAGTTATTTCTTGTTTTGTTTTTGTCACAGATATGTCCCATGTGTCATTTAGTGGTTTGTTACCAAAATCCTTATCCCACTGCCATTGTTAGATTTGAGCTGATCTAAGCAAAGTTTGCTTTGTCAAAATTGGGGATGGCTATAGGCCCTATGCATTGACACATTGGTTTGGCTGTTTTGAATTCTACTTTCAGGTGGTCACTATTTCCCAGTGGTGCAGTCATCGTACATTCACTTAGTGTTTCTCCCATATTTGTTAGGACAAAGTCCAACGTTTCCAGTCCCGTAGTTGGATCCATGGCCCTCTGTGTTAGCCCTACTTGGTCACATGCATTTAGAAATTCCCTCTCTAGGGGTGTACTTGTTGTTGATGTACTCCAGTTTATACCTGGTAGATTTAAGTCCCCAAGGATTAATATTCTGTCTTCTGGGTTTAATGAAAGGATTTTAATAATTAAAGTTTTATTGGCTTGTAAGGTTGATGCTGGGGGTCTGTAGATGGTGCCCAGTATTATTTTTGGTTTGTTTACTGGTATTAACTTTATCCATAGTTGATCAGGTGTATCGGTGTCTATACATACTTCCCCAGATTTTATACTAATGGATACATGTAGTGCCACCCCAACCCCTTTCCTGTATTGTCTAGATTTTTTGTAGAGGGTGTGACCTGGTATGTCCTGATCTCAGTCATCATTTGCGTCCCACCATGTTTCTGTAACCGCTGCTATGTGTATGTTCTTGGTGGACATAATGTTTTTAAATTCATCCATCTTGTTGTTTAGGCATCTAGCATTTAGAAGTATGCAGTTCCAGGTTTCAGTTTTTCTTAATACCTGTGTATTATTCGCTAAATTGTTTGGTCCTGCATATCCCCCGGGCCCCCCTAGTGTTTAGTTTAAATAAAGTCCAGTTGCTTCTTTGAACCTTTTGGCTAAGTATCTTGTACCTGCCCTTTCTAGGTGTAGTCCATCATGTTTGAATAATTTGGAATCTCTAAAAGCCTCCGAGTTACCTAGAAACTGAGCTCCCTCTTTCTTACAAAGTTCTTTTAACCATCGGTTAATTGTGTTTATTCTTTGGTTTTTAGAAGAATGTTGATCAAACACTGGTAGGATGCTAGATACTATACTACTTCCCCCTTTTGTTTAATGGCAGCTAGAGTTTCCTGGAAATCTGAAAAGATGTCCTGAAGGTTATTGTGTTGTATAGCATTTGTCCCTATATGTAGGAGGACCATGGGGTTAGTGGTATTCTCCATTAATCCCTCTAGGAGTGGGCGTATGTTATGTATTTCGCACCTGGTAACATACTCACTGTAGTATGTTCATTTCTCCCTCTGCATAGTGTAGAATCCATGCCTCTAATTAATGAATCACCTATAACTGGTAGGTCTCTAGGTTGGTCCACATAGTTCTTTGCTCTGGGTTCTTGTATTTGAGTTGGTGGATTCATTTTGGGTTTTGGTTTGGTTTCAGCTGGGACATGCCCAGGAGCACTCTGGGTAGGGGGGTTGACACCAGTCTATTTACAGAAGAAAGAGTCATGAAAGAACTCCTAAAACTCAAGGTGGACAAAGCAATGGGACTTGATGGGATTCACCCTAGAATCCGAAAAGTACTAAGGGAGGACCTAGTGACACCACTTACCACACTTTTTAACAAATCATGGGAGGATGGGGTGGTACCTGAGGAGTACTGGAGGAGGGCAGATGTGATTCCCCTTCATAAAAGTGGGAGCAAGGCAGAAGCAGGAAACTACAGACCTGTAAATTTGACCTCAGTGGTAGGGAAAATGATGGAATCACTTCTGAAAGAAAGAATTGTTGAGTACCTAGAGGCCAGCGGGGCACAGGACCCAAAGCAGCGTGGATTTACAGCAGGAAGGTCATGTCAGACGAATCTAATAGATTTCTTTGACTGGGTGACCAAAGTAATAGACCAGGGAGGCGCTGTGGATATGGTCTACCTAGACTTTAGCAAGGCATTTGACACAGTCCCGCACAAAAGATTAATAATCAAGTTAGCCAGACTGGGAGAGTGGGTCCCAGGGTGGTAGCCTGAGTTGCAAACTGGCTGCACAACAGGACACAGAAGGTAATAGTGAGTGGAACTCATTCCGAAGAAAGGGGGGTCACTAGTGGAGTACCTCAGGGCTCAGTACTGGGTCCAGTCCTCTTTAACATCTTTATAGATGACATTGCAGAGGGTCTGGAGGGAAAGGTATGCCTCTTTGCAGATGATACAAAGATCTGTAACAGAGTTGATTCACAAGGGAGGGTAGAAAGGATGAGAAGGGTCTTGGCAAGGTTGGAGGAATGGTCAGACATATGGCAACTTAGATTCAGTGCAAACAAGTGCAAAGTAAAGCACCTGGGAAACAAAAACCCCGGAGAAGAGTACATAATAGCAGGGGAGGTAATAACAACAAAAATGGAATGGGACTTGGGGGTAGTCATATCAGATGATCTAAATGTTGGTAAGCAATTTGAGAAGTCAGAAAGGAGAGCCAGGGGGATACTGGGATGCATAGGAAGGGGCATCACAAGTAGAAAAAGGGAAGCGGCTATCCCTCTCTACAGACAGTTGGTGAGACCCCATCTGAAGTACTGTGTGCAGTTTTGCAGACTTCATCTTTGCAAGGACATAGACAGGATGGAAGCAGTCCAGAGGAGGGCAACTAAAATGGTGCAGGGTCTGTATCGGAAATCATATGAAGAGAGACTGAGAGAGCTTAATATGTATACCTTTGATGAAAGGAGGGACGGGGGGACATGATAGAAACGTTCAGGTACCTCAAGGGAATCAACAAAGTCCAGGAGGTAGCATCTTTCAGAAAAAGATGTGTAAGAACAAGGGACTCAATTTAAAGATAGTGGGGGATGGCTCAGGGGTAATGTGAAATCCTTTTCATGGAGAGAGTGGTGGATCGTGGAACTGCCTTCCTGGGGAGGTTGTTGGGGCTAAAACAGTGGGGGAATTCAAACATGCATGGGACAGACACAAGGCAGTTGTAGTGGGGGGTGGCAGGAAGTAGACCGTTGGTTAACTAGAATCTGCAGCTTATCCAGTAGGTAGGGAAATGGGCAAACTGGGTGGGCCAAGTGGTCCTTATCTGCCGTCAAAGTCTATGTTTCTATGTTCTCTCATCATTCGGTAGTGGGTGTGTATCTATTTTGTATTAGTATGGGTGCACTGTTGTGTATTTGGCCTCCTCTTTTCCTGCTTTTTATTTTAGTTACCCTTGCCCAGTCTTCTATTTCTTGCTCTGAGCTTTGTTCCCTTTCCTGCATCTCCTCGGTCTTACTGATACCCTCTTCCTGGCTTTCTGCTTTAGAGACCATAGAGTCAATGAATTTCTCTAGCCTCTCAGTCTCTTCTGTCCCTGTTTTTCTCTCTAAAAGACATGCAGTCTCTTCCTGCAGCTCTTCCACTAAGGTACACTTATCACAAATGAATGTGACATAATGATCTCCTGTTGTAAACATTAGGCATTTGTTGCATACTTTTATGGGGCCCTCCATTCTAAGTGCCACACTCAGCTCTACTTACAGGCATTTGTGTAAGATTTCCCAGGCTCCCTCAGCTGACACAGCAGAGACATGCCGAGAGGCGCGTATCTGCGTGCAGAACTGCGCCCTCGACCCACTCGCATGTGGTGTTCACTTTATGTGGTCCCAACAGGAAGTGCTGGTATTACCCACTTCCTTCTAGTGAGAGAAAAGTTTACTCAGTTTCACACAAAATCACAGTAAAATGCATTAAAATGTCACCTAATGCGGTGGACTTTTCTCAAGGAGCACTATGTTTGTTTCCCAGCTTCTATTTGTGCAATTTTGGATTCTGCAAGGAATGTAGGTGGCTCCTCCACCTTCCCACACTGCTCTGGGCTACAGCAGGCAGAATCACTGGGACACCTTTGCAGTTGAGTCAAGCAGGTTGTCACACCAGACTTAAATACCTTCATTTACATTTAAATCCTGATGAAATTAGGAGGGTGCAGTAGAGGCAGTCATTGCTCATGCTTAAAAACTACACAGGTAAACAGAATAAAAGGCCAAGGAGACATTTCCTTTGAAGATGGTTAACTTGCTACACACAGAACAGGTGACTGGTATTCGTGACTTCAGCATTATTTCTTACTGTTTTAGGTATACATTCAGGTACAGTAGTTCAGTCAGTATTGGCTTCAGTTGCAGAAATATTTTACCACTGTTGCTAAAGTTAAAACTGACCACACTTTACCTGCAGAATTAACACAAAAATGTTAGAACAGATCCAGAAGCAAATGATTTGATACCTTTTATTGGACCAACATAGATGTGACAAAAACTGTACGGTCACAAAAATGTTAGTCACAGATGCACCTTCTCTGCTCCCTTTCTGTAGTGTGTGTCTGTGTAAGAATGTGAAGTGTAGACCATCAAAATAATTCATTACATTTCTGAGTTCACTGTATGAAAACATTAATAAAAAAGCAGACTCAACACATGCGTGTCATGAGGTTTTCACATGCTGAGTAACTTTTAGGATGAAATCACAGGCTGCCTGATATTGGGGTCATAAAGTATGAGGGAGTTAATTATGTTACTCAGAATCCTTTGCACTCACAACACTGTCTAGCTCGCCAGTTCAAGCATCGATGGGCTCGGAGCACACAGATGATTTCAAAGAATACATTGAGAAAACATATGGACATCAAATGTGTTCTTTTACTGCCTCGATCAAAATGTTTGGGGGTGTGACCATCCTCTGCAACAGAGAGCTGATTCACAAGGCTTGTCTGCAACATTTCATAAAAAAAAAATTGCATAACAGAGCACATGATGACGCGGTCCCTCAGCCCGTAAAGCCACCAGTTCAGTTTCTCACAACATTGTCTTTTTGTTGATTAATGCCTCCAAATGAAGGAAGTGTCTTTCTTACCATGTATGCAAGAAAAAAACACACAGGGTGTTGTATCAGCATGTGGTCTGCAAGTAGATCAGAAGCATTAGATTAAATGCACACAGACTATAGAGTTGAACTGACTGTTTAACCATAGGGCTTCTTCAGGAATCATCTATAAAGAAAGAAAATAAGCAAAATTAGTAAGAAGGTAGGGAAATATCAGGGGTGGTATATGTGGGGAGGGGGAAAAAGATGGCTGCATCTTGTTATCCTTTAAAGTGTATGCCCCTCACTGGTTCAGCCACTGTTACCTGGGTAAGGCCCAGTCCTATTCCCCTACGTCCCTAGCAGTTAACCCTCTACCTTTCAGCCTCATGATCTTACCCCTTTTGAGGCCAGACCCGCAGCTCCCTGGGGGGAAGGGGGCGGTAGATGAATTGTAGAAAGGAGAACTTTGGGTGGAGATATTGGCTAGTGGTGGTGGTGGGGGAGATGACCTGAGTGCACCCAGGATCATTTTACTTGCTCCAGGGCTTACCTACTTTCAGTTTCATCCTGATCCCTCAGGACGTCAGCACGCAAGGAGCCCCAAGCGCAGCTACAATAGCGTGCCATGGGGAGCCCGGCCGACATCCTCCCACCCTGTACATCCCTGCTGCGCTACTACCCAAGTCACCTGCGTCCCTCCCCTCCTCTTGGATGCTTGATCTTCCTTTCCTCAATGAGTCACACTCATTTCCAAGCTCAGGTAGCTGGCTTCATGTGGGCTTCCAGTGCTGGCAGGCTATCTAGGTGGATGGATCTTGTGCAGAAAGTGATAATTGGCAGGAAAACTGGAGGCTAGGAAATAAGGCAGTGTGGATGTGTGGGAGGGAGGGAGAGGGAGATGCATTAAAAGAAAGGGGAGTGAAAGTGCTGGGTCATCAAGTAAAGCAAGTGAGTGAAGTTAGAAGGCACAAAAGTTTCTTATCCTTATGACCATCTTGTTGCTGTTTTTTTTTTTTGGTTTTTTTTCTTGCTGCAGGAGCTGACAAACTGGCTCTCATCCGTGACTGCAGCACTGTGAGATGTAGCATGGAGATGATACAGCTAGAAGTCTGTCTGTACTCCCACCATGTCAGTTAAGGTCCATTCCACTGCTATAACTCCCCTGGCTGGGATTCCCAGAAGTCACCTGAACTTGTGAGTGGAACATAAGGAGTGTGCAGGAAGTACATTAAAAGATTATTACGGTAAGAATGGAAACTTTGTTTCGATATCTTCTAGAATGGTTTCCTGAATGGCTGTATGCTTAACAGGGATTGGGGTTATATGGGAAGGATGTCATTTGTCACAGATAATTTTAGAAACAATCTAAGGTCACCCATGTTAAAATGAATACAATTCATGGCATTGTAGTAGGTGCTACTTTTTTGAAACATCCCCTCCTCACAGTAGTAAACTTGGAAGGTTGTTAATAGCTTTTGCCAGCAGAAGAAATGGTATCATGGCACCCTCCTCACGGTAAAAGCTGGTGTGGGAGGAGCTTAGGTAATATATAGCTAGGGTGCCCTCTTGGCCCCGGGAGCAGTGGGGAGCTGTGTTCCCCCTAAGGTGCGCGCTTGTGCGGCTGCACAGCAACCATCTAGTAGTCATGCACTGCTGAAGAAACAGCGCACACAGAACGGCAGATCACTTCAAACTAATGCACAAAAGTGCATACTGAGGCAGGGCTGCAGGGCACACTGAATAACAATGATTAAGCCAGGCACCCCTTCCCCACATACTGACATACTAGAACAGGCAAATCAAATTCCCGATCCTGACCTGGAATGTTAAAAACAAAACAAAAAAAACTGCTCCCACCCTCTGTACATTATCCCAGCTGCTATGCTCTGCCCTCTCTCCAGCCAATAAAAAGCAACTCTAAACTTAAGAGGAGTCCTGTGTGGAGAAAAGTGAACCTTGCTCACAGCCAATGGGTACTTGATGTTACCATATGTTATATAAAGAGGGAAGCGAACAGCAAGCATGCCAAAGCCAGCCCGAGCCTTCTCAGTTGATTGATGTTACCATTTGGTATAGACTGAGGGAAGCAAATGGCTGCAACCTGAAATCAAATGGTAGGCAGCTCTTAACCTTTGGCAGTGTGGACTCTCTGCTTAACCATTAATAATGGGGCAACAAAATACAGTTATCATCTTTTGTAGTATAAAAGGTTATGCAGCATTCTACAGTATTTTACCTTGTTTAAAGAGCTGGTGACCTGTTCAGGACAATTTTAACAAAACCTAATATTTAGACACAGTCCAGCTTGGATTTCCCACTAGTGCTATATTCCTCCTCCCCATTATTTATTACTGAGGTCTTCTGTATGAAAACAGGATCTTTGCTCCAGAAGAGTGCATCTATTCCTGCTGCTTTCTCCATACCGGAAGTCACAGAGCACTGCTTGTGACATCATAGTTACTCCCATGGCAACAGATTTTTTTTTAGTTGTTTAACCAGGATTGGCACACTGAGCTGAAAGCTTTTTTACAGGTGCGACCTGGGAGCCCAGGGAAGTTAAGTGACTTGCTCAGGGTCACACAGTATGCAAGTGGGGGCTGTGGAATTCAAACCCAGGTCTCCAGATTTGCAGCTCAGAGCCTTAAACCACTGTGCTATACTGCCTCCCTTTGTGGTGTCACAACAGAAGATTGGGAGTAAGCTATACAGGCAGATTGGCTCTAAAGAAACTCTAAGGGATAAAGATCATATATTCATGCAAATGTACTTAGTAATAAAAGATGGGGAGGAGAAATATGGACTGTAGGTAGAATTGTACCTAATTATTATGCTTTTTAAAGCTTTCTTTGGGGTGTCAGTAGCTCTTTTTTTATAATTTCTTTTTTTATTTTCATGTGGTTAAGCACAGACACATAGAAGTACATTGCTTTATAATGACAAAGGTGTGATTATACAAATGTCAGGCATACCAAGTCACAAAACCTTAAAATCAAATATGACACATCAGGCTGACCATCTTATTTATATAACCCATAGAAGTTTTGCTGAAAGGGCTTCTATAGTTTAAAAACACTATAATTACTGGTTCACGTTTTTTCTCTTAGTAAAAGCCGGTTGTAATTTGCCATTACAATGGCAAACACGTGCCGCTTTTACTATGGTAAACGCACGAGCCACAGCAGCTCCACTTCTTGGGAGCTTTTCTTTCACACTGTCTGGGGCTGTAGATAAAATGTATTTACTTTTATTTATTTATTTATTTTAAAAGATTAAGAGATTGGCGTGAGGCAGGCTGGAGATATTTTCATGATGGTGTTGTGAAGGGCAGCTGGGGGCATTTATGTTCTGCCTGACACTCTCATCCACTTTCATTCACTGCCGCGGCTTGGCTACTATGCCTCCACCTCCTTACTGCTGCGGCCCTTTGATAGGCTACCGCCGAGGGACTGAAGGACTTTCACAAAAAAAAAAAAAGGGCTATTCAGAGCCCTCATTGCCACTGCCAAATTGCTATTGTCAGGGAACTGCCTTCAGTACTGCTTCTCCCCTTCTTGTTACTACTTCTCTCCATATTTGATATAATTGCTCAGGCAAAAAAACGCGACCCCAGCAATTATATAAAATAAAATATGGGGTGGTGTAATCAGATTTTACACACACCCTCTGTGTTGGATGCTTAGATAAACCCCTTGAGCTTCATTCTCAGGGTTTATGTAGCATCTAACATCTCAGGCATGTGTAAAATTTTCATAACACGCACTACCCCCTATATTATTCTCTATATATTTAAACAAATAGATATGGTCCTTTTCAGTTCGGACATATCCAAAGTTCTACAGTCCTGTTAAAACTGTTTCTTTGGGGGGGGGGGGTCTTCCTTTTCTCTTCCAGTGCATGAAGTGAACTTATAGATCTTATGAGGGGACTGTATTACATGTATTAAGCCAGCTCAGTCAGACCTGATGACTCTGTGCTGTTTCAGTGTTGGTGTTAACCATACTGAATTCATAACAAATCAGGGTTGAAGTACAGTAACTAACTAATGATTAATATATTAGTTTAGTAAAACCATGGAAATGAAAAATAAAAGATAAATATTTCACAAGAAAGAGAGACCAAGAGAGAGGTAGTGATAACTAGAATGAGAGGGGTCACTGTTATGCTCCCCTGCAACTCTAGGTTTTGTAGTAATGTAGAGGTCAGCTGAGGGCCTGTTTGACTATCAGTTGGGTCCTCCGCTTTGACTACATTTCGTGTCCCCTGTCTAATTGGATATCTTCAGAGCTTACCCACTGTGACAGCACTACCTCTAAGTTACCTAAGGCACAATATCTGAACAATGTTCCAACTGATATACCGCCTACTTTTGAAATCTAAGGTCAAATGTCTTTATCTGGTCCATCATTCTGGTGGACAACTGCTCTAAGGCACAGATTTCGCTGGCCAGTGCACCCCATGTCTCTCAGTTGGTGATGTTTTTTTGTAAGCAATAAACGGTTTATGGCTTTCTCTGCAGCAAGTATGAGAATGGTAACCTGCCTTATGTTGTTTGATTGACTCTGATTCCTTCGGGTGGGGTGAATGTGAGAATATATTTATTTAATCATTTGTTAACTGGTTAAGGACATTGAACCAAAATGGTCCTTTTTCAGGTCCGACCCGGGATTCATTACAAAACATAAAACATCAGGTGTCATACAATGCAATCACAACAAGCAATATAATCAACTACTACTTAATACAATTACAAATTACTTTAGACAATAAATATTGTTTTTGCAGTGTCTTGCACCTCCTCGGAGAGTTTGCATTTGGATATGGAGGGGAAAAGTGTTCCACAACAGGGGTGTAGAAACAGAAAATGCTTGAGACTCAAATTTTTGCTTACACATTGGTGTTTCCAGAAACAGGCCCATCTGATGATCTTAACATCGGGGTTCATTTTTGGGTGGGGGATTGGGACAATTGGCACGAAGTTTTTAATTTTGACCCACCTTTTCTTCTACCTTGGGGACAACTTGCTCAGTGTTATTGAGGTTTTAAACTATTATTTTATGAATCTGGGCTCAGCTGAACAATATGACCCATTATTTTTCATTTGACCCTCACGTTTTATACCCCGTGGGTCAATGTCCCACATAGATAATTATCTAAAATTAACCCTGTAACATAGAAGATGTATTTCATATTGTAATCAGATCAGCTAAGGGAAACAAAGGTTTTATGTAGATAACCTTAAATGTTAAACATCACAATGAATATTCTGTTATAGAAGTAAAGGACAGCCATCCCAAACTAAGATACAATTCACAATGGTGAGTACGATAGGGAATGGACAATACAAAATGGCAATTGTTGTTGTAAGTTAAAGTGTGCAACTCCTTTTTACCCAGATTGTGATATAAACGAGCACCATACTCAGGGTGAGGAAGTAAAGTGCCTGCAGCAATGGCCTTTCTTGTATTTTCTGTAAAATGATTTTTAAATCAATACAACAATCCTATTTTTTGGTTTACCAATCTACAAAGTATAGTAACCTGAGGAGGAGAGCTTAGCGCAGGGTCGAGTAATATCCCCAGGTACTTAAAAGTTTGTACCTGTTCGATAATTGTCCGTGCTCAATCACAAATTACCAATTCCAAATGATCCCTTAACATATGGCTAGTGCCAAATAACATCGTCTTTGTTTTCTTTGAATTCAAGACCATTAAATCATTAATAAACTAACCACACATCACGTCAAAATCCTGTTGGAGGTAAGAAGTAATACCAGTTACCGATTTATCTTGATAAAATGAAATAGTCATCTGCATAAAGAATTGTTTCACATGCAGTGCATTGTGACGGTAGTTGGTTTACAAATAAAGAAAATAACAAGGGTCGGAATATGGACCCCTGTGGAACTCCACAAACCACAGGTGCCACAGATGATTCAACTTTCCCTGTAAATACCACTTGGGACCGACTAGATAAATAATCCTTCATCCACTCAGCTGATCCACTAGAAAAACCCAATTCCAATAGCTTATGGCATGCCTGATCATGTTCAGTCAGATCAGATGCCTTGGTCAGGTCCACAAACCCCGCTTTAGACATTAATCCACTCTCAAATCCCCGAAGAACGGTGTCTGTGAGCTTGCCCAAGGCCGTGCCCATCCCATAATGCCGCCTAAAACCATGCTATTGTCAACACAACAAACCTTGATTTTCTAAATACTCATTTATCTGCAGGTGTAAATAACTCTGCGCAGTCATAAATGGCTGTGAGCTCCTGAATTACCTCCCGCCAATAAGGGGCCAAGAGTTCACAAGCCCACATAGTATGCATGTGGTCTGCCTGTAGACACCTGCATTCACTCCAACACCTCCCCAGGGCCTCTCCTGAATATTTATCCCTTATGGCTTGGGTACAGAAGAAACGGGTGCGGAGCTTCCCTGCATAATTCTCCCAATATGGGGAGCTAGAAATTTTGTATGTTGGGAGGGCTGAGCCTAGCCACCTGTGAGTTGGGATATCACTCTGTAATTCCTGTGACCACTTCGTCAGTAGCTCTGTAAGGATATCTGTGGTTCCTTCCTGAATAAGAAATAGCGATCATTGCCATGGGACTAAAAATAACACTTAACTGATATGCGCTGCATATTCAAAAGCTTGCTCGTGCTCAATGTATTTTTGTTTCTAGGGATGTGGATATGTTTTTCATCCACACTTCTTGGCCTTGTCCCTTCCCCTTTAAAACTTGCTGGAAGGACTTCAAACTGACTCCTTCCACCCACCCACCCAGGTGGTATAACCCTCGGCTGCGCCCCATGATGTCAGATCTTCCTTTCTGCTGGAAGATTCAGGTTGTCTCCTCTTGCTCTCACATTTTGTAGGCCCTGGCTCCTAACTCGCCCGGTTATTCCGAAACTTAAATCACCGTTCGCGTTAGCGTGCTGACTACTACATCTCGATTATGGAGAAAAGTCTTCCGATTTCGGTGGTGCCGGAGTAGCCAGAAGATGTCACGCCTGACCCACATACTCGTGCGTCTACTGTCTTGGTGTTGGCCATGACACCAAGACTTGCGAGATATCCCTCGCCTTTCATCCGAATGTTGTCGACGACTGTCTTGCTCGCCTCAAATTGGGCATGCCCGAAAAATGGAACCCGTCAGTGAAGTTCAGAGAGGCCTGGTGGGTGGCTTCTGTGGCCATGGGATCCGCCGAACAGCTGGAACTTATGCAGGCCTTCAAGGAGGAAGCGGCTCGCTCCACGGAATCTTCCTCTCGGGTTTCTTTGTGCTGCTTAACCTGGGCTCCACTTTCTCGGGTTCCTTCCGAGAGTTGTGTCACTCTCTCCTGAATAAGGGCAAGGGTCCTGCGGGCATTCACTCCTCTTGGTCCCATAAAAGGAGCAAGGAACTGGCATCGTCTTCATCTCAGTGAAGATGCTCTTGGGATTGTGAGCGATCTCGGTCCCAAGAACTGGCCATTTCGACTTGAGATTGCCACTTCAGCCACTGGCTTCTTGGCTTTGCCGTCAGGCCAGTCAACCGAAGTTTTGGTCGATGAGGTTGAGATTATTCTCGACCCATTGTTGCAGACTCCGGTCAATGACTGTGTGACCAGGACTCCAGTGCTTTCCTTCCCCAACAAGGGGACCCAGCCTGCTGGGATCCCAGCTGAGGAGGTGGTCCCTGACTTCTCTGGTGTTTCCCGAGCGACCGAGTTGGCCTGCCTGATCTCAATCGAGGTCTCAGACCCCCTCAACTGATAGGCCGTGGAAGGCTTATAAGCACTCTACAAAGAGGCGACACCATCGGTCATCCACATCCTCCTTGGATGAGGAGAGACTTTGGCGGAAACTCCATTGACACTATGAGGATCTCATGTGGCAGCAGCTGATTCTGTCCGGTTATAAGCCGGCACCAGCCTCTACTCCGGCCATTACTTGGTTTTCGCGTCCTAGGCCGAAGCAACTCCTTTTGAACCATTAAAATTGGTTCCCCTGCCCGCCGAGCTGGCTGAACCCGTTCTGGCTCGTCCAAAACCGGTCTCTCCACAGATTTTGGGGGAGCCGCTGCCTAAGCAGCCCATGGGAGGGGTTCCTTCCAAGGAAGCTCAGCCAGTTACCGGACTTCCTCAAAGACTCTGTCACTCTCACACCTGATTGCCCTAGACGAGTTGAGGGTGACCTAGGTGGCTGACTGTTGTATCCAGAATCCTCAGATTCAGATGACACCGGCCTCCACTCTCACCCACGGGATGATGAGTCTGATGATGATTTATCGACGTAGGAAGGCCCTTCATCTTTTCAGGGCATTCTCCACCTAATCTCTGAGTCTATGGGGATGCCCCTGGAGCCAATCCAGAAAAAGGCGGAGTACCCTCTCACAGATATCCTCAAGACGGGACACCCCGATGGAAGCCTTTCCTGTGGCCGAAGCCATTGTCGGGCCATCCCTAGAACTTTGGCAGCACCCTGCCTGTTGCCCAGTTCCATCTGCCCAGATGGTCCGCAAGTACGCGGTGCCCATGGGGTCCCTTTCGGGATTCACAGAGCATCCTTTGGCCGAGAGCCTTGTGACCGCCTCTGTGTTCAGACATATTGGCAGTTCTACCGACACTGATAGACCCCAAGAAAAGGAGTCCAAGAAACTGGACCACTCTGCTAGGAAGGTCTGTGTGGCTTCCTCTTTAGGCCTCCATCAGACAAGCTCAGCCATCACCAAGGCACACTTCTCCCATATCCTCTTAGGGCCTTTGGATGATGTTCTCCCACATTTCCCTGTGGACCTGCAGACAACGGTTAAGCAGGTCTGAGACAAGGATGTGCAGTAGCTAAACAGCTCAAGCGGCCCTGGACATTGGGGACTCATGTGCCCATTCATTGGCTGCCGAAGTTGCCTCACACCATAGGGCTTGGCTGAAGCTCTCCACCTTCATGGCAAACATCTGGCACAAATTTGCTGATATTCCTTTCCTGGGAACTGATCTCTTTGGTCCAGGTGTGGATTTATTTATTTATTAGCTTTTGGTAACTGGGTAAGTGCGCTAGGCAACAAACTTGCCTATTTTCCGGCATGACCCAGGAGAGTACAAAATTGAGAATACAGAAATGTCAACAGCACAATACAAAAACAACTTGGGTACAATAATTACAGTCAGTGTGGCGAACGAATCAGAGGTTGAGTTCACAGACATTAATACAAAGCAAAGATAATAGTAACAATAATATCCACAATACAGAGTAGGATAGGCTTGAGCGGAGCAGTCTAGTACTGGTCAACTAGCCTAGCTGGGTGGAAAAGGAAACTCACAAAAAAGGCATAGTAATATAAGTTAGTCATATTTACAGCTAATAGCATGATGACCTAGGTAGCGACACCCCAGGTATGTGCAGTAGCAGTTACCAAGAGCATAGAGGTGATAGAACAGCGAATGCTTAAAAGAAAGGTGAGAGGAGGAGTTTTTAACATGAGGGGGGAGCAAGTTCCAGAACCTTGGAGCAAAGTAGGAAAAAGCCTGTTCACCCATATTGGTAGCATAGGGCTGAACAGTGAGCACTGGGACAGAGGAGGACCTAAGGGAGCAGGAGTGAGAGACCGGGGTAAGCATATCACCCAGAGAGGCCGGACAAGGTGTTCTAGTAAGGGAATCAACAAAACGCCCTAGAGCATATAAAAAGAGGGCTTTGGGGGCCAACCAATTTAAGCCAGAATAGTAGTGATGAGTTAGGCGAGGATCTGATAAGGCAAACCTACAGATGTTGTTATAAGAAGTGTCCCACTTACTGAGCACACGAGCATTGGCATGGCGGAAAACCAGGAGGGCATAAAGGAGTTGAGGGAGTAGTACGCCTCTTGCTACTGAGATCCTGGCTGTTGGGGTGAGTGGTGCACTTGATGGGCTGCACCAATTTTTGCATTGACTGAATGACAAACTTCAGTGACATGCGCCGAAAAATCCAGCGCCAGGTCAAGCGTAACCCCTAAGTATTTGTAAGTAGAGGTGTTGGTGACAGTAGTGCCATCACAGCAGTGGACAAGAAGCTTAGGGGACTAGGACACTTTTTTAGAGGACCCAGAAAGCATGGCCTGAGTCTTACCAATATTGATGATTTGATGGTTAGCCGAAAACCAAGATTGAAGGGAATGAAAGTCATGTGAAAGATTTTGGTTTGTCGACGTTAGACTTGGAAGCATAATAAAGCACTAGGTCATCAGCGTACATGAGTGTGCTACTGTGAGGAGAAGGACTGGAGATATAATTTAGGAAGAGAGAAAAGTGTAGTGGACTGAGTATAGATCCCTTCGGAACACCACTGGTAATAGGGATGGGGGAGGAGAGAACCTTGCCAAAGGAGACCGCCTGAGAGCGGTTATCCAGATAACTACCGAACCAGGACAGGGTATAGTCAGAGGCACCTAGGGCTTGCAGCCTTGCTAGTAGAAGTGGGTGATGAACATGTCAAACGCTGTAGAGAGATCAATGAAAACCGCTCCAGTGAGTAAGCCCTTATCCATGTTACCTTTGACATCACTTGTAAACTGGGTCAGAGCAGTGGTTGTGCTATGCCCAGCCCTAAAGCCACGTTGAATTGGGGATTGAAGATTGAAATTAAGAAGGTACTCAGAGACCTGACGATGAACTAGTTTCTCAAGTAACTTGCTGAGAGTGGGAGAAGTGAGATGGGGCGGTAGTTGGACAGGAGCTTAGCATCCCCTTTCTTAAATACAGGTATAGTTCTGGCCATTTTCCATACCAATGGGACTGAGGCAGAGCAGATAGAGGGCTGAAGAGCCTAGTTATGGGCACTGCAAGCCAAGCAACAAAATGCCTAAGAATCCCAGGATGAATACCATCGGGGCCTGTGCAACAACTAGCTGGAATTGTTTTGAGTAGCTTTAGAACATCATGGTACATGACCGGAGCCAGCTCAAGAGTAGGGGGAGTGGGGGCATGGGGAGAAGTGTCAGCCTGAGCAATGGGGAGTGAGGAGGGGGTAGGGGTAGGTAGAGTAGAAAAGAGGGAGCTGAAAGCATTAACGATGGTGAGTGGGTGGTTACAGTGGCTATCATTTACATACATATCTTTCGGGGTCAAAGGCTTATTGTTCCCCTGAATTTCCTTGATTTGCGACCAGTACCGTTTCAAGTTGGAGGTGGAGGAACTAAGGAGATTCCTATAATAAGTACTTTTTGCAAGGTGAATCTCCTTTTTGCAGGTGTTCCGTAATGCTCTGTAGGCTTCAAAGTCAGTTAGTACGGAGGAGATCTTCTAAGCAGACCAAAGTTTGTCCCTAAGCTTCAGAAGATGGAGCAGAGGATGCTTGGGTCATTTGGTTACTTTCGATTCTACCCTTCTCGTGGTGACTGGAACGTGTTTATTTTGCAGCAAGAGTAGAGAAGAATTAAAATAGCCCATTGCAATGTTTATATCATCTGTATAGTAGAGGGGAGACCACTCAACTAGGTTTAGATCCTGAAGGAAAGCTTCCGTGTTAAAAGATTGGAGAGGTTGGAAAAAGTTAAGACTTTCAAGGGGAAGGAGGGGGAGGAGGTGTCTCATACACAGTAAACTGGGCAATGATCACTTATGTTTTCCAGGAGTACACCAGCCGAGGGGAAGAACTCCTTCCTATTTGTCAGGATCCAGTCTTAAGAGGGTTTTGCAGGCTGCACCGTGGGAGATCCTAGTGGGATCCTGAATAAGCTGAGAGAGATTGGCCTTGCTTACCAAGGAAGATAGGAGGGAGGAGCTTGGATTGACCCAGTCAAGGTTAAAATTCCCTAGGCAGATAATATAATTTTTCCCAGTTACTGATAACATATGTTCTATGAACTCCTCAAGCCCTAGCCTGGAGTGTCTGTCTGGGAGGTATATCTGTGCAGAAAATATGGAATTTTTTGACACCCCCCGAGCAGTAGGAGGGAGTGGAGAACCTCACAGTTGGAGAGGGGGTATCATGTATTATAGTGACATTTAGATGAGCCTTGTAGTAAAGTGCCAGTCCTCCACCTCTTTTGGCACTAGAGCGATCTGCCTGAAGCAAATTATATCCCCGGAGGGAGCACTGGGCATCCGTAATGGAAGGCTTCTGCCACGTTTCAGATATGGCTAGGATATCAGGGTTGTTGGCGCATATTCATGCCTCAAGGTCGGGGAGATTAGCCAGGAGACTTCTAATATTAAGGTGTGCAAAGGTGAGGCCAGATGCCTGGGGAGACGGTGTAAAAAGTGAGACTGGGTGGAATTTGTGGCCAGGGCAGGACCTGGGTTGGTCTCGACATCCCCAGCAAGAGTAAGGGATAGGGTGAATATGCATATTGAGGCAATGACATAAGCCCGAGCGGCATGTTCAGGGCAGATAGAAAACCTTAACTGGCTACATCTAATTAATAACCCCAGGTGCTTGTAATTAAGCCCAGATGGAGGAGATGGGTTAGGGGTGGTGTCAGATAGGAGGAGAAGCAGAAATTGCCCATGGAGTAAGCAGAGGTAGACGAAATAATCACCGCAGGAGCAGTGAGAACTGTTAGAAACCAAAGCAAAAATGTTAGCGAAAGAGGGGGGTGTATATAGACCTAGAGTTCATGATAAGATAGTAAGAGCAAGGGGACAACTGGGAGGAGAGAGTGGGCAACGAAGATGGAGAGGAGCGTAGGGTAAAGGTAAGGGTAAGGGGATGTCCCGAATAAACGAAGTTCCGATAAGGATGACCACGTTTCCGTAGATGAAGGCGACCACTAGTGGTCAGAAAATATAAAATGCAGATGAGAAACCAGGGAGTTCGAGAGAAAAAAACAAAAACACAGGAGTCACGCGATAGGCTCCAGTAACGCGAGATGCACCTAAATAAACGTAACACTGTCTACGGGTGGGAGGGTATTGGGGGTGGGTGGGGAGCAGTAGCGAAGCGACTGCGGGGAATAGTTACTGCAGGGAGCAACTCTCTTCCATCGTGGTGCGCAGTTCGCTGTACCTGGTTAAGTTTCGGGGGGTGGGGGAGGGCTACTCTTACTGTGTCCTCACGACCTAGACCCACGGCAGATCCTCTCCAGTCTGTGGAGATAAAAGAGGTGGGATTCTTATAAAAGCCTCAATGAGTCATTAGCATAAATTCATTGCATATTAGATTAACCATGTAGTTCTTGAAATAGAATTACATTTCTCCTCTAGATCTTAATTTTACTCCCTCCGGCTTAGACTGTAGCCCCGTATAAAAATCTATCCTGACTGTGGAGCTGGAAATTAAATTTCTCCTGCAGTTCATTAATTGTATTCGACAGAGGTTCAGTCTGACTTAGGCACAAGAAATAAACTCCATGTCAGACTGCAGCCAGTATAAATGTGTTTCCTGACTGTGGAGCAGAATTAGCACAAGCATAAGTGACAGGATTTAGTTTAATTTCATTATTTTTTATTTTGATTGAAAAGCCGACCGAGTGAGGTGTAGAGACTTTGGCGCCAGATAGAGGAGTTACTATTTTTTACTTTGAAATGTTGCCCCCCAGGAGAAACAAGCTGGTGCAGTTAAACAGCTGGGTTGATAAACAAATGGCAAGCAAGCATTTCATAAGTAGCACTATACGAGGCTAGAAGTAGTTGCTAATTAAGGTACCATGTAGAGAGATCTAGAAATATGAAAGTACATAGCTACTCCTTAAGGTACCAGGTCTAAAGTAGCAAAAAACACTAAAAGTACATAGTAATTCAGCAGTTAAAAACTAACTCCACTGTTGTGATGACAGAAAATGCAGGCATAATTCGAATTCAGAAAAGGTGCCAAACAGAGCTACTGCAGGGAGCAGCTCTCTTCCAGCGTGGTGCGTAGTTCGCCATACCTGGTTAAGTTTCAGGGATGGGGGAGGGCTGCTCCTACTGTGCCCTCACTACCTGGGCCCACGGCGGATCTTCACCGGTCACCTTCAGCGAATTGAGTAGTCCAGTGCCACCTTGGATTCTGCTACTTCTGCCCAAAGTGCTTCTGGTTCTAAGAAGCAGCAGAAAAAGAAGCTTTTTTGGCACTGTTCCCCTGTGGCCCAGCAATCCTCCTTTCAAGGAGGTCAGCAACAGCAGCAGGCTCAAGCTTTGCACCCCCAACCCAAGCCCAGACAAACCGAGGCCCACAAAG
The DNA here is from genome assembly GCA_016271365.2 of Neoceratodus forsteri. NCBI lineage: Eukaryota > Metazoa > Chordata > Ceratodontiformes > Ceratodontidae > Neoceratodus > Neoceratodus forsteri. The sequence goes on from CM057452.1 coordinate 1,577,002,579, forward strand.
GGGGTCAAGGTTCAGCTGCTGGACCCTCTTCCTCCCAGCCTGCTCAGTGATGGGATAGGGGTCGCCACCCCTATTCCTGTCACGCCAGCTCTGGGTCCACCTGTGGGGGGGGGGTCGGCTCCTCAACTTTCTTTCCACCTGGTCCGCTGTTACCATGGACAGGTGGGTCTTGGAAGTGGTCAGCCAGGGTCTGCCCCTGGAATTCGAGCAGTACCCTCCAAGCCGGGCCCGCGACCCACAGGAGGAGAGAGTATCAACTCTGTCGGCTCTGACAGACAACATTGCCCAGCTCCTCCTCAAGGAGGCAGTGATCTGAGTGGCAGGTCCTCCACTAGACCCAGGGTTTGTTTCCAGACACTTCCATGTCCTGAAGCGGACATGGGGGCTAGCGACCCATTCTAGATCTGCATGACCTGAACCAGTATCTCGGGGCCCCTCACCTTTCGGATGGTAACTCTGGCCCAGATCATACCATCCTTGGAGCAGAACATGTGATTCTGCTCACTGGATCTTCAGGACGTGTTCTACCATGTCCCAATCTATCAGTCTCACCAACGGTTCCTCTGCTTCATGGCAGAGGGAACCCTTTATGAGTTCCGAGCCATGCCATTCGGCCTGTCATCAGCCCCACAAGTCTTCACCAAATGCATTGCAGTGGTGGCAGCCCACCTCAGGCATCGAGGGGTCAGAATATACCCTTACCTCAATGATTGGCTCTTGGCAGGTTCCACCCAGCAGGAGGTGGAGAGGTTCAGGGTCCTGACCCTCCAGACCTGCTCTCAATTTGGCCTCCTGATCAACTAAGCCAAGTCAGAGCTTGTGCCTTCTCAGGTGATGTGCTTTATCAGGGCAGTGCTCGACCCTTGCTGAACCAGAGCTCTGCTCCCAGTGGACAGGGCAGAGGTTCTCGCCTCCATTGCCCAATCATTTCTGGTTGGACAGTTGCACCCTGCTGGGGACTTTCTGTGCCTTCTGGGTTACATGGCGGCCTGCACCACTGTGGTCCTTTGGGCCAGGTGGCATATGCGTCCCCTTCAGTGGGAGCTGGCCACCCAGTGGACTCCATGCATAGGTCATTTTGACCAGCTGATCACTTTGACCCAGAAGATACGGGACGCTCTCCAGTGCTGGACCGTCCTAGACCGGTTGCAGGAAGGGATCCCGTTTGTCCTCCCCGAGCCGATAGTCATCCTTATAACTGATGCTTCTCTCATGGGCTGGGGAGCCCACACGGGGGACAAAAGGGCCCACGGGTTCTGGACCCCCAAGGAGTCCCATTACCACATCAACCTGTTGGAGCTCAGAGCGGTCAGACTGGCTCTGTCAGCATTTGCTCTGCAGCTCCGGGGGCAAGTGGTTCAAGTCCAGATGGACAATACCATGATCATGTACTGCCTCAGCAAGCAGGGCAGCATGCTTTCCCAGCTGCTGTGCAGGGAAGTGCTCCGCATCTGGACACTCGTGAGCCAACTGGAGGCAGATGATCTAGCCATCCACACGGCAGGAGCCTCGAATCATCTGGCGGATGCTGTCAGTGGCATAGGCGAGACATCCCATGAGTGGTCTCTCCTTCCAGAGGTGGCTTACAGTCTGTTCTCCCACTGGGGCAAACCGTTGTTGGACCTATTTGCCTCCAGGGAAAACACCAAGCTGATGCTGTTTCATGCACACACCTCTCAGCAGGGATCGCTGCAGGAGGATGTCTTCTCGAGGCTGTGGACCCCAGGCTTCTTCTATGCCTTCCCTCCATTTCCCTTGATCCACAGGGTGCTTCTCAAGGTGAGGAGGGACAAGGCACAGGTGATCCCGGTAGCCCCAGACTGGCCGCGCCAGTTCTGATATCCAGATCTCCTCAGCCTCAGCAACAGGCTCCCGAAGCTTCTTCCAGCATGCCAGATCCTGATCTCAGTCAATCAGGGGAAGGTATTCCATCTGGACCTTCAATCCCTGCACCTGGCAGCCTGGTACCAGAGCGGCTAGAGTTCCAGGCTTTGGGTCTCTCCGAGGCTGTACTCACAATAGTGGAAGCATCCAGGAAGGAGTCGACCAGGAAGTGTTATGCCTTCAGATGGAAAAGATTTTCCATTTGATGTCAGGGCAAGGGCTTGGACCCCTTTGTTTTGTCCTGTGGCTAACATTCTAGACTACCTTTGATCTCTGTCCAAAGGGGGTCTTCGGTCATCGACCCTTTGGGTGCACCTGGCAGCCATCTCGGCTTACTGAGCGCAGGCCGGTCAGCAAACAGTGGTGCAGGAGACAGTGGTTGGGTGCTTTTTTCAAAGGCCTGGATCACATATCCCCTCTGGTGCGTGAACCTCCGCCTCTGTGGGATCTACCGCTGGTCTTGGCTAAACTCATGGGCAAGCCATTTGAAGCAATGCACAAGTGTGAGATGTCACACTAGTCATGGAAGACGGCCTTCCTGGTGGCAATCACGTCAGCCAGAAGGACAGGGGAGCTCCAGGTGCTTTCGGTGGACTCCCCTTATCTGGTCTTCCATAGGGACAAAGTTGTCCTGCACCCCCACCCAAAATTCCTCCTGAAGGTGGTGTCAGAGTTTCACCTTAACCAGGTGTTGACTCTGCCTGTGGTCTACCCGAACTACACCTTGGATGCCAAGTACAGGATTCATATTCTGGACCTGAGACAAGCTCTCTTCTATTACAAGGAGAGGACGACAGAAATTCGGGGAGAGGTTCACCAGCTGTTCGTCACCTACGCTGAAGCCGCTTCTGGCAGAGCTGCAGCAAAGTGGACAATCGCAAGATGGATTACATCTTGCATTGATCTCTGCTATAGCTTGGCGGGCAAGGAGCCTCTCATAGGGATAAGAGCTCATTCTACCCGCCATACCGCTGCATCGGTGGCTGCTTCCAGGGACATCCCTATCCAGGAAATCTGTCAGGCTGCCACCTGGAAGACAGCAAACACCTTCATCACCCATTACCACATAGACCTTCAGTCACACCAGGATGCTGGTTTTGGGGCCTCAGTTCTCCAGTCTCTGTTCCCAAAGTAGAGGGTGTGCACCTTGTCTCCCTCCTCCCGGAGAACTGCTAGGAGTCTGCCAAGTAGTGTGGATGAACAACATAGCCACGTCCCTAGAAAAAACAGGTTAGTCACCTGTAACAGTAGATCTTCCACGGAATGGTCTCTTGAAGTAAGTCATTACCTCTGGGAGTTTCCCCTTGGTTTCACTCTCACATGGTAGTTTTCTTCAGCAGTCTCTACCAGAGACCACCCACACGACCTCACTCCCTGGGCTGTACCTATAAAAGTGGGTGGTCCCTGGCAATCTCTGTTCATTTTCCTGCCGGCTTCAGCTCTCACAGCAGCTAGAATACTCTCCTGCTGGTAATCTATGACGTGGATTGAACCCACAGCTTGGGGTGCCTGAGCTTAATACATGGCACCATATTTCTGTGCTCAGACAAGAGTTTTAATGATGGGAGACAAATTCACTGTTACAGACTCAAGGAGCTCAATTAAAAGGCTCCAAAAACATCGAGTCCTCTGCAAGAAGCATTGGAGTGAAGGAAATACCTTCACTGTAAGTCCTGCCTGACTGCCTTTCAACTGTCATATCTGCTAAACATGTACTATCAAGGAGACTTTCTTCGTCGATGGCAGACAAATACTCCATCGACGGCAGGCATTTTCTACATCATCTTTATCAAAGAAACATAGAACAGAGGCTAACACCTCTTCCCGTCGACAGTACACATATCCCCATCGACAGAGGCCACATATATACTCCTCATAGATGGGATGTTCATCCCCCATCGATGGAGGCCTCCTACATGATTCTCGTAGACAGAATATTCATCCGCTGTCGACAGAGGCCTCCTAAGTGATTCTCATCTATGCAAGGCTTATTATTTTTATGATCCACACTACTTGGACAAAAAAAAAAGTTTCTTTTAGCGGTGACCAGGCATTAGTCATCAGAGTCACACATGTAACCTTCTCGAAATGGACTTTGTTTTCAACCAAGGCTGACACCAACGATTACTCATAAAATGTGCAGGACACAAACCTTATGACTCTATCTCAGATTACATGTTTTGAATCTCAAAGATGAGATCTGATGGCTCATAACTATCAATTATCCAGACCATTATTTAGACATCTGTTCACCTGACAGAATAAAGAAAGGACCCACCATACTAACATTTCAGGTTTACACCAGAAAAGACCGCAATCCATGGCATACTTGGGACTCCCTTGTAAATGAGATTACTAATGCAAGATGGATAACAACATCACTCTTTTGCATTCCATAACCTTACCCTAAAACTGGTGCACTATTTACAGCAATACTACCTGACTCTTAAGAGCCACTAGGTTCCATTATGAAACGGATAAATTGTTTCATTTGAAATCATACAAAACATCATTAATTGCTACTTACGTAGCCTATTCATTCCAAATATGGATACATTTCTTTAATGACTTGGCAGACATGGCAAAAAAACTGCACTAACTTGCTACACTGCAGCACTCTAAAATAGTAACATTGTATTATTTGGGTTCCTGCTCCGAACCCCCATATACCTTTCTATACACTGGTTTCATGATTACCTCACTTATCATAAGTTCTGTCTTTTCCAGTGCATGCCACTGAGACCTACCAATTACTCCATTATATGGCTGAATATCAACTGACTTATTACAATACTGATATGCCATACTCTGATCGGGTTTACATCTGCTTAAATCATCTGGCAGTGCCTGTTAGTAGCCAGTCGGGCTTGTTGTTCAGCCATGATTCTATTACCAATATTATAATGGAGTACCTACAGGTAGAATACAACATTTTCTTTTCTACCAGGAAATATGCTGGTCTACTGCATTCGGCACCTACCGGTCCTCAGACTGCACCCTCTATAAGGCAGCATGCCATAACTGGCCACCCCACTGCCATACAACTGCTTGGGAATCTTCCAGAAGTAATGGCTTACTGCAAGAGACCATTCCGTGGAAGATAGATCAGTTACGTAAAGATTTTTGTTGTAACAGTAGATCTTCTAGGAATGTCTCTTGCAGTAAGTAGCTTCCCTCCCTCCATCCCCCTACCATTTTGCAACAGGGCAAAACAATATGGGGTTGGGATGCTATGGTACCTCGGTTCCCCTTGGCCCCTTGCCATCACAAGTTGAAACCGGCGGGGAATGGAGATTGCCAGGGACCATCCACTTTCATAGACACAGCCCAGGAAGTGAGGTCACGTGGGTGGTCCCTGGTATAAGGACTGCTGGAGAAAACTACCTTGTGGGAGCGCCGCCTAGGGGAAACTCCCAGAAGTAATGACTTACTGCAAGAAACATTCCTAGAAGATCTACTGATACGGCAAAGATGTTTGCGTAACTGATCTTTCTAGGAGTGGTATATGTTGTTCATCCACACGATCCACTCAACCTCCCTGGCTGCGATGCACAAACCTGGCTTCCAGCGGGCTAAGATCTGGCATCATGGGGTGGAGCCGAGAGTTATCCCACCTGGGTGGGTGGGAGGAGCCAGCTTGCAGACCTTCTGGCAAGTTTTAATGGGGCAGGGACAGTGCCAAGAAGTGTGGATGAACAACATATACCATTCCTAGAACTACTTTTACAGGTGAGTAACCTGTTTTTTTCTCTCTCTTCTAATCTCAAATAATGACCCATTTTGAAACACTTTACATTATATTTCCTGTGCTACAACACTGGATTAGTGATGCAGCAGTGCTATGTGTTGTACAGAATATCTATGCTGTGTGAAGCAAAATTGCTGTACAGAAATAAAAATCCTCATTGAATACTTTTGAGTAAAATGGTCTAATCTTGAGAAATGGGTGCAAAAGGTGAAATTTGTGAATTTGCATATGTGTATGGCACTTAGGCAAATTCTGTAAAAATAGCGCTGGGCATGAAAGATGTAGAGTTATTAAATCTCCGAACATATGGGGGCCGGCCTGCCGGCGCAGCGGTTTTGCTGCCACTTGCGAAGCCAGTGATTTAGGTTTGGTAGTGAGCCTGGTTTGCTGCAGGGCTGGCCGAGGGGAGAAGGACTGAGTGCCCGAAAGGCTGCTCTCCTTCTCTGGGGGAGGAGTGAGCTGTAGATTCCATTGCTATACCATGAACTGGGTGACCACAGGTGACTGTGCAAGTCAGGGAGGCAGAGAACATACAGGGAGGACTAGACTTCAGTCAAGGTCCAGAGCAACAGCACGTCTCGGCGTGTCCTCACCTCCTTGGACCTCCTTGTGTGTCGTCGTCTAGGGGGAGGAACCAGAACATGGAAAGTGCCCCGCATCTGCACCAGGAGATGGGCCCCTACATCCAGCAGGCACGAATGGACCACCCAACACATTGGACGATGGCTGGGGAGAGAATGACTGGAGGGTCTCCCTCCTACCACCTGGGGAATTATCTGAGGCTGTGGTGGATCCACCATAGCATGGCCAAGTTGCCTTGAGAGTCGCTGAAGGAAGGTGCACAAGTGGTGAAGAAGGGGCATAAATAGCAAGTAAAAAAAAAAAAAAATCTCCGTACATCCGTACATATGGGCACAATACAGGAAGGGGCAAAGTCATGTCAGCATATCGCAGTTTTCCACGGGGATTATAAAACTTTATGAGAAATAAGCTATTTAAACCAGTACACATATATTGTGACTGCAGGGGGTTTGGGGTACTGGTGCCATGATCTATGCAGCGATGACTCCATTAATTTTGCCCGTAGTTCTCCTTTAAAAAAAAAAAAAAAAAGAGATTTTCCTGTGAGAGACAAAACTCAGATTATAGTGTTAGTAGTACCAAATACCGTTTTCCCGAAGTTCACTTGAAAACCTGGACCAAAACTGGTGCACAACATCCTAGCTAGGACATTGGTGTATTTTAACCGTATGCTAAATTAATCTGCATAGGAATGTAAAGCACTTCAGAATGTCCATTTCAAGGAGGACAGGATCACTTTCATTTGGTGTACTTTTTTTTTCTTTTCCTCAGTTGTTTATCCTCCCCGAGTCCTGGCAGGGGCTTTGTCCCTCTGAAGGAGGGACTCTCTTTCAGGTCCTGCCGCCCCGCACTTCGCTGACCCCGGAGATTTCCAGGCTTAGCCCCCCCCCGTGGCGGGGCCAGGAAGGTGGCGCCCCCTCTCTGGAGACCCAGTCCAGAAACCGGGGTCGGCTCTTGGTGCAGTGGACTGTTCTGGAGCCCTGCCAGGCTCTTTTTCCTCCTGTTTTCTCCCGTCCCCCCTCCCTACTGATGTACTTACGTCAGAGCGTGCTTCCCGACCCGTCTTGCCCTCCAGTCATCACCAGAGGGCAATCAGCGAGCTGGACGACATGGGACCCTCCCTCTGAGAGAGGAGAGCAGTCCTCCGGATGCTCTATCCTCTCTCCCCCTGACGTCTCCCGCTCATTCCTGAACCCGGTTCACTGGTGAGGTGTAGCGACCAGCACCTCAACCTCCAGCGCCACTGGGCTGGCCATTTGGTGTACTCTTGTATCTGAATGTGGTATTATTTTGTTTATCTGATATTGTTAATAACAGCATAAGAAGCTTGATGAGAAAACAAGGCCATCTGCCCAGGCCAGCTGCTTCTGTTTATTTAGGTCATATATCCATTTCCCACCTGAGAAAAAATAGCTAATTTCTTTCCCTCTAAGTTCTATTCCGTTCTTTTTGAAAACATGTTGCTACTGTTGCCTTCTGTTGCTGCTCTTAGCAGTTTTTGTAGATCATTTAGCAAAATTCTTTTAGTGCCAACCTACCCTTTTTACTTTTGGTGTGCACGTGCACCAAACAGTGTGCTTTCACTGAGAGGGGATTTTGGGGGGGAGGGTGTCACTGCTGAACCCATTACAGTTCAAAATCGCAGGGGTTCGGCAGTCCAGACCAATGACCAGGCATTGTAGTAGAGACAACACTCACTGCTTGCTGGGTGGAAACTTTGTGTATTTCAAAGGACCGAAGTCATTCCAATCAGAGAGGGCTTTGATCCTTTGATTTGCATGAAGCTGGCTGGTCAACAAGCAGCTGATCAGCTTTCAATGTCTGGAGCCTCTCTTTGTCGATGAACATCGAGGGATGCTGGGTAAGCAGGCGGAGTGACGCGTTCCGGTCAGACCCCCCCACCCCAAGCTTCGAATGTGCCGCGGTGAACAAAGGAAACCTACTGTACTAGTTGGCAGCTTTTTAAAACGTGCATTGTAGGCAGCGGAAAGAAATGGTAACCTGAACTGGAAAATGCTTCACCCTCACTTACAGCCCAGTGCAATAATTGTTCAATTTGATCTGGCAGTAGCCAAAAAAAAAAAAAAATGCATGCAACCATCCGTAGACTGGACTGTTTAGTGTGTCTGGTGTGTTCCTTGTGGCTAGCCTGAAGATTTCTTGTTCAAGCCTACCTCGTTGCCAGTAAAAGCTTTTTTTTTTTTGGAAATTGAAGTTTATTGAAGAGCTTTTCATTTCCCTTTACTCTCACAATTAAATCCATGCATTAACAAACAGACATAAGTCCATTCCTACTCACATGCACAGGAATATATTTAAAGACAAAGGAGAGAAACCAAGGAAAGAATAGAGAGTTCAAGCTGAATAAAAGGGAGTGGACAGAACGAGAAACAGAAAAAAGAAGAAAAGGGAGAAGTCCCAAGGGGGGGGGGGGGGAATGCCTACTTATTCTATAAAGAACTAAATAGGAGAGATAGGAAAAAAAAAAAAGGACGACCAAGAACTTGATCCTTTACATGTCCAATATAAATGTATACTATCATAACTTTAAGCATTTAATTAACAATTGATAGTAGGGTCTCCCTCCAAAAAAGGGGGGTCAACCCAAACACATCATCCTAGTTATCCACAAGTATAACAAACTCCCTATAAAAGGGGACAATGGTCCAAATCCATTACTATGTATATGATGCCTCTTTAATGTAATGGGGCCTCCCAACACTGTCCCACAATCCACCTTTCTAAACCAGGGTAAAAAGACAGCATCATGTATATCTTGTTATAATTTCTAATACAGGTATCTTTTCCCGGAGAGCCATGAATTGCATAAAGGGATACCATTTATCCTTAAATTTCTCCATGGAGAATCTTAATTTGGCTGTTAAATACTCCATATCTAGAATCTTGGTACAAATTCTAAACCAGGAGGAGAGAGTAGGCTTGTCAGAGTCTGCCACCGCGAGGTTGATAGACTTATATGCTGCCGTTACTAGGATCCCAAATAATGAGCGGAAGATCTTGATGACAAAGGGAGGACACAAACCCAGCAACCAGTATTTTGGGAGATCTGGCAAGCTGGTCTCAAAATCAACTCAAATGCATCTTTTATTTCCCTCCAGAATTCCTGCACAATATCACATTCCCAGTAAATATGGAAATATGTACCAACCTGCTGACAATTTCTCCAACAACGGTCAGAGTAATGCAGTCCGAAATGCTTAGTTACCACCGGGAACCCTGAAAAATCTCATAATAAATTTCCTACGAAATTCCTGCCAGTACAGGGATGAAGTGGTGGTTTGTACTGCTCTCCAAATTTGAGACCAGTCTGTCTCAGTGAAACAATAATTGCAGTCTCTATGCCACACCTCTTTGATGCTCTGTACTGGGTCTGCCTCTGTATTGTACATCGCTTTTACTAATTTAGAGATCATACTTTTTTGATGTGGGGATTTAATTAGGGAGGATAAGATTGAACGCACTGGATTGCTTAAGGAATCTGTGTTAAATTCAATCGCGGCGTGTACATTTGCTTGAATGTAGTGCCTTAACTGAAGATATCGAAAAAAATCCTTTTGTTGTAAACTGAATTCTATTCTTAATTGCTGAAAGGTTTTAATTGAGTTTTGCTCAAAGAGTTGACCTAAACTGGAAAGGCCCACCCTTGCCCATTGTTGAAAACCCAGATCCCAATTACGTGGTCCAAAATCTAAACAACTTAATATGGTTGTATTTGGGTTAAGCTTTAAACTGATACCCAGCTTAAGGTGTATATCCTTCAAACTTGGGGAAGAACCCTTGTAAGGGGGTTCCTAAACTCCAGCAATCTCAGTCTAGGGGAATCTAAATGTATTAAGTCCCTGGCCTTTCCCACGGGAAGATCGGCCTCCTCAATCTGGGCCCATTTTGGTGGAGGAACACGGTCCAGGGCTACCAAGGTCTGCAACTGGGAGGCCCAGAAATATTTCTGAATATCGGGTATCCCGAAGCCACCGTTCTGCCTAGGGGCCACCATGGTCCTCCACCTTACCCGTGGCTTCTTTCCTAACCACAGAAATTTGGAAAGAGTGGATCTTAAGTCCTGCCAAAAGCTTCTCAGGGGCTTATATGGGATGGCGCTCAAAATAAACAGTAAACGTGGAAGAATATTCATACGTATCGTTTCCCTTCTCCCAGAAAATGAAAGGGGGAGCTCTCGCCATCTGTTACAGTCCTCTCTAATCTCTTGGAGTATTTTCAAGTGATTTGTAGAGTATAGGGTTTGAAAATCCCTAGGAATCCATACCCCTAAGTATCTAAACCCAGACCTACACCACTTGACTTGTATCTCAGGTAAAGGATGGCCCCAAACACCCCCCAGAGGGAACAGCTCTGATTTATCTGGGTTAATTTTATAACCTGAAATAGATCCAAACTCCTTAAGAAAGGTAAGAATTCTGGGAATTGCTATTAATGGGTCTGAAACATATAACAGAGTATCATCTGCATATAATGAAATCTTGACTTCCACACCCCTAATCTGGAGGCCTGTAAAAGATCAGATTGCCTAATATACAGGGCCAAAGGTTCTAAACTAAGGGCAAATAGGAGAGGGGAGAGGGGGCAACCTTGCCTAGTGCCCCTCTGTATATCAGATTGGTTGGAGATCATCCCATTCACCCGGACCCTGGCTCTAGGCCTGGAATATAAATTGGAAATCCATTTACGAAATTTATCTCCAAACCCAAAGCCTCCCATTACTAAGTCTAGATATTGCCAGTTTAAGCGATCAAACGCTTTTTCAGCATCCAGTGCTAATACAGCCGAAAGTGACGAATTTAGTGGGTGTTGAGCTGAGGCAATCACATTTAGTAATAACCTAATATTATCTTGTATGTGTCTATCAGGTATAAACCCAGTCAGGTCTGGGTGGACCAGGAATGGGACCACTTTCTGTAGTCGTACATCGATTATTTTAGTAAATATTTTGGCGTCCTGGTTAAGCAGTGAAATGGTTCTATATCCAGCACAAGATGAGTGGTCTTTACCTGGTTTGGGTAAAACTGAAACCAGGGCCTCCCCCCATGAGTCCGGCAGGGATTCCGGTTCCTGCACCACATTACAGATTCTGGCAAGAAGCGGGGATAAAAGGTCCGAAAATCCTTTATAGAATTCCGAAGTGAATCCATCTGGACCAGGGGTCTTGCCGGATCGTAGGGTTTTAATGGCCGCCCCAATCTCTTCCACAGTAAAGGGAGCCTCAAGTGCCTCTCTCTCTCTGGGTTTCCGACAGGACCGGCATTTCCAACCCTCGTAAAAATTTCTGGATTTTCTCCCTATGTTCTTGTGTTTCATCATTTGAATAAAGTTGTTTATAAAATTCTGCAAATTCTTGGGCGATCTCTCCCGGGAGACTCTTATAGGGGAATTTCCAGGGGTCCCTACTAACCTTAGCTACATATCTATCAGCAGCCTGTTTCCGAAGCCTTAAAGCAAGTAATTTACCCGCCCTCTCTCCCCTCTCGTAATAATGTTGCCCTATATATCTAAGAGAATTTTCCACCCGTCTCTGCAACAAATCATTATAAGTATTCCTGGATTCTAATAGTTTCTTAAGAGTGGATTTAGATCCTGTGCGTTTATGTAGTGTTTCGAGGGTGGCAATTTCTTTGAGCACCTCACTAACACGGGCTTGATATTGCTTATACTTATAGGAGGAATAGGAAATTGTATGACCCCTCACCACTGCCTTTAAAGCATCCCAAATATATTTAGGTTTGGAGAGCCTCATTATCTGCTAAATAACACTGGATGACTTTTAGTAGAATCGACATATTGTTTATCATTAAGAAGTCCAGGATCAAACCTCCAGATACCCCTCCCCTTCAACATTCCCCGATGAAGTTTGGCCTTAACCATGGCATGATCTGAAATCGTAATCGGGAGGATGGATATATCTTTAAAAGTATGCAAATCGCTTCTGTGTGTGTAAAATCTATCCAGCCTAGAATACATCTTTGAGGCCCGCGAGTAAAAGGTAAAGTTCTTAACTGAGGGATTAGATTGTCTCTGGGGGTCTGTTAACCCAGCCTCTGCAAGCAAACTACGAAGCAACTTGGAGCATGATTTAGAGTTAAGGGCTTTAGTTGAGCTCCTATCCAAGTTGACATCTTCTACACAATTCCAGTCCCCCATCAAAATAATTTGTCCCGGTGGTAACTTTGCAACTGCATTAAATAGGGATCGTAGGAACTCTCCGGAGGGTGGGGTAGGAGCGTAGACCCCGACTAAATGCAAGGTTTGGCCCTTGTAATTCCCAGTGACAATCAACTGATGACCCGTACCTGAATTGTTGACTGAGTGAATTTGGAATGGGAGACCTCTGCGGAATAATATGGCCACTCCTCCTTTTTTAGAATGAGGGTGCTCATCAGAACACACCGACCCCACCCAGTCCCTTCACAGTTTCATATGCTCTCCCCTGGTTAACCTGGTCTCTTGCAAGCAAGCAATATCACATTTTTCTCTTTTAAATTCAGTTAATACCTTAGCTCTCTTAATGACATTATTAATGCCCTTAACATTTAGTGAGCATATTATCATATCAGACATATTATTAATCTTCAATAATAAATAACAATTTATAAGCATCCTATTTCTATTTATATATTTGTGACACTGATTAGTGTCCCGAGGCATCCTCCCCAAAACATAAAAAGAGAGAGAGTGATAGAAGAAAGAAAGAAAGATAACATAGTATTAGACAAAACTTTTTAGACCAATACTTGGTCCAGAAATCTGCGGTATCCTGCCATGGAGAGTAAACAACAAGCCTCCAGTGCGGGATGGCATTGACAACAGGTCTATGCTAGAACTATTATTGTTAGCCATGGCTCCCATCCAAGCCATTCTTCAACAGCCTAACAGGTGCCCGGCAAGGATTAAGGCGGTGTAGATCTGCCAAACCCCCTTAAGGGAACAACACTCCGTCAGGAGTGAAAGGGCCGGAAATAGCCCCAGAGCCCTGGGGTATTACCCGCCTGCACCCTCAGTGGATCTTAAGTGTGGATCTTTCCGGGAGGGGTAGAGATATCCAGCTTACCCCTCAAGGTACCAACATATTTAAGGAAAAAGTAGTATTTTCCATGAAAAGAGAATCCATTGTAACCAAAATTTGGTGGGGGAGAGGAAGAGGGGGAAAAAAAAAAGGGGGGGAGAGACTTCAACCTTTGTATTGGGTGGTTGCCCAGTGGTATAATGGCCAAACCCCAAATCATAAGAATGCCATAAGACCCCCTCCAATCTCCCTTCATCCTTTTATCCACGAATGGAGCCAAGGGAGGAATACGACCATATCCTTTGGCCTTTAAACCTTTCAACCCTGCTTCATGACTCAAATAAAGAGAGTCAGTGTATTTTGTCGATTCCCTAAGCAAACCCATCCTTACCCACCTCAGGAAGAATTCAACTGCCTACTCGGAGATTTCTCCTCAGATTTGGAGGAAAGCGCGCGCTCTGATTCTGCGATGATCCTGTTGGAAGAACAGGAACCGAGCCGAGAAATCTGGAGGGCCTATGTCCCACAGGAGAACTCAAACTTTATCGGACTCGAGATAGTCCGACTAAAAACCATATCCGTCTTCCCAAGTGGGACAAAAGAAAAGGGCCCCCTCGGCCCGCCATTAGAATGCCGAACTATAATACGGACTCACCATGTTCTACCCCTCTGGGGGGGAACCTGAAGGATCCATAAAACACCAGGGTGGGAAAACAGATCCAAGACTCGAAAGGGAAAATTAAATATAAACATAAGGGACCCACCCCTCCCAAAAGCCCAGCGAGCTTCCTTATCCCCCACCAAAAAGGGTTTTAAATTTTATAATAAGTAGAGCCTGCACGTATTACGTCATCTGGCGATCCAGATAGGCAGGTAAGTGAAACAACTTTAGGTATTCAACATCTGATCTGGGAGCTAATTTCTGAAAAATAATGGGGATATTAGAAATCATAACCTCCAGCAACACCAGGTTGAAATATGAACAATGTCAATTAACCCAAGTTCGCTCCCTTCATATTGAAGGTTTCTCTCTGGTAATCCATCTGGCAAGGTCCGCATGCAAAGGCAAAACAGTATCCGCTCTCCGGTAAGCCCGAGTACTATTCTTTGATCCTGGCACTGTTGACCATAGCAATCTCTCAATCTCCTTTTCGGCTATTTCTTCTTTCATATCTGGAATCTGGATATCGTTTGAGCACAGAAAGTCCTTGGCCAGGAGGAGTGTATTGAATGTTTTCTGCCCCTCCGGTAGGTCTACCCACAATCTGGCTGGGTATCGCAGTTGGGCCTTGAAGCCCTTCTCTCTAAATTGTTTCATGACCCCAAGCACTTTTCTCCGGCGCTGGGCCAAGGTGGGGGGGAAATCCTGATCCACATACACCTTTATTCCGTCGAAATTGAGGTCTTTCTTACCCCACACCAGACGCAGGACCTTTTCTTTTGTAGTGTACTTGAGGAATTTAATTAAAATAGCTCTCGGAGGAGCCCCTTGCTTAGGCTTAGGGGCAAGGGTTCTGTGCGCCCTCTCAATCTCCAATTGAGTTTCTTCCTCGATCTGTAATTCCATTTTCAGCCAGCAATCCATGAAGGAGATCGTATCTGCCTGCTCTGCTCCTTCTGGGATTCCCACAACCCGAATATTGTTGCGTCTAGAGCGAGCCTCGGCATCTTCAGCTTTGGCTGACAGCGCTTTCTCTCTTCCATACAAAAATGCCAGGGACCTACCAAATGCCATATGTTCAGCCTGCAGCCCCTCTACCTGCTGTTCGACTGCCGTAGTTCTGGACTCCAATTTTTTAAAGTCCTTTTGGATGTCCGTTACTTTGGCATCAATTTTATGCAGCAAGTTAATAATCTTCCTAGATTCTGCCCTCGTATTTGTTGAGCCAGAGTCCGAGCCTGAATCTTAAGCTCTGGATGCAGAAAGCACAGATGAGCGCGAGGGTGCCGGGCTGAGGCCTGCTGGTTGTCTGCTTGCTGTACTCGTCAAAGCCATTTTTTGCACTTGGGAACCTCTTCTTTTTGTGCGGACCATTCCCGATCCTTTCTTGCCCCTTTATCTGGATCTTTTGGATATAGGATGTGATCGATAGATGTCGGATTCTCTCAGAAAGCTAATGCTGGTTACTGGTGCGGGAAACTAAGCAGCCATTCCCGCCAGCTACGTCACCGGAAGTGTAAAAGCTTTTTTATTCTTACATCAAGAAAGCAATCTAGAAATTTAAAAAACCAAAGCAAGCAAGAAATATGGAATGAAATACTAGTAGCACCTGTGATCTTGAAAATCTGTAGAGTGCTGACCTGTGTTCACTTTAGCAACCACCGTGTGACAGGGTTAAATAAGGCCCTGCACCATTTGGTGTGCAGAAAGAGTTTAAACTCAAGGTCTGTTCTATCCTCTCTTTTTCTGTCTCTTCTCTGTCTGGTTGCCAAACCAAATTTTCTTGTGAGACCTAGTATTTGCTGAAATCGCATTTTTATATGCTTTTGTATATGAGTTCACTGACTTTGCATTTTTATTTGTTAGTTCTCTTTGTATCTGTGATCCTCAGGACCTGCTTGCAAATGAGCGGTCTCAATGGTGTTATCCTGGTAAAATAGAATTTAATTGAATTGATCACTCTGGTTTCACAGTTCTCGCCTCTCGCTATCTCTCTGCCTCCCTTTGCTATTTCAGTCTTTTCTTCCCCCCCTTGCATATCTGCAGGTATAAAAATATATGTGACTCTTTATGTGGAAATGTCACTGATACTGGGATCCCTTTGTTTAAAAATGTATATAGTGCCGGCCCAGTGGCGCTGAGGGTTGAGGCGCTGGACGCCACACCTCGCGCTACGCTAGCGACCTGAGTTCGGGAGCGAGCTCAGGGGTCGGCAGGGGGCAGGTGAGAATTGAGCACCCGCTGGGCTGCTCTCCTCCCCAAGGGAGAAGATCGGGGGAGTCCCGGTGTTCCAGCAGCTCCTGGTGGAGACTGGGAGTGCTGTAGCACGCTGGGCAGCACGCAGATAATGTGACCTGATGCAAGGCAGGGTTACCGTGCGCTGTTGCGTCAGGGGCGTGCCCACTCTGGGGGGGGGACACAAGCACCAGAACAAGGAAAAGCTTGGTCGGCAGGGGTAGGCGATGGCATCTGCCCCCATGCCCGCAGCCGATCACAACCTGCTTGACCTCCCAGGTTCCTCCACCCGGGTCCTCGCCCACACTGACTGACTAAGAAGAGTGCCCAAGAGAGGGGCAGCCCCACCCCGGAGGGGTTAAGCTGGGAGTGCCGAGTGTGGTGTAGAGTAGGAGGAGAGAGAAGGTACAGGCAAGGAGGACTTCAGGTTGGGCAGGAACTGGCAGGATGTCTGAGAGAGGCCCCTGCTGACCGTGACCAGAGGGAAAAATAAGTGTAAAAAAAAAAAAAAAATGTATATAGTTATGTTGGACTGTTGAAATGATTGCAGAAAGCTATTTGGAACTCAAGAGGTTAACCCAAGATGCAGTTTTTAAGCCTTTTGCAGAGCTGTAAACAAGAGGTCAGTTCTGGGTCACTATGTTCTTTTTTCTGCACCTGTAAGGAATGAAACTTACAAGAACATTCTGTGAAAAGCAGAACATCTCTTTACGAGGTTCCCAGGCAAAGATTTATAAAAAAAGAAACCATGCTTTTGCTAGAGAGACAAGGAGAGCGAGATACTGAGAGACTGAAATTTGGAATTAAGATATGCTCTCAGAAGGACTCGGGTTTTCTCTGTACTGCCTTTGTAAATAGTTATACTGAATAATTTATCTTTTTTATTTTGCTGTTATTGAGAAAAATAAAACACTGTTTGCGAATTTTGAAACTGCTCCTGGTTTTCCTGTGCTTCCTGATTTATGCCTCGATGACGTGCTGGTTTTCTCCTAATATTGTGGTCTGGTCTGGCATACAAATTGTTCACCTTGTAGCTGCAAGTGACAACATTTATATATAAAAAAAAAAAAAGTGGTTTGGTACACTGTACACTTTGCCTTATACTAGTTACTGGCTTTCTGTAGAAACATCAGTTCTGCTATTGTAAATAATTTGGCATAGGCATACTAGTGTGTAAATTACCTATAATGGAGTCAAATAAATCTTTGGGGCACAGTATTGCATAATTAAACCATCCTGTGAACAAACAAACAAGCTTGGCTATAAGAATCTCATTTAGTGGTGATACACCCTAACAGGTCCATTGAATGTATGGCCTTGAATGCACTTAATTCTTCTTTCTAACTGAAAGTAAGCTAAATCCTGGACTTAAGTTGTGGCCTAGTTCTACAAATAAGTGGGTTCTTATTTTGAAGTTAATTGTCTCAGCCATTTTAACAGCCCATCGGGGGCGCATGACCATTGTATGAAAGACTGACTTTGTCTAACTTTTGGCTTACATTTAAATGACTGTGCCTCTCCAGTTAGTATTCTGCACCATTCATCCTGTGGGAGCTGTAATTTAAATTACTATACAGCAGGTTGTGGGAAAAAGAGTAAGTGTCCCCGAGGTTCATTACTAATTTGACAGTGATTTGCCCATTGAGCCCAACAGAAGGACTTTAGCCGAGTTAAATTAAACAAAAGAGACTTGGCCATCAAGCATTAAATTTGATTTCTTAGGAACCATTGAGGTGCCAAGTTACATTGCCACTTACGAAGAAGGCAGTATAGCATAGTGGTTAACGGCATTGTTCTGCAGATCTGTAGACCTGGGTTTGAATCCCATAAGCCCCCACTTGCATACTGTGTGACCCTGAGCAAGTCACTTAACTTCCCTGTGCTCCCAGGTCGCACCTGGAAACATGCTGTGGCTTAGTGTGCTATTCCTGGTTAAACAGTTTCCCCTTTCTCTTACGAAGGATCCAGGAGTTAGCTAATGGTAGGGGACACAGAGTTACTAAATGGGTTAATTTTAAACTAGAATACTCACTGCCTGTTAACAGCTCAAAATTAAGTTTGATGTACTTTTACTTAGTTGCTTTTCTGATATTCACAAGAAGTTAAGATGAGGAGTGAAACACAAACAAAAAGCCAGCCTGTCATTGTGTCTGTTAAACCCTGTAAAACAGAAAAACGTCCATCGATGTCTGTTGCGCCATTAGTCACCCCCACCCAACCCTCCCACCCAGCACCCACCCCCAAGCCCTTACTTAGCCCATACACTGTAATCCTCTCTAGACCACAGACATGACTTAACTCTTCAACACTGGAATGCGAACTGAGGAAATCAGGTATGCAGGTCAATGTATTTTAATGGGGTTTTAAACTTGGTAAGTTTTGAATATTTTGGCCCCAAATTTTCAACATGCCATTTTTGGGACCCCACCTCATGAACAGTGGCACTGAAATTAGGCAAATCTGTCCCAAAATGTGATTTCTTGGTTGCTGTGCAAAGTCACCTTTTGGGCAGGAGTTGAAAAATGTTTCTGCCCTTATTCATGAGTTGGGGTCATAAGAAGGTTATGTTGAAAATTTGCCATAAAAATATATAAAAAAAAAAAAAAAAGGTTATGAACCTGCATTGAAATTTACAAATGCAGGCTCGTCACTTTAGTATTTCTCAATATTTCTACCCCAAATTTTCAACATACTCATTTCTTCACAGCACCTCATGAATGTGATAGCTGCCATTTTTCAAATCCTGGCCAAAATGTGTTTTCATACCTGTGGCGTGGAATGATGTTTTGGTGGCGTGAAATTACATTTTGTTGAGGACTTGAATATTTTTCACCTACCTGGTTCATTAGGTGTAGTCGTAAGAAGGCTATGCTTAAAAGCTGGTGTACAAATACATTAACATGCCCAGGTTATGACTGAATGTTACACTATTTCAGTGTTCATTCATAATGTTAATTTTCAATATTTTGACCCCAAACTTTCAATGTGGCCACTTTTTTCACACCACCTCATAAATGTGACGTGTCATTTTTAAAATCCTGGACAACATGCATCTTTGCACCTCTGGTGCAAAATGACATTTCACTCAATATACTATCAACAGTACATGTCATGTCGACAAGGCAAATCTTAAAACAAGTATCTTCAAAAGTTGGAGTCAAAATTAAAAAAAAAAAATTGTTTAACGAACATCAAATGTTTGGCATTGCAAATGATTGTTTTGTAGCCAAGGCTTCCTTTGTTTTTTGAGTTTGGTAGCAGCTGAGTTCATTGATCATCTTTCCCCGTTTTCTCACATTGACATTCTGTATACAGTCCCAGCTCAGTCACCTTTTCTCTGAAGTATACAGACCTAATCTGTTTGGTATTTCTGAATAATGCAGTCTGAAGGAAAAAAGTTACTCTGTGTCCTAACCCTAATGTCCTGGCCTGGCAGTATAGCCTAGAGCACTGAGCTGCGAATGAACTTGGTACACCCAGCAGACCTGGGTTTGATTCTCACAACCTCCGCTTGCACACTGTGTCACTCTGAGCAAGTAAGTTAACCTGTCTGTGCTCCTGGGTCCCCCCTGTAAACTAGCCTTGTGCTCAGTGGGCCTTACCTGGTTACTGAAGAATAATGCAAAGTACACTTCTCAAGTATGTGCACAGTAGTTATTAGCTTAACACTGAATTTGAGTAACTACTGAAAATAAGGGAAGCATTTTGCTTGTAACCCTGTGTGAAGTGTCTATATGTCACTGAGGGATGAAATCTGGGGCCCCATATACAACTGCAAAAAGTGTATTGGCACGAAATATAGAAAACAGGAACCCAAAGTGGCACCACACTTTTGGGGCATACACAAAGCCAGTGCCATGTCACTGGGATGGTGAACACCACCCCCCCATGGCAGTGTGGCTTGGCACTAAATGTAGATTAACTGATTGTGGTGTAGTGCGTGCAGCAGAAGTGTGCACCAAATACCATGCTGTTGGCAACAGCCACACGGATGTGGCCTGAGCATGGTATAGTGGCAGTTGCTTGGGGTCCTATTCCTGGGCCAACAGTGCCACTGCTGTACTGGTACCCTCACTTTAATGCTTGCTTTTGGGATGACTACTTCAGCACATGCTGCATATTGCTTGGTGTTGAGTCTGAGCCCCAAACAGTCGCACAACATGGAAAATACATTCCTTGGTGTTCAGTGATTCTCACTTCCACCAATCCTTCCAAACCCTATCCCAGTCCCTTACCATGCTGAAAGTTTGGTTTTGGTTTTAATAGTTCTTTTTTTTTTTTTCTTCTTCTTCTCCCTCTATTTTTCCTCCTCCTCCAGGGCTACTGCTGTTGTCGGGCAGCTTCGGCTCTCTCCTTGAGAGAGGTCTCACCCACACTCGATGAGCTGCATTGTTCACTCCTGACCCTCAGCCCGGTACCCCCCCAGTACACGAATTCAGTTTGGCCAGCAGTGCTGAGGGTCAAGAACACAGCTCGGGCATCATGGACCCTGCAGCATCCCCCCAATCCAGTATTTGCTTTTTCCTCCCTCTGTCACTCCCCATTGCCGGGGCACAGATGTAAGCGTGCGCACATTATGTGTCCCATGGCACCTTCCCATCCATTGGCATCCTTGACCCACACTACCCTTAGGCCTCCACCTGCGGGCAGTCATTTGGTGGAACTGCCAATCCACCCTCCCTGGGAGAGGACAGCTATCCTCCTGACATTCAATCTTCTCCCTCCCCAGCTGACTCCCGATGACCCTCTTGCACTGCGAACATGGGTCACTGGCATGGCTGGAGGTAAGGCATGGATGTCTCAGCCCTCCAGGCCACTGATCCGGATAGTTTTAGTAGTTCTATAGCAAAGGGGGATGCGGTGCCGATAAGTGTCTGAGCATGGCGTGGCAGCTCCTTACTACCCTGGATCCTGCATTTCCATGCTCTGTGCAGTTGCAGTGCACTTAGCTACAGTGTGAGAAAAAGACTTGCACACCTGTAGGGCATAAAACAATGGAGGGCATAACTGTTTACTAGTGCAAAGTGGTCATTGTCACCACTGTGTGTCAGTAAACATCGACTATGTATGGGACCTCAGCTGGGTAGCAAGTTATTGCTGTGCATAAACAGTTTTACTGCAAGTGGTCTACTGTGCTTTTATATGGAAATCTATACACTTCCAGATGCTGTTGTACCATGGAAGTGATATCAGAATGCTGTTGTACCATAGTAATGCTGTCAGAACACAGTTGTACCACAGAAGTGCTGTCAGAACACAGTTGTACCACAGAAGTGCTGTCAGAACACTGTTGTACCACAGTGGTGATGTCAGAACACTGTTGTATTGAAGTAGTGGTGTCAGAATGCTCTTGGACCACAGTAGCGATGTCAGAATGTTGTTGTAGCACAATAGCAATGTTTGAATGCTGTTGTACCACATTAGTGATGAAAGAATTTTGTTGTACCACAGTAGTGATGTAAGAATCTTGTTGTACCACAGTAGCAATGTCAGAATGTTGTTGTACCATTGTAGCGATGTCCAAATGCTGTTGTACCACAGTAGCGATGTTAAAAAATCTTGTACTGCAGTAGCAATGTCAGAATGTTGTTGTACCACGGTAGCAATGCCAGAATGTTGTTGTACCACAGTAGCGATTGTTAAAATCTTGTACCGCAGTAGCAATGTCAGAATGTTGTTGTACCACAGTAGCGATGTCCGAATGCTGTTATACCACAGTAGCGATGTTAAAATGTTGTTGTACCACGGTAGCGTTGTCACTACTATGATACAGCAGTATAGGATCCCATGCTTATTAAGATTCCTCATGCTTACATACACCGCAGATTCTTTGTTATGAAGATATCGGCAAGACTGAAAACATCCCAAGTGAATTATTTCTTGACAGAACAGCTACTAGAAATGTTGCCAGCTCATGTAGCTGTAATTATGATGTTTAAACGTTTTTTGGATCCAGTTGGGGAGCCTCTTATGGATACAAGAGTGTTACCTTGCACATTCTTAGCACTAGAGGACTGAGAACCAAAGGTGAGCAGTTCTGTGGTGCTAAGGATGCAAAAAGGTGACACTCTTATTTTCATAAGAGATCCTCCAAATGGACCCATAACATTATTATAGATAACTAAACTTTTTTTTTAAGTCCTTTTTTCAATATTTAAAATGCTGGTGATTATGAGCGGTCAGCGAGAAGCCCATTACAGTGACACAGCGCATGAGATACTGTTATGGTAATAAGAGTACCTCATGTGCAGCTGAAGGAAGCATTGCGATTGGCTGGGGATGCTCCCATGATCTATAATGCTGTTTATTTGACCACAGTTCAAGACAGAGTTGTAATAAAGGTAAATGTGTTAAAACAGACATGCTATACAAGATAATGTATGGGCAGCCATATACAACAAGACTGATGTTTCCATCTTGGGCTGAGATGACATGATAGAGACTCCACTCATTTACTCCCGGTGGCCATTTTGGGTCAGTTCTAACAGTGGATGGTTCTGACGTCATAAAGCATTTATGGGAACAAATGAGTTAATTAAGCATGGAATAGGCAATAAGGGAATCTCGGGGGGAAAGTGGTGGGGAGGGGTAGTGGACCGGAGATAAAGTAGAATCTGCAGTGATACTGTAGGCAGGAAAAAATGGGCAGATTGTGGGCCAAGCAGTCCTTATCTGCCAGTAACTTCTGTTTCAGGCTTTGCTCTTGAGGCTTGTGATGTCATCTCACCCCTCAATGGAAACACAGCCTTGTTGTGTATGGTTGCCCATACATTCTATATGTGTAGCTGCTGATGAAATGTGTGTAGTTTTGTTCAGTGTTGCCAGAAAACATTTCCCTGTGTAGTCTTAAACTGATCCCTGTAAACATTTTCAATCTCCTCAATATCCTTTGTTTGTAATACACTGAGCATAATATTTGAGATGTGGCTTTACTAATTCCTTTTCCAGTGCTGGACTAAATAAATGACACTGACCTTATTTTATTTTATTTTTTATTTTATTTTAACATCAGTTTAACAACCTTTGAGCCAGGGGCTCATTTACAAAGGTACCTCGTCACATAGAAGACAAAAAACAGAGGTACAAGAGACAACAGATAATCAGCAATACAGGTTCACAATAAGTGTCAGTCAATGTTACAGGTATTTCAGAGACATAAATACTATATACAGGCGAGTTACAGTTAAGAGATAGGATAGTGGATAAAGGAGGATCAGTTAAGAAGACGGATAGCAGAGGATGGGAGGGGGCCCAGAGAGAGGAGAGTGGGCAAGTGAGGGTGCCGAGTAGGGAGGAAGAGTGCTGCTCAGTGAGCATTGTCAGGGGGAGGAGGAGATTAAGGGCAGCAACAGCTGCGTGAGGTGAGCAGGTGATTTCTGAGGCTGTATTTAAAACATGCTAACGAGGGAGCGTCAGAGATTCCAGCAGGGAGAGAGTTATACCAGGCGGTAGCTCTGTAGGGGAATGCCCTTTGGTCTTGTGTGGTCCTAGCCCTTGGTATGACCAGTGTGGTTTTGCAGGAGCTGCAGGTGCGCACTGTGGGATTAGCCCGGTGGATTGAGTCAGATAGGCCGGGGGGGATTGGCCATGTAGGGCTTTATAGGTAAGTTGGCAGGTTTGGTACATGAGGCGCTCATCCAGGTTGAGTACAGTGGCCATGGAATAAAGAAGACAGGTGTGGGTAAGTCTGTGAGCACTGGTTATAAGTCTACAGGCTTTAAGTGTAAGGTGTACCGTGCGCCGGGCCGTCTGGTCTACCGCACCATAGACAGGAAGGCCATAGTCGATTAGGGATATAACAGAGGAGATGACTGCCAGGCGGAGGGCGTCAGAGGGGAGGCAGTTTTTGTGACTGTAAAGGATACCCAGCCGTGTGTTGGAGGCAGAGGTCAGGGCAGAGATATGGTCATGAAAAGAGAGGGCTGGGTCAAAGGTTATACCAAGGTATTTATAGGAGTGAACAGGTTCGATAGGGAGATTGCGGGTGGAGTGGACAGAGAGAGGAAAGTTGCTGGACTTATTTTGGGGGTGGGCAAAGAGCATGGCTTTGGTTTTCTTTAGGTTGATGACGAGTCGGTGCTCAGTGAACCAGGTCTCAGCAGCATTGTAGGCTTGCTGAAGAGAGTTCTGGAGTGAGATGGGGTTACTATCAGAGGCAAAGAGTACCGCATCATCGGCGTAGAGTAAGATCTTTCCTGCACATTCACTGGGTAGGGAGTTGAGGAAGAGGGAGAAGAGTAAGGGTCCGAGAATAGAGCCCTGAGGGACTCCTGAGTGGATAGGGCAGGTGCTGGAAAGAGTTACACTGACTTTCACACGTTGCGAGCGGGCTGACAAGTAGCTGGCGCACCAGGAGACTGGACCAGTGGCAAAGCCCAGATGGTCAAGGGTAGCTAACAAGAGAGGATGTGAGACAGTGTCAGAGGCTTTTGATAGGTCAATGAATACAGCACCAGCCAAGGAGCCAGAGTCCAGTGAGGTGTGAAGGAAGTTAGCGAACTCCAGGAGTGCAGTATTGGTGCTGTGGCTGGCTCTGAACCCATGCTGCTCAGGGCAAAGGACATCATATTTAGAGAGGTAGTCAGAAATTTGGGTGGCCACAATTTTCTCTAAGGCTTTAGAGAGGGGAGAGAGGATTGAAATAGGCCGGTAGTTACCTGGAAGCGTCCCGTCACCACCCTTGTGGATAGGGGTAACAGCAGCGACCCTCCAGACAGAGGGGAATTGCCCTAGGCAGAGGGACTTATTAAAGAGGCAGGTGATAGGCGAGATGACCTGGTCCAGGAACTGACGTAGAAGACAGGGATCTAGGGAGTCATTATCAATAGTGTTGCTCTTTAAGGCTTTAAGCAAGTATGGCCTGACTTCTTGAGCGGTGACCCAATGCAGGTGGAACAGGGGGCATGAGATGGAAGGTACAGTCCTGGGGGGAAGGGGATTGAAGAAATTGTCTGGGAGCACTGAGCTAAGGTCGGTAAAGGAATTATTGAGGTGAGTGGCAATGAGGGCAGGGTCTGAGGAGACAGTACCATTGATGTCCAGAAGCGATGGTGGGGGGGACTGTGTGCCGCCATTCAGCTGCTTGACGTTGTCCCAGAAGGACCTGGGGTTCCCCCATGAGGAGGTAAGGGAGGCTTGATAATACTTAGCCTTTGCTTTGCGGATAGCCCAAGTACACTTGTTCCGGGCAGCAGCATAAGCCTGTCTGTCCGCTGGGTGGCCAGTTTCAACAGCGAGGTGCCACAGGTTATCCCGCTGATTAAGAAGCAGGCGCAAGGCAGGGGTGACCCAGGGGGCATGTCTTACTTTGGACCTATGAGCAGTTATAGGTGCAAAGATGTCGCAGGCAGAGTTGAAGGTGTGGATAAAGAAGGCCATAGCCTTGTCAATGTCAGGGGTGCTTAGTAACGGGGGCCAGTCTGTGTGGGCTAGGTAAAGCTTTAGGTCTTTCAACCCACCAGGTCTAAGCCGCCGACGAAGGGTGGTTTGAACAGAGGGCTTGGGCAGAGAGGTTGCCCAGTTGAAGAGAACAGGGGAGTGGTCACTAAGGCAGTCATGGAGGATTTGGATATTGTGGACGCGGCAAGGCCTGTTAGTGAGGACCACATCCAGGAGAGTGCTAGAGCCCCTTCTGGGATTTATTCTAGTAGACTGGGAGACTAGTTGGGTTAGGTCAATAGCAGCAAAAGCCTCACGGGAGGAAGAGGATGCGGGACTAAGCCAATTGACGTTCAAGTCACCCACCAGGATTTGGTCAGAGGAGTTGGGTAAGGAGGTAAGATAGTCAATTAACGGGCCCAGCGCCTGAGCTTGTTTTTTTGGGGGTAAGTATGTTGTAGTCAGGAAGATAGGACCCCCAGAGGGGTCGGGAGATAGTTTTAGTGTTAGGGCCTGGGCCTTGTGGTCAAGGACAGGTGGAGGAAGGGCTAGTCCAATGAGAGGGTCTTTAACATAGATGGCACATCCCCCACCTCGCCCATCGACCTGGTCCAGCCAGTGGAGGGAGTAGCCAGGGAGAGAGACCTGGGAGTTAGAGGTGGAGTCAGACAGCCAGGTTTTGACCAAGGCAATCACATCCAGTTTATGAACCATCACCCAGCAGTGTAGGGAGTCCAGTTTTTTAAGGAGGCTACATATGTTCATAGACGCGATACGTAGTCCAGAGGATTTCCATGGGGAACCATTGTTGCTAGGCCCAGAATTGGGATGAATGTTGCCAGACAGGAGCAGGAGGAGGAGAGCCGCCCTTGGAAGCAGGTGGCAGAAGGAGAGTTTACGCCGATTGAGGTAGAAGGGATGGGGGGTATAGTAGCACAGGGGATAGGTAGGGTAGCACAGACTGGGAATGCTAGCGTGATAAGATGCACGAAGGGGCAGGAGGGGGTGGGAGAGGAGGTGCCCATGTGAACGGTGGTATAGAGAGGAGCAAGTTGGGTGTGTGAAGGAGGGGGGGAGGGCAGGAGGGCAACTGGGGGCACAAGAGTAGCTAGACTGCGGGCATATAGTGACCTTAGGGGAGGCAAGGGATATTAGAAGGAGAGAGAGAGAGAGAGAGAGAGAGAGAGAGAGATTCAGAGAGAGAGATGAGCAGGACGGGGGATGACAGGTATGATAGGAGTGGGGCGGGAATTGTAGGGAGAAAAATTGGGAGCTTGGATGGCAGCGACTTGTGTGGACAGCTGTGGGAGCTGCAGGAGGCGAGGTAGGAAGACAGACACAGGGATAGGATGGGGTGGTTAGTTTAGGAGCAAGATAGATAAGCGGGGTACAGTGCTCACTGGTGGTCAGCAGGTATAACCTGCAAATGGGAAAGTGGGGACTTAGTATTTGGCACACAAGAAGTGATGTCACAGGAAGTGACACACTCAGCATGGGCCAATAAATCAAGGGCCGTCCCTGGGTGGTTGGAGCAGACGATTGAAGCGTCGTCTGGCTAGCACCCCACAGCCGAGTCTGCAGAAACAATCAGTGGGCTGTGGGGCAGAGAAGCCAAGAGTCTTTAGGTATCATGGCCGAAACGCCCAGGAGTCGAATTGCAGGATGCCTTTACCTGGGAAGCAGCTGGTGGCTCACGAGTGAAGCTCCAGGTAGGAGCTGCTTTGTTCTTCTCCTGCCGCGGTCGGCAGCGTTCTGTGGGGGGGGGCCGCCTGGGAAGTAGCTGGTGGCTCACGAGTGAAGCTCCAGGTAGGAGCTGCTTTTGTTCTTCTCCTGCCGCAGTCGGCAGCGTTCTGTGGGGGGAGCCCGCCTGGGAAGTAGCTGGTGGCTCACGAGTGAAGCTCCAGGTAGGAGCTGCTTTGTTCTTCTCCTGCTGCGGTCAGCAGCGTTCTGGGGGGGGGGGCCCCGCCTGGGAAGTAGCTGGTGGCTTACGAGTGAAGCTCCAGGTAGGAGGACCTTCCATGTGTCATTTCATTGGCTTCTATATTTTATTTGCTTTCATTGATCAAGACATTTACCCAGGGTGAAGGAATTCTCAGCATGCACTTCAGTAAGTCTTGAAGCTAGACATGAATATGTGACCATCTGCTAGTTCAGCTGAACACAGATTAGTCCATTTGACATCAATTGCTGCTGTGAGAGAGTATCCATGGGAGGAATGTCAGTGACATAATTGTACAAATGGCAAGTGAGTACAGCATTACACTGCTGCAGACTGTGGCTACTTAGCAAAGTTGCCATTTGAGTGCATACTCTGTGTAGCTGGGAAGAGAGGAAAAATGCTTCTTAACCAGTCTTACTGTTCATGTAAATGTTGCCTGAATTTGAACTTTGTTTGCATAAGTGCACACAGTGTACTGTAAAAGGCATTGCACTGATGATTTTTCCAGTGGTAGATTCAAGTTTTAAGGAGAAGTTCTTTCACCTACTTCCTTTTTACTGGTTTTGCCACTTCCCTGATTTACAGCTTTATATTTAGTGTACTCTATATTTTCCTGTTTTTAGGGTCTCACAGTTTTGTTACAGGCATATTACTTACAGCTGTGGTAGCACTGTAATGTATGTGTTTTGCATGCTTTTTTTATTGTTTTATATTTCTGGAATTTATTACTTTTACCTTGTATTTTTTTTTTGGGGGGGGGTTTGCTTCCATCCATGGCATCCTGATGCTCCTCTCTTTCCGGCCCGACATGCACTCCCCCTGCCCGCTGAAACCCTGCTACCATACAAGCCCTTACCTCCAAGCCACATGATTTCTTCCAACATCCTCTAGGTAGTGGCTTATCCTTCCTGGGGCCTCCCTACTGTCATCTAGGAGGAAGCTCCTCAGCTGTTGAAGGTGCAGTTGGGGGGGGGGGCAAGCATGGAGTGCTGGATGGTCAGGTGGTATGGGAGGGAACACACTTGAGGGCTGTCATTCAGCACATTAGAGACAGGCCAATTTTCTGTTTTCTCCCTTTCCTCCACGTACTCTTCCCCCGCCACATCATCAACAGACATTGCAGTGTCCTAGAGATATGCAAGGCAGAGTATGGTCACCCATGCCGTCAAGTACTTCGCCACTGGCATAGCACCAGGAACTGATCAAGGAGCAGTATGAACCATTCCCTTCCCCTGGGAGGAGAACATCCGCTCCTAACCCTTCCCAACAGCCGCTGCCCCAGTCATCATGGGTGTGGGGCACGAACCCCTAACTTGCATTTTATTTCTTTACATGCACCTAATTTTGTTGCTGTATTTTTTTATTGCAGTATCACTAAACCCTCTCCTGGGTTACATCTGGAATTAGACAATGGGCTAAGAAAATTCTGGGCTTGGCTGATAGACCTGGCATGGTGGGTGTCTATCAGACAACAGAGCTTGGGTATTAAAAGTGCCAGACCCCATCAACCTCATCACCAGTATCAAGCTGCAGTTAGAATTTTCAGTTTGAAATGCCCACCATTTTTTTTGTCCTGCTTAGTGAGCGCTGAGACCCGATCACAGTCCTAACTGCCTCTTCCTTTTGAATTATGCAGCTGTAGAAGTTCAGTTTGAAAGCACCACCCATTATCAATGTTTTGCCCTTCCTTTTAGACTTGAACACTGTTAACATTTATTACAGTGCAAGCACATCATGCGCTGAGTGCTACTGACAACTTTCCTGGCTCGCCCAGGCTCCACCCCCGCTCTGCTCCCCATCTTCCACTAAAAACATTTTTTAAATATTTCAGTGGTTAATTACGAGTAGAAATAAATTAATAAGTAGTACAAGGCAGCTTACTCTGTGCTGATCGCTGGGAGTGCTTGAGCTCTCCCACTCTGTTCCTCCGCAAATATAGTAGTTACCGCAAGCCGGCAGTGAGTCTTTATGTCCGGGGAGCTGAACTTACGGAGTGCCACCAATGCTTCCAAGTCCGATTCTTCCAATCGCACATCAATTAAAAAAACAATGCCCTGCTAAGAAAAATACTCTGCTTCTTTTCAGTACAACAAAACTACACTGAAACACAAATGTACCTGTGTTTCTGTCAGCTTCTGCCACGGTAGACCTCGTTCGGTATACGGCTTTCGTCCTTGGCGTCTCAGTTTCCCAGCTGTAAATGGACCATCAAAACAGGAAAGCACAGAAATGTGTCAAATGGTTAACTGCTTCCCCTGACAGCGTGGGACTCTGTCGTGCTGCATTTAAATGGAGAGGTCGCCCTCACTTTCACCCTAAAAAAAAAAAAAAAATCAAAGCCCCCCCAAACTGTGCAGTCTGCCTCGGGAGTCAGCGTAACAAAAACTGTTTCCCTCACACGCTTTCCCTCTAAACACTCCTGCGAGAGAGAGAGAGAGAGAGAGAAATGCCTTCACAGAGTCAGCAGCAGTTATAAAGCCCCAGTTCCGTATATTTTTTTAAATTACAAGCTTCTGTTCATCCAATGTAACATGGTAGTAAAGTTAGAATAAAAAACATTTACAGTGCTAGCCTGTCACATCCTTTCCCTTCCTTGGCACTTCCTGGTGGTATGAGGCAGGGTAATCACGCACGCAATAGCCACAAGTTCCGAGTGTAAGGGAAAAAAAAAAAAAAGACTCCATCAAGTAGGTCAGAAAATTTTTTTTTTTTTCTTTTTTTTTTCTTTCTGTTTATTTTTTTGTTCTTGCAGACTGCAGGGGAGAAAAGCTTAAAAAGTCAGTCTCCTGTTACGGAGCTGGTGCAGAATGCCTGTCTGAGTGGTGGCAACAGAAAATAGAATAGCACAAAAAAGAAGGGACTACTTTACAAGCAAAAGACTTTAAATTAATTCTTACTATACGTTTTTAATTATTTATTTTTTTTTAATCCACATAAAACTGCCAGAGAGAGCACATTTTCTAAGCGCAATAATGCCCTCCAGGATGGGCGGTATGGGCAATACTGGACCTTCCAGGGGCTATAAGGCCCTCCACCTGTGGCGTCAGGCCTCGTTACACCCCTGGGTGGTCTGATATTGCCTAATACTTCCCACCCTGTTGGATATTATTGCTTACTCAAGTTCCAGCTGGGCTTACCTGTCCTGGTCACCAGCTAATTAAAACAAAATTATGCAGTTTCATGACCTGGCTCAATGGAGGAAAGTCTCTCAAAGATTTACTTTTATAGTAGGTAACTATTCATAGAAACATAGACAATGATGGCAGAAAACGACCAGAGGTCCATCCAGTCTGCCCAAGTTCTCTATAATCACTAGAACCTACTGTTCCTCCAGGGTACTAACCCTCCCCGTCCCCATCCTCTTTCTGTTCTCCTCCTTGGTTCTGACACCCCGGTAACCACTGTTCCCTTCATTATGTCCCAGCCTTGCCTGAATCCCCTGACAGTTTTCTCACCCACCACTTAAGCCAACAGACTGTTCCAAGGTTCCACCACCCTTTCCGTAATGTAGTACTTCCTCACATCTCTCCTGAACTACCCCCCGTTAATTCTGATTTGTCCATGTGACCGCCAACTAGTATTCAGGCTAAGTAGTTCCACGCACTTCACTTTAATTCCTTTAAGGAACTTGAAGGTCTCTATCATATCTCCCCTCTCCTTTCTGATCTCCAGTGAAGTACATATTTAGTGCCTTGAGGCACTTCTCATGGGATCTGCCCTGCTGGCCCTGAATCATTTTTGTTAAACTATGCTGCACTGTCTTCAACCTATCCTTATCCTTTCTGAGGTGAGGACTCCGGTACTGGGTTCAATACTCCAGGTGAGGCCTCACCAGGGATCTGTAGAGGGGTTGTATTACCTCCTTTCTTCTATCATCAGTACCCCTACCAATACATCCCAGCATCCTGTTATCCTTGCTGTATGCCTTATTGCACTGACTCGATTGTTTAAGTGAGTTACTAATGAGAACTCCCAGATCCCATTCCTCAGCTGTAGTGCTAAGTCTCTCTCCTCCCATCCAGTACTCTTTCTTGCGGTTCTTTTTCCCCTAAGTGCACTACCTTGCACTTTCTAGCTTTGAATTTTAACTGCCAGACCTTCGACCACCCCTCCAGCTTTTGTAGGTCTCTCTACACTCCCCTTATTCCCTCATCAGTATCTACCCTCCCACATAGTTTTCTGTCGTCTGCGAAGAGACACAATCTACCCTAGATTTCTTGTCCAGTGTCACTGTTGTACATGTTGAAGATGACTGGACCCAGGACCGATCCCTGTGGAACCCCGCTCATAACCTCTCCTTTGATTTAAAGGAGAAGACTCCTTTATATGTGTGATTTGGATATGTCTGATGTATTTATTGTACATTACATAAAGTACTGTACATATGTCAATAAGAGATCAGCCATATCTAGAGTTTGAGGCTTGGACACAAGGTAGTAAAATGTCAAGCAAGCTTCCATTTACATGCAAATGAGTCACTTGTAATACAGCCCCTCCCATTCCTTGATGTCACTGCAGCAACAGTGCAGAACAAAACATAAGGGCATCAATGCTGTCTATCTTGATTTTAGTTTAAGTTTGCAATGGCTTAAGACAGTTCTGTCATGCAACTCACACAGGGAGTGGTATTTGTAGCCTTAATACTGCTTATGTAGAGCAAATAGTACATCTGATAGTATTGCATTCACAGGAAACAAAAGCTGTTCCTGTGTACTGCTCATTTCTCTCTGTGAGACAGTTGTAACATGTTGTGGAAAGCAGTAGACTGAATCAGTTAATCAACCAATCAACCAATCGATCAAGTAGTCAATCAGTCACTCTGTAGTGAACCAGGTGAACACCCTTGAGAGGATTCATTTACAAGGTAGGCTTGAGCAGTTTCCCAAAGGATCACAGAAGACTGAATTCTTCCTTTGCACAAATTATACACTCCTCTTTCAACAGCCTGAAAGTGGAGAGCTAGATCACTTACTTTATAAAGTGTATTGTTTTTACATTTCCAAATGCTCCTTACATCTGGGTTCTGACTGGAAATATCAAGACACAGAATGCATATGACATGGGAGGAATGAGCTAAGCAAATACAGAGTACTACAAACACTGAGACTGATTAGTTTGTTTACCTACAACAGCTTTAGTGTAGCATCTGAATTGTGAAGGACATCCTACTTCAAATGCTGGCATTACAAGGGGGGGCAGGGGGGGCTGCCACAGTTTGCTTTCAGTACCTTCAAAGTGAAGTGATGTAGCCCTCACATCCCTGCTAATGATTTATAATGGGAATGGGGCACTGTTAAAGTCATGGACCTGAGGGGCCATCACAGTTCCCAAGGAGGTATGGGGAACTTGTTAAGGGTTAGAGAGTAAGGGACTTTAGTAGGATTTGAACCAGAGTTTCCCAGTTCTTGTGCCTGTGCTTTAACCACTAGATTACTGTTCTTCCATATGCTGCAGCTGATGTTGTCCTGGTAACATATTCCTTGTTATAGCTGAACTCTTTATTGCCTTACATCAGCCATCCAATCACTGACTGTCTAGTTACAAGGGAAAGTGGCATTTTTGCAAGATTGTGTCTCACTGCTGGTGTCAATCAAAACAGAGAATGCTGACACAGAACATAATAAAACCGTTATATAATGCCACTTAAGACTCCTGTTGTACCCAGAATCATTTATTGGGTAAACTGTTTTTGCTAACAGAAACATTAACACAACTCATACAGACACTTCCTTATAGACATACTGTATATACATGTCAAATCAGTGCTGAATCACACTCATATGGTCCTAGTCCCTATTAGACCTGCACTTCAGGATGTGGACAGCACTTAGAGTTCCCCCATTACTCAAGTGGGGGACCAAACATTGTGGATTCTGTTTACTGGTGGAACAGCATGTAGTGCAGCACCATTATCTGTTGCTCTGATGACACCATCCTCCAGCAGCATTGATGGTAAAATGGAGGACAAACACATTGATAACTTCTGGGGGCTGTATATTTTTATTTATAATCTAGATTTGGACAGCAGTAGGACTGCTGGCAACTAGAGGAGGAACACAACAGTTACACATAAGGAGTTGGGAAAATATAGGTGTGAAACTATGGGAGACTTCCCCTTTAACCCCATTGACCACCACCCTCTGCTGCCTTCCCTCTAGCCAGTTACCCACTCAGTTCACTATGGGTTTAACTGCACCCTGGTCTTCCATCTTCTTGAGCAGTCGTTTGTGAGGTACCAAGTCAAAAGCTTTGCTGAAGTCAAAATAAAGCAGATCCAAAGCATGACCCCTGTCTTAATTCCTCTTGTCACCCAGTCAAAGAAAAGCGTCAGGCTAGTCTGACAAGATCTTCCTGCCACAAAGCCATGCTGTTTACTATCCTGGAGCCTGTTGCTCTCCAGGTAATCTATGAGGTCCTCTTTGATCAGTGACTCCATCAGCTTCCTTACTACAGAGGTTAGACTGACAGACCTGTAGTTCCCTGGTTGCTCCTTATCCCCACCTTTATGAAGCAGTACGACATCTGCCACCTTCCATTCCCTTGGAACTTCCCAAGACCTAAGTGAGCTGTTGTAAAAGACATACCAGTGGTTCAGCCAGCTCCTCTGCTAATTCCGAGTATCCTCAGATGCAACCTATCTGGTCCTGGGGCCTTATCTATTTTAAGGGCAGCCAGCCCTTTCAGAACCCTTTTACTGGTAAACAATGGCTGTCTCATTTCCGAGATTCCCTTAGTGGCCACTTTGATACCACTCTCTGGCATGGACCCGCTGCCCTCCTTGGTTAAAACTGAGCAAAAGTAGTCATTTAGAATGGCAGCCTTTTGCCCATCCTCCTCTATCACCCTACCCCCCCAACTAGCCTTACATTTCCCCCCACCCTTTTTCCACTAATATATCTGAAAAACTGTTTTGCCCCATTACTGACCCCCTCTACAGTATGCAGCTCTGTGTCTGCGTTTGCCTCCCTAATGGCCCTCTTTGCCTTTCTTTTTTTCTGTAGATAATCTTCCCATTCTACCTCCCCCTGCCTTTTCTTGTATTTATAGAGGGCCTTCTTTTTGACCCTTCCTGCTTCCCTGACCCTTGCTGAGAACCATAGTGGTCTCTTAAACCTGTTTTTCTTTGTTACTGTTCTTATGCATACTTCAGATGCCTCGAGGATGGCCCTCATAATTACCCCCATCTCTCCTCCACCCCACCTATCCCCTTCATCTCTTCTAACTTATTCCTGACCAATTCCCTCATCTTATCGAAGTCATCCCTCCTAAAGTCACGGACTTCAGTTCTTGTGTGTGGCCTGCCAGCCCCAAGGGCCAAATCAATCCAAACTGGTTGCCGGTCAGGTGGAGGGCCCTCTTTTAGGTGGGCTTGCTCACCTTTAAGGCCCTACATGACCTGGGCCCTGGTTGCCTGAAGGACCTCCTTACACCTGCTGTCTCGGTCCGCTCCTCCTCTAGCGGCCTCCTTGCGATTCCCAGGACAACAACCATTTTACACAGTGTTTTTAAAAAAAAAAAAAGCCAGAATTCAAGTCCCTGTGTCATGAGTAGTGTTTTCTGAAAATGTCATGCTGTTTGGTTTTGTGGTTTTCTTTACATCAGCATTTGTTAACTTGTTCTGCACTTACTGGAAACAGTCAGGATGTTTCTGTCCTCCTGACTGAGCCTTGGAGAGTGAAGAAATCATATTAGACTAAGCTACTGCTGCAGCAGTGCAAGTCCCTGCTTGACTGAAGAGCTGTAAACTTCCTAATTGGAGCAGGCTGTAGATTATTTGTTTGCTGTCCAGGGTTTTACTAACTCAATCTCTGGTACGTGTTCAGATGAATCACCTGATAATCTATCATTTTGTTCTTCTAAAAAGCTGATCATTTGAGTTTTAGTGTGTTTTAGGGAGGGATACTGAGGCTTAATAAAGGGGAGGGAATGTGGGCAGATGGTGACAGTGAAAAAGCAGGGATACTGAACGAATATTTCTGCTCAGTATTCACAATGGAAGAGGAAGGGGAGGTACCTAAACCAAACAAGAGAAACACTCTGGATAGGGGGTTGTACCAGTTCATTCACAGAAGAAAGGGTTTTGAAAAAATTCTTAAAACTGAGGGTGGACAAAGCAATGGGGCCTGATGGGATTCACCCCAGAATTCTAAAAGAACTAAGGCTAGAACTAGAGACACCACTGACTACTCTGTTTAACAAATCATGGGAGGATGGGTGATACCTGAGGACTGGAGGAGGGTGGATGTGATTCCACTTCACAAAAGTGGGAGCAGGGCAGAGATAGGAAACTACAGACCAGTTAGTTTGACCTCAGTGGTAGGGAAAATGATGGAATCACTTCTGAAGGAAAGAATTTTTGAGTACCTAGAGGCCAACGGGGCACAGGACCCCAGACAGCATGGATTCACAGCAGGAAGGCTGTGTCAGACAAATCTAATAGATTTCTTTGACTGGGTGACCAAAGTAGTAGACCAGGGAGGGGCTGTGGATATGGCCTCCCTAGATTTTAGCAAGGCATTTGACACAGTCTCACACAAAAGATTAATATACAAGTTAGCCAGCCTTGGAGTGGGTCCCAAGGTGGTAGCCTGGATAAAAAAAATTGGCTGGACAACAGGATGCAAAGGGTAATAGTAAACTGAGTCTACAGTGAAGAAAGGAGGGTAGCTAGCAGGGTACCGCAGGGTTCAGTACTGGGAATGGTCCTCTTTAATATCTTTATAAGTGACATTGGAGAGCACCTGGCAGGAAAAGTTTGTCTCTTTGCAGACACAAAGATGTGCAACAGGGTTGATAGACAAGGTGGGGTGGAAAGGATGAAAAGGGACTTGGCAAGGTTGGAGGAATGGTCAGCTGTATGGTAGCTCAGATTCAGCACAAATAAGTGCAAGGTAATGCACCTGGGAAACAAAAACCCAGGAGAAGAGTACACAATGGGGGTGAGATACTAACAACAACAAAAATCGAAAGGGACCTGGGAGTAATTATATCAGATGACTTAAAGGTGGGCAAGCAGTGTGAGAAGGCAGTAAGGAGGGCTGGGGGGATACTGGGATGCATAGGGAGAGGCATCAACAGTAGAAAACAGGAAGTTGTTATCCCTCTGTACAGACAGTTGGAGAGACACCATCTGGAGTACTGTGTGCAGTTCTGGAGACCCCATCTCTGCAAAGACATAGACAGAGTGGAGGCTGTTCAGAGGAGGGCAACCAAAATGGTGTAGGGTCTGCACCAGAAGACATACGAAGAGAGTCTAAAGCAGCTTAATATGTATATCCTCAATGGAAGGAGCTGGGGGGGGGGCATGATAGAAACTTTCAAGTACCTCAAGGGAGTTAACAAAGTCCAAGAGGGTAGCATCTTTCAGGAAAGAGATGTGCAAGAACAATGGGGCACAATTTGAAGATAGAGGGGGGACGGCTCAGAGGTAATGTTAGAAAGTATTTTTTCACAGAGAGGGTTGTGGATGCATGGAACGGCCTTCCTGAGGAGGTTGTGAAGTCAAGAACAGTGAGAGAATTCAAGAATGCATGGGACAGACATAAAGCAGTTCTAGTAAGGGGTAGGAGGAAGTAGGCTGTTGGTTAGCTAGGATCTGCAGCTTCTCCATCAAGTAGGGAAATTGGCAGACTAGGTGGGCCAAGTGGTCATTATCTGCCATCAGATTCTGTGTTTCTGTGTAATTGAAGTGGTATGCATTTGAGAAATCAGCTTGTCTGTATCACAGCTGTGAATCTGTCACATCAAAACTCTGTTCTTTTTTTCTAGCTTTGTAATACTGGGTTGTTTATTTAATAGATATAAAATACATCTAACGTGTGTTAATTCATACAGGTAGTTTGTCATTGATGTAGCCTCAGTAAATCAGTTCAAGTAAGAACAATTGTTTTCCTCTCAGATTGAAAAACAGGTTCCTGCCACACTCTGCTATATCAGGCACATGTACTATATGAACTCAAAATTGTCAGTTTTTTGATAGTTTCTGTGTGAAAATACATTATGTATAACTAGAAACATTATATGACATCCTGATGCCCCATCTCCTGTCTACAGTTGAAGCAGCTGCACTCAGTTGCCCCGTCACTTGCTGTACAAGCATTCTGTCTCCTGCCCCACATTTGAGGCTGCTGCACCCTGTTGTTCACTCTCTTCTCCCACAGAGTTTGGGCTGCTGCACCCTGTTGCCCAGATCTCCTGCCTGAACAGTCAGGGCCACTGCATCCTGCTGCCCCTACCTGAACAGTTTTGGTTGCTGCACCCTGATGCATTTAGTCCCCCCCCCCCGTCAGAGCTGCCGCACCATGTTACACCCTGTTTCTGTCACCACATTCAGGGCTGCTGTGCTGTAGAGTCCCATGTCCCCTGCCTCCACATTTGGAGTTGCTGCACCATGCTGCCCATGCCACCAGAGGTGGGGCTTTTATTGCACCCTGCTACCTACTTCCATTTTCCAAAATGGGCAGGGCTGCTGCACCATGTACATCCTGTCTCACAGTCAAGGCTGCTGTACCTTGATGCCCCCCATGTCCTGCCCCACAATCAAGGCTTCTGCACCATGCTGTAGTCTGTCCCCTGCCACCATAGCCAGAGCTGCTGCACTCTGTTTCTGTCTACACAGTCAGGGTTGCTATGCCCTGCTGCATCCTACAACCCCGTGTGTCCACTGCCCCATGACTCCACAGTTAGCGTTGCTGCATCATGCTGCTCCCCTGCCACCAAAATCAGATTCTATTTGCTGCAATGTCCAAAAGAAAAATACTTGTGTTATGGGGTGAAGAACAGAAGGCGCAGAAGTCCCAACTGTTCATCCAGGAGACAAGGGAGGCATTAGGGTACAGCAGCCCAAACTGTGGGACAGGGTGCAGCAGCCACGCCTGGGTGAAACTGACACAACTTTGTGGACAGAGGACAGGGTGCAGCAAATGCCATAACTCTTGTGGCAAGTGGCAGCATGTTGCAGCAGCTCTAACTGTGGAGGCAAGAGGACCTAGGGCACAGCAGGCCACAGCAGCCCTGCCTAAGTATGCAGGAGCAGTGTGCAGCAGCCCTGGCTGTGGTAGTAGGGGACTGTGGACAGGATGGTGCAGAAGCCTTGACTGTAGGGCAGGACACTGGGGGGACATCAGCGTACAGCATCCCTGACAGTGGGATTGGGTGTGTATGGTGCAGCTGTCCTGACCATTCAGGCAGATGATGGGGGCAACAGGGTACAGTAACCCCAATCATGTGCGAGAAGACAGTAGGCAGTAGGGTGCAATAGCCTCGAATGTGGGGCAAGAGACAGGAGGCTTGTGGGGCAGCAGATGGGTCGGCAGAGTGCAGCTGCCTCAACTGTGGTGCAGGAGACAGTGTACATCTGGGTGCTCTGTACTGTTTCTAGTTATACTTCATGTATTTTCACACAGAAACCATCAATGAACTGAAAGGGAGGAAAGATAGAAACATAGAAACATAGAAACATAGAAACATAGAAACATAGAAACATAGAAGTTGACGGCAGATAAGGACCGCAAGGCCCATCCAGTCTGCCCATTTCTTTTTTCTACCTTATAAATGTACCATCGGCCTTTGCTCTGTCAGTGACCTATCTATTCATAGTCATTTGTATTGCTCCCTTATGCCTATCCCATGCCTGTTTGAAGCCCTGCACTGTATTCATAGCCACCACTTCTTGTGGTAAGCCATTCCATGCATCTACCACACCCTTTCTGTGAAAAAGAATTTCCTCACATTCCCCCTTAATCGGCCTCCCTCTAATCTCATGCTGTGTCCTCTTGTCCTGCTATTTTCTTATATTTAAACATGTTAGACTCTTTCACACCTTGTTTATGCCCTTAAGGTGTTTAAATGTCTAGATCATATCACCTCTCTCCTCCTTTGCTCAAGGGTATACATATTGAGCTCCGTTAATCTGTCCTTATATGTCTTCTGATGCAGTCCCTGCACCATTTTGGTTGCCCTTCTCTGGACTGCCTCAATTTGGTTAATGTCCTTGTGAAGGTGTGGCTCCAATACTGCAATTAGCACCAGATGGGGCCTAACCAATGTCTTGTACAGAGGATTATTACCTCCCTCTTACGACTTGTGATACCCCTACAATACACCCTAACACCCCCTAGCCTTACCTACTGCTTTAGAGGTCTGCTTGGATGATTTTAGGTCATCAAGGATGATGATGCCCAAGTCTCTTTCTTCCTTTGTGACTGCTGTATCTCCCTCCCAGCCTAAGTGGCTTCAGGGTTTCTCTCCCTATTGTGCATGATTTTGCACTTCTTTGCATTAAATCCCAGTTGCCACTCTTCTGACCATTCTGCTAGTTTATCCAGATCTCTCTCATTCTCCCCACCCCATCTGGATCATCTACTCTGTTGCAGATCTTGGTGTCATCTGCAAACAGACAAGCCCTTACCCTCTAGTCCATCTGCAAGAGGTCACTAATGAAGATGTTGAATAGGACTGGCCCCAGGACTGATCCCTGGGAGTACCCCACCATGACTTGCATCTCTTCTGACTGTATACCATTTACCACCACTCTCTGTTTTCACCCAGTCAACTAGTTTGCCACCCAGTTGACCAACTTCTGACCCGCCCGAGCCTACCTAAACTATTTATCCAATCTTCTATGCGGAACTGAGTGTCAAAGCTTTGCTAAGTCAAGGTAGGCGACATCAACTGCTCCCCTTGGTCCACCACTCTGGTTACCCAGTCAAAGAAATCTATGAGATTAGTTTGACAGGACCTTCCTTTTGTAAACCCATGCTGTCTTGGATCCTGTGCCCTATGGATTCCAGGTGTTGCACTATCCTTTCCTTAAGGGTGCCTCCATAATCTTGCCCACTACTGAGGTAAGACAGCCGGTCTGTAGTTCCCCGCCTCCTCCCTGCTACCACTTTGTGGGTAGGATCACATGAGCCTTTCTCCAGTCTTCTGGGACCTCTCCTGTACTCAGAGACTCACTAAACAATTCTGCTAATGGCTCTGCTAGTTCCTCCTTTAGCTCCTTAAGTACCCTGGATGTATGCCATCAGGTCCCATTGCCTTATCCACCTAGGCTTAACAAGCTCTTGTAGGACCCCTTTCTTTTGTAAGAGGGAGTAGTGCTCCACCTCCTCCCCTGTGTCCATGATGCTGAGCTGTGGGCCCTGCCTACCTTCTCTTCAGTAAATACTGAGCAAAAGTATCTATTTAGGATAGATGCCTTTACAGGTCCTCCTCCTCACATGCTCTCCTTTTCTCCATTAAACTAGCAATACCCCTCTGGACTTTCTCCTTTCACTAATGTATCTATAGAAAGTCTTGTCACCTTCTTTTACTGTTCGTGCTAGTGTTTCCTCAGTTTGGGACTTTGCCTGCCTTACTGCCTTACCTGCTTCCCTTAGGGCAGTTTGGTATGCCTCCTATCTTCATCACTGTGTTCCTTACATTTTCCTGAAGGCCAGCCTTTTGGCTCTGACCTTTTCTGCTACTATATTTGAGAACCAAAGTGGTTTCCTTCTTCTTTGCACTTCCTTTTCTGTCTAACACAATGGGATGTTGCTTCAAGTATTGTATCATAATGCTTGCCCACTTTGCCTGTACCTCCTCACCTGTGTTTCTTTTTGCCAGGCTAGCTTAACTCTGTTAGCCATCTTATCAAAGTCAGCTCCTCCTGAAGTCCCATATTTTGCCTTGGAATGGGATGATTAGATGTAGTAGCCAAATTGAACCATACCATGTGGATGGTCACTGGCCCCAGGTGACCTTCTACCTGGAATCTGTGATCCCTTCTTTGTTAGTCAGTACTAGATCTAGGATAGCCCTGTCTCTTGTGGGTTGCTGTACCAGTTGTTTGAGGCCCTCCTGCAGGAATCCACTATGAGTCTAGTTCTGGCAGATGTTCCTGCTGGTATTGACCAATCTGTACTGGCATGTTGAAGTCTCCCATTATCAGAACCTCCCTTTAGCTGTCATGTTTGTATATCTTCTAACAGTAATGTGTCTATGTCCTCCTCTGGTCTGGGGGCCTGTAAGACAACCCCAGTTCTTATGGCTGTCCCATTACCTGTTTCCAGGGTGACCCACAGTTCTTCTGGCTCCTTATGTGTTTCTGAATTTCTGTAGCTTTAATATTTTCATTAACATACAGGGCCCCCCTCCCCTTTTTGCACCTCGGTCTCTTCAGACAATACATATCCAGGTACTGAAGTCCTCCAATGTGGTTACTGGTAACCACGTCACTAATGCTACTATGTCCAGTTTAGCCTCTGACATTATTGCCTGCAGGTCTGGGATCTTATTTCCCAGGCTGTGGCATTTGTGTACATGATTTTCCATTGGCCAGATTTTGGTGTGTTAGTTGTTGGGTGAAGTTTGGCATTACCCTTGTGCATCGTATGGGGAGACAAACCTTTTTTCTTACCTGGTGATGCAAATGAATGGCAAACACGCTGAATTCCTGTTTGACCACTAGCTGAGGGGGGAGGGGTGTTCTTCCCATTCGACGTATGGGGTGCTGCACCCCTCTCCCCATTTGCTAGTTTAAATATTCTGCAAAGACGTCAAACTTCTGCCCCAATGCACTGACTCCCTCTTTAGTCAGATGCAGTCCATCAAATTAAAGAACTTTCGCTCCCAGAACTGTTGCCAGTTCCTACAAATCTATGTCCTTTTTCCTGGCACCAGTCCTGAGCCACGTGTTTAGCTCCCTATCTCCCCTTCTCTGACCTTCCGTCCATCTGCTCCCTTCTCCCAGACTGGCAGGATCTCAGAGAAGGAGATGCAGACGAAATAGATGATGGTTGTCCACCCAGCTAGTCAGGTGTTCCTTGGTCTCCACAACTGACCGGCTGGCAGAGATCAGTAGTCCCTATGTGTACTAGGACATCAATGTTTCTCCTGCTTTGTGAACAATTTTAGCAATCCGGTCAGTGTCTCTCCATGCTGATGGTCCTGAGACATCTGACCATCACCCTGGCTGGAGATGGGTATCAACTCCCAATCATGGAGTCTCCTATGATCAGAAGTTTTTTGTTCCTTTCTGCTTGTTTAGTTTTGGTTCCTGATTTGGGTGAGTATTGTTGTGCTAGCTCCTGTGCAGAGTGTCCTGCTCTGCAGTGTCTTCTGCCTCTTATTTGATTTCAGAGATAGAGGCAGATACCTGTTTGTAGTGTTTATATGGTTTTGGAGGTAATGTGTTGGAGAGCAGAGAGTGATGGGACCTGATTTTGCTTCCTCCTAACCACCTGCCAACCTCCTGGACCAACTACCCTCTGCGGTCGAGGTTTTTCTGTTGGATGCTGGGGAAATGGCGGGTGGTTCTTATAATGTATTTCCTCTTCAATATGAAATTTGAGGCAATCTCTGCCCATGCTGCCGGAGCTGAGACCTAAGATCTCCAAAGGTCCAGCATGTAGGACAGTGTCCTAAATCCTGTAAGACTGTCCTTCTGAAAATTGTTCCACAGTACCTACAGTTAATGAAATCCATTCCAAATAAGTTGCTGGGTTTGTAACCTAGTCAGAGTAATTAGAAGAAAAAAAATGCAAGTAATGGTTTAATTGTAGCTTTGTTTAACTTGTTATAACAAGTTAAATTACTAGTGCCCTGTAAATGAGATCACCTTGTGGAGGCCCCACTGATCCGCCCTTCCTGTTCTGCCACAGGAAATGTTACAACTGTGGTACCCTATAAAAGAGGTGTAGTGTGGGTGGTTGGGATGGGGGTGGGTGGCTGGGCCCTTCCCCTGCCAAAAAAGAAGAACCACGGACGAAAGAACAAGGAGGTAAGAGCAGAAACAATCAGTCAACAACAAATGCAGTAACCCTGAAAGCTTATCCTAATGTTAGATAAAACTGTAAAACCTGTAAAGCACCACCTGTAATAATTTCAGAGTGCAAACTAGCAGTCCCAGAGAAGTGAAGGTGAACAAGAACGGCCTAAAGGGGTAGCAACCAGGGAAACAAAACATTAGGATGGTCCGGAGAGGGGACACTGGGTGCAAGGTTGGAAGGGGAGGAGTCTGAGAAGCCTTTTGAAAGTAGGGA
The DNA here is from genome assembly GCA_016271365.2 of Neoceratodus forsteri. Lineage (NCBI taxonomy): Eukaryota > Metazoa > Chordata > Ceratodontiformes > Ceratodontidae > Neoceratodus > Neoceratodus forsteri. The sequence goes on from CM057452.1 coordinate 1,577,046,064, forward strand.
GGGAGGAGGATAGACAAAGGTCATTGGGTGAATTGTTCCAGAGAGTAGGGAAATGGAAGGAGATAGCAGATTGACCAGAAGCAGAGTGGGGGTGGGGAAGAGAGAAAGTTCAGGGGTCTCTGTGGCGAAGGGAGTAGTTAGAGGTGGCCGCCTGGGAGAGGCGGGAGGAGAGCTAGGAGGGGAGACAACCAAACCAGAATTTAGCAGTAAAGGATGCACAGTGGATCAGTCTCTTGTGGGACAGAGGAGCGAGTGATAGAGTAGAGTAATAAAGGAAGTGGTGGGTAAGAGGAGGGGAAGTAGTGGCAAAGCAACAAAAGGAGTTTTACACAATATCAGGTTTGCCTAAGGAGGCCTGAGATGCCGTGCCAAAAAGGGCAACTCCTCCCCCTCTATCAGTTCCTCATCCCTCCTGAACAGTGACTATTCAGGGACCGTCATTTCCTAGTCATTATTGTTTGTGGCCCGTGTTTCCATGATGGCCACAAGGTCCACCTCAGTGTCTCCTATCAGAGCCTGGAACTCGCTGAGTTTATCTAGGCTCCTGGCATTAAGGCATACCTCTTTCCATCTGACCTCTGCTTTTATTTTGCTACTGTGCTTCTGTTTTCCGTGTTTTCTCCCACTCTGGTTGGGGCTTTTGCCCTTTGTTTTATCCATCACTACTACCCATTCCCTTGGTCCACTACTAATATCTTTGTACCCTCTTTGCTGCTACAGTCCCCTGGATGTGGTGGAGTACTATCTAGAATCCCCTTCTGCTCACCATCCACCATGGCTACCCTAGACCTATACTCCCCCACAATCAGTTTAACTGCCTGATCTAGATGTCAAACTTCTGCCCCAATGTGCTGGCCCTCTCCCTCGTCAGGTGCAGATCATCACCCTTGAAGTGTCCTCTGTCTCATAAGTCCCCTACAAAATGGTACCCCATGACACAGCACTAACCATTAAGCTAACTATTAAACTCCTCTATTTCAGCTTTCATCCTAGCCTGCCTTCCTTCCCTGCCCCCACAGGGAGGACTTTGGAAAAGGCCAGGTAGGCTGAGTGTGCCACCAATCTGTTCCCCAGTCTACAGAAGTTCCGCTTCACTGTCTACCAGCTGGTTTTCCAGATTACTGATACCTAGGTGTACCAGCATCCCCCACTCCCTCTCCACCATCCTTCCTATTCTGTCTAAATCCCTGTAGGGCAGACTGGATTGGCCATGCGGTCCTTATCTGCCGTCAGCTTCTATGTTTCTATGATGCTCCAGGCAGGCATCGGACCATCCCGCTTCTATCCAACCCCTCCTCTATCACCCTTCCTACCCCCCTAATCGAGTCCCTGACTACTAGGACCTTCCTGGCAGCCTTGTTCCCCCTCCTTTGGATGCAATCAGGTTGTTCTGCCCTTTCCCTTCAATTGACCTGGAGTCCCCTTGGCAAAGTCAGGTGCCTGAACCTCCTCCAGAGGTGCAAAGCGATTTGCCATTTTGAAGGTACTGGGTGGGACAACGTCCTTATAGCTACCCCTCCTGTGCCCCATCACTCTCCATCCCTTTGGACCATTGTGTGTTGGGGTTGAGCTGCTGCTGAGCCGAGCACGCAGGTGAGCTATTTCTACCCTCACTGCTACCAGCTGATCACGGAGCTCTGCTGTGGTCCTACAGACGGGGCAGCACCCCCTCCTCCAGAGCACATCCCTGGAGAAGAGTGCCCCACAGTCCTCACAGCTGAGCACCTTCCCTCTGAACCCCCATCTTAAAAAGAACTGTATTAATGAGAGAGAAATTTACCTTAAAATAAACTTAGTTTAGAACATAATACACACCCAGATCAAATACTCCCTTAACCTTGATTCATTTAAATGTTAAAACATTTTGTATTCATGAAATTTAATGTATTCTAAAACTCTGTGGACTGAGTGAAATCAAACAAATAAACTAGTCTTTATAGGGGCGTGGATACAGTTCTCTATACAGACTCTGGCAGTAGCACTGGAAGTGCTGATTCTTTGGACATCTTCAACCTAAGCTTCTCCCACCACCCAGGTGGTATATCCCCTGACTCTGCCCCTTAACGTCAGATCTTTCCGCTGGAAGAACTGGTCACCTGCTTAGCAGCTCTCCCTTTGGATTTTGTGCATTATTGGTGATCTTTATTTTTAGAAATTTTTAAACTGTTTTGAGTTTGACTGCCCTTTTTCTCGATGTAGCAACTGAAGCAGGGTTTCAAAATTCTGCATATGGTGCCAGCAAAAGGTGTTCATCACCGACCCACACGACATGCGCTTGTACTGCCTGGGTGAAAAGCATGATATGGCCTGGTCCAGCTTATGCCTTACAGTGCATCTAGGATCCCTCAAGAAGTAGTGGCTTACCCTCGACTGGCCTTTGGAGAGGGATCTGAAAGACAATTGCATAGAACATGGGCACTCCCCAACCAAAATAGACATCACACCGGCTCCAAGTAGATTCCATTAAAAGCAGTTTTTTATTCCAAAACACGCATACTGCACACTTGAAGCATTTCGGACAAAGGTCCTTTCTCAAAAGCACTTTCTTGAGAAAGAACCTTGTCCAGAATGCGTCAAGTGTGCAGTATTTGGAGCCGGTGTGATCTCTATTTTGGTTGTTGAGTGCCCATGTTCTGTGTAGTTGAATTTCTGACTAAATTGGAGCACCACCTCACCTAGCACAGCCTTTTTCTGTGTTTACTAGGGATCTGAAAGACTGGCCTAAGGGCTAAAAATGGGCCTTGGTGGCTGCCAGGTCCACATCATAGCTTGCAGCGTTTGAGGAGGAGGTGGTGGCTGCTGTGTTGGTTATCTCTTCAGTTTTGGCACTGCTCCCAGCTGAGGCCAGCCTCTGAGGGTCATTCATGGAAGGCTTCCGGGAGATGGGCATGACACGCCAGGCTTTGTGGGAGAGCCCTGCCCATTGTGACAAGAAACACAAGCACTGCTAGTGCCAGTTGTGAGACTGGAAGAGATTGAGGTCATCCAATTTCCTCGACTCCCCGCACTGCTTCGCATTGATCAAGAACCATTTGGTCAAATAGGCTGTGGAGATGTTCCTCGGTCTGTCGATTGGTTGTCAGAATGGATCGAAAACTCAAGTTTCCAGACCCCAGTGCTCCCAGTCCTCACGTGGGGACATGGCCTTGGTCAGTGTCCCCAACTGGGTCACCTCGGGAGCTGCTTTCAGTGGTGGTCAAGCCTTCAAAGACCATTTTGCTGAATGTGACTTGGCATGTGGTCTATCACGACCAGCCAGAAGGCTCTTCTCAACGTCAGCTGTTAGGTCAGTGGTTGAGGTCTCTGTCCAGGTGATTCTGCTTGACTGGGAGGCATGTCCTCCAACTCTTCTCCACCTCCTCATCCTCAGGTGAGTAGGGGGAATGTCAGAAGATTGCTGGTGCTATGAGGAGATTCTTTGGCAACAGTAGGCCATCCTGGGGTGGGGTAGGGGTTCAATTACCTGGACCCTGTCTTGTCTTGTATCCCTTTATAATTCAGGAGTTAGCTTTGCTTGTTCTTTTCTCACACATATTCACTCTGTAGCACGTTTTTTCATTCTTTTCTAAAGTATTCCCTGTCTTTAAGCTTTATCAGGCTAATTCTGTCTCCTTCTCTCATTTATTTTCTTTTCCAGCTTTTCTATCTTGTTTTGCATTAAGCACTACCCCTCTGAGTCTCCATTCTGTTTAAATCATCAACCTGCTTGTTGAAATTATCAGTGCTTTTCCCGATAGCTCTGTGCCCACAGCCGTCTTCCCGTTTTAAAAAAAAAAATAAATAAATAAATCTCAATATTTTACTGCATTCCCTTCCTACCATATACACTGCTCTACTGTCTGGCTGCCTATAAACCTTTTTTTTTTTTAATGGTCGCCGGGGAGAGAGCAGAGCTACAAGTCTGCGTCTGTTCACTATCACTGCCGCCGCCCGAGTGAGTCGCTTTCCACCGTGAGCCCTGCCAAGTCCTGCGAGCAGCCCTTCCGATTGGCGGGAGGAGAGATGTCTGTGTCACTGCACCAATCAGGCACAACTCTCCTCCGGGCCAAGACTCCGATCATGTGGGTGCCAGTGACCACTGCACGAACTCTCGCGATGTTTCTGCCACTCTCTCTCAGTAGTTTAGGACTCTGTGGCGTGAGAGTGTCAAACTCACTGCGGCTGCTTCTTTTCGCCTCCGTGGCACTAGGTGGGTTTAAAGCTATCGCCACATGGGTTGCCGCTTCGCCAGTGGCGAGTGGCTAGCGGGAACAGAGCCTCAGCCACCTGGCAGCCACCAGTGATGCTTTAGCCAAGTCCACACCATGCAGGTGCTTCCTGAACTGTGTCTCCATCCTGGTGGGTGAAGCCACCAACTCTGCAACTGAAGGTGGGTTCTCTGACCAAGGAGGCCCTGTCAGCAAACAGAGTGCCAGGCTGGAAGATCACCCAGTCTGAGGATACTCGGGTGGTCCATGGCGAGAAATGGTAGATTACCATTTTTGAGGAGTCAGACAACTCTGATCTTTTGTCCATAGCCTCCCTGGGACTTGCATTCTTGACCAGGGCTTGGTTGAGAAGCTGACCATTGATCATGGGCTGGTGTCCTTTGGAGCTCTTATCCAGTTAATTTTGGAGTCTATGAATGTTCATCTAGAGCCTGTCCCCCAAAAAAAAAAAGGGTCAAGTACCCTTTTACAGACATTTTTAACAGGGACCAGTCCCTGGGGGATGCCCTTCCCATGGTTTAGGCTATATCAGGACCAGCCGTGGAACTTTAGCAGCATCCAGCATCCTGCTGGCACCCTCCACCCATTTGATACGCAAGTACATGATCCCTTTCTGGGTTCTCAGACCACCTTTCCACCAAAAGGCTGGTTTCTGACTTTGCCTTCCACAAATCCGGGGGCTAAGGGGACATGGACAAGCCTCCAGACAAGGAGTCCAGAAAGCTTGACCATGCTGCTAAAAAGATTTACACTGCAGCGACTTTAGGTCTCCATCAGGTGAGCTGTGCTATCATGATGGCCAACTTTGTTCACTCCCTGTTGTGGGTCTTTGAAGTCCTCCCTGACCTCCCTGCTGACCTGCAGTTGCCAGTGAAGATGATTTGAGACTACTGATCACTGGCTAAACACCAGCTTCAGATGGCCTTGGACATGGGTGATTCCTGTGTTTTTGCCGTGGCAGCGGCTGTCTCTATGCATCGCAGGGCCTGGCTGCATCTCTCCACCTTTATTGTCGACTCCCAGTATAAGCTGGCCAATGTCCCTTTCTTGGGCACTGACCTCATTGGCCCTGGGAGGGAGGGGAGGGAGGGACATCTCACCTGCATAGAGAAGTCTGATGCTACCTTTTGACTCTGTGGCATCGTCCCACAAGGACCAGAAACAAAAGCCTAAGAAAAGGCTTTTCAGGTATTGGCCCTTTCAGCCACAGCCTCCTTGGCAGCAGCCACAGTAAGAGCAGTACCAGGCCTGATGTCCGAAACCCAAGTTCAGGTGCCAGTGACCCAAAAGAGGTGGGGGCAGAGATGGTGGTGCCCCTGTGGCCACAACCACCAGTGCCCCTGCAAAAGCTGCACAATGATGGGTTGGGGGGTGTTATCCCTCCACCCATCCTGTCCCTGTGTGTGCTCCCCATCGGGGGTTGGTTAAGCCACTTCTTGTCACATTGATCTGCTATCACAATGGACAAGTTGGTGTTAGGAGTGTTTGGCAGAGGGATGCCTCTGGTCTTCGCAGCACTCCTGCCTTATCGACTCCACACTCCTCAGGAAGGCTGAGAGGAAATGTGAGGAAGTACTTCTTCATGATAAGTGTGGTGGATGCTTGGAACAGCCTCCCAGTGGAGGTGATGGGGGGCTAAAATGGTTACAGGATTCAAGAACGTATGGGATAGACACAAGAGGGATCTTAGAGGTAAGGCGAGGGGGTGCAAACCAGAGACTGAGTAGGGTCTGCGGTGGCACTGTAGGTAGAAATATAGAACATAGAAACATAGATGTTGACAGTAGATAAGGGCCTCCAGGCCCATCCAGTCTGCCCTGTTTTGCCCTACCTATAGTGATGCCGCAGGCCCTAATCAGCCTATGGTTCCCCCCCCCCCATCCTTCAAGATCCCTTTGTGTCTGTCCCATGCGTTTTTGAATCCTGTAATTGTTTCTGCCTCCACCACCTCTGCTGGTAGGCTGTTCCATTTGTCTGCCACCCTCTGTGAAGAAGTACTTCCTCACATTACGTCTGAACCCACCTCCAGCTTCATATTGTGCCCCCCTGTTCTTGAGCATCTTTTTCTTTGGAAGATGATACCCTCCTGCACAGTTTTTCCCTGTGAGGTATTTGAATGTTTCAGTCATGTCCCCCCTCTCCCTTCCGTCCTTCAGGGAGTAGATATTTAACTCCTTCAGCCTTTCCTGATAGGGTTTTGGATGCAGGCCCCTCACTATTTTGGTGGCCACCCTCTGTACCATCTCTACATTGTTTATGTCCTTTTTGAAGATGGGGTCTCCAGAACTGGACACAGTACTCGAGGTGGGGTATCACTAATGATCTATATAGTAGGATTATTACCTCCTTTCTTCTGCTGGTGATTCTCCTGCCTATGCATCCCAGCATCCTGCTAACCTTCCCTGCTGCCTTGTTGCACTGCTTAGTTACCTTCAGGTTATCGGAGATGACTACCTCCAGGTCCCTTTCCTGTTTTCAGCCTGCTATAGCCTCCCCTCCCAGGTGGTAAGTTGCCTCTGGGTTTCTGTGCCCCATGTGTGTTATTTTGCACTTCAAGCATTGAAACCCAGCTGCCAGTCCTTCAGCTGTTCCTCCAGCCTCTTCAGGCCTCTCCTCATTCTATCCACCCGCCTACCCTGTTGCAGAGCTTTGTGTCGTCTGCGAACAGGCATACCTTCCCTTCTAGACCATCTGCAATGTCACTTATAAAGACACTGAAAAGGACTGGGCCTAACACTGATCACTGAGGTACCCCACTGGTCACTCTGCCTACTCCAGAGCATATTCCATTTACCACCACCCTCTGAGGTCTGTTGTCCAGCTAGCTCTCCACCCATCTCACTACTTTAGAAGCTACTCCTAGGTTACCCAGCTTGTTTATTAGCCTTCTTTGTCAGATGGTGTTGAAGGCCTTGCTAAAATCCAGGTATGCCACATCCACTGCTCCCCCCCAAATCCACTTCTGTGGTTATGTAGTCAAAGAACTCTGAGGTTTGTTTGGCACAACCTCCCCCCAGTGAAACCATGCTGCCTCGAGTCCTGCAGGCCACTGGCCGCTAGGTGTTCCGCTATCTTTTCTTTCAGTAGTGTTTCCATTACCTTGCACACCACTGAGGTCAGGCTGAGTGGCCTGTAGTTTCCCGCCTCCTCCTTGTTTCCACTTTTGTGTAGTGGGACTACGTCTGCCTTCCTCCAGTCCGCTGATACTACCCCCTTCCCCAGTTTCTAATGAAAGGTTAAACAAGGCTGTCAGAGGTGCAGCCAATACCTCCTTTAGTTCCCTCAGTATCCTGGGGTGCACCCCATCTGGTCCTGTTGCCTTACCAACTTTCAGGGTTGTGAGTTCCCGGAGAACCCTTTCCTCAGAAAAAGGATTTCTGTCCACCTCCTGCCCCTTTATGCCTCTGTCCCTTATTGCTGGCCTGTTACCTGCCTCCTCCTTCTCTGTAAATACTGAACAAAAGTATTTGCTCAATATGTCTGCCTTTTGGTGGTCTTCCTCCACACAACCCCCTCCTTATCTTTCGGCCTCACTATCCCTCCCCTTGCTGTCCTTTGTTCACTTCTGTGCCTAAAAAAAAAAGTGTTTTATCCCATTTTTTCATTGAATTTGCAATGATTTTCTGTTTGAGCCTTTGCACGTCTTACTACCTTCTCTGCCTCCCTCTACCTTTCCAGGTAACTCTCCCTATTCTCCTTCTCCTGGGTTTGTTTGTATTTCCTAAATGCCATCTTCTTTGCTCTCTTTTTCTGCCACCTTCTTATAGAATCACAGTGGTCTCCTTTTCCTCTTGCCTTTGCTGACTTGTTTGATGTAGAGATGCGTCGCGTCTTCAGTTTCCTCTTTGATAGTTGTCCACTGGTCCTCCACTCTCCCCACATTCCCTACTCCTGCTAGGTCATCTCTCAGGCAATCTCCCATTTTCCTGAAGTCCCATCTCCAGAAGTCCAGGATGTTAGTCCTTGTGTAGTTTGATTCTGGCCCATTTATTATGCCAAACCACACTGTATGGTGATCACCGGTCCCTAGACATTCCCATACTAAAACCTCCACTACACTGTCCTCATTTGTAAGTACTAGGTCCAGTAGTGGGCCCCCCCCCCCCCGAGTAGGTTCCCTGATTAGTTGTTTTGGGAATGCCTCTTTTAAGGCATCTAAGATGTTCCTGCTCCTGACTGTTGCTGCTGCGGAGAGGTTTCAGTCTGTGTCTGGTAGATTGAAGTCTCCTACCTGCCACACCTCCCCCCTCTGCCATCCTTATCTACCTCTTCCCCCTATGTTGGAGATCTGTAGACAACCCCCATACAGATAGCTGCCCCATTCCTCCCTTCTAGTGTGACCCACAGTATCTCCTCCCTTTCCTGTTCTACCTAGATTTCTGTGGCCTTTATGTTGTCTCTCACATAAAGAGCCACTCCACCCCTTTTTCTGCCTACCATGTCCCTCCCGAACGAAGTGTAACGCAGTTCAACCGCTTCCCAGTCTTGGTTGTCATTGCACCAGGTCTCCGTGATGGCCCCTATGTTCAGGTGTGCTTCTGCCATGGTAGCTTCTAGGTCACCAATCTTGCTGCTCAGACTACAAGCATTTGTATAAAAGTCTTTCCAGGATGTCTTTCTTTCCCCCTCCTTATTCTCTTCTGCCCATCCTTACCTTGTCTACTATCCTTCCTAGCAGTAATTGTTTCTTCCAGCTCTGTGACTTTATATTTTTGTGTGTACTGTATTTTGTTGTTTTTTTCCTCCCTCTGGACTCCCATTGATGATTTTGTGATATTGGGGGGCAGATTCTACCTCCCTTCCATTCTCAACCTCCTCCATTGGCTAGTTTAAATTCTTGTTGATGAAGCATTTAAACTGTTCACTAAGGATCCTGGTAGGAAAAAAGGGCAGACTAGGTGGACGAAGAGGTCCTTATCTGCCGACAGCTTTTATGCTTCTGTGTTTCTGTGTCCAGAGTTTCGCAGGAAATGCTGCCTGCCCTACAGGAGGACATTGCTCTGCTCCTCACAGAAGGAACCATTGCCCATGTCCCGGATGTCCTGGCCAGTCAGGGTTATGTTTCCAGGTACTATTTGGTTCTGAAACGGGTGGGGGCTGGCACCTCATTATGGATCTGCACAATCCAAACCCTTTTCGTGCAGAAGCGCAAGTTCTGGATGGTTAGTTTGTTTCAAATTTCCATCTCTGGAGCAAAACATGTGATTCTAGGGACTTGGATAATGGTGTACTAGCCTCACTTCTGGCAGAATCATTTCCCTTTAATTCTCTGGCTGGAAGGTCTTCAAGCTGGCTCCTCCCACCCACCCGGATGGTATCCTCCTCGACACCGCCTTGTGACGTCAGATCTTCCTTTCCACTGGAAGCATCTGGTTCTTTCCATTACAGCTCCACTAGGTGCCCTGTTTTTCAACTGAAAAAAAAAAAACCTTTGGTCTTTGACCTTTCAAGTTTTGACTCTACTTCACTCTGTTATGGATTCGGAGGACCCCAAAAATTGGTCTCAGCTTCAAATTGTGTGTGACATGTGGGCAGAATATGTTGCGCACTGACCCGCTGTCCGTGTGCATCTACTGACTGGGAGTCTAGCATGACGATAGGTTTCAGTGTTTATGTCCTAGTGCCTGAGGCTCTCCTGTTTCACACAGTTATAGTCCTCTGCCTCTTGGGAGTCTGTGTTTATAAATCAACTGGGCACTTGCCTGTCAGGTGCGGTTCCAGTCGAACAATCCACTCTTACCTTGGCCATGCGGATGTTTGAGCAATCCTCTCAAAAGTTGTGAGGTACACTTCAGTGTCATCACTGTCCGATAGTTTGGTCAGTTTAATGTCTTTTGGGCTACTGGTTCTTTGACTTTGTCCTGCATCGAGGGCATGCAAACCCCTCATGATATCCGCCCTTTTGGCATCTTGCCTTCTCCACTCAATGTCTCTATCTCTTTCCATTTGCACCTGTTTTATGCAGAGCCATTTCAACAACTCCCCTACGTCCTCAGATGGAGCGTCTTCAAGAGGAGGCAGTTCCCTTGATTCTTCTTCACCTATCTCTTCATCATCTTCAGGCTTGGCCTTCCTCTGAGGTCCAGTACAGGCAGCAGCTTCTCTCCCAGTCTGTCAACCATGGTTCTGGTCAGAACTCCAGTGACTTTCTTCTCCGGGTTCTCCTCTCTCAACTCCTGGTGCATTGGTTCACCTGGGATATCTGGGCGATATCCACCAGAAAACGTCCCCCTAGCCTAGTCCAGATGTTTCCAGAGAGTTATCCCACCTCTCACACCAAGTCTGTGGTGGGGTTGTAGCATAGCAAATGGTCAGACATAGAACATCGGGTTCTACACAATCTCTGTGTGATGTTTATTTAAAACACAGGAGATAATCTTAAGCAATGGTGTATCCCTTCTTCAGTACATCAGCTTGCAGCAATAAACTATGTATGTTCTTCCTCTGCACTTAGTCACCACCTACTGATCTAATTCTTTAGTGAAAATTATTTAATTCCCTATATTGGTCTTGTGTGTTTTGGGTGATGGGGAACTCAAAAAGAAAAATAAAACAAGCTAAAGACAAAGCACCTCAGTGCAGAAGCACTGAAGCAAGGGTTACCCCAAAGGGCATTGGCAAAAAAGTCAAGTTTAAAAAAAAAAAAACATCACACATACCTACATAACGCAACGCATCCTGGGATGTATATGCAAATCACTGTGAAATTTTAGGCTGGTTCAGTTTAAAGCAGGAATGCATGGTGCCAAAGGACCTCTCAAACAATCTATAATCTACGTGCATTTTAAATAACACAACAGGGGTTTTCTGATATCTCTGTCCCGGTAACTTTATTTTAATGATATTGCCCCCTAATAACTTTTTACCTTTATCAAAACCACTGAGTGTCATGGTATTTTTCAACATTTACAGGTTTCATACACATAAGGTATATACATCAAGGTATTTTGTAACACGGCATCAAACAGAAACGGCAAATAGAGAAATCTCATTGGACCAAATACAACTCAAGACCAAAATTGGAGCGGCGATTAATTCCCCAGTAAGAACCACTCCAGCTATTGTTCACGGGGTCACCGGGTCAAGCTCTAGCACCACTAGGTGTCACAGCAGCAAACAGAACACACATTGCTGTGAATACGGAGGATCTCAGTGCGCCGACACAAAGCCGAACAGAACTGCAAAATAAAACAACAATGCAAGTATTCCTGTGTTACAAACGCATTAATGCCCTCCGGAGTCGGCTTCTACTGGGGAATTAATGCATGATTGGGTGGTTGCAGGCACTCGGCCAAGGCCCCATGCCACAACCCCTCCAACCATGCATCAGTTCCCCAGTAGAAGCCTCCTTCATCGGACATTAATGCTTACTTATGATACAGTGCTATTGCATACTAAATCCAGCAACGAGGAGCCCAGTCTGTTGTTTTACATCAGCTCGGAGGTCCCCACAATAACCTCCCTGTGCAAGGACCTGGGAGGGAAAAGGAAAATTAAAGAGGACACTATAGCATAGTCAAGAAAGGGGAAGGAGGTGCCCATAGGTGGCCAACCTTATGGACTAAAAACTGTAAAGGATAGATTAGGCTAAGACAACAGTTCTTAGACTTTGTCACAGTGAGCCTCCCCAAATCCATGGAAAAGATTTTGAGCCTCACCAAAAACTGAAATAATCTTGGGCCTCCCCAAAGAAAATTAACATACTGTACTTTGCACAGTACACCATGAATAAATTGAAACCCCTTTGAGTACTTGGCTCTCATTCAGTTCTTTGTCTTTCACTGATGTGGAACCTTTGAAAAAGAGCACCTGTGCTCAAAGGTGTTATCTGACTAACAAATAAAACAAAATAAATGTTATTCAGTTTACTGTAACCCTCCCCCACACACACACATCCCCCATAGGCCAGCCTACTTGCTCCACTATTTTGATCCTTGAACCGTTGTTACCCCTTGTTGCAGTACCTTCATGGGTCAGACTACTTTCTCTATTTCCTCTCTATCTGGAATAACCTTTCTACATACCTCGCCCCACCCCCCCCTTTTCCCTGCTGTTATGCAACTTCTTAGGGATTACTTTGCTCCTTCCTACTATTGCTCTTAGCACTTCTAGGCTCAACCCTTGTATCTGGGCTGTTTTGCCATCACTCAGCAAATTGATCAATTACCACCACTCATTATTAATTTATTCTTCATATTTGTTTGCACTGTTGTTCATTTTGTATTGCTTGACTGCTTTGCAGTTACCTTTTGAATTGTATTCACTCCCTACCCTTCTCCGGGTGCACCTAAAATAAGCCTTGACTCCTTGACCTTCTCTTGTCAATGATTTGTAAATAAATACATAAATTTCACCTACTATTATCCTCTTTCTGTTTGCTTCATCCTTTCAAACAAAATACATAAAACTCAAAATTTAAATACAGTACTTTTTCAGACCTGCTTGAGCCTCCCCTTGAACAGGTTGGGGCCTCCCCAAGGAGGCTGACCTCACCATTTGAGAACCCCAGGGCTAAGAAATAGAAGAACTGTTGCAACAGATTTAAGAAAATGCCAGTCCTTAAGAGAGACAGGATCTCCCTGTCTCAGAGTGTAGTACAGATTTTTTAATACAACTTGCAATGGCTGCTCATTTCTGCGAGTTTTATTAAAACAGATAAAATATTTTTAGGAAATATTATTGAATTGTTTTACATATAACAGCTCTACAATGACTGATAGTAATATTGTGGATCTTGTATTTTTCCCTTCTTGAGACAGATACGTAGTGTGTTTTATGGTATTCCTTACTTCAGTCATTTGCAATAAGTTTTTATATCAATTTGCTAATGGTAATTTTTGTTTCTGTTGATGTAATATTTGTTGGGTTTGCTGGATTTGTGGCATTCAGCTGTTTGCTTTCACAGAGTTTTCTCTGTGGTAGAAGTTTGGTTCATTGATTATGCAGTTGTGGTTTTCATGATTCACACAAAGTATTGCTAGTGTGCAGTATCATGCTTCTTGTCAGCTGTTGAAGTAATTCACTTTTTACTGTATTTGTACTGCATCCTTTAGATATTGATTTTATGAACTGCATAACCCACCAGTCTTTATAGAAACACACACAGTTCTGTTTTCTGCATTTGGATTTCACTGGGAAAGAGTAGGGGTCATAGCAGGAGCCCCCCAGAGCTGTGTGAAGAGGAAAACTCGCAGATTTGGTTTCCAAATGGGAGCAGAAAGCAACAGAGAGAAGCAGAGTTCTGAGGTAGGCAGCTCAAAGCAGGGCTAGTTGGTGCTGTAGTCAGGAGCGAGGCTGCATCCACAGCCCCGTGAGAGTTAACTTCGCAGATACTAACAGTATTGTTTTGCATGGCGGCAGTCTGACTAACTGAGGTTACTGCAACGGAGTGTCCTCTAGAGTGTACTGTCATTCAGCTCACAGACATCTGGTAAAAAAGGCAGTAATCATGCAAAATTAAATGCCTGCATGTAAAACACTAACAAATTTCTCATTCATTAAAAACCTCACGGAGGTTGCTTAGCTTGACAGTGTTTAAAATGTAATGACAGCCAATGCCACTGCCACTACAGCACTTATCAAACAAACTGACCGCCATGTACGTCACTTCCAGCCACAGCCCTGCACGACAGCATTGAGATGGTGAGTGCACGTAAAAACCCCCCACAAAATACATACATCATTTACAGGATTTCTTTGTTTTCTCTCCACAGTGTGATGTTTTACTGCTCATTATGATGCTGTACACGTTAATTTGTCTGTGACATGTAAACAAATCTCTTTGAGAATAGAATGCACATGAAACCATTCTTACGACTGTAAGAGTGGTCTCAGCGGCATTATTAAGAGAATACAGCATCACTCCCTTTCAGAAAAAAACAGGAAAATGTCATCTTTGTTAACTCTAGTGGACTCTGTTTTTGCTGCCTTTGCTCTGCTCAGCCACTCCCATTTGACTGACCCACTGAGCCCCATCACCCGGCTTCTCTAGGGCTTACCTCACTCCACAGCCCTCTGCCAGAGGACCTCATTCAGAGGTGCCCTGTGATTAGTATGGGGCCTGCGGAGGGTCAAGCTTCATCCTGCAGCTGGGGGATTTTCCATCATTTTCACCTCTAGGCCCACCGAAACTGCAGTAGATACGATGTGCATGCTCCAGCTCTGTTTAGACGGCCCTGACGTCCTGAGTGTGGGGTTCTTCTGTGCTGCTGCCTGAATTCCTCCTGGCAGCAGACGAGCAGTGGGACACAGTCATTCCGCCCCCCCCACAAAAAAGGAGAGCTGTCCTAGTGATGCACAGTCCTCCCTCCCCTGCCTGGCTGCTGAGCATTCCGCATCTGTTTCTGAACCCGGGTCGTCGGCATGACAGGAGGTGAGGCGGCCAGCGCCTCAGCCCTCCATGCCACAGGGCCAGCAGCTAGCTGACTCTTGTTAGGAGGGTCTGTTCATGAAAAGGGGTTACCGAAGTGCGACATGAGGGTCAAATGTCAGATTACTTCTAGATTAGTTTTGTGATTCATTTCAAGATACTATGACCCAAGCATGAAAAAAGAAACATACTGGAAGATGAAAGCTTCACATGTTCCTGAGATAAAATAATGCTGATGCGGTGAGTGTAACAAGTGACACCACAAATCGTGGTGAATGTAACATGTGACACAAGACACTTGTTTTAGTTGTAAAAAGTCTATTAACATATGTCATGAGTTATAGTAAACATGAAAAACAAATATTTACAAGAATTCTATTGCATTAATGTCAAATTTGATGTTTGGCACCATGTACCGTGGTGAATGTAACAAGTGACACCACACATGTTTTGCTCACTAAAAAAGTTGCCTAACAACTAATGTACTACTACTGGCTGATGTAATGCTACAAAACATGTAAAAAAATTGACAATTATATTACTGGCAAGTGTGATGTTTGACACCACATGCTGTGGTGAATGTAACGAGTGATGCCACACATTTCTTTTAGTTGTAAAACCTTTACTGAACATGCCTAACAGCTAACATAGTGCCACAAGAGCTGGAGAAATGTGACAATTCAACAACATTACTGACAGATGTGATGTTTGACCCAACATACCGTGCTGAATGTAATTACCCATCAAATGTGTTTCCATTTTTAAAAAAACTTTACTGAACATTACTAACGGCTAACATACTACTGGCTTATAAAACATGAGTTGACAAGAATGGGCAACCTGATTGGTTGAGTCTCTTTGTGAGGCTGTATATTAAGTCAGCATTAATCCATGGGCCAGCGGAGTGACTGTGGAGTTCTGCCACCAGCTCGTGTTTTTGAAGATTGAAAAGCAATGTGTAGGGATATCTATTTTCAATCCTGTTAGTGAGCGACGCTATTGTATTGCAGTATGGACACCAGATAATTCCAGCGCTGTCTCAGAATTTCATATTTGGTATTGATGGTCTGCAGTTCCTCAGGTAGAAGACTGAGAGTGCCCTTCCCTTCAAAGTTTATGGGCCCATAAAATATGCGCATTGTCTTCCGTATTGAATCTGTGTCCTTGCGTCGTGGCCACGTGAAGCTGCTAGCCCCACGCTGCTGCATAAAGCTGAAATGGTATGTGCTACTCTCATTCATGGTGGTTAGCTGACCCATGTAGAAGGTCTTTGAATAATACACGGCATAAAATTTGTTCACCTGTATATGTTCTTTTGACTTCACTTTCTTTGAACAGGCAGAAGGAGTTGCTGCATCAGAGCTTTGGTTGGTGGTGCTACTGTTTGATTGAACAGCCGGAGTCTCGGGAACCGTGGCAGATGAAGGAGTGGCTGTATTAGTGCTCCAGTTGATGGTGCTGCTGATTGATGGAACAGCTGGAATCTTAGGAACCATGGCAGATGAAGGAGTGGCTGTGTCAGTGCTCTGGTTGGTGGTGGTGCTGCTGCTGCTTGAGGAAAGAGCCGGAGGCTCAGGAACCATGTCTTTGTCAGGATGGGTTGGCAGGGTAGTATCAGGCATTTTGACAGGAGATGCTGAGGTCGCATGTATGATTGGCATGTCATGGCTCGAATTTCCAGAAGACTGAGTTAACTGACTTCAAGGGGGAGGATTTTAAGGAAATGGGAAGGATCCTTAAGGAGCATTTGGATGGGATTGGGTCAGACATGGACGCTGATAGTAGGTGGGAAATCATCAGGAGAGGGGTGCAGGATGCTACCAGCACCTGTGCAAGAGTAAGACAAAAATGCGGTAGGGCCCGAAAACCCTGCTGGTGAACCGGGGAGGTCCAGGAGGTGGTGCGGGGAAAGAATGCAGCCTATAGGCAATTCAAGTGCTCAAGGAGTACGAGCTGATGGCTAGAAGGGCCACTAGGGTGGTGAGGGCGGCTAAGGCAAGGAAGGAGCAGAACCTGGCCAGGGAAATTAGGAGAGGGAACAAGGGGTTCTTTAGATACATTGGGGAAAAATGAAGGGTGAAGGGGCAGATTAGCAGGATTAAAACAGGGGAGAGATGGGCACAAGACCCGGGGGAGCAGGCTGAGGTACTAAATGAGTACTTCACCTCAGTTTTCACCAAGGAAAATGGGGGTGCTGCATCATACATGGGAGGAGACAGTGATACTGAGGAGGACCCCACGATCGGCGGGTCTAAGGAGAGGGGAAGCATCACTGGCAGGAGGGGGGAGGCTACAGAGAGAAGAGGTAGCGGAAGTGGAAATCACTGCAGAGAGAGTGAGGGAAGCCGTGGGTCCCTTAAGACAGAGAAAGCACTGACCGGATAAATTACATCCCAGAGTGCTGAAGGAACTTATGGATGTCCTGGTGAAACCCTGGCGCTTCACCATCTCTCTGAGGATAGGGTGGGTGCCCCAGGACTGGAAGGTGGCGCACATAGTGCCTATCCACAAGGGGGGATCAAGGGAGGTGGCAGGGAACTACAGGCCTGTCAGCCTGACATCGGTGGTGGGCAAGGTGATGGAGGGCATTGTCAAGGAGAGGCTAGGGGGACCTGAAAAAGTCAGGGTGCCTGGACGATAGACAGCATGGATTCGTCCCTGGGAAATCATGTCAGACAAACCTTGTGGAGTTCTATGACTGGGTGACGAGTGCCTTGGACCTGGGTAGACCAGTGGACGTCGTCTTTCTGGGCTTCTGAAAGGCATTTGACTCTGTTCCTCACGTGGGCCTGTTGGATAAGCTGGGAGAAATGGGGGTGGGGAATCAGATGGATAGGCAATTGGCTCCAGGACCGGACCCAGAGGGTCGTAGTTGGCGGGATAGTCTCATCCCCAAGGAGGGTCATTAGTGGGGTCCCACAGGGATCAGTCCTTGGGCCCCTCCTGTTCAACACCTACGTCTCTGACATAAGGACAGGTATCAGGAGTGAGATGAGTCTCTTTGCAGATGACTCAAAACTGGGGGCGGTGGTGGATGGGGAGGAGGGAGGTGGCCCCACAGGGGGACCTGGAGGCTCTGGAAAGATGGTCTAGAAAGTGGAAGCTGAGGTTCAATGCAGGGAAATGCAAGGTACTGCACCTGGGAGCCAGAAACCCGGCCAAGTGTACACCCTGGGGAATGCACAAGTCTCGATGGCTGAGAGGGACCTGGGGTGGTGGTGGATGTCAAGATGAACAACTCGAGACTTGTAGGAGGGCAGCAGCCAAGGCCAACAGGATGCTGGGATGCATCGCTAGGGGATCACCTCCAGAAGGAGGGAAGTGATGCTTCCTCTGTATAACTGCTTGGTGAGGCCGCACCTCGAGTACTGCGTGCAGTTTTGGAGGCCACACTTGGAGGGACATTAGACTCCTGGAGAGAGTCCGGAGGAGGGCAACCAAAATGATTTGGGGCTTGGGGGACAGGACTACAAGGAGAGGCTCAAGAGCTAAATATGTACACATTGGAAGAGAGAAGGGACCGGGGGACATGATAGAGGTCTTAGGTACATGAAGTGGGTAAATAGGGAGGAACAGTCAGGGTGCTTTGAAGGAAGGAGGAGGGGCCACTAGAGGGTGGGTGGAAGCTGGAGGGGAAGATTCAGGGAGAAAGGAGGAGGTGCTACTTCACTGAGAGGGTGGTGGAGCCATGGAGTGCGCTGCCTAGGGGCTGGTGGAGGCAGAGACAGTGGAGGGGTTCAAGAGGGGTGGGACAGGTACAGGGAAGGGTTCTGGAAGCAAAATCCAATGCAGCGAGTATCAGAACTGGGAAGGAGAAGCCAGAGGAGGCGAGAGGGCAGCAAGGTCAGCTCCCAGGGTGGGGGCTGACCAAACGAGCAGATGCAAAAGCCCGTTAGGCCTATTCTGCTGGCATTTTAGTATGTTAGTATTTCCCTAGTGTACATAACTTCCATGATTCCACATGACAAGAGTTCTGACATGGGCCATCTTCCCTTTGACATGCTCTACAGAAACATCTCAGTCCTCTTGTTACAACCACGCCATCTGCCACAGACTTAACATTATGGATCCTCCGTGTTCCAGGTATGGTGCACATTTCAGGTCCTGCTTGCTGTTTTATTTGCCCATCTCCTACCCAAAAGAAGGTTCTTAGCACATGGCTGCATCCTTCATTGTCGTTTTTTTTTTTTGTCAGATTACTTGCACAAAATTGGAATAGTTCTTCTGCATTACAAATCACTGCCTGACGATTCTGTACCGCCAGACTTGCAGCAGATTTGATGACAGCACTTTCTCCGTTTGATGGGCCTTTCCCATGACGTGAATCAAAAAAGGCTTGCTCAGTCTGAAACCCGTTCTGTATTGATGAAGATGAGATAGAGTTAAAAGCCCACTTAGATTTATATTGGCCTCCGCAGCCATCAGTGAACTGTATCACTTGTTCGATATTCAGTTTGCGAATGTTACGCAGATGTCTATTTGCGAGTCCCACAATATGGTGAACAGCATGGTAGTCATGCTTAAGGTCATTTGATATTAAGTCAATATACTCGGTGACAAGGCCTTCACATTTTGAACACCTGCAGTACGTGACTATAGGGTGTGCTGTGGCCTGTTCATGGTGCCATTGACGGGACTGAATTTCATCTTGGAACTTACAAGTGTAATTCTCTGCGAAGTCCAGCATCATTATGACCCAACCTGTTGGCATTTGGTCTTTCAGAGTTATGAACTGATTATGTTGCCATGACGCAACGTGCAGATGTTGGCACAAAAAAAATCATATCTCCAGTTACTATTTCCATAAGTTGAGTCACAGTGTTTTTTTTTTTGTGTTGGAGCACTTTTCTAGACTGTTTAACCACAGTGTCATTCATGTCTCTGGTCACACTGACAGTCTCCCACTGGAACCATTTGACTAGATCATTTCCATGTTTCTGCACAAGTTCCTCTGTTTTCTTAAATATTGCTTTGGTACTGCAGTTCTCGCAGGTTTTGCTGATGCAGTTGTTTGCAAAAAATTTGTCCCCAGGTGGGCATAGGCACATGGTGAGCTCAAAAGCCCTATAAATGTTTTCACTTTTGCATTGTGGCAAATGTTTAACATCGGCAAACCGATTCAAGGATTGCAGCTTTAACTCTGCATTGGCAC
The DNA here is from genome assembly GCA_016271365.2 of Neoceratodus forsteri. Lineage (NCBI taxonomy): Eukaryota > Metazoa > Chordata > Ceratodontiformes > Ceratodontidae > Neoceratodus > Neoceratodus forsteri. Next base: position 1,577,065,793 of record CM057452.1, read on the forward strand.
AGTACTCACACAGGCACTGATCCAGTTTTTGATGCCTGGCGAGTTTGATATTTGTTGGTCTCAGGCTGCGGAACTTGGTGGACCCTATTTTTGTTTCAGGGTGTTGCTGGTGAAACTTCCTGGTGGAGACTATTGAGGGTCTTGTCCAAGAAAGCCTTTGTTGCCCCAGTCCTTTTGGAAACTGCCTTCTTGTGAGGCAGTGGTGTAGAAGAGGCCTCAAAGAAGTTCTTAACATTCTTCACTGTTTCTGCAGATAGTGTGGCCTTGTGCTGCTTGCTCCTTGGCTCTCTTCCCCCTTGATGCCCTCCTCATTCTCCTCCAGCTGATTCCAAGTGCTATGCTTGCACCACGGAGCATTCGGTACTTTTTCAGCACCAGAAAAGAACTGATAAAGCTCTTTTTGAACTCCTGCTGCTGTTTGGTATTGCATTCCTTCAGCTGCGACATTTTGTCCTTTATAATCTCAACCATCTTGTCCTGAAGGTTAGTGTGGCAGGTCAAGCTCATGTTTTTCTTTGCCAGGGCATTCTAGTTTGCTGATGAGCATGAGGAAATTACCTTTGCTCTTGTGCAAGCCAAACCATATGGGTGACTGTGGCAGTCCTTGTCGTGCTGTCTGAACTGCTTTTCTGATAGCGCTCTGTGAGCGCCAGTTGGCCATTGGGGTGTCACAGGATGTATCCTGGGTCAGGTCAGCCATTGGGGCATCACAGGATGTATCCTGGGTCAGGTCAGCAATTGGGGTATCACAGGATGTATCCTGGGTCACACAGATGTTTTCTGCGAGAGACGCATTGCACATGGCACAGGTGGCAGGGGGTGGGGGTATGCAAATTGGTATCTTATTCTCTTTATTTTTCTTGTACAGTTCTCGCTTTTTTTTCATTCAGTCGTCTGTGTTTCTGACGAGACATGTTTCTCCATTCTTTTTGTTTTCTCTCCCTCCAACATGCTCTTTCTCATTCTTCTTTTGTGAATCTTTTCTGGTGGTTGCCTTTGAAGAAGTGGCTGGGCAGTCTGCAGCCACTGCAGCTTGGGCCTTTCATCCTCTGTATCGCTGCATTCTTAATCTGGCCTTCTCAGTATAGTTTTTCCTCTTTTCTTCATCCATTGTATTTTGATAAGACTGTGACCATGCTTTGCATTTCTCCAAATAGCTGGCATAACATTCTGGATCCTTCGTGACATTTTCTCGGTACCGCTGACTTCTCTCCTTTTCCAACAGTGTACAGGGGGAAATATTCAGTGCATCTTTGATCAAATCTGCAGTGGATACACGAGGTCTTCTTCTCATCTCTGTTGCTTCAAAAACATAAAAGTCTGACATTAGCTAGGCATTCCTCACAAATAAAAAGCAGCAGACAGACAGGCTGGACAGGAAATAGATGGACTGACATGAGAAGTAAGTACACACCTCACAAATGGCATGAAGCGGATGAGCCGACCAAGGGCGACGCGCTCCACATTCTCAGGCAAACAGACCAACCGAGGGAGACACGCTCAACATTCTTAGGCAAACAGACCGACCGAAGGAGATGCACTCCTTATTCTGAGGCAGCCAGACTGACCGAAGGAGACACACTCCATATTCTCAGGCAAACAGACTGACTAAAGGAGACGCGTTCCAGTTTCTCAGGCAAATAGACACACTGAAGGAGATGCGCTTCACATTCTCAGGCAAACAGACCAACCAAGGAAGATGCACTCCACATTCTCAGGCAAACAGACCAATCAAGTGAAATGCGCTCCACATTCTGAGGCAGACAGACTGACCAAGGGAGACACACTAAATATTACCAAAGAAAACATGCTAAACATTACCAACGGAGATGGGCTACACATGCCACAAGAATCAGAAGGGCAAAGGAGACGCACTAAAAATTTCATGTAAACAGTCACTAAAGAAACAAACCATCCAAAAAAGGGCAATTTACACAGTCACTTTATAGAAGGTGAAACGAAATAGCAACATGGATCTCAATCCCCTCCCACCAAACAAAGGAGGTCACATGGTGCTTAAAATGGACGAATGTAGGGGAACAAACACAGCTGGAACAAAGGCAGAAGTGCAGTTTACAAAAAAGGAAAAAATGTAAACTGCTTTTAAGCCACTAAAAAAAGGTCGATGCCCCTCCAGCTATGTCTTTGCTCACCTACGTTTGCCCTGACAGTCCCATCACAGTAGCAGAAACCACATAGCAGCATGGATCTCAGTCCCCCCCCCCCCACCAAACAAAGAAGGCCGCATGGTGCTTTAAAATGGCCGAACATAGGGGAACAAACAAACACAGCTGGAAAGGCAGGAGTGCAGTTAACAAAAAAAAATTAAAAATAAAATAAAAATGTAAACTGCTATTAAGCCACTAAAAAAAGGCTGATGCCCCTCCAGCTATGTCTGTGCTCACCTACTTTCGCCCAGCCTGTCCTATCACAGTAGCAGAAACCACATAGCAGCATGGATCTCAATCCCACCCCCACCTTCCACCAAACAAAGGAGGCTGCATGATGTTTAAAATGGCCGAACGTAGGGGAACAAACACAGCTGGAACAAAGACAGGAGTGCAGTTTACAAAAAAAAAAAATGTAAACTGCTTTTAAGCCACTAAAAAAAGGCTGATGTCCCTCCAGCTATGTCTGTGCTCACCCACGTTCGCCCAGCCTATCCCATCACAGAAGCAGTCTAAGCCACATAAGAGCACGAATTTCAATCCCACCCTCCACCAAACAAAGGAGGCCGCATGGTGCTTAAAATGGCTGAACATACTGTAGGTGAACAAACAAACACAGCTGGGCAAAGGCAGGCGAGGAGGGCAGTTTACCAAAAAAAAAAAAAAATGTAAACTTTTAAGCCACCAAAAAAGGCCAGTGTCCCTCCAGCTATGTCTGTGCTCACCTACGTTCGCGCCGACAGTCCCATCACAGTAGCAGAAACCACACAGCAGCATGGATCTCAACCCCCCCCCCCACCACCACCACCACCACCAAACAAAGGAGGCCACATGGTGCTTGCTCAAAATGGTTGAAAATAGGTGCACAAACACATCTGTGTAAAGGTACAAGGACCATCCACGTGTGTTTGTTGCCTATGTTTTGCCACACATTTACACCAGCAAACAAAGTAAACCCTTGCATAATTTAGCCAAAAGAAAAGCATCCTTGCCTGGTTCTGAAACACCATACCAGAAGTGAGCACCACAAAAAAATTAAAAATGCACAGCTACCCATTAGGTCCAATGACTTGCCCAAATGCTGGAAGTCCTGCGATTGAATGCTGCAGTTTCCCTGAACAATCTGTAATATTTACTGGCATAAATGTAGAGTAACTGTGACACCAGGCAAACCACATGGTGAATGAACATGTAACCCAAAGTGTCTGGTGTCACAAACTAGCTCAAACCATGTATTAACACTCCAAAATCCCCACTACCATGCTGCTTTTAACTGTTTTTAAAGTGCCCCAAATCCTAAACAGTGAGCCCTATAGCCAGCGATAATTACATATTTCCATGGACTTAACACCACTGGTCAGCGTGGTGATCGTAACGCAGGCAGGCGGCTGTGACACGACGACTTCTCTCTTCATGTGCTCCAAAGGAAAATGGGGCTTCCCTTCGGAGTTTGCGGTTTTTAAACCGCAAAATGGACTCCGCCCGTTGGCATGCCGCATCGCGAGTTCTGGCAGATCCAAATGTGGGTCAGGGGCGCATAGCGTGAGTGGCAAACAGCAGAGCATGTGTGACGCAAAACGAGCATGGGGTGAAAGGTTGCCAACTGGGAGACCAAAAGCACAGTTAAAGAAACACAGCAGGGCAGCTAATGATGCAAGGGAGTTTGGGGGTTCTGATTCAGGAACATTTAAAGGCACAGCTGCACCACAAACTATTTGGGGAGGCTCTGGATGAACGTAACATGGTGTGACAACAGCAGTTACGTTCCTTATAGTAAATAAAAGGGTGAATAAATTTTATATAGACTACCAGAAAAGGGGCAGATTGTTTGCAAACAAAGCATATACGTGTGTACTGCAGAAAAAAGTTGTATTGTGGGGCAGACAGGAAAAACAAAAGTGTTTAGGAGGAAAATAAAACAAGAGGGTTTCAATGTCACGTTTTTGCATACCAAAGAACAGCCAAAATGCTGGTTGATTTACAAAAATATATATTTGCACACCATGAAACTGGATGTCCTTATCTTTTGTATCTCTACTAATGACCCACTCTGAATAGCAATACCAAGGGCATTGCTGACACTTTTGAATTTTTTTGCACTGTCACTTGTATACTGTAGAACTGATTGAATTCACAGTTACCAGAATTCGCGATTGCTACAGCTTTCACATATTCGCGTCCATTTGTATTAGCGCGTCAGTGGTATTGTAAAATATGGTCTCACTGTATGCACTGTCTACACTGTCAGGAAGTTGGCAGCAATCATTTAACTCATTTTGTTGATCCAGTATCAGATTGACTGACTGACGCTCCCTGCATTCCAGACTGTTTAAAAGTAAGTCAGTCAGTTCTAGTGTTTTGTATGAGCCTGCATGTGTCTTCTAACAGAGTATGACACCACACACTGAGCAAGATGGGGAGAAATAGGGCTGTGCTGGAACAGCTCTTTTGTTTTGGTTTCTTGTTTCTTGGAATGGACCTTTTTGGAGGATTACCATGGGTTTGCTTTTTTTTTTTGGTTACCATGACTTTACTGTATTTATTTTATTTTTTTATCTTGAATAAATGTTAAACTGATAATTAAACTACTGTGTACCTCTGCGTGTGTTCACTGTACACTCACCCCCCCCCGAAGTAGGAAAGTTGAAACTGCCGACATACAGCAGTACGCAGTTTATAGCTTGAAAAAAAAAAACTGACTAGGTGATCGAGGATATTCAAGGGTGATCTGATGTCAGATAGGTAGTTAAAAAAAACCAAAAGCCTGCTGTGATGTTCTTTATTTTTGGTTTTGTGCAGTAATGGCGCTAATGGCTGATAATTGGGGGAGTTTAGCAACTCCTTCGTGGCTTTTAATGTGCGATGTATTGGGATATCAATTCTTATTATAATCGCAGTCCGTTTGAATTTGCTGATATATTAAATTAGTGAAAATAAATGGACCGCGATTATTACCTACTCTACAGTATATGCTGCCCATTGGTAACCCCTTTTCATGAACAGACCCAAGACTAGAAGTAGCTGTTGAAATATGGCAGAGAAAGCTGACTTGACAGAAGGATATTCAGCTGATCTGTTACTGTGATAGAGGGAAGAGGCCAAGCTTGATCTAAAAGGTAGTTACACGCCTGTTCAGAGCTGCTCTAAATTTTGAGAGATACCCAAAATGCAAATAGTTTGGCAGAGTTCCATTGTTCAGAGGTCAACTTCTCACACTAATGAGAAGCATCTTGGGATTATCAAAGCAGCAAGGTTCCAGGAAGCAGAATGTCTTGCTTTAAGATCCTGCCTAAGATAGTTGTTGGATGAAGTCAGTAAACAGACCATATATTGTTTTCAATGTCTGCTACCCGACAGCCTTTTTTATACCACAGTCAAGTCTGTCAAGTTCCAACTGATATAGGCTAATGTGTTTTGATACTGTATTTCACTGTTTTGTAGCAGCCACTTGAATTAGAACTTTCACTTTTTAGGTGCAGCCTCAGATTGAGGGCAGCTACAAAACAGGGACGGGTTCAGTTGTGATCAGATGTTTTTGGCAACCAGCTGATCACTGAGACAGAGAGGCAGTGCTTGTTCACAATGCCAAAATGAAGTATTGTAAATATGGACGAGACAGCCATTTGGGTGGACATGCCCAGTTAGAAAACGGTTGGTCTCGTCGGAGCAAAGTCTGTCCCCCTACTCACCACGGGACATGGGAAACCAAAGAATCACAGTCTGTCAGCCATTGCTGATGGCTGAAAGATTCATAGGTTTCATTGGTGGTGTACAAGACATAAAGCTTTCGCCATGTAGACTCACCAATATTTATTGGCTATATCGGTGCCCTAGATAATTGTCTAATGCTGTCTTAAATGACTCCATCGTGGGACTATAAACAGTTGCTTCCAGGAGTCTATTCCACAAGTTAACTCGTTGATTGAACCACTTCCCCCTTTTAGTGGTATTATAATGTTCTCCCGTAAGCTGCATCCCGTGGCATCTCAACTCCCTATTATCAACTTAATTTGTAGTCCAAGATACTCCCAGAGGTCCTTTTTTTTTTTTTTTTTTTTTTTTTTTTTTTTTACTCGTATATTTATGCTCCCAATCTGCCTCCTCCTTCCACTCTTTCAGACATCCTCTGTCTGGGGACCCCTCCCAATCCCACCATGGTCTGCCCCTAGAGTGCCCCTGGTTTCACACACACATCATATCTCTCGGTATACCCCCCGGGTAGGGGTGGAGAGGGATCCCCCATGCTTACCTCCCCAAACCAACATACTGTATCCGTGTGTATAGAGTTGGCACAGCGGAGTCTGCCCGACGAGCCTGGAGGAGTCCTCAGAGAGGCGTTGTCACCTAGGAGGGACCGAGGTGTTTTTCCCGGTTTTCTTCCTCCCTGATGTTGGCGTGCAGTGAGGGGCTATGAACTAGGAGGCATGCTGAGACGTACCACCTGCTCCGACCCTCTGCCAACATCCACGCAATGCCTTTATTGCTCTCCACCATACCATGCCATCCACCCAGGCTCCCCTAGGTGGCGGCATTGCAGCAGGAGTCTGCAGTTAACCCCCCAGAGAAGGAGAGCAGCCATCAGGCGCTCTATCCTTCTCCGTCCCGGCCGACCCCCAGTGGCCCGTGCTCGTCCCTGAACACGGGTTGCTGGTGTGGTATGAGGCAGAGGTCCACATTTCTGAATGCCCTATAGACTAGGTATTGGTCTCCCCTAGTGTGCTTTTATTTGAGGGAAAACAAGGTTCTACTCTTTCAGTCTTTCACCATACATGAGATGTCGTTCATTTTCCTTGTTGCCTTATGCTGCTCTCTCTCGAACATTGCCCTATCCAGAGCTTTGTGTGGGGCCCAAGATTGGGCATCACCAATGAACTATACAGTGAGACAATGGCTCCTCTGTCTCTGCTCTTAATATGCTTGAGTATGCATCCCAAGATTTTATTCCCTCTTGCTACCACGTCCCTTGTGTGCTCCATAAAAGAAAGTTTATTAGTCATAACTATACCCAAATCTCGCTCATTATCACGTTCCTCCCGTTCTGTACCATTTAGGAAATCATCATGCTTTTCCACGCAAAGTGTATGACCTTACACTTGCTTATTTTAGATATATAAGATGCCTCCTCTGATCACACTGAGGGGCAAGAGTGTCCCAAAGGAAGTAGCCAGTGTAAGTGTGTAAGGCATTGCTATGTCCAGCAGTGGCTGGGTGAACACTGAACTAACAAACATGTAGTTAAGAGAGACTCTGGGGTGGGATCACTTTTTTTTTTTAACAGTTATCTATTCTCTCCCCCGCCGAGTCCTCTGCATCCTTCTGACATCCCCCTGCATCTGGTATGAGACTCCCTCCTCTTGACCCCACGACTTACCCTTCGTGGCAGGGGGTTGGGAGCGACGCGACCCACCGGACCGGATTTAGTGTTCGGGGAGGTGCTTTCCCGGGCCATTGCGGAGGGGGACCATCATCATCCTCGCAGAGGACTCCCATTTTTGTCTTTTTTTCCTTCCCCAAGGTCACGGCATGCAATGGCACCAGTGGCAGTGGCATGCACGCACCGGTACGCATCCCCGCCAAGTGCCTGCTGCAGACTCTCGCCCACAGTCTCAGTGCTGACGTGCCACCTCCCAGCCTCTGCTAAATGGCAGGCAGTCACCGAGCACTGCGATTTCCCCCCTTCCCAGAGAAGGAGAGCAGTCCTGGGGACGCTCGATCCTTCTCCTCCCTGCCAACCCCAGCATCCCATGTCCGTTCCCGAACATGGATCACCAGCGTGACGTGAGGTAAGGCCTTCCAGTGCCTCAGCCCTCAGCGCCACCGGGCCGGCTCAGGGGGTGGGATCGCTTTTAATAAGTGGCGACTCATCTGGGACACCTTTTGTTGCCATATCTGCCCTAGGTAAAAAAACAACTTTCAGAGGAAAAGAACACAGTGATGGCAGCTATCCCTTGTGGCTGCATGAAGCTGCTGTAGCCAACAGACATTTCTGGGAATGCACCCTTTAAGATGCACTACAGAGAATGTTATGAGTGGCTGGCCGGTCATAGGTGGATTTTGGGGGGGGGGGCTAAGGGTGCTATAGCTCCCCCATCATGGAGCTCCTCTGTTAGTAACACACTGCTGCATTCTTTATCATGAAAGCTGCCTGAGCCATACAGGTCTCATCTGTCCTCCAGCAGAGCTGGCCTTAGCTAGGTGCAAACTGTGCCCCTGCACCTTGAGGGTCCATGCTTTTTTCCTTGAGGAAAAAAAATAAGTTGTTAGAGATGAAAATGTTAACCAGCAAATGGAAGTGGAAGACAACTGGCTCTGTTACTGTTACAAAAGGTGGGGGCAGCTTTGCTGCAGTGGAAAAGATTAGGTTAAGTAAGTGCTAATGGTGTTAATGGCCATACTTTACACCTCTCAGGTTGACTGCTTTCACAAACAAAGGGCTATACCGACAAGAGAACTTGTTTGTAACCTGGACATGTAGGTGAAACAATGAATGATATGACAAACTATGTTTCAAAAGTATGTGAACACTCACAATGGCTCAAAAAGCTGACCAGCACAGAGCAAAACTGGATTTTCTGACAGGGACTCTGAAAACCTGATCACCAGGTAAAAAAATTGACAGGTGGCAACCTTACTGGTGTCTCATGTTAATCCTCTCTATTCTCTCTCACTCACACCTCCAGAAAAATTAAGTTGGTTAACGTGCTTACAAATCAGAGTATCTGAGGTGGGAGTGCCCAGTGATGATGTCCCTGTCCTTACAGAAATGAATATGGTAGTAGTACCGTACTTACTTAAGTTCTTGCCCCAGGCTCAATCAGATTCATTTCCAGTGGTGAAGTCAGATAATTCAATGCAGTCAATGGCACTAATTAAAAGATTCTGGTTAAACTAGTAGACCTGGTACTGCTTTAGTAATTCAGGACAGGAGGGGTAGTGATGTGTAAATGTTGGATGTGGGGGGCCCACAGGAAATGGAATGGTGGGGCCCGGCAGGGGGCTGCACAGGGGCCCAGAATGGTTAAGGCCGGCCCTGTCTTCCAGTCATGGTAGTGCAGTAAACAACCACCCCACCTGCATTACATAGTTGACACCCCCCCCCCCCCCGAAATGCCGGTCTCCAGCTTGAATTTCTTACTAACATTTATCCTGTGCCATGTAGTCCGGTCCCAGCACCGTGGCAGCAGTTGGTCTTGCTTGGTGAGCCTGAGCATTCATTCTCTACTTTTCTAGGCTTGGTGTAGCTCCTTTGTTCATGCACCGGGGGGGGGGGGGTACAGCTGCAGCAAAGTGGAGTGGACCTTAACAATACAGATCTCAACCAGGTCACCTGGTGCTCACTGCTCCTGATTTGCTGTTGCGTCCAGTAGTGGATGTGGCTAGCAAGGGGTACCTTCTTTAAATATCTGGGCTGCTGAAACAAGAGTGAGCTGTAATTCATTAACTCAGAAGATTAATGTTGGAGCAAGAGAGGAGTGAGTGTGCTACTGAGGAGGAGAGAGAGAGAGAGAGAGTGGAGCCCACAAGTAAAGAGCAAAGCCCGAGGTTTCAGGTGGCAGCAGTTCAGTAACGCGGGAGTCAGTGTGGCCTTGGTAAATCAGCACAAGGAGTTGGAGTGAGGTTCAGGTCATCTTCTGGTAACTGAAGCAAGCTGTAGCTGAGAGCTCTGCTCATTAGGAGTCATGGGATCAGTGTGTGCTATCTAGAGAGAGAGTTTGGCGGCCAGGTGACCGGAGACGGTACTCAGCCAGGGGCACATAGACTTCAGCCTGCTGAAAAAAGATCAAGCCTTCATTTAATCAGTTACTTCTTGCTTTAAAAATAAAAGGCTTTCACAGTCACAAACTATGGTGGGTGGGGGGGGGCAGCTGCCGGGATGGTACAAGACATTAGTGTTCCATCAAACTGGGTGTGTAATAAATGTAGTACTAGTGTTATTAATTTCTAGTATGTGGAGCTTAAATTCATGACATTAAAATTGTTTAAGGTCACTGCTAGTTTTGTCCTATATGGCAATTTGATTTTGGTGTGGATTTGCAGGAGAGGCAGTTGGAGAGTAGTGCCCTCCTGTACCATGCTAGGAATGGTACAAAACTAATGCTGGGGCAGGTCTGATCTCAGCGACAGCATGAACCAGGAGAGGCAGAAACTGGTACATGAGACCTTTGAACTGAGGTAAAAACTTCAGCATGTATTGTATGCCTACTCTGTGTGGTCTTTTCAGTCGTGGTTGTACAGTGTGAATGAGCAAAGAGGAAAGTAATAGCCATGGGGACTTTGAAGGTGTTCTGCTGTATGCTATGGCATGTGCAGGAGTTTCTACATGTGAGAGCAAAATTGGCAACAGAAGTCATAAGACCTTGTTTGGCTCATTGACACAGGCAGTTACAAAATTGGAAAAAAGTGATAGAATCAATTATTTAGTTTATGTAGTTCTATGTGTTGAATTGGGGGGAGGTGCAAGTTGTGATGTACCCAACCAAATGCTGTTGCTAATTTAAAAAAAGGATGCATTTTTACATTTGTTTAAAAAATGTTTCTCTGTCTGCTTACTGACTTCTTGGGCCTATCATAAAAATGAGATGCCTCATACCGTGGGGTTATCCCAGTAAAGGACATTTTAAAACAATAAAAAATATTTCATTTATTTAAAAATGTGTATTCTTTGGAATAAATTGTTCTATAGAATAAAATATGTTTTGCAAAAATAGCAAGCAGACTTGAAATTATATTTTCAGAAACTAGATGGCAAAGTGACTTTGTTCCCATATTTCTATGGTTATTGTATTTATTTTTACTGAGATAAGGTTGGGGGATAAGTTAATCTGTACTGCAGGACACACTGGGATGGGTTGGCTTTATGGTAATGTCATAATGTGCTTGAGTGAGTGACATTTGTGAACTTCTTTACTTGGATTGTCATTTAATTTGTCTGCAATTTGTCTTTATCACCAAGTCTGTTTCAACTGTCACTAATCTTACCAAAATTGGTCCTTTCAGAGTCGCTCTCCATAACCTCCTCTTTGACGCCCGAAGCTGTAATTTCCCCTAAATAATGTAATGTTGGGGTCCCTCCTACCTGGCCCATAGCCATGACAGTGTCCATCGGACTGCTATTCCCACCCCGCCTTTCCCCCAACCTCTTTCATTGGTATTCCTCCCTGGTACGTCCAGGATTGTACCTTCTATTATGGTAATATTTTATACGATTGTAAGTTACTGTATGCAACTTTATCTGTAAACCACTGTTGTAAATGTGCTCTTATTGTTATCTGTATTGCACCTGTATGTTACCACTGTTGTACTTCACACTGTAATCATGTCTACCCTCCCTGTGACGAGGTGCCTTTGTAAATGAGTTCACGACTCAAAGGTTGTAAACCCGACTTTCAAATAAATAAACTTTTCTCATTTTATGTTTAGGATGTGCTGCTGCCCAGCTGCAGTCTTTTGGTATTTTTTTTTTGGGGGTGGAGGGTATTTTGGGCAATGTACTGTCATGTGGACTGTGGGGACTCTGGGGATGGTGCTAGTGTGCAACTAACAAAGCATGGGGAGGGAGGAAATGAGTAGAAATTGCATTAGAAATACCCTTCAAAATGCACCAGAATGCACCAAAATGTTAAAAAGTTTATGGAGGCCTAGGCGGCCCATCAGACCCCCTGCTTATTATTTTTATTTTTTCTCTGACTTGAGCTCCCCCATCTATAGGACTCCTGGATCCGCCCCTGCCAGTGGTGAATAAGGATTGCTCCCGTTGGAAACCCTAGTGCAACATCCAGAAAAAAAATAGAGTGGATTAAAGCAAGCCTGCTGTGCCGTATCAAAGGAAATAATCAATAAATCCTTTGAAGTCTGTGGGATAATCTGTCTGAACCCAGATACCATTAACTATTTCATGGAAAACGGCGTGGCTAGCGACTCACAGCAGGAGCTTCTGAGCCGCTTAGCAAAGAGTGACACAGATACACATTCCCAGTCCGTTGCCAAGGATTTTATTGTAGAGACTGAAAGTGGCTTCGAGGATGGAGAGCCGTACAGTGATTGTGAGTTGATTAGGCTTACCGAAAGACTGCTACCATATTCACTGATTTGATAGTTTTGTATTTTTCCTTTTTAAAGCTTTTTTTTATTTTCAGTTATTATAGCAGTATAATCAAGACCATATATTGAACAGTCCATTAACAGAGTACAAATCGAATGATAGTTAAAGGAGCAGTGGCGTAGCATGGTTGGGATGGTGTTTGCCATGGTTGGCATGCTATTTTTGTTTTAAACCTAGATTTATGGACTTTTAGTGGTACTGTTATTTCTTTGCTGGCTTTATTTAGAATTATTTTGGGGCTGTTGAAAATTTAAAACCTAGTTTGGTGTGCTTGTAGTGGTGCCGTTTTTCTTTTCTGTCTTTACTTGCTGCAAATTTTGTCTTGTCTTGTCTGTCTTGCCCTGTAGTTTGGGAGAGGAGTGCTTATTGTCTGACCTGACCTCAGCTATGTGATAACTGGAGGTGGGGCTAAGTCAGATTTGAGGTAGCAAGTTGATTTTTGGTTTCTCAGAAGAGGCCAGAAGGGGAAGGATCCAGATTCATTTTGGTGCAGTGCAGTAACTGCTCATTGCTGTTTTTTGTTTTAAACCTAGATTTGTGGGCTTTTAGTGGTACTGTTATTTCTTTGCTGTCTTTATTTAGAATCTTTTTTGGGATGTTGAAAATTTAAAACCTAGTTTGGTGTGCTTGTAATGGTGCTCTTTTCCTTTGCTGTCTTTACTTGCTGTAAATTTTCACCTGCCCCCTACTCACTCCCCTGCCCCAACCTCTCTCCCCTGACCCCCACTCTTAATTATATGCCCTGTTAAATCTGATTGACAGGAGCCAGGTACAGGGAATAGCAGGGGTTGTGGAGTAGGTGGGGCATAAAGGGGAGGAAGCACGCCCTCAGCACAAGTGTTCTGACTTTTTTGTTTGTTTGTTTTCCTTCTTTAAAAAAAGTATCTGAGGATTGGTGGCAAGATTTTCAGGACAGTAAATTAATAAAGATGGAACTACAAGGAGATTTTCAGTAACAGATAAGTACTGGAATAGCAGTATAAGTGCAGTATAATATGAGTGAGTGGTGCGATGCGGGGCAGCTGTATTCAGGCAGACCTTCTGGATGGTTAGGTGCTGCCCTATCTGTAGGCATCTCTGTGGACTGCAGGATGAAGTAGCCAGACTCAGAGTGGAAGTAAACTTGGTCAGGAGTACCTTCTCCCCAATCCAGAGACCACCCAGTCCAATGCTGCTGCCTCAAAGGATGCCAGGAACAAGGAGCACCTGGATGACTGTGGGCACGGGGAGGGTTAGGGCAGTCAGGCAGAGGCACATCCCAAATCCTATTCCACTCCAGAACTCGTATGCTGCACTGGCAAATGGGGACAGGCAAACGGAGGTACCCAGAGAAGTGGAAGGGAAGGATGTGGAGGTCAACCAAGGAGGTGACCTCAGTGGGGAGAGCAGTGGACCCCAGAGGAGGAGGAAGCGAATCCTGATGGGGGACTCTATTGTAAGAGGGATCCAGCTAGGAACACAGAAGGGGGGAGGACATGGTGGTGAGGTGCCTTCCAGGTGCCACGGCATGGAGGGATGAGAGGAAAATCCTGGGGAATGCCGGGAAGGCAAGTTGGGAGGGTGAGCTGGATGTCATTATCCACTTAGGTACTAATGACCTAGCAAATAGGGAGCCTAAGGAAGTTCAGGAAGAGTTTAGGAAACTGGGGAAGGGTCTCAAGCAAGTGGCTACTTCTGTCACCTTCTCGGAAGTACTATCTGTGAGAGGCATGGGAGAGCGTAGGGGCACATGCACCAGGAACTTTAACTCATGGTTGAAGAACTGGTGCTGTGAGGAAGGATTTGGATTCATTGGTGACTGGAGACCCATCTGGAGGGATGGGGGGCTTGTTCAAGCCTTATGGCCTGCATCCATCCTGGAGGGGAATCCAAGCACACAATGATAAGTTTAAATGCTACATGGACAAGCATTTAAACTAACGGGGGGGTGACAGGCCAGCAAGTAGGGTACCTAATTGCCCACCCCCCACAGCTAGCAGTGGAACCAGTGAACCGGAGGAGTGGATCTCTCTACAAAACACTGTGCAAAAGATGGAGATAAGCACCCAAGGGGTGGATCGGCAGAAAGAGGTCAAAATTCAACAGAAGGGCAGACAGCAGAGAGAACCCGGGGATAAAGGGGACAACCAGGGAGGGGGCTGGAGTAGAACAGCTAAACAGTCCAGGGAGTTCACATCATAGAAAGCCATGTATGCCAATGCCAGGAGCCTTAGCAACAAGATGGAGGATTTGGAGGCTGCCATGGTGCAGTCGGAGCTGGACATTGTGGCCATCACAGAGACCTGGTGTAATGATGACCACGACTGGGAGATGGCCCTACCCGGCTACAACATATTCAGAAGAGACAGGGCAGGCAGGAAGGGAGGAGGAGGAGTGGCACTTTATGTGAGAGATGGCATAAAGGTCACAGAGATCCTGGAGGAACAAAATGGGGGAGAGATACTGTGGAATAAGCTGAAAAGGAAAATGGGGTCAGCCATCAACACAGGGTGGTCTAAAGACCAGCAGCCCAGGAGGAAGAAACAGATAGGGAGCTGATGCTAGCCATCCAAAGGATGGCAGACAAGGGTGAGGTGGTACTGGTTGGAGACTTCAGTATTCCAGACGTGGACTGGAGCCTCCCAGCAGCAGCATCAACCAGGAGCAGATTTATCCTGGACTCCCTTCAAGGTGCCTTCCTCAAGCAGCTTGTCATGGCACCAGTTCAACAGAAGGCAATACTGGACTTTGTGCTAACAAACAGGGACAGTGTGGGGAAGGGGGTAACAGTGGGGGAGCACCTGGTGAACAGGGACCACTAGTCACTGTGGTTTGAAATCACAGAAGGAGCAGAACCAAACCGCACAAAAACATGTATCCTGGATTTTAGGGGGGCAGACTCTGGGGGAAAATGGGGAGATGCTTGAAAGAGGCATTAATTGGAATGGGGAAGGAACTGGGTTGAGGAACAGTGGACAATATTTAAAATAGAGATTACAAGGAAGTATAAAAAAATAAAATAGGGATTACAAGAGCAACAGAATTATGCATTAAGCAGGTTAGCAAGGGGAAAAGGAAGAGGAGGCCATTATGGTTTTCTAGTGATGTAGCGGAGAAAGTGAAAGCCAAAAAGATGGCATTCAGGCAATACAAAAAGACACAGGCAGAAGGGGATAGGGAGAAGTACCAGGAGAGCAAAGGGAGGCAGGAGGTCAGTAAGGAAAGCCAAAGCTCAGACAGAGAGCGCATCTAGATTAGGTGGGTAGAGGGAACAAAACCTTTTACAGGTACATAAGAGGAAAAAGAAGGGCAAAGTGAGGGCTAGTGAGACTAAAGGGAGAGGATGGGGGCCACATGGAGGACGACAGCAGTAAAGCTGACATACTGAACAGATATTTCTGCTCAGTCTTTACTGAGGAAGAGGAGGGTAATGGGTCTGAAGGGAGTACAAGGGGTGGGAACAGCGCAGAAATGGACACTAGTCTCTTTACACAGAGAAGGGTCCTAAAGGAACTGGAAGGAATAAGATGAGGTGCACCCCAGGGTCCTAAAGCAACTAAGAGAGGTGGTGGCTGAACCTCTGTCAATCCTGTTTAGCCAATCACTAGAAACAGGAGAGGTACCCAAAGACTGGAGGACAGCAGATGTAGTCCTCTTATACAAAAGCGGGAACAAAGAGAAAGCGGGGAACTACAGACCAGTCAGCCTGACTTCGGTAGTGGGAAAATCATGGAAGCACTACTGAAGGAGAGATTGGCGGAACATCTGGTTGCCAACGGACTACAGGACCCAGGGCAGCATGGTTTCACCGGGGGGAGATCACGCCAGACCAACCTCTTTGAATTTTTTGACTGGGTAACAAGGAAGGTGGATCAGTGGAGGGCAGTGGACATGTCCTATCTGGACTTCAGCAAGGCCTTTAACACTGTGCCACATAGAAGACTATTAAACAAACTGGAGAATATGGGAGTGGGCAGGACAGTAGTGTGGTGGGTAGATAATTGGTTGGGCGGCAGGACACAGATGCTGGTGGTAAATGGCTGTCACTCCACAGAGGGAAGAGTGACTAGTGGGGTACCACAGGGACCAGACCTATTCAACGTCTTCATCAGCGACATTGCGCAGGACCTAGAAGGCAGAATTTCCCTGTTTGCTGAGGACACGAAGCTTGGTAACAGAGGGGACATGGTAGAGGGTGTAGACAGAATGAGGAGGGACCTGCAGAAGCCTGAAGAATGGTCAAGGGTGTGGCAGCTGTAATTCAGTGCAAGATGATGCATATGGGCACATAAACCCTGAAACAACATATCAGTTGGAGGTGAGGATATAGCATGCACCAAGCAGGAAAGGGACCTTGGGGTTATCATCTCTGATGACCTCAAGATAGGGAAACAGTGCAACAAGGCAGCAGGTAAAGCAAATAGGATGCTGGGATGCATAGACAGGGGAATCACCAGCAGGAAAAGGAAGGTCATAATTCCACTATAGAAGACACTAGTGAGGCCCCACCTAGAGTACAGTGTACAGTCTTGGAGACCTTACCTATGTAATGACATAGACAGGGTGGAGAAGGTTCAGAGGAGGGCAACAAAGATGGTGCAGGGATTGCATCACAAGTCCTATGAGGACAGGCTGAAGGACTTCAATATGTACTCCCTGGAGGAGAGGAGGGAGAGAGGGATATGATAAAGACGTACAGGTACTTTACAGGGAGGACAGGGTGTAGGAATACACTATTTTCCAGCAAAAAAGATGTTCCAGGACTAGAGGGCATGGGATGAAGTTGGAGGGAGGGCGATTCAGAGGAAACGTGAGGAAGAATTTCTTCACAGAATGGGTGGTGGACAAGTGGAACATCCTGCCAGAGGAAGTGGTGGGGCTAAAACAACCACGGGATTTAAGAATTCATGGGATAGACATAAGGGAATTCTGGAGGTCGGGGGTAAGGGGCAACAGACTTTTAGAAAAACATAAAGTGAAGGTGCAGAACGTAAACAGGATGATAGCGAGCAGAAAGCCAAGTAGGCAAACGGATAGGATGGATGGATTAGTAAGGAGTGGGGAAAGAGATACAGAGAAAGATACTCTGGTGGGAGGAATAAAGAAGGCCAGGACACGGGTAGAGGAGGTGACTAGGGACAATAGTGAAGGGGCTACCTTTGACACCCAGATTGTGGGAGGTGCAAGGAGCTGGTTGGGGGCAGAACCTGAACAAAGGGATGAGGAGGGAAAACCCGAGGGGTGAACAGGGAAGCAAGGGGGAGGTTAGAGTACTGCTATTGGGGGACTCCATGATCAGAGACATCCAGTGGGAGGGGCAGGGGATATTAAAACCGGTCTGATCAGAACCTAATGCCACCCAGGCCTGATGGTGCACAAGGCCAAGCATGAGTTGTATTCACTGGCAAGGAAATGCGAGGGGAACCCGGACATTCTACTACACTTGGGGACAAACGATATAAATGGTAATAGTGAGCTAGAAATTCAGGCAAGGTTCTGGGAGTTGGCCAGGGTATGTCTTTCCATATGCTGTAAGATCTCCTTTTCAGAAATTCTGCCAGTGTCAAGCGCTTGTGGGGAAAACAAGATGAAGATTAGGGAGATAAATCAGTGGCTTAGGGAGTGGTGTGGGGAATTGGGGTTATGACCTGGTGGGGGGACTGGGGGAGACCTGGGAGGATAAGGGGCTGTATGCTAGGGACAGGCTCCACCTTAATTTGGAGGGGAAAGAAGTCCTTAAGCTTAAACTAGCTGGGTTCATCAACGAAAAGTGGGGTTTAAACTTGTTAAGGGGGGAGGGATCAAAAAAGGGGCAGTGCCAGCGGGTACGATAAATCAGGTACGATAAATGAGGGACATGGTCTCCACTCCTCTAGGGGGCTATGGAGATGTGGAAATGGGTCACCAGGTAGGGTGCAAGAGCTGAGAAATGGGAGCTTGAGGAGGGAAAAGGGGTGGGGAGTGGTCCTGATAAATGCCAGGAGCTTAGGAAATAAAAGCCTGAGCTCCAGGTGATGCTAGTTGAGGGGGAGGTAGATGTGGCAGCAGTCACTGAGACCTGGGCCACTCAAGGGTACGAGTGGGACCTAAATCTAGAGGGCTATACTATGTTTAGAAAAGATAGGAGGGAGGGAAGGGGGTGGTGTAGCACTGTTAGTCAGAAATCGCATGGGTATTGGAGAAGTGGAGGAGGCAGAGGGGAACGTGGAGGCTATTTGGGTCACCTTGCTGACTCGGGGGTAAAAGAGTAAAGGTCGGAGTGGTGTACAGACCACCAGCACTGGCAGAGGTCGTGAAAGAAAGTTTGGTGGCAAATCTCGAGGGACACTGTGGATTGGGAAAGGGAAGGGTAGTGGTAATGGGGGACCTCAACATGCCAGGAACAGACTGGGGGACTGTGACATTACCAGTGGCCAAAGAGCAGAGGCTGCTGGATGTCTTCCAGGATGCATTTCTGACAGAACAGGTGGGTGAGCCAAATAGGAAGGCCTGGACATTGAATGTGGTCCTGGCGGACAGTGATCAGATTAGGGGCCTAGAGGTGAGGGACCCATTGGTGGGGAGTGATCATGCCACAGTTTGGTTATTCTTGGACCTGGGGGGGGGGGCTGAACTAGGATGGTAGTAACCGACTTTAGGGGTGCAGACTTCAGGGAGATGGGAAGGATCCTTAATGATCATCTGGACAGGATAAGGCCGGATATGGATGCTGACAGCAGGTGGGAGATCATTAGGAGGGAAATACAGGAGGTTACCAGATCCTGTGCAAGGGAAAGGCATAAGTTCGGCAAGGCCAGAAAACCCTGCTGGTGGACCTGGGAGGTACAGGAGGTGGTGATGGAAAAGAAGGCCGCCTATAGGCGCTTCAAGTGCTCAAGGAGTGAAAGGGATCAGGAGGAATATGAGCTGACAGCCAAGAGAGTCACCAGGGTAGTGAGAACAGCTAAGGCAAAAAAAGAGCAGTCCTTGACCAGTGGGATCCGGAGGGGGGACAAGGGGTTCTTTAGATATATAGGAGAAAAAAGGAAAGTAAGGGGGAAGATCAGCAAGATAAGGGTAGGGGATGGTTGGGCATAGGAGGCGGGGGAACAGGCAGAAGTCCTAAATGAGTACTTTGCCTCAGTGTTTACCGGGGGGATGCAGGAGCTATGTCTTGTGAGGGGACCAGGGGCAAACCGGAGGAAGGGGTGGGACCGGTAGAGACCAGGGGCCCTGACGGGTCTGGGGAAAGGGAGTGGCCACGACAAACAGGTGGGGGGCCAGCAGTGCAGGGTAAAAAGGGGGAAGACGTGGAGGCTGAAATCCCGGTAGAGAGAGTAAAGGAATCCCTCGGATCCCTTCGGACAGAGAAAGCACCTGGGCCAGATAAGATACATCCCAGGGTGCTGAGGGAACTGGTGGATGTCCTTGCAGTTCCTCTAGTGGAGCTTTTCAACGTCTCTCTGAGGACTGGGTGGGTGCCCCAAGACTGGAGGGTGGCCCATGTTGCACTGATCCCCAAGGGGGATCAAGAGAGAAGGCAGGAAATTACAGGCCCATTAGCCTGGCATCGGTGGTCGGCAAGGTGATGGAGGGTATTGTCTAGGAAAGGCTAGGGGGTTACTGGAGCAAACTGGGTACTTGGACGATAGGCAGCATGGCTTTGTCATGGGAAGATCCTGCCAGACAAACCTTGTTGAGTTCTATGACTGGGTGATGAAGGCCCCGGACCAGGGTAGGCCAGTGGATGTCCTCTTTCTGAACTTTAGCAAGGCATTTGATTTAGTACCCCACAATGGCCTGCTGGCTAAGCTGAAGGAAATGGGGGTAGGGAGACAGTTGTTAAGATGGATAGGAAATTGGCTCTCTGAACGTACTCGGAGGGTGGTGTTTGGAGGGTTAGCCTCATCCCCAAGGTGGGTTACTAGTGGAGTTCCCCAGGGGTTGGTGCTGGGGCCACTCCTGTTCAATGCCAATGTCTCAGACATCAGGAGGGGGATCAGAAGTGAGATGAGTCTCTTTGCATATGACTCAAAGCTAGGTCCAGTGGTGGATGAGGAGGAGGGCAGGGTGGCCTTGCAGGAGGATCTGGAGGCTCTGGAAAGGTGGTCGGGAAAATGGAAACTAAAATTCGATGTGGGAAGTGCAAGGTTCTGCACCTGGGAGTCCGAAATCCAGGCCGGGGTATACCCTGGAAGGAGACATGATTGAAGTCACGGAGGGTGAGAGCTACCTGGGAGTAGTGGTAGATGTCAAAATGAACAACTCTGAGACCTGTAGGAGGGCAGCGACAAGGGCAAATAGGATGCTAGGATGCATCGCCAGGGGGATTACCCCGAGAAAGGCAGAAGCGATCCTTCCATTGTACAACTGCTTGGTTAGCCACACCTCGAGTATTGTGTGCAGTTTTGGAGACCACATTTAAAAAGGGACATTACACTCCTGGAGAGGGTCCAAAGGAAGGCAGCCAAAATGATCTGGGGCCTGGGGGAGAGGACCTATGAGGAGAGGCTCAAGGAGCTCGACATGTACACCCTGGAGGAGAGGAGGGACAGGGGGGACATGATAGAGGTCTTTAAGTAGATGAAAGGGATGAATAAAGGAGGCCCCTTCAGGGTGCTCCAAAGGAAGGAGGGTGGGGCAACAAGAGGTCACGGGTGTAAGCTGGAAGGCGGCAGGCTCAGAGGGGAGAGGAGGAGATGTTATTTCACTGAAAGGGTGGTGGAACCATGGAATGCACTGCCCAGGGAGCTGGTCGAGGTAGAGACTGTGGACGGGCTTAAGAGGGTATGGGACATGTACAGGGGGTGGGTAAATCTGACCAGGCCCAGTACAGGCGGAACATCTGGGACTGGGGACAGTATAACCCAAGGGGGAGGGGGGGAGACACCAAAATCGACCCTCAGTGCAGGTGCTGAAAATCGAGCAGACTCGAGAGACCATTAGGCCTATTCTGCTGGCATTTTAGTATGTAACTTCCAAGCTTAAATGGGCAGACTGGGTGGGCCATAGGTAGAGATACGTGAAATTCTTTTTATTTTTTGTAATTTTTCTTTTTATTTTTCTGGAGTTTCTTATTTCTTTTTATTCATTGAAAATTCATTTTATGTGATAGGTGTGGAGCCAAAATCCATTGCATAAATCCATTTATCTCCACATACATGGGATAAATCTAACCACCCTAGATTTATCCCACATATGTGGGATAAAAGCAAACTGTCAATCAAAGCTCTTTTGTTCACTTTTGTGACAAACAAATGTGAATAACCTTAAAATGAAAAATGGTAGCATAGTACTGTGAGCAAAAAATGTTCAGGAGAAAAATATCTACAAAATGAGTGGTGTTTCATTTATAGATACCTCTTAGTTTTTTTTATAATTGGCAAAAAACAGCACAAAATTCAATTTTCTTTTCACTTTTCCAACAAACAAATGTGAATAACTTTAAAACTAAAAAGGATAGCATAGTACTGTGAGCACAAAAAATGTTCAGCACAAAAATATCTACAAAATGAATGGTGTTTCATTAACGAATACCTTTTAGTTGTTTTATAAGTACCAAAAAAACAGCATAAAATTAAATTTTTGTTTCACTTTTTCGACAAACAAATGTGAATAACTTTAAAACAAAAAAGGTAGTATGGTACTGTGACCATGACATTTGTTCAGCAAGAAGTTGTCTACAAAATGAGTGGTGTTTCATTTAATAGCAACCACCATGCTAGGCGGACATACACTAGGAAAGTTAACCGAAAGTCCCAGAAATTATCATTTAAAAAAAAAAATAAAGATAAACAGTCAAAACCAAATGTTCCTGCACTGATAAGAAGCATCCCTATTGCATAAATGAAATATACAGTGGTGAGCTGTCAGGTAAATGATTTATCTACACTTGTGCTGTTTGACCTTGGACACCTCACTCGTGGCTTATACCCACGTTTCATTGCCAAACGGACATTATAACATTTAAAAAATTATCATAAAGGTGTTCCCCATAGATTATAATGTAGCACGTCCCTGCGCTCTCTCTGTTATCACGTCAGAAATTTGCTGAGCTTGGGGCAGCGCAGGTGCTGGATCTTAGAACCGGGAAGTGCCTGTGCCCCAGTGAAGAGGATTTTATGACTGAGATTTATAAAATACAAGCGCATATTCTGGGGGTAAATGTATATAAAAAGCATTTCTGGGTGGCAGTGCACCAAACTGCGTGGTGCATGGGGCCAGCTTGGTAAGTCTCTCTCTGATATAAAAATTCAGTTGTCCTCCTTGTGGAGATTGTTGCCATTCTGGTGACTACCTCCCACACTGCAGCCCCAGGACGATGTCTCTACTATTAGGCCAGGGAGAGGGGTGGCACTGTTAAGCGCAGTAACACTACCAGAGGCTTCAACTGTGCGTGCCCTGTGTGCAGTGGCATTCCATTGTTGGGTACGTTTGTGGCAGTGGCTTTGCATGTTCCAGGGATGACACAGATTTATGGAGAGGACATAAGTCCTTGGCACCTCTCTGGTTTGGAAGTGCCAATTTTTAGAATTATTTATTGGGACAAGGTTTGAAAAGTTTTGAGGAAAAGCCACACTCATTACTGGCACCTTTGTTGCTCATTGTCTCCTATTGAGAGTCAAGGACAGAAACAGAGTCTGAACTATGCTCTATTCCCCAAGAGATGTTCCCTTCCTGGCAGTACGCAGATGAACAATTTTGACAGGTTACTGAAGGAGTCCCAGTTTCCAATTCCACACAATTTACAGGCAAGTGTACTAAATCACAGGGTTAAAGGATCACTCGAGGATTAAGGGACTAGTGAGATTCAAATCTGTCTCCCAGTCCAGGCAGTATTGGGGACGCTTATACTGCAGCTGCTCAGGTTGTCTGTCATGTGTATAAATAGGACTTCCATCTCAAGTGTTGTTAATTTGGTATCTCCCATAATCACAAAAGTTCACTAATAAAACAATACAAAAAAAATTAAAATCCTGCAGATATTTATTACGTAATCAAGCATTTTTGCAGTAGGCGAGTATGTATTTTTATGTGGCATTTTGTGTTAAAGTATCTGTAATTTCTAACTACAGTGAAAGCCAGTTATGTTGGACTCATCAGTGATGGTATGTTTTGTTTGCTGTACCGGATGTCCAGAATTAGCTGGCGAGGGGATTGATCAGCTGTTTTGTACTGTATTGCTTTCATTGGCCGGTCCCCGATGAGGTAGAGGGTATAGTAGTTAGGTGCGTGTGTGTTTCGGGTAGTGGAGGAGAGTGTAGTATTAAAATGATGAACTTGGGGGAGGGAGGGGAGGGGATCTGTCTGTTTTACTCTATTGGGAGAAAAGGTTTCTTATCTTGCTCTGCCTGCATCGCAGCTATTCTGGTGCTTGTCTTTCTTGTTTTTTGGAAGCGGGTTCCAGTCTGGTAGAATACCCAGGTATTGTTGCGTTGCTGTCATTAAGGTTCCCAGTGCGGCATGAATTTCTGCGCTTATGAAATTTTTCCCCCTGGGATTCTTGGGGTTTTTCATCCTTACTGTCCTCTAGTCGCTCAGGCTCTTTCATTGATTTTATACCCTCCATGATTTTGCCAGGCAGTATAAGTTGTATTCAGACTCTTGTCAGCCCAACTGGTGGAGAGATTGTTTCTTCGGCAACCTCTTCGGTGTTAAACCTAGCCTTCCTGAATGAAAGAGCGTTTATTTCACGGCTCACACTGTCCTATGCAGATTTCATCAGACACACTGTCTTAACAGTGTAATCCTCATCACACATTCTGCTGCTGTGAGCTTGGCTCCTTCCACCTCATCCACCTCCTTCCAGCACTCTGTCTTGCCTTGCATTTATGTAATGGCGCTTGAAAGAACGAATCACACACTGGCCTATGTGCTGTTAGGTAGTAAGAAATTATTCTAATGTTCCGAAGTCCTGGGATGTCAGGGTGTCCACTGAAACTATCTAGCAGTAGAGCAGGCTTCCTGCCATGGAGTTTCAGTTCTATACCCAGTTGGAGAAAGTGTCTCCAGTCATCCAGGTGGTCCGGTTGCTCCTATAAAGTACAGGCAGGTGGTGGACATTGCGATAGCATCTCGGCTTGGCTGACTGGCCAGAGGCTACTAGTTCACATTTCTCGGTTCCTGTCCTATTGCAGCATGTCAGGCCTGGGATATTTATTTATTTTACTTTTTTCCGACCCTGTGGTGTTCATCCATAAATATTTGTGTTACTGTCACTGAGCAAATTGAAGAAAGGTAAGCCAAAGTTTAATTAGTTCTGCGATCGTCACCTGTACCAGGTGCTAATCATGTTCAATTACTAGAAGACTGATCACTCAAACCGGCATGCTATACCCACTACATGTGTTAAAAACAGAGGGTGTACTGCAGTGGTTTGGGACTGCAGAATTTGTCCAAAGTGACGTGCACTGTACCTAGATTCAGTTTACTGTTCACACACAGGCAGTGTTCCACTGAGGTTGCTATACACTGGAAGAATCTTCAAGCTTTTTTTTTTTTATATAGTTTTTGTTTTTTGGATTATCACATTACAGTTAGCAACATGTAATATCAAACATTGGTACACATGCGCAACAATAGGTAGAGAGCTACAGTGTTTGTTCAGATTGATCAAACTACCGATTTAAAGGTACATTTCCCAAGCATCAGCCCTCCACCCTGCAAGTATTTAAAGGAATAAATCAAGAGACCTGAAGATGGTAGAAAAATTATGCTCTCACCACAGATTAACAATATAAAGATCTTTGCATCGAGCTTCTTCTCCCCTCGCAGAACTGAAAAGTATTATGGGGGGAAACTACATGCAACTGGGAAACTACACAGATATAAAGATTGGCTGGGCTCGGTTAAGTTAAAATTTAATCCTACACATATAGGCTCCACAGAGGGGCTGTGCAGGGGGCACAAGAGAGCGGCAGGAGAACTCTTGAGTACACAGACTGAGCGGTGCACTTTAGTACACCAAGTATAAATCAGTCCCTGTACAAAAAAGTCAGTAAACAAGCAGGCAGGAAGAGGCATGGAAATGTTAAACAGCACTTATAGCACAACACTTAAAAATGAATTATCCTGCCTGCTAACAGCGTTATTTCTGGAGCATCCTCAGGAACCACATCGTGAAATAAATCCCCGGGTACCATAAGGCCATCCATTAGAAGCAGAGGAATCCACTACAGTCCCGCTGCGCTTACACTGGTTCTTTGTCTGAATAATGATCTGGAGTTTCCGACTCCAACTGAGCAAGCAGTTTTTTCAGAAAAGCTAGCTGCTGCTGCTGCTTCAGGGTCAGTAAACAGGTGTGTTTTCTGCTGATTTGAAATTTGCAGCCAAGCTGGGAAAAGCATTTGCGCCTTTACTCCCTTAGCCAGCAAGGATTTCTTGACAATCTGTAGCTGCTTTTTGCGTTCCTGAGTTTGTGATGAAAAGTCGGGAAAGAAGCCCAAGTGACTGCCTTCCCATACAATGTCCCATAAGATAAAAACTAAGATTTCTGAGCTCATAAAATTACAGTAACATATCAATCAGAATAAATCTTGGACCATAAGTAGGGCTTAAAGGCCTTTTTAAATTCCTCCACGGACGCACACTGCCGAAGCGGACAGCGTAGAGAGTTCCAGAGGGTAGGGGAAGCGTACATAAAAGCCTGAGCCCCTGAGGATTTTTAAGAAACCCTCGGAATCTCTAGCAACCAGCCGAAATGGAGCGACCGCCTGCAGTAAGGGTACCAGAAGCTGTTTCAAGTAGTCCAGGCCCAGTCCGTGTAGGGCTTTATAAGTCAGAAGACCAACTTTAAAGGTGATCTGCCATTGTATTGGCAGCCAGTGCAGACCGCGCAGAACTGGGAAAATATGACAGGCATGAGAAGTACCCGACAATAACCGGGCTGCAGCATTCTGCACGAGCTGCAAACAGCAGATATCAACCCCAGGAAGCGCTGCATAGAGGGACTTGCAATAATCAAGATGTGAGGTCACAAAGTCGTGGACCAATGTAGGCAGATTGCTGGAAGGAACAAGGTGTTTAATCCTGGCGATGTTCCTCAGATGGTAAAAGGATGATTTGGCAACTGCCGACACCTGCAAACACAGTGTCGGCTCATTGTCAAAAATCACCCCCAGGTTCCACACCCATTCAGAGGTAGGGAGCTGGATACCTCCCAGAAAAAGTCCCGAGGGTAAACCAGTTCCTGTCCCCTGTATCCTGCGACCCGGGTCCACAACCATTACCTCAGTTTTCGCCAAGTTCAACTTCAATTTCAACCAGCTTGAATTCATCCAGCACTGGATTTCAGCGAGGCAGCTGTTAAATACCGAGAGAGCTCTATCCTGGTCAGGTGTGAAAGAATGGTAGAACTGGGTGGTATCTGCATAGCAATGAAACCTCAGCCCATACCTTCTTACAATGTCTCTGAGGGGTAGCGTGTACACTGCGAACAACATGGGGGACAACACCGAACCCTGGGGAACCCCACAAGACAAAGAGACTGGGTGGGAAGAATTAATCCCTGACACCACCCTCTGAGTTCTGCCTGTGAGGAAAGATCTAAACCACCTGAGGACTGTACCAGACAGGCCACAGATGAACTCCAGGCATTCGAGAAGTACCACATGGTCCACAGTGTCAGAAGCTAAAGAGGGATCAAGAAGAAAAAGATGGAGCAGCTCTTCCAATCTCTTGCCATCAGGAGATCATTGAGCACCCAAACCAGCACTGTCTTGGTACTATGCCTCTTTCGAAAACCGGACTGGAGCGGTTCATAGATGTCGTCATGGATGGTTAAATGGTTCTCCAGCTGTACGGCTACTACTTTCTCAATAACTTTACCTACAAAGGGAAGGTTAGAGATCGGTCTGTAGTTGACATGGCAGTCTGGGTCCAAAGAAGCTTTCTTCAGGAGGGGAGTGTCCACCACTTCCTTCAGGGGGCTAGGAAACTCATCCATCTCCAGGTAGCACCAGACTATCCATGCTAGGACTGGGCCGATAGTATCATGATAGACCTTTATCAGGGAGGTCGGGCCAGGGTCCAAACTACAGCATGTAGGGCACATACTCTGGACAATCCTTATGACATCAATGAACTCGAGTCAGTCAAAGGAACTCCAGGAGGGTCTAGAGGCTGCGGCCAAGTGCCGATCCACAGCTTCTCCCATATAGGGTGCAGGCTGGAGTACCGTCCTGATGTCGGCCACCTTAGCCGCAAAGATGCGAGCAAGCTCATCACACTCAATTTGTGAAAAGGCTCTTCGAACCTGCAGACAGGCTGGGTTGCACAGTCTGTCGACAGTTCGAAAGAGCTGAGCTGGTCAGTTCTGAGCAGCCGCAATCTCCCCGGATAGGAACTCTGCCTTCTTACGGGAGATTGCGGAATGGTAGAGTTGATAATGTTCCATCAAATTAAGATGGTCGGTGTCAAGGGCGGATCTCCACCAACAACACTCTAATATTTGTCCATGTCGCCGCATCTTCCTCAAAGTCCCATCAAACCATGGCGACCGAGGGTGAAGGGGGAGAGGACGAACACTGATGGGCACAATTAAATCTAGAGCTGAGAAAATGGCCTTATTATAAGCCAAAACCAAGGCATCAGGATAATTGTTCGCTCCAGAAAGCTCCGATAAGTCAAGCACCACTGTTAGGCCCACAGAGCTTACACCTTGCAATGAGTGGTACTTGACCATCTCCACAGGGATAGGCCTATAAAGTGGGGTGCAAAAACTGAACTCCACAGTGTAATGATCGGACCAACTGACAGGTTCCACCCTCAAGTCGAAAGCTTCGATCCCCAGGAGAAAGACTAAGTCCAAGGAGTGGCCACCTTGATGAGTGGCAGAAGTAAATACAACCTTCGATCCCCGACCCAGCGTGGTTTAAGGCAGGCCATAGTACATCAGCTGCCCTCATCCAGTTTACTAACAGTGTCAAAGTGGCCATGGATAGGGGCATGTACACGGGGGCTGTTTCTATCAACCTTACAAAGAAAGGCCTTTGATCTTGTGGACCACTCCCTAGTCAAAACTAAATTGACTTCCCTTGGTTTTTTGCTCCCAACTGTTAAACTGGCTTTTGAATTGCCTAAACAATCAACAGCAGTTTGTCAAATTCAACCAATCCAAATCTGACCTCACAAGGCTCCAATCTGGGTCCACAGTTTTTACTCTCTGTATCAATAACTTGCCCAGCACCACAGCTTTCTGCTCTACCTTGCTTTATGCAGGTGTTATGGTGCTTCATACTAGCTCTAAGAACAATGTGGATATCTGCTTCTAACTTAATGCAGATTTTGGGAGTGCTCAGTCTTCACTAGTTCAAAACAGCCTTCTCCTGAACTTAACAAAAGAAAAACAAAACTCTATGCTCTTTGGTTCAGCACAAAAGCTAAGGGCTGGTTCCCCTTCCTTAGCTATCCACTGCTCTGATGGCTCTCCCCTTACTGCGGTTGACTCCTTCAAATACCTTGGTTTAACCCTTGACCCTGGCATGCACATATCTAATGCCTGCAAGTCTGTTAATTCCAAGTTTGGACTTGCTTATAAGGTCAGACATGCCTTAACTCCTGCTGCCAGGCTCAGTGTTTTTTTGCCTAGCCTCACCTGTGACCTGTTGCCTTTTTCTGAGGCGAGCAAATGTATCAAAAATAAATGGAATACCAGCAATAAAAGAATGTGCTGCTTTGCCTTAGCTGTGCCCAGGCTGACGCACCACTGCTCTCTTTACTCAACACTAGGATGGCTTTCAACAGCTTAATGCCAGGTGTATAACTTTGGGTGTACCACAGACAAGATCATTAGAATAGGTAAACCTGCTGCTCTGGCCAATACGTTCACTAAAACTGACCAGGCTTACTCTAATTAACTGGTCCTTCCGTCTGTGCCCTTATGCACCACAAATATGGGTGAGCAGACTTTTTCTGTCTTTTTCCCCTGAGCTCTGGAACTCACTCCCACCTAGTCTCTGAAGACGCGTCTAGTTTTTAAGAATGAACTTTGTAAGCTCCTACGGACATCTGAGAAGTGCTGTTGTACCAGATGCTTTGTAACCACTACTTGTTTGTGCCTTTTGTTTGATTTACAGTTGCACTCTGCATGTACTCTGTTCTTAAGTTTCTGGACTACAGTATTGTTTTACTTTTGCTGCTGATGTATGTATGATTGTTCTGTACCCTTGTGCCACTGTGCTACTGTTATTTTTGTTGTACTCTCCTGGGTCATACCTAAACATAGGCATTGTATTTTGTCTAGTGCACCTACCTGGTAAACAAAAACTAAATAAATAAACTGTTTTCTTTTCTGTAGCTTACATGCAGCTGTATCAAAGAGCAGACAATAACTACATGGAGAAGGGTATTACTCTGCTTTATAACATGGGCACTCATGAAGTAATAAAATGATTGGATCATTCACAACAGGTGACCATACATTAAGTACTAGGGAAAGCACAGTAGCTGCAAGTGGTGAACAGGCGTGGATCAGAAAATGTACTCTTAGAGCCGAACTTGTTTAACTCTGCATAAAATTTACTGATAAGTAGCCATACTGAAAAGATAGGTTAGCGAGGTTCCACCCACCACCCAAAGGACACTGTCACTCGCACAATTCACTGTGTACCACGAAAAATATGTAGTTGCATAGAAAAACTCACAGAGGTAACCAACAAAGAATTTAGCATACAACATGTGAAAAAGCAAGAGTCGCTATAACGATGTATTAGAAATGAGATAGTAATAGGCTTACTTGGCGTGTCATAACAGCACACTGAAGTGAACGTTGCAAGAGACGTTCACAAATGAAATGGAAAGTGGCAGAAATGAATCGGGTGAGGAGCGCTGCAAGTAAGCGCTACGGCTGCGTAGTGCAGTAAAAATTAAGTAGGTAGGAAGTGACGAGCAGTGGGTGTGCTGCTGTATACGTGTTCGAGTTTGTCCTGGGTAACATCTAGGGCATCCGTGTGGCAGCAGGAATGGATACATCCCGTACCGCAGATTACCGGAGAACGCAGTAATGTCAGTGGATAGTAGAGCCGTTCCGTGGTAGACTGAACCGTAATAGTAGTAAGAAAAATTTTTGAACAGATTGGAAAGTGGTTATACACTGTCAAGTTTTACTGTAGTTCAAAAGCTATCGGGCACAGTGAAGTGGGGTGTGTGTGGCATGCAACGAATGAAATACATGGAACTGTGAAGTAGAAGTGCAGTGCAGACTGTAAACATAAGAGTTAGTCAGGGAAAAGGATATGAAATAGGCTATGCAGAATGTAAAAGGGAGATATATCTCATGTTTGTTAATATAGTATTTGCGTTGAGTGCGCAAAACGTGGATGAGAATTACTACGCGGGAACCAGAACTGCATACCAGCTTCACGCACATCTGACAGTATACAGCTGAGTATTGTGGTGGGGAGAGTACTGGAGTTATACTAGGAGAAACAGCGATCGTAGTGAATGTTAATATTTGTGGTGAACTGTCATTGAATCAGTGGTTGCAGTATAAATTTTCAAATGGAGTGGCAGCAAAGAGAAGCACAGGTAGCAAAGGGAATGTGCTATACATAGAGAAAGAGAGCTGTACTGCAGAAAGTGCTGCATGTAGTACAGGAGTAAATTTGTTTTGTGGAGGAATGCAGAATATAGTATTCAGAAATTGTAGTGAAAGAAAACAAAGTGATAGAGCAGTACAGAGCAGTCGTGAAAACATCAGCAGACGTCTGTATATTAATGTACAACAGCATGAGATGGGAGAAGAAAGAGAGCCATGTGGAAGAGAGAGCAGGAATGCAGAGCAGAAAAGTGAGACTGAAAAGGATGCCCGTTTGCCTGAAAGTAGTAGAAAATCACGGCATGACTATCTGTCTGATTGTGAACTAGATAAACTGGAGCAAAGTAAGGATGAAGAGAACACACAAAAGTACAGGTTGGGCAGTGAATGTCCTAAAAGACTGGCTTGCTTGTAAGAACGAGCACATAAACCTGAAAACAATTCCACTTCATGAATTAAGCACAGTATTGCGACAATTTTATGGAAGTGTAAAAGGTGCAGGTGGGCAAGATTATAGTGCGAGTTCATTTATTTGCTTAAGAGCAGGGATTAACAGAAATCTGAATAATGTCGAGAATCGCAGAGAGGTGAACATTGC
The DNA here is from genome assembly GCA_016271365.2 of Neoceratodus forsteri. NCBI lineage: Eukaryota > Metazoa > Chordata > Ceratodontiformes > Ceratodontidae > Neoceratodus > Neoceratodus forsteri. The sequence continues at coordinate 1,577,097,154 of CM057452.1, forward strand.
AGCTGATCCAATATTTCAATCTGCAAATGACGTCTTCATAGCAAGATTAAAAAAAATGAGGAAAGAAGGGAAAGATTGTGCCTGTCATCACCCGCCTATTAGTGATGAGGACCTTGTAAAGCTGCGGTTCTCAAAAGCACTGTCTCCAGACACAGCAGTAGGACTACTGCAACGTGTGTGGTTCGAACTGCAACTGTGTCTTGCACATAGAGGAAGAGAAGGTGTACAAGACCTTCATCAAAACTCCTTTACTGTACAGAAATTTGCAAATGGCACAGAGTATATGTCCCTGACCTTCAATCCTCACACAAAAAATCAAGGGGTAGTAGAGCAGAACAAAGAAAGCCTATGAGGATTTCTGTTTGCAGATAAACAAAACCCATTGTGCCCTGTTCAGTTATTCAAAGATTATTTGAGTCTGTGTCCAGCAGGTGCTACAGCCTTATATTTGCACCCCAAAAGAGTAATCCACCCCAGCGACAAAGTGCTGTATACCCAACAACCCATGGGAGTGAATTATCTGGGGAACATGATTCCCAAAACACCAGAAAGTGCAGAGTTATCTAGACGCTATACAAATCACAGCATTAGAAGCACAGCTGTACAAATGTTATCCAATGCAGGTCTGGTGTCTCGTGAGATAATGACTGTAACAGGCCATAGGTGTGAGGCAAGTCTGAAAAATGAATGGGCTGCATCAGCCTCAGGCAGAAGTGGAGAAAGCTACTGACGTCTACTGGAGCACCATCAAGCAAGACAACATGTGAAGTGAGAAGTAATGTAAGAAGCACAACAACAACTGTGAGCAGTAATGTAAATGTTGAACGCAGTGCGTCTTCTGTGGATAGAGGAAGAGCATCGATGGAAATAAGCGATGAGGAAATGTTAGCCGGTGCGTTTAAGTTTGAACAGTTTCAGCATTATGGAACTATAAATTTTCATTACCATACTCAGTGAAGTATAACAGATAGTCACAGAAATAGATGATAGTAGTAATGACCAGTGTGGCTGTTCACCTGTTATTTCAAAAAGCTGAGATAGTTACAGAAAGTACACAACTTAGATAGTAATGGTAGAGTAAGTTGAAACAAGTTAATAATATAAGTAACATGTTAGTGATGGAATAATATCACAGAAGTTGATGATATGACAGCATAAGATAGTAGCATCTTCCTCTATTGTTGAAATACATAAAACATGTACTGAAATTGAATGACATAGTGAATGTGTTAGTAACAACAAATAGTGAATCTGTAAGAATACACAGTTCTGTAGGCATTATGAATGGTACTATTTTGTGTTGGCAGTATACCATTGTGTTTGTGGTACTATGGCATAATTAGGTGTAAGGTCACATAATAAAGTCCGTCTGGTTTTGTCATGCAAATCCTTTTCTGTTTATTTGAGTACATATATAGCCCATGTTATAAGCGCAATAACCCACTCCAGGGTGTGCGTTTATTGTGGGGATTAATCAACACCCCAGGTGCTGTGAGGACACTCGGCCTGTGTCCTCATGCCTCACAACGCACCTGGGGTGTTGATTAATCCCCAATTATTATAAGGGTCTCAGGAATGCTGAAATCTGATTGGTTGTCAGCATTCTGAGAGCCTTACATTAATTTCCTTATTAATGTACTTGTGCAGCCTAATCACAGGAGTATTAATTTGCCGGGCACTCATTTTTTTTTTCTTTTTAATTCCATTATTTAGAATTCAGAGCTGCCATTATAGTAAGCGCTACACTAAGGACTCAAGAAACCACATTGACGACCCAAGCAGACATTATAGTCCCCACCAAACAGCAGCAGCAGTGAACCTCAGGCAAACCAGCTCAAATAATAAAAAGCAGACTTACCGCACTCTCACAACTTTAGAACCAGTATAAAAATGTGCTCTCTACCAGTATTGCCGTGATGGTATGCACCATGATGTTGCCAGCATTTTTTTTGTAATTAGTTTTCCATGAAAGTGTAGCCAGAGTGGAGCACTGAGAGTAGGACTGGGCAGAGAATTGGGGCAGGTAGCGGGTGGGACAAGTGCACAGAACAAAACTTGAATGCACGGCTTGCCATAAGTATCATACCATTGCCATGGCAACCTTCGGTTTTCTATCTGTTTTTTTTTTTTACCTTAAAATAAAAAAAAAATGGCAGTTCCAAAAATCCAGTCAAACAGCCTACGGAGGACAGACTTCAGTGGTTGGTCAGAAGGAGCTCTTCCTCGAGCCAGGTGGGAGTCTGTAATTGCGAACAACAATGGCAAATTACAGTAAAGTAAGTGTGTGTGTGTGTGTGTGTGTGTGTGTGTGTGTGTGTGTGTGTGTGTGTGTTCAACCTTCTAATTCTGTGGTTCCATGTCCGGAGCCAGTGATTGGGGGGGCCGGGGTTGACGGACTCAGAAAGCTTTTCAGGTAAAGTCTATGTGTTTTAAATGTATATGCAGACCGGGGCATGGAGTCTCTGAAGGTGGGACTGGACAGGTGCTCATGACATAACTTGAACGCCGGTGTTGCCGTAGCTAACACATCATTGTCATGGCAATCTTTTTTTTTCCCCTTAAAATTAAACAAATGCCAGTTCCAGAAATACGATCAAACAGCCTACAGAGGACAGACCTCAGTGGTCGGTCAGAAGGAGCTCTTCCTTGGGCCAGGAGGAAGTCTGTAATTGCGAACTGCAATGACAGATTATAGTAAAGTGTGTGTGTGTGTGGCAGCCTACTAATTATGTGGTGCCGTGTCCAGAGCAAGGACGGGGGCGCATGATGAGCCCAGAAAGATTTTTAGGTAAAGTTAATATTTCTTTAATGTGTATGTAGCACAGCCTTGTTGTCCAGTGGAGAGAGTGACATGAGGATGGTGGGTCATGGTCTGGATTAGAATGGCGTAGGGACTATTTTATGTTAATTTCCTCAAAAATTGTAAATAAATTAGTAATATAATATTTAAAACAAAAGCCATTTGCAACCAAATTATAATAATAGCAATAATGAACTCTGGAGGTTACGTTAATGTTCAAGTTAATCAGCCCCTGTGGGCAATATGGCACGAGGTGTAGCCGAGTGCCACATTACACCCCCAAGGGGTGATTAACTAGAACATTAACGTAACCCCCATCGTTCATTATTGCTTAGTAAACGCACACCCTGTTGTGGGTTATTGCTTACTTATTACTTACATGCTGTAGCAGACAGTGTATTGTAGCAATGCTACTCTCTGTTCCATGCACAGTCTTTGTTATTCTCTACCTGTCTTAAAATGCAATACAATTCAAGTGACAAAAAAAAAAAAAAAACACCCACTAGCACCCATGCCACCCTCCTCCTCTTCCTCATATAAGTAAACTGTCTAAGCCCACTTAGCATCCATACCCACACACCCTCATCACCCTCCTTTACAAAGATACAGGATCCAATAATGGATACCTGGCACAACCATTCCTTCACGTCGGCCGGCTGCCATCAACTGAAGAAAAAAACAACATGGCAAAAGAACCAAGTCCAGAAATGTGCTAATCTTCAATGCTTTGAGACTTTGCTGTTTTGTTAAAAAAAAAAAAAGTAACACCCCATACTTTATTTCTTCTAATTGCTGGTATAGAACTGTTAACATTGAACTGCATTTAGGAGAGAGAAGACAGTAGAGCATGGCAGTTGAGATGTGAAAATGCATGTGGAGACCTGTGAGTTTTATTAAGTAAAACACATCATGCATATAGATCCATCATAACATGTGCAAATTGCATATTAAAATGTTTTTACCAAAACAGAAAGAAGCACAGACTGTTTTTTTTTTTTTTTTTTAAACTACCAAATGCATTGTGAGACAGGATTTGAACGGAGCCAGACCAGAGCTGACAGCTTTTGCTTAGTATGTTTGCTTGGATGGGAGGAAAGAGCTGATGGCAGTATAGCCAAGGCATGTCTTCATCCTCGGTAGGTTGAGGAGAACAAGGGTGGAATTTCGGAGTCCATAAGTGCCCACAGACTGTTTAAACAGGTTACCAGTGTAGGGTGGGAGCGTGTTTGAGAGTGCCCTGAAGAGCCACATGAGGGCATTTCTTTGCCTTCTCGTGGAGAGTGACGGCCAATCAGTTGCCTGGTAAAGCAGGCAGTGCTGAGTCCGCAAGGGCATGTTAAGTATGAATCTCAAGGCACAATGGTGTAAAGTGTATTGAGTTTTTGGAGCGCATTCTGGGGGTAGTGACTGTATAGAAAGTCAGCATTGTCAAGCAAGGGTAAAAAGGTAGTTTGGACCAGCCGCTTTCTAGCTTCGAAAGTGAGACGGCGTCTTATGTGGTAGAATATGCCAAGTCGCTGTCTTAGTTTTTTTGAAAGCTCACTTAGGTGAACACTAAAGCTAAGCTTGTTGTCCAACCAGACTCCCAGGTACTTGAAATTATCAACTATTTCCAGGGATTCGTCAAGGAGGGTGAAGATCTGGGGGATACCAGGTGTCCCGAAATGGTTGGGGAATGCAGGGAGATGATCATGGCTTTTATTGTTTTGGTGTTGAGCAACAGCTTAAGGCTCAGTAGATTATGCTGGAGCGTGACAAAGTCCAGCTGTAACTCCTTGTGTGCAAGATCAAGGGAGGGGTTAGTTGTGTAAAGGACTGCATCATCTGTGAAGAGATGAACCTTCCCAGCAAGAAGGCCAGAGTCGATGCTATTAGTATAGATAGCGAAAAGGATAGGCCCCAAGATGGATCCTTGTGGTACACCTCGGGGCAGGGCTTTAACTGGGGACAGTTCCCCCTGTGCTTTGATTTGTTGTCTTCAATTTGTGAGGTAACAGTGAAACCATTTAACTGCAGTGTGGGATAAGCCAGTGCAACCCAACATATCGAGCAGGATGGAGTGATCAACCATGTCAAAGGCTTTGCTGAGATCTAGAAAAAGTGTGTAGATATGCTTTCTCCTGTCCAGAGCTGTTAGCCAGTCATTGGACACTTAAGCTAGAGCCGACACAGTGCTGTGCTTTGACCTGAACCCCGATTGGGCTGGGTTAAGAATATTTTCACAATCCAAATACTCCCTGAGTTGTGAGTTGACAATTTTCTCAAGTAGTTTGGACAGTACAGTGAGAAGCGAGATAGGCCTGTAATTATTCAAGTCTGTAGGATCCCCCGATTTGAACAAGGGGATAATGTGTGCAATTTTCCAACTAGGTGGCAATTCCCCTTGGATAAGTGAGCAATTGAATAGATGAGCAATTGGTGCTGTCAGATGATGGTATCCTGCTTTTAAGAAGAAGGGATCTAACGGGTCAACACCAGCACTCTTTTTAGTGTCCAATGAAAGAAGAAGGTCCTCAACCTGCTTGTATAAGACTGGCTGGATGCTGAAGGGAGGACAGTCAACCTTAGGAACAGGAGCAGGGTTAGTGCCTGCAGTGGCGTCACTCGGGGCATCCAATTTACTAAGTGGAGAGATATCGAATGCGAGGCCCGCCGTTGCAAAGTGGTTATTAAGCTGATCGAGTATCTTGGCCCTCTCAGTATAGGAGTTATTGTTTACCACAGTTTTAGCTGGGATTGGAGTGGCAGGGGAGCGTCCTTCAACCTCTCTCAAGATTTGCCAAAACTTGGCAGAGCAGTTTTTGTTTTTCTCTAGGGTGGATTGAAAAAAAACTCTATTTTTCCAGCCTTACCAGTTTTGTGCAGGCGTTCCTGGCTACCCGAAAAGCGAGTCAGTCAGATTCTGACTGCGACTTCCTTGCCCTTTTCCATAATGTGTCTCTGGACTGCAGGGCCCTCTTCAAGGACTGGCTAAACCAGTCTGGTGCTTGCTTTCTGGATTTGACCTTTTTAGGTGAGCATGTTTGTTGATTACCCTTAATAGCAAATCCTGAAAAATACTGAACGCTTCGGTCACAGAGGGTGCTAGATAGAATTTCTGCCACTTAATATTGCTTGGATCTGTCAGAAAGGCAGAGACACAGAAGTGTTTTAGGCTGCGCTTCAGTTTGAAGGTAGAGGTGGAAGGGAGGTGAGGAGAGCATCTAACACATGCGACTGCACAATGGTCACTCAAATCGCTGTGGAATACCCCTGTATGGGTGATATTGTGTGACTTGTTGACTAGCATAAGGTCAAGTAGAGAGCTACGTTCAGTTTTTTTTTTTTTTGTTGGGACGGGTGGCCCTAGGAGTAACCTGGGAAAGCCTGTGATCATCACAGAAGTTCTTAAGCCTGTTTGTGCAGGGGTCGTTCCAGTTGAGGTTAAGGTGTCTCCCATTATAACACATTCATTGTTCGCTTGTTCAGTGAGGGAATGAAGGTGAGGCCTATAGCAAGCAGCTACCAGCAGGGCTACTCTAAGTGATAAGGTTAGCTTGAGGGAGAGACATTTAAATTCTTTGGGAATTGATGTACGGACAATGTCGGTGGTAAGGAATTTATCCTTCATGTATATGGCAACACCACCACCTCTGGTCAGCCTGTCACATCTGAGCTGGTTGTAGCCAGGGATGTTGTTTGCTTGGTCAGGTACATGATTCTTAAGCTAGGTTTCTAAAAACATTGCTACATCAGGCATAGCATGTAGCATCCAAGCCTGGACCATATCAAGTTTGTTAGCTAGACTGCATACATTCATGTGCAGGAAGCTGAGACCCTTTAACTGTGGGAGCTCCCCTGGGGCATCTCAGCTGGGGGTTTAATTCCACACTTCCTGCACAGAGCAACAGCAGGATTAGTACTTTCCTAAGCCTTCTTGCAAGGAATCTTAGAAAGGCTTTGTTAGTTTGAATAGCATGGTCCCTGCCTATGCCATCAGGACATGCTTTTAGGGGCAGCGAAAGGTGCTCATGGCAAATATTGCTACCCTGAGGGAGAGGATGAGGGGTGATTATGAGATATTGGGCTGGGAGGAATTAGAAACATTCTGATTGCATGCGGATTACTACCTGCGGATGGTACGAGCAGTATAGCGAGCATCGACCAATTTGGCTCTTGGCATGAGTTAATGCTCAGACATGTTATGCTAATACGTGGGTTTGTACAAGACTCTGAAAATAGATGGAGGACGCAGCCTAGGAAAAGCAGGCATGTTGCAGGCGCCATCATGGGAATACTGAATTTAGAGAAGAGAAGCACCTTAAACAGTGCTTATGGATGGCTGCTGACAGCCCTGGGATTTTGGCAGGGAGAATTTGTGGGTGGATTCAACAGGCAAAGTATTGCCAAACAGGGTTATATGTCATAAGGCATAGGTACAAGTAGTAATGGAGTAAGGAGGTATTCTAGCACCAGTAAAGATATAAAGGGAGATAGGACGATATGATTAGGAATGCTGTATGATGAGTAAGTTAGTGACTGTTGGAACTGGGTTAGTAAAGAAGGTAGAAGCTCAGATATAGGGCTGTGCAGTAGGAATTGGTGCCGGCGATAACACAGCCAAAGGTACACAATTGGTGGAAAATAGGGAAGTCTGCAAAATTAAGGGTGTTGACTTTAAGAAGAGGGCTGAATTGAGGGGGAGTGTCTGTGGGGAAAAAACCCAAGTGTGGGGAGGAGGGCTGTTTAATAGCGGCCAGGGTTGGGGCGGTGGGCAGGACAAATAACATTCTCGGACAGAGCTGTAATGCTGCCGACAGCGCCTCAGATGGCAGAAGCCAGGTTTGAAAATAAAGCACCACAAACACAGTTCCTAGGCGGGCCAATCACAGGAGCGCAGCAAGGTAGCACGGCCAATAAGGTGCCCCACTCCAGTTGTGGTGCTAAGTAAAGGGTGAGCTGATCAGCGGCGTACCTGTGGCTCGGGCAACGAGGTGGATAGCAGCTGTTCCTCGCTTGTTCAGGCGGCTTCGGCGGCTGGATCGCTCACGGGAATGGACCCTGGGGTTCGGGCAATGAGGTGGACAGCAACTGTTCCTCACCTGTTCAGGTGGCTTTGGCGGCAGGATCGCCCGCGGGAATGGACCCTAACAGGAAAAAAGGATTCGGGGGGGGGGGGGAGAGACAGCAAGACTGCACTTAATTCTTTAGTAAATAGCTGTAAATTCTAAGCCCATGAACTGCATATAACACCTTAATAACGAAGTATAGTAATGTGAAAACTTAACTCAGCTTCCTGTGCAGGAAAAGAGAAAAATAACATGCGTTACGGTACTTTGAAGTACCGATCTGATAGGATTATAACTCTGCACTTTCTGTGCTATAGAAAATATTCTCTGACTTGTGTCAAAGTCCAGCTCTCGCAGCAAGCATTTAAAACTTGAAACTTTTCAATAACCAAACATAGTGTATTTATAGACGCCTAGTGTCAATCAAGTTAATTGGCAAATCTGAACTCATAGTCTCTGGCTGCATTTCAGGTAACCGTTTTGTCCTCTCCTCCAACTCTGGCTGAGATTGTTCTCCCCTTCTCCTTTGCAGCAGCAAGTGTTTTTGGGCCCATTTCAGAGCCTCAGCAGGGTCCAAGAAAATAAACACATTTCCCTCATGAACCAGTCGCAGTCGGGTCAGGAACGGCATGTTATGTGGAATTTCTGCTTCGCGCAGGAGACTGTGAACACATTGAATCTTTGTTTTTTTTTGGTGTGTGGCAAAACTTAGATCCAGATATAGGGACACTCTCTGGCCATCTTGAGGTAGGGTGCATTTCTGCCTCACCAAAGCCAACAAAAAGTCCCATATCCCAACCTTGTCCACAACCATCACTGTAGCCCTAGGTGCATCGGGGTTCACAGGCCTGCCACAAAGTGCTACTCTGTGGGCTTTCTGTATAATTATATTATGGTCCAGTACTACCTGTCCCAATTGCTGCTCCAGCCATTTTTTAAGAAAAGTCCTCAGGTGGTTCCCTTCACATCATTCTGGTAATCTGATCAGTCTTCTGTTGGTGGCCCTTGCTTGATTCTCCAGCCAGGATCCCAGATGAGTATTCTCCCAAACTAGAGTAATGGTAATCCCCCAAGGCAGTCTCTGATTGTTTTCTCACCTCTGTGGCTTCAGACTTCACAAGTGTTATTTCTGTCTCCAAGTTTATAACCCTGTTTGTCAGTGAGTCGAATTTCTCAGACAGACCAGCCATTGATAGGAGCATTCTATTCATTTTCTGACCTAATGTTTCTTCCTCGTTGGCTGTGGGCTCTGGAAGAATGTGATCTTGGGCCGACTGCGTGGCCGGAGGACCGGGAGGATTTTTGTTTTCTTGTCCATCTGCTGAGTTTTTTTTCTTCTTTGGATTACCCATTCCTGTTGAGAAGCTCTTCCGATTTATTAGGAGTACTTTTGCACCAGTCAGAGAATCCAGTAAGATAACTTTTAATACTTATTTAATCACAGATTTGGCAGAGTACTAAATCTGAGCAGCCATATTATTCAGGTTCCACAGTGCCTCAGAGGTTTTACTTTTTTAATGGTTCTGTGATTTAGTCTTAGAATGGGGGGGAAGCTCCGTTGTCGAAGACGCATGGATGAGGCTGAACTGCTGCCACTTAGTTGGGAAAGACATAAAAAAAGAAAAACATTTTCATGAAACGGCATCTTAAGATGCTGCTGTGTTTCTACTTGCCACCTGCCAAATGATTTCTTTAGATGGATGCTAGTGATCTATACATTGTGGCAGCCTTGTCTCTCTTGGAGAAAATAGTGCGGTGGGGAGAGGGGAGAAGAAGGAAACTCATTTTAATGAATGTGGAGGATGCGGACAAATTTGCAGGAAGTTGTGCTTCAGTTCCACTCCACCGTAACAATACAGCTGCATTAGGAATCCGGTCAGACCCCTTCTGATCGCAGTATGTCAGCATAGCTGTGGCACTGTGTAGCTGTAAAAAAGGACCAGCATCCAACATCCAGTAGGGGGATATACCATTAGACACAGATAAACTGTTAAACAGGAATTACTCAAAAACATATTTATTAGATACAATACTGATTAATCATCTGTATTCTGTGAATGATGTTTATACTTAAATAGTGTTTGTTTTTTTCTTTTGTGTTCTCTACTCTTCCTCCTCCCTCCAGGATGCATCTGGAAATGTGCTTTTACCAGCTCAATATTACTTTTCTGGTATAACTTTGGAAATAAATAAACATGCCTGAATTGCTATGTTTTTTTATTTATTTTATTTTTATGTATGTAAGGCACCCAGATCCTCTGGGATGGAGTGCCATAGAAATAAAATGATCTTGCCTTTTAAATTGCAAAGCGTTACCATGCACCAGGCAGACCGCTTGAGCAGTGTTTTGGTATTAGATTTGAACAAATAAAATAGTAAACATAAACAAAAAATAGCTCAGTAGGGATTTGTATCACAGTACTTGTGTGATGTCCAAATAAACAGGGGTCTGATTCCCCATTCTTTGCCTGCAGATCCTGAAGAATGTTTTTTTTTTTCTTTCCCATTTCTTTATGCTGCTGCTGTCCCAGCTGGGCTTTGGCCCACTGATCCCCCAACCCCATCACTCTGCCTTTGCCCTGGACTTATCCTCCCCTTGCACCACCCTTGTAGGATGCCCCCCCCCCCATGAGTCTGGGACACGTCCTTCAGGAGAGCGTAGTCTGATTGCTGAGGGGAGAGCCCAGGTAAGTTGTTTCTCCCTCAGATGTAATGCTGTGCAGGTGCACAGTGATGCCAGAAATGTTTTCTGTGTAATAGTTCCAGCTGCACCTCTGCCTGTGGCCACCTATGTAACAGCAGAAATCAAGCACCCACTCACGAAAGGAGCGTCCATCAGGACCCTTGATTTCCCTCTCCCTAGCCAACCCTTGGCAACTCAGGCTCGCTTCCAGTCCTGGATCAGCAATGTTGCGAGTGGTGGCACAACTGCTGTGCTGAAGAGCTGGCAAATACTGAACAAGTTCATTCACAGTCAGAAGTTTCCCATGATGACGGTGGACCAGATCATTCTGTCCTTGGAACCAGGAGCTAGGTTTGCTCCCTAGGCCTCCAGGATGCATACTTCTACATGTCCATCCATCCATTACACAGATAGTTCCTCTGCTTTCAGGTGGACGTAACCTTGTGTCAGTTCAGAGCCATGCAGTTTGACCTGTCCTCAGCACCCAGTGTGTTCATTATATGCCTGCCTGTTGTGGTGACCTTTCTCAGGTGCATAGCCTTCAAGATATTTCTGTACTTCAGTGATTGGCTCATTACAAGGAGATCATAGCAGGACATGGAGCATTCCAGGGATCTGGTCATCCAGCTGTTCTAGGATCTCAGCCGGATGGTCAGTCTGCAAAGTGTCCGCTTACCCAACCAGATGATCCTGTTCTTTGAAGCAGAGCTGAGCTCCCCTCTCAGCCAGAACTCATCTGCCCTGAGACAGGGGTTGGGGGAAAGCAATGTTCTACATTTCCCTGCCATTTTTGGTTGGGTAATCACGTCTGACTCATGATTTCTTCCAGGTACTGGGCTTCATGGCCACTACCATGGCCATTGTGTGATGCGTCCGCTAGCACATGCAACCCAGTCAGTGGTGTGTCTGATGCATCACTGGTGGGCTGGTGCACTTCCTCTGGGACTGCAGAGAGCACTAGTTCAGGTTGCAAAGCGAAACTTGGCTTCATATTAACCTGCTAGAATTTCGTGGTTAGCATAGTGCTGGAGGAGTTTACACTGCTGGTCCAGGGCTGAGTGGTTCAGATCAACATAGATAACAGGACCATTATGTTCTGCTGGAACAAAGAAGGTGGCAGGCATTCCTTTCGTCCATGGAGGAGGTGCTGCGGATGTGGTCTCTGGCATTCTGTTGCTCTGCACAGTTCTGGTGGTGGTCTATATCGCAAATCAAACAACCAGTTGGCAGGTGCTTTCAGTCATGGGGGAGAGGCATCCAACTAGTGGTTACTACATCTGTGGGTAGTTTTCCTGGTGTTTCTGAAATGGGGAACACCATCAGTGGATCTGTTCGCTTTGTGGAAAAATAGGAAGCCTAGACTGTTCTGTGCCCATTCCCCTCTAGCAGGGCATTCTGCAGAGGGTTGCATTCTCTTGTGCTATGTTAAGGACCTCCTGTATGCCTTTATTCTGTTTTCTCTGGTCTGCAAGGTGGTCTTCAAGGTGTTTCTGATTCTGTTCACACTGGACTGACCAAGCCAGTTCTGGTATCATGATCTCCTCTATTTTAGCCGTTGACAACTGCTGCTGCTTCTGTTTCTCTTGGACCTGCACCCAAGGTCCAATGGGATGATCAAACATCTGGATCTGCAGTCCCTATGCCTGACTTACTAGTTACTGAGTGGCTGGCGTTCCAGATCCTTGGGCTTTCTGAGGCTGTTATCCAGGTGCTGGTGGCATCTCTGAAGTAGTCTGCTCACAAAATGTACGCTCAAGTGAACAAGGAATTTGTGTTGGCGAGAATGTCTCCTGCTCCATGTCACATATTTTGGACTACCTCTGGTCCCTGTCTCAGGCAGGATTGTGAACCACTTTCCTCAGGGTGCACCTGGATGTCACTTTTGAGTACTGTGCCAAAGCAAGTATGCCAGTTGTGGCACAGTACAAAGTGATCAGCAATTTCTTTAAAAGGTTTGACCATCTGCCCCCCCTCCCCCCAGTGTGTGGACAACCTCCAGCATGGGACTTAATGCTTGTGCTGTCATGGCCAATGGATTTGAGCCTATGGACAAGTGTGCTTTCATACACTTTTTCTGGAAAACTGAATTTTTGGTCACAACTACATCAGCAAAACAGGTGAGTGAGCTTCAAGGGTGGGGCCTCTGTATCTGATTTTCCACAGGGACAAAGTTTTCTTGTAACATGGCAGTATTAACGAGGGCCAAAAGGAGTAAATTGATTGGTTCAAATCGACCACATGATAGAAGTTGGACATGGCATTAATTCCCAAGTAATGCCCGCTCCAACTTCTATAATGCCGTGTTCAACTTGCATCATATGCTCAGTTTCAACCAATCATGCATCCTGTAGACTGATACAGTCGCACGAAATCCCCACTAGAAGCCCCTTTTGCTGACAGGTCTCCCTTTGCACTTAAAACCAGCAAAATGTAAGCTGCCAATTAAATAAAACGTTGGAGCTCCACAGTGCGCTGCTGCAGGGAATGAGGAATGAGACTGAGAGAACTGCACGTAGTGATTTAGAAATGCAGTGTTTCTTTGTCTCTCTCCCCCTCGCTCGTAATTCCCCAGTGACGGCAGCATACCTTTGCATCCAGGGCTTCCGATGTTGAGGTGAGCCCCTGCCGGGACAAGTGTAGTGTAGTGTGGAGCATTACAACTTTGTAGTACAACCGGCAGCATTCAATCTGTGGTCGGCCTCGCGCTTCCTGTGTTCGATTCAAAATGAAGTGATCAGTGCTCAGTGGGGTAGCAGAGGAAGAAGTAAAGAAGAAAGAGGTAGAAGAAGTAGGTATACAGTAAGGTTGAACGAAAGCCCCTAAAACGGAATGTAGCTATGAAAATATGTAAGCTAAAATACAAATAACCTCAGTGCACAAGTACTGAGGCAATGGTTACCCCAAAGGGCACTGGCCGGGATGTCAAGTTTCAAAGAAATACCAAATCACACATACCCCCACAATGCAAAGTATCATGGGCTGCATATGCAGATCACCACAGAATATTATGCTGGTTCAACTTTAGCAGAAATGCATGGTGCCAGCACCATGCATTTCTGCTTAAAGTTGAACCAGCATAATATTCTGTTGCGATTTACATATACAGCCCATGATGCTTTGCATTGTGGGGGTATGTGTGATTTTGTATTTCTATGCAAATATGTAACTTTATACATCCCGACATACAGTGCGACAGTAGTCAGCACTGTCTAGAAGTGTGTATTTCTGAACTATCGAGGAATATAACATGAAAATAGCCATCTAGAAATCTGCAAAAACAAGTAAAATGTGTTGTAGCAGACTGCAGATGTTTGTTAGAAGTCTGTATATGTTTAACATCATAAGTATGATAATAAATCTTGGGGTGTTTCTGACAAGGAGTGTTTCTGAAGAGTAAAATATTCAAACCGCATATGTTTTGTTTGTATGTTTTATTAAAAAAAGTAATAATTACTCCCTAACAGCGCGTGCCATGTTACAAGCACATTAAGCCACTCTGAAGGAGGCTTCTACTGGGGAATTAATGCATGGTTGGGTGGTTGTAGGCACTCAGCCTCCGGCCTCGTGTCACAAGTCCCGTCCCCACCCCCCAAAAAAAAACATGCATTAATTCCACAGTAGAAGCCTCCTTTGTCATGGCTTAATGCTTACTTTTGCCATAATGCGAAATTCCTCTCCAAGGTAGTCTGAGGGCTCACCTAAATTGGACACTTATTTTACCGACTTTCTTCCCAAAACCATACTCTTCGGAGGCCGATCAAATCCTTCTCACAGAGGGTGGAAAAGGATGTACAGGCCATAACAACCTTTGGAAGTCTTACCCCACAGGCAGCCTTTTCACTGTTCTGCTCAGGATTCATTAAAAATAAGGTACATTCTAGGGCTGTGGACACTGTGGCAGTCTTCCTTTCCCCTTTTAAATCAGCCAGAAGTCTTCAAGCTAAGCTCCTCCAGTCCACCCGGGTGGTATCCTTCTCTGCTCCACCCCGTGACATAAGATCACCCTTTCTGCTGAAAGAGTTAGGTCTCCTCCTTCACTGTGTAGGCCCAAATCGCCTCATCTTAAGGTGAATTTTCTACCATTTTTTCCTTTTTTGTTCGTAAGTGGAGCACAGCGACCCGAAAACTGGGCCCAGGTTCAAGTAGAGCGCTGCTTGCAACCAGAAGATGTTGCATTCTGACCCGCAGTGTGTGTACTGTTTGGAGATGCAGCACTATCTGCAGGCTTGTGGCCTGTGCCAGTCCTGGCAGCCCTTGTCTCTTGAGGACCATTATACCCACCTTTTACTAGGCTGCCTGGATGAACGGGACCCACTGGTCCAGTCCAGAGATGCCCGCACAACCATTTCTGCAGTAGTAGGCTCTGTATCTCAGCTTGCCATGCTTGAAAAGGTGGCAGCCCAGGCCACAATGATCTCCTCCTTGGCTCCTGTATTGCTTCTGGTGGGTGCCAGTACCAGGGCCTCATTCACGGGCACTTTCCAGGACATGCGTCAGTCCCTTCAGATCCTCAGGGAAGGCCCCCACTGAGGGGATAAATCTAAAATGCCCAAGCAGAACTGACGCAGATCATGAGACAGTGAACGGTCTTGTTTTTTCCTCTTCCATGATGCTGTTGCTTGCTAGACGGCTGTCGAGCAGTTGGCTTTGGTTGATCCTTCTGGGGTCTCTGGACAGGCCACTAGCTCTACGGTGCCCCAGTCGGGCTTGTTTGCTGAGACACGGGCTGACCAACTGGCCGAGATTTTTCTCGACCCATTCGACCTGTTGTTGGAAGAGGTCAAGGATGACTCGTTTTCTTCCAAGAGGGGCTGGATAAACCAGCCAACCAGGCTGTCTCCCCCAGGAGATCAATCCCTGGGGTTGGGACCCAGTCTTTGTTGAGGACATGACCCCTTCCCACATGTCTCCTCGCCGATGACTTGCTCATAGTCAGTTGAGATCCAGGTCGAGGACCCAGTCCCGCTCGAGATCATAGCCTAGGGAATCTTGGCATTCCTGCTGTCAACATTTGACTAGGAAGCGCCATCGACGCTCTTCTTCCTCCTCGTCTTCAGACAATGAGAGGCTTCGCCGCAAGTTGTGACGGCACTATGGGGAGCTGAAGTGGCAGTAGTGGATCCTCTGCTATGGTTGACCTATGCCTCAGACCCCAGTGCTCCCTTGGTCTCCACCAGCATTGCCTGCTCCAGTCTTGCTTCAACTGGCTGAGCCTGTGCCATCTTCCCTGCTGCTCTTGGTGGAACCCCCGTCTAAGCAGCCTTTGCATGGGGCCTCATCAGAGGCTGCTCACTCTGCCTCTGGTCTCCCTGGATGGCTGTCTATGCAGATCACCCACTGGGACAAGTCCCGGTTGGTTCATGGGGAGCGAGGGTTGAAAGCAGTATCCGAAGAGTCATCAGACACTGAGGGTCCTCCATGCATTCCTCTTGGACTCTGGTCTTCAATCGTGAGTCATCTAAAGAGCTCACTACCAAGCATGGGCTGGTCTCCTTTGGGGCCTTGCTCTGTCTCATCTTCAAATCCATGGACATTCCCCTAGAGCTGGTCCAGAAGCTAGCCAAGTACCCTCTTACAGAGATCCTCAACGAGGAGACGCCCAGTAGAGGAAGCCATTCTAGGCCCCGCTTTGGAACTTTGGCGGCATCCAGTTTCATGCCCCATGCCCTCCACCCGTATGGTCTGCAAGTACTCCGTACTCAATGGGTCTTTTCTCAGGTTCTCCGATCACCCCTTGGCCAAGGGGCTTGTACTGAATTTGATCTTCCGCAGGACAGGCAATGTCTGGGACATTGGCGGTCCTTCCGACAGAGGGTCCATGAAGCTGGACAATGCAACTAAAAAGGTTTACGCTACTTCCTCTCTGGGTCTCCGACTGGCGAGCTCTGATGTCATGATGGCCAATTTTGGTCATGCCCTCATGGGACTTCTGGACCATGTCCTTCTTCACTCTCCTGTGGACTTACAGTTGACAGTTAACAGTTAAGATGGTCCGGGACCAAGGATGATCTGTTGCCAAGCACCAGCTTCAGACGGTCTTGGACATTGGCAGCTCCAGTGCCCGGTTGGTGGCTGCAGCATTCACTGTGCGGCATAGGGCTTGGTTGAAAATTTCCACCTTAGAAACATAGATAGACTTTGACAGCAGATAAGGACCGCTTGGCCCATCTAGTCTGCCCATTTCCCTACCTACAGGATAGGCCGCAGATCCTAGTTAATCAACAGCCTATTTCTTCCTACCCCCCAACAAGAATTGCCTTATGTCTGTCCCATGCATTCTTGAATTCTCCCACAGTTTTAGACCCCACAACCTCCTCAGGAAGGCTGTTCCATGCATCCACTGCCCTCTCTGTGAAATAATACTTCCGCACATTGTCCCCGAACCGCCATCTTTAAATTGTGTCTCCTTGTTCTTGCACATCTCTTTTTCTGGAAGATGCTACCTACTCTCTTGGACTTTGTTGATTCCACTGAGGTACTTAAAAGTTTCTATCATGTCCCCCCTCTCCCTTCTTTCCTCCAGGGTATAACTTTATGACAGATATCCAGCATAAGTTGGCGGATGTTCCCATCTTGGATACCGACCTGTTTGGGCTGGTGTGGATGGAAACTTCACCAGGACTGAGAAGTCCAGTGCCACCATGGATTCAGTTACATCCTCTCAGCAGGCCCTCAAGGGCCAGAAGCCAAAGAAAAAGCCGTTTCAAGTTTAAGTCCTCACTGCCCCGGCAGTCCAAGACGCAGCAGCCCCAGTCGGGGCAGTCTCGGGTTTGGCGGCCTAACTCCAAGACTGCCACTTCAGTCTCTAAGAAGCCCAGAGGCCGGGATGGTGGCACTCCTCTGGCAGCCAGTGCCAGAACCCCTGCCAAGCCTGCCCAGTGATGGGTCAGGAGGTGTCTCACTCCTGACCGTCATGTTCTTGCCTCAGCAAAACCGTTCAGGGTTGGCTTCACCATTTCTGGCATGCCTGGTCTGTTGCCACTACGGACAAATGGGTGCTGGGCATGGTGGGCTGGGGTCTGCCTCTTGATTTCAAGGCTCTCCCACCCTACTGAATCCGTGCCTCATGGGAGTCCATGGTGTTTCAGGACATGTTGTCCGCCTCAGGGAGGACATCACTCAGCTCCTAGAGATGGGCACTGTAGCCCATGTCTCAGACGCTACAACTGGCCAGGGCTTTGTGTCCAGGTGCTTCTTAATCCCCAAATGAATGGGGGTGGTGCCACATAGTGGATATTCACGATCTGAATCGTTTTTTAAGGAGGCGTAAGTTCCGGACAGTCACGCTTAATCAGATAATTCCATCACTGGCAGCAGGACAATATAGTTCTATTCTCTGGACCTCCAGGATGCTGTCTTTCACATTCCAGTCTGTCCGTACCACTGGAGGTTCCTTCAGTTCCTTGCAGGCGGGGTGCTCTACGAGTCGCATGTCATGCCTTTCAGTCTCTCCTCACCCCCCCCCAGGGTCTTCACCAAGGGCATTATTCCTGAGGCACCGAGGGGTCTGGGTGTACCCATACCTGGATGACTGTCTGATTGCCAGACTTGGAAACATAGAAACACCCTCTGTGTCCAGGATAACAGTAAACTGAGTCCACTCCGAAGAAAGAGGGGTTACTAGCAGGGTACTGTGGGGTTCATTACTGGGACCTGTCCTCTTTAATGTTTTTATAAGTGACATTGCGGAGAGACTGGAAGGAAAAGTATGCCTCTTTACACACGACACAAAGATCTGCAACAGGGTTGATACACAACGGGGGGTGGTGAAAACAGTGAGAAGGGACTTGGCAAGGTTGGAGGAATGGTCAAAAGTATGGCAGTTTAGATTCAATGCAGAGAAGTGCAGAGTAATGCAGCTGGGAAACAAAAACCCAAGGGAAGACTACACAATGGGGGTGTCACATGACAGGCCTAGATCCATTTATGTGGGTTCATATTGTATATGCTGTAATGTACTTTAGAATTAAGACAATGTCCCTTTAACAGGTAACTACAAAATAACTTTTTTTCGATAAAGGCTAGTGTGTACCTGTTATATTTCAGGATAAGGGAGACAGGTATATGGCCCCAGGAAGGCATAAAACATCCCACCGTGGCTTCCAGTGACAGGGAAAGGTAATGTAATGACCTAGGGGTCAGAGAGTTAAGCCAAATGCATGGACCAGATGTCACTGGGATTGACATGGAACCACAGTAACACCTACAGGGAAAGGTACACTGTTGCACCCCATCACACTGTAGGTGTGGCTTGAAGATGACCAGCCTGTATGTATAGGACACACATTTTGAACTCATGGTAGTTGATAAACATTTTAGGTGGGGGTCAGATAGTCTGCTTTAGCTGGCATATACTTGTAGACTAGACGTATATGTGTAGGCCTGGAAAAATCTCTAAAACCAGACCTGAGTGTGTGGAAAGTATGACTTGTCAGAATTTTGGAAAACCAAGACTTTTTAACCAAGGAGCACCTGGGGACTTTTAAAAGAACATCCAGAGACTTGGATCAAGGACTTGCTAACAATTCTATTGCCTAATGAACCATCATCTCTACAAGGACATTTAAAATCTTGTCTGAACTTTAACATCAAAACAAGGTATAGTTTTAGAATACAGTATCTAGTGTTTTCTGTTAACCATCCAGTTTTACTTTTGTTATTGTCTGAATTTCAAAGTTCTTCCAAACTGTAGACCTTTCTGTATTGCTTTTATCTTATGTAAACTTTTATGATTTTCTCATCAACTCAGCCTGGGGTCTGGTTTTGTGATGTAACATTTTAAACAAAAGGGTTTTGAAAAGACTGTGTGCCTAAAAAGATAAGAACCGCTCAGCTATTGTATAAAGCTACCTAGGCAAGACATAGCCAGTGGCCATGGTGGGATTCAAATATTGAAAGTACTGTAGAGCGAAGGGAAAATAAAAACTACAGAATCCACCCTTCCACTGGGAAAAGGAAGGCTGGGAAGTCTTCCTGAACCCTTGCTTCTGCTCAAGAGTTCTTAAAAAGGGGGATCCTCTCTTCAAACAGGAGATCCTGCCGAGCTGCCCCGGGTTTGGGGGCTAGGGGCATGTGACAGGGGGAGGTACTAACAACAACAAAAATGGAAAGGGACCTGGGGGTAGTCGTATCAGATGACCTAAAGGTAGGCAAGCAATGTGAGAAGGCAGTAAGGAGGGCTGGGGGGATACTGGGATGCATAGGGGATACTGGGATGCATAGGGAGAGGCATCACCAGTAGAAAACATGAAGCTGTTATCCCTCTGTACAGACACTTGGTGAGACCCCATCTGGAGTACTGCATGCAGTTCTGGAGACCCCATCTCCACAAGGACATAGACGGGATGGAGGCAATCCAGAGGAGGGCAACTAACTACTGCTACTGTAACTACCTGACTATGTACTGCTGTACTGATATGAAACCTGTCTTTCTCTGTTTGTAATATTTGTGACGTGGAACCTTTGTAAAGGAGTCTTTGACTCAAAGGTATTTCCGAATCTCCAATAAACTAAACTAAACTAAAATGGTGCAGAGTCTGCACTAGAAGCCATACGAAGAGAGACTAAAGGAGCTTAATATGTACACCCACAAGGAAAGGATGGAGAGGGGGAACATGATGGAAACTTTCAAGTACCTCAAGGGAATCAACAAAGTCCAAGAGGGTAGCATCTTTCAGAAAAAGAAATGTGCAAGAACAAGGGGGCACAATTTGAAGATAGAGAGTGGGATGGCTTAGGGTCAACGTGAGGAAGTATTTTTTCACAGTGAGGGTGCTGGATGCATGGAATGGCCTTCCTGAGGAGGGTGTGGGGTCAAAAACAGTGGGGGAATTCAAGAATGCTTGGGACAGACATAAGGTAATTCTGGTGGGGGAGGTAGAAGGAAGTAGGCTGTTGGTTAACTTGGATCTGCAGCTTATCCAATAGGTAGGGAAATGGGCAGACTGGTGGGCCAAGCCGTCCTTATCTACTGTCAAAGTCTATGCTTCTGTCGCATCAACCTGTGGGAGCTTCGTGCAGTTCATCTTGCACTGGTGGCATTTGCTCCCTTAGTCAATGATCAGGTCATTTATGACCAAACAACACCACGACTGTGTACTACCTCAACAAGCAGGGCAGAACGCATTCTTTCTGGTTGTGTTGGGAAGTCCTTCACACCTGGACCCTTGTGTGAAGCTTAGGTGCCAATCTCCTGGCGATTCATGTAGCTGGAGCCTCCAGCCAGCTTGCAGATACCCTTGGCCAGGTGAGCAAGGTGTCTCACAAGTGGTCTCTTCATCAGGAGGTGTGGATGACCTGTTCTCCCAGTGGAACACTCCCCTCATCAACCTGTTCACCTCCTGGGAGAATGCCAAACTGAGGCTGTTCTGTGCCAACCCCCTCTGTACGGGACACTGATGGGGATGCCATCTGGAGGCCCTGGACCCCAGGCCTCCTTTACGCCTTCCCTTTCTCCCTCCCTTTCCTTTGAGCCACACGGTTTTGGTCAAGGTGCTGAGGGACAAGGCGCAGATGATCCTGAGAGCCCCAGACTGGCCACGCCAGTTTTGGTACCCAGATCTCCGCCTTGGCAGTAGGCCTCCATAGCACTTTATTGAATTCTGGTGACTGGGTAAGTCCACTGAGACAATTGTAGTCCCTTTTTCAGGGACGACCTGGGAGAGGTAGAAAACAAGGCAGTAAGAATAGAAATAAGTTATACAAGGTGTAGAAGTAAGGCTGCAGTTAAATATGCAGTTCAAGGTACATAAATTATACAAAGCATAGGTAAGACGATATCAAATGAGGAGACATTATATACAACAGCCTCAAAACCTGACAGGCAGTATATAGTACAGAGTAAAAGTAACAGCATGCTGAGGCAAGCTAGCAGGACAGTTAAGCATTATGACACAAAACATTTTATACAAAGTGCAGGCTGGTATGAACATATATACAAATGATATTTGGTAGTCATAGCATCCATGCATGACAAACTCACTCTTGAAGCAGTAATCTAATGAAAAGGAGGCAGGTGTAGGAGAAGAGATATTAGGTGATACAGGAACAGTTCATAGAGGCAGAGAGCGAGACATGTAAGGTGGATTGGAACATGGGGAGAGAGGAGCAGGATAGAATGGAGGGTGGGAGCGAGTTCCAATCGGAAATCACAGCAAAGGAGAAAGACTTGCGTGCAGTGGCAAGTCATATTTTTGGCATAGTTAGTAGGGGTAGTGTGGCAGATCTGAGGGAGCGAGGAGCCTGTCTCAGACATACTAATTCCCTGAGGCTGGGAGGAGTAAATTTGTGCACCAGTTTAAACAGGGGACTGAGGGAAGGGGACTGTAACTTAGAAGCATAGGGTAACAATCCTAGTGCGGAGAGGACAGAACAGTGGTGCTGACGGGAGCTAACCCCTAGAACAAACCTACCCACCCTATGATAGGCCTTGGAGAGTGAAGACGGGGTTGAAGGAGACAGAGAGACCAGCAAGGGCACACCATAGGTAAGGAGAGGTATAAGGAACGATGTGGCAGTCTTGAGGCAGGAACCAGATGATAAAAAAGGGCGAATCCTGTTGAGCAGGTCAAGGCGCTGGTTCAGAGATTTCGAGACATTGATGGTATGTATTTTAAGGGATAGCGATGCATCTAAGGTAATACCCAGATATTTAAAGGAGTGGACATTTTCAAGAATATCACCAGAGAGGGAGGAGATGGTGAGGTGCGACAGAGTGCACTGGGAGGAGGGTAGGTGGGAAAACATCATACATTTTGTCTTTTTCGTGTTCAGGACAAGTTGTCTAACCCGGAACCAAGTCTTGAGGGCCGAAAAGTCAGAAGCCAGCACATGGTTAACCCAGTCAGCATCCGGAGAGGAGCGATAGATGATTGCATCATCTGCATATAAGTGTACTGTAGCCCCTCCACAGAAGTTAGGTAGGTCATTAATGAATAACGAGAATAGCAAAGGGTCCAGAATGGAGCCATGAGGAACACCATGTGTTATGGGTTTCGGTGTAGAAACCGAACCAGCCCATTTTACACTTTGGGAACGGCAGGACAAGTAACTATTGATTCAGGATATGGCTCTAAAGTCAAGGCCAAGGACCTGAAGCTGCCAAAGCAGAAGTCCGTGGTTCACCAGGTCGAATGCTTTTGTTAGGTCCACAAAGACAGCTCCTGTGTTAGACCCTTGGTCCATTGCCTGGAAGATGTCAGATGTCACCCTTATCAGTGCCGTAAGGGTGCTATGGTTCCTCCTGAAACCATGCTGATAAGGGGACAACTGGTCATGGAGTTCCAGGTAGTCCTGGAAGTGATTATATACAATACGCTCTTGTATTTTTGCCAAGGGGCAGAGGAGGGAAATGGGATGGTAGTTCTCAACAACAGAATTAGGTCCACCCTTATGAAGTGGAGCAACTACAGCCACTTTCCATTTGTCTGGGATGGTACCAGAGAGAAACGAACGATTGAAAAGATCACGTACTGGGCATGCAAGGGCAGGAGCTCCAAGTTTAAGAAATTTTGATTCAAGGGAGTCATGACCTGGGGAACTCTCAACTTGTAAACTGGCAAGAAGCCTCTGAACCTCTTTGAGGGTAGCCATTTTCAAGTGAAATGCTGGGCGAGACCCATGGTGGTCAGAAGGGAGTGGGTCAAGGTGGGGAGTAGTTAACTTACTGAAAGATGAGGTGAATTTATGAAGGTCAGTAAAGAAGTCATTTAACCCCTTAGCAATGGAGGAGGGGTCAGAGAGGGCAGAGCCATTGGAGAAGATAGTACTGGGAACTTCAGTAGACTTCCCTTTTACAAGAGAGTTGATCTGATGCCAGAATTCTTTTGGGTTAGATAGGTGCTCGGTTTGTAGTGATTTGAAGTGAATGCGTTTGGCCTTGTGAAGCGAGTTCTTGCATTTATTTCTAAGCTGTCTGTATACTTGCCAATCATTGTGCAGCCCACTTCTTTTAAAGGTCATCCAGGCCTTGTCACGTAGCGACATGAGCAAACGAAGCTCTTTTGTAAGCCAGGGAGCTTTGATACCCTTGGTCCTGCATTTTTTCATTGGAGCATGAATATCAATTATTTTGGTAAGGGATGAAATTAGAAAATCCAAAGCTAGGTTAACATCAGGTAGAGACCAGATAGGGCTTCAGTCAAAGCCGCCGATAGATGTGAGGAAGCTAGTGACATCAAATCTGAACATATCCCAAACCAGGGAGATTCTGGGAGAAGGGTTAGGACTATTGTTTCACCATACCAGACTTGGTGTTGAGACGGGTGGGTTCCTGAATGAGCTGCACCAGGTTTGAGTCAACAAAAGATGCACGCACTTGGTCAGCATCCTGGTGTAGCCAGTCAATGTTAAAGTCACCGCCAAGTATAAGGTCATGTTGAGGAAGATTAGCTAGGCAGGTTAAGAGGGATGGGAGACCAAGAGTAGCCTTATTAGGGGGAAGGTAGATACAGCCAATGTTAAGTTTCTTTATTTTACCAAAGGTGATGGTAAGGAATAGCGATTCCACATGAGACGGGTCATCAATGAGAGTAGGTAGCTCCACTGCATCCAGATCAGACAGGGAGTAGATTAGTACTCCTCCCCTTCTTTCTAACCTGTCGTGTCTCAAGCGGTTGAAACCAGGGAGTGCCACCTCGTGCTGCTTAATTGATGGCTTGAGCCAGGATTCAATTATACACAGTAGGTCAGGTGACACCTGCAGGGTCCACGTCTCGAGTTCAGCCATTTTAGGGCATAGGCTACGCATATTAATACTTGCCTCTATGCCCCAATCTACTCTCTTGCCACCAGGGGAAGGTCTTGTACCCTGGCCTTCAATCCCTGCACCTGACAGCCTGGTTCCTGAGCAGCTACAGTTCCAGGCTTTGTGTCTCTCTGGCAATGTTCTCCATGTCATTGAAGTCTCTTTGAAGGAGTCAAGCTTCCAGTATTATGCCTTCAAATGGAAGCGCTTTTCCATTTGGTGCCAGGGCAAGGAGCTAGACCCCCTGTCCTGCCCTGTGGTAGCATCCTGGACTACCTATGGTCCCTCTCTCAGTTTGGCCGGAGGTTGACAACCCTTAAGGTGCACCTGGTAGCCATCATGGCATGCCATGTGACGGTTGGTATGTAGATCGTGACACAGGAAAAGGTGGTTGGGTGCTTCTTTAAGGGCCTTGACCACCCGTCCCCGCCGGTGCATGAACCACTACCAATTTAGGACTTGTTGCTGGTATTGGCTAGGGCTCATAAACAAGTCATTCGAACTGATGCACAGGTGTGACATCTCTCACCTGTTGTGGAAGACCGCCTTCTTGGTGGCCATGACCTCCGCTAGAAGGATCAGTGAGCTCCTGGCGCTCTTGGTGGAGACCCATGACTTGGTCTTCCACAGGGACAAGGTTGTCCTCTGCCTCAACCCGAAGTTCCTTCTGAAGGTTGTCTTGGAGATTCACCTTAACCAGGTGATCAACTTCCTGGTGTACTTCACCAATCCAACCTCAGAGGCCGAATACAGGCTCCACATGTTGAACCTGAGGCAAGTGCTCACTTACTATAAGCAGTATAAGGAGCACATAGCTGGAGTTTGGGGAGAGGTTTGCCTGCTGTTTGTCATCTGTGCTGAAGCTGCACCTGGCAGACAGGCAGCTAAGTGGATGATTGGCAGCTGAATTGTATCTTGCATCGACCTCTGCTATACGTTGGCTGGTAGGGATCCTCATGTAGGTCTTGGGGCTTATTCCACCAGACATGCTGCTGCCTCAGTGGCTGCTTCCATGGATGTCCTTATCAAGGAAATCTGCAGGGAGGGCTGCTACCTGGAAGTCAGCACACACTTTCATTTCCCACTACCACATCGACCTTGGTTCACGCCAGGAAGCTGGTTTTGGGTCCTCAGTTCTCTGCTCCATGTTTCCTACATAGGAGTGTGCACCTTGCCCCCTCCTCCTGGAGAACTGCTTGGGGTCTGCCACAGTGTGGATAAGTACACCATAGCCATGTCCCTAGAAATGAGGGTTACTCACCTATAACCGTAGTTCTAGGAGTCGTAAGTGGTGCACATCCACACAATCCACCCGAACTGCCCTGGCAGGTGGCACACAGATCCCCGCTTCCAGCGTGCAGATCTGATGACATGGGGTGGAGCCGAGGAGGATGCCTCCTGGGTGGGTGGGAGGAGCTTAGCTTGAAGATGTTCTGGCTGATTAAAAGGGTAAAGGAAGACTGCCACAGTGTGGGATGTGCACTATATACCACTCCAACAACTACAGTTACAGGTGAATAACTCTCATTTTTTTTTTTTTTTATCTCTTGGGCATCTTTTTCGCAGCAACAAAAAAAACTGTTACACATCTGTGGCTGAAACTAGATTCTCCTTTATCCCAGTGACAGGATACTATTTTGGAAATACACAAAATAGAAACTGACATCCTGTCTTCAAAAAAAAAACCAGAAGAAATAATTTGCAATAGGTGGAGGCCATGTCCACTACATAAAGCCTCTATAAGGCCAGAACTGATTCCCTGAGAGAGGGGGAACATAATATACTGGGGGAAGTGGACCTACGTTATGCCAGGTTGGGCCCGTTATTAAATCCGACTTGGCTTCCTATCAGATGAAAGTGGCCATTACAATATTTTACCTTTTAATAAAGCATTTTATTTACTAATGTTTAATATATACAGCCAACCCAGTGGTGTGGAGGCTGAAGCATCAGTGCCTTACCGCCTGCCATGCCATGACCCATGTTCTTGGTGCGAGCGGGTCGCCAGCAGTTGGCCAGGGAGGACGAGGATTGAGCATCCCAAGGACAGCTCTCCTCCGTGGGGGGGGGGGCAGTGATCAGTGTTAGCCTGGCCCGCAGCAGAGGCTAGGGGCTGGCATACCGACACTGTACAGTGGAGGGGCAGAGGCGCAGCAGATTACCAGCATGTTGTGTATTTGCACGCCCTTCTGTACTGGGGAGAAAATGGGGAAAATGCTGGTGGCTGGATTATGGCGGGTGCTCACTGGTCCTGCCCCCATCTGGGCTCACCAGTCCGAACTGGATCTGGACATTGGTGGGGTCTGGCCTCCTGCTGACCCCGCAGAGGGTAAAACCCTGGGGAAGAAGGCTGGTGACAAGCCCGGTGGATGTTGGGGGGACGGGGCTGGGGTGCCTGCCAGAACGTGAGCCAACCGGAGGAAGGAATATAAAGAAATTAAAAAACAAAAATGTCTAATATATACAATATTATCCACTGCTCTTTTTTTTTGTTTGTTTTTTCTGTATTGTATTTATCCTCCACAGCATGCATTATGTTGGCCAGCCTTTATCGGCACCGGGGTTGTTCAGGCACTTTAAGGTGCTATGTGTGTCCTGGCAGATCCCCGGAGCCATTCCGGAGGCGTCATCCTTGTGTGACCCCCACAATATTTCCACGTTTTCGCCTGTTACCCGAAGGTCCAGAACACAGTAGTGGATGCACGTGGAGGCGCGCATGCACCCTGCAGCTCCGGCGATGGCCCCTTCTGCCCTCCCCCAGCCTAGCGCCAGGACTCCCCACGTATGACACTGCCACCCAGCCTGCACCAGGAGGCAGCCAAGTGCCGGGGAAGTCCTCTGAACACTCTTGATGAGTACAGCTGCCGGCCGGTAGCTCAATCAGCTCCTCACCCCCCAGCCAACCCCCCGCACCCCAAGCTCGTGCCCAAACCTGGGTCACCAGCGTGGTGCGAGGTAAGGCGTCCAGCACCTCAGTCCTCTGTGCCACCGGGCCGGCTTCTGCTCTCTATGTTTTGACTTGGTATCTCTCATATGATGGCTTGTAAAATTGCAGTAATCTCTTTAATAAACATTTAAGCAGAAATAAAAAAAAAAACCTCCATATACTCATTGTTTGCAGGGCCCTGCTCCTCCGCTGGGAGCATACTGTGGAATATAGCACTGAGGCTCGCCAACTGCTCTTAACATACACTAAAGCCATCCTTGGCAGACTGGCAGCCAAGCAGATGATTGGCCGATGGATCACCTCCTTTATTGCTCTGTGTTACAGGTTGGCTGAGGAGGAGCCACCCATGGGGTTGAGGGCAGGGATCGACAAATCCCATAGCCCAATGTCCCAGGCTACCAGTTCTTGAGCAGGGATGAGCACTTTTGTAGCCTAGGGTTGTCCCATGAATTTTTTATTTTTTTTAACCTACATGTCTTGTACTTCACTACTAGATGCCGTCACATCAGGAGTTGGGCTGCTTCTTCCTCTGCTGCCACTCACATGAGGAGCGGAGATGCAGAGAGATGCACCACGTGGTAGCTGCCATTCTGGAGCACTGGGAGTGAGCACAGTCATGTGGAATGACTGCATCTTGACCTCCATCTGACCCTCCCACCCAGCCATCACAGCAGCAGCATCAGCAGGAATGACAGGCGAATCTGCGAACAGCAAGCTGAAGGCTGCCTGTCAGACATGGATGTCCTGGCCATTGGCTGCAGCGGTGGCGAGGGGTTGGGGAATCTACAGTGTGTGTGACTGGCACACATAAAGAAGTGCCATTTTGCTCAGTACATGACAGAGAGTGGACACTCATGTTGTACAGCACTGTGCTGTATATTTCTTTTAGCCGGGGCATTCAGTTTGACTTAGGGACATTGCTGGTCTCTGCATGCTGTCTTTGTAGCTTTGCAGGTTCAGCCATAACATAAATTGCAACAGAAAAATGTTACAAATTAAAAAGGCAAAGAAAGAGAGTGAAGGGGGAAGGGTGAGATTGTGGAGAAAAAGCAGGTCAGATCGTAGGGTTCGGTTTGGATCGATCCCAACCACATGGAATGAAAGAAAACTGATTAATAGTATGGGAAAAAAACAAAGCTTAAAAAGTAACAATATGTGGATAAAAAATATCTATATTACTTCTCTTTTCACTACACAGGAAAAGGGTGTGCGTGTGTGCGGTGAATTGTGGTATAATAAGGGTGAGGAGTGTTTGATAGAGAGAAGTACTGTAAATAAGGTTATATAATTTACCCAAAAAACACATTTCACTGTGGAGAAAAGGGGTGGAGGTGGAGGAGAATTGTGTTGGGCACTGTTGAGGAAGTTAGAGAGGAAAATGTGCTGTTCTTCTGGTCAAAAAATAAGGAAGAATACTGTGGTCCCTATTGCCAGTGGCAGCACAGTTGAGAACTATTTTTATTTTAGTTTTTGTTGACCGGGTAAGTGCACTACACGAATTCTGCCTATTTTCAGGCACAACCCGTGGGAGGGGAATACAGATGAATGCCCGTTGACCTTGAACCAGATTAAGCTGTTGGTGGTATTTTTTAGTGAACTAAACAACATTATTTATGAATATTGTATTTATTTTAAAAATTATGATTGAGGACTGAGGACTGTGCTGTCATATTTTAGTGTCATACAGACATACAACTCACGTTAAGTGATTTAAGTCTTAAGAAGCGCTCTCCCAGCCAAACTTGTGGAAGTTGCTTGCTGACTGTTTTATTACTAGTCTCGCAGTGGCAGCAGCACGTCGGAGAAATAAACAAGTATACTTAGGAAATTTTGACTGAGGACTGTGCTCTTATATTTTAATGTCATACAGACGTACAGCTCACACAGTAAGGGACTGCAGTCCTAAGAAGTGCTCTCCCACTCCCAGACGAATTTTTGGAAGTTGCTTTCTGGCTGCTTCTTGGTAGGTACCGTCACAGGCAGTGGCAGCAGCACATCGGAGAAATGAAGTATGCAGGTACTTAGAATCTGTGATGGAGGACTGTGCCGTGTATTACTGCTTCACTGTTATACACCATGAGCACACAATTCTTGCCCAGCTAGCTGAGCTTGGTAGCGCTGTCTTCTTGGTGGAAGCGCCCACAGCCTGAGCCAAACCACAGTGCTGTGAAGTTAAGCAGCACCACACAGCACAAACAGCTAAGCATGCACACATACAAAAAGTCTTTACGAGTGCCCTGCCTATTGTCTTTCTGCCCTTCCGCTGCCGGCCTACACTAGTAGTGATGCCCCATTTTAAAGTTGCGAGTTCAGTAAGTCTTTGAACGTGACCAAGCGTAAAAATAAAAATAAAAACTTTTTATGTATCAACAGCATCCACTCCTCTCCTTCTCCCCCCCCCACCCAGTCAAGAACATATACGTTGAGACACAGATGGAAAAAAAAAGGAAATTTTATTAGCATCAGCAGTAAAGAAAACAAGTGTCAAATATGCAGAAGAATAAATGACAGACTACTTTTTTTTCTCTCTGGTCAGCAGCAGCCTTGTCTTCTAATAAAACAGAAATGTTCTCCTTCTTCTCATACAGATAAAACTAATATAGTGTATGGTTAGGGTTTATTGTGCATGGAGTTCAAACAGCTAAAAAAAAAACCTTGTTGTCCACATTCTAAAGGAGATAAGCATGTTCTAAAAACCTTATTGTGCATGTTCTGTCATTAACTGCAGCTGCGATTGCCTTGCGCTGACTCTTAACCACCTGGTTTCACTTTCCAGGCTCCTTGTACCTCAGCGTTATCGTAAACATGGCTAGCGCCCCCAAAAAAAAAGCATGTCCGCTACAGTTTTCAGTTTTTTTTTTTCTTTTTGATCTTTATTGCAGACCTCGGCTTATAACTTCAGCTGCCAAACATCATCTCCCAAACATCCCGTAACACTACAGCAAGTAGGAGGATCTTTCCTTTTCCTGTTTACAGTGGACTGCGAACAGCTAGTTAATGTTGGACTCTCAAACATAAAAAAGAAAAATTTTACAACATAACTTGCTGGAATATTTAACAGTAGAACAGTTCCTATTTATTTATTTCTATTTAAAACAACTATTTCAATTAATTTTGTTGTTGCCATTACTGCTGTTACAGTAACTAATTTAGCAACTCTATAATAATGTTGTCGTCTTTATTTTTAGAAGCCATACACTATAACAAAATATGGACGACCCTACATTATCCCATATATTCTTGAATCTGTGATACTGCATATAACAAATGTCAGTGGAGCGCAAGTTGGAGCTGTACCTGCAGACACCCTTAGCAACAGTGCTGCTGCTTCAGCTTCAAGACGTTCCTCTTCAGATTCACAGACACCTGTTTCGCTGCCTAAAAAACGTACTTTTGTGCTGGGTCAGCAAATGGATAAAGCCATTAAAAGTAAAGACAGCAGATATGATCAAGAGAAAAGGGACAGAATATTCCAGTCTCATTGCTTAAAGGGAGACTGCCCACCTTTTTTGGATCCTACTGTTTCTAAGTAAAAACCCACATTTTATTATTGCTCAAGTCCTCTAAAATTCATTGATGTTGCTGGTTGTTTAATCTGGTTCCTTGCTTATTAGAACATAAATGCATGGTAATGTATATTATACCCAACCTTGATTTGCTTCAAATACTTGACCTACTCTTGTTGCAGACTTCCTGAACATTAGAAATGCCCTCAAACAATGCAGTCACTCATGTAAGCATTACTCCATGACAAAGGAGGGCTCTAATAGGGAATTAATGCCTGGTTGGGGGGGGATTGGTGCCCTCGTGCCTCCAGCCACCAACCAGGCATTAATTTCCTAGTAGAGCCTGACTTTGGAGTGGATTAATGTGCTTGTAACATGGCAAGTGCAGGATAAATACTGTTAGAAGTAAATTATATGTGGGAGACAAATGAACAGCAACTCACAGTATTGCTGAATGCAATATTATATGCTGTTCAGGCAAGAACTTTTGAGTAAGCAGATAGGGTGTCTGAATGTCCGGCTGTGCGCGTGCATGTTCAGTACACAATATACATTTATATTGTGACTGTTTCTTTTCTGTAGTTTGTGGCATAATGTTTCCCATTTTACAATATAGAGATATAACAAGCCACGTACTTCTCTGTACTAATGGAGAGGTGTGTTCACTCGTTTTCTTTGTTTTGAGTTGTGATTCACTAATGCATTAAGGGAAAAGTACAAATATTTCCATATATGCCATCTATTTGTACTATACCCACAATGCATTGGTGGATTCAAAAGAATAGAGGCTGATGATCGCTCCACTGCACTTCTAAAGTACAGTTTTATAGTTCTTTTTCCCGTGGATGTCTTTTTGTACGTTGTGTGTCTCTGTGGCTTGATTTGGATTTTTTTTCGGTGCTGAAGCTGATTGCTGTTTTCTCTGAGGTCACGCAGGTGGGTGAGTATGGTCACCAGTATTCACTGTGCCTGTCAGCATTGCATTTTGCTGTACGGCGCCACCTATAGTGAAATGCTGAGTGGTTTAGTAAGCACGCTCCCAAGCACGATAGAAGTTGGACACTGCATTATAGGAGTTGGAGCGGGCATTTCTTGGCAATTTACTGCCGAGTCCAACTTATATCGTGCTCCGTTTCAACCAATCAGTTTACTCATTTTCATACTCCTACATTTTGCCATGTTACAAGATACAATAGTCTCCTCTACTCTGTGACTGCATAATGAGTGGCTGTACTGTGTTGGGGAGTTCCTTAGTCCAGGAAAGATGCAGTGGGAGTTGATCAAGGACTGTGAACAAACATGCTTGTGTGTGTGTGGTAACACCAGTATGGTGGGCAGGCAGTTTTCAACTGTTTAGAAGAAAAGAGGAATCAAAATCAAACTACCAGCTGCATCAGTAGTCTGTGCAGAATGTGAATAATCATAAAATGTGTTTTTTAAACTAGGCACTCTTTGAGGCCTAAGGGGGTTGACAGGGTCCCTTTAACAAATTACAGATGGTTAAGATACGATGAAAAGAAAAATGCCTGATGTATTGCACGATATGGGAAAAATATCCTAATATTGTGATACAGTACTTTGCCACATGGTCAGACAGTTTTAGGATTGCGTCACTTCGTGTGCAGAAGTCCAGTCTGCATGTGCTGTGCGAGAATCGACATATAATGGAAAGTGGTCAACATGCAGTTAATTTTGATATCAGTAACACCACTGTATCAAGTCTTTGCTCAATTGGAGGAGTGCACTAAGATCAAGATAAGACATCTGTTTAAGACGGTGTACTCCACTGCAAAAAATCTGCATCCTTTCTCGGACATGGAGTGGTTATATGACTAAACAGGAGAAAAAGGGGATTAAGCTTGGTGCTAATTATGTCAGTGACAGGAGAGCAAGGAGTTTTGCACTCCTATATCTACTGTTGTATCCAGAACCCAGATTTAGACTGTTAGTAATGCTAAATGTGTGACAATTCTTGCTGACAGCAGTACTGATGCCAGCATAATTGAATAGGAAAATGTTTTTCTGCATTTTGTACAGCCTGCATCAAAACCAGTGTCTGCAGTTCTGATTAAAGCTGTAACCCTGGAATATGCACATGCAGAAGGCTTCTTTAATGCAAAATCAACTGCATTACAATCAATAAATCTTCCTTTCGCTAACCTCGAGAATGTGAACAATCCTGGGCCACTTCTTATGTCTGCCAATTTAGATGGACAAGTGTCATGATGGGAGAAAGAGGTGGAACCATTGCAAAGCTATGGGAGCACATGGTAGCCATGCGTTACATAGCCCATAAGCTGGGGCTGGCAGTTCTCGACATAATGAAAAAGAATGCATTTAGATCATCTAATGCTGAAAATACTCTTAAGGGACTGTTTGAATTCTGTCATTACAGTCCCAAAAAATTTGAACTTTAAAAAATTGCAAATGTCATAGACACTGATCTGGCTCACTTTAGTGCAGTTAAACAGATGAGATGGCTTGCCAGTAGATCACGTTCAGACCATACAGATCAGGTGAACCTACCTACAGTAGCACAGCACCTGGAACATGCATCTAGTGCATGCAGTGCGGCTGGCAGTATATCCTAGAGGTTAGAGTAATGAGCTTGATACATACAGCAGACAGACCTGGGTTTGATTCCCACAACCTCAACTTGTTTACTGTGTGACTCTCTAAGCAAGTCACTTGACCTCCCCAGTACTCCCGGGTCACCTCTGAAAACAGGCAGCTGTGCCTAGAGGTCATTACCCGGTTACCAAAGAATAAAATAAATAAATGCAAATAAATGATGGTTCAAAATCAAAGGCACTCTAAAGAGATGTTCACAATGTCCAGTTTGTAAAATCTCTTTCGATTCTGCAACATTTCTTACCACTCAAGTGCAGCATTGCACGCAGTAGCTTAAAACAAAGGGCATGCACAGTGGAGGTTAAGCAGGCTGCATGTTTGTTTTCCAAGATGGCAGCAACGCTGGGTTGTTGTCTGCTTGTGCTTTAATATGCCTGAGCTTTAAAATTGCAAAAAACGCTGCTTGGAGATTTTCTTTAGCTAGCGTTTTGAATTAGCCTGAACTACAGCTAAATTTGGGGAACAGCTTTTGTATTTTAGCCTCATTTTTAGTTAGAGTTTAGTTTATGGGAACTAGTGTTAGGCAGGGCATGCATAGTGAGATAGTATAGGAAGTTTTAGGCTTTACTTTTAGCTAGGGACAACGCTAGGTAAAGGTCTGCTACAGTACACTGATACAGTTGGTGGTTTTGTTTGGTTGTGGTGGAGCAACTCGAAGATCTGGGGTACTTAACCTATGGCAGGAGGAAGAGGAGCGGGCACCATTGGAGAACTGGCGTATCGGTCATCTGCTTGTTGTAACAGGACTATTGGCCGATTATCATGGCAGGATTATTGGAAGACGTCCTGTGCAATTAAGGAACCCTGTAGGGGTAAGGCCTACGGTCACTTGCTGGGGGCCGCTGTTTCAACTGTGCGTGGGTCCAGGGCAGGAACTCCAATTGTCAGACTGGTGAAGAGTCAGCGGGGAGCATGGTGCTGTCTTAAGTCATCTGGGGGGTCGGTCGCTGGACTGACTCTCCAGGTGTCTGTAGCTGCTGGTCGCAGGTTTGGAGGGTGAGCAGTGGGTATCCTGGTAGGGTGGCCAGAGCATTCAATCCCCGGTTGCTTCAGTGTTTTATTTTTAATCTCTCTGACGGTGGTCAGAGTCGCTGAAGATAGAGGATAGTGGAACTTGGACATTGTTCTCTTTTGGACTTGGATTTACTGGATTGTTGGATTACCTACAGGGCTCTTGGACCCCCAGCGGTACTGGCTTGAATACTCTGCTGGCCACGCTCCTCTCTGTCTGCCAGGAGCTCTGAAGTAGCAGAGATTTTGGAATCTGCTGCCAGTATTAGGAACTTGGTGAGAGCTTTTTCCTTTTGTCTGCAGCTTCATTCCTATTTTTGTGGGGATGAGTTCTCGTTGAGACATTCTACTTGTGGAAGCAGGAGTGTTGCATTAAATTCACATTGACTACTGGCTCTTTAAGACTGTAAAAGTCTTGGATTTTGGGTTTACTGGCTAATCTTTTTATTCTGGAAGTTTTTAGCTGACCTGGGTGAGAGTCGGATCTGCTGGAAAACTATACTGGACAAAATTTCACAGAGGTGGGAGCTCTGTGAATTCCTAGATTGCTATTTTGATTTTATGTTAAATGCTACTATCGAAAATTTTTAACGCTGTTATTTAAATTTAGACTTGGGGCATGTTGTATTTGGGTAGGAGGGTGGGGAGGATTGGATTGAATGTGTGTTTGTAAATAAGAGTTTTTTTTTTTTAATTAGCGATGTACCAGGGTCATTTGGAGGGGGGCTGAGGAGGGCCAGGATAGTGTATGGGGTATCTCTTCTGTGTGATTTATGGCCCTTCACCTGCCTCCCGGTTTCTGATACTACTGTAAGACGTTGCTGGGAGGTTGGGAATTGGAGGGGCTGGGGTGATCTTGGGCAGTGGGGAGCCCCATGCACAGTGGAGGGTGGTAGGATAGAGATTGTTGGGTCCAGAAGGCGCCCTGGATTACGACGGGCACAAGAGAGAGGCCAGAAGTGTTTGGTGCCTGTCTCCAGGGAGTCCACCAGACCGAGTGGCCAGGTAACCTGAGGTGCTGCTTTGTCCACCAGTCCCCTGAGGGCAGTGCTATGCAATGCCAGATCAATCAGGAACAAGACTGCGATTATTGCGGACTTGATTTCCTTGGTTGATCTGGCTTGCATCATGGAGACCTGGGTTGGGGACGATGCTGGCCCAGTTTTTGAGGCTGCCGCCCCCCCCCCCGGGTATACCGTGGTGCACTGCCCCAGAGACGAACGTAGGGGTGGTGGGGTAGCCATCTGTTTTAGATCCAACTTGGGCTTCACTGTGCACCCAGTGAGAACCCCTGGTTCTTTTGAATGTGTGGCCGTTCGTGGGGGTCTGGGCACAGACTGCAGGATTCTCCTTATTTACTGCATCCCTAGGGTGGTGGGGAATTTCCTGCAGGAGGTTGTCGAATTCATCATTGGTGAAACACTGGAAGCCCCCAGATGTATTTGTCTTGGGGGGGATTTCAGCGTTTGGGCTGAAGACGAATCCTCTCAGCTTGAACATAACCTCTTCCAGATTATGTCATCACTGGGCCTGTCGCAAGGTGTTTCTGCTGTGTCACACCAGGGCCGGCACACACTGGACCTGGTGTTCTCACTGAGGCTTGAGATAAATGATCTCAAGATTGATCGGGTTGTATGGTCCGATCACTGTACGGTGCAGTTCATGTTCGGGGCTTCCACCAGATGCCCTCCCCCTACAGAGATGATCGGCTGTCGTCCTTTCTGGGGATTGACCCCGGAGGGCTTCTTGGCAGCAGCTAATCAATCTGGTGTGGGTAATGCATGCGATGGAGGCGTTGGTCCTGTGGTGGGCTCTTATAATAGAGTACTATCCGACACTATTGACTCCCTTGCACCTGTCCGTGTACAACCCAAATCTTCCAACCTTAGATCCCCATGGTTTGATGGGGACCTCTGGGAGATGAAGAGAAAGGGTCGGGGGGGTTGGAGCGCTGCTGAAGGAGGTCCGGCCTGGAGGAGGACAAATTGGCCCTGCATGTGCATTATAATGCATACCGGGGGCAATCAACAATAAGAAGGCAGTGTTCCTGTCCAGGGAGATTGCTGCTGGGAAGAACCGACCAGCTATACTCTTTTGAACTACGGACAGACTACTTCGTCCAGCTTGTCTACAGCTGAAGAAGGTTTTTTTCTAATGCTGAATGTGAAGAGTTTGCTCGGTTCTTCTCAGACAGAGTGTCTGGTATCCGGCAGGGAGTTCTCCCAGTCAGCAGTGCTATAGCTGACAGTGGTCGCCCAAAGAGTTCTGAGTGTACTCCACCTGGTTGGGGGGAGTTTAGACCAGCGGAGGTAAGTGAGGTCATTGGGGTGGCGACCAATCTGAAGCACACTTTTTGCGAACTGGATCCGGTGCCGACACGGTTCTTGATGAGATGCATCTACACCATTAGCCCTGTGTTTGCTCTGATTGTCTGGTGTTTCCTATCTGAGGGGGTCTTCCCTAATGCCTTGAAGGAGGCATTGGTAAGACCACTCCTAAAGAGACCATCTTTGGACCCAGAAAAAAGGGCAAATTACTGACCTATCTACAACCTTCCCTTTTTGGTGAAGATCATGGAGAAGGCAGTGGCGCTTCAGTTGGAGGAGCACCTTGTGACCCATGAGTTGTACGAATACTTCCAGTTGGGGTTTCAGGCGAGGCATAGCACTGAAACCATGCTTGTTCAAGTGCAGAATGATGTCCTCAGGGCTAGAGATTGAAATGAAAGGACAATTCTTGTTCTCCTTGATCTCTCTTCAGCATTTGATACTGTGGACCTTGGTGTGTTGCTTGACCGCCTCAGGGAACTCTGCAGACTCACCGGCACTGTCATCTACTGGTTTGAGTCCTTTTTAACCAACAGGAGGCAGCGGGTTGTGATGGGGAATTTCTCCTCCACCCCTAACCCCCTATCTTGCGGAGTACCTCAGGGATCAGTCCTGGCCCCAATGTTGTTCGCAGTGTACATGCTGCCCCTGGGGGGATCATTAGGAAGTATGGCCTGGGTTTTCATTGCTATGCTGATGATACCAAGCTATACTTATCCTTAGCCCTAGGAACATCTAACGTGGTGGATGTGCTAAACAGCTGCCTTGCTGAGATCAGTGACTGGATGGCCTCTAGCTGGTTGCGACTGAACCCCGATAAGACGGAGGTATTGGTGGTGGAGTTGAACAGAGTGCGTGAAGGGATGGCCTCTGCATCAGAGACTGGACTTGTTCTGGGATCTGTTCCATTGAAGGCCTCTGCTAGGGTGCGAAATCTTGGTGTTATTCTGGATAGGAGTTTGACAATGGAGGCGCAGATATCTTCCACCGTCTGCTCCTGTTTTTTCCATCTCAGAAATGTTGCCAGGATAAAGCCCCTTGTTCCACCTATGGACCTCTCCACTTTGATGCATGCGTTAGTTACATCAAGGCTTGACTGCTGTAATGCGCTCTACCTCGGGGTCATGGGAGGATCTCTCCACAGACTGCAGCTAGTGCAGAACACAGCCAAATTTTGCCATATTATACTGGTGTTGCATGAGCTGCACTGGCTGCTGGTCAGGTGGAGGATCCTCTTTAAGGTGGGTCGTCTCACCTATAAGGCCATACACAGTCAGGCCCTGGTTATCTGTTAGACCTTCTTGTACCTGCTGTCTCGGTTCGCCCCCTCCGTTCCTCCTGTGGAGGCCCCTTGGCGATTCCCAGGACGAGGTTGAAATCGGCTGGCGACAGGGCTTTCAGTGTCGCCGCTCCCATCCTGTGGAATTCGCTCCCCCTTGGAGGTTAAGGGAGGCCCCCACCTTGGAGGCATTCAAGGCCCACCTTAAGGACCCTGCTATTCACCCAGGCCTTTTTGGATTAAGCTGTCAGTTCATAAATTTGGTTATAGTAGTTGTCAATCTGATGTTTAGTTTATACAGGGAACTGTTTTTATGAGGAGTTATTTATATCAATCAATCAAATCTTTATTTATACAGGCGAACATCATTGAGCAAGGCTCATTTACAAGATGGACCTGATAAGGTCAAGGTTCAATAGTTGATACACAGCAAATACATCATATGCTTTATAAGACAGTTATACATACAGAGAAAAATAATGTTTATAGCACAATGAAGTACAGTGAATTCACATGTTAAAACTCGGTTAAAGGAAGGTTAAGCTAATATCTATAGTATGTACAGTACATACATATCCCAATGGGGGCCATGACAGACACACAACATAATGAATACTAGGATGGTGAAGGTATTATTGGTGCCATAAGCTGGGGGTGTCTGACTGGAAGGAATATGCCATATATGATTGGAAGCCAGATTTGTAGGATGACTAATCTAGCTCTAGCGGTAGCAACTGCATTTCTCTGTGAAGAAGGCTGTACAATGCTGTTTAAAGGATGCAAATGGAATGATAATGGGCAGTTTTGGGATTTTGTAGGGTGTTCCATGCTATAGCTAGAGAATAGCTGATTGCTGCCCTCCCAAGTCTGGTGCTGACTTTGGGCAATTTGAGCAGGATGATATTGTTGCTTCTTAGGGCATAGGAGCTAGGAGTGGTCTGGTTGAAGCAGTCCAGGATATAGTTTGGGAGTTTTTGATAAAGCTCTGTAAATCCATAGAGCTGCATTTCTGCTCCTCCTGATATGAAGGGAAACCCATCCAACTGCGTCATAAAGAGAGCAATGGTGGGTATTATATGGCAGATCTGTAATGAACCTTATTGCACTATGATATAGGGTATCCAACTTGTGAAGGTAGGAGATGGGGCAGTGACTATAAAGGAAGTCTGCATAGTCAATAACTGATAGAAAGATGGCCTGGACTAACCTCATCTTTAAGTCTCTGTTAAGGAAGGGTTTTAATCTATAGAGGAGGCCAAGCCTTTGGCGAAGCTTTTTTAACAGTTCTTCTAGATGATGGGTGAAGTCGAGTCTGTTGTCAATCCACACACCTAGGTATTTGAAGTTTTCAATATACTCCAGATTTTCTCAAGTATAGTGCATAGCTGGGGAGAGTGATTGAAGAGGATGTGCTGGTGGAGTTTTGAGTTGTGAACATCATTGCTTTAGTTTTCTGCATTTAGCAGAAGCTTTTTCTCGAGTAGCTGATGTTGTAACAAGGAGAATTCTATTTGTAGGATTTCATGAGCAACTGTAGGCGAAGGGTTGCTGACATACAGAACAGTGTCATCAGCAAAGAGGTGTACTGAGGACTTGGTAAGGGTTGAATCAATGTTATTTATATAAATGGCAAAAAGGATAGGACCCAGAATAGAGCCTTGGGGGACTCCTCTTGACAGTGGTCTTAATTGGGATAGGTCACATTCAGCTTTTACCTGCTGTGACCTACCGGAGAGGTAGTATCTGAACCACTTAAGGGAGGATGGATCTAGGCCAAGGGAGTGCAGGGGTGAGAGTAGCAGTTCATGGTTCACAGTATCGAATGCTTTGCTCAGGTCCAGGAATATTGCACAGACATTATTCTTCTTGTTCAATTCCATTTGCCAGTCATTTATGACCTTGGCTAATGCAGTGATAGTGCTATGTTTGGCCCTGAATCCAGATTGAGCTGGATTTAATAGGTTAGCATTGTCAAGATATTCCCTTAGCTGATTACTCGCTCATTTCTCCAGCATCTTGGATAGCACAGGTAGAATGGAAATGGGCCTGTAATTATTAAGATCCATAGGGTCCCTGATTTTAGAAGGGGACCACTTGGGCTGTCTTCCACAGTGCGGAATAGAGCCAGAGTTTGAGGAAAGGTTAAAGAGGTGTGTTAGGGGACTGCAAGTACATGGCATGCAATCTTTAGAAAGAAGGGTCCAGAGTCTGCTCCTGCACTTTTTGGTATCCAGATGCCATAATAGATCCTCAACTTGTTTCAACAGTATAGGTTTGAAGCTAAAGGAAGAGTCAACTCTTTGATCACCAATGTAGTGGGAGCTTAATTGGTCCCTCAGCAGGTTAGCTGGGAGGTGTCAAAGGCAAGGCCAGCCATTGTGAAGTGGTTATTGAATGTGTCCAGGATTTCCATTTGCCAGTGATAGGCCATAACTATTGTGTAGTTGAGTTGGAAGGGGTTGTTAGCATCCTGTC
The DNA here is from genome assembly GCA_016271365.2 of Neoceratodus forsteri. Lineage (NCBI taxonomy): Eukaryota > Metazoa > Chordata > Ceratodontiformes > Ceratodontidae > Neoceratodus > Neoceratodus forsteri. The sequence goes on from CM057452.1 coordinate 1,577,137,605, forward strand.
CCATCATACCCTTGATGGTGCCCCAAAACCTAGTTGGATTATGGTAGGAGGTGCGAGCTCGCTAAGCAGAAGGCAGCCTTTGCATCCCTAACTTTCCTGGTGCATCTATTCCTGGCTTTCCTAAAATCGTCCAGTCGCTTTGCATTCTTAGTTTTTCTTGCCACTTTCCAGAGTTTGTCTCTCCAGCAGTGCAGCTTTGAGGTCAGCTGAAAACCAGCGACAGGATTTGTTTTTTATTCGGATACTAGAGATTGGGGCATGGGTGTTAAGGGCATTTATTATAATGCTATTTAGCACCTGCTGAGCTTTTTCTACAGAATGTGCAAGATAAAACTTTTGCCAGTGTGGAGAGTAAGCTAGATCATGCAGATATCCTTCAATATTGATGTTTTTCTTGGATCTCCTCATGAGGAATTTTGCAGGATTTGTTGTTATGCTGGTGGATCTTACCCCTGCGATGGGGCAGTGATCACGTATATCGCATAGGAGCACTCCAGCATGTGTGAATAGATGTGGTTTACCCACTAGCATGATATCAAGTAGTGTGCTGTTACTACTATTCCTTGCATTTATTCTTGTTGGTTCATTAATTAACTGTGTGAGCCCATAGGTGTCACAGAATGATACCTGAGGTGTAGCTGCCTGGGTGAGCCAGTTGAAATTCAGGTCACCTAGAATAATGACTTCTTCAGTGCTGGGCTTGACCAGGTTCCTCAGGTGGGATAAGAGCTTGTGTTCAGCAGAGGGGGGTCTGTAGCATCCAATTAGTTGAAAAGCTGCTGTATTGAAGAGACTTTGAGATAGGCATTCAAACTCCTTGGGCATAGATGTTGCAGCAGTACAGGATACAGCTATACCAGTTTTTGCATTTATGGCTACTCCACCTCCCCTTGTTTGGCGATCAGCTCTGAATAGCTGATAGTTAGGTAGGTTAACATCCCTGTCTGCTGTGGTGGGTTTGAGCCATGTTTCAGTTACCACGAGAAAGTCTGGCAAGGTATGGGCAACCCAGGCTTGTATCAACATAAATTTTTTCAACAGACTGCATACATTAATATGCAGGAAACTGAGGCCTTTAATTGAGGTTAGGTCTAATGGAGAGGTGATACTTTCAAGAGGTCCAGGGTTGATTTCCACATTACCAATACAGAGCAATAGAAAGAGCAGTAGTTTCATGAGGGCTGGCAGTGATAGGGAGAAGGGGCTGTCTTTGGTCCTCCTTCTTTTATTCTGTTGCCACTCTTTTTTTGGGGTGCTCCCTGTGGTTTTAAGGAAGTGTGTTGGGATACCAAGTAGCAGTTTGACGACTAGGCTTAGGGGGATCTATATATCCAGCAGTGGAGCCTTGGCTGAAATACATGTGTGGTGGTATGTGTCTCTTTATGGTGATTATACCACTGTAGTCGATGCAGCAATGGTAGAGCATATATGAGGGTTTGAGTGTCAGCCAAAGGGATGGTTCAGAGGCTGTGCGGATGAACCACTCAATTGTAAGACAGGGACATCTTCTTTGTTGAACCCTATGGTTGATGGTGAAAGGAGTATCAGGACTAAGCTCCCCATTCTGAAAGAGATATTGGTAGTTGGCTGTGGAGGAGTAGTGAAGTTGCTGATTGGTTGGATCAGCAAGCTGGTGTGACTCTCTGTTGGTGTAGAAAAAATTCTGAGGGCCGGGAAGAGATTTCGGAGGAAAGATGCCTATAAATGAGCACACGAGGCGGGAAAGGTGGGTGGGCAAAAATTTTGCACCTTTCCCGACTGCTCCCTTGCTGTTCCTCCCGGCCTCGTGGTTCCCTGGTTCGGCTAAGGTGCCGCAGACCGCCGGCTGGCGGAGCAAAGCCCCGGCGCTCAGCTGGGTGCTGTGGGGTGGGAGTTGCAGGCTGGAGAGAGACAGAGGAGGGTGCAGCAGTTAATAAAGGCAGAAACAAGTGTTCCTGAGCATCACTGACTGAATCTGCACAACAAAAGGACTGTGGGGGGGGGGGGTGCTGTGGCGCCTCAGCGTCTGGCCCACCTTGCAAATGCAAAAAAGGAGCTGTAATTACAGTAAAGAGCAATAAAAAGGCAGTTTCCCTTTGCAATACAATAGTGGAAAATAGCACTTTTTAGGTAATTTACACAGTTAAAATAGGAGAGTGGCGCCTCAGCGTCTGGCCCACTGCTGCTAACAGGATCCAGCAGAATTCAAACAAAAGCAACAAATTCCCTCTGCAGATGCCTCACAAGTTGGAAGCAGCTCTTTTGGAGATTTTGCAGAAAAACAGGGGAAGAGTGAAAGGCAAAATCAAGTTCCACACAGATTTCGGCAATGCAGACTGAGCCAGTGTAAGTCAATGGGGCAGAAGAGCCAATCGGCTGCTGTGCCTGGAGGAACACTCGCTTACGATTATTGCACCTTCCCGACTGCTCCCTGCGCTGTTCCTCCCTGGCCTCGTGTGGTTCCGTGGTTGGCTAAGGTGCTGCCGACCGCCCTGCTGGCTGGTGAAGCCCGGTGCTCAGCTGGGTGCTGTGGGGTGGGAGTTGCAGGCGATTGGCTGCACCTTTCCCACTGCTCCTCGCTGTTCCTCCCGGCTTCGTGGTTCCCTGGTTCGGCTAAGGTGCCGCCGACCGCCCGCTGGTGGAGCGAAGCCCTGGCACTCAGGTGGGTGCTGTGGGGTGGGAGTTGCAGGCGATTGGCTGCACCTTTCCCGACTGCTCCCTCGCTGTTCCTCCTGGCCTCGTGGTTCCCTGGTTCAGCTAAGGTGCCGCCGACCACCCGCTGGTGGAGCGAAGCCCCGGCACTCAGCTGGGTGCTGTGGGGTGGGAGTTGCAGGCGATTGGCTGCGCCTTTCCCGACTGCTCCCCCGCTGTTCCTCCCGGCCTCGTGGTTCCCTGGTTCGGCTAAGGTGCCGCCGACCACCCGCTGGCGGAGTGAAGCCCCGGCGCTCAGCTGGGTGCTGCGGGGTGGGAATTGCAGGCTGTTTATATTTATTTTTTTTGTTTTACTGATTTGTTTTGAAATATGTTTACTTATCTGTACGGTGCCCAGAGCCTCCGGGATCGGGTGTCTTTTAAATAAATTTTGCCTTACCTTGCCTAGTGAAGAATCTTTCACTGCAATTTCAAAAAGATGACTTTATAATTCTGGAAGTCCCACAACTCGTTGAAACCTGTCTACTCTAGTTGATGGAACTCGAATCAAAGCCAGGGAAATATGTGACAGCTTTCCTATGCCATTACAAACCTCAACACAAAGGTATGAACTATATAGTTTCAGAGAGGGAAAGTGAGGACAAGCCCGTTCCTTTCCTATTCAGAGGGAGTTGCCCAGAAATCAGTTTTTGATCAGATGCCCAACTGCAGAGTTCAGTAGATGCAGCAATAACTTATATAGGTGAGAGATTTCAACATTTCTCGGGGGTGCCTCTCAAATGATTCACTATTGTAGATTTTAAACAGTTTGATCTCCCAAGAGAACAACTTGAAGAGTCTGGGACCACTGAACTGGCTAATGTGACAGAGTACTTTTTTTTTAACTTGAGCAGCAGGAAAATATAAAAATGGATATGCTGCATTTAAAGCACTACTGAAATCTGCTGTAGATAAGCCATATCTGCAAGTCTATTCAAGTGTTCCTAGAGAAACCACGTCCCCAGATCGTTCATATTCTTGCTTGGTCGAAATACTGCTGGCCATGATTGTATCAGCTGCAAAGTGTGAAAGTTTTTTTTTTTTTTTTTTCCCCATTTAGAACCTCATAAAAACAAAAAATAAGGGCATAGATGGCTAATGACACACTCCAGCAGATAGCGGTAGAGGGTTCTGAAGTACATCATTTTTATCCTGATATGGCAGTCAACGACTGTCTGCACTCTGGTCCTGGCACCGGACATGTTCTTGTTGCTGCTACTTCTGGATCTCCTCCTACTCTGCTCCACCGTCCTCCTGTCCTGCTCTTGATGGTAGTTCTTCTGAGTTCTGATTGCCTTAATTCTAGCTCATAGATTTCTCTTGCTCTGGCACTGGCAGTTGACTCGGACTGACTTTGTGTTAACAGACATGTATTCATTATTTGTCCTGTTTTCTAATGTTCTGTATCTACCTAGTGTTAATAGTACAACCCCCACACCAAGTAGTTTGTTGCTATATTAAGTTTTTGTAATTTCCCTTGAAATACAGCCTTTCAACCATGGACTACCACTTGCAACAATGGGGCTGCCATTTTTAGTAAGGCCAGTTGTCCTGAGACAAGTACTTTATTTTGAAATTCGTTGATCCCTGTTTGAGGGCTTACTCTACCAGACATACTGCTACCCTGTGTTGCTGTTTCCCGGTGCATACTCATTTCTGAGGTGGATTGCTACCTGGTTCAATGTGCATATGTTTATGTCCCATTTACAGTATCGACTTGCTCAGTTGGCATGGTGCTGTTTTTGGAACACTGTTAAACCCATAGATCCATAAAAGGGTGCCAGAATTCCTCGTCCAGAGGCCTTCAGGGGCTTACCTTGGACTTCCAGCCTCCCATTTGGCTGTTTCACAGGGTATGTCGTCACATAGAACAGAGGTACCATTTGGTTTAGCTCACAGTCTGGTACAAGGTTCTGCTATGTAAACTGTGAAGTTTTGAAAAAGTTAAGTGTTACATTAAATGGTGTCTTTTCAAGGTGGAGCTGATGTCAGGAATGTCTGTGTGGTCTCGAACTGTGTTCATTAGCCCCTCCCCCCATTTTCTGTATACTAGTTTAACTGCATTTTTCTATTGAGCTGTTAATTGGCATTAACCATCAGTTTAATACTACCTCTCAATTTGACCTAATGCAGAAGCCGCCAGTGTTGGCTCTCGTTTGAGATTTTTTTTTAATCTGACCCATTTTACCTACTAGCTGTCTTTTGTAGAACTGAGAACCTTGCCCTTTTGTAAGCCAGACAGACCTGCCTTACACTATTTCCAACCTATGTAGAGGAAAACTACATGCAAAACTTACAAAAACACGTGCACTGTGTTTTTGTTTTTCTGATGGTCTGTGGCATTCTGTTTCGTGTCTGTGACAAGTTTTTTTGGTGTTTTTTTTAACTTCACCCTGCCAGTTTTATGGCCCTGGGGGTAGCCAGTCAGGCTTTTTTTATTGCCTTTGAACTGTTGGAATTTTCCCAGAATGCCTCTGGGAAGTCTGTAAATCAAATCTGAGTCATTCAAAGGTATATTTGCTTTATCACCAGTGACAGCACTTTACAAAGAAAATTGCCAGACATTCAGAATAATAAAAGCTGGCACTTCAGCTGAAGAAGGACGGGCAAACACTTTTCTTTAAAGCAGTTAACTTTCACAAGCAGCTGCAATTAGATGGTGTGACTAGTGATAACTAGAATCCTGTGCTTTTTGTTCTAATGCAAGGTTTAAGTCACATCATTCCCAGAGGCATTCTGGGAAAATGCCAACAGAGCAAAGGCATTAAAAGAAGCCTATATTGCTAACCCTAGGGGTTAAAAAAAAAAGGAAAACAATTGGTAGGTAAATGTAACAAAAAACAAAAAAACCCTTGCTACAGACACAGGTAACAGAACGCTTGGGATCATCAGAGAAACAAAAACCCAATGCACAACATGTACGTATATAATTTTTGCATGTAGTTTTCCTTTAATGAAAACAACCTAGCTGCTGGAATTTAAGATATGTTCTAGTTCTTGAATTTCCTGCTTAATCTTCTTGGAGTATTTTCCTTTGTTCTGTTCCTGGTTGATTATAGTATCCTACTTGTTTTACCTGTTCCCTTCACAAGATGCTTTAGAGAATCTCTGCCACTTGTCTTTTGTAGCTCATTCTAATCAGGTTACTATTCAGATTTAAAACAGATGGGCCAGTAATGAGGAGCCTAACTTACTCTGAATATAATTCCAATTCTTGTTTGTTTATTTACATGTTTTAGCTGGGAGGGTGGGGCACGTTGAGCTAAGAGCCGCTCGTTTCAGGTGTGACCAAGGGGGGTGGGCAGCAACTCAGCAATACAGAAACAAAGACTATTATGCCTTATATAGTGAGATATAAGGTGAGTATAGAATAATGTATGGGGTGTTGTACATTGAGTTTCATGTGTTACATCTGAGGTATGTGATACCACATAAACCACAAGAGAAGCACAAAGGGTTTGTGATGGTATATCGGGCACAAAGGGTGTTTAAATAGAAAAAAATGTCAACCCCCCCATAGTTTATTTTATATAATTGCTGGTTTGGGTTTAACAGACAGTCACTGTTTTAAGGATTTCACTTAGCGGTAAACAGGCAGTGAAAAGACAAGTAAGTGAACTTACTGCTGAATTGCCTTTTTTCATTTCATATACACTTCATGCCCCTGTTCGCTTTGGTATACCTCCTTCTGTCCAGGCCCCCCCCCCCAACCCTGTCATCTGGCTTCTCCGGAATTAACTTCCCACTGATGTCCTAGCTTCTGAACTGTGGCGAGGTGCCTGGTCACTGGTACAGGGCCTGCGAGGGACTTGACTTCATCCTGGTGCCAAGGGGGTTTTCCACCTTGTTTTTTTTTTTTGTAGGTTCCCCCTTGGGCCTGGACTGTGCAATGCATGTGGTGAGCAAGCTCCGCCTCCATGGAGATGTCCTAACACGTCTAGCCATGATCCTGACTCTCGATGCACCCAGACTTGCGCTGCCACCTGGACATCTCCTGATGGTCGTGTTGCGGCAACCCCCTTTCCTGAGGGAAGAGAGCTTTCCTTCAGACGTTCAATCCTTATTTCCCTGGCCGACCCCCGAGCAACCTGCATCCATTCTCGAACCTGGGTCACTGGTGTGGCAGGAGGTAAGGTGCCAGCATCTCAGTCTTCCACACCACTGGGCTGACTAGTGCTGAATAGCCTTTATAGTGCAGTTGTTCACGAAGTCTGTGGTGAATTTATGTTTCCACTTTTTTATGAGGAGTGGTCGCTTGTGTAGTGTGCAGGGAATAAACTACATGTTTTTTATGTTCTTTCAAAGTGCACAAGGAAAACACTGATTTTCACACCAGAATGTGTTTGACAGGAATACCATAATAATTGTCCATGTATTATAGGGCAAGCCAGTCATTATGCACTTAAATGGGTTCCATGTCAGTACAGCAAGGGAGTTGCAGTGACGGTAATTACGGCGCGGTCATTATGGTGAAAGTAAAAACGGTGACGGCAAAGTTCGCTGACCGCAGTAAGGGCAACAGTTATTTTCTGCAGGGGTCCCCCCCCTTACTTTAATAACCAACTCAGAGGTTGCAGCACCTTGGGGGGGGGTACAGTGAGTGTCATCATTATTGCAGTCGGCGAATTTTACCATCGCCATTGTTACTTTTGCCATAATTACCATCGCTGTAATTCCCTCACTATATTGACATGCAGTCCTGAAAATGGTGATACCCTGGTTATTAAAAAGGCTCACCAGTAATAATACAGTTCAAAGCATACGTCTAGTGTAAAAAATCCAACAGTGCAAAATACACTAATCAAGATAAACAGATACAGAGACAGTACAACTTTTGTGTTTTTTTTCCCCCCAGTTTGACAGGAATAAGAGCTACATGCAAGGAAGTGGGGGCATCATCATAGGGACTCGGATTCCAGGGACGGAGTTTTAAACCAACGTTGCCTTGGAGGCAGATCGGTTTGCTTCTGTGGCAGACATTATAGATAGTGCTGCCTCCCAGGCAGGGCTTTAACCTCTACAGCTAAAAGCTGAGCTTCACCGCTCTGCCAGCTGGGTGGCATAGTGGAAAGGCAATAAACAAGAGATTGGGAGTTCGAATCCAGACAAAGGCTCCTTAGTTTTCAGAACTTCACTAGAGTGGTGATTGTGGTGATGTGGAGTTAGAATAGAACAGACACAGGAAAAGGGACTTAAATATGAGAAAGAATAAGTGCAACAGTAAAGTGCTGCCTCTGAGGCAGCATTGGTGAAAAAAATCTGGCTCATGCTACCCAGATTGTTATAGAGAGAGTGCGGGGTGGGAAGTGAATGGTGAGGAGGGCAACCACAGGGGCGGGTGGGGTAGGTGGAAGTTGTGCAGCAGGGTGATTGGGAGTAAAGGTTGGGTATAGGAGCAGGTATGGCCTAGGGGATCTGTGCCACTTATCTTTCGTAGCTCATTATTATGAGGTTACTTTTACTGGTATGCTGTTGGTACAGAGGTTGCAGAGTGAAAGAGGTTGGTGAACACAGTAGGAGGCAGATTAGTTCATAGCTGGCAGAACCTGTAAGAGAAAGAAGCAACAGTCAAAAGTTTGTATAAGAGAGTAGGAGGAGCAGGAGAGCAACTAAGAAGGGGAGTTGAGATAGGAGGGGCGGGAGCCAAACCAGAAGTTTGAGAATAATGCAGTGCAGTAAGAGAGGGGGAAGCAAGAGTTCTGAATAGAAACAGCAGTGGCGGGCAGTTTTAAGGGCAAGGCAAAAGAGTGCATGAAAGAGGGTGCCCAGTCTGGCCAGGGTGAATGTGGAGGCAGCACTGTAATGGTGATCATGCTGTGCCTAATTAAGGGGGAACAGTCTGCATCAAGGGTCCCAAGTTGCACCTTGTGTGCAAAAACATTTTTTTTGTTTGCTTACTGGTTACTGTATTATATTAGACTAACGTTTCGTACTTCCAGGCTAACCTTTTCTGTAACTGCGAATCCCCAAATCCCCTGCAGTTGACTTCAGAGCAGGACTGCAGCTGTGGGAGATTCAATAGTCTGCAGTGCATGTCATAGCTTTTATAATCGCAGATCAGATGTTTTCCAGGACTGCTCTTCTCCAGCAGCTAAGTACAGTCCTCTGTGACTGTACTTAGCCCTGGGAGGACGGCAGGACCAGCAAACAAAAGAGCTTAGATAAACTCTCTGACATGCACTGCAGGCTGTTGCATCTCTTCCTGCTGCAGCCCTTTTCTAATGTCAGCTGCAGGGGATTCTGGGATTTGTAGGTAAAGAAAATGTCAAACTCGAAGTAAGCAGAATTAGTCTGATACAGTCTACTGTACTACAGTAAACAGGAAGTTAAATATATGTTTTTGTGTATAAAGTGCAACTTGGGACCTGCCCCACATTGGGTGTGAGGCCCTTGGTGCAGACCGTTCCCCTTTAAAGGGGGCTGTAAATTTGTAATATCAATAAATTTAGAATTAGGATCAGCATATCCCCAATAAGCCTGATCCCAAAAATGAGAAACTCTCCAAGTTACTTTGTTTAAAAATTACAAACAGATGTGTAACTGTTTTCACTGTTCAAAAAAGCTGGTTTCAGTAAAAAGTTACTACTGATGTCATCACATAGAACATAGACTTTGACAGCAGATAAAGACGGCTTGGTCCACCCAGTCTGCCCATCTCCCTACCTATTGGATAGGCTGCAGATCCTAGTTAACAGCTCACTTCTACTTACCCCCCCAACCAGAACTGCTTTACGTCTGTCCCATGCATTCTTAAATTCCCCCACTATTTTTGATCCCACAACCTCAGGAAGACCATTCCATGCATCCACCACCTTCTCCGTGAAAAAATACTTGACCCTGAGCTGTTTCCCCACTATCTTCAAATTGTGTCCCCTTGTTCTTGCATATCTGTCTTTCTGAAAGATGCTACCCTCTTGGACTTTGTTGATTCCCTTGAGGTACTTCAAAGTTTCTATCATGTCCCCCCTCTCCCTCCTTTCTTCGAGGGTATGGCATCTGGTGCAGACCCTGCACCATTTTAGTTGCCCTTCTGTGGACTGCCTCCATCCTGTCTATGTCTTTGTGGAGATGGGGTCTCCAGAACTGCATGCAGTACTCCAGATGGGGTCTCACCAACCATCTGTACAGAGGGGTAACAACTTCCTGTTTTCTACTGGTGATTGTCACAAACGCACTCAGCAGGTCGGGCCCTCTGCTCCCACAGTGCCAATCTCAGAGCGCAATAGTGTGAATAGGTAACAGAGAGGGTAACCCTCCTGTGTCCTTTTGGGTCCGAATCACCTTTAGTCTCAGGTTCTGGGGGGATTCAAACTGTGAACCTTATACTCGTGTACCCAAATGTACAGGCTCAGATAATATTCTCTTCGGTGGGGATGCAGTACATGTTTTGCCTAAGGGCACCTAACCAGGTATCCAAAATGAACCCTTTTAACTCTATAAGAGACCTTAGGTATATTCTTACCTTTTTACTCAAGCTCAGTAACACCATCAAGTTGTTGAGCAATTGTCAGACTTAACCATCTATATGTCACATGCAAAAAGAACTGACAGACACCCAGGAAGTCTGTCAAAAAAAGAGATTATTTACTAAAAGATGATAGAAATATGAAAAATTTAACCACAGAACAATATCAAAGAGCTCACAATCGCGTAAAAGAACAAGGGAAGATTACAAAACAAAACTCCTACCACAGTACATTTAGATCTTTGCTAGCTAAGGTATTACCTCTGAAAGTGTGTTTTAAAGTTAGATCAGAGAGCTGTCTCTCTCTCTAGAGTTCCAAGATGATATGACATTCATTTCAGACACAAGTATCGGTCTAAACTCTGTCTCCACACCCCCTTCTGTGAGTCATCTAACTCCTCCTTTTAGAATATAAAATTTAAAAAAAAAAATGATTTCCTACCAGGCGGTATGTTAATAATGTGACATCAGCAAAAACCCATTTCCCAAATTATGAGTCTTTGATCAGCCAATTCCTTTGAGGTTTATAACCTTGCAGTCTGTCACCCAGCTGTGAGATAGCCAGCAGGAATCAGCTAAATGATGTCCTGGTCCTGGTGTAATAAAATGTTTTAGTTTCCAACTTCAAAAGCATGAGGTCATACAAAGGCCATAAAATGCAATTTCACAAGGAAGTTAATTACATTACAGAGATGATCTGGTCAGTGTAATACATCCTGTGATTTCAGCTGCTGACACCTTGAAATTTAAAAGGGCCAAATCTCGCAGACTGACATTTCATACACTGACCATTTATTTATACTACCAATATCATACAATAATCATAACCAGCTGGCCAAGCGTCACAGTGATGCCTCTCCCTGTGCATCCCAGTACCCCCCTAGCCCTCCTTACTGCCGTCTCACATTTCTTGCCTACCTTTAGATCGTCTGATATGACTACCCCAGGTCCCTTTTCATTTTTGTTGTTAATACCTCCCCCCCCACCCCAATTGTGTACTCGTCCCTTGGATATTTGTTTCCCAGGTGCACTTCTTTGCATTGAATCTAAGCTGCCATACTTTGTACCATTCCTCCAATTTTGCCAAGTCTCTTCTCACCCTTTTCACCCCCCCCCGTGTATCAACCCTGTTGCAGATCTTTGTGTCATCTGCAAAGAGGCATACTTTTTCTTCCAGTCCCTCCGTAATGTCACCTATAAAGACATTAAAGAGGACCAGTCCCAATACTGAACTCTGCTGTACCCCGCTAGTGACCCCTCTTTCTTCAGAGTGGGCTCCGTTTACTATTACTCTCTGCGTCCTGTTGTCCAGCCACTTTCTTACCCAGGTTACCACCCTGGGACCCACTCCAAGGTTGACTAACTTGTTTATTAATCTTTTGTGTGGGACTGTGTCAAGTGCTTTGCTAATGTCTAGGTAGGTCACGTCCACAGCCCCTCTCTGGTCTACTACTTTGGTCACTCAGTCAAAGAAATCTGTTAGATTCATCTGACATGACCTTCCTGCTGTAAATCCATGCTGCCTTGGGTCCTGTGCCCCGCTGGCCTCTAGGTACTCAACAATTCTTTCTTCCAGAAGTGATTCCATCATTTTCCCTACCACTGAGATCAAACTAACAGGTCTATAGTTTTCTGCCTCTGCCTTGCTCCCACTTTTGTGAAGGGGAAATCACATCTACCCTCCTCCAGTCCTCGGGTACCACACCATCCTTCCATGATTTGTTAAAAAGGGTGGTTAGTGGTGTCACTAGTTCTCTTAGAATTCTGGTGTGAATCCCGTCAGATTCCATTGCTTTGTCCACCATCAGGTTCAGGAGTTCTTTCAGGACCCTTTCTTCTGTGAAAGGACTGGTATTGACCCCTCTATCCAGAGTGCTTCTACCGATTGGTTTAGGTACCTCCCCTCCTCTTCTTTTGTGAATACTGAGCAGCAGTATTCATTCAGTATCCCTGCTTTTTCACTGTCCCCCTCTGCCCACCCCCCTTCCCTTTATCAAGCCTCACTATCTGTCCCTTGGTCTTTCTACGCTCCGTAATGTACCTATAAAAGGTTTTATCCCCTCCATAACTGAATTGACTGTCTTTTCCTCGGTTTGGGCCTTTACTATTCTGACTGCCTTCCCAGCTTCCTTCTGCTTTAACTGATACAGTTCTCTGTCCTGCTCTTCCTGTGTTTCCTTATACTTCCTGAATGCTAAATTTTTCTCCCTATCCTTCCCTGCCACCTCTTTCGAGAACCATAGTGTTTTTTCCCTTTGTTTTGTTTTATTTGCTTCACACAAAGGCTTGTTGCCTCTGTGATGGCAGTTTTGACAGTCCCCCTCCATAACTGAGTTGACTGTCTTTTCCTCGGTTTGGGCCTTTACTATTCTGACTGCCTTCCCAGCTTCCTTCTGCTTTAACTGGTACAGTTCTCTGTCCTGCTCCTCCTGTGTTTCCTTAGACTTCCTGAATGCTAAATTTTTCTCCCTATCCTTCCCTGCCACCTCTTTCGAGAACCATAGTGTTTTTTCCCTTTGTTTTGTTTTATTTGCTTCACACAGAGGCTTGTTGCCTCTGTGATGGCAGTTTTGATTTTTTCCCCATTGTTCCTCCTCCCCTCCTTCTTGTTCATTTGCTAGTGCTTTTCTTTTCTTTTTCTTTACTTTCATCTTTATCCTACTACTGCTGCCACAGATCGCTCTCTCAGAGCTCCCCTTTGTAGATCACACTTAGCAATTCTGAGGAGTCTGCCCCTAGAGTGCTAACGCTTCCCTCGTTCCTTCAGAGCCTCGGATTACCCTTCAGGCAGGGTGGTGGAGATCCCCTAAATCTCCCCCTGTTCATTGGTGGGAGCGCGCACATTGGAGTCTGCTTCTCGGATTCTGCCACGGAACCAACGCTGAGGCTCATCACCTAGATCAGGGCAGGGATTTTTTCCATGTTCTGTTTTCCCCAACGCTGGCATGCAATGAGGAACAAGGAGTCGGGCACATGCAGAGACATACGTCCGTTCCAGTCCTCTGCTAGCGCCATCCCCTGCGTTGTAGCTTCCCCAACTGCACTGACATCCCCCGAGTTCCCCAGTAGGCGTCGGTGTAGCGGTGGGGAAAGCTTCCCTTCTCACCCCGGAGAAGGAGAGCAGCCGTCGGGTGCTCTATCCTTCTCCCTCCCGGCTGACCCACGGTAGCCTGAGTCTGTTCCCAAACCCGGGTTGCCAGCGTGGTGCGAGGTGTGGCATCCAGCGCCTCAACCCTCAGCGACACCAGGCTGGCTCGCTAGTGCTTTTCTGAGGCACTCTTCCATTTTGCCAAAGTCAGCCCTCCTAAAGTCCAGTACCCTTGCTTTTGTATGGCTTGACTCTATGGCTTTGTTTATCTTGAACCACACTGTTTGGTGGTCGTTTGTTCCCAGATGGCTACCCACTTCTAAATCTGAGATCCTCTCTCCATCCCTGTTTGAGAGTACCAGGTCTAAGATTGCTCCCTCTCGAGTGGGTTCCAACAGTAGCTGTCTGAGGCATGCCCACTGTAGGGCATAGAGAATGACCGTGCTCTTGGATATAGCTGCAGCACAGGTGCTCCAGTTAACATCTGGCATATTCAGATCCCCCATCAATAATATCTCCACTTTTTTTTTTTTTTTAACTTGCTGTTTTTCCCTCCTACTGTCCCCATGTCTACCCATTTCCTCGGGGTCCTGGTGCACTGCTCAGCTACTCCAGGATGGACTGGGGATGCTTGTTCCAGTTAGCGTCCTGCTTCCAATTTTGACCCTTAACTTCCCTGGATAACCCCCCCCCCCAGGTGGGGCAGAGGTCTCTCCTTACCTCCCCCAAGACTTCAGGGTGAGCGGACATCTGAAGCTTCATCCCACGGCCCTCCTGGTCGTTGGTGCTGGGCCCGTCTCCTGGCACAGACCTGAGGCATTTTCCTGGTTTCTGGTCCCACCCCCTGCAGACGTACGCACTCGAGGAGGACCAGTAAGTCGGAGGCGTGTAGAGAGACACCTCTGCTCCAGTCCTTGGCTGATGCCTGTCCCTCTCAAGTGATCTGCCTCCTCTGCTGCACCATCACCACCACCCGTGGTCACCCAGGTGGTGGTGGTGGTGGTGGTTGTCTTGCAGTGAGGAGAGCTGCACACCCCACCTGGGGAAGGAGAGTGGCCCATCGGGTGCGCGATCCTTCTCCCCCCTAGCCAGCCCTCCAACGACCCTGGCTCGCTACCGAACCTGGGTTGCTGGCATTACAAGCGGTAATGCTACCGCTATGCTGGCGGGCCAGCTCCTTTTTCTGCCATTCTAAGGATGCCTTCTATCATTTCCTTGTCCATTTCCTACCCCTGAGATGGGGGTCTGCATACAACCTCGGTGCGGATTGTGGTGCTGTTTCCTGTCTTCAGGGTGATCCACAGTGCCTCCTCTCCTCCCTGTTTACCCTTTAGTTCCATTGCTTTGATCCTTTCCCTTACGTAGAGAGCTACTTCTCCTCCTCTTTTACCCTTCCTGTCCCTCCTGTAGATTATGTAGCCTGGTATGTTGACATTCCAGTCATAGTTCCCTGTGTAATATGTTTCTGTGACTGCCACAATATCCAGACATCCTTCTTCCATCAAGGCCACGTTAGTTCAGGGAGCTTGTTACCCAGACTGCAGGCATTGGTACTCCTCACCCTCCATTTTTTGATTGCCTTTCTCCTTTTAGCCCCATCCCTGTCCTTGCTGCCTTTTTCTCTGTTTACCCCAGTCCTGCACCCCATCGACTTCACTACCTTTGGTGTTTACCTGTTATTTACCCTGTGTTTTGTTGGGGGGTGCTGGGATTTGTGCCCTTCAGTGTCGCTTTGGCGAGTTTAATGCTTGCCAGTGAAGCATTTAAACCTATCACCTAGGATCCTGGTTCCCCTCCCGGAGAGATGCAGATCATCACACCAGTATAGGCCTGTATCCCTTCAGGTGGACACCCCAGTCCCCAGTGAAGCCAAAATCCTGAGATCTGCACCAGTTTTTCAACCATTCATTGAATCCCATGGGGCAGAGTACCCTAGCCTCACTCTTCAAGAAGGTTACCGTGCATGCTACTTGTCTAAGGCCCCCCCAAACTCCATAAACTTCTGCACTGCTGATCCCATTCCCAGCCAAGTCATTTGTCTCTAGGTGGACAGTGACGTCCAGCTCCCTCTCCCATGCAGCTACTTCCATGATCTTGAGGAT
The DNA here is from genome assembly GCA_016271365.2 of Neoceratodus forsteri. Taxonomy (NCBI): domain Eukaryota; kingdom Metazoa; phylum Chordata; order Ceratodontiformes; family Ceratodontidae; genus Neoceratodus; species Neoceratodus forsteri. The sequence goes on from CM057452.1 coordinate 1,577,152,930, forward strand.
TCGTTTCCTCTTCCTCCAAGCCGTGGTGCCAGGCAGGCACCTTACCTCCATCTCCCCTTCCTCACCCAATTCTATCCGCTAATGATTGAGTCCCCCACCAGGAGTTCTTTTCTTTCCCTGTGGGGTCCCGTGCCACCCTCCTGTGGGTCTCCTTTGTGGAGGTTCCCAGCATCCTCCTTGGTCTCTACTGTGGGAGAGGAACCACGCTGTGCCAGAACGGTGTTTGAATTGTGGAGAGGTACAGCTAGAGGGATGTGCCTCTGTTCCACCTCCCTCACCTTCACTGAGCCCACCGTGGTCCAACTGCTGCTCTTTCCTGGCAACAGCCGAGGCAGCGGCAGTGGCCCTGCTGGTCCCTGGGTGGGGGAGGAGGTTTCCCAAATCCTTACCAGGTCAGCCTGGAGAAGGGCAGAACTCAGAGCCTAGTATACCCTGCCAGCAACCTTATACTGTGTGACTTATTTCTCCAAAGTTAATAAAACTGTAGCTGTAGTAAACTCACCTTTGGTATTGTACCGGGTGCGGCAGGACTACAGTTCTCTGCGGCAGCCTCAGCTGCTGGCTTATTTACATGCGCTTTTTAGCGCTTATAAAAAAAAAAATACTTTTGTGGCCCCTCAGGTCCCTCCCTCGTGTGTCTGGATCCCGATTAGGCGATTCAGTGGTCTCGGAGAACTGGGGGCTCTGTTTTGCCACAAGAGCTTTATCCCTCTAATAGAGAACACCTGTGATGGCTCCCATTGTTTCCTAAATAGCCAGAGTGACACTTTGCTATAGTGAACAAATCCACTTTACTTCAAAGGTGTTCAGTATAAAGACAGAGAGGGACCACTGTACTGCGCTGGTAACAGCTCCTTTCAAGGAGTTTCCTGGTGGAAGGGGGAGGGGTGTAAACATGATGTGCACGTGAAAATAACCGGCACAGTAGTAATACAAGTACTTTGCAAAAAAATACTACTACTAATACAGTATAGTATGCTGTCTCCATAGGCGGACAAGTATTCAGGGCAAAAAAAAAAAAGCAAGATGAAACAGATAATTGCAGTATAGTACTGGGAGAAGCACCAGATAACAGGAGAAAAGTAATACCCACATTGAATAGGTGTGGTAGCATATCAATGCCAGTGCAGTTAGCAGTAGGGTAGGTACAGAAGCAAACGTGTATGCTAATATTTTTATTAACTGACAAGGGAGCTAGCTTTTTGGAAAAGCATGTTTTGCCACACTGCTGTTTTAACAAGTTATACGAGCTTATACATTGATTGATGTCCATGTTCTTGATTGCCAGAACTTTTCCCCCTTTTGTGGTATTACTGATTCAGTCCAGGAGTGCTAGTTAACCAGGACACACTATTTTCCTTTCCTCATTTTATAAACTACTGTATGGCTATTCAGATATAGCAGAAAATATCATTGATGAAACACTTGTGGCAAATGCAGACTACATTGGTGTTAGGCACATATGGGATATGACATGGGTGAGAGTGAGACAGCAGAAATAGCTCCACAAGCTGCCATTGAACTCGTGATATCCCATGAGTAGCGAAGCCACGAGTGGGATATCTAGAGTTCAGTGACAGCGAGTGGAGTTATTTCTACTGTCTCACTGCCGCCCGTTTTCGATTTATACAACAATTGTGGAATTCTCTTTTTTCAGTTTTAAAGTTATTTGCATTTGTTTGTTGCAAAAAGTGGAAAAGATTGGATTTTGTGCTGATTATAAAAAATCTAAATGGTATCTCTAAATGAAACACCACTCATTTTGTAGATAGTTTTGTGCTGAACAAATGTCACGCTCACAGTACCATGCTATCATTTTTCGTTTTAAAGTTATTTGCATTTGTTTAAAAAGTGAAAAGAAAACACATTTTCTGCTGTTTGTTAATTATAAAAAATAAAAATAAAATAAAAGGTAGCTATAAGTGAAACACCACTCATTTTGCAGATCTTTTTGTGCTGAACAACTTTCGCGCTCACAGTACAATGCTATCATTTTTCATTTTAAAGTTGTTTGCATTTGAATACGGTTAGTACTGTTACTGAGGCCGAACATTCTGAAAGAGTTCCAAACCTTTTGTGGCATACCCAACTGGCCAAAATATCCATTGTCACGTACCCAACCATGAAGATAAAAAGGGATATCTCACATGTGGTCAGTGAGCTATTTCTTTTATCTCCCTGAAAAGAGGCACACACATGTATAAATAGAAATATTACAGCTACACTACTGACATGATCTGTGACATTTCTAGTGCATAATACTGTATGGTACATTGGCGACCACCCTTACTGTAGCCTCCCCCCCCCCCCACCTCCCTCCACTTACATCATACCTCTCAACCATTTGTCACTGAAATGAGGGATGCCAGCACTCAAATGGAGGGACACTGACCCTCGGAATGAGGGACATATATTCAAGCATGGTGATACAAGTTCAAAACCTTGTGGAAACCATTGCCTTGTCATATAAAAGTCTATTTTTGATTTAACAGCATAGACGTTTAAGCATGTCTGCTTTAAAGTCTAAATGTGTAGCACTTTCTCTGTGTGGGCAGCACTTTTTTATTGAGGGACAGATGTGGAACACAACAATTTTGAGAAGTAAAATGGGGGATATCTTTTGTAATCGGGGACGATTGAGAGATATGACTTACACACTACTGAGGAAGACTGCTGCTCACCTCTCCTTCTCTTTCCCCCTGCAGCACTGTGCAATACATGACAGTGCAGGGGCTCTCTTGCTGATTTCTGCCTCAGTAATACACAGACAAAGACACATACACACACACACACACACAAAGTTCTGTGTGTGTGAGAGATAGAGATTATGTGGTGCACGTTGTGTTCCCACTTACCGTGCTCTGTCTCTCGGACTCTGTCTGTCTCTCTCCCTCTCAGATGCTGTTGTACTTTGACTATCACAGTGTAACACTTTCAATCCTCCCTTCCCCAAGCCTCTCCCCTCGACCGACACTGGGTACAAACGTGTGGTTGCAGTAGTGGCTTCTAGTTTACTCACTGCACTGCCTCCCAGTGAATGAAACTTGTGGGGGAGAGGGCGAAAAATCGCTATCACGCTGCTGTCCGTCTCTCTCTGTATGGATGCAGGGTATGGCCGTCTGTCTTTTTTGCGCACTCTCTGTACCATGTGGGCACACGTAGCAGCAGGTGACATGTACTTGGTGCTACTGGTCGCTGCCATGGTCATGGTGTCTCGCTCCCACTCGCTCCTGTTAGCCGCTGAAGAATCAGCACCACCCGATGCCCGCTTGTCCACTCACCCATTGTGACTTTTGAGAGAGAGAGAGAGAGAAGCAGTTCTTGAATAAGCAGGAAGTCCCAGCAGCCACCCCCCACACACACACACTAACTCATCTGGCAGAACTTGTTCTTACACTCAGTGCTTTTTCCTTTAATAGCAGTTTTTTTCAGCAGGTCAGTGGAATTGCCACGGGTACCAAGATGGGTCCCAGCTCTGCTAATCCTGTTTGTGGGTTGGGTGGAGGAACGTTTTTTTCTCTCATTCACAGGGCCTGTGCCTGAACTCTACAAACGTTACATAGATGACTGTGTGGGGGCCACCTCCTGCTCCAGGGAGATCCTCCAAGTCTTCCTTGACAAGTTTACCACGGCCCATCCTTCCCTTCAGTACACTGTTGAAGTATCCTCCTCTACACTGCCTTTTCTGGATATCCATCTGTCAGTACAGAACACTGGTCTCAAGACTTCAGTTTATTACAAACCCACTGACTCTCACAGTTTCCTCCTTCACAGATCCTTCCATCCTAAACATGTCAAGAATGGCCTGCCTTATTCTCAGTTTCTTACACTTCGCAGGTTATGCAGTGAAGAAGAGGATGATGTTGCTGAGTAGATCCAAATAATGCAGTTTTTTTATCAACAGGGGATACCCTAAAAGCACAGTGGAAAGAGCACTCTTCCGGGTCAGTAACATGCCCAGTAACCTTGACTCCCACAGGAAGGATACTGTCACGCAAGAACAACGCGAGTTCCACTAGTGCTTCCTTTCCATCAGAGCACACCTTCTCTTCACAGGATCATCACCAGTAACTTTCCCATTTTGCAAACTGACCCTAACATTGGTGCTTCCTTTACAGAACCACCTATTGCTCTCTACTGCCGGCCACCTAACCTGCGGAATCTCCTGGTTAAAAGCAGCCTACCTAGTCCTAACAATTCCTTCCTACCAGGTACCAAACCTTAGAATAGGACTTCGCTACACCTGCAAATTTACTGTAGACTGAAATTCGCCTAAGCAGGTGTTTTTCACATCACCAAGGAGTCTCATGCACCTCCACTAATGTGGTGTATTGCATTCTTTGCAGGAAGTGTACAGCTATTTACATTGGAGAGACTGGTAGGCGCCTTGCTGGCCATTTCATGGAACATTACAGAGCAGTCAGGAATAGTGACACTGCAAAACCCATTGTATCCCACTTTATCTCCAGGGACCACAGTGTCAATGACCTTTCTGTTTGTGTCCTTCAGCAGGGCTTCTGGGATTCTGACCATAGGAAAAAAACATGGAAGCCTAGCTTATCATCCGACTTGGCTCCCAGCAGCCCTCTGGTTTAAATGATAGGCTTGTTTTCCACTAACATCTTTCAGCCACCCCTTATTTTCCCTAAAGTCTGTTTGTATCTGTGCACATTAAATTTATTTTTCATTTTCACCATAAGTCTCCATCTCTGTCTCCTTCCCCCACATTTGTCACCTTTCAGCCTTCTTTCTAGGCCCTGTTAATTAGTCCCCACCTGGGGACTTCTCTAGCTCTTTCACTCCTATTATGATTTATCTTTCCCATCATCACATTTTTGTTTCACAGATTCTCTCTTAATCTTGCCATCTATCACTTCTTCTCCCTGAGCCTCCCTTTTTCTTTTTCCCCATATATATATTTATATATATATATATATATATTTATATATATATATATATATATATATATATTACTCTTATTTTACCTCCTCCACACAAACTTTGTTTGTTTTCTTTAGATATTTCCTGAAGAAGACCTAAGGTCGAAACATAGATTTTTAACTCTGTTTTTTATTTTCAGCATGCATTTAATATAACCATTTTGTTTCAATTCTCCAGATCCGACTGCACCTTCCCATACAGAGAGAGAGAGAGAGAGAAAAGGAATTGTTGTTAGATGAGTACCTCACTCTGTCTCACACACACACATACACACACACACACCCCTTACTGTCATGCTGCGCTCCGAAATCTCCTGCTGTCAGTCTTTCTCTTTGTCTCACCCTGTGGCACTGGACATAGTGCTCCAACCTTCTCGCTGGCTCTCTCGGGGATGGGGTGGCAGCCCGGCAGCCTGACTTGCAATTTACAGTACAGTCACTTCAAAGGAGGACAGGCTGTCTGGGGGCATTGGGGAGAGTTTTGTCATTTATGCTTGGGTACTGAGCACGACAGTGAGAGAGAGAGAGACAAAGAAAATTGCAGCAACTTTGATTCTTACATTGAACCCAGAGAGTGCCATTTCTTTGTCGGGGGCAGTCACTTGCCCCTGCTGTGTGTCTGTTACTGTTTCTCTCTCGCTCTGCTTTTACATTGATTACGTGAGTCGCAACACACAGAAAGACACACAGTACAGAGAAACGGAGAGACACAGTGCCCCGATTTGCACCCATTGCAACTACATATTTGAAGCACTGATTAATGGGGTGGAGAAACAAGAAAACAGATGGTGGAAACCGCACAACCGGTGTTCGCGGGGTTGCATATGGCTGCCAGCACATTTGGTTGTGGACCCCAGAGAACAAGACCCAGTGGCACATCGGGAACTGTGGATTAAACAAAAATATTATCCAACATTGTTACCACCTTCTTCTCCACTTGCACACAGCGGCGTCGGGGGACATGAGTTGGTGGGAGGAGCTTGGGGGAATAGTCTGTGCTGAGTGATAAGGCAACAGCGCAGTAAACGCTTTGCATTCATTAGTGAAGGTAGGAGGATGGGTGCGATGGGGAACATGGAAGATATCAAATGAGATGACTTCGACAGCACTGCTGTTACAACAGGGCCTGTGGTTTGGGGAGATGGGGACCATTATGAACTGGGGCAGAGACAGTGAGGGAAGGGGCCAGTGGGGAGGTGAGTGGGGGGGGCACAACCAAAGGGGTGACATCAGCTAGGCTGATCAGGACACTGAACAGCTGTTTGCTGGGCAGTGTCCTGCAGATCAACAGAAAAAGTCACCATATGATTGATTTGGCTTTTTCTTTTAAACTACACAAAGTTTCTGCCCATCAAGGGAAAACCGGCATCACAATCAGCCTGGCTGACGATTGGTGTTGCACTGTCTTGCCCCTTGCAGACCACTCTGCATTGGACAGACAGTGTCACACCCTTCAAAAGTCACTCTTGTAGCAAGAAGTTCGCTGCATGTGTACGCATGGCAAATTTAAAAAATGGAGTTGAGACTAGGTGGATGTGGGGCATGCATTTCCAAAATGTGCAGGTACTGTACAAGGTAATTAAGAATGTGGTGGGGAGGTGGTTTTGGATTGAGGTGGCAAACATAGCTTTGGAATGCCAAGGTTGTGTATAGTTTCGGAATGCTGCAGGGATGAGATATTAAAGTGCAACCAGCTTGCAGTTTTGGAATGCAGCAGGGGCACAATCTCAGAAAGTAGATTGGACACACAGTTTCGGAATGTGTGTAGGACACTGAAATCTGGAATATGGCATGTCACAAATTTTTAGAATGTGGCTGTGGTAAAAATACAGAATTTCAGTATATGGTGGCATATAGTCGGGGATTGTGTTAGGGATGAGTCATTTTGTAATGTGTAAGGGGTGTACAAATTTTGACATGGTGATGCTCAGTTTCGGAATGTGGTGCTGATGGAGTACAGATTGTGGTGGCAACATTCAGTTTCACAGTGTGGCATGGGCTTGGAATTTCAGAATGTAGCAGAGACGCACAATTTCAGAATGTGGCAGAAATATACATTTTTGGAACGTGGTGGGGATGTGTAATTTTGGAACATGAAAGGAACGTGAATTTTTTGGAATGTGAAAAGGATGCAGTTTTGGAATACGTTGGGAAACACAGCTTCAGAACGTGACTGGGACACAGTTTCAGAATGTGATGGGGAGGCACAGTTTTGGAATTTGGCTGGGAGATGCAATTTTTTGAATGTGATGTGGGCATATAAATTCAAAATGTGGCAGGGACCCACAGTTAGTGACATGCAATTTCAGAGTTTAGCAGAAACACACTTAAGGAATGTGGCAGGGATACACATTTTTGGAATGTGGTAGAGAGACAATTTTATAACATGGCAAGGACATGAATTTTTGAATGTGGTGAAAATGCGGAGTTTTGGAATACGGCAATGACGCACAGTTTTGCAATATGCCTGGGATACACTGTTTTGCATTGTAGTGGGGCTGCACAGTTTTGGAATGTGGCTGGGCCATGCTATTCCAGAATGTGGTATGGACACACAACTTTGGCATTAGACTGTGACCAAATTTTTTTTTTTTTTTTTTTGTAGAGGTTTTTATGGTATTTTTCCATAGGTTTCCTCCCACTTTTCCCTGGCACACGGCCGTACATACGTGTGGAAGCACACAGGCACACCAGAAGTCAGCTCAGCCGTGTCCGCCCACCCATACTGCTGCCCCCTCCTCGCCTACGCTACCCCACTGGACCTCCAACCAGTGTGGGGTGAAACTATGAGGAAGGCAACAACCCATCCCCACCACCCTGGGAAAGGAAGCCTGCTGGTTTGCTCAATCCCGCTCCTTCCCCAACCCCCCCCCCGTGCCAGCACCCAGACGACTGGAGATTGTTCCCGAACCTGGGTCGCTGGCATGGTGCGAGGTAAGGTGTCCAACTCCTCAGCCCTCCGTGCCACTGGGCTGGCTTGGGACTTATCATTTTGAAATGTGGCAGAGATGCACCATTTTGGAACTTGACAAAGACACACAACTTCAGAATGTGGTGGTCACAATTTTTGAATGTGGCAGTGACATGCAATTATGGAACGTGGAAGTGATGCAAATTTCTGGAATGTGATGAGAACATGTAATTTTGGATTGTGACAGTGACAAAATTTCAGAATGTGAAACGGCTGCACACTTTCGAAATGTGGCAGGGATGCACATTTTTGCAATGTAGTAGGATACATAATTTTGGAATGTGGCATTGCCATGTATTTTTGTAATGTGATAGTGCATGATTTTGGAACGTGGCTAGGACACACAGTTCCAGACTGTGACTGGGATACACAATTTCAGAATGTAGCAGAGCCACCCAGTTTTGGAATGTGGCAGGGACACATTTAATTTTGGAAAGTGGCAGTAACTCGCCATTTCAGAATGTGGTGGTGACTCTCAATTTCATAATGCAGTGTGCAGCAAAATGTTGGAACATGGCAAGAATGGTGGTGGGGACATGATTTGGGAATATGGCGGGGATGCACAAGTTTGGAATGGAACAGAACATGCATTTCTGTAATGTGGTGGGGATGCATAGTTTTGAAACATGACAGGAATGTGCATATTCAAAATGCAACAAGGATGTGTAATTTTGGAATATGGTGATGACGTACAATTTTGCAACGTGGCTGGGACACACCGTTTGCAGTGTGAGGGGATGCACAATTTTGGAATGTGGCTGTGATGCTCAATTTTGGAATATGTCGGGGATGCACTATTTCAAAATATGGCAGTGACAAAGAGTTTTGGAATGTGATGGGGCACACAGTTTTGGAATCTGGCTTAGACACAATTTAGAGTGAGGCTGGGACTTGCAGTATCGAAATGTGCAGTGGCTGAATGTGGCAGGGATGCACAATTTCAGAATGTGGTGGGGCGAACAATTTTGTAATGTGGTGGTGAATTCCAATTTGGAACATGGCAGGGATGTGCAGATCTTACTTCAAGGGTACCTCTTGCAGCAGGCCGTCACCAGTAGGACTAAGCCTTCAGGTGCCAGAACCACACGGAAACCTTTCTAGTTGGCAGTCTACCAGAGGGGGCCGCCCACCTCTGACGTCGGTTGACGTCAGCCTGTCTTATATAAAGCAGGTGGCCCCCCCACCCTTCTCTCCTGCCATTGACCCACACTCATTGAACCTCTGACACTGCCGCAGTTACAGTCGACCACCATTTTCCTATGTTCACTGTACTTTATTATTTTCTCGTTTTGTATAGTTAAACATTGAATTTTTTGGGTGTTTCTTTCTCACATTTGTCTCCTCAACCTTCTTTTTCTTCCGACTTCTCCACTAAGTGTGCCTATGATGACAAACCAATCCCAGACAAGGACAGCCATTCTGCTTGCCTGTTCTGCCTAGGTCTCAGACCACGACATCCAAGTCTGCAAGAAGTTTAACCTGGCCACCAGAAGACGCTGCCAGAACACCCTGGAAAGTCATCTCCTCCAGTAGAAGGTTGCCCTGATGGGACGGGAGCTGCAGGCTCGAAGGTCCTCCACCTCCCCGGCCCAGTCCTGTGGCTCATCCTTGTCCAAATCTAAGGACAAATTTTTAGGAAAGCACAAACATCGGGACAAGGACTGGGACCGACCCTGGTCTTTCTTCCGTTTGCAGTCTTCGCACAAGGCTCCTCCAACCATGTCAGGGTCTTCCTCAATTGGGGGGGTCGACCTCCTCAACCTTGCACACCCTTACCTCTTCAGGGCTGCTGGTGGCCCCACCACCCCTTGGATTTCAGTCTCGGGCAGTGGCTCCTTGGGGCAGGGTCTTTCATATCCTGCCTCCCAGCCCCTGCTCTTTCAGCCCTTGTTCTCTGTGGGTTGTTTGACAGGTGGATTGGCCAGAGTTCCTCCAGCTAGTGCTGGTGCTGCTGGCACCAGTACTGTGTCTGTCACCCCGTCACTGGCACCCCTCGACACTGGTCTTGGCCTCCAGAACCTCTGGTCCTGCTCCTCTTTTGCAGGAGCAGGTGCTGCAGGGCACCGGTGCCTCCCAGAGCCAAGTCTCCCCTCAGCCTTCGCCAGTGCGGTCCTCCTCTCCGGCGTCAGCCTCTCCTTTACAGGAGCCTGTGGATCCCCCTCTGACATAACCCAAACTGTCGCCCGCTGGACCTGTGCCTGCCCTCCCTCAGCTTGCGGGCCTTTCACCGACCCTACTACTTCCAGTGCCAGCAGAGCCTTCACTGGTCATCCCACTACCGATGCCCGGAGGACCTGCACCAACCCACCCGCTGTCACTTCCAGGGGGACCGGTGCCTGTGCTGCATTCCATGCCTGTGGGGCCACCACCTGGATATCCCACTCCAGCGCCTGGGGAGCTGATACCAGCTTACCCCATCCAATGCCTTGGGAACCAGTGCTGGCCTACCCATACCCTGCACCTGTAGGGCCCCCGCCGGTCTATACCTACCCAACACCTGCAGACCAACGCCAGTGCCTGTGGATTACCATGGCTTGATTTTTGTTCTGTGGACCTTCATGCAGTCGCAGGTTCCTTCTCCTGGCGAGTTGATCCAGACGCCCCCCCCCCCCCAAAGGGCGATGGAGATGTTGAGTCTGGTATTGGGCCACCTCAGTGCCCTTCCTCCAGATAGTCTCACCAGTTGGACCAAATGGGCAAGCATTCCTTTGCATCTGTCACCCTTACCATTTGGGCCCTTAACTACTTGGCCCGTATAGTGAAATACCAAAACCTTTCGTGGGACCAGGCCAGGGAGGTGGTCATGGCCATGTTAGACAACTCCTTCAAGCAGCAAACCCTTCAAGTCCTTAAGACTGGGTCAGATGTCACTACCCACATTTTCAGGGTGGCTTATGATGCCCTTGGCATTAGTATGAGGCCCCACACTTGGTTCAGATTCTCGGGCTTCACCGCAGACGTACAATTTAGTGTTATGGAAGCTCCCTTTCAGGTTCCCAAGCTGTTTAGGGGAGATGTTCAATACATAGAAATTGACAGCAGGTGGGGGGCGCTGTGGAGCCCGAGCTGAGTGGCAGCAAATTTCAATAGCTCTATAATCTATAATTAAAATCTGCTAAAATCTCCCTCTAGCAACTCTTGTTCAAGGAAACTTTTGATGCTACTGGAAAGAGGAGCTCTGAAAACCTAAAATGAGTAATCCTCATAAAGATAGAGGAGGTGGTGGTGTGGGCAGTAAACAGAATGGGACTTCTCAATCCACTAGGCCAGGCCCTAAAGCGCAGGCCACCTCACAGTCTGAGCTAGAGGAGACCATGTCCTCTATAGGCCCGAAACTCCAAAGACTAATCTCTTTGGTGTCGGACTTCAGTGCCAAAATAGATTCCTTCGGAACCAAACTGACAGCAGTTGAGCAGATGACAGAATCGCTCCAGACAGAAATGATAGATGTTAAGTGGCAATCACACACTACTTCGGCTGCCACTTCACTCGTCGTTGAAGAAAATCCCCACTTACGAGCCTGGCTTGAGACATTGGAAAATCAAGCCCACTCATCACACATCCGGATACTTGATTTATCCAAGAGGATCGAGGGAGACCACCCCCTCATGTTCATGCAGGAACGGCTGGGAGATAAAAGTGGTGCCAGGAGGAAAATATATCCGATTTGGTCTATGAAAAGCTTACTGGATTACTCCCTGCGGTTATCGGGAGGAGTCAGACATCCCGTGAACTCTCATGTTGGTAACTGACGGCGTAGGGACACGGGACAAGATCTTGAGGTTGGCCAGGCGAGCAGGGCCTATTACCCAGTATGAACATGCTGTGTTTTTGTTCCCAGATATAAACAATTCTACACGGATGTGGTGCAGAAAATTCGGAGTTAGGAAACGACTCCGAGAGGCGTCCATTATACATGCTGTGATTTTACCTGCAAGGCTGAGAATTGTTCATGATGGGAAGGTGTGTGTATTCTCTGATCCTACTGAAGCGGATAAGTGGGCGTTCCATCATATCCCCAGCAAGAACCATCGAAGAGCTCCAGGGACAGTGGATAGCGAGCAAGAGGAAAACAAAGGCTGAACTTATTTCAAGTACTGTTCCATACTTTCTGCCCTGTTTGTAGGGTTTTCCTTCCATAAATGACATTCAGCTTTGATTTATAGTGGACAGTAGTGGATTTATCAGTGTGCTATTTCTTGTATCCTGTTGTGGTAGTGGGATTGGAGGGTATCTTAATATATCTGGTTGTTTGTATTCCTGTTTTTCTAGTAGAGCTCCTTCTGTTAAATTACATAGCGGTTAAGTTTAGAATGTTTATCGCTTTTACGGTTGAATAAATCACTTAACTTGCCTATAATGTCATATTAGCCCCTAACTTAAATGCTGTTTATGAGGATGATTATGGCTGAATATATGGACAGGATTTTGCTTCCTATAATTGTTTTTATATGGAATCTGATGTACATTTCGATATATAGTATGACACCACTAGCCCCAACATGGGGCGTGTAACGTTGGACATTTAAACCAAAAGACTTTAGCTCTGCGATAATGGTCATACTGCTCACGGGCTCTTGAAGCAGCTTTATTCTTAACTTGTTTATTAGTGTTAAATGTTTGCTATACCCCCACATGTGATATCAGAATATTTGAGATGCATGAATCCTGTGATTAAAGAGAGAGTTTACCTCTCTCTGTCGTATTGTATCATGTATCTGGACAGTCTTAAATATGGGAATGTTACTTGTGTGATAACACATGAAAATAAGAAAAATAAAGTATATAAAACAAAAAATTGACGGCAGATGGGGACCAAAGATCCATCTAGTCTGTCTTGAGCCCTATCCCCCTCTTTAGGATTTCTGTGAGACAATCCCCTTGTGTCTGTCCCAAGCTACTTTGAATTCCCCTACTGTTTTGGAGTCAATAACTCCATCTGGTAGACCATTCCATGGGTCAGCCACCCTCTCTGTGAAGAAAAACCTTTGAATGTTGCCCCTGAAACTTCCTCCCCTCAATTTCATCTCATGTCCTCTTGTCCTACTGGTACTATTGACCATAAAGAGCTCCTAGGTGGAGAGACTGTTTATACCCTTCAGAAACTTGAATGTCTCAATCATGTCCCCTCTATCCCTGCATTGTTCCAGGGAGTACATGCTGAGTTTCTATAACTTGCTTTCATATGGCAACTTATGGAGAGACTATCATTTTTGCTATCCTCCTTTGTACTATCTCCAATCTGTGTCCTTCCCAAGATAAGGTCTCCAGAAATGGACATTATCTCACTACTTCAAACTTCCGGGTGGGCCCTGAAGTCAGTCTACTTCATGTACCACACCCAGCCAAAGTCAGAACAGAGGACCCCCTTTTGCCACTTTTCCCATGGACAAGCTCGACACCCACCCAAGGCCCATGGCAAATGCAAGGCAGGTACTGCCCTCCCTGCTCTCACCCCACCACTTCATGGGCCACTAGAGCACTGATCGCAGCCCAGCCAAGTGCTGCTCCCACCTCCTGACTCCTTGCTAGACCCCCCCCCCGTAGGGCTGCAGGAGGTGGTGGTCAGGGGTCATTTCTCCCTTCACCTGGATGGGTGGAAGGAGGTCACTCAAGACAACTGTGTGCTGCAGCTTATCGAGCATGGCCACACTCTAGAATTCTTAGCGTGGCCTCCAGACATTCCTCCAGGCCTGTCCACATATCCTCCAGGTCACATTCTTCTCTTACGGGCAGATATTCAGGCCTTACTTCAAAAGAAGTTGGTAGAGCCCATCCCCCAGTCCCAGCATGGAAAGGGGTTCTACTCCCATTTCGTCCTGATCCCCAAGCGGATAGGAGATTTCAGGCCAATCCTGGACTTGAGCAGGCTCAACCTGTACATAGAGTACAAATGGTTCCAGATGGTCACCCTTCAGGGGTTGCTACCCCTGTTTCACCAGGGGGATTGGCTCTTCTCTTTGGACGTGCAGGATGCTTACATGGACATCAGAGTTTTTGCTTCCCACCGGCACTTCCTGCACGTCCATGTAAGAATGTTTTTAACAGGACAACTGTATGAATGTTTTTAATAGGACAACTTTATAAATAGGTCCCATGGTTCAAAAGTTCTTATCCTGTCAAAAAATAAAGTTTTAACTAAGTAACTAGCTAATTTTCACTTATGGGAAGAGAATTACCAGTTTCAGGCTCTGCCCTTTGGCCTGTCCTCAGCCCCCAGGGTTTTTACCAAGTGCCTGGCGGTAGTGGCTGCTGCCTTGAGGTGACAGGGATTTTGTCTTTTCCTACCTGGATAGAAACATAGAAACACAGAAACATAGAATTTGATGGCAGATAAGGACCGCTTGGCCCACCTAGTCTGCCCATTGCCCTACCTATCGGATAAGCTGCAGATCCTAGTTAACCAGCAGCCTACTTCCTCCTACCCCCCACAAGAATTGCTTTATGTCTGTCCCATGCATTCTTGAATTCCCCAACTGTTTTTGACTCTATGACCTCCTCAGGAAGGCTGTTCCATGTATCCACAACCCTTTCTGTGAAGAAATGCTTCCTCACATTACCTCTGAGCCATCCTCCTCTATCTTCAAATTGTGCCCCCTTGTTTTTGCACATCTCTTTTTCTGAAAGATGCTACCCTCTTGGACTTTGTTGATTCCCTTGAGGTATTTGAAAGTTTCTATCATGTCCCTCTCCCTCCTTTCCTCAAGGCTATACATCTTTAGTTTCTTTAGTCTTTCTTCATATGTCTTCTGATGCAGACCCTGCATCATTTTGGTTGCCCTCCTCTGGACAGCCTCCACCCTGTCTATGTCTTTGCAGAGATGGGGTCTCCAGAACTGTACACAGTACTCTAGATGTGGTCTTACCAACTGTCTGTACAGAGGGCCATCAACTTCCTGTTTTCTACTGGTGATGCCTCTCCCTATGCATCCCAGTATCCCCCCAGCCCTCCTTACTGCCTTCTCACGTTGCTGGGCTACCTTTAGGTCATCTGATATGGCTACCCCCAGGTCCCTTTCCATTTTTGTTATTGTCAGTATCTCACCCCCCATTGTGTACTCTTCCCCTGGGTTTTTGTTTCCCAGGTGCATTACTTTGCACTTCTTTGCATTGAATCTAAGCTGCCATACATTTGACCATTCCTCCAACCTTGCCGAGTCCCTTCTCATCCTTTCCACCCCACCTTGTGCATCAACCCTGTTGCAGCTACATAGCTAGCACAGCATAACAACTTAGAACGCAATTGTGCATACACGCTACGTGAACTTCCACCAACTCAGAAGCATCCACGGCAGTGTGAGCTATACCAGAGGATAGTGGCATCCAGTGTCAGTGGCTCAGTAGGTAGCACACTCGCCTCTGAGGCCGGGAGATCAGAGGGCTGGATGACTGGCTATTGGCAGTCTATCCAGGGACCATCTGCTACAAACTCTTGCGAGTCCCCGCAGCCTGTTCCAAGCTTTGGGCATTACCATCAATCTACCGAAATCCTTCCTCACCCCCTGCCAGTGCCTTCTTTACATAGAGGCAGTGCTGGATACTGCTCATGGCAAGGCCTTTTTACCTTTCAACAGAGTGGAGGACCTGATGGCTCAGGTCCACCTTCTTTACTCCAACTGTCAGGCTCCGGCGAGGGCTTTCCTGAGGCTTTTGGGTCTTATGGCCACAGCCATTGCTATGGTTCCCTTAGCCAGACTGCATATGAGGATCCCTCAGTGGACACTGCGGGTCAGTGGGACCAATGCATAGATCCCCTGGACCAACCAATGGTAGTATCGGGCCTACTCAGGAAGGTACTGTTGTGGTGACTGGAGCCCAGGAACCTGTTTCAGGGAGTTCCCTTTTTTATTCTTCCCCCTCATCAGATCCGTAAGACAGACACCTCCGGTCTTGGTTGGGGAGCCCACATGAGGACTCACCAAACTCGAGGGACACGGTCTGAGATGGAAAAGGGTCTCCACATAAATGTCCTGGAGATGCGGGCAGTTCTGTGTGCCCTGCAGGTCTTTTACACTCAGCTCTACCCAGGTCCACTCTTTATTCAGATGGACAACATGTGTAGTTTATTATATAAACAAGTGGGGGGGGGGCATTCCTATCCCCTGTGTAGGGAGGCAATTTGAGTCTGGTATTGGGCCAGCAAACACAGCCTGGAACTCTCGGCCATGCATATTCCCAGTGACGAAAACATCTTGGCCAGGGCCCCGATTTTTCTGGGGCACATCAGAGCAAAGTTCTGCGGCAGGGTTCTCATTTGCCGTAGAACTCTATGCACTCAACACCAATTTCTGCTGACGCGTTTTACTCTTAATTTTTTTCCTTTTGTTTTTTTTTGCCAACCTGATACAATGCACGCCGTGAATACAGTCATTTTATGGGCGCTTGTCACTGTAAATTTTCAACATAGCCAGTTTAAGACCTTCTGCTCATGAACAATATCACTGTGATTTTATTAATCTGTCCGAACATTGATTTCGACACCGACTGGCGCCATTGTGCGCTACTATGTGCGAAAACACATTTCAGGTGAGATGTGAAAATGACAGTTGTACTGTTCATAAGGAGGTGTGTAAAATGGCAATACTGAAAATCTGGAGGAAAATATTAAAATGCTCGAGTTACGAGCGCTGGAGGAACTGCACAACGCACGTCAGAAACTAGCTTTTGGGAATATTTTCACTAAATTTTTTCAATATAGGGTTTTAGAGCTTACCTATGAACTGTGACACTGTCATTTCATTAATCATTCCAGAAAGGTGGTTCCGCGCAGTGACTGCGAAAACACCTCTTGGAACCAATTAACGAAATAACAGTGTCACAGTTCATGAGGTGGGGTCCCAAAACCATGTTGAAAATTTGGTGAAAATTTCAGAAATGGCTGAGATATGCACTAAAGTTGAAAAATCCATTTATGCCATTATACAGCTTACGGCATTTCTTCAGTTCGCGGTCGGCTTTGAAGAGTGCAAACGTGTTCCGGTCCACAGAAGATCATCGCGCTGGGCTCCGGAGGTAAGTATGGGTTGAGGTGGGGTGTGGGGAGGTGGGTACGCAGAGGGTGGGTGCGGGTTGGGGAGGGGCAAAAGAATCAACGATGGAAGGTTTTTGTTTCAGGTTTTGTTTTTGGATTCCACACAAGGAGGGACTTTTGCCACGCTAGGGTGGGCTCCAGCGTGGCACCAGGCAGCTTGGGGGGTCAGTGAAGCTGACGGGGATTGGGCACCCCGTGCGGCAAAGGAAAGTTTTGCCACGCTGGGGTGGGCCCTTGGCGTGGCATAAAGACATTCGGGGCCAGTGAAACCGATGGGGATTGGGCACCCCTCGTCAAATTAAGCTTTTGCCATGCTGGGGTGGGCTCCCAGTGTGGCACCAGGCAGCTTGGGGGAGGGGACAGTGAAGCTGTCAAGGATTAGGCTTGCCACAACGGCAATGAAGCTTTTGCCACACTGGGGAGTGGGCTCCCAGCGTGGCATACTAACATTTGTCGAGGGGCACGTTTGTTCCTGGGAAGCGAATTCGGCCGCGGGTGACGGCAATTCGCTGATATTTCCACGGTTTGCGCAGACCACGAATCGCAGAAAACTCGGCCCTGATCTTGGCAGATAGCCTAAGCCATTCGATCATCCAGAGCCCATAAGTGTGAACTTCTGACCTCAGTTGTAGAAGACCTCTTCGACAGATGGGGTCGACCTGAGCTAGACCTTTTTACATCCCCACGCAATGCAAAACTGCCACTTCTAGGATCATGGATATGTTGTTCTAACCACACTTCATGGCAGGTACCGTGCCGCTTTAAGATGTGCCGGAAAGTCTTCAAGCTGGCTCCTCCCACCCACCTGGGTGGTATAGCCCTTGGCTCCGTGCCATGAAGCCAGGTCTTCCTTTCTGCTGGAAGGTTCAGGTTCCCTCCTTAGTGCTCCCGCATGTAGTAGGCCCTGGCTCTTGAATCTTCAGATTCGCTTCCAAAACTGATTCTGAAACTCTCTTGAGTTCAGTCTTCATCTTCTTCTCTCGCTTCTGCGATGGAGGAAAAATTGGCCCCTGGGTTTGCCGGTGCCCCTGTGGGCAGAAGATGTCTCGAATGGATCCTCACACCGTGTGCGTGTATTACCGGGGACTGGACCATGATCCGCAGGCCTGCGATCATTGTCGGTCCTTTTCTCTGAACGTGCTTGAAGATCGTGCAGCCCGAGTTCAGCTGGGGTGACCAGAGACGCGTTACCTGCCGGTCAAATCGAAGGATGCCCGTTGAGTGGTCTCCATGGCTGTGGGGTCGGCTGAGCAGTTAGAACAGCTCAAGGCCTTCGAGGAGGAGGAGGCGGCTCAGGCTGTGGCAGGCTTCTCTTCGGCCTTCATTCTGCTGCATCTGGGATCCTCCAGCTCGGCTTCCCTCAAGGAGTTGTGACAGTCTCTCTCTACCAAGGGAGAAGGTCCTTCGGGGTCGCATGTTTTGTACTCAAAGAAGAGGGAGTCGAAAAAGGACTAAAGAAAAGTCGACAGGTCAACATTCTTGGGACCGAGAGCGGTGCCGCTCACAGGAATCTCCTATCTCGACTTCAGTTGAATTCACGGCCGAGGCCTCTGGTTTCGCGGTACCCCTGTCAGACCAGTTGGCTGAGATGCCTGTCGACGCAGCAGAGATCTTTCTCAAGCTGATCAGTGGGTTGTCTCCTGATCTGGCAGATGATTCTCTTTTTTGGACGCCGGTGCTCCCGGTGTCCTGGGATGGGTCAGCTCAGCCCGCTGGGCAGGACCCACCCACCAAGGAACCGAATCCGGAGCTGAGGATTTCTCCAACTCCTATTGAGGTTTCCCGTCGGCTCTGCCGACGGTCAAGGTCTCTGTCCCACTCCTCGACGTCGGGCAAGACTCGCTGTCACTGGTGATCTCATTCCCACCATCATAGTAAGCACTGCCGCCGCTACTTGTCTTCATCCTCCTCGGATGAGGAGAGGCTTTGGCACAAGTTACGTCAACACTACGAAGACCTCATGTGGCAGCAGATGGTCTTACTGGGTCCAAACTGCTCCTGGTTTTGACTCGGCCATTAAGTGACTTTCGCCCAGAATGACCGACTTCGGCCACGGCCGCTGTCATCGAGGTGCCGGTAAAGGCCCCGCCAGCTCAATCAAAGCCAGTTACTCCACCGATCCGGGTGAAGCCACTGCCCGAGTAACTGAAGTCTGGGGATCCGACCAAGGATTCTTGGTCGGCCCAATGCCTGCCCCATCAGTTGTTGGTCACTCTCACTCCTGACTGCCCAAGGCGGGTGGAGAGTGGCATGGGCGGTCACACGCTCTATGAGGACACTTTGGAGTCTGAGGATTCCTCCATGGTCTCCCATCCGGTGGACATCGAGTCCTTGGAGGGGTCTCTCTGTCGACAAGGGCCCTACCTCGCTGATGGGTATTTGTTGGCTCATTTCCAAATCCACGGGAATGGAGCTTGAGCCTGTGCAGAAACAGGCTAAGTATCCCCTTACAGAGATTCTAGATAAAGGGGATATTCCTGTGGAGGCCTTCCCAGTGGCTGAGGCCATTGTGGGTCCAGCCTTGGAGCTGTGGCAGTGTCTGGCATCTTGTCCTGCACCTTCTACCTGCATGGCCCGCAAGTATGAGGTGCCCATGGGGTCCCTGTCGGGCTTTTCGGAGCACCACTCTGTGGTGGGGTTGGTGGCTGACTCTGTGTTTCGGCGCCCAGGCAGCAAAAGGGATGCAGACAAACCCCTGGACAGGGAATCCAAACAATTGGACCATTCTGGGAAGATGGTGTATGCAGTTTCCTTGGCCTTCTGTCAGGCCAGCTCGGCTGTTATCATGGCACATTTTTCCCACTCCCTCTTGGGCCCCCTGGATGAGGTAATTCCTCATCTCCTGGCTGACCTCCAGACCACGGTCAAGCTGGTCCGGGACCAGGGTAGGGCGGTGGCAAAGTAGCAACTCCAGATGGCTCTGGACATTGGCGATTCCTGTGCCCATTCAGCAGTGGCCGTGCGCCACAGGGCTTGTCTACGAATCTTGACCTTTATGGCGGATACGCAGCACAAGCTGGCAGGTGTTCCCGTCTTGGGCACTGAACTGTTCGGGCCTGTCATGGAGGGTCACCTCCAGCGCATAGAAAAGTCCAGTGCCACCTTGGACTCCACCACATGTGCCAGAAAGGACAAGGGCTCCAAGTGTCAAAACCACAAGCCCTTTCACTCGTCCACTCCTGCAACCAGACTGGCCCAGCAGCAGCAGGGCCAGCAAGCTCAAACTTGGCATCCTCTGGCCAAGTCCATGGTGTCCTCGTTTAGGAAGCCTGGGGGGAGGTCTAGCGGCCCCTCCTCCAAGCCTGCCCAGTGATGGGTTGGGGGGTGCCTCCCTCAATCCCGTCACGCCTTCCCTGGGACCTCCCATGGGGGGCCAGCTCAGCCACTTCATTTCCGCTTAGTCCGCTATCTCCACAGATCATTGGGTTCTAGAAGTGGTAGGTTGAGGCCTGCCTCTGGAATTCGAGCAGGCCCCTCCTTATCGAGCCCGTGCCCCACGGGGGGATCTGGTGTCTGCAGCTTCTCAGTTGGCTCTCAGAGATGACTTAGCTCAGCTCCTCCTCAAGGAGGTGGTATGCCCAGTAGCAGACCCACCTTCAGACCCAGGGTTTGTCTCTAGGTACTCCCTGGTACCAAAGTGGATGGGGGGCTGGCACCCCATTCTAGATCTGCACAACCTGAACAAGTTCCTCAGGTCCCGCGCCTTTCGTATGGTAACTCTGGCTCAGATTGTACTATCCCTGGAGCAAGGAATGTGGTTTTGCTCCCTAGATCTTAAGGACTCGTTCTTTCATGTCCTGATTTGTCCGTCCCATCGACGGTTCCTCTGCTTCAGAGCCAAGGGAACTCTTTGCAAGTTCCAAGCCATGCCCTTTGGCCTATCTTTAGACCCCAGGGTCTTCACCAAATGCATGGCAGTGGTGGCAGTGTACCTGAGGTGCCGAGTGGTCCAGGTGTACCCTTACCTGGATGACTGGCTGATAGCGGGTCCCTCCAGGCTGGAGGTGGAGCAGTCCAGGGATCTGGCCCTCCACTTGCCTAGAACTTGGTCTCCTTATCAACAAGGCCAAGTTGGAACTCGTGCCTGCACAGGTGATCCAATTCATCAGGGCAGAGCTCGACTCCTGCTGAACCAGAGCTCAGCTCCCAGCGGACAGGGCAGAGGTTCTCTCCTCCTCCTTTGCCCAGTCTTTTCTGGTTGGGCAATTGCATCCTGCCCGGGACTTCCTGCATCTTCTGGGCTACATGGCGACCTGCACCAGCATGGTCCGATGGGCCCACTGGCATATGCATTCCCTTCAGTGGGAACTGGCCAGTCAGTGGTCTCCGAGCTCAGGTCATCTCGACCAACTGGTCTCTGTGACCTAGAGGATGTGGGATGGCCTCCAATGGTGACTCATCCTGTCCCACCTGCAGGAAGGGCTCCCGTTTGTCTGCCCCGAGCTGACTGTCATCCTGATGCCCGACACCTCTCTGATGGGTTGGGGTGCCCATCTGGGGGAGCACAGAGCCCACGGGCTGTGGTCCCCTCAGGAGTCCTGATGCCACATCATCCTACTGGAGCTTCGAGTGGTTCGCCCAGCCTTAACTGCATTCGCTCCGTTTGTTCAGGGTCAGGTGGTCCAAGTCCAGACGGACAACACCACGACCATGTACTGTCTTAACAGGCAGGGCGGGATGCACTCCTTGCCCCTCTGCAAGGAAGCTCTCTGCATTTGGTCACTTGTGCTCAGCCTGGAGGCAGCTCTCCTGGCCATCCATGTGGCAGGAGCCTCGAATCATCTGGCCGATGCCCTCAGCCGGATGGGCGGGGTATCTCACGATTGGTCTCTCCACTAGAAGGTAGTACAAGATCTGTTCTCCCACTGGGGAACCCCCCCAGGTGGACCTGTTCACCTCCAGGGAGAATGCAAAGCTGAGGCTGTTCCATGCCCACCCCCCCAGCAGGATTCACTGCAGGGGGATGCCTTCTTGAGGCCATGGACCCCAGGCCTCTTCTATGCCTTCCCTTCATTTCCCTTGATTCACAAAGTGTTCATCATGATCAGGAGGCACAAGGCACAGGTGATCCTGGTAGCCCCATACTGGCCATGCCAGTTCTGGTATCCGGAACTCCTCAGCCTCAGCTCTAGGCTCCTGAGGTGGCTTCCAGCACACCCAGACCTGGTCTCAGTCAACCAGGGGAAGGTACTCCATCCAGATCTTCAATCCCTGCACCTGACGGCCTGGTTCCTGAGCGGCAAGAGTTCCAGGCCTTGGGTCTCTCCGACGAGGTCCTCAGCATTGTTGAGGCCTCCCGTAAGGAATCAACCAGAAAATGCTATGCCTTTAAATGGAAAAGATTCTCCATCTGGTGTCGGGGCAAAGGATTGGACCCCTCATCCTGCCCAGTGGCTAGCATTTTGGATTATCTTTGGTTCCTCTCCCAGCAGGGGCTACAGTCGACGACCCTAAAGGTGCACCTAGCAGCCATCTCTGCTTACCGGGTGCGGTCCGGTCAGCAGTCGTTGGCACAGGAGAAGGTGCTCTGGTGCTTTTTTAAGGGTCTAGATCACATATCCCCTCTGGTGCGTGAACCTCCACCTCCGTGGGATCGACTGCTGGTCTTGGCAAAGCTCATGGGCAAGCCATTTGAACCAATGCACAAGTGTGACATATCACATTTGTCTTGGAAGACCACCTTCTTGGTGGCTATCATGTCAGCCAGAAGGACTGGGAAGTTACAGGTGCTCTCCATTGAGTCTCCTTACCTGGTTTTCCACAGGGACAAGGGTTGTCCTGCGCCCCCACCTGAAATTCCTTCCGAAGGTGGTGTTAGAGTTTCACCGTAACCAGGTGATTACTCTGCTGGTGTTCTACCCCAGTCACACCTCAGAGGCCGAGTACAGGCTCCACACCGTGGACCTGAGACAAATGTTCGCCTACTACAAAGAGCGAACGGTGGAAGTTTGGGGTGAGGTTCGCCAGCTGTTTGTCACCTATGCTGAAGCCGCACCTGGCAGACCTGCAGCCAAGCGGACAAGAGCTCGATGGATTACATCTTGAATTGACCTCTGCTATAGGCTGGCGGGTAGGGAGCCTCCCGCAGGGCTTTAGGCTCATTCTACCCACCATACCGCTCCGTCGGTGGCTGATTATAGGGACGTCCCTATCCAGGAAATCCGCAGGGCTGCTACCTGGAAGCCAGCACACACCTTCATTTCCCATTACCACATCAACCTTGAGTCACACCGGGATGCTGGTTTTGGAACCTCCGTTCTCCAGTCCCTCTTCCCTAAGTAGGGGGTGTGTGTCTCACCTCCCTTCTCCCAGAGAACTGCTAGGAGTCTGCCATGAAGTATGGATAGAACAACATATCCATGATCCTAGAAAAACAGGTTACTCACCTGTAACAGTAGTTCTAGGAGTGGTGTATGTTCATCCATACTGACCCACCCGACCTCCCTGGCTTCAACGCACAAACCTGGCTTCCAGTGGGCTAAGATCTGGTGTCGCGGGGCGGAGTCGAGGGCTGTACCACCCAGGTGGGTGGGAGGAACCAGCTTGAAGACTTTCCGGCACATCTTAAAGTGGTAAGGTACCTGCCCTGAAGTGTGGATGAACAACATATACCACTACTAGAAAGATCAGTTACGCAAAGACTTTTGCCATAACAGTAGATCTTCTAGGAATGTCTCTTGCAGCAAGTCATTACTTCTGGGAATTTCCCTTAGGTGGCGCTTTGACACGGTAGTTTTCTCCAGCAGTCTCCATACCAGGGACCACCCACACGACCTCACTTCCTGGGCTGTGCCTATAAATGTGGCTGGTCCCTGGTAGTCTCTGTTCCCCGCTGGTTTCAGCTCGTGGAGCAAGGGACCAAAGGGAACCGAGGTACCAAAGCCTCCCACCCTTGCATCGTTTTCTCTGTTACAGAATGGCAGGTCGTTGGAAGGAAGGAAGCTACTTACTGCAAGAGACATTCCTAGAAGATCTACTGTTATGGCAAAAGTCTTTGCATAACTGACCTATCTTCCACGGAATGGTCTGTTGCAGTAGGTCATTACTTCTGGGAGATTCCCAAGCAGTTATGTGGCAGTGGGGTGGCCAGATATGGTATTCTGCCATACATATAGTGTGGTCTTAGGACCGATAGGTGCTGAGAACAGTATATCAGCATATAAAGAGAATTTTGTATTCTGTCTGTAAGTACTCCATTATAGTATTCGTTAAAGGGTTATGGCTGAAAGACAAGCCAAACTGGCGATTACTGGGTATCTTCGGATGAGTTAAGCAGATGTAAACCCTAAAGGAAATTCAGCCATGTAATGGAGTGGATTGGTAGGTCTCAGTGGCATGCACTGGAAAAGACAGTATATGTCAAAGCCTGTTTGATTCTGAGTTTTGAATAGTAACCCAAATAATATAATGTTATTTTGTAGTGCTACAGTATAGCAAGTTAGTACAGTTTTGCAATATATGTTAAGTCATTAGAGAAATGTATACATTTTGGCATAAATAGGCTACATAAGTAGCAAACAATGATTTTTTTTGTGTGAAATGAAACAATGTATCTATTTCATAATGGAGTCCAGTGGTTCTTAGAGTCAGTGGCAATATTGTACTCCTTTTAGTTTAAAGACATGGAATGCAACAGGGTGATGTCAGTTCCATCATGTATTAGTAATCTCATTTGCAAGGGGGTCCCAAGTATGCCAGGGCCTGCAGCCTTGTTAGGTGTAAACCTGAAATGTTAGTATGGTGGGCCCTTTATTTATGCTGTCAGGTGAACAGAAGTTTAAATAATGATCTGGATGATTACAAATTATGAGCCATTAGATCTCATCTTTGAGATTCTAAATATGTTAATCTGAGAAAAAGTCATAAGGTTTGTGACCTGCCCATATTTTGTTGTCCAAGTAGCATGGATCAGAAAATTGATAAGTCTTGCAGAGTTTGTAAGGTTTGTAATACATATGTACTCACCATTGTTTCTGTGGCCTTTATCTATGGCTAGGTGAAGACTGCATGTAGCAGTAATAGTTAGGTAAGAATATTATGATTCATCTTATGATATTATCAAGATATATAGAATTTTTCTTAGCATGTGAGTAGTAGCAGGCCCTGTTCGTGGGAGGGACATGAGGGTCCGGCGCACAACAGGCTGAGAGGCATCTCGATGAAACAACCATCATGGTCTGTAACAATAATACTTCACAAAGTGGTTAGATGTATAAAGCCTCTTGGGAATGGCCTCGGTATAATTTTGAATCAAGACCCCCAAAAAAGTCTCTGAGGTAGAAGAGGAGACCGGGGCATAGTTTGATGTTTTTAGTGAGAAGAAGAGGCACCCAGCCGTCCTAAGGGGCGGTCATGGTTCGGTTTAGATGTGTTCCTTGTCCTTCGTTTTTTGCTTCTGAAGTTTCTTCTTTTGTTACAGTAATTTCCAGTTTTGTATAAATTATACTGAGGGCTTGGTTTGTGGTACATATATTTTACTATTTTTAGTTGTCTGCCTGAGGCTTGTAGGTTATCCAGTATTGTTTGTGCCCCTGAGCCAAAGAGATGGTCATCAGAAAAAAGGGGTATTAGCCACTTTTTGTTGAATATCAGGTGCTAGCCCTGAGAGTTGGAGCCATGCCTGATGGCTTATAAATGTATCTACTGCAGAGGTTCGAGCCGAAGCATTGGCTTCTTTTTCAGGGGATGTATGAGTAGTAGTAGGCTCTGTTCGTGGGAGGGACATGAGTGTCTGGTGCACAACAGGCCAAGCGGCATCCCGATGAAGTGACCACATTGGCCTGTAACAGTGATACCTCTATTAAATATGTATATATGAACATGTTAACCTCTGCCCTGAGGTGTGCCTCTATTATATTGGCGAGGTTATCTGCAAGGCATAGGCGATAGCATGATGCATTCTTAGTCAGTTCTGGGTCCCGAGTGGCGGACACCAAAGAATCTGATATGTTGATTGTAGAAAATATGAAATTGATGTCCATGAAATAAGCCCCTTTGAATAGTAGGGGTATGCCATATATTTTGTTTGATAAATATTCTCATAGTTGTATACACTGGCATTGTTGACTGGAGGGTTTTTACACCAAAAATGAATGTAAAAAAGCCTTGTTACCCTCATTGATAAAGGAGGTAGTCAAGAGACATCTGTCGAAGGGATACACCCTGTTGATGAGAATATGTAACCATGTTAATGTTCTGTTGACGGAAAATGTCCCCCATTAATAATATATCTATATTGTAAGGCATGTTCTGTGGACGGTGGAATGCTGGCCAGTGATGGTGGGATCATCCCTGTCGATGGTGTAGAAGGAATACCATGCCCCGTAGATGGTGGAATGAAAGCTGTCTATGATGATTAGTAGAAATCATGCTTTGTCGATGGTGGGTCATCTGCCGTCGGCAATGAAAGGAGGGGAGCATGTCCCTTAGATGGTGGAATGCATCTCATCGACAGTAGATGAAGATAATGTGCCTCGTTGATGGGGGGGGGGGTGTTCCGACCATCAATGAGAGAGGCTTGTTCTTTATATGAAGCCACCGTTGATGATAGTCTTGGAGGAGGCCTCGGTCGACGGGGCATGAGTGGTCCGTCAATGAGAGTCATGTAGGAGGCCTCTGTCGACGGTGAATGAGTATTCCATCGATGGTACTCATGCAGGAGGCCTCAGTCGACAGGAAATGAACCTCCCATCGACGAGAAGTATGTAGGAGGCCTCTGTCGATGGGAACATAGTATGAGCCTCTGTAGAGTGTTGTTGGAGCCCTCTGTCAATGAGGATTATGCATCCATTGATGGGAATACAGTGTAAGCCTCTTCTATGATGAAGATGATGTAGAAATGCCTGCCGTTGACGGGGTGTTTGCCCTTCATCGACAAAGAAAGTCTCCTTGATAATATATGTTTAGCATACATGACCGTTGAAAGGCAGTCAGGCAGAACTTATGGTGAAGGTATGTTTCCTTCCACTCCAATGCTTATTAAAAAGGACTCAGTGTTGTCGGAGCCTGTTAATAGAGCTCCTTGAGTCATCCATCCTTAAAAAACTCTTGATGAGTATAGGAATATGGTGCCGTGTATTAAGCCCAGGCACCCCAAGCTGTGGGTTCAGTCCACGTCGTAGATCACTTAGCAGTAGAGTATTCTAGCTGTTGTGAGAGCTGAAGCTGGTGGGAAAATGAAGAGAGACTACCAGGGACCACCCACTTTTATAGGCAAAGCCCAGGAAGTGAGGTCACGGGTGGTCCCTTGTATAGAGATTGCTGGAGAAAACTACCGTGTGAGAGCACCACCTAAGGGAAACTCCCAGACGTAATGACTTACTGCAAGAGACCATTCCATGGAAGATCTGCTGTTACAGGTGAGTAACCTGTTTTTTTTCCACTTGCTAAATCTAGGACCTGGAGTTTTCTGGCGAGACGCATTGTCCCTCTCCTGGACAGGGAGGTTTCTGTACGCTTTCCCTCCCTTCCCACTCATTCAACAAGTTCTGATCAAACTCCAGGTGGAGGGGGCTACAATGATCCTCATCGCCCCTTCTGGCCTCGTCCGATCTGGTTCCCCTTGTTACAGCAACTGGCAGTGGAAACTCCACTCTCCCTACCCATGTACACCGGCTTGCTTTCCCAGGAACAGAGCAGTCTGGTCCATCCAGACCTCAAGGCTCTCCATCTCCATGCATGGCTCCTGATGACATAGCCATTGCCAGATTTGGGATCTCCCCAGAGTGGCAGATGTCTTGGTGGTGGCCAGGAAGCCCTCCACCAGAGCCAAGCATTTCACTCTTTGGGCTGCATTGCACCAGTTAGATCCCTTCAGCTGTCCTGTGAATCAGGTTTTGGAGTACCTTTTGTGCCTCTCTGGCTCAGGTTTGCAGTACTTCTCTATTAAGATACATCTCTTTGCCAACTCTGCATGCCATGTACCTATGGATGAGTGCTCAGTGGCCCAAATCAGTGTCTCCAGCACTTTCCTGCGGGGCATCCTACATTTGAAACCCCCAATCAGGGACGCTGTCCCATCTTGAGACCTTAATTTTGTGTTGGAAAAGCTTATGTTGCCTCCCTTTGAACCAGCTGCATCTTGAGAGGTACGCTTTCTGTCATAGAAAACATTATTTTTTGTTGCCATTACTTCTGCTCAAAGGATTTTAGAGCTTCAGGCCCTCATGTAAAGAGCCTTATTTAGTTTTTCATAAAGAGGGGTGTCTTTGCTTACTAATCCTAAGTTTCTTCCTAAGTGGGTGTCGGAGTTTACTTTTGAATCAATCCATCCACCTGCCTGTTTAGTTCCCGGAGCATTCGAAACAAGGGGAGGCATTGCTCCAAACCTTGAATGTGCGTAAAATCCTGAGGTGCTATACACACCGGACTACGGATTCTCAGAAGTCCAGTTAGTTGTTTGTTTCGTTCACCCCTGGGAAGGAGGGCACCCCAGTGTCTAAACAGTGTTTGTCTAAGTGGTTAGCAAATTATTGTTTATTGTTACCAGAAGTACGGCAAGGAACTTCCTGGTGGGATTAAGGGCCATTCTACAAGAGGTATGGCTACCTCACTGGCTTGCTTCCTTAATGTGTCAGCCACTGACATCTGCGCTGCTGTTACCTGGAACACAGTCCAAGCATTACAATCTTGACATTGCCCCTAGTGTCGAGCCAGCTTCAGCCTAGCTGTCCTCCAAGGCCTCCTTTCTTAGGCTGTTCTTTTTTTTACCTACTGCCCAGGCTGCCTCTCTGTAGTACCATAACTGCTTGGGACTCAGTCCTACTGGTGATGGCCAGCTGCAAGAAATACCCTCGAACTAAGATAGTGCAGTTGCATAAGAACTTACTGAAACAGTAGAGCTTTGAGAGGAGCTCTTGCAACAGGCCCTGCTTTCCCTCCCTCCTTCTCCCTTTTTCTTCCTCTGCCTCTCTCCCCTTCTATAGGGGCGGGTCATCTGCTTTTTCTTTTCTTTGTTACAAGGTTACCTCGGACTCCTTCTCGGTTCCACCCTTTGGGTATCCTGCTTATGGTCTCTGGTGGGAGAACTAAGGAGGGTGTGGGGGCCGCCTGCCTTGTATAGAATAGGCTGACACCAGCTGCTGATGTCAGAGGTGGGCGGACCTCTCTGGTAGACTGCTAGCTAGAAAGGTTTCTGTGTGGTCTTGGCGCCTGATGACTTAGTCTTACCGGTGATGGCCTGCTGCAAGAGATCCTCTCAAAGATGTACTGTTATGGTAAATTCTTATGTAACTGTACTTTTTGGAATGTGATGGTGTCAGTTTCAGAATGTGGGTAGGACACACAGTTTTAGAGTGTCAGCAAGTCTCTTTCAGATGAGTAAGTGCACCCAAGGGTCATGCGATGAAGCTGGGGGTGGGATAGTTTTGAGGGGTATAAGGAAGTACTACTTTACTGAAAAGGTGGTAGACGCCTGGAGCAGACTGCCAGCAGAAGGTCTGGAGACAAATACAGTGGAGGGCTTCAAGCATGCAAGGAATAGACATAGGGTATATTACTAAATAGGCAGGGAGGAGGGAGGGTCGCAGGAGATCAGTTAGGGTCTGCAGAGACAGATTAGGTAGGGAACATCTGAGCAGAAGGGGTGGGTCAAGCGGTCCTTTTTTGCTGACAGTTTGTTTCTAGGTTTCTATGGATGCACAATGTTGGAATGTGGCAGGACATGCAAGGTCTGAATTTAGCAGGGGCATGCAAGGTCTGAATTTAGCAGGGACATGCAGTGTCAGAATGTTATGGGGACAGGCAGTGTCAGAATGTGGTGGTGACTCACAATTTGTAGAAGCTGTTTTATCAGGACTCCCTGGTGGTGGTGGGCTTTTCATCCTGATTAAGCAGCCATCCCAGTTATCAGAACTGCAGTGTTAACCAGTTTTTACCTTCCTCTCATTAACTGCCTTCTGCTCCGGACATGGATTGTGATCAGTGATGCCGTTTGTGGTTTCCTGCCTTCTTCTTTCCTGCAGTGCACAAACAGCATCTGATTGTGATTAAAAACAAGTGCTTTTGCGCTGCCTAAGATTGCTGTTCAGCATCAGAAGGACCTTCTGATCACTGAGATAAAACCACGTGCTGTGCTCCAGACCACTGCTCAGTGTCGGATGGAGCTTCTGATCACAGTGATGAAAACAAGTGCTGTGTTCCAGATCAGCGCATTTAGTACAGTATAGGAAAGAGACAGCAGTCAGTAAAGGGCTGTGTTTTTTTTTGTTTTTTTTACCTGGAACGAGTGTGGGGGTGGGTGCAAGGCTATAGCCCAGAATTTTAAACTTGTACTCAAGAGTTTACGGAATTGTTGCCCCTCCCCACAAACACCAACTAAAAGATATGCTGCCCCCCCCCATTTCTGTCAGCAGTATGTAGTAAACCAATGATTCTAATAGATTCACAACATTATATTTTATGTAACATACACGCAATGAAACAGAAGTTGTCTGGCCTTTTAATTACAATTTTTAGGACACATTATGGTAAGCCTCTGTACCACATCAAGGTAGCCAGCCTTACAGAAGTCCATTCACACCAGCTTTTATGCATACATACTTAGTTGGGTCCCTCGTACTGTCATGGCCTCTAAGTTTAGCACCAACACATCTTCCAAAGATCATTCACAAATTCACACTAAAGCCCCGGGGGGAGTCCAATGATTGACTGACTTACACTTGCCTGACAGGCAACTGCCCGACATGCAGTTGCTGACAGGTGTACAATCCAGCAAGGGATTATCATTTGAAATAGTGACCTGAGTTATTATATTAAGTCTGAGGGGTGCGGTGGGCTGAGCCCCACACATGTAGTGTGTGTCGTGATCCCACACCCCCAGACTTGTATAATTAACTCCAGGTCATTGACTTTCTGAATGTCAGGAAATCCCTTGGTCGGGATTGTACACCTGTCAGGCAACTGCATATTGGGCAAAAAATGTCAGGCAGTTGCCTGTCAGGCAAGTGTAAGTCGGGATCTTGTAGTAGATCCATTCAGGGAGGAGAAAAAGCATTCTTCAGGTACATCACATTCACACAACCCACCCGCCCTCCCCTGGCAAGTGGCACACAGATCCTGTTTCCAGCATACAAGATCTGACGTCATGGGGCAGAGTCGGGGGATATACTGCACGGGTGATGAGAGGGGCTTAGCCTAAAGTCATACAGCAAATCAGACCGCCAGAGTGTGGATGTGAACAATATACCACTCCTAGAACTACGATTACAAGTGAGTAGCCTCTTTTGTGTTACTGTTTAACTGAATCAATGTGTAAGGTTTTGATTTTTGTTGTAACTTATTTGTTGTCATTTATTGTTGTACTCTCCCATCCCCCTTCCCCGGGATGCATTTGGAAACTATCTATTTCAGCTCAATATATCTTTCCAGCTAAAACTTCTGAAATCATGTCAGAGGCATCAGCATAGCAGCCCCTGGGGAGCAGTGATCACCAATCAGTATGATTTCATCTCGATACGGAAAGGGAGATGCTGAATACAAAAACATGTTTTCTGTACATCAGAAAGGTATACTAAGTGCCTGGCAAAGTTCAGGGCATCTGTGGGAATTTGAGATGGGGTCCAGTCGGTGACTGAAATCATCTGTCTAAAGTTGAAGCAGAAAAGAACAAGCACAGGAAACCAGTCTGGTTTGGGGAGCATTGGCAGTGCTGTGAGGGAGAAAAGGGTTTCCAATAGAAAATATAGCAAGACCCAGCGGGAGGAGGACTGAGTCAACTACCTGTTAAGGCTAAAAACAGCTATCAGGGAGATAAGAAGGCCAGAGCATTGCCTAATTTTAGGATAGTGGAGGGAGGCAAGGAAGGTAACAAACCCTTTTTTCGGTGTATCCTGGGGAAAAAGGACAATGACAGAAGGTATTGTCAAGCTAAGAAGGGGGCCTAAGTGGGTGTAGGACAACAGAGGAAAGGCAGCGGTATTGAACGAATACGTCTGCTTAATATTCACAAAGGAAAAAGATGGACCGGTTGCTCAGGGAAAGTTGGGGATAGGGAGGGGAGTGAGGCTGTGTGAGGAGGTGATAACAGAAAACAGAGTCCTCAAGTGACTCAAAGCCCTGAAAGTGGATAAATCCCCTGGGCCAGATGGCATGAACACCAGGGAGCTGAGAGATCTTGCAGCAGTTCTTGCAGCCCTGCTGGCTGATCTGTTAAACTGCTCCATAGATACAGCAGTGGTGCAACGAGAGTGGTGGACCACTGATGCAGTACCCTTGTACAAGAGTGGGGCAAGGGGCAAACCAAGGAACTGTAGATCAGTCAGCTTGACATCAGTAGTCAGCAGGCTGATGGAAGCCATTCTCAAGGAATGGTTGGTGGAGTTCCTTGAGGCGAACAGGCTTCAGGATGACACAGTATGTGTATGTCAGGGAGGTCATGCCAACGAAATGTAATCCGTTTCTTTGACTGGGTTACAGAGGCAGTTGACAGGGGCTAGGCAGAGAACATACTGGTCCTGGACTCCAGCAAGGCTTTTGACTTGATCCCTCACAAGAGAGTGATCCAGAAGTTTGAGCTCCGGGAGGCAGTAGAAAAGTTGGCTAGGTGGGTGACAAACTGGTTAGCGGGAGAACCCAAAGGGGATGGTAGTTGGGGTGGGGGAGAGAAGCAATCAGAGATGTGCTTTTCAACTTCTTCATCAATTTTAACATGAATTGACTTGTCCAGGCACAGTGCAGTTACACTTGTACTTGTCCATGCTGGCTAGTTTAGAGAACTATGATGAATTTACCACTCTTAACTTCTGGGAATGGCACTGTCAGTTGTAAGCATATTGGGTGCAAAGTTATTAAAATTAAACTACTTATTTGAAATCAATGACCAAACTTGACACTTGAATTTTTTCCTTTTGACTGTCAAGTTAAACCCCCAGTAGGCTGTGATTGTGGACATTTGCAAGCTTGTGCAGTTTTTAAGTAAGTGGTCCTATAGTGAGAAAAAACTTAAAGGTCAGCCCCTGTATCTTTCACTGCAGGAAGAACTGCCCTGTAACTAGACTTGCTGAAGGTAACAGACCCTTCCTAGTCAGTTGTTGGCTGAATTCCCATCATTGATGATCTGATTATGCCACTTGACTGTGTCGTGGGTTCAAGTCACGCACTGGGATTGGACTCGTACTGTAAATGCTGGCAGCTGAGTGCAGTCCTAAGGGGAATGCTGCACTAACTAGGTGTTCCGTTCTTCAGATGAAACATTAAACTGAGGTCCCATCTGCCTGTTCTCCTGGTTGTTCAGTCAGATATTAAAGATTCCATAACATGAGCCGGCCCAGTGGTGTTGAGTGTTGAGGTGCTGGATGCCACATCTCTTGCCACGCCAGCGATCCTGTTTCAGGAGCGAGCTCGGGCTGCCAGGGGTCGGCTGGTGGGGGAGGGCGAGGAGTCTGATCGAGCAGCTATAAAGCAGCTTTTCTCTCTGGGGAGGGACGTGGGGTTTCCCCAGTTCTTGGCTGCCACCCAGTGGAGACCAGGTGGCAGTTCCAAGCCAAGAGAGGGACCCAGCATTAGGCCGAGGGAGGAAGGCCAAGCATCGGAGCTGCGAACGATGCTGACGCGATCTGGGATCCCGGTAACGGGCAGAAAAGCAGAAATACCATAGCTTCCCCATTGCCAAGTAAACCGCAGGGGTATCGGGGGAGCAAAAAGCTTTCTGGAAGAAAAATATCCCATAGCACACCCAGGTTTGAATCCCACCACTGCCACTTACTGTGCCAACCTGAGCATGTCACATAACCATCCTGTGCTTAACCTCTGTATAAATCTCTCCCTAATCTTGCTCTGTGCTCTTTGAATCTCCCTGGGCAACCTCACTCATACCTCACTCTCCTGGATAGTAAAGCCCTTCGGAAATGAAATTTGTATAAAAAGCACTCTGTAAAACTAAATTCCTTTCCATCGTGATGTCCAGTTCATTTACTTTATCAATCTCCCATGCGTGACATGGCAGAGAGGATGTACTGTGAAGTAGTTCTATGAAATTCTCTTTTGCTTAACATCACTGTTAGCCTAGAATACGAGCAACAGTTTTCATTTATTTATTCTTTAAATAATTCACTTTACAGCTGAGGGAACATATTTTCCTTTGGCTCCAAGTTTGCAGGGAACACCTCTCTAGTATCTGAACTGAAATACTTTGTAGGTCTGCCAATTTTGACTGTGTTGGCCATGCATAGTTGACACAGCCTTAGGACGATTCCCATACTGTTTCTAAATATGCACCAGTCATGCAGATGGGTGAAAGAAGCCAGTCACAGGGTTAGGTATATTTTTAGTAGCTGGTGTGGTGGCTTAGTACACTAATACTGGGAATTCAAACTTCCGTATTACAGTGAGTTAGCTGTAGCTACAGCTGTGCTAGACTGGGGTGGGAGAGGGTGGAGGGCTACACTTGGGAGTGGCTGCTGTCTTGGGAAGGAGATGGAAGCTTGGGGGTAGACCGTGCACCATCTCAGTGCCACTGGTATTTGCCCATAGTGCTGGAGCCCTATAACTTCTTTTCCCTTACAAGGTACTGTTATGGGGAAACTTTAAAACGGTCCTTTAAGAGACTTCTGGTGATGTCACTTTCTTGAACAGCAGCTAGGGGAGTCCCTCCTGTCTCCTTGATCCAACAAACTCCCCTGCAACCTGCTTTCACTACCATTTCACCTACCGTGCCTGGGGGGAGTCAAAGAGATGACCAGAGCACCCATTCCCGACAGCTGATTTTAGCACAGGATGACGACAGATAGTCAACATAGCAGTAAAGATGGTCGAGCCCTTCCCCCACCAGTTATCAAGGCTGGGATTATGCTATGGACATGCAGGCTGAAGCTGTTTTCAGATTTTGCTCAGAGAAATAAAAGATTACAGAGATGACAACACAAAGGCGTTCAGGTGGCCGGCCTGGTGGCACTGAGGGTTGAGGTGCTGGACTCCACACCTCACGCCACGCCAGTGACCCAGGTTCGAAAACCTCGGGTGTCGGAGGGCTTCCACCTGGGGAGGAAGGATAGAGCGCCCTGGGACTGCTTTCCTCCGGGAGGGTGGGAAGGGATTCCCGTGCTCATGCTGGCTCCTGGCGGCAGCTGGGAGCTGGTGCACTGATGCAGTTGCATAGGGGGAGTTGGAGCAGGCAGATGCCTGATATGCCGTGCACCACATCGTCACTGATGACGGTTGTCCCCGTGGCACTGCACCGAGCATGCACTCAAACCACCCTCTGGTCCTGACTCCCCGGATGGTCTTTCACACTGTAGGGGAAAGCGACACAGCCAGGAGGTTGAGTGAACAAGAGGTAGCAGCTTGGTGATTGGTGCAGGGGCTGCCGAGGCTGGGCTAGAAGCAGGGGGGAAACCATAGGATCACCCTCCACCCCAGCCAAGGAGGTAAGATAAGAAACATGATCAACAAAAAAAAAAAGGAAAACAAAGGCATTCAGGTGACTCCTCCAGATGTTAACAAAAGTGGAAAAGAATGTGCAAGTTGTAGAAGAGTGAGTCTGCCTGGTGGAAGATGGAACCTTCCAGCTTGGAGGGGTGGTTGATTTCTTGCTGCAGCAGATGGCGGCCTTACAGGAAATGTGCATCGATCTGGAAGCACGTTCATGGAGGGTCAATTTTTAGGCTTATATGGTCTCTCTGAGTGTGCCAAAACTGGAAAAATTACTGATTTCTTAGTGGACCTAGTTTGAGATGTTCTAGCCTTTCCGTTAGACAAACACTTCAGAACAGAATGTGTGCACAGTGCCCTTCTCCCCAACCCCACAGGCCCATGCTCCTTAATCATGTAATTTCCGAGCTACAAAACTAGATGGACATTCTGTGGTGGGCCTGGTAAAAGGAGGTGACTTACAATGCAGTTTGCCTTCTCCTTGGCATTGATTTCCTGCTGGAGATCAGCAGCAGAGGGAGGCAGGTGTATGGAGATTTCTTGAGAGTGCTTTGGGAGAAGAAAATTAGATTTCATACCCCCTATCCAGTTCCGCATATTTTGGGAGGATGGCCACAGAGTCTACGAATCCCTAGAGGAGACAACAGCAGCTGTACAGGAGAGAGGCATACAGATCTCAGCATCGCAGAACATAGCAGGACTCTCGCAGTGACTGGTCTGTGATTTGTATTCAGAAGGCACGGTGGTCTGGTGAACTAGTGGCCCTGTGGGATATACACGAGATTTTAAAACTGCTTCAGGGATTGCAGTGTAGCAGGCCACAGGAGATGATGACTAAAGGTGCTGTGTCATGAAACCGGCCTGCAGGTACTGTCCGCTAGTACTTGTCTGAGACATCTCTTGGTTTTCTCTTGCTAATCAGCAGAGAAAAGCTGTGGGCATTACAATTGACTTTCTAATTCAGCCGTTATCTGAATGCCTGTGAACTTTAAAACACAAGTTCCTCTATGTTCACACGATATTTGTGGTCGTTGGTGTTTGCAAATATGTCTTCACCTGACCTTTTCCTTACAGATGCACTGGAACTGCAAGTTTTCTACTAGTTTTCGAGTACTACCCACTTTTTTCACTTCTCAGTGGTTCCCCTAGCCTCGGCCTTCCCTGCAGTCATTTTTTAAAGGGCACGCTGATTTGAATATACTTCTGGTGGCCTCCCCACCAGGTAGCTTACATGCAGCAGAGTTAAACTATTCAAGTTTTAAAAATGTAATCTTCATATTTGGTGATGGGAAAGGGATTGTAAATGAGAGCTGTCCGCCTTCTCCTTCCTAGTGCCCAATGTGGTCCAACTGTGCCCCTGTGCTGCCCCTGCTGTTCGATGTTTTATGATATCGGAGTTTGTAGAGTGCATGGGCACGCTGATTGATATACCAAGGCCATTTAAACATGAGTTGTTATATTTTGGAGGTTCACTGAGGGCACCTTAGTTGAGCTGTGGCTTTTATTTGCCCTCAGTGAAGCTCTAAAATATAAAAATCCATGTTTTAAATGATGCTCCCATTGTTAGTAATGGAGCACACCTCTGCGCTTTACAAATTACAATGTTACAAAACATTGGAATGCGGGGGCAGTATGGGGGCAGAGCAGGACTACATTGGGGACAAGGAAGGGATTGGGTGGCCAGCTCTCATTACTGAGAGTTTTGCCTTCTATGGCAGTTCTTCCATGGCGACCTGCCAGACAGCCCAGAGACCCGCAGGCTACTCTGTCCTGAATGGGCATACGCCTTCTCTGGCAGCTTTTCCACGACGACCCGCCCCACTGCCAGACAGCCTAGAGACCTGCAGGCTACTCTGCCCTGAACGGGTGCACGCCTCCAACTTCTCCCCGTGGGAGCAGCACCTTCTCCGGCGGCTCTTCCATGGCACCCCGCCCAACTGCCAGACAGCCTGAGACCCACTGGCTACTCTGTCCTAAATAGGCACACGCCTCCAACTTCTACCTGTGGGAGCTGTGCCTTCTCCGGTGGCTTATTCATGGCGACTCACCCGAGTGCCAGACAGCCCAGAGACCCACAAGCTACTCTGCCCTGAATGGGCGCGCACACCTCCAACTTCTTGCCATAGGAACTGTGCCTTCTCCGGCACCTCTTCCATGGTGACTCGCCCAACTGCCAGACAGCCCAGAGACCCGCAGTCTACTCTGCCCTGAACAGGTGCAAGCCTTCAACTTTTCCTTGTCGGAGCTGTGCCTTCTTTTGCAGCTCTTCCACAGTGACCTGCCCCACTGCCAGACAACCCAGAGACCCGCAGGCTACTCTGCCCTGAATGGGTGTACACCTCCAACTTCTCCCTGTGGGAGCTGCGCGTTCTCCAGCGTCTCTTCCATGGCGACCCACCTGACTGTCAGACAGCCCAGAGATCCGCAAGCTACTCTGCCCTAAATGGGTGCACGCCTTCGACTTCTCCCCATGGGAGCTGCGCCTTCTCCAGCGGCTCTTCCACGGCCACTTGCCAGACACCCCAGAGACCCGCAGGTATGGCCACAGGGACACAGCCCTGCCCTTGGAGCCGCTGCCCGGCTTGAATCTTGGTGCTTTCTGTCTCCACTGGCTGATTGGTGCTATATTTCAGTTCCTCAGCCCTGATTGGACACTTTGCCCTCTCCTGCCTTCCTATTACCAGCTGGTTTCATCTCTCTAAGTTGCTTTCCTTGCACTAACTTTTTATATTATTGGTTTGACTTTGCTGCTGTGTATACTGCATAGATTTCAGCATTTTATCTGTTTATCAATGCCTAGAGTTTACATTGCTGTGATTTAAATTGCCAAATACTGTTAGAATTTTAGACTGTATGCTCCTTTCTGCCTGTAACTCTGTCTGAGCCGACGGAGCAGTGCTAAGTGCTGCATGGTACCCCATATCTTTCTATAAATTTTCTTCTTTCTGAATTGAGCCTCCTGTAATTTGAGACTGCTACCTATCTCTGTCATTTGCCCTGATATTTTGTCTCTTTTTTTTTCCCTGTGCCTGTCTTTGTGCTTTGTTGACTGTCTCTCTCTCTCCCACCCCCTATAGGCCAAGGTGTTGCAGCTCTTTTTTTATTTTTAGTGTTCTTTTTGTGCAGAACCTTTTGTCATGCAATCTGCCTCCCAGCCAGCCTGGCACCAAGGGGATTAACTGCCACTGCCCTTGCTCCTTTAACTTGACTGTCCCTTCTCCCCTCCACAGGCTACTGTGCCCTGAATGGGCACATAGAAACACAGAAACATAGAATTTGACGGCAGATAAGGACCGCTTGGCCCACCCAGTCTGCCCATTTCCCTACCTACTGGATAAGCTGCAGATCCTAGTTAACCAGCAGCCTACTTCTTTCTACCCCCAACCCCCAGAATTGCCTTATGACTATCCCATGCATGCTTGAATTCCACCACTGATTTTGACATGCCTTCAACTTCTCCCCGTGGGAGCTGCACCTTCTCCGGCGGCTCTTCCATGGCGACCCACCCGACTGTCAGACAGCCCAGAAACCCACAGGTATGGACACAGGGACACAGCTCGGCGTTTGAGCCGATGTCCAACTTGAATCTTGGTGCTTTCTGTCTCCATTGGCTGATTGGTGCTATATCTCAGTTTCTCAGCCCTGATTGGATACTTCGCATTCTCCTGCCTTCCTATTACCAGCTGGTTTCATCTCCCTAAGCTGCTTTCCTTGCACTGACTTTTTATATTATTGATTTGATTTTGCTGCTAGTACTGACTTTTCCATTACCAGATTATAACTTCTAGCCACTAGAGGGCTATATCTCTTCACTAGAGGGCTATGTCTCTGGTAGGAGTGAAATTTACCAAGTGTCCACTCCACCATTAGCAGGTTATATGCAGCTGTCACTAAGGGCTCCTGTCCTATCTGGCACATCACCACACACTGTTCCCCAGCTGTTATCACAATGCTGTGTACATTAGCCTGCTTCCTCTGCTTCCTTCGAAACCAGGGCTACATGCGTGCTCTTCCTCCTATGATCATGGGCTATGTCCACCTCCATGTCTCTCTTTCATACTGCTGTTTATTCTAAGCAATGGCACTTCACAAAGTGATATGCTGGTTCCCCTATCCCGTACCACAATCGAGCATAATCTCCATTATGACCCCGGCTTTATCACAGGTAATTTTAAACTGTTAACCAAGGGTCACTGGTCCTGCCACTGGCTCTTGCTGCCTCCACAGGGGTGGCTTACCGCTGGGGTCCCTGCCTCATACCCCACTCTAATTACTCCACTTAAGTTCACGGTACTGCGCTTGGAACACAGAAGGAGCCTCAACCCCAGAAGATCCAATAAGCTTTTTTACAAACAACTTAAAGGAAGCTTGCTCAGAATCATCCTACTTTTACTGCTAATGTCAGGCAACATTCACCCTAACCCTGGCCCTGCTGAACCTGCATCCACACATGACTGCACTAAAAAAAGGAACTATTAAGTTGGCAACTGTCAACATCTGCAGCTTGCAGACTAAATTGGACAACCTCCAGGTGTGGGTCTCGCAACATAGCCCTGACATTCTGTCGGTGGTGGAAAGTAGCTTTCCCCAAAGGTTCCTGACTCTACAGCTGCTCTACCTAAGTATACCCTTTACCGGCAGGATAGGCTAACCAAGCAAGGTTGTGGCTGTGCCATCTACCTGAAAGACACTTAAAGGATACGCCCTACCTGTGGCCAATGTGGGCTGCATGGCCCAGGCGCTAACCGTGAAAATGTACTGCTTGGGGCCCAAAATAAAGCTTTGACGGTAATCTCTGCCTATGTTCCTCCAAAAGACATTAGGACAGGCTTCCACAGCTTAATGGACTGCATTCATAGCCTCAACCACAAATCCGAAACTTTAGTACTGGGTGACCTAAATGTCAACTGGTTATTCTCTAGTGCGTCTCCATACAAAGATGTTATCTCGTCACTCCACCTTGCCCAACTTATTACATCCCCAACAAGGACTTGACTATAAGATGGGAACAAGTACCTTTCTGAACCTGATACTCTCCAGCCACCCACAATGCATCTCCAGCATGGCAGTACATCCAGATTCTATGAGTGACCACTCCCCTGTTTCCTGCAGTTGGGTCAATAAATTCTGTAAGCCCCTATCTTTGACTGTCTACAGTAGATTGTTAAAACATGGACATCTGGAACATCTAAAAAATGACCTCAATAACATTGACTGGTTCTCCCCCCCCACCCCCCGATGCCTTCGATGACGTCAACCTGGCACTTTATTATTTCATAAAATAATTCAACGATGCCTGTGATACCTGTGCTCCCATTAAGAAAATGAAAGTTCAAGGCACTGTAAACCCCTGGATTACACCAGAACTCATTGCTATGATGAAGCACAGAGATCACCTCTGGCACTGTGCCAGGGCGTCAGACAAACAAGCAGATGTTTAGGAATACAAGAAGGCGAGGAACGCCTGTACACTTGAAATCCGTACCATGAAATCCAAACATCATAGGGAAAAGCTCGCCAGTACCTGGGGAAACAGCAAAAGCTTCTGGAGCAACATAAAAGATGTCACCGAGAAAGACTCTTAAGGTCTCACTCTCCATGCTCAGTAACAATGGAATTCCAACCCTGGACCCACTAACCATAGCAAACACATTCAACAACACAGTCACGGATCTATCCAGTGTCCTCCCTCCAGACTTCTTCATGGGTAAAGACTCGCCCAGTACCTACTGTCCTGCTAATAACACCCTTGAACCACCTCCTTTTTACTTCAAAACGATCTCAGCACGAATGATCTGGAAATACCTTACCAAAGTGTTAGGTAAATCACAGCATAGCGGTGACTCACTGGATCTTAAGCTCATAGTTCTCACACTTGAGGAAGTGCTGATGGCCTTCACTAAGTTCATCAATCTGTTGCTACAACTCTTGCAATTTCCTCAAGTTTGGAAATCAGCACTAGTCACCCTGGTGCACAAGAGTGAAGACAGGACCCATCATGCAAATTACAGACCCATATCTATCCTCCCACCTATATCCAAGGCACTTGAGCGCATTGTTGCTGACCAACTGGTGGACTACCTTGAAAAATACTGTATCCAATGCCCGCAGCAACACAGGTTCCAGAAGGGACACAGCACCACCTTGGCCCTGATGGAATTCACTGGCTTTATTCAGCAATCTCTGGATCAGGGCACCTTAGTAGGAGCTGCCTTCATAGGCCTCACTAAGGCGTTTGATAGTGTCCATCATTCACTATTCCTCCAACAGCTTACTGTTACTGGCTTCTCCACTGACACAACCCTTTGGTTCAAAAGCTATCTTGAAGATCGCTCTCAATGGGTGAAAATAGCCAATGTCGTATCTGACCGACAGCCCGTCCACTCAGGCGTGCCACAGGGCTCAATCCTGGGACCACTCCTGTTCAGCATCTTCCTTACTAACCTGCCTCATCTCTGCTATCAAAGGATCCTCCTCTATACAGATGATGCAGTCATCTACTCCTGTAGCCACGACCCTAAGCAACTAGAACTTAACCTTCAGAGTGGGTTTGTGGAATTGGAGGACTGGTTCTCTAAACATAAACTGATCCTCAACTACAAGAAGACCAAAGTAATGATGTTCAGCAGCACCCGAAACACGCATAAATCTCATACACGTACCATCAGAAACTGTCTTGGAGGTCCTCTTGAACAAATATCACATTTCAAATATCTGGGGGTTACCTTAGTTGTCTATCCTGTGCTAAACATATAGATAATGTAGCCATGGCTGTCAACGTCAAGATTGATCTCCTACATAGACATAAACACTGCCTTCCTCCAGAAGCCCTCCAACTTGCTATATATAGTTCTGTCATATACATTGTCGACTATGCTCTTGTAATCTGTGGAGCAGCCCCCATGTCTTTGTTGTGCAGGATATCTGTTGCTCTGAACAAAGCATGCAGACTACTCATGGGGTCCGCACGATCTTACTTCTAGAGGGCTCTTGCAGTAGGCATTCACATATAGGACTGACCTGTCGGGCATCAGGACCCCACGGAAAAATTTCTAGCTAGCAGTCTCTGGTGAGGGACTACCCCCACGTCAGGTGACCGGCGTCATGTGCTGTCAGTATAAAGGGGCGGTCCCCCACGCCCACCTTCCAGTTCTTTCTCGCCATCGGCTTGTGAAAGTTCCTCGTGGTTGAACAACGCTTTGTCAGTCATTCATTGGTCCTTAAGTCTTTGAACTTTTCAACCTTTTTTCTCTGTCTTTAAGCTTTTATTTATGATTCGCTGTGTATGTCATCCCCGATGCCCTACAAATCGCATAAGAACAAATGCAACTCATATGGTTCCCAACTTCCACACAAGGATGCCACTCCTTGTGCCTCTTCTGTCTGGGCCCAGACCACCCCTTGAGACGTGCCAGCACTGCCAGAAATTTAACTCCGCCACCCGCAAAAGATGGCAGCAGCCCCTGGAAGCCCATACCTTAAAGAAGAAAATGGCCTCCATGGAGAATGAGCTAAAGAAACTCAGACAGACGTCCACTTTCTCTGAAGATCACAAGAAAAAAACCCGACAAGGAGAAGCACCGGGAGCGGGAACCGACTTCCATAGCAGCCACGACTCCAGCCAGAGTCACGGCACTTAAGGTAACATCCCCTCTGGAGGATCGCTCCGCAATGGCTGCATTGGTGGTTACCAAGAAGGCGTCGCCCCTCCCGTCTGGCTTGCGCTTGGGCCCTTGAGAGCCTCGGGTAAGGAGGCCTCCGCCTCCATGAGGCACGCTTCCACGCGGCCTTCAGGTCAGAGTGGAGTCGATAAGTCGGATGTCGGTCCCACCGACGCTCACCCGGACAAGGCTGCTAAGCCATTTTCCCCTTCGGGGGAGTGCCCAGCCAAAACTACGCCCGACAATGCCGCATCTCCTGCGCAGCCTCCTTCAGGCAGGGTCCGATAAGTTGGACGTCGGCTCCTCCAGCGTCTGCCTGGATTTGGCCGATAAGTCGGATGCCGGTTCCACTGATGCCCGCCTGACCAAGAAGCCTGCGCTGGACTCTACAGAACAGTCTGATGCCCCAAGCTCTCCGCAACATTCCAAGTTGCCTTCTGAGGTCCCCACGTCTCCTCAACTGACTCCTGGGGATTATAATCCTCCTTCCCTGGTCGACACGGGGGATATTGAGATGCTGCCATCAGGGAACCCTCCTTCTAGACCTGACGCCGGACCCTCAGACGCTGGTCCCGACGCCGGCATACCGATGTCATCTGGCATCCTCTTACCTGGCGATAGACCTATCCTTCCGTCACGTCCTTCGGACCCTATTGAAGACATACCACGCTGGGCCTGATGCCCATGGGGCCAGTGTTGCCACCACCTGGCTCACCAGCAGGGCCCCCTGCCAGGTCCCTTTGCTCAGTCAGAGCTCCTGGCACCCGGGTATCCGACACCGCAATATCCAGTGCCACAATACCAGACATTGCAGTATCCGGCACCCACCGTCTGGTTATGGATACTCCTTCTACAGATATCCTCAATATCCATATCCCCCTCCTCCTCCGCCGCCCACTCCCAGCCGCTGGCAGATCTGAAGGAGACCCTGGCCTCCTGATGGGCTGAGGCCAAGGCTCAGCTCACTCATGAGGTCGAGTCTCATCTGTCGACACCGGACCCTGTACAGAATCCCCTACACTGGAGATGGGAGACTCCCTCCCCCCTTCCCGACACCAGAGGAGAACCCTCTGGCGCCCGAGGAGGGGAGGATATGCGCCCCAAGGAACTCCCCAAAGGGGCCGTTCCTCCCCCTCATAGGGAGGAGTCTTCCTCCTCTTCATCAGATACGTCTGACTCGGACTCAGAGACGGGACACTCTGACCCTGATGACGAGCCATGTACTCTGGATTGCCCCAGGCTGAGGACTCCTCCGAAGTCTCCTCCAGAGGATCCCTCCTTTCTGGAGTTATTGAGGAAAATTCAGGAAGTCCATCAGTGGAGCCAGACCCACAACTTAAGAAACGTGCTGCTCATCTGGATCTGCTCAAGACTGCTCCTACACTGATTCCACCCTGGTAAGAGCCTCACACGGATCTTGTCTCCATCATCTGGAGATGACCTTCCGCGTTAGCCCCCCCTTCCGAAGAAGGCGGACAGGCTATATTCGGCTCCTGAGGGTGTAGATTTCCTTAACCTCCACCCCAAGGTGGACTCTGTCATCATCAGGGCTGCTCACGGCCGCTCCGCAAATCCCAAACCCTCGGCTTGTCTCCACCTGATAAGGAATCCTGGCTTCTGGATCAATATGGGAAGATCTGTTCCTCTTCTACCCTTGGTATTAGGGCCCTAAACTATGTGGCACATATGGGGGATTTTCAGAAGACCATCCTTAGTCAGGTGGAATCTAAATTGGACTCCCTTCCTGAGTCACAGACTAAGCAGGAAGTGGCGGATCTTGTCCGTTCTGCTCATTCTTCCAGTCTGAACATGCTCTGTGCCACTTACGACACAGTGGACACAGGTG
Organism: Neoceratodus forsteri; assembly: GCA_016271365.2. Lineage (NCBI taxonomy): Eukaryota > Metazoa > Chordata > Ceratodontiformes > Ceratodontidae > Neoceratodus > Neoceratodus forsteri. The sequence continues at coordinate 1,577,197,745 of CM057452.1, forward strand.
GAAGGAGCTCGGCTTTCGCCGTAGGCCTATGGCGTCACGCCTGGCTCCGCATGTCAGGTTTGGTCCTTGAAGTGCAATCGGCTATCCAGGATGCTCCCTTCAGGGGTTTGGTGCTGTTCGGAGGTGATGTCAAGGACATCATTACCGAACTGCAGGAGAAGGGCACTGCACTCAAGTCTGTCAACTCTGTGTACAGGCCCCCCTCAAGGGCAGCGGCGTCCTTTTCATAGACAAAACCGACAAAGGCAAAAACCACAGGGCAAACGGCCCAACAAACGTCGGGCCCCTCCAGCAACCAAGACCCCCCACGATAAAAGCCACAGGAACCTCGGCTGCTGTGCTGCCCCACACCTCCTGACTCCCTACCTCTCCCATTGCCTCTGGAGATTCCAGAGGAACCAGTAGGGGGGAGATTCTCCTTCCATCTGCCGGGTTGGGAGAGGATAACTTCAGATGCTTGGGTGCTCCAGTTGATATCAGCAGGACACTCAATAGAATTTCTACAGAAACCACCCCGAAGACCACCCCCAAGTCTTCTTACTCCCCGCAACATCTTCCTCTGGTCCTAGAGGAAATCATCTCCCTTCTCTCGAAGGCGGCGATAGAACCAGTTCCCAACCATCTTTGGGGGGCATGTTACTATTCCCATTTCTTCCTAGTTCCAAAGAAGACAGGAGATGTGAGGCCTACCCTAGACCTCAGCTCCCTGATCATGTTCATGGAGTACAAATGCTTCAGGATAGCCATCCCATCGGCGCGAGTGGTGGATTTCCGCTGCACCGGCGACCGGTTGAGAGCGGATCCGGGTCATCGGAAGAGTCGGCGGGGAGTAGGATCGGCGTCCGATGGGCAGCTCTCCTACTCCGGGGGGAGGGCGCGGACAGCACTCGGTGCGATAGGGACCCCTGGTGGAGACCGGGAGTTCCACGCAACCGACGCTCGACGTGGGCGGGGGGGAGGAGGCTGGGCGGACGCTGGCGTCATTGCACGTCCCCGCCTCCTCCGGGAAGAAAAATCTGGTGGAAAAAGAAGGCGGGCAGGACCACCGATCTATGAAGCCCTCCCTGGAGAGCCTCACATTGCCGCCGTCGCTGCGGGACCCCGACCGGTTACAGTTCCGGGGTCACAAGGGCTCATGGCCCTCACCCTCCGGGGCAAGCTGGGGGTGACTGTGGGTCCCCAGCAACAATTGACGGAGGTAGAGGTCTCCGGGGGCCGTGACCAGGGCGGATGGCCCCGGTGGTCCTGCCAGAAAAAGGGGCAAAAAAAAAAAAAAACGCTTCAGGATGCTCTTTTTGCAGAGCCTTGTACCACTTCTTCAGCAGGGACAGTGGCTATGCACTCTGGACATGCAGGATGCCTACCTACATATCCACATATGCCCTTCCCACTGCAAATTCTTTCATTTTTGCTTTTAGGAGGACCACTACCAATTCAAGGCCCTCTCATTTGGTCTTTCCTCGGGCCCCCCAAGTATTTCCAAATGCCTGTCTGTGGTAGCGACCCACCTGCACTCCAGAGAGTCAGGTACCTCAGACTTGGACGACGCCCTGGTGGCCCCATCCAGGGAGGAACTCATGCACTCCCTTTCCCTTGCCCTGCAGATTTTCACCAGCCTGGGTATCACCATCAACCAGGCAAAGTCCCATTTGGTCCCTTGCCAGCGCCTCCAGTTTATAAGGGCAATTCTGGACATGACCATCGGCAAAGCTTTTTTGCCTCCGGACAGGGTAGACACCCTTCAGACTCAGGCCTGTCTTCTGTCCAGTCACAGGAGGGTCGGAGCCAGGTCAGTCATTTGCCTCCTCAGGCTAATGGCAGCTGCCATTCCGACAGTCCCATTCGCTTGGCTCCATATAAGGATCTCTCAGTGGATGCTTCGGTCACAATGGGACCAGACCCTGGACAATCTAGACCAGGAGGTACTAGTGTCGGATCCCATGATCAGGGACTTGCAATGGTGGATGGTGCAGGAGAACCTATACCTGGGAGTTCACTTCAGTATCGAACCCCCCTCCCAGACATTGACGATAGACACGTCAGGAGAAGACTGGGGTGCCCATCTAGGGTCTCACAGGACTCAGGGCAGCTGGTCCAATTTCAAACAAATCTGCACATAAATTGTGCTTGAACTGAGAACAGTCCTTTATGCCCTTCAGGCTGTACACTCCCTTATCCTTCTTGGTCATCTCATACGGTCAGGCATGTGCGTAGTCTGGTATTTCAAGCAAGCAGGGAGGAACACATTCCTCCCCTCTGTGCCGGGAAGCGATGAGAGTCTGGCTTTGGGCAACCCAGCATCACCTTCACTTGACTGTGGTTCACATTCCAGGGGCGAAAAACACACTGGCGGACTAAGTCAGTCCTCAGCCAGGTCCCACAAATGGGAATTGGATCAAGAAGTCATAAACGACTTCTTTCAGCGATGGGGAACACCTCAGATGGACCTCTTCGCTTCTCTCCAAAATGCAAAACCTCCCGCTTTCTGCTGGCTTGCTTCAGGGCGACACATTTTTTGGCGGGACACTCTGACTCTCGCTTGGAGGGACAGATTCATTTATGCCTTCCCTCCTATTCCCTTAATTCCAAGGGTCCTGAACAAACTCAGATCGGAGGGAGCTTGAATGATTCTCATCGCTCCCTTCTGGTCCAGGCAAGTTTGGTTCTTTCTTCTGCAACAGTTTTCAGCGGAACCTTCACTTCCTCTTCCTCTGTCACAACAATTGTTGACCCAGGATCAGGGGACCCTTGTTCATCCAGGTCTCAAATCCCTTCATTTACATGCATGGCTCCTGCAGATGTAGCAAAAGCCCACTTCTGAGTTTCTCCACTCATAGCAGACATCTTGGTAGAGGCCAGAAAGCCTTCTACCAGGTCTACCTATGCCATGAAGTGGAAACAGTTTTCTGTTTGGGCTACTTTGAAAGACTTCGAACCGTTCTCATGCCCAGCCAATAAAGTACTGGACTACATACATCACTTCTTCATTCTGGGTCTCAGCCATTCCTCATTAAAGGTCCACATGGCTGCTATTTCAGCCTACCACATTCCCTTCCGGGACAGGACTTTTGCTCAGCTGGAAGTCTCCAAGACCTTCCTCAGAGGGGTTCTTCATTTGAGACCCCCCCATCAGCATTCCTGCCCCTCCTTGGGACTTGAATTTCATTCTGGAATAAGCTTACCCTGCCTCCCTTTGAGCCAGCAGTTACAGCAGATTTAAAGTTCTTTCTTGGAAGACACTCTTCCCAGTGACCATTACTTCTGTTCGGTGCATTTCCGAGCTTCAGGCCTTGATGTGCAAAATCCCATACTTAATTTTCCACAAAGAATGTGTGGCTCTACGCACCAACCCTAAGTTTCTCCCTAAGGTGGCTGAATCTACGCTGAGTCAATCCATTGAGTTTCCCGCTTTCTTTACGCAACACTCCAATCAAAGGGAGTATCTCTTACATAGTTTGGATGTTCAGAGAATACTGAGATACTGTACCATTCGGACTAAGGATCTCAGGAAGACTGATCAGATTTTTGTCTCTTTTGCTACAAAAGGGAAGGCAGTGCTGTTTCTAGGCAATGCCTATCAAAATGGTTGGCTTATTGTATCACTTTCTGTTATGACAAGTACAACAAGACCCTGCCGGATCAAGTCAGAGGTCACTCCACCAGAGGAGTAGCTGCCTCTGCAGCTTGTTTCAAGAATGTATCCACGGCAGACATCTGTGCAGCCGCAACTTGGACTTTTGTCCATACCTTTACAAAACATTATAGTTTGGACATTGCCTCTCGCCGTAGAACAGGCTTCGGGTTGGCTGTGCTACAAGGTCTCCTTTCATGACAAGGGTGTAGACAGGCATACTCACTGTACACATTTGTGTACAGTTTTGTTGAGTGCCTGCCACAAACCATAAGCCACTCTGTTAATATTATCATTCTAATCTGTAGTATTTGGGTTAGTGTAGGCCACTGAGGGGTGTCCAGTACATGTATAACCTCTTTAGAGAGTAGAGGAGTCATCTGACAACAATCTGACTTTTTGGAAGGGGGTGCCATTTGGAAAGGATGTGTACATTTTGTAATTTGGGGGGGGGGTGTAACTGATGGAGATTGTGTACAAAATGGAAATTTCTGGCTACACTCGTGTTTCATGAGACCCATTCAGCCTGAGGTTACATGCTATGGATAACAGTCCTCCTCCCGAGTGCTTTTCATTGTTCCAGACTGCTTGGGACTCAGTCCTATATTTGAGTACCTACTGCAAGAGCCCTCTCGAAGTAAGATAGTACAGTTACGTAAGAACTTACCGTAACAGTAGATCTTCGAGAGAGGCTCTTGCAGTAGGTATTGCCTTCCCAACCTCCATCTCCCTAAGCTTTTTTGGCTCCACTTCCATGGTGGGGGGGGGGTATCCTCTTCTCTCTTGTTTTGCCTCTTTTGGCCCTTGGCGGGAAAGAACTGGAAGGCAGGCATGTGGGACCGCCCCTTTATACTGATGGTGTATAATGCCAGTCACCTGATGTGGAGGCGGTCTCCCGCCAGAGATTGCTAGTTATAAATTGTTCTATTGGGTCCTGACGCCTCGCGGGTCAGTCCTGTATGTGAATACCTACTGCAAGAGCCTCTCAAAGATCTACTGTTACGGTAAGTTTGTACGTGACTGTACTTTTCACCCACACCTGTGATCTTTATGCTGAGACAGGTTGGCTACAGCTCTCTGGGAGGATCCAATACCAAACCCGTCTTTTAGCGAAAAAAGCACTTCTCAGCCTTCTGCCACCAAGCACCGCAAACCTGCAAAGCCCCCATTGTAGTTCACAGCATACGTGACGCTCGAACAGCAATCATCTCCATGTTCCTAGATGCTGGACAGCCCAGGAGCAACGCTCATTTGCCTACAGAGCACCTTACTGGTTTAATTCCCTTCATAGTGATATAACTGCCCTACCTAAATTGGGACCATTCAAATTGAAGTTACGCTAACATCTCATGGCCAACAGTTCTTGTGACTGCTTCATCTGAGATTCCCATCTACTAGCATTCAGTCTTCTCCTCACAACTGGATAAAGCTGTATCTCTGATGTTACCTCAGTAATTCCGAGGCTACCCCTTTTTACACTTTTGCCCCAGCTTCCACCCTGTCCACCTCACCCCCCTCCTCTGCCATACCAGCTTGACAAGGCCTAGGCTGCCACTTCTACCTTCTTACCCCCTGCTCCTACCCTCCCACACCAGCTTGACAAGGCCTATGACTTCCACCTCCTACCTTTCTTACTCCCCTGCTCATCTCACCCCCCTGCCCCCCAATCCAGCTTGATAAGGCCTATGGCTGCCACTTCCTACCTTTCTTTCTTCCATCTTTATCATTCCCCCACTCATCTACGCTTACCTCCTATTAGAATGATAAAACTGCGTATAGAGATATATATATATTTGCTTATTTGCTCACTTTGTTTTACTGTTTTTGGAAACATTGTACTTTGCCTCCTTTGTATGTTTAGTCTCCCATCCCCACTGATGTGGAACCTATGTAAATGAGCTGTCTGTGCTCAGAGGTATTGTAATCCGAGAATGAATAAATAAATAATAAAAAATTAAAAATTGATTCCATCCCCTTCACCACATATGAGGAGTAACATTTTAAAACTTGAATAGTTCAACCCCAGTACAGGTAAGCTACCGGTAGAGGGCTTCTATTTATTAATTTAGTTTTTGATTACCAGATAAGTGCTCTACATTGCACCAAAACTAGTGCTCTTTAACTGGCCACCGATGTAGACGTCCGACTCCTGCTTCAGCGCACTAGTTCCCTCTTTTGTTAGGTAAAGGCAGTCATCCTTGAAGAGGCTTCTGTCTCAAACCCCCCTAGTCCCTCACAAAGTGGTACCCCTCCTCCTGACACATCCCTTCAACCACTCCATTAATCTCTTCAGTCTCCTCCTTCCTCAATCTGTCTTTCCCATTCTCCCTAACCCACACAGGGAGGACCTCAGAAAAGGCTAAGGAAGCTGAATGCTCCTTCAGTCTGTCCCCCCAGCCTTCGAAGGTTATACTTTACTGCCTCAATAGGCTGGTTCACCAGATCATTGGTAACAAAGTGTACCAACACTTGCAACTCCTGCTCCCCTCCACTACCATCTTCCCTGTCCTGTCCATATCCTGGTTGGCTGATGCACCAGGAAAACCTCTAACACCCCCCTTCTCTCCCCTTCACCCACCATCTTCTCCTCCCTCTCTAATCATGGAGTCCCCTTTGACTAAAACACTCCTTGCTGTCTTCCTCCTGCTCTCACCTCCAAGTGTTACCAAGTCGACCTGCCAACTCTACCTTATTGCCCTTACTTGCTTCCCCCCAACCCCAATTGAGTCCGATACCAGCTCCTCCTCCAGAGGTACAAAGCAGTTTGCTGCTGGGATTTTGTGGGTTTGGTCGACCGCTTTGTGATGCCCATTTCTCTCTCTTCCCTCCCCCCTGAGTCATTGGGCCTCTGGGGAAATGGGGGTGTGGATACCAACTGAGCTGGTATCCTGGCTGAGATATCTCCCTTCTTGCTGCTACCAGCAGTACATGGAGCTCCCCGAACGTCCTACCTATGGAACACTGTCCTCTCCTCCAGAGCATAACCCTGGAGATGGACACCCTGCAGTCCTTGCAGCTGACTACCTCCTCACTGTACCTATTTTTCATACTGTCAGCTGTCACTCCTGGTATTAACCTTTTTCCTTCTACCTGCTGTTGCCGCTTTATTTAAACCCTACCCTAACTGGCCTATAGGAAGATTTGTCAAAGACATTGATTTACATGGTTACCTTCCTGACCTTCGTAAGGGTACTCCCTTGTACCCCTACTGCAAATACGAGTTCATCTAAAGCAACTGATTTATGTAGTTTCACTAATGTACAGTTTACATGCTCATTAACTGCAACATTAGTCTACCCCAGACAGGGAAATATTAGGATCCCTTACACTATCTGCCCTTCTGCTTACAAACTGTGGTTACCAGATACCTGCACCAGCAGAGTCCCAAGCAGTCTCCCTGCAGACATCCTACAGACACTTCTTAGTTAGATGTCACACCTCTACTCTGTGAGGCGCTGCACAGCCTCTTTATGTAGCTGCCAAACTCCTGTTCTGTGACATTCACACGATGGGGGTCAAATGGTAGGTAGGATGCTGGCAGGCATGGCCTTAAATCCCCCACTTCCTCTAAGCCTGCTTCAGCTTCTCCCCTAATGACACCTGTTAGGTTGCAATTAACCACACAGTTCACAGAAGACTGCAGATATCCTCCCAGCTGCTGTGTAACCTGGTCATTAAGAGTTACAGAAATGTAAAGAACAGCTTTGAAACGTTGATCCAAAAGCACTTACCTCTGCCTACTCACTCACATGGACCCTTTAAGTAGGAAATGAAATAAATTACCTCTTCTGGTTAAGGTTAGTGGGTCTGTTCTCTCCTTTCTCCCATAAAAGGGCCTCACAGCTAACACGCTCTATTTTGCAGTTAATCTTTTATTGATCTCTTTTACATAAAAAAGATGGAAAATGTATGAACATTACATGGCAGATTGACATCACAGTGCCAGAACTCAGCCTGGTGCACTAAACCGGGTATATACAGTGGTTCAAAGCACAGGGTGGTACAGAGAGGTGTTCCATTGTGCAGAAGCATTGCATGACTGATGCACCAAACAGTAGCAAGACATTAAGAAAAATAAAAGTAAACACAGCCAGAAGCTATATAGAACTGTGCTTAGAGGTGAAACGGAGTACAAAAGAGTTCCATGACACCACATTCCTCGATATTCATTAGCCCGCAAGTCCTAAACGGAGTAGGTGTAGGGAATATCTCCCCACCCTTGTCTTAGGAGCTAAGTAAATGCAAATAGGGTTGCCAGTATGCATACAATCCCTTGAGAGAGTCTGTAGTCTCCAGTCCCTTCTAAGCCTCCTTCAGCTTCTCCCCCAGAACTGTAGACATACATGCTGAAACATCATCAGCATGAGTGAAGCACCTCTGTTGGTGTGCCATAGACAGGAAGCGTGGCTCAGAGGACTACAAAAATGGCCATCTTTTCATTAACAATGCAAACTGCAATTAAATTTTGTTTTGGTAGATGACAAACTGGTCATTGATCATTGGTCTGACCCCCTAACCAACACAATTTGATGGTATGCAACATTAACTGAAACATAAAAAAGTCCTTTGAGCAACAGATTCGTGGGTGTTTCAAATACCATAATCCTTTAAACTTCAATTTGAGCATTCAGAAGGAAAGGTGAGGTAATTTAGAGTTGATCCCAAAATTGAATCTGGCCATAGCTGACTTTGCGAACACCTACAGTATGTATCCATTTGTAATCAACATGCAGCACTAAAGTAAAAAACAATAAGGAAATGTCATTTGCCTTGGGTGACTGAGAAAATGAGGAAGCTAATCAGATTTAAAGAGAGGTAGGAAGCAAATAAAACTATAAACTTGTCTGGTCGGATCTGAAAATGGGCTACTCCCAGTATTGTTACCTGGTTAATAAATAAAAAATGAAATTAAATAAACACAGAAGATTGGGAAACATGAAAATATTGAAAAATCAATGTAAAACCAAATTTGAAAGGCCAAAGAAAATAAACTCTATCGCAAATCTGTCTTTGTACTGGAAATTAATAACAAATTTTTAAGGTTTCAGAGACACCAAGTCAAAAATGAGTTTCACTCTAAGCAATGGTGCGGAACAACTTCCAAAAAATACTGCAGATTTATATAATGGGTATTTTTGCACGCGTCCAGACATCCAGTTACAAGAGGTTGTTGATTTAAAATTTTTAAGACCCTGAACTTGGAGGAAGCAACAGGAGACAAAATGATATATTGAGTAATCAGGACATAAAAACGTTTTATTTTTTAATTATTAAAAACAAAGATGTATTAAGAGAGAGAAACTGAATGCAAGAAGTCTCCTGGATTAGATAGATTGAGGTAACATTTGGCTTTATCCGAAATCCTCTGAACAGTTTTATTTGTTTAATAGAAGTCTAATTGAAGGGGTCTTCCTCAGTACCTGTAAGCAGACAAAAATTGTACCCATATGTTAAGGTTGGAGGAGTAAATAATCCATCAAATTATAGACCTGTGGCACTTCTTTCAGTTATTTCAAAACTGTTTGAGAAGATGACATGCAAACAGTTGGTACTCCTACATGGAAAACCATTCTTTGTTGACAGCTCACCAGTCAGTGTGGTCCTCTGGCGCTGCAGTCATGAATATTGTGGCTGTGGTTGCAAGAGCTCTTGAATCTGGGGATTCAGTGGATGCGGTGTTCATGGCCCCCCTCCAAGGCCTTTGACTTGGCGGACCATAATATTTTGTCACAGAGGATGGAACAAAAATGAGGGTTACTTGCCTGTAACCATAGATCTTCCATGGAATGGTCTCTTACAGCAGGTAATTACTTCTCGGAGGTTCCAGCAGAGGGCACTGTCGTACACCAGCTTCTTCTAGCAGTTTTCACCAGGGGCCGCCTACACATGACATCATGTGTTGCTTCCTATATAAGTGTGGGCAGCCCTGGTATCCTCAGTTCATTTTCCCGCTGTCTTCAGCTCGCGCAACAGCTAGTTCAATTTCTGTGTAGCAGTTATCGACGAGAAATTGGATTACAAAATGACTGTCTAAAGATTCTTCATCCAAATAAGCTCTATTTCATTCCTGCCTTTGCGGTAGAAAGATATACCACTTTGACAATCACACTTTTTGTGTAAGGTATCTGGGACCCACACACGACACCAGTTCCTGCAACTCCTGTCAGGAGTTTAACAGAGCAACCTGTCGACGATGGTTGCTCGAAATTCAACACCTTACAGTGCAGAAGCTGTCTCTTTTGGAGAACCAGGGTGCTTGTACCAAGGGCTTCCCCAGCTCTGGTTCTCATTCCCATGCAGGGTAAGGAGAGGGATAAACCCCCTTCTCACTCCCGGCCAAAACACCCATTGACGGCAGCTGTTTCTGTGCCTCTTCTGTCGACTGAGCATCTTTTTACATCTCCCTCATTGACAGGGGCTCACACCCTCTCATCGACGGTGCTTTCCAGTGCTTTGAATGTTGTGCAGGCTTTGCCTGCTCCGTCGACGGGGGCATATACCCTCTCGTCGATGATGCTATCTAGTACGTTCAATGCAGCCAAATACACGGCTGCTTTGTTGATGGGGGCTCCTCTCTCGTCGATGACATCCGACATATTTTTTGATAATCATTCCATGGGCTTGTCAACGACGTCCCGTTATCCACAAGGCAAACCAGTGGCCTTTGTCCTGCAGAATGCCCCTCCACCCTCACAGGTGGCATCTTACAGAGGGCAGGCGGACAGAAACCAGGACCCTGGTTTATACTTCCCAGGGGTGAGACCTGCTCACACTACCCATCCCATCCCCTCTGTTGCCCCCATCATTTCCCAAACCCCACTTCTTACCCCCCCCTTCAAGAATGGGACATTACCAAGATAGTGATGCAGGTCTTGCATACCATGCGGTATACCCAGCCCTCCTACCCAGGAGTGCTGGAGGATCCTTTTTGGCCTCAGTTTTCTCCATCTAAAAGATTTCATGGTGACGGGGATATACTGCCACCCTGGTCACCTGCTCCTAATATGGAAGACTGTTTGTCAGATGAACCCGACCTACCGGCTGATCTCCCTGGTGACATGGCTGAAGAAGAGTTCCAAAATTTGGATTTCCCGAACCCAGAGTCCCCCTACTCTCTTGCTTGGATGAGGTTCTGCCTATGCCAGTTGCCATTTTTCCTCCTGAAGTCCCGTCATTTAGCAAAATAATGATCCAGATACATAAAGTCATGGGGCTCTCTACCACAGAACATGACAAACAACACAAGGATATGGCAGAATATCTTGAACTACCAGAGGAGCCGGCCTTGGTGGTGCCCCACTGATTCCGACCTATCAGAATGCCATGCTGGCTGCTTGGCATCAGCCGTTGGCTATCACAGCTGTCCCTTTGAAAGCTGATCTCTTATATCAAGCCCCCTGGTTCATCCCTTCCTGTCCACTATCCCAGAAGTGGATTCAGTGGTCATTACTGCCGCTCATGATTGTATTAAAAAACCTAAACACATGAGTTCCTTGCCACTTGACAAAGAATCCTGAAGAACTGACTACCTGAGGAAAAAGGGTTTTGCCTCGGGCACCATGAATATTCGAATCCTGAATTGTATGGGTCATATGGTCAAATACCAACGTACCCTTGGTGCTTCGACCATGGAACTGATCAATAAACGTCCTCCCTCCCAGGAAAAGGACAAGTGGTTTGCCACAGTCTCCACTAGCAGTTCTGTCTCCTGCTCAGGTCGGGATATGATGCCATCGATACCTCAGCCCGAGTCTCAGCTACTGGAGTCTCTCTGCGTCGCCTTACTTGGCTTCGCGTTTCAGGTTTTGCTCCTGATATACAACATAAAGTGGCAAATGCACCCTTTAAAGGGTCCAAACTGTTCAGGCCAGGTACTCAAACATTATTAGATGACCTGCAGGCATCAGGCAGAACCCTCCGTACGGTACATGGCATGTACCATACCCTGCAGCCCACCTGTCGTAAGCAATATTCCTCCTATTCCAAAAGAGGTGGAAAATATAAGGCCTATAACAGAGGTGGCTTTTGAGGTCATGCCCAAACAGCAAGAGGCAATACCTCTCACACCTGCGGCCTGTCTGCCCTCAGGAGGCGGGCTGCTCATAACCCATCAGGGCTTTCCCCGTGCCTCTTCATCCAGGCCTCGGAGACAGTAGGGGATCTTTTTTGTTTGTTTGTTTTAACTTTCTAGTTCTCCTCCTTACCCCTGTCCCAGAGCTCTGCTTCTTCGGGAGACTCCTAAGTGCCCCCCTGTGACTGACCTACCTGAATCCCGGGGGGTTCCCCCATGGAGCCATGGTTATACTCCCCAGGCGGGTACAGGGCGTGGCCCGGATACCCCAATATCTTCTTGTCTCGTCGGGTCCCCCAGTGGTTAGGCAGGCAGTTGCAGTCAGGGCTGGCACTGGAGCTCCATCTACCCGTGCTCTGGTGGTGCTTTTTTCTGTTTCTCTCTGTGTGGTGTGTGCCCTGACGTTAAGGCGTTACGCCGACGTCTACAACACAGTTCCCCATTGGTCTGTCCTACCAGCTTGCTATACCTCAGTCCTCCACCCGGGGTCAGACAAGCCGCGGATCTTGTCCCTCCCCCCCTCCAGAGAAGGTGAGCAGACCCTAGGACGCTCGAGCCTTTTCCCCTGGTCAGCCCTCCAGCGACCCGAGTCCACTCCCAAACCCAGGTCACCGGCACCACAAGCGGAAATCCAACCACTGTGCCGACGGGCCGACTTAGGGGATCGTTTTGCCCTATATTTGAAGGCCTTGAATACGATCACTTCGGACACATGGGTACTTCAGATCATCCAAAGGGGACACAGACTGGAATTCTTCTGCACCCCACCCCGCCATCCCCCTTGGGTAGTCCATTATCCTCCAGATCATGTCCCCCTATCCTACAAGAAGAATTGAAGGCATTTTTAGCCAAACAGGCTGTCCTACCAGTGCCCCTTCCAGAACATCAAATGGGATTTTACTCCCATTTTCTTCTGGTACCCAAGCGAAACGGAGATCTCAGACCGATATTAGACCTGAGACACCTGAATCAATATATTCAGTACAAACATTTTCATGTGATAACGCTATCTGCCATCATGGCTATTTTAAAACAAGGAGTCTGACTGTGTGCCCTGGGTATAAAGGACACCTACTTACATATCCCCATTCATCCTTACTATTACAGATTCCTGCGCTTCCATCTTCTGGGCCAAAACTATCAGTTTCGAGCACTCCCTTTCGGCCTCTCATCAGCCCCAAGAATGTTCACCAAATGCCTAGTGGTGGTAGCAGCTGACTTATGGAAAAAAGGGCACTTTGTCTTCCCATATCTGGATGATTGGCTAATCAAAGCAGAATCCAGAGAAGCTCTGCTTGCCTCCCTAGCCCCTGCTCTGAGCATGTTCAACGATCTAGGGATAACAGTCAGCTGGCCAAAGTCCAGTCCATACCCAGTGTAGTCTCTCCAATACATCGGAGCTGTTCTAGATACAGTCACAGCCAGAGCTTACATTCCGCTTGCTCATCAGGACACTTATATTTCCGGCTTTGCGAATACAGACTCAGAAAATAGTCACGGCCAGACAGATGCTGCGACTTCTGGGTCACATGTCTGCGGCCATCCCGACGGTGGCATTCGCCCTCCTTCACATGAGACCCATCCAGTGGACTCTCCAAAATCAATGGTCTCAAAAACCTAGACAGTTCGACGACAAAATCAGGGTCAGTCTTCTGAAGTCATCCCTGAAGTAGTGGACAATCAAAAACAATCTGTGTCAAGAAATGCCTTTCCACTCCCTCCCTCCCATGCAGACGTTAACCACGGATGCTTCCTGGATGGATGAGGTGCACATTTAGGTCCTTGTCAGACCCAAGGCTGGTGGACCGCCTCTTCTCATCACTCTCATATCAGTCTCCTCGAGGTGAAGGTGGTCCATCTAACCCTTCAGGCATTCCAGCCCTATCTCAGGCCAGGACCGTTGCTGATTCAGTCAGACAACACTGCAGCATACCTCTCAACTGTCCCTGATTTTGCCTCAAAATTTTACTCTGTCCCTCCTAAAATTTGTGTTTCTGTGGCTAAACAGTGGAAACTGTAAGCACAAAATAATATTAAACATTAAAGTTACAGACTTGTTCTTCTTTAGAAAATGCATTCTGCACTAAGCCCCATATTCTACCAGCTTTCTGGGTGCATATCTCTAATTTTGAAGATGTGTCCCTGATTTTGGTCCTTTGTCCCTGATTTTTTTAAGCCTTGTCCCTGATTTGTGAGGCAGGAGGTTGAGAGCTATGCACTGCAGTGGTGTTTTACCTCAACAAGCAAGGGGGCATGAAATTGTGCACCCTCTGCATGGATACCCTTGCGGTCTGGCAGGAAGCCATCAGACAAGACCTAACGCTAACGGCCGTCCACCTACCGGGATGGTGCAATCAGTTAGCAGACTGGCTAAGTCACCAGTCATTCGCTCACAAATGGACACTTCACAAAGAAGTATTCCAAGAAATCTTCAACCTATGGGGAATTCCACAACTGGATCTGTTTGCCTCCCCAGTTACTTCTCCATTATCCTGAGCAACAAGGGGCGATCTATAGATGCCCTGTCCTGACCTTGGACAGGACTCTACTTATATGCCTTACCCCCCTCGTCCCTCTCTTGCAAAGGACCCTATTGAAACTTCAAATGGAACCGGCCACCACGCTTCTCATAACACCACTGTGGCCTCGTCAACCATGGTACCCTGTACTCCAACAGTTGTCAGTAAGAGAACCCATTCAGTTGCCAGTCAGACTGGACCTCCTGACTCAGTGTCACAGATCCCTCCTGCACCCCAGCCTGAAGACCCTTCATCTTCACGCTTAGCTCTTAAGGACGCAGTCATAAATAGACTCCAGATGTCCTCTCCTGTTGCCAGCATTCTCCTGGCTTCTCATAAACCAGCAACCAGAGAATCATATAATTCCAAATGGAAACGCTTTTCAATGTGGTCTGCCTCTTGCTCCCTGGACCCTTACTGTTGTCCACTGACAAAGGTTTTAGATTACCTGGCCTCACTGTCAGTGTCGGGCTTAAGTTACTCCTCCATCAAAGTCCACCTGGCTGCCATATCGACATTCCATGAACCTTTCGATGGCAAACTTTTGTACCAACATCATTTAGCCAAGATGTTTTTGAGAGGAATGATGCACATCAAACCTCCTATTAGAAGACCCACTCCTCCGTGGGATCTCAATTTCATTGTAGAAAAACTGACCCTTGAACCTTTCGAGCCAGCGGCCTCTTGTGATATCCAGTTCCTTTCATGGAAAACGTTGTTTCTAGTGGCTGTTACTTCAGTGTGACGTATTTCTGAGCTTCAGGTCCTCATGTGTAGGGAATCTTACTTGATTTTCCACAAGGACAGGGCAGTCCTACGTACCAACCCATCCTTTCTTCCTAAAGTAGTCTCCAAACATATTCTAAATCAGTCCTTGGAGCTTCCGGTCTACTACAATGACAGCTCCAATCCCGGTGAACATCTATTACATACCTTAGATTTCAATCGTATCCTACGCTACTACACTAATCATTCCTAGTCGATTAGGAAAACGTCTCAATTATTCGTCACCTTTGCCTCTGGCAGGGAAGGGCTTCCTATTGCTAAACAAACCCTATCTTCATGGTTGGTGAATTGTATTACCTTTTGTTACAAAAAGTACAACAGACCTGTACCTGAACCTGTCCAAGCCCACTCCACTGGTGCTATGGCCACTACTGCGGCTTGCTTTAAAGGAGCCTCCATTTCAGATATCTGCAATACACAGCTACCTGGTCCACAATCCATACCTTCATAAGGCATTATACTCTGAATATTGCCTCATGAGGTAGGATGGCCTTCGGCCGTGCAGTCCTTCAAGGTCTCCTATCATAACTGTCCTCTCATATGGACATAACTGTTGGGGAATCTCCCAGAAGTAATTACCTACTGCAGGAGGCCATTCTGTGGAAGACAGTACAGTTACGAAAAGTCTTGCTGTAACAGTAGATCTTCAAAGAATGTCTCTTGCAGTAAGTGCAATCGTACCCTCCACCCCCCTCCTCCTTTAACAGACCAAATTCTGGTCCAGTGACTTATTGTTGGGACTCCTTAGTACCTTGGCTTCCCTTCAGCTCTCACCTTTGCGAGCTGAATCCGGTGGGGGGAACTGAGGATACCAGGGACTGCCCACACTTATATAGGAAGCAGGACATGATGTCATGTGTGGGCGGCCCCTGGTGAAAACTGCTAGAAGAAGGTGCTGTGTGACAGCGCCCTCTGCTGGAACCTCCCAGAAGTAATTGCCTACTGCAAAAGACATTTCTTGAAGATCTACTGTTACGGTAAGACTTTCCGTAACTGCACTTTCTAGGAGTGTTATATGGTGCATAGCCACACTTCTGGCAGTACTTCCTTTCATTTTAATACTTGCCAGAAGGTCTTCAAGCTAGCTCCTTCCACCCACCCAGGTGGTGTCCTCCTCGACACCACCCTGCAGTGACAGATCTTGCACGCTGGAAGCGAGGATCGTGTGCTGCTTGCCAGGGGAGATTGAGTGAATGTGCACCACATACCACTCCTAAAATTATGGTTACAGATGAGTAACCCTCATTTCTAGGGATGAGAATATGGTACACTATTCACACTTCTGGCAGACTCCTAGCAGTTCTCCAGGAGGAGGGGGCAAGGCGCACACCCCTTCTTAGGAAAGAGAAGCTGGAGAACCGAGGCCCCAAAACCAGGACCCTGGCGTGACTCAAGGTCGATGTATTAATGGGAGATAAAGGTGAGTGCTGATTTCCGGGTGGTACCCCTGCAGATCTCCTGGATAGGGACGTCCCCAGAAGCAGCCCCCGAAGCAATGGTATGTCTGGTGGAATGAGCCGTAAGTCTAACGAAAGGCTCCCTACCAGCCAGCCTATAACAGAGGTGGATGCAGGAGACTGTCCATCTGCCACTCGTCCGCTTAGCTGCCAGTCTGCCAGGTGTAGCTTCAGTGTAGGTGACAAAGAGCTGGTGAACCTCTCCCTGAACTCCAGCTGTGTGCTCCTTATAGTGAGCAAGTGCTTGCCTGAAGTACAGAGAATGGAGTCTATGCTCGGCCTCCAAGGCTGGGTTGGTGAAGTACACCAGGAGCTTGTCATCAAAGCACATGTCAGGATGCACAGAAAAACCTGGACCAGTTTCAAAATATGCAAATAGTGTTTTATTTTTCTCAATAACAGCAAAATAAAAATGTTTAAAATTTTCAGTATTACTATTTACAAAGGCAGTACAGAGAAAATAGTTCTGAGTATTTCGTCTCAGTTTCAAATCTCAGTCTCTCTCTCATGCAAAACATTGCTGCTGTTTTTATAACAAGTCTTTGCAGGGAGCTCATTAAGGAGACAGTATTTTTTCACAGAATATTCTTGTCAGTTTCCAATGTTCTTGCAGGTGCAACAAAAAAGAACATAATGACCCAGAACTGACCTCTTGTTCACAGCTCAGTAAAGTTTGCACACCAGCATCTCAGTTTAACCCCTTGAGTTCCAAATAGTGTGTTGCAATCATTTCAACAGTATAACTATATACAGTTTTAAACAAAGGGATGCCAGTATCGGTGACATTTCTGCATCAAGATTCACATATATTTTTATACCTGCAGAAATGCAAGGGGGAAGAAAAAACAGAAATAGCAAGGGAAGGCAGAGAGATGGTGAGAGGTGGAGAATTGCAAAACTGTCTGAGTGATCAGTTCCTAGTCTCACAAGAAAATTTGGTTGTGCAACCAGACAGAGAAGAGACAGAAAAGGAGAGGATAGAACAGACCTTTGCGTTTAAACTCTTTCTGCATAACAAATGGGGCAGGGCTTTATTCAACCCTGTCACAGAGGTTAATAACCTGGTTAAGGGGAAACTCCGAAACAGCCTTCGGGAGGAACTTCGAGTTGGGGTGTAGGACAACATTGTCTTTGTAGAAAACCAAATAAGGAGACTCCATCGGGAGTGCCTGCAACTCACTGATGCTTCTGGCAGAGGTGATGGCCACCAAGAAGGTGGTCTTACATGACAGGTGGAAATACGACACCTGTGCATAGGTTTGAATGGCTTGCCCATGAGCATTGTCAGAACCAGCAGCAAGTCCCAAGGTGGTGGTGGTTCACTCACTGGCGGGGACAAATGGTCAAGGTCCTTGAAAAGCACTCAACCCCCTTTTCCTGCGACACCAACTGCATACCAGCCTGCGCCTGGTATGCAGAGATGGCTGCCAGATGCACCATGAGGGTTGTTGACCTCAACCGACTGAGAGAGGGACAAGTAATCTAGGATGCTCACCACTGGGCAGGACAGGGGGTTTAGCTGCTTGCCCTGATATCAAATGGAAAATGTCTTCCACTTGAAGGCATAGCACTGGTGAGTCAACTCCTTCGAAGAGGCCACGATGACATGGAGGACCTCGTCGAAGAGACCCAAAGCCTGGAACTCTAGCCACTCAGGAAACAGGTTGTCATGTGCAGGGACTGAAGGTCCGGGGGGAGGACCCTCCCCTGAGAGCAAGAGAGTAGGTCTGGGTGGAGAGACCATCACCACAGAGGCCTGCTGCTGAAGCTGAGGAGATCAGGGTACCAGAACTGGTGCGGCCAGTCCAGAGCCACCAGATCATCCATGCCTTGTCCTTCCAAACCTTGAGTAACACCTTGTGGATCAGAGTAAAGGGAGGGAAGGCATACATGAGGGAGAGCCTTGCAAAGGCATCCCCCAGAAAGAGTCCTGCATTGGGGGGGGCACAAAACAGCCTCAACTTTGTGTTCTCCTGGCAGGCAAACAGGTCAACCAGGGGAGTGCCCACTGGGAGAACAGGCGATCAGCTACCTCCTGGTGAGGAGACCACTGGTGAGACACCTTGCCTACTCGGCTGAGGGCATCTGCCAGTTGGGTGGAAGCTCCGGCCACATGGATCACCAGAAGATTGGTTTCCACATGGCGTATGAGGGACCAGGTGTGGAGAGCTTCCCAGCACAACAGCAGGGAACAGCAGAGGCCCTGCTTGTTGAGGTAGTATGCGGTTGTTTTATTGTCTGAACAAAAGGTACTCTGCACTCTTGAAGAAATGGCACCAAACTCCAAAAATTAAAGCAAATAGCAATTTATTGTGGCAGGAAAGTGCCTGCGAGAACAGAATCACACCCTACCCAGTGCTTCTATCCCACATAGGGCCTTCCTCGGGGGGGGGGGTCTGGAGATTAAAAATGGGCAGACTGGATGGGCCAGGACAGTCCTTTTCTGCTGATACATTACTATGGAAAATCGCCACCACTTTTAAATGCCATCATTTAAAGTTGTATACATCTTTGTGAAAATTTTAAAACTTTTGTGAAAAATAAATGGAGCATATAGAATAACCCCCTCCCCCATGGAGAATGAACTTAATTTCCCATTAAACTTAAAAACCGTGTACTGTATGCACTATATTTCGAGATAACCCCTTTTTTCTCCCCCTTTCCATCCTCCTTTTTCTTTCTTTGATCCTGAAATAGGTTGCTATATTTTTAGTGCAGTTATCTTGATGCCTTACATATTTAAATGTGTGTATTACCGAAAGAATATATTTTTATTGTCTTAAAAAAGCATAGCATCTTAAAAAAGGATTGCCTTTATAGTAATGAATGTAATACATTTAACCCTTGATTGTATACTTTTGCTTATTTGTTCCGTTTTTTTTTCACAAAAGTATAAATAGTTTCACAAAGGGTCTTTACAACTTTAAATGATGGTATTTAAAAATGCTGACAATTTTCAATCTCCAGATCCCCCTGAGGAAGGCCCTGTGTGGGGCTGAAGTGCTGGGAACGTAGGGTGTGATTTTGTTCTCACAGGCACTTTCCTGCCACAATAAATTGCTATTTGCTTTAACTTTTGGAGTTTGGTGCTATTTCTTCAAGAGTGCGGAGTACCTTTTGTTCATGTTGTACTTGGCCTGTGACCACCCTCCAAGCACAGAGTTTCTCATGGTGTGCACCATTTTCAATGTTTTCTCATCTTATTGACCGTCTGGACCTAAATGACCTCACCCCACACAACTGGAGCGAAGGCCGTCAGAGCTAGACACATTGCACGGAGCTCCAGCAGGTAGATGTCACATCAGGACTCCTTGGGGGTCCAGAGCCTGTGGACCCTGTGGTCCCCCAGGTGGGTTACCCATCCTATCAGAGAGGCATTGGTCGTGAGAGTAACCATCAGCTCTCGGTGGACAAATGAGACTACTTTCTGCAGATGTTCTGGGATGAGCCACCACTGGATGACATCCCACATTGGCTGTGTTAATGTGGACCGGCTGGTTGAGGTGATTGAGGCACTGTGACCACTGAGGGGCCAGCTCCCACTGCAGGGGGGCATCCGCCAGTGGGCCCACTGGAACACAGTGGTGCAGGATGCCAAAAATCCCAGCAGCCACAGGAAGTCCCTGGCAAGGCGCAATTGCCCAACATGAAATTTTCTGGCAAAGGAGGCAAGCTCCTTCACCCTGTCTGCTGGAAGTTGTGCCTTGGTCTGAAGGTAGTGGAGCTCTGCCATGATGAAGTCCTGAAAAAGGGACCGCAAGGTTCCAGTGGGCCTACGCAAGGTTCCAGTGGGCCTACCCAGTTACCAAAGTTTAAATGAAATGGATGACCTATGAGGGGCTGAATTCCGACTTGGCCAAGTTAACGTGACGGCCCAAGGCTGAGCAGGTCTGAAGAACCAGATCCCTGGACCACTCCACCTCCTCTGTGGAGGAACCGGCAATCAGCCAGTCATCCAGTTAAGGGTATACCCAAACTCCTTGGCAGTGAAGTAATGCTGCCAGCACTGCTGTGCACTTAGTGAAGACCTTGGGGGCTGAGAAAAGGCCAAACGACATGGCCCGGAGCTCATAAAATATCCCTTCTGAACAGAACAGCAGGAACTGCTGATGGGATGAATGGTTCAGGATGTGGAAGAAGACGTCCTTAAGATCCAAAGATCAGAAACACATGTGCCGCTCTAAGGATGGAATGATCTGATTCAGAGCTACCATCCGGAACTTGTGCTGTCATAAATAGTGATGGAGGTCGTGAAGATCCAGTACGGGGCACCCCCACCCCCCCATCCATTTTGGAATCAGAAAATATCTGGAGACAAATCCCGGACTGCCCATGGAGTCTGGGACACAGACCACAGCGTCCTTTTGAAGGAGCTGGGCGATGTCCTCCCAAAGAGTGGACAAAATGTCCATGGACACCATGCTTCACCTGGGAGGGAGAGCCTCGAAATCCAGAGGTAAACCACAACCCACAACCTCGAGCACCCATTTGTCCGATGTAATGACAGACCAGGCATGCGCAAAATGACAGAGCCGGCCCCCCATGAGAGGTCCTGGACAGGACAGGACGGGTGAGAGAATGACATTCCAGACCCATCACTGGGCAGGCTTGGAAGCAGCTCCACAGCTGGCTGCCAAGGGAGCCCCCACCCCCCAGCTTCTGGATCTCTTGGAGCCAGAGGAAGCTGACTTAGGTTTGGGCTGCCAGGCCTGATGTTGCTCTGCTTGAGGCTGTGCTGGTCTGGATGGAGTCGCCGAGTAGGGCCAAAACTGAAAGGGCTTCTTCTGTTGTTTCTGGCCCTTAATGTTCTTCTGGAAGTATGTGATGGAGTCTGGGGTGGTGTTGGACTTCTCAGTGTGCGTGAGATAATCATTGACATCTGGCCCAGACAGGTTAGTACCCAAGAAGGGGATGTCTGCTAACATGTGCTGAGTATCAGTCATAACGTTTAAGATCCTCAGTTATGCCTGGCACCGCATGGCCACTGCTGTGGCCACAGGCCTGGCACAGGAATTACCAATGTCAAGGGCTGTTTGGAGCTGTTGCGTGGCCATGGTGTGTCCCTGGTCCCAGACCAGCTTAACTGAAAGCTGCAGAGCTGCAGGAAGGTGGGGAATAATCTGGTCCAGTGTTCCCAAGGGAGCAAGGGAAAAGTTGGCCATCCTGCTAGCCAACCTGGCCTGCTGAAGGCCCGCAGACGAAATGACGTAGGCCTTCTTCGCCACATGGTCTAACTTTTTCAACTCCTTGTCTGGTGGCTTGTCAACATCTCTGATGTTGCCCATGCATCAAAACACTGAGTCAGAGACCAGTCCTTCGCCTGAAGGATGGTCAGTGAACACAGGCAAAGACCTGATGGGGACTGCATACTTGCAGACCATACGGGTTGACGGTGCCGGACAGGAGGCAGGGCATTGCCACTGCTCCAGGGTGGGATGAAGAATGGCCTCTGCTACAAGGAAGGCAACCACAGGGTAGTCATCCCTGTCCAGGATCTTGGTGAAGGGTTACTTAGCCCACTTCTCTACTGGTTCCAGTGGGATTTCCCAGAATCTGAGATCAATCAGAGTGGATCCATAAAAGAAGCCAGCCCCTGCTCTATAGAGAGCTCTTCAAAGGACTCCCGGTCAAATGTTTGGGTCCGAAGGTAGTGAGTGCATGGAGGAGTCCACAGAGTCTGAGGACCCCTAAAACGCTACCCATGACCCCGGCTCCCTATGGACAATCTGTGGCTCATCTGAGCACGAAATCTGCACTGAGCCTACCAGGAGGCCTGGAAGTGGGGCATGGAGCCCTGTCCAAGGTTGCATTCAAGGGCTGCAGAGAGCGTGGCTCCACCAGAATGTGGGGAAGCTGGCATTGGCTCAACCAGGGGAACTGGCACAGGCCGAGGGATGGGTGACCAGGGGAACACCAGGGCCTGCTGCGGAGCACGACCATGGTTGAGAATCTGCTACTGCCAAACAAGCTCCTCATATTGGTGCCGCAGTTTACGGCGGAGCTGTTCCTCGTCAGAAGATGAGGAAGAAGTGGATGAGGAGCGTAGATGGTGCCTTTTGGCCAGTGATCGAGAGTGGGAACATCGGGAGTCCAGAAATCTTGACCAAGAGCCTGATCAGGGCATTGACCATGACCGATGACAGACCAGTTGTCGGAGAGGAAGGCGTAGTACACAGAGGAACCCCTGAGGAGTCAATCCCCTGAGGGGAGACAGCTGAATCGGCCAGGTTATCCGACCCCTCCTGCAAGAGGGCTGCAACGACCAAAGTCCTTGAAAGGGAATCACCCCCAATCCTCTGACAACAGGTCAACTGGGTCAAGAAAGATCATGGCCGTCTGGTCGACCCACATCTGGCTGGCATGCCCAACAGGGACACTGTGGGGCCAGCAGCCTGGACTGGAGCAGAAGATGTCTTGGATGAAGCCGATGGCTTGACGGTTGTTGAGCCAGAAGCAGAAAAGCGGGAACAGGAGGAGCGAACCTGATTCCAATCCAACAAGCTGCAACAGGACCTCTTAGGTTTAGAGACCTACAAAGATTTGGACCTTCAGGAAGGGCCCTCCCTGAGAGTAGGTAGGGACTGGCACAAATCCCTGAATGCCCCGGTAAATGATGCACCCAAACCCACTGGAACCAAGGCAGATGAAGCAGCACCCAAAACAACCTGGGCTGCAGCCTCCTTGAAGGTGGCAAGCTGCGCGGCTGAACCAGCTGCCGCAGAAACTGCCTTGCAGGCGTTCTTAGACCAGCTGATCTTGTTGGTCCACGTGACCTAGGAGGAGGCAGGTGAAGCAATCCTCCAACATGGAGGGCTGAAGGGACCGGCACAGGCTGCAAACCTGCAGATCATGCTGGGCCCCTAAGCAATAGACACACGAGGCGTGCAGATTGGTGTGCAACATTTTATGCGAACAGGCCACGCACCACTTAAATCCAGGACTTGAGCTGGGTTCTTTGCATCCCATGAGGGATCAGAAATAGGGCAAGATAAACCAAAAGCTGAAGAATTTGAATGGCTCAAGGACTGATAAAGTTAGGCCTACACCAAATGCAGAGCTGTGAAGGAGGGAACCTGATGCTTCCAGCGAAAAGGAAGTTCTGACATTGCGGGGCAGTGCTGTGGAGGATACCACTCGGTTGGGTAGAAGGAGCTAGGTTGAAGACCTTCCAGCAAGTCTTGAAGGGAAAGGAAGTACTGCCAGAAGTGTGGATATTGCACCATATCCATGTCCCTAGAAATGAGTGTCATTGGAAGTGGGGGAAAAAAAAAGTTCAACTCGTACTCTAGTGGTAAGACACAAGTAACAGTGAACAGCATTCTATCCAACATGGAAACCCTCTACAGAGGGGTCCCATAAGGATCCATAGTAGGCCCTCTATTATTTTTAATTTGTTAATGATCTTCCAAATCATATTATTCATTTGATCATAAAACTATATGTGGATGATACTATATTGGTAACTAAAGCAAAAAGCCAGGCTAATATGGAGTCAAATTTACCAAAAAAAAAGTGTACACATTGTAATGCTGGTTTATTTAATCCAAAATCGTGTTAAACTTAAAGAAAACTCAAGTAATTCATTTTAGACAACAAAAAAAGAGGGCTAGTAAGAAAACAAATTTAAATATTAAATTACTTAATAGAAATAATCTTGTCGCCACTAGTGAATACAAACATTAAATTTTTACGGTCATACAAACGATAAGATGAAAAAGTGAATTCTAGACTGGGTGCCTTAAGAGATAAGGCTTTTGGTATCCCAAAAAATGCCAGAGGCACTGTAACAACTCAGTTGATTCTCTCAGTACTAGAATATGGAAACATGGTTTCTTGACATGCCAGCAAACTTCTTTGGAACAGGTTGGATGTGGTCTGTGATAAATTAGATAGTTTTATTGTTCTCTGCCCATACAACCACCACCATTGCTCCATGTACAGTGGATTGTCGTGTGACTCACTCCATTCGAGGAGAAAGAAACGTGGAGCAGTCACAGCTTTTAAAAAGGTTAGGGGTCTGATACAAGGGACTCAGGGCAATGTTTTTGATAAGCTATCATACAAGTATAATAGGAGAGGAATTAGGAATAGAGGGTTAAATATCCCAAAAATTCCTAACAACCGTGGAGGAATGGTAACAAGTTTGGTACATTCCTAAGATATGGAATGTTCTTATCCCATAGTCTAGAAGCATAACAACCTTAGCTGGTTTTAATTGAGCTAACTGAAGAATGTGATTGTTTTTATGTTTACTATGTTGAATTATGGTTTTTATGTTTTGTTATGAATAATTCTTCATCTTATTTTGATTTGTTAAATTATCATTCAGAATTTGTAACTGCAGCTTATATTGTACTGGACAACGCTAGAAAAAGGGCTTTTTAGTCCTAATGGTTATGTTCTGTCTAAAAACAAAGGTATTTACTGCTACTACTAAATGCTGTTACTACCTTTCCTGTCATCTTCAAGTACAATACATTAACCTGGGTAGTTGCCATACCTAAGGGAGTTGCAGAAGAGTGCACCTCTGGATGTCTGGGATGACAGGAGTGAAGTCAGCCTGGATCTGTGTAATAGAGGTAAATAATATTTTAGGCTGCATGTATGCATTGAGGTTAATGAAGTGGGCTAGAGATGGCGGAAGGAGGCCTGGCGGCCAACTGGAGAGGTAAATAAAATTGCAGGTGGCAAGTCTACATAGAGGTTGATCAGGTGGTCTGGAGCAGTTGGGATTTGGGGTGACAGCCATCCAGAGTGATTAACAGTGTTTTAGGGTACATATCTACATAGAGAATTATTGGGTGTGCTGTTACAGTCAGTACTAGACCCAACAGCCATCAAGACTGCTACATGCACTGGCCCTCCGACAAAGAGGACTGAGGTGCTGCATATGCACCTTACCTTCTCTTATGCCAGTGACCCAAGTTACAGAATGAGCTTGAGTTGCCAGGGATCGGCTGGGGCAGGAGTGGATTGAGCGCCCAACAGACTGCTTTCCTTTCCCAGGCATGGGGATGCGTGTCAGCCTTGCCCACGACTGCCACCCGGTGGTGACCTGGTGGTGCAGTGTGGGTAGCATGAAGGGAGGGAGCTAAGGAACATTCTGCATGAGCACCTCCACACATACATACATACACACACACACACACACGCTGGACGTCCTACAGCAGGTGTGGGGCGAAAAGTGAAAAAGTAGTCTTATTGAAACCTTTTCCAATCTTCCTGGGTCTGCACTATCACCTGGGACCCAGACTCTGTCCGCTCTGGATATGTGTATCGGGGGTAGGAGGTCGTCCTTCCTTTGGACCTATCACAGGGGGATATTCCTAGGAAAAACTGACTAAGGTAGGTCCTGGGGGAGGTGGTGGCTGTCTCAGGGGAATCGGGACAGGGCTGACTAGCTGCCCCTAGTCTGGGAGCATAAAGAGTCATTATAGTCCCTCAAAAAAGAAACCTGCTACATGCATGGCAGTAAACAGTTGGGAATAAAGTATTAATACTGTAAGTGTTATTACAGTTATTCCAACCTTATTGATTCTGACATGCTGCAGGGTCACTAAACGTGAACTTTTGCCTTACACGTGTCATCCACATCCTCATTGCAAAGCTATCCTTTACTCCCTGGCTTATCAGTCTCCACATTTCCCAGTTTCAGCACCCTCTCCCTTACACCTGGATCTGCAGCACAGCCAGTGGGTGCAGCTTTATCATCCCTAGTAAATCCCTGACATGGAGTATGTAGAGTGAGATGTCTGGATGAATCCCTATCCTCTCCAAACAAAACACAGTGGGGCTCACTGCTCCCATAGCCTACTCAGATGCCACTAGTCCATGTAGCATATAAAGACAATGAGGGAGCGAGACCAGACTGTGAAAACACACTCCCTTGTGAAGAGACAATGTGCCTTAAGATGCTAGGAGTGAAATTTGTTTGAAATGCAATAAATTATTCAGTTGTTGAATCCCTGTCATACCTTGCCAGTCTTTTCCCTTGTGGGCTGTTTGGTACTGTATTTGTGACATCAGCAGTGCAGTGACATTGTGTGATGCATCAACGTTTGACGGAAGAATAAAAATAATTTTTCTTGAAAATATTTTGGTGGTGTTCACAGATTAGTTAAATCCTTTCAGAAGCATTAAAATTCAGTGCAGCCACAGGTACAGCAGGGGTTAGTGTGGTTGGCTGTATGTATCACTCATATAATTACTGGTAGCCCCCTTTATCACACCGTTAACAGTCATGGTTCAAACCCTGTAATAACTTGAAACCGGTTGTTACTGCGTTTTGCTGTAACTGTCCTCTCAGTTCCAGGGCATTTTGTGTCACTCATCTGTAGCGTTCCCACTCGTTGGCTATCAGTCTGTATGTGGGTAGGCTGACCATCCCAACCAACAAGGCGGCTCCATTTCTCCACTGCCGAAGAACTGTGCTGATTGTCTGCCTCATAATCTCCTCACTAGTAATGTATTCAGTTTTTTTGTATTTATGTGGTTGATCCTGCCTTCACAAGAAAAAAATATTTCTGGTTGATCCTGCTGTACTCATACTTCAGTCGGTGCTTTGGGAGTCAATCAGATCGGCAACCGACCGTGGCCAACTGCTCTTGCGGTGCCACAGTAAAATGCACTAGTAATTATAAAAAATAAAGTCTAGGTAGGTGTGTCTTTATGATTTTTTTTTTTTTTTTTTTTTTACACGCCCAAGGTGAGTGATGTGCTCACAAACCTCTCAAGTTTCGCTCTCGAGGTTTATGGCTCATCATTCACCTTGGGTGTGTTTAAAAAAAAAAAAAAAAAAAGCATAACTCACACCTGCCTAGCCATTATTCTCTATATTAGACTGGGATGCACTGTGATCTACCATTAAAATGCATACCACTCCTACAAGTCTTTTTTTCGCTCCATTAGATTCTCAGATGTTTGTAGAGTCTGTCAAGGCCAGATATACTACTTGTGCTAAATGTGAGCAATGGAAGAAATAGCCTGGATTTTGATGATAATTAAATGGTTGGTGCAGCATCAGTCATTGCTTAGTAATTAAATTGTAGTAAGAAAGAAATAATGTGGCCTACCGAGAATTGAACCAAGGTCCCCCAAATACCATCCCAGCGCTCTGCTATTGAGCTGTAGGTCAGGCTGGTATTCCGGGGAGCCTGTGTTCAGTTCATAGCAGGTCACATTATTTCTTTTTCACTACAATCTATGATTCAGTTGCTAACGCTCTACCATATATCTGAATTGTCATCTCAAGTGCTCCTAGTTGCAGTGTATGCAATACCAGAGAAAGGGAAATGGGTCTGGGAATGCCAGATTTAATCATGTGTGCCTGAAGCTCATTGAAAGAGCACCAGGATGGTATTCGGTGGACCGGAGTTCAATTCCCAGTAGGTAATATTATTTCTCGATACAGTGTATGAAACCTGAGGATTGGTGGAATGTGTGTGGTACTTCTGCACTGTTGACCTTTCAAGTTATGTCAGCCTATAGGCATCTGGGAGGAATACAGTATTGCTTCTTTTTAAGTGTATTTGCACAGTAACCACCACGTATACCACCAATCCACTACTGGACATTAGCTGTTTATATATGTTTGTATAATATTTTTGTAGCTTTGCTGTACAGGACAACTGATCAAGAATCCTTATTAATTGTACATCTTTCTACGTTTCGTAGTTGGACCCGTTGCACTGGATAGAACGACTTTCATTATAGAAAAATGCCTTTCTTCAGATCTGTTCAGAGGCACTTGCTTTTACAGTTTGCTGGTCCTAAAATTCAGGCTCGCATGCAGTCTTACTGCCTTCCATATGGATTAAGCTGAACATTTGTGCCCTGTAGTTCATGCTGATTACCATAGTTGTATGTGTGTATTGTCTCATGTGAAATCTTTGCATTGTCTGTGCTGTGGCATTAGAATTAAAATGTGTTTTACTAAATGGGTAGAGGAAATCCTGTGTCCTGATTGGTCAGCATCCGTGCTCTTATAGGACAACAGCTCTGTGCCTGACACTTTTAATGCCAAGCAATACGCAGTGCAGAGTACATATCCATGCTTGCCAGAAACATTTAGAAGAAAAAGTTTCTGGCAGCCATGTTAGTACGGTACAAAACAGAAACATCATCTAATTTTTTTTTGGTTTTATTTTATGTTGAAGTTAAGTCCCTTATGCTGTATGTAAGTATAGCTAGAGTAAGGAAAGCACTCAAACAAATATGTTGAACCTAGCCAGAGTAGAGAGAGTAACACAGCTGCAAGCTGAGCTGCACTGAGTCAGGAGGAGGATGAGCTGTTAATTGGCCTTTGCTGCAGGAACAGCCTGATTTTTCAAATCTTTTGCAAGGGACTGGAGTCAAGGGAGGTGAAAGGTAAGGAGGGGCTTATGGCCAGGTGAGGGGCAGGTTCTCCTAGAGGAATATCAGTCCTAACAGTCCAGTGGTTACCTCCCACAGGCCCAAGCAACCCCTTGGGTGAGGACCACGGAAGGAGGACGGCATCTACAGGAAGTTTGCAGTTCTGCAGGGGGACTCTGCTCTTGCAGTCTCAAGGCAAGGGGGAGGTACAACAGGAATAAGAGAAAAGTTTCCAGGGTCAATATAGCTAGCAACTACTTTCTTGAGGTAGAGCTACAAAAGTGGTTCTTGGGGGGCATTGTGTAACTGGCCTGTCTGAGGTAGGGCTACATAAGTGGATACCGAGAGAACTGTGTAGCAAGGTGTGCTGCTAATACTGAGGTTAGAGTAACAAGATGTGAATGAGCTTGGTACACTGATTCCTACAACCTCCACTTGCATACTGTGTGACTCTGAGCAAGTCACTTAATCTTCACAGTGCTCCCAGGTCGCTCCTGAAAACAGGCACTTATGTCTAGTGGTACTTCTCCAGTTCTCAAAGAATTAAAACAAATTAGCCATCTTCCTACTTGGAGTAGGGCTACATATGTGGTTGCTGGAGGAATTGTGTAGCAGGGTGCATTGCTAATACCAGTCTTCCTATCTGGGGTGGGGCTACTTATGTGATTATTGGGTGCACTCTAGCAGTGTGCACTAAGCTAATAGCTAACCTCTTATCTAGGGTAGGACTATACAAGCTGTACTGGGGCCACTGTGAAGCAGGGTTTAACTGGCTTGTAACTACCTCCCTATGTGGAGTGGGGATTTTTACAAATAAAGTAGGTAGTGAGTAATATCTGTATATCAGTAATTAGAATACACATCACCATGCGGGCCAGACACCACTGGGAATGCGGGATGGAGTGCAGAGATTGTGAAGCAGCTGTGACATGGAGGGTGCTCTTGAGTTCATGGTCAGTGCCTTAGCTGTAGGTCGGTGTAGAGATTGCAAGCTGAGCTTGAGGTTGCAAGGGTGAAAACTCATTTCTTGATTGCCAGGGTCAGTGATTAGCCATGGTAACAGGCTCCATTGCCACAGTGGGCCCAGAGGATTAAAAGAAGCAAATGGACTGTAGTTGGGAGGGAGGGAAGGAAGTTGAACCAGAGGTGCAAGGTTTATCTACCTCTAACAGGTTTCAATCCTTGATGGAGGGGGGCTGGAATCTCCCCGGAAGGAGGTAGTGTTCAGCACTCGTTGAAAGGGGCATTTCGACAAGAGGGCACTAGCCAGGGAAGGGAAAGAACCACAAAGGGTCAGGAAAAAGCCATGGTACTGGATGACTGTATTGTCAGGGCGTAGTAGGGATGGTGTGTACATCATGGGAAATCGAGAGGGTTGTGCATAGTTTACCGGGGCAACATCCAAAACTGTCTTTTAGAAAAGTGCTTGAGGTTGGGGCTATGGACAGGATGGAGGCTATTTAAGGGATGATCCCCACTCCAAGAAGGATTTCAGCTAGATGAGATTGGGAACAAGCACATCCACACAACTGAAGCAGCCAGAAGGGCTTCCTCCAAGCAGTAGTACAGGCAGGCAGAGTGAGGAAGACAAGTAGGAAAGGAAGGGATCCATATAGTGGGGTGATTAGGAAAAATAGACACAAACAAAGGGCAAAACATGAGTAGGGGAAAGGAGTCGGGGGGGGGGGTTGATGTGGAGCTTAGACGCAAGAGGAAGCATAGTAGCGGATCAAGTCAACTACATGTCATTGAAGGAACCACTGTGAGTATGGAGAGAAGATCTACACTGGAGACTCCCACGACATCTATGTCTGCTGCTTAGGCCTTTCTCACAATCTGAAAGCTTGTGAAATCTGACGGGGGTTCAACTTCACAACCAGGTGACGCAGAAAGGGGGCACTGGAGAAGTTTCTCCTTCAAAAGACCTTTGAAAGGATAGAGAAATAGCTTCAAGAGGAATCCGTGTTGGCAAGCCACTGAGACTGTTAGCTTTTGGCACTGCTTGGGACTCTTTCCAAAGCTGTGGCCTGATGAAAGTGATATCCTTGGAGAAGATAGAACAGTTATGTAAGAACTTACTGAGACAGTAGTTCTTCGAGGACATCCCACCCTCCCTCCTTCCTCTTAAGGTTGCGACAAAGGAGCCTTGTACTGCTGGCTCCATTGTTATTGGTACTAGCACTCTGTCTCATCTGGTATATGGAGCATTGAGGTCTCTCCTGGTTCCCTAGAGGGGGGTCCTCCGAGTATGATCTCTGGCGGGGAACTGAGGAGAGGCCACCCACATTTATATGCATGCTGGTGTCTGACATCATTGTAGGCAGTCTCTGAGTAACTGCTTGCAAAAGCTCCCATGTAGTCCTAACGCTGATGTGGTTATAGTTCCAAAGGTGTGGCCTGATGAAAGAGATTCTCTCAAAGAGCAACTGTTATGGTAAGTTCCTACATAACTGTTCTATGTTCAAGCATCTTAGCCTCAGAAATCCTGGTAGTATGTGAAGATAAGGGGATGGAAAGGTGTAGGCTCAGGTGATTTTGGGGGAAGGAGTGGATTATGGTTGAAGTAGTATACAGGTCTCCAGCAGAGGAGAACGCAGAAAAAACTAGCCAGAGGAGGAGATCAAAAGAGTGGCAGAACCGGGAGAGGGTCTGATTTTTTGGGGGGTTTAAGTGTGCCTGACATGGACTTGAATATCCCAACAGTGGTACCAGGAGCCAGTTACTGGTGTTGGTCGAGCAGTCCACTCCAGGACTCAGGTCCTGGACTTCAGAGAGGAATATTTTGGGAAGATGAGGGTGGCATTTGGGTGGCAACTCGTCATGTGCTAGGATAGTGTGGAAGAAACCACTGTGGTGTTTCAAAGGAGGAGGCAGAGGTGGTGAGGGGAAAAAAAGGAAAGTGTTCTGCAGATAAAAATGAAGTCAGACAGAGGGGGACAGGAAGGCACATCAGGAAAAGATAAGAGCAGCAAACGGCGGTGAGGCAGGTAAAGATGGAGGTGGAGCTTAGGCTAGTGGAGGGGATTAAAGAAGGTAGAAAGGTTGTTTTGTGTTTTTATATATGTGAGCAGTGCAAAACCAAGGAAGGAGTGGTCAGGCTAAAAAAGGGGAAGGGACGGGTGGAGGCTGACAAGGATAATGCGAACATGCTGAACCTTTACTTATATTCAGTTGTAACTGTGGAGAATGGGGGCCTGCTGCCAGACTGCAACAGGAGTAAGAGATCACTGGCAGGTGCCAGCATGGAGACAGTCATGGAGGAGAGGGTGTTGAAGGGCCTGCAGGATTTAAGGTGATTAAATTGATGGGCCTGGATGGATTGCACCCAAGAGTGTTGAAGGAGATGAGGCAGGTCCAGGCTGGACCTGCTGGCAGATCTCTTCATTTGCTGTCTAGAGATGGGATAGTGCCAGAGGGTTGGGGTACAGTGATTGTGGTCTTCCTGCACAAGAGTGAGAGCTGAGATGAAACCAGTAGACTAGTCTGTTGTGGGGAAACTACAGGAGTCTATAAGTAAGGAAAGGATACTAGAGCTGCTGAGGGCCAGTGGCCTGCATAATTCCAGACAACATGGATTTGCATTAAATTTCAGCAGTTATACCCTCAACAACCTCGGCAGATTTTCCAGATCTTTTTTACTTGCCCTCATCTCCTTCTCTATGACCACTCTTCCACAGATCTTGGTGTTGTCTGCGAAAAGGCATATCTTTCCCTGAACCCCCTTATGGCAGTGTCAGTGGCTCAGCAGGTAGCACACTCTCCTCTGAGGCTGGGAGATCAGAAGGCTGTGGGTTCTATCCCCACACCAGGCACTTGGGTTAATATCCCAATACTGACACTGCAGTGCAGCATGAGGCGGGTGCTGCACTCCTTAGGTGCCGTCTTTCAGATGAGACGTTAAACCAAGGTCCTGTCTGCCTGTTTTGGTGGTAGTTCAGGTGGATGTTAAAGATCCCATGGCACTTCTCAAAAAGAGTAGGGGAATATTTTATTGGATACACATCATTACAATCATAAATGACAACAAAGAAAAAGAAATAATACATGAGTTAAACAGGGAAGGGGAAAAAGGGAATAAACATTGTGAAATCAAACAGTAGTACAATGTAACAACCCACTGCCACTTTGTACAATAATAAATCAAATTTAGAGAAACTAGGAACACAGTAAACTGGAAATTATACTTCACATACTGCTGTTTAAACTTTGTAAAGAAAGATAACCCATTCCACCATTTCCTAACTTTGTTTAATTGATGAAGGTTAACATCTTTTTCATAAACCCTGCCTAGGGCATGTTCACATAGTATCATGAATGTTTCATAGTTAATGCTACGTTGTTGGAAGACCCACTGACATCAGGCCTGCCATAAACACAATTTTAAACAACATAAGACTACTACAAGGGTTCCTTCGTGGTACTTTTTAAGTGCTTTAGAGAAAATTCCTAATATCAAGATGTCATACAGTATGTCACGTTTGTTAGCCACGGCAGATTCCATTTCTGTGCTATGCAAGACCACAAAGGCTTTTTACGTAGGAACATTCGAAGAAGTAGTGGTCTGATTATTCCTCTATGACTTGGCATGAGGCGTAGGGACACAGTACCTTTCCTGTACTGCTTTGTTTGATTCCTCAAAGATTTAGCCTACCATAGACAGAGAGCCATGGGATATCCCACATATGGAAGGGGATCCTTTCGAATACCCACTTGTTTTGGTGAGGGGGCATTTCTTGAACTCCGGTTCTAGAGGGTGGGATACATAAGTTATCAAACTATACAACTGGGCCCCCGAGGACTGTAAAATGTGTTGTTTCATAATTCCCCATTTGTAAAGCCTCTGAGCCATGGGTTTCAGGAAATGTGGTTGTTTGAGATGGGGAGTTACTTTCAGAGGGGTCTCAGTCCAAACCTGAAAGTATTCGGCTAAAACCTCGTGAACCCCTCGGTGTGCAGGAGAGTTAGAAGGATGCAGTGCTCCTTTAATATTCGGGGAAATGAATAGGGAGTAAAAAAAAAAAGGGGGTTCTGTTATACTTAGACCTCCCTTTTTGGGGGGAAGATACGTGAAGGCCATCTTGATGGGATTGAGGCGGCTTCCCCAGATCATCTGGAAGAATGAGCTATAAAGTCTTGTTTCTGTTTGTAAGGAGGAGGAAGAATCATTGCAATGTAGAGAAGGCCTGGAATTAAGAATTGTTTTATGACCTGTATTCTCTTCAATTTGGATATCCTCCAGCCTTTCCACCTTGCTGCTTTTGCTTCTGTTGAATTAAGGGCTAAGTCCCAGTTCTGGGATGGCATGTTCTGAGGCCCCAAAATGTTCCTAACATTTTTACTGGTCTGAAGTTATCCGTGTACCTGAAATGGACACTGGGGAAGGGGAGTTCTCCCTAAAGATATAAGCCCTTGCACTTCTCCAAGTTTAAACTGGAGTTAGAGACTCTGGAGTACGAGTTTAATTCTTGAAAGAATAGGGGTAGCTGTTCGGGGTTCTCAAAAAATAAGCAGATGTCTGCATATACCTGGGCTTTTAAGGGGAGTCTATTAGGTCTGCGGATGCCGTCCCATGGAGAATTATAAATAAGTTTTCTCATCAGGGGTCTTTTTTTTTTTTTTAATCATATCACATTTTTTACCACCTGCAGCCACTGTCCTTCCTTTCTTCCAACCACCACTCCAACTCCACCTCCGACCCTGAAGTTGCTTGCCCAGCTGGCATATGCAACTGTACCTTCGAAAGGGGCACCCCCTATTGCCTCCACGCCAGGCAAGGAACCAATACCGGCACGTGCCGTCCAGGCATTGTCTGCCAATGGAGTGTGGCCATCAAGCTGCTGCGGTCTGTGCTGCTGTTTTTCCGTTTTCTGGTCCTCAGGAGTGCGAGTATGCAGTGACATCAGGGCACATAAGTGCCGACATCTGCTGCACTCCATACTGCTATGCCAACTCTAGCAGTGCCCACGGTCATCACCAGGGGCCGCTGCAGAATGGTGGCACCCAGTATCTCTCCCCAGGAATAGGAAAGCAGTCCTCCGGATGCTCAATCCTATCCCCCGTGACCCCTGACTGCCTGGGCTCGCGCCTCAACCCTCAGTGCCACCAGGCCGGTTCTCATTAGGGGTCTAAAGAAAAAATGTATAGCAATGGGCTCAGCGGGCACCCTTGTCGTACTCCTGTTGAAATCTGAAAGCTGTTACCTGTCCTTTTATAATAGGAGACACAGAAGTGGATGACTACAGGAGTTTCATCCAGAGTATAAATTGAGGGTGGATACCATAGTATTCTAGTGTGGCAAATAGAAAGGGGTGGTGAACCCTGTCAGATACTTCACTCTGGTCTAATGTTATGATGCTACCCTTCTGATTATTGGATGGTAGGGAGTCTATAGTATCTCTAATAGTCATTAGTGGGTGCTAAATTTTCCTGTTGGGGAATCCGCAGAATTGGGAAGGGTGAATTAAAGATTGTGCTGCCTTCCGTAATCTTCTATTTAATATTTGGGATAAAATTTTAAAATCTGAGTTGAGAATTGTTACGGGATGCCATTTTTGAATTTGTGGTCTTTCGCCAGCCTTGAATATAAAAACTATTAGCCCAGCTGTAAAATAAAAAGGGACATATTTGTGTGTGAAAAGTAAGAAAACACTTCACTTAAGCATGCAGCTAATTCTGTAGGAAAGGTTTTATGAAATTTGTAAGGAAGGCTGTGCAGGCCTGGGAAAGTTCCTGTTTTTCAGTGTCTAATGACATCTTCTATTTCCTTTGAAGAAATTTGGCTGGCCAAATTGTTTGTACCTTGGAGGAGGTCGGGACGCTATAGTCCCTCTAGATATGAATTTATATCTGATTCCTGGAAGGGGATAACCCATTTCATGCGATTTTAGGAAATCAGAAATGATCTTGGCTAGATCTGAGGAGGATTCTAGTAGGTTACCTGCGCTGTCCTATAGATTTTCAAAATTTGTAGCCTGTTTCCTTGATTTATACGCTTCATAAGGGTCCCCTAAGGGCGTTTTTTGTGTCCTGTACCGGAGTACGGCTCTTTGCTCGGTCATACTGGAATGCTTTCATTTGGGATTTTAGGTGTTCTATTTGGGAAGTGTAGTCCTTTCAGGAATGTGAGGCTAAGGAAATTATGTACTAGAGTTGATTCTGCAGCTGGAAGTACTTAAAAAAAAAAAAAAAAAAAAAAAATTGGAGTTTTCCTTTCTTTTCCCAACCGACTGGAGCCAGCGAGCTATGTCCTGCTTAGTGTCTGCCCACCAATCTCCAGTGTTATTATAGAGATCACAAACCGAAGTTCTAGCCCATAGGAGATTTGAAATACCTTTTTTGACTATGGAGTCTGATAGAAGAGAGTCCTGTTTCTTTTCCGGGAGAGGGTGGTCCTGAAGGGTTAATTTTAACAGAAGGTGGTCTGAGAATTCTAAGGGGAGGACTTCTAAGTCGGGGGGGGGGCGTTTTTAGAGGTGAAAAAATTATCTATAATCGAATATTTCCCTCTGGTGTAGGTGAATCTTGGCCCTGTTTTATGAAACTGGGCTCAATTTGTGAGGTCGACTGTGGCTATACAGTTCCTTATAGTGTTGGACTCGCAATAATTCCTTTTTCCACCTGTTTTCGTAGCTTCAGGAAGTTTGCAGTTAGACACCTCCCAGAAATATACTCCAGGAGGTCACAATAAAGGGTTGAAGAGATGAAAAGAGGGCGACACTCTCAGCTTTCGATTGGTGCCCATAGAGGGAAATTAATTTGCAAGGGGAGTGGTGCCAAATACCATCCAGAATTAATAACCTACCTGGAACTAAGTAAACTAGCCACAAGCTTATTATGAACTATAAAAAGACGAAGACCATGTTGTTCTCCCACCCCAAAACAGGCATATGGCGTTCCCCCTCACCATCACTAATAATGAGGGTTCCCCCTTGGAGCTAGTACAGCACTTCAAATACCTGGGCATAACAATTGACTCCTCACTGACCTACTCCCAACACATTGACAACATCATTGGGCAATCAACTTGCGCATTGGGATGCTTTACAGGCACAAGCATGTTATGACACCAGATGCCTTGCACTTAACCATTCATAGCTCTGCCACCTCGTTAGCTGAATATGGTCTAATTATATATGGCTCTGCTACAGACACGGCTCTCTGCCACATCAAAACTGCCTTAAACAAGGCCTGTTGCCTTCTGACCAGTGCAGAGCATTTGACCCACAAATGAGATCTCTATGAACAGGCTAACTGGCTGCAACTCAATAACAGACTTTATCAAACCTGCCTGCTTGCCAAAAAGGTCAGCCTAGGAAGGCTGCCGTCCGGAATTTTAAGACGACTCACTCCTCCACTAAAACCACGGAGTACCAGAAGCTTTGACACCCAGCTGTTTCGCACCCCCCAATGCCGTACCTCCCTTGGGCAACAAGCTTTCTCCTACAGAGCCCCTCACTGGATCAACTCCCTTACAGCTAACATCTCCAATGCCCTTACCCTGGGCTCATTTAAGTGCTTGCTTCGGCAATATCTCGTCTCCTTGGCTTCCTGCGACTGCTATCACTAGGTTCTCTTACTCCGTTCCTTTTGGACTAGCTGCCTGCTTTCGGTATCCCTGATTTGTTATCCCTTCATTGTAATAACACTTCTCACACTCTCTGCTACCCCTGTCTCCTATTTAGCACTTATGGCACACCCTGCATAGTCACTGCCTTATCCCCCCCCCCCCCCACTGCTCCTGTTGTCTATACCCCCACCATCCGCCTCTCCTATGTCCCCTTCACCACTCCTCCCTCTGACACTTCATCTCCTTACCTACCTAGGCCTTCCTGACCTTCAGCTCTCTGCATTCGACCACTTTTCTCCTCTGCCACCTCCTCTGTCTGCTTTGCCTCCCTTCCCACTCCCTCTCACCACACCCGCTCCTGACTACCCCTAATCGACTTTCTCCGCCTCCCTGTAGGCTACTAACTCCTTGACTTGCAGGATATTCTTCATTTGGCTTTAAACTCCTAGACTTGCAGATTAATTGTTACAAGTGACGCTAGCGTACCGTGTGATATGCCTACCTAATATTGTTTTTTCAGTTCATGTGTCCGCATTAATTCATGTCTCATTTGTAACATTTCTCCCGAAGGTTACTTGTCCTTGCATTGTACCACCTACTTGACTGTACCACTTACCTGTCTGTAATATCCTTATGTGTTAATGCCTGGTTACACTTGCAATGTTTGTACTACTTGTAACTGTTTCCCGACTCTGTAACCCTCTGATGGGGAACCTGTGAAAAGAGCTCCTGCTCAAAGGTATTTAATTCAAGATTTCAATAAATAAAAATAAAAACTAGTTTTGTAAGTGTAAAGGAGGAGTTAGAGAATTCCCACACTGTCTGCTCTATCCATCCCAAAGGACCAGAAGGAAGGTCCCCAGCACCATTCGGCTTGGTATAAGCAGGCCTGATCACATGATGATATCCACGTTTCTTGCAGTAGGGGTACATCAAAGTGAGAATCATGTAAAATACTGAAAAAACATACTACTTTTTTTATGGTTTACTAGACTGCAGATGTTTGCAGTAGCTAGATGGTGCTTCCCCATAAAGTTTAGTTCTTACCAGGTTAAGGACCTTTTTTCCTCTCTTTCTTCTTCCCCTTGTATTCAACCATGCCATTGTTAGTTGACATGGGATCTTGGTTTTGTGAATTTATGTCAGAATCCCCTACATCCATTTCATATCCCCACCCCCCCCAAAGTGGTAGAGGCTAATACTGAGAAGGGATTGTCTGATTCAGTCTCACGGGGTTGGGGGGGGGGTGTGCTTTTGTATTTCTTGATGACCTTCTTCTAGGCAAAGGAGCAGGTAGGTCGCTGAGTTGGTAAGGTGGGGGGTATAGTGGAGGGGGGACTAGAGGGCAAAGGGGGGTTGTGCCATTTCTTCTGGTGGGTCCTGATAGCAAACCAGGAGCAGGGCGGATGCAGAAGAAAGCTGTACTACAGTGTCTAGGTCTGTTGTTGGGACATTATGGTGATCCTTGGAAGGCCTACCTTGGGGGCTGGGGAAGGGCGCTGATCTTTAGGAGCTGGGTGTTCTGCTGCTTCTTGGGCTCTTTGGATCTGGAGATCTGGGCTTAGGGGAGATGATTTGTTCCTAGCAGCCCATGGGCATTCAGCAAGTATATGTCTGGTCTCCTCACACAAGTCACGCTTTATGTGGTTTGCACAGTGGAAGCTAAAATGGCCCACTTCCCCACAGTTGGTACATCGGGGTTTGTCACAAATACTGGATAGATGGGTATGAGACTGCATTTGTAACGAGCACGGATTGACCCACATTAAAAACAACCCCCAGTCCCTAACTAGCATAAAGGAGTTTGGAATATGCTGGATGCCTTCAGTCTAACTGCCTCAGTTTCACTTCAAATTTCCAACTTCCTGTCCAGAACATTTCTAGGTCAAGCACAGGTTCAAGAGCACTTAGAACTTCACATTTCAGGTTTGGCCAGTATACTATGTTGTTGATATGGACACCCTCATTCCTGAACATTATAGTCATATATTTAATGATAGGTTTTTTCAACAGTATCACCAGGAAGGGGGACAAGGGAGGAGAGAATTTCACCTGGTTGTACTATTGCCAAAATAGTTCAAGAACATTTGAGCTCCTAAAACTAACATCATAGTTGTCTTCGCCTGCTGTATTTATGAAGGCAAAGACCTCCTTGGGAAAGAAGTGGAGGGAGCCCTTAAGTAAGTTCTTTCCAACAAAGTGTCTATCAGGTCTTGTCTCCATGCCTCCTTTATATCTGATGTGGACCGCATTTCTTCTGGGGGCAGCATCTTGTTCTGATTTTTGGAAAAGCTCTGAAAGTAGTGGCCTTTGAAAAGGGTCTGGGATTTGTCTTCTGGCTGATCTTTGGAATCTGATACTTGGGGGTTGGGGTGAGGTCCCGGATTGTCCTTTGAAGAAGGGGGATTGAGACGTCTCTCATCCCTTTATTATTGTTAGCAGGAAGAGGATTTTCCACTTGTTTCACTGGTTCAGGTTGGATTGAGGTCATATCCTGAGGAAAGTCTGATTTGTTGCAGGTACCTGAAAAGCTTCTGCTGGGTGCCATTCCGGGGATGTTTGAGAAAAGATGGTAGCTGGAGACCAGTCAGGGTCTGGGAGCCACTTGCCATTGGGCATTCTTTTCCACCCTGATTCAGAAAGTGCCTTTTCAGGGGACCAGTGTGCAAATGGGTCTTGGGAGGAGGGATTCAAAGAAAAAGCAGGTTGCTATGTATTAGAGGCTGAGAGTTCTGCGGTTTTGTGAGCTGGGGTCACAGTATGTTCCTCTACTGTATCATCATTTGTAATTGGTAAGTCGTTAGGAATGTTCCTTTTGGATATAGTAAAAGCAGCTCTCTGATTTTTATTGTCCCCTTTGTTAGCTTGTTTTTTTTTTCTTGCAGAAAAGGAAAAACAGTTGCGCAATCCTGGTTAGCCGTATCTGTTGGAGAAACCATTTTCTTGGGAGGAACTAGCAGGTTTTGAGGTTCAAATTGATCAGCAGAGGTACCCACTGTGTTTCCAGTTAAAATGTTTTTAATGAGCAAATTTTCCTTTAAGCTATCTGAGATAGAGTTGGACCCGGGACACAAGGAAGGCCGATTTCGACCAGTGTCCACTGTTTCATTATTAGATTTATAACTTCCTGTAACTTTCCCCTCTGGCTCTAGGCACCCGTCAAGATTGCATTTCTACTGCCAGCCATATTACTTAAAGGTGAAGAAATTGTTACCTGGGGTTGAAGAAGTTTGCCGGACGCCGGGGCGGTGGCTTCCTTTGATGTAGGTGTGTCATCAAAGTGGTGAGTCGTCCTGACTGCTAGGCCGGTATTTTTCACAGCCGGTTGACATTTTGCAAGTTCTGCGGATAGCTGTTGTTTGCGGTGCATTCCTCTGCTTCAAATTCTTTTCATTTCTCACCATGAAGGTCCACGAGTCCATCAGTGCGGGTTATCACAGTTTCGGTAAAGGGGTTCTGGGGTTCAGGTGCTGCATTCGTAGTGGGACAGGTGCCAGTCTCAAGTAGGTCCTCAGTTGATACGAATAGCTCGTTTCCTACGTCCTCCTCTGGTACTTCAGTACTTGTTTTTTCGAAATCTCAGTGGCCTCTTGAGTTGAAGCGGCAGTAGAGGAGGCCTGCTCCTCTGACCCAGAGATGTCCATCTCCCTCTGAGACTCCAGCAAAGTGGCCATTCTGGCAGAACAGCTGGTGGTCCCCCTACTGGCGAGTAGGGGAATTTCCCCGGTGCCCTGGCCAAATTTCCCCCCGTTAACTAAAAATACCACCAACAGCTTAATCTGGTTCAAGATCAGTTGGCATTCATCAGTATCCCCCCCCCCCCGGGTCATACCTGAAAATAGGCAGAATTTGTCTAGTGCACTTACCCGGTCAACAAAAACTAAATAAATAAATACCCGTGGGAGGTTGCGCTAAATGAACCTGACTCAATTCTTTGATTGGGTTACAGAGGCCATGGGTAGGGATTAGGCAGTTGATGTCTTGTACCTGGACTTCAGCAAAGCCTTCGACTCCATCCTGCATGGGAGATTAATGTAGAAGTTGTGCAGTCGGGGTTGGGGACAAGATTATGAGATGGGTGAAAAATTTGGGTGAGTTGGAGGACCCAGAGGATGATCCTAAATGGAGAATCTTCAGGGGAAGCGGGAGTCACAAGTGGGGGTGCCCCAGGAATTGGTTCTAGAATCATTTCTCTTTAACATATTGTGATAAAGGGGAAGGGGTTCAGCAAAAGATATGCCTTTTCGCAGACAACACCAAGATCTGTGGAAGAGTGGCTTTAGAGAAGGAGATAGGAGGACTATTAAAAAAGATCTGGAAAATATCCTGAGGTTGTTGAGGGTATAACTGCTGAACTTTAATGCAAAAGAGCGCACAATAATGCAATAAGGGGCCAAGAACCTGAGAACCGTGTATAGGATGAATGAGGTGGTAGTGGAAAGTACATCAGAGCAAAGGGACCTGGGGGTGTTAATGCATCAGCGCAATGTAGATGGGCTGTGGGTGTGGCTTAGGCAAATCAGATGCCAGGCTGCATAGAGAAAAGATCAATAGTAGAAGGAGGGAGGTATTACAGCCCCTGTATAGATCCCTGGTTCATCTCACTTGGAAGTATTATTTGCTGTTTTTGAGCACACACTTGACTAAGGACAAGGACAGAGGCAGTGCAGAGATGAGCCACTGAAATAGTGGGGTAACAGGGTAGGTCCTACAAGGAGTTCTTGGAGGATCTCAACATGTACACACTGGATGACAGGAGAAAAAGGGGCGAGATAATAATATTCATGTTATTAATGAGAATCAGACGCTTCATTGAGTCAGGGACTTATTTACAGTGGTTTCCTATAGCAGAAAGATCAGGTCACAGCTTGGAGAAAGTACAGCTTATACTGTGTGTTGTAACTTGAGTACTAACACAGATTTTCATCACAGTTACAACAATATTTAATAGTGGTTCACTTATCTCTCACTACACAGCAACTGATTACAGTAACCTTTCATGTATGTCTAATGAAACTCCATCATATTAAGCATACGGCTAAGTCAGTACGGTGTGTAGTCACCCATAGCATGGAGTCTTTAATCTTGCTCAGGTACAGCAGGGTCTAGGCTGTGAGCAATGCAGACTGTGTCATCCTCATACTGGGCCAGATGTGGTGGTGGGAGGAGCATTGTCCAGGCGCAAACTTTGTTTCAAGGCGGGGGGCCAACATAGGAGAAGCAGCCAGAGCCTGCTGTGGTGTTCATGTGAGGGACAATGTATTTCAGTCCTGAGCAGTGCATTTCCGAAGCAAGTGGTAACACAGGTACTAGGGTAGCTCCCTGAAACTGGTGGGGTGCGGGGTATGTTGTATACGAACATACGAAAAATGGCAGCAGATACAGGCCATACTGTGTATAAGTCTGCTCGAGTGTGCAGCTAGCAAACCATTATACTGCAGCTGCCCCTCCCTCCGATACTTTCTTTTGTAGTCCTGCCCCTACTTGCTGACACCATCTTCTCCTTCACTCTCTTTGACCCTGTCCCACCCCCTCTTAAAACCACCTACCGATGTTAAGGACACCATCTCCTCTGGCAGAGTATTCCACCCTGTCATCAGTCTTTCCGTAAAGTAATACCTTTGCATTTCCCACCTGAATCAGCCTCCCTTCAGCCTTAGACTGTGTCCCCTAGTGTCCCTCCCCTTTCTCCACTTAAGAATGCCGCCAGTGCCAACCTTATTTATGCCCTACATATATTTGAAGGTTTCTATCATGCCCCCCATTGGTCCAGTCTTCCAGGGAGCACATGCTGAGGTTGGGCCTCTTTTTTTGGCCAATAGAACTGGAGGCTTCACTAAGGGTGAAGAATCCAGGCATTGTATTTGACAGCGAACTGGCATTTGATGCTGAGGTGTTGGCTGTTGTCCGAACCAGATTCTACCATCTCTGGAACATGGCCCAGATCAAGCCCTTTATCCCGCCCGAAGACCTGGCTACACTGGTCCATGTTATTGTGACATCGAGCCTCTACTACTGTATCGCCCTCTACCTCGGGGGTCGGAGGTGGTGCGCTGCGATTCCTGCAGCTGTTGCAGAATGTGGCAGCACAGGTGTTTACTGGTCATTCTTGATTTAGTCATATCACTTCAGTGCTGCATGAACTGCATTAGCTGCTGATGCGCTGGCGTATCACCTTCAAGATAGGTCTTTTGGGCGGCCTGCGGCGCAGCGATTGTTTCTGCTTGCGGCCGAGGGAACCAGTTTGGGAACAAGCCGGATCGCCTGAGGGCCAGTCGGGGAATTGAGCATTCCAAGGACTGCTCTCCTTCTCCGGGGGTTCCTGCGCTCAGTGCGTAGTGATGCCTAGCAGCAGCTAGGTGCATCACCCATGCCAATGCATAATCAATGAGCACTGGGGCAGGACAGGCGCCGGTGTCATTGCGTCTCCGCCCAGCCTATGGGATAAAAATCCTCCCTGCCAGACGCCTCTGACACCCTGCTCCCGAGCCACTAGCATTACTCTGGTCGAGGGCCCTCAACTAGATAAGGTTCCATGGTGCCGGTGCCCCACTACGGTGTATGCCCCACCTCCTGGGGGAGTGAGCCAGGAGTGACTGGGGGAAGCGAGGGGCTTACTAGGCGGTGGGGTCTCGGGAGCACCGTGACCAGAGAGGATGAGCTGACGAAGGGCAGAGGGGAAGAAAAAGCAAGGTAAATTTAAAAAAAAAAAAAAAGATGGGTCTTTTGACCTACAAGGCTCTACACGGTTCGGGTCCAGGTTACCTGAAGGATCTGCTACATCCCTATGTCCTGTCTTGCCCCCTCAGATCAGCTACCGGTGCTCTCTTGGAGATCCACAGAGTGGGGCTAAAGAGCTCTGGGGATCGGGCATTTAAGGTGGCTGCCCTGGTGTTATGGAATTCGCTGACGAGGTACAACGCCTGTTGAAATTTTTAAATGTCATCTGAAGACATTTCTTTATGCACAGGCTTTTGGGGTCTGAGGAGAGCCATCTGAGAATTGGAACAAGTTCAGCTGTTT
The DNA here is from genome assembly GCA_016271365.2 of Neoceratodus forsteri. NCBI lineage: Eukaryota > Metazoa > Chordata > Ceratodontiformes > Ceratodontidae > Neoceratodus > Neoceratodus forsteri. The sequence continues at coordinate 1,577,242,149 of CM057452.1, forward strand.
TTAATTATTTTTGAGATTTTAAATGTTTGTTTTTATTACTGTTCTTTTGTTTTATGTATTGTCGTATATGTAATCCTATTGTAAGGGCGCTCTGAGCCTTCGAGGAAGGGCGCCCTAAATAAATAAAATCTACTACTACTACTACCACCTTCTGTCTGTCCTCGTAGTGTTTGTCCTCCAAGCCGAGGATCATCTTGGTTGCCCTGCATTAAACCCCTTCTAACAGTTTTACATCTTTCTTCAGGTAGGGGCACCAGTACTGCACGCAGTACTCCAGGTGTGGCCTCACCAATGATCTATACAGTGGCAGGAAGACTTGTCCATGCCTGGAGGTAATTCCTCTCGATATACATCCCAGCATCTTGTTAGCTGTGGCTGACGCTTTTCTACACGATGCTGAGTGGTTTAAGAAGAATGTCGGACTACTTGTTACAAGAAGAGTGGTGATGGACTGGAACAAGCTTTTGGAGGAGATCATCAGGGCTGAAACAGTGTGATGGGTTCAAAAGGGGATAGCCAGGCACATGAGGATAGTGCCTAAGGGTCTGACTTGGGGTGGGCAGGTGAGACTGGCTTGGGCAGACTGGATGGGCTTCTAGACCTGTCTCTGCTGTCACTTTCTCTGTTTTGTAAGCATTTGAGAGATTATTGTTGTGTGTGGAGAGTTGTATAGTTAGTGTAACCCTCTCTCCAGCTCGTGTCTATAGGCCTGGTGTTAAAAAGTCTACTGGAGGGGGGCACAAGCCGAGAATCATCGCAAGGAGTACAAAAGTTGCTTGACCTACCTGTATGACGACTAGACAGGTGTCTCAGGAGCTGCTAGCACAGATTATGCAACCCAGGTGGCAAAAGCGCAGGCAGGTACGATCCTGGAGCTCTCAGAGGGGGAAAATGGTTAGGAAAAGCAGCACAGATGGAGCAGGGGAACTTGTATTTAAAACAATAAAAATTAATTTATTAAAAAAAAAAAAATAGAATTGAACAACTCCTGGGGCTGGAGGCAGCTGGAGACAGGCACAAGGCTGACATAAACTTTTTTACTTCTGCAGCACAAGATTGCGGTACAGACTTTAGGCCGTAGCAGTGACCTAGGCCTCACAAACCAGGGCTCCCTTAGATGCTTCGCGCCTTTACCTAACTAGGCCATTCACAAAATGATGCACAAAAAGCAGTTCCGCTTTGTCATCCTATACTTAGGGGCTCTTACAAATGCAGGCAGCTCCCACACATTACTAACCCTACCAACCTGTCGGATTGAGCCTAGGATTGGGCCCACCACGATCCCAGACCTAGAAAAACATGGGAAAAGTGGGCACCAGCACTCACTCGCTTCTGGCAGGATACCAAAACAAAGATGGCGTGCCATCGGTGCTGCCACCACCATCTTGGCCACGCCATAGCACTTTCATCGCTGAAGCACTCCCCCCGCCTATTCCACCCATCAAGGACAAGGCCCCCAACCCACTGTGGAGCGCTAGGCGGGTCAACTTCAATTTCAGTTTTCACCGGGCCGCAGCTCCCCTCCTTACTCGGGGTCCCATCCCACGAGCCACATTCCTTGACAACCTCCCTCCTTTAACCCAAACAGTTCCATTCGCAGCAGAGCTTAAGCAGCACTCCTGGGACGGTGATCAAACCTCCGGCCCCACTTGTGAACAGACTCCCGCCAGCTTCCCCGTCTTCCAGAAAGATTGCACTTTTATACCTTGAGGGGACAGGTAAAACCACACCCAGGGTCAGACACCAGCCCCCTCCCTTCCCCCACCTAACCTTAAATGGGCAAAAGGGAGGAGAGAGAGGTAACTTTAGTAAGCCCCAAATTGGGGGGGGGGGCTACATTAGATTTTGTTTACTGTGAAAGGAGGGGTAGATAATACTGCTTATTTTCAGCCTTGTCGAGGGCATGGGAGCAGGAATATAAACGCAAACCAACTGAAACTGAACTGCATTAAGCTGTTGTTGATTTTTTTTTCTTTCCAGTGAGTAGGGGAAATTTGGCAGGGAAATTCTTCTACTCTTCTTTTAAGTCCCAGAAACTCTCTATGAGGCAAATGCAGGTGGATGGTAGGAAACGGATTTACACAAATCCTTCTGGAGCAATGCAGCCCTTTTTGTGAAAAAGAAGATCCAGTTGAGGGAGTCTGTAGTCCCTTGGACTTCAGTTAATGGTAAACAGTCAAAACCTGGACCAGAACTCAACTCCTACTTGTTAATAAACAAATTTATTTCATCTCCACTGTATGTATTAAACCATCGTTTGCTGAAACAGTTTATTCATTAGTATATTTTCTTATTTATACACAGAACTTAACCAGTTATATTCCCTGAAGAAGTTGGTTCTCCAACAAAATGTTGATTTAATTCATATAGTGGAGACTAAACAAATGTGTTTTAAGAAGAAGGATTTGCGCCTCAGTCCAGTTTTTGGTTGTTTGAGGAAACAGATTTACCAGTGCATTCTGTCTGGGCATTTTGCAATTAGTTCAGTCTTAAAGTTGATCTTGAGAACAAAGAAAAAAGTATAACCAGCCCAGTGATGCAGAGGCACTCGTATCTCATCTCTCCCATGCTGGTGACCCATGTTTTGGAACAAGCTTGTGTCACCCGGGGTCGGCCGGGGGGCTGGGAATGGATTGGGTGGCAATCAGGCAGCTCTCCTCTCCTGGATTGGGGAGGTGGGCCTTCCCAGCCCTTGACTGCTGCCAAATAGAGGCTCGATGGTAGTGTCGGGCAGTGGGGTTCCTGGCGCTAGGCCGGCTGGGTGAAACAAGGTCAGTGCCAGATCCAATGCGCGTATTCGCCTCTACACGCATATGCGACCATGTTGCCAGGTCCTCAAGGCGTAATGGGAGAGAACGGAGGATAAACACCCCTGGAGAAAGGATGACGACCACCCTCCTTGCAGGTTCTGCACCAGGTAGCTGGGCACACACCAGTCATGTTGCAGGGCGACAGTGGAAGGTAAGTCCTGGAAGAGCCAGATGACGGGGCTGGGAGGGTCGGTTAGAACAGGGTCTCCAGGGGCGAGCAAAAAGAGATGATTGGGGAAGGGGAAAAAATTATAGCCAAACAGCTTACAGAGAAAAGAGTTGCAATAAAAATGCGGGATGTCTTGTGGTATGGATGCCATGGGTGCCTGAATGTGAAGATAATCACAAACATAAGGGTGTGCATGAGGGCTACTATCCAAGACTGACTGTGTTCAGCAGCCACATTTGTTCTTTGAATGTTGCTTCGTCCAGAATCTCTGGTTGCCTGGAAGTTCCATTTCAACTATTGACATATGAAATTCTTCTGTTGGGACATTTTACAAAAGACTTTGGAAAGTATAGTAATAATTCGTTAATTGTCATTTCTGCTTGTTTTAAATGGTGTATATGGCAAAATCGTTGCCAGTCTGCACTGCAGCAAGAAGGAAGCAGTCATGATGAGTTATTTGGAAGGGCCATAGTGGAGGTGAAATCAGTTTTTAATAAGGAAAGTGTGACATTACCAAGAAGTTAAGGTTTAGATTTATGGAGCACATGATTTGCGTCAAACCTGATGAAGTAACATTTTGATTTTTGCGCGGGTTACACGCCTTCAGACATTTTGGATTTTGTGTTTGCCATGTTTTGTTTGGATGTAATTGCAGTTGTTCTGTTTTCTTCAAGAAACATTCCCCTACTCTTCTCAAGAAGTGCCATGGGCATGGCCACTTGAAAATTGTGGAAAATTTTTCCCCAAAATGCAGAGATTTTTTGCAAAAATTGCGAGGGTTCACTATACATCCCTAGTGCTCCCTAATACATCTTTTATTGTTTGCATCATGTACTGATCACTTAAAGAGCAACTTTCTACCTGGTGCCCCCAAGAAACACAAATATTCCTTACCTGCCCCCAAATTAAATCCTGCAAAAATTTATTTTAAAAAAATCCCCATTTTGGAAGGGAACTGATGTTATTTTTACTCCGTGGAGCTCCGCCACACCGATCCCTTCCACTTGCTGGTACCTGTGCCTTGGTGATCCACCCCCGCTACACGTTTGTGACATCACTGTTTGGGTAAGCTGTAAGGCGAGCTTCCATTGACAGATGGGGCTGTTTTAAAAGATAAATTTGGGTAGTTTAGATGGTCAGTCAGAATAAATCATGGCCACTGCTTAACTAACAAAGCCCTTGTTAGTTAGGCAGTAGCCATATTTATTCGACTAGCCATAAACTTACCAAATTTAGCTTTAAAACAACCCCATTCAAATCCAACGCTGCCCACGCTCTCAAACAATGATGTAACAACATGATAACACGAGCGGAACGAGGAGGATCAGTCGAGGCACAGGTACCAGGAAGTGGAAGGGATTGGAACAGCTGAGCTCCATGGAACAAAAATACGATATCTTCCCTTCCAAAATGGGGACGTTTTTGAAAATAAATTTTTGAAGGATTTAATTTGGGGCCAGGTAAGGGTTTTTTGTGTTTCTTGGGGGGCGATTTAGAATTGAGCACAATAGTTGCTCTTTAAATAGTCAGATAAGTGTATTGCCACTTGTATATGCTATCAATATGAAGAAAAGTTTTTTTTTAATTAAATACAGATTAATTATTATGTAGCATATCTTCTAAAATCTAAAGACATCTAACTTATGCAGTGCTAACTAGATTATATTTAGTAATTCACAGTCATTATTGAATAAATCCTGAAACAACATATTTTGCTCAGGATCGTGTGCCTAGTGTTATGGCTCGACTCTGAGCCTGTGTTTCTTTCACTATTTAGCCCTCGGTTTATAATAAAAAACACTTCTTCAAGTTCAGCCTTATTGACAGACACAGAAAAAAAGTTCATCTGAACTCGGGTCTGAAATAATTTGGTAAATGCTGCCATGACAACCATAGGTGCAGGCTGGGAAAAGCCTGTCACAGCATTGTGGGTTGTTCACAAGGCAAAGTAAAATGTCGCAAAGCACCTGCAGCACTACACGATCCCAGGAAAAGAGGGATTGCTGCCACAACAAAACAGAACCCAAAACGGCCAAACTGCAGTGTTCAGACGTGCATAGCAGCAACAATCTTGCCACATAGAAGACTATTACACAAACTGGGGAATATGGGTGTGGGCAGGACAGTAGTGTGGTGGGTAGGTTACTGGCTGGGCGGCAGGACACAGAGGGTGGTGGTAAATGGCTGTCACTCCACAGAGGGAAGAGTGACCAGTGGGGTACCACAAGGATCAGTGCTGGGACCGGTCCTATTCAACATCTTCATCAGTGACATTGCGCGAGGACCTAGAAGGCAGAATTTCACTGTTAGCTGATGACACAAAGCTCTGTAACAGAGTAGACACACCAGAGGGTGTAGACAGAATGAGAAGGACCTGCAGAAACTTGAAGAATGGTCAGGGTTTGGCAGTTGAAATTCAATGCAAAGAAGTGCAAGATAATGCATATGGGGCAAAAACTCTGGCACAATATATCAGTTGGGGGTGAGGATATAGCATGTACCAAGCAGGAAAGGGATCTTGGGGTTATCATCTCTGATGACCTCAAGGTAGGGAAACAGTGTGACAGGGCAGCAGGTAAAGCAAATAGGATGCTGGATGTATAGGCAGGGGCATCACCAGCAGGAAAAGGAGGTCATAATTCCACTATACAAGACACTAGTGAGGCCCCACCTGGATACAGTGTACAGCTCTGGAGACCTTACCTACGTAAGGACATAGACAGGGTAGAGAAGGTTCAGAGGAGGGCAACAAAGATGGCACATGGATTGCATCACAAGTCCTATGAGGACAGGTTGAAGGAACTGAACATGTACTCCCTGGAGGAGAGGAGGAGAGGGACATGATAGAGACATACAAGTATCTTATGGGAGGAACAGGGTGCAGGGATATACTATTTTAAGCAAAGATGTTCCAGAACTAGAGGGCATGGGATGAAGTTGGAGGGAGGACAATTCAGGGAAGCGTGAGGAAGAATTTCTTCACAGAATGGGTGGTAGACAAGTGGAACACCCTGCCAGAGGAAGTGGTGAGGGCTGAAACAATCACAGGATTTAAGAATGCATGGGATAGACATAAAGGAATTCTGGAGGTCAGGGGTAAGGGGCAACAGACTTCTAGGAAAACATAAAGTGAACTTACAAGTTCAAATGGGCAGACTGGGTGGGCCATAGGCCCTTATCTGCCTACACTGTCTATGTATCTATGCTCTGCTCCTCCAGTAACGCTGCAGAATTAGCTATGTGAACGAGCCTATAGTTTGTGTTCATTAAGTTTACTCTGAGAGAATCATAAAGCCCTTGAACCTGTAACATTTAGAAATAATCTAAAGCAAGTGCAGGTATGTGTATACAGCAGATTCCTTGCAGTGCACAAGTTAGGGTTTCATAAGTAAGGAAATGCAGCTTTAGGGTTGCTTGAACCGTAAGTCTACCCACCCATTCATCTCCACCCTGAAACCCACCAAACTGAATGCCAAAGAGCAACCCAGTTTTCATCCATATGTTTTCACTTCAGAAATAAATAACACAGTCAGAAGGTCACAGCAGCACTCAGTGATGAACACTGTACTCCTATTGTGAGACACAAGGCAGCAGGATACAGCCCTGTAGCAGAGAGTGTGTGCATGTTGGTGTGCATGCGTGTGTACAAGCAGATGTATGAGCCAGTTGTGAAGAAGCTGTATCATCATAAACATTGCTCCACAGCTGTAGTGGACTTCCCTGTGGGTCACTCAAGCAGCAGCAGTGTCAGTGTATAGGGAAATTGTTACCATGGGCATATTGCCACATGAATACAGAGCAAATCAGATTTCATAACATTGCCCTGGAGTTACAGAAAAAAATGTCAAATGTCAACCTGATCAGGGCACCCTGACATTACTGTTCTTCAGATAATGCTCACTGTGGACTGTAGAGGGCAGCAGACTTCTATATATTGAGCTGCATAAGGCTCTCTTGACCATTTTTTATCTGTCCAAAGTAAGTCCCACATTCACCTTTCGGTAAAAATATAATAGTATGTTAGGGAGAATTGTAGGACAAAGGCCACTTAAAGGGATGATCTCGCAAATCATTTTTTCTTTAAAACCATGCAGGCTGTATGCTTGAACAATGATGGTCTCTGTTGCACACTCTTCATTTCATCCAGATGTAAAGTTAAATGAACTGCTCAATTTTGTACTCTGTGAAAACCTGCTCGACTCCATTACAGAGGTAAGAGATCATGAACCTACACTTGCAGTGCACCATGGGACTCGATTATCTGTTGGTGCCGAAGGTCCTGTATTCCTGCTTCCTCTCTGATCCTTGATTAACAGCAGTATCTTAGCTTTGTTCTTGTCTCATGTTGGCTAACACAATTCATGGAAAGTGCACTACTGTTTTCTGGGGTTGAAGTGTGTCAGAGCTAAATACTATACTATACTGAAAAACATCATTACTGCGTCTGCAGTAGTACTGTAAGTACAACACATTCTCAAACAGTGTGACTTGCTTTGCAGCACATAATCCAATTATATCAAAGGACCATTAAGACCTCACAGACAACAGCCTCCTTTCAAATAATTTTCCTTAAACCCTAGCACACTCCAACCCCAGAAAATAGCAACGTGTTTTCCATTAAGTAAGTATATTAGTCAACTTTAGAAGTTACAGAATGCAGTCAGAAAGGAAGCAGGAATACAGCAGCTTGAGAATCAACACATCCACAAGTCCCGTGGTGTGTTGCAAGAGTGGGGTCATGACCTCAGTAATAGAACCTAGCAGATTTTCACAGGACAGAACAGAGTTTATTTAACATTATACTAGGATGCCGGCCTGGTGGCGCAAAGGACTGAGGTGCTGGATGACACACCTCATGCCACGCCAGTGACCTGGGTTCAGGAATGAGCTCGGGTCGCCGGGGGGGGGGAGGACGTTGAGTAGCTGCTGGCTGGCGCTCAACACCTCTGGAGGGTTCAGGAGGGTCTCTCGGTGCTTGGCTGCCCCCCAGTGGAGGCAGGGTGGCAGTGCTGCCTCCTAGAGCCTGGGCGCCAAGGCCAGGGAGGTGGAAGGGCTGTAGACTGAACAAGTTGCACATGCACGCATGCCACACGTCGTTGCCACTTCCAGGGTCCCGGTAGTTGGGGTGGGGGGGACACTGCACGATGAATCCTCGGGGCCGGCTTGGGAGTTCCTCCAGGATGCGCATGGCGCAGGTATGTTCCCAAAAGACTCAGAGTCCGGTAGGGTGGTAGAGAATAGCAGTGACCTGCTGCAGTGGATAAAGAAAGTTAAAAACAAACAAAACAAAACATTATACTAGGACAAAATAGGAGAGTGCAGTAGACGGTCATTGTTCATACGAACATACAAAATTGCCTGCAGATGCAGGCCATTCGGTCTGTCAAGTCTGTTCAAGTGTGCAGCACCTGACTGTGAATGAGAGCAGCCAGTGATAACAGATACTCAGAGTGGCAGGACTTCACCTAAATTGTTACTTGAATTTAGTGTGAGGAGATTACCTTGGGTGGGGGGGGTGTTGGCGTTGTTGAGGCGGTATCGAGAGGCGTGTATAGCTAATTCAAAATTTGGAAGGTGCTAGCCAGCCAACTCTTATTGTGAAGTAAAGCACAGTAAAGTACTGGAGAAGAATTGCCGAAAACGGTCATGTGGGGTTCTGCAGATCACAGGTAAAAGAGTAGACTGACACTAGAAGTCGGGTGGATTCGCTTAAGGCATTAGTATGCTTCTCTTGCTAATAATATTGTTATCCATAGTAAGTGTAGCCCTTATGAGGGTATGAACAGCAATTTTTCTGGTGTGTCCTGATGCTTATTGCTTGGCCCTCCAGGAAGACCTAGTTACTGGTTAATGAGGCGGGAAAAAAACACAACAGGGGGACTGTACATACTGCTTTCACTGTGCAGAAGGGTGGTCATCCACTCAATGTTTACTGTGGAAGCAGAAATCAGACATTGAGAAAGTGGACTGGAGATTGATTTGGGAGGCATTTGTTAACAGTACCAGCTGATGAAGTGTATTGGTATAGGTGTGCACTACTCTCTGAGGTTCAAGATTACAATCTGAGATGTGATGATTCTCTTCATGAGACCGCAAATTCATATGCAGCCCCAGGTAGTACTTAGGACAGAGTATGGATGGTGGGGTGATCAACAGAAGACAGGCTAGGTGCAGAGGGTTCACGAGGAAAAAGACTACAATAGAAGCTTATTTGTGGATTACCAAGAAAGCATGAACTTTGGAATTGTACCAGACCCGTACTTCGCTACAAATTTCAGGACATCACATAACCACTAGATCATCAGGTATTTGAAGTGTTGTACTGTACTGCGGTTTGCCAAAGAGAAAATCAGCTGGATTACAAAACAATTTCAGCAAGTTAAAGTAAACAAAATGAACAAAACCATACCCTAACATGTGTACTGATTAAAATAATCCAAGTGTTAACACATGGTGTTGATCATTCCAGTAAAACAATTCAAAACAAAGGGGGGAAAGAACTAATTAGCACTATAGGGAGCCATATGGGTCTCTGCCTCTGGCTCCAATGATGTCATCACTTAACACACTTGGAAGACATTTTAGGGAGCAGGCAAGGCTGTTTTTTGAAACTGAAAGGCTAATGTGTAAATTTTTCAAAAGTTTTGAAACTGCATTTATGTTATTTACATAAATGCAGTTTTAGCATAAGTGTAAACAGCAGTCTTTACCTCACTGTGAAGCCAGATTTTGGAGTTTGCAGTTTTAAAAAACTGCTTGTTTAGGTGCCCTTTAAAGAAGAGAGACCATGCCGAGTTTTGACTCTGGGGATGTCGAATGAGAGGCAAGAATATTGTTTAAGGGAATAGGATCCCTTGGAGCAAACTAGGAGATTAGAAATATACCGGGGGGAGTTTACCTGATATGGTTCTGTAGATCCAGGTTAACTCATTTTTTTTTCTCCTCATATTTAGGGAATGCCAGCCAAGTTGAGCATAGAAGGTGCAATGATGGGTGTTGTATGGTGTATTAATGATGAATCTGAGGGCTCTGTGGTACAGGGTGTACAGTTTGGAAAGAGAAGTGACGGGACAATGACTGTAGAGAACATTGGCGTAGTCCAGGAGTGGAAGGAAAGTTGTCTTGAACTAGCATTGTTTTTGCCTCTACCGTGAGAAGGTGCTTGATTCTGTAGAAAATTCCTAATCTTTGTCTAAGTTTTTTGGCTAATTATTTATTTATTTGCATGCTTTTGTTGACCGGGTAAGTCACACTAGACAGCCAAGTGCCTATTTTCAGGTGCGACCCGGGAGAGTTACAAACTTAAGTAGGTAGGTACAGTGACAAATCAGTTTTACATACAGTGGGATAACAGGTGATGGAATAGAATGACAACCAGTAACAAGTCACGAACCCGGGGGGTGTTACAGGTGAACCCGGGAGAGTTATAAGCTAGAGCATACACAAAACAATGAGTGAGTCAAGATTTACATATAACGGGAGAGCAGGCTAAACCAATACGGCACTCAAGGAGGAGATGGTACGCTTTAGAAAGATTTGGGTAGGTGGTTGACAGTCCTCAAAAGGGGTTGGGCAAGTGCACACAGGTTCAGTCATATGTTAAGCCGAATAAGTGCCTGCATGTGGGGGAGGGGGCCTGGTGACCTTGTTCGGGAGGTAGGACAGGGGGCAGCCGTTACTTGATCAGTGGATGGGAGAATAAGTGCGGTAGACCCTAGGGGGCGCAGAGACCCCCCATGCCTTCATAGTGCAGGGAGCTACGAGGTGCATAGACAGGTGGAGGAGCCCTTCAGGAAGTTCCAAAGGGAAGTTTTAAAGCTTGGATGGGAGGGGGTGTACCGAGTAAGGGTTGGGAATGAATTCCATAGTTTAGGGGCATAGTTGGCGAAGGCCCGATCACCCGCTTGGGTGCGTGTCCTAGGAACCAGACAGTTGAGTGTCGTGCTTGACCTAAGGTGGTAGGAAGAGGTGTCAGGGTTGAGGGGAAGGGCGAGGGCAGCAGGGGTGGCTGATCTTACAATGCTGTCAATGAAGTTCCCTACTACAAAGGTGTGGTGTTTCTCGGGAGGGAGCCACTCGAGGCGTGTATAGAGGTTGCAGCGGTGAGTCAGGGGTGGGGCAGATAGCGCAAAGCGGCAGATGCTGTTTTAGGCCATGTCCCATTTCAAGAGGCTGGATTTTGGCAGGGGGGCAAAGGTCACTAGCCCAAAGCAGAGAGAGGGGAGGAGAACACCCCTAGCTAGGGCCACCCGAGCAGCCGGGGTCAGGCAGTTTTTGGGTCTGTAGGCGAGACCAAGTTTGATGCTTGTAGACTTGCAGACGTTATGGATGTGCAAGGAGAGATCCAGCTGAGGGTCCAGAGTGATGCCCAGGTATTTGACAGCGGCCACCATCTGCAGGGGCACGCCATCAGCCCTGTAGATTAGTAGGGGGGCAGGGCTGGATTTTGTTTTGTTCAGGGAGCCGAAGAGCATAGCCTGGGTTTTCTTAAGATTGGTGGTAAGCTTGTGTTCCACCAGCCATGATTGGATCCGCTTGAAGTCAGAGTTTAATTGGGAATTGATGGTGTCAATGTCGCGTGCGCTGTCCAGAATGACAAGGTCATCGGCATACAGGGTGGTAAGCCCATGGGTGGTGACAGAGGGTAGCTCGTTGATGAAAAGGGAGAAGAGCGTCGGACCGAGGACAAATCCCTGTGGGACTCCACATTGCACGGTGGTGGGGTTGGAGAGAGTCTGGTTAAAGTTGGTGTATTGCTTCCCACCAGTAAGGTAATTGAGGAACCAGGCATGGGCGGAGTTTGAGAGTCCGAGGGAGAGAAGAGTAGAGCTAAGGAGGGAGTGATCTACCCTGTCGAAGGCTTTGGACAGATCCACGAAGATCGCTCCAGTGAGGTAGCCCTGGTCAGTTGCAGTTCTGATGTGCGAGGTGACTACAGCGAGGGCAGTAGTCGTGCTGTGTCCTTTCCTGAACCCGTGTTGGGGCAGAGAGAGGAGGTTGTGTTCCTGTAGGTACTCAGTTAGCTGAGAGGCCACAACTTTCTCCAGAATTTTAGAGGCGGCCGACAGGATAGCTATAGGTCGGTAGTTCAGGGGGTCTTTTGGGTTTCCTTGTTTAAGAACAGGGGTAACCTTGGCCCCTTTCCAGACATCTGGGATGACACCAGTGGTTAGAGAAGAATTGAATATATGCGTTAAGGGCCTGGCGAGAAGGTGAGCTCCTAGCTTGAGCAGCTTTGGCTCGAGGCTGTCGTGCCCTGCTCCAGTATGAGGGGAGAGGCTAGCAAGCAGCCTCTGGATCTGTGTGGTAGATACCTGTTGTAGGAAGAAGGAGGGTTGGGTCTCAGGGCCAAGTCGGGGTGATAGGGACTTGGGCTCGGGTGGTTGAGAGTTTGGGGACTTGGGGAGTAAGCTGGGAAGGGGGCTGCTCTGAGAACATAGTGTTGAGGGTATTGTCAATTGTGTGTGGAGTATTGCAGCTAGCCCATCAATGAGCAAGTCCGTGACTTGCGATCTTGCAGAGCCCCCAACAGGCTTCTAATGTTCTGCCAGAAGCTCCTAGGATTGCTGGCTGAGGAGAGTAGGGCAGATCGGCAGAACTCACTTTTTGCTGCCCGGATGGCTTTTTTACAGGAGTTTCTGAGGCACCTGTAAGCAGTGAGATCATTGATGCTTTGGGAGGCCTTGTAGGTTTCCCAGCATTTGTCCCTGAGTTTCATTAGGGAGAATAGGCCCCCGTGAAGCCATTTGGTGATAGTGCCCTGTACCCTCCTCCTTGTAAGGGGGGCATGTTTGTTCTGTACCGGGATGTACTTGATTAAGAATTCATCCAGTGCTTGGTCCGGGTCCAAGGTGGCGGTAACCCCTGGCCAGTCAATTGTACCGAGGTCAGCGAGGAAGTCTGGTAAGTAGAACTTTGAGTAGTCCCTCATTTGTATTACCTTACTAGGAATCTTTGCCTGAGAGGTGCCCCAAGTGCAGAAGATAGGCGAGTGGTCCGAGATGGCATCAGGTAGGATACCCGAGGATGTGATCCTGTCAGGTCTGTTGGTCAGGATCCAGTCAATCAGCGAACCCTTGTCCCCCTGGGGGGAGGGCCTTGTTGGTTCGGATATAATTTGGCTCAGGGCAAGGCCAGAGAGCAGGTGCTCGTAAGATTTAGAGTTGGTGCCCAACCAATCAAGGTTGAGGTCTCCTAAGATAAGGACTTCATTTGTGCCCACTCTCGCACTGACGCTGTGGAGAAGTGAGGGGAGTCCAGGTAGTCCACCTCTAGGAGGGTTGTAGCAGCAGATCAGGTGGATTTTTGTGTGTCCAAGTAGGAGAAGGTGTGCAGGAGCTCGCATGTTGGGGGGTGGTGATCAATGACAGTCACATTGAGGTGTGCCTTATAGTAGAGCAGTACCCACCACCTCGTTTGCTCCCCACGATCACATCTGATATGGCTGTACCTGGCAGGGTGCACACTGCATCGGTAGTGTGGCTTTTAGCCGCTTCCGTGATACCCAGGATATCCGCTGTAGTGGGCAACCCAGGCAGTAAGCTGAACAAGGTTGTGAAGGATGCTGCGGACGTTTAGATGGGCAATCTTTAGCCCTTGGTGGATTGCCATGAGGGGAGGTTGGGGGAGGCCAGCCTGGATGGGAATGTTAGTCCCACACCTGGGGGGTCCAGCGGGGGAAGGGGTGGAGGGAACAGCCATGACGGTAGCGATTATAGGGGCTACGAGGAGAGATAACAGCGACTGGGATTGTTACAGCCAGTAACTGTGCACAGTAATGTAACAAGACCTGCAGCAAAGTATGTCTTGTTAAATACAGCAGTGTATTCAGTCAGCTAGGGAATCTTTCCAGCCTGTATCTGTGCTCTGTAATGTAACAAAGACATGTGTCTTGTTAGAACAGCAGTGTATTCAGTCAGCTAGGAAGTTGTGGTAGCTGAAATTATTAGGTCTGCCCCTAGTGGCAGAAAAAGATAACCTGCAGATGGAAAACTAGGCTGTTGGGTTAAATTTCAGCCCATGTGACCACTATCAGCCTATTTAAGGGAGAGCCGACCAAGGGTGGTGGTGGGGGCGGTGAGGAGCCGAACGCATAGCGTTCGGCGGGGCTAGACCGTCTGCGACGACAGAAAGCAATCAGCAGCTGCCTTAAACAGCGGGGCTTTCACAAAGTACTGTTCATATGCAAGGAGGTAGGAGTTTTCTTGTGCTTTTCAATTTGGATTCCAAGCATTTGAAAAAAGGCGCCAAAGCGCTTAACACAAAGGGAACTTTGCCGTCTCTGCAAAATGCTGTTTACCTTGTCCTTCTCACTGCAGGTTCTCCGGTGGGTTGGGGGACGGCTATGGAGTGCCCTCGCGACCTCCGCTGCTCGGTGGGGGTCCGGCTCGATGTGGACTGGCTTTGGGGGATGGGGGGAGGGCTATGGAGCGCCCTCGCGACCTCCGCTCCTCGGGGTCCTGGTCAGCTGTGGAGGAACAAGTGAGAGAGTAGCTTTAAGTAGACATTAGGAAGGGGGGAGGAGGGGGGGCAAATACAAAGGAAAACAGGTTTGCCTGCCACTGGTAGGGTGGCTGAGTCACAGATCGTTATGCTTGGCTGGGGGAGGGGGATGGGAATGGCAACACAGCAACAGCATCAGGAATTCCTAGTCAACTTGTGCTGAACTTCTCCCTAGTGGATTAACCAGCACTTCAGTTGTAGTAGGCACAGCTGAGAACATGCTATCTACCCTTCGATGGATAAAGGTGCACAAGCTTAGCTTTTCTTCCCCCCAGCAGGCTTTACTACATTGAGCCTTGCAATTTCTACTACCCTTGGGACTTAAAGTGCACCAATTTAAATTATATGCATACTGGCAGTGCAGGGGCTTACAGGAACACAGAAACACGCATTTAGCACAAGAACTGCAGTAAACAAATTGCTTTATGTCCCCACATTTGTGCCACAGGCATGCAGGACAACAAATTGATTTAAAGTATCTGTCCTCCCTCTCGCTTAGCCTTAAAGGGGAGTAGTGAGGCAATTAAAGGAACTGTAGCAAATACAGTGATACATGCACAATGTAAAGTATAAAGGTTCCAAAAAAATAAACTATCTCCACGTCTGCAACGACAGAAAGCAATATGCAGCTGTCTTAAACAGCGGGGCTTTCAAAAAGTACTGTTCATATGCAAGGAGGTAGGAGTTTTCTTGTGTTTTTCAATTTGGCGCCAAAGCGCTTAACACAAAGGGAACTCTGCTGTCTCTGCAAAACGCTGTTTACCTTGTCCTTCTCACTGCAGGTCCTCCAGTGGGTTGGGAAAGGGCTATGGAGTGCCCTCGTGACCTACGCTGCTTGGGGGGTCCAGCTCGGCGTGGACTGGCTTTGGGGGATGGGGAGGGCTATGGAGCGCCTCGTGACCTCTGGTCCTTGGGGGTCCTGGTCAGCTTGTCCTTCTCACTGCAGGTCCTCCAGTGGTGGGGAGGCCTGAGGAGTGCCTCGCGACCTCCGCTGCTCGGGGTCCGCCCGACGTGGACTGGCCGGGGATGGGGAGGGCTATGAGCGCCTCACGACCTCCGCTCCTTGGGGGTCCGAATTCTTTGACATGTGGTGTGAAAGAGAGTCTACTATCGATCCAGAACCAGAGATATTTGAATTTATCTACTGGCTCTAGAGGTACATCAAGGAGGGTTGTGAAGATTTGTGCCGTAGCACCTTGAGGATGGGTGACTGTGGAGTTACCCTGGGGGGAAAGAAACATGACTTAGACTTTTCTGGTGTTGAACAGCAGTTTGAGGTGCAGTAGGTTGTGCTACAGCAGGCAGCATTTATTTATTTTATTGAATAGTTTCACCAGGAAAGGCACACTGAACAATATAAAACTGCTCCTCTCACTGAGTGTCCTGGGGGAAGGGGAACATTGGAGTACAGTAATCAAAAGCACATTTCCGTGCAGTATTATAGAATAGTATATATACGATAATCAACAACACATTTCCAAAGGTAAAATAAAACAGAGAAGCAACAGAGTAAAAAAAAAAAATATCAGTTAGTAGCATTAGATAAACATTGGGATTTGATGTGAGAGGAGCAAATTAACAGTACTGCAGACTTAGTACATACAATGCGGACAAGGAAGTGCAATAAAGTACATTGGTTTCTCCTCAAGCTAAGTGCTAGGCTGGGAAGGGGGATGGGGAAGCCAGAGGGGAAATTAGGAGGAGTAAGGAGCCAGAGGGGAAATTAAGAGCAGCTTCAGGATGGAGCGAGGAAGCTGAGGGAGGGAGGTCGAGATGCACCCCGGGGAGGAGGAGTGACTGATTTGATGAGGCATTGAGTCCCAGAGCTTAGGGAACCTATAGGAGAATGACAATTGGCCTATTATAGAGGTGGTGCACTGTGGTATAGCTAGGGTGCGGGAGTCACTGGATCTAAGGGAGAGAGGGGCAGTGGAGCCGGAGGACAGTGAGGAGGCAAGGTAAGGGGAAGCGTATCAAACCAGAATTTAGAGACAAATTTTATGCAGTGGGCTAGATGGCGGTTTTCCAGGGAAGGAAAAGCCTGAGAGCGATATAGATCAGTGTGGTGGGTAAAGGAAGGGGCATCCAGAGCGAAACAGAAAGCATTGAAAAGGGTGTCCAGTCTGGTTAAGGATGACTTTGGTGCGGCACTGTAGACTACATCACAGTGGTCAAAGATGGGTAGTATCATCTTCTGGACAATCTCCCAGCTGGCCTGTAGATGTAGGCAGCTTGGTTCTTGTGAAGGGCACCTAATTTGGGGTGCAGCTTTTTCAGGATGGAGTCTGTGTCCAGTGTAGTTTAGGTGTTGATCTAGCCAGACCCCGAGATACCTAAAGGAGGAGGTGTCCTCCAGAGCAGAGCCATCAAGGGTGTGGAAGGAGGGAAGTTTAGTGAGACTAGAGAGTCTCTGCCTAGTGCCAGAGGTCATGGAGACTGTTTTCTTGGTGTTGAGGAAAAGCTGTTGGGAGCTTAGCCATTGCTGAACTTTCTCAATGTCCTGCTGAAGTGTGGAAACAACATTAGTTGGCGATTGGCCAGAGTAGAAAAGGACAATATAGTCAGCATACATATGGATGGAGGAGGAGGTGCACACTAACGGGAGGTCATTAAGGAATATGGAGAATAGTAGGGAGTTCTTGCTGTAGGTCTGAACAGGCTAGTTCCAGGGACAGTTTAGCAGTGTACAGTACTTCATTTGGTTTCCTGAGAGGAGGTCGGAGCACCAGCTGTGTCACAAATGTACCTCCCTTTCAGTTGGCCAAGGAGTAGTATGGGTGAGAGAAGTGGTCAGGTGGCAGTAGTGGAGGACATGGTTAAAAAAATAACAGAAAAATAGTGGTGTGGGTTCTTTCAACATTCTGAAAAAGCTGCACTGTTAACAATTTATTGTTCTCTGTTTTTTCCAGGTGAAGGCCAGGGCCTGATTTTTTTGCAAACATAGTGCTGGGGGGAGCAGCGATATGGCAGATCCTATTCGATGGGCAAGATATCGTTGGCAGCGACTGATATCTACTGATGGTTTCAGAGATGGAGACAGTATTCCAAGACCCCCTAGATGGGGTAACGCCCGTCGCCCCCCCAGAACTGGAGGCAAACACAGGATTGTTATTCCATGTCTGGGACAATTTAAGGAGGAGTATGAAAAAGTCTCAAAAACTTATATGGACAATAAAATACAAACCACCAAGTACACATGGTTAAACTTCATTCCAAAGAACTTGTTTGAACAGTTTCACAGGTAATGGTTACAGACTTGGGATGTACAGTACATGAATTTTCTTTGCATTGTATCCTAAACTCTTAAATTTGACAGCGTACTAGGTATTGTTACTCAGCTTACATTTAAACTTTTGTTTAAAAAAAAAAAAAGTAAAAGAGCAGTGGATAAGTATTGCTACAGAAGGTAATTCAGTACATTTGATGAGAAATAACAGTTAAAGTTAATATAGCACTCATATATTCCCATTGTGATACAAGAATAGATGGGAAAACCTGAAAATCTCATAACCCCCCCAACGCACACTTTTAGATTAACTAATTGTGGCCTACATTCCAAGAACCAGGGACTGTGGGGTGTAATGTCTAAGGCATTACAAAATCCTTACAGACTGGATTATGTCTGCCTGATAGCTGTTGAAGCACATGTAATTTAATAGGTGGCTGTGCCTTGTCACCGGAAACTGCAGTTATATATGTGCATCTGACCAGGCTGTACCACTGACCAGAGCTCCTGCTCTGCAGTGTAATTTGTTTATATTTCAAAAAGAATCCAGAAAACCTTAAGGTAAATGTCTTATTAGGCCTGTGACTAAATGTAGCCAAGGTCAGGCTTTTTATTTCTAAAAACACTAGCTTCTCTCACTTCGAAGACCCTTCCTGTTCTATAGGGAGGTGAACTGTCCAGAACCGGTGAGGTCACCAGTGGGTTCCCACAAGGCTCAGTGCTCAGACCGCTGCTTTTTATTATCTTCATCCATGATACTGGGGATGGCATTAAGGGCAAAAATGTGTCTATTTGCAGTTGACACAAAGCTCTGTGGGAGGGTGGACACAGCAGAAGGGGTACAGGACCCAAGGGAAGATGTGGAAAAGCTGGAGAGGTGTTCTGGGATTTGGCAACTTTACTTCAGTGTAAAGAAGTGGAAGGTTATGCACACTGGGACCAAGAACCCAAGGACTGAGTACAGCCCAGGAGAGGTTCATGTAGTTGTATCCAAGGAGGACAAGGACCTGGAGGTGATGATCAGTAGTGATCTGAAGCACTCTACACAGTGTAGGAAAGTGGCAGCTAAGGCAAATAAAATATTTCAGTTGCAATGCCAGGGGGATCAGCTGTAGCTGGGAGGAGGTGATTCTGCCCTTCTACAAGTCATTGGTGAGGCCACACCTGGAGTATAACATGCAGTGCTGGCCTGGTGCCCATACCTCAGAAAGGACATAAACCTGCTGAAGACAGTCAAGAGGAGGGCTGACAAGATGATCAAAGGCCAGCAAGGTCGGATATATGAGGAGAGAGTGGAGGCCCTGATCATGTACTCACTGCAAGAGAGAGAGGGGACATGATTTGAGACCTTTGGGTATTTGAAAGGAATGAACAGGGTGAACTACGAGGGTCTCTTCATACTTACTGGGAATCAAAACCCAAGGGGACCTGGTCTCTAGTTGGGGGGGGTTAGGAGGGAGACTAGGAGGCACGTCTTCATGGGAGGGGTAGTGGCTGGCTGGAATGGCCTTCCTGAGGAGGTGGTTTTGTCGAAAACAGGGCAGCTTCAAGAGAGATTGGGATAGCATTAGAGGGGGGAAAAAGGGTAAGGGGGGTGGATTGAGGGGAAGATCTAGTCAAGGAAGGCAGGATCAAATAGCTGACACTGAGAACCCTGCAGTACAAGCAGACTCGATAAAGTGAATGGCCTTATTCTGCTGCCTTCATTGTATGTTTGTATACTGGTCCCTTGCTCTATACAGGACCAGCCTCGCGTTTGGTCGTTGAGTTCATAATAAACTTTTAGATTAGGTCCACAGTGTCTTTTAATACGTGAGAGACCCTTTTTATTCTCATCATGCTGTCTTTAAATTCAGGCTCTATGCCTCAGCTGGTGTGGTCTGTGCCACTCCCAACTCCCCAGCTAGCGGAGTCCGCTGTGTGCCTGTGCATGCATGTGACCCCTTCTCGAGCGGTCACACACAGTGGAGCACTCCCCTAGTAGCGGGGCACTCACTGTAAGCCAAATGGACAAGTGCTGAGCGATGAGCTGGAGCTGCTGCTAGCAGCTCCAAGTCTACTTGCTCCTCCTCTCAGCAAGTAGCTCAGTAAGGGCAGGGAGGAAGCCGTCCCAGCTAGGTACCATAGTTGGTTTCAGAGCGCAGGAGCATGCCGTCTCCCAATTCCCTCCCAGCTCCTTGGGTGACTATCGCTGTGTTTAGCGTTTAGCAGTTTAATGCCGCCGAAACCTATGAACATGCTGTTACATCCATTATTCGCATGGGCGCAATGATATATTTTGTGCGGTCGTGCTACCAGGTTGCTACGATGCTTCCGTCCTCTGAATATGGCCGTGCCCCAAGTGCTGGCGCTTTTCTGGGTTAGGGTTTGCACCACGCTAACCGTTTGAATATAGGAGCCCTTTTACATTATCAGTGGGCACTATCCTGTCATGTCAACCTCTGAAATATTCTGTTCATGCAGCTGTATCTGGCTTATGTATTTGCCAACATGGTGGGGAGTTGCTTGTTTTGCTATTGATATTCAGCAGTCATTCCTTATGTCACCATTTCGTGGCCAGACACTATTGGACCACTACAATGACCACATTTTAAAGGAGGTACAGTGCTCAAAAATTACTCTTCGTTTCCTAAAGTCCCTTTCTTTCTACCCTTACTCTGGGTGTGGGATTGGTACTATTTGCAGAGGCTTCTGCTCCTCCCATGAGAAAGGTCTTGGTCAGACGGCCACTGGAGCCTTTGCTCCAAAGCCACAGTGCCCAGGTGCCCATTTTAAGACCCTCCACAGGCCCAGGTGTAGGTGGTCCCCACCACCACCACCCCTCCACCTTTTGGCTCATATATGCTCCCCCTTATGGGGAGTCTGATAGAGGTCAGGATCACCCTCTTTCTGACAAAAATGGCAAAAGGTGAGTTCTGCAAGGTTTGTCCTCGGTATTTGTTAGTCATGCTGGCATTTATATAATTTCTCCTGTGCATTTTCCCAGTCCTTGCCACTCCCCACCCCCCCCAGAGCACCTGTTGGACAAGCAGGTGATTCAGCCCATAACCCTGGTCGAAGTGAATGTGGGTTTCTATTCAAGATGTTCTATAGGCTTGAAAAAGACAGGCAATCTGTGCCCTGTACAGGACCACAGAGGCCTGAGTGAATGCATTGTATACAAAAAATGTTGCAGTCCCTACTCCCTCTGCTCTTGCAAGTGAATTAGCATTGTGCTGTGGGCATACAGGATGCTTATCTGCACATCAAGATTCAGTGCATCCGTTGGTGCCGGAACGGTTTGAAAAGTGGTAGGGCCAAAGATGTAAGAGGTAAATTCTCCCCTATTAAATACATTAACGTGATTGCAAAAACTGATAGGGCCACTTATGAAAGTGGTAGGGCCATAGCTCTAGTGGCCCTCCCTGTTCCGGTACCTATGAATGCATCCATTGCGAATACTTCCACTTCCCTTTTTTTCCCCTTCTCTGGGGCCCCTGCAGCCCCACTCCTTTGGGCTCTCACATGCTGGCTCTCCTGCTGCCCATTGGACCCACTGCCATGCCTTTCTTGACTTCCCCCAGAGCTCTGCCGACATTCCCATTGGTGGTCCGGCAATCCCTCCCTGTCATGCCCCCCCCCCCCGGGAGGTGCAGCAGGAGAAGAAGCACCTGTTACACTGGGAAGTTGGTCAGGGGTCAGGTGCGGTGTGCTGGGCAGTTGGCGGCATACATGAGGCCTACTGAAGACCGTCATCCAATACTGCAGGGTGGCTGTGTTTTCCACTTTTCTGGGGCACCCACCCACCTTCCGCAGTGTGGGCGGCTGCCACTGCTTCCTGGGGGTGGGGGCATTTGGCAGCGTGTGGTCACACACATACCGCCAAGAACGCCTCTGAACCACCACCAGGAACTGCTACCAGAGTGGCACACGACAACCCACCGTCCCGGGAGGGAAGGGTCCAAGGAACGCTTTTCAACTCCCTCCCTACTGTTCTCCATTCCTGGCATCCAGGCTAAAGGCACAAACCCTGGTCGCTAGCATGCCAGAGTAGTGCCCCATTGCCCAGTGCCACTGAGCAGGCTTCCACTTCCTTTCTGAGGGCCTGTACTATCAATTTTATATTTTGCCCTCTGGCTTATCCTTGGTGTTGCAGGTCTTCACCAAGTGCTTCGCTGTGGTTATGACAGCCTTACATCAGGAGATCCTGTATGTATTTCCTCACCTGGATGACTGGCTCTTCAAGGCGCCTTCCAGGAAAGTCATAATCTTTGTGTTGGACTCACCAGTTTGATCAGTTGGGTATCCTGGTCAGTGAAGCCAAATCAGTTCTGACCCCCTTGCAGCACCTTCAGTTTATTGGCTCTGTCTTTGAGTTGTCTCTGGGGGCAAGCATGCCTTCCAGACTCTCATGCCGACACACACATTGCCCAGGCAGCACTAATCACCTCCAGTGCCCTGGGCCCCGTGATGTGCATGCCTCGGCTCCTAAGCCTCTTAATAGCTGCCATTGTGACTGTTCTAGTGACCCACTTCACATGCACAGCATTCTTCAGTGGATGCTTTGTGTCCAATGGGGCCAGACTTCCCAAGCTCTGAATTATCATATTCTGGTCACAGACCACTTCTGCAGGGTTCTTTGCTGGTACCAAGACAACTCCCATCTGCTTAAGTGGCACTTATGGTTCTGCTGTGTTAACTTAAGCTAAGAAATATTACTTCATATTTCAGACAGACTCGCAGCTGAACATATATTTACACTTTATGGTGTCTAACTGTGGCTTCTAGAACCCCCCCAGAAGATCCCCCCCAAAAATAAATGATTTTTTTAGTGTCTTGGCCCTTGTTGGAATGAACATCACTTGAGTGCTGGCGCCTCCTGGTCCCCAAGCCTCCTGTTGTAGGACTCATGCTGGGCTGTACCTGCAATGCAGCTGCAAAACGAAACAAAAAAAGAAAAACATGTCTGCACACACTACATTTTTTTTGTGAGCCATAAACTGTTTTAACTTCAGAGATTTTTACCATGCTGGGTAAAAGTCAATTTGATAACAATCCCTACAAAGGAAAAACGTCCTAGCAAAGTCTTAAAACATTTTTGAAAAAACGAAAATAGCTTCAGCACCTGACCAACAAATTTAAGCTTTTATATGTATCTGCATTTACAGTTCTCTTGGTGCCTTCAGGCAACAGTCCTGGTAGTCAAAAAGAGTTTTAGTTTGTTCTTTTAAAGGGAGAGTCCCCACAATCTATTTTCTGTATACCTATGTCGTCTGTAGGCGTGAACAGCGATTCCCTTTCTTACACCACCCAAATTTCATCCTAATTTAAATAAACTTGTTTCACTCTGTTCTGTCCTGTTGTGCAAACCTATTGACTGTATTGCAAAGGCCATGACACCACTCATGCAAGGCATCATGGGAGCCGATGCATACATGCACAAGCAAGTAGAAGTGCTGTTGTATGTCTTCTGAAGTCCCTGTTTTCTTGTGCTGGCCATCAAACTTTTCAAGGTAATTTCCCTAATGTTTTCTGTTGTTTAAAATGTGTCTGAGCTGGAAGGATGCTGATGCTTGTGACATTTTGTTATTCCAAAGAGCTCTTTGCTTGCTCATTAAGCATGAAGCTCATTAAGCATGAAATACGCATTATCAACTCCCATGTTTGCTTTTATGAGTGGGGTTGTGACCTTTGCAATGGAGTCAAACTGTTTTCACACAAGGGCAGGACAGAGTGAAGCATCGTCACTTAAATTAGTGTGAAATTAGAAGAATGCAAGAGAGGGAATCATTGTTCATGCCTTCAGACTACACAAGCATATAGACAAAAAGGTTCAAGGGAAAGACACATGCATAGTTTTCCTAGGGCATAGGCTAACTTTGAATTCAGTCGTACAAGTCAGACCAGTCAATTTTATCCCTATTCAAACACTGGATGGGGTTTCTTTTCAATTTTGCATTACTCTTAACACCCCACAGAAAAGTCAGTTGATTCGCCCCAGCACTTCTGTTTACCACTGCATGCTTCTGAATGTTTCAGCCCTCTTCCCATGCAGATAAGATGGTTCAGTTTAATGTGTCTATTGGTAGCATCTACAATTTTCATTTGATGTAGTTTCTCTTTGGCTTCTGTCTTAATCCAATCACCCCTGCATTTCTCTACAGTGTCCCAAATCCATTTCAGTATCTCTTTTTTCCATATGCATTTTTCCCACCTCAGCCCTGGCAGGTGCTTCGGTCCCTCCCGAGGGAGGAACTCTCTCTCAGGTCCTGCTGTGCCACAATTAGCTGCCCCCCAGTATTTCCCCCTGCAGTGGGGCCAGGGAGGTGACGCCCCCTCCCCAAAGAGCCAATCCAGAACCCCGGGGTTGGCCCGTGGCACAGCGGACAATCATGGAGCCCTGCCAGGCTCTTTTCCTGCTATTTTCCTCCCCCTTCCCACTGATGTAATCATGTCGGAGCCCGCCTCCCGACCCGTAGTGCCCTCCGGTTGCCAGCAGTGGACAATCAGCGAGTGGGACAACGCGTGCCCTCCTCCCGAGAGAGGAGAGCAGTCCTCTGGACGCTCAATCCTCTCTCCCCTCTGCTGACCCCCAGTGGCCCGAGCTCGTTCCTGAACCTGGGTCACTGGCATGGCACGAGGTGTAGCAACCAGCGCCTCAACCTCCAGCGCCACTGGGCTGACTCCATTTCAGTATCTAAGTAAAGTCGTACCCCCTTTGCAGCAGAATACAGCATGCCCAATTTTGTGGCCAGATTAACAACTCTTTACAAGACTCATGGGGTTCTTAAGGAAGCAACCAGCACTCCAGATCTTAATTTTTTTTGGCAATACCATCTCTATCTCTGGCAAGGATGGTGATGGTTGTAATAATCTTTTAAAAGACACACCCTCACTGTCTATTCAATAGTGGAACCATGTCCATAAGAGATGAATGAGGTTGGTGGTGGACTCCAGAGTGTCTCTGCAACACAGTTTCTGCAGCTCTTCTGCTGGCTTCTCTTACTCGGGTTTATCTCTTCTACCTGGTGCTGGCTTCAGATCAGACTTGGCCTCCTGTGTGGATGCATTGTAACTGCTGGCCTCCATCCATACTGTGCTGGTAGCTCTCTCTCACATAGTCAGGTCATCTCTGTCATGCAGAGCTCTCGTATGATGGACTGTCATGCCAGCAGTTACACTGGCTGGTGTTGACTCTTCCTCCTTTTCAACTGCTGGCATGGTCGCACCCTAGTTCTGATGGTTGGTCCAAAAGATGGTGCTCAGTGCTGGGTCTGGTTTGAGTAGATTATCAATCTCCTCCTCAATGACCATGTCTTTGTACTACTGAGGCTGGTTGGCTGCTAGCTGTTTGTCATGATCACCCACAGTCTCTGGACAGATCTGTCTGCATCTCAGCTTCACAGTAGTATCCTCAGGTCTGCAGATGGTCACAACACACTCCATGTAGTGATTTCACATCAAGTCTCTGATGGTGACATTGATCACACCTGAGTTGTCAGTTGCGTGTCACAGTGTGATATCTGGTATCCTCCAGTCTTTCCACAGATACTCATTGTTTAAAAATACAAATGTAAGGCCCTCCCCAACTGTGACTAGGGGCCTGATGGAAAAAATGTGGGGAGGGGCGCCCAACAATGCAGCAGTCCATCCAAAGATAAAATAGAACCGATGACACATATCTGTTAGGTGAAAGTCAGGGTTCTTTATTCCTAGTCTTTCTTTTTCTTGACTGCACCGAGCAGTCAAACAGGGGGAGGACTGCAGCCTGATCTCTGCTATGCGGGCAAATGATGTTAAAGGCAGCAGAAAGTTCATCAACAGCAGGAGGCCACATTTAGTTAAGAGAATAAACAGAAGCAATTTTTTAAAAATAGTAAACAGCAGCTCCCAGGAGCTGGGTGCATGGCATGTAGACAGGCAGCTTGAACAGTGGCACAAGGCTACCGGACCTTACTTTATTCCAAACTGACCAAGGAGCTGGATTTCACAGAGCAGAGAGGCTCTTAATTCAGGCAGCGACATTTGTAGGCCGAACAACACACACACCGTGACCTACCAACCAGCAGTTGAGCTCCCCACCGCTCAGTACAGTACCCACACATGGTGGACCAAACACAGGCTGCAGCTCTTCACTTCCACATTTACCTTTCTCCCTGCAGCTAAGGGCATGGAGTCTGGGCCCTCAGCATCTCCAGACCTAGCACAAAACAAGGGCGATCCGGGGGACACACTGGGCTCTCTTCTCTCCCCGCAGGCTGTCATCCTAGGAGCACAGTGTCACACCAGGTAAAGGGGCAGGAGGGCTGCCACCACCTCCTAACCCCACGACACAGGCTGCCACCACTGCGGCATCCCCACTGTTCCCCATGCTGGCCTCCTGAACAGGAACTAGGCCCCAGTCTTGCCCCTGTGTTGCGGAGCATGAGGTGGGCCACCCAGTCCTCCCCGGGCCACGGCTTCCCCTAGCACGACTCAGTCCCATCTCAGCTACAGAGCCCTACACCACCCATCAGTCCCCGAGCAGAGCTTGAATGCCGAGTTGCCAAGGCCTGAATCATGGGCCATGGCTGGAGCCCTGGCCCACTGTTAACCCATGTCTCTTTCCCACCGGCCTCCCCATGCACCAAAACTGGCAAAATAAATACCCTAGGGGGCCAGACTGGCTCCACCCATCCCGCAGATGGTCAACCCTCAAGCCCAAACATAGAAGAAGTGGGAGGAGAGGGACACTTTAGTAAGCACTCCCTGTAGGGGGTGCTTACACCCCCTTTTAAACCATTCACCTCCTGTTGAATGGGGCACCTGGCCACCCCACCCTGAGGAACAAAGAGAGGGTGGAACCATCGCATTCTCCTCCCCCCCCACAGAGCCACCAGGACCATATAAAATATAGGGACCCAGAATCAGCTAACACCAAAGCAATGACGCTACCGCAAGTGAAACCCAGCATCCAAACTAGCTGATCTTCCACCCAACACAGTATCCCGCCAAACAATTTATAGCAGAAACGACCAGTAGAACGGTACATGACATGCCCAGGACAGTGACCACATTTGAATTTTAGACAAACCCCAACACCAAATACACCATCTCTCGATACCAGCCACACTTAAACACACACCCACACCAAGAACCCATAAAAAATTAAGTCAGATTCCACCATACCAACACACGGAACACACACACACTCACTGCAATAACTCCCCTAAAGAACTTTAGTAAAATAGAGCACTGCACTTTTCAGTCCATAGAGTAACAGAGTCCCAAATACAAGTCCTCATAAGTCTGAGCTGGTAGTACCCCACAGGGCACAAACCAACATTATAATAAGTCTTTTTTTTTTCCCCACACTTAACAAACCAACAGCAACACTAGAACTGTAACATTATAACAATGTAGCATAGAAATGCGAATGACTCCCCCACATGAAGCAGGCCCAACAGGGGAAACAATAGTCCTTCCATGTTCAAACAAATTCATAGCACTTCACCCTTTAGAGGGCGGATTCTCCGCTGCAGGGGTAATAGAATTGTGGATCCAGGTTTGTTTCTCCACCAAATGACTCCATGGCCACAAGATAGTACTTGGTATGTTTCCCTGTCACATCCTGGATGAGACGAAATGCTTAAATATAGTCAGTCCCATCCAAACTGAGGAGTTACACAGGGATCTGGCTCTTGAGACGACAGCATCGGATGGAGTCCAGATCGATGGTTTCTAAGCTGGACCTTATGCACTGCACCACGGAAGACCTAGTCTGACCACTTCTCTTCAGTTACATCCCAGATCCTTTCAGAAACATAGGGATAATCTTCTCTGGGGTATTTGATATGGATCCTCAGCCGAACCCACCTTTTGAACCTGTGACCACTCCGGGATACTCCTGGCACTGGTTCGCTGGGCCATTCCATTCTCCAACCACACCCTGGAGTGGTAACAGCCATTCAGAGGGTTGCAGGGTAGTAGGCAATCCATTCTTTCCCTGAGGAGAACAGACATTTCAGACAGCTACGGGGTGTTGTCTAGCAACGTCTCCTGCAGATGTCTGCAAGGCTGAGGTATAGCTCTCTCCACCTCCTGGTCCTGGAAGACCAACGGCTGGGGTAGCTGACCAGGATACAACACAGGGGGTTTCACATACAACCCACAGGGACTGGCTTTCCCTTCCTGGACTACAGGTGACTCTTTTCCTGCGGCATCACCCTGCTTTCCAGTCAAGCTAGAGTCCCTGACAGGCGGAGAAGCCAACTCTGACTCCCTGGGCCCTGGGAGGGGCATCTGATTTTACCAGCTTCCTATGCCCTCTCCCTCTGACATGGGGAGGCTCATGTGCCTTCAGTGTGGAAGGGCTGGGCAGATGGCTGTGTCCTTCCTCGCAATGTAAGTATCCTTCTTTCTCTTCAGCGGGGGCTTCAGGAGTGGAGGGTTCCAAAGGGGTGGTAGCAGATCTTATCTCATCCCATGTATCCAGGCTACCAGTTGACAGAACAGTAGTCCTCCCTGATGAAACAGAAGGTGGCCATGTCCATTCCGGCATGTATGGTGGCAGAGAATAGCAGTGTGCTATAGGTGGTACTCAGTGCACGAGGAACACAGTGGCAGGGGAACCACTCCAACACCTTGGTAGCTACACCGCACGCAGCGGTCAACAGGAGCTTCTCTTCCAGTATTACATCACAGCCACAATAGCAACGAGGCTGGTACCAGGGCCTGGGGGTTGTTTTCTGGTAGTTTTTCTGCCGTATTGAATCTGCTGAAAAATTGCTGATCACTTCACTCCTACACAGAATTGGTGCGCACTGCCACCAGCTCTCACAGTGCTGCTCTCACCCTCAACCAATCAGTGCCCACCTCACACAGTTTGCATGGGATGGACTATGCATCTGCTGTTCCTAAGATAGCGCCGAGCAGAAATGGTGCAACGCTGACCTGCGTGGTGGAACATAGTGATGGCACAGCACAGATAAAGCCAAAATCCACAACAACGCTGTCAGAGCCCACTGGAGCCCAAGTACAGTCAAGCACCCCTTAAAAAATTAATCCTGAATGAGCCCCCATGTTTTGTAAGTGCCCTCCCCAGCTGTGACTCTGGGCCTGATGGAAAAAAAGTGTGGGGAAGGGCACTCATCAAAGCAGCAGTCCATCCAAGGATAAAATGGAACAGATGGCACATATGTTAGGTGAAAGTCAGGGTTCTTTTTCCCTCTTTCTTTTTCGTGACTGCACTGAGCAGCCAGGCATGGGGAGGAACTGCACTCTGATCTCCACTATAAGGGCAAATGAAGTTAAAGGCAGCAGAAAGTTCAACAACAGCAGGAGGCCACATTCAGTTAAAAGAATAAACAGAAGCAATTTATTTAAAATAGTAAACAACAGCACCCAGGAACTGGGGTCACGGCATGGAGACAGGCAGCTTAAACAGTGGCACAAGGCCACGACACCTTACTTTAGGCTGAACTGGCCAAGCAGCTGGATCTCACAGAGCCGAGAAGCTCTTAATTCAGGCAGCGACATTTGTAGGCCAAACAACACACAAATACACCGTGGCCTACCTACCGGCAGCTCAACTCCCAACACTACTCAGCACAGTACCCACACACAGTGAACCAAACACAGGCTGCAGCTCTTCACTTCCACATTTACCTTTCTCCCTGCAGTTAAGGGCACTGAGCCCGGGCCCCCGGCATCTCCGGACCTAGCACAAAACATGGGCGATCTGGTGGATACACCAGGCTGTCTTCTCTCTCCCCGCAGGCTCTCATCCTGGCAGCAGAGTGCCACACCAGTAAAGAGGCAGGAGGGCTGCTACCACCACTGCGGCATCCCCACCGTTTCCCCATGCAGACCTCCCAAACAGGAACTAGGCCCCAATCCCGCCCCAGTGCCATGGAGCACAAGGCGGGCCATCCAGTCCTTCCTGGGCAGCGGCTCCCCCTAACGTGGACCCAGTCCCATCTCAGCCACAGAGCCCTACACCACTTGTCGGATCTCGAGCAATGCCAAAGTCCCTATTTCTAATGAACAGCTCTTCATTATTCAGCCTATTTATACACCTCAGAAACGTATGTTGTATCATGCCTCCCCTTTCACGTCTGGCCTCCGAGTATATATCCAGGGTCACCGGCCATTCCCTTATAGAATCTGCCTTGCTGGCACTAGATCTAGGGGGAGGGTGAAAAGTGTGCTGCGTGATCGAAGGTATAAGATGAAGATATAGAAGGTTAAAACTTGCACATTTCACTATGAAATACACTGATGTGGAAACAAAATTCAGGAAAACTTAAAAACTATATATGTGTGTTGAAGAAGCTTACAATTTTAGATATTGATGTATGGAAACTGTAGCAACATGCTACATCAGTATATTGAAGTAGCTGACTCCAAGTTTTCATTTAAGAAGAAAAAATTAAGTTCCTAGCTCCAGCAGTTCCAATTAGCCCTTTTTTCAAAGAAATTATTTTTTTTTTGCAGGTAGGGCTGTGTCTCCCTCTCACCCCAAGCAGCCCACCAGGCACCAGCCACCCCAGCCCCATCAGCCTGATTTTCCTTCAGGACGTATCCTCATGCGAAGCAGGGTGGCATGGATGTTCATCGGTTGCAAGGCTACGGGGTGGCTGGATGTCAGCGGCCGCCTAGGAGTCCACTGTTTTCCCATTTTTCTGTGCCTCTGAGGAGTGTGCGTGCAGTGCCACTCGGACGTTCCCACGCACGTTTCTGTACATGGAATGTTGGCAGCCGCCACTTGTCCCACTTGTCTGAACAGTCCTGGCTGCCTTACCTCCAACTGATGCTAGGTACCAGGCAAATGCCAGGCACTAACTCTCTTCCCCCCCCCGCCGGAGAGGTGAGCAGTCCTCTGGATGCTGTATACTCTTTCTCTCAGAGTAGTGATTTCTAGAGCTATGTGTGTAGTAACACATGCATACTGTATTGGTATGCTGTGTTTGTATTGCACGAACTGAACTCTGCTACTCATTGCTTGGCAGCATGCGGAGAAACACTCGACTGTAAACGGCCAATGAAATATCCCCAAGATACACCACATACAGTGTGTGTGGAAATAAATATTCCAAGTTAAAATGTGGTATTTTTGTTCATGATGTATGCAATCCCAAAGATAATGTGTTGTTTGTGAGGTAGAACATGTCGCTGTATCTATGACCTACATAACATATATGGTAATTTTGAAAGTTGCATACATTATAAAGGAATGTTTAAACCAGTGAGAGCAGGTAGCACAGTGCTCGGTGATAAAGGCTTTTGCTGCATTCAGATCAGCAGCTTAATTTAGAAACCACAAAATCTTCATATAAAGTGTCAGTTTAAAAAAGTAACTTTTATAAAGTGATGTGACATGTATCAAATATACAGGGGTCCGACATGAACTACACTTGGGCTTACCAGTGTTCCTCGTGGTCAAGGTATCATGTTGCTGATACTGCCCAAAAGAGTGGGTGGGTAAACACCTGTGTTGGGGGGGTGGGTAAGGAGTTGATTGGGTAAAAAGAAGTTATTGAGCCAGCCCTCTGGTACAGCGTTAGCGCAACTGCTTACGATGCTGATGACCTGGGTTCTGGAATGAACCACAGTCACTGGAGGGCCAGCTGGAGGAGGAGGATTGAGCACCGCAGCAGACGCTCTCCTCCTCCAGGGACAGAGGACTCGCACGCCCCTGTTTTACCACCACCTGGGTAACCACAGGTGGCGCTGCAGGGGATAGCACTTGCAAGGGACATTGGAGCGAGCATTGGGTCAGGCGGGTGCGTTGGCGTGCCTGCATCCAGTGTCACGGCATGCTTCCTGGGGGAAGGCAGTTCTAATGGGAAAAATATGGGCAGGATTGATCAGATGAAGTCTCTGCATGTTGGACTCCCACCACCACCATCCAGAGATCACCCTGGGCCTTCACCTCCACTGCAGGTGGCCAGATAGACAGCAGGGAAGAACTGCTGAAGGTGCAGCTGGTCCGGGGGGCCAGGGAGCAGCCCAGCAGTGTGTATTGCAGGTGGGCCATGTGGTCCTGGACAGATAAGTGGTGGAGTCTCAGCAAGTGGGCATCAGGACTTGGCAGTGGTGGAAGGAGGTCTCAGCCTGCACCCAAGAAAATAAAATATCTGAGGGGGAAGGGAGAGAAACAGTGTCAACAGAAAAAAGAAAACCATTGCCTCTTGCTGTAACCATAGTATGAGATTTATTGCAAGAGGAAAGACTCGGTCAGTGTCACTGTGTTGACCCCTCGTGTGTTTTCTTTTGAGGAAGGAAACCCATAACGGGGCCAGTAGGTTATGTCTATATGCTTACTGTGTCCCGCAATAAATGTGTCTCCTAGTAACAGCATAGACTGAAGTGCAGTTTCTTTGTTATTCATTAATCTCCCATTGTAATGCGTGCAGACCAGCACTGAAATAAATCCACCTGTTAACTTTTATGAAACAGGACTGATATTTTCATACATCCTGGATTTTAGAAGGCGGAAAATCATTCATAGCTTGCGTAATTTGGGAATGCAGCATAACGTAAAGGAAAACTACACCCAAAACTTGAAAAAATATATGTTGTGCAGAGTGTTTTAATTTGTATGTAAAGTTCTAGTGTTTCCTTCCTCTGACTGGTATTAGGAGTTTTTCCAAAATTAGCCTGCTAGCTTTATGCTAGTTTTACGACCCCTGGGGATCTTCATACCTGATAGCGTAATTGTATTTCTTGTTCCCACAGTGCATCTTGCCTCATGTGACTGTAATGTAAGAGACCCAACATTCAGCACACACATGCCAAACAAACTAAATATCTTGGAAGCTTTACAAGCTGCACAAAAATTACCAGCAGCAGAGTTTTTCAGGACAGTAAAACCTTTAGGATGAGGGTGGTCACCAAACTGAATTATACAGATTTTAAAATATAGCCATCTCTATTGTTGTGAACTGATTGTAATGCAGTGCTTTCTGCTGGATTTATGGGCTCTGCTACATCACCATCACATGAAACAAGGTGCATTGTAGGACAAAGAAATGCAATAAAGCTATTTGATATGGAGATCTCCAGGGGTCGTAAAACTACCCTAAAGCTAGCAGGCTAATTTTGGAGAAACTCCTAATACCAGTCAGAGGGAAGGAAACACTAGAACTTCACATACAAATTAAAACACTCTGCACAGCATATATTTTTTCAGGTTTTGGGTGTAGTTTTCCTTTAAGCACCGTGGAAATGACACAGCTGAACTACATCAAGACCCTAAGCTTATTTCTTTTTCAGCAGGTTACAACAGGCTACCAACTGCTAACATTTGAGTAGCCTGTCTTAATTTGTAGGTGTCAAGTCAGTCAGTGTACAGAAAAAGCAGATAGCCAAAACTGAGCTGGTGCTTATTTACTCATCATCATGCCCGGCTTACAGCTACAAGATAGATAATGTGTAGAAAAGCCTGTACATAACTACAAATTAAAGAAAAAACAGAAAATAATTTCCAGTTTTACCGTTTATGTGACTTAAGTGTCTGAATTATTTTTTTCTTTTTTGTAGGGCTGCCAATCTCTACTTCCTATTAATTGTTGTATTAAACTGGGTTCCTTTAGTGGAGGCCTTTCAGAAAGAAATCACAATGCTGCCCCTAGTGGTTGTTATTACAATTATTGCTGTCAAGGATGCATTGGAGGACTACCGCAGATATATAATTGATAAACAGATAAACAACTTACTAACTAAAGTTTATAGCAGGTAAGTGATGGATTTCTCAATCTGTTCTGTTCCAGCTAAGTAGCTGATACTTTGTGCTCAAAGTCAAATGGTTGTTGTCTGTACTACATCCTTAACTTCAGTAACTGAGTGGATGAGTTGACATCTTAAATCATGATGATAAACCGTAACATAGGCAAAGTGGTTGATTGCATGTGATTATAGTCTCTGCATTTGGATGTATGCATTGCTGATGAGGGTTTGTAAATAGAATGACTAATATTTGCAATTTTCCATAAATGCTTGGGAGTTAATGAATCCCTGTCACATAACTGTACCAGTGCAAGCGTTTTTTTCTTTTAAAACATAGACACAAACAGAATCATACAAACCTAGCAGTTTACATGAAACATAAAAGCAATGTTCACTGTTAATTGCCAGAAAAAAAATGTTAATCAGGGCTGCCATTTCGAAAAAAATATGTGGATTTTTTTTTCAGTTTTAGCTTAACTGTTAAGTTCGTTCCAGTTGACTGTGATTGCATGCTGAGCTGTAGGAACCATGGTATTAGCCCTGATTTTTTGTTTGTTTGCTGTTCGACAGCTACGTACTTTACAAGATAACATTATTGTTAAAAGATTGAATTGGGGGGCGCCAATGAGCAGCTAGCTGAATGGACGCACATTCCCTCGCTGCTCCCTCCAAACAGCCGAAATTCATATTTTAAAGTTAAATAAATATCTCTGCCCAGTCCTTTTGGGTATCTCGTGAACAGTAGAGACACTATGGATGAATATCTCCCCTCCGGATCATCGAAGAGCCAGCGGTTAGCCACTAAAAATGCTAAGAAAGGTGGAGAGAATGCGGGTCTAGTCTCACTGTCTGCGGCAGAAATAGCCGCGCTGGGTAAAGAAGTAACGGGGCAGGTTGTGGCGGCGCTAGACACCCGGTTGATCAAGTTGGAGGGGAAGCTGGACTTACAGCTGCAGGAAATTCAGGAACAGCAAACCGTGCAGGCTGGTAGGCTGACTGAGGTGGAAGAGAGGGTGTCCCACATGGAGGATGAGTTACTAGCGACCCAGGGGCAGGTGGTGACTCTTCAAGAAGAACTGGCGGAACTCAAGGAGGCATTCGACTACCAAGAGAACTATCATCGCCGGCTAAACTTAAGATTGAGAGGGCTGCCAGAGGGAAGGGAAGGGGAAAGTGCACTGGATTTCTGTGCAAGAATTCTGCCCTAACTGCTTGGCCTTCAGCCTACAAAAGGTAGTTTCAAACTGGAGCGGGCACATAGAGCCGTGATGCCAAGGCTGCCAATGGATCAGCCCCCAGGCAGCTGATCATGCGTTTCCACCACTTCCAAGACAGGGAACAAATCTTAAAGGCCTATCGGGAGAAGGGTCCACTGATATATGAGGGGCAACGGCTCTTCATATCGCAGGATTACTCTGCCCGATTGCTCAAGAAAAGGAAAATGTTCAATAGCATTATGCAGCAACTCAGGGAGTGTAAAGTGGAAAATTTCCTAGTGTACCCGGCTACTCTAAAAATAAAGTACGAGGGAACCACGTTTTCATTTTGGGATGTGGATAAGGCGGAAGAGTTTGTTAGGTCGCTAAAGCAGAAGCTGCACTGAGAAGACACCTGGATTCGTTGTTCCTGGAGTGCTGGAGCGAGTTGACTGTTATATAAGTTGTGTTTCTGTGTTTGGACCTATGTAAATTTATGCAGTTTGCTGATGAGACATTGATGGTTCTTGCCCATGTTTGGGGCTAAGTGTGTTACTACTAGGTACCACTGCTAATGGTCTGGGCCTCGAGGAGATACTAAGTGGAATTAGTGCGCAGGAGGAACGTGGATTTATGGACTTATGGTTGAAGAAACCTAGCACTGGATCAAACCTACGGCTTGTCGGAGACGAAGGAGGGGGAGCCCTTGTGGACGAGAAGCCGAAGAATCGGGAGACGGAGCCGAAATAGCAACATACCCAATGCATGGGTAAAGGTATGAGGGAGGGTGGGGATTGGGACCTAGCGTGTGGTTTTGAGATGCGGCCTACTGTCCCTATCAGCCTGAGGCCTGAGTCTGTAACCATGAACTATTACACCACAATCCAGAGGGGAGTTATGAAAGGAGGGTAACTGGGAGATCAGGAGGGGTTATACTTTGAATGCAGACGGGAGCTGGGACGAATTAATGGAGGCATCATGGAGGAGATGTGAGGAGGTATTGTATAAATCAGGCAAGGGGGTATGTGACCTAGAGCGTGGGGAGGTGGGGCGTCATCATCAGTACAGGGGATGTGGCAGACACTTGAGCCTGAGTGGCAGTTAGTGTTATGGGAGAGGAAACAAAGGGAGGAGGGGCGAGGGCACCTGAACTGCAGGGTAACAGATATGAAGGATGATAGAGAAGGTATAAGGGGGAAAGGGGGAGGTGGAGGAGAGACAAGACACTGAAAGAGCGAGGTGGTTGGAAAATAGGTAGGGGAGGGGAGAGAGGAACTTAAATTTGTGAAAATGTACCTCTGAAGGGTGGGGGGATTTAGAGGGGGATGTACAATGTTTATGCTTCATGTTATTATTTGCTTTATAAAGTGTGCGATCATAAGACTATATGATAGTGTATATATGATGTGATAGGAATGTAACCAACATGTTCTTAGCGAATGATGAAGGACCACATGGGAAGATCGGTAACTGTACAAATGGCTATCATAAAAAGTGTTAACGTTGTGACCTGGAATGTTCAGGGTATCATAAATCCACTGAAAAGGACTGCTTTGCTAACCACCTTAAAAAGAGTTGAAGCTCATGTGGCTCTCATAAAGGAAACTCATCTGACTGATGCGGAGCACGCTAAGCTGGCTCAAAGATGGGTAGGGAGGTGCTGTGCAGCCTCGGCCACGGGGCACAAAAGTGGGGTGGCCGTTTTGGTGCACAGGGCTCTCCCTTTTGAAGTAACTAGAGTGTTGAGGGATCCCAAAGGGGGAAGGTATATTTTTGTTTCAGGAACACTGGATGGGGAGCATATCACTTTCGGGTCGATTTATGCGCCTGCAGTTTATGACCCACAGTTCTATGTATCATTGCTGGATTTATTGGTCAAAGAACAGTTTCCAGGCCTAATCCTGGGGGGACTTAAATTGGACGATGGACTTGAAACTTGACCACTCTGAGGGGAAGGGGAGAGAAACTGGGGATATGCAACAATGGCAGGTGGGTCTGTCAGAACTAGACTTGGTGGCTGTCTGGTGTACAGCCAATCCGGGTGCAAGGGAGTATACTTTTTACTCTAACCCACACAAAACATGGTCCCGTTTGGACTATATATACCTAACGAGAGAATGGTATGCTCGAGTGCAAGACGTTAGGCATAGCCCCATATATGTGTCAGACCATGCCATGGTAATTATGAAATGGCAAAGTAGGGTGAAGCAGGAATCCCCGCATGGAAATTTCCAACTTACATGGCTGGGAACCCGGAGTTTAAAGAGTATCTGGAGGAGAAATGGGAGTTCTATATGAGTCTGAATGATACAGAGGAGATCTCTAGAGCCGGGCTATGGGAGGCAGGTAAGGCCTTTATGAGGGGAGTAATTATTACATATGGCCCAGCTCAGGAGGCAAAAGCAAGAGAAGAGGAGAGACCTGGAAGGGCGGTTAAAGGAATTGGAACAGAGGGTTGCTGGTGAAGAGCAGGGGGAAGCAATTGGGTCCCTGGCAATGGTTAGGGAGGCTTTAAATGCCCATCTGAAGGCAGAGGCAGGGAGGGCTTGCTTCTTTAACAAGCATCATATTTTTGAATGGGGGAATAAACCAGGCCCTATGTTGGTGAGTCTCATGGGGGGGTAAAAGGATGGTCTGGATCATGGGAATTAAGGATGGAAACGGAGTGCTGCATGGAGATACGAAGGGGATGAAGGTAGCTTTTAGACCCTTTTATCAGCAGTTGTATGAAGGGGTGTGTGGGTACCAGGGAGAAAATGATGGAATTTCTTGGGAAAGTTAAACTGCCAGAGGCCACACAAGTGCAGAGGCATAGACTGAGTCAGCCGATAACTACAGAGGAGGTGTTGAGAGCCATTCAGATGCTGCAGAAGGGTAAGGCTAGCGGACCGGATGGGTACCCCGTGGAACACTACAGATTGTTGGGAGGTAGGATAGCGGGATTGCTTAGGGATGTGTATCAGCGGAAGGAGGAAACGGGAGGTGTTGATCTGCCAGACACGTGCTATGGGGCCAGTATCTGTCTTATACCCAAGGAAGGTAAAGATGTGCAGGAATGTGCCTCATACAGACCAATTTCATTGCTGAACACTGATTTTAAAATAATAGCAAAGATATTGGCTTCTAGATTGGAAGAGGTACTCCTGGGATTGGTTCACCCAGACCAGACAGGGTTCATAAAGGGCCGTCAGTCATATCATACTATGAGGCGATTACTTAATGTTGTATGGCGGGCTAATAGGGGCAAAGAGGAAATAGGCATCATCTCAATGGACGCTGAAAAAGCGTTTGACAGAGTGGAGTGGGAGTACTTGTTTAAAGTGATTGAGCGGTTTGGTCTGGGTGAGGCTTTCCTGGGATGGGTACAGGCGATGTATGCAGGGCCCTGGGCGCAGATGATGGTGAATGGCTCCCTGTCAGAGAAATTCAGCCTGGAGAGGAGTACAAGGCAGGGGGTGCCCACTTTGTTTGCGCTAGTGATAGAAACCCTAGCACCTGCAATTCAGGACTGTGTGGAGATTAAAGGGGTGGGGAGGGTAGGAGGAACGCAGCACAAATTGGCTTTATATGCTGATGATATGTTCCTGTTTCTGAGGGATCCGGAGCAGTCGATGCCCCCCTTGTTAAAAATGGTGGAGGAGTTTAGTGTTTTTTCTGGGTATAGGGTTAATCTAGGTAAGTCAGAGGTAATGTGGCACCAGGGCTCTGGAAGAGAGGTGAGACAGTGGGGTTTAAAAATGGTGGGTACAAGCTTAGTCTACCTAGGGGTGCAGGTGGGTAGATCGCTAGCGTCCCTGTATCGTTTGAACTTTACTAAGCTGGTGAAGACCATAGAGGCGGACCTAAGGAGGTGGATGCAGTTGCCATTATCATGGTTGGGCAGAATCAGCCTCATAAAGATGAATGTTCTGCCCAGGATCCTTTACTTTTTGCAGATGTTGCATATAGGTCTAAGGAGAGAGGCTGTTAAAAAGTTGGGAAAAGCCTTTTCTACCTTTATCTGGAGAGGAAAACAACTGAGGTTCAGCCTTCATAGGCTGAAAGCCGAAAGGGAAAAAGGGGGCCTGAATTTTCCTGATCTGGAAGACTACTTTTTAGCTATACAGCAGAGATATATAGCAGACTGGGTGCATAGGCCTAAAGTTGCCAGTTGGACTGACTTAGAACAAGATACTGCCCAGGCTAATCTCACGGCATACCTGCATAGTAGGGGCCTTAGAGCATATAACATGGGAGGGGAGGAGAATCCCCTGGTAGTACAGGTCTTGAGAGCCTGGAGACAACTCAGAAAGAGGGGTTGAACACAGGATGGGGAGACATTGCTTTTACCAATTGCTGATAACCCCTTCTTCTTGCCGGGTTTGGAGGATGGGGGTTTCGAGAATGGGAACAAAAGGGCATTCGCAGTCTAGGGCACCTTCTAGTCAATGGGCAATTCTGCTTTATTTAAACCCTGCAGGACATAGTAGGAGTGAGTGGCCGGCATATGTTCAGATATCTGCAAGTATGGGCATTTGAGTAGTCTGGAAAGGGAAGATAAGGGTTCATATAAAATGGATTCTGTGGAGACCATGGTCTACCAGGCCCAGGATAGATCAAGAGGCTTTATTGGCCAAGCGGCGAAAAGAGGGAAGCATATACGCCCTGACAGAACCACTAGGACAAGGGCTTTGTGGGAACGGGATCTAGGAAGGGTTATAACGGAAGAGGATTGGCAGCTACTGCTCCCTATGCACTCTGGGATTATGGCCTGCATTAAGTACAAGGAGGCGTACTTTAAATTTCTCCATAGATTGTACTATCCACCTGTGGTTGTGCATAAGGCGCATCCTGGGGTATCACCCTTGTGTGGGAGGTGTGGGGTGGACAGGGGAACTTATATGCACTGCTTCTGGTCTTGCCCTGTGCTGCAGAAGTACTGGAAAGCAGTGGTTGCAGAGGTGAGCAGAGTTGCAGGAAAGGAGCTGCCAGTAGATCCCCTGGGATGTTTGTTCGGGGTTGAAGTAGGTGATGCTGAGGAATGGATATTGCTTCCTAGATGGATTAGAGTACTGTTTGTGATGGCCCGTCACGGTATCTAAAATACATGGGTATCCCAGGCTGTTCCAACTGTGCAGGCATGGAGGCAGATGGTACTGCAAAACCTGGGGCTGGAGAGACTGACTTATGACCTATGGGAAAGGGAAGGTAGCTTTTATAAAAGTTGGGCCCCTTTCCTGGCTTCCATTACTATAGAAGAAAACTGGACCCTGAGGGAAGGTATACTCATTTGGTGGGGGTGGGGGGGAGTGAGAGGGGAAAGGTGAGTAGGATTGGGAACTACTTGCGTAGACATACCCAGGATGAATGCAGTTGCACTTTAGCCAGTGAAATGGTCCTGTCATTTATAGAAGAAGAGATGAACATGTATCATGAGTAGCTGATCGCACTTGTTGTCCTGTCCTATTTTGTTTTATTTTTTTGTTGGCATACATTAATGAGATTGTTCAATGGTGTTTATTAGTTTGAATTGTCACTGTATGTTGTGTGAATGCTGTTTTGTTGTAAAACTAAATTGAATAAAAATACTATACAAAAAAGGATTGCATTGCATCTAGTAATGCTTGGATAGTGTTTTTGACTATCCTGTTGGGATCTGACAAGTTTCATATCTGTCTGACTCTGGATCATATCCAATCCCATTTGGATTTTGGTTCCAAGATCAGATAGTGGGATCTGAGGTGAGATGTCGGCCTCAGATCTCTTGGATCTAAGGTTGTATAATGGGATCTGAGATCAGATAATGTCATGTATACCTCAGATCCCGGATAGTTGGTGCCCTATTGGATCCTAGGTGATAGTATCCAGTAGTCGGATCTCAACAGTATCTGATGCCATCCAGTATCGGAGAAAATCAATGGTATGTGATTCTGTCGGGTACTGTTCCTAGCAACAGTAATTGCACAGTGTTAGTTCTGTAACCAAATAACTTGCAACAAAAACTGGTATTATAGCAGAGATAAGAAACTGTTGAAGGGATAGCAGGAGTGAAGATATGTCCAGCCAGTTGTATCTGTGACCAGTCAGTTGTATTTGTGACTGAGAATAGCTAATGTTTGATATTCGACATAGTGTCTTTATGATGGGAACAGAGAGCCGGCAAACATCATGACCAGTGCAGTAATGAGTAACTAGTGGCTTGCTTAGTTGTTTCAGACCTTGGAACTACACCAGCAGTCTGCTGAGAATGTACTGGGCAACACTTAAGGTGAGTTTGCACTGCCATATTTGAACTGCAGCACCCGAGCACTTGCTATGTAAATGTGGTAGTGTGGACACTTACCCGAACATGGTAAGTTGCTCCTTACTGTGCTCGCGAAGCCTCAGCAGAGTTGGGGACATGGCGATACAAGACATGTAAGCTGCCATGTGGACCGGCAGCACTGCTTGCATCACTACAACACTGATCCAACAGCCGGAGGCCCGCATCAGCTGTTGACGCGAACACTGACATGCAGGCACCCATTGCAGAGCCCAACTAGATAGAGAAAAGATTCTAGGTGGAAAGGAAGAAACTGTTGCTGTAGAGTTTCCTGGAATACTTGTGGTTGATTGTGCCCCTGGCTTTCGTACACTGTACAGTGGAAGGAGTAGGAGACCACACAGTGTGGAGCCAGCGGCACAGCTCTTTCTGGTCCAAGTCCAGCAGCAGGAGCCGTCCCACTGGCTCTTTGCATTCTATTTCTCGGTACTAAATTGTAAATGATTTTCGTACAGATAGAAGAATGTTTTTGATCTGGCAAACTTTCACTGCCCCAGAACTGAATGACTCCTCTCAAGTACAGCTTGCATCAGTGATGAGAGGAGTCATGTAGACGTGCCTCCGCATTGGGGTGGGAGAAGGAGATGGACCAGAGTGGACTGCTGCAAATTTCAACGTGGCCGTGTAAGCAGGCCTTTAGTTTCAAGTCCTGCGCAGTAAGATAACTGAGAGAAAGAACTAGGCTTTGCATACAAAGGCTAACAAGGAAAAATGCTTATTTATAAAGAGTCAGAGCAAAATAGCTCACCTGTGCAGTGCTGCTGTGCACAGAACCTGCAAGCTGGCTGCTCACTGGTAAGACAACCTGATGATTATAGGTCAGAAACATTTGTTACCACAATACCATCAAAATGGCCAACTTGATTTAAACTGAAGTTTAATAGTCTAATGAACCTTCTTTCAAAAGAGTGCTGGCTAGATTGTGATATACACTAGATCAAAGATGGATGACTGGTGGTCACATGCGATAAGTTGTTAGGATTATGAGTGTCCCATATCAAACGCACCTAAATAAAAACAATGATACAGAGTTACCATGGTACACTTGTAGTAATAAAATCAAAGTTTACAACTGAGTTGATTCCATCTGAACATTTGTGTGCAATCAAGAGACATTGCATCTCTACATTTCTTAGTCAAGCCAAAACTATGTTGGAGTCAGGCAACTTCAAGAAGAGTGTATCATTTTTAAACATAGAAACTGACGGCAAATAAGGGCTGCTTGGCCTATCCAGTCTGCCCTTTTTCATTGTTTTACTTGTGCTCTTTACCCTTCCAGGTCAATGGCACATTCTTTTGCACCCCTTACCTACCCCTGATGATCCCC
Organism: Neoceratodus forsteri; assembly: GCA_016271365.2. Taxonomy (NCBI): domain Eukaryota; kingdom Metazoa; phylum Chordata; order Ceratodontiformes; family Ceratodontidae; genus Neoceratodus; species Neoceratodus forsteri. Next base: position 1,577,284,367 of record CM057452.1, read on the forward strand.
TTGTGCCTATCCCAGGCTTTTGTGAATCCCAACACTGTTTTCGCCCCCACTACCTTCACTGAAAGACTGTTCCAGGCATCCATCACCCTCTCTGTGAAGAAGTATTTCCTCACATCTCTCCTGAGCCTACCCCCCCCAGCTTCATATGGTGACCCCTTGTTCCAGAGCACCCTTCCTCCGAAAAATACCTCCCACTTGTACCTTATTTGCCCCTGTGAGGTATTTAAAGGTCTTAATCATATCCCTCCTCTCCTCCAGGGTGTAAATGCTTAATTCCTTTAGTCTCTTCTTGTTGGACTTTTTTTTAGCAGTTATTTTCTCTCCTGCAGTGCGGTCCCCCATCTGGAGGGTGCCCCCAACCCCATCCCCCAGCGTCCACCAGCCGGCGCTGGCACTTACCCCCAGGGCTTGCCCCCCCGACAGGGCCAGCAGGGTTCCCCAACCCCTGCCAGAGACCGGATCCAGTGTGTCCAGCGCCGTGGCTAGCTGGGAGCGGGGCCTGCGAGGCGTCCTTCATCCGCCACACTGATCCTTTTTCCTGCCCCCTTGCAGGAGCACAGCATACAGTGACACCTGCGATGGGGGCATGCATGCTCCCATGTGCACCCATGTCAAATGTCTGCCGCGCTCCCTCCCTACGTTGTTGCGGCTCTGTGTCGCCAAGCCTCAGCCTCCGCTAGGGGTCAGGTGTGCACGGACTGCTGATTCCCACCTCCCTTCCCCGGAGATGGAGAGCAGTCTGTCTGACACTCAATCCATCTCCTCCCCTGCTGATCCATGGCAGCCCATGCTCATTCTCGAACACAGGTCACCACTGCGACACGAGGTGTGGTGTCCAGCGCCTCAATCCTCAGCACCACTGGGACAGCTTTCTTGTTGGACTTTTGATGTAGACCCTGTACCATCTCAGTAGCCCTCCTTTGGTCCTTCCTGAGATGTGGTCTTCAAAACTGGACACAGTACTTTAGGTGGGGTCTTACCAAAGACCTATACAGTGGCAACACCACTTCCTTCTAGTAATACCCCTACCTATACACCCCAGCATCCCAAACCCACTAGCTCTCCCGATTGCTTTGTCACAGTGTTTAGCCACTTTCAGGTCATCCAGTATGATTACCTCTGATCCCTTTCCTGCTTGGTCGTTGCTAGTATTTCTTCCCCCATTTTGTAGTGCACCCCCGGGTTTCTGTGACCCAAGTACATTATTTAGCACTTTCTTGCATTATACCTTAGCTGCCAAACTTTTGATCACTCCTCCAGTCATTTTAAATCTCTTTCTATCTTTGCACACATAGACACACACACACACACACACACACACACACACACACACACACGTGTCCACTCTGTTGCAGAACTTGGCATCATTAACAAAGAGGCAGACCTTTCTTTCCAGTTACTCCAGTACGTCACTAATGAAGGCATTAAAGAGGACTGGCCCCAGTACTGACCTTTGCAGTATCCTGCTAGTCTCTCTCCTCCTCGGAGCAAACTCCATTTACCACTAGCCTCTGCCTCCTCTCCCTAACTAGTTTCTTACCAAGGTTACCACCTTATTGCCCACTCCTATGCCACCCAACGTGTTTACCAGACTCCTATGTGGGACAGTATCTTGCTGAAGTCCAGGTAGGCCATGTCCATCACCCTTACTGATCCAACACCTTTGTTACCCAGTCAAAAAAATCTCTCAGATTTGTTTGACACAACCTCTCCTCCATAAAGCCATGCTGCCTCAGGTCCTGCAGTCTGTTGGATTCCAGGTGTTCCACGATTCTTTCCTTTAATAGTGTTTCCATACTGCAGATGTCAGGCTTACAGGCCTTTAATTTCCTGCCTCCTCTTTGCTACCACTTTTGTGAAGTGGGACTACGTCCGTTCTTCTCCAGTGCTCTGGGACCACGCTGGTCTCTGGTGAACTGTTAAACAAGCCTGCCATGGGTGCAGCTAGCACCTCCTTCAGTTGTTTAGCAGTCTTGGAAGCACCCCGTCTGGCCTCAGAGCTTTGTCGACCCTCAGATTAGAGAGTGATTTCCTGACCCTCTCCTTAGAAAAGGGACTGGTGTCTACTTCCCTCCCCTCCATGCTCTTGGTGCTTATATGTGGTCACTCCCCTCCCCCCTCCACTGTAAATACTGAGCAGAAATATTTGTTTGATGTTTGCCTTGTTTTCGTCCTCCTCTGAACAGCCCCCCCCCCCTCCTTTTTTAGCCATAGAATCCTTCCGGTGGTCTTCCTTTTCTCGCTGGTATGCCTGAAAAATGTCTCTTCTCCCTTCGATACTGTCTGGGCTGCTCTTTCCTCAGCTTGTGCTTTTGCTGTCCTTACTGCTTTGCCTGCCTCCCTTCATTTCTCCAGATACACTTCCCTGTTCTGCTCTCTGTTGGTCTCCTTATCCCTTCTGAATGCCAGTGTTTTCGCCCTTACCTTTCCTGTAACACACCCCTCGAGAACCATAATGTTCTCCTCCTCCTGCTTTTGCTTATTTGCCTGACATACAGGTTTGTTGCCTTTACTGTGCTCTCTTTTAATCTGGCCCATTTGCCCTTCATTTCCGACATCTCCACGCCCAGGTCCTCTCGGAGGCATTCCCCCTTCTTTGTAAACTCAGCCCTTCTGAAGTCCAGGACTCTCACCCCCTGTACGGCTGTATTCCGCTGTTGTTCTTGTATTAACCCACACTGTGCGATGGTCACTGTTCCATAGATGACTTCCCACTCTGATGTCCACAACACTGTCCCTGTTTGTAACTACCAGGTCCAGTATTGCCTCACCCTGAGTGGGTTCACTGACAAGCTGCCTGAGGAATGCTTCCTGCAGGGAATCAAAGGTGTTTCTGCTTCTAGCTGATGCTGCAGCAGGTAGACTGCATTCTACATGTTTCAGATTAAAGCTCCCCACCAGCCAGCCACCTCCCCCTTCTTAGTCATTTTGCCTGTGTCTTCCAACATTTCTTTAAGTCCTCTTCCTGTGTTGGAGGCCTGTATACCACTCCTATCTGAATGGTGGCACCATTCCTGACTCTAGGTTGACCCACAACACTTCGACCCCACTGAATTCCCTGTACCTCCTTCGCGTTGGTGTTTTACTTAGCATAGAGCACCACTCTCCACCTTTCCTTCCTACCCTGTCTCTTCTAGACATCGTGTAACCGGGTATGACCATTCCCCAGTCGTGGTTGTTTCTGTACCATGTTTCAGTGATGGCCACAATATCCAGGCCTGCCTCAGCTATGGTGGCCTGCAGGTCTGGTATCTTATTTCCCAGACTTCCAGCATTGGCACACATGGCTATCCAGATTTTTAGTCCTACTCTTGTTCCTTCCCATGTTTTCTGGCCGTTTCCCCTTCCTCTCTTTTTCATATTGCCTACTTCTCTCCCCCCCCCCCCCCATACTAATCCCTTGCTAATCTGGTTGTCTTTCATTCCGGTGGGAATCTTTCCTGTCAGGATTTCTCACCTCGATCCCAGCCTGTTGGGGAGCAGTTTCTGCTACACTTTGACTTCAATCCCATCCAGCTACTTTAAATGTCTGTCGAGTAACATTTAAACTGTCCACTGAAGACTGCCGTTCCCTTCCTGGATGGATGCAGGCTGTCCCTCTGGTACAAGCTCTGATCCCTCCTGGTGGAGCCCCAGTCTCCAATGTAGCCATACCCCTCCTCTCTGCACCATTCCTTCAACCAGGAATTTTCAGCATGACTGTTTGTTTTCTTTTAATTTGCTGCTTACCCTTCAGATAAAACTGCGTTGATCATGTTTTTGGTGTGTGTCAGATCCAAGCTTAACTTGAGGACATCTTTGATTAAACTTTCATTATGGGAATTGGTCCAAAAACCAATCCGTTTTCTTTAAATTCCTGTGACTGATTCGCCTGTATAAAGAGGCTTGCTGGTTATGCAGTATCATACAGCATGCGGAATCAAGGTCAGGCTGGCAGTTATTGCAGGAAAACTGCTGTTATCCTGCTTGTTCTAAATGACCTGAAGCCCTTAAAGATCGGGGTTTCAAACACAGGCTAAAGGCCCACCTCTTCCACCTGGCCTATTTGGATTAACTTCTGCGCTCGACCGTATGAGTTACCTCTGATCTCTATACTTTAAGGTTGTGATTATGAATTTTAGATGTTGTTTATTTCCTGTTTTTACTGTTGATATTGTCTTGCTGTAAGGCACCCAGAGCCTCTGGGAATGGGTGCCTTATAATTAAAATATGCCTTGCCTTAAAGAGTTAGTGGAGCCAAAACAGGCAGGCAGGAAAATAATACAAATTTTAAGAAGTTGTCAGTTGTGACTTGTTTCTGAATTATTTATCTTTTTGCTTTTGCTCATTAGAAAGTCTTCTCCTTTTTGTTTCCTATATACAGTTTTTGGTATATTTGCCCAGTTTTCTCCCCGTCCTGGGACCCTGGCAATCATGGCAGTGCATGTGTATGGAGGCGCAAACACACTCCGGGCGCTGGTTCAGCCGATTCCACCTCACCCTGAGCAATCGCCGCCGTCACCCCCTCGCGCCTGCTGCCATCGACCTCCACCCGTGGGAGCTGGAATTATTTTTGGGGGACAACCTCCCAGGAGAGGAGAGCTGCCATTCAGCTGCGCAGTCCTGCTTCCTCCCTCCCCCATACCAGCTCCCCTATGACCTGAGGTTGTTCCTGAACCCGGATCACCAGCATGAAGCGATGTAAGGCGTCCAGCACCTCAGCCCTCTTGCCACCGAGGTTGGCATTAGAAAGTCTTCCCTGTGTTATTGTTGTGCTGGATGTGTGGAACAGCTCTCAGCAGTGCAGCTGACATACCCATCTCTAGCCCCCCACTGCATCATCAGCATTGTGATCTCACTGACAGTGACATCAGAGGAGACTAACTTGGCAGCTACTGAGTGACTGTTCCTGAGTAACAGTGATGTCACAGTTTGTGAGGTCACAGTGCTGATGATGTAGTGGAGGGACTAGAGAGAGATATGTCAGTTGCCAGGCAGAGTGCTGTCCCAGACATCACACTTACTAATATCAGGTAAACAGTCTTCTAATTAACCATAGGGAAAAGAAAAAGTACGTCAGATATAAAAAGTAATGGTTCAGTGCTTTTAAAAGCTAATACTAGATCTTACTTCGAGAGGGTTCCTGCAGTAGGTCTTCATATATAGGTATGCGCCCCCTGGCGTCAGACCCACGCAGCAAACTTCTAGCTAGCAATCCTTAGCGGGGACTGCCCCCAACGTCACATGATAGGACTTCAGCGTGACACTATATAGTCCCCACACCCGGCCTCCAGTTCTTTCCCGACGTCGACCTGTGCAGGTAGAACCTCACGGTGAACTCTGCTTCAGTTAATCGCCATTTTCTTAAGGATTTTTCTTCTTTTTTCTTTTAGTTCTGTCTTTTTTTGCATGTCTTCTCCATCGCGTCGACCGAAGAAGAAGTGCTCCAAGTGTGGTGCCAAGATCCCACATGGGGACAAACACTCCTGCTGCATCCTCTGCCTAGGCCCCAAACACTAGGTTGACGACTGAGACATCTGCCAGTCCTTCAACAAGGCCGCACGCGTCAGACGCCAGAAAGCCCTCAATGCCCACCTGCTGAAAAGATGCTAGGCATTGATGGAAAAGGAGTTTCAGGAGTTGCGAGAACGTTCCTTCTCCCCCATCACTGAGTGCAAGAAAGAGAGAAAGAAGCGCCAAGACCAGGACAGGTCCCCTTCTTCCCAGCATCGTCAGACCACTGAAGCCACCTCAGGTGGGGCTTCTACTTCAATGAGTGCTCGTCCTGCTCATTCTCCATCCGCTCCAGTGGACCAGTCACCGACCCACCTCCCTCCTGTCGCACTAAGAGGGTGGCAGGGGCGTTCTCCACAGGAGGGCCTTGTCTCTGGGCCTGTTGACAGATCTCTGGCCAGTAAGTCATCCTCCGGTTCTCCCGAAGGGCACATGACCTCCATCAATAAGCCTGACTCCAGCTCGTCTGTTGTCTGTTCGACCAATAAGTTGGACACCGGCTCCTCCAACATCCGCTCAGTTGCAGCCAATCAGTTGGTCGTCGGTCTGCCCGTCGACCACCTGGCCAAGGCTGTCCCATCGGGCCCTTCAGACTCGCCTGACATTGAGCAGAGCCACCTTCCAGGCTCCCTCTCTTCCCACAAGGGTTCTCTCTCCCGGGACACCTTCATTCCACTGACCCAGCCTGACCCCTCGTTTTCCCTGGATCTCCGGGACGTGAATGTCTGCTCAGGAGGTATTCTTCCCCAAAGTCGGGTCTCTACTCTGAGCTCCCCGCTTCCTCAGTGGGCCTGTCAACGGGGGTCTCCTTTCCTAGACCCCCCTTGCCTCACTCCTCACTCGGACCAGGCAGGGGGTTCTTTTGTTCCCCTGATGACCAGCTCCTCACTGGTTGACATCCCTTCTGACCCGGTGATGGCCTCTGAATGGGGCACCCTGCCTGCCCCCTCCTGCCCAGATGCCAGAGCTTCCGCCCGGCCCTTCTTGGGTACCAGCTGGGGCTCCAAGTCCCGCGGGCCTGCCGACGGACCCTTCTGCTCCCAGCGGTCCCTTGGCCCTGCCTCCCTCAGGGCCATTGGCTCCTCCACCTGCTGGGCATCCGGGCACGAACTCTAGCTACCCTCCATGGCAGTTTCCATATTACCTGGTGCCAAGGGGCGGCGCGGTTACCTGTTGCCCGCTTGGCGCTGGGTTCTGTGCAAATTAGGGCCATTCCAAGCTTACCTATTGGTACCAGGCCCTGGCTACCCCACATATACTCCATCAGGGTACCTAGGCTTCCAGCCTCCACCACCTCCTCCTCCTCTTCCACAGTCTTTGGCGTTGGACAGGTTGCAGGCCGATTCTCCAGGGGCTATCCCTGCATGGAGGAAGGACTTCAAATCCCAGCTCCTGCAGGAGCTAGGTCGCCCGCAACTGGTCATGGTTTCCACCCTGATCCCCAGGGCGGTTCCTAGGAGCCCCTCCTCAGTTGACCATCGGTTGTCAGACAGGGACTCTTAATAGGCGTCCACCTAGGACCCTACCTGGACAAAGGGCCATTGAAAAGGCTTTGGACAAGGCATCTTTCCCAAGTAGACTGGAGTTGTTTGATTCAGAGGCAGATTCGGTCTCTTCGGCCAGCTCGGTTGACCCGCACCCCTGTCTAGCCTCAACCGAAGGAGTCTCCCAAATCTCCGCTAGAGGATCTTTCTTTTGTGGAGCTTCTTTGTTCCACCCAGCAGGCTTGCGGATGGACATCCCGGGATCCTAAAAGAAAGTGGCTCATAGAACACTTGGATCTGACCAATGCGACCCCTTACCCATACCTCCTTGGTCAGGGCCGCATGAGGACCTGACGCGTCTGTTTAGCAACAACCATCATCTGTCCTGCCGTCTGTAAAGGCCGATAGGACATAATCCCCGGAAGGGTCCAGCCACCTCACTGTGCACCCAAAAGTTGATTCCATAGGACCAAATCATCTAAGTACCTCACCTCCGGACAAAGAGTCCAAACAAATGGTACAATATGGCCGCAAGGTTTACGTTTCCTCTACCTGTGCCATTAGGTCTCTCAATTATGTGGCACACATGATTTTGTCCTAGAAATCTTCTCTAGCTGATTTGGAATTGGAGCGCTAGTCAATCACAGATGAGGATCTCAGGAGCAGACTTCTCAACAAGGTGAGACTCACCAAGTCTTCCTGTCGCCACACATCGCAAGCCACCTACGACTCTGTGGCCTGCTGTACTGCATTGAAGGTCTGCCTGAGATGGCTGGCATGGCTGCACATAGCAGGTCTTGCACAAGGCGTCCAATCCACCCTCCTGGATGCACCCTTTAGGGGTTCCGTCCTATTTGGTGGCGATGCTAAAGATATCATCATCGAGCTACAGGAGAGCGGCAGATCCCTTAGGGACATCCGCTGTATGTACCGCTCTGGTCCCAAGCCCAAGCAGACTTTTCACCTGTCCACCGTGAAGGTGGAACAGACAACCCCAGGCTAGATGCCAGGGCAAGCGTCGGGCCACAGGGTTGGGTGCCCAGACTCCCCAAGCCAAATCCCAAAAGGCTGCAAGAGGTCACTCAATAGAGTTCCTGGACAGACCTCCGGACAACCTTCTGGTTTGGTCCCATTTACCTGTCTAGTCATCTTCATCTCATTCAAGAGGAAATCCAGGCTCTCTTGTCAAAGTCAGCCATAGAGCTGGTTCCTCCAGCATGGGAAGGAAGCGGGTACTACTCCCATTTCTTCCTTTTGTCAGCCCCGTCTCAAGGCAGTCTACAGGAGTCGCTCTCCACCACCTTGGACTTTTTTCCCCCCCTGTCTTGGCATCACGGTGAATTACCCCAAATGCCATTTTTCACCCTCCCAGCACCTCCAATTTTTTGGTGCAGTGCTGGATACAGTGCAGGGCAGGGCCTTTCTTCCTCAGGAAAGACCAGATACCCTGATTCAACAAGCTTTTGCTGTAGCCAACTCTTGTTGGACCACAGCCTGCTCTGTTCTCAGTCTACTGCGACTAACTTTGAATACCGAGCACCACTCTGCCTCAGCTCTCTCCCACCTGAGATAGTCTCCATCAGTAAAACAGGCCCTTTCAAATCTGTGCTTAAAACTCACCTGTCCAGCCGAATGCAATGCTTCTGCTACCCCTGACCACTGCCTCCTGGAATACATTCTGTTTACCCCAACTATGCTCTTCAGTATGGCCCAACAAGCTACTTATCCACCCATTTCCTTCTCCCCCTAACCCCCCCCACACTTTTTCCCCCTCCCCTCTCTTATTGTATCTGGGCACACTGACCCCCACCTCTATGCCCCTACCTTGTCATGCCCTCTCCCCCAACCATACCAGACAAGGTTTCCCGAGCACAAGGAACTGCTACCACACATCTCTGCTCTCCTCTACTCACCCACCTCCCTCTGTCTCTGTTTATCTATACCAGCTCTGCTCAGTAGCTGTTCAACTTGACAATCCATTGTTGTCATGTCCCCTCTGCTACCCAGATCTATGACCTGTACTGTTATTAGTTTCTAGCACCTGTATATGCCCGAAATTCTAAGTAACTGTATTTGCTCTCTGTTTTCTGTGTCCTGACGAGGAACCTTTGTAAATGAGTTTGTAGCTCAAAGGTTATAATCCGAGAATTCAATAAATACCTCAGGGTCATCTTGGATAGTTCCCTTTCTTTCATGCATCATATTGACATAGTAGCTAAAGCAGCCAATACTAGGATTGGCCAACTATTTAGGCACAAGCACTGCCTAACAGATGGTGCCCTAAACCTAGATGTTACCAGTTCTGTTCTATCTGAGATTGATTACGGACTGGTACTATACGGCGCTGCCGCTAATACAACCCTCAAGAGGGCCAAAGTGGCCCTCAATAAAGCCTGCCGGATTGTTCTTGACGCTCCCACCTAACACATACTTGTGACCTCTATTCCCAGTCAGGGTGGCTAAACTTGGACTGTAGAATTTGGTACCAGGTATACCTTCTAGCTAAAAAGTCAATGCTAGGGCTTACATCTCCTGGTGTTCAAAGCCTTCTCTTCCCCACCAACAATACCCGCACCACTAGGGGGTCCAGCATCCTGACCTTTCCGACGCATCACCCAGGGTCAGCTCCTTCTGATATCATGCTATCCTCTGGCTGAACTCTCTCAGCGAGAACATGCTATCCAATACTAAACTTGGCCAATTCAAAGCTAAGCTTCATGACTATCTTGCAACCCTAAGCTGTTGTGACTGCTATCTTTAACCTGCTCAAGCCCCTATCAACACCTCCACTTTCCTCTCCCACATCCCCCCGCCTTCATATTTCTCTCAGTGCCTCCCTCAGTTTCCCCAGCCATGTCCCTCCATCTCCCTCCCACCCCTGACCCAGCTCTACATGCCCCTCTCCATCCCCCCTGCCTCTATCTACTCCCCTCATCCGCTAAATTTTGACAAGGCCTACTTGGTTGCTGCAGTCCTCCCCTCATCCCTTCTCTTAGTCCTTCCTTCACTATTCCTCTCCCCCCTCACCCCCTGCTACCAGTCCCTTCCCATCCATGGTCCTCTCTCCTTCTCCTGCCTTGCATTATTAGTGCATTTATGTTACACATGATTTTGTTGCTGCATATGCTGTACCATAATGTCTGTACTTTTATAATCCTACATGTTAAATGGCTGTATCTGACTTGCCTGTTTGTTTTCTTTAACACTGTTATGACTTGTATAATTTAACTATTGTATCCCTGTTTTGTCATGACATGGAACCTGTAAATGAGCTACTAGCTCAAAAGTTGTAATCTGAGCTCTCAATAAATAAATAAATAATGGTGGCGGCCATTCCCACAGTTCCTTTGGCCAGACTGCGCATGAGGGTGACCCAGTGGATACTCCGGGTCCAGTGGGATCAATGCTCGTACAACCTGGATCACAGGGTCCTGGTCTCCAGCAGCATGAAGAGGGATCTTCTGTGGTGGTAGGAGTTGTACAACCTCTCCTTGGGGGGAGCACCCTTTCACCCCCCCCTTCCATGACCCTCATGACGGATGCTTCGGGTCAAGGTTGGGGAGCCCACCTAGGAGACCACCGAACCCAGGAGAGATGGTCTCCACAAGAAGTTCATCTGTACATAAATGTTCTGGTGATGAGAGCCGTGCTTTATGCTCTTCAGGCATTCAAGACTCTCTTATGCCCGGGGACACTCTGGGTCCAGACCAACAACAACGGTCTGGTACATCAACAAACAGGGAGGCACCCGATCGTACCCCCTTTGCAGGGAGGCGATGCAGGTGTGGTACTGGGCAGCCCAGCATGTCCTATTCCTGACAGCAGTCCATGTCCTGGGTGTTCACAGCATTCTGGTGGACAGTCTCAGCTGCACATCGTGTAGGCTCACGAGTGGGAACTAGAGGTAGTAGAAGATCTGTTCGGTCTGTTGGGGAGGCCAGAAATGGATCTCTCTGCCTCCCCATCCAACGCAAAACTAACCAAATTTTGCTCACTCGTTCCCAGGCCTGGTGTTTTTTGGTGAGATGCGCTGTCTCCCTGTTGGTCAGAGAGGTTCCTGTACACTTTTCCTCCCTTTCCAATCCTGCAGAAGGTTCTGCTGAAGCTTCAAGCAGAGGGAGCTCTCATGATTCTCATCACTCCTCTCTGGCCTCGGCAGATTGGGTTCCCCCTGCTTCAGCAGCTGGTGTTGGAACCTCCAGCACCTCTAACTCTCCTTCACAACCTTCTGATGCAGAAGTAGGGCAACCTGGTGCATCTGGGCCTCAAATCTCTCCACTTGCGTGTGTGGCACCTTTGGACATAGCTGTCTCGCGTTTTGGGGTCTCCTCATGATTTGCCCAAGTCTTGGTGGAGGCCAGGAAGCCTTCCACCAGAACAACATATGCTATGAAGTGTAAGAGATTCACCATATGAATGACAGCCATGGGCCTGGACACATTCTGTTGCCTGGCGCCCCAGGTCCTAGAGTACCTCTTGCATTTATCTGATTCGGGCCTCAGCTACTCCTCTCTGAAGGTCCATCTCTCGGCAATTTCCGCCTACCACCTTCCAGTTGACGGCAAAAGCCTCACGCAGTTGGAGGTCTCAAAAACCTTTCTTAAAGGGATACTCCACTTGAAACCTCCAGTCCATAGTCCAGTTCCTCCCTGGGATGTAAACTTTTTTTTTTAGAGAAGCTTACTTTGCCTCCTTTTGAGCCGGCAGCAAGCTGTGATATGCGCTATTTGTCTTGGAAAGTGCTCTTTTTTAGTTGTGATTACTTCAGTTCGAAGGATGTCAGAGCTTCAGTCCCTCATTTGTAAGGAGCCTTATTTAATTTTCCAGAGATAGAGTGGCTCTGCAGACTAATCCTTCATTTCTTCCGAAAGTGGTTTTGGAATTTACGTTGAACCAGGATATTCAACTGCTTGTTTACTACCCTGATTATTCCAAAGGGGGAATACCTTTTGCACACTTTGAACGTGCACAGAATTCTGAGATATTACGTTTTATGGACAAAGGAGGTGTGCAAGTCCTGACCAGTTGTTTGTTGCTTTCACACATAAATGCCAGGGTCAGCTATTTCCAAGCAGTTCCTATCCAAATGGTTGGCTAACTGCATCACATTCATTTACCAAAAGTATGAGAAACCCCTTCTAGGGAAGGTAAAAGGATACTTTACACGCGGTATGGCCGCTTCTACTGCCTTTTTTCGGAACATGTCCACTTCTGATTTCTGTGTTGCAGCCACCTGGAGTACAGTCCATACTTTCACCAAGCATTACAGCCTGGACATTGCCTCTAGACGCAGGGCTGGCTTTGGTCTTGCCGTCCTTCAAGGCCTCTTGTCCTAACCAGGGTCTAGATTTTTCTACCTCCCAGACCTCAGTCTCCAACTCTGTTCTCTTGACTGCTTGGTATTCAGTCCTATATGTGAAGACCTACTGCAGGAAACTTCTCGAAGTAAAATATTACAGTTACATAAGAACTTACCGTAACAGTAGATCTTAGAGGGAGGTTCCTGCAGTAGGTCACCTCTTTCCCTTCCACCTTACCCCAGCTTCTATTTCTCCTTTCCTGTTCCAGGTTGTTTTTCAGCAGCCCGGCTCAAGGAGTATACTCCTTTCTCCCATTCCTGCTTCAGGGTCTCTCAAGGGAGAACTTGAGGGTGCGTTGGGGACCACTCATATAGTGTCACGCTGATGTCCCATCATGTGACATTGGGGGCGGTTCCCCGATAAGGATTGCTAGCTAGAAGTTTGCCATGTGTTCCTGATGCCAGGGGGAGCAGTCCTATATGTGAAAACCTACTGCAGGAACCTCTCACGAAGATGTACTGTTACGGTAAGTTCTTACGTAAATGTAATTTTTTACGCAGTACACTAGTTCTAAGAAGCCCTTCAGATTTCAGTGTCTGTTTAGTCTTCATATAGGGGTTACCTGAGCGCAGTTAATGACAGATTAGGAGCATACATACCCCAGTTAAGGTATACTAGGCTGAACTTTTTCTTCCCAACACAAATGTCTAACTTCCAGTACAACAGCTAATTAACATTGTAGAGTTTGTTCAGAGAAGGAATACATGAGTATACGGTACAAAACTGAGAGTAGTCAATTGCAGGAGTACCTTAAACCATACAGGCAGGTCTTGACATGAGTTAAATTGAGAGCAAGTATTTGTTATGTAGTTCTTGGGAATCAGGTTCCATAGTCCTGGGGCATACACTTCGAGCCTTCTCCTGTTCTGAACCATACAGCAGTATTGGTAAGAAACCCGGGGTAGATTGTAGTGTGACTGAGTATAGCTAGAGAGTAGTTCCCAGATAGAGAGAAGTTCCTGAAAATAGAGACCATTAACAAATGAGTAGGTAATTGACATTTGGAAATCAGTTCATTATCTAACTGGTAGCACAACACATTTTTGCCAGACTGAGGGAAATAAGTTGACTATATTTACAATAGTCTTGAGGCAGTACCCATGTAGCAGAGTTTGGAGGAAAAACCCTGCATTTTAGAAAGACTGTCTCATCATCCTGATGACCCAGCGGCAGAGCGTTATGCGGTTACACAGGCAACCAGGGTTCTGAAGTGGAATTGGTTCGCCATGTTGAGGGACGGGCCTGGCTGGTGGTGTTGCTGCTCAGCAGTAACCTCAGCTGGTGGGGGGGTGATGGTGAGTTCCAGTGCCATAGTGACCCCTGTGGCTGGGCCAGAGAGCTTGCCTCTTACCATGGGAATGCTGTCACGTTGAGACCAAAGGAAGCAATGCTCACGTCACAGGGGTGGAGGGAGGAATCGGCAGAAAACCAGGGGTGTAAAAAGTCCCTTTCATCTAAATGACAGCTCATAGGATCTGGACAGGGTATCCCCTTATTATAGGGCATATCCCTGGAGGTCGGGAGGACTAGATTAAAAAGAAGGGGGAAAAAACACAACTGTTTCCATGAACACTTGCAAACATGATATGCCAATATTTCGAGAAAAAATGTTTGTAATTGCAATGCTCAACTTAGATATAAATTGTATGATGACAGTAGTGTTTAGTAAATCTATTCACACCTGTCCAAATGAGAGGCATGGATTACAATCTTGGCATCCTGTCTGACATCAGATACAAAACAAAGGATTAAAAGGCTTTTTCGTGTTGCAAGGTGAAGAGATTTAAGCAGTAAAACCAGATCTGAGCTTTGAAGAAAAATTCTGAGTTGAAAATACTGAAATTGCTGGCATTGACTTAAAAGAAAGTTTTAATCATCAAGAATTAGACCCAAAAGTTTTTGTTTTTTTTATCTTTTTTCATTTTGCACAGTATAAGAGTCAAAGCATTCAGCATTATGTTGCAAAAACAGGACAGCACACCACCACAGTGCTGTGTGGCAAGCCCCTCACAGTTCATGTCCCATGCCAGCTACCTTCTGAAAATGCCGCCAGTGTTAATTAACAGAAAAAAAAATCTAATCTATAAAAGTGTTTTTGCTAGAGTCTTTGTTATAACTTATTTGTATAAGCCTTCAAATTAGCCATTATCTAATCAACTATCCTTAGCCATGCCTTGGGGATATACTTATGTTCATACCTTCTTGACTTTATTTGATATTCTAGATGGCCTAAATAGCTCTAGGGTGTTTCCAGAAACTAACTTTCAGTTTGCCGTTGCTGCACTGAAGCAATGCTGTCCGTGACAGCTGTAGATTGTTCCATGCCTAAGCTTTCAGAGTGATTTGTTTCAGACAAGTCCAAGAGTGAGTCTGAAGTGTCATGACACTGCCTTTGTTTGCTTCAGTTATTCATTAGGACCTAGTTCAGGTCTCCATGGCTCTGTCTGCTCACGCTGTTGCACCAGTAAGGATTCCCATGTTACAGCCACTGATCCTTCTCTACTTTTTCATTTTGTGCAATTGCAAATTTTATTATTCTTTAGCACCTGTTATACTTCCCTGCACCTAATCCGTACCATTTGCACAACTGTTAATTTAAAGTAAAGGTGTGACATGTTTGAATAAAGTTTTGGGCTTTGTAGCCCGCTACCCTGGGGTGGCGATAGTCGCTCTGTGTTAAAATTACAACTTTTACTGCATTCCTGTATGGGAGGGAAGGGATCGTAACTCTGGGTGAAGTATCAGCCAGCTGATCCCTTTCCACTTCCTGGTCTGTCTGCTCCACTCCTGCACTCCCACAGATTGTGCGCCTAATCAGGGAGAGCATGGGGACGCACCCCATACAAGTCTATGGAGCTTGTTTTCAGAACATTTTTACAGAACTTTAAGCAACCTTTTGATAAAAATGAAAGCCACCGCTCAACTAACAGGGAAGAGAGTCTTAAAGCAGCACAAGTTCAAGTCAGCAGTGAATGTAAGCAGCCTGTTGGACTTATTACTGATTGCTTGAATTGTTAATCGTCTTCGAGAATATCTCCTGCATTAGGCCACACCTTTGGAACTATAGCCATCAGTGCTAGGACCACACGGAAACCTTTGGTAGCTGGGTGCCACCCATGATGATGTGCTTTGTTTCATGTATATGAGCGTGGGCAACCCCATCACTCCTCGATTCGTTTCCTGATGTTGATCTTCCTTGATGGACCTGCTGAAGGAAACGCTGTCAACCTAGCCATTGTCATTTACTGTTTTAATTTACTAAGTGTTTATTTGGTCATCTCTGCAAGCTGATGAAGTCAAAAGAGCCTTTATTTCGGTATTGTAAATGCAGAGATAAAATCTACAAAGAAGGCACACATGTGGTGTGTGTGTGCTGTTTGGGCTGGTCTCTCAGCATGACGACTTGTGAGATTTGCCAGAGCTTCAACCAGGCTATAAGGTGATGCCATAAGAAAGCCTAGAAAATGTATTTCTTCTCAAAACTTTGAAAGCCATAGAGAAGGAACAGGGCCCAAAGTCTGTGTGTCCCTCACCATCCACTACGAAGTGGCCACTGAAGTCAAAGGATCGGGACAGGGAAAGGTAATTGTCGGTGCCCCCCTTCTTGTCTGACTACAAGCACAAACGTAGAGGAAAAAAAAGATCTGCTTTGCCAACGAGGTCCTGGTCACTGTTGAGACAAGATAAATCTATGTTATCAACCCGTTCCAGCAGTGCTGATTACAGCTCCCCGACTGTTGATGAGACACCAACGTTGGAGCTTGGCTTATGCACTGCTGTACATACCAAAGATAGTAGGACATCGTTGTTGGGCCACACCCCATCAATACAAGTAGACCCCATCCCTTGTCAGGGCACCATTGACTCGCGGGCTTTGCTGGCATCATTTTCAGAGATGAGATGTATTCTGCCTGGACAACCAAAACAAGCGGCTGTTCCATCAAGGAAGTCTGATACTCAGCCACTGTCATTAAGTTATATTAGCGTGCCTCAGATGCTTCCCTTTTAGTTGTCGCTGGTGTTGCTTATGCATTCTGCGTATCCTGTAATCAATAGGGACAGTGACAAAAAAGGGAAATACATTCCTAATCTCATGAATTTAGAGGAAGAATATGAGGGAGAACAATATCTAGCACCTTGCTTTAGTTCTACCTTCTCATCCTGCAGTGACGTCTTGGTGGTTTATATCCCGAGATCTCTTCCTAAATATCCAACTTTCCAAGCCATGATGCAGCAAATGCAGTGTGCCATTGCTATGGAAGAGGAAGATTCCACAAAAAGTAATCTAGTGGAATTTTTGGAGGTGCCCTGCTGTTCCTCCATTATAAGTACATATATGTAGCCTTCATTAGAGGATGTTGCATTTGCTGCATGGTACAGACCCACTGTAACTCACTGCCTGCAGTTCCTAGAAAGGCTGATAAACAGTATCCAGCACCAACTGCTAAGCCTTATTATGCTAACCAGCCAGAAACTGACTCTGTAGTCACCATGGTTGCTCATGGTATGTCTGGAGCACCTAAACACACGAGTATTTTGCCTCCTGACAAAGAATCTAGGCGGCTGAATGTGATGGGCAAACATACATATCCCTCTGCATCATTGAGCCTTACAATTGCAGACTACCAGGCTCACATGATAAAATATCAAAACAACCATTAGAAAACTGCTCGTATTGCAGCCCATGCTTTGCCTGATGACTGCCAAGAGTGAGTTACTTAAAACATTGTCTGCTGGTGCTGAGATTGGCAAACATTTGCTTTCGCTTAGCTCATGATGTCTCTGATGCTTCTGTCAGGGCGGCCACTTCTGGCATTTGCATGAGGAGACATTCTTGACTCAGAGTTGCTGGCTTTGCCACCAGTGTGCAACAGGCAGTATTGAATGCCCCTTTTGGAGGGGAATTGGCTGTATTTTTTGAAGAGGCCCTATGTGGTCTTCACACCGCAAAAATGACTCTAAGTTCTGTAAAGTCCCTGTATTCCAGTCTTGCTAGGGGTTGTGGGAGGGGCTCTTTTTATCTGCCTGCTGCCCAAGATGGCCCTGCCTACCATCAGCAAGGCCATGGGAGGGGAAGTGGCCCTCTGCTGGGTCCCTTCCCCAGATGCCCATACAAAGCACTCAAAGCAGTCTGTTGTAGTGGCATTGCCCCCACAGATTCTGCGTGACACTGCCAGCTACACCCTCACCTCCACTGTTCTCCAGGGGTGGTTGTGGAGGGCAGGATCTTCCTGCATCTGAAACAGTGGCAGGAGATCACCACAGACGAGTGGGTTCAGGAAATAACTGCAAGGGGACATGCTCTAGAGCTGTTAGAAATCCCTCCAGATCATCCTCTGCCTCCTTCCTGATATCCTCCAGGTCACTTGTCCCTTCTAAAGGAAGTAGTTCAGTCATTATTCCAAAATTCTGCTATAGAACCAGTTCTTCCTCGACAGAGAAACCACACTTCCTCGTCCCAAAATGGACAGGGGATCTGCATCTGGATCTGCATCCTCGGTTTGATCTCAGGAATCTCAAATTATACATTGAATATAAAGTTTTGAATGATATCCCTGCAAGCTGTGATTCCTGTTAAGCAAACAGGGGACTGTTTTTGTTCTCTGAACATGAAGGATGCACACCTTCATGTTAAGATCAAGAAATCTCACAGAGAGTACCTCCACTTTATGCTGGAGGGAGAACATTACAAGTTCAGAGTATTTCCCTTTAACTTGTCTTATGCACCAAGGATATTTACCAAATGCTCGGCAGTAGTGGCAGCATCCTTTCAAAGGGAGGCTTGTATGTGTTCTCCTGCCTGGTCAACTGGCTTCTGAAGCCCAGCTCCAAGGAAGCTCTGCAGCATACTCTGTCTCAGACATGTCAGTTGTTCTGTGACTTGGGGATCACAGTGAATGTGGTTTTGACTCCCTACCAAAGACCGCAGTACATAAGAGCAGTCATGAACGTAGACAAGGGGTATGCACTCCTGCCTCAGGGCAGAGCATACAGTCTTTTTTTTTTTGTAAATTATTTTTCCCTCCTGTCACCGCTGGCTGGGGCTCCTTCAGTCAACCTGCCTGTTCCCCTCCTACCGAGATCCTCCCAGCTGCACCTGCACCTCGATCTCTCGTTCACCCGCAACACACCCATGGTGCAATCTCCCCACCCCCCAGAATTTATCCCCTGGAGTGGGGCTGCCTTCTGCTCCTCGGTGCTTTCTTCTGGTGCTCCTCGGGCGGAGGTGACAGCGAGATGAGGTCCAATGGTCAGGGTCTGCTGATAGAGCTGGGGACAGGTGATGTCTACCCCCCAGCCAACAGGTGTTTTTCCTGTGTTCGTGAACATACACCCCCCCCCCCAGGAGCCCAGATGTGCAGTGACATCCAGTGTGACCGGGTGCACTCCCGCTCCCTTCCCGCAGATGTCTACCGAGGCTCCTCCCCTATGCCAGTGTGATCCCCTGGCTGTTGCGCTCCCAGCCTCCACTCTCCACCCACCATTCCCCAGGAGAGGAGAGCAGTCCTCCGGATGCTTCATCCTCTCCTCCCCCACCGACCCTTGATGGCCTGAACTCACTCCTGAACTCGGGTCACTGGCGTGGCGTGAGGCGTGGCATCCAGTGCCTCAACCCTCAGCGCCCCCGGCCAGCAGAGCAGACAGTCTGATTGCACAGGCGCAGTTGGTATACAGGAGTCATTATGTCACTGAGAACAATGTTACGTCTCATGGGTCTCATGGCTATAGCCATAGTAACTGTGCAACTGGCAGGTCGTCATATGAGAATCCCTCAGTGGACTCTCAGAATCTAGTGTGATCAACTGACAGACAAGTGGGACCAAATGGATCTAGTCACATCTCCGCTTTGCAGAGCATTACTATGGTGGCTGAATCGTGAAAACTTACTGAAGGCTGTTCCATTCCTTGTACCATCTCCTGTACAGATCCTCACAACAGATGTCTCATGCTATGTCTGTGGTGCTCATCTCGGTCCTTAACAGATTTAGGGGTCATGGATCAAGGTGGAGGCCAAGCTGTTTGTAAATGTCCTGGAAATGAGGGCTATCCTGTACAGCCTCCTGGCATTTCAGAATCATCTCTGTTCAGGTCCTTTGTTAATCCACACAGACAATGCTAGTGTGATGAATTACAGCAACAAACAGTGGGGTACTCACTCCCATCCCTTATGCAGGGGAGCAATGAGAATATGGTACTGGATTTTTCTCATGGCCTACAACTATCAGCCATGCATCTCTCAGGCCTTTAAATTGTCTTGGAAGACAGGCTAAGCAGGTCACAATCCAGGATTCATGACTGGTAACTGCTGACCTCCATGGTAAATGACCTCGTTGCAAGATCGGGTCATCCAGAGTCGGACCTTTCTGCATCCCGACACCACACAAAACTGCTGTATTTCTGCTCACTTGCTTCAGGGCCTGGAGTTTTTGGGCAAGACGCATTGCCCCTCTCTTGGAAACTGAGATTCCTATATGCATCTCCCCTAGTTCCTTTAATGCAGAAGGTCCTGCTCATCCTTATTGCCCCATTATGGCCTTGCCAAATGTGGTTTAGACTTCTGTAGCAGTTGGCAGTGGAGCCTCATGTATCTCGGCCTCTATGTCAGGGTCTGCTGTCTGCATGCATGGCTCCTAAAGACATAGCCATTGCACATGTTGGGGCATCTCCTAAGGTTGCTGATGTGCTGGTTGTGGCTAGAAAGTCTTCTACCAACCATTTTTATTTTTTGAAATGGAAGTGTTTCACTTTGTGGGCTGCTTCTAGGAATGTGGACCCTTTTACATGTCCTGTAAATGCTGTGCTGGAATACTTGCTGTCCTCGTCTGGCTTCCAGTATTCCTCACTTAAGGTGCATTTGGCTGATATATCAGCTTTCCAGGCCACTACTGATGATCGTACGGTTGCCCAGTTACAGTGTTGAGTACGTTACTTTTTCTATTACTTTCTGTTACTTTTGGAAACTTGTTCCAGAAAGCTCTGTGCAGTCACTAGCAAGGATGGAGAAGTACTGGAAAAAGTAATGCACCTTACAGTTACAATTACTTATGTCTTTTTATACAATAGTAATACATAACTTTAACTGATTACATTTATTTGAAAGTAACTAGTAACTAACCTATTACTTTCAAATAAATGTCATATGATATCGTCTTTTATTATTTTTGTATTGTTTTTGTACAAAAAGAAATAAGTAACTGTAACTGTCAGGTGTTTTACTTTTTCTAGTACTTCTCCGTCCTTGCTAGTGACTGCACAGAGCTTCCTGGATCACGTTTCTAAGAGTAGTAGAAAGTAATAGAAAAAGTAGCTTACCCAACACTACCCAGTTAGAGGTATTCTGCACATTTCTGAGAGGTATTCTCTACATAACACTTCCTAGCTGTAATCCAGTCCCACCTTGGCACTTGAATTTTGTACTTGATAAAATGACATTGGCTCCTTTTGAGCTGGTTGTGAGTTGTGGCCTACGTTTTCTGTCACGGAAAATGTTATTTTCACTTGCAGTGACTTCTGCTTGAAGGATTTCCAAGCTTCAGGCTTTAATGTGTGAGCATCCTTATTTGATTTTTCACAAAGTCAGAATCACTTTGTGTACAAATCCCAAGTTTGTACTGAAGAGGGTATCTGAATTTACAATGAATCAAAGGATGCACCCTCCTGTTTATTACTCTGAAAATGCCAGTCAGAGTGAGGCACTGCTCCGTACTTTGGATTCACACAGAATACTACAGTACTGAAAGAGGTTAGAGAAAAAGTCCCAAAGATAATTTCCCGGGCAGCCTAAGATAACACTGGTCTGGAGACCGACCCAGCATATTATGGAACACTGGCCATAATGAGAGGTAAACTTATTCCATAGCAGCTGCTTAAAAAAAAATGCCAGGAGAGACAAAAAAACAGCTTGAGACACAGATGCAACAGCTAGACATTCAGTTGCAGCTGCTCAATAAACAGAGGGGGATGGACCTTCAGAAGCTCAAAAAGGAATTCTGTTCTCTGCTATAGTTATGGTGTAGATTTGAACCTTAAATAGTTCAGACACCGCTGTTATGAAGGGGCCCCAGGGCACTAAAATTGTTAGCCTGCACACTAAAGGCAAGAAAGGCCAGGGCACACATAACCAAGGTAACTTATCTGGGAACAGGGGAATACGTGACTGTGAGAGAGGGCATTATGAGGGCATTTAACCAACATTATGAGGGTTTGTATGGTATAAAAGAATGGACTTCACAAACTCATCTGAATGAATACTCACAGTGTCTTAATCTTCCACAAGTCACACTGGGACACAGCAAGGCCCTTTGTGCACCAATCTCAGGAGAAGAAATTACATTAGCCAAAACTAATAGCGAAATGGGAAAAGTGCCCAGGTTCCCAGCAGAATTGTATAACCCATTCTCGAAAGAAACGGTACCATTGCCGAACACAGTGTGGCTTTCACAGAGGGAGGTCACTTGCCACCGTCATGGAACCAGGCTGTGATTTCGGTGATCCCCAAGCCCAGAAAGGACCTTACTTTATGTCCATCCCATTTCAGTTCTAAATGTGGACTATATAAGTTCCTGACTTCTATTTTTACCAACCATTTTGAGGGACTGATACCACATTTAGTCAGTCTGGATCAAACTGGTTTTGTAATGGGTGTCAGTCTGCTGATAATGTGAGAAAAACTGTGCACATTACTGACCACCTGAACCATACCATATTACCAGCAATAATTATGATTACTGATGCCAAAAAGGCTTTTGATTAGGCCAGTTGGTCCTATCTGTATAGGGTCCTTGCTGGGTTTGGGTTTTCACCACAGTTTATGGAGCAAGTATAGACCTTGTATAGGGAAC
This sequence comes from Neoceratodus forsteri, assembly GCA_016271365.2. NCBI lineage: Eukaryota > Metazoa > Chordata > Ceratodontiformes > Ceratodontidae > Neoceratodus > Neoceratodus forsteri. The sequence goes on from CM057452.1 coordinate 1,577,306,546, forward strand.
CCGGAGCCTGTGTGCAAGCCAGTGGACACTTATCCCAGAGCTTTGCCCTAGGCTATGGCAATAAACAAGGGTCTCCCCTTTTAGTGGTCTTATTTGCACTGAATGTAGAACCCTTAGCCCAAAGGATCCAGATGGGCCTGAACATACATGGAGTTAGGGTGGGGTAGCAGGTACACAAAATGTCTCCATATGCTGATGACATATTGCTGTACTTCACGCAGCCAGAGTCCTCTTTGCACCAGGTGATATCCTGTGTGGAGGGATTCTCTGCCATATCATGGTATATTTAAATTCTACAAAAAACGAGGTCCTCACCTTTAACTATTTCCCCTCCAGGGCATTGCAAGTCCAGTTCTCTATGAGATGGACCCTCCTGAAATTAAAATATCTGAGCATCTTTCTGTGCAATACAGATGCACCTTAGTACCAAGATAATTGCATCTGAATTATCTGCCAGCTAATTGAGGATATGAAAAGGTGGTCCCTCCTCCTTTTCTTGCTATATGCCAGAATACATGTCATAAAAATGAATGCACTCCCCAGATACCTATATGTTTTTCAGTGTGCCCATGTCCGTTTAACTAAAAACTGTCTGGGAGATATGCAGAAGCAAATTTTTAAATTTATATGGGCCAGTGCCGAATCCTGGGACAGGAGCAATTTCCTTTTTTAGCCAAAAAGTCCTGGGAGGCTTGAGCTGTCCTGACGTTCGAGGATTACTGGATAGCAGCCCAAAGCATTGGTGCACTAGTGTGGGATGCTCCGCAATATCAGGCAGACTGGAAGACTGTAGAGGGAGAGCGAGACAGCAGAACATAAACCCCTCACAGCCCTCCTGTATGACCAAACCGCTGTTAGGGAAATAAATAAATCTCCTTACACAGCCTTAGAAGTGATAGTTTATGGCATGGGAGCAATTTACTAAATACCCACAAGCAGAAGAACAAATGAGCATGTATACCTGGCTAATATGGAACCATGAGTCTGTCCCCCCCGAACAGTTTAGACCCCTGCAGCTTCACACCTTATCCATCAATAGGAACACGAAGCAGGTTTCACCCTAGCAGACCAGAAATGATGTGGGTTATGGGAGGGTTTGTTTAAAGCCTCCTCATCTCCGAGATGGCATGAATGTGCCTGGAAAATTAAAACCTGATATGTTCTCACCCCCACAAGGCTAGCTGTTACTCAGTAAGAAGTCTGCGGCCTCACACCTCATCCATATATGGGAACACGAAGCAGGTTTCACCCTAGCAGAGAATAAATGGTGTAGGATATGGGAGGGTTCATTTAAAACTTCCTCATCTCTGAGATGGCATGAATGTTCCTGGAAAATTAAAACCTGATATTTTCACACACACCCCCCCCCCACAAGGCTAGCTAAATGGTACCAGACAATCACCTCTGCATGTTTGAGACAATGTGGGGAAACTCAAGCTACACATATATTTTATACATTCCCAGCCTGAAGACCCTTCCGGGAAGGATCATTCAGAGACTGAAAACCCTTTTTTCTATATCAGTACTGCTGAGTTTCCAGAACCTGGTATTAGGGCTCCCACCCCTGACAATAAAGGGAGTGAGTTCCCTCTATACAGTGGCTCAGCAGGTTGCACACTCGCCTCTGAGGCTGGAAGTTCAGAAGGCTGTGGGTTCTATTCCCACTCCAGGCACTTGGATTAAAATCCTAATACTGGCACTGTAGTGCAGCATGAGGGGGGTGCTACACTCCTGGGGTGCTGTCTTTCGGATGAGACGTTAAACTGATGTCCCATCTGCTTGTTCTGGTGGTAGTTCAGTTGGATGTTAAAGATCCCATGGCAAATCTCGAAAAGAGTAAGGGAATTTTTTTATTCAAAACTTCAAAAAATCATAATACAGTATAAGCATAACTCAGAACATAGACTTTAAAGAAAAATGAGTATTCATTCATACACCCCCTTCTAGAATAGTAAATCATATTCCAGATATAAAATGAAACAAAAACTCTAACAAAGAAAAATATATATTAATTCATGTAGGTCATATAATCGCCCCACCCCTAAGAGTAGGGGAATTTTTATTTCATCTTTAGAATAAATATACAAACCGTGTTATTAAGTACATGAAAATACAATATATAAACAGATCTTTAAAAAAAATAAAATAAGTATTACATCGTACATTCGTATTTGAACTTTAAATCATAAATTGACAAAACCTGTACAATGAAAAAGACCTTAAAAAAATATATAAAGGCAGACTACCCTATCTGTCAAATGTTATCCATTTTCAATAAAATCAAAACTCATAAGTAAAAAACACTAAAACAGCTTATGGATAATCGTGCATTAACTCCCTCCCCCCCCCAAAAGAGATGGGAAAATCTCTCAAAACAACAACCAGGTAATATCACAATACATGAAAAAATCACAACATTCCCTTACAAATCAGGAGCATAAAAAACAAAAGGAAAATCTCAGTAAACTCCCTACCCACCTTCCCACTACCAAAAAAGGGGGGACATTTTACCTTAAATTAAAAGAAAATATTTAAGCCCCCCAAGAGTAGGGGAATTTTTCTCAGTTTTCTAAAGATCACAGTGTAAAGACTCCATATCCTACCTAGAACCCAAATAAGTCCACTTATATAGCCCTGTATAAAAAAAAAAAAAAGTTATGCCTACAAATTCTGTTTTAACCATTCGAACTTGTGCCAGTATGTCATCCATTTACCCCATAACATGGTGTTAAATTCAGTGTTGGGTAAATGTTTTAAGTCATTCACAATAATAGTGAACAATTCCACCAGAGGGATCTCTTGTTACTAGAGAAAACATCTGCATCGGATAATCCATATCAAGTGTCGACAGTGCATCATGAAGATACGCATGGTGCTAAAATCATAATTGTGTCCTGTAACAGGAAATATTCCGTAATAAAGTTTGTATGGTTCAAGAGGAAGGAAAGTCCCCACTTTCCTTTTCTCTTTTACCAGGTCCCAAAATTCTGTAATGTAGAGGCACATAAAATGCAAGTGATCCATTGTTTCAATCTGAATCATACAACAGGCTCTAGGGCAGTATCTGTCTTGAAAGGTGACCTGCAAACTTATGCCTGCTGCCCACTTCCGTCCCACATACCTTTGTTAGCAGCGGCGGGAGTCAGACGCTGCTTTCGGGAACATTTTCTTAATATTTCTCATGTTTTAAAATCCTGCAGAAAAGTTTTGTTGAATCACGAAGTGGTGTCTGTGTCCCGATTGAAGGGCATGTTTACATGGGTATTCCCCAGTTTTGTGACATTTCAAACACCATAGGTCTCTATGGAGCAGCAGGAGGGCTTAAAATGCTTATTTTATTACTTTCAAGGGGTCTCGATGCTTAAATTAGTATCTACAGCAATGGTCTGTTACGGTGTTGCTGTAGATATTAATGTAAGCATCAAGACTCCCTCAAAAGTGATGAAATAAGCATTTTAAGCCCCCCTCCCTTGCTGCTCCGTAGAGACCTATGGTGTTTGAAACGTCACAGAACTGGGTGGAATACCCAGGTAAACTTGCACCCGCTCGATCGGGACACAGCCACCACTTCCATATTCACTGAAAGGTTTCAGCAGGATTTTAAAACATGAGAAATATTTAGAAAATGCTCCCGAAAGCAGCCCCAGACTCCCTCCACCGCTAACAAAGGGTATGTGGGACGGGAGCGGGCTGCAGGCATAAGTTTGCAGGTCATCTTGATGCTCTTTGTGTTTCTGGTTGCCCTTTACATTTATTTTGCTGTGTATCCCCAACCAGACTACATCCCATCTTTTTTCCGGGATTCTTTCAATAGTAGTGCTGATAGACAGTCCTGATGTGCTTTAGAGAACCAAGAAAAGGGATGCTCCTCAAAACATCCTAACAATATATGAGCGTACAACAATATCCTAGGCAATATTAACACCATGGTAAAATCAATATTACATTTTTTATATTATCAGAAACCCCTTCCCACATCTAGGTCTAAAGGAGCGTTTATTTTTACGCTTAAAATTTCCTCCCTGCCACTCTTTAAGGATGCCCTTTATAGATACGGCATTCCATTGTGTCCAAGCATGTATACCACCTTTTATAACTGGGATAATGTTCGTGTACAAAAAAGTCGTAAAAAAATGTTTTATGGGATGTGGTATATTAACTCCCCCTTCTTTAATATCATTATAAAGTACATTTTGCTTAATGGGGTTCAGCCTACTACCCCAAAAGCAGGAGAAAAAACACCCCAATACCCTGGTTTCTAGTGTTTTCGGTATGGGAAAAACATAGCTTAAAAACAAAAAACACCGGCACCGGCATCAAAAAGGTTTTAATCATATGGATCCTCTTCCATTTACAGGTTCACCAAGAGTTCCAGCGGGTCACTTTTTCTTTCCCTTTAATCAGTCTCTGTTTCCATTTATACTGAGCCATATCTTCTACCGCAAAATAAACTTCCAAAATTTTGCAAGGTGTAGTGGAAGTCCATGTCCCCGACACCTCTATATCACTTTGTTGGAGTCTTGAATGCTAAAACATATGCTTTTCATCATATTTAGTTTAGTTCCCATCTTAGTAAACAGGGCTTTTAATAAACTACACACCAATGAGCCGACTGTCAGTTTATTATTAGAGATATAGATCATCTGCATAAGCTATAATTTTTATTTCTGAAATTGTGTCAAGGGTGATCCCTTTAATAAGGGGGATGCCTGCATAATTCGTACTATCTGATCTAAAGTTAAAATGTAACGTAATGGGCTTAAAGGGCAGCCTTGTCGCACCCCTCTATCGATACTGTATCTGTTTCCCATTCTATCATTTTCATATGGTTTGACACATGCCAGTGCATAGCACATTTGTATCCAGTGTACAAAATCCAAAGGTATAGCATATGCCAGCATGCAGTGCTATAAGAATTCATGTGAAATCCTGTCAAAGGCTTTGGCCTGATCCAAGCTGTTAACAAAACCTGGGGTCCTGGTCTGGGTCCTCCCCTTCCCTCCAGTGATGTTATTTCTCTTAGTAAAATTAAGGCATTTGTAATTTTCTTCCCAGGGACTGAGCTGAATTGGTTAGAATGAATTAAATCCTCCAATACTTTTGATAATCTATTAAAGTCAGTATTCAGTAGGGTTATGGGATGCCAATTGCTGATGTCCAAGGGTGTGTCTGTTTTATATAAAAAAAATCATAAGGCCCTCGTACATTTGGGTAGGTAGGTTGTCATCTGTTTTAAATGAATTATAGATAGCTAATAATTCCTCAGGCATCAATTTCCACAACACTTTATAAAGCTCTCCCAGTAGGCCATCTGAACCTGGAGACACCTCATTTTGTAAGGTTTGAATTACCACTTGTAGTTCTGAAGCTGTAAAGGGGGGCTGTTGATTGCAATGATTTGGGAAGAACTTAATGACAGTAAATTAGCTGCTTGTAATAAATATTCCATGAACTTTTGGTCTGGTGACGGCATTCCGAAGATTTGCCATATGTGTGATTCCAAATATCCCATGATACCCTTATTATCCGAAAATACCTCCCCCTGTGGTGAGACTATCTGGACAGATTGTTTCTTTAACACATTATTCTGACAATCTTAAAAAGGGTTGGTATGTTCCTTCTTTCCCTTTGTTCCAAAGGTTTGTTCCTTCTCTAAAGATTTTAGCCTATCATACTGATACCGAATCATTTCCGGTTTTACCAACTATATCTCTATAGTTAAATTAACGTCTGTTCTGTTTTGTCTGGAAATTAGAGACTGTAAGTAATTCCGAAGATCCATATATTTATGATATGCTGTCCTAGACTTCAATAAAGATTTCTTTTGGAAGAAGGCAGTAAAACAAAGCTTTACATCCTCCCACCACTGACTAACCGTGTCATATAGGATTAGAGTGGATTTCCTATCTTCTACATACGCCAGCTCCTGTTTTATGGTGGGATCTACTGTTAGACTGGTATTCAGTCTCTAAAAGCTGTCACCAGCCTCCCTGGGTGGTAAAGACGACACACAAACCCCAAGGAGTGTATGGTCTGATGTTTCAGTAGGAATATTCATACTGGAGAGCACAGGCAATGATTTCTTAACAAAAATAAAATCTATCCTGGATGAAAGTGCACCCTTGTAAAAGGTAGGTTTATGTGCAGTCCTCTTTAAAGTGACCGAATCTATTAAAGCAGCCTGAGACAGCATTTTGTGCAAAAAGGAGCTATCACAGTAAACTTTGTGGTGCACTGTAGATTTACTCTATGGTTTCAAATTAATATTGAAATCCCCACCTCAAAAAATCTGCCTGCTCGTACATAAAAGGGGTTGAATTTTCGTCACTAGTTCTGTCCTACCCATCTTTGTCTGGGGCCCATATATGTTTATTAGCCTGCATGGCAGGTCATGTAGTACTACATCAATAAAGCATGCCCTGGTTCAGCCTCCAGCATTCTATGAGCTACCACGTTTGGAGTGGTAAAACAGAAACCCACCCCACAGCAAACTTCCATTCCAGTGAACCAATAAGAAGTCCCCCAGTGCCACTCCTTAGAGGCCACTTGTAACTTATTCACAGAATGTAAACGAGTGTCCTGTAAGAAACACATCAAACAATAGCTGTTGCAGTTCAGCAAAGGTAGCAGTCCATTTCGTGGATGACTTTATACTATTCAAGTTAAGGCTTGACAGACTAAAGGATGGGATCTCATGCGGGTTATTGTTTTTTTTTTTTTTTTTACACTCAATCTGGTGATCTGTTTCTTCCTCCCTGGAAGTTTATCGTGCGAAGGTAAAGGAGCCTGTGAATCTGCCAGCAATATGTTTTGTGTGAGTTGGGAAGGGACATCCAGTTCCCTTTCTTCCACTCAGTCTCCCCAAGACTGAAAGGCTGCAAATCTGTTCTGTAAAGGTAGAGGTGATTCAAATGCCTGAACTGTTTCCATAGGTGGGGGTTCCTGAGAATTTCCATTCCCAGTGGAATCTTTCTGGTCCAAATTCGTAAGCTCCAGCCAGTCAACAGGTGTTGTAAATGGGGGGGGGGGGATGAGTTGTCCTGCTCTGTCTCCAATTCTGGGACCATTTTTTTTGGGAAGAGAAATGAAGAGTTCGTCACGGTCAACATTCTTATGTGGTGTAGGGTCTTCTCCCTTTTGAATGCTAGAGCTGTCATGAAAGATGGGGTCATGTTGGTCTACCCCTTCTGTTTGTGGTATAATCTGTCGATTCTGCAGATTCTGCACAGGATGGGGTCAGAATGAAGGGCCCGGGTGTGATAAAGCCCCAAGTTCAGATCTGGTAAAAGCCCCAATTCCTGTGCTGCATCCCCTGCCCCTCTGTCTCACTGGGCAGGCCTGCCTCCTCTGTTCCCCTTCAGAGTGTCAAACAGATTTTTTCACTTAATGCTAATAGTAATCTTGTTCTGTACCATCATCCGAATTATGGGCCGCCCATGGGCACAAGCTAAACGAGTGCTCGTCATCACCACACAGATTGCATACTGGGGATGCTGAGCATCGGGTTGCCGTGTGACCCAGTACCCCACATTGAAAACATTTTATTTGATCACAATCCATGTTAAAATGTTCTAAAGATCCACATCTATAGCAGCTTTTAGGTTGTCCGGGGTTAAAAACAATTCCTCTGTCCCTTCCTAAGAAAAAACAGCGTGACAAGTGTTGAATGCCCTTTTCCGTTTGCTTTAATTGGACCCGAAATGTCCAACCCCCAGTTCAAAACCATTATCATCCATAATTGGGTTGGGTCTCCCAAAAGTGGTGCATAGTTTATCCAGACAAAAAAATCACATAATTGACATTAAAAATCTCTTCATTACGAAAGAGGACAGTTACAGTTTAATCATGGTTTTTGTGATGTGGATTGCTATGAAGTTTTTCCATAATACACTGTCTCTAACCTCATAATACAATCTCCAAAATGTATCCAGTAAAGCTGCTGTACAAAAGATAATGTCATAACTGCTGTTCCCTGGGAAGTGGATTAATGCATAAACCTCTGTGGGCATAAATCTGAGAGCCTCTTTGCTAAGGTGTGTCCCTATCCAGAGTCTGTCTGGGGACATAGGAGTCAATCCCTTGTATTTCAGGTGGACCGCAAACCTGCATTTGGCCGCCTCTATAGATTTCTGAAATAGTCCAGCATATGACTTTTTAGTTTTCTAATATCATGCTCTCTTGAATCTTCCCCAGCTCTGTCTGCCTCAGTTGTATCAAAAATAAGATCATTACCTGATAACTGTGTGGCTGTCACCCCTTCTTCTCCTCCTAGATCAAAGGAATGATACAACACTGAAGAGGCCAGAGGTTCTTCTTAATAAATTCGTTGGGGGCCCTGTCTCAGCAGGGCGGGTGGCATCTGGCGCAGCGACTTTCTTGCTCGCCTGTCCTTCAGTTCGTGCAGCTGCCGCATCTGTACTGTTCCGACTCGCATCAAGTGGAGGTGGTGGAAAAACACATGCTATTGCTGTTTCAGGTATGATTCCCACTACCGTTCTCTCCGGTGTCCCTGGGATGGGAATAGCTGGGTTTGGGACCCATTGATTCTTTTGGAACACCCATCCTGCTTGCTGCAACGCTGCTCCAGGTGTCCAGTCTGATGGGGTGCCACTCAAGTCTATATTATCCAGAAGGCAAGGTGTCTCCATCTATAAATCAGTCCCAAGTGGAGCCCCGGGTAAAGTAACCTGCCCGTTCCCACAGGTAAGCGTTTACTGTTTTCCTGCATTGCGTTCGCCATCAATTGTTTCTATTTCTTTAATTCATCATCCAGTTTGGATTTATTTACCTTGTTGTCCATCTCTGCTGCTGATATCATTTCCAAGAGCTGCGCTTTCTTTTTCTTTATGTCAGTTTTCAAACGTTCTTCTGCCATAGCAGTATCCATATCGACAAATAACTGGTGAGCTTCAGGATGTAAAAAATTATCGGCAATGGTTTTATCACATGTAGACTGCTCGACTTCCATTCCTTCAGCGATATCACTGCTCCTTTGTATTGGTACCAGACCATGAACACGTGGTGTCTCCATAGCTTCTGGATCACAACCTTCCCCTGTTGTAGCTTGGTCCTGACTGGGATCCTGCATCCTCCTGCAGAGCAACAGCACCCCCTGCAAAAAGAGTAGGAAAATCACTCTGGTGTCATGGCCAAATTTCCCCCATTCACTTAAAATACCACTAACAGCTTAAAATCTGTTTCAGTTCGCCTCCAGCTGTATCCCCCCGCGGGACGAAGCTGAAAATAGGCAAAAATTGTCTAGTCCTCCTTCCCAGTCAACAAAAACTAAAATAAAAAAAAAATACATTGTACATGAGTATTGCAGTAATAGGTATGGCAGTAACTAGGAAATGGTTACAGGCGGAACCCTCCCAGTTAGCGAAGTGGAGGAATATAGCTGAAGACGTAGCTCAAATGGAGAGGCTAACATATCAGGTACAAGACAGCACAGACGAATACATTGAAAGGTGGACTAGATGGACCATAACTGAAGTAGACAGACAAGAAAAGGATGAAAATGACAATGAAAAACAACGAAAATACCCCACAATGTACAAAAAAGAGCAAGGCCCACAGGGAAATCATGGAGACCAATTGGTTTTCTTTTCTTTGCTGAGTATGCCGTGGAAAGAGGACACCCACCCCCGCCAAAAAAGACCGAACAAGTACTCTGCTTATATATTGTACTTTACAGTAGCCTTGTATAATTATAGCAATAGTATAAATATTGTTTATTGTTTTATAGTTTTTAAGTTACAAGGACTGCTTACTTTAAAACAAAAAAATGGAATGGAATGCAGTGTTTACCCCAGCTGAATGTGTTGCACCTCATGCCTATTTTTAAGTTGTATGTATTGTCGACCTGTATCATAACCTGGTATGTACGTGTGTTTATTTTTCCTTAATAAAGTCAGTATAAAGAAAGAATACTGTGATATTGTGTTACTTGCACCAAAAACTGCAGAAAGCACTCTCAACTTATTGTTTTGTTCACCCCTGGGAAAAAGGGTGCCTGTGTGTCTTAAGACTGCGCATATTTTTTATTTATTTAGTTTTTGTTGACTAAGTGCACTAAACAAATTCTGCCTATTTTCAGGCACAGTCTGGGGGAAGGGGATACAGATGAATGCCAACTGACCAGCTGTTGGTGGTATTTTTAGTGAATGGCTGACACAGTGTATTACCTTGTAGGAAGTAAGAAACATTTTTGTGGTGTTCGAGATCATTCCACAAGGGGTATGGCCACTTCTTTTTCTGTTTCCAAAATGTTCCTGCAGCTGACAGATGTGCTGCAGTCACATGGGGCACTCTCCACACCTTCACTAAACATTACAGCCTGGACACGGTCTTTGTAGATGTGCTGGCTTTGGGCTTGTTTTATTGCAAAGCCTTCATTAGCCCAGCTTTGCATGGTACTGCTTGGGAATCATTCTAAATGTGTGGCTTAATAGTGGAGATATTCTTGAAGAAGATACAATAGTTACGTAAGAACTTTCAAGAGAGTCTCCTCCATAGGGCTGTGCCGACCCTCCTTCCCCCTTGTGCTTCAGTGGGGGTTATATCAGATGCTGTGCCTACAGCCTGCTCCATCCATCCTGAATCCAGCCTCATGCCTCTCCTTGTATGCCTAATGCTGGTATTAGCCCCTGGTTCCCTCCAGCTGGAGGTCCTCTGAAGCTAACCTCTGGTGGGGAACTGAGGAGTGATAGGATTGCCTATGTTTATATACCTGTAGCTGTAGCACGTCATCGTGGGTGGTCCTGGCTAGCAAAAGTTTCCGTATGATCCAAACCCTGATGGTTATAGTTCTAAGGGTGTGGCCTAATGGAGGAGACTTTCTCGAAGATCTACCCCAGAATTCTAAAAGAACTAAGGGGAGAACTAGTGACACCACTTAACTACCCCTTTTAGCAAATCATGAGAGGAGGGGCATGGTATCTAAGGACTGGAGGAGGGCGGATGTGACTCCCCTTCACAAAAGTGGGAGCAAGGCAGAGGCAGGAAACTACAGACCTATTAGTTTGACCTCTGTGGTAGGGAAAAGGATGGAATCACTTCTGAAAGAAAGAAAGAATAGTTGAGTACCTAGAGGCCAGCGGGGGAAAGGACCCAAGGCAGCAAGAATTCACAGTGGGAAGGTCATGTCAGACAAATCTAATAGATGTCTTTGGGTGACCAATGTAGTAGACCAGGGAGGGGCTGTGGACATGGCCTACCTAGAATTTAGCAAGGCATTTGACACACTCCCACACAAAAGATTAATAAATAAGTTAGCCAGCCTGGGAGTGGGTCCCAGGGTGGTAGCCTGGGTAAAAAAATTAGCTGGACAACAGGACACAGAGGGTAATAGTAAACGGAATCCACTCCGAAGAAAGGGGGGTTACTAGCGGGGTACCACAGGGTTCAGTACTGGAGCCGCTCCTCTTCAATGTTTTTATAAGTGACATTGTAGAGAGACTGGAAGAAAAAGTATACCTCTTTGCAGATGACACAGAGATCTGCAACAGGGTTGATACATGGGGGTAGGGTGGTAGAATGAATGAGAAGGGATTTGGCAAGGCTGGAGGAATGGTCAAAAGTATGGCAGCTTAGATTCAATGCAAAGAAGTGCAAAGTTATGCACCTGGGAAACAAAAACCTAGAGGAAGAGTACACAATTGGGGAGTGGGGGGGAGATACTCACAACAACAAAAATGGAAAGGGACCTAGGGGTAGTCATATCAGATTACCTAAAGTAGGCAGGCAATGTGAGAAGGCAGTAAGGAGGGCTGGGGGATACTGGGATGTATAGGGAGAGGCATCACCAGTAGAAAACAGGAGGTTGTTATCCCTCTGTACAGACAGTTGGTGAGACCCCATCTGGAGCACTGCATGCAGTTCTGGAGACCCCATCTCCGCAAGGACACAGACAGGATGGAGGCAGTCCAGAGAAGGGCAACTAAAATGGTGCAGGATCTGCACCAGAAACCATATGAAGAGAAACTAAAGAAGCTTGATATGTATACCCTCGATGAAAAAGGGAGGGACATGATAGAAACTTTCAAGTATCTCAAGGGAATCAACAAGTCCAAGAGGGTAGCATCTTTCAGAAAAAGAGGTGTGCAAGAACAAGGGGGTACAATTTGAAGATAGAGGGGGGACGGCTCAGGGGCAACATGAGGAAGTATTTTTTTCACGGAGAGGGTGATGGACGCATGGAACGGAATCCCTGAGGAGGTAGTGAGGTCAAAATGGATGAATTCCAGAATGCATGGGACAGACATAAGGCAATTATAGTGGGAGGGGTTGGAGGAAGGCTGTTGGTTAACTAGGATCTGCAGCTTATTCAATAGGTAGGGAAATGGGCAGACTGGGTGGGCCAAGCAGTCCTTATGTGCTGTCAAAGTTTGTGTTTCTATGTTACTGTTGCAGTAAGTTCTCATATAATTGTTCTTTTTTTTATTTCGAAAATGACCTTTGAGCAGGATGCTGTTTTTCAAAGGTTCCACGTCAGTAAGAATAAAGCACATACATAAGAAAGCAGTTTACAAGACACGGTATGCAAAACAACAGACAAATGTTTATAGATTACAAGTAATGGTAATGTACGATACAGTATCTGTGGAGGCAGAGAAGCACAGGCTACAAGGCACTGAGCAGTTCCAGATACGTATGCACTGACCAAGGTAGGCAGCCATGATAGATGGCTCTGTCTAGTGGTTGTTGTGGCTGGGTCGAGGTAAAGGATAGGGTGAGTGCCAGAGTAGTATCTGAGTGAGTGGAGGGCGGTGACATGGAGGTCAGGCAGGGCAACAGGGTGGGAGGGAGCGGCACTGCTTGTTAGTGAGTGGGGGGGTATGGGGGGCATGTGGGGGGAGGCAGAGATGAGATTAGGAGATTGTAGTGGTGCCAGTGCAGGAGCAGAATATAGTAACACATGAGAGGGGAAGCTATTTACGCAGGGTCAACCACTGGTGTTCGGTGTATCCAGGAACTGTGAGCGTAAGGACCTAGGATCGTGGGATGCAAGCCTGAGGTGGCTGGAAAAGGGAGGGCAGGAAGAATAGTGGCCAGTGAGATGTGGTGCGGAGGATCAAGCAGGTGCCCTGCATGAGCACCAACTGTAGTCCAGGAAGTGTGTTTTCTCTTCAGATTTGAAAGAGGTGGCTTCTAAGATTTATTAGGTGGGCTGGGATCTCAATTAGCCAGAGCAGAGCGGAGCTCTGTAAGCAAAGGATCAGTTTCAAATAAATTTATAAACATCCTCAACAATATCCCACATAATAAACACATACGAGTTGAATCAGAAGGTGAATTAAGTTGTAGAAGCACTGCCTGTGCATTGCTAGATCCTGTTGAATTTACTTGAAACGTACAGTGCATATGATCCGAAGTCGGGATCATGACAAGATCCCGAACTCAGGAGCCCGACACTAAGATCTTGACTGTGAAAATCCCGACAGTGGGATTTTGTCCACAGCAGAGTTAAGAATCATAAGTAAGGAGGGTGCAGGGGGAGGCAAAGCCCCCCAAAACATGACAGAAAGCCCCCACCATGGGCAAAATCCCACTGTCAGGATTTTCGCGGTCGGGATCTTTGTCTCGGGTTTCTGCATGTCTGGCTCCTCAGTGTCGGGCTCATGTAGTATATCCCCAAAGTCCATTTCATAATTACTGTTAATGAAAAGAATAGATAATTGTACTGTACCTGAAATTACTGGGCCATGTGATGTACTGTTGTACTAGACAGCCTGTAGCCGTCATCCCCCTCCCCATTCCTGGCTGATCTTGGGCAAAGGTTTAAATGGTAGTTGTAATTATAGTATTACTGGTATTTACAAGCCTTCATAAACTTTGAATTAGAGCATAAAACCCAAGCACTAGCCATATGTGGAACTCGTTTACTGGAATTTTATTGTGCACTTCCTGTGCTTACATAGCTCAGTGATGAAGGCACAACCAGCCAGTGCACAAGTACCTCATATGTAATCCAAAATATTGCAGATGCATGTTTTCCGTACTAACCAGTTTAACATTTGAATCTTTTTTTTGCTTTTTCTCTAGTAGTGCTGCTGGTGTACGGTTGACAGTGTAGTAACAGTGAGCTTTGTTGGTTTACTGCCTCCTGGAGGCTCCAAACCTATTGATCCAGTCTCTGTGAAACAGTGCTGTTTCCAAATGCCAGGAACATCATTATTCTCTGCAAATTTTGGTAGCTAATGCTCTCCCAAACATATGTATGTATTATCGTTAGAAATAGCCTGATCACAAAGCAGATGTCGTAAAACTTGCTTTTATTGTACGCCCAACAGCCAAACAATTTACGACTCCGATCTTGTGCTCCCTTTAGATATTTGATCTAGAGCTCCCAATGCTTCAGATTTTTCTGATATACTCTCCCTGCAGATGACCACCTTTGGAGCATTTCTTTGTTCCGCAGGTACTCTCCCTAACTGTCACCCCCAAGTGGCTAGTCTGAGCTGCCTGTACCTCTCTAATCTGGACTCAGACCATCTGGAAGATACATAATCAGCTGATTTTGGCACTGAAAGAACTAACCATAGCCAGCTAGAGACACTGTCTGCCCTCCTCTGTTTTCATGTCCACTTCCAGAGTAGACAGTGCTGCTGACCAGATCCATTTCACCTTTAGCTGAAGTGTCTTGAGTTGACATCCCCTTGACAACTAATTAACCACACCTAGGGTCTTTTCTCAAGTCTTGTACCTGAAGGTGGCTGCTCATAAATTCTGATCTCATCACTTTTAGGGACACTTAGGGCAACAGTGTTTTTTGGCAGTAACGGCTCTTTATCGTCCCAGTCCTGGGGTGGCTGTTCAGCCTTGTCCCCATTCCCCCCTGAGCTGGCCACCACCTCCTCAGGACCTACCTCAGTCACTCAGTTCTCCCACGAATATCTCCTTGTGGAGGGGTTGCAGGGAAGAGGGCCGTCCTCCCCATCCATCCCTGAGGTACATATCCAGAGTGGGCTGAGGCTTGTTCCCAGAGTACAGTGCTGCAATGTTTACCATCAGAAACATGTGCTAGCACCATCCTGATACATCCAGAATATGAATCTGATATTTACATTCAATAGGTAACCTCAACCGAATAGATTTTTCAAAGTTGCGATTGGTGGCCACCTTTCATGCCATGAGTCATTAATTACAAAAATAGCTATAAATGCTGTTTTAGAAATATCCGAGAAAATGTAAATACACTGCGGGCTCACCTTGTACTGACCAGTGGTCCTTAGAAACTCCTACTACTTACCTATGTACCCTCCCCTCCACTCCCATCACGTCCCCTGATGTGTCCACACCTACTTATCCCTCTAGACCCTATCTCTGTCACCCGCTGCTGATTCTTCCTCCTCACCCTCTTATCCTGCAGTCTCCTACCCCCAATGACTGACTCTTACGGATGGTTCTACAGTTGTACCCTCTAGTATTCTGACAGTGTTATACAGCTGCTATCTGGAAGTATCTAAAACTTGTACATAGATGGACTTATCTAGCTATATTCCACCCCCCCCCCCATACATCATCAGCATTGTGACCTCACCGACTGTGACATCACTGCTGCTTAGGAAAAGCCACTCAGCAGCTGCCAGGTCAGTCACATGTCATGTCACTATCAGTGAAATCACAATGCTGATGATGTAGTAGGGGGACTAGAGAGAGATATGTCAGCTGTCAGACTGAGTGTTGTTCCAGACAGCCAGCACAGTATCTTCACCTAGAAAACTTTCTAATGAGCAAAAGGAAAAAAAATACTTCACAAATAGTAAGTTTATACTGACTACTTCTTAAAATGTATATCTTGTTCCTGTCTGTTGTGGTTCCAGTAGCCCTTTAATGCTGCACCAGCTGCACTGCAAACAGTGACAAACTTGGTATACAACTTGCAAAAAGGGATGTACTCTCAAGTCTGCTTAGTCACAAGCAGAAAACAGTAGTAGGCACAGGTACTCAATTCTGTTTGCAAAAACTGTTACCCAAGTGACTCCAAACTCTGCACTTTTCTAACACTTTACCAAGAGGCCCCTTTATAAAGTGTTAGGAGAACACAAATCACTGGAGTTTGCCGTCACTCTGGTGGCAGCTTTTTTTTTTTTTTTTAATAAATAGTGCTGTGCCCGTTATAGATTTATTTTGACGTTTAAATCTAATTTTTGTAACTTGATTTTTTTTGGAGTATCTGTGCATGCCATTCATTTCCACTTGTGGCTATTAGTAGCATTGATGCTTTTGTGTGTTTACCTCAGACGTAACTCTGAAATGTGTTAGGCTAGTGTGTGTTAATGTAATCAACATTCTAAAGCCTACACATCTGCAAAAAAGCCAAGCAATTTTTAACTTGTTAGGTAGTAATATATTTTTCTGCATGTGTCTAATTACCCAGCAGGTAAGACCATAAAAACATAGAATTTGACGGTAGACAACGGAAGGTCGATCAAGTCTACTTGTGCTTTATTGCCTCATCCTACCAACCGACTGCCCTGCAAGGCAGTAGCCCATCCCCACTACCCCACCCTGCAAACCCTTGCTGCACCCCTTGGGAACCATGAGTCCTCTTTGTCTTATCCAACTATGTTTAAACCCATTAAGGGTAGCTTCCCCTACCACTTCTGCCAGCAGACTGTTCCATGGTTCCACCACCTTCTCAGTGAAGTAGAACTTCCTCACGGTTCTCCAAAATTTGCCCCCCAACAACCTCTAGTCATGCATCCTAGTGGCTACGTCCCTGTTTCGTACAAATAGGTACATGCTCACTGTTTATCTTGTTTATACTGTACTCCTGAGAAAATTATGTTTCAGTCGTGGCCCCCACTCCCACCTGGCTTCCAGCAAATTTATTTATTTCGTTTTTGTTTACCGGGTAGGTGCCATAGCCAAAAAATTACTATTTACAGGCACGACCTGAGAGGTTACAAAGGTCACAAGGATACAGGGATAGCAAGGGATACATTGGTTACAGGATACATTATATGTAGTATAACAGTAATACAAGTTTAGGGCTTCTAACCATTCCTCATGGGATCTTCTGCTAGGATCAGCCACTCAAGGGGGCCTACCTGGTTGCCTGATGTCAAATAAAGAAAGTATTTGGTGGATTTTGCTTAGTATAAACAACTCAAGAAAATCTTGTAACTCAGTGGAAGGAAACATTCAAGCCTGTTGGTGAGATTAGATTGACTTGGTCCCAAAGGTTACAAGATGGTTCTCAGTCTTCATAGGTGATCATTCTACTCCCATCAGGCAGTGGCTCATAGGTAATGATTTGCTGAGGTCAAGGGTCTTGTCCTGTAGGACATGACTTGAGGGAGGAGTTCTTAAACTGCCCTCCCTCTGGTTGTTATCCTCCAGGAAAGGCCAGGCTGTGAATTCCTTATTACTACTATAAACTCTTAGGCCCTGTACATACTTATGAGGTGGGTTTTAAACCATTTTTTAAAATGGTTTAATTCTTGCCATGTTAGTGCTGCCACATTGCTGCCTTAACCCAGTTTTTGAAGCGTTTTCAAACCCGCTTCATGTACACACTCTGGAACCTCACAGAGCAATGCCTGCAACCACGCTGTGCATCAGAGGGCTCTGAATAGTGGAGGACCAGCAAAGAACCGGATGAACACGGCAGCGTGTACACACTTGTAAGGGAAATTGTGTTTCACTTTAATTGTTTTTAAACCCTTGCTAAACACTAGGCACCTAGCAGGGTTTAAGCATGTTTTTTAAAAACGGTTTAAATCTCTCTGTAACGTGGTTGCAAACCGTGTTAGTGTTTCTTAAACTGTGTTAAGTCCCTTAACACAGTCTAAGACATCTAGGCCCTGTCCACACGGGTGAATTATGTGTGCTAAAAAACATTTTAAACAACTTAAACCGTGTTAAAGTTGTGTAACACAGTATGTGGCCACACTTGTGTTTGTTTTAAAACGTCTTTTAAAACCATGCTTGATCCCTGCTGACAAGGTAGTCTTGAGCACGGTTTTAAAAATGTTTCATAGTAAGAACGGTTTAGTTTTCCTGTGTGGATGCATTGCAGGTTGTAGCACGGTATTTGTATTCCTCCGAAATCCCATAAGCCCTCTGCATGAAGCAGTGAGAAACGCGGAAGTGCAAAAGATGGCAATTTCGTATAGGTTGAAGTGCTGCAACCAGGGGTGTAGCCAGGAACTTCTGAGCTGCACACCAAGTGGACTCACCGCTACCTGCCCCCCCCTTAGGGTGAGCTACCCCTCCCCCACCGTACATGCCCTCTCAGACGCTAGCATCATTTTCTGTGTTGTATGCCAGCACACCACCAACAGGTGTCAGACTAACAGGCTGGCTTTTGGTTACAATACTGCATTGTGACAAGCCTCTGTACCAGATTGGCCAAGTTACAACGTTGCATTGTGACAAGCCTCTGTACCATATCAAGGTAGCCAGTCCCACAGAGGTCCATTCACACTAGTGTCTTAATCTTGCACTATCCACTGACACAGAAGGCCCACATCCAAGCTCCCACACCAGCCTCTCAAAAGCCCCAAGTCCGAGAACCAAAAGGTTCAGTACCATTACCAGTTTAGATGTAAGCAAGATCCAAATACTCACCCAGTCCACACAACATGCATACCAAATTCAACCGCTGAAAACATACCCACAGTGGAGCAGTTATACCCACTGCAGATAAGTACTTACCCACACAGCAGATCCTGTCCACATTGCAAAGAGGGTTGTGGTAAGCTACATGGTGCTTTGGCTGGTGTTCCGATTTTTGTTCAGTTACATTAACTGAAACCATCGATACCAAAAAAGCCTCATTCCAGGTACAGTATTGTGTATGTACCTGCTCAGGTTCCAAGCCGACTACATGCAAAAGCAAAGACAGTTGCAGAGCTTACAACTACAGTCGTGCACTGCAGCCCAC
Source organism: Neoceratodus forsteri (assembly GCA_016271365.2). Lineage (NCBI taxonomy): Eukaryota > Metazoa > Chordata > Ceratodontiformes > Ceratodontidae > Neoceratodus > Neoceratodus forsteri. Next base: position 1,577,325,438 of record CM057452.1, read on the forward strand.
TCACACCCAAAGTATCCCAAACCCACCACTGCAAGTGGCCACATACCCACAGCAGTGTTTGTTACAAGTAGTGCAAGTAACAGCTGAGCTCTCAGCCACACATTCATGCTCTTCTGCCCACTCACGCCCAAAGTATCCCAAACCCACCACTGCAAGTGGCCACATACCTACAGCAGTGTTACAAGTAGTGTAACAGCTGAGCGCACAGCCACACATTCATGCTTTCCTGCCCACTCACGCCCAAAGTATCCAAAACCCACCACTGCAGGTAGGCATATACCCACAGCAGTATTACATGTAGCGGACGCTGGAGTCACAGCCACACATTTATAGCTTGCCCACTCACATGTAAAGTATCCAAATCCTCCACTGCAAGTGGCCACATACATACATATTGTACTTGTAACACTGCTGTGGGTATGTGGCCACTTGCAGTGGTGGGCTTTGGATACTTTGGGTGTGAGTGGGCAGAAGCGCATGAATCTGTGGCTGTGAGCTCAGCTGTTCACTTGTAACACTGCTGTGGGTATGTGGATACTTGCAGTGGTGGGTTTTGGATACTTTGGGTGTGAGTGGGCAGAAGCGCATGAATGTGTGGCTGTGAGCTCAGCTGTTACCTACAGCAGTGTTACAAGGAACAGCTGGAGCTCACAATTACATGACAGGGGAGGAAGATGCATCGTGTGGCTGTGAGCTCAGCTGTTACCCACAGCAGTGTTACAAGTGAACAGCTGAGCTCACAACCACACATCATGCGCCTCTGCCCACTCACACACCAAAGTATCCAAACCCACCACCACTGCAAGTGGCCACATACATACATATTGTACTTGTAACACTGCTGTGGGTATGTGGCTATTGCAGTGGTGGGTTTTGATACTTTGGGTGTGAGTGGGCAGAAGCACATGAATGTGTGGCTGTGAGCTAGCTGTTACCCACAGCACTGTTACAATTGAACAGCTGAGTTCACAGCCACACATTCATGTGCTTCTGCCCACTCACACGCAAAGTATCCAAAGCCCACCACTGCAAGTGGCCACATACCCACAGCAGTGTTCTGTTACATGAACACTACACAATTTATCAGGTAACTGTAACATTGCGCTCCCTGTTATATGGAGGATCTGGGTAAGCTAGTTGTTGCACTGGTTTTGTTACCTTAACCAAAAGCATTCGCACCAAATAGCCCAATAGCCCCATACCATGCAGTAAGTGTTCATAGTCATCCTATTGGCTTATTTGAGAAGCATCTGTCCTGGCATGGGTCAAAGTCTTTGAGTACCTGTTCCACATCAAGTTCCATGTCTCTGTGTATATGTAAAAGAGCGAGTTCTGTCAGGCGCTGTTCCCCCATGCTGTTTCTGAGCCAGGTCTTCAGCCTCCTCAAGGCACTGAAGGATCTCTCTGCACTTGCCACGCTGACTGGTGTCGTTGCCAAGACTGATAAAACAGCATTAACATTTGGTGTAGAGATTTGCATTCACATCCTGTAATGTCATGAGAATGGTCTCTGGAAGGTCTGCCACAGGAACATCGACCCACTTTTCTTTCCATCTTTCCAGCTGCACCTTAAGTTCCTTCAGGCTGCTGAGGTCAGTCTTGTAGGCACTGTACTCTGCTGCTGTGTTGTTCTCCTGTAGCAAATGCAGTTTGCGTGGTAGAAGATACTGCCCAAGGAACCGTGGCCGGCACTCTATAAGTTTATGCTGTAATTCCGAAATGACATGGTCTAGGAAAGGAATGAAAATGTTGACTCTGAAGTAGTCTTGAGGGCTTGCAGCACTGATGTCGCTTCTCTGCATTTGCGTACCACCTATGGGAGGTACCTCCTCCTGAATGAACGCAGCCTCCGCTAGAGTCAGGATACTCTGATACAGTTCTACAGAGTGACTTTCTGACCTGTCCCGCATTTTCTTCAATACTTGCACAAGGTTGGAGGCCTCTTGTGTTGCTTGTAGGAGGTCAGTGTTGACACACTGCAGATATAGATGAAGAGGTTTCATTCAGGACAAAACATAATCAACTGAATGAAGAGTCACGAGGAAGTTGAATTGCTGGATGCACAGCAGCAATCTGTTCGCTTCACTGTCAAACTCTGCAATTTTCTCAAGCGTACTTGCTACTACCAAAAATTTTGCTTTTAATCTTGATAGAGAATCTGCCTGACTCATCCACCTGGTGTTTCTAGCTGCAGGAATAGTGTACGTCTGATCTGCTGGCTCATCATCGTAGTCGGATGGCAAGTTGTTGAATTCTCTGAGTTCTGCCTGAAAGATGTTACTGCGCTTGTAGGACGACCTGAGTGTCGAGATAATCTTTTTCGTGGCATCGAACATATTGGACACTTGTCGCAAGGAACATGAATGCACAATAGCTGTGTTGAGGCAGTGAGCCTTGCAAACTGTATACACTGTTTCGGGAACAACCTCTGTGATGTGTGCTTACACACTATTGAATTTTCCACTCATTTTACTCCTCTCGTCATACCCTTGTCCGCGCATTAGTTTTGTGTTGATGCCCCAAGCCTTTAAATGCCGCAAGAATAGTTCTGCTAAACCATGGCCAGTTGTATCCATACCTTCAGTGAACTCGACAAAATCTTCATGAAGTTCAGTTGTGCCTGAAAGGTCCTGATGTGCATAGCAAACCGATAAAGAAATCTGCTCCTTGGTTGACACATCTGTTGTTCCATCCGCTATCAAGCTGAACCATTTTGCCTCCCTTACTTTGTTTAGTAATTTTTGGCTGTATTTGCTGACCCATCAATTGAATTGGTTCATTCTGAATTTGTGGGGATGTGTACAGTGCATTCCTTGGAGCCACTTGTAGGTGTTTTTGCAGACTGGAGTCCACTTCTGCGGTGTATTGCAGCAAGCCATGGAAATTTTCGGTATCATCATACTTACCCCGAAGAGCAACGTTGTCTCCCACAGTAGAGAGTGATCTTGATGATTCTGCGTAGAGAGTGAAGAGTATTCTCTGTTACCTTGTTGTTGCGCTGCAGCAGAGAGTGGCTTGCTGTTTTTATCTTCCCAGCACAAACAGAGAGAAACCCTTCCGCTCTCACAACAGCATTTCCATGGTCCTTAGACTTGCTATGCTTCTCCAGAGTCGTCTTTGTATTCAACCAGTCCCTCACTGGTGCAGATACCAGAATGGTGCTAGTACTGGAACTGTTGAACACGAAGTATGGACCACAGAACACGCCATCCAGTACCTTTGAATACCTAGTAAATTTGAAGTCATGCAACACATGACCATTGAAACGCCTGTAACGCTGGCTTGGACCATCTGGACCCATCAGACTACTGGGAAACTAAAATCCTAGAGGCGGTTGCCGCTGATGTTCAAGAATTTCCTTCCACTGAGCATCTGTGAGACGGGATCGATTCATACAGCCGATGTCCTCAGTATTTGGCGGATGCACATCTGGTTCCTGGGAAGTGCTTGGAATCTGGACTGCTTCAGCAGTAGTTGCTTCTTACATGGTCTCCAGTAACTGGGAGTAGACACCTGCTTCCTGCAAATCTTCCATGGTTTCCACTAACTGGAAGTGGACATCGGCTCATGTGAGGCTGTGTATTCTAGAATGTCACCAGCAATCTGTTCTTGTGCAATCACGCATGCAAGGTTATTGGATGTGCAAGTCTCCACACCAATTCCAGGCTGTGGCTCTGTGTTGTGGACCCTGCAAACATAAAGGTCTGCAGTTAGCTGAACTGTTTACCTATCAGAGTTCTGTTTACTCTGTATTTTATGGTGGAATTTCTTACCCAGAGCTAGATGAAGGCCGAGTAAGGAAGGACTGCATCAGCTTTCACATTTGTGCCATTTCCTCCATTCTGGCCCGCTTTGCTTTTCACACCTATGCTCCAGATGGTTGTTTTCTTTTTCCTGCCTCCATTCTGGAAACAGTAAAAACAGTTTACCCCTGCACTACAAGTGGAAGAGGGGACAATATAGAAGTAGTATACAGGAATAAGGGAATGGAAGGGAATGATGAGGCAAATTAAATATGGTCAGATACCTTACCTTAATGCGGCAGTTGGTGCAGTCAAGAAATGGTAAATTGGAATATCTAGCAGTTGACTGAAAACCACTGATGCTTCTGCCTCTGCCCGCAAATCAAACGCTGCGCTTTGCTTTCAGTAACTTGCAGTGTTAATGCTGCTGGCACCTGTCCCGAGTAACCAAGCTGCTTACCTGTCACGGCTGCCACCCCTCAATTGAAAAACAAAACAAAGTACACCTCATTTAACAGCCCATGGGATTGTGTGCAACAAAACATTTTGTGAACTAGCCATTCTTACAATTTCCATCTTGGGAGGCAGAAAGCCACTTTCAGCATTGTGTACGTGGTTACATTCCTTTCTTGCGCAGTAATCTAAATGTGTTTAGTTGTGCTGCACCACATCTTTACTAAAATATCGTGCTCCTGAAGAACCTCTGCCTGAAAGAGCCTTTGTGTGGTGAATTCTGAAACCAGTATTTATAATCTGTTCCGCTGGGCAAGTGACTGCCATTCTACCCATTGCTATGAAGATAATCATACTCTGGTTGCCCAGCATCAGATTCAGTTTGCTTAACAAGTTACATTTGTCTGCAGTGTTCTTTTTACATCATAGCCAAACAGTACAGAGCCTAGGAAATGGGGATGGAAGCAGGGTACACGCTTAAACAAACAAACAAAAAAAAAACATTCAGGAAAACACAAATCCTTCACGACACAGTGGGCTCCAGACTTACTCAGATGCTAGGCAACCAACTGCTGATAATGCAGTTTTACAAAAAAATAGCTATGGTAATTTTATGCTCAGTCTGAGTCTGTTGCCCAGGCAGCATCTGATTTCAGTTTGGTGAGGCCCTATGTGCCAAGTGTTACATGCCTTAAGTATCGCTTCATATTAACATTCCAGCACATCAAAAATGTTAACTGATCACAGATTCAACTACAGAAAGACAATAAAGAGCAAACATACAATTTAACCTGCAAAAACATATGCTTCTCTCTTCAAACTCAGATGCTGGGAAACTGACCCTACCATTTTATAGTTTCACTGCAGTACAATACAAATAGATACTGAGTAAACAGTATAACAGCCAATGGCTACTATTCCAGTAATAGCCATGTAGCTATTAACTTAGGTTGTCCGATTCTGGCATGAATATTGGGCAAATAGTCATTACCCATTAAGACTGAGCTGCCAATGGGTACATACAACTGCAGTTGGTGAGCTTTACATTTCTGAATGAACCACCATGCACACTGTCATTTTGTTTGTGCAATGTTCCAACATACACTATATCCAAAATACAGGCTGAGCAAAGGTGTAGAACCCAGTGTATTCACCCCGAGGGCTTCAGATTCCCAAAGCCTCTCCCGTTTACTTCAGGTGTCTGTGAGAATCGGAACCCCTCTTGGTGAAAAAACTGGCTATACACCTTTGCTTGGCCAGATTCTCTATGCGCTCATGTTGTGCCAGGTGATGTACTAAATCAAAGCTTTATCAATGATCTCTACAATCTCTTTCAGGTCTCCACAAGAGAAGATCAGTTTGTGGTCTGCATGATCAACATGCAGGAAAGAGACCTCCTACCATAAGGTTGATACAGTTACACCCCCCAACCTTTATCATAATAGCAACAATAAAGTTTTATTAAAAGAAACTCCTTTTTCTGTGTGTAATTATTACATCAAATTCTGCCACCTATTGTGGCTCATTCCAGAATGAAGCTGGGACACCCATATGGCAGAAGGACAAACACATAAGCAGCAGGGCCGGATTAAGTGGGGACAAATGGGGCAAATGCCCCAGGCCCCCCTCCATAGACTGTCCCCCCAGTAGTCGGAAGCGAGAGACACATTTAGTAAGTGGACTGGTGGTTTGTAAATCATGCCACCTCCCCCTCGCAGCTTGCTCCCTTAAAAATGCTGTGAAAGCAGCGTGACTTCGGAAGAAGCACATTTGTTAAATAAAATAAAAAAAAACAAATAAGCCCCCTGCCACAGATAGGCCCCCCGGCAAGCCTACATTGCAGATTTCTCTCGTTCCCCCTTCCCTCAGGTGGTACAGTACTGGTAAGGATTTGTAATAAATCATGCCCCGCCCCCGCATGAGTCAAGCATGAATCAACCCCCCAGAGCTTGTCCATAAAACAAAACAAACAAAAAAATGACTTTGAGAGAGGCTTCTTTAATTAAAAGAAAACAAAACACAAGCCCCCTCAGACCCTCCTGTTACAGATAGGCTCTCCTGCAAGCCAACATTGCAGAAGATTTCTTCGTCCTCCCCCACCTTCCTCCTCAGTTATTTGCAGCCTACAGCTAGAGTTGGGTGACTTGCTAGAAAACAAACTGGCACTGTGTGTACAAGAAGTGAAGAAGGCTAACTATGCAAGCACCTTGATCTACCTCCTTGGGATACTGACAGGTTTTCCATTTTGTTGAGTCTGGGACTGGACCTGGACGGTGCAAGTTGCACCAGACCTGGGCTGCTGCTGCATAATACAAGGAGCGCACCAGGACCAGGAGCTTGCATACAATCCATCTGGGCAGCATTTTTAAACCACTCTTTCTTTGCGGTTTTGAGGCTCAGCATGCACTTTGCCAGCGGCAGCACCTGCACTCGTTATCTGTACGCCACGGCCACTCTATCGCTAGCAGCATGATTAATCGATGCACTGTTCTAAACTGCCTGCTGCTGCTAAACTAAGGAGTTTCAAAGGGAGCGCCAAGCAACAGCAGACAGCTTGAGTTCAGTAAGTGGCTTAGAAAGTTGATATCTGTATTTTATTTTTATGCTGAGATAATTGATCTGACCTTGTTCAAAGAAGAGATAAAGGGACGTGCGTGTGTGTGTATACATGCATGGATCCTCTAACTCTGAAATAAATGGAATTAATCATTCCTTTGATATCCCATGAGCAGATAAAGGTATGACATCAGTCTGTTTATTTGGAGTCATAGCATTTGTACATTGGAACTGCACACTTCTGTACAATGGGTACATACAGTAACTTACTGTCGTCTTGGAGTAGGATGCATACCTCTTAGTAAAGCACTGTTTAATTTTGTTTAATTTATTTCCTTAAAATAAACTTGTGATTAAAGAGGTTACTTAAAGATTACTTTGCTTTTCTGAGCGGGTCTAGAGGAGGCGACTTCAATAAAAGCCCAAAACTCACCACAGAACATCTAGACCCCAGAGCATCTGAAGCCTGGCGGTCTTCATGTCTTGTACAGTACAATAAATATAACATTACAGACTATGACAACATGACAGGGTGTTGTGCTTCAAGTTACTTGTTTCTCCTGTGAATAATGGGGGTAGTCTCCCCATACGGTGGTTGTTATGGTTAATAAACAATGTGCTCAGTAAATGTTGCGCGCAAAATTAAACATTTTGGTATGAAAAGTTGGGCGTTTTACATGGCCACCCAAGTCGTGAGTGTCCCAGGCCCACCTAAGGCTTGATCTGCCCCTGATAAGCAGTATGAAAAAAATATTCCCAGAAATTGCGACTTATTACTGGTACAGTTTCTCAGTTTCATGACAGATCATGACCCTGAAAAACCTTAGTGAACCTGAGGCAATCTACTAGCTATGAAGGCAATACTTGCATTTATCTGCGCTGACACATTAGCAAACTCTTATTCATACCCAGTGACTCCTCCCCAGTCCACAGGTTGTTCAGTCCCATTTAAGCAGAATCCACACTGCGAAAGCCACATCTCTTCTGCTCTGCTGCTGTGCCCCATTTCTTTTTTCAGTCACTTCAACAAATGACACTGCTTCAGGCACCGTTGCCATCTCCCATAGCCACAACATTCACGAGCTGCTCACAACTCACACTGGTACAAATGCATAACAAAATGGAGCATATAATAGTAGGTACAATTTTGAATTTAAGACACACACTAGAAGAGAACACCTGATCATACATTAGTTGTGCACTGTTAATCTAATTCTGACCCCAAGCCCCTTACAAAACCTACCCATAAATAAGTAGCTAGTAGAGAGCATAATACACTAGGTATGATTTCACATTTTCCCAAAGAAAATGGAGCAAACAGAAGCCTACCAATGTGTGGTCAATAGTGCGGAGAAATGCAGGTGTTGCCTTTGCCTAGGGGATAGGAGATTGCAACGCAAAAAGTACAGAGGTACAAAAAAACTATTATATGCAGTTCTCTGCTCGACTTACACACCTTTCTCCCTGTTTGACCTCTCACTTGACCTGCAAGCTGTGTTGTGCTGCTATCAATCTATCCTGCTCTGCCACCTCTGTTTCATACCTAGGCTCCAGCAACCAGCTGCTTGGCAGCACCTGAACTTGGCATTAAAAATTACATTTGTCTGTGTTCATTCCCGATAACTTCTGGCACAAGTGTTCTGTCTGATCTATATCATCAATAGGCAACATTCCAAGAGCTAGGTGGGCTACTCTAGTCCTTACACTATACTGCACATCATAGAACATGATTCTTTCCAACAAAGCAGTGACCACAGGACAAAACAAAAGTTGTCTTACCTCCTAGCTCAGTCACTCTTCTATGCAGTTTACTTCCGATTTCACCAATCCCTGCAATGAAGCAAGAAGGTCATTCATTCTAGAACAAAGTCAACCCTGGCACAGTTTGTTCAGCTGCACCATAATTAAGCAATAAGGCATGACAAGGTCTGTGTTGTGTAATAAAGGCACTCCTGGAGTGGGTTGAAGCATGAGGTGAAGCCGAGTGCTTCCACCACCCCAGTAGTGCCTTATTGCAATTATACAATGGCACGATGTTATACAAAATAAAAATCATATTTAAGAAAGGTTTTAGTAGATTTTGTGTGGGGGCCAACGGGGTCTCTATTATATTGTGCAAGTCAGACTTACGCATTTCACTAGCTAGATGGGAGGGGGGGGGAGAAGGTGGTGGAACCATGGGATGCACTGCCCAAGGGATCAGTGGAGGCAGAATCTGGAAGGGTTTAAGAGTGGCTGGGACAAGTATAGGGGGAGAGTGACGCTGATGAAGTGCAACACAAGAGGAACATCTTGGACTAGGGACAGAAAGCCCCAAGGAGGTGGGGGATAGCAAAGTCAGCACCCGGCCAGTATGTTGCTGACCAAGCAGACCCAAAAGACCATTAGGCATCCTCTGCTGGCATTTTAGTATGTTGGTATGTTAAAATGCCCCAGTCCTATCCAGCACCCACTGCAGGCCTACACACAACCAGTATGACCGACCACCACTACCCTGTGTGGTGCTGGTTAAGTAGTGGATGACCAAGAAGTCCATGGGAAGGTTGGTGGTGAAGCTAGGGAAGTTACTGCAGGGGCCATGTGTCAATGGCACAGAACCATGCAGAGAAAAAAAGTACAAACCCTAGTAGACACAAATTATCTTAACTGTTGCTGCATATACTGACAGATTGTGTCAGAAGTCAGCACACTCCCTCTGGGACCAGGGGCACGAGGGTAATACCCATAACTGACAGTGCAGTACACTAGAAAGGTGGAAACCTCTCATCTTCTGTGCATTACATTCCTGCTTTCTCACTGAGGCTGACACCATATGTTAGCCCTCTTTTGGTGTCAGTAGTGGCAGGCATGCCAAGGAGCAAGGTGGGCTGCCAGGAGGTTCCCTCACACGCAAGACACTCTGCCCCAATTTTTCACTGACCGTGGGGCAAGCTTGGACCACCATTTCCATAAAAAAAAAATAAAACACTGCAAGGGTGGTTGTGGCAGTTGTCACTATTCTACATACAGTCTTCTAGAACCTCTATAGACTTTTCAAGTTGGTTTCATTATGAAAAAGAAAAAACCCACAATGCACACATTTCACACAACACTATTATACACTAAAAAATACAGGATGAGCAACTGTATGCACAACCTGTGTTCTAGCACCTCGGGGTTCCGATTCCCATGGACCTCTCAAGCTTTGCTCTAGAGGTCGGAAAGAATCAGAACCCCTCTGTGGCAGAGCACACTGCTTGTGCATAGTTGCCCATCCAGTATTCTCTAGATTTTCCCCAACCTCCACATGTGTGCATCGCTTAACCTCAAAGATAAAAGCTCAGAATTAATGGATTTCCACACCCTGTTTTGCTTACCATTTTCAAGGCAGAAGCCAACTTCTGTCATGCTGGTTTTCCAGTATGAGTACTGTACAAAGTAATATCACTCTGAGCTTTAAATTTCAGCATGGGGTAATATGGATGAGCAGAATCCCAGAATTTGGTTTAGTCAGTCTGCCCCCCATACCAAATTATTTTTTTCATTTGTAATCTTGAGTAAAAATGTGAAATTTATTTTAAAACTCTGCTCACAACTATTGAAATCTGATGATCATTCATAAAGCAGCTTGCACTCTATTATGGAGAGCCACAACAGTCAAGTGGACAAGGCAGTGTCTAGAACAAGTGTGGGTTCAAATTTATTGTATTTGGAAAACCATAGCATTCACATCGCTTTGCCATAGTTAGAGAGGGTAACATAACACCAGCAATACAAATACAGAACTAACTGTCCAGTCAATAAGAAAATAAATAATTAAATTCAAATCAGAACTGCTTGGAAAGTGAAAAGGAAACAATTAATAAGATAGCCAAGTAGTGATTGTCAGCTTGAAAAATTATTCTAAATTGAGGGACACCGTTGGAAGCAGCAGTCCACTTAAGAATGCCCAGTGATCACATCCGGAAATCACAGGTACAACTTGCTTCCGCCAGTTCCCACATAGAAACATAGACTTTGACGGCAGATAAGGACCGCTTGGCCCACCTAGTCTGCCCATTTCCCTACCTAGAGGATAAGCTGCAGATCCTATTTAACCAACAGCCTATTTCTTCCTACCCCCACTAAAACTGCCTTATGTCTGTCCCATGCATTCTTGAATTCTCCCACAGTTTTAGACCCCACAACCTCCTCAGGAAGGCTGTTCCATGCGTCCACCACCCTCTCTGTGAAAACATACTTCCTCACATTGCCCCTGAGCCATCCCCCCTCTATCTACATGAAGAAAAGACTGCCTGCTCTAGTTCCCTTCCCAGTTCACACAGCACTCCTTACACTGCGAGACAGAAAGTGCCTTGTGTAAATGCTCCCCGTTCCCCTTTGATTTTTCTCTGCCTTACCAGGCTGCGTTCAGTTTCTACATTCAGTTTCTATAAATTCCAAAGCTAACTAGGATAAGTGTTCAACCTGTCACCACTCTCATAGCATTCCTGGTTTGTTAACTGACCTGCACCCCCACCCCACATCACATCCACTAGCATGCCTGCCTAACGCTGGCCAGCAGCAACTACTATTTAGTGTCATAAAGGGGAGGATGACATGTGGCGGACCAGCTCCCTTACTATAACAACCAGCAGTCACTATTCAGTGCACCTGTAGGGTAGTTTTAATGATCAGGGAGATAGAAAGCAAACGAGAGATACAAACAGAAAAGGTCGGGGATAAATAAACAAATGAGGAAATTCTGCTGTGCTTCCCATCCTGTAATCCACCAGTTTTTGGAATACCGATGTCTCCATACAGTCTTAACTATCACCACCCAACTAGAAGTCATGTTTTGAAACTGCCCTGGTGAACTTCCTGAAGGCATTCCATATCCAAGAAATAGTGTTAGAAATATGGAAATCTTTTTATTAAAAAAAAAAAAAAACTTCACAGCCATTACATTTTGAAGTCAGAGCTTTAGTGTAGTAAATGATACCTGACTACACATGTGACATAATGTGGTTCATTACTAATATTAATGTGCAAAAATGCAAACCTCATCTTAACTTAACCTCCACTGCTCACCTTTCAGTCTCAGCTTTAGCATGTACTGTATTGACTAGGGTGACAGCTTGTGAGAAGCAATAATCCCAGCACAGAACTGCACCTGGAGTAGTAGGAATGGCTAAATAAAGACTGCGTTTTGCTAAAAATCCAGCACTTGTGAGGCCATTTAATTTCTGCATTCCTTTGTGCTGGATATTAGCTAGCAAGTTGTAAACAACTAGCAGATTGTAGCAGGTCAGTTACACATTACCCACGGGCCACCACAGCAGACTACACTAATACACTTGCAGCAGCAGCAACAGGTCTCCCTCCAGACAGTCTACTCCCTAATTATACCATTTGTCTGGCTCGCCGCGGCTTTCCGGTTTCCTAAAGCCCCCAGCCAAGAGCTCAGACTCCTCAGAGAGTGGTAGTGTGGTACTACTGCAAAAGCATTAGCAAAAGTAAATGAAATAATTGGGCTCATCTCGTAAGCCAGCCCTAAATCTAAACACTGTCCCCAAAAAGAGCAAGGGACTCACCTGCGGTGCCTCAGCAACAGGCAGCTCAGCTCAAGGTGACTGTCTCCCGACCCGTCTCCGATGGTGGCACTGGCAAGTTCAACTAGCAACAACTTGGTCTTGTCTTGTAAGGCTACTCCTCAGGCTCGGATTCGGAATCCGCTCGAGTCGCTAATCGCACAGCTCTCTCTCCGGCGGTGAAATCTACTCAGTCAGCGGTCACCCGACGAACGAAAACAGCAGCACCTTCCTGAACTCGATATGTGGAAAATCCTCTGGCTGCGGCTTCCGTCTGACTCCAAGTCCAGTAGCTCCCGACTCTTGCTGTGTCCTGTCCTCCTCTGATGACCTCTCCAGACTAGTTGCAACGAATGAATTCAAAAACAAACACGGAGCGCACAGTGTTTAGCAGGGGCATTTAAAGAGCCCGCCCGCCCCTTACTTTCCTACTACCACGCTTCCTTTCTTGGCAAATGGACCTGATTGAGAGACAGCAACATATTCTCAATCGGGTCCGATGGGCTTATAACCAAAAGCAAAGTAAGCTGACCCCCACCCCCACTCCTGCTACCTAAAAAAAAATAAAGGACAAAGAGTGGCCAGGAAAGCCTGCGGGGGGGGGGGGAATGAACAAAGGAATGTGGAGCAGCGGAGAGACCAGCTGGTGCCTGCTACCCCGCTGATCTGCAGCAACACGCCATGGCGTGTCCGGCGTATTGGTAGCTATGCCCTTGGCTGCAACATAACGGATAGAGCAGCGAGTTGGTCAGAAGGTGCGACCAGAACATTGATCGAGTGCTGGTCCATGGAGACTGTGCAGGAAGAACTGAACAACTACTGACGCAATAGCAAAATTTACGAGCAAATATCTGCTCATCTTGTTGCAAGTGGTTTTGATCGCAATGCAAAACAGTACCGCGGAGAAGCTAAAGCAATTAAAAGTGAGGTACCACAAAGTGAAAGACAGAAATCGTCGGTTGGGTGCTGGTTGAGTTACATGTCCATTTTTTGATGAGTTAGAATTCTGGGCACTCGCCAAACTTCCCTGCCTCTAGTCGTTATTCCAAGCGGTGAAGGTGATGATGAAGCAGACATTGATGCCAACGAAGATGTGACATATGAAGTGCTATACAATGATGGTAATTACCACCCAGTACCTGGATGTAGATGCTATAAGGTTCTGCACAACAAAAAGCCATTGTTGTCTCTACAGCCCCTGCCCCCCGAAACATCCACACCTCAGGAAGTGCACAATGGCAATATTTTGTACCTGGTGCACTGGTTAGCAAAACATAACAGGTTGATATCTGTCACCATTGATGATCTGTGTCTCCTAATCAGCAGTCCCATCCAGATCTTGTACTATTGTGCATTGTTACTCCCTCACCCCACCAACAACGCATGGTGCCATGATGTGCGTTGCGCAACATCATTGTGGCGATTCCCTACATGCAGAATGTTGCAGTGGCTAAGGGTAGTAAGCTAAGCTAAGCGGAAATGACAGTGCCTCCCTGCTGTGTGACCCTGCTATGCTCCATCCATAGATGTAAATCAAATGGATGTCACGTGCACGGTTGAACAGTTGCCCCTCCCTGGCATCCCTTGTCCCTGATTACAGTCTGGAGAGAACACCTTGTTGATATTACAGTGCTCATCCTGTACATTGTTATGCTTTGCCTTCTCTCCTTATTGATGTAATATTGCGGCTGTGTGCACAGCTGACTGTGTGAACTGATGTCTGTATAATGTTGCGGTGACATGGTGTTCACACTGCAGTATAGAAATGTTCTGTGTTGAATGCTTTAGAGGTGTGCATTTGGGTTAAGTATGAATCTTGCTGCATAATTGGGATAGTCAAAAGTCTGCACTGCTTTAAGTTCTAATCAGTGCAAACCTCAACTTAGCAATGCAGTTTGTGACTTTCTGTGACTGTCTCAATTATGCAGCCAGATGCATATTTAAACTAATGTGCACTTCTAATGCAGTCAACACAGAACTACTGTTGTATACACAATATGTTACCACACCGCTCAGCAGACCACAAAAACTAAAATCAGCTCAGACAGCTGTGCAAACAGCCTGACCAGCACACAAGTATGGAGAGAATGCATATACCAATTGTTATTGGCATGGACTGTGCCATGGTTTTGGTTCATAGACCTTTCATGTTAACTATTATCAAAGTACATGTAGGAATATGCACCCATTCCATGTCACAGTGTTTGCTGTTCAGAACAGAAAGGCATGTGAACAGAGTGTGCATTCATCAGTATTTGTGCCATGTTCATTAATGTACTTTTATAAAAGACACAATTTCCAGGCACAGATCGTTTCAGCATGCAGTGCCACATGCACTGATCTGTGCACATCAATAAACAATTCATTTAACAATGTATTGTAAGAGTAGTGATATGCACATATGGAAATTAAGGTGTATGTTTGCAATTGCAGAGAGTGACACCTCAAATACAACTGCATCTATTGACCAGACACTGAATGATATTGCAGAAACCATAGTAACACCGGAGAACGTAGAGGAAGAGGAACTTGGCCCATCAGCCTCTGTGTCTTCAGATGCAGAGCAGCCATGTACGCAGAAAAGAAGCACTCCTGAACCACTAACAAACCTTAGAAAGAAAAATGATCATCGAGAATACAAGAAATTATAGAATGTGCATTTGAGCCCACAAGAAAACTTATTGTTGTGCAGTATTAGATGTTGCAGCTAGAGAGGGAAAGAGCGGCTGCTGATAGAGAAATGGAAGAAAAGAGTATGGAAGCATGAAGGAGAACAGAGTGCAGCATTCTTTCAAACACTGATTCACATTCTGGGTCCTCAATCCAATATCATGCATTCTGGGACAGTAATGACGCCTCAGATGTCGTGTCAGCAGGGTGCCATACCAGGCCAACATTATCTGCACCAAACAGTGCAGCAGCAGTCGACACATGTTGCCATGCACCAGCAGCGTAATTTCAATGTGGCTAATAATTCTACACAGTACAGTGGGTACATGGTGGCTGGCCAGCCACGCAGCATGACGGAAGAGCTTCTGTCTGAAAATATAACATGGACTGATCTTTAGCGTGCATGTCACTATTTATTTCAGTCAAATACAGTGTAGTCATTCACTGTTACATACTTGTGCTTGTTATTGCAAGTAACTGTTGAGGGAGTTTTTAAATCAGAGGTTAAATGAGTTGCTAATGAAAGAGTTGCACAACTGTTAAACTTACACATTTTCAACTTATTTACATATCTGCAACACATTGCTGTTCACTAGTCACTGTTGTGTTGTCAGTATATGTGAAACAAAGTTTACTACTACTGTACCCATCTTTTTAAGCTATTGATAAATTTGTTTGTGAGCTAAAGTAACCAAGAAGTTATGGTTAACGTATTAAATGTCACATTGACTAGTTATTGAACACACAAATAACAATACCAGACTGCATTGCTACATTAGGCAATTAATAAATGTTATGAACTTATTCTTGTGTTTGGGAATTTTGATTTAGACTGCACTACAAGGTCAGTGCACTATTTATTGCTACTATTGCTGGATGAGGCAGCCACTTTTAAGTTTCACAACATACAAGTTGCATAATGAGGCTGCATCTGCTACACAACAGAACAGCAAACAATGACGTAAAGACTGTTATGTGTATGCATGGTTTGCCAAACACATGTCTAATTACACCACCAGGTCTGCGATGCAAAATGTTGTGCAAGTGCATCTCTGATCATTGTTGCTTGCCTGTTTTGTTCAGCCAGTATAATATCCTCAGTGAACGCAAAGTCTTGGTCCACTACATGGTTGTTGTCATGATCATTCGGCTCCATCCATGTTGAATTGAACTGTTCTCCCTTTCTCTCACAAATATTGTGTAACACACAGCAGGCCGATATAACCACAGGAACATTGTCAATCTGGAAGTCATTTAGTTTCAGAGGGCAACGCCATCTCCCCTTTAACCGTCCAAATGCACACTCGACGACCATACGCGCCTTGCTTAATCTATAATTACACTGTATTTATCTCTTGTGTTATGCAATTCCTGGGTCGCCCCTGAAAAAGGGACTTCCAGAGCTCAGTGAGCTTACCCGGTCACCAAAATTTAATAAATAAATAAATTAATTAAACTGTTGTTTCACAGTGTCATCATAATCAAGGTATGGCTTCATGGTAACAGGGATATGCTGGGTCACCAAGTACTACAACCGGAATCTAAACATTTTGAATAAGTCTTGGTAGTGATGGAAAAAGAGTACCTTTTTGGCCCCGATCAAATACAGCACTGTTTTTAAATACTCGTGCATCGTGGCCCTTTCCTGGCCATCCAACATTTATGTCCATAAATTGATATTTATGGTCCACCAAAGCCTGCATAACTATTGAATAAAAACATTTCATGTTGTAATATTCAGTGGCATTGAAAGGTGGGCAGATTACAGAGAAATGTGTGCCATCCAGTGCGCCACCATAATTAGGAAAACCCCACTCCTGTTCAAATCCAGAAATGACATCTTCTGTATGTTGCGTGGTTATTATTCTGGACATTAGAATTTTCACTATTGCTGTGCATACTTCAAGTACAATTTGGCCCACTGTCAATCTCCCAACATCAAACAGATGGCTTAGAGTACGATACTCTATGTTCGTAGCTAGTCGCCACAAAGCAATGTCCACCCTTTTCTCCACCTTAATAGCTTGGCATAGTCTCGTATTTTTTCGTTCCATCATTGAGCCTATTTCAGTACAGATTGAATTGAATGTTGCTTTCAACATACAAAAATTTGCTAGCCATTGCTCAGGGCTCCAAGTAGCTACAACTATCTCCTCCCACCATTTGTCATTCCTATCAACTACCCAAGCTGTGCGAGTAACTGCACATGCCATGTCTGCGGCAGAAATCAAATTCTGAAGATAGCACAAGCTTTGCAGCAATGTGATTGTCATCAGCGACAGTGCCCTTTGTCTCCTCAACCTGACTGTACGTATCATGTCAGTTTTCTTTCTGAAAATCCATTGACGTACAATGAACTGAAACGATGCAAGTAGTAAGCATAACCTCTGAGTGCTAGTCAGCATTATTCCTGAGACAGACTGCTACAGGGTGTCCTCTGTCACTCTGTTCAGCTATGTGATTGTGCGGATGAATTAACAGCTATAACCTTGTTGATCTGTAATACAGAATTACCAGTTTTACATTTTTTTTAATGCCACATTTTGCAACAAAATGTACTTTCATTACTTTTAGTAACAACGCAGACAACAAATAATTCATCTCATTACAGTATCAGCATTATACTTTCAGGAATGTCAATTGACACTATTTAGTGCACTGATGCATCAATGTTTATATTGAGGTGGTCATAAAAATAATGCATCAGCATTACATAAAAATAACCATGACACAGGCATTCATTCTCAAAACAGTGTGTACTGTGCAATCACTGGTATGTTCGACTTTCCACAAGCCTTCTAAACTGTGGATTGACTTATGGTTGATTTGCTCATATGCAATATGCAGTATTTTCTGTAACAGAAACATCTGCAACTGTGTATCCAGACTCAGAAAAAGGAACCACCACAGCAGCAACACAGCATTAATTGAGGTAATGCTGCTGTGGTGGTTCCTTTTTCTGTGTCTGGATTACATAGTTGCAGATGTTTCTGACAGAATTACTGCATATTGCATATGAGCAAAGGTGTGCCCACCGTAAGTCAATCTACGGTTTAGCAAGGCTTATGAAAGTCGTTATAAATAATTTTACAGACATACTAGTGATTGCACAGTACATACTGTTTTGAGAACGAATGCACGTGTCATGGTTATCATTTTTATGTAATGAAGTTATGGACCAGGCACCATAGACCTGTTGAATGTGATAGATGAACACCGAATGTATACTTCAGCTGTTCGTAACATCTGTGCAACTGTCAAGACGGGTAAAGCACATGGAATTGTAGGAAACATATTCCTGTATTGTGACATCATATGCACATGAACAGAATAGATATGGTGCATCAATACAAATAGTTTAAACTGCAGATTCCGTTTTGTATATGTCCACCAAGAAATTAATGATCAGAAAGACAGACATAGTAAGAAACAAATAATCATCCCTTTCTGCACAGCACAAACACAATATGCCTTATCATTGCAAGCAAATGTGACAGTATACAGCTACTGCTCAAACTACAGTATACAGCTACTGCTCAAACGGTTTCTCGACCAGGCAGATAGCCGATAAACTGACAGTGAAACAGTTTATTGCACTAAATGGCCACACAGGCACTTGAAATGTCAGTGCACTACGAAGGATGCCTCGTTTACCACACAGTGATTATTACTTCGATTCACACAAATCTGCTTTTGACAGCTGCACTCGATCGGCCTTGTAAACAATGCGGTGCATTATGGGGCCCCTCTGAACTCTGGGATACAGCATCTCGACGCACAGAACACAGTCCCATAAACACGGATTGGAACTTGCAAAAAATTAATTAATGTGGCCGTGATACCGTTTTCAAAAACTTTACAACACAGAACTGCAGCATCTGGAATCGTGTATGGACGCAGTTGCACGGTAGGCTCAAACACGGTTTCAGTACCGTTTTAGAACACGTTATGCAAGTGTGGACAGGGCCCTAGTGTGTACAGGGCCTTATTTTCAAGTTGTCTAAAACTGTTTTAAATATTGCTAGGTTCCCAACAGTGATGATGGCAACCAACAGAATATAAACTGGAACAACCAATGGGCATTCACTAACAATTCAAACACGCTAGCCTGGCCAGTCAGTGCACAGATTTTAATAGATAATGCTGACAAAAAGCTTGCAGTTAATGTTCATTTTTATTTTCTGAACTATACATATTATTTTTTTTATGCAGGCAGTGTTAAGTGTGTGTGTGTTTTCTGTGCTTGTCGGTGGGGGTGTCCATTAAATATGACCAAATATTTTGCAGTCTAATGTGAGTATGTGTTGAGATTTTGCAGTTCCGATTAGAGAATCTATTACCTTGCACTCTGTATACTGTCAAACAAAATAACTGAAAACCAATTTTAATGTCAAATTGGCGGTCCTTTAACTATAGACCTAAAAAGTTATATCCTTGTTTCCAACCCGACAGATACAGTACTTATCCAGAGGGATTAACTTCTGTTGATGGAAGTCGAAAACATCCATGAATCTAGTTTAAGAAGTCATTCCACTGTTGTGGGACAAGTTAGAATACTTCCCAAGTCCCAAATTCTGAAAGTCTGTGTTGTAAGACAAATTTACAAAATTAGCACCCCTATAATTAGGCTAGAGTTTGGTGTTAAGTGTTAAACCCCTAACTTTGCACCTTAATAGTTTTGGCAGCATTTGATGAAATTAGCTTAAATGTTGCATGTGTTGCCTAGGAGGCAAGGTCTAAATCTGTGGAAAGTTTCATGACAGCAGCTTGCGTGGTTTCTGAGCTCCAGTTATGTAATTTTCCTATATTTAACATGGGATTTTTTTTCTCTGTCACCTACAGCCTTCACAGAATGGCATTTTTCCCCCAAAACATTCGGGTGCAAGCATGGTGTCCTAAGGTAGTGCCTTTGAAAGGCTTTGTGAAAAGGGTTCCAGAGTTCTAAGGCTTTAAAGTTTTGTATTTTTCTGTACTGAGCATGCTCAGTAGAGTTCAAGGGATAACATTCCTTTTTTTTTTTTTTTTTGTGCCGGCACCCCCCTATCCTCGGACCCATTCTGGCCTGCCACCCCCATGCGCCACTGAGCGGGGCTGCCAAGGGGCCCCCCCAAAGGACACTGTTGGCAAGCCCTGGCTTACCACCACCCCGGGTTGGGGCCATGGGAGTGGGGCCCCACCCAGCGGATGTTGGAGGCGGTGGGCAGAGCGGGTCGTCATGCCATGGGGCTGGCTGTTTTCACTGCTTTGCTCCCCTTGGGGGCAGGGACATGCAGTGATGTCCAGCGTTCACCCCACCCCTCCCAACACAGTGGCGCCGGTCGCAGGGGTACCCCCGGCCTCTGCCAGGGGTCCATAAAGCACTGGACACTTCTGCCTCCCTCCCCCTTGGGAAGGAGAACCGTCCTTGGGATGCTTGATCCTTCTCCCCCGGCTGACCCTCCGACTCCTGGGTCCATTCCCAAACCCGAGTCATCGGCATCGCAAGCGGAAATCCAACCTCTGGGATGGCGGACTTGGGATAACGTTCTGATATGACTCCAAAAATTCTGTGACACAAGACCATTTTTGGTTTCTCACCATTTGTTTCTCACAGCTCAAAACATTTTTTGTGCCATGAGAGCCGTCATCTTTTTTCTTTTCCCTTAGAAATAAAAAAAAAAAAAAAAATGGACAATACATAAAATGATGTAATTTAAAATAACAAAAACCTGAGCCTAGCTGGATGGGACCTGTTTAGCTAGATCCTAATGTTTGTTTTTTAAAATAATGGCCAGAAATACATTTTCTGAGTGCCCAGCTTAGTAAGGGAAGCTGTTCACCCATGTTCTCTGTATGAGAACAGAGGGATTTTCTTCAGTTCTGCAGCCGCAGCTGGAAGTCGTGCTGTTGGCTGCAGTGAGAGCAGTGAGCCACCAATCCCCTGTTCTGTCTCTGTCCATCCATCTGCCTTGCTGTCTGATTGTGTAGTTTATTTTTATTAAACTGACTGGGGTGCCCACCCCTGGTACCACTCTTTCACCCCCCCTTCCCTCCAGGTAGCCAGCTGTTCCCCGTGATTAGTTTTTTGTATTTTTTTATTACATATAATAGCGGACCGGGGTGCCCACCCCTGGTACCACTTCACTGGACCCCCGTCATCTGCCCAATAGCCAGACACTGAAGTGCTTATTCCCCAGTGTTGGACTGTTCATCTGAAGATAAGAAAACCATCACTTGATTTTTTTTTTTAAACCCTATAAAAAGGAAAACAGTCCCTTGCCGATCTGACCCCCTCACCCTGACCTCCCACTCAGCACACCCAACACCCCACTTCACCCCCCCCCACACACACACACACACACCCTCACTCACCTGAACCGGTCCCAGGTGAAGATCCACTCTTTGATCGAAGACACGTCTTGCTGCTGGAACCGCTGACTGCAATTTGAGAAACTAACGTAAGTCTGGCTCAATGTATTTCAATAAGGTTTTCAACTTTGATGCGTAACTTTGCCATTGTTGCATATTTTGTGCCCAAATTCTCAACATGGCCTTTTTGCGGCCCCACTTAATGAACACGGACTCACTCTTCCAAGGCCCAGGACAAAGTCATCTGGCAAATGCAATCATCGAGAGAAGTCCTCCCTGGTGCACTCCCAGTTGTCGCGTCGAGCACTGACCTGGGCTGGGTCACCAACTGCCTCAGCAGCAATCCCCACTGCTGCCTACATGCTCTCAACCACAGGGTCAGCCTTGGCAGTGCTTCCCGCCTGTTCCTCCAATGATCGCTCATCGGCATCTGGCCTACTACCTCCTCTGCTGTGCTGCAACACCTGTCGTTCAGACCCTTTTCAGTTTAGGGGCAACAGACAGGACTACCCACTAGACCACCTTCAGCTGGCATTGGCCTATCGACATTGGGGTTTTCAGCTCCCCCACCGATATCTTTGGCGGCTGAGCGAGAGAATATGTTGATGGCCGGGGGAGGGGGCACATCGGTGAAATAACTTTATTCTGCATGGATTTCATTCTTTAGCAGGATAACTGGATATGTGGCACTGGGGTCTTCTAGGCAAAGCAAATTTTGTTTATATGGCACCCAATCCCAGAGGCTCTGGGTGCCTTACAGAGAAATACAATAAAATAGGCAATACAGTGATAAAATAAAATTTTATTCATGTAATTTTAAATAAATAAAACATGTCAATCTAAAAGCTTTCAGAAAGCCATAATCAGGGACTAAACAAAAACATGATGAAATTCAGTAATCATTAAAGAGACCCACCAAGATTCAACTGGGAGCCCCTGCACCATATACATAGGTGCTTTACCACCAAAGGATCACGATATGATGCATATCTCGAAATGTGTTTTGTGATAAAAGTTGTGTCCTTGTAAAATTCCCTGCATACTGGGTCCCAAAGATTCCTCTTTTTCTGTCAGTTATGCTCTGCCCCGCCATGGATGTGATGACGAGATGCCAGTGAGAGCGAGGGCGCCTCCATTATACTCAGTGGGTGGATATTTCAGTTGTTTTAGTATGTAACTGGCAATAAAACATGGACACTGATTGACCAACAAGGGCCTTGTTAGTCAATCGGTGCCCCCGTTTCATTGACAAGTAACCATTATATTACTAAAAACAGATTGAAAAGTATCTGCCCATTGAGTATAATGGAGCGCGCCCCCACACTCTCACTGGCATCTCATCATCACGTCTGTGAGCAGGGCATGGGCGGAACTTAGGACCAGGAAGTCCTTGGGACCTGGTATGCAGAACTTTAGGAGGCATATTACTTTTTATCAGAAAAACACTTTTCGGGGATATGCATCATATCGTGATCCTTTGGCGGCAAGGCACCCATATGTATGGTGCAGGGGCTCATCGTGGTGAGTCTCTTTAAAAGCTAGGATAAAGAGGTGGGTCTTCAGCCTCTACTTAAACACCTCTACTGAGGGGGCTTCCTGGACTGCAGATGGAAGCGAGTTCCACAGGGATGGCCCAGAGATGCTGAAAGCATGATCTCCCGAGGTCCTGAGCCAAAACCTGGGAATTTCAAGGAGGCCCCTCAAGGAGGAGCGGAGGGAGCGAGCAGAGGTCACCGGTGTCAGGAGCTCTGACAGATAGCCAGGGCCCAGTCCATTTAGGGTCTTATAGGTGAGAAGACCCACCTTGAAAAGGACCCTCCACGTGACCGGCAGCCAGTGCAGGGCATGCGAAACGGAGTTACATGACTGGACCTTGAAAGACCCATCAGCAACTGGGTTGCTGCATTCTGCACCAGCTGTATTCAGTGTAGGGTCCCTCCCGTGACCCCGAAGTACAGAGCATTGCAGTAGTCAAGCCTGGTGGAAACAAAGGCGAGCACTAGCGTTGGCAGGTCCTCAGGCGGAACGAGGGGCTTAATCTGGACAATGTTCCGCAGATGGTAAAAACCACTGCTAACTACAGATGACACCTGATCTTCAAAAGTCAATCTGCTATCAAGGATGACGCTCAGATTTTGCACACTCAAGGAAGCTATCAACGGGGTCGAACCCAGTACAAGACCAAAATCAGCCCCAGGCGGCAACCCATCACGCCCATGACCAGGCTCAATCAGCAGCATCTCCGTCTTGGCCAGATTGAGTCTCAGTCAGCTGGAAGCCATCCAGTCATTGATTTTAGCCAGACAGTTGTTAAGCACATCAACAGCTCCGGATGTTCCAGGAGCAAATGACAAATCCAGTTGGGTGTCATCTGCATAGCAGTGAAACTCCACACTGTATTGTCAAAAGATCTCTCCCAGGGGCAGCATGTACACTGTGAACAACATTGGCGACAGGATCGTGCCCTGTGGTACTCCACAAGACTGAGGCACTGGGGAGGAGGAGATATTCCCCATCACCACCAGCTGCACCCTATCTGAGCGATAGGACTCGAACCACCTGATGAAAGTACCGGCGAGGTCACAAAATTCATGGAGCTGATCCAATAGCACAGGCTGTACCTCCGAGAAGGACACTGAGCTTGAACCTGCTTTAGGCCTCTCCCCAACTCCTTGAACTCCTCCTGTATTCTGCCTAACTCTACCCTATCCCCTGCCAGGTCATTTGTCCCCAGGTGGACAACAACATCCAGCTCTCCTTTTTTATTATTTCCCTTGCAGTCTTCTGGATTTGCTTCCCATCCCTCCGAGCTGTGCCTCCTGGAAGGCATTTGACTACCTTCTCCCTGCTACTTGTTCCCAGTTCCACTCCTTGGACTATTGAGTCCCTCACTAGGAGTAGCTTCCTTTTCCTTTTGGGTCCTGTACCCCCCCCCACCACTGGGGATCCATTTCGGAGGACCTGCTCATCCTCCTTGGCCTCAACCTCGGGTGTCCTTGTGGGACTGTTCTCGCTCCTCCAAAACAGCGTAGGAACTAAGTTGAACTGGATTGGGGATGTACTTCAGGTCCACCTCACACACCCTCTCTGAGCCCACTGTGGTCCATTTACTCCTCCACCTGGGCAACCTTTGAGTTGGTGGTTGTGGACACTGTGGCCTCTGGGTGGGGACGGAGGTCTCCTGCATACTGACCAGCTCTGCTCGGAGACAGACAGCCTCCACCCTCAACCCAGAGAGGTGCCTGCAGATGGGGCAGTATCGCATGATCCAGAATGTCCTTCTGAGCACAGGGGTTCTGCACCCACTGAACTGCACCACTCCCTGCAACTTCCTTGTTTGCACTAACTATGCCTTCACCCTTGTCCTATGTAAGTCTATACCCTATCTAAGCCGTCCTGCTGCCCAACTTTATCTCGTGGCCCTGGTGCTTGTCTTCTGTACCCTAGATGTATTTCTTGCTCTTACCCTCTGGATATTGCCCCTCCAAATCAAGGCTAGTCATCCCTAGACTAGTGCCTTCTGCTGCCTTGCTTAGTCCTCTATCCGAATTCTACCCCAGGTGTGTTTTTTTTTGTTTTTGTTTTGTTTTTGGTAAGTAACTATATCAGATAGGCTATGTTTTAAATTTATGCTAACCTCTTCCTGTTTCCTGGCAGGAAGTTGTAAGATACTGGATGCCTATAAAGGTGGATGAGCCTTGGGAGGGTGGGCAGGATTGTTCGACAGTAGTTGTGTGCCAGAAACAATCAGCTAACTGTAGGTAACACAAGTACAAAAAAAAACAGGGTAAATCGCTCCTTTCCACTTAGCAGACACACACAGCAATTTAAAGGCAATCACCTGAAATCTGATGCCCACTGTTACTGCTGCTGAAGATACGGATACATCCAGTTAGAAACTACTGGAAAGTTCCAGAAATTTATCAGCAAAAGCCCCTACTTCTGCTGAACCAAAATAGCTGAGGCAGCTTGGCTCAGGGTGTCCAGTTTTACTACTGACATACAACAGTCCATCATGAATGCCCCCTTCAGAGGCTACAGGCTGTTTGGGGCTGATGTCCAAGACATCTTTTTGACCTACTGGCCTCGGGCTGGATCCAGTCCACTGTCTTTACCATACACAGCCAAGGAGCGGACAGAAGGTGCTTTTTCGTCGCACCTCCCATAAACCTAAGCTCGGTGCCTGCCAGCCAAGCAAGTGCCGAGTGACAGCCCTCCCTGCCCCTTCCTCCACCACCAGAAAGGCCTCGTAAGAGTGGAGATGCGGCTTCACCTCAGCATGGCTCCTTGCCGGACCTCCTCCCTTCAGCTGTGCAGAAGGAGGTGGTGGGGGGTTGCTCTTCCCACAGCCTGAATGGGTGTGGAGAGATCACAACAGATGCATGGGTCCTGCAGCACATAGAGCAAGGCCATATGCTAGAACTCCTGGAGTGAAATTGGATGGCTTATATTGAGTGGCTCCCCTGACCCTACCTTCAAACATTCTTTTTGTCTGGGTTTCGAAAAAACACTTTTAGATATTTGGGAATTTGAATTTCAGCAGATATGTCATTATTATTTAACAATAACTACTTTAAGCTCTTTCAGGAAATACAGGCAGATTTAGCCAAATGGAACTTTTTAACCCTTACACTATATGGTAGAATCCAAAACATTAAAATTAATATCCTGCCACTTCTGTTGTTTTTATTTCAAACTCTACCAATTTCAATCCCAAAATGTTATTGGAACAACCTTCACAAAGAAACTCAGCAATTTATTTGGTCCAATACTCGTCCCCATCTTGCCAAAAAATTTCTCCAGGCCCCTTGCAGTGAAGGTGGACTGGCCCTTCCAAACTTTTATCGCTATTTGGCGGCTCAAGGAGATTAACTATGTACCTGGGCTAAAAGACACACCAACTCTGGTTGGTACCAAATAGAAGAGGCTTCACTGCAGAGTTGGGCCCTCTGGACCCTACCCACTAACAGTATTCCCGTACCAATTTGGATGCATATGGATAACCCATGGATAAAGCACTCACTGCGCACTCTCCTCCAGCTTTGGAGGATCACTAACATCTCTAAAGTCCTGGGCCCTCTTCACTCATTTGTTATGAGGACTCTTTATCCCCCGCAACTGAACATTGGTTATATTTGTTAGGCGGACCATAAGCTGACCACATTCCTGCAATGTACGGACAAGCGTAGTTGTCTTGCATTTGCTCAATTACAAGCCAAGTATTGCCTCAGGAAAGAGGATCATTACAGGTACCTGCAGGTCCATCGCTTTCTTATGACACCAGGAGTTCTCTATCAGATCCATAGGGAACACACTGACTTAGTCTTATTTTTATAATGTTAACAGTCTTAAAGATAGCTTTCATCATCTCTCAGAGCTTTACTCTATACTAACACATTCTAGGGACACCCCCAACTTGAGACTCAGAGGGAAAAATGGTAACAGGAGGATGGTTCTTGGATAGACCCAGAACAATGGGTAAAGAGGTTAACATGGGGGTGGCAGGTAACTGCATCTCCCTCATGGCACGGATTCAACTGGAAAGTGCTAGTTAAGATTTTTTTTTGCACATTGATGATAATTAAACATTTTAATACCTCCTATACAGACCTCTGTTGGCAAAACTGTGCTAACAGGGGAACCCATCACCACATATCTAGGCTTGTCCCAAATTGGTGGGGTTTTGGCAGGGAATACGTTCGGAACAAGATTTAATGGATCTTACTATTCCCTTTAAATTTAGTGCTGGGATTCCCAACTCTTTTAGCTTGCTCCAGTAATATTAGACGTGTGGGTCAAATTCTACGGGTGGCTGCTCTCAAATGTATCACTTCACGGTGGCTATCCCCCTCCCACATTGAACTGTTAGAGTGCCAGTGTGGTAGATCTCGAGCGAATGGAAAACATTACTAGCCAAGTCAGACTACAAGAAGATAAGTTTCTTGAGTATGGCGCCCTTGGCATCAGTCACAAACACAGGCAGGCCCTATCTAATATCATACTACCGCTTATAGATAATATGGGGTGGTGGGAAGAGGGAAATGTGCACCCAGGTTTAGGTTTATGTTTAAGTGCATGATGTTTAGTAAAAGTTATTCTGTAGCAGTTACTGACTGTAAAGTTCAGAGTATATAATGGCATAAGCGTACAGCTACAGGAGGCTTACAGAACATATATGTTATGTACTTTGTTTTATAATTGATATTATTCCACAGGGGTCACTCTTTCTGCACTAACAAGAAAATGAGATGTATCTGTAACTTTAATTGTGGTTTAAAATCTGCCCTGAAACTATGGTGTAGGACTTTTTATGCTGTGTTGTTTGATAAAGAAGAAACTATTGCCTACTGACCTTTACAGTGCATTACAGGTAGATCATGAGTACAGGCTCGGTGCAATACTCTCTACAATGGACAGTTGTTGTAGACTCAAAGACTTTATCAGCTAGGGACTGTTGTAAGTTTTTGGAACTACTGTCCTAGGAACATGAAAGTTTGGATATACATAATTTATGTATAGAGCCCTGGGGAAAATCCCTTTTCTTTATTGAGTTGTGTTTGTGGAACTATAGACAGTGTTTATGTTAGGACTGGACTGGTACAGAGTATATGTGGCTATACTATGTTTTTCAACTTTTCTCAATAAAAAATTATTGCTGAAGTTTAAAAAAACATAACAAAACTCCTGGAGTAGCCTCCAGACCTTCCCTCAGTTCATTCAAGCTACCTTCCAGATCACGTTCCAGTGCTGTTGGAGGAGGTTTGCAGGCTGCTACACAGAAGGGCCATAGAAACAGTTCAAGTGGATCAGAGGAACAGAGGGTTCTATTCCCACTTCTTCCTAGTTTCCAAATCCACAGGGGGTTTACGGCCCATCCTGGACCTGAGAAACCTGAATTTCTACGAAGACTGAATATCCCGGTGGTGCCACTCTCTTTCCACTGAGGTACACATCCGCATCTGAAAAATCGAGGAAAAGGCGTCTTTTTCAAAGCGCAGACGCGGATGCTTGCCTCCTTGTATTTCTTAGATAGGGTAGTGTTTTTCATGGTTTCCTACAATTTGGCTCCTTGATTGTTATGATTAGGGGTGGGCTAGTGAAGAGCCTGGACCCGGAGCTGGGAGAGGTTGACAAGCCCTGTACTCTTAGAAAAGGCACTTTCCCATGCACTTTTTTTTCTCCCAGATTTGAGCCACCGTGTGATTGATCCAGTTATCTGCCTTGTATCCACTCAATTTCAAGCAGTCACGGCAAGTGGGCGTGGACTGCACTGTTTGGGGTGTTGCTGAGTAGACTCGTGGGCTTCGTGTGCTGGCAGCAGTGAAGAGGAAAGCTGTGACTTGCAGTTCGTGAAAGCAGGGAAGTCTGTCATCGCTCACCTACTCTGTCCTCTAGTCCTGAGATCTGTCCTCCCAACCTCCGACCCCTGGCTTCAATCTCCATGTGAACTGCCCACCGTCCTGATCACCTCCCGAGTCCTGATCCCGGTCCCGACCCCCAACTCGTACAGTCCGGGCATACAGTGTAGGCTGGTGCTTCGTTTTGATGAAGGAGATCAGGTATGTGTGTCTTTCATTGAGTGTTGATGATTTTGAGCCACCCTGAATTGGATTCTTTTCTTTCCGACCACATGCCCCGGCCTAGTCAGTCATCGCTAAGTCCACCTTTAAAGATCAGCCATCGCTGATCTCGAATAGATAGTAGTGCTGCACTGACTGACGCCCCAACCCCTGACCGCCATCCAAACTGCCGCCATCCTGATTGACTCCTGAGTCCCGACACATAGGCATCATCGACTTGTTTGTCCAGTTGAGATCCTGACAGAGTGCCCCTGTGGCCTTGCTGACTGCTGAACGGTAAGTGCCTGTGGACACCTTGGAGTACCAGGGCAGGGATCTAGTGAGCTTTGTTCCCTTTACTGCATGCTATGCAATTCTTCTGTCTGACATGCTGTGCCAAGCTCTCTGACTTGGCTAATAAAACACTTTTCTGCTCTCTGAGACACTGGTCTTTTCCCCTAACCTTCTCTATCCTGCCTCGTTTTTTGCCGCCCCCTTCCCCACAGAGCCACCTTTAAATCCACTCCCCACATTTCAGAACCTAAGCGATGGGGCTGTGATAAAAAAAGAACCATGGGTGTAGTGGCCAAGATAGCGGTGGACCAAGCTGGACACTGGAGTGTACAAAGCACCTACATTAGTTAGTGCACTACTGAGTTTTCTGTTCACATTAACCATAGTTTCACCCCTATCTTCCTCGATCACTGTGTGAAAAAAATTACTGTTTGTACTAGAAGTCATAATCTGCTGTGCTGATTGTTGTATTAGTTTGCTGTTGTGGTGTGACAGTGAGGTTGCTGCCAGTCACAAACATGGTATTATTACTCTAGTGCAATATAGGCTAAGGAGGCAAGCTTAATTTGCTATGATAAAACTGTTAAACCTAATATTTTTATGAACTGTGTGATCTGTAAGGCACTTTAGAGGAAGCTGATTGAGACACACACACACAGGCTGCTTACAGCAGGACACTGGCTTTAAAGTGGCTTTAAAGTTTGTGCTGCTGGAGTCAAGTCAGATCCAAGGCAAGATGGGTTTTCAGAGAGGTCATGTCAGACAAATCTGATGGATTTTTATGGGGCGACCAAGGAATTATACCAAGGAAGAATGGTGGATGTGGCCTATCTGGATTTCAGTAAGGCTTTCGACACCATTCCACGTAAGAGACTCTTGAGCAGGCTGAGTAAAAAAGTTGTAAACTGAGTAAGAAATTGGTTTGGGAATAGGTGACAGAGGCTGGTAGTAAACTTAGTTCACTTCAAGGAAGGGGGGTGATGAGGGGTGGTACCTCAGGGATCAGTGCTGGACCTTGTCCTCTTTAAAGTCATTATAAGTGAGATTGCAAAGGAGCAGGAAGGGAAGGTTTGACTGTGCATAATTATATATGGAAAAGTATGAGTAGAGACCTTAGAAGACTTGAACAGAGGTCATGGGTATGGCAGCTGGGTTTCAACACAAAAATGTAAAATAATGCAATTAGGGCACAGAAATCCAGGGGGCAGAGTACAAAATGGGTGGAATGGTATTGACTACTTTAAGAAAGCACGTAATCAAAAAATGTGAATAAACAAGCTTTTACCTGCAGTTATTTACTGTTGTACAATATTACATGTACATTATTTGTATATTTGATGCAAACTCATAATCACGTCCCTCACTTGAAGTGGAAAAGGGGGGATGGAGGCCCTTTTTGACTCCTTGTTTTTATGTTAAAGGGGGCAATTTTTTTTTTTTTTTTAACAGCAAAAACAAGGAAAGGGGTCATTTCTAAAATGTGTAGACAAGCATGAGTACCACTTTTTTCAGAGTGCCACTACCAGGCTGAATATGCTTCCTGGACATGCAGGGTGCATACTTGCACATCAAAGTGTGTGTGTCCCACAGAAAGTACCTCAGGTTCCTATTCCAGTGATAGCACTACTAGCTCAGAGCCTTGCCCTTTGGCTTCTGTGCCAGGTGTCTTTACCAAATGCTTGGAAGTAATGGTGCCAGTCCTCAGGACGTAGGCACTGTATGTCTTCCCTTACCTGGATGACTGGTTGCTCAAAGCGCAGTCTGGAGAGCAACTGCTTTGCACCCTAGTGCACACTTGACAACTGTTCCACACACTGGGGATCACGGTCAACCTTCCCAAGTTGGTCTTGACCCCCAGTCAGTATCTCCAGTACATAGGAGCCATACTGGACACTGCGCAGGGTGCGGCTTTCTTTCATCCAGGCAGTGTGGAATTCCTGATGAAATAGGTCATGTTGCTTTACAGCACCTGGTATGTTACATACAGGGCATTCCTGTGGCTGCTGGGCTTGATGGTGGCTACCATTGTCATGGTACTCTTGGCGTGGCTACACATGCAGGTCCCCTAGTGGACCCTCAGAGTCCAGAGGGGTCAGTGCACAGACAGTATAGAACAGGAAATTCTAGTAACCTCACAAGTAAAGAAAGTGCTCCAGTGGTGGATGGAACCCAGCAATTTACTCAAAGGGGTCCCTTTCCTGATTGCCTCCCCTCATCAAATCCTCACCACAGATGCCTTGGGATGGGCTGGGGAGTGTACCTTGACCCTCACCAGACCTAGGGTACTTGAAATATGGTGGCGGATAACCTCCACATAAATGTCCTTGAGATGAGAGCTGCCCTAGATGGCCTGCAAGCCTTCCAGGACTATCTGTCTCTAGAGCCTCGGCTAGTGCAGATGGACATATGAACATACGATGAAGCCAAAGCCTTATGGTCTATCGAGTCTGCTCGAGTGTGCAGCTCTCAGTGTTCTGCACTGATGCTGCCCCCCACACCTCTCTTCCCCCCTCCACACCAACTGTTCCCACTATTTTACCATCTCTCCCCTTCCCCATTTTGATGTTGCCTTAGGTTTATCCCACCCCCTTAACCCCCACTGACGCCTCGAGACCAGTTCCTCTGGCAGAGCATTCCATGCTGTCACCACCCTCACAGTGAGAAAGTGCCACCTCATCTCTCTTCTGAACCACCCCCCCCTCCAGCTTTAGACTATGCCCCGTTGTGATCCCTTCCCTTCTAATTTTAAACAGACCCTCATGGCTTACCCTATTAATGCCCTTCAAGCAATTGAAGGTCTCAATCATATTCCCCCTGTCCCTTCTGTCCTCAAGCGAGTACATATTGAGCATCTGTAACCTAGCCTCATAGGGCTTTTCCCCTCATCCCATTCAGCGTCATGGTTGCTCTTCTCTTTACCCCAACAGTCTGATGTCCCTTTTTAAGTAGGGATGCAAGAAATGCACGCAGTACTCCAAGTGAGGCAGCACCAATGCCCTGTACAGCGGCAGGATCTCCTCTGCACTCCTTGAGGTGATTCCCCTTGCTGTATACCCCAGCATCCTATATTAGCCTTTGCTGCTGCTTTCCTACACTGTGTAGGGTGATTCATATGGCCCATGACTATCACACCCAGATCCTTTTCCTCAAGGATACCAATAACTGCACCCCTACCATCATATAACTGAATCCAGGATTCCTATTCCCAGATTACATAATCCTGCACTTCTTAACATTGAAGCCCAACTGCCAGGTACTTGTCCACCTCTCCAAGGCTTCTAGGTGCTTCTGCAACCCACCCCCAATCCACCACTGCTCCCAATGTGGTATCATCAGCAAACGTACTTATCCGACTCTGAACTCCAACTGCCATATCTGCTACATAGATAGATCCCAAACCATGATCCCCTATTTTGACTCCTCCTCCCCGATTCTTTTCATAACATTACTTACACCCTTTCTCCTTCCCACTACCTGCCAACCTCCATCCCCCAGCTCACTCTTCCATTGCCATACATTGTTACCATCTTACTTGCCTCCTCATTCTCCACCCTCATGTTTCTACCACTGTCCCTCCATACCCAATCCCCCCAGCATCCTGGAATATTTGTCTCCCTGGGAGTGGCCCCAAAATGTCCCATTGCCTCTCCACACAATTGAAGAAGGGGAGGTACCTAAACCAAACAAACAACAAAAACACTCTGGATAGGGGGTTTGATACGAGCCCATTCACAGAAGAAAGAGTTCTGAAAGAACTCTTAAAACTGAAGGTGGACAAAGCAATGGGGCCTGATGGGATTCATCCCAGAATTCTAAAAGAACTAAGGGTAGAACTAGTGACACCACTGACTACCCTCTTTAACAAATCATGGGAGGATGGGGTGGTACCTGAGGATTGGAGGAAGGCGGATGTGATTCCACTTCACAAAAGTGGAAGCAGGGCAGAGGTAGGAAACTACAGACCTGTTAGTTTGACCTCAGTGATAGCGAAAATGATGGAATCACTTCTGAAGGAAAGAATTGTTGAGTACATAGAGGCCAGAGGGGCACAGGACCAAAGGCAGTATAGATTCACAGCAGGAAGGTCATGTCAGATGAATTTAATAGACTTCTTTGACAGGGTGACCAAAGTAGTAGATCAGGGAGTGGCTGTGGACATGACCTACCTAGACTTTAGCAAGGCATTTGACACAGTCCCACACAAAAGATTAATATACAAGTTGGCCAGCCTCTGAGTGGATCCCAAGATGGTAGCCCGGGTAAAAAAATTGGCTGCAGAACAGAACACAGAGGGTAATAGTAAACTGAGTCCACTCTGAAGAAAGAGGGGTTACTAGTGGGGTACTGCAGGGTTCAGTTCTAGGACCGGTCCTCTTCAGTGTCTTTATAAGTGACATTGCAGAGGGACTGGAAGGAAAAGTATATCTCTTTGTAGATGACACAAAGATCTGCAACAGGGTTGATACACAAGTTGGGGTGGAAAGGATGAGAAGGGACTTGGCAAGGTTCTAGGAATGGTCAAATATATGGCAGTTTAGATTCAGTGCTAAGAAGTGCAAAGTAATGCACCTGGGAAACAAAAACCCAGGGGAAGAGTACACTATAGGGGGTGAGAGACTAACAACAACAACAAGCATTTGTCAATGCCAAATGTTTGCTTGCTGGCATTGGTAGTGTAGGAGTTACAGAGCTTCATAATAGGAATGGCAGTGAAGTATTGAACTGAAGCCAACCCCACCACCACCCTGCAGATACTGACAGGCATTGGGGTGTGCCTTTGGGTCGTCAGGCATAATGGCCACGCTGTTTCACCACACCCTACCCTGCAGACACCGGTGTGCCTTGGGGTCTTTGGCCCTTATGTTCACCCCATTCCATCAGGAAATACGGTGAGATGGGTGCTGTATAGGAGAATGGGGTGAACTTTGGGGCCAAAGAGTCCAAGGCACACCTCGATGCCTCTCACTTCCTTCAGGGTTTGGGTGGGGGTGGAATGGTATGAGCATTACAAGCGACAATCCCAAGTCACACTCCTGATGCCTGTCAGGCTCTACAGGGTGGGGCGTTATGGTCGAAAACCCTAACGCCTCAGGCGTCCATTGGTATTTTCACTCCAAATTTTCAACATGTTTTTTTTGTGACTGCCACCTCATGAACAGTGGCAATATCGGTTCAGTAGCCGAAAGCTGATTTTGCACAGCGACTGCGCCATTTGGCACCCTAGGTGCGAAACATTTCGAACAGGATGTGAAAAATGACAACTGTACTGTTCATGGGGAGGTGTTAAAAAAAAAAAAATGGCAATGTTGAAAATCTGCAGTGAAAGTCTCTTAAACTAACAAGCTACTCTGTGGACTACGACTACTTGAACCCTAAATACAAGGGAGATCTGTATAAAAAAAGTCTGGGGAGATCTGTTAAAAAATC
Organism: Neoceratodus forsteri; assembly: GCA_016271365.2. Taxonomy (NCBI): domain Eukaryota; kingdom Metazoa; phylum Chordata; order Ceratodontiformes; family Ceratodontidae; genus Neoceratodus; species Neoceratodus forsteri. The sequence continues at coordinate 1,577,360,037 of CM057452.1, forward strand.
TCAAAGCTTTTTTTAAAAGCTACTCTGTGTGGGCTACCTAAAATCTAAATACAAGGGGGAATCTGTAAAAATTTTTTTTTGGGTGGGCTTCCTAAAATCCAAATATAAGGATCTGTTAAGGTCTTAAAAGCTTTTTTTAAAAGCTACATGGACCACCTAAAATCCAAATATAAGGATCTGTTAAGGTCTTAAAAGCTTTTTTTAAAAGCTACATGGACCACCTAAAATCTAAATAAAAAAGCTGTTTGGAGCCATAAAGGCAACTGTGAGCACAAAAACGATTACATAAATTGAACACACAGTCAGTTTTTATTGCATTTATTATTGACTAGTCAGGCAATTTCAATACTTAATCATTCTCTGAGTAGTATAGCCTCAGCCTGCCTTTGCTAACCAACAGAGAGTTACTCTTCTTACTCTGTGCAAGAGCAAGCAAAGCACCACCACCAGTGTCACCGAAATTGAAATTATGTGAAAAAACGAGGTGGCATGTTAAAAAGGTTCTTGGGCATGTACTTTTACTGCTTACATGCCCCAGTGGGCATGTACTTTTTTCACAAATTTCATACCATAGATGTATACCCTCGAGGAAAGGCGGGACGGGGGGGGCATGATAGAAACTTTCAAGTACCTCAAGGGAATCAACAAAGTCCAAGAGGGTAACATCTTTCAGAAAAAGAGATGTGCAAGAACAAGGGGGCACAATTTGAAGATAGAAGGGGGATGGCTCAGAGGTAATGTGAGGAAGTATGTTTTCACGGAGAGGGTTGTGCATGTGGAGTCAAAAACAGTGGGGGAATTCAAGGATGCATGGGACAGACATAAGGCAATTCTAGGGGTTGGGGGTAGGAGGAAGTAGGCTGTTGGTTAACTAGGATCTGCAGATTATCCATTGGGTATAGGGAAATGGGCAGACTGGGTGGGTCAAGCGGTCCTTATCTGGCGTCAGATTCTATGTTTCTATGATAATCCCGTATTCATTGCACCTATTCATACTTCCTCCCCTGTTTTGCATTTCCAGCTCCCTTCTCAGCCTAGTGATCTCAGCCTCAAGTTGAGTCAGCCATCTACAAACTGGACAAAAACCCAATCCCCACAACATACATATGCACTGCATCCATTACACGCAACTACCCTTCCAAAGCGGGCCCAGTGGCACCAGGGGTGAGGCACTGGACGCCACACCTCTTTCCACGCTGGCGACCCGGGTTCAGAGCGGACTCTGGTCAGCGGGGGAGGACTACACTCCTCTCCTGGGAGGGAGGAGGGTTGTAGATCCCAGGCCTTGGTGACTTCCATTGGTGACTGAGGGTGCAGCAGCCTTCAAGATCTCTGGCAGGGGACTGACTGCGACGGGGTTCCTATGAGCATGTGTGGATGTGTACATGCTCACGCTGGTGTGCATTGCACATCTGAGCCAGGGGGATTGGAAAAAAGCCCTAGCTGCCTGGTAGGCAAAGGTGGGTCCAGTGGATGTCCCCCATGCTCATAGCTGGGTCCTGTCTGCGTCTGGTTCTCCCTCCACTCCCTGGTCACTCCACTAGATTCTAGATAGAGCACCAGTAGGAGTCAGCGGTCCCAACCCCGGGGGCTTAGAGCCGGGGGATCAGGCGATCAGTGGAGCTGGAGTGGAGATGGGCCCAAACCAGAGGTACGGCTGGTGACTTCGGGCGGGGCAGGAGTGGCCGAGCCGAGAGATCACACTGGAGAGAGTCCAGGTGGCCAGTGATGAGCATAAAAAAAATGTACAAAAAAAAAAAAAAAACTACCCTACCTGACCCCCCTCTTACACATTTTTTCCACTGCTCTTTACTAATACCAGTCCATTCTCCCTACCTTCCATTATTATATCTTTCCCCTCCCCACTCCCCTGTTCTGCAAAAATATTCCCCCTCAAATTGCATGGTAAGCCCCTGCTAGTATCCCCTAATGTTCAGTTACAATTGTCTATGCTCCTAACTGTAGCCAAGTTTACTATATTCCCCAAATTTAGGCATATAGATCCCCTTATGATATTGACTGATAGTGTCTTGTGCAACTAGTGTTCACAATAACTTAAGACATTTCCCCAGCTGCAACACTGTGACACACTAATATGCCCAACTTGAGTGTACCCTCCTTAGATATCACTATTACCTTTACATTTCCCAGTTCCAAATAGTGTGTACCTTCAAAAACAATCAGAATTACTGCACAGCTAAGCACCACTCAGCAGACTCTTTTTAAGTTAACCCTCAAAATCCGTTTTAAAATATGCCCTACCTTTTTACCTGAAAACGCTTAAGAGTGCCTTGCTAGTACCAACAGCTTGAAAGTAACTACCTGGGATTTACATAAGTTCTGACTTTTCCTACTGGAACAGTGTATAAATACTAATGCCCCCCAAAATGAATTCACACCTCTCAGATATCAAAGTAAAATTGACTGTACAGTTGGGCAAGTGTGTACCCTAACAGATATCACAGTAAAATTGACTGTACAGTTGGGCAAGTGTGTACCCTAACAGATATCACAGTAAAATTGACTGTACAGTTGGGCAAGTGTGTACCCTCACAATAACAAGCAACTTTAATGCACAGCTAAGCGCGCATCCTATTAGTTAATTAAAATTACACTTCGTAATTGTAAACAAAAGATCCACTACTGGGCAGAGCCTGCTTGTTACTACTGTTTAGCTGAGTATTTAAAAATGTTAACTGTGTGTAAACAGATATGCCTATCACCCCCTTTGTAAAATGATGAATGACGCACACACACTATTTCAAATAAATATCACTGACAGGTTAACCCCTCCTTGCTTACTTAATATCACAACCCCTTGAAATGTAACAACCTAACACTTAAACAATACTGAATATTAATCCCTTCCTGCTTAATTAATATCCCAATCCCCTGAAATGACTCCCTAACTTTAAAGTTAACACAGTATATTATTACTTCTCTAAATACTAACTTATGCCTTTATGTAAGCAATACCAGAGTGATGCCCTAACTTTAAAATTAACAACACAGTATATTATTTCATTTCTAAATACTAACTTAACCCCTTTTATAAGCAATACACAGTAAAGGGAGCAGTCAGTGTAGTGCATTGCATGATCAACAAGCAAGAAGGGCTCAGTCGTACCTCCTGTGCAGGGAAGTGGTGAGGGTCTGGTACTGGGCTGTAGAATACGGTCTGGAACTATTGGCAGTCCATGTTCCAGGTGCCCAAAACATCTTGGCAGACAGGCTAAGCAGGTGCAGTCCGGAATACAAGATTGTGAACTACTGACCTCAGTAGTAGAAGATCTGCAACAGGTGGGGGTCTTCCAGAGTTGGACCTTTTTGTGTCCCCACTCAGCGGAAAACTGCCACTTTTCTTCTTGCTTACTCCAGGGCTTGAAGTTTTCTGGCAAGACACGTCCCTCTCTTGAAAAGGGAGGTTCCTCTACACCTTCCCTCCCTTCCCCCTAATTCATAGGGTGCTGATCAAGCTTCAGATGGAAGGCGTGACCATGATTCTCATTGCTCCCTTCTGTCCTCGTCAGATCTGGTTCCCCTTACTGCAGCAGTTGATGGTGGAATCTCTGGCACTTCTGTCCCCTGTGCAGAGGTGTGCTGTCACAGGAGCAGGCCACTGTAGTCCATCCGGACCTCAAGTCCCTACACATTCATACGTGGTTCCTGAAGACATAGCCATGACTAGAGTTGGGGTATCCCAAAAGGTGTCCGATGTCCAGGTGGCTGCTAGGAAGCCTTCCACCTGGGCCACTTATTCCATGAAATGAAAGTGCTTTGCTCTGTGGGCTGCTTCCCACCACTTGGATCCTTTCACTTGTCCAGTGAATCAGATTCTAGAGTATTTGCTGTTCCTCTCAGATTCTGGTCTGCGATACTCCTCTGTTAAAGTGCATCTGTCTGCTGTTTTAGCCTTTCATGTGTCCACTGATGGCCGTACGATGGCACAGCTGGAGGTGTCCCATACATTTTTGAGAGGCATTCTTCATTTGAAGCCTCCCATTCGCAATCCAGTCTCACCTTGGGACTTGAATTTCGTATTAGAGAAACTTACTTTGGCTCCTTTTGAGCCAGCCGTGAAATGCGAGCTAAGCTTTTTGTCATGGAAAGCATTATTTTAAGTTGCAAGTACTTCTGCTCAAAGGATTTCTGAGCTTCAGGCTCTCATGTGTGAGTCTCCTTATTTAGTTTTCCACAAAGACAGGATGTCTTTACATACCAACCCTAAGTTTTTACCAAAGGTGGTGTCTGGGTTTACCCTGAATCAAGCCATCCACCTGCCTGTGAATTACCTATAGCAAGCCAGTCCAGGGGAAGCATTGCTCCACACTTTAGATGTACATAGGATACTCCGATATTATGTTCACCACATGAGGGACTGCAGGAAGTCCTCACAGCAGTTTGTTTCGTTTACCCCTGGAAAAAAAGGACATACCAGTTTCTAAACAGTGCCTGTCCAAATGGTTGGCTATCTGTATTATTTTCTGTTATAGGAAGTACGGTAAGGAACTTCCTGGGGTTGTACAAGGCCACTCTGCCATGGGCATGGCCACTTCTGTTGCCTGTTTCAGTAGCTGAAATCTGTACCACTGCCACTTGGAGTACTGTCCACATTTTCGCTAAACACTACAGTCTGGACAGTGCCTCTAGGAGAAGGACAGGGTTCGGTCTGGTGGTGCTTCAGGACCTCCTGTCCTAGGCCTGTAGTCTCCAACCACCCAGACTGTCTCTCTGTCAGTACTGCTGGTGACTTGTTCCATAGGTGTGGTCTGATGCAAGAGATACCATTGATGAAGATAGTACAGTTACGTAAGGACTTACTGTAACAGTTGATCTTCAAGAGGATCTTTTGCATCAGGCCATGCCATCCCACCCTCCATCCCCCTTTGTCTCAGGAGTTTTCACTTCCTGTCTCTTTCTCCAGGCTGGTGTACCTTCTATTTCACCTTACCTAGTGTTGGGAACCTCTAGCTCCCCATCGGTTCTCCAGGAGGAGATCCTCTGCATATGATCTCTGGCAGGGGAACTGAGGAGGGCACGGGGCTGCCCACTTTGATATTTGCAGGACATCTGCATCTGACATTGTCATGGGCAGCCCCATCTAGACTGCTAGCTGAAAAGTTTCCATGTGGTCCTAGTGCCTGGTGGGTATAGTTCCGTAGGTGTGGCCTGATGCAGGAGATCTTCTCGAAGATCTACTGTTATGGTAAGTTCTTATGTAACTACTTTTCTGCCATAACTTCCCAGTCCTATCCTCCAAGCAGCAAAAAGAGAAAACATTAGGGTTTGGGGTCTTTGGAGTCTTGGCGTATCAGTGATGGGGTCTTCCTTGGGGTTGTCAACCCTAGTGCTGATCCCTCCCGAGCCTGTAACCTCCAATTTGGAGTGCAAGGTACAGCTCCAAGCCACTGCCTCATAGTGATATACTCTTCAAAGGTAGAGAAGTACGTCTCGCCACATGTTGCTAACACAGTTTATTGTAGGTTTCTTTACACAGGGCCATGGACCCTGCATGAAGAAAGGGGATCATGTGTGATGTTGTTTGCTCATGGATTGAGCATTAGGGTTGACAACCTCAAGGAAAACTCCACCACTGATTCGTCAAGACTTCTGAGACCCAAACCCTAATGTTTTTTGCTTCTGCTGCTTGGGTGGTAGGGGTGGGGGGTTGGGGTGGAAATCCTAATGCCACATTTCCCTACTTCTGTGGTGTTAAGTTACCCTAACTGGTGCATTAACAAAGTTTTTTTCAAAGAATTATAAATAGTACTGGTAAAATACCTTTTATTTCAGAAAAAGTAATCATTTTGGGCTTCCATTCCTGCAAAACTGGGAGTCATCTAACTTTCTCTTTTCCATTTTGTAAGTCAAATACTTCTTCCCACTTTATTTTGAAAGTTTCTATCCATTGTTGGAATTTAGATTCTCACAAAAATTAAATTAACTAAAGCCTTGCTTACCCATACAGGTTGCATATGGTAAGACCCACATTTGAATGATAAGTGGATTGCGATCCATGATGATCAGTCTCTTAGTATGGCTGAATTAAGGACATCATCTAGCAAAGTAGTTGAAAGGAATTGAAACCCCCTCCTCCCTTGCAGCTCTACTTGTACCACAGACACCTGCCCACGGACTACGTTCGGCAAACAAATTTCTGCTTACTGTACCCAAGTGTCTAACTTTGGTCCATGCCTTCGTTACCTCCCGCCTGGACTACTGCAATGCCCTTTACCTGGGGCTACCGGGGGTTGAACTTCGCCGCTTGCAGCTAGTGCAGAATGTGGCAGCCAGGCTGTTGACTGGTTCTTCTAGGTCCAGTCATATAACACCTGTGCTCCGGGGACTGCACTGGCTGCCAGTTTGCAGGCGAATCACCTTCAAGGTCGGTTTGCTGACCTATAAGACCCTACATGATCAGGGACCTGCTTATCTGAAAGAGCTCCTTTGTCCCTACTGTCCCACCCCCCTGCTCTCTCCGATCCACTGACGAGGGATTGCTAGAGATTCCCAGGGTTCGCTTAAAAACTTCAGGGGCAAGATCTTTTAATTTCATGGCCCAGACCCTGTGGAATTCTCTACCTCGTCAGGTACAAAACTTCCCGACTGTCCAAAGCTTTAAAGGAGCCTTGAAAACCTACCTTTTTAGTAAAGCTTTTAATGATTGTTGATTATCATAATGTTTTATTTATTTATTGTTTTATGTAACCTGTACAGGCGCCTTGGTTCAAGAAAGGTGCCTTATACAAATAAAGAATGATTGATTGATTGATACTTCAAAAGGCTCAGGAGCATTTCACTGCACCGCCCCAGCCACCTGGAACTCCCTCCCTCTTGCCCTGAGGCAGGCTAACTCCCACCCAATCTTCGAAAAAGAACTATATCGCCACCTATCCCGGGACCCCCGCACATGCTTTGATCCCACTTCATGCCTCACAGCTAACCACCCTATTTCACCCAAGACACTGCTGCACTTCTAAACAAGCTTTGCTATAAAATGTCCTTATAGCTGCCACTTAGCCCAGTTTCAGTTGTTATTTGCATGTACTAATGTCACTTTTGTCATCTCTGCATAGCTATATGTATTATCTCGAGTACTGTCTGACTTGATCTGTATTCTAACCTACCTGTACTATATACTGTACTGTGTAGTGTATAATCTCATCTCATTTTATGTACGTATTCTCCTGGGTCGTGCCTGAAAATAGTCAACTTTGGCTAGCGCACCTAACCCGGTTAACAAAAACTAAATAAATAAATTGGGAGTTCAGGTGTGATGTAACTACGTTAGTACCACCCCTTGTATTGTATCCCTGCTTTCATGTGATAACGTAACCCCCCCCCCCCCGACTACACATCTGCTGGGTTCCCACTGGTTGCTTGTCACACTCTATTTATTATCTTGCTTTTCTTTAGTTTGCAAATTGTTATGTCCCTGATTTGAAAGTTAATTTTTCACAGCAGCACAAGGTAACAACAACTTGACCTCGTTTCACTGCCCTGCTTCCCTAATCTTTATTGTGTACTGCAGACGCCACTTCTGGCAGTCTCACTAGTACCAAAGAATAATATCATTGCAGCCTGAAAAGATAAATGTAGCTTGGGGAAAGTAATCATGATACCCAGCAGAGGGAAATAGACAATGATTTTCTGTGTTACAGATGTTAGTACATGTAACTCTCTCTGCTAATCAAGTTTGTATTTATTCTGTTTAAAACATGGTCCCTCAGTCTGCCGGATGGGCTTATTTTATTTTATTTTTTTACCTGCTCTGTATTGCATGTAGGCAATAATACTCGACAGGGTGGGTGGTATTAGAATACGGACAGCAAGGCGTAATAAGGGCCCGGCGCTGCAGGTGGAGGGCCGTCAAGCCCCTGGAAGGTCCGTATTCTAATACCCCACCCTGGAGGGTATTATTGCACTTAGAAAATGGCACTGTAAAAAAAAAAAAAAAAAAATAAAAAACTGTTAATAAAATAGTAGTTTAATGTAAGTTTTGAAATAAAATAGTTCCCCACCTGGATCAGAATGACTAGAAAGCACTCCTCTCCAAACCTGTTATGATGTGGCACCTTTGTTTCTATTCCAAATTTTTTTTCATTTTTTGTTCATCCCCCAATTCACTACTGGTAACAGAAGTTTGTTTTGTAAGTGGCAGCTGTTGCTGGAGGATAGAGAGAGGGAGTGTCAGCACAGGTGGCAGATCGCTCTTTGTGAGAGTTCAGTTTACTTTTTTTTTAAATGCCTTGTGATTTAGCAGTACACGGAGGAGTTAATGCCATTCCTTGCTGTGGCGAGAAGTGCAGTGTTAAATGATGTCCACTGGTGGGAAGAGTGAACACTGCAAGTCACAGGTGAGACCGGGAAAGTTATTCCAGTTTCAAAAAAAAAACTGAAGTAATTTCATCTTGGGCAGAGATGTGCGGGGAAATTTGTGTGTTTTTTTTTTCTGTTGCTCGGCTGATGGTGTGTGTGGACTAAGGAGGTAGATGAAAAGCCACCGTACCTTAGTGGCACGAGAGGAGCACGGAGTGAGGAGCGGAGGCAGCACCGATCGATTTGGCTGCCCAGACATGCAGCGTCAATCCCGGGTAGGTGCCACCACTACAGCGGCAGGTTTTTGTGGGGCTGGTAGCCGCGAGGAAATGGGTCTATCCGCATCAGTTCCTCATACTGTTCTGCTTTTGGAAAATGTTTCTGAAGTTATTTGTTTGGGCATATGTGGTTGTGTGAAACCTCCATTTTCTCACTGGGGCCCCTCATCAATCACTTGTGCACTTAGCAAGCGGAGAAAAAAATGTCTGCTTGTGAGAGTGAATATTCGGGATGCCCAAGCACCCCGAATTGGACTTGTTTTTTAGCGGGCTCTATCAAGAAATACCGGCCCACTAATTTCAGTCTTCTAGCCAATCAGAATACTAGGATTGTTATAGCCATTTTCTAATGTTTCTGTATTTCATTAATTCTGTCCATTGACATATACTTCTGATACTGCCCGTTTTGTAACACCGGCTCCCAGTTTGTGCCTGGTCAACAAAACTTTAATAAATAAAAAATATGTCTTTGTAATCATAATCTGAAATTTATTGCACTGCATGCTTGAAGGACACTTTGACAGCATCCTTTTCTTGTTCAACACTAAGCTCATTGGCCAACATATTCAAAAGCTTAGGGTAGCACTAACCATGTTCGTGCTGCGCTAACCTTGAATAGCGCCAGTGCTCCAGGCAGGGCCATATTAAGAGGCCTCCAGAGCACTGCACTGATCTGGTAGCACAATTATGCAAACTATACTGCTGTGCTTATGCAAATGAAGGATCCTGTCTGCATAAAGGGCACAGTGGTATATTCATAGGTTTCAGTGGCATGAAACAGCTAACAGTACAGCGCTGTTTAGGGCCACTGAAATACTGGCGTTAACAGGGCACTGTAGCTGTGCCCTACCCTACAAACACCAGATATGTGTACTACAGGCAACATCCCTGATGGATTAGTGGACCCCCTCCACCCGATTTGCCCCAGAGGTAAATATAGAATCCATTCCCTGGTGTCTTGCAGTCCCCCTCCCCCAATTGCCCATGTCGTACATGAAAATGTTATTCACTGGTATAGCGGTCCTCCTGGCCCCTGATCACCCATGCTGTAAATTAAATGTAACAGGTCTTCCCTGGTAGTCTAGTGGACCATCGCCCATGATTTACAATAATAATAATACTTTCCCTAGAAGTCTAGTGGATCCCCCCACTCCACAGAGTGACAACTCCCTACCTACTAAGGACCCTTGACCCTGCAGTTCCCCTCACTCCAGTCACCACTTACCAGCGTCTTGTCCTTAAAATTGCCAGGCAACTGCTCAGCCCCTCGCTTACCTCCTTGGCCAGCCACCTTCTGACAAGAAAAAAAGTGCAGTAGCTTGTATTGTAGAAACCTTTCTATGGTACACATGATTACGCTCAGTCCATATCCAGCAGTGGCTGAAAAATGAGGTGGGCTGAGGGCTGTGCCATTCGCCCATCGATTGTAAGGACAGGACACCGATGAGTGGTGGCTGGGGTGAGGAATTGGGGTCCTCGGCAAGTAGGGGGTTGTCACTCTGTGGAGGGAAGCTCTGATAGACTACTAGGGGATGGGAGGGGCCACTAGACTACCAAGGAAGACCTGTTGCATTTACAGCATGGGCAATTGGGGGGGAACCCCTAGACACCAGGGAATGAAATTAAAATGTATAGCAAAGGCGATCTGGGGGAGCCGTGCATACCCGATGGGCTCATTTGCATGCTTGGGCTGAGTATGCCCCTCAGGAGCCCTGACACTATCCCATTTTGGGCAGCTCTATTTCCAGTGGGTTCCCCAGTGGGCCATATTCAGCCTTGGGCTGTGTCAGTGCATCGCAGTCATTTTGTGCTGCACTGGCATTCAGACAGTGCGCTCCATCACAGTGCTGGCTGTGCACTACGTGCCGCGCAGCACTACCGACTGCAGGTCACTATTGTCTGGGTCTGAATATGTAGGCCACATTATTCCTCAAAAAAACATTGAAAAGAGAAGGGTAGTAGTAGTAGTAGGATTCGTCCTTGAGTATGTGAATTTGCTTTAGAAAATGGGCTTGAAAAATAAAGCATGCTGATTGGCTGAAAGCCAAGGTCATTCATGCATTTATTTTTCAGTACAGCCCAGTAAAAATCAAGTGCCCATTTGGGTTGCCCCATTACTTAGGGTATCATTTGGCACCCTGAATTTTCAAACTGTCCGGCCACCATTTTTTTTTTTCCCCTCATTTAGCGGGTGAGTTGGTGGACGGTCAACCCCGGTCTGTCTTAGTTCACTTTTTTTTTTTATCTCCCTGTGGTCCAGTGTGCGTGCCTTCATTCAGCTCCCTGATGGTCTAGTGTGTGTCTCTCTTGTCCCTCCACTGCTCTTGGGAGACGCATGTGGAGGGACTTGAGAGAGATGTCCCAGCACTGGGAGCAGGATCTGCCATTTGGTAAGGAGCACAGGTTGAGGGAAGCGCCGACAAGGAACGACTGAGGAGAAAGAGCAAGAGATGGTGATGAGGATGACTGCTGGTTATGGTGGTGGTAGCAAGAGGGTCAGACCCACTACTTTCGGTCTAGAAACAGTTTAATCATCCGAGTAAGGGAAACAAAAATGTACTGTTGGCGGCTGGAAAGAGAGGGGCGGACATGGCTGAGGCCTGTGGCAGGCAGCAAGACTCAGTTGGAGGCATTACAGAAAAACTGAAAAAAGCGTGATGTAGCAGTCACAGACATAATGTGACATGGCAGTTGCTGAAAAGCAGCCAAATGAATGAAAACACAAACTACTGAGCTACAGAGTCTGGTGAGTGACAAATATATACAAGCTTTTTTCAAAGCCGAATGTTGCTTGCTTGTATTTGCTGAGAGTATCATGAATTTTTAACTTTAAAGTCTGAATTTACAACAAGTTCTCTGTGTGGGAAGTATCTGTTCCATGAGGGACCGATGAGGGACAGAGCCATTTTAAGGGGTAAAATGAGGGAGGTTCCTTGTAATCGGAGACAGTTGAGAGGTATGCTGCCAAGTGACCTGGCCACTCTCATGACATACAGCTCCCCATAACACATATATCGAGAAACAGACAGAAGCAATTTTGTGTTGCATGTCCCGGTATCTGTGCTTCCCATGAGATGCAGCTTCTAATGATGAACAGAAAGAGGCAGAGTGAAGGAGTTCTGTTTTGCCTGTCTCAGTCCCTGTCACTCTGTGTCTGTCTCTCACTCACGCTGCTGGAGTAACACTATCTTAAAAGCATGGGTGACTGCAGAAGCACTCTCAAGTACAGTGCACAATTATTCCTGAGGTCAGATTTATCTGATTTAGCATGGTCTCTTGCTTTACGAATCTCTCTGGATACTGCCCCCTCTCCCCTGCCTGGCTCTAGAAGAGTTTCAGAAACTGTGCTACTTACAGTCTGCTTGTGATGGCGAGCACTTCAGTTTCAAGGAAAGACTCTCCTGCTCTGGTGTGGACCCCCATATGGAGCTTGACTCCTGTTCCTCAGACCTATAGACGCTTCAATAGGGGGAACAGCATGCAAACTGGCAACCTCGATCAGACTGGTTATTGTGCACCACATCCCTGGGTCACCAAGGTGACTTCCTCTGAGGTGACGATACTTTCAGGTTCTGGGGTCAGCGCTATTGTGTTTGATCCTCAAGATGCAATGGTCTCACCTACTCTGACACAGTGGTGTTTCTCCTTTTCATACCCACACCTGGAATGGAATGTAGGTACTAGTAAACCTGTTCTTGAATAGGTATGGCAGGGTGCTGATTTTAAGACTGAACTAAATGAAACTGCTGCTGGTGCATTATGTTTCCTTTGAAGATTTTGCACGGGGGCCGAGACTTTGGGGACACATCCAAATGAGTGCTCACTTTGAGACAATCTTACACCACTAGTCCTGCAACGATGCAATTTCAGTCCCATTTTCAATTTGAATTATGTTTCCCAACATATTGGTCAAATTTTGAATGGGGGGTCGTGTTCCTTTTGCTCCTGGGCGGGGAAAGAGGGCAAGGGGAGGACAACGGGGAATGGGATCTGGCACAGTTTCTATGAAATGAATGAAGTACTCCAATGTATTTACATAAAGTCACAAATGAAAGGGTGAGGTGCTCTCTCATTGGAATGGTTCACTCGTTTTAGTTGCACAAAGTTTCCACCCATAATGTGTAAACCACTGTGATACTTGCATGCTCATTGGTCTATCAAGGACGAGCCCAACGCAGTTTGACCTGCATTGGGCTAGTCAGTGAGACACCACTGAAATGCCGTTTTCTGTAGCAAAACGTTTCTTGCACAAGCAACATAAAAAGGGGCATTTGGGCCAAACAAAGCTGCTATTAAAAATTAAGGGGAGGCCTTTTTTTAGTGGGACTTGGACGTGAACCTGGGAAGGAGGTAAAACCCAGCAAGGTGCAACAGAAAAGTTACCCAGTTTGCCATTGTCGTTCAGAAGTTGACAAAGTGTGTATAACAAAAGGTGATGGAGTATGCCAGGGTAAAATAATAAAATAAATAAATCCTGATGCCAGAAGGAGGGAACTGGACCAACTACTGCAACGCACTTGCTGCCAGAAAATAATTTATATGGGGAAAGTACGGTGGTGGGAAGGTCTGCTACCTGGCGTGCCTCAAGAAAAGGTGGATTTATTATAGCAGAAAAAATTAAAAACAACTTTTGGAAGAACTGTCAATGTTGGGAAGCTCAAAGGGGTGGGTAGGTCCGTAACCTGGGTGTGTCCCAAGAAAAGCTGGATTTACAGTATTATAAAAAGAATTAAAAAAAAAAAAACAGAAGAAATAAAAATAACTTTTGCAAGAACTCTGGACAAATGACTGAAAGGGGTTGGAAGGTCCATCTGTGACCTGGATATATCCCAAGAAAAGCTGGATTTATTGTTTAATAAAAAAAAAAGAAAAAAGGGAAGACAGAACATCTCTTTCATCAGGCCACACCTATGGAACTGTAGCCACGAGTCACTAGGACCACACTGAAACTTTTTGCAAGCAGTCCACTAGGGGTCATCCACGACGACTTCCTACATCGGAAATTCCCATATAAATGTGGGCAGCCCCAGCCCTCCTCAGTTCTTTTCCCGCTGTCGACCATACTCGCCAGACCCTCCACAGAGACGCTGCTGCTACAATCGACAGCTACTCAGGTTTTAGAGTATTTCTCTCCATAGTTCACTGTTGTGTATGTCATCTAATGAACCCACAAAACTCTCTAGATATTGTGAATGCAGTGAAAAGACTTGGGTAGATCGCATGACATCTGTGTGTGCTGCCTCGGAGTGGCCCACAATGTTCAGGCCTGTGAGATCTGCCTAAAGTTCAACACAGCTACCAGGCGAATCTGAAAAGGTCCTGGAAACCTACCTTTTAAAACAGCAGGTAGCCAGGATGAAAAAAGAGTTCCAGGAAAATAGCTCTACTGTGTCACCAGCCTGTTCCTCAGGTTTCCATTCTGCTAAATCCCAGGAGAAATCCTGTGAGCTGCATAAACATGAACACCAGGAGAGAGAGGAGCAAAGAAAAACCCTTCCCGATACGCTCTCAGTTGCCCCTATCATACCACAGCGACTGCGTCAGCAACGTCTGCTGCCTCAGTGGTGATGCCACCAGCCGCCCAGACCTCTGATTCTACCAGGTCAGGACAGGCTGTGTGCATTACCAGGCCTATTATGGCTAGACAGGAGCTAGACAGCAAAATAAAAACAGAGGAAGAGGAGGAGGATCAGCTCTGCCTGCCCCAGGACCCACCCTATGTGCCCATTCAAAACCCCTAGAGGTGGGAGTGTGGCTGCAGCCACAGGTTCTGCATCTGCATGGATCATTCCTAGACCCCCACCCACCAGTACCTTCGAAGGTGGTAGCAGGGTGTCACCTTTTCTTCCACCTGGACCAGTGGAGGAAGGTCACATCAGGTGCTTGGGTCCTGCAGATAATAGAACAGGGCCATGCTCCAGAGCTTCTAGAGTTGCCTCCAGACCATCCACCAACTTCTGCAGCCTGTCCTCTTGTACACATACCGGTGCTGCTAGAGGAAGTACACACCCTAAAGCAGAAAAGGCTCATAGAGCCAGTTCCATGGTAACAAAGGAACATGGGGTTCTATTCTCATTGCTTCCTAGTCCCCAGATGCTCAGGGGATCTGAGGCCCATTCTGGACTTAAGAAATCTGAACCTCTTTATTCAGAGTGAGAAGTTCAGAATGGTCACTCTGCAAGGCCTGTTGCGACTACTGCAAGGAGGTGACTGGATCTGTTCCCTAGATGTGCAAGATGCTTACCTGCATATTAAGATCTGCCCTCCTTACAGGAAGTACCTAAGGTTCCTTTTCTAGGGGGGAACACTACCAGTATTGTCCTTAGGTTTCTCATCTATGCCACAGGTCTTTACCAAATGCTTTGCAGTAGTGGCAGCAGCCCTCAGGAGAGAGGGACTATATGTATTCCCCTATCTGGATGACTGGCTGCTCAAAACTCATTCCAAAGAGCAGTTTTACCAGATCCTAGCATGTGCCAGGTAGTGGTTTGATGCCCTAGGGATCATGGTCATTGTGCCAAAATCAGTCCTGACCCCTTGTCTGCACCTGCAGTACATAGGGGCAGTCCTGGACATGGCCCAAGGCTTAGCCTTCCTGCTCCAGGACAGGGCCAAACACCTGACTGCACAGGCTCAGATGGTATACAACAATAGGTATGTCATAGCCTGGACATTCCTGAGACTGTTGGGCCTGATGGCAGTAGCCATTGTTATGGTACCATTGGCTAGACTGCATATGAGGATTCCCAAGTAGACATTGAGTCCGATGGGACCAATGCACCGAAGACCGTAGTAGAAGGTTTTAGTAATCTCTCCTGCCTGAAAGTTGCTTCAGGGGTGGATGGAACCCGGCTATTTGCTGAATGTGGTTCCTTTCCTGACCCCCCGAGATCCTTAACACAGATTTATTTATTTACGGGGTAGGTGCTCTGATCCAGTGGGCCATGAAGATGGCACTTTGGTAATACAGACAATACAATTACATTAATTAAGAATGGTGCAGGAGATGAAACAAACTAGGTTCCTCGGGGGTGGGCTGGAGTCATATTTGGGGCCTCATTAGACACAAGGAGCATGGACAAAAGTGGAGAGTACCTTCCACATAAATGTCCTAGAAATGTGATCTGTTCTGTATGGCCTACAAACCTTCAAAACCCATCTGTATCCGGGTCATCTGCTGGTGCAAACAGACATCAGTGTGAAGCACTACATAAACAAGCAAGGGAGTGTGACAGGGAGCTCCTGCCACTCTTGAGGACAAACCTTTTCTTAAATCTGTTGCAACAGTTCTTCTATATCTTAGCCTAATCTGTTCTTTATAATTTCTAGTCCATAAGGTTGGCCACCCCCCTTCCCTTTCTTGATTATGCTATAGTGTCCTCTTTAATTTTCGTTTTTCGCTCTCAGGTCCTTGTACAGGGAGGTTATTGTGGTGACCGCTAAGCGTATGTAAAACAGGTTGTTTATTGTTGGATTTAGTATGTAATAGCACTATGTCATAAAATACTTTAATGTATATACCTTATGTGTATGAAACCTGTAAATGTTGAAAATACCATGGCACTAGGTGTTTTTGACAAAGGTAGAGAGTACTAGGTGACTGTATATTATAGAAATTAAGTTAGTTGTGCTATTTAAAATGCATGTAAATGCTGTAAACTGAACACGTCTAAATGTCATGGTGATTTGCATATATCCCATGATGCTTTGCAGTATGTACGTAGGTATGATGTTGTATTTCTTTGAAACTTGATTTGTTGCCAGTGCCCTTTGGGGTAACCCTTCTTTCAGTGATTCTGCATTGAGGTTCTTTGTCTATAGCTTTTTTCCCCCCTTCTCTTTGGGCCCCCACTACCCAAGCAAACGGGGACCACATAGGGGTGGAGGTTGGATCTCAACTGTTGAGTTAGATAAGAGATCAGTGAGTTAATAAGTGCTGGCTAAGTGCAGAGAAAGGACATGCATGGTCTGTTGCTGCAAACTGATGTACTGAAGAAGGGATATGCCATTGCTTAAGGTTATCATCTGCATTTTGAATAAACATCACATAGAGATTGTGTGTTGAACTTGAAGTTCGGTGTCTGGTCCATCTGTTATCCCACAACCCCCCCCCACAGGGGGAACTCGATCGTACCCCCTATTCAGGGAAGTGATGAGGGTTTAGTATTGGGCTCTAGCAACACAGTATAGAACTGTCGGCAGTTCATGTTCCAGGTGCCTAAAATGTCTTGGCAGACAGACTAAGCAGGTCGCAGTCCAGAATGCATAAGAGGGAACTGCTGATCTCAGTAGCAGAAGACCTGCCCAATAGGTGGGGTCATCCAGAGTTGGACCTAAATTGCATCTGCGCACAAAAACAAAACTGCCACTTTCCTGCTCGCTTGTTTCAGAGACTGGAGTTTTCTGGCGAGACACATTGTCCCCCCCTCTTGGAAGAGGAGGGTTCTTTACTCCTTTCCTTCATTCCTTCTAATCCAGAGGGTATTGATCAAACTCCAAATGGAGGGAGCTACCCTAATAATCATTGCTTCTCATTTGGCCTTTTCAGATCTGGTTCCCTTTACTGCAGCAATTGGCAGTGGAACCACCAGTGCCTCTGCCCCTGTGCAAGGGCTTGCTGTCACAGGAACAGGGAACCCTGGTTCATCTGGACCTCATGTCACTCCATCTCCATGTATGGCTGCTGAAGACATAGCCATTGCTAGATCTGGGGTGTCTCAAAAAGTGGCTAATGTTCTGGTGGCTGCCAGAAAACCTTCCACCAGAGTGGAAGTGGTTTGTTTTGTGGGCTGCTTCTCATCAACTGGATCCTTTTACATGTCCAGTAAATCAGGTGCTAGAGTACTTGCTCTCCTTGCCAGATGCAGGATTGGAATTCTCTTCTATTAAAGTGCATTTGGCTGCCGTCTCAACTTTCCATGTACCTACTGATGGTTGTAAGGTTGCACAGCTGGAGGTGGCCCATACATTCATAAGAGGCATTCTGCACTTGAAGCCTCCTTTCTGCAATCCAGTCCCGGTATGGGACTTCAATTTTGTGTTAGAAAGGCTTACTTTGGCTCTTTTTTGAGACATCCGTGACTTGTGGCCTCTGCTTCCTTTCTTGGAAAGCATTATTTTTAAGTTGCTATTACTTCTGCTAAAGGGTTTTGGAGCTTCAGGCTCTAATGTGTGAGCCTTCTTGTTTGGTTTTCCACAAAGGGTGTCTTTACGTACTCTTCCTAAGGTGGAGTCTGAGATTACCCTGCCAGTTTATTTTCCTGAGCATTCCAATCCAGGGGAAGCATCGCTCCATACTGTAGATATACATAGAATACCTCTGTTAATGTACACTGCACGAAGGACTGCAGGAAGTTCTCACAGCTTTTTGTTTCCTATGCCTCAGGAAAGAGGGCATACCTATTTCTAAACAGTACCTTTCCAAATGGTTGACCAACTGTATTATGTTTTGCTATAGGAAGTAAGGTAAAGAACTTCCTGATGCTGTTCGTGCTCATTCTACCAGAGGCATGGCTACTTCTGTTGCCTGTTTTAATGGAAAGTTGTCAGATTGTGTACTGGGCTTCATAGTCCGTTACCTTGCCGTGGCGATAGTCCCTCTTTGGCAAAAATTATACATTTTAATACCCTCCTGTAAGGGAGGGAAGGGATCGTAACTCTGGCTGAACTGCCGGCAAAGCCGATCCCTTCCACGTCCCGGTCTGCTGACCATGCCCCCATGCTTGGACGTTTTGTGACATCCTACCAGAGAGTGCAGGAGCGTACCCCATTGAATCCTGTGGGGGAGATTTTTAAAACACTACTATGCATCTTTAAGCTGCCTTTGTCGCAGATGAAAGTCACGGCTCAACTAGTAGGGGGCCCTATTAGTTGAGCGGTGGCTATCATTTGTATTGAAGGTGGCTTAAAGATGGCATAGTAAGGTTTTGAAAATCTCCCCCATAAGAGTCATTTGGGGCACTCCCCCATGCTCTCCCTGGTAGGATGTCACAAAACATCCAAGTGCAGGGGCATGGTCAGTGGACCGGGAAGTGGAAGGGATCAGCTGGCCAGCAGTTCAGCCAGAGTTACGATCCCTTCCCCCTTTACAGGACAGTATTAAAATGTATAGTTTTTGCCAAAGAGGGACTATCGCCGCGGCAAAGTAACGGACTATGAAGCCCGGTACACAATCTGACAACTTTCCATTAAAACAGGCAACAGAAGTAGCCATGCCTCTGGTAGAATGAGCACGAACAGCACCAGGAAGTTCTTTACCTTACTTCCTATAGCAAAACATAATACAGTTGGTCAACCATTTGGAAAGGTACTGTTTAGAAACAGGTACGCCCTCTTTCCTGAGGCATAGGAAACAAAAAGCTGTGAGGACTTCGTGCAGTGTATGCACTACCAGAGGTATTCTATGTATGTCTACAGTATGGAGCAATGCTTTCCCTGGATTGACTTGCTCAGGAAAATAACACCCCCCTCCCCTGGCTCTCAACTTACCGTTGATGGCAGTGTCACCACGGACCCTGTTGTGATTGCCAACAGCCTCAACTCCACAGTCTCTGACCTTAACCAGGTACTACCAAATAACTTTTTTGACCCTATCAATCCACCCCGGTGCCAAACCTGCACCGCCCCTTTTTCCACCTCAGAGTCATTACACCTACAGAAACCAAACACTGCCTATCCAAAGCCCTCAATGACTCTGCCTACAAAAAAGACAACTTCGACATGTAAATTCTAGTCCGTGTCCTCAACGCAGTTCTGTCCCCACCAACAGACCTCCTCAACTGATCCCTGTGTCTGGGCCAGTTCCCGGATGCATGGAAAACTGCTGTTATAACCCCAATTCTAAAAAGCAGTGATTGCACCTCCCCTAGCAATTACTGGCCCATCTCAATTCTACCGCCACTCTCCGAAGCTCTTGAAAAAAATCCTAGCGGACCAATTCACTGAGTACCTCCTCACCTATAACATTTTATGTAGGGAAGAGCATGGGTTCAGCGTGGGTCATAGCACTACTACAGCTCTGATAGAATTTTCCAATGCACCGCACTCTGCACTGGATAGAGGACACCTTGCTGGGGCCGTGTTTATAGATCTCTCAAAGGCCTTTGACACAGTCTCCCACCCCCCTCCTTCTGGCCACACTCCAACACCTCGGAGTTGGCCAAAGTCCCCTCACCTGGTTCACCAGCTATCTTACTAATAGATTGCAGTGCGTTTAAAATAAACAAGACCCTGTCATCCACTCTACCGGTACGCTCAGGGGTGCCTCAAGGGTCAGTCCTAGGTCCTCTCCTTTTCAGTGTTTATCTAAATGCTCTGCCTGACTGCTGCACCGGAAATATCCTCTTATACGCGGATGATGCAGTTCTAATAATCTCTCACTCTGACCCCTCCTCCCTTCAGCTCTCCCTACAGGACTCCTTCAAACAGATTGAAAACTGGTTTATAGCCCACAGACAAGTTGTCAACATTAAGAAAACAAAATCTATGCTCTTTGTGCACCAACAACACAAGGCCAGAGATCACCCCATTAAAATTCTATCCAAATCACTTGTCCCCCTGGAACAGATGTCAACCTATAAGTACCTGGGAGTTCCTTTTGACTCCTTGCACACTTTCCATGAGCACATCAAAACTCTCACCTCAGCCATCAGTATCCGTTTAGGCCTCTTATACCGCCACAAAAACTGCCTCCCGCCTGAAGCTCTACACTTGGCAGTCACATCCTCAGTCATGTCCCTAGTTGACTATGGCCTTACAATCTTTTCAGCTGCTGACCCCACAGCTCTTCACCAAATCCAACTGGCCATCAACAAAGCCTGCCGGCTCATCTTGGGTGCAGACAAACGCACGCACACCTGCACCCTCTATGCTCTCGCCAATATTCTTTCGCTAGAGGAACGCCTACAGTAACAAACTGGTCTACTTACAAAAAAAAATACCCCTTGGATTAACACTGATGGATATTGAGGCCTCCCTTCAGTCAGCCACCCCACTTGCTGCTACTCGGGCAGCCTCCAAATCTATCTGAAAGGTACCCAAGGTCAGGTCCTCCCTAGCACAAAGATTTTTCTCGTACAGAGCCCCATCATGGTACAATGCCCTCCACCCTGCTATCTCATCCATTACCAAGCTAGGTCCTTATAAGGCAGTTCTAAAATCCCATATACAAGCCACACATAGCTGCCACTGTGCCCACTAACATCCTTCACCAGCTTAAATAGCATTAGGACCCACCTGGCACTGACGGTGCCTATTCTGATGCTGCACTCTATCGCCCATCACTGAAGCACCAATCGAAGGTCCATCTAACTTAGCTAAAAGATTTCAAGTCCTGTCATAAAAATCTGACAATACCTCTCGGAGGTAGCATCTGTATGTATCATTGTATCAATAATGTAACTAAAACCTAGCTAACACTTGTATAGGCAACCTACTATGTTTTTGAATGTATGTACCAAGACTCTGTACAGAGCAGCTTAGGCTGCTTCTTCCAAATTGACTCAAACTTATTGTACCTCACATGTATGATACACCAATGTACTCTGCTGTCTGTTGTTCCTCTATTAATGTATCAGAATGTTTTCTGTGACGCGGAGCCTTTGAAAATGAGTCTATGACTCAAAGGGTTGTAATTCCTGTGTGCCTAACTAAATAAATAAATACTAAAATTTATGATTTTGCCAAAGAGGGACCATCACCGCAGCAGGGTAATGGACGATGAAGCCCAAAACTGAAATTAAAAAGGTCACACATTTACTTTAAGAATGTGTCAGCTGCAGAGATTTGTGCTGCTGCAACCTGGAGTACTGTCCACACCTTCATTAAACATTACAGTCTGGATATTGCCTCTCGGAAAAGGACAGGCTTTGGCCTATCTGTCCTTCAGGGCCTCCTTTCTTAGGCCTGTAGGTTCCAGCCACCCAGACAGTTATATTGCCAGTAATGTTTCATACTCGTTCCATAGGTGTGGTCTGATGAGAGAGATGTCCTTGAAGGAAGATAGAACAGTTTCATACTTACCATAACAGTAGATCTTTGAGAAAATCTCTCATCAGGCCATGTTATCCCACCCTCCATCCCCCTCAGACATAGAACTCTGTAACTCCTGTCTCCTTCTCCAGGACAGTCTACCTGCTGTTTCCAGCCTTGCCTGGTAGCTAGAACCACAAGCTCTGTCCTGGTTCCCTGGAGGGAGGTACTTTGAGCATGATCTCTGGCAGGGAACTGAGGAGGGAAAGGGCCGCCCACATTTATATGGGAAATGCGAACGTAGGACATCATCGTGGGTGGGCCGTAGCGGACTGCTTGCAAAAAGTTTCCATGTGGTCCTACTGCCTGGCGGCTATAGTTCCATAGTGTGGCTTGATAAAAGAGACACTCTCAAAGATCTACTGTTACAGTAGGTACGTAACTGTTCTTTTTGCAAGAAAGACAACTGTGGGAAAACAACTAGGTGGGAAGGTTCGCTATCTGGTTGTGTCTTAAGAAAAGCTAGATTTTTTTATTAAAAAAGGAAAAAGTTTAGAAAGAAAGAAAACAATGGGGAAACAACTGGGTGGGAAAGTCCATTATTTGGGTGTGTCTCAGATGTATTTTTTTATTTAAAAAAAAAACCAAAACTTTTGTGACACAAAAGGAATTGTAGGCTGAAATGGGATGGGAAGGTCCATAACCTGGGGCTGTGCCCTGTGAACTTAGATAAGGAGAAAAAATAGTGAAGTGGCACAGTATGTATTCTTACTGTCCTGGCTGGAAAGAAAGCAACCAAACGTGCAGGAGGCCTCTGAGGAACAAGTACTAGACAATCATTTGTCAATGCCAAATGTTGTCTTGCTGGCATTGGCATTGGTAGTGCAGGAGTTAGAGAGATGCATAATAGGAATGGCAGTGAAGTATTGAACTGACGTTAACCCTATCCCCACCCTGAAGAGACTGACAGGCATTGGGGTGTACCTTTGGATCATCGGTCATAACGCTCACACCATTTCACTTCACCCTATCCTGCAGACACCAAGTGTTACGGTGTCCCTTGGGGTCTTTGGGCCTCATGCTCACCCCATTCCATAAGGATATATGCTGAGATGGATGCAGTATAGGAGAATGGGGTGAACTTTGGGGCCAAAGAGTCCAATGCACACCTCAATGCCTGTCACTGGCTGCAGGGTGGGGGTGGAATGGCATGAGCATTCCATCGACAATCCCAAGTCACACCCCTGATGCCTGTCAGTCTCAACAGGGTGGGGCGTTACAGTCGGAAACCCTAATGACCCGGGCGATTGTTGGTATTTTCACTCCTAATTTTCAGCATGGGCGTTTTGTGACCCCGCCTCATGAACAGTGGCACTATCAGTTCATTAGCCGGAAGGTGATTTTGCACAGCAACTGCAACATTTGGTGCCACAGGTGCAAAAACACATTTCAGGCAGGATGAGAAAAATGACAGCTATACTGTTCATGAGGAGGTATAAAAAAAAATGGCAGTGTTGAAAATCTGGAGAGCAAATATGAAAAATTGTTTGTCACGAGCGTACATAGAAACTGCACAAGGCACACCTTAACGCAGTTATGTGGGGAATTTTTTTAACCAAATATTCAACATAGGCATTTTGGAACCTCCACTCATGAACAGTGTCACTGTGATTTTGTTAATCTGTTCTGAAAGTTGATTTCGCACAGCGACTGCGCCGATTGTGCACCACATGTACCAAAACACATTTCGAGCAGGATGTGAAAAATGAAAGCTGTACTGTTCATAATGAAGTGTTACAAAATGGCAATGTTGAAAATCTGGCGTGAAAATATAAAAGATTTTCAAAGTTACGAGCGTGCATGGAAACTGCGCAATGCACGATCATAACAGTAATTTTTTTGAATTTTTTCACCAAATTTGCAACATAGGCTTTTTGAGACACCACCTTATGAACAGTGGCACTGTCATTTAGTTAATCGTTCCCAAAAGGTAATTCCCCGTAGTGACCACAAAATTACCTTTTGGGACTGAATAACGAGATGACCATGCATGTGTTCATGAGGTGGGGTTCCTAAGAACCCCATGTTGAAAATGTGGAGCCAAAATTTAAAAAAATGGCTGCGATACCCATCTAAGTTGAACCCCCCATTGATGCCATTATACAGCTTACCAGCATTTCTTCAATTTGCAGTTCGGCTTTGAAGAGTCCAGACATGTTCCCACTCCACCGAAGAAGATTGCAGTGGAGACCTCTGGCCCGATAAGTGTGGGGTGGGGAGGTGGGGTCTTGCCAGAGGGTGGGTGCGAGTTGGGCGGGCGCAGAAGTGGACAGCAAGGGACAACTTTCTTTTTCAGGTTAAAAAAACCCGGATATCGAACACGGTTTGTTGGCCACACTGGGGTGGGCTCCCAGTGTGCCACACAAGGAGGGTGGGGGAGGAACATGCCGACACTGTCATCTTTGTGTGACCGACGGCACACTGGGGTGTGCTCCCTGTGTTCCACGCAAAGTGGGGGCGGGGGGGAGAACATGCCGACATGGTTGGCTTTGTGTGACCGGCGACACACTGGTGTAGGCTCCCAGTGTGCCACACAATGTGGGGAGAGGGGACATGCCGACACAAGGATTGCACCCTGATGTCGGCTTTGTTTGTGGATTGTGTGCCGCCACCATGTTTATTGAAATGTTTCACCAGGAAAGGCACATACGGGAGGCATGTCATCTCTGATGCTACATTACGAGCTTGTTTCTGATTACAGTGGCAGATTTCTTTCAAGTTGGTGGCACTTTACATATTTTTTGCGTCAGCGCTAGCATGCAGGCTAATTGGGGAATGAGGGACGCACCTACTAAAGTGTGCCCTGCATTTGCCAATACTGACACACCTCACTGTGTTAGTACTACCGCAAGATGTTGCCTGCACACGCGCAAGACAACATAAAAAGAGGCAACATGAAGACTGTGCAGTACAAGACCCTGCAGTAGAACTAGAGCCACAGGAATTAATAACTGATGAGCCAGACACAGCAGACGCTGCATCAACCTGCAGTTTCCCCCTAAAATACAAGATCAATTCCAGCAAAGGTGGTTAATCATGTACAGCTGGTTGCTGTTTGACAAAAACTGTTTGTACTCTGTGGTGTAGTGTATAAGGCATGGTACTGAGATATTTAAGGGTTGTGGGTTCAAATCCAGCTTTTATAGACAGGATAGCGGCAGTCCAGAGGAGGACAACTAAAATGGTGCAGGGTCTGCAAGAGAAGCCGTATGAGGAGAGACTAAAGGAGCTTAATATGTACAGTATACCCTTGAGGAAAGAAGGGAGAGGGGGACATGATAGAAACTTTTAAGTACCTCAGTGGAATCAACAAAGTCCAAGAGGGTAGCATCTTTCAGAAAAAGAGACGTGCAAGAACACGGGGACACAATTTAAAGATAGAGGGGAGGCAGTTCAGGGGGCAATGTGAGGAAATATTATTTCTCAGAGAGGGTAGCGGATGCATGGAACAGCCTTCCTGAGGAGGTTGTGGGGTCTAAAACTGTGGGAGAATTTAAGAATGCATGGGACAGACATAAGGCAATTCTTGTAGGGGTTAGGAAGAAGTAGGCTGTTGGTTAACTAGGATCTGCAGCCTATCCTGTAGGTAGGGAAATGGGCAGACTAGATGGGCCAAGCGGTCCTTATCTGCCGTCAAAGTCTATGTTTCTATGCCAGATGAGCTGTTCTAAGTCTCATGCTTCCATTCCTTTTCAAAGTGCTTGTAACAAAATATCACCCCTAATAAGACATTCTGGTAGCACTGCTCATACTAGAGCATTCAAAAAACAAAACTGGACACTGGATCAAGCCGTCAAGCTATAACAAAGGCAGAAGCTGCTGCAGAGAATGATGAGCAACTTAATGGGTTTCTTGAGAACCACATTATTGTGTTGCTGAAACTGAACTGCCTAACACAATGTTTGTTCAGTGTGTTCGGCTTCTCAAGGAAATGGAGTGTCCATTCATTAAAAACTTCAGAGTAGTTGGTGCTTGTGCCGACTACATGAATGTGGCTGGACTGTCCAAAATGCATGAGGCCACTGCACAGACTGTGGTGGAGAAGCTGGACATTGCTGTGAAAAATAGCCCAGTGGTAAGCGTGATACTGGATGAGTCCACATACATTAGCAATAGCACGAGACTAATAGTGTACATACACTACTTAGACAACAGTACCCCATATGCTCACTTTTATTGTAACGTAGACGTTATTGATGGAAAAGGCTGACACTGTTTATGGGGCACTTTGTCTACTTCTGAGTGACAGAGGCATTACAGGTAAAAAAAAAATAATTGCTGCTGTCTGTACTGATGGATCATCTGTTATGACTAGTTGTTGTCAAGATGTAGTACAAAAACTAAGAAGTGATTATAACCCTGAATTGACTGGAGTACACTACACTGCCCGTCGGCTGGCCTTGTGTGCCAGTGATGCACCCCAGTCAGTGGAACCAGGTGAAAAAATATCGAGACCTGAGGTTCATTTTCATTTTCTTTAGTAGTTCTGCTGTCAGAAGCAACAAATTGCGTGAATTAAAGAAACAGCTGAAAGAACCAGTTCTGAAATATTGTCAGCCTCATGCAGTTCAGTGACCAGTCATTTATGGTGCTGTGTCCGTTGTGGGCATGTGTCAGAACATATGCCTTCATCCAGTTCACCAGATAGTGACAAAGCAAAAGGACTGTTGCTTTCTGTACATCAGTTTAATTGTGTGCCTCTTTCTAACGTAATGCTGGACATCTTGTCACATATTGTTTTTCTTTCAAAACATTTCCAGAGGGAAAAATCTAAATTTCTCTACTATGCTACAGAGTGGTAACGAGTACAAAAGAGGCTGGTCTTTAATTGAAAACCCAGGTCCATCAGAGAGACAGTGTTTCGATACTGATCGTGAAGGCAATAAATACGAAGACGATAAACTCTTCGACATTCACACTCAGAGACCAGCTTTTGACAACTTAAAAGCAGATACATCTGTGCTTTAAGTGATGAACTGGACAGAAGTTCCCTCAAGAAACCTTAGACATAATAATCTGCTTCTCCGTTGTAGAACCCAGGAGAGCTGCAGTTGCTAAACAACGGCCAGGTGATTTTAAAACCTATGGTGAAGAGTCTCTAGATAGAGTTCTGAAGCACTTCAGCTTTTCCGACCTACAGAATCTACAAAAAGCGAATTCACTTTACTTCCATTACCAGGAGGGCAGCAGCCCCCCTCCCAGACAAACAAATTCAGCTAGTAGTTGCCTGTTAATAAAGAAAGGCAAGCACCCCCCCGAACCCAAGTGCAGTAACCGCACAGCCAGGTGATCAGACCAGGAGGCAGGGACATGCATGACCCTCCCCATAAAATGCCTGCAAACTGTCATATAAACATTGAATTTGTCTGCGATATACATGACATTAAGAACA
Organism: Neoceratodus forsteri; assembly: GCA_016271365.2. Lineage (NCBI taxonomy): Eukaryota > Metazoa > Chordata > Ceratodontiformes > Ceratodontidae > Neoceratodus > Neoceratodus forsteri. The sequence goes on from CM057452.1 coordinate 1,577,387,055, forward strand.
GAAGAAGCATATTATTACCATTACTGTACAACAAGGGAGCCACATGAACCAGCTCAGAGACATTGTGGTCACTACTGATGAACAACTTAGATTTACAAGCTGAATGACCCCTCCAGTCTGAAGCTGAGGTCCGTCAGATATAATGTATAAACAGATCTCCCTGAGGAAGACCAGCCACCACCTCCCTTTTACACAAGCCAAGGATGGCCGCAAATGCTGCTGTAATAACTCATCGCCAAACAATCAGGCCGGAGACCTAAAGTAGCCTTAACTGTTTGAATGACTGGCAGAGGGGGGAGTTCAAGTTGCACACATAAATTGGGCTCTTGCTGGCTTGGTGGCGTAGATGGCTGAGGTGCTGAACGCCTTACCTCGCGTCACGCTGGCAAACCAGATTCTGGAACAAGCCAGGGTCATCAGGGAGCCACCTGGGGGAGGGGGAAGGAGCAGGATTGAGCAGAAATAACGACAGCTCTCCTCTCCTCTCCTGGGGTGGATCTATGTGCCCCCCCGTAGTCCTGCTGCCCTTGGGTGGAGGTTCAGTGGGCAGCGTAGGCGGGTGGGGGTGCCAGGAGGTGGCAGGGTCCTCAGATCCTCAGTGTGTACATGCCTCCACATACGCACATGTAACTGGGCATGGGAGAGTGAAAATGGAGGGAAAAAGCCAGGGCATAAAGTAAAAAAATAAATTAAAAAAATTCTAACGGCCCATCGGAGCATCGGTTGGATTTCCGCTTGCAACGCCGGCTACCCAGGTTCGGGAGTGGACTCTGGTCACTGGAGGGCTGGCTGGGGGAGAAGGCTGGAGCGTCCCACAACTCCTCACCTTCTCTGGGGGGGAGGATCATAGCCCTCAGCTTGTCTGACCCCATGCGGAGGCTCAGGGTGTGACAAGTCCTGCAGTTGCAGGAGGGGCAAGGTCGCAATGTGTGGTGGACGTCGACGCCTCACGTCATGACGTCAAGGGTTTACACCACATGTCGGGGAGTAAAAGAGGAGGAAAATAGCCTGCCATCGCTAGGAAGATGGAGTTCCAGTGATGTGCCATCGCCTGCCCATCGGCCCCAGTCTGACAAAATGTAAGTTACGGGGTGCTATGGGCCCCCACCTCATCCCTGCTTGGGGGGTTAGCCGCGGATCTATGGGGATCTCTGGGTCGTCTGGTAGGGTGAGAGGCAGGGAGGTGTCTGCCTTGGATCTCCAGACGGGTCGGGGATGGCAGGCTGAGGAGGAGGATAAACGGCAATTTCAAAAAAATTGGGCTCTCAAGTCTAGGGCTCCCACTTAATGGTCCCGTACAGTTGACCAAAGAATACTGCCCAAGTTTGTAAGTAAACATCAGAGCAATGAATTAAAAACCCCTCTAAGCCCCGTAGCAAGTGAACAGCATGTAAATCTAAATTCTCTGATGGGAAGTCAGAGGCTCTGCAGCCCACATCATAGCGCAGCCCACAGCACCTCCCTCAGCATTATCAGGACTCAACGATATAACCCCACAAAAGAGCAGTCCTGAATGGTGCCTGTTGAAAAACATAGCGGGTCCCACTGCAACAAGGCAAGCAGGCCAGCAATACAATGGACCCTGTGGGCCTCCAACCACCAGGACAGACATTGACCAGCCTATCCCACTTTACCCCTCTGTAAGAAGAACTAGTGAGAATTGCTGCCACCCCTCCCCCGCCCCTCCTCCCTCTCCTGACCACCACCAGTCACAAAAGAAAATATCAGAAGCAGAAATCATGGCACTCACAAGCACATTTAACAAAACAGAGTCCACGCAATACTTTGTCTTTTCAGGACTCCATTTATTCCAGAGCACAGCAAGTAAAAATGACCCTCCTGGATCAGAGAGACACAGACCTCTAACATTTCACCTGCTCACAGACTTTTTCAAAAATAATGCCACCTGAGGGTAAGCCCCATTTATAGTCAATCTTTGTGTCACATGATTCATTACAAACTTAAGTGCTTCAAAATATCTACACTAACCATATATAATATCCCACCTCTGTGAATAATAAATCACACCAAATATCACATGTACATAAACATCCTTTCAACAGATACTAAAGACATGTTTTAAATGTCCCCCCTTGTCTACCCTTCTCATTGACTGTCTACTATTGCAAACCATTCAGCTGGAACTTCAGTTCCTTACACTCTAAATCTGCCTATCACAAAGGGCATTTGAGAAGTGGAGGGGCAGAAAAGAAAGTTTCCATGGTTTCAGTCTCTTGGATCCCTGTTATTTCAATCTGAGTCTACCATCCTTCTGGAGGAGTAGGAAATTGTAAAGAAAGTGGTGTGTTCAAGCACTGTCCACATTATTCAGAGGACCTGGAAGAGACTGAGGTAAGGAGGAGAGGAAGCAGTGCAGAACCAGAAATGAAAGCAAAACCAAAGGTCGGCTTATTCTGGAAAGGATCTTATCTGAGTCAGTAAAGCATGGGAGACAGGAACTGGATATGGGGGACTGAAAAAAAGAAGCTGCATTCCTAAAAGCCTAAACATGGTGCCTCTAAGGAGGAAAGAATCCCTCCTGGAGCATCGCCCAGTTTGGCAAGAAAAAAAGACCTTCAACAGACATGTCACTGTTCACATTGTCATGGGCCCCTCACATACCTAGAAAAGAGAGAAGTAAAAGAAAAAGAGTTAGCATTTATCTTTCAGAAAAGGCTTGATTTCTGTGTGTTCATTCAAACCCTTTCCTTTATATGTCCCCAATGTACGTATACAGAGCATCTCTCGTTTACTTGGTGAACTCTCCCTGTCTCCCCCATCCCAGAGTTACCAGTGCGAGACTCACAGAACTCAACTCGTGTTCATTTCTGTTCCTTGCATTACTCATATGCACAGCCCACACACATTCCAAATTGCCATTTTTAATGACCCGCACAAGAAATACTTGCAGTCTAGAGTCCATATGGGAAAGGCAGTCTCACGGTAGGGAAGCAGAGTTTGCTTCTTGCAGTGGCGGGAAAAGGGAGACAAGTGTCACATGTTCAAGCCAGCGGTAGTATCCACCATCATGTATGCTGCTGAACTCCTGCCGTTTGGTGCTCCGAAGGGAAGGCACTGCAGACAAGTTCCCCCCCCCACACACACACACACACACTGCACAGCAACCATTAAAAAAAAAAACCTGGCTCTCCAGACTCGATAAATCCAGTGGCTATAGGTACATAAAAAGTTCCACTGTGGAGGTGGCATTTCGCCATGTTAGCCGTGATGGAAGAATTTTTGATTAGAAGCAGCACCAGCAAGGTCTAAAGGGAATGGCAGCAGTCGAAAAGTATGCTTTAAGCCAGTTCATCCAGTCAGTGTGCTTGCTTTCTGTCCCATTCATCCACAAATTTCTGTGCCTTGTTCTCTTCAGTAAAAGAATATGTAGCACCTTCCCATTTGATTCTGACTACTACAGGGCAGGCAAAGAGAAACTTCAGCTTTCGGTCATGCAGTGTGTCTAATACTGGTGCAGATGCCCAAATTTTCTTTTGAAGCCTCTGGGAGAACTCTTGACTCAGGAACAGGTGGTGCCCCTCATAAACCAGTTCCTTCTTTTGGTGATAGGCACTTAGAATCATCCACCGATCAGGGGAAGTGGTGTAGATGAAAAATAATCTGGCGAGGAGGCTGGTTGGCTGGTGGTCGGGCCACCAGGGTTCTATGCGCCCTTTCAGTCTTCAAACCAGTGCTCTTAACCTGAATGCCCAACACTCTTGGAAGGGTCTTCGCACAGAATTTATGGACGCTGTCCCCTTCTTTGCTCTCAGGGAGTCCGAGAAGCCTGAGGTTGGATCTGCTATGGTAATTTTCCTGGTATTCAAGCAGATCTGTGAAAGCCGCTAGCTTCTTCTTCAGGTGCACAATCTTTTCAGGCAGGCCACCATGTCTGTCCTCCAGGTCCGAAATGTAGTGCTCTGCTTCATCAAGCCGCTTTACCTGGCTGGCTGCTTGATTCGCTAGGTCCATTATTTTCTCTGTTAGGGTGTCCAGTTTTGGTACCAGTGCTGCCAGTACCTGTTCTGTGACTATTCAGCCCAGAACCAACATCTCCATAGCAGATAACGTGACTGTGTCGGGGCCTATGGCTGGCGGCCCACTCTGCCTCTTCTTCCCAGGTTTAGAACTGTTATGCTGCAGCTCGGTGCTGCTTTTAATCAAAAATTCTTCCGTCATGGCTTCTTGTACTAGTATCCTTGTCAGTGGTCACAATTTTATTGTTTATTTATTTATTTAAGCGTTTTACCAGGAATGGCATACTGAGCGGGTTACTGCTCGATTCCAGATGCGTCCTGGGGGAAAGGGGAAGTGGAACATATAACATAAACACAAGTAGGGTGTACATGAATGTGATTACATATGCAATACAGTAGAGGAGGATTGTACATGATTACAGTTACACTATACAGAGTGTTAGAGACCTCAAGAGGAGAAACTGGAGCATGCAAGTAATTAACATAAAGTAGAAACACAATGAAAGCAGATGCATATTACAGACATTAGGTGAAATAGTGCATGTAACTATTGTCAATTTGCAGAATTAGCTATGAAATCAAGCAACGAGGAAAAACAGAGAGTTTATTCATGATTTAGATAGAGGACTGCCATCTGTTGAGAAGTTGGATTAAAGCCGAGGGTTTAGCAGAGCTCGGGAAACGCACGTCCACGCAGTTAGCTGCTCATTAGCAGCTCCCTCCCCCGAATTAATTTTACTAAAGCAGATCACAGTCTCAAATGATTACCACCAATCTGTCATTCCAGCAGTTTGAGGAAGTTGTACTGAAAGAGCACGCAGGTGTATTTCCAGAGTTTGAAAAGCTTTATCAAACTGCAGTGGTTATACCAGTGAATAGCACGGACTGTGAACAAGGCTTCAATACTCAGAACCGAATAAAATCTAAATTCAGGAGCCCTCTGAACAATAATAACTTACAGAACTTGATGATAATCTCAGAATGGAGTGAAAGCAGAGGAACTGTAGATTTTGAAAGAGCAGCAAACACATGGATTAGAATGAAGAAGAGAAGAGCCTTAGTTTGTTATGGTAGTTTCAGGCCTCTGTCTTGGCCTCAGCCTCACTCACCAGGCAAAGGAGCCAAAGTTTAAGGAAGGAAATGGCCCGGTTTATTTTAGCTCAGTATTTTGTGTTTTCATCCATTAGGCTGTTTTTTCAGTGACTGTCCATCTGCGCTTGTTGTTTAACTCGCTCTCTTTTATTTTTATAAACTGAGTCAGTGTGACATCTGTCCGTCAGTCCGTCAATCTGTCGTCACAATAAAAAGCACAAAAAAGACCAGAAGACACCAAACTGTAAATGCAATTTTTATTAACACTTGCACACATCAGCAAATGAAATGTAATGTTTCTTAGTGAAATCCCCCCCCAAAATGTATGCTCCCGAAAACAAATTTGTGTCCCCACCCCAAAATTGGTAGACCGGGAGGAATTCCCGCTTGACCGAACCTGAATTTAAGCCCTGCTTCTGCTCTGGTAATTCCGTTATGAAGTCAGAGTGATGTTACTGTGATCAAAATATGGTTTATACTGGTGGAGTCCTGAGGAGTCTCGGTGAGATGCAGCAGTATCATTTAATAATCTCTTTTCATTTCAGCTTGGACTGTAATGTGAGCTAGTATGCCGTTAGAGGTTTAGGGCACCACATAAACTTTTCAGACATTGTTTGTGGGTCTTGTCCTTGGCTATGCTGCAGTTAACTATCAAGACATTAATTTTTGGATCTTTACTATTATAATGTTGGTTTCCCCCACATGGGGACCTAGTGAAGCATACTGTTATAATTTTGTTGGACAAGTATTACTGTTCTGTGTCACCTGCATTGTTATCTGTGACTATTGGTTTTTCTACAGAAGTAAAAAAAAATAGTTTAAAAAAAGTAATAGGGGTCACGAATATGACCACTAAATGCCACCTCTGACTCCAACCCTTCTTCCTCCTCCTTCTAATACTCTTAATATCTTTTCTCACACACAGTGCCACTGTTTAACCCATTTCCCTAGTAGTCCCTACCTTCATTCTTGATTGGGGAGGGGAACATCAGGGATCCCGCAGAGAACCTGTTCTGGTTTCTGTGCCCTGTTGCAGCCCTCCCTCACTTCTAGTTTAAATTCTCACTAATGAGCACATCTAACTCCGGTCATAATGCACTGGTTCCCTTGCCGCTCTGATGCAGAGGGTCTTTTCTGAACAGCCTGTTATCATCCTAGAATGCGGCTCAAGATTTTCAGAGTCTGCATTTTCGTAGTACTACCCATCAGCACTGCACGTCACTGTGGGTGCCCCCCATGGTATGGCCTAATGGAGGAGATTCTCTTGAAGATCTACTGTTATGGCAAGTTCTTGCGTAACTCTTTTTAAGAACTATCAGGAGTGAAAAAATTAAAAAGGCCCTGTATGGACTACCAGAAGACAAATGATTTTAAAGTATTTATAACATTTCCGGGGGGGGTGTATTAAAAACAAAAGAGAGTTAAATAGTTATCAGGGGCTAGTAGTTTTACAGGACCTTTATGGGTACCAAGTGTAGGCAGAAAAGTAGAAAAGACAAAAAAAGTGACCTGCCATCAGAGACATGTCACCCCCCCCCCACACACACACAGAATGTTGAACCCTGCTAACATTTTATAGTTCGTTTACAGATCAGAGTCTCTAGCATGATTCAGAAGACAATACTGTTCCTTATAGTCTTGTACTGCACTGTATATGGTAGGAGGAGCAGAAGTGTACCAAAGTATATGATTAACAGATCATAGCACAGCCTAGAGATCCAAGGTGTACCTGTCACAAGGTATGTTGCAGGTTACAGTGCCAGCACAATGAATAATGAAGACGAAAAAGAGCACTTCGGCCCAGCGGAAAGCAAGTAACTGAAAATTCATGAAACATGGGGTGGGAAAAGACAAAATGAAAAGCTTTTAGAAGATTACAGCTGTGAAACAAGGTTGTTACAAAGAGAAAAGGAGTTGAAACAATGGCATCTGACCTAGTGTCCTGCTGCAAAAATGCAGGATCTGATACAATAAGGGAAAGAAGACTGAGGGAGCACGGGAAAAGGATTGTTGTTTCTAATTTATTATATGATGGAGATGGGAAGTCATCAAACACAAAGTACTGTGGGAATCATATTAGGACTACCAAGTACACACTTTGGTCTTTTCTTCCCAAGAATCTGTTTGAGCAGCTTCACCGGCTTGCTAATATTTATTTTATATTTGTGGCTGCCCTGAATTTTGTGCCAGTTGTGAATGCTTTCCAGCCGGAGATTAGCCTGATTCCCATTGTGTTAATTCTCCTCGTCACTGCCGTTAAAGATCTGTGGGAGGATTATTGGAGAGCCCAGTCGGATAAAGAGGTCAACAGGAACGCGTGCCTGGTCTTCAGCAGGTACAGTTCAGGAATGGACAGGGACAGGAGCCTGATCCCATCATTTTCTTGGTTCAGTATATGTTTTCAGTTTTACCAGTGCCCAGACAAAAATAAACCAGAGGCTTAGGTTTGTTGGAGTCTAGGGAATATCATAAAGATTTGATTTCACCTGAAGTGGCTAGTCCCTCCACACACACACACACACACCCCAACCAGTATAAATGATGGCAGTGTTACAAGAAAAAGGACAGAGCTGGACCTTTTTATGTTTGTTCAGGCTGATGTTATTTGCAGTCAGCTATTTCATATGTTTCTAAGAGTACTCAGGCACACTGTTATGGCTATGAGAGTGTCTCCCTACATATTCATAGACAAGTGTGGGAGAAGTGCAACAAGAAAGTAGGCAGCACGAAAGGAAGGAGGCCACTGAATACCTAGGATAGTGTTGAGGGGAGTGGGTCCCTTCCCTTAAAGCAGCAGTATTTGTTAGAGACTATATAGCTGTTGTTTTTGTTTGTTTTTGTTTTTTAATGCTTGTCTGGCAAAAATATCAAGATGCCACATTTTCTTTTCATTTTCTTTCACTCCTGAACCAAGATACAGGATTTTGAAGATTTTTAAAAATCCCAATTTTCGTGCTATGCCTGCCCATGAAAAAAACAATTATATCTTGGTATAGTGTTGTGCTATTTACCCTCAGAAACATGTGATAACATCATCCTCATACACCCCCCTCTAGCATGATCATTCAACAGGTAACATCAACAGAGGAGCTTTTTAAAAATTGTGAGCAATGGCTACCTTTAATGACTGAGTTATTGAATACAAAATGAGCTGTAAAAGCTGTTTAACAATATCTGAGGAAAACTAAAAATAAACTTAACATGAATCTAAGGATATCAGAAATACATTTGGGCCAAAAAAAGTAAATGATGAATTTCTCTGCCGACTAACAAGTACTGCTGCTTTAAAGGACGAGTGGGTCGGTGGGCATAGAACTGGAATCTTTATCTCTTATAGCTTGTACTGTTCTGTAGTCCCTTGTTATCTCGATTTTTGCCATATGTATAGCTGTGCCTTGTGGTTACTGTGAATGTGTCTGTAAGCTGTGCTGAAACCCTCGACAAACAGTGTCAAAAAAAGATGCAGGAAGAGACTTTAAGTGTAACCTACCCTTCAGTGTGGTATAGAATATTTTACTGTAAAAAAAAACATATCGGTGCAATGACTCTCCAAATTCTGTAAGTAAAACATTATGCTTGTTCAAATCTTACGGTTATAAGCGGGACTTCATGTGCAAGGTTACTCACCAGTGTGCTGATTGGCTGACTCACCTTTGCTGATTTATAATCTCATATAAACGATTGTGGGCAGGCCACCTGATGGCCGCTTGGGTGGCGCTGTGCACTCCCACCCGTGCCACTCGAGCTGGGCAGCGAGCTCAGGAAGCCAGCTGGGCAGCCCTAGGGCTGGGAAGGAACTGCTGTGCGGCAGCGCTCCCAGCCAGGGGAGGAAGGGCTTTGGTTCCTACCGCACCAGCAACCACTGTGGTTGGCCACGTGGCTTGCCTCTTCAACAGGTGCATGATGGTGTGTGCAAGGCGTGACAGAGGCAAGACCTGATATTGGGGAGGTGGACAGAGCAGAAAAATGGAAAATCATGCACCCCACGGGGAGGATGGTGCTTCCCAGCTTGCTGCAGGCCCCGCAACACCAACAGAGGCCCTGGCTCCAGTCTGGATTGGGACTCCTGGAGATGGTGTCCCTCCCTCTTCTGGACCTGTCACTGGTGTAAATCCTGTGGGGGATACAAAGGCCTAGTAAGACCCGGGAAACGTAGGTGACATGGTTTGGCAGGCTTTGGAACTGAAGGAGGCGGGCAGAGCAGACAGGGGCATAAAATCCTGATGGAAAAAAAAAGAATTGTTGTCACGCTTCATGTAAATGTGGACTCCACAGAAAACAATCCATTACACTTCCTGCTAGTGAAGAGGAAGGAACTTGTGCGGCTGCTTAGGATGGCTAAAATCTGAAATCAGGTTTTCAATGCAAAATGAACACTGCATCTGTAACTGCATATTTCTTTTTGGTAGGGTTTCAGCAATTTTTAATGAAAAATAATCCAGTATTGTGCAAAAGTGTACTGCTGACGAGGACCATTTTTGAAAGGTCCCAGTTTTAATTCCTTATCTTCACCTGTTCTACTTTACCCAGATGCAGAGACAAACAGCAGCACCCTGTGTGTAAGACCATACTAGTAGGTAATGATGTTTAGGTTGTTCAGCTCATTTCATGTAGGCTACCTTTTCTGGGAAACATAGGTAGGACTAGTTTGATAACTGTTAGCATTACTGCATAAGGAAATAACCCAAGCTAGTAAAGGGCTAAAGCCTGCAAAATAAAACTCTGAACCTGATAAACCTAATAAATATCATTCGGAAGCTATTAAGTTTAATTAATGTGATGCTGCCATCTGACTGAATTTAGGGGCATGTCCGCACAGCACTAAGACAAGTAGTGTTGCCCTGACATGGATGTGAGCTGTATGCAACCTAATAGGATGTACAAGGAACAGTGCCCCCAGACCAGATAGCACCGGGAGCCCCTAGTGTGATATTCAGCTGGCACCATGCAGATGAGATCATTGGGCACGCAAGGTGCTAACGGGCCATTTCCATGCCCATTATGGGCCAATTTGCATGGTGTGCAGCAGTGCCTAACCTGACAGTGTTGAGACACACACCCCGGTGTCTAGTTGCACCCCCTACCCTCTGATCACCTGTCACTGATACTATAGAAGTCCCATGTGTTTAGTGGCACCCCTTTTTGATCACTTGGTGCTGTGGTAATCTAGAAGTCCCTGGTGTCTAGTGGCACTCCCCACCCTCAGATCACTTGTTGCATTAATAATATGGATCCCTAGTATCTAGTGGCCCTCCCAGCACTACTTGCACTGGGCACACTGCCCTGCCACACTCCTGTACCTGAGATGCCAGTGCCGTATGGATCTGTTATGGTGACCTGTACAGTTCTCCTCTTGCCATCTTGACTGGATGTCGTATGCAGTGACTGGGAGCACGTGCACTTCCTGTCATTGCATGTAGCAACTGGCTGAGGTGGTGAGGGGAGGGTTGTGCCAGTCACTGTAGTGGATCCGCGTGGCACCAGCATCTCCGGTAGAGGGGTGGTGCGGGAGGGGGTGCTGCTAGACATTAGGGGATTCTATATTATTACTGTGGCCAGCAATCTGAGGTTGGGGGGTGCATCTGGACATTGGGGACTTCTGTGTTATCACAGCTGTAGGCAATTGAAGGGTGGGGGATGCCAATAGACACCAGGGACGTCATTGGTTCAACAAACTGGGGCAGGCAGCTGCAGTATCTTTGCCCATGACCAGGACCTAGTGCCCCATTAAGTCGGGGTTTGCAAAGGCAGTAACATTTGGCCATTTGGGTGGCATTTGCCACCTGTATAAACCTCTCAATATCACACTGCACTCGTAAGCTGGGGAGGGCCCCATCATTTACAAGAGTGCGTGATAACATAGCAGTTGGGCACTAACGGATTTTGCCTGCACTGTGGTGGTGTCTGAATATAGACCCCACCCACAAATTGGGTGCAAACCCGGTTAATGCAGGCAACCACCGCTTAATGCCCAGGCTAAATTTTGAATGCAGTATCTGGCTCCTCATTTCTTCACTTTCTCCTGCAGTGGTCTGCTGTTATAACCTCGGAAGGCTGGATCTTGAAAGTGGTTGGCTTGGAGCTGTGTCTGGAATTCCAGACTGCCCATTTCGGCCCAGTGCACCTCTGGAAGATGTGCTCTCACTACAGTCTGTCTGACTGCTGTGGAGTGAGATACAGCAGTTATTAGCTCAACAAGCGATAAAACCTGCCCCATAATGTTAGCGCAGCAGGGTTTGGTGTTGCATTACTTTCTGGTACCCAAGAGAATGTGGGAGTGGTGCTTCATTTTTTTTATCTGTAGATCTCAAAAAGGATTCATCCATATATGGAAGGTTTGCATGGTGAATCTGAATTACATTATTCCTTTTTTAGAGCCAAGGGCTTGGTTCTATTCCCTGGAGTTCCAGGATGCATACTTTTACATCCCTGGTCATCTAGCACGCAGACTGTTTCTCCAATTTTGAGAAGACAGAACCCTCTACCAGTTATAAACCATGCAATTCACCCTGTCATGGGCATCCAGTGCATTAACCACATACTGTATCTGTCAGTAGTAGCAGCTCTCCTCCCAACCAGAGGCATTATGGTGTTCCTCTGCCCCAACAACTGGCTTCTCTTGGGCAGTTCATTGTAGGACACAGAGCTGGCTAGAGACTTGGCTGTCTAAGCTTTTCAGCAGCAGGGTCATCTCGTCAATTTGAGCAAATCTAGATTGACTCCAAAACAGGTGATTGTGTTCACTGAGGCAGACCTGAACTCGGTGCAACCCACAGCATGCCTTCCTCCAGACAGAACAAAGGACCTGTCATCTTTGACTGATCATTTTTGGTTGAGTGGTTGTGCACCTGGCTTGGGATTCCCTCAGGCTCCTAGGCTTCATGACATTTAGCACGTAGTTCATTGGGCATGCTGGCATGTGAAATCCATCTAGTGGGAACTGGGGTGCCAGTGGTTCCAGAGGCACTCAGCCCTGCACCAGCCAGTTCAGATGATGCTGAATACCACCCTTTGATGCCTGCCCCCACTAATCCTTTCTGAGATGATCCTCTTTGTCTGGATCACCTTAGATACGCTGATGATAGATGCTTATCTAGTGGGCTGGAGATGCCTGCAGGTACAGAGCCTGTACTGTTTAATGTGAGTGAGTCCAAAATACATATCAAGCTTCTGGATCTCCGAGCAGTGTACCTGACACTGTGTGAGCTCACTCCACTGGGTAAGGGCCTGGTTGTTTAAATCAAGACAGACAACACAACCACCATGTTCTACCGGAACAAGCAGGTCAGCACGCATGTCTTCCTGTTGTATCAGTAGGCATTGTGAATGTGGTCCCTGGTTCAGTTGCTGCATGCAGACCTCATAGTGGTCCATGTGGCAGGGCAGAACAGCCAGCTGGCCAACACATTCAGTCGTGGAGTACGCCTCCCACAAGTAGTCACTGCACCCACAGGTGGTGTCCCAGGTGTTCACTGTGTAGGGAATACCATCAGTGGACCTGCTTCACTTTCTGAGCAAACAGAAAGTTAAGGTTGTTTTATACACTCATCCCCAGCAAATTATATTGGGGAACACATTTGCCCAGTCAGAAACAGGAGGTGTCCCGTCTGCCTTCCTTCCATTTCCAGCACAAGAGGACAATATAGACAAGGAAATAGGGGAAGCCATTAGAAAGATGGCAGATAAGGGAAAGGTACTGTTGATGCGTGACTTCAGTCTAACATATATTGGTTGGGGCCTCCTGGCTGCGGCCTCAGCTAGAAGTGAAGGGGCAGTACTGGACCTGGTGCTCAAGAACAGGGACAGTGTAGCAGATGACAAGTTGGGATGCCACCTGGGGATGAGGGAACACCGGACAATGTAGTTTAACATTAGGACTGCAGCGGAGGTGAACCATACAGGGACGAAGGTCCTGGACTTCAGAAGGGCAGATTTAATTAAAAAAAAAAAAATGCCTCAGAAATGCTCTTGAGGGAGGATTACCTTGATGGGATGGAGGGACAGTGGACCAGATTCAGGGATGGAACAGCGAGGGAACCAACTCTTTGCTCAGCGGAGATGAGCAAAAGCAGGAGGAAAAAGACCAGTATGGTTCTCAAGGGAGGTGGTGGCAAAGGTAAGGCAAAAAAAAAGGACATCATTTAGAAGATACAAGAAGGTGCAGAGGGAAGAGGGTGGAGAGGTGTACCATCAAAACAGAGGGAAGAAGGGAGGGTGGTGTGGGGCACTAAGGCACAAACTGAGGAAACAATACCCGGGGGTAACAAAAGGGGACAAGACCTTTTTTAGGCATATAACTGAAAAAAGGAAGACCAGGAGAGGAACTGTGAGGCTGAGGGGTGCAGAGGGAGACTGTGTAGAGGATGATCAGGAAAAAGCAGATATCCTGTACAGATACTTCTGTCTTCTCAGTGGAAGGAAAAGGGGATGGACCACATATAGGTTACAGAACCACTGGAGATAGAGAAGTAGACAACGAGTCCATTTGAAGAGGAAATGGTCCTGAAGGGCTTGTGAATCTGAGAGTGGGCAAGGTTGTTTGGCCGGATAGGGCACCTCCAAGGGTATTAAAGGAGCTCAGGTACATACTGGCTGCTCTTCTAAAAGCCCTATTCAATAACTCACTTAGATACAGGGGTGGTCCCAGAGGACTGGAGAAGGGCAGATGTACTCCCGCTTCATAACAGTGGCAGCAAGGAAGAGGCTGGCAACTACAGGCTGGTCATTCTGACATCATTGGTGGGGAAATTAATGGAGTCACTTCTAAAAGAAAGACTGGTAGATTACCTTGCATCTGGCAGGTCACAGGACCTGAGACAGCACAGATTCAAGGGACAGAGATCATGTCAGACAAACCTGATAGAGTTCTTTGACTGGGTAACCAGAGAAATAGATCAGGGGAACAGTGGACATGGCCTGCTTAGACTTCAACAAGGCTTTCGACACAGTGCCACGTAGGAGGTTTATAAATAAACTGGGAAGCTTGGAGGGGGTGGGAACCAAGCTGGTACACTGAGTACGAAATTGACTGATGTATAGGTGACAGAGGGTGTCTGTTAATGGCACTTACTTGGGGGAAGGGAGAGGGACCAGTGAGGTTTCTTGGAGCTTATTATTGTGTCCAGTCCTCTAATGTTTTTATAAGTGACATTGTAGAACTGGTGTTTCTTTGCAGATGACACCAAGATCTGCAGTGGGCTGAACACTCCAGAGGGGATGGAGAGAATGAATTGAGACCTGAAAAAGCTCAAGGAATGGTGAAGGGTATAGCACCTGGGTTTCAGTGCAAAAAAAAGTGCAAATGAACGCATCTTGGGCGCAGAAACCAGAGGCAGAGTATAGAATGGGGAGAGGTATTGACGGTCAGTAAGCATAAAGGGACCTAGGGGTAATCATAACAGATGACCTTAAGATGGCAAGGCAACACAACAAAGCAGTAGGGAAAGTCAGTGGAATGTTGGATTGCATGGGGAAGGGTCTCACCAGCAGAAGGAGGGAGGTGGTGTTACCACTGTGTTGGTCATTGGTGAGACCACACTTGGAGTACTGTGTCCACTTCTGGAGACCACACCTTAGAAAGGACGTAGACAGGATAGAGGCCATCCAAAGAAGGGCAACAAAAATGGTGCAGGGGCTACACTTTGTCCTGTGAGGAGAGACTAAGGGATCTAAACCTGTATACTCTGGAAGAAAAGACTGAGGGGGGATATGATACAGATTTTTAAATACCTCACAGTGGTGAATAGTGTACAGGAAGGGAGCCTTTTGCAGAAAAGATTGTGTACAAGAACTAGGGGGCATGCAGTGAAGCCAGAGATGGGAAAGTATAGGAGAGATGTGAGAGAGTATTTCTTCACTGAGAAGGTGGTGGATGCCTTCAGCAGTCTTCTAGCAGGGATCTTGGGGGCGAAAACACTGGTGGGCTTCAAGCATGCATGGGATAAGTATAAAAGAAATCTGATATCAGAGTGGGGGTGGGAGAGGCCAGAGACCAGGTAGGGTTTGCGGTGGCAGAATAGGCAGGGAAAAAAGGGGTAGACTAGGTAGACCAAGTGGTCCTTAATCTGTTGACAGATTCTATGTTTCTGTGTTTCCTGTGGTCCACATGTTGGTCTTCGAGGTCCAGAGTGGCTGAGCATCCATGATCCTGGCTGGGCTGGACAGGCTGCGCCAGTTCTGATATCAGGATCTTTTCAGCGTCTTCAAACCACTGTGGCTGCTCCCACCCTGTCTGGACCAGCTCACAAATTCCTGCCCAAGGTTGCTTTCAAGTTCCATGTGAACCAGGCCTTGATGTAGCTTGTGTTTTTACTGAAGCTGCACACATCAGGCGTTGAGCATATGCTACACATCCTTGATGTCTGCATGGCTCTGCTTTTTGTTAGTGTGTGTGTGTGTGTGGGGCGGAGGAATTTCTTGCTGAGACTCGCCAGCTGTGCATTGCCTATGCTGATGCTGCCGCCGCCACCACCACCACCACCCAAGGTAGACCAGCAGTCAGAGTTTGTCAGGTGGATCATGTCCTGCGTTCCTTTGTTTTACTAGTTGGCTGGGATGGAGACACCTGACAGATAACGGGATATTTGTTTATTCCATAGGTGGAAGTATGCTTGTGGTGGAGTAAGGGGTACAGTCTGTCTCAGATATAACAAACATGGCAAAAGATTCATACGTATGCTATGCACACATTGTATGAAGGGAAGAGGGAGGTGTTGCCACTCATCTCTATCTTTGTGGAAAGCCTGAGATAAGGGGTGATAGATAAGAGAACATAATAGCTTGGGATCTTTTCGAAATAATACTCAAATATTTAAAAGAAAGTAAATCCCATTTAAATTGAAAATGATGGAAAGTCACGTGGGTGGGAACATAATTTGACTGCAGCGCCTCTGCTGAAGTGATATTCAAGGTATAACCAGCCAGTCATCAAAACTGAATAAGGGTGTTCAATGGGGGGAGGGGGGGCAAGATAACCCTGGATTCTTTAAATAAATCGGCAAATAATTTGCGTAAAGTGCCAGCTTCTGCTCTTTCTGGCCCAAATATATACCTGTGGTTTGCTGATTTCTGTCTCAGGGTTTGAGCCAAATGTTCAGAAAGGAGTTCGAGGGGGGTACCCGTCTTGGGTGTCCCTCCTTATTTGAAAAGTAGAGGTGACTTGCCTATTAATTTTAATATATGCTAAGGGTTGTCATGCAAAATATCCAGCATCTGCACCTCTTCCTTTAGAATTCCAAAATGCCCAAGAGTCTCAAATAAAAAAAAGGCCATATCACCCGGTCGAAGGCCTTCTCCGCATCTAGGCTTAGCAGCAAAAAGGGGGGGGTCCCCCAACCAGATGGCACTGTGTAACACATGGGAGGGTACGCTTAACTTTGTCCTGTATCTGGCAGGAGGACACAAAACCTGTTTGGTCTTTATTAATTAGGTTGGTAGAAGTGGCTCCAGTCTTCTAGCCTTTATTATGGTAAATAATTTATAGTCTGTTTGCTCAGTGGTATTGTTTGAAATTTGGAGAACCAATTTGCCCCACTGCCTCCCCCCATCTGGAGAGAGAGCTAAGGTATCCAGTTTAATTCAAAGAGTTTTATTCTGCCAAAGCTATGCTGAAATATGAGATCTTAATAGTTTGAAAAAGGCTTTCGGGACAGATATTGGAGCACTTGAAAAAAGCATAAAAACCTGGGCAAACTCTGCATTTTCTTCCACCTTAAATTTTATTAAATATTTCATTAATACAGTAAAAAGCAAATTGCATTACACTTTTTCTGCAATCCAAAATACAGTATATTGCATGGGATCTGATAGGTTTCTATATCTTACACTGGATATACAGAGATGATGGGCCGGATTTTCAAAGCCCTGAGAATGATGCAAGCCCCTGCTGTGCAGTCGTTTAGCGCCAAAAGGCTTTGTGGCATTCCTGACACAACAATTGAGATTTTTCCATCCATGCCAATTGCACATAAGTTAAACCAACTTTTTGCTGGTCTAGCTTGCGTCAATCCTGGGTACCCTTTTCATGGGGCATGCACCAAATATTTGGCACAAGCTGCCGTAAAACAGGAAAACTGTCACAGTTGCTCATTATGTACTAGAATTGGGCGCAGTTGCAGCAGAGTTGTTCAGTGCAGCTACGCAGAAAAACGGTGTTGACGCAAGTCTTGATGCAGCCCTGTGTCCGTGTTTGAAAATCCGTCTCCACATGTTTATATCTAAGTCATTGATAGCTTTTTCTTCTGCACTGCTGGAAAACATTAACATCAACCAAACCTTAAACTCTGCCCGCTAGAGAGTTACCATCACTTTGAACACATTTGATCTTCCTAGCAAGGAGGATAAAGGCAGTGTCTTCCATCTGGTTAGCGTCTCCTGCATTCTGGATAATAAGGGAGGTTCATAAGCCTCATTCAGACTAGAGTTTCCAGTGATTTTCATTTATTCCTACATATCTTAATCACTGCATCATGCTTCTTTGTTCATTGCTCGGCTGCAGTACTTTACAAATCAGTAATGCACATTTCATTAAAATCATACATACAGAAATATAAATATTGCACGAGACATTTTATATATTTTAAATAACGAACAGCAAAGAATATCTATGGGCAGTGCAAAATATCAAACCTGTGTTTTAAGACAGAAGGGGACTAATAAGTCTCATACAGGGGTATCATACACTGGCAAAATGAAACAAGTCTATGATGGTCAAATGTATTAAAAAATGCTACCTGTATAGTATATAAACCAGAAATCCAGAAACCTGGTCATCTCCTATTCTGTTGACTGGGCAAGACCTTCGTGGCAAAACAATGCAAAATTCTAATCGGGACCAGATTATTAACTAAGCACTGCTGGGTCATGTGAGGAAATGTAGGCATTAGATAATGCTACCATAGCAGCATGTCATCCAGTTAAATTACTGGAAATCTCAACTCCATATGCAAACATACGAAGAGGGGCAGCTGCAGAATAGGGTTGCTAGCTGCATAATCAAGCCGACTCGATAGTCCAAATGGCCTTTTTCTGCTGGCAGTTTTTGTATGTTTGTATGACATTAAACATAATAGAAAAATAGACTATGGTGCAGAATATGGATATATAGAGACTTTCTCTGTGAACCTTTTTTTTTTTAATTTTCATACGTGTATCCCGCACACTCCATAGCTAACACTGAATTTTCTCCAGAAAGTAAATAGTCAAGTTGTTTGAAGGAGCAGCCATTGAGTATAAGAAGTGGCCTAACCACTTTTTCCTTTGGGATGCATAGATTTTGGGCAACAGATCACAACGTGAATTGAGTCTTCTATAATACCAGGCTTACAACTTCATAATAAAGCTTCATTAATTTTAGATTTACCATGAAAGCACGCTCATAGCATATTAGAATCAAAGGTTTGTAGTTTAAATTTTGTGAATTCTTTCCTTAAGTTTGGTAATTTAATTATATCCAAATATGGTTCATACCTGTGCATTGCTTATGGGACTGAACTGAACTTGGGGGCAGGCTCTGGAGTGTAATCAGACACAATTTAAATAATAATTCAAGTAGTGAAATCATAGTTAATTGTCATTTTTAAAGTCATAGTTACCATGTATTTGTAGAACAGCGTGATGTCACACAAATCAACTAAATATTTCAAAAATAATGTCACATTACTTGTTAATCATTGTGAACTCATTAGAAAAAGCAACTGCACAATATTAGAAAAACAATAATGTATATACATCATATTATTAATTGCTCAGAAGTGTATATTTTTTCATACTTCTTACAAATCAAAAAAGAAGTGGAAAGCTAAATAATGATTCATAGACAACAGAGCCTGCCCCCTGATGCAGACCTAATGGTTGAAGCAGGGGCATCTGGTAGAAGTTTGCCTGTGGTTATATTTGGATTTTCCACTATAAGTTACTTATTTTTGCATCGTTTTGGTGAAGAGTGTCTGCTTGGGAGTGATAATGCTATTGACTTTGCTTTGCTGGACATTTGGCTTGCTGCCTAGTTAGCACCCCACCTAAAGCTGAGGAGCGCGAGTTTGTGGGTTTTTTTTTTCCCCTTTTCTTTTCACCATGTTCAAGACTTTACCCTGCACATGGACTCCACTGGTGATTTCCAGGATGGTTCAGGGTAGTTCCGGCTTTGAAGGGCTTTACCTAAGGGTAATGAGGTGCATTTTCAACATTTCATCTGTTAAATTCAGAAGCAAGGTGGTGTTCAGGGTGTCCGTGATGAACCTTTGTAAATCCTGCCCCTCTGACCCTTCCGCTACTCCCAAACATTGCAGAATTGTGGACCTAGCACCATTTTCTAGTTGCTGTCATGTGAGCTGAAGAATCTTCTTTTCATGAACCAGAGTCTGGTTCATAAGCTAAGTATCTATTCATATGCTGATATTTACATATACAGTACCACTAATATCCAGCATTTTAAAACCATGTCCATAGTTTTTATTGCAAGAAGTGGAGCAGACCCACTCCGATTTATGTTATTACATAGCACGTCGGCACCGTGTTGTGAGCAGAGTGGTGGTTCAGCTGCCCAGTACTTCAGAGCATTTGTATACATTTTGGTCAAATTTTCAAAAGTGACTAAACAGATAAACCAGCAAAATAAAGGTAAAAACAACCATAACTTAATTCCGCATCCCTTATTCTAGGATTATTTGGGGGCGTTTGGGATTTCCATGACCCCCAAATTGATGGTTTACTTATCCCTTAAGTTCTAGTACTGTGAACAGCAAGGCTGCATTTGTTGGTTCTAGCCTCTTGACTAGCAGTGAGGCTGCACCTCCTTTTGTCCACCTTGTGGGCACCTTGCTTGACTTTTCTCAGCCTGGGATTTTGTGACTGGTTTTGGTGTGGGTTACCTATATTCAAATTGTAAAAATAATTACATCCATGGATAGAGGAGCATTTGAGCTATTGTAAGCTAGTAAAGTAGTTGAAAAATTACTTTTAAAACCTTAAATGGCCGGCCGGTGGCACTGAGGGTTGAGGTACTGGATACCACACCTCGCCCCACACCAGTGACCCGGTTTCGAGAACGAGCTCGTGGCGCCGGGGGTCGGCAGGGGAAGGAAGAGATTGAGCATCCGGAGGACTGCTCTCTCTTCCCGGGGAGGGACGGGGTAACGTTCGCTCGAGGAGCGACCTCTGGTGGCAGCCGGAGGTAGCCAAATGCAGCGTCATGGCGTATGCCTGTGGGATGGAGCTGGAGCAGTACATTGCCTTGATAGCTGGGCTCCACAGGGGCCCCCAACCAAGTAAATACCTCACTCCTCCCACCGACAGGCGATGGTGCCTCCCACCCAAGGACCACACTCCCAGAAGTCAGGCACGGCTGTCTCCTCCCGGCCCAGTGCTCAACCCTTATAAGAAAGAGCGCCCTGGGTGGGGTGGTCCTTCTCCAGAGGGTAGACCCGGGGGATACCCAGTGTCGGGGGGGGGGCAGGGGAGAGGAGATGAGTCTTTATCATGCAGGGAGGTTTAGTTCAAGGACTGAGCAGTCGCCGGAGAGTGTCCTGCGGGGCACAAGAAGGGAAGGAAAAAATAGAATTTGAAAAAAAGAAACAAAACAAAAAACCTTAAATGATAGTTTATTTGGCCTCTGAAGTGGGGCTTCTCAGAAGAAATCTGCTCCAGTCGGCTGAAAGGTCTCTCCCCTCCCCCTCCCCCCACCGCCAAAGCCTTACTATATACATTCAGCTGTAACAGGCAGATTATCGAATACCAGTTACAGTATTTATTCCAGGATTATCCCTTTTATTTGAATTTTTTTTTCTTTTGGTTTCTGCCTTTTTAAATGGTAACTGTCTCTGTGGTGCTAAGCGTTGAGGCACCTGCTCAGCATGCTGCTGACCTGAGATCTCACCCCAGGCCCAGTATGACAGGAATGGTAGTGGAGAAGGAAGGTTGTGCAGGACACTGCTCAGAGAATAGCGCCTGTGGCGAGTTGGCACCTTAACTTGCATACTTACATACATATTTAGGGGGGAAGAAGACCAGCGGTACGTAGAGTTCCTCCCTCCCTCCCACCAACTCATTGTGAATGCCCTATCACACTGTTTTCTTCAAAGTACTTCTCTAGTCTGAACTTGAATATTAATATAGTATTAGCTGATACCACATGTTCTGGCAGTGTATTCCAAGTGTTCACCACTTGTTCTGTGACTGTGAGGTAGTTCTTTCTGCAGTTTTCCTTGAATCATCCTTTTTTCCGTGACATGGAGTGTTGCCTTGTCCTTTCATTCCTGTGCATCTTGAAGGACAGCACTTGATCTGATGGCGTGATCCCTTTCATGTACTTTAATATTGTAATGGTGTCTCCCCTTAGTCTTCCTCTTTCCATGGAACGGTTCCAGTTTTGCCAGTCCGTCCTCATAGCCCATGTTTTCTAAGCTGTCGATCAACTTTGTCGCTCTACTCTCTACCTTCTCTAGCATGTCCGTATCCTTTCACAGATATGGGAGCCAGAGCTACACATTGAGTTTGTGAAAAGGTCCGGGCCAAGGATCTGCATATACTATAAGCGATTTACAGCATCCCTGGATCTACTTACGAATTTTCTCTTGATACACGCCATCGTTTTTTTGTTTTTTTGCCTTGTTTGCTGCCTCACACTGCTGCTTCCATTTAAAGTTGTTGCTAGTCAGTACCAAGTCTTTTCCTGCTTGAGTTCCGTATTCAGAGTAATCCCCATGCTATTCCAGTAGTATTGGCATTCATGTTTCCTAAATGTATCACCTTGCACTAATAAATGTTGAAGTTTGTCTGCCATTTTGCTGCATATTTCCCAAACCCGTCTAGATCCTTCTGCATTTTTTTCTCTCTTTAGGGGCAATGTCCACTCCCAGGCTGTGCTGGCATCATTTTTCAGATATGATATGTCACCTTTTACTGTTGCTGCTGCCGGTGGTAGGTCTGCTGTCAACAAGGCCGCCTGAACCACTGCCTTTGTCAGATTCCAGAATCACACCAATGATTCCTCCTCCTCAGCTTCAACCTATGATGCCAGCTCCTTCTATGACTCCCATCACCGTTCTTGATGACAGCGATGAGTTGAAATATAATCCTGACTTCATGGACATTGAGGGGTTTGGAGGAGGAATACAGGGGTGAGGAGCAGTTTGAAGATGGTAACTTGCCTTCTAGCTCCACTCTATCATCCACAGGTGGATGCTGTTAACCGTTCTACTGGCCCTGAAGGACAGGAGTGTTTTCACCTCCGGATAAAGAATCTAGGAGGCCGGATATAATGGCCAAAACGCGCTTATGCCTCAGCATCCTTAGGCCGGCAGATTGCTAATTACCAAGCCCATATGATAAAATATCAGAATAGCCTATGGAAGTCTGCATGTACTGCAGCTCAGTCATTACCTGATGGTCCTGCCAAGACTGACTTCCTTAAAATCATGTCAGCTGGTTCAGAAGTTGGCAGCCATCGACTGCATTCAGCATATGATGTGTCGCATGCATCTGCCAGGGCTGCAGCCTCTATCTGCATCAGGCATCATGCTTGGATCACAGTAGCTGGTTTTGTGACTGATGTGCAACAGGCTGTTTTAAATGCTCTTTTCAGGGGCTCCAGACTGTTCGGTAATGATGTTGAAAATGCACTTCATGAACTGCAGTCCTCCAAAAATGGCTTTAATGTCTGTGAAGTCCCCTTATCCTGTGCCCACCAGAGGGCGTGGTAGATGATAGTTTCATAGGCCTGCTGCTGGAGCTAACTGTACATACTATTAGCAGTCCCGTGGTAGGGTGATGGTACCCTCCCCAATCCCCTACCCTATGGTGCCCACGCAGAAGCATCCAAAGGAATCTGTCTTGGTGGCCCTGCCAGCTGTGGTTCTGCCTAACTCAGTTCGGTCTCCCCACCTTCAGCTGAAGCCTCCAGGGGTGAGAGTTGATGCAGATGATTTCACTGCATCTAAATAAGTGGAAGGAGATCACTACAGCAAGTGGGTCCTAGAAATAATAGAAAAGGGGCATGCTCTGGAATTTATAGAAACCCCTCCAGTTTGTCCTTCATCCCATTCCTCTTACCCTCCGGGTCACTTGCTCCTTCTAAAAGAGGAAGTCCAGGCCCTATTTCAAAAACATGCTATCAAACCTGATCCTCCACAAGACAAGAATGAGGGGTTCTAGTCCAGATACTTCCTAGTTCCAAATGAACAGGAGATGTATGTGCTTTACTGGACCTCTGCAGCCTTAGTATGTATATCGAATACACAAAGTTTCAAATGGTGTCTCTGCAGGACCTGATTCCCCTCTTGCAAACAGGGGACTGGCTCTATTGACTGGACATGAAGGATGTGTCCTTTATATCAAGATTAGACAGTGCCATAGACAATACCTCCATGTCTTGCTGGAGAGCAGGCACAGTCAGTTCTGAGTGCTGCCCTTTGGCTTATCCTTGGTGCTGCAGGTATTTGCCAAATGCATAGTAGTGGTTGCGGCAGCCCTTCGCAAGGGAAGGGCTTTATGCCATCTCTTATCTGGATGATTGGCTTCTGAAGGCCAGTTCCAAGGAATCTCTTCTTCACACCCTTTCCCAAATGATGCAGCTGTTCAACGCCTTAGGGATATTAGTGAATGTGCCAAAGTCAATGCTAATCCCATGCCAATGCCTGCAATATGTTGCAGCAGTACTGGACATTAACAATGGGTGTGCCTTCCTGCCACAGGACAGGACAGACGCCCTTATTATTTACGCACTTGATTCACAGGAGCCAGTATGTCTCTGCCAGGGCATTGTTACGTTTCCTGGGCCTGATGGCTGCTGCCACAGTAACAGTGCATACACTCACCACAGATACCTTGGGCTTTAGTTGGGGTGCTTATCGTGGCTCCTTCCCTACACAAGGGTCCTGGAACAGAGTGGAGACCAAAGGACACATAAATGTCTTGGAAATGAGAACTGTCCTATACAGACTCCAGGCATTTCAGAATCATCTCTGTCCCACTCTTCTGTGAATCCATGGACAATTTCAGTGTAATGCACTACATAAAAAGCTATAGATTGGGGGAGAGAAAAAGATCTGGGAGTAGTGATCACTGGTAAAATGAATCACTCAGGACAATGCAGGAAAGCAGCGGCTAAGGCAGACTGAATGCTGTGGTTCATTACTAGGGTGACCACTTCGAGAAGGGAGGAGGTAATTCTGCCACTGTACAAATCCTTGGTGAGGCTGCACTTGGAGTACTGTGTGCAGTTCTAGCACTCTTACGTAAAGAAGGACATTATGCTACTGGAGAGGGTACAGAGGAAAACATCTAAGATGATCTGCGGAATGGGAGATGAGCCCTGTGTAGAGAGACTTAGGGAGCTAAACATGTACTCCTTGGAAGACGGAAGGGACAGAGGGGATCTGATTGAGACCTTTAAATACTTTATTTATTTTAAAAGTTTCACTGGGAAAGACGTACTGAGCAGACATGCTCGTTTCCAGATGTGTCCTAGGGGAGAGGGGAAAGGATACACAGCAAATACAGCAGCAAAGGCAGTGCAGAATGGAAATTTGAATACAAACTTACACAGAATGAGCAAAAATAAAAATAGCGATTATAAATATATAATACAAAACCAGTAAATACAAACAATTTTAGTAATAATATAGGACAGATACTAATCTGGAGGCAAGTATAGTAAGGATAAAAATTACACAGTGAGGCAACTACAGGAAGGGGGGAAGTGGTTCTTGAGGAGGAAGTTGAGGATAGTCAATAACTTGAAAGGCATTAATAGCGTAGACTTGAAAGGTATTACTAGAGTAAACAGAGGGGGGTGTTCAGACTGAAGGGGGAAGGGACCACGAGGGGTCATAACCTGAAACTGGTTGGTGGGAAGTACAGAAGAGATCTGAGAAAGCATTACTTCATGGAAAGGGTGGTGTTGCCTTGGAATGTTGGAATGCGCTACCTGAGGAGTTGGTATAAAGGGAATTAGTGGGAGGTTTTAAGAAGGGATGGGATAGATACAGGGGGCAGGGTACAGGTAGGGAGGGTAGAGTCAATGAGAACTCAGAATGGAAATCAGGGGAGGGATGGAAGGGAGAGGGGGCAGCAGCCGTTATCAAGATGCAAGCTGCATCTCGAGCAGACACAACAGACCTCATGGCCTAATCTTCTGGCATTTTCGTATGTTCGTATAAACAAACAAGGGGGCATTCACTCCAATCCCCCATTCAGAGGAGGAAAGAAAGTGTGGTACTGGGCGATGTCTCATAGCTTTTTGCTTTTGTCTTTGTTTCTTCTAGGTTTCTAAAACATCTTGGCAGACAAGCTAATCAGGTCTCAGTCCCTGATTGATGAATAGGAACTGCTGACCTCCGTGGTAAATGACCTCTCTGCAAGATGGGGTCATCCAGAGGCTGACCTTTTTGTGTCCCCACACAATGCAAACCTGCCATGTTTTTGCTCGCTCGCTCCAGAGCCTGGAGTTTTTTGGCAAGATGCATTGTCCCTCCCTTTGAAAGGGAAATTCCTGTATGTATGCCCCCCATTCCTCTTATACAAACGGTTCTGCTCAAACTAAGAGTGGAGAGTGCCACTCTCATCCTCAGAGCTCCTCTATGGTCTTGCCAGATATGGTTTCCACTCCTTCACTATCTGGCGATAGAATCCTGTTCCTCTGCCCCTGGGTCTGTTGTCACAGGACCCGGGGTCTCTGGTCCATCCAGATCCAAAGTTCCTACATTTGCATGCATGGCTTCTGAAAATGGCTCCCTCTCTCCTTCCCCCTTTCATTTCACTAAAAATACCACCAACAGCTTAATCTGGTTCAAGGTCAGTTGGCATTCATCTGTATCCCCCTCCCCCGGGTCGTGCCTGAAAATGTCTAGTGCACTTACCCGGTCAACAAAAAATAAATAAAATAAATAAATAAAAAATTGAGGGATAAAGTGAATGCTTTGCCTTAGGTTTATTCCATGCATTCTGTTTCGAGTCCCATGCCTCTCCTTGTTTGCCTGGTGCTGGTTTTGGTCTCCTGGTTCTTCATGGTAAGAGGCCCACTGAGGCTCATCTCCGGCCGGGAACGGAGGAACGTTGGGACTGTTTACGCTGTATAGGTGGCGACACTGCATGTCATTGTGTAAGGTCCCCTGGTTAGCAAAAGTTTCCAAATGGTCCTGACACTGATGGCTTATAGTTCCAAAGGTGTGACCCAGTGGAGGAGATTCTCCTGAAGATATGTTGTTACAGTAAGTTCATATGTAACTGAGTTTTTTTTACGACTAAGGGCAGTAATTTGTGGGTCCACGTTCATGGTTAAGCACCATGTCGTACCAATGTCTTCCTGAATTGGATAGAACCCATCAAAGGTTTTTCTTTCTGTAATCCTGGCCAAATCAGATAACTCTCACTTCTTAGTGTGACCACTTTGTTTATAAAGTTGAAGATGAGGAAGGACTCTGACTTCTGCTTGGAGCATATTACAGTAGGTGACTGAGCTTAACTATTCTCATGGTTGGGTGTTTTCAAACCTCATGGAATCTGATATAGATCTTATCAGCTCCAGCTTTGTCTTCCATGCTCAGTTTCTTGGTTAGTACCGACTCTTCGTCTTCTGCTTCCTGCTGTTCCTCCTCTGATTCTTCATTCTTTTGTTCCTCTTGCACTGGGTCACCAGATCTGATTCTCCATTAGTTTGTTTTTTTTTCCCCTCCATGTAGATTTTTATCCCCCTGGAGCCTGGCAGGTGGCTATGAACCTCCCTTGGTGGGACTCACCCTCTCTTTGAAAAAAATACCTCCCATTACCTCTGAGCCTCAGCCGCGTGTGTGCTTGTGGAGGCACGTGCACACCGCGTCTCAAGGTGCTCTCCTGCTATGTACCGCACCCTCTGCCTGTGCTGACCACCGGACCTCCACCTGGCAGCGGGAATACTAAGGGGTGGCAGCCATCCCGGAAAGGAGAGCTGCTTATCGATCACACCCTGCCCCCTGCCGGCTGCCTCAACTTCCGAGCCCATTCCCAAACCCGGGTCACTGGTGCGGCATGAGGTAAGGCATCCAGCACCTCAGCCCTCTGTGTCACCGGGCCAGCTTCAGAAAGGTCTTTGACTTGGTACCTCAGAGAAAGCTGCCGAAGAAGCTAGAGGATTTGGATGTAGTGAAGGACACACTTAGATTGGTGAGAAACTGGTTGCAAGGGAGACAGCAGAGGATTGTGGTTAACGGAATCAAATCAGAAGATAAGGAGGCCACCAGTGGGGTGCCACAAGGATTGGTCCTGGCAGTAGAAATTCAATGTCAGAAAGTGCAGGGTGATGAATGTAGAGAACCAGAACCCCAGGGCAGAGTACTAGGTGTGGGGTAAAGCTGGGCATGACCTCTGAGGATAGAGACCTGGGGGCCATCATCACTGACTCCCTAAAACAATCAAGCCAGTGTATCAAGGCCTAAAGTAAGGCAAACAGTATGCTGGGATTCATAGGAAGGGGTAATGACAGCAGATGGAAGGAGGTAATACTGCCTCACTAAAGATCACTGGTGAGGCTCCTCCTGGAGTACTGTGCCCAGTTCTGGAGTCCTCACCTAGGAAAGATAAGGGCAAGCATGACATAGTGCAGTATACGGTACCCACAATTATCTGGGGCCAGCAGGACAGATCTTAAGAGGATCAGCTCAAGGCACTGAACATGTACTTGCTGGAGGTCAGACAAGAGAAGGGGAGGTATGATAGAGACCTTCAAGTTCCTGAAAGCAATGAACAAGGTAAACTGTGAGACCTATTTAGCATAAATGGTGGAACAAGAACACCAGGGCATGAGTAGAAACAGATGGAGGGGAGGTTCAAGAGGGAAGTGAGAAAGCTTTATTTTACAGAAAGGGTGCTGTAGACGTGGAACAGTCTGCTAGCAGATGTGGTGGGTGCCTAAACTATAATGGTTTCAGATACGGCTGGGACAGAAGGAAGGGCTTAGTGGTTGCTCTGAGTGGTAGTGGTAAGATGGGGAGCATGGGTGTGGATAGTGTGGGTTAGAACCCTGTATGGACAATAGATCCTGGGTTTAAGGTTTTTTGGGCAGACTGGATGGACCACAGCTCTTTTTCTGTTGTGATTGTCTGTTTCAACCCAGCTGCTTTCATAAGTTCCCGCAGCTAGGTCCTTTCATGCTGGTGATTAGCCAAGCACGTAGATCACACTTAGCAAAACCTGGGTGTCCAAGCACAGTCTGTGCCACAGACCCGGCTCCAGCTGTCCTAATATTTACTGTTCCAGTTGCCACTCTTATCACCAGAGTAACAGCAGTCCCTGCTCTGTCTCCGTATACAGATGTCCACACCACAACTGACACTGCTTGTAAGCAGGATCAGGATGATTAGTGCTTCAGTGCATCGTGGACTGCGACTGACTTCTAACTAAAAGTAAAAACTAAAGCCACCTGTACTAACTCACTAAAGCCCCTCACTATTTCAAAAATTAAGTAAATCTATTACTGAATGTACCAGACATATAATTTAAGCTCAGCCATTTCTGTCACTTTCATGGATGTCAGCTTTGGGTACCTCTGAGACTACACTTATTTTATAATTAAAAAAAAAAAACCTTGGCAGTACAGCCTAAAAGGCAACAGATATAGCTCTGTGACAACAAACAGAGAAGTGCTGCAGTCATCTGCCTACCATGGCTGTAAATCAAAAGCTACAGACTCAGAGCTGCTGAAAAAAGTGAACAAGACACGTCAGGGCACAATTTTCATATGGGTAAGTAATGTTTTAATATGTCCCCCAGAGCCACTCTTTGCAGAATGGGTTATTTCACTTGCATTTGTTGCATGCCAGAAGAGCTCAGCTACACTTCATTGTTCTCTCACCTAATGACGTGCTTGCAACCGCTCTTATTTTGCGATTTTTAAATCAGCTCCTGTAAACTTCTGTGGAGTGTGCCCCCACGTGCTTCAAACTAAGACATCACAAAACATCTGAATGTGGGAGAAGGGACTGGACAGCCTTCTTCTTTGAAGCAAATTACAATCCCTTCCATTCCTTAAGGGATAATTTTTAAAAATTCTGAAGCCCACGCAAAACCCCAGGAGACAGGAGCTTCCTGGCATATGGGGAACATTTTTAAAGTGAACATGATATTATGTTCTGTGAGAGTTGGACTTTTGAAGTGGTGTTCCTCTACATTGGCTTAGACTAAAAAGTAGGTTAAAGGACATTTGTGATGCTACAACACAGATCATTTGTCCTGGCCCCTGCCCAAGAAGGAACTAGTTTGAGAAATATTCAGTTGCGGGTATGGATTAGCAGCGTTATAGACCATATTGTGCAACTTTTGGGTATAGATACAATACCGTGCAGTGACGCCTGTGCCATAACTGAAGTTGATGTTTAACTCTATCCAGGGAAAGGAACTCGTGATGCAACAATGGAGTGGTACATTTATCAGCTGCTGTTCAGTTTTGGTTATTGTTAATTTTCTGCCCCATTGTCCTTTCCCCTACTCCGGATACTGATAATGGCAGCTGCTTATACTGCTGAACCCCTGCTCTGCAGGCAGTCTACAACCAGACTGCTTGACTTCGCTGCTCTTTCTGTGTCTCATCACACCACCTCTTTCCTTTTTTTTATTCCACAGCCCTTTCTTCTCCCC
Organism: Neoceratodus forsteri; assembly: GCA_016271365.2. Lineage (NCBI taxonomy): Eukaryota > Metazoa > Chordata > Ceratodontiformes > Ceratodontidae > Neoceratodus > Neoceratodus forsteri. The sequence goes on from CM057452.1 coordinate 1,577,416,730, forward strand.
TCCTCAGTGACATCAGCAGTCGTCTTTTCTTTACTGCTAACCAGTGTGGGACCAATAACACTTCTGCTTTTTGCTTTTGCTTTTTTTCTGCTATTTCTCAATCTGAAGTTGGGACTTTTTGTGGAACTGTAATATTTGCTGTGAGGTTTTACTTATATTACAAGTTAAATGCAATCCACATAAAAAATGTATCTTTTTGTAGATGGTTTTAGGATCTGTGAAATATACAGCATAAAACTTGAATGTGATTGTAGTGTTAAGTAGCAGGACAGTAGCCATGATCTTTGCACAGTTCGGCTTTTTTATGTTATTCCAGTATTTTTAAATAAAGTCGTGCCAGTTTGGTGATATGCCCAGACTAGTTTGAGGTGTGCTGATCACAGCAGAAATAAAGCAACTGTTTTGTTGATACTGCTGTATGGAGTATCCTGTTGCTATGTTTATAAAGCACAGTACAGTCCTCCTCAGCATACCTCTCAAGTGTCCCTGATTTTTGCCTCAAAATTTTACTTTGTCCCTCCTAAAATTTGTGTTTTTGTGGCTAAACAGTGGGGACTGTAAGCACAAAATAATGCCAATCATTAAAGTTACAGACTTGTTGTTCTTTACAAAATGCATTTTGCACTAAGCCCCATATTCTGCCAGCTTTCTGGGTGGATAGCTCTAATTTTGAAGATGTGTCCCTGATTTTGGCCCTTTGTCCCTGATTATTTTAAGCATTGTCCCTGATTTATAAGGCAGGAGGTTGAGAGGTATGCTCCTCAGATTCCCTTCTCAGAAAGCTGAACGTGTTTAAAGGACAAACGAACAGGTGCTGCCATACTTAATCCTTAAGATGTGTGTTTTTTTTTTAACCAGTGTGCATGGTTAAACTTGAAATCTTTTTATACGCTTTGCAATCAAAGCCACAAGCTTCAGAGGCAAGTATATAGTGCTGCCTTACTTAATTCTAGACTAAGTTGGTCCCAGCAGTTTATGAAATTAGTTTCCTGGTGCTCGTTACCCTTCATGACCTCTGTCGCAGTGGAGCCTGCTTAAATGCACACCCAGTTTGCAAGTACATTTTGTGCTTTTATCTGGGATGTGCATTTGAGCAGATTTTCATTTTGGGGTGTTAATAAAATTGTCTAAATATAAATGCCATTTAACAGCTGTATATTTTATTCATTGTAGAAACACACAAAACATAATAATAGCACAGTTCTGTATTAGAAATTCCCATTCAAACAGATTCTCTTTAGTTGTCCAAATTCGGGAGGCTAGATATGTGTCTGCCATACTCCCATGCTACATGCAAACACAGAAGTTGATCGCAGATAAGATCTGCCAAGCCCACCCAGTCTGCCCATTTTACCTACCTGATGCATGTGCCGTATGACAAAGTAAGCAATAATACCCGACAGTGTGGGTGGTATTGGGGAATACTGGGCCACCCAGGGGCGTAATGAGGCCCAATGCCGCAGGTGGAGGGCTTTATAGCCCCCTGGAAGGTCCAGTATTCCCCAATACCACCCACCCTGGAGGGTATTATTACGCTTAGAAAATGGGCCAGTGTATATTATATGTGTTTGAAAAAAATATATATTAAGTCTTAGGTTTTAATTGATTTTGTAGTAAAATAGTTCTTCCGCCACTTCTGTCTCTCTACCTTTGAACTTGGTTGCTGTGGTTACCCGAACACACACACGCACACGCACACACAGCAAGTCAGCAAGGATGGATAGTTTGTCTGTGGGGGGCGCGAACAAGTGTTTTATAGTCTGTTGAGAGACAGTGGAGCACATTCTAGTGGGTATGTCAGGGGAGAGATGGAGCAAATCACTCTGGTGATTGTAGTTCACTACACAAGCTGCATCTTACTACTGCAGCATGAACGTGCAAAGTACTGAACTACAACACCCATAATGCCTCAACACCTATTCTCTGCTGCTCGCCGTGGGAGTCAGGTGGCGTTTTGCACTCTGAAAACGCAGACTTTCAAAGTTTTTTTTCTTATATTCATCACACTTAATATTTTTTAGGTGACTTGATAATATTTGCAGCTTATCCCTTGCTGCTGTGTTTCTGCTTCCTTCTGCCTGACAGCTAGCATATCTGAGCAACTCTTTGCTTTTCTCCCCCTGCAACTAGTTACTGCTGCTGCGTTAGTAAACAAGGGGATACAAATGTTAACTTGAAAATACTGTAAGTTGAAGGTGTTTGCGCGATTAGTCTTTTGCACTGCATTCAGGTGGAACACTGATTTCAGGACAGACCCAGAACAGCGTGTGTTTGAATCTGTCTCCTGCTGGTGGAGACGCACTGCCGGCGGTCCACTGTATGAAGAGGGTCTGAATTGTGGTCAGAGCTAACAGCTCTGTACCCAGATGAAATGCTGACCTCTTTTTCTTTTAACTGTCATTGTTCCATTTCTTTTCATAAGCTGGGATGCAGCTAAGATGAGCCTGGTGTCTTGGAGTAAGAGGTGAGCATGCGACTTGCTACCGCTAGTATTTGAGTGTTAAAACTAACAAAACATGTTAACTATAAAGACAGTGTGGCAGTTTTACTTCATAATTGCCCATTTGTGTCATTTTGCGTGAGAGCAGCACTAATTTGTTAACCAGGCTAACTGATTGTGGGGTCTGGGAGGCAGTCTCTCATGTAGTGGGAGGAAATATATGGCAGAGTTTATCTACTCTAGAGATGTGCGCTGCTGCCCGTTTGTAAGCCTCGCTGCTGACTGCCAGTTACTTAAAGCCGTTCACACTTCAGTTTCCTTTTTCTTTCTTCCTCCATTTAATGTGTGTCTAGTATTTTTATTTAATTGCCATTTTGTCTTCCACTTGGCACTCTGCATTGGAGGGGCTGTATCTATCGCTAAGCGAGAGAAAAAAAGTGGTGGCATTTTAAAAATGAACATTCTATGGGCACAATGATAGCGGTGATCAGGTGGGTTGGGACTGGCACTTTTTTACCTGGGCTCTATTGTCTGATAGATGCCCACCTTGCCAGGGCTATCAGCCAATCCGAGCCCGGGATTGTCGTAGCCCATTTTCTAAACTTAGTCATTTGCCTGTGTACTCCTACCTGTCTCAATGACTCCCTTGTGTCTGTTCCAAGCCCTTTTGAGGCCCTGTACTGTACTTGATTCCACCACCTCCTGGGGAAGGCTGTTCCATGCATCCACCACCTTTTCTGTGAAAAATAACTTTCTCACATTTCCCCTTAGTCAGCCTCCTTCTATTTTCATGTCGTGACCTCTTGTCTTACTGTTCCTTTTGTGCTGAAACATGTTTTGACCCATTCACCTTGTTAATGCCCTTAAGATATTTGAATGTTTCATCATGTCGCCCCTTCTCCTCCTCTGCGCCAAGGTATACATATCGAGATCCTTTAATCTGTCCTCATATGTCTTATGCTGTAGTCCCTGCACTATTTTGGTTGCCATTCTCTGGACAGTCTCCATCCTGTCAATGTCCTTGTGCAGGTGCGGCCTCCAGTACTGTACACAGTATTCCAGATGGAGTCTAACCAGTGTCTTGTACACAGGAATCATTACCTCCCTCTTACGGCTAGTGGTACCCCTATTAATATGCCCCAGCATTATTCTAGCCTTTCTTACTGCCCTTGTTGTCTGCTTGGAGGCTTTCAGGTCATCTGTGATGATGACCCCCCAAGTGTCTTTCTTCCCTTGTGATTTTCCGCAACACCCCCCCCCCCTTCCAATCTATAGCTCGCTACTGGGTTCTTCTTGCCCATGTGCATGATTTTACAATTATTTGCGTTAAACCTCAGTTGCCACTTCTCAGACAATTCCTCCAGTTTTTCCAGATCTTTCCTCATCCTGTCTACCCCTTCCGGATCATCAACTTTGTTGCAGATCTTGGTGTCATCTGTAAACAGGCAAAGCTTACCCTCCAGTCCATCTGCAATGTCACTGATGAAGATATTGAAGAGGGCTGGCCCTCTAGGACCAATCCCTGAGGTACCCCACTTGTGACTTGCATCTCTTCTGACTGAGTACCGTTTACCACCTCTCTCTGCTTTCTGTCCTTTAACCAGTTCCCCACCCTGTTGAGCACCTTTTGGCCCACCCCCAAGTGTACCTAGCTTATTAATCAATCTTCTATGTGGAACAGTATCGAAAGCTTTGTGAAGTCAAGGTAGGTGACATCAACTGCACCCCCTTGATTCACCTCCCTGGTCACCCAGTCAAAGAAATCTATCAGATTAATTTCACAAGACCTCCGTGCCGGTTTTACAAAGGTTTTACATCTGACATTTGACAGTTGCTGAATTAGTCACCTTGTCACCAACAGGGAGTCTGACTTTCATTTCTCCATAATTGTCAGACTAAGGAACATCACTTTTGTTCCTCAGAACTCAATGAACTGTTACATCATTGATGGCAAGGATGTAAAACACCTGTTGCAGGGTGTGAATGTGCACTTAAGCTGACAGATGGACAAAACAAGTCATATCAATATTTGCACTTAACAGGATAATTTAATATAGGGACAACTGGAAAAAAATGAAAAATGAAAAACTGTGCATTTAAGCAAAATGTGTATGTATCCAGTGTGCATACTGTACTAGAACAGACAGCACTATCTGTAGCCAGTTATCTAAAGATGCAAATAACTTTCTTTTTTCTACTTTGGTAACCAGGTAAAGCCCACTAGGCACAAGTGCCTGTTTTCAGGGGCGACCTGGGAGCACTGGAGAGGTTAAGTGACTTGCTCAGAGTCACGCAGTATGCAAGTGAAAGTTGTGGGAATCTAACCCAGGTCTGCTGGGTGTACCAAGCTCATTCACAGCTCACTACTCTAACCTCTAGGCTATACTTCCAGCCACAATTAAAAGTCAAATTATAGCTGACCAGTGGTGCAAAGAGCTGAGGCGCTGAGCACCGTACCACTGCCAGGCTGGTGACCCAGGTTTGGGAGCAGAGCTGGGTCACGGGGGGGGGTTGGCAGAGGAGAACAATTGAGCATCACCAGGATGGGGCAAAACATTGAAACAGAGAATTTGTTGGCAGAAAAGGACCAATTGGCCCACCCAGTCTGTCCAGATGGTTATTTATTTTTTTATTGAAATGTTTCACCAGGAAGGCACACTGAACAACAAGTTGCTAATCTCCCGGTGCGACCTGGGGAGAGGTACAGGGAGATTATCTACAAAAATACAAGATAAAACAGGACAGTGAACAGAGTAGTGTGATAATAAGGGGATACGTGATGGGGAGGCATACGACAGTGATTTTATCAGTACGCGTGGCAAGTGAGTTCAGGGTTATCACGAGTGGCTCCGCGAAGCTGAGCCACAAGTGATTTGACTGAGTTCAGTTGCCACAAGTGTTGATAAAATTGCTAGCGTATGCCTACTCATCATATATCCATTTTATATAATAAGGGGTTGACCTGTTATTGTGCGTTGTTTAATAGTTTCATGTTATTTGGGTTAGATTTTTACCTGTCTGTTGGGGTGTTCCTTTTTCTTCCTGTGTTTGCGCGCTAGGCTCTGGTGACGTGTACACAGTGGTGATAATCTTAATTCTTTTCCCCTGTGTATATGTCATGAGAAGCGATTTGGCTGGGAGTGCTGATAGCACTTTTTATCTAATGTTTTATTGGTCAACCCCTATTATATAATACAATTTAGTCGGTCTCCGCAGACCCCAACTGATCTTCAGCAACTCACCCTCCTCTGTATCTATTTACTAATATTCCCCTATGTCTATCTCATGTATGCTTGAAGTCCCCCTCCTGTTTTTGCCTCCAGCACTTTTGCTGACAGTCTGTTACAGCTGTCTACAACTCTTCCAGTGAAGTAATACTTCTCACATCCCTCCTAACCTCCACCTCCCCCAGTGTTATTGCATGCCCTCTGGTTCTGGTGCACTTTCTCATTTGAAAGAGACTCCCCTCCTACACCCTGTTCACCCCTGTGAGGTACTTGAAGGTCTCTGTCATGTCCTGTCTCACTCTTCTCACTTCCAGGGTGTGCATGTTGCTTTTGGCGCTACCCCAACATCATTTTAGTTTCCCCTCCACTGGACTCCTCCTTCACCCTGTCTGTTTCCTTCTTGAGGTTCGCTTCCAGAGTAGGACACAATACTCTGGGTGGGGTTTTACCAGCGAGTGATAAAGTGGCAACCTTGCCTCATTCTTCCTCCTGGAGATACCTCTGTATGCATAATAGCATCCCACTGGCACAACCCCCTGCTTAGTAGCACTGCCCTGCCACTTTGAGTTCATCAGATACCATAACCCAAGGCCCCTTTCCTGCTTAGTGACTGTTAGTACCTGCCCCCATCCTATACTGAGCTCCTGGTTCCTAAGCCCTAGATGTATAACTTTGCACTTTTGGGCATTGAACCCCAAATGCCATGCTTTTGACCACTCCTTGAGTTTCCCAGGATCCCTATGCATTTTCTCCACCCCTTCCTGAGTGTGTACCGTATTACAGATTTTGGTGTCATCTGCAAAAAAGCATACCATCCCTTCCAGTTCTTCTGCAGTGTCTCTTATGTCAAGATATTGAAGAGGACAGGTCCCAGCAGAGTACTGTCTCACCCCATTGATCACTCTCCCTCATTAGAGTGAATGCTGTTAACCACCACCCTCTGTCTCCTATACATTTAGCAGTTTCTAGTCCAGTTCACCATTTTGGATTCCAGTCAAAGAAACCAATCGGATTCGGCTGGCAGTACCTTCCCCCATGAATTCATGCTGCCTGTGGTCTTGCAGTCAGTTGGATTAAAGATACTCTGCCAGCCTTTCCTTTAACAGTGCTTCCATTATTTCCCCACCACTGAGGTGACACTGACTGGCATGTTAGTTGCTAGCCTCCTCCCTGCTGCCACGTTTATATAGAGGGACCACATCTTCTCTCCTCCAGTCCTCAGGAACCACGCATATTTCCAGAGAGCTATTACTGTCCAGCTGCTGTCCTGTCCACTTTAAGTAAACACTTGGAGAAAATGGTCCACCTCCAGGTAACTGACAAAACTATACCTTCTTTCTGACTCCCAAGATGGTTTCAGTAAGGGTCATGGAAGCACTACAGCGCTTCTAAAACTCACAAATGACATTGGCTGTGGTATGGAAAATGGACTGGCCACTGTGGCAGTATTTATGGATTTATCTAAGGCCCTTGACCTTGTAAATCATAAAATCCTCCTTGGGAAGCTATGCACTAGAGGTATCTCCTGTAGCTCTTTCATGGTTCACTATATACCTCACCTACCGCTGCCAACAGGTCAAAACTGCAAACTTTCTCTTTAGTTAATCCAAAATATCTATTGGTGTCCCTCAAGGATCAGTTTTGGGCCCTTGTTATTTTCTGTCTTCAGTAATGACCTCCCTAAATCTGGTGCACTGCAGTAGTCTGCTGTATACCAATGACCTTGTGATTTACTGTAGCTATAATGTAGAAATTAAGACTGAAGTTGTCCCAGGAGGACTGGGACAGAATTTTACAATACCCTCATACAGAAATTTTATTCCATAAAATTACAACAAATACAATTTAATATTTTGCATCGTAATTGCCTAACATCATCCAGGCTACATAAAATTAATCCAGACCTACAAGAAAAGTGTCCTAGATGCCAGGTTAACAAGGATCCCTCATCCACATATTTATTATTTTTTTTTTTTTGCCGACTCCCGTCTCTCCCCGGGCCATCTATGGTTTCTCCCTTCACTCACTCATGCCCCCCGTCCATTACCATTTTCCACCACCTCAGATGACAGGCACCCTCGGGGTAACCTGGTGTAACCCTTCACCGGATGGCTCCTTCACGGAGAAAGACACCGGTGAGGGCCAGTCAGCACAACTACTTGGTCCCTCAGGTACTGCTGAGGTGGTCTCTGAGGCCCGACCAGGGTATTTTCATGGCGGCAGGGGGAACGGATGGCCATCATCCGGCCTAGTGGAGGAGTTGTTTCCTCTTTTCTCCCAAGGGCGTGGCGTGCCATGATGTCTAGGCGCACGCTGATGTCTGCCATGCCCCCTAGTTAGTCGGCATGCTTCTGTGTCCCCCCGATCTCCACGAGTCAGCAGGCTCGAACGCATCCCCACCCTCCCTCCCAGAGAAGGAGAGTGATCGTCGGACGCTCAAGCCTTTTTCCCCCGGCCGGCCCTGCAGCGACCCAGGTGCATTCCCGAACCCGGGTCACTGGTGTCACAAGCAGAAATTAAACTGCTGCGCCAATGGGCCGACATCCATATTTTTTTAGCTTGCAAGAATCTTACTAAATATTGGGATACAATTTTTGATGTATTACAAAAGGCCACGGGCATCATACCCAGAAGGGAACCTTTCACTGTTATTTTAGGGAACAATCTTAAACTGTATAATTTAGAAAATATGATATATAGACTGTTTTCATTAGCATATCTAGTAGCTAAGAAATGTATATTGATGGCCTGAAAAGTTACTAGCCCACCTTCAATAAGGAAGTGGTTTAGTTTGATGATGGATTTTTATATAAGCTAGAACGTATGTATACACTACTTTAAGAATGATAAAAGTGAAATATTTCACAATGTATGGGATCCCTTCCTGGAAATTGCCAAACATCGTAGGGTATAGGGCACATACAAGCATATATCCCTAACATAATAGAAAGTAAAATCATAGGTAGAACTGTTCACTGGCTTAAGTAAATATCAGGCTCGAATGATTAACTGTCCTTTGTTGAAAAAGTAGAATTTACAGTTTGGATTAAATTATGTATTAATAATGTATAATACATTTAATAAGATGAATATCAACTGACATGTATATGTAAAACCATGATTTTTTTGAAAATAAAAGAAAAAAGCTAAAAAAAAAAAAAAAATACTATAGCTATAATGTGGCCAACATAAACTATAACTTGAACACTGACTTTGGTCACATCCCCAACTGGCCAACTTTGCATAAATTATTTATGAACACCCAGAAAACAAAGTCCATCCTGTTTGGCTCTAAATGGAAACTTTGCTCCTGGCTTGAAGGTATCTCAGTCCATGGGTTAGACGGGTCTGTGATCGAGAGTGGTCCTGTCTTTATTTATTTATTTTATTTATTTGCACATCAGTTTACAACCTTTGAGCCAAGGGCTCATTTTCAAAGGTACCTAGTCACAAAGAGGACAAATACAGTAAAGACATTCATGTTACAGAATGTAGGTTACACAGAATTAACATACACGTTTGAGAAGAACATGATAGATACAGCAGTACAAACAAAAACTCACTTAAAGTTACAGGATATGGGTACATCAGTAAATCGGTGATTGGCCGATATTACAGAGAGGCCAGATTGGTTATTGTGGCTACATAGAGACTGGAAATGGAGCAGTCAGTAGAGCAGTGGTAATTTAACAGGTTACAGCAGTATATAATGGTAAGAGCAGTCAGGAGCAGTGGCAAATTAACCAGGTTACAGCAGCACATAGTAACACTGCCAGGGCGAAATCAACAGAGCAATTTAAGCCAAGTTACAGAAACATATTGCAATACTGCAGGTTGAGCAGTCGGCAGAACAGTGGTAATTTTGCCAGAGGAGATGCGTGGTGTGGTTTGGATGCTGCCCAGTGGGCATTGTCAGGGCACAGTGGGTAACGCCTCAGATTATACAGGTGCAATTTTGTGTGGTGAACAGTTCACTTCTGAGTGCGGTTTTGAATTTGGAGATCGTAGGGGCATCTATGATGTGGAGGGGGAGTGAGTTGAACCAGGAAGGGGCTCTATGGGGGAAGGACCTTTGACCATGGGAGGTCCTGGCTCTAGGTGTCTGGAAGGTAGTCCTGCAGGAAGTCCGTGTACAGACCAGGGGGTTTGGCTATGGGGAGGGAGGCCGTCAGCCCTGGTGGGGACAGTCCTAGGAGAGTTTTTTTTGCTACTAGGCATGTTTGATAACGCAGCCGTTCATCTAGGTTCAGCAATGTTGCCAGCCCATAGAGCTGGCATGAATGTGTAAGTCTAGGGGCCCCAGTGATTAGTCTGCAGGCCTTGTTAAGTAACAGGCAGATTTTGTTGAGCGCAGTTGTGTCGGCAGCCCCGTAGACCGGGAGTCCATAGTCTACCAGGGATAATATCGAGGATGTTGCCGCAAGCCGGAGGGCAGCGGGGGGAGAGCGCTTTTGTAGCGGTATAAGATACCTAGCTGCATATTGGCTCCTGAGGTAAGGGTGTCAATGTGGGTATGGTAGTTGAGGGCTGAGTCAAAGGTGACCCCAAGGTACCTGAACGAGTGTACTTGATCTAGTGGTTTTTTGGAACCAGGGAGGATGTGGAGTGGAAAATTGCTGGCTTTGTTTTGGGGGTGGGCAAAGAGCATTGTTTTCGTTTTTTTGAGATTTATGATCAGTCTATGCTTTGTGAACCAGGTTTCTGCATCAGTATACGAGAGCTGCAGGGAGTCCTGAAGGGAGGTAGGGTTGCGGTGGGGGGCAAAGATGACAGCGTCATCTGCATACAGCAGCATATTTCTGGTGCATTCACTTGGCAGGGTGTTAAGGTAGAGCGAGAAGAGTAGAGGTCCCAGGATGGAGCCCTGAGGAACCCCTGATCAGATGGGGCATGATTTTGATAGTGTTCCATTAATTTTGACACATTGGGAGCGGGCCGATAGATAGCTGGTGCACCATGTGAGTGGCCCAGTAGCGAAGCCAGCCTGGTGGAGTGCACCCAGTAGGAGGGGGTGGGAAACAGTGTCGAACGCCTTTGAAAGGTCGATGAACACTGCCCCAGCTAGGGAGCTAGAGTCCAGGGATGTGTGTAGGAATGTTGAAAACTCCACTAGTGCTGTGTCTGTGCTGAGTCCTGCCCGGAAACCGTGCTGTTCAGGGCAAAGGATGTTATATTTAGTCAGGTACTCTGTAATCTGTATAGCGACCAGTTTTTCAAGGGCTTTGGAGAGGGAAGGGAGTATAGAGATAGGCCAGTAGTTCCCAGCTGAGGACCCATCACCCCCTTTGTGGATGGGAGTGGCAGTGGCCGTTTTCCATGCTGTGGGGAACTGCCCCAGGCAGAGGGATTTATTGAGGAGGCTGGTAAGTGGGACAAGGACCTGGTCCAGTCGCGCCGGAGAATGGTGAGGTCCCGATTGGAGTTGCGGGACTACTCTTCAAGCGCATCGGATCAGGTGGGGTCTAGCTCGAGGGTTGTTACTCTACGTAGGTAGAAGCTAGGGTGCCGGTGATCTGGGGTCGGTAGTACCTCAGTGTTACCCCGGATCCTATATTGGACTCCTTTTGCCATACTAACATTGTCTGCAAGTCAGTAAACTCCAAATTGGGTCTGGCATTTTGGGTGACAGCCAGTCTGTAGCAGCAAGAGCTGGACTGACCTTTGCAAATGGGATGATCCTTCCTAGCCTCCTTTATTGTGTATCAATATATCTAAATCTCCCCTAGCTAGTTGGGATGTAACCTACAATAATATGTCACTGTGTGCTGGGTGCTGCTCGCCACAAACTTTGCTGTACCCGATACTTCAACCTGGATTTCTCATGCCCATAGGTGAAGCTTTGTCATGGACTACTGTTTTGACAAACTTATCAAATCGGGGACTTCTACTTATCACTCATGTTACAGTCCCGTCTTTCCCTATGGCATTTGTTCCAGTGATGTCCTGTACATTCATGAACCAGTGTGGTCTACTAACATGGGGCTAGTTGCATTCAGAGCCTCTGCTTCCAGGTATTGGAATTCTCTTCCTCCCCTGCCCTGGTCAGATGCTCTAATTCGCATGGTCTTTTTAAACAGGATCTCTTCAGGCACTATCGTGTATTAACTGCCTGCACTTGTTACTGAATTATTGTTGACTTGTGCTGTCTGCTGACCTCTGTAGTTGTGATGAGGGAACTGTTTCTTGATTTTGTTCATGCTTTTTTTACCAGTGTATAGAAACATAGAAGTTGACAGCATGTAAGGATTCGCAAGGCCCATCCAGTCTGCCCATTTTTTTCTGCCTTATGAATGTGCCATAGGCCTGTACTCTGTCAATGGCCTATTTATTCATACTCATCTTTATTGCTCCCTTATGCCTGTCCCATGCCTGTTTGAAGCTCTGCACTGTATTCATATCCACCACTTCCTGAGGTAGGCCGTTCCATGCATCTACCACCCTTTCTGTGAAAAAGAACTTCCTCACATTCCCCCTTAATCGGTCTCCCTCTAATCTCATGCTGTGTCCTCTTGGCCTGCTATTTTTCTTATATTGAAATGTATCTTTTTGTTAGCTCTGTTAAATCCAAGTTTTTCCTGAAAACAGGATTTTATTGCCTTGTGTAAGATTACCAAGAACTTTTTTTTTTTTTGAGATAACACTGTATTTACGAGGCATGAAAATGAGCTTTTGTTTTTGTGTAACTTTTGGCCATAACTTACATGTTTGGGATCCAACTGACCATACATTTTCAGGGTGGGCATATCACTACACCAGCTCTTGGATGCATATGTTATTTTATTAATGCATCTCAAAATGTATTTATGGGGTCAAAATTAAAACAAACAAAAAAAAAATAATTTAGGCCACACAAAGTTAGGATACAGCTTAAACAGGCAAACAATGGGAGGGTGAGTGCCATGACTTTTGTTTGCCTGTTTGAGATCTATTGTCACTGGGCACCAGGTCCGCTTGTAGTAGCTCTACAGAGTTACAGGTTAGGCCACAGGTCCTTCAAGCCCTTTTCAAAGCAAATTAGGACCTGTGTGTCCTACCTGAAGCAAGTTAGGACCAGACCAGTGTGTCCTACCTGAAGCAAGTTAGGACCAGTGTGTCCTACCTGAAGCAAGTTAGGACCAGTGTGTCCTACCTGAAGCAAGTTAGGACCAGTGTGTCCTACCTGAAGCAAGTTAGGACCAGTGTGTCCTACCTGAAGAAAGTTAGGACCAGTGTGTCCTACCTGAAGCAAGTTAGGGTGCCGGTTGGAGCCCAGTGAGGAGGTGCAGGACCTGTGAGGAGGGGAGGCTTCATTCTGAAGGTTGGGGGGTTTTCTGTTTTCCTCCCCCAGGTGCCCCATGGACTTGGACTGGAGCAGACACCTGCAGCTAGGGTGCCGATAATAACGTAATCCAAGGACGCCAGAGGTCCAGAAATGAGTCAAGTTACTTTTTTAGGCAAAAAGTCACTTGTTCCATATGATACTGTTTCCTATACCCCTCCATTTCTCCATAGTCAGTGGTATGTCTTTGAGCCACAATTTAGTGATGACTTTACATGCTGCTAGAATCAGAGCAGAGGTACCAGGAAAATGTCCCCCTCATCCGAACCCTTCTCAGAGGGATGAAGAGGGGGCACCAGGAGAGGAGTAAGAGGTGGAAAATCTGAAAAAAAAAGCAGCTGTCTAAACTGAGCCTACACCCCTTCTCAAAATAATGTCCCCCAAAAATGAACTTGGTCTGCCTTAGGTGTCCTGCATTTTCTCCAGCTGTACCCCCCTGTTCCTGCATGTATGAGGCTTGAACAGCTTTTTTTTATATATCTATTCCAGCACTTCCAGCCAAAATGTCCTCTAGTAGGGAGATGAAGTGAGCTTTAAAGCAGGAAGCGAGTATCTCACCCACTGCTCAAATTCCAATATAGAGTTCAGAATCTCTCTTCCATCTGTCTAAAATAATCTGAGAACTTTTCTGCCCTAGATCTTGTAAACTTCTATAAAAATGCCTATTAGGTGTTTCCAGGTATCTCCTTTAAGTGCAGCCATTTAATAGGTCTGCCATTAACCGAGGTGGATCTGGGAGGTAAAGTTCCACCCAGCCAAACTTCAGTAGGTAAGAACAAACTTAAAGATAGCAGAAATGCTCCCTGTTTGTTAACCCGTACTTCTGTTGTAATTCTTTGAACGTAAGAATGCTCTGAGCATCCATAAACTGAAAGGCATGGCCAAGGGCATCCCTGCTGCAGCAGTAAAAGGTATAGTCCATTTGAAGAGTGTGTGTGGGGGGTCAACTTCAAAAGCTAGAGCTCTATACATACACACACACACACACGGCCTTTTTAGGATGGGGACACGTGCAGATCTTCAACCATTGATGTAGTGTAGCAGCAGAGTAGGTACAGAGGGGATACAGGTCCAGCGGATTTGAAAATAAATGTCAGGAGATATCATGTTAATCATTCAAATGAAGCTCCAGCGTCTTTCCATCTTGTTCTACAGGGTGGGGAGACCCAGTGAAAAATTGTACAAAGATGTGTTGCCATGGAGTAGCATTTAATGTTCAGCAGGTTTACTCTACCTTTATCATGTGGCAGTTGTAGGATCATAAACTGATCCTAGGACATTTACCTCCCCAAATAAACCTTGAAAACCATTTATTCCTTGATTTTAAAATATAAGGGCTAAAGCATCTATAGAAAATAAAGGATACATGGAAGGACATTCATGCCTGGTGATTCCACCCTGGAGAATAAACCAAGAGGTAGAAGACACCATTTGTATAGGTTGGTTGTGATGTACTGAGAAAGTGGTACCAGATTTAGTCATTCCAAATGGTCCGAATGTTTTGGTAGAGTGAGCCTCAAATGTTGGCTAGCTAGTGTGTCCCATTTAAAGGGATCTTGTTTCTTAATATCTATACTGGAATTATCACTGTAAAAGTTCTGTTTTGTGAGAGCTCAGTTTAAATCCAGATACCTCACCAAAGGTAGCCAGTTACTTCCAAACTGCAGGGAGGGAACTTTCCAGGGACGGTAACGTTAATAAAATATCTTTTGCATTCATCATGATTTTAAGTTCTGTGTTTCCTGTGGGAATGCCCTCTATCTCTGCATTGCGTTGTCACTTCAGCAAGAGGCATACAGACATGCTAGATGCCAGCAGAAACAGGCCAAATGGTCTATCAAGTCTGCTCGAATGTGCAGTTAGCTCCTCTATTTGCAGCTGCCCACCCTTCCCACCCCTCACAGTCATCCCCCTCACTCTGTCCCATCCCTCTTGAAGCAGCCCCACCGTATACAGGAAACCACCTCCTCAGATAGTGTCCCACTTGGCTACCACCTCTCCATGAAGTAATGTCTCCTGATTCCCCCCAACCTCAGTTGATGCCCACTGGTATCCCTCCCTCTTAGCCTTGTTTATCCCCTTCAGGTACTTACAGGTTTAAAGTCGTATCTCCCCTATCTCTCCTCTCCTCCAAGGAATACATGTTAAGCACATTCAGCCTCCCTTTGTAGGATTTCCCCTACAAACTCTAGATCATCTTAGTTGCTCTGCACTGCACCTCCTCCAACAGTCTGATGTCCTTTTTCAGGAATGGGTGCCAGTACTGCATGCAGTATTCCAGGTATGGTTTGACCAGTGACCTGTATAAGGGAAGTATCACATCACTACTTCTAGAGGAGATCCCCCTTGCTATACAGCTCAGCATCTTGTTGGCTTTCGCTGCTGCCTTCCTGCACTGCGTTGAGTTGTTCATATTCCCTCGTTGTAATGACCCCAGGTCCTTTTCCTCCTCTGTGCTCCCCAACTGTAACCCTTCCAGCTGATGGCTCCTCCTCTGGTTATTAGCTCTGAAGTGCAGTACCTTGCACTTCTTGGCAGTGAACCCCAGCTGCCATGTTTCTGACCACTCCTATAGTTTAGTCAGGTCTCCCTGCAGTCCCCTCTGCCCCTTGATGTCATCCACCACAGCTCTCATCTTGGTATCGTCTGCGAACAGACTAATCTTACTCTGGGTCCCATGTGAGATATCTGCTATGAATATCCCAAACAGCACTGATCCCAGTGGTACCCCACTCGTTACCGCTCTTGGCAGTGAGAGATTCCCCTCCACCACCACCCATTGCTGCCTGCCCTTCAGCCAGTTAGTGATCCATTTGACCATCTTAATACCCACCCCTACATATTCCAGCTTCCCCCAGCCTCCCATGCGGCATGGAATCAAAGGCCTTGCTGGAGTCCAAGTACAGGACATCCACTGCATGGCCCTTGTCCAGTCCCCTGGTCACCCAATCATAGTACTCAATCAGGTTTGTCTGGCAGGACCTGCCTGAGACAAACCCATGTTGTTTCCTGTCCTGGAGACCATTGTCCTCCAAAAATGTCACCTGCCTCTCTTTAAGGATCATCTCCATGAGCTTTCCCACAATTGATGTGAGGCTTACTGGTCTGTAGTTACCTGGATCATCCTTTGGGCCACCTTTGTGAATGGGCACCACATGGACCAACCTCCAGTCCTTTGGTATGCATCCTGTGTACAGAGAGGTATTGAACAAGTCAGCCAGTGGTCCTGCTAGGCACCCTGCCAGTTCCTCGAGTACCCTAGGGTGAATGCCATCAGGTCCCAGTGCCTTGTCCACCTGCAGTGCCCTCAGTCATTCCAGTACTCTGCCCTCTGTAATTTCTCCATCTGTCACCCTCCCACCCGCCCACTCCACCACTCCCATGAGGTATCTGCCCCTCCTTTCGTGAATTCAGAGCGGAAGTACTCATTTAGTGCCTCTGCCTGCTCCTCCCCCATCTCTACCCACCCCCCGTCCTTCTTAATTCTCACTATCTAGTCCCTGTTCTTTCTTCTCTAACCAGTGTATCTGAAGAAGTCCTTCTCTCCGTCCTTAAAGCCCTGTGCCAGCCTCAGCTCTCTGGATACGTTGGTGGCTCTGACTAGTCTTGTAACCTCCTTGGACTTTGTATATTCCTCCCCGTCTTCTCCCCTCCCTGATCTCTTGAATCTCTGAAAAATTCTCCTCTTGGCTCTCACCCCGTCCATTACCTCCTTGGTCAGCCAACTGGGCTTCTTTGCCCTTCCCTTCTTACTCTGTGCCCTAGTACAGGTTCCAGTGACCTCTGCCAGCCCTGCCTTAATAATACCCCATTTTTGGTTGGCATCCATGGTTGGTTGGATTCCCTCCAGATGACTCATCAGAATTTTTCCCCATCTTGTTGAAGTCGGCCCCCATAAAATCAATCACCCTGATACCCGAACCTCCAGTTTGCTTCCCCATTCTGAGTGTGAACCACACTGTGTGGTGGTCACTCCCAGCCAGTGGGTCCTCAACCTCCAGGCCCCTTATGGCTTCCACGTTTTATGGTACAGTGTCGAGAGTCCTTTCCAACCTAGGTGGCTCATGCACCAACTGCACCAGGAAGCTATCCTGAAATGCCCCCAGTATAACCTTGGAGGAAGGCTTGACATATAAAGGAAATAATACTGGAGAGAGAGGGCATACCTGACTCTCTTGTTCAGAGATATTGGTTCAGAGAGGGACCCATTGGCCCTAACCCAGGCTTATGGTTCTGTGCATAAATTTTGGAGAAGAGTAATAAATTTGAGGGTTGTAATCGAAGGTCAACAGGATGTCTCACAAGAAAAGTCCAGGATGCCCTGTTGAAAACCTTTTCTGCGTGAAGCCTCATCACAATGGCAGAAATATTATGCTGGGTAATATAATCCAGCAAAAGATGTGTCATTCTAATATTGTCATGTCTGGTGGGATTTTATGAATCCTGCTCGATCCTTACAGGTAATGTCTGGCAAAATTGTATGTAACCTAGTAGCCCAGATTGGTGTGAACAACTTCTAATCAGTTTTTAGTATTTATATTGGGTGTTTGGAGGGGGGCAGAGAGGGGTCCTTTTATGGTTTCAGTATTGCAGACATAATAGGCCAATTCAAGGAGGGGTGTTGGTTGCCTGATCGCAGTGTGTAAAAAAAAAAAAAAAAAAAAAAAAATCTGGGGGTTCTGAGGAGACAAAAATTGATGCATTTCAGATGGAAGCTTGTCCAAGCCAGGACATTTAGTTGTTTTTAGATTTTTGAAAACCATCAACAGTTCTTTCCCTGTAATTGGAGCAACTAGCCTCTCTCGGTGTGCCCTAGTTGAAGTCGGAAGGCGGAGTTTCGACAGGTATCCATTATGACGGGTGGAGGCTGAAGAGGAGGGGTTAACATAAAAGCCTCCAAATTCCCCCTATCCGTGCAAAGTTATGTGTCTTTTTCCCTTGGTTGGGTCCATTAAGTGAAGAATACAAGCCTTTCGCTTTTTGTTACAAAGTTGTTTCGCCAGGCGCTGAGCTGCTCTGGCTCCACCATCATCATAATATTGTTTTAAAAGACCAAGGCCTGTTCCACTTTTGGTATAGAATAGCCTGGATTTGACTTTTGCCACCTGGATGTGACGATCAAGAACCGTGTCCCCCAGCTGTTGCAGTGTTTTGAGGGTAACTTGCAAGTTGTCTAATTTCTGGTTCCTTTTGTGAACATATTGTGCAGAGTAAGCTATTATCTCGCCCCAGAGTTCTGCTTTTAGGGTATCCCATATCATTGTGTCAGGGACATTTCATTTTCAGCTTAAATCCTGAAATATGGCATCATGAAGGAGAAACAGGTTAAATCACCAGTGGGTTTTCCTGGGAATATTGTCCAAATCCTCTTTTAATACCGTGGGTACATGCTCTAATAATAATCTGAGCCTAGACATATCTCTCGCAGACCCAAAATGTTCCTTTGGGAAAAATAAATAATTGAGCCTGACGGGACTGTGATGTTGTAGCGAGTAGTATGTGTACTGCTCGCCAGAAGGGAACAAACGCACCAGACATCCGCCACTTCAAGCTGCTCCAAGGTAGTTTTAAAATATTTCTGAGCCTGTGAGGTCTGGAAACTGGCAGTACACATGGTGTCCAGATCATTGGACAGAACCAAAGTGTTATCAACCCCCATAATTAACTGCCCCTGTAGGCAGTGAAAGACCTTGTTGAAAAATGTTCGAATCACTTTTTTGTCAGGCTGGGGTGGTAAATAGACAGTCACCAGCATTACTAATGTTGCATTCAATGTGCCAACCAAAATTACAAAACGACCCTCTGGGTTTATAAATGTATCCTGTAATGTAAATCGGGTCATAGCTGGCATTAGGACAACCACCATCATGTCTTTCTGGGGTGAAAAGAAGTGGCTTCTGCTAATGTACAACCATATTTTACCAGTTTGCTACATTCTATAGAACACCGTCTCATACAAGTAAATTACAGCAGGACAGTCCCGTTTAAGCTGTTGCATAAATCTGGTCCTACAACAAGGTTATGTATATGAAATTAATTTTACAGGGGAACCACCATCATAGCCAAGGAAAGAGAAAAAGCATCCTGGTGACATCCCCCCAAATCAGCTAAAGGTATAGGTGGCCTCTTTAGAACAACCAAGGCAGCCAGGTACCCTCAGTAGGTTAAGTATAAGACCTGAATCTCAACCGTTCATATGTGTATATATATGTGTGTGTGTGTGTGTGTGTGTGTGTGTGTATATGTGTGTATATATATATATATATGTATGTGTGTGTGTGTGTGTGTGTGTGTGTGTGTATATACATATTCACATAGTAACCCCTTGCTATAACAAAATAATGTAATAGGATCACGCCTGATGGGAGGTATTCAAGGCAGTTCATTAGAATAAACACCTGCAGACAAAGTCAAGGAGCTTTACCTTCTTTCACACAGAGCCCACATATTCCAGAGGTAAGCAGTAAAACAAGGTCCTTTCCACAGAAAAAATGGGCAGAAATATTCATGTGTCCAGGGGAAAAGTGGGCCTGCGATTGCTGAAAACAAGGAAAGAAAATAAGGTCACAAGTCCCCAGATCTAGGTAGAAAACACACTGCCATGATGCAGTGGTGTGCGGGGGTTGTTCCCAGCTCATTGTGGACAAGCATTTCAGATAATCACCAATGCCAGGTCTCAGGTGTCAGCTAGTTTGCCTAAAATGAGCTTAACTGTCAAGGACTATCCTGCACCCACACGAGGCACCTGATCCCCATAAAATTGGTAACTTAAACAGTGCCAAGTCCAGCCGGTCCCCATTGGGCTCGCAGTGCATCCACTGAGGTCTGAGGAAAAGGAAGTTGTAAATCTGAAAACTGCCCATAACCACTGAACACTTGTTCAGGGAGTGCAGCATCCGTGCCAGCCGCCGATCCCCACTCCTGACATCTTCAAACTCTAGGCAGTCACTGACCAGCTGTTGGTCACGTGTACAGTAACCATGCCGGGGAGGGGGGGCTCTGACTTCTGAACAAAACCTGGTGTGCCTCACCACCAGCGCTTTCTGAGTAGTTGGAGAAACCCTCAGTGGGCTAGACAAGTGCTGGAGCATTACAGTAAAGCTAGGGGAAATAAACTGGGCAAACCCTGAGGAGCGGCACCAGCAAGTAGGTGCGGGAGTCAAAAATTAGAGTACCAGGACTAAAAATGTATGGGTACCCGTCCCCACAACCCCTGTATCTAGTCCAGGGGGCCCTGAACCATGTCACAGCGAGTACCAGGTCACATCATGCTTATAAGCAAGATACGCATTGTAAAACAGAGAAGTTACCACACTAGGTGAAGCCTAACTGCTAGTATCCAGGCAATGCAAGAGAGAAAATTCCCAAATGGAACATATCCCAGTAACAAGTCTACCGCATCAGTGCACTGGTTGTGGATTTTGTTTCAGCATTTCTTTAATGGTGCCCAGCTTGTCCTGTGAAGGCTGGAATCGGCAATCCTTCTCTGTCATCTCTGTAGATGTACCCAAGGATTGTTTCCCTGTAGGCCTTACCTATCCTCTGCGGTCTCCACATGGACACTGTAGTTTACAGGGTGGGGGATCTCCAGTACCCTGCGCTTCAGGTCCTTTCCAGCATCTTCCATGGAGTGATGAGGAATATCCCCTTCTGGAAAAGACTCCAGGGACTGCGCTGGATATAGTGTTTGATATTTTAAACCAGCTTTCTTGAGGACCTGTAAGCATGGCCTATATGCCCACCTGTTTGCTGGCTAGCAGGGGCGAGCAACATCATTATCAAAATAAGTTTCTGTTCTAGAGGACTTTTTTTTTTTTTTTGCTTCAGGCTATCATTAGAATTTTGTTTTATAATTGTAACGTTACTGATATAACCTATTACTGCACTGTCCACACCCCCTTCCCGGAGGATGCATCTGGAAACAAACTGTTACCGCACTGTGCTTTCCCTGGTGAAACTCTTGAGATAAATAAATACACTGGTGAGCAGTTTACTATGTTTTGTGTATTAGCGCCTGGGTATCTGCCACTGAACTTTGGTTGCTAACTGCAGTGCTTGTTTTGAAATTGTAGATCTTACTTCAAGAGGGTTCCTGCAGTAGATTTTCACATATAGGACTGTGCCCCCTGGCATCTGGTTCGAACAGCAAACTTGTAGCTAGCAATCATCAGCGGGGACCACCCCCCAACATCAGGTGACGCAATGTTATCCTGACTATAAGAAGGGGCGGTCCCGTGCCTGCCCTCCAGTTCTTTCCCGCTGTCGCATCAGTTCATTCGACAGACATGGTAGAACAGCGATCAGTCGCCCGCTTAGTATTCCAACGTTTTTCGTCTTTTTCTGTACCATTTCTCTGAATTTTTTGAATGAGTGTATGTCGTCTCATCTTAAAAAGAAGTGATCCAAGTGCGGCACCCAAATTCTGCACGGGCATGACCACTCCCTCTGCCTCCTCTGCCTGGGGCCTAAGCACAACTCAGCCGAGTGTGCTGTTTGCCAAGGGTTCAACTAGGCCACACGGACCCAATGCAAGTGGACCCTAGAGGCCCACCTTTTGACCCAACAGCTGGCTTCTATGGAAAAGGAGCTCCAGGAGCTTAGGGAGAGGTCGTCATCACCAGCCCCAGAAAAAAGAAAGAAAAAGAAGGACAAGGAGAAGTGCCAGGAGAGAAGCCTGTTGCCGCAAGGGAGACCCTCCACTTCCAGAACTGTGAGTACCACTCTTACGGGCTCTCCATCTGCTACTGCAGGCTGGACGCCTTCTCCCTCTCCTGCCGAGGTGTGCAGGCAGCTGGGAGTCACCTCTCTTGAGGTATCTGTTAGTTCTCCCACTACGGCTCTGCCGCCGGGCACACGGCCCAGACCAATAAGCCTGACTGTGGCCATCCTTCCGCAGCCAGCCCAGTTGTGACTGGTAAGCCGGATGACGGACCCTCAGTCGACCACGCAGCCACATCTACTCTCCCGTTGGGCTCCCTTGAGGACCCTGATGCCGGGACGAGTGTGGTCATGGGGAACACTTCATCCCTGCCGGTCTCTACCCCCAGAGATTCGCCACCCGTTCCTGACCTTTCCCTTCCAGCGGGAACACGTCTAGACCTGTCATTGGGGTCTCTTCCAGAGCTCCCCACTTCGCCTGGTTCTTTTCTGCCACTGGATCCCCCTCCTCCCAGGGGTCCGTCACTGGACCAGGATCTTTCAGGTATGGGCCCTCTTCCTCAGGCCCTACGCCTGATCCCTGCCGCTGCCCAGAACCCTTTGGCGCCTCCCCTGGCTGGGCCTTCAGCCCCTCTTGACCCACATGTTCCGCCACCGGGCAGCCCTCCGCTGGATCCTTCTCATCCGATGCCAGGCCTGGTACCTCCTATGCCGGGCTACCCAACGCCAGGCTGCCTGATGCCTGGATACCCAACACCGGGTTATCCGCTGTCCGGATACCTACCGTCAGGTTATCCTTCAGGTTTGCAGGGTACCAATACCCTTACTGGCATCATCCCACTTACCCACCCTTGGCCAGGCATCCTGGGTACCAGCTTCCACCTCTTCCTCCTCCTCCACCACTACTGCCGCCTGACCGTGAAACTATCCTGGCATGGTGGCAGGATGCTAGGACACAACTCCTTACAGAAATTAGGCAGTCCCAGCCACTCTGCTTTCCTCTACCCAGAGCACCACCTCCCACTCCAGTTCCTTTGGGACGTGCTGCTGGTTCTCTTCTGGTGGGTGACACAGGGGTGGATCCCCCCCTTCCTTCCTAGTGGGTCGGATTCCTCATATTTGGATGAGGATTCCAGTATCGACCTCTCTGAACCTCATTCACTGGTCGAACCTCAACCAAAAGAATCCCCCAAATCCCCTCCGGAGGATCCTTATTTTGGGGATCTATTGAGGACCATTCCAAGGGGGCTGGCCATCCAAGGAGGTAGATCCTCAGCAAAAAAGGCTTGCTGAACATTTGGACTTGTCCACCGCGGACCCTCTGCCCATCCCCCATTAGATGGGCCCCCACAAGGATCTAGTTTCCACAATATGGCAACAGCCTTCTTCCATACCAGCTGTCTCCAGGAAGGCTGATAGAACCTACTTTCCCTCAGAAGGGATCTCTCACCTGACTTCTCACCCAAAAGCCGACTCTAATGTCATCACGGCCACACATAACCGCTCGGCTTAGCCTAAACACTTGAGTTCCTCCCCACCAGAAAAGGACTCAAGACAACTTGACCAGTTCAGTAGGAAGATCTACTCGTCCACCTCCTGCACCATCCGGTCACTGAACTACGTGTCCCACATGGTGGCTTTTCAGAAATCCTCTCTCTCTCTCTCTCAGAACTGGAGAGGAACCTTCAGGACATCCCTGATGAAAGCCTCAAGGCTAAATTTCTGGACAAGGTTCACATGAATAAATCTTCCTGCCGTCATGCACTCTGGGCCACTTACGATTCTGTGGACTCGGTGGCTCGGGCTGCGGCCTCGAGGATTCTGCCTTGATTGCCCTAGCGCTGTTCGCCTCCAGGTTTGGTAAAGGATGTTCAGTCATCCCTCTTGGATGCCTTTTAGGGGTGCTGTCCTCTTTGGCGGCGACGCAAAGGACATTCTTACAGGGCTGCAAGAGAGCAGTAAGTCCCTCAGAGATGTACGCTCCATATATCGGACAGGCCAAAAGAAACAGCCCTTTCATCACCAAAGAAGATGGAACAGGAACCAGAACAAGTGTCAAGGCAAAAGATGCGCCACTGGCTCAGGAACCCAAGCTCCTCAGGCTAAGTTTGTCAAAGCAGCCTCTGGAACCAAAGCTCCACTCCCCTTGGCGTCCTGACTCACTTCCCCATCTCCCGCTCCCTCCATCCCCCTCAGAGGAACAGGTAGGAGGGAGGTTCGACCTCCACCTGGAGGGGTGGAAGGCCATCACCACAGACATATGGGTTCTTCAGCTCGTATGAAGAGGTCACTCAATCGAGTTCCTGGAGATTCCACCTCCAAAGCCTCCGGGAAGGTCCTTTTACCCGTCAGGTCAGATCCCCAGCATCCATCAAGAAATCAAGGCCCTGCTACAAAAAGCGGCCACAGAACCCATCCCTCCAAACCAACTAGGAAAGGGATTCTACTCCTATTTCTTCCTAGTTCCAAAAAAGATGGGGGGATCTTTGACCTATCCTGGATCTCAGCACGCTCAACCTCTTCGTAGACTAGAAGAGGTTCCGCATGCTGACTCTTCAGGGATTCCTGCCCCTGCTCCCTTCAAACACATGGCTGTGATCCCTGGATATGCAGGATCAATCCTCCCGACCCACCGCTGCTTTCTTATGATTCTCCTTCCGGGAGAACCATTTCCAATTCAAGGCACTGCCCTTTGGCCTGTCCTCAGTGCCCTGGGTTTTTCACGAAGTGCCTAGCAGTGGTAGCGGCATTTCTCCACCACAGGGGCATATATGTGTTGCCATACCTGGATGACTGGCTCTTTTCAGCCCTATCCCTGGATCGCCTGAAGGAGTCTCTCTTCTTCACTCTGGATCTGTTTTCCTAGTTGGGCGTTTTGGTCAACCTTCCCAAGTCTCAGCTAGTACCCTTTCAACGTCTCCAATTTATTGGAGTGGTACCGGATACAGTCCAGAGCAAGGCCTTCTTACGATTAGATTGAGCCGAGACCTTGGTTTCTCAGGCCACTTTGGTGGCCAAAGCTCGATGGACCCCAATGTACTCTGTGCTCCATCTTTTGGGTCTTATGGCAGCGGCCATTCCTACTGTCCCCCTGGCCAGGCTGCACATGAGGGTTACCCAGTGGTCTCTTCGAGTCCAGTGGGATCAATGATCGGATGACATGAACCAAACTGGTCATGATCTCCAACAGCCTTCAGACAGATCTCCTCTGGTGGCAGGACCTCACCAACTTGTTGGTGGGAGCCCCCTTCCACTCTCCAGCTCCCTCCCAGACACTCACCTCAGATGCCTCCGATACAGGTTGTGGAGCCCACTTGGGGGATCACAGAACTCAAGGTCCGTGGTCTCCTCAGGAGCAGAATCTTCACATCAGCATCCTGGAGGGCCGGTCCGCTGACGCAGTGGTTGGATTTCCGTCTGCAACGCCAGCAACCCCGGTTCAGGAACGGACTCGGGTTGCTGGAGGACCGTCCGGGGGAGAAGGCTGGAGCGTCCAGCGATGGTTCACCTTCTCCAGGGGGGAGGATGGGGTTGCGGCCCGGCACTTGCTGGCCCCTAGCAGAGGCTGGGTGCATGGCGCGACGTCAGGCCTTGATGTCTAGGGGGAGTTGCGGACATCGGCGCGAGCCTTGACATCTCCGGCACACCACTCCCGGGGCGGGGAAATGGCACCTTGGTCAGGTCGGATGATGGCCTCCCAGACCTTCACCACGGAGCTCCCAGACCCCTATCGCCACCTCAGCAGCACCCAGGAGCGTTTGGATAAGCCATACAGGCTCTTCCCCAACGAAGGTAAGGGACCCATCCGATGAAGGGATACATCGGGGTGACCTGGGTTGGCTGCGATATGAGGTGGTGGGGTCAGGGGTTGCTAAGTGGGGTATGTGCGGGGCTTGAAGGAGAAACCAGGTTAAGGTGCGGGGGGAGCAAAAAGAAATAATGCAAAAAAAAAAAAAACATACTGGAGACCAGAGCAGTCCTCTATGCTCTCCAGGCCTTCCAGTCGTTACTCCTCCTGGGAACACTTCTTGTTCAGACAGCCAACATGGCGACTGTCTGGTACCTTAACAAACAGCGAGGTACCCAGTCATACCCTCTTTGCAGGGAAGCAATGAGAATATGATATTGGGCTATTCAGCCCAGCCGGTTTCTGACAGCAGTCCATGTACCAGGCGTTCACAATGTCCTGGCCGACAGTCTCAGCCGATCAGTGGCCAAGGCTCACGAGTGGGAACTAAAACAGGAGGAGGTAGTTGAAGACCTGTTTCTTCGGTGGGGCTAGCCAGACCTAGATCTGTTCATCTCCCCATTAAACGCCAAACTACCCAACCTTTGCTCACTTGTTACCGGGCATGGTGCTTTTTGGTGAGACGCACTCTCTCTCTCTCCAGGACAGGGAGGTTTCTATAGACGTTTCCTCCCTTTCTTCTCATTCAGAAGGTTCTCTTGAAACTCCAGGCAGAGGGGGCCCACTTAATTTTGATTGCCCCTCTGTGGCCCCAGCAGATTTGGTTCCCGCTGTTGCAACAACTAGTTCTAGAACCGCTGGTCCCTCTGCCACTGTCTCACAACCTTCTGTCTTAGGAGCAGGGCACCCTGGTACATCCAAGTCTTCAGTCTCTCCATCTTCATGCGTCGCACCTGTGGATATAGTGGTTTCTTGCTATAGAGTTTCCTCTCAGGTTGCTCAGGTCCTGGTGGAAGCCAGAAAACCCTCTACCAGATCCACCTACACCAGAAAGTGGAAGAGATTTTCTATCTGGGCCACAGCCAGAAGCTTGGACCCTTTTTCCAGCTCAGCCTCCCAGGTGTTAGAATATCTCTTTACATCTTTCTTAGTTGGGCCTTAGTTACTCCTCAGTTAAGGTCCATCTCTCTGTGGTCTCAGCCTGCCACCTTCCAGTGGAGGGCAAAACCCTAGCACAACTAGAGGTTTCCAAAACTTTCTTGAAGAGTATTCTTTACATCAAACCTCCAGTCCGGAGCCCCTGTCCTCCCTGGGATCTTAATTTTATGTTGGAGAAACATACTTTGCCCCCTTTTGAACCAGCAGCAAGTTATGATATGCACTTCCTATCCTGGAAGATACTGTTTTTGGTTGCAGTTACTTCAGCTCAAAGGGTCTCAGAGCTTCAGGCCTTTGTTTGCAGAGAGCCTTATTTGATTTTCCACAAGGACCGGGTGGTCCTGAGGACTAATCCTTCTTTTCTTCTGAAAGTTGTTTCAGAGACGACTCTCAACCAGAGTGTTGAACTGCCTTTCTATTTTCCTCAGCATTCCAACAGGGGAATATCTTTTGCACACCTTGGATGTGCATCGGATTTTGAGGTACTATACCTCTTGGACTAAGGAGGTTCGATAGTCAAACCAACTCTTTGTGGCCTTTGCCTCCCAGTTTCAGGGCAAGGTTATCTCTAAACAGACTATTTCTAGGTGGCTGTCTATCTGTATTCACTACACTTACCAGAAATATGGAAAAACCCTTCCGGGGGCAGTTAAAGGCCACTCAACCCGAAGCGCGGCCACTTCTACTGCTTTTTTCAGGAATGTGTCTACTGTGGATATCTGTGCAGCAGCTACTTGGTCTTCCGTCCACACCTTCACTAAGCATTACAGTCTAGACATTGTCTCTAGGCATCGAGCTGGTTTCAGCCTTGCAGTTTTGCAAGGTCTTCTGTTAAAAGGCAGATCCTTAGTTGGAAGACATCTTCCTCCTCCCGGAAACTCATCTCCGACTCCTTTTTGTTAGACTGCTTGGAATTCCGTCCTATATGTGAAGACCTACTGCAGGAACCCTCTCGAAGTAAGATATAGCAGTTACGTAAGAAGTTACCATAACAGTAGATCTTCGATAGAGGTTCCTGCAGTAGGTCTAATTTCCCACCCACCTTCCCCCAGTTCCTGGAGTTATTTCCTTTTTTCCTGTCTAGCCTTTTGGTTCAGCAAGGGGACTGAGTACTGGGGTTGTTACTCTGCTTTTCTGCTCCCTTTCTCTAGGTCTCCGGTGGAAAAGCACTGGAGGGCGGGCACAGGACCGGCCCTTCTTATAGTCGGAATGGCGTCGCGACACCTGACATCGGGGGCGGTCCCTGCTGATGATTGCTAGCTACAAGTTTACCGTTAGAACCTGATGCCAGGTGGTGCAGTCCTATATGTGAAGATCTACTGTTACGGTTCTTGCTATTTCTCTGTACAATGAGTACCAGGTCAGATTTGGAATCAGTTGTTAAAGAGATACAGAACCTCTCAATACTGTGCTTTTCTCTGGGTACAAAATTCTGATTCACACACCAATCCATGTATTATTCTATATATACTGTAAATATCATGTTAAAGACCACCCCTTGCATTATTTTCCGCCCCTGCCTTATTTTCAGCCTCTTGCCTCCTACCAATATCCCTTCCACTGCCAACCCCTCGCAGCTCCCTTGCACCCCTGCCTCATCCTCCACTGCCCTTCTAACCCCCTGTTATATCCCCCCCCCCACCCTGACAAGGTCAGCATTGACTGCTCGTAGAGTGTCCACTATATTATACTTATTTTGTCTTAATTGTAATTGAAAATTGTTAAAGACTGTGCCGGTTGAAATGTGAAAGGTTGCCTTTTTGTATAATGTCCTCCTTGCTCATTTTCAGAATTGTATTGTCTAATATTTGCCTCTTTATGTATGTTCTACCTGTATCTCTGACACAGAACCTTTGTAAACGAGCTTCCAGTTCAAAGGTATTGAATCCAAGAATTTAATAAATAAAAAGACTGCAATTTTTAGAAAAAAAAATTAGAACTTGAAAAGAATATACTATGAGACCAATAATCATAAACCTGGTCCCCCAGATATATTAATCTGTTATTAATTTAGGGTGCTCAATAATGTTTTCAAATGTAAACTCCCTCAAACATTTCATTTCTAGTGCACCTGCATGTGTGTCACTCTACAAAATAGGTGTCTTGCTTGCAGGCAAAAGGACTGCACCCTCACTCTACAATGGTCGTAATTGTCTGGAATGTTTAAAAATAAACAGTTTTAATTGGGTGATAGTGAGGGCATGATTTGTAATATTTTATGTATATGAGCATTATATTTATTTTGGAATTCTTGTTCTTTTCTCCCTTCAGTCATTGTTATTTTAATTATAGTTATTGATGCAAAAAGTCATAATTCACACTGCTGACATCAGAGCTGGGAAATAAAACTGTCTGATGTTAGAATAAATTTCTGATGTTTTGTAAGAGCTGTGGATCGGGAATTTTTATGGTGCGACTTCCATTAAATACATCTAAGCAGTAATACATGATAGGATGTGTGTTATCACCCTGGGTGCATTGTGAGACCATCCAAGAAGTGGTGTTATCTCAAACAGTGGCACACATGTTGGAATCTAACATTGCTGTTTTCAAATGGATTACATGTAGATAGAAAGGCGAGTTGGCATGAACTTCTTCCGGGCTGTGGTGTTATTGTATGATATCCCGGCAGCTTGAAATGGTTGTTATGTCTGGTCTGAGGGTCTCTCTTATCCATTTGCTAGTATTTATATGGTATATTCCCAGAAAAATGTTGCACCAAAACGAGTCCTGTTCTACAGTGGCTTCATACAGTAGTTTGAGCTGCAGTGTGACTGATATTAAACAGCATAAATTATAGAATTTCCAGTGGCAACTGAATGACTACTTACTGAAATGTTGTACTTAACTGCTATGAATTGTTGATCCACATGTTGTAAAAATAGGACTGCTGTTGAGACAGTTTATATGATCTTGAGGTTCTGGTGACATATACCACTCAGTCTTACCTCGAGGTCCTCCTGTTCGACCAGGCTTTTCCCAACCTGGCCTTTTAAGTGAGATCATGATGCTGTGGCTTCGATCTCCGTCCTTGGCCACCTTGTTTTATTACCCCCTAGATAAATGTATCTTATTTTATTATTTATGTAAATTAATGTTGAAATGATATTTATTTTGAGCTTAGCTGTGTCTATTTATTTGTGTATTTTATTTGTCTGTATGGCGTCCAGAGCCTCTGGGATTGGGCTTCTTTTAGAATAAAATTTGCCTTGCCATCTTTGCTGTTCTGGAGCTAGGTTCACAAAAAGTTGCAGAGCACATCCAAAAAGTTTGCATTGCGCTTTGCAATTGTCTAGGCGCCAAAGGTTGCTATTCACAGACTGATAATGCACTGCACTATCTTACTGTGAATAGGGCCAGGACGAACCAGTGCTAACCTCATTAGCACTACCACTAACCCCACTAGTGCCACCCCGATATACAGTCAGGAGTATGGCACTGCAGTGAATAGCACAGGTGTGCTATTTGAAATTCACAAAAACAGCCATGTAAATGAGCCCACTGGGCATGCAAGGTGCTGTGTGTCCATTTGCAAGCCCATGATGAGCCTGTTTGCATAGGCTGTGCTGGAGTTTAGCATGCTTCCTCCCCCCCTTCCCAGCCCATGTCCCATACCAGCCCTGACTCCCGGTGTCCATTGGTCCCTCCCCCCACGTGATGCCCAGCCAAGCTGACATATGTGTCTTTCCTGGTGTCTAGTGGTCCCTCATTGCACCCATGCCCAAACTATAAATAATATGCTAGTGGTACACACCACTCCAGCGATCAGTGATCGCCAGCCCAATATTAAAAAGGTAAGTTTTCCCTGGTGCTAGTGGTTCCCTGCCGCCCCCATGATCGCTGCTCACCAGCCCGAGTATAAAAAAAATAAAAATAAAGTTTCCCTGGTATCCAGTGGTCCCTCACCCCACCCACACCTATGCTCGATCTATATATATAATATTTCCCTGGTGCTAGTGTCCCCCTTCCCCGCCGATCACCAGCCCAATATTGTAAATATATCTGTCCCTGGTGGTGTCCAGTGGTCCCTCCTCTCCCCACCCAATCACCCGCTCGATGAGACATGTATTTTCCCTGGTGTCCAGTGGTCCCTCCCCCACCCGAGGTTGACCGTACATTCCCTGGTATCCAGTGTAGCCCCCAATCCTGATCCTGTGTGGTAAATGGAAACATTTCCATGGCGTCCAGCGGAACCCTGTGTTCCCCCACCCTGGCAGGTTGTGCGCAGCACCCAGCTCCTCTCCACATCCCAACCATGAGCCGGTGACTGGCACAGCCCTCTGCTCCCCACCACATCCAACCGCTGACTGAGCTGTCAGTGAGTGTGTACTGTATGCAGTAGGCGCTCAGCTGAGTCGGTGGCTGGCTGTGGTGGAGAGCGGAGGGCTGTGCTGGTCGCCAGCTTGGGGTTGGGATGGGGGGAGAGGGATGGTGAGGCAGTACCTGCCAGGGTGGGGGGCAGGAGTCCGCTAGACATCTGGTAAAGGTTTAAATTCACTATACAGGGATCAGGGATGGGAGGGGGTTGCTAGACACGCAGGGAAATTTACATTCACTATACAGGGATCAGGGATGGGAGGGGGTTGCTAGACACGAGGGAAATTTTACATCACTATACAGGGATCAGGATGGGAGGGGTTGCTAGACACGAGGGAAATTCTTACATTCACTATACAGGGGATCAGGGATGGGAGGGGGTTTGCTAGACACGAGGGAAATTCTTACATTCACTATACAGGGGATCAGGATGGGGGGTTACATTGGACACCAGGGAATGTGCTGTCAGTGTCAGGTGGGTGATCGGGTGGGGGGATGGACCACTGGATACCCCCAAGGACAGATTTATTTATAACATCGGGCTGGCGATGGACAGAGGGGGGACCACTAGCACCAGGGAAAACGTTCTACCAACCACTAGGGTTGCGTGGGATAAGACAAGGCCTTGGTCAGCGGTATTTGTGCTGCTCAAGGGGACCATGCGAGAGGCCCTTGTGCGGAGTAAATGCTTTTTGAATTGGACAGCACCAATATTCATGGTCCCCTCCACACTTTATACCGGTGCAAACCCGGTTTGAGCACCCAAACCGGGCTTGTGTGAATACCAACTCACACAAAACCGAGTTTGTGCCGGTGCAAACTTCAGTGAATCCTGGCCCTGGTTTACAAGTCCACCAGGTTCCTATCAATCAAAGTCATATAATTCACAGTTAACCATAATTCTAAATTTTCTGCATAATCCATATGCTAGCTTGAGTTCCATAAACACAGTTTGTGCCATGAGCGTGGCTTCCAAGTTTATACAGCGATGAGTCAGCAATGTGATTGTTACCTGACCTTTACTCTTAGCTTAATGTCAAAGTAGACAAATCCACCCCACTGTATCCTGCAATATAGAAAGACTGAGACTTGCAAGGCTGTACTATTTAGAATTTCCAGCTGAGATTATCAATAGAAAATGTGTAACTACAGAACATATCAGAGCTAATCAAGCTATAAATAGCAGTGATGACGTACTTTTGCACTTTCATTTGTCTTAATGTGTGAGTGGAGTGGAGTGCAAGTGCTGATAAACCCCATAGGGCTGGTCTGTGCTAGGCAACAGAAGTATGCCGTCTTTTAGTCCTTTACTAGGGCATTTGTATTTAGCAGCTGTGAAGTGTGGCATCTCTCCTGTAGCTTCTCCTTCTCTTTGTCTGATGAAAGTCCATAACGATCACTTGCACTTTTTTTTTAGAACTTTCATCACACTTATTGCAGCAGCTTCTCCTTTTTCCACCACTACACAATCCCATTATCCTGTTCTGGTGGCCCGCTGACCCCCCTTCCCTCCTCCCAAACTGTACCATCTGTATGTAACGCAGCTGGGGCTTTACCTTTGCTCCCACTACTGGAGCACTGCAGCCACCTCCGCTGAGTACTTCTGATTTTTGCGGCCGGCAAGCCCCACTTTTCTTCTGCTGTCCCAGACAATTGACTGTCTGAATGGGGCAGGCAAGTATTTTTGTCAACTGCAGCATTTGTTCAGCACCACCGAGTGCCCAAGTTCTCACTGGCCAGTGAGCGGCACATTCTTCTGCTACCCTGGCCCTGTGGACTTTGTATCAGGACCGGGGAGCACACAGCTCACTGAAGCTCCACTTCAGGGCCAGGCATGCCTGACAACCTTGCAGCTGGCGAGCTGCCTGTGCCTCTCACTGCCCCAGCCCCGAGAACTGTGAAATTTAGACTAGGGGAGCATAGCAAGATCCAGCACAGCAATTATGCTTGCCCCACCCCATGGACTGATAAATGGGGTTGGGGAGCAGAGAGGGGCACCAGACTGATTTGGAGCAGGACAAGCCCCATGTTCATTAGTGGCTTGTGAACTGCTCCTCCCACAAACCCGCTCCCAAGTGTACAGAGGAACATGAAACATGTTTTAAATGCAGAAGGAAACTGAACTGTATGGGTGCAGCCATCTTTTTTTTTTTTTTTTTAAATCTCTTTTTATCCACCACCCCTGCCTCTCCAGGCTCCGCATCTTCGGGAGCACCAGTGGAGTCTGCCTCTGCTTCTACCACCTTACCCGAGTCCTCCGGTTCAGCCCACAGAGCCATGGTTCCTCTCCCCCCCCCCCTCGGGGCAGGGACGAGGTGGGGCAGGTTACACCCCGAACAATTCTAGTTTCATCAGGAACCAGATGGCTAGGCAGGTGCAAGCAATTAGGGGTCTGCTCCGGTGCTCCGTCTTCCTGAAGCCTGGAGAGCATTTTCCCTTGTTCTGTGGGAGTGGAATGTACCCAGATGTCATGGCATCTCTGCCGATGTCGCCACTCCCATCCCCTTGGAGTAAGCTTCTGCACTTGCCATGCCTCCGACTTCCACCAGAGGCCTGTCACATGCCGAACACGGACCCCTCTCCCTCCCGGGAGAGGAGAGCTGTTCTCCAGATGCTCAGTCCTCTCCCTCCCCTGCCAACCCCCAATGGCCCGGGCTCGTTACTGAACCCGGGTCACTGGCATGGCGCGAAGTGTGGCGTCCAGCGCATCAACCCTCAGTGCCACCAGGCCGTGGCAATGCAGTCATCTTTATTGTGGTGTGGCTTGAGATGACAGAAGAGTTGATTGGTGATTGCAGTCAGCCAGTCGGAGACAATCTGCTTGACTTCCCATAGCCAGTGGGGCATTGAGTGTGTGAGAGGATTCTGAAGAAGCTTTTGATGGTTAGTCCTGTCAGAGGGGTTAAAGAACATAAATGTGCTATACAGTTCATTAAACAGACTTGAAGTCCCAAATGTGAGATTTTAAGCTAAAATGCTTTCACAGGGCTTTGGCATCCACGAGCAGAAGTTTCTTTGCATGCTGTCTAGAACTGGGAGGGTGGCCAGCTGCTGCTCTCTCGGGTTGCTTTCAGGATCTGTCCTGATAGGGGACATAGATACATAGACTGCTGTTGTGCTTTTTCTTTCTCAAGCAGGGAACGAGTGCCCACGACACCTTCCCTGATTCCCTCCACGGAACCGTGCATTAAAAAGGGAATTTAATGCATGGCTACACTGGGACTGTAGACCGATCAGAGGGTACGTTTCAGAGAACCCATGTTATAAAGATACATAGAAGCATAGACAGTGACAGCGGAGAAAGACCAATGGTCCAGCACACTATCAAAACCCTGGGACTTTGTGTTCATGCAGGGTTCTAGCCCACACTGTCCACCCCATGCTTCCCGTCCTACTGCTACTACCCTCAGCAACCACTAAGCCCTTCACTCTGTCCCAGCATGCTTGAAATAATTATTGGTTTTAACACACACCACATCAGCTGGCATACTGTTCCATGGTTCAAACACCTTTTTTTTTAAATAAAACTTTCCTATAGAAACAAGTCTGGGTTTAAAGGTAAATACTGTATCAGCTAATACCATGTGCTCTGAGAGTCTGCTTCACACTTTCACCATTCTGATAAATCATTTTTCTTGTGGTTTCCCTTGAATTTTGGAAACCTAGAAACTCAGCAATGGCAAAAAGACCATTGGTCCATCCTGTTTGCTCATAAAACCCTAACAAACCCATGACCTATTGTCCATACAGAGTTCTAATCCAGGTATCCATCCCATGCTCCCCACTCTACCGTTGAGCAACCACTGAGCACTTCACTTTATCCCAGCCGTGTTTGAAACCATTGATGGTCTGAGCACCCACTACATCCGCTGGCAGATTGTTCCATGGTTCCACCACCCTTTCTGTAGAATGAAACTTTCTCACTTCCTTCTTGAACCTCCCTCTCGATAGTTTTCACTCATGCTTCTGTGTTCCTGATCCCTTACTCATGCTAAATAGTTCCTCACAGTTTACCTTGTTTATTCCTGTAAGGAGCTTGAAGGTCTCTGTCACATCACCCCCTCTTGACTAGCCTCCAGTGAGAACATGTTTGGTGCCTTGAGCCGATCCTCGTAGGATCTGCCCAGCGGGCTCTGAATTATTTTGGTCACCCTACACTGCACCGTCTCCAGCCGGTCCTCCTCTTTCCTCAGGTGAGAACTCCAGAATTGGGCACAGTACTCCAAGTGCAGCCTCATCTGTGATCAGTAGAGAGAAGCAGTAATACCGCGGTCCTGAGTTACTATTTATTGGAGTAAGTAAAATGTCTGTTGTGTGGTGAAGAGGAACCAATATAACCAGAGTCGTCCTGGCTAGCACCCATTGCCACTGGGAGCATATTGTATCCGTTTATCTTTACACAACTGGCATTAGCTTTGAGGGAGATCCAGCAACATCAGTATCATCATGGCCTGTACTCTTAGCCACCAGGAATGCGCTGGGTCCAGCATAATGTTACACAGCCTGCATCTTCCTGTTCAGTGGAGATGTCACCAATGATCCTGCAGTGCACTGCCAGAGAAGGTTGTGAGTACTGGATCACCCCCCCCCCCCAGATGCAAGTTACAGTTGGTTAGTCAAGAGAGGGAATGAGCTACTGCTTGTGTCGCCTGCAGCGTCAGTTCAGAAATAAGTTGGGGCCATCAGTAGGTCAGCCGGAGGAGGAGGATCAAACTTCATTAAGACTGTTCTCCTCGGGGGGTGGAGTCTGGCGTGTGTCTGGCGCCATCCAAGGCTAGGGGGTAAGGCAGTTCAAGACTGGCAGCATGGAGGGAAGGGCAGCAGACTTCAGCGCATGTTGTGCAGGAGCGCATGACATGCATCATTTGTATAAAGGTAGTAGTTAAGGTTGTGCCCTTGAGAAATGCACGCCATTCCACCTCCACTCTACCCCCCCCCCCAGGGGAGAAAATGAATAATAATCCCAGATTGCAGGATGACTTTGGCACCTACAGGCCCTCACATCTAATGATCTGGGCAGATGGGAACCCGATCCTGTTCAGAGGGGTGGGGACCCTGGGGGAAGATTCTGCCGATAAGTCCCAGGGGAAGTCGGAGTGATGGGGCTGGGTTGACCAAAGGATGGGGCTTTTCAGACCAAGGGGAGATAAACCGAGCAAAAACAAAAAAAAAATTGTTAAAGATGATAGTAAACCCTGGGCTTTCTGCTCGACCTTAAGTTATAACTACACCTACAAGTACAGACTGTAACAACCAGGGGCAAATGTTAATAGTTCTGCTGTTTGTGTTAGTGTCATTCTGCACCTTCAGTCACCAAATGTTGATTA
Organism: Neoceratodus forsteri; assembly: GCA_016271365.2. Taxonomy (NCBI): domain Eukaryota; kingdom Metazoa; phylum Chordata; order Ceratodontiformes; family Ceratodontidae; genus Neoceratodus; species Neoceratodus forsteri. The sequence continues at coordinate 1,577,452,863 of CM057452.1, forward strand.
GTTCTGCACCAAGATCCATCTTCCATGGATCTGCTGCCTCCATACTGCATGCATTCCCAGACTGTTCAGGAGCTGCTACCGGCCAGTGGAGTTAACTGGATCACCGGGGGGACGCATCAACTGTTTATATTTCAAACGAAAGGTGGTAGGAATTGAACTGGGGAGCTGCCAACATTGCTGCTGCTATCATCGTTCCTTTGTTTGCCCTCATCTCATATCTGTTCTGGGCCCCCCAATTAATCTCGTTATTATTTAAGTGCAGTTGTAGAGTGCTTTGACTTTATTAAATTACTGTTATTCATTACATGCTTAGAGTTATAAGTGGGGCAAGGATTATGTTATCGAGGTCCCTGTCACTGAAGGAGGGGTTTTGTTTTATTCATGTGGGGAAAAGCACCCTGTCAAAAGGACTCCCATAGGTTGATACCTCCAACCCAGGCATCATTCACCCGAAGGCCTGTAAGATTTTAAACAGCTGCCATATACAGATTTAGTCACCTAACTCACAGGTGGGGGTGCATATGCTTTTCACTAAAATAATGCACAGCTGAAGCAGCTTGTAGGCCATGGATTACAAGACAGCCAGTGAGCTGAACTACTCCCTGAATGCTACCTGCGAGCAGACACCAGAATGTGACCACCATGGCTCATCCATTTGTCTGGAAATACTGCTTGTATCTTATTTATTTTATTTAAATGCGTTAACCGGGTTAAAACCCAAGTGCATAGGTGCCCATTTTCAAGGGTGACCCAGACACATACAAACAAGTACATTAAGAATATAAAATATGAAAACGATACATACAGCAGATAATATACAGGCAGTCAACCAAAGGATTTACAAGTTGACTTTATAAGACAAAACATCTTGAAGGCAGATATAAACACGTAATTAGAATGAATTGGTTGAACAGGACTTGGTAAGGAATTCCAGTTTTTTATGGCATGAAAAAAAAAATAACTTCTTACCAAGAAATGTTTTGTATAAAGGTAGTAGTTATGGTTGTGCCCTTGAGAAAATCTGGTAGAATGCATGTAGTTGTTGGGAATAACAGAATCCATAAAAAAGATTGATCTGAATTTTTTAGGAATTAAATAAAGTTTAAGTAACTACATCTTAAGTCAAAAGGAACCAGTTTAGAGAATTTGAAAGTTCAGGGTATTAAATAGCTAGTATAGCGTAACAAAACGCTATGCATAGTGGATGGTAGTGCTGATTATTTTCTGAGTTGCATAGCACTGGACTGCTAAACATTGGTTATAGTTTTATTCAGGTTTACACATTCAACACACGTAAATTAAGCCTTTTTTCATTTTGCTAATTAAGCTGTGCCATGTGCAATGCATTATCACAGCTGATTAGCGCTTTCATGTGCAAAACTGCCGATGACGTGCAAAACTGCTTATTAATAGTTTTGGCTTAATTAATACCCTGAGTTCACAATGATAAGTGTTAGGGGGACAAGAAAGTACAAATCTCATCTAATAGATATTAGGGCTTATTGTAATTTTAAAGTATTAAAGGCAGAACATTTCCAAAATAAAAAAGGGAAACCAGGGCCAATATTCTCTAGTTCCACTTTGCATTTCACAGCATTTAAAATAAAATAAAAAGTCTGGCCAGGGACAGGCAGCCAGTGTTACTTTGTAGACTTCTGGCAGTGCTTCTGAGGGACACGGTGATTGTTCATTAAAAGTTCAATAGAGGCTGTCACATTCACTCGTGATGCCGGCAGCCCACATTTGGGAACTAGCGCAGATCACCGGGGTCAGGCTGGGCAGGAAGGATTGAACATCCTGCTGACTGCTCACCTTCCTTTGGGGGCGGGAGATTGGACTTCCGTTACGGGACTGCTACCTGGTGAAGACCAGCTGGCAGCACTGTGGGGCACATATGCACGAGGAGGGACTGTTGTGGGATGTTCTGGTGTGTATGTGTCCCATTGCATACATATGTGCTTGCACCAGCACGTACGACACCCCTGGGGAGAAAAGGGAAGGAATTGGATGAGCTGTTCCATGCCAGCACCCTGGCGGGCTCTTGCACAACCAACGCAGCTGGCCATTCATCAAATAACAGTCCTAGGTAACTGGTGGATAACCAGTGTGTCTGCAAAGGTTGGTGATGGGGTTGGGAGAATAAAAAGCTAATGGGGTGGGAGTTCCAAAGAGGTGTTGAACTGTCCTACGAGCAGCAGTGCAGGGACTGACAACAAGTGTAACATTATCCTGAGGAGAAGCTCCTTGCTGTGGATCTCCCTCCCTCCCTGAACGCAAACATATTTGCACTGTCTCTCTCTAAGCTCCAAGAAGTTGACCTTGTCCTCTTAGTCGCCATTACCTCTGTCTACTTTGGCAGCATCAGTGCGCACACTGATGAGTGCTTCTGAAAGTGAGTCCCCTGCAGTACCAAGATGGGCCTCATCTTCAAGGTGACAGAGGGAGTTTTCCTGGATATTGATGTAGACATCACAGGGCCTGATGGTAAAGAGATTTATAAAGGAGACCGGGCGTACAGTTGAAAATACAAATTAGCTACTCACATAGCCAGAAAGTGCAAATTCTGCTTCAGTAACAGGGTGTCCACCATGACACAAAAGATAGTCATGGTCACTGTTGACATTGGAGAGGCTCAGAGGGTACAGGATATGGAACCAGAGGTTCAATAGAACAAGTTAGAGGAGATGACTAACAAGCTGGCTGTGGCCATGACTGCTGTGAAACACAATCAGGAGTATATGGAAGTCTGTAAAAGGACAGACCAAGCATTTAATGATGACAGAAACAAGAGTGGTGCTATCGTCTTTGAGGCTCTGGTTCTAGTTGCAGTGACCCTTGGGCAAATTTACCTTTACAAGCTTTTTCAAAGTCCAGAGAGTTGTTTAGAATGATTTTCTTGACATTTCACACACATGATCTTAGGTTTACCAATCTGGTCACAGCAACATTCTCTAAGTTGTAAGCCTTTTCATTTTTTATACACTTTATTTTAGTGTTCTAATGTACTGCTGTATTTCAGAGTCTTTGTATTTGTTGTACAATAAAAGACTACACCGTGGGTTTGTTGCTGCTTACCAAACATAACTTTATTCCCATTTCAAACCTATTTATTATTACTGGTACATTAAAATTTTTTTTTTTTGGCTTAATTACCATTTTGGGGTTTATTTAACAGAGTAGTCCCCAATGACAGACTGCACAGGGACTGAAATGTGCTGTATCCATGCTTTAGATTGGTAGCATCAGTGAAGTACATGACTCTAGAAGTACCTGGGGTAATGCGTAAAGGCTGGATTGGAAGTAAGAGTCCTGTGGTTACTTGGAATGGGGAGAAGAAGATTAGAGCAGATGGTGGGAGGTCCCAAAGCTGTCATGCAGGGGAAAAAAAGAAAGTGAACAGTAGTTAATTCTCATCTGCCTTTAAGTGGTTTGCCCATTGGGACACATGGTTGGTCTCTCAAGTTCACGTTCCTTAACAGTCTGACTGGCTTGAAGAATAAGCATTCTGTTCAGATGGCAAAGCAAGTGCCCACCTGCGTGTAGTACTTTTAGTGCATAGATTCTCAGACTTTGTCAAGGAGAGCCTTTCCTGTTGGGCCTGAAAAAAGTCCTGGTCTCCCCAGGTGTCAGACAGTCACAGATACCCGTAATGATGAATTCTACAAACAATCACAAAATCACACACAACCACTTTGAAATAATAAAAGAAATGTGTTTATTTACAATGCATTAAAAAAATCTTCTGTGCATTGTGCTGCCTGTTAACCAAATTAGTCCTGTTAGTTTGTTGGAGTGGGCAGCCTGTGAGCCTGTTTTCACGCAGTCAGCTGCTGTATTCTTGGTTGTACTTTTGAAAGGTAGAGACACAAGTCATCTTCAACTTTAAAATGGGACGGATCCTTTGTTTTGATTGCTGCCAGTGCGGAGAATCCTGACTTGTAGTGATACGTTGAGGCAAAAGGTATGAGAACTGTAAGAGCTTGATTTTTTTAATGTTGAAAACTCACGTGGAACTGACAGCCAGAAGTTTGCAAGGGTCAACTGTGCAAGAGAGAGATGTGCAGAACTGGAGCTTTAGAGAGGTCAGTGAGACTTTCCTGTTTTCCCAGGGATAAAGAGTGTGCAGAGTTTGGCTTAAAATGAAGGGATTCCTGATCCACTGGAAACTGTCTTCTTTGCCATGTTCAGGCAAATAGTCACATAACTTTCCTTGCAACCCACTTAAATCACTACTTGGATGCCGTCAACTGAAAGTTAATTTTCCTGCAGAAAATCATCCAGTGTTGAAAATGTGGAAACTGATCTTTACTGCAGTCTTGTGGACCACAGTTCAAGCTTACAAACAAATGCCTTGATCCTGTCCCTGGCTGCGAAAATGCTGGCGTCCCATCCTTAAAGTGACATTGAGCGAATTCAGTCTGTGAGATATATCAGCCAAGTACACAAGCAAAACAAGCCATCTTGGATTGTTAAATTGCTCCACAAGTGGAGAGTTGCAGTCAGCAAGAAAGATACGGACTTCATCACACAGTTCATAGAGGCAGGTCAGCTCTCTTCCCTGGGACAACCAACTTACCTTAGTATGCAAGAGCAACTGTGTGTGGTTTGCTCCCATCTCTTTACACAGTACTGCAAACAATCTGGAATTCACTGGACGTGCCTTGATGAAGTTCACAGGTTTAACAGCATCAGCCATGACTTTGTGGAGCTCAGCTGGCATCTTCTTTGCTGCCAGAGCTTCTCTGTGAGCCATGCAGTGGTTCCAGACAGCACTGAGGGACACTGCTTGTAACCTTGTCAGCATACCACTGTCTTGCGAGCTCCATCACTACAAATTCTGACACAGCGACTCCGATCAAGACCTTCATCCTGAGTGAACTTATTCAGCAGGTGCAAGAGCTCTTCTCTTCCCCCAGTTGCTTGTGCAGGAAGTGGATTGCAGAACAGAAACTCTTCCAAAAGATCTGTATCTGCAGTATAACTAACATACTGTACATGAGAAGCTGTGCAGCGTTTGCCATATCAGTGGACTCGTTGATTTGCAAAGAGAAGTAGGGGCTCTGACAAACAGAATCTATGCCTCTTCACATCTGTAGACATGTCCTCAGTACGATGGCAAACTGTGCCATTTGAAAGAGGGACTGCATCCAGCTTGTCAGCTGCTTTCTCTCCAAGCATCACTGCACACATTGCCTTTGCAGCACGAATTAGTACCTCTTCTCCAGCAGAGTGTGGCTTCCCAGCTTTGGCAGTTCTCAGAGACAGAAGATACATTGCTTCAGTGGCTTCCGCAGGCACAGTCCCATGCCGCTCCACAACTTTTTTTTTTAACCTCTCAGTTCGTGTATTCTTTGGAAAAAGTCAAGAGGTCTTAAAATTAAGCTGGGATCTTTGTTTTACAGATGTTGCCAGAGCTTGCAGGGCCCCATGTTGTCTTGTGCCAGAATGTCAGCACATGCAGTGCACTGGGGACATGGTGCCTTACTGGTCCAGATCCAGGTGAATCCTGTCTGCAGATAGTCCTCATCATATTTTCTGGCCTTGGGCTGTGCTTGAGGTTCTTTCTGCTGGCAGTTTTCTTTTAGTCACCAGAAAGCAATCCATTCTTACTCTACAACACTGTGGTAAATTCATATTCATAGGAAATTGACATCACGTTAAGCCAGAAGTATTGGCCAGACCATCCTGGGCATGCCCATGTGTTTCACCATAACTGCTACAGACACTATACCGCATACATAAACAGAACATGCAGTCACTGACTACGATACAGACCACCACAAACAGCAGAGCAGTTGAAACACATTTTGAAAACAAGTCGGAAGAAGACAGCAAAGATCAAGACTGCGGGCGGCTGCATCACATTCTGAATCAAGAAATTGGTAGTAGTTAGGTAAATAACATAATGAGTCTTATGGGGTCCAAAGATTTTAAATAAAAAACTTTTCAGTAAAACATATACTGAATATCAGTTTTTGCACTCATCGATATCAATACAGTTTTCTCATGAACAGATACTAAGATTAAGCAACAAAATAACCATTGAGAAGCTGCTAAACAATCTGATGCTACAACCCCCCTCCACCCCACCCCACACACACACACACACACTGTCTGGCCTGTCTCATCAGCACAATCGAGCCCCCAAAAACAGTCTTACTGTACTCTCCATTAAGGCCCTTTTTTGTTCCAGCAAAGAGGAGCCCTCTGCCCCCACCTCACCACAGAACATCCTGGTTCATCACTTCTCCCACCCAGTCAGCCCCAGTACCGCCACCACACATAGAACCATTCAGTCTCACCTTCACCCTACATATGATTTCATGCTCTGTCCCTGACCTCAAACTGGGAAATCTCGGCAGCCTGTGCCCTAAATTGTGAAATGCACACAGCACTTGTTACATTACCATAATCTGGAACCTTCTACCACCCATCCAAAAATATAACTGTGTTGATCCCCAGCAAGATGTTCCCAGTCTGTGTGGCCCCCCACTCGTTGCTGCTAGGACAAAAAAAGGCCGTAAGTGGAGATGGGGGGGGACTTGTGTTGATTTAACCAGGTAGAGTGACTCTGAGTGTGTGTGTGTGTGTGTGTGTGTGTGTGTATAGTTTGTGACCAGATTGTGTGTGGTTCCCAAACACAGGCAGTCTGCTCACAAACTAACATGTACACACACACACACACTGGCTTATTGCCACAATCCAGAAAATCCAACCGCAGCCCCAAAAAATAACTCCATCCTTACCTCACAACTGCCCCTGCCTATGAGGGATGTCCCACATTTTACCTCTCAAAATTGCTCTGCTGCCCCCCCATCAGTCTCTCATGGAAAAGGTGCTACCCACACACAGAATGTGCTGTTCATTCAGACTTCAAAGCACAAATGCATACGACGGTAACTCAAAAGGTTTCCACAGTCTATTGCGAATGTATGTCCATGTTTGAGGATGGTATCCCTTATTATGAGGCCCAGTGCCCCTCATTTAGTGACACAGTAGATCCACAGCGTGACTTCCCAAGCAAAGGGCCTTGGGAAATGGGGGAGGGGGGGTGCCTGGAGTGAAGGGCCTGCTGGTCTGGCTTGAGTGCTCCTCAAGCCAGATCAGCAGACCCTTTGCTTCACATACCCACAGACTTGCCTGTTGAAGACTATGACCTCCATGGCTGATAAAGTGCCAGAATGCCAGGAAGAAATATTAGCCCAGCAGACTATTGCAAATTGTCAGGAAGCTGGAAAACACCAGTTTAAGTCTGCATATGACACCTCAGACGCTGCTGCCAGGACTGCTGCCTTTGGCATCTGTCTTCCCCACCACTCTTGGCTAAGGGTGGGTGGTTTTGCCTCTGATGTACGACAGTCTGTGCTAAATGCCGCCCCCCCCCCCTTTTTTTTTTGAACTTGCTGGTTTTTTTTTTGCTCTCCTCCTCCTCTCCCTCCCAGCTCTGGTCTCCTCTGGAGCACCCAGGTGTCATCCCTCTGCAGTCCACCTCACCTGGTCGACCCTCCTTCGCCCATGTAGCTGCGGTTAAACCCCCCCAGGGGCGACAGGGTGGGCCCTGACACCCCCCGAACCTCTAGTCTTGTTGGTCAGGAGGGTGCCAGGAGGGCAGCTGCAAATCGAGGGCAAGCTCCGGTGATCCGTCTCCACCAGAACTGGAAGGGCTTTTTCTCCTATTCTAGGGAGTGGCTAGTGTCCTGACATCAAGGCGCTGCCACCGACGTCTGCCACTCCTGACCCCCTTTTCTACGCTCCAGCGCTTGCTGTGCCTCTGGCATCTGCCAGAGGCCAGCCAAGCACCGAGCAGGACCCCCCCCCCCCACCGGGAGAGGAGAGCTGTCCTCCAGATGCTCGATCCTCTCCCTCCTGCCGACCCCACAACCCGAGCACGCTCCCCAACCTGGTCGGCTGGCATACGTGGTGTGGCTGCTAATTAACCCTCCGCACCACTGGCTGGTTGCTAAATGCTCCCTTTAGAGGGAAGCAGTTATGGGACAGTGATGTAGAAAATACATTGAAGGATTTACAGTCCTTGAAAATGACTTCAAGGTCCTTGCATACTTTGAATCCTAACCACCAGGGAAGGAGTAGAGGTTCTTTTCGAAGGCCCTATTACCACCCAGGCCATGGTTATTCAAGAGGCCTGGGATCTGATTCCCAGAGACCTCAGCTTTCCACTTTCCAAGCTGCAAACCTGCCTCCCGGTATCCTTTGGGATATCTTGCCCTCCTGCTGTAGGAAGTTCAAACCCTCCTCCCCAAGAGGGTTGTGGAACTTGTTCCAGTTTCCGAACAGAACCTGGGCTGTCATACCCTGTACTTTCTGGTTCCAGAATGGACCAGGGATCTAAGCTGGTACTAGACTTTCAAGGACTGAATCTGTTAATCAAATACAAAAAGTTTTAAATGGTCTCTCTACAGTGCCTCCTCTCACTCTTGCAGAAAGGGGATTGGATGGTTGCTTAGCATATGAAAGACACATACCCTAATGTCAAGATCCTAACATCACACCGGAAATGCATGTGTTTCAGGCTCCAGGGCTCACACTAACAATTTCGTGTCTTGCCCTTAGGTTTATGCTCTGCATCATGTTTATTTACCAAAATATTTGCCTTGTGACAGATGCCGTCTGCAGGGAGGACCTCTTTGTCTTCCTATGCATAGATGACTGGCTTTTTAAAGCCCTGTCTCAGGAAGCCATAGTCTACACACTAGTTTGGACCTGATAGTTGTTAAACCAGTGTTATATACTGATCAGCAAACCAACGTTGGTCCTTACCCCTTGCCAGCAGCTCGGATACATAGGAGCAGTTCTGGACACGGGTCTGGATTGAGTATTTCTGCCCTCTGACCGTGCTTTGGCACTGGTGGTCAGGGCACAGCTGGTCTCATCCAGCGACTGCGTCTTGGCTACAGTTGCTCACTTGATGGCTGCTGCAGTAGTGGCTGCCCTGTTAGCTCACCTCCATATGAAAATCTGTCAGTTTGTTTTAGGGCACAGTGGGCACAGCATTCCGATGAGTTGGAGTGTCTCATACAAATAACTTATTCTGTCACTCCCTGATCTAATGGTTGAACAATTCCATCCTAGAGATGGGGTCCCCATTCCTCTGGCCACCCCCCCCCCTTTTGGTGATGTCCATAGATGCCTAGGGTTCAGGTAGGGGTGCCCATCTGGGCCCCTACAGAACTCTGGGCCAGAGGACCTCTTTGGATACAGTTCTGCACAGCAACACTCTGGAGATGATGGCTATTCGGCGTGACCTAAAGGCCTTTGCCACCTGCCTTCTGGGGAACCAGCTACTGATCTGTACAGACAATAGCTCAGTGATGTGTTATATCAGCTGACAGGGCAGAGTGCATTTGTACACTCTCTGCAGCGAGGCGAGGAAAGTTTGGCTTTGGGCAGTAGAATGAGGCATATTCCTGTCTGCAGTGTTTTTGCTTGATATACCCTGAATACACTAGCAGATCACTTCAGTCGTCCCATGCAGTGTGCCATGAATGGGAACTCTCAGACTCCGTGGTGGATGATGACCTTTTCGAAAAATGGGCTAGTCCAGACACAAACCTGTTTGCTTCTCCATACAATGCAAAACTGCCGCGTTTCTTTTCACTCACTTCAGGGCCTGGAGTTTTCTGGCAAAACGCACTGTCCCTACCCCAGAAAGGGAGTTTTTTTTATGCTTTTCACCCATTCCTTCTGATACTGAGGGTTCTGGTGAAGCTATGGGCCAAGCAGGCCTCCTTAATGCTGGTGGCTCCATATTGGCCCAGCCAAATTTGGCTTCCGCTGCTCCAGCAACTGACAGTGGCCCCCTCCCCCCCAAATCCTGCTTTCTCTGGGAGCAGGACTTCTGTCAGAAGAGCAGGGTGCTGTAGTGCACCAGGATCTGCCATCTCTGCACCTCTAAGCTTAGCTTCTGAGGACATAGAGCGCTCCCGCTTCAGGGTCTCCCCAATGGTTGCTGATGTTCAACTGGCAGCTAGAAAGCTGTCTACACAGTGCACCTGCTAATTAAGGCATATGAGGAGAGGTTGAGGGCACTGAACATGTACTCCCTGGAAAAGGGAGGGAGGGGGAGAGAGAGGGTGGGGCATGATTGGGACCTTCAAGTACTTGAACGGGATAAATAAAGTGGATAAAGAGAGTCTCTTTAAGCTGAGTGGCAACCATAACATGAGAGGGCACAGTCTTAAGCTGGAGGGTGGGAGGGTTAGGAGGAGGTCAGGAAGCACTTCTTCTTAGAGAGGGTGGTGGACACTTGTAATGCACTGCTGGAAGAGGTGATCTCGTTGAAGACAGTGGGCAGCTTTAAGAGAGGCTTGGATAGGCATGGGGGAAGGTAAGGGTCATTGGTAGGGAGGATGGGAGGTGTGGGTAGGAGGGGGGCAGGGACAGTAGCTCAAGCTGTGTACCCTGTAGTACGAGCAGACTAGATAGACCAAATGGCCTTCCTTTGCTGGCTTCTTTGTATGTGCGTATGTATGTCTGTATTTCAGAGTTGCAGGCTCTGACTGCAGATCCTCTTTTTATTATTTTTTACAAGGATAGGGTTGCATTATGTGCCAGTCCTCTTTTCCTTCCAAAGGCTGTGACTGAGAGAACACTAAGTGAGACTGTTAACCTTTCTGTTTGTTTTTCGTCCCTCGTGGATAGTGCAGAACATTGTTTGAATACGCTAGATGTCCACCAGACACTGTGTTGGTACATGGATTGTCCAGAGGATTGTAGAAAGTCATCTTAACTGTTCAGAGCATTTGCCTTCAGGATGGTGGGCACCCTGATATCAAAACAGGGCCTGTCCAAATGGCTGGCCGATTGTATTACAATTTGTTACCAGTTTCGTAAGCAGCCTCCTGATCCCATTCAGGCTCGTTCCACCCAGTGGGTGGCTACCTCAGTGGCTTGTTTCCAGCTACTTTTAAATACAGAAGAATCCCAGGCAATGCTGTTTGGCTCAGCACCCAAATTCAAAAGCTGTCAGACACCTTAACTGTTGTGTGTTGTGCTGGAACTCCTCTTGCATCAGTGCCTTCATTCTAGTACCTAGGTGTGACACTGGACTCATTCCTGGACTTCTCGCTGCTCATCATGGGCAACTGTAAATCAGTTAGCACCAAATTGGGGCTGTTATACAAGGTCAAGCATAGCCTCGACCCTTGTGACCGCTTAGCCATAGCCGTGGAGTCCTACTCCCCAAACTTACCTACAGGGTGTCTGTATTCTATGCTTCAGCCAAATTTACCTTGCAAAAGTGAGCTGTAATGTATAACGACATAAGTCACTTTGTCTTGTCACTGAATTGCCATACCCATCACTGTATGTAATACTCTAGACTGGGATGGCTTCCCCCCGCCTGCCTTGAGTGATCTTGGGTGGGGTAATTTTTAACATATTGCGCAGCTAGTCCCCATCATCTGTTACAGGGCTTCTCCTGTCCCCCAGTGGTGCCTATCCATTAAGGTCCTCTAATCTAAACATGCTATCCATACCTAGAACTAGAATGAGACTGGGGATTTTGTCTTCACTGTTGTTGCACCACAATTATGGAATTCCATTCTGACTGATCCAACGTCAGTGTCAGACTGCATCCACCTTCAAAAAGAGATACCGACAGCCATCTCCTGCTGTTATCAGTATTGTTTTCAGTCTAGCTCATGGTGTTAGATTCTGATCACATGTAATTTCAAAACTAGTTTATAGTATGTTCCCAATTTATGCCCGCTTGTCTGCTCTACACAGGGCCGATATGTTAGCACCCTGCTAGATGAGATATTAATGTCACACGTTCTGTTCATATGTTTGCCATGTACTATAGTCATGTAGTACTGTGTGTGTGTGTGTGTGTGTGTATATATTCTGCTTACTCATCTGTTTTTATATGCCTTTTGTATTATATTTGCTCATTGTTTAATCTGTTATAACCTCCCAGGTCATGCTTGAAAATAGGCATTTTTTGTCTAGTGCACTTACTTGGTTAATAGAAAAACAAAATGTGTCTGCTGCTGACATTTGTGCTGCTGCCACTTGGAGTACTGTTCATACATTTGCTAAACACTACAGTCTGGATATTGTTTCTCATAGAGATGCCGCTTTGGCCTCACTATTTGTCAAGGCCTCCTTACTTAGATCATTAGGTCCTGCTGTGCTCCCTCAGTGCTTGGTACTGCTTGGGAATCATTCCATGATGTGGTTCGATGCAGTGGGATATCCTCAAAGAAGATAGTTGCCTCCCATTTCAGTAAATCTTCAAGAGAATCTCCTTCATTGAGCCACCGCTTCACCCCACCCCCCTTTCAGGTGTCCCGATGACAATACTGCCTGCTCTCAGAAGCTGCTTCTCTGCTGATGCCCCAAATGGCATCTTTTACTCACATTGCCTTATCCTCTCCTTATGCCTGGTTTTGTCCTGGATGAGTCAGTTCCCGCCAGTTGGATGATCTTCAGAACTTGTCTCTGGCGGAGAACTGAGACGTGCTAGGGACAGCCACGTTATATAGGTACAGATGAGGCATGTCCATGTTGGTGGCCCCAGCCAGCAGAAATTTCTCAGTGGTCCTGACACCAGTAGCTTACAGTTCCATGATGTGACTCATTGGAAGAGATTCCCTCGAAGATCTTCTGTTAGGTTAGGTAACTGTTTTTTTCCTCGCTACTTGTAGTTATGTGGTTGTTTGAGGATGATTTTGCAAGTGTAAACACAGGTAGATCATATGAAGTTAAACAGTTGATAACTTACAGTACAGAGGGCATTGTGTATTTAGCAAAATATACATGCAGGGCCTTCTATGTGGGTAAGACTGTTGGGGCACTCAAGACCCGCATAGGGGAACATGTGCGAGCGATTGAGAGGGGGGGGACCCAACATATGCAATTGCAGTGCACATTATGACAGCCACAAATAAAGAGCATCATTTTGTGTTCCAGGGTATCCAGAAAGTGTTACCATGTCTGAGAGGAGGTAACTTTAATGAAAAATACTTAAAAAGGAGGCTGAATGGATTATCAGGCTAGGAGCAGATAAATACCCAGGCCTAAACACTGGGTTTGAGTTGCGTCCATATTTTTAAAGAGAGATAAATATTGTTTTGAGTTGAGGGGATTAATTTTGGAAATAAGTTAATATGAAGAACAGTACATAGAGTAGAGATATTTATCAGGATATTCACTATTTATCATTGCTTGATTACTATATGCTTGCTTTTGTATGCTCACTGCTTGAGTTCATATCATTGTGTGTATTTACTGGGTTTGAATTTTTCACCAATCATTTTCTAGATGATTGAATGTCATTATGACGTCATGGTGGAGGGGTATTTAAAGTGATTTCTTTGAAGTGTATGGTAGCCTTTGATAAAGGACATTTTAAGTCCGAAACGTGTCAGGAGTCATGGTCCGTTTTATATTTAAATAAAACGTTTTTTTTACCTGAGAACCGAGAACCGTGTGGTAATATACAAGTGGGTAGTGAGTGCCCAAGTTCAAGTATTTTTAAGTTTGATAATTTCTCGAGAGCACCACAGTTCCCAGTGCGTCCCTTTTTTATCATTTATTTGAGGATGGGATATAAGATTTAAGAACCATTTGTATAAAAGGTGTGGATGCTGATCAGGAAATTGTGACTTTTGTAAATTAATAGCTCAAACTCTTTTTGGAGGAAAAAAATTGAAAGCATAGAAACAGACTTTGATGGCAGATAAGGACCGCTTGGTCCACCCAGTCTGCCCATTTCCCGGTCTATCACAATTTTGTATAATTAATTTACAATTTATAACTGTTTCGTATTCAGAGTAAACTTTTTTCATATAACTTTGTGGCCTTCCTGGTTGCCACCTCCGCCTTCTTCGAGTATCCTGGGGTGTCTCCAACTGCCACTTTCCCTGCTGTCACGCCAGTGGGCCTCAACATGGAGAGAGGTCCGAGGGCTCTGGTTCACTGTCCTGTATGACCAATGGGGCACATTTCTTTTACCCTCGTTTCCCCATTGCCAGGTTGGCAAGCAGGCCATGGCGTCACATGTGCTGCTAAGAAGCCACATGCACATAGTTCCTTGTGTAGCCAATCAGGAGGTTGTCGCTCCACCCAGCCTTTGCTAGGTGAGAGCCAAGCAGCAACACGCGCTCTCCAAAGAAGGAGAGTCATCAAAGGGCGCTCAGTTTTCCTTCCACTGGCTGGCCCCCAGTTGACCCTGGTCTGTTTCCGAACCCGGTCTGCTGGTCAGTCCTCCGTGCCACTGGCCCGGCTTCAGAGTAAACATTTATTACTTTGGGCACACACGTGTAGCAGCAGTCATATTTACTGTACTGCGCTAAAACAGCAACAATGTGACTGAAACTTGCCAGTCCTGAAATATTTTTGGTGAACTGTCCAAAAATTAAATGTTGTGGTGTAAGTTAGAAGTGCTCATAGAGCAGTATATTTCCAAGGTTTAATAAAGAAAAGGATGCTATTTAAAAAATGAAAAATGTTCCATAGAACAAGATGGTTCAGTAAGATGGAAGTCTTGTTTGCAAGAGTGTTCTGATTACACAGAACATAAGTACATTACAGTAACCAAACAAAACAGGATAAAATATAAATCTTAGTGCATTGGTGAACTTTGTGTCCTGATTCGCTGTTTGTTTGTAAAGGACATGGTGTCCACATTGTCCCAGGAGCCCCAAGTCCAACATAAAGCAGTTGAATTGCTCTTTTGAAGGTGTTAAAGCAAAAGGGGTTTTGCAAATCAATCTCAGGAACTGTAAGAAGAAATCGCTTAGCAGTGTTTTGACTTCAAGTACAACAAAAAACCTTGTATTCTCTTCTAGATTAATTTTTGTGATTTAAGTATCTTCACTGGTCATTTACTTTTATTTCAGGAAAGAAAAGAAGTATGTGGAGAAATGCTGGAAAGACGTGCACGTAGGCGACTTCATCCATCTGTCGTGCAATGAGATAATCCCCGCAGACATGGTGCTTTTATACTCTGCTGATCCAGATGGCATCTGCCACATTGAAACCTCTAATCTGGACGGAGAGTCCAACCTGAAACAGAGACAGGTTGTGAAAGGATATGCAGAGCAGGTACGTGTCCATCCTCCAACAAAGCATGTGATCACTGAAATGTTCTTTTCTGAGGACTGCTCTTTAGCCACTTCTCTTACTGTGTAACATTTGAGGAGCTCATCTCTTTGAAAGAGGATTATTGTTCTTAGTTTATGGTATTTTGTGCCCCTTGTCATCCAACCAGCCTATCTGAACCTGACCCGCCCCCAACACACACACACACACACACACACACACACACACACACACACAACGTATGAACCTACAAAAAAGCCAGCAGAAGAAAGCCTTTATGGTCTGTTGAGTTTGCACAATGCGGAGCTCTTGCAGTGTGAGTTACATGACACCCTGCCACCTCCCCTGACACACTTAGCTTCCCCTGTACCTTATCCCATCCCCCTTACTACCACAACCATTCTCTTGGCTAACCTCCTCCTGTGGTAATCCATTACACCCTGTGACCACTTTCTCAGTGAAGACGTGCCTCATGGTCTCCTTCCTGACACTTCCTCCCGCCAGCTTATAACTGTTCCCTCTTGTGTTTATGTTTTTGCTGAACCTGAAAAGATCCCCAAGGTCAACCTTTTTGATACCTTTGAAGTACTTAAAGGTCTCAGTCACTTCCTATCAGTCCCTTCTTTCCTCAACAAGTACATTTTTACGTTCTCCACACCAAGCCTCATCACCTGACGACTTCTGGCTATACCTTCTACTACCTGGTCCTCCCCGGTTTGCCCATCCAGTTGTGGCTGCTGTGGTAGCACTGGTTCTCCCCAACAAAGAGCAGCATCTTCCGGTGGGGGTGCGACTGCAACCTGGAGGCAGTTTATAACACTGCAGATCCATTTTTTTCCCTGCTTTTTCTGCCCCCCCCCAGCATGCCGACAGTGGTCTCAGGGATGTGCATACACACAAATGAGGGGCCACACATGCATCCAAGCCTGTCAGCATCCTCCCTGAATTCCCAGCTTCAGCTTGCATTGCCACCTGTGGTCTCCCTGATGGCGACAGTGCAATGGAGTTGGTGTACCCACCTGCCCCGAGAAGGCACATGTCATCTGAAACTCTCAGTTTTTCCTCCATGGAAAGCCCTCCAATAACTCAGGCTCGTTCCTGGACCCAGGTTATTCGTGTTACAAGCATTAGTGCTACCACTTTGCCAGGGCCAGTCTCTGAAAGTGGATTAATATCCTGTATACTACAGGAACAAATAGTGCTCTGCAGCTAAAACAGAAATATTCTGTTATGCAAGAGAGATTGGTTCCATATAAGTGTATTCAAACAGTGACATTTTGAAAGCAGAACTGCACTGAAATAGCACAACAAAAAAGCCAGGTTTTTGAGACAAGAAGCCTTGCATTTCTTTTATACAGTGGTTCTACAAAACAGAGTGCCTATGGTAACTAGAGCCCTGGCCTGGAAAGCAGCCCTTAAAGTGAGGACTAGTCAAACATGTATGTAGCATTTTCCTTATCCCCATCCAGTAGCATGTCATCCCATTGGTGGCATTGGGGAAGGCCCCCTGGAAGGAACAAACCCAGAGGCAGGACATCAGAGATCCTGGGAACCTGATAATAATAAGTAGCAGCGGGCAGTGAGTACAGTGGGAACTTGAGGGGCTTAAATCAGTGGGGTTCCAGGAGACAGGGGAGGAGCATATGCAGAATTGAAAATGCCCTTCTGGCACTTGTTCTGAGCGTGCTACTGAGGACATTTTTCTTGATGATTGACGGGAATACTAACAGACTTCCTCATAAAAAGGAAAAGGGGTAAAGTTCGTTGCACGCAACAGGATTGTGTCTTGTTTACACTTCTCGTTGTGAAATGTTTATTATGCTTATGACTTGGCTTATTGTGATTATAGCTCAATCCAGGCAGTGCTGCGATGATTGGTTAACATTGCCTTTCTATTAAAAGCTCAGCCTAAAGGGTTATTGCTTTTATTGTGTGTATCCAGATTACTTCAGCTGTTGAGCATAGACAATCCTGAACAAACAGTTCTGAAAATGGAGAATAATAGTTCTTAACTGTCTTTTAAATGAAAAGTGTTCAAAAGTACCCCTGAAGTGAATTAAAAAGAAATAAAGTAACAACATATGGATTAGGAAATGGTCAGGAATGGAAACACGTGGATACCAAGTAGAGGGACATGTTCATTTTCATTATGTACGGCTGCTTTTAGTCTAGGAACAGTTTGTGTTTCAAATGAAGAAGGTCTTGAAATGAAGGACCTGTCCACACTACACCAGAAAAATCCCTCTGTAACGTTACAGAGAGTCCAAACTGTTACCGTAATGGTTTGCATTTACACTGGTACGTTACAGAAGGAGTTTTCGTAACCGTTACAGAAACCTGTTGTGAGGTGGTTTCAACAAAGGTTTCTGTAACGGTTTCAAAACTCTGTTTGGCCCTGTCCACACTACACCCGTAAAATCCTGTAACGTTTTCAAAATGTTTTCAGTGGTAGTGTTGATGCACTGTAACGTTTTCAGTCTGCAACGCTTTCAAAACATTACAGATTTTCAGTGCAGTGTGGACAGGGCCTTAATCTGCTCTGTAACGCAGCTTATTACAACTGGCAAATCATAGACTAAAGATTTACAAGAAAGTGGGGTGTGCTTCAGAAGGGAGACTTTAAGGAAAGGGAGCATCTTACAGCCAACATTTGACATACTGGACACCACCCTCCATATCTGGCATGGTTCCAGATTTTCTAATGTCCAGTGTGCTTGATGTGTTCTGTTTTGGGAACCCTCTAGTCAGAGAGTGTGCTGTACCACCATTATCTATAATTATACAGTGTGTGTCCGAAAATCCAGCTATCTGATTGGTTAACTGGCATTTTTGAACAGTGGTAAATCCCTGCATAACCTTTGCAAAAGGGGCCAGTCAACCACTTCACAAAATCAATACAAAAACTAAATCACTACTCTTGCTGCTAAATTCGATAACATAAACATTGTGCCACCTTCTTATTGCCTTGCGAAGTGTAGAAAAAGGTCAAAATGACCAATTTAAACTGCAACTTTGGTCTTGCTGAAAATGCTGAGCTAGAAGCAATCATTGCTTCTGTTACTGCAGAACAGGATGAAGAACCAGAAAGAAGAAATGATCAGCAGTTTTGTTGAAAATTTAGCAGCTTCTCCTCAGTTCGGTGCCTTTCCTTCAGCTGCAAAGCCGCTGACTCAGTGCGACGTAGGCCGCCACAGACACCACGATTGCCTGGTCAGCCGCAGCCACAACTATCGATCCTTTCAGCATATTGTCCTATAAGTAAACAAGCATTTGTCAGTGCTTCGCCGTTGGTATTGCTATTGTACTGGGCGGAGCAAGATTGCAGTTTCCTGCAGCCTTGGCTGCAGGCTTATTTACAGGCACTTTTTAGCGCTTTTGAAAAAAATAATTCTGTGGTCCCAGGTCCCCCCTCGTGTCACTGGACCCCGATTAGGTGATCCAGGAGCACAGGGGGAACCTCTGTGTTGTTGCAGGGGTAGCTTTAAAACAAACGTGCTTTCCTGCGCTCCCATCCCTCCATAGATGCGTATGTGTACAGTATGTACAGTAGCTGTGGGAGCACAGGGCCCTATAGGACAACAGTGACCAAATTGTCAGCATAGACACCTTATACCCCTACGTCATGTACCCAATACAGAAAATTTTCGAATTATCGCCAAAACATAATTTTGTGCAACTGCAATGTCATTCTGCCCCACAGGTGCAGAAACGCATTTTGGCCAGGATTTGAAAAATAACAGCTGTGACATACATGAGGTGGAGTAATACGAAAGCTATGTTGAAATTCTGGGGCCAAAATATTTAACATTTCCAAAGTTATGAACAAGCGTAGCGAAATTGCAACAAATGGCCATAACTTTGCCATTTTTATGCATTTTGACTCAAATTTTCAACATAGTCTTTTATGACCCCACCTCATAAACCCTGTAGGTGAAAAGTTTCAATTACGTGCCAAAATGCCATTCCATACTACGGGTGTGAAAAACACATTTTGGAGAGGATGTGAAAAATTACAGCTGTACTGTTCATGAGGTGGTGTGAAAAAATGTCTTGAAAATTTGAAGTCAAAATATTGAAAATTACGAAAGTTGTGTGCTTGCATAAAAAAATGTAAACGAATGTGCGTAACTCTGCCATTTTTGTAATTTTTACACCCAGTTTTCAACATAGTCTTTTTGGGACCCCACCTCATGAACACTGGTGGTGAAATTTCATTATTCAGTCCCAAAAGGTCATTTCGCGCAGTGACCATGAAATCACCTTGAGGACCCGATTAATAAAACAGCCGTCACATTGTTCATGAGGTGGGGTCCCAAAAAGGCCATGTTGTAAATTTGGTGAAAAAATACAAAAACATGCCAATGATAACATAAGTTAAAAAACGCCATTGAAATACATTATACGGGACTTACCTTTATTCCACAGTTCGCTGTTCGGCTTTGAAGAGTGCAGACATGTCCCAGTCCGCAGAAAATGACATCCTACAACCTCTGCTGGTAAGTATAGGATAAGGGGAGTGATGGGTGCTGGGTGCTCAGTGGGAGGGTCAGGATGGGGGAGGGGGACGACTGCAACGATGAGGGACCGTTTTCTTTTCTTTTTTTCAGGTAAACAAACCAAAAAAAGACATGGGGGGACTGTTTTCTTTTTTCACAGCATACATAAAATAAATATTTTGGGACACTGGGGGTGGAGTCTGCAGTGTTCCACACTACTGGGGGCCTTGTAAAGCCGACACGGACATTGGGCACCCCATTGTCAGCAGCATAAAATAAACAATGGACTGCTGGGTGGGGGGGTGGAGGACATGGGATCGACGGTGATTGGAGGGTGAGGGGTGCCACAATACACCAGGGACAGTGATCGGAGGGTGGGGGTGCTTCATTGACCGCCGAAGTCAGAAGACTGTCGGCGGACAAATTGTCGGCGGTGGCGCCAAAACTAAAAGTGATGACATCAGTCGCATTATGACACCTACAGCTGTTTGCTGAGCAATGTCCTGTAGATCAAAGGAAAGAGCCTCCATATTATTGGTTCGGCTTTTTCATTTGATCTCCACACAGTTTCCGCACACCAAGGCAAAACTGCTGTAAGCATTAGCCTCGCTGATGATTGATCTGGCACTGTCTCGCCCATTGCAGACCACTCTGCATTGGACAGACCGTGCCACACCATTCTCAAAGCCACTTGTAGGAAGAAGTTTGCATGTGCGGCAAACTTAAAAAGCAATGACTTATTGCCATTGCTGAGCCTGACACTTTACAGTTAAAAGTCAGCTGAAAGGCCGGCCCGGAAGCGCTGAGGGTTGAGGCGTTGGACACCACACCTCGTACCATGCTGGCGACCCGGGTTCGGGAATGAGCCCAGGCTGTCGGGGAGGGAGAGGATTGAGCGTCCAGAGGACAGCTCTCCTCTCCTGGGGGCGGGGTGTTCATGCTCGGCACTTGACTTTCCTCTGGCAGAGGTCGGAGGTACGATAAGTGCAGAAAATACAGCAAGGAATGGGGAGTGGTGACATCAGCGGTGATGCCATGACATCGGGGTGTGTGCCACTTCCCCAGAACAAGGGAAAATGCTCTCCAGGCTCCAGGAAGACGGAGCACCGGAGCAGACCCCCATCATAGCTCGCACCTGCCTGGCCGGTTCCCGAGGAGACCTGAATTGTTTGGGTGTAGCAGCCCCACCTTGTCCACGCCGGGGGGGGGGGGGAGAACCGCGGCTCCATGGGGTAAACAGAAAGGTCCAGGTAAGGTGGAAGAAGCGGGGGCAGACTCCACCGGTGCTCCCGATGAAGTGGAGCTTGGAGAGGCAGGGGCAGATAAAGTGCGATTTCAAAAAAGAAAAGAAAACAATCAGATGAAGCTGACCTGGTAGTGCTGAGGGGCTGGACGCCACACCTTGCACAGCACCAGCAACCCCGGTTTGGGAATGAGCCCGGGTTATCGATGGTGAGCTGGGGGGCAAGGAGAGAGATTGAGTCACTGCAAGGCAGCTCTTTCCTCCTGGGATGGACTGGAGGTTTCCTGGCCACTGGCTGCCACCCGTGGAGGATGGATGGCAGCGCCGACTTGAGGGAGCTCCAGCGATAGCCAAGGGAGGGGCGGAAGAGCTGAGCTGGCGTCTGCCGGGCAAGGTGCCTCCATGCTCAGATGCATAATGCCCCTTGTGCTGGGGCTACGGGAACAGGGGAGAAAACGGGGCCAAAACTGCAGAAAATATAAATTAAAAAAAAAGTCAGGTCTGTTAACTTGTTCCATTACTGGTGCACAGAACGAACATTAACATCGATTTAGGGACAGTGACTCTAGAAGAACTAAACAACATCTTTAGACTGTTTTATGGGCCAGTTCAAAATTCATCTGGTGAACAGTACTGCCTCAGCAGCTACATTGGACTTTACGTCTGGCCTAAATTACCACACGTGAATGATCCTCTCATAAGCAGGACAAATAACTCTTGTCTGATACCATCATTACAGCTGTCAGTAATCTATTCAAGGGTGTTGTTACGATATATAGGAGACTAGGCAAAGACGGAGCAAATCACCACCTTCCTCTACCTCAGGGAACAGCTAACATTTTTCACACAATCTGATGCTGTATCCCAACACCCCGACGGGCCTCATAATAAAAGGTCTGGATAAATATCCAGCTTCATGTGCCTATGTTCATTGTCTACTGTTTGTTTTTTTGTTTTCCTTCTTTTTTGTATACTGTACTGTACCCTCACATGAATCACTTGTATATGTCCAGGACCACCTTAAAAGTGAGCTTGCCCAATGGTGTTATGCCTGGTTAAATAAAGTTATTGATTGATGTGGCCTGTCATGGTAATGAAGGAGCACGATCCTTCACAATCGATTCATTTGAAATCAGAAACACACAAGATGGAATGCAGTATCGCCCTAAAACATGCTGCAATGAGAATACCAAGAGCCATTTGAAAGCATTTGACACAAACAAAATACTTGGGGGTTCCAATTTGAGCAATGAGACCTCCTGTGCCCGGTAGAGAGCTATTTAAAATATATTTCAGAACTACTGCCCTACTCACCATCCATCTTTTGCCATCCTAAGAAGCAGCTAAAAGATGTTGTAGATGAACTTCAAACATGGTGTACTGCTGAGCCTATGAGTGTTAACTATATAGGCAGTATTTTACCCAAAATTTGCAGGGAAGCAGGACTCTAACCTGATGTCAGGTCTGGGACTAACGGGCTTTCCTTAAATCTGGAGCGAGTTTCATCCAGTGGGGGTGGAGGAGGTCAGTAGGATTGTTTTGAAGCTGCGGCAGACATACTGTGATCTGGACCCGGGTCCAGTACACCTCCAAGTCAGCTGTGTTAAGTACATTGATCCTGTATTTGCCGAGATAATCCCTCTCCCTAGCATTTCCTACAGCTTTGTGGTCCTGGATGACAGTGATTTGCCCCCTCACAGAGGGGGCCCCTGCAGGGAGAGACTGAGATCACCCTAGAGCTCTGGCCGAGACTGACATCTGGGTTGTTTTCAGCAGAGTGGAGGCCATGGATCCTGGGCTTCATAGTGAAGCCTGCCGGGAGGGTTTTCTCGTGTTTTCACCCAGAGATGCAGACACGCAATATCATCAGCACATGGACATGCGCGCTCCCACACATGATCCACAGACGTCTGCTGTCCTCTCCTCTCCTTTTCTGGGTGGTCCCGGCCCATGTACACCTAGCCTCCACTGGGTATTACTCATGCACTGGATGCCTACAACCCCTCAGGAGGAGATCAGTCCAGTGGGGAACTCACCCTGCCTTCCCCTGCAGGCCTTTGATGCTCCAGGCTCTTTCCCAAATCTAGCTCATCAGCATTGCAGGCAGCAGTGCCACCACCGCACCACACCAGAGGGCAGCCTGAGTGGCAGCATGATTTGTAAAGAAAATAGAGTTGTTTTAAGGGGAGAGTTGGGAAGTAAACAGCTCCTCTAACAGTACATTCTGGGTACTGCACTTTTAGGTTTTGGGCCCAAGGGCCACTACTATAAAGTTAACAATTTTCTGCATTAAAAAATAACTGGACTCATTCTGTTCATTTAAGCCCATGATAAGAAACAACATTGCAGGTGTTTGAATTTTTCACGTTTGCAAGTTGAACACCTTTGTACCTTGATTTCAGGGCTCTGAAGTTGATCCTGAAAAGTTCACCAGTCGAATTGAATGTGAAAGTCCAAACAACGACCTCAACAGGTTTCGAGGATTCATGTAAGTATTTCAGGTCCAATGTTAAATGGCTTTTTTGTTAATTGCAGCAGTTGTTCTTATTCACCAAGTCATGAAACGAGGTGGGGCACTAAATAATCAGACCCTAACAGAAACCCAATTGGTGTTTGCTTCCCTTCTGAAAAAAACGCACTTTTAATCAGTATTCAGTGCAGCTGTTCAGGGATAGGAGTAAAGGGAGTCTCATCAGTAATATACTCTTTATGCAGAGTGGTAACAGAAGACCAGTCATTATACATATTTATGAGGAATGGCTGCTTAATTTAAAAAAAAATTGTATTTGCATTTCATAAACAAGTGCAACATAGGAATCTACTCACAAAAAGGAATGGGGGGCTTACTTAGGAGACGTTTTAAGGATTTGATGCCAGATAGTGCATTTTACAAGTGCACACACTGAATGAGGACTCAAAACAGACTCATTTTAATAAGGTGACTATGCTTCATAGGCTCAGTCTCAAGGCAGACTACTTGATGAGGTGAATATGACACAGAGCAGTGCCATGTGGCGCTGGCTTTCCTGCCTGCCCTGCTGCAGTCAGTGTCAGTGCATTTTCGTTTTCTTACAGAGCTGAGCCAGAGGGAGTCGCACAATTGTATGCCAGCAGGATTAAGCATCGTCTCTCAGCAGCACAGCAGCAGAAGCAACTGTCATGGCAATGGTTCTTCTGATCTCCACAAAAATTCCAACTCCTGAGCTTGTTCAAACCCACTTGTGCAAGCTTCTGTCCCATGACTGTTACCCCACCATACCCTACCCACCTAAGTGCTGCTATGGGCTTGAGATTTATGCCTGTATTAGGGACTATGACACCTGGTCCCCTGCAGCTCTTGTGGGTCAGGCACTCCTGCAGTGTTTGTAGGCCTCATAGATTAGAGTCTGCTTCGTTGGCCCGGGCTGTGTGCTTCTTTGTGGTGTTCAGTTCTACATAGGCCACTGAAGGTACTGACTGACCTTCAGCTGGTTCAAGGCCTAGCCGGTAAACCGGGGTAGGTCTAACCCACCCAACCTCTCTTTATTCAAAGGACGCTCTGACTGATCTTCCACAAAATGGGCCACAGGCCGTAACCCCTCACTAGGTCTGACTGAGAAGATCATGCTTCACTTCAATGCAGTGCCTGCAGAACCCAGCAATTTCTTCTCTGAACATCGTTTGTGGCCCCAGAGGCTCTCTGGGACTGCTGTCTCATTACTAACTGGATTGCTGTCATCCTCTCATATTGTTCGGTGCTCAGGGCTGTAAGACTGCAGCTTCCCAGGTATCTCGCCAGTCTCTCTTTTGAATGTCTTTTTGTGGCCCTGGAGGTTCTCTGGGACTGGTACTACCTGGGTTGTTACCCTGTCGTAGTGCTCTATTCTCAGGGCTCCATGACTGCAGATTCCCATGAGTACTTCTCTCTCCAGTGCCCTTCCTCTTGTAGCTCTTACCAGAGCCATCCTTGCAGTTGTTCACCTAAGGCTGCTGCAGCTGTACTCTCTTATCTTCTTCGAGGATATCTTCCTCCATTGAGCCACATCATGGAACTGTAAGCCGTTGGTGTCAGGACCACATGGAAAAGTTTTGCAGACTGGGGCTGCCCACGTTGATGCAACACGTCGGCACCTATCTAACATTAGCATCTCAGCATGCCTCATTTCTTTCCCTGCTGTCAACTGGTCATTGGTCCACTGCTGCTGAAGAACACTGTCAAACTTTTGCAGCTGTCTCACAGTCATTGTATACTTACTTCTGTATGTTATTTTAAATATATTTTGTGCTGCGAGTGGACAAAGAACCATTGTTCTGCTATTGCTGTTGTGGCAACATTCAAATTTATAAAGACGGAGCACTCTATTTGCATCCACTGCCTATGTACAAATCACGACGTTAAGGCATGTAGAATCCACCTAGGCTTTAACCAGTTAACCTGGAAACATGGTAGGAAAACTTCAGGAAAGTTCTTACTTATCCAAGAAACTGGCTGTGGGGAAGTTGGCTTTACTGTCATTATTCACTCCTGTTCCCGGCTCACCATTGGCCCGCTGAGCTCCGCAGTCAGCAGTGGCCTGTCTTGACTCGTCAAAGAGAAAAAACAAAGGAAAATTGTTGAAGTCGGCAGGTAAACACCGCCATGCTGAAAAAGAAAAAGAAGCTTCTCCTGATCGTTCCCATCGGTCCTGATCGTTCACCACTCAGACAGGGTAAATCTCTGGAAAAAAAAATGGGGCCCTGGATATGACCATGGGTCCTGCCACCCCCGCCAAGACTGTCTTAGACATGAAGGTCAGGGTCCAGCATTGGCTTATCCTCCCCATTGGGAGACTTACAGACTATTACACCACTGGAAAACAAAAACAGCAGCAAAGCACACACACAGTTCAACTTCTGAGAAGGAGAATTTATTTGGGCATCAAACAAAGTTTGGGGGAAACTTTGGATGCCCAAATAAATTCTCCTTTTCGGAAGTCAAACTGTGTGTGTGCTTCATTGCTTTTTTGTTTTCCTGTGCTATTGCCTATATTGCCGCTAATCCCCAGGTATGGCTGTTTAGCGCACTTGAACTGTGTTGTAAACTATTCCACCACCGGACACTGTCACATTTATGCCTCAGTAGTTGACGCCCCCTTCAGGCTTTGTCGACCTGGAGGCATTGTACCAAACAATGTCTTAGCTGTTTCAAGCGCCTACTATTGCCACTGTTTATGCCTTCATCTGGTCAGTCGTCAACTTTCTTGTTGATGCTGACGTATTCTAGCCATGCTTCAAGGCCGGGTTCTGTTGGGCTGCCATCAACAGGATGTCCATCATCAGCGCCTCTTCCATTTCCTTCTCCTGTGATCGACCCCATGTCACTAATGGTGGATGTCGACGATGGACTGGAATATAATCTAGAATATATGGAAGAGAAGGTGGAGGCAATGAAAGATGAAGAAGAGATTGTAGATGTGGTTGGATCAAACCTGCTCTGAAGGGAGTGTGGTGAATACACCCAGCTGTCCCCCTGAGGATGCTTCTTTTAAGGACTTCCATAAACAGACACAGGCTAAACTAGGGAAGAAGGAATCTTCCAAGAGAAATCTTTGAGTTCTTGGAAGCCTCTCCTACTGGGATTATCCCTCCAGTGCACTCCGATTAAGAAGCTGCTGCATTGGCTGCCTTGCATAGGCCTGCACAACAGCCTGCTATTCCTGAAAAGGTGGATAAACAACATCCTGCCTGTACTGCTAAGCAACATTCTTCATCACAGCCTGAAACAGACTATGGTAATAATCTGCAACTTCCTCTCAGTAAATTGTTCCTGTGGTTAAACCTCCGCCCCATCTTATCCACATTCACTAACCTACGTTTTACCCCTTACCTTACCTACGCCTCTTGCCCCTCCCCCACACCCTCCCCTTCCCATACCTTTACTTTCCTTAACCACTTCCCCATGACTGCTGACTAATGTACTATATTATCACCTTCGGGTATTTGTTCACAAGCATTCTAGCACTTACTAGTCACTCTAGTTTTTCATGGTACACAAATCCTAATGCCTATTTTTAATTGTTGTTTAGTGATTTTATGTCTGTTTTACTGTAATCTCCAGTACTATTGTCTGTCATGTTATACAGTAGTCTGTATTATCCTTGTTGTGTAGTATATCAATTCCCCTCATCCCTTCCCCCCAGGACGCGCCACAAGACAAACAACCTGTTGTTCGGTGTGCCTTTCCTGGTGAAACTTTTTTTTTTTTTTTCCACTTTCCCCCATTCCCTGCCCCAAGGAATCCGCTCCTCAAGTCTCTTCAGCTGGGTCCCGACGTAGTGAGGACCCAGCATCATTCTACACAGGACTGGGAGATTTTTGCCTTTGGTTTTCTCACGATCTCATCCCCCTGAGGGCACCAATGCAGAGGACTGACATCTAGACAGGCGGCATGCTTTCACGCATCACGCTGTCGGGTCATTCACAGTGCCCTTCTACCCCTGCCCCGTGATGAGAGCCGCTTTATGTCCCACTCCCAAGCTTCCACCGCAGCAGCACTTGTGGGCATTGCTGCCCTGGAACCCGCTCCCTTAGAGGAGGAGAGCATCCGTAGGGACGCTCAATCCTATCTCCCCTGACCAACCCCCGGCAGCCCGAACCTGGGTCGCCGGCGTAGCTGGTGAAACTTTTCAATAAATAAAATAAAGGCTACTCCTGGTAGATCTAAAGTGCCTAAGCACTTTAGCTCCCTGTCTCCTGACAAGGAGTCACTAAAGTTGGATGTCATGGGTGAGAGGACTTTTGCCTTAGCTACCGTTGACCTATGGATTGCAAACTATCAGGCATACGTGATCAAATATCAGAATTGCCTATGGAAGACTATGGCCACTGTGGCTAAAAAAATTGCCTGAGAGTGAGGACAAAATATTAGTTCAGCAAACAATTACTAATGGCCAAGAGGCCAGTAAGCATCTCCTAAGATCAGCCTATAATGCTTCTGATGCTGCCAGGGCTGCTGCCTCTGGCATCTGCATTAGATGTCACTGTTGGCTTGCGGTGACTTGTTTTTCCTTGGATGTGCAAAAACCAGTAGTGAATGCTTCTTTCAGAGGAAAGCAGTTTTTCAGGAATGATGCTGAAAATACTTTAAGGGATCTATAGACTTCAAGAGGGACTTTCAGGTCTCTGCATACTTTAAGCCCCAAACCCAGGATTTGGAGTCTTGGTTCCTTTCATAGGCCCTATGCCTGTCCTGGAAAAGGCTATTCCATAGGCCCCAGAAGTGGATCCTAGAGGCCTCAGCCCTCTACCTCCCAGACCACAAAGCTGCCCCTGGTACCCATGCCTGACTTACAAAAGGTCAGACCATCCCTGGAGCCCTTGCTGCTCCCAGTGCCTTCTACCTCCCTTCCTTTGCCTCTGGCCTCCCTGCCTCAAGAGGTTTTGGTGGGAGGTCGTATCTCCCTCTTTCTAGAAAAGTGGAGAGAGCGAGAGAGAGAGGGAGAGAGATGGAGTCACGTGATGCTGCCTGAATGAGTAGAAGTAAGCCAACAAAGTTCTGCTCCTATCACACAATAAAAACTTAAATATTTGCTATACTACACATTTGGACAAAGCAAAAGCCAAAAATTGAAAGTGGAACAATAAAAGAACCTAGGAATGGATTCAAAGAATGAATAATTTAGCAGTCCTGACTCTATAAAGCACGAAGCAAGCAAAATGGCACAAGATGGGCACTGTGGTGGGAGAAAGTAGTGATGGGGTCAGCATGATAGCCAAGCAGTTTTCAAGAGTTTTGAATGAGATGGCAGCCCTGAAAGTCTTAGTAACAGGTGCCCTTACTGAGATTAAAGATGTTAAAACAGTGGAAAACCACAGCATAAGGATTACCAACTTGAGCAAGAATAGTTAGTTTGGAATCCCCGCCAAAAGGGTGTGGTTGGCCCTCAAGGCCCTAAAGAAAGACAAATCTCCTGGGCCGGATGGCATTCATCCGAGAGTACTATGGGAATTGGCGGACATACTGGCTGCACCCCTGGCGGAGCTTTTCAGCAGGTCACTTGAGACAGGGAGGGTACCTAGGGATTGGCGAGAGGCACATGTGGTACCAATCCATAAGGGGGTCGAAGGAAGTACCAGGAAACTATAGACCCATCAGTTTAACCTCGTGGTGGGAAAATTAATGGAGAGTATACTAAAGGAACGATTGGGGTTTACTTGGAGGAGGTGGGAGGTCTGGATAGTCGGCAGCATGGGTTTGTGCCAGGTAGATCATGTCAAACCAACCTTGTGGAGTTCTATGAATGGGTAACATCAGAACTGGACAGGGGTAAGCCTGTGGATGTATTATTCTTGGACTTCAGCAAGGCGTTGACTCTGTCCCCACAATGGTCTGGTGGAGAAACTGATGGGGTTAGAGTAGGCCCTTTGATGGTCAGATGGATTGAAAACTGGATAGCTGGACGCACTCAGAGAGTAGTGGTCTGTGGGGAGCTCTCGAACCCTACAGAGGTTGGTAGTGGGGTACCACAGGGCTCGGGTCCTGGGTCCAATCCTGTTTAATGCATACATATCGGACATCAGGGATGGCATAGGGTGTGAAATGAGTCTCTTGGCGGATGACTCCAAGATGGGAGCAGTAGTTGAGGGAGAAGAGGAGGTTGGCCCTGCAAGGGACCTGGACACCCTGGAAAGCTGGGCTCACACATGGAAATTAAATTTCAATATGCGCTGAAGTGCAAGGTGTTGCATCTTGGTCGGGGACTCCTAAACACAGGTACACCCTGGGAGGGAGGTGCTGGAAGCCTCAACAGGGGAAAAGACCTAGGGGTCATGGTGGATACATGTATGAATAACTCTGAGCAGTGCAGGAGGCAGCTAGCAAGGCAAACAGGATGTTGGGATGCATCGCAAGGGGATCACCTCTAGGAGCAAGGAAGTGATTCTGCCGCTGTACAATGGACTGGTTAGACCACACCTTGAGTACTGTGTACAGTACTGGAGACCACACTTGAAGAGGGACATACAGCTCCTGGAGAGGGTACAGAGGAGGGCAACAAAGATGATACGAGGGCTAGGGATTTGACTTACGAGGACAGACTTGAGGAGCTCTGCCTGTTTTCATTGGAGGAGAGGAGAGACAGGGGACATGATTGAGGTCTTCAAGTACCTCAAGGAATAAATAGGGTAAACATGGATGGGATCTTTAGACTAAAGCAGGGAGGTATCACCAGAGGACATGGTTTGAAGTTGGAAGGTGGAAGGGTGAGGGGGGAAAAGAGGAGGAGGTTTTCACTGAGAGGGTGGTGGACCCTTGGAATGCACTGCCTGGTGAGCTGGTTCAGAGATCCACAGTGGAGGGCTTCAAGAGAGGGTGGGACAGACACAGAAAGTGGATGTATCAGATGATGGCCTGTCCCAGGGGGGTGGGGATGGATGATAGGGGTTTCTGGAGCACAAGGGATGGGAGGGTCTCGGCACCCAACTAAGGATCTAGGTTCGAGCAGACTCGATAGACCATAAGGCCTAATCTGCTGGCAAATAGTATGTTAGTATGAAAGAGCATAGGAGAAAGAAAGAGAGAAGTGGATAAAATACTCAAGAAAAATTAAAAAGATGGAAGAATGAGTGGAATATCTAGAAAATTACTCCCGAAGGAATAACCTGCTACTGTTTGGACTCTGAGAAGGAAAGGAAGAGGTAAACATGGAATTTACACAAACCCCCCTACTAAAAATGCTGTTTGGGCTACCCAGAGAGAAACTGGAGCACTCCATCAAATGAGCACATAGAAGCGTTGCCTCAAAACCTGGTCCAAAAGAAAGACCCGAGTCTTTATCTTCAGAGTCACAAACTTCCAGGACAAGTTCTTTGTGCAGCAACAAGCAAGGGAGCTACAAAGCCTGAATTACACGGTGACTGAAATCAAGGTGTTTACTGAACTAGCCCAAGCATAGGAAAAAAGGGAAAATACGACGATGGAAAAGCTGATCTGCACAAGGCGAATACAAGATTTCATCTGATGTATCCTGCTAGGCTGCAGGCATGGTTAAAAAATGGTGTGCATACTTTCTATACCATGGAAGCTGCAGAAACAGAGCTGGTAAAAGTATTCCTCTACATATTCCCTTATCGCTTGCTGTGGAAAAAAATGGGGCCTAAGTAATGCCTCATGCTGATTAGTAAGTACACCAAAATCAAGCCTTTCCTGGACTGTTAAAAGACATTACTGTAACCAAACCTATAGTCACTGTTTGCACCTGTATTGCAAGATTTTGCCATGTGTCCCCATGAGATAAAACTAACTCTATCAACTATTTGCTTTTCTATTGAAAATGGCAGCAGCACAGTGCAGTTGGTGGGAACTCCATCCTCTAGGACGCCACCACCAAGAGCAGCACAGCAACAAGCAGTCTTGACAACTGCTGGATTTTGCACACATTCGTGAGGTTAGCTAAACATTTGACAGCCTCGTGAGTGGGTATTGTTATGGTGGTAGGAAAAATAATGTGCTGAGTGGACGCATGAGTTTGGTTCGTTTAACGGAGGTCGTGAGGGCATTTGAGTGTAGCCCTCCCCCGAGGTGAAGAGCTGCCCCCCGCTACACAGCATATTTGTGCAGCTCTCCCGGTTCGTTTAACTGAGGTTGCGAGGGCATTTGAGTATAGCCCTCCCCCGAGGCGAAGAGCTGCCCCCCGCTACACAGCATATTTGTGCAGCTCTCCCGGTTCATTTAACTGAGGTCTCGAGGGCATTTGAGTGTAGCCCTCCCCCTGCGGCGAAGAGCTGCCCCCTGCTACACAGCATATTTGTGCAAGTACAGATCACCCACTCCGAGGCACTTCAGGTCTGCATAGATCCCCCCCTCGCATAAGAGGGCACCGTCCTACAGTTGTCCAAATCTCAACTAACACCCATGAAGGGTGTGGAGCTTCAACCCACTCTCACCGGAAGCTCCATCTCAGGGTCCCTTTCAAAAAATATTTGTAAAATATCCTCTTCGTAATAATACAAATACCCCAAGACATTTTACACTTTTACTACATTAGTAAACTACAAAGCATTATATAGATCAGGAGAAAGAACTATCAACAGTAGTTTTATACTATCTGACTTTCCCTGACCAGATACATTTGAATGACTGGATCATCCAGCACCCAGTAGAACTGCCTTCAGGGTCGAGAACTACCTTGCTCCGTCCCCACTTCAACATTTAAAAGTAGGCTAGTACCATAC
This sequence comes from Neoceratodus forsteri, assembly GCA_016271365.2. Taxonomy (NCBI): domain Eukaryota; kingdom Metazoa; phylum Chordata; order Ceratodontiformes; family Ceratodontidae; genus Neoceratodus; species Neoceratodus forsteri. Next base: position 1,577,484,855 of record CM057452.1, read on the forward strand.
CATGCTGTACGCCTGACAGCCTGTCCCTAATCTCTGGGTTTACGTATCAAATCTTATACACTTCTAGTGGTGTTGGCCACCATCTTGCTCCTCCATTTCTATGTGGGAGTCTCCCCCTCCTTCAAGGGTGCCATCTCTTGCCCTTCACCCTCTGGGTTACTCCTCCCACATCACTATCAGGGGTCACTATCTGTCTGCCCCTATAACAGGTCTTATTGAATGCTGCCACCTGCCTATACATGCCTGGCCAATAGAAATACGGGGTTAGGCTAGCAGAAACCTTCCCATGGCTCACATGCCCAGAGTGACTGGAATGCGCATCCTCCATCACCTTTTTCCTATATGTCACGGGCATCCACTTGCTTCACCCGAGGGTTGGGCTTCATATGATATGGAACTTCCTTCCTAAGTTCATACCACCATAACCTGCCCTCCACGCCGCCATTAACCTGTCTCCCATCCATGATTTTTACATATTCTTTTAGCTGGGTAACTTCAGGATCTCCCACCTGCAAGTTTTCCCAGTCAACATCAGAACAATAATTTTTCATAGGAGGAGGTTTAAAACATGCAAAAGTCCCTTCAGCCAAAATGGCTTCTTCCATCTTGTTTGAAGTCTTCTTCCCCAGTAATACATTGCCAGTCAAAGTCTTACCTGGGGTCTCCTCTTCTTGTTCACCACCCTCCACCAAATAGCAGCCTGGAAAAATGAGCAACAACTGGATCTCCACAAATGTTGGTTGCAAATCCTCCATCGGGGGTCCTCCTTCTCCAGAGCCCATGGACCCTGCTCCACCAATTCTTCCTCAACATCCTCCGAGTTGGACCTCTCGAGTAGCTCCTGGCATCTGCATTCCACCTCTCTTAGGCATTGCTCAGCCTCCAGCCATCTCCCACTCATCCAGTGAAGAAGCCGTGTCAGGATTTCCATTTGGCCAACGGGTCCGTCTCGTCCCATCCATGATGCCCCACCCAGGTCACCATCTCCATCGGGTACTGTTCGCCTCATCTCTGGTGCCATGCACCTCTGCCATGTATCCTCGGTACCAGGTCTGGCACCAACTGACTGGACTCCCCCTTGTTACCTCAAACATTCAGTCAGATCCCACTTCTGAGCACCATATGTCACTGGGTGTGGGTTTAGGATAGCACAATTTCAGGCAGACCACAAATCAGGTGCATAAAAAATGCACAAATGTGTTTGTAAGTTTATTTTTATCAAATAAAATACACAGAAAGTAAAATGGCAAGTCAGACAACTACTTAGCTTCAACAGTTTCTAAGGCTTTTCTTCAGCCTAGCATGAATCAAACAGTGTGAAATCACACACTGCAAGGAGGTCTTTCACCTTCCTATCTATCACTCCTCTCAGCACTGAGGTAGGGCTTTTTATAAGCTCACTAGAAGTTGGAAAAACAATTTCCCCTGCCTTTTGAGTAACAGCAGACATAACATAAAACTAGCCACGAGGGACCGCTGTTGCTGCATAGAGAACAGTTATTTGGCAGCCACTTGGAGCACAGTACATAACTTGTTTACAACATTGGAAAAGGTCAAACTCTAGGTCAGAACATTCTGTGCTCTTCTCAACTCTCCTGCGGGGTCAAATTACCTCATGCTGTCTGCTGCAAACTATTTCTTAGAAGGGGGTTACTAACATCTAGAAAAAAAAACACAAACTTTTGTTATTCTTCTATTAAAACTACCCTCTTAGTTTTGTAACTGTACTCTTAGTTTTGTTATAGTCAGCCAAGCAGCATGTTGGACATAATACAAAACATAAGAACTGCTTGGGGAAGGGGTTTCAATTTATCCCAGCGGTGTCCACTATAAAAGGGGGTCACCCTGTCACAGGGTGGCTACCGTAGTGGCTTGTTTTCAGAATGTGTCTGCTGCTGACACTTGGGAGTACTGTTCATACATTCACGAAACACTACAGTCTGACATTCTCTCTCATAGATGTGCCGGCTTTGACCTCAGTGTTCTACAAGGCCTCCTTACTTGGGATGAGTAGGTCCATCCGGCCTCCTTCAGTGACTGATAATCTCTCCATGACGTGGTTTGATAGAGGGAGATATCCTCGAAGAAGATAGAATAGTACCTACCACAGCAGTAGATCTTCAAAAGAATCTCCTCCATTGAGCCGCAGTTCTCCCTCCTGCCTCCCCCCCTCCTGTCAGGTGGTGGGTGACTGTACTGCGTGCTGTATGGCATCCATACTCAGGTTTCCATATTCTCTTCTGTGTGCCTGTTTTTGGTAGTGATTGCTTCAGTTCCTGAGGCATGCTGGGGACGCTGGCATTATATAGGCGCTAACATGGTACATCGACATGGGTGGCCCCGGCCTGCAAAATGTTTCTGGGTGGTCCTGAGGCAGACAGCTTACAGTTACATGATGTGGCTCGAGACGTGCTGTTACAGTAGGAGACTATTCTTTTCTGCTGCACTTCAGTCTCTGACTTCTGGGCTTTCTAATTTGGGCTTGTGTGAAAAACTGATGGTGGAATAGCGATTCCACATTTTGGATTTCCACTAAATTTTCTCTGTGCGCTTCTTGGAGTTTCGCCATGCAGAATTCCACATTTTGCCTGAGAAAAGTCCTCAGAACACAGATCTGCACCTGTGCAAATGACAGAATCGAAGAATTGCCATGTAATTTAGTATTCTGTAGACTTTTGTCATTCCTACCAAGAGGTCAGTGTCGGGCACACTCTTATTGCAATTCCTTGGACAGTGTCTGTTTGCATTTGTTTTTATTGATCATCAGGCAAAATTCCACTTCTGTGAGCTAGTGCAAAATTTAACTGTTGCCCTTCTGTCCAGTGCAAATGAAGGTTATGTTCAACCCATACAAAAGTGTCATGAGATTCTAAATCTAGAGAAGAAACCAAAAGATCAAGGACAGCGTGCAAACACATAAATCATTGGAAGTGTGTGGATTGGTCAGTAATGTGTGAAAAGGCAAATGGGGGGTTGGAGTAAATATTAAGGGGCACTGACTGCAAAAGCAGAGAAGTTATCGTGATGTTATACAAATTGTTGCCTGGATCATAGCAGAAATAGTGTGTCTAGCTTGGGGCTGCTTAGTACAGGAAGAATATATAGCCCTGGAGAAAGTGGCATACAGATATACAGGAATGATACCTGGGATGAGGGACTTGTTTTACAAGGAGAGCTGGAGAAACTGGGGATGTACTTACTGAAACTGAAAAACTGTAGGGCGATATGACACAGATGTTCAGATTGATAAATTAACTGGTGAGGGTAAACACAGGTTGATTATATCCACTGGTGCTGTAGGTGAATCAGAAACAAAGGCACATTCCCTGAAGATGAGGAATAGATTCACAAGAGGTGACATTGGATGAATATTTTTTTTCATGCCAAGCCTTACTGGGATTATGGACTCCTTTAAGAAGCTAGATGATTACTTAGAAAGAAAACATGAGATGGAGCCAGCATTGTTGGGAGCTCTGCCAAGGCTTTAAACTAATAATTTGCTATATATTTTTTTTTTATTATTTTGGGTGAGTTGTTGCATCATATTTGGAACTTATTGGTCCAATGTGTCAGTTGACAAAATTTGGTGAAATTGTGATGATGGGAGCTGGCACAGTCAAAGCCTGGTGGGCAGGTGAAGGCTCAGGATATGGTTAGCTGTGGTGGCAAAGGGGGGCTGTCTGGAAATCGGAGCAGGGAGCTGGAACCAACAATAAAATTCTTGCTCCAAGATGTCAGGGATCTCGGTTGCAATACTGCTCTGTGTGTCTTCATCCCTTGTAATCTTGCTCTGCATATACACATAAAAATCATGCATGACTCTAGATGCTTTGAAAAGAAGTTCTTGCCTAAAGGGTTTTCTGTACAGGAGAAACTCAGACTGATGTGTGGTGGGCTGTGCTGTTCCAGGCACCCCCCCGGAGCTTCTATTTGGGTAGAATTGAGCACAGGTTGCATGAGGCAGTACCGCTTGTGGGGGACTGGCACTGATTAAGCCTTGGGAAATGCTCACCCGCATTGCATGGAAGACCCCCCAATCAAATGCTTGCTGCGTACAGAATCTGCTTGTTTGCCTTAGAACTGAGAAGGTGAATGACCAAAAGGCCCAGTTTGGATCTGTGTGGGGGTGACTCCTGGAGGCCGTAGAAACGGGACAGTCCTTCCCAACCTGATGAGGGGGGCTATAGGCATGAGGGTTGGACATGGATTAAAGTGTATGGTAGAAAGTGTTTTTTAGAATGTATATTAAACACTAGCCAAAGAAGAACACCTGATGGATAAACCCCCAATTTGGTGTTTCACATGAAAAAAATCATTTTTAGAGTACCTGTAAACATCTGAATTTAAATTGTGTAACTCTTCCTGTAAGTAAACAGTGCCCAAGCTGCGTGAGGCCATTTCAAGTATAGAATGCAGCTGACTTATACTGAATGCATACAGTTGAACCGTGTGGAGCTATGCACTGTACCAGAAATGGCACCACCCAGTGTAGGCATTGTTTACATATCAGAGTTACTCAAGTTAAATACTATGCTTACAGCTACTATGGACATTTTGTTTATGTGAAACCCCAAATCTGAGGTTTATCCATCAGGTGATGGGCTTCTTCGGCTAAGTAATGTGTTCCTTAAAGAAGCGCATCAGTACATGGCTGTCTTTATGTGATTAGTGCTAGGCTCTGCATCCTACCAGAGTGTGATGTTTAGACCTGTATTCCCTAATAGGGGGCTTATGGGGAGGGGGTGTGTGCACTACATTATAAAATATGGAATATCCCACATAAAATGTGCCATGTTTAGGATATCCATTGCCAGGTACTGTATAATAACACAGAAACATAGCATTTGTCGGCAGAAAAAGACTGCTTGGCCCACCCAATCTGCCCTAGTGTTCCATGCCTATTCTACCTCCACATACCCTACCTGGTTTACAGCAACTCTCCCCCTCTGTCGCCTTTCTGATACACCCCTGTGTTTATCCCATGCACACTTGAAGCCCCCCGCTGTTTTAGCTTAGTAAAATGTGAACTGAATCAGTACCTATTCCTTGTATGTTGAAAAGTTTAATAAAAAAGAGTTTACAAAAAAAAAAAAGGAAATGGTTTGAGGAGAAAGCAGGCAAATGGGATAGCAAAACAGCCCAAATAAGATCTGGGGTGAGAGGGTGGAGGCGGAATGACTTTCAGTTCTTTAAATTCCATCACTCTTGGTGTGTTCACAAAAAAATTGTTTTTTTCCATTCTTGCAGAGAACATCAGAACAGGGAACGCGTAGGTCTAAATAAGGAAAACCTTCTGCTGCGTGGCTGTACCATCAGGAATACAGAGGCTGTTGTGGGCATTGTGGTATATGCAGGTTGGTATGATATATAGGATAACGTATGGGCAGTCATACACAACAAGCCTGTGTCTGCATGGAGAGATTTCTGTGGCAACCAGGAACCTTGAGAGCAAAGCTTGAGAGATTCCCTGTTGCCATCAAAAACTCAAGGTGAAGATACAGGCTTGTCTGCGTATGGATGTCCATACATTATATTTTATTTATTATTCATGTACATTATTTGTCTTCGCCTGGGATGTTTTTCAATCTGCATTTCCTGGACAAATTGACATGTTAGCAATCAGCTGTGCTGGGGGAAGGGAGTGGCAGTGGTCTGCTGACGAGCAGTAAAATTATCAATGTGTATCTACTCCTCCCCTTTCCCTTTTGCTGGTGTGAAGAAAAAATGTTGTGCTGTATTTCTGTTAGTGTTTTAGTCATTATGCCACCAGTTACACCAGAGGAATCGTTTACTACCAGTTGCACAAGAGGAATGGGTTTAAGGCAGGCTTATGCTTTGAAAGGACACAAGGAAAAAAGGTCAGCACCTGTGTAATAGAAAGGCAGTAGAGGTGCTGCAAAATTATACTTCGCTGGTGATGTTCTGGTGAAGTTGAGAAATTCACCTTCGCGAATCAGTTCACATTGAGTTTTCAAGTGGAAGTGGCACTTTTTCAGGCAAAGTTATGCATAATTGCAACTTCGCCAGTGAATTTGCATGACTTTGCTCGAAAAGTGCCACTTCACCTGCCAGAAATGTTGCAAAGTCGGCACTACGCAAATGTGGCTAACTTCACAAATTATTTTGCGGAGTGAAGTTTGCCAACTTCATACATGTGTTAAAGGCAGACAGTCTCCAAACTGCATATAAGAAACCTTATTGTGCAATATAACTAATAGAACAAAATTGCAGAAGAATGCTCACCCACAAACACAACATTTGGCAGTCTTATTGCTTTCTCAAGACCCTGTTGTTTCCTGGATGTGGCCCTTTCCCTGTGCAGTACACATGCTTTAAAAGAAATCTGGTGGCATTTTCTTTCTGTGCAGTGTGACCCAGCTTGATGTGGGTAGTGCAAGGAATCATGGGACAAAAATTGTGCAAAAGTTAGAAAAACATTGCACAGTTTAAAAAATAACTTCTAGGCATCGTGATAATTTTTAAATCAGAGCTAACCGTAGTTGGGGGGTTGGAGCTGGTTGAGGAAGTCTGTCAGAGTAAATACTGATCTGCTGATCTAGAAATGGAAACTGAGACAGACTGCAAGTGAGCTGTACTTTGCCCTTTATGAAAACTGCTATGAGAGCAGGCACAGTAGAAGAAAACATGAACACCTGCTGCTGCCGCAAGGTTTTGACTGGCTTTTATCACACACATTTCTTTTTTTTTTTTTTTTTCAAACAAGGACATGAAACCAAAGCAATGCTGAATAACAGCGGACCCCGTTACAAACGTAGTAAATTGGAGAGGCGTCTCAACACTGACATTCTGTGGAGTGTGGCTCTCCTTGTTCTGATGTGTCTCATTGGTGCTTTAGGTAAGTCATCAGGATAATGGAAAAGGTTTTCCTGGCTGCCACTTGGGGACCCGAGTTCAAGTAGAGATGTGCCACAGCGGTGAGGTGCTCAGCTCCCGGGGCAGAAAGGAATGGGCTCCTGCTGCTGGACACCTAGGGAGCAACATAGTGTCGTGCACCCTTCCTACCCACATAGCAGTGATCATATCAAATTTGAGTACAGGCAAGATTCCAAGCTTTACAACAGAAATGGTACCTGGACTCAAGCTCACCCACAGAGTTTGTGTCATCTGTAAATAGACTCGTTTGACCCTGTAACCCTACTCTAAAGTTGCTTATACACATGTTAAATAGTATTGGCCCTAGTGCAGACCCCTGTAGCACGCCACTTGTAACGCCCTGGCATCAGAGAATTTCACTGTCAGGACCACTCTGAGTCCCTGTCCATCTGTCTGCCAGGTCCCCCTCTGCCTAGTTATCCCTGTCCCTAAACCTTAGTCCCCTAGCTTCTGTATTAGTCACATATGAGGCACCAAATCAGAGGCCTTGTCCAGGTACAAAACATCGACTGGCTGCTGTCTACCCTCTGCTCTACAGAGTTGAAAAACTCAGGTTAATTTGACTTGCGTCTCATAAACCCACCCCACTGGAGTCCATCTTCTAGTACAGACCAGTGGTATGTGCTGAGTTAAAGCAGTAGCACTAGTTAATAAAAATGTTCTTTTTACAATACTTAAGTCAAACAAGCCCTACAACAAACAAAACTAAAATCTTTTGCTTTTAATTTTTTTTGTTTTGTTTATATTCTTTTTTTCTGACAGTTTAGCATAGACCACAATGTATATTGAAAACTGTGTAAAAGTTTGTAACCTGTTTAGCATGTAGCCTGTTTATTGCATTGCATTTCCTGTGCTTTAACCTCCTGCATTAATGGCTGGTTGGTTGTCCTTGTTTCACCTTATTTGTGTTACTCTGTACAACGACTGTATCAACTGTTGCACTATTAATGTTCTGCTCTTCCCAGGTCACCCCTGAAAAAGGGACTGTCATGTCTCAGCGGGCTTATCCGGTTGCCGAAATCCAACAAATAAAATAAATAAATAGGCCCTTGCCAGGAGGGCCGTCTTGGATTCAGAGGGAAATGGGGTGCTTTCTTTCTCTCCTAGGTTATTTAATCTGATATATCTGGAATGCATCACCCCTCCCTTTACCTACTGAGTGTTTATAGGACAATAATGTAACCAAAGGGTGAAAAACAGGAAATGGTATGGGGGCTGCCGTATTTCCTGTGGATCTACAAAACATTATAAATGTATTCAGAATCAAGGGAACCATTTATCAGAAAACAGTAACAAACAGCAAAAGTTAAATCTAAAATGTGAAACTACCAGGTAGTGCAAAAATCTGGAAAGTGATAAACACTTTCTGGTTAACTAGTACTGCTGCTTTAATGGCCTTGCAGCACCCAGTGGTCCTCGTGCCAAGTTGCTTTACAGGTACTGCATTTTATCCCTGCAATCAACTTACTCTGCACTGAGGTAGATGAATTTTCCACAAACTGGGCACCTACCAGCTTCCCAGAACTCCATATGGAAAATGGTTAAGACAAAAATCTTTTTCCGGGATATCTCTGTCATCAGGTCACACCTATGGAACTTAGCCATCAGGCACTAGGATCCCACAGAAGCTTTTCTGCAGGAGTTCACTAGGGGCCACCCACGCCGATGGCAGGCTCTGACATCACTCACCCTATAAAAGCGCAGGTGGCCCCACTCCCTTCTCAGTTCTTTTCCGTCATTGACCATTCGCACACGGAATGCTTCGATGCTCAGTGTGGCCACCAATTTTATGAACCTTTTAATTTTGTCATCGAATCATTTTTATTTAAAAATTATTCCTTTCTCCTTTGTATGTAGAGAACTGCTCCTTCGTCAGCTCTTTTCTATCGCTACGGAAAGAAGATCTCCACCACTGACTAACACCAGCTCTGTGTCTGCTGTCTTGGGCCTAGTGATAACATCCTCACCTGCGAGTTCTGCCAAAAATTCAACCTCACCACCCGGCACTGATGAAAGAAAGCCCTGCAGATGTTCCTCATGGAGCAACAGGTAGCCAGTAGAGAGCAGGGGTTATCAGCACCTTGCCCAGTTGCAGGGATCTTATATGGGCTCACAGGCCTCCAAGGCCCGAAACAAATCCTTGAGAAAGTACTCCCAACAGGATAAGGAACAGCCTAAAGACCACTCCCCCTGTCAGCGATCCTGGTCCCAACTGGATTCTTCCTTTTTCTCCTTTGGAATTGCTCCATTGACTGATTTGGCATCGGTGCCTCACCCCATGCATGCCTCTGCTTCTCCCAGCCCCTCCATGGTGGATTCCTCTCCTGGCCGTTATAGGGCTGTGGAATGGCCATCAGCCCCTGCCCCTCCGTCGAGACCTCTTGGGCCTTGAGATCTGTCAGCACCGGTCCTACCTGCTACCTCTTAGTTAGTGGTTCGTCGTCAGACCAGGGCTTCACATTCCCTCCATCGACATCAGTGTCGATGACTATTCCCTTCCCCGCCATCAACCTCAATACTATTCTGACCTCAATTACTATTTCTCTCATCCAACATCTTCTGTCACAGCCCAGGCCATTGTCACCCGCGCCATCATCGACTGTTTTGGTGTCGACACATGTTAGGCCTATGCCTCTACAGAGCTGTCTGTGCAGCGTACGTTGGTACATGCTCCAGAGCAGCTGGCCATTGAAGAGGCTTACCATCCTGATCTTATCCTCCCTGAGGAAGAGGAGAATGAAGATGAAATTGATGTGGAAACCTCTGATAAGTCCACTGTCTCCTCAGGGAGTGAAGAGTCTGTTAAGCACACTCCCAGGCCCCCCCCCCAAAAAAAAGAGGACCCCTCCTTTTTTAACAACATGAAGCAGCTCTCCTCCATAATGGGTTTTCAAACTGAGGATGGGGATGAAACTAGGAGGAATCTGGTGGACTTCCTGGAGATCATCAAGTTTCCACCAAAGGTTATTACTCCCCAGCTGCCAGCTTTAAATTATGCAGCCACTGCAGCCTGGCTGTGGCCCAGTATGGTGCCAGCCATGCCTAGGAAGGCTGACAAGCTTTATCAGGCATCTCAGGGGTTGCCCTTCTTTGCTGCCCATCCTGAGACCTACTCGGTGGTCATTAAAGCTGCTCATGACAGGACTAAGGTCCCTAAGCACCTTAGCTCCTTGCCCCCTAACTGGGAGTCCAGAAGGTTGGATGTTTGGGGGCAAAAGGACTTTTGCCTCAGCCACCCTTGGCCTTCAGATTGCCAGTTATTTGAGTCATCTTATTAAGTACCAAAACACCCTTTGGAGGAAGGGCAAAGTGGCTGCTCAGGCCTTCCCTGAGGGTTCCCACAAGCAGGAGCTCCTTAAGGTACTCCAGGCCTCGGAGGATGTTAGCAAGCACCTCCTCAGAGCCACCTGTGATATAGATGACACAACAGCCCAGGCAGCTGCCTCTGACATTTACCTCAGATGGCACTCCTGGCTGCAGGTCTCTGACTTTGCCAGTGGTGTCCAACAAAAGGTGTTAAATGCCCCTTTTGTGGGTCACAGACTTTTTGGTCCAGAAGTGCAGGACATTATTAATGAGTTGCAAGCTTCCAATAGGGCCATTTGGTCTGTCCACTCCTTGTATCATACCCAGCCTAGGAGTACACCGAGGTCCTCCTTTTGGAAGGTCTCTCACAAGTCAGGTCCCGAAAGCAAGCTTCAGGGTAAATGCAGAGCCAGCTCACCCTTGCCTGCTCCCTCTTTCTCCGCCAGTCCTTCTGCCAAGCAATCCAGAGGCAGAAGTCTGGCACCAGCTGCCAGTTCAGCCTCTACTTGATGCTTTGCCAGACTCCCCTCCTCATTCCCCAAGCCTGGAGGTGGTGGTCAAAGGCTGGTTCTCCCTCCATTTTCCCCAGTAGGGAACCATTACAACCAATGCTTGGATCCTGCAGATAATCTAACAGGGCCATGCTATCAAGCTTCTAGAGCAGCCTCTGGATGTTCACCCAGTCCCCTTGTTTTACCCTCGAGATCACACACAGGTACTCAAGGAGGAAGTCCTCACGTTGCTGCACAGACAGGCCATAGAACCAGTGCCCAGGTGGCAAAGGAACAAGGGGTTTTACTCCTGGTTCTTCCTGGTTCCCAAAAGAATAGGGGACTTGAGTCCCATTTTAGACCTCAAGGAGCTGAACCTTTTTATCCAGTACAGATAGTTCTGGATGGTCACTTTGCACAGTCTTCTCCCGCTGCTCAAGCAGGGCAACTGGCTATGCTGCCTGGATATTCAGAGTGCCTATCTGCATATCATGGTTTGCCCCCCTCACAGGCGGTACCTGCAGTTCCCATTCCAGGGGGAGAATAATAGTTCAAGGTATTGCCCTTTGGCTTATTCTGTGTGCCACTGGTCTTTACCAAGTGCTTAGCAGCTGTAGCAGCAGTCCTTCTGTGTGAAGGTCTCTTTGTTCCCATACCTGGACAACTGGCTACTGAAACCCAATCCAGAGAACTACTGTTGTTGACACTAGATCGCACCCTGCAGTAGTTCCACTCCTTGGGCATCACTGTCAAGTCATCCCAAGTCTGTGTTGACCCCTTCTAAGAGGCTACAATACATAGAGGCAGTCCTGGACTCTACCCAGGGCAGGGTCTTCCTTTCTCAAGACAGGGTGGACCGCCTTATTGCCCAGGCCCAGGAGGTGACTCAGAGCCAGCATGTCCCAGCCAGAACAATCCTCAGGCTATTAGGCCTCATGGCTGCAGCCATTGTGGCGGTCCCACTGGCCCGGTTGCACATGAGGATTCTGCAGTGGGTCCTCGGGGTTCAATGGGATCAGCGTTCAGATGATCGAGATCAGCTAATCTTTGTTTCCTTGTCAGTACGTAAAGTGCTTCACTGGTGGATGGACCTGGCCAATCTCCTAAAGGTAACATAGAAACATAGACTTTGACGGCAGATAAGGACCACTTGGCCCACCCAGTCCCCTTTCTTATCCCCACTCTTCAACAAATCTTCACCATGGATGCTTCGCTTCAGGGTTGGGGAGCCCATCTAGGCCCTTATCAGACTTGGGGGTCTTTGATCCTACAGGGAGACTTACCTTCACATAAATGTTTTGGAAATGAGGGCAGTTCTGTATGCCTTACAGGCCTTTCAGAACTGTCTCTCTGGGTCCTCTGTTGGTGCAGTCAGACAATTTCAGTGTGGTCTGTTAGATCAACAAGTAAGAGGGGACCCATTCCTGTCCTCTGTGCCGGAAATCAGTGAGGGTCTTGGTACTGGGCTCTAGAGCACGGTCTAGATCTGTCAGCCGTCCATGTGCCAGGCACACAAAATGCCTTGGCGGACAGCCTCAGCCAGTCACAGTCCAAAGTGCACGAATGGGAGCCGCTGACTTTGGTTGCAGAAGACCTGTTCTACAGGTGCGGTTGTCCAGAGTTGGTCCTTTTTGTGTTCCCACTCAACGCAAAGCTGCCACGTTTCAGCTCGCTAGATCCAGGGCCTGGAGTTTTCTGGTGAGACACGTTGTCCCTCTCCTGGAAAGGGAGGTTTCTTTACGCATTCCCTTCGGTCCCTCTAATTCAGAGGGTTCTTATCAAGCTACACCCTGACTCTGGTGGCTCTGTTTTTTGGTCGCATCAGATTTAGTTTTCATTACTGTAACAATTGGCAGTGGAACCCCATATTCCCCTGCTCCTCTGCCAGGACCTCCTGACTCAGACCCAGGAGACCCTGGTCCATCCAGATCTCAAGTTCCTTCATATGCATACATGGCTTCTGAGGGCATAGCCTCTGCAGAGTTTGGAGTGCCTCAGAAGGTGGCTGATGTCCTGGTGGCTGCTAGAAAACCTTTCACCAGGGCCACTTACTCTATGAAGTGGAAGCGGTTTGCTCTCTGCGCCACTTCTCACCACCGGGTTCCTTTCACCTGTCCGGTGACCAGGTTCTGGAGTATCTCCTGACCTTGTCTGATGCTGGTCTCAGATACTCCTCCCTTAAAGTGCACCTGTCAGCCTTTCATGTGCCCATTGATAGCCCTAAGGTGGCACAGCTGGATGTGGCCCTTACTTTTCTGAGAGGCATTCTCCACTTGAAGCATCCCACCTGTAACTCAGTTCTAGCTTGGGACCTGAATTTTGTTCTGGAGAAGCTGACCTTGCCTCCTTTTGAGCCAGCCACATCTTGCAAGCTACGCTTTCTGTATTTTTAGTTACCATTACTTCGGCTCGAAGAATTTCAGACCTACAGGTGCTCATGTGTGAGCAGCCTTATTTAATTTTCCACAAAGACAGGGTCTCTTTGCATACTAATCCTAAGTTTCTTCCTAAGGTGGTGTCTGAATTTACCCTAAACCAATCCATCTACCTGCCTGTTTATTATCCGGAGCATGCCAATCCAGGGGAGGAAGCATTGCTCCGTACTCTGGATGTGTATAGAATTTTGTTACTATATGCACTGTACCAAGGACTGCAGGAAATCCAAACAGTTATTTGTTTCTTTCGCCATGGTAGAGAGGGTGCTCCAGTTTCAAAACAGTGCTTGACCAAATGGTTGGCAAACTGTATTATTTTCTGTTACAGGAAGTACGGCAAGGAACTTCCTGAAGTTGTTAAAGGCCATTCCACCAGGGGCATGGACACTTCAGTTGCCTGTTTCAGAGGTGTGTCTGCAGCCAAGATTTGCGCTGCTGCCACTTGGAATACACTTTCACCAAGCACTACAGTCTGGACATTGCTTCTCGAAGGAAGGCAAGCTTTGGCTTTGCTGTGCTTCAGGGCCTTCTTTCTTAGGCCTCTGGCCTCCTGCCACCCAGACTGTCTTTGCGCACAGCACTGCTTGGGACTCATTCCATAGCTGTGACCTGATGACTGATATCCCCAAAGAAAGTAAAACAGTTATGTAAGAACTTACCATAACAGTAGATCTTCGAGGGAATCTCTGTCATCAGGTCATGCTGTCCCTCTCTCCATCCTCTCTCTCTCTCTCTCTCTCTCTCCAGCTCAGTTGTCCTGTTGCTCCAGCCTTCTTGCTAGCTGGGCAGCTTTTCTCTCTCTCTGTCCTTCCTCGGTTCCCTAGTGGGACTCCTGTCTCTCATGGCCTACGGCTACTGAAAGAACTGAGGTGGAAGTGGGGCCGACCATGCTTTTATAGGGTGACTGACGTCAGAGCCAGACATCTGTGTGGGCGGCCCCTAGTAGACTGCTGCAGAAAATCTTCCTTGGGATCCTAGTGCCTGATGGCTAAGTTCCACAGGTGTGACCTGATGATATAGATTCTCTCAAAGGTGTACTGTTATGGTAAGTTCCTATGTAACTGTTCTTTCCTGCAGCTGACCCCCCCCCCCCCCATCACTTTCTCCCTGTGCCGCATGTGTGTATAAGAGCATATCTGAGTTATGTTTGGTTGGGAAGTGAAAAGTAAGTCCTGTAGTGTTTTCTGCCCCTGCTTCTTCTTCTCCTTCTTCTTCAAGTCTTTCTGTGAACTTAAACAAGTGGCACGACTCACATCCACTTATAGGTAGTTCCTTTTTATACTCCTGGCGCTTCACAACTTGAAAGTGCTGCCCCTTCCCCTTTCTGTCTCAGTGCACCTTTAAACAAATTCCACACTTTCATTTTCTGTTTGGTTCCTGGTAATGCTGTACAGATAAGCAACTTTTATATCAGCAGAAGCTTCCGGCCTCCCCCTTGCTGGCCCAGTTTACACTGCCCATCCACAGATCACAAATCTGTCCCTCTGCAGATGATACACCACTCACTTCTCTTACAGCAGGGTGAGTTACTTATTTTTTTATTCTTTGGTAGCTAGATGAGGTGCACTAGGCATGAGACCTGTTTTCAGGGCCACCCGGGAGCACTGGGGAGGTTAAGTGAATTGCTCAGGGTCACACTGTATGCAAATGAAGGTTGTGGGAATCAAACCCAGGTATGCTGGATATATTAGGCTCATTCACTGTTTGTTACTGTAACCTCTAGGCTGCACTGCCAGCCAGCTTATCAGCTCTTCCTTGCAGGAAATCTTGCAGTATATCTGCCATCAGGGTCTTCCTACATAGCCCACTAACTACATTAACAGATCTTTGGAGGCAGTATAGCTTAATGGTTACAGTATTGAGCTGTGTACCTGGAGACCCAGTAGACTTAGGTTTGAATCACACAGCCACCACTTGCTTACTGTGTGGTCCTGAGCAAGTCACTTAACCTCCCTGTGCTTGGAGTCACACCTGGAAACAAGCATCAGCCCAGCAAACAATTTTAAAGTAAATATAGTAAAACATAAATGGAAATAGAGAATAATACATAGAAACATAGACTTTGCTGGCAGATAAGGACCACTTTACCCACCTAGTCAGGCCGTGTTTCCCTACCTACAGCATCACTCCTATTTGATCTCGGCCCATTCCCTTCCCTAAGATTCCTTTTTCCTATCCTGTGCATTCTTGAACCCCACCACTGTTTTTGCCCACACCCACCTCCGCTGGAAGGCTGTTCCAGGAATCTGCTACTTTGTGAAGAAGTGCTTCCTCACATCCTCCCCCAAGCTTCATAGCATGTCCTCTTGTTCTTGAGCACCTTTTATCTGAAGAATGCTTCCCTTTTGTACCTTATGTTTCCCCCATGAGGTATTTAGATGCCTTTATCATATCCACCACCCCAGGGTGTGCAGATTTGGATCCTTTAGTCTTTCCTTGTAGGACTTTTGATACAGGCCCTGAACCATTTTAGTTGCCCTCATCTGAACCGTCTTCACTCTGTGTCCTTCCGGAGACGTGGTCTCCAGAAACAGACAAAATACTCCTTACTCTAGGTGGGGTCTTGCCAGCAATCTCTACAGAGGCAACACCCACCTCCCCCTTTTTGCTGGAGATATCCCAGCATTTCACTAGCCCTCCCAACGGTCTTGTCACACTGCCTGGCCACCTTTAGGTCAGCAGATATGATTATCACCAGGTCTGTTTCCTGTTTGGTCATCGTCAGTACCACCCCACCCATTTTGTACTTCACCCATGGCTTTCTGTGCCCCAAGTGTATTATTTGCACTTTTTCACATTGAAATCCAGCTGCCATACCCTTGACCACTCCTCGAGTTTTCTCACATCACTGCTCATCCTTTCCATCCCCCCTGGAATGTCCACCTTGTTGCAGGTTTTGGTGTCATTCACAAAGAGGCAGACCCTCCCTTCCTGTTCCTCTGCAGTGTCCTTTATAAAGACATTAAAGAGGATTGGTTCCAGCACTGATCCCTGAGGCAACTCGCTGATCACCCTCCCTTCCTTGGAGTGAACTCCATTTACCACCACCCTCTGTCACCTATCCCCAAACAAATTTCTTGCCCAGTTTACTACCTTACCTTGACCCACGCCGGCGACCTGGGTTTGGGAACGGACTCGGGATGCCGGGAGCTGGCAGGGGAAGGAGAGGATTGAGCGTCCGGAGGACTACTCTCCTCTCCTGGGGCAGATTATGGGCTGATGTCAGTCATCAGCGGTGGAGACCAGGAGCACTGCGTGACGGTGCAGGAGGGAAGCATACCAGAAAAGTAGAAAATGCTCCACGTTACACCGGATGACAGCTGGCCGGCTCCCCGAAGCCTTCAATGCCCCTGCAGCCATCCACCTCAGCAGCACCTCGGGGCCAAGATGTTGCGCTGGTCTGCCCTGCCCAGGCTGATGCCTTCCCCCTCGGAGGAGAGGGACCCACCCAGTGAAGGGTTATGATGGGTTACCCTGGGGTGGCTGCCATTTGAGAGCGGTGGCTTGGGACAGGATGGGGTGGAAAGAGTCCTTGGCACGCCCGAAGGAATGGCTAACATGGCAGCGCAATGGGGGAATAAAGAAATAATACAAAAAAAAAAAATACTACTGCCCTGGGTTCAGGTGGATTTCCATCAGAACGATACAAAGCGTTATGGGACATTATTCCAGAGGAATTGGTGGATTTATTTAATGCCGTCTTAAAAGAGGATAGACTAACAGAAACTGTGTACGAAGGACTTATGATTCTCTTATTTAAGAAAGGCGACCGTACACAAATTACAAACTAGAAATCTATTACTTCATTAAACATCGATTTTAAAATCTTTTCTAAACTTTTATGTAATAGACTGCCAAAGGTAGCTGGTGAATTAATTCACCCCTCTCAGCTTAGCTCATACCGGGACGAAATATAACAGATGCATTAATTTTAATATGCGAACTAATGGATAGAGGCGCCTTAAATTTAGTTTCAGGATATATTATGAGTCTTGATCAAACAAAAGCATTCTACCGCATCTCACATGAGCTTCTCTGGTTAACTTTGCAGATATATGGTATACCACAGATATTCATTAATTGGTTACAGATATGCTATGCTTTAGCATATGTCAGGCCATGTGAGAACGGATGGATAGGGAGGAAATGTTCCCTGGCTGAGGGGGTCAGGCAAGGGTGCCCCCTAAGCCCCCTATTATACTTATTTACAATTGATCCCATTATTAGGATATTAGACAGGTCCCCGTTTATAACTGGTATTAAGATGCCCGGGGCAACAGAAATTAAAGCTATTGCATATGCCGATTATTTATGCTTAGCAATTAAAGATGGTCATACTGGTGTCTTAGCATGTAAGGTACTAAAAGTTTACTGCAGGTTACAGGTTCTGACATACATTTTAAAAAAAGTACATGTCTCAATATAAATAACCAAGGTAATATGGAGCAAAATATAGGAGAGGTTAGAGTGCTTATGTCCCCATGTAAAATCCTAGGAATATTCTTTAGACCTGGCGATATGGCAACCTATAATAGGGAGCATTGTCTAAACAAAGGTAGAGCTATGATAAGCAGCTGGAATGCCTGGAGAATGAGCAAGTTAAAAAATATCTTTTTAATTGTCATTTTTGATCCCTATGTTCCTGTTTGTTAGTCATATTTTTATGATCCCTAAACAATTAGAAACCACATTATTAACATTTTATTACATGTTTCTGGTGGTGTAAGCTTAACCCTGTTAAACGGACTATTCTGTACAAAGAGATAAAAGGTGGGGACGGAATGCCAAACCCTTCAGTTTTTTTTTCCCCACTATCTTTTTATATTCTAATATGGTGCCCCTGCTTAAAAATACTGATAAATGTTGGTGTACATGGGTACGCCCAACATTGATGGTGGTGTTAAAGGAATGGAAGGGGGGTCCTTTATCCATAAAAATAAAAGGAAATATACCTTAACTACATCATGGGGATTGTTGTTTGATTATAATAAGAAATGGGAAGTACAATATGTAGAAATATTAAAATTATCAAGGAAATGTATGTATTTAGAGATTCTGGGGAACTTCTTTAAGGATAGGCCATTTTCACATTTTTCAGAGCTTGAACAAAAACAGATTTCCACGTGACTAAGGGAAAAAAGGATCCCTCAGAAAATGTGGGATATCACATGGCTAGGAGTACATGGAGAGATTAATACCCAGGGTAACCATAAGCACAAAGCTATTAATGAAAGGTATTGTCTAAGGCCCTCTTGCATTACTGTAGTAGAAACAATGGATCACTTATGCTTGAGATGTCCTTTTATTATGCATTTTTGGGACATATTGAAGGAAAGATGGAAAACCTTCCCCCTTGAAGGACTTTCTACATACCAGTTGTATTACAGTATTTATCCTAAATCTTGGGGAAAAATATAATGATAGTACTTTACATATTATAATGGTTAATTTATTGTATTGGATTTGGCACATCAGATGTGGTTTTATTTTTCAGCAACAGCAAACTACTCTATTAGAACTTTATTGTATTATATATAATGCAAGAACTTCAAGGAATTAAAGCTAGAGAGTATAAAACTATGGCTAGAGTAAAACTGCAAGAGGGTTGGAAACATTTAGAGTTCGTAGTACAAACATATTGAAACAAATGGAGTTCCACAGTGTTGTAGAGCAGTTGCCAACTGGGTATGGAGGGTTCTTCCATCTGTTGTATTTGTGTCACTGATTTGGTTTTTGAATTATGTAATTTCTCGTTTTCTGTATTTGTTCTGAAAAAGATAAATAAAAAAATTACCCTACACTTTTTGAGAAGTGCCATGGGATCTTTAACATCTACCTGAACTACCACCAGAACAGGCAGATGGGACCTCGGTTTAACGTCTCATCCGTACTGAAGTCTAGCTAGGCTACATCCAGTGTTCCACCCTGATCTAGTTCCTTAGTTACCCAGTCAAAGAAATCTATCCAATTCATTTGACGTGACCCCCACCCCCACCCCCATGAGTCTGTGCTGCCTCAGGTCTTATAACCCACTGGATTCAAAATATTCCATAATCCTTTCCTTCAGTAGCAATTCTGTTAACTTTCCCACCACAGACGTCAGGTTGACTGGCCTATAATTGCCAGCCTTTTTCCTTCTACCACTTTAGTGAAGTGAGACTACATCTTGCCTCCTTCAGTCCTCCGGAACCACTCCTGTTCCCTGTGAGTTGTTAAATAGGATTGTCAGAGGTGCAGCCAGTACCTCCCTGAGCTCTCTCAGTACTCTTTAATGCACCCTGTCTGGTCTAATTGCTTCGTCCACTTCCATATCCGCAAATCCTTTCATGACTCTCTACTCTGAAAATGGACTAGTGTCTTCTTCTTCCTCTGTGAACATTGAACAAAAGTATTTGTTCAGGATGTCTACCTTTTTCTGGTCCCCCTGTACAGAGTCCCCCCTCCTTCCCTTTTTAATCTTACAATCCACCCGTTTGTCTTACTCTTTTTCGCTTACATATCTAAACAAACTCTGGTCAGAGCCAAAATGGCTACAAATGCAGTAACCTGATAAGACATTTTTTTTTTTTAGTCTTTGCTAACCGGGTGAGGGCCACTTGGCACAAGTGCCTGTTTTCAGGGGTGACCTGGGAGCACTGGGCAGTTAAGTGACTTGCTCAGAGTCGCACAGTATGCAGGTAGAGGTTGTGAGCATCAAACCCAGGTCTGGTCTACTGGATGTACCAAGCTTGTTCACAGCTCATTACTCTAACCTCTAGACATTAAGAAATACACAGCCTGAATACATGTATATGTAACCCCCCTGCAAATGGGGGTTCCCAAAAGACTTCCAGGAGCTTGCTTGAATGCTCCAAGCCTGAATGGTGTTTGGCGTTTAAGCCATTTATCAGTGAGTGTTTTTAGAACCTCTGGTACTGTCTCTTTAAGAGCTGTGTGCTTGCAGACATAATTAGTTTGTATGGGGGACTGTGTGTTTCTTTGATTGAGTACCACTCAAGCTGCTGCCAATTCACTCCATTTTGCAGTCACTAGAGTGCAAAGGGAACCTATCTGAAAGATGTAACTGTTTGCCAGAAACCATTTAGAGTGATAATGAAATTACAGTTTGTCTAACCTGCTTTCTTTTGCAGTCAGAACAGTGTCTGCCTAGTTCCCCATTCTAGTTTTGAACTGCTGAACTGGACCAATCAGTGTGGGGTAAGCTAGCTCTAAAATGGTGCCTTGACGAATCAGAACTTGACTCATAATCTGAGCCAGCCACAAGAGGATTGTATGGGCAGTGACTCTGGGAGATGTAGTTTAGACTTCAGTGCCTTTTGGACCAACAGCAGCAGTCTATTGTGAGTGACAGCCAATCCAGTCAAGAACTGGGAGGAACTCAAAGGAAGTGCTCGGTTTTGTCGGTTGGAGTTTCAGTTGAGCTTTGGCAGTGAAGAAGGAAGGAGCCCTGTGCTTTTCAGTGCACAGTTTCAGTCAAAAAGCGTGTAAGGCCCAGAGTTCCGTCTGCAGCTTGTGTAACTGCTTGTTAGGACTGAATCATGTCCTGTGAAAGAATCAAAGGATCTCTGAAGAGTAGAAACCAGGCTCACCCTGTAGAAGACTGGAGAAATTGTCGAATTGCACTCGGTCTGTCAGGAACTGAATCTGCTGTGTTCTCCGGGTATTGTGCAGTAATTGCGATCGGGATAGAGAAGCAGCCTACCTGGTATAGTACTTTCTTTTTACCATATAAATGTGTGAAGAGTTTCGTGGAGCTCAAGAGTAGCCCTGCTGACGTTGAAGGACCCTATCTTGTTTGGAGGTCGTGAGTACTAATTCAGGTCGCTCCCTGTTGAATTGCCACATTAAATCCAAATGGAATTACTGTACTGCTGACTGTTTAATTTTCCTTTTCTCTGTGTGAAAGGGCCCTACCAGCTGCCACGGTTTGGACTAGCCACTAGGGCTTGGGTACCCAGGGACAGTAACTGATAGGGATAGGCCTGTGCACAGAGCCATAGGTAGATGATTAGAGTGATAAGCTAATTAACCTGATTTCCCTGTCCTGTTATATCCCCTAAATAAATCAGAGCTGCTTGTTTCAGCAAAGTTATACTGCCTGAGGTATTTGTCTATGTTAAAGTACTGTACTGTGATTGTTGCACTGTATCTTATTTCAGGGGTCCCAGTGCGGAACTAGTCCTGGGGGTAAGTGTATACTGTGAAGGTAATTCTGATATATTGTGTGGGCCACTAGTGGGGAAGAAAGGGGTTGCAGTGTCCCAGAGGGCTGTGACCAAGTAAGTTTAACTATTGCAAACCCTGACCTCTGGGTGGAGGCACCGCCATTGGATCCAGGCCCCTCAACCTGTTGGTGGCAAATCAGGCAGGGTAGTAGCCCTGGGATAGCGCCATCTAGGGTTTACATCTTGGAGGCTCACCGCTGGGATTGTGTGTCCTCTAGTGGCCATATTTACGAACCACTGTTAAGAAAAAATGGGTACCCGACAGAAGTGGCTGTGCACCGGCTGGTGGAGTGGTGTACTGGGAGGAGATCGACCCCCAAATGCTATGCTTATCCTGGACATCCCCTGGGCATCAATACGGACACTGTGCAGGAGTACTTTCCAAGGTGGAAGGTTTACAAAACCCTGTGGTGGTGGGTCGGCATGCTAATCTGCTCACCCACACTTTCCTGGCCCTAGTAGAGTTTAAGGATCCCATAGATAGCTCCAAAGTGCCACAGACCATTACCCCAGAGGGAGCCCTCACTGCTTGGAGAGTGATTACTAAGGACAGTAAAGACCTGGGGAATGAGCCCCCACCACTATCTGAAACTTTTGGGGAGAAATTTGCTAAATGGTTGCTGGGGGAAAGGAAAACTGTGGAGGACTTGAAGAAACTATTCTTGCCACCTGGGGGTGTTCCTCCCCCAACACCCTCTCCCGCTCCAGTACCCGTAATGGTGGCTGAACCAATGCAGACTCCTATTTCTGCACCTGCCATTAGTCACGACTCTTACCGAAGGTTGAGGATCTTCTCTGGCACCCTCCCCAACCCCCAAGGGGAGGATGACTGGGAGACCTGGATAGACTATGTTGCCCCCCAAGTGCTAGAATGGCAATGCTCGGAAGCCGAAAAGTTTAAAGAGGGTTAGTGAGAGCCTCCGAGGTCCTGCCCTGGCTACCATTCGTGCTAAACAGGCCAGTAACCCTGAAGTGACTGCACAGGCCTATCTTGAGGCCCTGGAGAATGTGTATGGGAACCCAGATTCTGATGAGGACCTATGGTGGAGAGTAAGAGATGCACAACAGTACCAAGGGGAGTTGTTGTCTGTGTATGTATCTCGGCTGGACAAATTGTTACAAGAATGCCTCAGAAAAGGTAGTTTGCCAGCGATTGAACTGGACCGAACCAGGCTGGACAGGATCCTTAAGTCTGCCCTCTTCTCAGAACTGCTGTTGCTTCAGTTACGCCTGGCAGATCGACTGAATCCCCACCCTCCTATGATGAGTTAATGAGAAATTGAGGAGTTGAGAAAAGATGACCTCGGAGGGACCTGCACCAATAGCTGCGGCCACGACCCGAGTGACTGAGGGTGACCCATCAAGTGAAGTTCGGGCAGAGGTTGGCAGTAAATGAGTGCCTGGCAAGGAAAAAGATATGCCACAATGGAAGTAACTGTTGAGAGAGATCCGGGAATTCAAAACAGTCCCTTTATGAAGGCCACGCCTGCAAGTATGGGCCCTGACCTATATCCGACTGCATCTGCTATGGCGGTGGGTACCACCCATGTATCTCCTGCTGATAACAGCTCGAACTCGATTCCTTGACCATGGAAGTGGAGAAACTGACGAGATGTCTCCAAATGCTTATCACGCCGAGACAGAGATGGCACCAAGGTTTCCAGTTAGTAATACCCCGCCTGGCTCCCAGTGTGGCGCTCGCCAGCTCAAACTCCAGAAAGTATGTTTTATATAATTGTGGGAAAGATGGGCACATGAAAAGGGAATGCCGGTCCCCAAAAGACACTGACAAAGTTGCATATAGGCTACAAGGAGAGCTTCGAGAACAAATCAGTGGTTAAGAGGTGCACAATGATCCCAGTGAGGGCACCAAAATGCTAACTCACGCCCTTTGTGGCAAGGTCAGTTGCCCAGGCCCCCACTACCCTCTCCAGACTGGTCCAGAATAGTGGGTCCCTCCATGGAGACCACTGTAAAGGTGAATGGAGTGTCTACAAGAGCTGTATTAGACAGTGGCTCCCAAGTGACAGTTATGTTCCAAGATTGGTATCAGAAGCATTTGTCAGACGTACCCTTACAACCATTAGAAGGATTGCATGTATGGGGGTTAAGTGAGAAGGCCTACCCCTATTCCGGGTATATCCGAATTTGGTTGTCTTTCCCCACCTCCGTGGCTGGAGTGGCCGAACAAGTAGAGACCCTAGCCTTAGTGTGTCCCCCACTGGACTGTATGATGGTGTCCCTTTGTTGATTGGAACAAATGCTCATATGTTTGGAAGGCTGGCACAGTTGTGTTATGAAAAACAGGGGTCAAAGACTAGTAGAGCTTAAGAGTTCCGCTTTAATTAAGAAGGCCTATGAGGCACAGAGAGATGCTGAAAAATAAACCAGAGGAACCGGTCGGAATTGTCTGGAAGAAGGATCCTGAGTCTCTGATCCTGGTGCCAAATGCACAGTGTACCTTACAGGGAGAGGTCCATATCAGAAAGGATGTTAAGAATAAAATATTAATGTTGGATGCACCAGGCGATGGAAAATTGCCAGAGTGACTGCTGGTAAAGCCTAGTATTTTGCCCGCTAGAGCCCATGCTTATGCCAGAAGGGTAACGGTTCAAGTTCATAATGTGTCTGAGAGATTCGAGTAAATAGAGGTTGCACCCTGGCTAATGTGCATTGTGCAGACACAGCAGTGCTACCAGCAGCAAGAGTTCAAGGAAGAATGACAGAGTAACGCCTGACTTGTTTGATTTCGGGCGACTCCCGCTGCCAGCTGAATGGAAAGTGAGGATCAGTGAGAAGCTTGCCCAGAGAGACCAGGTGTTTCTTTAAAGGAATGGGACGTAGGATCGTGCAAGGAGCTGAGCACAATATCCGGCTGCATGGCGAAAGACCATTTCGTGAGAGGTCTCGACGCCTGGCACCTGCTGACATAGATGATGTGAGACGGCATCTGCAAGAGATGTTAGCTGCTGGTGTAATACAAGAATCCAGAAGCCCTTATGCTTCCCCATTGTGGTAGTGAGGAAAAGAATGGAACAGTAAGGATGTGTGTGATTATCGCACCTTAAACCGGGCGGACTCATCCCTGATCAGTACACAATGCCCCGTGATTCAGGATGCTTTGGACTGCCTAATGGGAGCAAGTGGTTCTGTCTGGATCTCCGAGTGGGTACTACTAGATCCCGATGGCCCCAGAGGACCGTGAAAAGACAGCCTTTATCTGTCCGCTTGGCTTTATGAATTCATGAGGATGCCTCAAGGATTTCAGGTGCCCCAGCCACTTTTCAACGATTGATGGAGCGTGCAGTGGGGACATGAACTTACTAGAATGCCTGGTATACCTAGATGATGTTATTGTGTTTGGCAGCTCACTGGAGGAACATGAGAGCAGATTATTTAAGGTATTGGACCGACTGGAGGACTTTGGCCTTAAACTGTCCATTGATAAGTGTCAATTCTTTCAAACATCAGTAAAGTATGGGACACATAGTATCCACCGAGGAATAGAGACCGACCCAAGTAAAGTTGAGGCCTTGACCACCTGGCCACAGCCCAAAAATCTAAAAGAACTGCAAAGATTCCTGGGATTCTGTGGTTATTATCGGCGCCATCAAGGACTATTCAAGAGTGATCCGCCTTTACTTAACCTTACTCAAGGGTATCCCCCAACCCACAAAAATACCAAAAGTCAGCGTCCCTCAAGACTGAAAGAGTGTATTTTCATCCGAGAGAAGTATTTAGCCCGCTGGACTCCTGATTGTGAGACTGCTTTTCATGAGATCATTTATCAACTTACCCATGCTCCAGTGCTGGCTATGCCATCCAAGAAAACCTTATGTCCTGCACACTGATGCTAGCTTGCAAGGGTTGGGGCTGTTGTACCAAGAGCACAGAATGGCCTGAGACCAGTGGCCTTTGCCAGTAGAAGTCTGACCCCATCCAAAAGAACTATCCTGTACATAAGTTAGGAGTTTCTAGCTTTGAAGTGGGCTATTGTTGACCAATTCCATGAGTACTTGTATGGGGCTAAAATACTAGTAAAACTGACAATAATCCTTTAACCTATGTGCAGACCTCAGCTAAGCTGGATGCCACTGGCCATAGGTGGCTTTCTGCATTATCTACATACGACTATGTCTCTCGAATACGAGCAGGTCTGAACCACATAGATGCTGATGCTCTTCCAGGAGGCCTGTTCCCCAGAATGATTGGGTCCGATTGGCAGAACCTGACATTCGGCACTCTGCCGGAAGTTTGACAGGAGGAACAAATGTCCACTGGACGCAGTGGACTGCATGGTGGATTGCTTGGGACCCTCTGAGAATTGCATACCTGCTGCTTATTGCCACTTTTCTGCAATAGACATTGGTGCACTGCCTCAGCTGGACAATGACAGTATTCGCGGGCTCAATCCCGATCCTATGATCAAATCAGCTTTAGAAGCCCTCTATGCAGGAAAAGATGTGTCCAAATTCGTTCCACTGATTTGAGAACTGCACTGTTATACAAAGAAGGTCCTAAGTTGAAACTGATCAATAAACTGTTATACAGAGAAACAGTAGACAGCCAGGACAAGTAGACAAACAACAACTGGTGCTGCCCACTGCCTTCGAGACTCAGTATTGAGGTCCTTGCACAACCACATGGGGCACCTTGGTGTAGACAGAACATTTGACTTGGTGAGATCCAGATTCTATTGGCTCAAGATGGGGGCTGATGTGAGCAACACATTCAACTTGTAGTCGCTGCTTACAGAGGAAAGCTTGCCCAGAGGGCTGCCCCTTGTTAACATAACCACCAGTGCACCCATGGAGCTGGTCTGTATTGATTTTCTGAGTTTGGAGTCAGATCAAAGAAATATCAGTAATGTGCTGGTGGTCACTGACCATTTCACGAGATATGCCCAAGCTTTCCCCACCAAAGACCAGAAAGCATCCACTGTAGCCAAAGTACTTGTAGAAAACTTTTTTGTTCACTATGGGGCTCCACAAAGAATCCATTCTGATCAAGGGAGAGACTTTGAGAGTCGTCTGATCAAAGAAATGCTTTCTCTGTGGGGAGTGAGAAAGTCCAGAACCACTCCTTACCACCCCCAAGGGGACCCACAGCCTGAACGTTTCAACCGCACTTTGCTAGATATGCTAGGCACCCTGCACCCAAAGGACAAGACTAGATGGAGCTAATAAATTAGCACCCTGGTACATGCTATAACTGCACCAAAAGTGATGCCACTGGGTTCTCCCCTACGCTGATGTTTGGAGAGAAGCTCGACTACCGGTAGATGTGTGTTTTGGGGTCTCTCCTGATGGGGTTCAAGCTGACAACTATTTACAGTATGTGCAAAAGTTAAAGGCCCAGCTAACTCATGTGTACCAACTGGCTCAAACCATGGCTGCCAAAAGAAATCTGGCCAACAAAGAAAGGTATGATAAAAGGTGAAAGCACAGGAACTCCAGGAGGAGATCGGTATTGCTAAGAAATCTGGGACTGCATGGCAAGCACAAGATTGCTGACAGATGGCACCATCTCCCTCACATTGTAGTGGGCAAACTAGATGATCTGCCAGTGTACAAAGTAAGGCCTGAGAATAATTCAAAGATGTAAAACAATGCATAGAAATCATTTACTGCCCATTGGACAAATCTTAATTGAGTCTGAGCCCCTAGAAGATGCCCTCTGGACCAGTGACTAGAGCTGCTGCTAAGAAAAGATCAAGAAAGTCTGCACCTACAGAAGCAAAGTTAAAGTGTTCCCTCCACAAGTCCCAGTTGAGCATGACTGTCAGTCCATATCGGAAGAAAGTGAGAGGACTTTGAATACTATCCTTCTACTAACTGAGTCAATTGTTTCGGGGCAATCCCCTAGTCAGTACTGGAGATGAAGCTGGGCCTTCTGGACTGTCCAAGCCCCCAGCTTCGTCCCTGGAGCCAATGCTCCCAGAAAGTGAAGTGCAAAGCATCAGACCAGATGAAATGGAATCATTGTGCATGGTTGAACTGTTTGAGCTTTCAGGGGAGGAAAATGATGGATTGGGTCAGACTGGTGATACACCAGAACAAGAAGAGTATTTTGAGTGCCCTGACAGTCCACTGCCAGTGTCCGAAAGCTCTCCCTGCGAGCCAAATGTTGTGGACTCAGAAACTGTAACTCCTGGAGCTGAAAGTGCCCCAAGTTCTAGCTCTCTACCCCCATGGAGACCTCTGACAAGTGAGGACAATGCTGAAAATGAGGCTCAGAGTGCAGAGACTATAACAGTTCCCCTAGAAAGACTGGTCGAGGTGTAAAGCCTGTGGTGCACCTCAGTTATGATTCCTTGGGAGGCCTGTGGATTTGCCTCTCAATGTTGTCCATAAAGGGTGTATGTGTCCCCGAGCTCATTGCCCAAACTGGGCGTCAGTGCTAACTCCAAGTTACTTGTGTTGCCCTCTAAGTATGGTGCCCTTGTCGTGCAGCCCCAAGATAACTGATAGGAAGGGCCCTCTCTTCAGGTTTCATGTACAAGAGGTAATAACTTGAGTTATGGTACAATGTGTGTGTAATACTGTGTAAAGAGTGACGTACTGCAATGTTTCAGAAATGTGTTCTTGGTAAAATGATATATTGACTGATGATTACATGTGTGAGCCTAATGCAAATGTATATGGTTGCAGTTAAAACTTATGGGGGTACTTGCTTGACGCGGACGTCAAGCTTTCCCAGGCCAGGAAGGGTGTAACCCCCCTGCAAATTGGGGTCTCAAAGACTTCCAGGAGCTTGCTTGAATGCTCCAAGCCTGAATGGTGTTTGGATGCTAGCCATTTATCAGTGAGTGTTTTTAGAACCTCTGGTACTGTCTCTTTAAGAGCTGTCTGCTTGCAGACATAATTAGTTTGTATGGGGACTGTGTTTCTTTGAGTACCACTCAAGCTGCTGCCAATTCTCCATTTTGCAGTCACTAGGAGTGCAAAGGAACCTATCTGAAAGATGTAACTGTTTGCCAGAAACCATTTAGAGTGATAATGAAATTACAGTTTGTCTAACCTGCTTTCTTTTGCAGTCAGAACAGTGTCTGCCTAGTTCCCCATTCTAGTTTTGAACTGCTGAACTGGACCAATCAGTGTGGGGTAAGCTAGCTCTAAAATGGTGCCTTGGACGAAATCAGAACTTGGACTCATAATCTGAGCCAGCCACAAGAGGATTGTATGGGCAGTGACTCTGGGAGATGTAGTTTAGACTTCAGTGCCTTTTGGACCAACAGCAGCAGTCTATTGTGAGTGACAGCCAATCCAGTCAAGAACTGGGAGGAACTCAAAGGAAGTGCCCGGTTTTGTGGGTTGGAGTTTCAGTTGAGCTTTGGCAGTGAAGAAGGAAGGAGCCTGTGCTTTTTCAGTGCACAGTTTCAGTCAAAAACGTGTAAGGCCCAGAGTTCCGGTCTGCAGCTTGTGTAACTGCTTGTTAGGACTGAATCCGTCCTGTGAAAAGAATCAAAGGATCTCTGAAGAGTAGAAACCAGGCTCACCCTGTAGAAGACTGGAGAAATTGTCAATTGCACTCGGTCTGTCAGGAACTGAATCTGCTGTGTGTTCTCCGGGTATTGTGCAGTAATTACGTCGGGATAGAGAAGCAGCCTACCTGGTATAGTACTTTCTTTTTTTTACCATATAAATGTGTGAAGAGTTTCGTGGAGCTCAAGAGTAGCCCTGCTGACGTTGAAGGAGCCCTGTCTTGTTTGGAGGTCGTGAGTACTAATTCAGGGTCGCTCCCCGTTGAATTACCACATTAAATCCAAATGGAATTACTGTACTGCTGACTGTTTAATTTTCCTTTTCTCTGTGTGAAAGGGCCCCTACCAGCTGCCACGGTTTGGACTAGCCACTGGGCTTGGGTACCCAGGGACAGTAACTGATAGGGGATAGGCCTGTGCACAGAGGGCATGGAATAGATGATTAGAGTGATAAGCTAATTAACCTGATTTCCCTGTCTTGTTATATCCCCTAAATAAATCAGAGCTGCTTGTTTCAGCAAAGTTATACTGCCTGAGGTATTTGTCTATGTTAAAGTACTGTACTGTGATTGCTGCACTGTATCTTATTTCTGGGGGTCCCAGTGCCGGAACTAGTCCTGGGGTAAGTGTATACTGTGAAGGTAATTCTGATATATTGTGTGGGCCACTAGTGGGAAGAAAGGGGGGTTGCAGTGTCCCAGAGGGCTGTGACCAAGTAAGTTTAACTATTGCAAACCCTGACCTCTGGGTGGAGGCACCCGCCATTGGATCCAGGCCCCTCAACCTGTTAGTGGCAAATCAGGCAGGGGTAGTAGCCCCTGGGATAGCGCCACCTAGGGGTTACATATAGAATTAAAGTGTTGCTTATATTCAGATGTATTTGTTATAGTACTGTAATATTGAAATTCCCAATCTACATTACAGTAATAGAAAGTCCCTGGAATTCCAGAGTGGGATACATCCGCTCCCCCACCTGCCTTACTACAGTGGGTAAGGCATGAGGTACTTTGTTAGTATATAAACCAAACTTACTTTCCTAGCTACAGACAGACTACCCTTCCCAATGGGTTTACCAGTATCAGCAGACCACATATATCACTGTTTAAATCTTTCTTGTCATAAATCAAGGGAGCAGCCAGTCTATGGAACCTTGTCACTAAAAGTAATATCACTGATAGGGAAGCTGTATGTTGTCAAGCAAAACTTGACCAACCATGACATCACTTCCTTTGTGACGGTTCCAGAAAATGGCTGCTCCCCCAGTCTCATCCACAGCTGTTGAGTACATGCAAAGTAGATGGCATGCACTCAAACTGGGGCGGGGGCAGGATAAGTTAAATGTCAGACAGCATTACTTTACCCAGAGGGTGGTCATCTTGCGTAGCAGCCTAGTCAGAGAGGTAGTGGAAATGAGCACTGTTCAGGTTTTCAGAGCAGAACTGGCACAATTCCTTAGAAAGAACAGTATTAAGAAATACACAGCCTGAATAAGTGTAACATTCTGTCCTGGATGCGTTGCACTAAAATTCGGATATTGTCAATGCTCTGTGGAAGGAGGGTGGACAAGATGGACCATAAGGACTTTATACCACCACAATACTACATTACTTTGTTCATTGCTAGCCTTGCTTGTACAGCAGAAAGTAGCTAATTAAAAGAAGCTACATTTTCTTATTAATTTAACACATATCTCAGTAGGAGTCAGTGTGTTGCGATTAAGCAGACAGATAATTTATTAGAAGTAGAAGGGGTCTTATTTAGGGTTAAAAAAAAAGAAAGAAAGAAAGTCAGTGTGTGTTCTGTGCTGTGAAGGGTACTGTATCAACTTATTTTGCTAAACCATTAGAAGGAGAGAGAGCTTAATTGGGGGTGTGGCTTACACTATAAAAGCAGGTGACTCAAATTACAACTTCCTGTTGCTAGCCTTGCTTGTACAGCAGAAAGCAGCTAACTAAAAGAAGCTACATTTTCTTATTAATTTAACACTTATATCTCAGTAGGAGTCAGTGTCTGTTGAGATTAAGCAGACAGATAATTTATTAGAAGTAGAAGGGGTCTTATTTAGATTAAAAAAAGAAAGAAAAGAAAGAAAGTCAGTGTGTGTTCTGTGCTGTGAAGGGTACTGTATCAACTTATTTTGCTAAACCAGTAGGAGGGAGAGAAAGAGAGCTTAATTGTGGGTGTGGCTTAGACACTATAAAAGCAGGTGACTCAAATTACAACTTCCTGTTGCTAGCCTTTTTTCTTACTAATTGCCCTCCATCCCACCCACCCTAAGCCCGTCTCTACTTTTATAGCAACTGGATTTGACTGTCAACAGGAACTTCCTGTTTGGCAGTAGGAAGGAAGGATCATAGAAACATTGGTTTTGTCAATCCTAAAGGAAAAAAGTAGCTCCTCTCCCCCCCCCCCAAGCTGGTGGTGGTCTGTCACTGAGCAAGGAAGAAGGAGGCTACTAAAGAATATAGT
This sequence comes from Neoceratodus forsteri, assembly GCA_016271365.2. Taxonomy (NCBI): domain Eukaryota; kingdom Metazoa; phylum Chordata; order Ceratodontiformes; family Ceratodontidae; genus Neoceratodus; species Neoceratodus forsteri. Next base: position 1,577,516,158 of record CM057452.1, read on the forward strand.
AAGTTGCTGTCCCAGAACAGGAAGGGTGAGAGCTGTAAGGAGAGGAGAGAGTAAGCATACAGAGAAACAGGAGAGGGGACACAAAATAAGACATGATAGGAGTGGTGCAGTGCAGTGCAATGGCTGTGGGGCAGCAGTGTTCCGGGAGACATTCTAGAGGCTGCGATGCTGCCCTATTTGCAGGCACCTCTCTGGTCTGAGGAAGGAGGTTGCCCGTCTACAGGCTGACCTTGCTAGGATTCGTGAAATCTCCTCCCCCACCCAGGGACCACCAGGGCAAATGCCACTACCTCAGTGGTTGCCAAAAAAGAGGAGAGGCTGAACCAGGGAGGGCTCAGGGAGGGAGAGGGTGGTGGAACAGAGTTGCATCCCTCCAGCTGTACCTCTCCACAATCCATTCACTCTTCTGTTGGATAGTGGTTCCTCTATGGAGGCACCTGCAGTGGAGACCAAGGAGGATGCTGGGAACCTTCACAAAGGAGACCCACAGGAGGGTGGCATGGGGCCCCACAGGGGAAGGAAACAACTCCTGGTGGTGGACTCAATCATTAGGGGGGTAGAAATGGGGGAGGAAGGGGAGAGGGAGGTAAGGTGCCTGCCTGCCACCACGGCTTGAAGGGACAGGAAGCAAATCCTCAGGATCGTGGGAGCAGCTGCACAAGGGAGGGAGCTGGATGTCATTGTCCACCTAGGGACAAATGACCTGGCTAGGAATGGGATAAGAGCAGTGCAAGAAGAGTTTGTAGAGTTGGGGAGGGGCCTTAGACAAGTAGCGCATACAGTAACATTCTCGGAGGTGTTGCCTGTCTATGGCAAGGGTGACGCTAGGGTACTCCTCATCAGGGAATTCAATAAATGGTTGAAAAACTGGTTTGGCATTCAGGGTTTTGGCTTCATTGGGGATTGGGGAGCCACCTGGAGGGATGCAGACCTATACTGGTGCGATGGTCTGCATCTGTTCGGGGACCAGATCCTAGGTGTGAGAGGTTTAAATGTTTCATTGGCGAGCATTTAAACTAGCCGGGGGGGGCACTGAAAAGGAGCAGGGAAATCCCAACCTCCCCCCACAAAACACGGTAATTAGTGAGGTAAACACCGAGGTAGAGAAGTCATTAGGGAAAAGGACAGAGGTAAATGTAAAAAAAGGCAAAGGCAGTAAGGACAGGAATGGGGCTAAAAGGAGTAAGGCCATCAAAAAGTGGAGGGTGATGAGTACCAATGCCCGTAGTCTGTGTAACAAGCTCTCTGAACTAGTGGCCTTGATGGAAGACGGTTGCCTGGATATTGTGGCAGTCACAGAAACATGGTACACGGCGGACCATGACTGGGATGTCAGCATATCAGGATACACAATCTACAGGAGGGACAGGGAGGGTAAAAGAGGAGGAGGAGTAGCAGCTCTCTATGTAAAGGAAGGGATCAAAGCAACAGAACTAGAGAGTAAACAGGGAGCAGATGAGGCACTCTGGGTCACCCTGGAGACAGGAAATGGCACCACAATCCGCATGGGGGTTGCATACAGACCCCCATCTCGGGGAGGGAATGGACAAGGAAATGATATAAGGCTTCCTTAGAATGGCAGAAAAAGGGGAGATATTGTTGATGGGGGACCTGAATATGCCAGATGCTAACTGGAGCACCTTTGCTGTAGGCACATTCAAGAGCATGGTCATTCTTGATGCCCTACAGGGGGCATGCCTCAGACAGCTAGTATTGGAACCCACTCGGGAGGGAGCAATCTTAGACCTGGTACTCTCAAATGGGGATGGAGAAAGAATCTCAGATTTAGAAGTAGGTAGCCATCTGGGAACAAGCGACCACCAAACAGTGTGGTTCATGATAAACACAGCCATACAGTCAAGCCATACAAAAGCAAGAGTATTGGACTTTAGGAGGGCTGACTTGGGGAAAATGAGAGAGTGCCTCAGAAAATCACTAGCAAACAGGCAAGAAAGAGGGGTGGAGGAACAATGGGGAGTAATCAAAACAACCATCACAGAGGCAACAAGCCTTTGTGTAAAGCAAATCAACAAAACGCAACAAAGGAAAAAACACTATGGTTCTCAAAAGATGTGTTCAGGGAAGGTTAAGGAGAAAAGGATAGCATTCAGGAAATATAAGGAAACACAGAAGGAGCAGGGCAGAAAACTTTATCAGTTAAAGCAGGAAGAGGCTAGGAAGGCAATCAGAATAGCAAAGGCCCAAACTGAGGAAAGGATAGCCAACTCTGTTAAGAAGGGGATAAGACCTTTTATAGGTACATTAGGGAGCGAAGAAAGACCAAAGGAGGGATACTGAGGCTTGATAAAGGGGAGGGAATGTGGGTAGAGGGTGACAGTGAAAAAGCAGGGATACTGAACGAATATTTCTGCTCAGTATTCACAAAGGAAGAGGAGGGGGAGGTACCTAAACCAAACAAGAGAAACACTCTGAAGACGGGGGTCGATACCAGTCCATTTACAGAAGAAAGGGTTCTGAAAGAACTAATAAAATTGAAGGTGGACAGAGCAATGGGGCCTGCTGGGATTCACCCAAGAATTCTAAAGGAACTAAGGGTAGAACTAGTGACACCGCTGACTACTCTCTTTAACAAATCATGGGAGGATGGGGTGGTACCTGAGGACTGTAGGAGGGCAGATGTGATTCCTCTTCACAAAAGTGGGAGCAGGACAGAGGCAGGAAACTACAGACCAGTTAGTTTGACCTCAGTGGTAGGGAAAGTGATGGAATCACTTCTGAAGGAAATAATTGTTTCATACCTAGAGGCCAGTGGGGCACAGAACCCAAGGCAGCATGGATTCACGATGGGAAGGTCGTGTCAGACGAATCCAATAGATTTCTTTGACTGGGTGACAAAAGTAGTAGACCAGGGAGGGGCTGTGGACATGGCCTACCTAGATTTTAGCAAGGCATTTGATACAGTCCCACACAAAAGATTAATACACAAGTTAGCCAGCCTTGCAGTGGGTCCCAAGGTGGTAGCCTGGATAAAAAATTGGCTAGACAACAGGACGCAAAGGATAGTAGTAAATGGAGTCCACAGTGAAGAAAGGAGGGTTACTAGTGGGGTACTAGGACTGGTCCTTTTTAATGTCTTTATAAATGACATTGCAGAGGAACTGGAAGGAAAAGTATGTCTCTTTGCAGACGACACAAAGATCTGCAACAAGGTTGATACACAAGATGGAGTGGAAAGAATGAGAAGGGACTTGGCAAGGTTGGAGAAATGGTCAGATGTATGGCAGCTCAGATTCAGTGCAAAGAAGTGCAAGGTAATGCACCTGGGAAACAAAAACCCAGGGGAAGAGTACACAATGGGGGGTGAGATACTAACAACAATAAAAATGGAGAGGGACCTGTAGGTAATTATCTCAGATGACCTAAAGGTGGGCAAGCAATGTGAGAAGGCAGTAAGGAAGGCTGGGGGGGATACTGGGATGCATAGGGAGAGGCATCAGTAGTAGAAAATGGGAAGTTGTTATCCCTCTGTACAGACAGTTGGTGAGACCCCATCTGCAGTACTGTGTGCAGTTCTGGAGACCCCCTCTCCGCAAAGACACAGACAGAGTGGAGGCTGTCCAGAGGAGGGCAGCCAAAATGGTGCAGGGTCTGCACCAGAAGACATATGAAGAAAGACTAAAGGTGCTTAATATGTATACCCTTGAGGAAAGAAGGGAGAGAGGGGACATGATAGAAACTTTCAAGTACCTCAAGGTAATCAACAAAGTCCAAGAGGGTAGTAGCATCTTTCAGAAAAAGAGATGTGCAAGAACAAGGGGGCACAATTTGAAGATGGAGGGGGGGACGGCTCAGAGGTAATGTGATGAAGTTTTTCACAGAGAGGGTTGTGGATGCATGGTACAGCCTCCCTGAGGAGGTCGTGGAGTCAAGAACAGTGGGGGAATTCAGGAATGCATGGGACAGACATAAGGCAGTCCTAGTGGGGGGTAGGAGGAAGTAAGCTGTTGGTTAACTAGGATCTGCAGCTTATCTGTTAGGTAGGAAAATGGGCAGACTAGGTGGGCCAGGTGGTCCTTATCTGCCGTCACATTCTATGTCTATGTTTCTATTTGTGTTCATACCAGTTTATGCTGCTACCAGTGGATAATACTGCAACCACAGTTCCTTGTCAAGTTGTTTCTAGCTAGAGGGTTTGTAGTTTGAGATACAAAGGGACTGGCGGAGGCTAAAGCTAACCTGTTGTCCTAATATTTCAGTTGGTGAAGCAGCAGAATAGTCCCCTCTCTGAGTCTGATTTCCAGTTAAGGCATCATAGTTTTTTATTTCTGTGGTCTGATATCTGCCTCTTCTCTTTCTAAGCCACGGCTGCTCTCTTTAACCCACTACTTTAAGGTAGCCTTCCTCAAAGGAGACTGGGTAAAAAAAACAGAACATATCTAGGACTGGAGGAATGGGCACATATCCAGAATAAACCCCCTCAAGCCAGGATGGCCCCTGCAGTGCTAGAATGGAGGATGCAGGGTCAGCATCAGCACTCACTTGGGAGGTATCCCGACACTCTCAGTCACTTCATAGGGGACAGTGCAGTTTATATCTTTCTGAAGGTGAGCACATTCTGGTTACAGAACCATTCAGGTTCTGGATATATCTCCCCCTTGGCAGAAGACACCAGGAGGAAGGAGTGCTGTGTGACTGGTCTTCTCTACTTGGACTAAAGAAGTAGAACTCTTGTACTTGGACCTTTAATTCAGGGTAAAAAAACAAACTAACAAACAAAACAAAAAATAGTGTGTTTGTCTGAGTTAACTGAACTGAATGGTTATCTGAACAGTTATCTAGGTGTAAATCTCAGGTGATTGACAGGGCTTGATAGCTGTGCAGTTTAAATTACTTGTAGAAAGATCTAGTAAGTAAGGGGGAGTGGCTTAGCTAGAAGGAAACTAAATTTAAAGACTGCATTAGAAAGATTTTGTTAGTAGCACAGAGGCAGAAAGTAAGTAGAGAGATAGAAGAGAAAGAAAAAAAAAACAGAGGAAAGAGTAAGGATTCCAAGCAACAGTTAAGGGGGAATATGATAGAAACTTTCAGGTACCTCAGTGGAATCAACAAAGTCCAAGAGGGTAGCATCTTTCAGAAAAAGAGACGTGCAAGAACAAGGGGACACAATTTAAAGATGGGGGGCGGTTCCAGGGCAATGTGAGGAAGTATTTTTTCATAGAGAGGGTAGTGGATGCATGGAACAGCCTTCCTGAGGAGGTTGTGGGGTCTAAAACTGTGGGAGAATTCAAGAATGCATGGGACAGACATAAGGCAATTCTTGTGGGGGGGTAGGAAGAAATAGGCTGTTGGTTAACTAGGATCTGTGGCCTATCCTGTAGGTAGGGAAATGGGCAGACTAGGTGGGCCAAGCGGTCCTTATCTGCCGTCAAAGTCTATGTTTCCCCACCTCAGAGCATTGGCATCTCAGAGGGAGAACCATGGCATGCTAGTAAGGGACTGCTCCTGGCATGCAGCCACATATGAGAGCAGCATGGGAGTGAATCAGAGTAGCCCTGCCACATATCTGGGGCTAGTGAATAAGGGTTCAGTGTGCATGGTTCCCCATCTCATCCCACCAAGGTAAAGCCATGTAGCGGCAGAGACCACAAAGACTCCCTAAAGGCACTGAAAATCAAAGTAATAAATCATAATTTTTCTCTCATTAGCCTGAAAAACTTTCAAGGAGTTGACATTTTTTTTCTCAGAAAAATCAACTGGATTTCAGACTATCCTAGGATATCAAAGTCCAAAATATGAAACCCAGTTATGCTGTTAAAACGCCTTCCCCCTCCCTCTAAAACAAAAAGACCCAGCTCCCCCACCCTGTAAACATCCCCACACCTGCAAGCTTTTGTGTCAACCCTCCACCCAGTACCACCCTGTAGCCCCCACTTCATCCTCCACCCAAACTCTGAAATTGGTGTTTTTTTCTTGCATTTTAGTTTTTTGTAATAATTCAGAACCCAGGGTCGAGCAGTTGCCATGTTTCTTAGTCACAGACTCCTCACATCGCGAGTTTCAGTGACAACCATCACCCAATACGAACCTGTAGCCCCCACCTCCCCCAAAGCTTCCATATTAGTGATATTGTCTTGCCTTTTCTAAAATTCAGGTCCTACAGTAGGACGTTTGCCAGTCCCACAGTTTCTGTCTTTGAATGAATGACATCCTCCTTTAGTAATACCTGATTGGATGACAGGCAGCCAGTCAGTTGTTACATTAGGAGGACATCATCATCCAGCTGACCATCAATGACGGTTCGAATTAGAACCTTCAAACCGTTCCCACGAAATCTACAAGGCAAACATCATTAGTTTACCTGCTCATGTAAGTAGGCTTTTGGGGGCACTGGAGAGCTCAGAGTTTGCCTTCCAGAGTCACCATTTTGTCACAGTTTGTCTAGCTCATCAGACCACACTGACAGACCATTTACAGTTCAGGTTGGTGGGGGATATAGTTAGGAAGAACACAAGAAAGTATTTCCTCATGAAGAGGGTATTGTTACAACTGGAATCACCTACCAAGAGAATTGGTAAGCTCATCAGTAGCCCATGGGTTTAAGGTGGGATGGGGCAGGTACAAGGGACTAGTAGCTATGCGAATTAGGTGGAGAAGGGGCTCATTTTGCAGTATAGATAGAGCTTATAGCAGGGAACTCAAGTCTAGGGCCACACATCGGTAGGGCAAAGTGGGTCTAGGTAGAACAGTGCAGACTTGTTGGAGGTCCATTATGCCTGCCTGCTGTTATGCCACCCTGACAAGCGGGATCCTCCTGTTCAATCAAAAGACGCCCGTAAGGCAGTGTCTACGGTGGCAGGTTCGGCGATGCAGTTTGCCGACTTTGAAGATACTTTATACAAAAAAGGCTCTCCAGGCACATTTCAAATCCTTATGAAATAATCTTTTATTTTTAATTTTTATTCCATATTATAAAGAATTTATTCATAATAAAAAAGCAGAATTTTGCAAATACATATATAAATATATGGCAGAAATTTATAAAACACAATGTACAAGGTTCACATACCATGTCAGTGATAGCAACCCAGCGCTTTGAGGCCACAAAGACCTCTTCATCAGGGGTATGGCCTCCATGCAATGTGCACATTTATACAGTGGTTAACTGACAGATGTGTTCAATTATTCCCTCTTTCATAACTGATTATTGATATCTAATAATACAGTTATTCCATTAGTGATGCTTAATGACCCACTGTAGGTAACGTATGTGTGATACAATTAAGCAATAAGGCACGACAGAGTGTGGTATATCATGAGATATCGTCACGCTTTGGGTGGTTAGGCACGAGGCTGCAGGAGCCTGCAGGCCTTATTGATGGAGAGATGGATTTTGGTGAGGGCAGTGTTAATAATGATAATAATAATAATAAATAAGTGTGGTCAGCAGCGGTGTAGATGGGCAAGTCATAGTCCACAAGGGGCAGGATGGAGGAGGTGATGGCCAGCCTGAGGGCAACCGGAGGCAGGCAATCCCTGTGTCGGTATAGCAGGCCAGTCCGACAGTTAATGGCAGCTGACAGGGCAATATTGTGGCTGTGGAAGGAGAGGGCATTATCAAACGTGATGCCTAGGTATTTGTATGTGGTTACTTGCTCTAGCAGGTGCAGAGTGCTGGGGATAATCATGAGGGGGGTATTTTTAGCTTTAATTTGGTGGTGGGAGAAGAGCATTGATTTGATGTGTGGATGTGCACTGCGAGCGTACAAAATACTGTTCCCTGCTGTACTCTTTCTGAAACCTTTTGTAGTTACCGCTCTCCATTTACTCCTACTAGATGTTAATCCAAATACTCTATTTCTGACTTGTCACTTTTAATGAAAAATGTTATTGCCATTTCATTCTGTCCTATATATTTAAGAAAGTTCTCCATGTCTGCCACAGTGCCATCCCAGACTATTAGCAGATCGTCAATAAAGCGCATGTAAAGAACTATGTTCTCAAAGTAGGGGTAGCAATGCTGGTCCTGTATGGTCCCCTTCTCCCACCAACCCATAAAAAGGGTCGCGTAGGAGGGGGCCAAAGAGGACCCCATCGCTGTTCCTTTTCTCTGCAGGTAATACTGACCATTAAACAAAAACAATTTCCCCTCAAAATGAGTTCAAGTGCTGAAACAATAAACGGGACTGGAAACACCTTTCTGGACTTAGTTAACATCATTTTCAATGTCTCTATTCCCTGGATGTGATCTAGCATACAAAGAATTTACATCTAAAACTAGCCATGTATATGTTGACTGCTATGTAAAGCCTTGTACTTTCCTGTGTACTGAAGTTGCATCCTTTACATATGATTTTAAAGATACAACTTCTTGCTGCAAAAATCTGTCTGCATATTGTGTCAGTGGTTCATGAAGTGAATCATTCCCAGATATGATTGGAGGGGTGGGGGGGTTCTTTATTCTTGTGAAGTTTTGGAATAAGGTAAAGAAGAGGCTGCAGCCCAGGCTGTGAGTGGGCATAGCTTAGGCCCCATGCTCCTTTCGGTGGGTTGGGCGCTTCATTCTCTGAAGCATTCTAGACTTATCAGTCCCTTCCTACTCTTGGGAGGCTCTTCCTGAGGTCGAAGACCTCTTGTACCTAAATCATTGAGGTCTCATCAAGGTTGTGGGACCGGGAGCAGGCTTGCTCTTCCTGCTGAGGTGCATTCAAGAACTAAAAACATGGTGGCTGCGCTGGGCTGTGTATGATACACGGAGAATACAACTGGGAGTAATATTGTTTTAAATTCGGATTTTGAGCGTTTCTGCAGCAGAACACTGCTTTTTAAGTTTTGGACTTATCTGTGATTGTTTTGAAAGTGTCACCAGAGTTTTTTGGAGCAAACGGGAACAGTATCTTGATTACCTTTGCGGGAGATGCTTTGTTCGCTTTGCCCGCTGAAGAGTGCTGGTTGCTGTTTTTTCTGCATTCTGGAATTAAACCGGGGATTGACTAGTCAGACTGAACTGTTGCAGTGCCATGGTGGACTATGTAGGGCTAGAATGCTGGTCTGAGTGCCCCCGGTGAAGAGGATCAAAACAGGCAGTAGCAATATGAGGAGGAACACTTTTGGAATAGGACAAGAAGGAAGGAAGGATGGAGGTAGGACAGTTTGTGCTGCTGGAGTCCCTGGATGAAAGAGGGATTGAGCTGTTTATGCAGTAGAAAGGTAGGCTGCAGCATTGGAGTTGTGGAGAGTTTGGCTAGTAAAGACTTGCGGCTGAATTATCAGGGTGTCTCAAGGGGGTATCTGGAGGGTCAGACATCGGAGGGTGTTCGACCAGAGATGGTGAGAACCAGCGGGGCAGGCACTGGAGGGTAACTGCTACTGCTGGGGAGTCCCTGAAGTGCCCTGAGGTTTTGGTTGGGTCGAGAAAATATGGAAAAACTATGGCTGCAGTCTGTGTGTAAAGAAGACTGGATTTGATGTTTCTCCTTCCTCCTCCTTCCCTGATATGCAGAGAAGCCAGTGAGTAGGACTACAACTATATGAAGTTCTGGTTGTTTCTTCAGTAGACTGAATATTGGACAGTTAAAGTTTAGTAAGAGCTAAGAGGGTGAGAGCCTCTTTGATTCTTAAATTATTTGGAATGTGGAGTGAAAGCTCCCAGTGTATGTGTGTGTGTGTATATATATATATATATATATATATATATATATATATATATATATATATATACACACACACACACACTAAATCTTGGAAATTTCTCTTGATTTTTTGGACCTTTTTGAAGTACCTTCTGGGACTCAGACTTAGTAATTCTCTGCTCCTGTTCGTGAAAATTCATGTGACACTAAAATTATTATATTTGTGTGTTGTATGAAGGTTGTTTTGGTGAAAGGTGTGTGGTTGTGTAATATAGAAGGTGTATTGTTGTGGGCGCGGTGAGGGTGTAGTATCTGAGGGGACTGAATTATTGAGTGGGTTGTTTTGTTTTAAGAAATGTGTTGGGGTTTGGGGCCTGTAAGGCGCAGCTACTCGGGTGATGACCTCTGGGACCTTCGTCCCTTCGAGCTTCCAGTACTGTTGAGGAAGCCTACTTTAGATATAGGGCTTTAGGGACAGCTTGGAGGCGGGGGGGGGGGCCCGGCGGGGTATTTCCTGAGTGGCTACCGGAGTATCCGGGATTCGGGTGGTGAAGTCAAGGAGACGCCCTGGGGTGAAATGGGGGCTTGAACAGGGTCTACCTTATCTGGTTCCCATACCCAAGAGCTCCACCTTAGAGTGTGGGCAGATGACTGGTCCAGCTGCTTCACTTCATTCTACTCGGGCTGTGATGTTCCTTATCGATCTGGCACTGCACAAGACGGCTATAATGGCAGACTTGATATCCTCTGTCGAACTGATTTGCATCACAGAGACTTGGCTGGATGAAAATTCCTCCCCAATTTTAGAGGGCGGCAGTGCCAGTTGGGTACTCTGTGATACACAGCCCAAGGAAGGTTCGTTGGGGGGGGTGGGCATTTGTTTTAAATCTAGCCTGAAACTCACGGTGCTGCCTATGGCTCCTATAAGGTCCTTTGAATGTATGGCTGCCTGAGGGAGTGTGGGTGCGGGCTTTAGTGTCCTCCTGCATATATATGCTGTATAGCCCCCCAGGTAGTGATGGGGATTTTTGGATGAGGTCGAGAGCTTTCACGGGCCTGGTGTTGGAGTCCCCAGGTGGTTGATCATGGGGATTTCAATGTCTGAGTCGATTTGGGGGCTATCAAAATTTCAGGATAGACCTTATCGGGAGCATGGGGCCACTGGGCCTGACACAAAAGGTAATGGCAGCGACGCACTTGGGCAGCCACTCATTGGATCTGTTTTTTTCTTCTTAGTTGGATATTATAGACCTTAGTGTAGATCCAGTGGTTTGGTCGGATCATAACACTGTGGGGTTCACGTTTAGGGCCCCCGCAGATGGTCCTGCCTCTGTGGAGATAGTCCAGTACCGGTCATTAAGGGGAGTATCCCCAGAGGACCTTTTGGAGGACCTTTTGGTGGTGCTGGACCTATCGGGTGTTGGGAAAGCTTGTGCGATTGGGTCGTAGAAGGCAGTAGCGGCCTATAATGGGGCATTTGGTGCGGCTTTGGACTCAATCGCACCCTTGCGTGTCCGATCCCTGTCTACTCGTCGATCACCCTGGTATGATGAGAATCTCTGAAGTTTAAAGACTAGGGGCCAGCGGTTAGAGAGGCATTGGAGGAGATCTCGTCTGGTGGGGGACAAATTGGCCCTGAGGTCACATTATATGGCTATCGGGGGCAATCTCCCTTGGAAAGGTGGAGTTTCTGTCTAGGGAGATTGCTACAGCGAGAAACAGACCAGCTCAGCTCTTCTGCACAGTGGACAGGCTTTTACATCCTGCCTGTCTGTGTGCTGGAGGGGTAGGTTCTAGCACAAGGTGCAAGGAGCTGGCTCTGTTTTTCGCTGACAAGGTGTCCTCCATCAGGGCTGAGGTCTCGTCGAATGTCTCTCGAAAGAGCTGCAGGGTCTGGCCTGAGTTGAGTCTGCGCATTCCTCCTGTATGGAATGAGTTTGAGCTGATTGGGGCTGGGGAGGTGGTAGAGATAATCACTAAGCTGTGGCCGACACATTGTGATTTAGATCCTGGCCCAACTTGCCTTTTGGTTGAATGTTTGGACCTGATTGGTCCTGTGATTGCTGCGGTAGTCTGGAGTTCATTAAGGAGTGGGATCTTTCCTTTAGCCTTGAAAGAGGCTTTGGTTAGACCTCTTTTAAAAAAAAAAAAAATCTTTGGATCCGGACTGCCTCAGCAACTACAGACTTTTGTCGAACCTCCCATTTTCAGGGAAGGTTGTAGAAAAGGTGGTGGCTGTTCAGCTGGAGAGACACCTTGCTGCTTCCTCGGCCTGTGAGCCTTTCCAATCTAGGTTCCATGTGGGGCATAGTACAGAGACTGCCCTGGTGAGAGTGCTTAATGACCTCCTGATGGCAAGGGATAGAAGGGACCATATCATCTTGGTCCTTCTAGACCTCTCTGCGGTGTTTGACACCGTGGACCATGAGGTGTTACTTGACCGACTGCGGTTTTGGTGTGGCCTGTCCGAAAATGTCATCAAGTGGTTCAGGTCATACCTAACAGACTGAGTGCAGAGGGTGACCATGGGAATGTTCTCATTAAATCCGAAGTCTCTGTGCTGTGGTGTTCCGCAGGGTCTGTCTTGTTGCCTCTGTTGTTTATGGTGTATATGCTGCCACTGGGGGGACATTATCAGGTTGTACAGGCTGGGTTTTCACTGCTGTGCAGATTATACCCAGCTGTACCTGTCCTGTGCTCCCAGTAGCCAGGTGTGAGACTCTGTATTCAACAGCTGCCTTAAGGAAATCCAGATATGGATGACTCACAGTTGGCTTAAGCTTAACCCAGACAAGACTGAGGTACTGGTGGTGGAGCCGGGTCATCAGGGCAGAGTGGGGGTGTGTGGCATTACCCCCGACCTTGTGCTGGGGGTGTGCCTTTAGCCCCCTCTAGGCAGGTGAATAATTTGGGAGTAATCCTGGACGGCGGTCTGACACTTGATGCACAGGTGTCAGCCATGGTGAGAAGTGGTTTTATCATCTCAGGTATACTGCCCGGATTCGAGTCCTGATCCTGCCCACACTGGTATGTGCTTTCGCCACTTCCAGGTTGGACTACTGCAATGCCCTGTACCTAGATATATCTGGAGGCAACCTCCAGACTGCAGCTGGTGCAGAACGCGGCGGCGAGATTATTGATGGGGGTGAAAAGATGTGAACATATCACCCCGGCGCTCCGCAGACTGCACTGGCTGCCAGTCCGGTGGAGGGTTGTCTTCAAGATAGGGCTGTTGACCTATAAGACCCTGCACAAGATGGGTCCAGTCTATCTGCAAGAGCTCCTTGTACCGTACCACCCGACCCGGGCCCTCTGTTCTGCTGGGGGTGGCCTCCTTGGAGTTCCTAGGGTTAGGCTGCGGCATTTGGGTGACAGAGCGTTTGTGGCAGTTGCGCCTACCCTGTGGAACTCCCTGCCTGGTTATCTAAGGGAGGCCCCCTCGGTAGAAGCCTTTAAGAAGGGCCTCAAAACATATTTATTCAATCAAGCTTTTAACTGAAGGTGTTTTAAAATAATAGCACTTTTATGATGGCTAGATAAGTTGTTGCTCCCAGCCCTATTTTGTATTTTGTTGTCGTTTTAAATTTGTTTTACTGTATTATTAACATGTTTTTGTATGATGTGTGCTGCACTGTGCAGCACCCAGAGTCCTTGGAGACAGGTGCTGTTTCCCCCAGCTCCCCTCATGGGTGAAGATCGAGAGGGTACTGCGCTCTCCCCCCGGAGCAAAGGACTGCCGCATCTCTCGCCAGGTAACGACGACTGTCCAAAGCGTGCAGCAATTTAAGGAAACACAGCAGGAATTTCTTGCCTCCAACTTCGCAGTAGCTACCCTGCTGACGCTGCGTGTCAGTTTCCCACTGCCCCCACCACTACCCTTGGTCGACTTGGTGTCTTATACTGCATATCACGTAATCTGAAAAAAACAATCTGGCCATTTCTCCATCTGCAGGTTATCTGTACCCACCATTAGAGGCTGCTATAACTACTTAAACGCTCCTCTCACACCACCTGGTGTGTAACTCAATGAATGCTGAATATTACCTAGAATTCTTCCCCTAATTTATCCCTAACTATTTAGGCAATAATGTCAGAGGCTAAACTGGACATAGTAGTAATTAGTGAGACGTGGTTTACCAGTAACCACACTTGGGAGACTTCAGTACTCAGCTATGCACTGTTCAGAAGAGACCGAGGTACAAAAAGGGGGGTGGAGTGGCCCTTTATGTCAATGAAAATATCAAAGCTACAGAAATTCAGAATACACATAAGGAGCCAGAAGAACTGTGGGTCACCCTGGAAACAGGAAATGGGACAGCCATAAGAACCGGGGTTGTCTACAGGCCCCCAGACCAGGGGGAGGACATAGACACATTACTGTTAGAAGATATACAAAACATGACAGCTAAGGGGGAGGTTCTGATAATTCAACACTTCAACATGCCGGATACAGATTGGTCAATACCAGCAGGAACATCTGCCAGAACTAGACACATAGTGGATTCCCTGCATGGGGAGGGCTTCAAACAACTGGTACAACAACCCACAAGAGACAGGGCTATTCTAGATCTAGTACTGACTAACAGGGAAGGGATCACAGAGCTCCAGGTAGAAGGTCACCTGGGGGGCCAGTGACCATCACATGATATGGTTCAATTTGGCTACTGCATCTAAATCATCCCATTCCAAGGCAAAAATATGGGACTTCAGAGGAGCTGACTTTGATAAGATGGCCAACAGAGTTAAGCTAGCCCTGGCAAAAAGAAACACAGGTGAGGGGTACAGGCAAAGTGGGCAAGCATTAAGGATGCAATACTTGAAGCAACATCCTATTGTGTTAGACAGAAAGGAAGTGCAAAAAGAAGGAAACCACTTTGGTTCTCAAATACAGTAGCAGAAAAGGTCAGAGCCAAAAGGCTGGCCTTCAGGAAATATAAAGAGACACAGCGGGATGAAGATAGGAAGCATACCAAACTGCCCTAAGGGAAGCAGGGAAGGCAGTAAGGCAGGCAAAATCCCAAACTGAGGAAACACTAGCACGAACAGTAAAAAAGTGACAAGACTTTCTGTAGATACATTAGTGAAAGGAGAAAGTCCAGAGGGTATTTCTAAGCTTAATGGAGAAAAGGGAGCATGTGAGGAGAAGGACCCTGTAAAAGCATCTATCCTAAATAGAAACTTTTGCTCAGTATTTACTGAAGAGAAGGTAGGGCAGGGCCCACAGCTCAGCACCATGGACGCAGGGGGGAAGGAGGTGAGCACTACTCCCTTCACAAAAGAAAGGGTCCTACAAGAGCTTGCTAAGCTCAGGGTGGATAAGGCAATGGGACCTGATGGCATACATCCCAGGGTACTTAAGGAGCTAAGGGTGGAACTAGCAGAGCCATTAGCAGAACTGTTTAGTGAGTCTCTGAGCACAGGAGAGGTCCCAGAAGACTGGAGAAGGGCTCATGTGATCCCGCTTCCACAAGAGTGGTAGCAGGGAGGAGGCAGAGAACTTTGACCAGTCAGTCTTGCCTCAGTAGTGGGCAAGATTATGGAGGCACTCCTTAAGGAAAGGATAGTGCAACACCTGGAATCCATAGGGGCACAGGATCCAAGACAGCATGGGTTTACAAAAGGAAGGTCCTGTCAAACTAATCTCATAGATTTCTTTGACTGGGTAACCAGAGTGGTAGACCAAGGGGGAGCAGTTGTTGTCGCCTACCTTGACTTCAGCAAAGCTTTTGACACTGTTCCACATAGAAGATTGATAAATAAGCTGGGTAGGCTCGAGGTGGGTCAGAAGTTGGTCAGCTGGGTGGCAAACTGGTTGACGGGCAGGAAACAGAGTGGTGGTAAATGGTATACAGTCAGAAGAGATGCAAGTCACAAGTGGGGTACCTCAGGGATCAGTCCTGGGGCCAGTCCTCTTCAACATCTTCATTAGTGACCTTGCAGGTGGACTAGAGGGTAAGGCTTGTCTGTTTGCAGATGACACCAAGATCTACAACAGAGTAGATGATCCAGATGGGGTAGGCAGAATGAGAAGAGATCTGGATAAACTAGCAAAATGGTCAGAAGAGTGGCAACTGGGATTTAATGCAAAGAAGTGCAATATCATGCACATAGGGAAGAGAAACCCTGAAGCCACCTATAGGCTGAGAGGGGAGTTGCTAGCAGTCACAAAGGAAGAAAGACTTGGGCATCATCATCACTGATGACCGAAATCATCAAGCAGACCTCTAAAGCAGTGAGTAAGGATAGTGGGGTGTTAGGGTGTATTAGTAGGGTATCTACAAGTCAAGAGGGAGGTAATAATCCCTCTTTACAAGACACTGGTTAGGCCCCATCTGGAGTACTGCGTGCAGTATTGGAGGCCACACCTTCACAAGGACATTAACCAAATTGAGGCAGTCCAGAGAAGGGCAACCAAAATGTTGCAGGGACTGCATCAGAAGTCATATGAGGACAGATAAACAGAGCTCAATATGTATACCCTTGAGCAAAGGCGGGAGAGAGGTGATATGATCGAGGCATTCAAACACCTTAAGGGCATAAACAAGGTGAAAGAGTCTAACATGTTTAAATATAAGAAAAATAGCAGGACAAGTGGACACAGCATGAGATTAGAAAGGGGGCGATTAAGGGGAATGTGAGGAAATTCTTTTCACAGAAGGGTGGTGGATGCATGGAATGGCCTACCTCAAGAAGTGGTGGCTATGAATACAGTGCAGGGCTTCAAACAGGCATGGGATAGGCATAACGGAGCAATACAAATGAGTATGAATAGATAGGCCACTGACAGAGCAAAGGCCGATGGCACATTTATAAGGTAGAAAAATAAATGGGCAGACTGGATAGGCCTTGCGGTCCTTATCTGCCATCAACTTCTATGTTTCTATCCCACTCTCTTTTCTCTGCCAGCTGGTTAACCTCTCTTTCCCTCCAAAGCACACCCATATACTGCCTGTAATTATAGCTCTGTTCACCTCTAAGCCCCCCTGCATTATATATACTCACGCCTACTGCTTAGGATACCTCTTTCTCTATCGCAGAATGATGTCTTTACTCCTTATCCTCTCCATTACCCCTCCCCTCAGTGTTCTTCCCTCCTGTTCTATGCCTGTAAAACACCTCACCACCACCACCTCTGCCCCATTTATACCTCCTACTGTGCTCACTCCTACCTCTGTAACCACGTCTTTCCCACCTCACCCCCTCACTTGTTCCTAGCCACCCAACCCCAGAAACCATGGCCAACCCTATGCTCTATAGTCGGGAATTTCTGCGTTTTATCTGCTCCCTCCCTATCAACAAACTACCCCATCGTACTGGCCATACACTGCGTAATTACAAACTGACTCTCAAAAGTGCCCTGTCCAGGGCCTTCATCATCTTACTGCTATTGCTGGTCAACATACACCCCAGTCCTGGACCTTGCCTTTCAACTAAACCAAAAGGGCTACGACTGGCTATGCAGCCTCCAAAAAAATCTCACCCCTCGTCAAGCATGGGTCTGCCTCCACTCCACTGATGCACTCGCAGTGTTTGAAACATGGCTCTCCCCAAAAATCCCTGACTGCTGTTTTCATACCCGGCTACACACTATTCAGATCAGATAGACTGAATAGACGGGGTGGTGGTTGTGCGCGGTACCTTCGGGATCACCTACAAGGTGTCCAAATTCCTGCACTAAACCCTGTTGCAGGTGCCCAATCCCTCACCCTTAGTATACCAGTTGGAAAATCAGGTAAATCTCTCTACCTGATGTCAGTCTACATACCCCCCCCCACCACCAAAAGGAGGCTTCCCTCCATTCTGAACCTCATTGCACAACTTCCAAAAAAGACGGAGGTCATTGCCCTAGGAGGCTTCAACACAAACTGGCTCGTCTCCCACACATCCCCTATCAGGGATGCAGCCACTGCCCCAAATCTCTCACAAATGGTCCTTAGCCCCACTCGATTAAACCGCCACAGGGGCACTAGTTCCCTTATTTATCTCATCCTTACAAACCACCCTGAGCACCTCCACGACATCCAGGTCCTCCCTGACGCACTCAAAGATCACTCCCCTGTCACCTGCCGTTGGTCAAATAGTTGGAAGCCCCCCACAGGATCTCCCTGCATCGCCAGCTAAAGAAGGGGTCACTGACACATCTTCAAAACCATCTTCTCAACCTAGACTGGTCCCCTCTTGACTACCAGACGTCAGCGGACACTGCCCTGTCCTTCTTCATCAACTCCTACCAAGCTGCCTGTGACATCTTTGCCCCCTTCATCAAGCAACTAGAAAAAACAAAATCCTCCCCTTGGGTAAATCGCTCCTTACTCGACTAAATGAAGATTCAAGATAACCTTTGGTACCATGCCATCGAGTCTGGTCGCCCCTCTGACAGTCAACTGTACCGTGCTGCCCGAAACTCATCCACCTGGGCAATCCATAAGGCTAAGGCAGCCTACTATCAATCCAACCTCACTGCCACCTGGGGCGATGGGAAGAGGTTCTGGGACAATATGGAAGAACTAATTGGAAAGTCTCCCTCCCCTCCTTCTTCCATGATTACCGTTGACAGTGTCACCACCCAGGACCCTGACAAGCTAGCTAATGCCTTAATTGTCTCCTTCTCAGACCTCAGCTCTATCCTCCCACCTGACTTCTTTAACGCCCCCTCTGGACACTCTCCACCACCCCCCAGTGCTCCACCTTTTTATTTCAAAACAGTCTCCCCGAGTGTTGCTTGATCATATCTCGCCAAGTTCCTAGGAAAGTCAGGGATTTATTTAACTCTAAAAATTAACGTTTTGCTCATAAAAGTGCTAAATCCTTGTGGAAATGCATAGCTCTTGCCTCACTGTGTTTAACAAGCACAGCACTTCTAGAAAATCTATATAAATACTTTCTGTACAGTTAGTATAGTCCCAAGGAAAAAAACTGCTAATCAATTATTTAAAACCCAGAAAGTCAAGACATAGTGGTGATTCACTGGATGCCAAGCTGCTCTCCTTGACCCTTGATGCAGTCCTTACCACCCTAACAAAAATACTGAACATGTCCCTATGCCTTGGACAGTTCCCTACCTTATGGAAAAAAGCGATCATCCTCCGGTTCACACAAAATGGTGACCGCATCTCCCCAGTAACTATAGGCCCATCACAATACTCCCCCCTCTCAAAGCCCTGAGAAAATAGATGCAGATCAGCTTATAGAATATTTTGATACACACCGCCTACTGTGCAGTCAACAGCATGGTTTCCAAAAAGGGCTCAATACCACCACTGCCCTGCTTGAATTTACCTCCTTCCTCCGTGAAGCACTCGACCAGGCAGACCTGGCTGGATCTGTCTACATTGATCTGTCCAAGGCCTTCGACACCATAAACCACAGCCTGCTAGTAAACACCATCCTGTCTGTTGGAGTCTCCCAGAAACTGCAGTCTGGTTCACCAGCTATCTCAATGGCCGTACCCAGCAGGTAAAAATAAACAGCACCCTCTCTGCCAGCCTCCCAGTCCGTTCGGGTGTCTCCCAAGGGTCCATCCTTGGTCCTCTTCTTTTCTCCCTATACTTAAACTCCCTCCCTTTAACCTCCACTGAGTGCCTGCTCCTTTACGCTGATGATGCTGTAATTTTCAGCCAGCACCCTGACCCTACCCAGCTTCAAAATTCCCTACAGGGCTCCTTCACTGCGATAGAATCATGGTTCACCTCCCACAAACTTGTCCTCAACTACAAAAAAACAAAGGTCATGCTATTCGCCCACCCTCAGCATAAAAACAGCATGACCAAACTATCCATATTTAACTCATAGGGTGCCATGTTGGAAGCAGTCTCCACTTTTAAATACCTAGGGGTCACTCTTGACTCTGCCCTCACTTTCCGTGAGCATATTGCATTGACCTGCTCTGCCATTAACACTAGAATTGGCCTCCTCTGCAAATATAGGCCCTATCTCCCCCTTTTGGCCCTTTGATTAGCCGCCATTAGCTACATCCTTCCCCTAGTAGACTATGGCATAATTATATATGGCACAGCCTCTGACACTGCCCTGTCTAGCATAAAACGCACTCTCAACAAAGCCTGTCGGCTGGCCACAGGCTGTGATCACCTTACACATACCTGTGACCTCTACCTACAGTCTTCCTGGCTAAATTTCCAGGGGTGATTTCTCTATCAGTCCTGCCTAATGGCCAAAAAAATGCAATTAGGGTTAGCTCCCCCGGGCTGTCTATCGCTCCTTCAAGAGTGTATGTTGATAAGGGCCACTAGAAGCTCTAGCACTACTACTTTTTGCATCCCCTTCACAAGGACCACTGCTAGCCAAAGATCCTTTTCCTACAGGGCCCCCCACTGGATGAACTCCGCCCGGATGCTGCCCTCAAAATCCCTAGGATAGAGCCTTTTAAGCCAGTGCTGCGCACCCATATCCTGTTAAACAGTAACTGTGACTGCTAATCTAAACTACTGTTTATTCAGTGTGACTACTATTTATAGCTTTGGTCTCTCTGTTACTATCAAAACTCTGTAAATAATATTGTAATAGATTGTTTTGCTCAACCGATGGTGCCCTGAATTTGTTTTAGCCCATGGTTGCCTCTGTACAGTATTTTTATTCTATGTATGTCCTAACTAATGTCATTGACGCGGAGCCTTTGTAAATGAGTCCCTGACTCAAAGGGCTGTAATTCCTAGACTGAATGCAAATAAATATAAATAAAATATCTATCTTTCTATCCTGCTCCCTCAATTCTGCTTCTGGCTTGATGGCCATTGAGCCATTGGCTTCAGCTAACGCTTTTGTTGCCCCAGTCCAGGCCACTGGCCCCTTGGTGTCCCTGTTGGTTGAGATATTTCTCAACCAAGTTGACCTGTTGTTGGGGGACAGTGGGGACGACTCTCTAACGAGGGCTTCAGTTCTTACGGCCCTCAATCAGGAAGGGCCAGATAGACAGGCCGACTCAGACAGATTAACCTGTCGGGGGTTCCATGGGGCCTGGCTCCGGCCAACCGCATGGTGCCTTACTCCATGTCTACTCCTTGCCGATGTGAACAGCATTAGTTGAGATCTCGATTGGGATTGCGCTTGAGATCCAGGGAGTCTCGGCATTCCCGCTGTCTGACGTCGGCCAAGAGGTGCCATTGGTGATCTTCATCATCCTAGTCTTTGACAGTGATAGGCTTCTCTGCAAATTAAGGCACCGTTACAAGG
This sequence comes from Neoceratodus forsteri, assembly GCA_016271365.2. NCBI lineage: Eukaryota > Metazoa > Chordata > Ceratodontiformes > Ceratodontidae > Neoceratodus > Neoceratodus forsteri. The sequence goes on from CM057452.1 coordinate 1,577,536,938, forward strand.
GGCTCGTCTGGCAGCAGTTGATCCTTGACCACGGCCAAGCTCCACCTCAGCCACTGGCGCTTCCTTGGTTTCTCTTTGCCACGACCCACCCTGGCTACCCAGGCCAAGCCAACTTCTCCTCTCCTCTCCTTCAGGTGGAGTTCCCATCTCCGCAGCTTCTGCGTGTTGCCCCATCCAAGGCTGCCAAGTCAGCTTCCAGCCTCTCTGGTTGGCTTTCTTTAAACATCACATATACAGATGAGCTGTGGGTTGTCCAGAGAGAGCCTAGGTCGAGGGTGGTGTTCAAGGAGTCCTCTGACTTGGAGGACTCTTCTGTGCACTCCCTCCGGACCCCGGCCTTTTACTGGGCGTCCTTTGAGAAGCTTAGTGTGGAGCATGGGACAGTCTCCTTTGGGGCATTGCTCCACTTGATCTCCAAGTCCATGGGGATTCTGTTGGAGCTGGTCCAGAACTAACCTGAGTAGTCCCTGACCGAAATCCTGGACAGGAATTACTCCCTGGGGGTTGCCTTCCTGGTGACAGAAACCATCCTTGGTCCCGCTGTCAAGCTGTGGCAACGTCCAGCCAGGACCTGGATCTTAAATCTTCAGATTTTTTCCCAAAACTCACACTTAGACTCATTCGAGTTCAGTCTTCACCTCATTCCCTCGCGGCTGCGATGGAAGACAAGTCCGTTCCCAGGTTCCATTGGTGCCCTTGTGGGCAGAAGATGTCACGCACTGACCCTCATGCCACGTGAGTTTACTGTCTCGGACATGATCGGCAGGCTTGCGATCTCTGTCTGTCCTCCTCTCCTTCGGTGCTCGAGGACCATGCTGCCCAATCTCAGCCAGGGCGACCGGAGAAACGGTACCCACTGGTAAAGTCGAAGGAGGCCCGTTGGGTGGTGTCTGTGGCGTGGGCTCCGAAGAGCAACTTGAACAGCTGGAACAGCTCACGGCCCTTGAGGAGGAGGCAGCCCAGACCGCGGCATCCTCCTCCTCAGCATTGGCCTTTATTCTGCTCCAATTGGGCTGTTTCTACACGGCTTCCTTTTGTGAGCTCTGCCAGTCCCTGTCGACTAAAGGAGAGGGTCCTTCTAGGTCTCATACCTCTTGGTCCAAGAGGAAGGATCCAAAGAAAGGTAAGTCCCAGCATCGACATTCGTGGAAGTGGGAGAGATCTTGCTGCCTGGATCGTCGCCTCTCGGCTTTGGTCGAGGTTACGGCCCGGACTGCTGGTTTCACGGAGTCCCCATCAGACCAGCCATCCGAGACTCCGGTCGACGAGGCCGAGATTTTTCTCAAGCCCACCGACTGGATGTCAACTGAGGAGGCTGACAAAACTCTCTTTCTCGGACACCGGTGCTCCCAGTGCCCTCTGAGAACTTGCCTCAGCTTGCTGAGCTGACACCCCAGTCAAGGGCCCTGAACTGGAGGAGCACCGGGTTTCCCCCACTCCTTCTTTGGCCCGGCACCGTCGACGGTCGAGGTATTGGTCCTCTTCTGTTTCGGGCAAGTCCGGCCAACGTTGGCGGTCCTGGTCCTGACACCACGGAAAGCGCTATGAGGACCTCATGTGGCAGCAACTTTTTTTGGCCAGCAGCAAGCTGGCACCGGCTTTCACACCGGCAGTTAAGTGGCTGTTGTCTGAACCTCTGGTTCCTCGGTCGAGGATCCAATTTCGGCATCGGCTATTCCTCCCATTGTGGTGGAACCACCACCTCCACAGCTGAAGATTGGGGCGCTGACCAAGGATTCTCAGTCAGCTCAAGGTTTACCCCATCAATTGTCTGTCAGTCTCACCCCCGTTCATCCTCAGCATGTGGAGAGTGGCTCAGGTAGTCAGCAGCTGTCCGCGGACTCTTCAGAGTCCGAGAACTCCTCATTGCATTCCCGTCCAGTCAACCTGGAATCCTCTGGGGGTTGTCTGTGGACGAGAGCCCCACCTCGTTCCTGGGTATTCTTTGACTCATCTCGCAGTTCACCGGGATGCCACTCGAACCCATGCAAAAATGGGATAGATATCCCCTTATGGAGATTCTGGACAAAGAGGATTCCCCCATGGAGGCCTTACCTGTGGCCGAGGCCATTGTGGGTCCGGCTCTAGAGCTCTGACAGCACCCAGCCTCCTGTCTTGCACCTTCTGCTAGGATGGCCTGCAAGTATGCGGTCCCTACCGGCTCCCTCTCTTTCATCTCTGAGCACCCCTCGGCTGAGGGACTGGTGGCCAATAGTGTTTTCAGACACTCAGGCAACACTAGGGATCTGAACAAGCCCCCAGATAAGGAGTCCAAAAAGCTGGACTATTCTGGGAGGAAAGTGTACACTGCCGCCTCTTTGGGCCTTCTCCAGGCTAGCTCGGCCGTTCTCATGGCACATTTCTCTCACGCCCTGTTGGGCTCCCTGGATGAGGTGTTCCCTCTTCTTCCAGCCGACCTTCAGACCATGGTCAAGCAGATTCGGGACCAGAGAAGGGCAGTGGCTAAACAACAAATCCAGATGGCTCTGGACATTAGAGACTCTTGTGCCTGGTCAGTTGCAGCCGCAGTGGCCATACGTCACAGGGCTTGGTTGAGGGTCTCGACCTTTATGGCAGATACCTAACACAAGCTAGCAGATGTCTCTTTCTAGGCACAGACCTGTTCGGGCCCAGGGTGGAGGGTCACCTCCAGTGCATTGAGAAGTCTAATGCCACTCGGTTGCATCTGCTCAGAGGGACAAAGGTCGCCAACAACAGCAGTGTAAGCCCTTCGTCCCTCCACTCCTTCGGCAAGCTCTACCCAGCAGTACCAGCAGCAGGGCCAGCAGGCGTATGCTTGGCACCCTAAAGCCAAGTCCAGTGCTTCCTCGGTCAGGATGCCCGGGGGGAGGGCCCTGGCATCTCTTCAGCCAGTCTCTTCTCCTCCAAGCCTGCCTAGTGATGGGTTGCGGGGTGCCACCCCCAACCCCGTCTCGCCTCCCCTGGGTCCCCTCGTGGGGGCCGGCTCAGCCACTTCCTTTCCGCCTGGTCCGCTATCACCACGGACCACTGGGTGCTGAAGGTGGTCGGCAGGGGCCTGCCTCTGGAATTCAAGCAGGTCCCTCCCTTTCGAGCCCGTGCCCCGGGGGGGGCCACCGGATCCATAGCCTCTCTGTCGGCTCTCTGAGATGACACAGTTCTGCTCCTCCTTGCCCAGGGTTTGTGTCCGGGTACTTCCTGGTTCCAAAACGGACTCTGGCTGTCGCCCCATTCTCGAGCTGCACGACCTGAACAAGTTCCTAAGGCCACGAACCTTCTGGATAGTGTCTCTGGCTCAGATCATACCACCCGTGGAACAGGGCATGTGGTTCTGCTCCCTGGACCTTCAGGACACGTTCTTTCACATCCTAATCTGTCTTTCTCATCAGCTGTTCCTCCGCTTTTGAGCAGGGGGAACCCTCTACCAGTTCTGGGCCGTACCCTTCGACCTTTCTTCAGCTCCCAGGGTCTTCACCAAATGCATGGCAGTGGTGGCAGCATTCCTGCAGTGCCGCAGAATCCGGGTCTACCCTTACCTGGATGATTGGCTGATAGCAGCCCCCTCCAGGTTGGAGGCAGAGTGGTCCAGAGATCTGGCCCTCCGAGTTTGCTCTCAACGGGCCTTCTCATCAGTGAGGCCAAGTCGGAACTCGTGCCTTCGCAGGTGATTCAGTTCAATGGGGTGGAGCGCGACTCTCTCCGAGCCAGAGCCCAGCTCCCGGCAGACAGGGCTGAGGTCCTTTCCTCCTTTGCCCAATCATTTCAGGTTGGGCAGTTGTGCCCTGCCTGGGACTTCCTGCACCTTCTGGGTCTTGTGGCAGCCTGCACCAGCATGGTCTGTTGGGCCCGCTGGCATATGCTCCCCCTGCAGTGGTGTCTGGCCGCCAGTGGTCTCAGCATTCTGGTCTCCTAGACAAGCCAGTCTCCGTGACCCAGGAGTTGTGGGACAGTCTGAATTGGTGGCTCTTCCCAGCTCATCTGCAGGAGGGAATCCCATTTGTCCGGCCCGAGCCTACGATCATCTTGACGACCGACGCCTCTCTGATGGGTTGGGGTGCCCATCTGGGGGAGCACAGAGCCCATGGACTCTGGTCCCCTCAGGAGTCCCAATGCCAAATCAACCTGTTGGAGCTCCAAGCAGTGCAGCTAGCCCTGACTGCCTTCGCTCTGCTCCTTCGGGATCAGGTGGTTCAGGTCCAGATGGACATCACCACAACCATATACTCTCAACCGACAGGGAGGGATGCACTCCTTGCCTCTGTGCAAGGAGGCTCTTCGCATTTGGTCCCTCATGCTCAGCCTGGAGGCGGATCTCCTAGCCATTCATGTGGCAGGAGCCTCGAACAGTCTGGCCAATGCCCTCTGCTGGCTAGGCAGTGCATCTCACGAGTGGTCTGTCATGCCGGAGGTAGTACAAGATCTGTTCTCCCTCTGGGCCACACCTCAGGTGGACATGTTCGCCTCCAGGTAGAACGCCAAGCTGAGGCTGTATCATGCCTGCCCCCCTCAGCAGGGCTCACTGCAGGGGGATGCCTTCTCAAGGCCTTGGACCCCAGGCTTATCTTGCGCCTTCCCTCGATCCACAAGGTGCTTCTCAAGGTGAGGAGAGACAAGGCACAGGTGATCTTGGTAGCCCCAGACTGGCCCCGCCAGTACTGGTATCCAGCTCTCCTCAGCCTCAGCCCCAGGCTCCCGAGGCGGCTTCCAGCCCGCCTGGACCTGCTTTCCATCAACAGGGGGAAGGTACTCCATCTGGACCTTCAATCCCTGCACCTGACGGCCTGGTTCCTGAGCGACTAGAGTTCCAAGCCTTGGGTCTTTCTGACGAGGTCCTCAACGTCATTGAGGCGTCCCGTAGGGAGTAGACCAGAAAATGTTATGCCTTTAAATGGAAGAGATTCTCTATTTGGTGTCTGGGCAAGGGGTTGGACCCCTCATCCTGCCCGTTTCGCTAGCATTTTGGACTACCTGTGGTCCTTTCTCAGCAAGGGCTTCGGTCGACGACCCTTAAGGTGCACCTGGCAGCCATCTCTGCTTACCTGGCATCGGGCCGGGCAAGCAGTCGCTGTCTAGGAGAAAGTGGTCTGGTGCTTTTTCGTGGGCCTAGATCACATATCCCTCCAGTGCGTGAACCTCCCCTTGGGAGTTTCTGCTGGTATTGGCTAAGTTCATGGACAAGCCATTTGAACCGATGCACAGGTGTGAGATCTCTCACCTGTCGTGGAAGACCGCCTTCTTCGTGGCTATCATGTCAGCCAGAAGGATTGGGGAGCTCCAGGCGCTTTCCATCAAATCTCCCTACCTGGTCTTCCACAAGGACAAGGTTGTCCTGCGCCCCCACCTGAAATTTCTCCCAAAGGTGGTGTCAGAGTTTCACCTGAATCAGGTAATGTCTCTGCCGGTGACAGTGTTCTACCCGAATCACACCTCGGAGGCCGGGTACAAGCTCCATACTTTGGACCTGAGAAGAGCGCTCACCTACTATAAAGAGCATTTGGCAGAAGTTCAGGGAGAGGTTCGCCAGCTGTTGGTCACCTACGCTGAAGCCGCACCTGGCAGACCTGCAGCCAAGCGGACGACTGGCAGGTGGATCACTTCCTGCATTGATCTCTGCTATAGGTTGGGGGGCAAGGAGCCTATCAGAGGGATAAGAGCTCATTCTACCAGCCATACCGCTGCACCAGTGGCTGCTTCTAGGGACGTCCCTGTCCAGGAAATCTGCAAGGCTGCTACCTGGAAGTCGGCACACACCTTCATTTCCTATTACCACATCGACCTTGAGTCACGCCAGGATGCTGGTTTTGGGGCCTCAGTTTTCCAGTTCCTGTTCCCTAAGTAGGGGTGTGTGCGCCTTGTCTCCCTTCTCCCAGAGAACTGCTAGGAGTCTGCCAGACAGTGTGGATCGAACAACATATCCACGTCCCTATAAATACAGGTTACTTACCTGTAACAGTAGTTCTAGGAATGGTATATGTTGTTTATCCACACGGACCCACCCGACCTCCCCGGCTTTGGCGCGCGACCTGGCTTCCAGTGGGCTAGATCTGGTGTCATGGGGCAGAGCCAAGGGTTTTACCTCCCGGGTGGGTGGGAGGAACCAGCTTGAAGACCTTCCGGCCCATCTTAAAGCGGCAAGGTACCTGCCAGACAGTGTGGATGAACAACATATACCACTCCTAGAACTCCTGTTACAGGTGAGTAACCTGTATGTTTTTTAACACAGCTGCTGTTTCTATGCCTCTCCCAACAGCCCCTTCTGCCCCCCCCAACTCCTTCCTGGAATTGCCGGGCATACCTCATGCTCGCCCAGGAGCAATGCCTGGCGGAGAGTCGTGGCGCCATCCTGCTGCCGGGATTTTTCTCCCTTTTTTCACACCTTGCAGCCTGCACGTGCAATGGGTGCAGCAGCTGTCTCCACCTCCATGGAGGTAACCAAGCACCCTGGGCGTGGGTGAGCCCCACTAGCTGTGCCATTCACAGCACAGACCTCCCCACCCGAGGAAGGACAGCTGTGATGCTCAATCCTTGCCTCCCCAGTGACCCAAGTCCATTCCTGAACCCAGGTGCGCCAGCACGGTGCGAGGTGTGGCATCCAGCGCCCTAACCCTCAGCGCCACCGGGCCAGAGGAATGTTATAAACTTTGACTCTAAACAGAGGAAACCCACCAGAGGTGAAAGCATCTGTGAGACCTAGGTCGCGTGATCTGCCTCTTGACATTGATCAGAATTTGTGCTATACATTTATCATGGCAGAGTTTGGACAAAACCATGGTATGGTCAAAATGACAAAATCATGAAAATCATAGTAACAAGTCATGAAATGCCTTGTGTGCATTGTGGAAATTACCTCTGTATTGGCATGTATGTTATACAAGCACCTCAGCAAAAATTGAAATGTTCTTAAAAAAAATAAAATATGAAATTGTTAGGTAGACTCAGTGAAAGGATTCCCTGGGTTGCACCTGGAAACACACCACAGCTCACTGTGCCTCTCCCAGTTACCAATTTTTTTTTCTTTCTTCAATTTAGTCTTTTTGCCCCAACAGTCAGCCACCGATCATCCACCGGTCATGGTGCATCCCAGCTTCCACCTCTCCTGTTCCGTGCTCTTCCTCCGAGACCCCTGACTTACTTCTCAGAGGGTGGGGTCGTGGCACTGGCCCTAATGCTGCAAAACTAGTGACTGACTGGGGGAGCCGGCAGGAGAGGCTGATCGAAGCCAGATGCTGGCTTCACAGAGGTGGCCAACAGTGGGATTTTCTTCCCCATATTTTGTGTGAGGGCTGGGACGTGCAATGATGTCCTGCATCAGCCCCGCCCCTGACAACTGTTGTGCATCAGTAGCTGCGGTACCCCCAGCCTCCGCCAGGGGTCAGTCAAGCACCGGACGAGGTCCCAAACCTCCCCCCATAGAAGGAGAATAGTTCTTAGGACGCTCCATCCTTCTCCTCAAGGCTGGCCCTCCGGCGACCCGAGTCCGTTCCCGAACCCTGGTCGCTGGCGTCGCAAGCGGAAATCGACAGCCAGCCGACAGGCCAGCCTGGTTACCAATCTTTAAATAAATAAGGAGGCTGCATATTATTGTATTGCAGTCTTTGATATTGGAGCTTGCATATAAGCCCCAGAATCCCACACTGAAATTGATTGAAGACCAAGTGAATCACTGTGGTGGGGCACAAAATTATGGGTCTGTCATTTGCAAGGGAAATGGGGAAAAAACATGGATTTGTCATGGTAAATCCCAAAGATAAAGGGGTGCAGGGACATGCTGGGTGCTTAGTGGGCAGGTACACTGAAGGTTTCCCAACACTACAATGAAATGTATGCTGGTAAAAGGTGAGGGACTGCCAGCGGTGTAGTGTGAAAAACTAGTTACAAAGTGGGCAGGTACACAGCAGGCTCCCTAGCAGCACCGCAGTCTGAAGATCTCTGCTTAGTCACAGACTAGGTATAGTGTGGACAGGTACAGTGCAGGCTTCTTCACACTTTGCTGGATTCAGTGCTGATGAAAGGTCAGGGACTGACAGTACTGGAGACTGCAGCTTTCTGTTTCGCTACATGACCAGGTACAGAGCAATAAATGCATAGAAACACAAACAGTGCCGGCAGAAAAAGACCATTGGTCCATCCAGTCTACCTAGTTTTACCCTACTCTACCCCTTGACCTATTGTCCAGACGGTGTTTTCACCTTCCACTCCGCACCCACACCTTGCCTTACAGCTACCTCCCTCCGCGTAACTACTAAGCCCTTTACTCTGGCCCAGCCATGCTTGAACCCATTAGTGGTTTTTGCTCTCATCACCTCTGCTGGTAGGCTGTTCCATGGCTCAACCACTCTTTCATTAAAGTAAATCTTTCTCACATCCCTCAAGTCAACCCCGCTTACATTCATGTCCCCTTCTTTTGGACCCGCCATTCCTTCTAAATATTTCCCGCAGTGTATTTCACTTTGATACTGCTTACTAGCCAGCATGGGCAGGTATAGGGTCAACTGCAGAAGCTCAGGGGCAATTTGCGTTGTTCACTGGCCTGGTAAATTAATGTGAAACTTGGTCCCTGGAGCAGCAGTTTTTGTCGCACTAAATCTGAGCTCAGTAAAATAAAACTGCTACTCTGCCAGCACATTTCTTAATGAACTGACCTGCAGAGTACACACACGTGACAGTATCGACTTCTGAGGAGTGTCTAAGATACACAATGGATCCACATTGCAGTCACAAAGATTTAGTGTGACCTGACTAATAGTTTGCATAATGATTAGAACATTGCCCCAGCCCTACCCCATACAGTACATAAGCAGTAAGACAGAGTGCATGGTGGTTATTAAAGGTTAATGCACACTCAGTTGCATAGTGAAGCACCTTGCGCCTTCAGCACATGCAAGCGCACTAACCCCAACAACCAACATCTCAGTGTCTCACTGTATATATTTTTATCTGTACAGTTACAGTTACTGTGTCTCTTATGGTTATAAGAGTGCATTCTCGAATTCTTTGGGTGAGAGAACTGCGAACCGAAGCAGAGCTGTTCTGGCACACAAAGGACTTGAGAGAAAACTCTTGTAACCATAAGATATGTGGTAACTACATATAAACATGTTATAAATCACATTGAAAATTGCTGTTTTTAAAAAATGGAACTTGTACTCCAAAGCAAATGTTTTACTTTGTGGAAAGTAATAAAAAGCCCTGTGAGTGGAAGTGGGCTACACTAACTGAGCTTAAAACTTAAGAATTTTAGAACTATGTGCATAAGAAGACACCCTGTTGTGGTTGTAAGAGTACCTGGAATGTTTAGAAATGAACCGTTCTGATTCGCTAAGAATGATGTCATGAGTTATAGGACTTAAACAGTGGGTCCCCATGTAAAAATATTACAGCAAAATTAAAAAGGGGAATAAAGAAAAATTAATTGAATAAAAATGTACATTACGCAGTACAAATAAATAAAGTAAAAACAAATAGTCCCTGTAAGTTTCTGCCACTTTGGGGCACTGTTGTTGTTTTGAGGAAGTCTATGTCAGTCTGTTCTGCCCTGCTTCATAATGCGGAGTTACGATAACCAAGCCCATCCAGAAAGGTGTTAAATTTGTGAGCTTTCTTAGAATAAAACGTTTGGGGCAGTGCTGGGGAATAGGTTGGCTAATGCCCTGAACAGTAAACACACCTCTATGAAGAAAACTGTTGCCCACACACAATTAACTACAACCCACTAATAAAAATTGCACTCTACATACGGAGCTAGATGAAGCTTCAGTTGTAAGCACTTTGACCAGTTTAGAGCCCAGAAAAAAATATTCTTCTGAGATTCCTTCTGTGAAACTATCAAGAATGTATTCAAGACAATGCTTTCAGTTAAAAAGCTACACATTTACTTCCTTGCTTTGGTGTAAAACAAGCTTTAACTGCCAAAAAAAACAACTGTACTTCATACATTAATGGCAGAAAGTTGTAGACAAGCCTGTGCACAAATGTGGGGATTACTTAATGTGCAATCCTTCAACTGGTCAAACATGAAAGTGCAAAGGCAAAATGCATGTGCAGAAGAAATCTAGCTACAGTGCTGGGAGCAGGCCTCTCACAACCATGTTAGTCCTGGCGCTTCAGACCGCTCCTCCTTCCTTGGGTGGGGGAGTGGGTGCCATTAATGTATGACGTACAGTTGTCCCTTCTGGCAGTTGAGTTCTTCTTTTGCACCAAGGCAAGGAAGTAAATATGTAGCTTTTTAACTGAACGCATTGTCTTGAATACATTCTTGATAGTTTCACAGAAGGAATCTCGGAAGAATATTTTTTTCTGGGCTCTAAACTGATCAAAGTGCTTACAACTGAAGCTTAATCTAGCTCCATATTTTTTTTTATTTATTGAAATCTTGGATACACCTGTGAGCGGATGCTCGTTGAGAGGTTCCATGTGATGTACATAAACAACGATGTAAGGAATTCAGGACAGTATACAGATAAAACATTGAGACTACAGTAAACAGATGATGACAATATTAATGTAAGGGTACATAAATCCAAGCCAAACCAGTAACTGCGGCGATGTGAAAAGTAAGCCTGCATCAGAAGGAGAAGTAGGGGAAAAGGGGAAGAAGGGGTGGGTAGACAGGACAGTGTGGACAGGGGGTAGGCTGGGATAAAGGGGTTGGAGATGAAGCTAAGTGCCGCGGTTTGCCTATCCCGGGGATAGGGGCTGGGAAGTGCTGGGGTCAGTCAGTGGGTGCGAAGGATGACTCAGCAGTGGCACCTGCAGGTACTCATATGAAAAAGGTGTTGGCACAGTTTACGTTTGAAGGGTCCAGGTGTAGCAGTGCCAGAGATATCCGGTGGTAGTACATTTGTCCAGAGTGGTGCCCGGTACACAAAGGTATGTTGTGCCATGGATGTGTGGCATCTGGGTACATATAATGTTTGCATGGAGGAGCTCCTGGTTTTCCTGGTATTTAGCGGAAGGGACAGGAGGTTCTGCACTCCAGGAGGAAGACGGTTTAGCGCAACCTTTTTGGCGAGAAGGCAGGCTTGATATCTTATTCTGTCGTTCAGCTGGAGCCAGCCATATGTAAAGTGATTTTTTTTTTTTTTAACCGCGTCTTATTTAATTATGTGCATGGAGCAATTTTATTCATGGAAGGAGTTATAATAGCCAATACATTTAATAATTTAATCTATAAATAAATAGTTGTTTGCCAACTTTCTTAATTCATTTGGCGCTCCAGGTACAGCATAATGCAGCTGTTCACTACAAGCAAAGGAGAGAGAGGATCCAGCCAGGAAGAGATTTCAGTTGAATGAAGGTTGTGGCGAGAGAAAGAGAGAGCAAGCAATGCTGCTTGAGCGTAATACATAAATTGTTTTTTGCCAGCTTCTTTTTTTTTTTTTGTTATGGGTTATGTCTTAACTTGCAGATTTATGCAGTTGTTTGCTGTGAGCGTGCAAAAGAGATCAGATCTAGGGACACAAGTCTGCTAGGTGGAAGATGGGGAGACAGCGGGCGAGCACAACACAACTTGCCTACTGCTGTGGTTATCAGTAGCGAGAGTGTGTGTTGATGATGGGTAGTGGTGCTAGGAGAAGATAACGTTTGAAATAAAAAAAAAAAATTCTAATGGAGATGGCTTGACAAGTGGGAGCATTGAGTTAGGCGGGCAGGCAGTTAAAGGATATTGACAAATCATCTTGGGGGGTTGTTGAGAAGCTCTGTGGTGTTAAGTCAGTGGTGGGCAACCTGAAATTGCCCAAGGGCCGCATGTGCGGGCCACACGCATAACTTTAATGCAGGATTAACTTGGCTCTTATACCATTCCGACTTTTCCGAAGTGAGCTCTACTTTGCACCTGTTTGCACCTAATTACCACTCCGTGAATACCACTCAGCAACACGGAAATCATCCCATCCAACTGTGACCTCTCTAATGAAAGTGCAGTGCAAAATTACTGGAAAAAAAAAGTCAGGATGAGCTCCACAAAACAAGTTGATACAGAGCTGCAGCATCTATGGACTTGGTGAGGTAGCCGCTAGGATTGGGGGAAGAAGTGAGAGTGAATATCTCTGAATGTGGTCAGGTAGCAGCTAGGATTGGGGGAAGAAGTGACAGTAATAGAACAAAAGCGGAACACGGAAAGGATTTAAAGACACAGAGAGCATTTTTGCAAAAAAAAATTTTCATTACCAGAAATGCTTTTGAGCCAGAGGCCGCAGGATGCCCACCACTGTGTTAAGTAGATATGGGGTATGGCAGCAAATTTAAGGAACTCATCAGGGATTGGAGGCCTACTCTACAAAATGTGACAGAATAAGTGAAAAAAATGGTGATTAGATGGGTAAAAATGTTTTTACATGTTGGGTGTGTTTTAGATTGTCTGTGATGTGTATTTTTTTAATGTGTTAAAATGTGTATTTTAAAGTTACTGCATTTCAGGGGTGTTAAGAATCTTAACCTTACAAACATGGCTGACAGAAATGTTTTTCAAAAATTTTTTGGCAGGCATGGCTATCTGAGTGCACTGGGTTCTGGTTGCTAGAAGGGTTCCCAGTCTGGTGGTTGTCACCCATAAGTTACTGGGTTCCGAATTCTCTTGGCTAAGCAAGCTGCAGCATATTCCCTACCCTTTTTATGGTTGCTTGCATGCATATGCAAGAAACATAGCGCCACCATGCGAGTTTCCGTAGGTGTGCCTCCCCCAGTTCCAATGCCCTGCTCCCTTTTGCAGGTGCAGCTGCACTACGCCAATGAATGTCCAATCTGTCTGACACCTGTTCAGAATGCAGTGGTGTACAGTTGAAAGGGAAAAACCGCTGCAATCAGCGGTTGTAACGTGTAGGTAATTTGCATACTGGCATCAGCAGGTAATTTACATACTGCCGTCAGCAGTATGCAAAGTGCCTACAGCAGCACTGCACCCTGAACAGCTGTCATAGACAGCTTCCTTTGTGTCTATTCTTCCCCCTCCACAAACACTCAAGTAGCACGCTGGGAGCCCACCCAGCATGCTCATCTGCAGCTCCGCGCACACAGTATGGCTGACAGGGTGCCCACTTCCCATCGGCTCTGCGTCCTCTCCCCGAGTTCTAGGTGCCATGCTGGGAGCCACCCAGCATGGCATAAGTGAGAATGATGGCACGGGGTGCCTAGTCCCCGCCGGCTCAATTAACCCCCAAAAGAAACAGACTCCAGTTGCCACGCTGGGAGCCCACCCCAGCATGGCACACGCCTGTACGGGCCGATGGGGTGCCTAACTCCCGGCCAGCTCCACTGAACCCTCCCAAAAAATTTCCAGCTGCCATGCTGGGAGCCCACCCCAGCGTGGCACAAGTCCCGCCATGTTCCTAAAAGAAAACAAAACACCTGAAAAGAAAAACGGTCCCTCATTGATTGTCTTGCCCCAACCCACACCCACCCTCTGCGCATCCACCTCCCCACACCCCCACCTCACCCCGTACTTACCTCCAGAGGCCGATGCGACAATCTTCGGTGGACCAGGAACACGTTTGCACTCTTCAAAGCCGACCACGAACTGAAGAAATGCCGTTAAGCTGTATAATGGAATAAATAGGGTTTTTTCAACTTTGATGAATATCTCTGGCATTTTTTGGAATTTTGGCACCAGATTTTCAACATGGGTTTTTGGGACCCTTCCTCATGAATTCTGGCATTGTCATGGCATTAATTGGCCCCGAAAGGTAATTTCGCGGTCACTGCACGGAACCACCTTTTGGGACTGATTTACGAAACGACAGTGTCACAGTTCATGAGGTACAGTAGGCCCCCAGAAACCCTATGTTGAAAATTTGGTGAATAAATTCCCAAAAATGACTGATTTAGGAGCGTGTGTTGCACAGTTCCTACGCACGCTCGTAAGTTTGCGAATTTTAAATATTTTCACTCCAGATTTTCAACATTGCCATTTTACCACACCTCCTGTCAGCATGGCTCAGTTGGTAGCACATCTGCCTCTGGACCAGAAGGTCATGGGTTCTCGTCCCACACCAGGATTGGACTTGCACCTAAAAATCGCTGGCATCCGAGTGCAGTATTGGGGGGGTACTGTACTGCTGGGGTGTGCCGTCTTTCGGATGAGACGTTAAACCGAGGTCCCTTCTGCCCATTCTGGTGTTGTCCTGGTGGGTGTCCAGGTGGAAGTAAAAGAACCCAGGGCACTCTTCGCAAAGAGTAGGGAACATTCCCGGTGTCCCAGCCAACATTTCCCTTCCCATAAACTGGTTCATGCAATTATCCAGGCTGTGTGTGGATGATGATGTGCGATATGGCTGCCACCACACATTCAGTCACTTCACTACCAGTCTAGCATTGCTTGTAAAGTGCTTTGGATGTATGAAAAGCACTATATAAATGCTGATTCTTCTTCTTCTTCTTCTCTTATGAGTAGTACAACTGTCATTTTCACATCTCCTAAAATGTGTTTCCGCACATGTAGCGCATAATGGCGCAGTCAGTGTGCGAAATCAGTGTTCGGGACAGATTAAGAAAATCACAGTGACACTGTTCATGAGCAGAGGTCTTAAAATGGCTGTGTTAAAATTTGGTGACAAAAGTCCATAAAATGACTGTGTTACGAGCGAGCATTGTGCAGTTTCCATGCACCCTCATAAGTTCTTTAATTTGTAATATTTTCATTCCAGATTTTCACCACTGGCATTTTTCCACACTTCCTTATGAACAGTACAGCTGTCATTTTTCACACCATGGCCGAAATGTGTTTTCGCACTTCCAACGCAGAAATGCGTGGTCGTTGTGGGAAATCACTGTTTGGGACAGATTAAGAAAATCACAGTGACACTGTTCATGAGCGGAGGTCCCAAAATGCCTGTGTTGACAATCTGCTGTAAAAAAAAAAAAAAAAAAAATCCCCAAACTAATTACATTACGGGTGTGCGTTGCGCAGTTTCTACGTACACTCGTGACTTCACCAGTTTTTTAAATATTTTCACTGCAGATTTTAAACATTGCCATTTTTTACACCTCCCTATGAACAGTACAGCTGTCATTTTTCACATCCTGTTTGAAATGTGTTTTCGCACCTGAGGTGCCAAATGACGTTGAGCAAAATCAGCTTTCAGCTAACAAACTGATATTGCCACCGTTCATGAGGTGGGGGTCACAAAAAAAATGTTGAAAATTGAGTGAAAATACCAACGAACGCATTAGGAGAACGCACTGAGGCATTAGGGTTTCCGACCATAACGCCCCACCCTGTAGAGACTGACAGGCATTAGGGGTGTGACTTGTGATTGTCGCCTGTAATGCTCATACCATTTCACCCCCGTCCACACCCTGCAGCCAAAGAGAGGCATCAAGGCATGCCTTGGACTCTTCAGCCCCAAAATTCACCCCATTCTCCTATACTGCACCCATCTCATCGTATTTCCTGATGGAATGGGGTGAACATAAGGGCCAAAGACCCCGAGGCACACCGTGACACTTGCCTATGTCTGCAGGGTAGGGACAAGGGTGTGGTGAAATGGTGTGGCCGTTATGCCTGACGACCTGGACTTCCGGTTCCAGTTGCCTAGGAGATGGAAACCTAAGCTGAGAGCTCCCGACAAAATCTACAACAATCCATCGGAATCCAGCTCACAATCGCTGACACCCCGCTGTGAAATTGATAAACCATCTAATTCAACATGTCACCAAAACTCAAGCATAAAGATGGAGCGAACAAATTGCACCCAAAGCTGAAATTTCCTCCTCAAGGTTCACCTCAGCAGGCCGCATTGCAGGCTCAGATAACAGATCTGATTAACCAGACTCCCACAGTATCTCACAGTACAGACGACGGGTTCACTATCACTTCAAAAACCCTGTGTGCAGTACTTGACAACAAATAAGTGAAACACTTACCAGGTTAGAACAGAGAGCCGGGGAAGACAGAAAATGTATTTCGGACCTAACCGCACGCACAGACCACCTAGAGGAGACCATGACGGAATACACCAACATCTCTGATATGCACAACACGTCTTTAAAGATCTCTACCACAGAGAAATCGCACTCCAACAACAACTAGAAGATTTGGAAAATCGCAATCGGCGAAACAACCTCCGATTACATGGTCTCCCTGAAGGTACAGAATCGGGCCCCATGATACAATACATGGAGGGCTTCTTAAAGGAGATTTTAAACTTGGATGGGAGCTGAGACCTTGGTATTATCTACGCCCGCAGATCTTTGGTGGCCAAACCGAAGGTTCCTAAAGCCCGACCCAGATCCATAATCATGGCATTCGTTGATTATAGGATCAAAGAAGAGGGTCTTTGCTCCACCTGGTCTAAAAAACAGGGTCTCTTCAGTGATGTCCGCCTATTTTTTGAGCAAGACTATGCCCCTCAAACTCAGGCTCGCAGACAAAAAGCATATTCCATAGTTAAAATCATAAGACAGGCTGGGTAC
Organism: Neoceratodus forsteri; assembly: GCA_016271365.2. Taxonomy (NCBI): domain Eukaryota; kingdom Metazoa; phylum Chordata; order Ceratodontiformes; family Ceratodontidae; genus Neoceratodus; species Neoceratodus forsteri. Next base: position 1,577,553,327 of record CM057452.1, read on the forward strand.
ACTGCTCAGCTCAAATACCCAGCAAGAATAAAAGTTAACACGCCAGACGGTTGGCAGAGATTTCAAGAGCTACCTGAAGCAATCAGTTGGGTAAAAACGCTAGGAATAGCAGTTCCTGAAGAGGGCGCTGATGTTCCACGCAGAGCTTATTTGAAAAAGTCAAGTATAGGGAACCAGAAATACGAAGATCTCGAGAGCAGGGGAGTCCATATCAGTGTGGGACAGTGTGCACAAAAGATCAGACCCCCAGGACAACAATCCCTTCACAGCTCTACCTCCAGATCTGACTTCTGAAGAGGCATCATCTTCGAATGGTTGAGTACGCCGAGAGGCAGAATCCGGGTTTTTATGTTGTTTTCTTTCCTCATCACCCCATGATAGAGCGGTTCATTGGGAGAAGGGGAAATGGGCCAAGTTTTAAATGTCCCTCGTTGGTCCAGTCTGGGGAAGGGGGGGGGAGGAGAAGCTCAGGCTAAGCTCCTCACGGAACATATTTTTCTATCTACAAGCACGTTAGCTGCCTCCTCAAGTATCTCAGATGTTACTGCTGACTGGACTTTGTATAATTCCGAGACTGAGATCATTATAACTGCCTACCCCTATCATTGGCTCATGGGGAACATATCAGTTCAGTGCAGACTTCCTTGTTCTTCTATGTTCACTAAGGGAGCACAAAGACAGATACAAGAGGGAAAAAGAAGGGAAAAAATTAACTCTGACAATAAACGTTTATTTAACAGAGTAGGCTCCGATGGGTTGTTTAAATGGTGGGGGGCTCACCTCAATCCTTGGGGTGGGCATGAGGCACCAATTATGCCTGGGGTAACCCGTCCTAGTGGTACCACTGCCGAGTCCGAGGATACTGAGGCCTCCCTTACCCCTGCGGCTCCTTGTGGGTCCTCTCTGGCGAGCACACACATATAAAGATCTGACTGGAGGGTGGGGTGGCTCCGGGAGAGGACTGCTGTCATTTGAGATGAGAATCTGTAAGGTCTGAGGGGCTGACTCTTTGTCAGGCTCATATGTTTTGGCGCATAACTTTATCTTAGGAGGGATTCATGAAGGTGTGCTGTAGGGCGCCCCAAAACATTGCTTGTCAATTTTTACTAAAAATAAACAAAGCCTGAGAGAGCAGTCCCCCTGGGTGGTTGGCCACCTTCTGGTCAGGAAGTCCGGGCTGAGTTAAGGTCGGACACTGGGTGTGTTCTCGGGAGGGGGGGGTGCGGCTGGGGGATAGGTGGGGTGGGTTATGGGCCTTCCCTTGGGCGAACGCCGGTGGGCCGCCCCGATGATGGAGACGGGTGCTCACTCGGTCTAACAGACTGCTATTCACCTTTCAAGAGAACGTTTGGGAAAGTATATTGGTTGCCTGGGACCGCCTGGCCCCATTGGGGGGCTCCGTCCTCGTTGGGGGTTGCTAAGGTTCCTGATTCCCATATATCACCAAAACAATATTTTTGTGTTTTAACTAAATCAAAGAGTCTGACCTATGCGGTGAACTGACTGACAGTCTCTTAGGCAATCAGACTCAGCCCAGCTGGGAAATACCACAATTTTAACTGTGGATCTACCTGGCAGGGGGGGTTAGATATTTAGTTTCCTACCGCACCTCGTAGAAGTTTCCAGAGGTGTGGATTAGGGTATAAATACACCTTGAAGTTATACAAATGTTTTTCTGGCCACTTAAGTGGCAGTTTGTATATAGTTTTGTTCAGTTTATAATATGTGAAGTATTTGTCCGACTGTTGAAGTTACTCTCACAGGCATGCAGAGATGTTAAGAAGATTTGGTTTGGACGTAATATGACACTATGGCTGATTTAAAAATAGTCTCATGGAACATCAGGGGTATAAATAGTCCTGTTAAGGGGGCAAGAATTATCCAAGAATTACAGCGGCAACATGCCACTGTAGCATTTTTGCAAGAGACTCATTTGAGTGTGACGGAGCACAAAAAGCTGCGCAAGAGATGGGTGGGGGAGGTATATGCTGCTGAATACTCACAGCAGACCAATCGTAGGGGAACTGCTATCTTGGTCAGAAGAGATGTCCCCCTCAAGATCTCGTAAACAGACCTAGATCCGGAGGGTAGATACAGTATGTGAGATTAACAGGAGAATATAGAGGCCAGAAATGTGTTTTTTTGAATCTATGTGCTCCAAATGAGGAACAAGAAAGGATACCTTTTTTAACTAAAGTACTTTCGGATTCCATCCTAGATCCCAACAGTCTGATTTTCATGGGGGGGATTTCAATTTGGTAATAGATCTGGGCCAAGATAGGATGGGCTCTAAATCCATGGGTCCAGCCAAGACTAGTAGAGTGCTCTCCAGATTATGTACAGAATTATCATTAGTGGATGCCTGGAGATTTATCTGCCCTAAAGAGAGAGATTACACGGTTTAGTCCCCTAAATATAAGATGAATTCCAGAATAGATTATTTTTTGATATCATCCAATGCTCTACATTATCTCATAGGAGCAAACATCGGTAACATATCCCTATCGGACCATGCATCTGTGTCCTTAGAGATGACTTTGGCTCCTAAATCTCCAGAATCTGTTTGGTGTCTTAATGTTAGTTTGCTGAATCATAAAGAGTTTAAACAATTAGTTAATGATTCTATTAAACAATTCCTAGAATTTAACTCAGCGGAGAACACGGAGGCAGGAGTCAGATGGGATGCCCTCAAATGTTACTTAAGGGGAATTATAATTCAGTATGCATCCAGATATAAGAAGGAAAGAATTAAAGAACGTCTCGACCTAGAAAGAGAGATCGCCCAACTAGAGGCTTCCCACAAGAGGTCATTAAACCCACGTACTAAAACAGAGTTAGACAGGGCTAAAGCCAAACTAAATAAAATTTTGGACTTGCATGTCAACTCCGGTACGTGAAACAGAAATATTATGTACAGGGCAATAGAGCTGGGAAATTACTGACTTGGCAGCTTCGCAAAGAGAGAGCTTCCAGGGCGGTACCCAAGCTTCGATCTGAGGGAGACGGCCAAACACTTTCGTCCCCCTCTCTCATCACTGCCCAATTTCAAAAATACTGCACTTCTCTGTATCAGGCAGCGAGGGACCCAAGACATGGGGGGGAAAAAATTACTGCTTACTTAGATAGTCTTCAGCTTCCTACACTAATGGAAGAGCAGAAAATGGGACTAGAGGCATATATCTCTCCTACAGAAATAAAACAAAAAATTAAACAGTTAAAGAATGGTAAAGCCCCTGGGCTGGATGGATACGTGGCAGAATTTTACAAGGAGTTTCAGGGTCCCCTGTTGCAGGTACTTTCAGATACCTACAGTGGAGTGCTAGGAGGGGAGGGAGCTGTTCCTAGGTCGTGGAATCAAGCCCAAATCTCTGTTATTCTTAAGCCCGGTAAAGACCCGGAAGACTGCAGGTCCTACCGTCCCATCTCCCTGCTCCCAGTAGACTCAAAAATCTTTACAGGGATTACAGCTGACCGGCTACAGTTGGTAGTTCGATCACTAGTCCATAAAGACCAAACGGGTTTCATTTCAGGTCACTACCTACAGGATAACATTAGGCGCCTGCTGAACATAATCTCAGCTCAAAAGAACAATAAAAACGTACAACTCGCAATAAGTATGGATGCCAAAAAGGCCTTTGACAGGGTAGATTGGGTGTTTTTGGGGGAGACCTTGAAAAGATTTGGAATAGGGGATAAATTCCTACATGTCATTAGAGCTTTATATAATATCCCAGAAGCCAGAATAAAGGTTAATGGACATCTCTCGCAGAGGATTTCCCTTATACGGGGAACCAGGCAGGGTTGCCCCCTTTCTCCCCTCCTTTTTTGCTTTATCCCTTGAGCTACTCGCGATAGATGTTAGATCAAACTCTCAAATCCAGGGAGTGGAGGTGGAGAGGCATACCCAAAAAATAGCCTTATATGCAGACGATTCCCTTTTCTTTATCTCTCACCCTGAAACATCTGTCCCGGAACTCCTTAAGACTCTGGAGAAATATGGTGCTCTGGCCGGCTATAAAATGAACCTTACAAAATCAGAAACCCTTGTCTTGAGTGGGTGTCCCTCCAGTGCATATAAAAGGACCTTTCACTTTGCTTGGGCCAAGAAAAATACGACCAGATACCTTGGTATCAATATTTCTATAGACCTGTCCCATCTTTACAAAAATAACTATCTGAGACTTTTTCAAAATCTCCAGGCAGACATGGCTAGATGGCAGCTGCTCCCCCTAACACTATATGGAAGATCACAAGTACTCAAAATGAACGCTCTACCAAGGCTTCTTTTTCTTTTTCAGACCCTTCCCATGCAACCTCCTAGGGATTTTTGGACGATCCTGCAGAAGGCAACCCAAAGATTCCTTTGGAATAATAAACGTCACAGATTAGCCAGGAATATCCTCTAAGCACCCCGGGACAAGGGCAGTATAGCCCTTCCACATTTTTATTTTTATTTCATGGCTGCCCGTGGGGCACAAATGTGCACATGGGCTAAACGCAGGGAAGATTCAGGCTGGTACTCTCTGGAAGAGGCCTCTCTCAAGGATTGGGCACTTTAGTCCCTACCTGCCAATAATTTACCAGTAGCCATATCAAGATCGGTAAAGAACCCTTGGGTCAGTCACTCCTTATTGGTTCTCAAAAAGCTCACGCACACTCCGGAGGGCCCTGGTCCCCTTTCTTTGATTAGATTCGAGCCATCTTTTATCCCGCCATGGTCAGATTCCGAATACCATTTTTGGGCTGTGCAACGCCTCGCAACATTTGCACAATCTATTAGCAGTGGTAATTGCTTATCGTTTGCACAGCTGAAAGACAATTTCCAGCTTCGTTGGGAGGACCACTTTAGATATCTTCAAATTCATCACTACATTCTTTCTGCCAACAGACTTCAAATGATAAGTAGGAACAAAACACAACTAGAAGAGTATTTTTATTTTTTCACCACGATCAGGGATGGTCTCCGCCCTCTCTCTCAACTTTACAAAATATTGGTTAACCTTAACAAAACAGGTTTGGACCAAGTCAAACAAAAATGGGAGGAAGAACTGTCTATTTCAATACCTCCCTTAATATGGGAAAAAAGATTGAGTAGAGGTTGGCAGGTGGTATCCAGTTCCCCAATTTGGCGAGAATTCAATTGGAAGATATTTTTAAGATATTTTCTTACTCCTACTACAGTGAAGCATTTTGATCCCCGTCAGTTGGATCATTGTTGGAGGGGCTGTCAGACCAAAGGGTCTCAGACACATATATTCTGGCAGTGTCCAGTTTTACTCCCATTCTGGACAGAAGTGCATGCATATATACAAAATATAACTGGTCTACAAATCCCGTTCACAGGATCAGAATTGATCTTGGGCCTTCCGACCTTGCTGTCTGGATCTAGACAGTCCACTAAATTGGCACACATGATGAGGGTGGTGGCATTGAAGTGTATTACATCAAAGTGGTTATCCATACTCTCCACCCCCCACCCCCCACCCCCACAGTAGAGGAGTGGAGGGCCAGAATGACTCAATTAGAATCTATGGAGCAAATCACCCACACTTTGAGGTTACAGAATGAGAATTTTACCACTACCTGGTCACCTTGGCACCAGTACTTCTAGCAGGAAATGGGTACCCTGTAAAGAAACCTAAGAGTACTAAACCAAGTTAGATGACTCAGTAGTAGCAGTTAAGATTTCCCTGCAATGCCTGAGTTTATTTTATTTTATTCTATTTAGTTGAAGTCGGACACACTTGTTACCAGTGTTATTCTTGTTTGTCATTTTACTAAGCAATTAAGCCGATGGAACAGTGGTTAGGCAACAATACAGCAGGAAGATTATAGCTTTTGAAGTCTGAATCCGCAGCTACTAATTATAGTATTATTATTTAAGACTTAGTCATGTTGACTAATTAGATAAAAAGGATGGAATTGTAACATTTTGAACTGATGTTAACATTATCTAATACATAATAAACTTGAAGTTTAAAAAAAAAAAATTAAAAATGCCTGACGACCCAAAGGCACAGCCCAATGCCTGTCAGTGTCTGCAGGGTGGTGGTGGGGTTGGCTTCAGTTCAGTACTTCACTGCCATTCGTATTGTGCAGCTCTGTTACTCCTACACTACCAATGCCAGTGCCAGCAAGCAAACATTCGGCATTGACAAATGCTTGTTATAAATATTGCCATCACAAGACCAGCCCTTGTTCGCACAAGCCAACTCTTGTTTATTTTTTTAAGGAGGGCTGGACACCCAGGCATAGTTTATTGCTCAACCCCCTTTTAAGTATGCATGTATTTATTTCTCTTTTTCTTCCTAGGTCACGGAATCTACCTAAGCTTGTATTCAGAGACGCCAATTTTTAATGTTCCAGAACCTGATGGCACATACACTCCACCTGCCTTAGCAGGATTTTATATGTTTTGGACAATGATCATTTTACTACAGGTAAATTCAGTCTTTCTAGCAAAGCAAGACAAAAAAAAAGACGCCTAAGAAGCCACTGATAACTGATAAACTGTTCCGCGTTTAAAGATAATATAATATAATTATTATTTTACAGGTTCTGATCCCTATTTCGCTTTATGTTTCAATTGAACTTGTCAAACTGGGCCAGATATTTTTCCTTCAGAATGACATTGACTTATACAATGATAAAACAGATTCCACCATTCAGTGCCGGGCACTGAATATCACGGAAGACCTGGGACAGATCCAGTATATCTTCTCGGACAAGACAGGAACACTTACTGAGAACAAAATGGTTTTTCGGCGGTGCAGCATAGCAGGACATGAATACTCCCATGAAGAAAATGGTATGTAGCATGCTAATGCACTAGGGCATAGACTCTGTATAGCAGATCTGCAAAGAACTTGAAGTCACGGCATTGGCGCTTGGGTTGGTCCATAGTTTATGGACCTCGGTTGTAAATAGATGTTCCCCAGTCTCTCATTACTTCTGTATGGAGCTTCTGTTTATAAAACGATTCCTTTACTCTGCAGTGACTCCCAGTTCAGAGGGGACACAGTTAGGCCCAGTGGTTACAGTGCAGTTGCAAACCCGAAGACCCAGGTTTGAATCCAGCAATTTCAATGTACTCACTGTGTGACCCTGAGCAAGTTTCTGCAGTCTGTAGCTCTGCGTTTGAAAATATCTGTGCACCAAAACATGGCAGCAGTATGTTCTCCCTTTCTGGCTTGTAAAGCACATTGGAGTACAGTTTGTGTGCAAGGCACTACATAAAACTAAATTACTTTCCTACTGGGAGGCGGAAACTGAAACAGTGAGGTTGTTTGCCTGACTGGTCTCTTGACAGTGCCAACCCCAAATCTGCAGCAAATCTTGCATTTGGTTGTAGGAGGAGCTGCAAGATGATTGAAAGGTGTCCATGTAGTTGAATGGTTGTTACCACGGTTTGAAAATGGGTGGATGCAGTTCCATAAAATTTCTGAGTATGTTTCTAGTTCAAACCAAGGTTTGCCAGTAAGATTTTGGCATGGATCCATTAAGGATGGCTGAGTAGTGAACAGTTTTGTTTTCAGGTCCAAAACCGTCATTACCACAGTTGCTCCAAAATGGTTGAGTGGGTTATTTTAAATGTCCAAGATCTACTTTTTATGTAAGAAAAGAAAAAATGTTTTTGATGAAACACCATGTACCTTATAAACCATGCAGCAGCCATTAGAAGAGTTGAGAGAGGTTAAGTCAGAATATTAGAGATTCCAACTCAATGTCACCAAGTAATGGGGGATCACTCTGATACGCTGGCATCCCTGTTTCTGTTCCCAAGCTCGGGATGTCTTCCGCACCACAGGCTGGCAGGCGGTATCATAGGGCATCCACCAGTGTACACACTTCTCCTGAGGGAGGCTTACAGCGTACCTTTTCAAAGGAAGCTTCTAGTGCTGACATGGCGGTGATGCCCATGGATAACATGCTGGAAATTCATATCTGGCCCACAGTCCACCATTTGTGCACCAATGGCATAGTATGCAAGAGGGAGGGCTTTCATCCATTATCGCTCAAAATTCCTTTCCTCGCCCTTCTGCCAGTACACACACCCTCAGTGATAGTCCATTCTACAGTAAGACTCCACCAGCAGGAATGATGGTAGAGGGACACAGCGATTTTCTTTGCAGGCGTGGAGGCTTACACAAGGAAGATAAAAATCCATTCATATGGAAAGAACAGTTACTCCCCCTTGGCAGATGAAGGTTAGAGATTCCTGTATGCTCAGCTGCATTGTGAGGCACGAGGCGGTGGTGGTAGTAGAAGCAGTAGTAGTAGACTTTATTGATATAGCGCCCAGTTCCAGGGGCTCTGAGCGCCGAACAAAAATTCCAAACTTTACAGAATAAAAATAAAACATTCAAAATATACAGCCATCATAAAGTAACATTGTAAATAAATATATAAAAAACTAATAATACAGTCCTGATCAGTAGGTGAATTTCCAGCTTAAAGATTATACGGTGCCAAAATGTCTCCTGAAAGAGGAAGGGTTTCGGGCCCCTTTTAAAAGCCTCCAATGAGGGTGACTCTGAAAGCTGAGTACCTTCAGTCACCTGGAGGTGCTTTTCAGGAATAGTAACCCACACCCTGAAGTGTCTTATTGCACTTGTAAAATGGGTCCACCGTAACAAATACATTTAGTAGAGAGGTTACTATTCCTGAACTGCAGTGCTTTGGAACCTTCATCACCAATCAGGAAGCAGGATTTTCCCTACCCATTTTATAATGCTTACTAGAAAAAGAGTAGCTCCGAAGCCTTTAACTCATGAGTTGATGGCATGTAGGGTTGAGAGACAGGTGAGTGCTCATAAATCCTATCTACCATTTCTCTTACATGCATGTCTTTTGCTTTCATGAAAGCCACAACTAGGAAAAAATCCAGATAAGTATAGCATAAACCAAAAAAATGAATGGAGCCACACATGAGGCCAAACACAAATGTTGCAATAAAAAAACATTTATTTAAAGAGAGATATACATATACACACATACATACCCACACGCACACAAAAAAAACAAGAGTATGCTTATATTGGGGGGGGGCACAACAACGGAGGGAAGACTGCCTCTGTGTTTTACCATTGTGGACTTCGACGGGGGGCTCGAAATGGTCCTAATAGGGGGCCTACATAAATACTAAGAGCAGTTCGGTTACTCCAATTACAGAGGTGCAGTCAGCACTAAGAGCGCATGGCAGTTTTAGTCGAGTTAGGTAAACGGCTCAGCTTGCTGTGTTTAGTTAATGCTTATGACAGTATGCGCCAGTTAACATCCAGTATTTAATCTGACATTGATTTAGAGGACACACATGTAGCACAGACCCAGCATACTGTCTATCAAGCCGTGTGTTTCGCCGTTGATAATTTGACTTTCTAGGAGCATGTGCATTATTTATTTAAAGTAAAAAATACAGGCAGGACGAGAATGATGCTGAATTTTTCTAATGTTATATGAAAGAGAATTCCTAGCACTGCTGTTCAGGTTACTCACCCGTCTAAAAACTACCTTAAAAATACCTTTATAATTAGGCGCAGGTACCATAGGGCTAGAACCTTCTGGCAAATGAGATCCGGCACTAGTATGTCTTCTGTTGTAGTGCAGTTTAATTGCACTGCCAAGCGGTTCATGCTCTTTTATTTTGTAACGCCTCATCTTAGACCAGACTTAGTTATGAATAGCAAGTAGTACTGTTAGACAGTACCTTTACCTGGGTGTGAAAGTCGAACTGGTTATACATTAGAATGAGTAAATAATAGATAAAAAGGTGATGTCATCAAGTCTATGTTCTTGGAACGGATTTGTTTTTGTTATGACCATGAGTATTTAGTATGCACAGTTCTGCAGTATGGTTTTTGTTATAACTGTAAGTATTTAGTATATACAGTTCAGTAGAATGTTATTTGTTTGCAGCAAAGAGGCTGGAATCATACCAGGAAGTTGACTCCGAGGATGAAGATTTGCCTAGTGCTCTGTCTGCAACGTTTAGCATCAGATCTCGAGTAAGGACAACCAGCGGCAGGTCACTGAGCAGACCATCAAGCAGCAGGTCTTTAAATCAGTTGCCCAGTATGGGTCCATCTGGAGGAGAGGGGGACATGGAGGGAGGGGTGCCACCTCCTTTGCATATGGCATTCAGTAGTCGTATGGTAAGTATGGATATCTCTTCCATCTCTTAAGCTCCAGTCTTTGGGCAGTTACCACTAGCTCGGAAGTGTAGTGATACAGTGAAAGTAGATGTTCCATGTGAGACCACTAGAATCATTCACTGAACAAGCTTTATTTTTTCTGACACTCAGGAGTCCCATTTACACAGTGGTCAGCCTAAGAATGAATGCATGACAACTTTAAAAACAATGATATTTCTTAATATCAGCATTAGACTCGCTTGATAATGAAATATGTTTTCATAACCAAAGTAGATATAGTTTATAGATATTAAAATACACTAGCTTGTGGGGCCACAAAGGTTCCTTTATCAGATGCCTTGGCACCCTGAATAGATGAAATAGATTTTTTTTTCATTTTTTTTTAATTTGTTGCTCCTTACGTGGGCTCCATGGGGCTGTGACCCCCCCCCCCCCGGAGAGGGTACATCCTTCAGCCCGACCCCAGCTCATCTGCCCCCTCAAGGTTCCCCCGTAGATTCCCCCTCTTTGGCAGGGCCAGGTAGAGGGGTGCCGGCAGTCCCCTGCCACTCAGTATGACAAATCTGGTGGCGGGGGACAGATTTCGCCGGAGTGGTCAGGCCATCATGGGTGCATGGAGCCCTGGCCATTTTCTGTTTTCTCCCTCCCCTCCAATGTAACCACGTCAGACTCTGAGCCTCCTGACCCATACTTCCCTCCAGCCATCGCTAGAGGGCAGTCAGCGGGCTGGACGACTAGGCCCCTTTTCCCCTGGAGAGAGGAGAGCAGTCCTCCAGACGCTCAATCCTCGTTTCCCCTGCCGACCCCTAGCAGCCCAGGCTCGTTTCTGAACATGGGTCACCGGCGTGGCACGAAGTGTGGTGTCCAGTGCCTCAACCTTCAGTGCCACTGGGCCGGCCAGATGAAATAGATTTTTAAGTTGATTTCCATTGTTCAACCTTGCAGGGCACCTGAAAAAGGTACCTATGGGTCTCCAAAAGCTTACATTTTATCACCTCTTTGTACAATATGTCTGTATGTTTGCTCAGTAAAAGCTATTACACTAACCACATAAGAATTCTGTAAAAGTAGTATGTAGTTAACTTCACAGAAATAATTGTAACTTAGTCCTTGTACAAAGTAGGTGATTTGATACCTTTCCTTGGGATAATGACATATTGCAGTGCACAAGTTCTTCGGACCTTACAATGCCCTTTTTCAGGCGATTGGATGGGCACTGCGAGGCCTGAAAGCTTGTGTAATGGGCTGGCCCATTGAAGCAGCAGTAGCGCTGCTGCTGGTGGTTCTGTATAAAAAGGGCACAACAAAAAGAGTGCCTGTCAAAAAGGCGGCAGACAAAAAGAATGAAAGCACCAAATGTTGCCACAAAGCCGACCCCTAAACAAGGGCACCACACAAAATCTCCTACTGTAATGTTGCGGGGGGGGTTGCCCCCCCAGCACCCCTGACATTAGTATAACAAACTCCACATTGGGGAGCAGGAGGCAGAGTGACACCCTCACCGCCCAATGCTCACAAGTCTTGTGCCCCCACTTCAGGTGTGCCCACATTCCGGCACCCTTGTTCCCATGCCCTATTGACAGGATACCCTGCTGATGATGCCAGTGACCAGGGGTTGGGAATGAGCCGGCATTGTTGGTGCAGCTGGGGAGAGGAGGATCGAATGGACTACAGGATGCATGCACCCCCGGAGCCGGGAAGGAGGCCAGCTCACTCCATTGCTGGCAGTGCAGTTAGGAATCGGCTGTTTGGGTGGGAGGATGTCACTTGGTGCCACACTCGGCATGGACACCCTATGGGTGAGGGAGAAATCTGGGAAACCCTGACAGATAATGGAGGAAATCTGACCTGCCACAGGCCTTGCACCAGTGACTTCGGCCCATCCTCCAACTGGATCTGTACCACGGCGTTGATGGGAGGGGGGGTCCATTGAACCCGCCTTGGGGGGCAAATCATGAGGGACTGGATTTAAAAGTAAGTCTGGGGAGAAACCAGGTGCCAGGGCTGGGCTGGCAGTTATGAAGAGTGCCCAGTCGGCAAGGGGCACATACAGGGAAGAATGAAAGCTTGTGTATTAAAAATGGCTTGATGGTCCAGTAAAAGGTATCCAGTGACATACTGTACATTGTCTGTTTATATGCAAGTACTTAAAACTCAGGTAGTCCGTGTTGGTGGCTTTTAATACTAGATGGCATTTTTGTACAGTATAAGGCAACTCTGAAGATAACTGCGTTTTGAATCCGTTGTCAAAGCACTGCAGTCTGTGTGTACAGTAACTTCATAGGACTCTTTTAGAACTTAGACCGGCTTTCATGTGGTATTTCCTGATAGAATGCTTTAAATATATAAATAAGCATTCTTTCTTATCATTTTGTTGAAATGCATTAATAGATTTCTTCCTGTTTGGAGAAAGTGTTTCGGTTCAGGGCCAAGAAACTTTCCAAAAATGCGTGTTTGATTGTCATCCTTCGAAATGAGTGAGAATTAGTAGGACTGATGAATCTTGCCTTTTTCATTGTATTCAGACTTAATCTGAAGACAGCAGCCATACTTCTCAACCTCTCACCATTCAAATGTGTAGCAATGGCCTTTCATACATAGAGGAAATGGCCAGATGACATGGCACACTTTTAGTTTAAGAACAGTGGGCACCATACATTAAAAGGTACGGAACATTCCTATCAGGTTAGTTAGAATTTTTAATAGTTTTATGTCCAGAAATAGCTCTAAAATGATGAGGAGCATCAGTAAATCTTCATGATCCAAGGTTACATTAGCAGGGTGGGTGGTAGGGAGTTCAGGAAAGAAATCAGGAAAGCATTTTTTCATGCAGAGTGATGGACAAATGGGCAGCCTGCCTAGCAATGTTGTTAAGGCTGCAACCACAAATGGTTTCAAAACACATTATAGAACAACTACAGGGAGAGCATCAGAAAGGTGTTTGTGGTTGTCACTTACTGGTTGAAGAAAATAGAGGGGAGTAGTAGTGCTGGGAACTAGAGTAAGATAGGCCTAAGGGGCAGATATGATGGACTTAAAGAATAACCGAAATTAAGATAAACGGGGCATGGCCTAGCAGCCAACTAAGATGGCCACTTAATCTACAGCTGAGATACTGCCCTAACCACTCCTCGCAAAATCACCACTAATTCCATCCATCGACCGGGTCTACCTGTCAATATTGGGAGCTGCTTACCAGATGTGCCCAACAGTACCAAGATCCGCTCTGACAGTGCAGTACATTTGCTGTTCTCCACCGTTATTCTGCCCAACTCTGTTAGCTAAGAAGCATAGGAATCCCCAGCTCTGGATTTCAATGGCCCCTGTTGACCTGGCAGCAGGAAGCCAGAAAGAAAAGACATGTTTGCACGTCTAATTTCATAAACCAGCAGTCTGGGAGGGGCAACCCAGCGCATTAATGCAGACATTGTCCGTGTTTTCCCAGCGGGTAAATGTTGCTGAGCAGTGCATCATGGACACTGAGGACTGCACCAACAGGCTGTGCCTACATCAGGGACCAAGACTGAGGTCTAAGAATGTTATGGGACCGGGGGAGAACATGGAAAATCATGGCTGGAGAAACTATCTCAGGCTTGTTGGCTTTCCGGAAGGGTGTAAGGGCCAAAATCTTTCTGAATTCCTGCAGTGAGCAATTCCTGAACTTCTAGGCCATAACTGGCACAGCCTGCTAAAAATTGATTGCTTACACTGCTCATTGGCACCCAAGCTGGCCCCCAGAGCCTGCCCTGTCCCACACTGGCAAGATTCCTCAGGTTCCAGGACAAAGAACTTATAGTGTGTCTGGTGAAGGAGAACGTGAACCTCTCTCGTGGCACAGCCGTTATATACCGTTATTTGAGGACTTTTCCTAGGCCTTGACAGATTGACACCGAGCCTTTACTACTGTCTGATGAGCCTGTTCTAACATGGGGCTCGGCTATTCTCTACATTATCCCTCCACATTGAGAATTGTAGTAAATGTGATCTCCAGATCTTTTGACTCTCCAGAGAGCACTGAACATTTTATCCAAATACACTTGCCTAAAACAGACCTATGAAAATATCACCCCTCACAGACTCTGAGGGGGAACATGGAGAACAGTTGCAGGGCATGGACACAATGCCAGAGCCTGAGATGCCCTGAGGTGGAAGGGACAGACCACCGCCCCCTCTGCCACTAAGCAATGACTATCAGTGGCAGCTTCTGCAAAAGTAAAATGCAAAAATCGGCCAAAGAAAGCTGCTGTAGGCCTTCAGGAGGACAGATCTCCTCAACTGCGCTTCAGAAGTAGAAACAGCGGTGCCGATTTGAAGGCCTCCTTGGCTCTGTGTCAGGTGCACTTAACAACTGGTATGCGGCCCTGTAACATCCAACCACAGAAGATGCCATACCATGCCTGCTCAGCCCCTCCAGAGCTCCGATAACTGTCCACTTACTGACTAAAGTCCTAGGTGGAGGCCACACATCGGCATGACTTTCTGCTAGCAACTCGATGAGTGTGGAGGAGCTGAAGGACAAGCCACAGGAGCCAAATCCATCAACCACCAAAACCACATGAACATTGGACTGCAATACAACTGTTGTTCTTCTCTAACACTGCTTTTATACCCTTTACTGGCTTTATCCCCGATTTGTGTAAGGTTTGCTTACAAAATTTGGACTTAGTCCCCTGACCCTATCAGAACCCCCAATCAATTAAGTCCTTTAGTTAATGAAAGGGTTAATCATAGGGGAAAGGAAAGGAGGGGAAGAGATGGTGCTGTAGTTCAATTAAAGGTCTGCAACAAAAAATGAAAATTAAAAAAATATGGGCAGACTAGGCGGGTCCGGCAGCCCTTGTCTGCCATCACATTCTGTGATCTTACTTTGAGAAGGCTCTTGCAGTAGGTAATAACCATTAGGCCTCCGCCCACTGGCATCAGGACCACACAGAAAACTTTAGCTAGCAGTGTCTGACAGGGGACCATCCACTGACTTCACGTGACCAACGTTATCGTGACCCTATATAGTTGGTGGTCCCCGGCCCACCCTCCAGTTCTTTCCCGCCATTGACCTGTGCATGTCGGACCTCATGGAGAGCACTGTTACAGTTCAGCTGCCATTTCGGATGAGTATACACCCAAGTTTCTTTTCCTTTTTTACCATTCTAGTAAGAATATTTTTTGTGCATGTCTTCGCCTTCCGAGCCACATAAGAATAAGCGCGATTCCTTCGGCACACAACTCTTGCACAAAGACGACCATTCCCTTGCCTCTTCTGCCTGGGCCCGGAACACCGGACAGAGGACTGTGAGGCCTGCCTGAGTTTCAATCCAGCCACACGGAAATGCAGGCAGAAAGCCCCAAGGCCCATGTTTTAAAACTAAAAATGGCATAGATGAAGGAGTTGCAGAAGCTGCCGAGTGCCTCTTCCTCCCAATCATTGGACTTGCACCGCCACAAGAAAAGGAAGGACAAAGAGAAGCACCGGGGCCAGCATAGGTCCCCTTCCCACCCGCGTATCCCTCCAGAGACCATGGACCATCATCGGCCTTCTTCCACCAGGAAAAACGCCACCTCAGACAAGCCTGCTTCTACCTCCCAGGAGCAGCCCATAGTCCCTCCACCGCCATTGGTCATGGTAGTGGCGGTCGCCTCAGCCAAGTCTGAGGCTTCTGCCACTCTTAGGCCCCTGAAAGCCAAGGGGCCTAAGTCTGCTGGCGGGGCTAAGTCACTTGTCAGAGCCTCCGATGAGCACCCAGCCCAGGCTGATAAGTCAGGCTCCAGTGAATGTCCAACCACGGCTGATAAACCAGATGTGGGATCTTCCGAAGCCCACTCAGCCCAGGAGCTTCCGTCGGGCTCTGACAAGAGGCCCGACATTAACTGTCAGCGCCCGCTGCGGCTTCAGCCACAGTCTACCTTGATGAGTTTGCCCCACCTGGGTACTTTTTCTTCTCTGGCCTCCCTTAGGCAACTGGAGCCGGAGTTAGAGAGCTATCAGCCTGATGATACCACTACCGGGTCACAACCAGGCCTCAGCATGAACCTCGCGACAGACCCTCTGGACACTTCACAACCGGCTTTCCCAGCAGGACCCTCTGTCCCCTGCCTCTACTGAAGGGTCGGTCTGGGCTAACACTTGGCTTACCCCCTAGCGATCCAATGCCTGACTCTGCCCTTGGGTTCTAACCCGCCTTTCAGGCCTCCCTGGGGTCCTCCTTCTGGCACTACGGCTTCCCCATTGGGGCCATCGCTGGATTTTACAGACGCACGGCTACCAGATGCCACACTATCCTAACCCTGGATACCTTCCATCGGGGTACCAGGTGCCAAGACTCCCTTCACCGGTGTATCCACCGCCAGGCAATGCTCCTTACTAACACACAGCGGGCTGCTTGCCGTCCGGGTACCAGATGTCAGGATACCCGATGCCGGACTATGGATCCGATTTTCAGCTGGTCTACCAGCCTCCACTGCCCCCACTCCCACCTTCTCGACCTCAGGTGGAACTCAGGGCAATTCTCCAGTCTTGGGCTGAAAATAAGTCGCAGTTGGTCTCTGAATTGGACAGTCACCATCCGGTAGTGGCCTCTCCCCCCCCCCGCGCACCTGGACCTGACACATCGATCTTCGCTGGTGGAGTCCCGTCCTTCCACATCAGGTCTAATGAAAGGCACGACTACCACAGCTGACAAGGGCAGGCCTCCTACCCCTCTTTAAGGAGGTTCCCCACCCCGGGGTTATGTCTCCAGTCCCGACTCTTTTGTCGGACTCAGACTCGGATTCTGACTCCTCTTCCTCAGCCTCTGGCTTCGAGACACCTCCACCAGACGAACCCAGGGCTAAGGAGTCCCCGAAGTCTCCTCTGGAGGATCCCTCCTCAAAAATATTGCAGAGGCCTATGAATGGAAGACCAATGATCAGGATCCCAAACATGTAAGGTTGGCCAAGCATTTGGACATGCCTGAACTATTATTCACAGTCCTCATGCCTCCCTGGTTTTAGCCTCATGAGGATCTAGCCTCTACCATTTGGTTAATGCCCTCATCCATTTCTGCCATGGCCAAGAAGGTGGACAGGACTTACCGTACACCAGAGGGGAAGCATCACCTTAGCGTCCACCCTAAAGTGGACTCGGTGGTCATTAATGTGGCACATGACGAATCTGCTATAAACCTAAGCATATGAGCACTTATCCTCCTGATATGGAGTCAAGGCAGCTGGATCAGTTTGGACGAAAGTTTAATTCATCCTCTAGTCTGGTTGTGCGCACCCTAAATTATGTGGCACACATGTTGGTGTACCAAAAATCCCTGTTTTGCAAATTGGAGCCTGTCATTAAGGCCATGCTGAATTCTGAAGTGAAGGAAACCCTCTCTGACACTATTAGGTCAGCTAAAGTCACCTGTCACCACTCTCTGACAGTGACTTATGACACTGTTGACTCCTCCACTAGAGACACAGCTACCGTCATCTGTCTGAGGAGGTATTCTTGGCTGAGATTTTCTGGGCTGGCACCTGATGTCCAGGCTGCCATCCAAGAGGCATCCTTTTGGGGTTCTGTCCTCTTCGGAGAAGATGCGCAAGATATTGACACAAACCTCCAGAATAGGGGGAAGGCACTACGCTAAGTGCAAACTATGTACTGCACTGGCTATAAGACAAAGCAGCCTTTTTATCGCCAACAGAGATGGCAGATGAAACAGCAGCAACAGGCCAGACTTCAGACCAAACATTGGGCCCCCTCAGTTGCGGCTACCCATGCAGCCAAGAACCAGAGGGCTTCAGGGGTGGCCCTCCTGAACCCTCCCTCCACCTCTTGACTTGCAGTCTGCCTCCTCCTCCTCCTCTTCAGTTGGAGGAACCGGTTGGCGGAAGATTCACTGGTCATCTGGCAGGGTGGGAGGCGATCACCACAGATTCGTGGGTCCTTCAACTAGTTTCTCAAGGCCACACATTAGAGTTTCTGGAGAGACCCCCAAACAACCCACCAGGTCCATCCCACTACCCAAAGGCGCACATTCCCCTTATCATTGAAGAGATAAAGGCTGTTCTGCAAAAAGCAGCCATAGAGCACATTCCTCTAAACCAGGCAGGAAGAGGGTACTACTTTCACTTCTTCCTGGTTCCCAAAAAGAATGGGAGGTTTGCATCCAGTTCTAGACCTCAGCACCTTAAATCTGTACAGAGTACAAAAGATTTCAAATGCTTGACCCTTCCAGGCCTGTTGCCCCTACTGCACAAGGGACAGTGACTCTGCGACCTGGACATGCAGGATGCTTACCTGCACATATCTGTTTTTCAGGCCCATCGCCCCTACCTCAGGTTCTCCTTTCAGGGGGAACATTACCAGTTCAAAGCCCTCCCTTTTGGCCTATCTACGGCACCCAGGGTTTTTACCAACTGCTTGGTGGTAGTGGCAGCTACCCATACCTCGATGATTGGCTGATCTCAGCTCTGTCGAAGTAAATGCTGGAGCTTTCCTTTTTGGCTACCCTGGACCTAGTTGGCCAAGTGGGGGTCATGGTGAGCTGTCTCAAGTCTCACCTTATCCCCTACCAGTGCCTGCAGTTCATTGGGGTGGTGCTGGATACGGCCTAAGGTCAGGCTTTCCTACCACTGGACAGGGCGAAAACCTTGAAACACCAGGTACTGCTGGTGGCTTCCAGTCATTGGGTTTTGGCCTGGTTAGTGCTACTCCTTCTTGGCCTAATGGCATCGGCCATTCCGACTGTTCTCCTGGCCAGCCTCCACATACGGATATCGCAGTGGACACTCAGGGTTCAGTGGGACCAGAGATTGGATGACCTGGACCACAAGATTATAGTCTCTAAATCGATGCGTCAGGATCTCCTTTGGTTGCAGGACATGTGCAGTCTCTGCAAAGGGGTCCCTTTTCAGTCACCTCCTCCCATCCAGTCCCAGACCACAGATGCTTCAGGGTTGGGTTTGGAAGCACATCTGGAGACCCACAGAACACAGGGGATGTGGTCTTAGTCAGACCTTTTGCTGCACATCCACATGTTGGAAATGTAGGCGTTACTGTATGCCCTTCAGGCCTTTCAGCACCTCCTACGTTCAGGTCCTCTGCTTGTCCAAATGGACAACATGTGCATGGTGTGGTACCTGAACAAACAAGGAGGCACTCGGTCATATCCCCTCTGCAGGGAAGTGATACCAGTTTGGAACTGAGCAATTCAGCATCAGATTTCCCTCACTGCAGTTCATATTCCCAGGTGTCCAGAATGTCCTAGCGGACAGTCTCAGCTGCACCCAGGCCAGGGCTCACAAGTGGGAGCCGAATCAAGCAGTGGTTGAAGAGATAGTCAACTTGTAGGGTTGCCCAGATCTCGATCTGTTAGCCTCCCCATACAACGCAAAGCTACCCAAGATTTGCTTGCTCATTCCAGGGCCTGGTGTTTTTTGGCGAGTGCACTATCTCTTTGCTGGACAAAACGGTTCGTATACGCCTTACCTTCCTTTCTGATTCTGCAGAAAATTCTGCTCAAGCTGCAGGCGAAAGGAGCTCATATGATCCTAGTTGCCCCACATTGGCCACACCAAATATGGTTCCAGCTTCTCCAGCGGCTGGCAGAACCACCGGTTCCCCTGCCCCTGTCAAAACTTTCTGACCCAGGTGGGGGGGCACGCTGTTTCACCCAGGACTGAAGTTCCCTTCACCTTCACGCATAGCACCTTCTGACATAGCCACTTCACGTTATGGGGTTTCCTCTAGTGTAGCCCAGGTCCTCGTGGAGGCCAGAAAGCCTTCCACGAGGACTACGTATGCTATGAAATGGAAAAGATTTTCCATCTGGGCCACCATGAAGGGTTGGGACCCCTTTTCGTGCCCTTTTCCTCAGGTCATGGAGTACCTGCTGCATCTCTCTGATCTAGGCCTGAGTTGCTCTTCTTTGAAGATCCACCTTTCAGCCACTTTTGCCTACCACATTCTGGTGGAGGGCAAAACTGTTGCTCAGTTGGAAGGTTCCAAAACTTTTCTAAAATAAATTCTCCACCTGAAACCCCCAGTGCGTAACCCTGTTCCACTGTGGGATTGAAATTTTATTTTAGAGAAGCTCACCTTGCCTCCTTTTAGAACCAGCACAAGTTGCAGCATGCTCTCTGTCTTGGAGCGCTTTTTAGTTGATGTCACTTCTGCCCGAAGGATTTCCGAGCTTCAGGCCCTGATTTGTAAGAAGTCTTATTTGATTTTTCAAATGGGGTTTCCTCTAGCGTAGCCCAGGTCCTCTGCATACACATCTTAAGTTTTTATCAAAAGTGGTGTCTGAGTTAACGTTGAGTCAGACCATTCAACTACCGGTGTATTACCCTGAGTATTCTATTCAGGGGGAGGATATTCTACACACTTTGGATGTTCACAGAATTTTGCATTACTGTATGAATCTGACGAAGTCAATCCGTCCAACGGATCAGCTTTTCATTTCCTTTATGCCCGAGAGAGAGGGTGCTGCTGTTTCTAAGCAGTGTTTGTCCAAATGGTTGGCAAACTGCATTTTGTTCTGTTGCCAGACGTACAACAAACCCTTGCTAGGGGAAGTGAAAGGGCATTCTACCAGAGGCATGGCTACATTTGCTGCTTGCTTCAAGAATGTGTCTGCTGCCGACATTTGTGCAGCAGCCACTCAGAGCTCCGTCCACACTTTCACGAAACACTGCAGTCTGGACATTGCCTCTAGGCACAGGGCTGGCTTTGGACTAGCTGTCCTTCAGGGCCTCCTTCCATAGTTTTCTGTGTCTGTGCAGATCTTTCCTGCCTACCGTGCTTCAGACTTGTCTGGTTTACACTGCTTGGGACTCAGTCCTAATGGTCATTACCTACTGCAAGAGCCCTCTTGATGTAAGATAGTACAGTTGCACAAGAACTTAATGTAACAGTAGATCTTTGAGAGAGTCTCTTGCAGTAGGTAACTTTCCCTCCCACTGTGGCAGGGGTGAATAGGGCCCTGTCCCAGTTGTGCTGGAGAAAGAATTTAGATGCATGGATCTGTTCTGTTCTCTCCTTTTCTCTCTCTTGTCTATCTGGTTGTGCAACCAGATTTCTCGTGAGACCTAGGACTTTATCACCCTGATGGTCTTGCAGTTCTCTGCCTCCTGCTATCTCTCTACCTTCTCTTGCTGTTCTGTCTTTTCTCCCCCTTGCATATCTGCTGGTATAAAAATATATGTGAATCATTATATGGAAATGTAACTGATAGTGAGATCCCTTTATTTAGAAATGTGTATAGTTTTACTATTGAAATGTATATAGTTATACTGTTGAAATGATTGCAAAAACCTGTTTGGAACTCAAGGGGTTAACCTGTTTGCAAACTCTCTGAGAAGCTGTAAGCTAGAGGTCAGTTCTGGGTCACAGTGTTTTTTTATGCTGCACTTGTTGAAACTTACAAGAGCACTGTGTGAGAAGCATGTAAGCATTAATCCCCTCTGAAGGTGGCATCTAATGGGGAGTTAATGCATGGTTGGAACCGTAGGCCCGAGGCCGAGTGCGTACAACGGTCCAACCATGCATTAATTCCCCATTAGATGCCACCTTCAGAGGGGATTAATGCGTTTGTAACATGGTCTGCACATGGGTTTGGATGTGACACGTGTTTTTAGTGCTGTAATAAATCACACAGTCACAGTATTGAAGTTATACAGTTCAGTTTGCTATTACTTTGCAACATTTCTGCAACGCTCTCTTACATACATATATGTTGTTTTTATACTATTGCACATTGGTACACTACTGTATTGCTTAACGATTGGTATACATTTTTTGAGGTTTCTGTCGTCTATTCATTTGTTATGCTTGTTAGGAGGACCCCGATTTCGTGCTTTTCCTGCTTCGCTATCAGCTTCTGTGTCTCATTTGCATACAGCTTTTAGCAGTCTGTACCTGTTTCTTAGATTGTTTACCTCGCGAGGTTGTCTTTGCGCTACTCACTTCATCAATGCACTCACATATCCCCAGTCTCTGTCCTGTTTTCTCTGACTATCGATTCTCATACATAACTTAAGTTTACTGTCCCATAGACAATAAAGCGTCTCCAAATTAAATATCCTTCCGGTTCCTCACTGTGTGCCTGTTTGTTCCTTGCATTGCATCCGAGCCTCACTGCATCTGTGACACGTTCCTGACAGGCACATCTACCCATTTCGTCGTCATTCCCACATTTGTCTTCTACCCATGCTTCTATTTCTTTCGTTCGAGATAAGGTTAACGTTCCTGAGCTTTTCTCCATTTCTACCTCTTTTTCTTTTCCTCCTACAACCTTTTTTTTTTTACTGTGCCTCTGTTACAGTTGTCCTACTGATCATCTAAACTACCTTCTTGCTCTTATTACACCTGATTTCTGCAGTTCTTTACCTCTCGTTTTATCCAACACTGCTCCGTTTTCGCCTGTGGCTGCTTGTTGTACTTCACAAGCAACACGGCATTATCGTGCCACAATGCCATGTTGCTCTTGTGCCACCTGATGCGTTTTGACCAGTTGCTTTCCTACTTTGACCTACTGTTCGTTTTGCCATGTTACAAGCTGTTTTAGTGAGCGGGGGTTGTAGAAGCTTATAAAAACAGAGCTGCAGTGTCTTGCAAGAGCGAGAAACACAGAGACTGAGATTGGAAATTGCGAAGAAATCCAGATGGACTTTCTGCCTTTGTAAATAGTTATACTGAATAATTTGTTTTTATTTTACTGTGATTAGAAAAAATAAATCACTTGTTGTGAATTTTACAACTGCTCCTGGTTTTCCTATGCTTCCTGACCTGTGCGTTGACACCCACCTACCCCCAGCTTCTGCTCCTTCAAGCTTTACTTCTGCTCTAGGAGCCCACTCCTTTCTCCTGTCGCTTTATTCTGAGGTCTCTGGTGGGAGAGCTTTTGGGGTGGCCTGGGGACCGCCCACTATATAGGGTCATACTGACTTTGGTCACGTGACATCGGTGGGCAGTCCCCTGCCAGACACTGCTAGCTAAAGTTTTCTGTGTGTTCCTGACGCCGGGAGGTGCAGTCCTAATGGTTATTACCTACTACAAGAGCATCTCTCGAAGATCTGTTGTGATAAGTTCTTACTTAACTGTACTTTTTTATGTTAAGGGGCAATACTGGTTCACATAGGGCTCACTGTCTTAACTAAAGAGTCACCCCCCTCCAAACCATGCTATGGTCTGGGAGAGCTCGGGGGAAGGTACACTCTACATCCTTGTTTGAGCCCCATAGGTACTACCTCCTAGATCGACCACCTTGTGAGAGACCTAGACTCATCTAGTCCTTTAATGTTTCCATGGTGCTACCGGCCTTGGTGGGCTTCCTTTAGGTATGAGAATCAAACATATGAACAGTAAGCCAACTCATAGATCATGCAGGGACGCTGGGGGGGGGACACTCCAGAAGATGCTCTGCCATAGTGAAGCTCTTGACCCATTACTGTACCAAGGTGGGGACATGTAAAGTGACATGACAGCGCTTTCAGTGCAGCAGAGGGTCACACATGGAATGCCATGGACGGTCCAAAGCCCGAATATCAGTAGTACACAACCCCTCATAGCTGATCCATGGTCAAGAAGGGCCATGGGGTTAACTTCTGGGGCCACCCTCTTTGCACTTGTAGGTTGCTCTGGTCTCACACAAGCTCACCCTAGTACAGCCTAATGACCCACCGACCCGCCCATGAATGCTTTCCCAAGCACCGATTGTATTGTGTTCTGACTGGTGGCACTGACTGCACAAGGCAGTTTACTTAGAGTTCACTGTGATTGTACTGATGCTTCTCCATGAGGAATTCAGTGGCACTTGGGCATTTGAGAGGCCTGTGCTACAGCCAGATGAGACTCAAACTACCAGGGTGAGTGTGGGGAAGGAGAGAGGAGAGAGAGAGTGGAGGAGAAGAGTTTTTCCTGTTTTTTTCTTTTTTTAGTTGAGGGTGCTGCCTGTATCAAGGTATAGAAGCTGTTATCTTACCACGCTGCATGACACAAGGAGTGTGAGGAGGGTGGAGAAAGTCATCTGCTCGGGGATGCAGGGTGGAGCAGGATCTCTCTCTCTCTCTCTCTCTGTCAGATGGAGGGAATATCACTACAGACAAGTGGGTCCTAGAGATTACTGAATAGGGGCATGCTCTGAAGATATTTTCAGCTCCTCTCTTGCATCCTCCTCCTCCTCCTATTCCCTGTCATTACGCTTTAGAGGACTTGTCTCTCCTGTTGAAGTGCAGTCCCCCCCCCCCCAAATATTCTGTTTGTGCACTTGGGGCCACGGCGAGGACTCCCTTTCTGCCAGAAGTAGCCACCCCTTCAACCATCATATGTCTTCCCAGTTGCTGGTAGCAAGGGCACACCCCACAGTCCCCCCACCCGTGCAGGGCTCATGAGAGGGAGGTCTGACTCTCCCTCCCGAGACACAGTATCCAGTTCCTCACTCCAGGCTCCCTGGTGACACTGCGGGTGGAAGTGTGGCTAGCAGGCATCATACACCCTTGCCATGCCCACCCTTTTTCCTCCAGATTTCTCCCCATAGTTCCCTGGGGGACTTGGCACACATGCACATGGAGGCACGTGTGCACGCTGGATCCAGTGATCCCCGCTCCACCCACCCTAGTCTAGTGTCTGGTCACCCATCTGCACGACACTACCACCAGGCCTCCACTCGGTGACAGCTAGATGCCAGTAAGACCAACCTCCCCTACCTGGGAAAGGAGAGCTGCCTATCAGCTGCTCAATCTTAGTCCCTGCCTTCCTCCTCCTTCCTCCCTCCCCTCCGGCTGGCCCCCGGCATTACGTGCTCGTTTCTGAACGTGGGTTGTGAGCGTGGGAGAGGTGAGGCGCTAAGCACGTCAGCCGTCTGTGCCACTGGGCCGTTTTTTTGTCATTTTACAAGATGTACATTTAAAGCTGATTCCCACAGAGGGATAACAATATACAATATGTATACAAACTCAATTATCTCTTACAAAGGAGATGTCAGACACCCTTCCTATCGGTACAACCAGTAGGAAGTGTAAGTTATTGCATCACATATTTTATCATAAACATATAGGTCTGCATCTCAAGAGCTTTACAGGGACATCACAACTGGCGTAAACCCACTTCCCTTTTTACCATATGGACTTGAAGCCGCCCTTGTCCCTGAGTCGGAATTACACTTCTATCAAATCAAATACCCCCCCCCCCAACCAAGAGAAATCCTTTATATAGTATTATACAGTGGTACCTAAAAATCCTTTTTTTTCATTGGCTAACTGAGTCTTTTCAGCATGAGTAAATTCCAGCATAACTCACTCAGCCGCTTCACAAAATAAAAACCTCTGACCGTTTGAAATGTAAACATTTTGCCCACCATCATCTTTCCCCGCTGAACAGTCCCTGCCTATAACAGAGTATATGGCTTCCCAAACCAAGTCCAAAAACATGAAGACAATGTAAATCACAAGTGTAACACCTACAATACCTGAACCGTTTCTGTTAACCTCTCGGTGATGCCACACTCGCTCTCCTGCCTTCATGCCACTGACTGCTAATGATCACTCCCTCATACATCTCTCTGACTAGTTTCTAGCAACTGGTTCCTCAGACAATACAGCTGCCACAGTACCACCCTCCATGATTGGAGGGGAGAGTAAAAGGGCAGTACAGTAGATTGAGGACAGGGAGGGGGTGGGCGGAGGAGGCGGGGGAACAGTCGGAGGTGTTCAATGAATACTTTGCATCGGTTTTCACTAGGGAGGAGGTGGGGGAGCCACAGGCAAAGGGGGTACAGGGGGTGGATGAGGCAGTGCCCTTATAAGCTAGGGTACCCCTTGTTAAAGTGGGGACTGATTCATACAGGAGGGGGAGCACAGGATCGGCTGAGGGAGGTGCAAGCATGGATTTAGAAATTCCTGTTAGGTGTGGGAAATCCTCCAGTCCTTAAAAAAGGATAAGTCCCTGGGTCCTGATGGAATCCATCTGGGGGTGCTGTGGGAATTGGCTGATGACCTGGTCGAACCCCTGGCGTCCCTCTTTAATGCTTCTGTACAGACAGGGAGGGTGCTGAAGGATTGGAGGGAGGCACATATTGTGCCCATCCATAAAGGAGGATCGAGGGAAGAGCGGGGGAACTACAGGCCAATCAGCCTGACATCAGTGGTGGGCAAACTGATGGAGTCCATATTGAAGGAGAGGCTGGGGGTGTTCTTGGATGATTGCCAGCATGGCTTCATCCCGGGCAGATCGTGTCAAACTAACCTTGTGGGGTTCTACGAATGGGTGCAAGGCATTTGACTCTGTTCCCCGCACTGGTCTTCTGGATAAGTTGGGAAAAATTGTGGTGGGGGCACAAACGGTCAGGTGGATTGGAAGCTGGCTATCTGATCGTACCCTGTGTGTGGTGGTAGGAGGGGTAGTCGCGTTCCCCAGGGAGGTAATCAGTGGGATCCAACAGGGATCAGCTGTGGGCCTGCTCCTGTTTAATGCCTACATCTCCGACATCAGGGAAGGCATAAGGAGTGAAATGAGTCTCTTTGCAGACAACTCCAAGCTGGGGGCAGTGGTGGATGGGGAGAAAGGGAAGGTTGTCCTGCAAAGGGATATGGATGTTCTAGGGGAATGTTCACATACCTGGAAGCCAAGGTTCAACACCACAAAATGCAGGGTGCTTCGCCTGGGACTAGGAAACCTGGGTCAGGTGTTCACCCTAGGAGGAGACACATTGCAGGAATCAAGTGGGGAGAAGGACTTAGGGGTGCTGGTGCATGCAAAAATGAATAACTCGGAACAGTGTAGGAGGGCCGCAGCCAAGGCAAATAGAATGCTGGGCTGTATCATCAGGGGAATCACCTCAAGAGTAGGGAAGTGATTATGCCACCAACCTGTGTCTTGTCAGACCGACTGAGTAACTCGTAGCAATTTTAGCGCCCGCACCTCAGGAAGGATATTCAACTTCTTGAGAGGATTCAGAGGAGGGCAACCAGAATGATCTGGGGTATGGGGGATAGGACTTATGAAGCGAGACTGGAGGAGCTCGACCTGTTCTCACTGGAGGAGAGCGGGGGGGGGGATATGATTGAGGTCTTCAAGTACCTGAAAGGGGTAAACAAGGTATGCCTACATGGGGTCTTTCAGAGGAAGGTGGGAGGGGCCACTAGGGGGCATGGCTGGAAGCTGGAGGGAGGAGACTTAGGGGGTTAAGGAGGAGGCGATACTTCACTGAAAGGGTGGTGGAACCACGGAATGCGCTGCCTGGGGAACTGGTGGAGGTGTCTATGGTGGAAGGGTTCAAGAGAGGCTGGGATAGGTACAGGAGGGGGATGAAGAGGAAAGGCAGCCTGTCTGTGGGAGCGGAAACATGGCTGGGGGAAGGGGGATAGGGAGGGAAATCAGGAAGAAGGTTGCGGTGCCCATTAAGGGTACTGGCTTTCGAGCAGAGTCTATAGACCATGTGGCCTACTCTGCTGGCATTTTAGTATGTTAAAATAATAATTAGAAGAAAAAACCTCAGCTCCCAGAGCTCCATAATGACGTTCTAGCCATGGCTCACTCCCAAATAGTCACGCACTCTTCTCCAGGCTACTACTATCAGTATCCATAAATATACATTCAACATAGCAACAGGGAACTATTTGACATATTGAGGAGGGATACTACAACAAAAAAAAATTAAAAAAGGTTTGAGAAAATAAATAAAAGGTTTTAAATATTTTTTTAAACTTCACTTCCTACCCATTGTATAATCGCAATAACCTACCCAAGGGTGTGGGTTATGCTGAGATTTATCCACTTCTGGTGTGGATTTAATCACTTGGTCTGAGGCCTCGTGACCAGACAACACCAGGCATGTGTTAATCCCAGCATAACCAACACCCTGTCATGGACTATTGCTTAAGAAGAAACATTTTGCACACCAGATAATATGGTTACTCATGGAACGTATAAACTGCATTAATACAGTAATCTGTCCCCTAGCAGCTGCCTTCCATTTTACTTCATTAACCGCTCTTGGCCCTGACATACAAAGAATGTTAGATTCTGGCTCCAGGTTGTAGCCCAAGCAGGGGAACTGAGTGACCTCAGCAGAGCGTACAGGAGAGAAAGAAACGTAAGGCGTAAATGTCCATTTTGTAGACAGACAGACTGTCAGCCCCAGAGGGGAAGAAATAAATGTGCTGAGCATCCCCCAACCATTACCCAAGTATTTCATTAAAAAGAAACATAGTAGCCCTCCCGTAGTGCGGCAGTTATTGATAAGGGTTGCCAGATTAAGTACCACAAGTTGTTTCAGAACACAAGTCCCTTTCAGTCAGTAATTATGATGATCACATTGTGGAACACATAATAGGACAGGCAGTGCAGACTTCAAAATACAGTTGCAAACCTTGGAACATCAGATCAGCGTCAATAAACAACCACCGGCCCGGTGGCACTGAGGGTTGAGGCGCTGGACGCCACACCTCATGCCACGCCAATGACCCGGGGACAGAGGATTGGCCGGGGAGGAGGATTGAGCATCCCGAGGACTGCTGTCCTCTGGGAAAGGTGGGGAGTGACTACTGTGGTTACACTGGCTCCTGGCAGTGGCTTGGGGTCGGTACATATGAACATACAAAATTTGCCAGCAGATAAAGGCCTAGAGGTCTGTCAAGTCTGCTCGAGTGTGCAGCTAGCGCCCCTTATTTTGCAGCTGCTCCTTTCTTCCATGCTGTGGTACAGTTGAGGGGTTGTCGCAGGCTGACGCCAGATGTGCAGTGCATGGACGCATGCAGTGCAGTGTGAGTGGACTTCATTGCATGCCCGTGCCGGGGAAGGGGTATCCAGAAACAAGGAAAAATGGCAGAATCTTCCGGCGCTCATGATGGCTGGCCCCGGTGCTGCACCAGATGCTCCCAGGGTGCTCCTTCTGAAGTCTGACTCCCCGGGGGTCTTCCGGGGGGGAGATGTGGTCAGGAAGGGTGAGAGGGCGAGGGGTGAGCTCGGGTATGGTGCCCAGTGCAGTGCCGCTGTGCTTGACTGGAAAGGGGAACCATAGGACCACCCCAGCTGAGGAGGTAAGGCAGCACAAGAAAAAAAACCAAAAACAGCAACAGCGATAAACTGTCACATCAGGAGTCCATTAGCATTCGATCGGATTTAATAGAAAGTCCAAAAAAATGTCTGTAGAGAATCCACGATTAAATTTAAAAGTGAAAGTTCAGTCATTCAGGTTGCTTCAGAATCTTCTAACTCCTCTTCCTTCCTTGTACGCAGTTCCTGTTCCAACCTTTGGACCATTTTCCGACAGCTAAGGGGTCATTATATAGTTACATCTGACCATTCCACAACAATTGCAACTTTGCCTGTAAAAGAAGTTGGTGATTAATTTTAAGCATGTTTAGTGCCCCATGGACCCAGTCAAATCCCTTTCTAATACAGGTGCTGTATGATAGATTGAGGAATATGAGAATGTCGGCTTCTCCATAGTGCATGGAGCGAACGCTGCATGCTGTAGCCAGGGCTCTGTCTCAGCCCCCTTCCCCCATGCACATGGTCATAAAAGTTCTGATTGAAGCAGTGTTCGCTGGTGCCCATCGGGGGTAAGGTGTTGGGCTTTTTGACTAGATATACCCTGGTCCATGTCTGAGAGTCCCGGGAGATGAAGCAGGAATCTGCTGGCACACCCATTAGCATTCTCCCCCTTAGCCTGTTCTGGTAGTCCCATTGTCTGGAGATTTTTTTTCCCCTTGCTTGATTCTCTAAGGTTTCAAGGCACTGGTGCAACAGAATTTTTTCCTTGACCAGCCCACAGATCGTGCCTGGACTTAAGGAAGGACCCCCTCTGTTCTTTGCATTAATTGATCCGTATTCTTGATTTTAATTTCCAGCCTTGTGACCCTAGGCATTAGATTGTCCGATATTTTTTTTTTTTTT
The DNA here is from genome assembly GCA_016271365.2 of Neoceratodus forsteri. NCBI lineage: Eukaryota > Metazoa > Chordata > Ceratodontiformes > Ceratodontidae > Neoceratodus > Neoceratodus forsteri. The sequence continues at coordinate 1,577,583,342 of CM057452.1, forward strand.
TTATCCTTCTCCTGAATGGTACACACTAGCTGCCCTAGAGCTTGGATGGCGGTGGTAAGTCTCACTTCACTGGTAGTCGATTCAGCTGCGTCTAGGGCAAGCCTTATGGTGCTGTAGCCTGGTGTCTTTAGTTGTAGCAGTTTTAGGCTGGAAAAAAAATCCTCCCGGGGGAGTTCTTTGATATGACCATATTTTCAGGCTCTTGAGTCCCAACAGCAGTCAAAACCGGTGTAGAAAATGCAGGCTCTTTATGCAAAAGTTTTAAAATGAGCATTGTCGAGTTTCTCCTGGAGCCGAGCAGAGGAACATCTGCTCTCCTCAGATGCTAAGCCACACCCACTGAAGTACAGTCTCTAATTCAAAAAGAAGCTATTGAGCCCATTCCTGTTCCAGAATTGAACAAGGGATTTTATTCCTGGTATTTTTTAGTCCCGAAATGGGCAGAAGATTTACAGTAATCCTATTCTGGACCCAAGGGATCTGAATGAGTTCATGGAGAGAGGGACACCACCTTGCTCCCCAGCTCGGTCCTTAAAATTCACCCCCCATCCCCTCACCCTCTGCTACTATCCCAACCCACCCACCCCAGCACCCATAAAGCTTAAAATATAAATACATGTAATTGTAGAGGCTTAAACCCTGTAAAAATGGTGTGCGTCCACATTATTTTGAAGTTTAAAACGTTACAGCAAAACATTTTTAAACCCTGCTAAATAGGTCTTAAAAATGTTTTAAAAAAAACATTTTGCAGTAAGCACAGTTGTACTTGTTTGGACAGGAGTACTGCTGCTAAAATGTATAGTATACAGTGCATCGTGGTAAGCACCCTCCTGAAACCGTGCTAGGAACCAGACCACCTAAACCCTGTAACACAGAAACATAGGCTGTGTCTGCAAAAAAGGACTGGTTGGTAGGCCCATCTAATCTGCCCTATTTTCCTGCTGTTCCTACACCTGTGCCATGCATGCTTGGAGTTCCCCACTGTCTTCACCCCCCCAAAACCACCTTGGCTGGGTAAAGAAGTACTTCCTCACATCCCTCTTGATATCCTTCCTAAATTCCCCTCTTCCACCTTCATTGCATGCCCCCTTGTTCTTGTGCACCACCTTCTCTGAAAAATACTTCCATCCTGTACTTTATTGCTCCCCGTGATGTATTTTTAGGTCTCTTATCATGTCCCCCTTCTTCCTCCTCTCTTCCAGGGTATACATATTGAGATTCCCTCAGCCTCTCCTTATAGGATTTTTGATGCAGCCCCTCTTGCACCATTTTAGTTGCCCTCCTCTGGACAGCCTCTACCCTGTCTGTGTCCTTCTAAGATGTGGTGTCCAGAACTGCATTCAGTACACCAGATAGGGACTCACCAGCGAGTTATACAGTGGCAACACCACCTCCCTCTTTCTGCTGGTGATTCCCCTCCCTATGCACCCTAGCATCCTGATGGCCCTGCACACTGCCTGGCTGCCTTGAGGTCATCCAGTAGGGTTACTCCAAGACGGCGAGTAAGATTTGGGGCTTCTCAGATCCTGTTCCTATCTTGCTCGGGGTGCCGCAGGGCTCCATCCTATACTCTATCCACACAGATGATATAAATCAGTATCTCTCACATAGCACACCAATTCTCTATGTGCATGACCTTGTTCTCTGCCTGATTCCAGTTTTCTTAGCTGATGTTAATAATCAGCTGTCACTCGACCTCCAGGAAGGGCAGAATTGGCTATTTGCTAATAAGCTCGTTCTGAACACCTCAAAAGCACACAGTGCCTTTTTGGCTCTGCCCAAGATCAAAAAATTGGGCTTCTCCATATCTTGTGCAGGATAGAACCAAACCAGCATTAGTATCCTCCTTTGATTATCTAGGTGTAACATTGTACCCATCCCCAAATTTCTCCTTGCACATCATGACCTTATGTAAATAAGTAAAGTCTTGGCTGAGACTTTCATATAAGGTCATCAGTATACTCACTTCAAAAGTCTGCTTGTCCATTGCCTGTGGCATCCTACTCCCTGAACTTCTTTGCAGTGTGGCTGTCTTCACAGCTTTGGCCAAAACCACCTCGCAGAAGTGGGATGTGATGTACCACAGTATTTACTATTTTGCCTTGGCCTCAAATTGCCTTACCCACCGCCGTTTGCTGTATTCAGAACTTGGGTGGCTTTCTCCTGCATCCCTCTGAGATCTCACCCTGGGCGGTGTTATTTTCAACATCCATCAAAAGCAGTCGCCTTTATCACTTGCATCAGTTTGGCAGCCTGCTAGCTGTTCCTGTCCCAGAAGATCCTCCAGTTATGGCCTGCTCGTCATACCTAAAAGGAAACTGGATGTATCTTATGCTCCTGTGTTGTCCCACGACTGTGGAACTCCATTCCAGCTGAGCTTCGTCTGTGCGCAGGCTTTTCAGAATTGCTACCATAGTTACCTCCTCAAACAGTTATTTGCTTTTGTATCTATCTACTCATCTTAACTGCTGCTTGCTTACGGCACGAGGCCTTGTTTGTGCATTATACGTATCCTGTTTCAACTCCCTATTGTTTGTTTTGTCGTAATTTAGTCCTATATTCACCATGTGCTTAATTTCACATAGCTGTTAAATAATTGTTTCACCTGTAAAAATTCCTGCCAACTGTACTGTGTGCACTTTGATACTGTCTCGTCTATTATAGGTTGCTGTAACCTCCTGGGCTATGCCTGAAAATAGGCATTCCATCGTCTAGTGCACGTACCTGGGTAATACAAATGAAATCGATAGCCAATGTGTTCTTGTCAAACTTGCAGTGGGGTTATCATTTACATAGATTCGATTATTTGACATCGCCCTGAATTGTAACAAAACTTTCCCAATTAAGTCATTTTTTATTATCCCCAACCCCACCAACTGCTTACACACTTGTATTTGTGGATATACAGTGAGACGCATTAAAGAACCCATCTCCATTGCCCTTCTTTTTCACTAACAGGAAAGAGATGTTGTGCCAGACCTCAGACTCCAAAAGAAGTATCTTCGGATTACGCATCGCTCAGTCTTGCTGTCCGATGAAGCTGCGGATGACCCATCCCTGGAAGGTTCATACATTCTGGACTTCTTTCTGGCTTTGGCAATCTGCAATACTGTAGTCGTGTCTTCTCCTGACCAGCCACGGCAGAAGGTACAAAGATTTCTAGCTCACTGGTAGCCCCCCTTTTAAGCAGGCTTTTTGGAGGACATTGCTGTTACTAGTTTTCTATCTCTTGCACATTTATTACTTCTGACATCATTTACCCAAGTTAGGCAAGGGGGCATAGAAATAAGACCTCTAAGGTGGTATTCTCTGACTGAAGCGAGCGGTGCCTCGCTGCACTTACATGAAATGCAGCGGTGCAGCGTCCATATTTGCAAATCCCTTACTTTACTACAATAAAATAAAGTAAGTTACAACCGTGAAAATGTATTTTCAACTGCGACCTAATCGAGATGGCGTTGGGGGAGGGCGATTGAGATTGAGTGTTTTCCTTTAAACAGGTTAACCTGGAGCTACAAGATATTACAGTGCTTCCTACTGTATACTGTACAGAGGGTTTCCCAACTCTGTTTACCATTCTGAAGCCATCCCACAAAATTTATGTATTTGATATTGTGTTTTGAATAAAATGCTATTTGCACCTTGTACCTTTTTTGTGGACTGTTTTTACTTCCTGACTAACTCCTCAACCCCACATAAGGAAAGAAAATTGGTGTAGAGATGTTTTTGTTAGAAATACAGTATTGCTTAAAAACCTGACTAATAAATACTGCTGCTTTAAGCAGTGCCCTTCTGGGACATTTTTTCTCCTGTCCTTTGATTTTTGTTCCTCTGACAACTGTGCTGTCCCCATCTAGTTATTTATTTTTTTTGTTTAAATATATCTACCCCTCTGGCTGGCTCTCCATCACTCCTTGACATCATCCCCAGCCCCATCGTCTACCTTCCGTGGGACTTAATAAGCATCTTGTTCCTCCACAGATGACCCCCTCCAGGGTGGGGCCACCAGATGGGGACCCCAATTCCTCCAGCAGCGTCATTGTTCGGTTTCATCACTGGCACCTGCTTGGCGGTGCGGGACATGCAGGTGGGTGCAGGATGGCATGCTGCAGCGGCTGGCATTTTCACTTTTTTCCTCCCCTCCAAAAGGTGTCAACAGAGGCCCTGCCTGGTGCTGCCACCAGAGTGCGTCGCGTCCCCTCCCTGATCCTGTCTCTGCTCACACCAGTCATGTGTGACACCAAGTGGCAGTGGCCTGCGGAGGTCGTGACCCTTCCTCCCTGAGGAGTGAGCATCCCATGGGATGCTCCACCATCCTCCCCCAGCCAGTCCTCTGATGACCCAGGCTTATTCCCAAACCCAGGGCATCTGTGTCAGGAGCTGCCCTCCATCTTAATCTGATGTCCCCCAGCCTCTTCGCCCACAATCTCCAGTACCTTTCCTAGCCTCCTTTGCTCTTCCATGACTCTTCCCCCGGTGGGATCCTGAGGTAGTGTAACTTCCCAGACTGGGTCAGGATCTACTCCAGCAGAAGGGTGCCTGGTTAGTGGTGCAGAGCCTGTGGTGGGTCAGTCATCATCCTTCTGCCCAATAGGTTTTCCTCACCATTTTATCTCTCCTGGGGCTAGCTGGCATACAGAGTCACGGCGTGCAGGCAAGCACCAGTGTCTGGGGCAGTTTCCCCACCCCCGTGTCGTCTTCTGTTTGTGTTATCACCCACTCCCCACTGGGTGGCATTCAACAGCAGAGGACAGAATCCCTGCTCCCTGAAAGCGAAGCCCTGTCTGGTGGGATGCATGTCATTCCTTCCCCGAGGGGTAACCCAAGTCCTTTCCTGAACCCATGTCTTCAGAGTAGCGAGTGTAAGCCGTACTGCTACACTACTTGGCCAGCCCCTTCTGGAACATTTAAAGATACAAGGCAGAGTCATCTTCACACAGTACATATGTACCTCATTCCAGCTTGTCCCTCTGCTCCTCTGACTCACACAGTCTTTCTGTGCCTACTTATCAAACAACTTCTGGACAATCTGCATTCTTATTCTGATGCCCATCAATTTGGAACATCCTTCTTACTGCCTTCTGCCCCTCCCCCTCTTATCTATCTTTCAGATCCTGTCTTCAAAACTTTCTCTCCCCCTCCTGCTTCTGCCCTTGACCTACTCTTAACCAGTCTCTGACCTTTTACTCCATTGTGCCCTTGACATACACAACTTGGTATTTATTTGGTGTTGCATTTGTGCCCTTTTTGTGCAATCTGTTGTTTTTTTGGGCCAGTCCTAACTCCTATATTTCAATGATTTTTGCCCTAGGGCTGCATCAGAAGTAAGAAAGCTAGCTGGCTTCATGGTGCTGAGCGATGAGGCTTCACTTGGCATGCTGGTGACCCGGGTTCACGTCTTGAGCCCCAGATTGGCAGGGAGGGAGTTCTGAGTATCCTACGGATGCTTCCCTCCCGGGGGGGGGGGGGCTGATCTTGTGCCGCTTTCCTGGTGGCATCTGGCTGGTGTTCATAGCAGTGTGAGCCTCGACACATTGCCATTGCGGGGTGTTAGGGGCAAAGCGGAAAACATAGCTGCTTGGGCAACCTGATGACAGCGGGCGGTCCCTGCTTGCCACGCAGCCTGGAAATGTGTCCAAGCTGATCCCTCCTCGTGTGCCCAGCGTAGAAGGAAGCCTACAGGCAAGACCTGAGTTTGAATCCCACAGCCCCCACTTGCATACTGTGTGACCCTGAGCAAGTCACTTAACTTCCTTGTGTTCCCAGGTCACACCTGTAAACAAGCTTTCAGCTTAGTATGCCACTCCTGGTTAAAAACAAACAAACCTCCTCTCCTGTTTCCCTGCATAGGAAGGGGGGGGCCCCCGGTGAAGGGATACATCGGGTCAACCAGGCCGCAACATTGAGGATGGCTGGATGGTGGAGGGACAAGCAGTGGACAGGGCTCTCAACGGCCTGAAGTGGCCTAACGGGGGCTTGGGGAGCATAAAGAAATGACACACAAAAAAAAGTAAGAAAACTAAGGCCAAAAAGCCCAGCTGGTTCATCAAGGAGGTGGCAAAAGTGGTAGGGGACAAGAGGGGCTGCCTTCCAAAAGTTCAAACTTCCTTGGAATGAGGAGGATAGGGAGGATGACTCTGCTAAATCAAGTGCAGTGAGCAGAGCGGTTAGAGAAGCAAAGGCTACAAGGGAGGTACAGTAGTACAGCAAACAGCTGAGTCCGTCTTTTTCTGGTATATAAGTGAGAAAAGGGGCATAGAAACATAGATTTTGACGCCAGCTAAAGACCACTTGGCCCACCTAGTCTGCCCATTTCCCTACCTACTGGATAAGCTGCCGATCCTAGTTACCCAACAGCCTATTTCTTCTTACCACCCCCACAAGAATTGCCTTATGTCTGTCCCATGCATTCTTGAATTCTCTCACAGTTTTAGACCCCACAACCTCATCAGGAAAGCTGTTCCATGCGTCCACCACCCTCTCTGTGAAAAAAATACTTTCTCACTTTGCCCCTGAGCTGCCTTCTCTCTGTCTTCAAATTGTGTTCCCTTGTTCTTGCACATCTTTTTCTGAAAGATGCTGCCCTCTTGGACTTTGTTGATTCAACTGAGGTACTTAAAAGTTTCTATCATGTCCTCCCTCTCCCTCCTTTCCTCAAGGGTATACATACTAAGCTCCTTTAGTCTGTCCTTGTATGGCTTCTCTTGCAGACCCTGCACCATTTTAGTTGCCCTCCTGTAGACTGCCTCCATTCTGTCTATGTCCTTGCGGAGATGGGGTCTCCAGAACTGGACACAGTACTCCAGATGGGGTCGCTCCAACTGCCTGTACAGAGGGATAACAACTTCCTGTTTTCTGCTGGTGATGCTTCACAGTCCTCTCACCCAGACTTCACGCTTGGAGTCTCTTATACCATAAGAGTCCTCCCTTGAGTTCTTATTAGCTTACACTATAGTGCAGTGCAAGGGGTGTGCTGCACTGTTAAGGGGCCGTCCTTTGTATGAGACGTTAAACCGAGCTGCTTTCTGCCCATCTCTGGTCATGATCCAGGGGCAAATTAAAGATCTCATGGCACGTATCAAAAAAGAGTAAGAAGTGTTTCCCCAGTGCCGTGACCAGTATTCCCCCAGTAAGTCCATGTAGCCCCCCAGGACACATCTGGAAACAAGCTATCACAGCTCACTGTGTCTTTCCTGGTAAATATAAAATACAAACAAGCACTATGCAATTATATTTATCATTTAGGAAAAAGCTATAAAATGCCATCTAACTCTGGTTATGGAATGTTAACCTGTGGTGACAGTCATATTTAACAGTAGGGGGCTTCAAGCATGTGTGGGACAGACACAGGGGAATATTAGTCACCAGAGACCTGTTTAGAGTCTGCGAAGACAGACTATGCAGGGATCATTTGGGCCGACTGGGTAGGTCAAGTGGTTCTTTTTCACCAACAAATTATGTGTTTCTAAAGGAGTTGTCTAATGCTTTCAAATCTTAAAACGATGCTTAACACAGACTCGAAATGTGAGGCAGTGTAGTCTTATGGTTGGATGCAGCATGGTCTAGTGATTAGATCAGCAGTTAGAACATTAGCTTGGGACCCAGGAAATCTCTGCTTCAAACCCCCCTATAGCCAAATATTCATTGTGTGGCCTTGGGTAAGTCGCTTAACCTCCTAGTGCTGTAGTTCATCTGGTGGCAGTAGTACAGAAGTGGGACTCCACTGGAAATTAGGTGTTGCATCTTGGCTGAGCTAGGCTGGGTTAATAAAATGTAATTGCAACAAACATAAACAACTGTAATATGGAATAGTGCATGAATCTGACTATGGGTTAATGATTCAGTTTGTCGACTGGCTTGTTAATGCAGTTATCACCCCATGGCTGGATTATTTTCAAGCATTTCTGTTGTCTTCTGTTTTTTTTTCTTAGCTGAGACTTCCAAGATCGGGTAGGACTCCGATGAAATCTCTGGAGGAGATAAAGCAGCTCTTTCAGCGACTCTCGGTACCGCGAATGAGTTCGTCTTCACAACTGAGTGGAAGGGATTCACCATCAGAGGGTGCCAACTCCTTTGCAAGCAGGCTCGCAATATTTTCCAGAATTAAGTCAGCTTCACCAACAGTATTAAAGGAACAGGAGGAGAGGGCTGCTGGACCAGTCCAGAAAGACTCGCCCCTTTGCGGCCAGGCTCCCACAAAAAAACACAACACTAGAGACCTCAGTGAGGTGGACTCCGCTGCAGGCAGCTCACCTTCTGGTGCAGGGCCACCAGTGGGACAACCTGTTTCATTAAAAATAAATTATGAGGCTGAAAGCCCCGATGAAGCTGCTTTGGTTCACGCCGCCAGAGCCTATAAATGCACTTTACAGTCCAGGACTCCGGACCAGATCACTGTGGAACTTGCTCCTTTGGGGACACTAACATTTCAGCTTTTGCACATTTTGCCCTTTGACTCGGTTAGGAAGAGGATGTCAGTTGTAGTCAGACATCCTCTCACCGGCAAGGTGGTGGTCTACACAAAGGGTGCTGACTCTGTTATTATGGACCTGCTGAGTGCTTCTTACAAAGGTATGTGAGGTTTTTCAGCTACAGGTTTGAAGCAACAGCTTATGTTGATGTCAGAACTGCTGCTGTTTCATTTAGAAAATGCTATGGGTCAGTGCAATAGTTCAGTGTTGAGTGCATTCTCTCACCATGAAGAGGACCTGGGTTAGAGTTGCTAACCCAGTTTCCCATAGAAGCCAACAGGAGATTGTTGCATACCTCTTGGTTGTCCCACATTACGATGGACTTCCCTCATTTTAACACTCAGAATTACTCTGGCCCACATGGACAAGGTAATGTCCCAAACAAAGATGCTGCCTCACATTGTAAACTCCGACTTTAAGGCAGAACTGCATAATAATTTATGATGCTAAATCAAAGTGTTGCTTTGCACTAGTTTCCTCAATGTTCTGAGCTTTTATCTCCATGTTTGAGTGTAACATTGATAACCAGTGTCCCACATTTTTCCTCATTTTGAGTGTTTGTTCCACAAGAGGCATGCCACATGGGAAGGGGTGTGGCATAATAAGCATCATCATTGGTATACCACCAGGGATTATGATCCAAGGGAAAAGGAGAGAAGTCACTCAGATAATAACTTCACCCCCACCAATGATGCACTGTGGCCCCCAAATCAGATGTGCAGCCCCGAGGCAGATGCCCCAAGGGGTCTTTCCCCTTTAGTCGAGATGAACTGGGTCCTTTGCTTCTCAGTTCTGCACAAGAAGCCTCTCTATGATTGGGCAGGCAAGAGGAACTGGAGCTCATAGATTGATTCTCAAAATGAGAGAAAAAAAGGCTGCAGGGTGCTAGAGGAAGGGCCGAAGGTAAGAGAAAACCACAGTGGAGGATGGTGGCTGGGGTGAAAACCAGAGGGAAAAAAGTTGCCCAAAAAATTACTTTTAATTCATTATTCTGAAGTCACAATTGTGAATTTATCTACTTCTTTCATTTTTATTGACCAGTTAAGTACAGTAGACAAGAAATTATCTTTTATCAGGTATGACCTCGGCGGTTACAGTTAAGCAAACAGTAGATGGACAGTAGACAGTAGTAAACAAGTAAGTTGAAAGCAGAGATACATGGCAACACGTTTTTACACTTGTAATCCACGGTTGGGATGTCAGATCAGTGAATTATCAATCTGTACTTGCTCAGTCGTCTCCTACTTTGAGCATGAGTACAGACACAAGCCCCAGCCACCCACTCCGCTCAGGTCCATCATTCCAGTAAATTTCAAAAAATCTGTACTGGGGCTCTCTCAGACCACTTTAGTGCAACCGTGCTCAAAGTACTACATGACAGCTCCACGGCTTAGTAAAACTGTCCTAAAACTGCACAAAGTTTTAAAACAAGATCCCACCACCCCTACCCTGACCTATCAGCTTAGCAGACACCCTCCCCTTACCCCAGTGCCTTTTTGTTTTCAAAAAGTACATCAGGACTCTCCTGCCTGTTTGGCTGCAGCAGCTGGTGTTTCATTTTGCAATCTTTGCAACTGCTAATGCTTCCACCGAGTCAGACACATTAGCTCACAGGAGGAAACACCGGCAGCAAAATAGGCTGGCAGATCTCAAATGTACTTTTGTGTAAGTCTGAGTTATTTAATAAGAACTATGTATCTAGCTGTTTAATAAGAAGCTTCTTTTTTATTTAACACCCTGAGGTTTCAGGTGCTGAGACTGGACATTGTCTAAGCATGTTTGCACGTTTTGTAGTTAATCTGTTTATTAGTATGAATACACAGAAAAAACTCATATATAGTATTACAGCATAGCGAATAATAAAATAACATTGGGTAAATAGTAGAGAGAGATGTTCTGTGTTTGATATGTTTGCACATTTTGAATGTCTGAGTATGTGGTGTCCTAAAAATGCAAGCTACTCAAACAACATTTGGGCAATTACATAGACCAACACGAAGGGTTTTTTTTACAGGGGTATGCAGATCCATCACTTTAGTATTTCAGTGCATATCACCAACCACTTTGAAGAATATCTGGGTATTCAGATATTCATGCATTTGGCAACCCCCTTCCCCATCACAATAAAAAGTACCCCGCAGCCCACTTAGCACCCCCTCCCACCCTCCTTTCCCAGCCACAGTACAAAAGTACCCCTTCCCCCAGCCCACTCACCACCCCATCCTGCCCTCCTTCCCCCAGACCATTTAGCACCCCATACCACCCTTCTCCCTTGTGGCACCAAAAACCACCCCAGTTGACGGCAACCATCACAGCCTTTCCCTCACCCGCCAGCCATCATCTGGGTAAAACTCATGTAAGTTCTGTATCGATATACAGGGAGAGTATACTGATAGTTCTTGCATGTCGTAAAATCACATAGCATTGCAAAGAGAGGAGAGCTGTGCTGGTTGCCATCAATCAGAGTTATTTTTTAATGCCATGAGAGTAGGAGGGTGGAAGAGGGTGCTAGAGGGCTTGGGGGAATGGGGAACTTCTGTACTGTGTCGGCAGGGCTGGGTGCTGGGTGGGGGCAGGGGTGTTAGTTTGCAGATTTTGCAGCTCTTAAAACAACTAGTACACTTAAAGAGCAGATAGTTACTTAAAATATGATGATTTCAGTTTTATTTTTCACTCTGTATTAATGAAACATTTCGATGCAAACAGTGTTTTGAGATTTTTAAGCCTTTCTGCCATATTGGTGATCTGACTGACATGCCTCCAACACACAGAAGCAGGACCAAGGTAAAAAAAAACAACTCGGATGCACATTGAAGCCCGAGTCACACTGTCATCGGTTACAGTAAGCAGACTCTGGTTTCATGCGCTAGACTGTGGTGCAGCTGCGTATCCTTAGCTGCATCTTTACAGTGTGTGTGTTCATGCACTTGTCAGAGAATCAGCTGTTCTCAGTCGATGGTACCTGCTATCAAGCGAGTCAAAAGTGTTGTTGACCAAAAACCTTCTCACTGTCGTCATTTAGTCACAGTCACAGAGAGCATACTGTAGCTAACTGCAGGCACGTTAAATAATATTAACATTAACGTAAAAGCATAAAAAGGAGGTTACTTTAAGGCAGCAGGTTGTGGTTGGAATTGCTGTTCATGTAGAATATAGTTGCTGAATGAGATGTGGTTTTGAGTGGTGTGAGTAGAGTGCGGTGAATGTGGTAACTTTTTCCTTTGTTGGAATTAGTTTGCCCTGTTTTCACATAGCACTGCACGGACTCCTGCTCTATTAAATGATAGTGCTGACAGGATTGCATAAGGGAGCAGTGGTAAAAAAACGTATTTTTAATCTGTTCCTGTCAGCAGATCAGCTACTCTCACTATGTGGTGCACACTGTCAGAAGTTTAGGAAAAGCACCGACGGAACAGCTGACCCCTGACAGCCTTGAGATACTGGCATGTAGCGCGTGCTCTAAATACTCAAAAGGCATGCATGGCATGTTAATTTAAAAAAAGGCTATTTGCAGGCAGTATCTTGTGGTTGGTGCTACAGTCAGCGAGTTGCAGTTCAAGTGTAGGTCTGTCACTCATTGAAAATACAGTAATATGTCATTGGATGAGCCGGCATGCCACGTCTCACAAAAAATAAAGAAAGCGGCAGTGCCAGCTGCCCTGTCTAGTAAATGCTAGCAGATGGAGTGTATACCTGGTTAACAAATTAAATAAAAATAAAATGTCAGGATGGCACAAAAGAACATTTTCTGTATCTTATTATGTCAGAGGGTCAGCTGTTCTCACTCTTTAGTGCCTACTAACAATATTGTTAAAGCACTGTCAAGGGAACAGCTGTCGTTGACTTTGTATTATGAACAGGGGAATACTTCCTTACACAATGGCATCTGTGTTATCGCATTGCAAACATACTCAAACTGATTGTAGTACCAACCACAAGGTATTACCTACAGACAGCCTTTTTTAATTACTGTGCCATGCCTTTGAGTATTTAGAGCAGGTGCTCCTATGCCAGTGCCTAAAGGCTGTCAGGGATCAAATATTGCATTGGCTCTTTTCATGAACTTGACAGTGTGCACTATGCAGTGAGAACAGACGATCCCCTGACGGGAGCAGATTAAAAACATTTTTTTTTTTACCACTGCTACCTTATGCCATCCTGTCAGTGCTGACTTTCATTTAGTAGAGCAGGAGTCTGTGCAGTGTTATGTGAAAACAAGGCAAACTAATTCCAACAAAGGAAAAAAGTTACCACATTCACAGCACTATACTCACACCACTCAAAACCACATCTCATTCAGCAACTATATTCTGCATGAACAGTAATTCCAACCACAACCTGCTGCCTTAAAAGAACCTCTTTTTTATGATTTTGCGTGTATCTGAGCTGTCTTTTGGATTTTTTTAATCTTGGTCCTGATTCTGTGAGTAGCAGGTATCTGTCAGATCACTGATAATAGCAGAAAGGCTTAAAAATAACACAAAACATCATTTTCAGCTGAATGTTTTAGTAACACAAGGTGCAAAATAAAATTGAAACCACCATATTTAAAGTAACTATCTGCTCTTTGAACAATATTTTTACACTTGCTGGGGAGGGTGGGATAGGACTTTTGTTTTTAAAACGTGATTGGTGACAAGGAGGGAGGAGGATTGGCTAATGCTTTGCACCAAATTTCTCTTCTAGATGCTTCCAAATACAGCTGAATTTGTCGAATACAGATAGTATTCCGTATATTCAGTAGACCGTTCGGATTTGGTGCATACCTCTACTTTCTATACATTTCCAACTGTTGCACAGATGATTTATTTTGCTGCACTAAACTTAGTCTCCTGGAGCACCTGTAGTGGTTACATTTTATTTAACTTATATTTTATTGATTTTGTACAAGCATGTGTAACCCCTAGGTGGCGCTATCCCAAGGGCTACTACCCCTGCCTGCTTGGCTAGTAGCAGGTTAAGGGGCCTGAGTTCTGAAACTGGTGCCTCCACCCGGAGGTCGGGGCTGATAGTGGTCAAGCTAACCTGAGCACAGCCCTCCGGGACACTGTAACCCCCCTCTTTCCCCTCTAGTGGCCTGAACACTGTACAATAATCACTTTCACAATACCCCTGGTACACCACACAAGTACCCACACTGTTTGCACTTACCACCAGTGCTGGTTCTTCTGGCTCGACCCTGGGGACCACCTGTAAAACAAGGTTAAGCACAGCAAACAGCAACAGTACAGTACTTTGAGCACAGACTGGAACTACAGTCAGATTACATGCAGAAAAAGATGTGATTTATTCAGGGGACTTGAACAAGGGAGGGGCAAAATCAGGTTAATTAGCTTAAACGTTGTATCAATCAAGCAATTATGCATGCGCTTTGAGTCCCCACATAGTCCACCTTTGGGTACCCAGGTAGAGAAGAGATGGACTAGCCAGGACAGTTGCCCCAGGGTTGCAGCTGATTGGGGCCCTGTGCTGGAAAACACAACATGCACAGTACACAATATTTGTAATCCGGAGCCAGAGAGCTCAGTTCATAAAGGAAACGAAACAACACGACAATCAGATGACACACTCAGATTAAGCTGTTGTTGTAGGTAGCTACCCTGGTATTTACTCACGATACCCAAGACTGGACACAGGCTGGACGAAAATCGAAACTACAGGTGGTTGATCTGGAATGCCAGGAGAAGCAGGGCCCACACGAGTCACAGAGGCGTTGTTCCTGTTCAAGCGTGGAGCAGGGGGCTGATCCCCAGGCAGGTCTCTCGTCGATGGCTTCTCTGTGCAGTGGGTAGTCTGGCTGGGCCAGTCTGGCAAAGCCCAGACTGCATGGAGACAAGTTCAGAAGCAGTCCGTTTTGGGCTGGATACAGCTTCCAGCAAGCAGAACACAGTTCACACAGTGGGGAACTAACTCACAACCCACTAGCAGCTCACAGCACATTTACATGTACGAGAATTCTACTGTACCAGGCAAAGCACTCCCCAAGCACAATCGCAAAGTCTTTGCACACACCGGGAGCTTAGGGGCAGCTGGAACTCCTGACAGGCTGATCGCATTCAGCAAAAATATTCGGTGGTCTTCAGGTTGAGCCTGGCCCGCTTCAGTAGCTTACTTTAGTCACACAAACTTGGATTTAGTCCAAAATAATTCTCTTCTCTCCCTCTCAGGAGCAGCACACTGGCATGCAGGCCAAAAAGTAGCCTTTTCAGAGTTCTCCCATGCGAATCCACTGACGGTTGCTACTCAGAAACACTTCAGCTCCTTCTTGCTCAGCTTCCAGCTTAGTTCTAACTGAAAAACTGCACGCAGCCCGGGACTTCCCCAAGATCCAAAAGAATTGGTTGGCTGATTTGGCTGTCAGTCAAAACTAGAGCTCCCCCTTCAGTTGCAAAAAAGGCACAAAAACTCAAACCACGGTTCCAAAGGTTTTGAATTCAGACAGCTCCTCTAGTCTGGCTACATTTTAGGTCCCACCAGAACTGTTTGGTTCAATTTGCAGTCCAGGACCAAGATAGTGGAGACAAACGAAACAGTCCTTGCTACAAAGAAAGCAGGTTAGACAAACTACATTATCATTATCACTGTAAATCATTTTCAGCAAATAGTTACATCTTTCAACAGAGCTGCCTCTCAGATTACTCATGCTGCAATTAGGCAGCTCTTAAAGAGACAGTACACAGAGGCTATACAAACTCTGGTAATCGCATTTAAACTGCTAAAATGCAGGACACCAGACTGGCAGTGTGCATTTAGGCAAGCTCCCGGGAAGACTTTTTGGGAACCTCCGTTTGTAGAGGGGTTACACCCTTCCCTGCCTGGGAAAACTTAGCGCCCGCGTCACGTCTGTACCATCATAACATTGAAAATGCAACATATACAAGATATTTATACCATAAGCATGCTATACAAGTACTATCTGATTCATCAGTTGGCATAACTTGTCACTTTACTATACATTTTAGTGTACTTCACTATATAATTTCCATTTTGACAATACATTATGCATATTTCACACAGGTAAATTGAACATTACTAAACAGAATCAGGTAATAACTTCTTGTACTCTAAACAATGCAAGAGGAGGCCCTTCCCTATTAGCTAACTTGGGGCTAGATGGGGCAGGGGCACCATGGTGAGGAGGGCAGAACAGGTAACCTGGAATGGGCCGTCAAGCTCAATTTGGGCAGTGAGCTCTGGGAGACATAAACACCTTTGTGGACTACATTGAGAGGCAAATCCACTGGCCTCCCGGGGGAATCGTAACTGAAGCGCACCACTGGCTGGACAGCTCAGCGAGTCTTTCTGGGAGAACAACCGCGGTCTGTACTTTCAGCAATGGTCTTGGAGCTTTCATCACTTGTGAGGGTGCCTCTGCATGAAGGGAATGTCCAAGCTGGGCACTGCCAGTCCTGCTCTGTAGTCTCTGTTTCTACAACACTTGGCTCATTTGAAGACACTCTGGCACTGAAGGAGGGTTTTCAGCACTCTCATAGTGTTCCTCAAGTTCTGTCATGTCACCAGAAAGACTCATACCATCAGCCTCTTGTTCTGGCAAATTATACAGTTCCACGATACACAAAGACTCAGCATCCTCAGACGTGATACTTAGCACTTCACCTTCAGGGAGCATTGGCTCCAAGGATGATGCCGGGGCATTAGGCAGTCCAGAAGGCCCAGCTTCATCCCCATAATTCAACATAGGATTTCCACGAAACAACTGACTCAGTTCATATGAGGGGTAATAGGCATTATCCCACTCACTGTCATCAGAGTTAGACTGGCAGTCACTATCATTCTGGGCCTGCTGCAGGGAAAGTCTTAAATCGGCACCTAAAAAACTTAAAGCTCAATTGCTGTGTTTCTTTATTGCAGCAGTAGCACAAGTCACTGGTCCAGGGGAATCAGTCTCGGTGGGTTGAGCCTCAATTATAACTTGACCAATAGGTAGCAAGTGGTTACGGTGCATGGTCTTGACAGCTTTGGAGTTATTCTCTGGGCACACTTTGTACACTGGCAAATCATCCAGCTTTCCAACTATGACATGAGGAAGATGGTGCCATCGATCAGCAATTTTGTGTTTACCATGTAATCCTAAATTTCGCAACACACGGTCTCCAGGCCTAAGCTCTTGAGCCTTTACTTTTCTATCATGTCTCTCTGTCTCTCTCTCTCTCTCTCTCTGTTGGCTAGATTTCTTTTGGCGGCCATTGTCTGGGCCAGTTGATAGGCATGGTTCAATTGAGCTTTAAGTTTTTGTACATATTGCAGGTAATCTTCGGCTCGGACCCCATCGGGAGAAACCCCAAAACAGACATCAACAGGCAGCCGGGCCTCTCTCCCGAACATGAGGTGGTAGGGAGAGAACCCGGTAGCATCATTCTTTGTGCAATTGTATGCGTGTACCAAGGTGCTAATCTGCTGGCTCCATTTATGCTTATCTTTTGGGTGGAGGGTGCCTAGCATGTCTAGTAGGGTGCAGTTAAAGCATTCAGATTGAGGATCCCCCTGCAGGTGATATGGGGTGGTTCTTGACTTTCGCATCCCCATAGAGCATTTCTTTGATTAGCCGATTCTCGGAGTCCCAGCCCCGATCAGAGTGAATTCGCTGGGGGGCACCATAGTGGACAAAGAAATTTTCCACTAGCACCTTGGCCACGGTAGATGCTTTTTGATCTTTGGTGGGAAAAGCTTGTGCATACCATGTGAAATGATCCGTAACCACTAACACATTGCCAATGTTTCGCTGATCAGGCTCTAAACTCAAGAAGTCTATGCAGACTAGTTCCATTGGGGTGCTGGTAGTGATGTTGATAAGGGGGGGCAGCCCTCTGAGGCAGGGCTTTTCTCTGCAGACAGCGACTACAAGTCCTTACATGGTGCTCAACTTCGGCCCCCATCTTAGGCCAGTAGAATCGAGACCATACTTGGTCAAGGGTTCGGTCGATACCGAGGTGGCCCATATGGTTGTGGAGGGGTCTCAGTACCAAATCTTTGAAGGCTGTGGGCAGGAGCAATTGTTTCTTGTCTATTTGGCCACCCCGATCTACAGTCTCTCTATACAACAACTGATTAAGCAGCTTCAACCTGGGGCCTTCTTTAAACAATAAAGCGGTTCTCAGATCAGAGGAACGCAACTTGTACACATCTTTTCCTGCATGAAGGGTGTCAAGTGCTGGCTGAATCATAGGATCTCGAGATTGAGCCCATTGAATGCTGTCATTGTCAAACTGAGGTAGCGCACTAATATCTAGAGCAGAAAAGTGGCAATATGCAGCCAGTATGCAGGTGTCGGAGGGGCCCAAGCAATCTGCTAAGCAGTCTGCTGTGTCCATAGACATCTGTGCATTTCTATCAAACTTTTGGCACAATGCTTGGATGTCAGGTTCAGACAGCCTGTCCCAGTCGCTCTTGGAAATGGTCCTCCGGGATAGGGCGTCAGCGTCAGTGTGATTCAGGCCTGGTCTGTATTTGACAGCATAATCATATGTTGACAATGCAGAAAGCCACTGGTGCCCCATGGCATCCAACTTAGCTGAAGTCTGTACATAGGTCAATGGGTTAGTGTCAGTCCTCACCAATATTTTTGCCCCATAGAGGTAATCATGAAACTGGTTGACAATGGCCCATTTTAATGCAAGGAACTCCAACTTGTGCACAGGGTAGTTTCGCTCTGATGGGGTCAAGCTCCTACTGGTGAATGCCACTGGTCTCAAACCATCCTCATGGTCTTGATACAGTACAGCTCCTAGACCCTGCAGACTGGCGTCAGTATGCAACACATAGGGTTTGGTGGGATCAACATAAGCGAGGATGGGGGCATGGGTGAGCTGGTATGACTTCGTGGAAAGCTGCTTCACAGTCAGGCGTCCAGTGGGACCCAAAAAGTTCACCTGGGCAGAAATATGCTTTGTCTGGTTCTTCGATGGACCCTTTTTTGTATGTCCGATTGATAGGAGGGTAACCCTGGGTAAGATTCAAGAGTGGCCGAATCACTTTGGAATAGTCCTTTATGAACCAGCGGTAGTAGCCATAGAATCCCAGGAAACGTTGTAGTTCTTTCAAATTGTGGGGCTGGGGCCAAGTAGTCAAGGCTTCAACTTTACTAGGATCAGTCTCTATCCCCTCTGTAGACACTATGTGCCCCACATACTTCACAGAGGTTTAGAAAAACTGTCACTTGTCGATGGACAGCTCGAGGCCAAAATCTTCCAGTCGGTCTAGTACTTTGAACAGTCGACTCTCATGTTCCTCTAGGGAGCTCCCAAACACAGTGACATCGTCGAAGTACACCAGGCATTCCAGCAAATTCATGTCTCCCACTGCTCGTTCCATCAGTCGCTGGAAGGTGGCTGGGGTGCCCAGTATACCCTGTGGCATTCTCAAGAATTCATAGAACCCAAAGGACAGATGAAGGCTGTCTTCTCACAGTCCTCCGGAGCCATCGGAATCTGGTAATATCCACTGTGAAGATCCAACACCGAGAACCATTTGCTCCCATTCAGACAATCCAGAGCATCTTGTATACGGGGCATGGTGTATTGATCGAGGATGGTCCACCGATTCAGAGTTTGATATTCAACACATTCTCACGGATCCATTCTTCTTACGCACAACCACAATGGGAGAAGCATATGGGCTCCTGGGTTCTTGTATCACACCAGCTGCGAGCATTTCCTGCAAGTGTCTTCTCACATCATCTGTGTCTACAGGGGCTAGGCGTCAAGACCTCTCTCAAAAAGGCCATTCATCGTGCAGGCGTATGTGATGCTCCGCACCCTGGATGCATCCCACATCCCGTTCCTTCAACGAAAACACTTGAGTTCTCTGGGCAAGTTTCTGACTAATTCTAGTCTTCCATTCAGCTGGCAACGGGGAGTCACCAAAATCAAACAAGTCGGAAGTCACTCTATCTGTCTTGCCAGGGTGCTTGTTGCTGGGCAACACTGCAGTGTCTGCACAGTGTACCATAGCTAGGGTGCATCCTCTGTTCACCCGGATCCCCGATCTGACACATGACGAATCTGGACCATCACTCATCATGCATAGACATGAGCACGAGCTGGCAAGATGCTGGGCTTAACCAATAATCCTTCCAGCAATTTTCTATCACCTGGTGCGTCCAACATCAGTATTTTGTTCTTGACATGTTTGCAGAGGCGGACCTCCCCTTGAACTGTACACTGGGCATTAGGGGTCAGTACTATTGAATCGGGATACTTCTTCCACATGACCCCTACCGGTTCATCCTGGTCCACTCCCTTGGGGTTCTGTTGCAAATCATAGGCCCTCTTAATCACAGTGGGGATTCTTAGGGCCCTCCCAGTCCGTCGCCCTTGTTTCTCGTGACAGAGTTGTGCCAGTCTCCCAAACATATGGGCGTTGGTCCCAATTAACAGGGGAACCCTATCATACAGTCCAGTAGGGGGACACACTAAGGCCAGTGTCTTGACTTGTTCCTCTACACCAGTTACAGCTGCAGGAATGACAACCAGAGGCGGACATATCCTAAGTATGGATAAGACTTGTCACTCAGCCCCCACACATGTAGGCCTTCCAGGGATTGTAACGGCACAGCAGATAAGTGTTTGTCATACCAGTCCTTAAATACAATGGTCACTTGCGACCCACTGTCAAGCACAGCCCGAGTAGGAATACCATTCACAGCCACGGTAGTCTCCATTGAAGGGCCCACTATTATGGACCAGTCTGGAGGGACAGCAGCAGGCGCCTGGACAGATGATTTAGCCACATAGGGATTTGAGTTACTCCTTGAACCCTCACTGTGGTCATTTGGGGCACTCCTCGACTGCTGATTCATTCTCCGAAGTTCGCCTTGAAGTCTATATACAACTTTATCTAGGTCTTTTTTGGACCTTGTGAACCTGCATTCTCTTTTTATGTGCCCATCCTTCCCACAACTATGGCAAAATATGTTTTCTGGGATTTGGGGTGACTGAGGCATCACACTGGGGAGCTGGGTCGGTGGTACTACCAACCGAGAACCTTGGTGCCATCTCTGTCTGCTGTGTGGTGAGCATTTGGAGACATCTCTTCAATTCTCTTACTTTCATAGCCAAGACATCGAGTATTGAGCTGCTGTCAGCAGGAGATGCCTGGGTGGACACCCCCACCCCCATAGCAGATGCAGTTGGTTAAGGGTCGGTGCCTGTACTTACAGGAGTGGCCTTCATAAAGAGATTGTTTTTTGTTTCCCTGAACCCCCTCAGCAGTTCATCCCACGGTGGCACACCCTCATTGGTCCCCACTTCGGAAGGGCCTTCCGATGCCGTGATCACTTGGGCTGCGCTCACCCTAGAATTACAATCCCCCTCTTCATCTTCAGTCTCCCGGAGTTCTTTTATCAAGTCACAATAGTCCTGCGGGTTACCCCTTCTGTCTGGGAGCCTTAATTGAAGGAGCTGCAATTTAGAATGCTTTGCATGTTGCAGTATGTGCCCCAACGTCACATAGTTTGTCACTGGCGGCTACCGCACCTTTTCGGTAAGCCTTCTGCAGCGCTCTTTCCAGACGAGTAACATATGCAGACAGACTTTCTCCTGGCGATTGTTTTGTACCTTGAAATTTCCACATCAAGTTCTCCCCTGACTCAGTGCTCCCAAAATTGCCCTGAGTGCAGATAGGTACCTCTGGGCAGATGCATCAGGTTTGTGGACCTCGAAATTTAATAGCCTCTCTGGTAGGGACCCTCAAACTTTCTATGATCCTTTTCCATTTCTCAGCCTCTGCACACTGCCATTCAGGTACCAAAGGGGCAACACAATCTATCCAGGTCTCCCAGTCATCCTCCCCTTGGGGGGTTGGGAGGGTGCCAGAGAAGATTCTCAACCTTGGGTAAGAGTTGTGAGTAATGGTAGGTACAGACATAGGAACCAACATTGGCACGGGCACAGAAGGAGGGGCAATAACGGGTGCTGGAGCGGGAGGGAGTGTTGGGGGAGGAACGCCCCCAGGTGGCAGGAATAGTTTCTTTAATTCCTCCACAGTTTTCTCTTCCTCCGGCAACAACTTGGCAAATTTCTCCTCAAAAGTCTCAGATAGTGAGGGGGGCTCATTCTCCCTGGGGTCTTTACTGTCTTTAGTTATCACTCTCCAGGCAGTGAGGGCTCCTTTGGGGGTGATAGTCTGTGGCACTTTGGAACTGTCTACTGGGTCCTTACACTCTACTAACACCATGAAACTTTGTGCGAGCAGATTAGCCTGTCGAACCGCCACCACAGGGTTTTGTAAACATTCAGCCTTGGAAAGTACTCCCTCTGCAGTGTCTTTATTGGTACCCAGGGGAATATCCAGGATAAATATACCATTTTGGGGGGTCGATCTCCTGCCCAGAACACCACCCCACCAACTGGTGTACAGCCACTTCTGTTGGGGTAGCCATTTATGTTTGACAATAATTCGTAGTTTCGGCCACTAGAAGACAAAAAAATCCCAGCGGTGAGCCTCCAAGATATAACCCCTAGGTGACACTATCCCAAGAGCTACTACCCCTGCCTGCTTGGCTAGTAGCAGGTTAAGGGGCCCGAGTTCTGAAACGGGTGCCTCCACCCGGAGGTCAGGGTTGATAGTGGTCAAGGTAACCTGGACACAGCCCTCCGGGACACTGTAACCCCCCTCTTTCCCCTCTAGTGGCCTGAACACTGTACAGTAATCACTTTCACAATACTCCTGGTACACCACACAAGTACCCACACTGTTTGCACTTACCACCAGGGCTGGTTCCTCAGGCTCGACCCTGGGGACCCCCTGTAAAACAAGGTTAAGCACAGCAAATAGCAACAGTACAGTACTTTGTGCACAAACTGGAACCACAGTTAGATTACATGCAGAAAAAGTTAGATCTGATTTATTCAGGGGACTTGAACAAGGGAGGGGCAAAATCAGGTTGATTAGCTTAAAGATTATATCAATCAAGCAGTTATACATGCACTTTGAGTCCCCCACACAGTCCACCTCTGGGTACCCAGATAGAGAAGAGATGGGCTAGCCAGGACAGTTGCCCAGGGTTGCAGCTGGTTGGGGCCCTGTGATGGAAAACACAACATGCACAGTACACAATATTTGTAATCCGGAGCCAGAGGGCTCAGTTCGTAAAGGAAGTGAAACAGCAAGACAATCAGATGACACACTCAGATTAAGCTGTTGTTGTAGGGAGCTACTCACGATACCCAAGACTGGACACAGGCTGGACGAAAATCAAGACTGCAAGTGGTTGATCTGGAATGCCAGGGGAAGCAGGGCCCACACAAGTCGCGGAGGCGTCCTGTTCAAGCGTGGAGCAGGGGGCTGATCCCCAGGCAGGTCTCTCGTCAATGGCTTCTCTGTGCAGTGGGTAGTCTGGCTGGGCCAGTCTGGCAAAGCCCAGACCGCATGGAGACAAGTTGGAGCTGTACGTTTTGGGCTGGATGCAGCTTCCAGCAAGCAGAACACAGTTCACACAGTGGGGAACTAACTCACAACCCACTAGCAGCTCATAGCACATTTACATGTATGGGAATTCTACTGTACCAGGCAAAGCACTCCCCGAGAACAATCGCAAAGTCTGTGCACAGACCAGGAGCTTAGGGATAGCTGGAACTCCTGACAGGGCGATCGCATTCCGCAAAAATATTCGGTGGTCTTCAGGTTGAGCCTGGCCCATTTCAGTAGCTTACTTTAGTCACACAAACTTGGATTTAGTCCAAAATAATTATCTTCTCTCCCTCTCAGGAGCAGCACACCGGCATGCAGGCCAAAAACGTAGCCTTTTCAGAGTTCTCTCATGTGAATCCACTCACGATTGCTGCTCAGAAACACTTCAGCTCCTTCTTGCTCAGCTGCCAGCTTAGTTCTAACTGATAAACTGCAAGCAGTCTGGGACTTCCCCAAGATCCAAAAGAATTGGTTTGCTGATTTAGCTGTCGGTCAAAGCTAGAGCTCCCCCTTCAGTTGCAAAAAAGGCACAAAAACTCAAACCACAGTTCCTAAGATTTTGAATTCAGACAGCTCCTCTAGTCCGGCTACATTTTAGGTCCCACCAGAACTGTTTGGTCCAATTTGCAGTCCAGGACCAAGACAGTGGAGAAACAAAACAGTCCTTGCTACAAAGAAAGCAGGTTAGACAAACTACATTATTATTATCACTGTAAATCATTTTCAGCAAATAGTTGCATCTTTCAACAGAGCTGCCTCTCAGATTACTCATGCTGCAATTAGGCAGCTCTTAAAGATACAGTACACAGAGGCTGTACAAGCTCTAGTAATCACATTTAAACTGCTAAAACGCAGGACACCAGCCTGGCAGTGAGCATGTAGGCAAGCTCCAGGAAGACTTGTTGGGAACCCCCATTTGTAGAGGGGTTACACATGCACTTTCTGAAATGTATAGAAACATAGACTTTGACAGCAGATAAGGACCGCTTGCCCCACCCAGTCTTCCCATTTCCCTACCTATTGAATAAGCTGCAGATCCTAGTTAACCAACAGCCTACTTCCTCCTACCCCCCCAACTATAATTGCCTTATGTCTGTCCCATGCTTTCTTGAATTCCCCTGTTTTTGACCTGACGACCTGCTCAGGGAAGCCGTTCCATGCATCCACCGCCTTCTCTAGGGAAAAAAATACTTCCTTATATTGCCCCTGAGCTGTCCCCCCTCTATCTTTAAATTATACCCCCTTGTTCTTGCACATCTCTTTTTCTGAAAGATGCTACTCTCTTGGATTTTGATTCCCTTGAGATACTTGAAAGTTTCTATCATGTCCCCCCTCTCCCTCTTTTCCTTGAGGGTATACATATCAAGCTTCTTTAGTCTCTCTTCATATGGTTTCTGGTGCAGATCCTGCACCATTTTAGTTGCCCTCCTCTGGACTGCCTCCATCCTGTCTATGTCCTTGCGGAGATGGGGTCTCCAGAACTGCATGCAGTGCTCCAGGTGGGGTCTCACTGTCTGTACAGAGGGATGACAACTATCCCAGTATCCCCCCAGCCCTCCTTACTGCCTTCTTACATTGCCTGCCTACTTTAGGTCATCTGATATGACTACCCCCAGGTCTCTTTCCATTTTTGTTGTTGTTAGTATCCCCTCACCCCCCCAATTGTGTACTCTTCCCTGGGTTTTTGTTTTCCAGGTGCATTACTTTGCACTTCTTTGCAATAAACCTAAGCTGCCATACTTTTGACCATTCCTCCAACCTTGCCAAGTCCATTAGCATCCTTTGCACCCCCCTCCCCACCGTGCATCACCCCTGTTACAGATCTTTGTGTCATCTGCAGAGAGGCATACTTTTTCTTCCAGTCTCCCTACAATGTCACTTATAAAGACATTAAAGAGGACCGGCCCCAGTACTGAACCCTGCGGGTACCCCGCTAATAAACCCCCTTTCTTCAGAGTGGACTCAGTTTACTATTACCCTCTGTGTCCTGTTGTCCAGCTCATTTTTACCAGGCTACCACCCTGGGACCCACTCCCAGGCTGGCTAACTTGTTTATTAATCTTTTGTGTGGGAGTGTGTCAAATGCCTTGCTAAAGTCAAGGTAGGCCATGTCCACAGTGCCTCCCATGTCTACTACTATGGTTACCCAGTCAAAGGAATCTATTAGATTTGTCTGACAGACATTCCCACTGTGAATTCATGCTGCCTTGGGTCCTGTGCCCCGCTGGCCTCCAGGTATTCAACTATTCTGTCTTTCAGAAGTGATTCCATCATTTTCCCTGCCACAGAGGTCAACGAACAGGTCTGTAGTTTCCTGCCTCTGCCTTGCTCCCACTTTTCTGAAGGGGACTCTCATCCGCCCTCCTCCAGTCCTTAGGTACCACGTCCCTCCTCCCATGATTTGCTAAAAGGGGTAGTTAAGTGGTGTCACTAGTTCTTCCCTTAGTTCTTTTAGAATTCTTTTGTAGATCTTCGAGAATGTCTCCTCCATTAGGCCACACCCTTAGAACTATAACCATCAGGGTTTGGACCACACGGGAACTTTTGTTTTCCAGGGACTGCCCATGATGATGATGTGCTACGTCTACAGGTATATAAACATGGGCAATCTCATCACTCCTCAGTTCCCCACCGGAGATTAACTTCAGAGGACCTCCAACTGTGGGGAACCAGGAGCTAAGGCCAGCATTAGGCATACAAGGAGAGGCATGAGGCTGGATTCAGGATGGATGGAGCAGGCTGTAGGCACAGCATCTGATATAACCCCCACTGAAGCAGAAGGGATGAACGACATGGCCTAATGGAGGAGAGACAGTCTTGAAAGTTCTTACGTAACTGTTCTGTGTTCTTCAAGGATATCTCCACCATTATGCCACACCTTTAGAATGACTCCCAAGCAGTACCAAGCAAAGCTGGGATAATGAAGGCTTTGCAATACAACAAGCCCAAAGCCAGCACATCTACAAAGACCGTGTCCAGGCTGTAATGTTTAGTGAAAGTGTGGAGAGTGCCCCATGTGACTGCAGCACATCTGTCAGCTGCAGGAACATTTTGGAAACAGGAAAAAGAAGTGGCCATACCCCTTGTGAAATGATCTCGAACACCACCAAGATGCATTTCTTACTTCTACAAGGTAATACACTGTGTCAGCCATTCACTAAAAATACCACCAACAGCCCAATCTGGTTCAACGTCAGTTGGCATTCATCTGTATCCCCCATCCCCTTGGTTGTGCCTGAAAATAGGCAGAATTTGTCCAGTGCACTTACTCGGTCAACAAAAACTAAATAAATAAAAAATATGCGCTGTCTTAGACACAAAGGCGCCCTCTTTCCCAGAGGTGAACAAAACAAAGAGTTGAGAGTGCTTTCTGCAGTTTTTGGTGCAAGTAACACAATATCGCAGTATTCATTGTTTATACTGACTTTATTAAGGAAAAATAAACACACGTACATACCAGGTTATGATGCAGGTCGACAATACATACAACTTAAAAATAGGCATGAGGTACAACACATTCAGCTGGGGTAAACATTGCATTCCATTACATTTTTTTTGTTTTAAAGTAAGCAGTCCTTATAACTTAAAAATTATAAAACAATAAACAATATTTATACTATTACTATAATTATACAAGGCTAATGTGCAGTGCAGTATGTAAGCAGAGTACTTGTTCAGTCTGGGGGGGGCCTCTTCCGACTGCATACTCAACAAAGAAAAGAAAACCAATTGGTCTCCATGATTTCCCTGTGGACCTTGCTCTTTTTTTTACATTGTGGGTTTTTTTCGTTGTGTCTCTCATCCTTTTCTTGTCTGTCTACTTCAGTTATGGTCCATCTAGTCCACCTTTCAATGTATTTGTCTGTGCTGTCTTGTACCCAATATGTTAGCCTCTCCATTTGAGCTATGTCTTCAGCTATATTCCTCCATTTCGCTAACTGTGAGGGTTCCACCTGTAACCATTTCCTAGTTACTGTCTTACCTACTGCTGCAATACAGATGTACAATGTACTTTTTTTTTTTTTATTTTAGTTTTTGTTGACTGGGAAGAAGGACTAGACGATGTTTTGCCTATTTTCAGCCTTCGTCGGCTGGGGATACAGCTGGAGGCCAACTGAAACCGAACCACACCTTAAGCTGTTGGTGGTATTTTAAGCAAATGGGGGAAATTTGGCCATAACACCAGGGTGATTCCCCTACTCTTTCTGCAGGAGGATGGAGGATCCCAGTCAGGGCCAAGCTATGACAGGGGAATGTTGTGATCCAGAAGCTATGGAGACACCACGTGTTCACGGTCTGGTACCAATACAAAGGAGCGGTGATATCGCTGAAGGAATGGAAGTCTAGCAGTCTACATATGATAAAACCATTGCCGATAATTTTTTACATCCTGAAGCTCACCCGTTGTCTGACGATATGGATACTGCTATGGCAGAGGAACGTTTGAAAACTGACTTGAAGAAAAAGAAAGCGCAACTCTTGGAAATGATGTCAGCAGCAGAGATGGACTACAAGGTGAATAAATCCAAATTGGATGATGAATTAAAGAAATGGAAATGATTGATGGCAAACCCAATGCAGGAAAACAGTAAACACTTACCTGTGCGGACGGGCAGGTTACTTTACCCCGAGGCTCCACTTGGGACTGATTTATAGATGGAGACACCTTGCCTTCCGGATAATATAGACTTGCGTGGCATTCCATCAGACTGGACACCTGGAGCAGGGTTGCAGCAAGCGGGATGGGTGTTCCAAAAGAATTAATGGGTCCCAGACCCAGCTATTCCCCTCCCAGGGACACCGGAGAGAACGGTATTGGGAGTCATACCTGAAACAGCAAAAGCGCCCATTTTTCCACAGCCTCCACTTGATGCAAGTCGGAACAGTACAGTTGCGGCAGCTGCACAAACTGAAGGAGAGGACAGTAAGAAAGTCACTGCGCCAGATGCCACCCACCCTGCTGAGACAGGGCCCACACCGCATTTATCGAGGAGAACCACTGGCTTCTTCAGTGTCATATCATTCCTTTGATTTAGGAGGAGAAGAAGAGGTGACAGACTCACAGTAATTAGGTAATGATCTTATCTTTGATACAACTGAGGCAGATAGAGCTGGGGAAGATTCAAGAGAGCATGATATTAGTCAGAAAACTGAAAAGTCATATGCTGGACTAGTTCAGAAATCTGCTAGAGGTGGCCAAACACGCAGGTTTGTGGTCTGCCTCAAATACAAGGGATTGGCTGCTATGTCCCCAGACATACTCTGGATAGGGACACACCTTATTAAAGAGGATCTTAGATTTATGCCTGCAGAGGTTTATGCATTAATCCACTTCCCAGGGGACAGCAGTTATGACATTAGCTTTTGTACAGCAGATTTACTGGATACATTTTGGAGGTTGTATTATGCGGTTAGACACCGTGAATTATGGAAAAACTTCATAGCAATCCCCATCACGAAATCCACAATTAAAACTGTAACTGTACTCTTTCGTAATGAAGAGGTTTTTAATGTCAGTGATTATGATTTTTTGGCTGGAGAAATGATGCACCATTTTTGGGAGAACCAGCCGGATTATGGATGATAAATAGTTTTGGACTGGGGATTGGACTTTTCGGGTCCAGTTAAAGCAAATGGAAAAAGGTATTCAACACTGGTCAGGCCATTTTTCTTTGGAAGGGACAAAGGAATTCTTTTTTTAACCCGGACAACCTAAAAGATGGTATAGATGTGGATATTTAGAACATCTAAACACGGATTGTGATCAAATAAAATGTTTTCAGTGTTGGGTACTGGGTCACACAGCAACCCAGTGCTCAGCTTCCCCAGTATGCAATCTGTGTGGTGATGACGTGCACTCGTTTAGCTCATGCCCTGGGTGGCCCATAATTCGAATGAAGGTACAGAACATGATTACTGTTTGCATTTAGTGAAAAAATCCTTTTGCACACTGAAGGGGAACTCAGGAGGCAGGCCTCCCCAGTGAAACAGAGGGGCAGGGGATGCAGCATGGGAATTGGGGCTTTTACCAGATCTGAACTTGGGGCTTTATCACACCCGGGCCCTTCGTTCCAACCCCATCCTGTGCAGAATCTGCAGAATCGACAGGATTATACCACAAATAGAAGGGGTAGACCAACATGAACCCACCTTTCATGACAGCTCTAGCATTCAAATGGGAGAAGACCCTACACCACATAAGAATGTTGAACGTGACGAACTCTGCATTTCTCTTCCCAAAAAAATGGTCCCAGAATTGGAAATAGAGCAGAGCAACTCATCTTCTCCCCCATGTACACACCACCGTTTGGAGCTTATGGATTTGGAACCAGAATGATTCCACTGGGAGTGGAAATTCTCAGGACCCCCTCCCCAATGGAAACAGTTCAGGCATTTGAATCACCTCTACCTTTACAGAACAGATTTGTGGCCTTTCAGTCTTGAGGAGACTGGGTAGAAGAAAGGGAATTGAATGTCTGTTCCCCACCCACACAAAACGTATTGCTGGCAGATTCACAGGCACCTTTACCTTCCCACGACAAACTTCCAGGGAGAAAGAAACAGATCACCAGATCGAGTGTAAAATAACAGTAACCATAGAGATGGAGACTACAACACAACAGTTAATGGCAGGATTAGATGCACCCTGGAACTTTGCCACTTTATAGTGAGGGAATAAAGCTGATAATTCTCTTACGAGATAGGGATATGTAGTCATTGTAGTAATGCTGCCAAGACTGAGACCAAGTCCCAGTTTGGAGACGAATAGAGAAAGTTGCACATCCATCATAAATGGATTTAAAAGTCTCTATCATAAGATCATTGTCAAACATATGTATGACATGGGGAGAGGATTAGCTACTCCAGAGAACAAACAGTTGTATAACAGAACTGTTCTGCAAATGAGATCCCAACATGCAGTAAACATACATAAGACACTATAACATTACTGAGTGAACAGGAATACAAAATTGCTATGCAGTGCTTTTAAAAGTGGCGCTGTATGCTAAAAGCAGTTTCACTTCATAGCTAAAGGCACCAAAAACTTCAGCAGGCACCATTATTAACACATGTCCAACCTGAACATGCCAACACTGAAGAGATCTGCAATGGCGGGAAAGAAAACGCTACT
Organism: Neoceratodus forsteri; assembly: GCA_016271365.2. Taxonomy (NCBI): domain Eukaryota; kingdom Metazoa; phylum Chordata; order Ceratodontiformes; family Ceratodontidae; genus Neoceratodus; species Neoceratodus forsteri. The sequence continues at coordinate 1,577,613,375 of CM057452.1, forward strand.
GAAGGGCAAAGACGCATCGAGATGGGGAGTAGGGGTTGAACTCGAACGCATTACTTCGCATTGCCATTGTGAGTGCTGTCTTTTTTTTTTTTGGGTTGGTGGATTGCTGCAGGCAGCAGCTGATTGTCTCCTGTGCCACTGCCCGTAATTCTGCTCTTGGGCAAGGGGTGGTGATAGGGTGGCTGTCCGCCAGGTCGGGGTCACATGGTGCTCAGACTTGCAGACTGCACAGTCACATGATGGTGGGATGGAGAATTTGCAGCGGGAGAAGAACTAGGAGCCCACCACCGTCCCGCCCGTCCATGGCAGCTGCTCATCAACTTAAAGCCCACTCCAAAGATCCACCGGCACCAGTACTGATTGTCAGCTATGTTTCAGACCAATCGGTATTGGTTTTCCTCACACCCTGTGCCCTCCTCCAGCATCCTATTGGGAGCACAGCACAGGGTGACGAGACAGTCTGTCTGGTGGTTGGCAAGGAAGGAAGCAAGGAAGGAGTCGAGTCTCAAGTGTGTATGTGTGATTCTTGATAAAAACGTGACTGCGAGTGTGCCTATTTTTCTTTGTTGGTGGCTGCCTGTATCAAAAAAAGCCCTTGTAAGGGCTCCCTACTCTGCTTGCAAAAGAGCATAATTCACTTCACTATTCACATTAAGCAAGGAGAAGTTTCCTCTCTAAGTGAAACAGACTGTGGTGGTCAAGTTAAGCTGAGAGAAATCAGACAACTCAAGCTACCGTAGTTTTGTACTGCCGCTGCTGCTACTGTGCTTCAGGCAGGCACACACTAATATTATTTATTACATGTTTTTTCTTCCCCTCCAGTCCTGACTGTGTTGTGTATAAAAAAATAAAGATAAAATAGTTGGAGTCAGGAGGACAGAAAGAAAGAAGACTGTCTCAGTGTGTGTGTGTGTTGGGGGGGGCAGAAAGAGTAAGTACAGAGTAGAGAGAGGAGTGAGGGGAGTGTGGTGGACAGAGTGTGACTGGCTGGCTGTTTCTCTGGGACAGATTGTGTGAGGAGTGAGGCTAGTGCTGCAGTGAGGGAAGACCCAGGCCAACTGGCTGGTGCTACTTTTTTTTGTGTTGTCTGTTGTATATAAAATAAAGAGATAAACGAAGCCTGACCTGCCTGCCATATTTCTTCTAATTGGAGCGTACTATCTGATTCTGCTTTGTCTGGCTGCAGTGCACTACTGCTGCACAGTGCATACCTCTCAACTGTACCACATTACCGAGGAACGTTCCTCATTTTACTTCACAAAAGCTCCCTGTTCCACATTGTGAGGACTTGTTCCACATTCAAAGTCAACATGTTAAAGCAAAAATCCATAGTAAATAATGCAACAAATATATTCAATTAATAACAGACTTTCTGAACACAAATGCTACATTTTAACAGTGTGTTGAGTTTCTTGGGTAAAGATTTGATTAAGTGTTCCACATTTTGCCCATTTGTTCCACATTTTGACAGGCAATGTTCCACATTTGGGGGACAAAAGGTTGAGAGGTATGGCACAGTGTACAGAAGAGAGAGAGAGAGAAGTACAATACAGACTTAAAGAAAGAACATTAGTGAGTTGAACTAGACTAGTCTAGTAACATTACAAGTGTGTAAGTCTCAGGCAGCCAACCAACCCAGCCTGCCAGGTTTATTCTGATTGCGAGCTGGGCTGACTTGGTCAGTGCACATTCTGTCTTCTGCAGTGCACTTTCTGTGTGTGTGTGTACTGTGTAGAAGAGAGAGAGAGAGAGACTTCAGAGAGACTGAGAAAGATAGTATATAGACAACAGACTATAGAGAATTAGAGCCCTACAGAAGAAAGAGCAAAAGGAGAACTAGTCAAGACTGCCTTTCAGATTGATTTTGATTAAACTAGCACTGTCTCTGGGCACTGCTACTTTGTAAAGAAGAGAGACTTCACATTCAGAGAGATAGAGATAAGACAGTAGTATATAGACTTAAAGAAATAATAATATAAAGTGAAGTGTAATCTGTTTGCGGCCTGCCAGATTTATTCTGATTAAATTGAGAGCACATACTGCAGTTCACTTACTGTAGAGGAGAGAGAGTCAGAGAGACTTAAAGTTCAGAAGGAGAAAAAGAGAAGAGGGAGAGAGTAGATACAGATAGAGCAGAGAATAGACAGACACTGAAAGAAATAACTAACATGAAAAGTTAGTCTGCCTGCAGCCTGCCTGCCAAAATCCAGATTTATTCTGATTAAAGTGAGCAAGCACTGTGTGTCTGTGCACTGACTGTCTTACTGTGTAAAGAAGAGAGGAAGACTTCAAGTTCAGAGTGAACGAGATGGATAGATTTGTTGTCTTCTTGAGAAAAAGGGAGGATATGTTTTAAAAAGCAATTTCCTGACCTAATCCCACCCGGCTGACCCATCCTGTTCCAGCCCTTGCCATCAGATTTTTCTGATTAAATTATAGCACTCCTCCAATTTTGCACTCTGTGTGTAATAACTGGAATGTGTGTGTGTAGTATAATAGAAAATAGAGATACTTCAGAGAGAGAGAGCTACTAGTAGTAGGAGGACTTCAGAGAGAGAGAGAGAGCAGGAGAAGGAGGACTACAGTTAGAGTAGAGACTGAGAGCGAGTGAGCTAGGTAACTTCAGGGAAAAGATGAGACCTAGGCTGTCCTGGTGGATTGAAAAATAAGAAACACCAGAGAAGACGAGACAAGTTACCTTTTTCACAAAACAATTTTATTAAAAAGATAAGTTATAATTCTCCAAACTTGCGAACTAGTTTTCTAACTGAACTCAGTCTGCATCTGCTTAACTTATATTCTTATTAGCACTCCACAGCACAGTGTTGCCCTAAGGTTTGTTTCTGATTCCCAAATATATTCAATTTCATTCCCTTTCTTCTCAGACTTTTAAAAAGCCGTGTTGTACTACTGTTGTTGGTTGGTCGTCTCACACTGGCTGGCACACTATGGCTCTGTGCCTGCTGTATCTTCTAGTCCGTGTTCTTTGAAAGTTTCTGGTACAAGAAAAGAAACAGTTAATATTTAAGTAAGAAAATCATGTAATTATCTTTCTTACCAGTTCCACATTTGAGTAACGAGTTTATAAATTGGCACTGTCACTCTTTCTCAGCCTGTGCACAACTGCATACTATACCAAACAGGACGGAGTCCAGACTAGTCAGTAGTATACATTATATACAGTGTCCTGACTGACCAGTACAAAAAGAAATGTACCAGTGCCATATGATACATACCATAACACTCATTCAGTGTGACCCTGAGCCTGCCCCACCCAGCCAGAGGCCAGACGAGTCAGACAACCCCTTACTCTAGGCTCATGGTAGTAGAGTAAAAAAAAAAAAATACAAAAAGAAAAAATCAAAATGAAAAGGCAAATGTCTCTGCTTGATATGTTTAGTGCAAGAGGAAAGAAAGCGAAGTCCATTGCTGAAAATGTGGTCAGTGAAGCAGGATGTGTGGATGTGGAAAGCACTCTTGTTTCCACAACAGTTGAAACTGAAGCTGTAAATGTAGTGCATTCACATTGTAATTCTGAATCTGAAAGCACTTCTGGCTCTGATGCAGTGGTGGTGACCACATCCACTACTGACTCTTTGATGTCGTCCACCTCCACAATCACACCCACATGCTGCAGACCACCACCACCCGGTCATACTACACCTAGTGCTCAGGTCGGGAACGATACAAGTGAATACACAGGGAGGATAAGACTTACTGATGAGGAACGGTTTAAAATAATGAATGCATTGCATAAACCTGACAGTGATTACAAGTTTCCTGCAAGTGGCAAGAGAAATATCAGTCTCCAACACCACTGGCTTTCGCATTACAATTGGCTTGCATATTCGTCTGACAGATGGTGCTTACTATAAAATATGTGTAGCTTTCTGCAGTGACGAAGTAGGTAAAGGAAGTCATCCGTGTCTTGGACAGCTGGTCTGTGAACCTTTAAGAAACTGGAAAAAAGCTAAAGAGCTTTTTGACTTACATTCTCGTACTGAGTATCATAAAAATAGTTCAGTGAAAGCCGAACATTTTTGTCGCATCTCAAGAGGTGAATCAATAGCAATTCCAGAACAAATAGACTCCTATCGAAGAGCTATAGCAATAGAGAACCATAATAAGATACTTGCTGTGATAAATACAATAATTTTATGCAGTCGCCAGGAGATTGCACTCTGTGGTAGTGAAGATTCAGGGCCACTGACACTTGAAGACCCAATTAAAAAAAAAAAAAAAATGATGGGAAATTTCAGAACCCTAATTCGGTATAGAGCAAATCACGGAGATGAAGTGCTCCGAAAATCATTACAAAGTAGTTCAAGTAATGCCACGTATCTTGGCCCTAAAATCCAGAACAAAATCATTGAGATTATTAGAGATATCATGATTGAGAAAATAGTTACAAGAATAAAACACGGCGGTCCCTTTGCACTTTTAGCTGATGAAACAACAGATATTAGCAACAGCGAACAATTGTGTATCTGCGAGTGATATGTTGACACTGTGAGTGAAGTGTCAAAGCCAGAAATCAGGGAAGACTTCCTCACATTCCTGAGGGTTACATACTTGACTGGTGAAAGTCTGGCTAATACGATCATGTCCACCTTAAAATTAGGATTAAATCTTGGAGATCTCGGGGCAGGGCTATGATGGAGCTGCTGCATTTAGTGGTAGCCTAAATGGCGTACAAGCTAAAATTGCTGCTGAGTATCCAACAGCTATGTATGTTCACTGTGCAAACCACACTCTGAATCTGGTGGTTTCAAAAACCTGTTCAGTGAACTCCCATCAGAAAATGTTTTACAACAATATCTGACTGCTGCACATTTTTAGTTCTGCTAAATGTAGCAAAGTTCTTAGGAACAAAATATCAAGCCTGATACCAACTGAGAAAAAGAGAAAGCTTGTCAGGCTTTGTGAAACAAGATCGGTAGAACGTCACGAAGCAGTGTTCACCTTCATAGAACTGTTCCCTGCAGTAGTTGCAGCTCTTGATGAGATATCTACTACATGGACAGATGAAACTTCATCAAAGGCTGAGCAGCTGCAGAACACAATTGAGAAAGGATGTTTTTTAGTTGCTTTAGTTGTTTTGGAAAAACAACTCTCGGTTATGTATGTATTGTCAATAAATCTGCAGTAGGTTCAGACAGATCTCGCCATGTGTGTTTAGACGGCCGATGATGCTTTGATGCAGTTTTCTAAACTTTTTTTAAAAGCAAAAGCATTAGCTCAAGAGCTGAATTTTGAAATTACACTCCCAAGAAATTCACGAACAGGACCGAGTTTGCAAGAAATAAACAATACTACAGAACAGCAGTGTTCATTCCATGTCTAGATTTCTTCAAACAAATGACAGCAAGGTTTCTCACACATAGAAAAATCCCGACTTCCCTTGAAAAAGTCATCCCTGATCGCTCCTTGAATATGAAGGAGGTGAAATTTCTGTCACAACTGAAAGATTTCTACAGTGGTGTTCTCCTTGATAATATTCTCATTCTAGAGTGAATTCCACCGTTGGCATGACAGGTGGATTGATGCAAAAGACAAGAAAGAGTCCATTCCGGTTACAGTTATTGATGGTTTGTCTAGCTGTGACCAAAACTTTAATCCAAACATTCACAATTTATTAAAAATCCTTGTGACACTGCCAGTCACTACTTCAGAAGCTGAACGTACCTTTTCTATGCTTGATCGCATCAAGACAAGAGGAGAAATCGCACCACAGAAGACAGGGTGAATGGCCTGGCTTTACTCGACGAACATCGAGACATCCCTTTATCAGCAGATGAGGTCCTGGAGAGATTTATTGTAAAAAGTAGATGCCTGGATTTTATCCTTTAAGTTCAGCCACCACCACTCGGATGCTGTGCTGGTATTGTTATATATATCGTCTTGATTTCGTGTACATTCTTCACTCTTCTGCTCTGCATGACTTGGCTGCCTCATCTAAATTCATTGCTTTGTCTGTCTTGACCAGGGTGGGTGGAGCCAGATTACCAGAAGGCCCTGCCCATTATGCAAATACATCATGTGACTCACTAATTTGCATGACTTGGGCGGACTGAACCCCCCAAAAAAAATGACAGTCTCGGTACATCCCAAGGGCCCACTTTTGCTACAGAGGGTTTTCCCCAAGAGCTAGCTTTGTCATGGTGAGTTGCCATTTTAAATTTTATCAGATGAAATTAGAGTTCATATCTTCAGCCAGTTAATAATAAAAAGTAAAAGTGAAAGTTAGTTATTACAGAATCCATATGCAAAGCAGTCTCAGTCCATTGTGGTGAAAATCCCACTCATTTAGCTGCCTCTACTCTCTGTTGCAACAAAACAGGGATTCAGAAGCATACCTGTCAATAGTTGTCTGAATCACTACCTTCATGATGCAAGGCAGACTCCCTCATAATTGTAGCTGCCAGCTGCCCTGCTGCAGTGGAGTCCATGTGAATGAAAGTCTTGCTCACGTAGATAATTTTAATGTGGGCTGGTAGCATTAAAACATTTTGCACACCAGGACATTTGAACTGAGATCTCACACCGTCCAAATCTTTATGTTTGGACCCTGTAGCGTAGCTCAAGTCAGGGAAAATTCGAAAGGGTGCCCCATTCCAGTCCACTTCAGCCTCTCTCCTTGCCACCTGCAGCACCTCGTCTCACTCCAAGACATCAGCCAAGACCGTCATAACAGTTCTGGCCAGGGTCTTTGCCAGTGACACGGCAGGAAGTTGTGTGGTAAGCCTTCTTAACATATGCTACTTCCAACTGTAGTGTTTCAGTTAGCCATCTTTGCAGACATGTTTTAAGATCTTCCTTCTCCACACCCTCTGGTAGTTCAACAACTCTGATGTTCGGCATCCTTGCTTGGTTCTCCAAAAGTTCCAGCTGGAGTTTGAGCACTGCATTTTCCTTGGTAAGGCAGTAGCCGTGGTAAGCGCCTTGCTTGCTGTGTCTGTAGCTGACTTGGCTTCCTTCTGAATCCCTTCGACATCCAGGACCATTACCTTGCTCACCAGTGCCTCAAGTTTTGTATCCATACTCTGTGTGGCCTTTGACAGAGCTGTGTCACACGGCTGTGCAGGACCTGTGCTTGAGACCAGGGGTTGCTGTTCCTACTCCTGGGTGTCTGAGGCATCTTCTGGCAGGCTCCTTTTCCAGCTGTCACTCTTCTGTTACTCTGACCCATTTTAAAAAAAAAAAAAAAGTATGTATTTGATGTGGAATTCCCAGGTAAGTTTGAATCGGCTGTCTGAACTTCGAATTTCGGACAGTAAAGTTCAAAAATTTACTGTTTTTTTTTATTTGTTGCTTTAAGTTGACTAGGGGGTCTTCTTTTTTTATTCCATTGTCCTTTCCTTTGAATATTTTGCTTTGTGAGTTTGTAGTTTCCCAGACTCCCAGCAGGGGGCATTTCTCAGGCAACTAGTCAGGGAGTCCAATCGTGATGGGGCAATGCTGGATCTGGTGCTCACTAACAGGGACAGTATTACAAACGTCAAGGTGGGAGGTCACCTGGGGACCAGTGATTATCGTACAGTATGGTTCGACTTAAGGATGGCAGTGGAATTGAATCACACAAGGGCAAGGGTCCTGGACGTGATGGGGGGGAGGGATGACCTGGGTGGGGTGGAAGAACAGTGTGCTAAGCTAAGGGAAGGCATAGTGAAGGCAGCAAACCTCTGCAAAAAAGAAGTGAGTAAACAAGAGGAAAAAGAGACCACCATGGTTCTCAAAGGAAGTGGCTGAAAAGGTAAAGCTAAAAGGGGTAGCATTTAGAAAGTATAAAGAGATGCAGTGGGAAAATGACAGGGAGGTGTGTTAGGAGAAGCAGAGGAAGGCAGGGAAAGCAATGAGGAGTACAAAGGCTCAAACTGAGGAAAGAACAGCCCAAAGGGTAATGAAAGGGGGCAAGACATTTTTAGGTATATAAATGAAAAGAGGAAGACAATGGGAGAGATTTTGAGGGTAAGGAGGGCAGGTGATAACTGCAGAGAGGAGGATCAGGAAAAAATCCGATATCCTGAACAAATACCTTTGTTTAGTTTTCACAGAGAAAGAGTAAGGGGATAGGCCACATAAAAGCTACATGGGCACTGGAGAGGGGTAGGCAGATGCAAGTCCCTCTACAAAAGAGAAAGTCCTGAAGGGACTCACAGATCTGAAAGTGGACTGAGCTATGAGGCCAGATGCGGTGATCAAAGGGTATTGAGGGAGTTCAGGGAGGAACCGGCTGCACCTGTGACAGTCCTGTTTAATGGCTCACTGGAAACCGGAGTGGTTCCAGAGGACTGAAGGAGGGCAGATGTAGTCCCACTTCACAAAAGCAGTAGCAGGGAGGAGGCTAGCAACTATAAGCCACTCAGTCTGACATTGGTGGTGGAGAAGCTGATGGAGTCACTTATTAAGGACAGGATTGTGGAGCATCTTGAATCTAGTGAGTTACAAGACCCAAGACAACATGTATTCACAGGGTAAAAGAGGTCATGTCAGACAAATCTGATAGATTTCTTTGACTGGGTGACCAGGGAAATAGATCAGGGTAGGGTGGTTGACATGGCCTGCTTAGATTTTGGCAAGGTTTTTGACACCATTCCATATGGAAAGCTCATAAGGAACCTAGACAGCATAAGGGTGGGTCCAAAGGTGGTAAACTGGGTGACAAATTGGTTGTGGGATGAGCGACAGAGGGTGGTGGTAAACGGATCTCACTCCACGGAAGGGAGGGTGACCAGCAGGGTGCCACATGGCTCTTTACTGGGACCAGTCCTCTTTAATGTCTTTATAAGTGACACTGCAGATGAGCTGGAATGGAAGGTCTGCTTCTTTGCAGATGACACCAAAATCTGCAGTGGGGTGGACACTGCAGAGGAGGTGGAAAGAATATGCAGAGATCTGAGAAAACTTGAGTGGTGAAGGGCATGGCAGCTGACATGAAGGTGGCCAGGCAGTGCGGCAAGGCAGTAAGGAGGGTGAGTGGGATGATGGGGTGCATAGGGAGGGGTATCACCAGCAGAAATAGGATGGTGGTGTTGCCTCTGCATAGATTGCTGATAAGACCCCACCTAGAGTTTTGTGTCCAGTTCTGGAGACCACATCTCAGGAATGACATAGAGTAGAGGCAGCCCAAAGTAAGGCGGCTAAAATGGTGCAGAGGCTGCATCAGAAGCCCTATGAGGAGAGACTGATGGACATCAGTATGTTCACCCTGGAAGAGAGAAGAGTGTGTGTGGGGGTGGGAATATGAAAGAGACATACTGTATAAATACCTCACAGGAGTAAATAAGGTACTGGAGAGGGAGTATTTTTCAGAGGAAAAGATGCACAGCAACAAGGGGGCTTGCAGTGAAGCTAGAACGGGGTAAATTCAAGAGAGATATGAGGAAGTACTTCTTCACTGAAAGAGTGTGGGTGCCTGGAAGTCTTCCAGCAGAGGTGGTGGGGGTGAAACAGTGGTGGGCATCAAGCATGCATAAGATGGGCACAAGGGAATCTTAGTGAGAACAGTTGAGGGGTGGGGAGCAGGAGACCAGTTAGGGCCTGCAGTGACAGTATATGCAGGGGAAAAAATGGGCAGAATTGGTGGGTAAAGCGGTCCTTATCTGCCATCAAATTCTATGATGAGTTTGACTGTAGTTAGGAAAAAGTGCATTTAATGTCTTAAAGAGCATCTTTCGTGCAATTTTCCTCACTACCAGATGAACAGGAGAGTTCCTTACCTCACTGAGTTCCTCTGTAGCAATTTGAAAATTTTTCTGTTAAGCCCTCTAAGGAAGGGAAGGGATCATATTTTGCCCCTCGGGGCAATTTTTTATCCAGGCTACCACCTTGGGACCCACTCCGAGGCTGGCTAACTTGTTTATTAATCTTTTGTGTGGGACTGTATCAAATGCCTTGCTAAAATCTAGGTAGGCCATGTCCACAGCCCCTCCCTGGTCTGCTACTTTGGTCACCCAGTCAAAGAAATCTATCAGATTCGTCTAACACGACCTTCCCGCTGTGAATCCATGCTGCCTTTGTTCCTGTACCCCACTGGCCTCTAGGTACTCAACAGTTCTTTTCTTCAGAAGTGATTCCATCATTTTCCCTACCACTGAGGTCAAACTAACTGGTCTGTAGTTTCCTGCCTCTGCCCTGCTCCCACTTTTGTGAAGAGGAATCATATCTGCCCTCCTCCAGTCCTCAGGTACCACCCCATCCTCCCATGATTTGTTAAAGAGAGTAGTCAGCGGTGTCACTAGTTCTACCCTTAGTTCTTTTAGAATTCTTGGGTGAATCCCATCAGGCCCCATTGCTTTGTCCACCTTCAATTTTACTAGTTCTTTCAGAACCCTTTCTTCTGTAAATGGACTGGTATCGACCCCCTGTTTCTTGAATGTTAATCTTGTTTGGTTTAGGTACCTCCCCCTCCTCTTCCTTTGTGAATACTGAGCAGAAATATTCATTCAGTATCCCTGCTTTTTCACTGTCACCCTCTACCCACATTCCCTCCCCTTTATTAAGCCTCAGTATCCCTCCTTTGGTCTTTCTTCACTCCCTAATGTACCTATAAAAGGTCTTATCTCCCTTCTTAACAGAGTTGCTATCCTTTCCTCGGTTTGGGCCTTTGCTATTCTGACTGCCTTCCCCTGCCTCTTTCTGTTTTAACTGATAAAGTTCTCTGTCCTGCTCCTTCTGTGTTTCCTTATTTCCTGAATGCTATCCTTTTCTCCTTAACCTTCCCTGCCACGCCTTTTGAGAACCATAGCGTTTTTTCCTTCATTGTGTTTTGTTGATTTGCTTCACACGAAGGTGTGTTGCCTCTGTGATGGCTGTTTTGATTACTCCCCATTGTTCCTCCACCCCTCCTTCTTGCCTGTTTGCTAGTGCTTTTCTGAGGCATCTCTCATTTTCCCAAAGTATGCCCTCCTAAAGTCCAATACTCTTGCTTTTGAATGGCTTGACTCCATGGCTGTGTTTATCGTGAACCACGCTGTTTGGTGATCGCTTGTTCCCAGACGTTACCCACTTCTAAATCTGAGATTCTTTCTCCGTCCCCATTTTTAGAGTACCAGGTCTAAGATTGCTCCCTCCCGAGTGGGTTCCAATACTAGCTGTCTGAGGCATGCCTCTTGTAGGGCATCAAAAATGACCCTGCTCTTGGATGTGCCTGCAACAAAGGTGCTCCAGTTAACATTTGGCATATTCAGGTACGTGCATGCATGCACGTGTGTGTGTGTGTGTGTGTGTGTGTGTGTGTGTGTGTGTGTGTGTGCAGCACGTTGACAGGACCAAGTGTTGTATCCAAAAACCAGCTACAGGGTCTGGCCCAGTGGCGCTGAGGGTTGAGGCGCTGGATGCCACACCTCGTGCCACACTGGTGACCTGGGTTCGGAAATGAGACCAGGCTGCTGGGAGTTGGCGGGGAGGGAGAAGATCGAGTGTCCAATGGACAGCTCTTTTCTCCTGGGAGGGAGGGGGGCACACACTTGGCACCTGCCTGGCCTCTGGCGGAAGCCGGGGGCACAGCAAGTGCAGTGCAAACAGAGAGGATCAGGGAGTGATGGATGTCGGCGGAGATGCCCTGATGTCAGGGTGTATGTTGCTAACCCAGAACAAGGAAAATGACGTCTGAGCACCGAGGAGAATGAGTACCACAGCACAGACCCTGATGGCTTCTACCTCACCACCAGAGGGGTCCCAACAAAATCAGATTGCCTTGGGGTGTTTGGGCCCCACCTCGTACCCACCTGGGGGATATAGCCACGGCTCTATGGGAGTCCATTGGTGATCCAGGTAAGAACAGAGAAGCGGGGCAGGTGCATGAGTGTCTCCCGACTGAGCAGGCTCCGGCATGTGGGGGATAGAATAAAGTGTGATTTAAAAAAAAAAACCAGCTACAGTCCAGGAGGTAGAAGGGAGAGAATGCTGCTGACTATGTTCATACGTGTGTCTGTGTGTTACTGTGCATCTTTTTATGTGTGATGCTGTGTATTCTGTGTCTGTACATGTGTCCGTGTATACAGTATGTCACGAGCCAAGAGCAGCCAATTCTGCATCACCTTAATGTTTAAACTACTGTTTGTATTGTAAGGTTGCAGTATGAGTACAGGTTATAGTACTCCATGTCCTTACAAATTATCCCACATTTATATCACAGTAGTACAACCAATAACATAAACCCTTGTGCTTCAAGATAACACAGGGAGCAGTCTGGTGTTGGCTCTAGCTAACTCTTGTTTAGTGCTTTTTCCATATTTCTTTCTAGCTGTAATTTTTCTTGTTTCTTTTACTGTGAGTCTAGAATAGTAGTACACCCACATGAATAGGCTACTGGGTTAATACTTTTCATGCTGTGCCACAAAACAAGTTTGCCTAGTGTCACTCCGAGGTTTTAAAATGCTAAACCTGTTAATGATCATTCATGCAGTTGTTTTCTACATTGTCAAATCTGTTGCAGACAATCTCGGGTTAGAAAAGATGCAGAAAAAAATTCGAGCAAGAACTCAAAAGCACCTAGACGACTATGCCAAAGAAGGTCTACGCACGTTGTGTATAGCTAAGAAGGTAAATCTAAAGATTCCTTAATTCTGTTACATGGCAACATTGATTGTGTGGCTTTTTTTAAGAAGATGTTGGAGAGCTGGCTAGTCAGCACAGCAGTAGGGATTCCGCTTGTAACCCAAGTTAAAAAAGCTCAGATCTTCAGAGAGATGGCCAGGGGAGAAAGATGGAGCACCTCTGAGGATGCTTCTTTCCTCCAAGAGGAAGAGTGCGGAGTCCTGCTGCCATACCACGCCCTGGATGACCACAGGAGGAGGTACAGCATGGCCTGTGAGATGGGGAGAGGAGGATGCCACTGATGTTGACATGCACAGATGCGCACAGTACACAACCACATCCAACGTTCTTGGTGGCATCCTCGAGATGGGAACCAAAAAAGTGGCAAATCCCCCCAGAGTGAAGGGCTTCTTCCTGCCTGCAGGCATTGTACCCGCCAGCTCAGACACTGTCCCATTGGCTGAAAGATTTAGAACCGCGAGAGGCTGGGGAACCCTAGTGATGGCTCTGCAGTGCAGGAAAAGCCACGGTAGCCTGGGAGATGGTGAGGTGACAGGCATGAAGTATTGGCCAAGGAGTCCATATGATGGGAAAGGATTTCTTAAGAGAGCCAAATGGAATTTGGAGTAAAAGCAGATTAAAAAAAAAAGGCAGCATTCAAGGCTCAGGCCCACTGATGCAACAGCAGTGTTGCAACTTCCAACGTTGGCAACTTGTGCTTGATAACCTCCAACATCTAAAAACCTCTCCCACTAGGCTACCGCCACTTGGGTGACCACAGTGGGTAACTGCATTGCAGCTGAGGACAGATGTGCAGATCCAGTGGTTCATCAAGGCCTGCCACCACCCTAAGGCTAATTCACACTCACTTAGATTGGGGAATGACAGAGGTAGAAAACAGTGGCTGACTGGGAAGATTACTTTTCCTGTTGCACATGTTTATTATGGTACTGAGGCCTCCATTTCCAAGGAGGACCTTGTACACCTCTGCTGTCACAGTTGGTGTCAAGATTTGGAGTTGCACCTATAAAGGTGCTTAAAAGCACATGCCTTTTTGGAGTGAGGTACCACTAGCTGAGGCTGATTGGGGGAGGGGGGGGGAGCCCGGAGTGTCTGAGTAAGTAGAGGACTCTATGTATGGGACAGTGGCCTTGGCAGAAGCCCAAGATAGTCTTAGTCACCAGAGTCATGGGCGAAAAACAGATGTACAAACAGATTGATTATTTTAAAGGAGAGCACTCGTTAAGTCAGAAACTGTAGTAGTTGCTGCAGAAATGCCCAATTAATAATAAAAAAAAATTCAGAATCTCTGTCGTGTCTGATTTTAGAAAAGAACCACACTGATGGTCTTGTTTCCAGACCCAAGCGCTTCCAGGCGTGAATTATGCCAGCTAGTGCTACCAATTAATGGCGGAGTTGGTAGCATTAGTGTATATCCCCAGGTGCAGGGCATGATGTGTCCGTGAGGTGACTGCAAGCAGGTCTAACCGGTGTAGTTCTTTTTGGAACTAAAAACACATGACAGAGGTACTAAAAAACAATGTTTATACTGCTAAAAGCCCTAATTGGACGTTTCTGCAGCAGCTGCTGCAGTTTCAGACTTAACCATTGTTTTCTTTTAGGTATTTCCAGGTGTGGATCAAGCTGCAGAGGTCTGATCTGGAGTCCTAGGGAGAAGGAGAAATAGGGAAAATGGTCCCAGCTGGTGTGACGATGGACCCAGATATATCTGGGCCCCCCACCCTGCCTCAGTGCTATCTCACGATACACTGAGCTTGAGGGCCACCATGTCCCTGCCTGGGGGGGCAAGCCATAGCTTTATAGAAAATCACCGGCCACAGATAAGGGGATGCATGGGTCAAGTAGCCATGGCTGCTCTGGAGAGAGACGGAAGCTGGGGATTAAAGGAGGCATAAACAGATAATAAAAATAAATCTTTTGTTTTATTTATTTAGGACTTGATCTACAATAGTGACTGGGATGTGCTTGAAGTGAGCATATGCAGACCTGTGCCCCATGCATGTGGAGCCCTGCGTGATGGCAGAGTAGCAGCAGGGGCTGTGCTGTCCAGACACCTGGCAACCTATTGGATGCCCGGTCAACATGGTAGTGGATCTCCCACTTTGTATGGAGCAGACAACCACAGGATATTGCAATCCATGTCAGTCTTCCACGGACTTCCATATTCCCATCAAGATTGTAACTAGTTGAGCCGGCGTGTTCAGCCTGCATCTGTGGACCATACAGTCCTCCATGCCTTCACAGAGGGCTGGGGCTGGTGGTGGGCACCCCAGACAATGTCCCACTGGTGGGCAGCAGAGGAGGCCATAAGCACTGTGGTAGCCCCTTAGGCCACACAGCATCTGCTCCCTTCACAGGCCTTTAGTGACACCAATAATTCCACCTGGATTGGGCACAGGCAAGCTATATAGGTTCATTTCTATACAGAGGTTCATCAGTTTTTGAATATAAACTTAAGTTAATGCCTACTCCTTTAGTAAGTAAGTTTTACATGTATTTTAAATTATTTGTATCAATAGTGCACTGCACCTTTAATTACTGCACATAAAAGGGTCTCACCCCATTGCATCTGGGACCCTTGGGAAAGCTTGTGGCAAAACCGGATGGGTTGCCAGCGGTTGTTGTACACCACTACTGTTAAGGTATGACTGTCTTCTGGCTGTAATTTACATTGGCAGCATTTTTTACTATTGTAGCACTTTAGTAAAGATTGCTATTCTGCAGCTCTGGAAGCGCAGTGATGGTTCTTTGTTTCTTGCTGCGAGTCCTGCCTGGCATGGGTGTTTTATGTGGATCCACTTTTGTACTGAATTTAAAAACAAGAAAACCTATGTGCATCAGTGCCCATTTCCATAAGAGTCCTTATTTTTGTAATAGAACATATAGTACAGCTGGACCACTGGCTTAGCCGTAGTGCTGCTGATGGACTGTTCTCCTCTTCCAGGTGGTGGGGGGGACACGGATCCCAGTGCTCGTCCGATACCTGGTGGAGACTAGGCTTTGGGCACACCGGGCCATCAGGATGCATGGGAGTGTGTGGTGTCCATTGATACACGTCACACGAGAGTGTGTGCTGTGTGTTGTGATGGCATTGCATGTCCACACCTGCGGAGGGTCTCAAAACAGGGAAAAGCACAGCACCAATCAGTAGGATGAATCTGGTCTCCTGCAGGCCCTGAACCTGGCTATCCAAGCACTGTCCAAGGTAACTGGATCTGGTGGGGTTTGGGGGACCTTGCAGGGGGCTAAGCCCTGGGGCAGCAAGCTGAAGAAAGATAAGTCCTGGAGGACTCTGGGGTGATGGGGCTGGGGAGACCGGAAGATGGGAGCTGGGTGGTGTACTGGGAAAAAAAGGAAAACTAGGGGGAAAAAAGCACAGTACAAAGGATGTAGTACAGCGTATAATACATTGTCATCGATAAAAACCAAAACAGGAATAAAACAACAGAAAAGAAAATTAGTCACACTCGGAATTAACTTAACCATTATCAAAGCATTGCCTTTTCGTGACAATTAGAAGGAGATTTAATCTGATTATACAGTCGGGACAAGTGAAATATGTCTGTGCAGCACAACGATGTGTTGCTAATATTAAAGGAAAACTACATCCACATCTTCCAAATGTTGTTACATGTCAACAGACAACTCTTGTCATGTAGTTGTTAAAGATGTATGCAACTGATTTAGTCTTTTTTTTAATTTTGTTTAATTAGTATTTCGGAAAGACCTTTGAGTGTGAGCTCTTTTACAAAGGTTCCACATCAGGGTGGACAATAAGACAATACACATATTCAGTGGTTACAGAGGCCTGATCATTAGGCATTAAAGAGTGATTACATGACAATTAGGAGAAAAAAACTGAGCAGTTGTAATTGAATACTAAACTATTTCTAATCGGTTGCCCTAGGTAGCACACCCCTGGAAACCTCCAAATCTGTTGATGGACTATGGCAGAGTAACTGCATAGGGCTTAATGCTGTCCCAGATGGTGAGAGGCTGGGTGACAGTGAAACAAGGGGGATTGGGTTTGAAACCAACTCGCAGAGAGCAGAGGTGAGGGATAGTAAACGGAAGTGGGGCTGTGATGGGGAACAGCTCCGGAGGGCTTTGTCGAGTATGGTGTGTGTGGGGGTGGTTTGGGAGGGGCAGTACCAAGTGTGTTTAAAGAGGACTGCTAGCTTACTTAGCTTAGTCAGTTTTCACAGTTCATACTAGGCCCTGTTATCATGGGAGACTCCATTTTGTGGTTGCTGAAATCTCATTGTACCCGAGTGCTGCATTAGCGTATGAGAACATGATGTGTAATCACCCTTTAAAACTCCCCAATATGCCTGTCTGCTTAATTAGTCTTCAAAGAAACATGCTCCAAGAAGGTGTGAAATACCACATTTACCTTCAGTGAGCTTTGCAAACTATCCAAGTTATAATGCAGTTTTTTTCCTATAAACTCCATTCAGATTATGAGTTTCCAGAGTTTTTTGCAGGGTATTTGTTCTTTCAGCATAGAAATACATGATATAAATGGCTGATCTGACGTCATGTTCTCATATGTTAATGCAGTTCTCATGGACACTGACATTTCAGCCATGAAATGGGGACCCCAGGGCAATCGCAGGGGCTTCCATGAGCAGTGAAAACAAACTAAGGCTAACACATGTAGCCCTAACAGCTACAGGAAAGGAGTTGTCTGTTGACATGGAAACACATTAAATTCAAATGATATGAGGGGTGTTGTTTTCCTTTAATAAACAGCGACTCTTGATCAGCTAAATGGTTGCTGACATACATACATGTTCATGGAAACAAACATTTTTTATGGATGTACATGAAATTACAGTACATGTTTGTTTCTGTGTATGTCCATGAGGATTTCTAAGTAATAGGAAGGTTTTGTCTCTGTTTATACTCACGTCGGTTATATAAATAACATTCTAGGGGCGTCGGTATAGTTCACTATCTGATGGCAATTCTACCGGAAGTGCTGATTCGTCGGAACACCTTCAAGCTAACCCTCTCTCACCATCCAGGCGGTATACCACCAGCTCCACACCAAGATGTCAGAGCTTCCTTTCATGCAGCTCTGCAGCGTTGTGGGCTACCAGGTGTGCCATTGGCAATTTCAAATGATTTTTTCCTACAGTTTTAAACTTTCCTCATCTGCTTCTTTCCTTTGCTCCATCTCCAGACTTGTCAATGGAAGATGGATTCAAAGGAAGCTAAGCCAGTTCTCAGCTTATCAGGTCTGTGTCACATGCTGACAGAAGATGCTGAGAAGGGACCCCGGGAAGGGACCACCTGTATCTTGCCTCTGTTGCCTAGGGGCAGCACTCAACATTTCTGGCAGTGGCCTATGTCAATCATTACTTTCTTCCTTGAAAGATTGTGCGGCCTGGTTTCTTCTCAGCCAGCTGGTCAACAGGGATACTAAGCTTTAGCCAAAGGGCTGCAAATTGACCTGCAGTGGGGGTTGACTGCTCAGCTTGTGACCATGGAAGAGGTGGCAGCAACTGCTGTGGTAAGCACCTTGTTGGTCTCAGCACTGCTCCCTGCTGGGGCCAGCATCAGAGGGTCTTTCACAGCGGACTTCCATGAAATGTGTCCCTACAGGGGAAGCCTTGTCTGCCATGGTAAGAAACACATGTGCCGCTGGCGCCAGTTATGGGACCGGGAGAGATTGAGGTCCTCCCACTCCCTTGACTCGCGTTGACCTGGATGTGGTTAAGGGTTCTGTTGACACTCCTCTGTCTGATCAGGTGGTTGAGATTTTTTCAACGCTGTCGACCAGTTGTCAGAGAGGATCGATGGATCTCTAAGACCCCAGTTTTTCTGGTCCTCACCTAGGTGGACGTGCCACTGGTCAGTGTCCCCAACAGTCTACTTAGGATCATCCTCCACCAGTGGTCATGCCACTGAAGCCTATACTTGCCCATGCGCCTCAGCATGTGTTCTGTATTGATCCTTCATTGGCTTCTCCTCTGCATCAGATCGACGGTCATGGTCAAGGCACCACTTGTGCTCTCAATCCTGCTTCACTGGGAGGTGCCTCCATCAGTGTTCCTTGACCTCTTCATCATCTGTCGAGGAGAGGCACTGCTGCAGGATGCAGTAGTACTACAAGGAGCTCCTCTGGCAACAATGGACCATTGCATGGCAGGGTGGGGCTCTACCCCCAACACCTGTGATTGGCTGACAGGTACCAGTCATGCCCATGCTGGTCCACTCTTGACAGTTGGCTCTGGCATCTCTCTCCCCACCCTTGCGGGTAGAGCCACCTCCACTGCAGCCTTTGGTGGGAGCCTCAACCAAGGATTTCCATGCTGCAGCTAGCTTGCCAGGTTGGCTGTCAATGTAAATCACCCAGTCTGAGGATACCCGGTTGGTCCACTGCGGCAGATGGTCGAGGACCATTTTTGAAGAGTCCTCAGATGGGTTATCCATGCTATTGTCAAGGGTGGCTTACCTTTGACCGGGCTTTGTTCAAGGACTTGACTAGCGACCAGGGGCTTTTCTCTGACTGATGTCTGAGTCCATGAATTTGCCCTTGGAATCATTTCAGAAGCAGTCTAAACACCCCTTCAGTGATCTCTTGGACAAGGACAGTTCCCCAGGGGTAGTCTTTCCCATGGATGAGGCCATTTTGTTACCTGCCCTGGAACATTGGCAGCACCCAGCATGCTGCTCAGTTACCTCCACCCATATGGTTCGCAAGTATGTGGTATCTACTGGATCCCTTTTGGGGTTCTCTCACAACCCCTCAGCTGAGGGATTGGTCTCTGACTCAGCCTTCCAGAAGTCCAGGGACCAGGGAACTTGGATAAGCCCCTTGACAAAGAGGTCTAAGAAACTTGACCATGTGGCCAAGAAAGTCTTTGCCACTTCCTTTCTTGACTCCATCAGATAAGCTGCGCCATGATGATGGCCAGCTTTGGTCACTCCCTGATGGGAGTGCTGGATGATTTCCTCCCTCACCTTTCTGCTGACAAGCAGCTGCTGGTGAAGTTGGTCAGAGACCAGAATCAAGCGTTGACTAAACACCGGCTTCAGATGGCCTTGGACTTGGCGACTCCTGTGCCATGGCAGTGGTCATCGCGATGCACCACAGGGCCTGGCTGAGGTTGTTTATCTTCACTGCTGACACCCAGCACAAGCTGGTCAATCTCCCTTTCTTGGACACAGACCTCTTTGCCCAGGGTTGGAAGGACATCTCATGCAGATTGAGAAGTCCAGTACCACCCTGGACTCTGTGACTTTGTCCCAAAAGGACCTAAGGCCCAGAAACCTAAAAAGAAGGCCTTTAAATACCGGTCCTTACAGCCACAGCAGCCTCGCCAGCAGCCTCAGCAAAGGCAACACCAAGCATGGTGTTGTAAGGTCAGGTTCTCTGGCCACAGACCAAAGAGAGGTGGGGGTAGGGGAGGTGGGTGCCCCATCAGCCCCAGAAGCCAGTGTCCCCTCCAGAGCTGCCCAGTGATCAGTCAGGGTGTCATCCTGCTTCCTGTTTGGACCCTGACCCCATGTCCAGTGGAGGGTTGGCTGCAACACTTTTGGCCACATTAGTCATCACTGTGGAGAAGTGGATACTGGATGTGGTAGGCAAATGTTTGCCTCTTGAGTTCGAGGCTCCCCCACCTTATCGGTCCTGTGCTTCAAGGGACTCTTCATTGTCGCAGGACACGCTGTCTGCCCTAAGGGAGGACATCACTCAGCAATTTGAGAAAGGGGCTATAGTCTATGTCTCAGATGCCCAAACAAGTCAGGGCTACGTGTCCAGGTATTTCCTGGTCCCAAAACAGGCAGGGTGCTGGTGCCGCATACTGGATCTGCATGATTTCAATCAGTAAATGTGGAGACACAAGTTCAGGATGGTAACCCTGACTTGGATGATACCATCCCTGACGCAGGGCATGTAGTTCAGCTCCCTAAATCTCCAGGGCATGTTCTTCTGCATTCCAGTCTGTCTATCCTACTGGCAGTACCTTCAGTTCTGTGCAGAAGGGATTCTGTATCAGTTCCAGGTCATGCCCTTTGGCCTTTCGTCCGTGCCCAAAGTCTTCACAAAGTGCACTGCAGTGGTGACAGCCTTCCTGAGGTGCAAGGGCATCAGGTTGTATCCCTGCCTGAATAATTGGCTATCTGTGCCATCCAAGGAGGCCATGTAGCGAGACCTGTAGCAGCATGGGCCTGCTGGTCAACCCGGCCAAGTCCGAACTGATTCCCTGGCAGCTGATTCAGTACTTCAGGGAAGAACTAGACTCCCTGTGGGTCACACCCTGCCTTCCTGTGGTCCAGGCACTGGATCTTGCCTATTGCCTGATCATTTCAGATTGGGCTCTCGCACCCTGCCCAGGACTTTCTGTGGCTGCTGGAGTACATGGTGTCCTTCAACAGCATGGTCTGTTGGGCCCACTGGAGGATGCACCACCTGTATTAGGAGTTGGTCTGTCAGGGGTCCCAGCACCTAGGACACTTGGACCAGCCAGTCACAGTGACCCAGATGATGTGGGAGGCCATCCAGTGATGACTGATTCAAGAACATCTGGAGGAAGTAGTCCTGTTTGTCTGCCAGCACCAACTGTCACAGTCATGACAGATCAGGAAGGCAAATTTTGTCAGAATGGGCGGCAGCATCCTAGAGGGGTATTTAGCTAAAATTAACCCAGGGATGGATGCTGAACAGAAGTGGGCAGTCATTAAGAAAGGGGCTGAATGAGGCCACGAACACATGTGCCAAATCTCAGAGTAAACAGTCCAGGTCGAAAAAACCTAGCTGGCTGAGCAAGGAAGTGGAGGGGAAGGTGAAGGAAAAAAAAGATTGGCCTTCATTAAGTTAAAAAAAGTGGGGCATGAGGAGGATAGAGAGGTGTTCACAAAGGCATCTAGGGAGGTGACCAGGTCAGTCAGGGCAGCCAGGGCAGCATAGGAACTGAAGTTGTCTCAGGGAATCAGAGAGAGGGAAAGGGGGTTCTTCAAATTCATAAGGGAGAAATGGAGTTGTAGGGATGACATTGTTAGAATCAAGAGAAGGGGAGCTGGGTGGAACAAGGGGAAGATCAGGCAGAGGCACTCAATGAGTATTTCTGCTTGGTGTTCATGAAAGAAAGGCATGGCCCAATACTGAACGGGAAAGGGGGCAAGGGTGGGGTGGGACAGAGATAACAGATGGAATCATCCAGGAGGATAGAGTTCTGAAGGGCCTTAAAGCCTTGCGGGTGGACAGGGCACCAGGACTGGACGATGTACACCCAAGGGTCCTGAAGGAACTGGCAGAGGTGTTGGCAGGCCCTCTAACGGACCTGTTCAACACCTCCTTGGAGACGGGGAATGTACCCAAGGACTGGAGAATGGCTCACATGGTGCCCCTTCACAAGAGTGGACTCAAGGACCAACTAGGCAGCTACAGACCAGTGAGCTTGACTTCCATAGTGGGGAAGTTGACGGAGACCATTGTGAGGGAGAGATTGATAACCTTTTTCGATAGCAATGGTCTGCAGGATGAGAGACAGCACGGGTTTGTCACGGGAAGATCTTTCCAAACTAACCTGATTGACTTCTTTGACTGGGTCACTAGGGCAGTTGACAAAGGCCATGCTGTGGATGTCCTGTATCTGGACTTCAGCAAGGCTTTCAACTCGGTGCTGCACAGGAGGTTAATGAGCAAGCTGAGGGACATGGGGGTGAGGGAAAAACTGGTGGGGTCGGTGGAGACTGGCTGCAGGGCAGACAGCAGAGGGTAGTTGTAAGGGGGAGACATCCAAGCCAAGGCCAGTAATGAGTGGGATACCGCAGGGTTCAGTGCTAGGCCCTGTTTTGTTCAATGTCTTTATTGGAGACATTGCAGAGGGGGTCAAGAGTAAGATCAGCTTGTTCGTGGACGACAGTAAGATTTGTGCAAAAGTGGACAACAAAGAAGGGAGGCAGGCACTCGGAGAGGATCTAGCTAAACTCAAACACTGGTCTAGGGAGTGGCAATTGGGGTTTAATGCTAAGAAGTGCAAGGTCATGCACCTCGGAGCCAGAAATCCCAGGAACAGCTACTCTCTGGGGGGAGTGCAGGTAACAGTGTCAGAGGAGGAAAGGGACCTGGGGGTAATAGTTCCAGGGGACATGAAGGTATCAGCACAGTGTAGGAGGGCAGCAGCAAGGGAAAATAGGATGCCGGGGTGCATTCCCAGAGGGAGATCACCTCTAGAAAGGGGGAGGTCATCCTGCCATTGTATACATCACTGGTGAGACCACACTTGGAGTACTGTGTACAGTACTGGTGCCCATACCTCAAAAAGGATGGGAGATTACTGGAGGGAGTGCAACGTAGGGCTAAAAAAATGATCATGGGATTAGGGGAGTTGCCGTATGAGGAAAGGTTGAAGGAGCGCAACATGTACTCGCTGGAAGAGAGAAGGGAAAGAGGGGACATGATAGAGACCTTCAAGTACTTGAAAGGCGTAAACAAAGTCAGGGAGGGAGGAGTGTTCTGCTTAAAGGGGGGAAGGGTCACTTGGGTCACAGTCTGAAGTTGGAAGGGGGAAGGTCTAGGAGGGAGATGAGGAGGCACTATTTCACAGAGAGAGTGGTGGCAGGTTGGAATGCATTTCCGGAGAAGTTAATTGCTCAAAGGACAGTGGATAGCTTTAAGCATGGTTTGGATTGAGTCAAGGGCAGGGTTAGTACAGACAAGAACACAAAGGGGGAAGGACCTAGAAAGAGGAGGAGGAAGAGAGGGGTTTGGGTGGGGGTGCTGCAGCTATAGTGATATGAAACTAAGAGCTGCACAATCGAGCAGACTTGATAGACCTGTGGGCCTTTTTCTGCCGGCAATTTCGTGTGTTCGTAGATTTTTCTCTGGTAGGGTGTGGAGCGCACTCTGGGACCTCGGAGCCCATGGATTCTAGTCACCCAAGGAGTCCTGTCATCATATCATCCTACTGGAACTCCGTGCAGAGTGGTTAGCTCTAACGGAATTCTCTCCTCTACTCAGGGGTTAGATCATGGAGGTCCAGACGAAAAACACCATAACCATGTTCTACCTGAGCAGGAAGGGCAGCACACACTCTCTTACCCTGTATCAGGAGGCCCTCCGCACCTAGACCCTCTTGTGCAGCCTAGGTGTAGATCTCCTGGTGATTTATGTCTCAGGAGTTCACAAGCAGCTGTCAGATGCTCTTAACATGGTGGGAAAGACATTGTATGAGTGATCCCTAAACCAGGAGGTGGTGAACCACCTGTTCTCACTGTGGGGCACTCCTCTAGTGGATCTGTTTGCCTCCTGGGAGAATGTCAAACTGAGGCTGTTTTATGCTCCCCCCCCCCCCCATAGTCCAGAATAGTGATGGGGGATGCCTTTGTGGAGTTCTGGGTCGCAGGCCTCATGCACACCTTTCTTCGCTTCCCATTGATCTACACGGTGGTGGTCATGGCCCAAAATAACAAGGCGCGAATGATCTGATAGCTTCAGACTGGCTGCGGCAGTTTTGATACCCATCTCTCCTCAGCTTCAGTAGCAGGCATCTGTGGCAGTTGTCATTTCATCTGGACCTACTGACCAGACAACAGGAGAAAGTCCTGCACCAAGACCTTTGCACTTCACAGCCTGGTTTCTGAGCAGCTAGAGATCCAGGCTTTGGTTGTTTTGGAATATATGCTCCACATTGTGAAGGCTTTCCGCAAAGAGTCAATTCGCTGGTGCTCCACCTTCAAATGGATAAGATTTTCCATCTGGTGTCAAAGTAAGGAGCTTGATTCCCTTGCCTGCCCTGTGGCTAGTATCCTGGAGTACCTTTGGTCTCTCTCTCTCAGCTGGGAATGTGAGCAGTAATGATGGCCCAGGAGAATGTGATCAGGCCCTTTTTCAGGGATCTTACCCACCTGTACCCTCCAGTGCATGAACCACCACCACCATGGAAACTACTGCTGGTGCTGGCTGTGCTCATGGTCATGGCATTTGAGCCTGTGCACATTTGTGAAATGTCACAACTATCATGAAAGATGGCCTTCTTGGTAACTATTATATTAGCCAAAAGGATCAGTGAGCTCCAGGTGCTCTCGTTGGAGTCTCCTTACCTGGTCTTCCACAGGGACAAAGTTTTCTGTCTCCCTGACCCAAAGTACCTTCTGAAGGTGGTATCAGTTTCGCCTTAACCAGGTGATCAACTTACAAGTATACTTCTGCAGTCCCCCTTCAGAGGCTGATCACAAGCTCCATAGCCTGGACCTGGAGAGGGCGCTGTCCTGTTACAGGGAGTGCACGGCTGGAATTCAGGTTCTAGGGACATGGATATGTTGTTCATCCACACTGTCTGGCAGGTATCCTTGCCGCTTTAAATCTTGCCGGAAGGTCTTCAAGCTGGCTCCTCCCACCCACCCAGGTGGTAAAACTCTCGGCTCCGCCCCTTGACGCCAGATCTTCCTTACCGTTTGGAAGCTCGGGTTCCCTCCTTAACGCTCATGATAAGACTGGTTCCTAATTCTTAGTTTTTTCCGAATTTAAAAGTTTTTGCATTCTAGACTGGTCTTCTATCCTCGCCGCGATGGACAAATCGACCTCAAGCTTCGGAGATGCCTTTGTGGCAGAAGATGTCTCGGATGGATCCGTACCCACGGTGTTCATTGTTTAGGCCTTGAGCACGCACCCGCAGGCTTGCGACCTGTGCTCTTCCTTCTCAGCCTACGTCCTCGAAGACCGTGCTGCCCGTTTACAACTGGGGCGCCCTGAGAAACGTTTTCCTCCGGTGAAGTCAAAAGAGGCCCGGTCGGCGGCTTCCGCGGCGGTGGGCTCGGATCAGCTAGAGCAGATGATCGCCCTCGAAGAGGAGGCGGCGCGGGCCACATCTTCCTCAATGCGGCATTTATCCTGCTCTCCCTGGGTTCCTCTTATACAGCTTCCTTTAAGGAGCTTTGTCTGTCCCTCTCCACTAGAGGAGAGGGACCAACGTCTGCTGGACATTCTTCTCGGTCCAAGAAGAAAGACAAGGGTAAGTCCCTCTGTCGACGCTCTTGGGAGCGGGAAAGGTCCCTCTCCCCGAGTTGTCGGCCATCAACTTCGGTCGATCATTCGGCTTCGGCCACTGGTCTCACGGTGTCCCCATCAGGTCAGTTGACCGAGACTCCCGTCGACGCAGTCGAGATCTTTCTCGACCTGTTGGATGGGTTGTCGACCGGCGAAGCCGAAAATCCTCTCTCACCAGTTCCCCCGGTGGGAGTTGAGGATCCCGTGGGCTTGCCAGTGCCTCCGGTTCCGGAACCCTCCGAGCCGAGGGGGGAGCCGGTTCCACCGTCCACTCCCCGCAACGTCCTCTGAAAGGCCGAGGTTCTCGGTCTCGGACTTCTTCGCGGTCCAGCCGATCCCGCCGTCATAGGCGGTCTCCGCACCGTGGTAAGCAGCGCCGCTCGTCCTCATCCTCCTCCTCCTCGACGAGGGAGGTCACGTAGTTACGCCGGATTATACGAGACCTCATGTGGCAACAGCTCCTTCTGACCGGGAACAAGCCGACGCCATCGCCTTGCCCGGCCATTAAGTGGCTGTCACCGGAACAGCCAAAACAACCCCTCGTCTTACCCGAGGAGCCTGTTCCCAGGCTGGTTGTTCAGCCAAAACCAGCTGCTCCACCGATTCCGGTGGAACCTCCACCTCCACAGCCATAATTTGGGGCTCCAACCAAGAACTCTCGGTCGGCTAAGGGCCTGCCCCATAGGCTGTCTGTTACCCTCACTCCTGATCGACCTCGGCAGGTGGAAGGTGGCTCAGGCCCGAGGCAGCTCTTTGCAGACTCTTCAGGGTCCGACGGTGATTCCTCCCTTTTCTCCAGGCGAGTAGACTTGGAGTCCTCTGGAGGTCAGTCGATGGACGATAGCCCTTCGTCTTATCTGGGATTGCTTCGGCACATCTCAGAGTCTACCGGGATGAAGCTCGAACCTGTGTCTAAGCGGGCCAGGTATCCCCTCACGGAGATACTGGACCAAGGGGATTCCCCTACGGAGGCCTTTCCGGTGGCCGAGACCATAGTGGGCCCGGCCTTGGAGCTCTGGCAGCGCCCTGCTTCCTGTCCTGCACCCTCGGCCAGGATGGCCAGGAAGTATGTGGTCTCTACCTGTTCCTTGTCCAGTTTTTCGGAACACCCCTCAGCCGAGGGGCTAGTTACCGACAGCGTTTTCCAACGCGCCAGGAACACTAGGGACGTGGACAAACCTCCCGACAAGGAGTCCAAGAAATTGGACTATGCCGGGCAAGTCTATGCTGCATCCTCCTCGCCTTCCAGGCCAGTTCGGCCGTACTCATGGCACATTTCTTTGATGCTCTGTTGGGCTCCCTGGACGAGGTAGTTCCTCATCTTCCGGTGGACCTGCAGACCACGGTCAGGCAGGTGCGGGACCAGGGCAGGGCAGTGGCCAAACAGCAGCTTCAGACTGCTCTGGACATTGGAGACTCATGTGCCAGGTCAGTAGCGGCCGCAGTGGCTATGCGCCATCGGGCATGGCTGAGGGTATCCACCTTCACTTCTGATACCCAGCACAAGTTGGCAGATGTCCCCTTCCTGGGGACCGACCTCTTCGGCCCTGGGGTGGAAGGTCACCTGCAGAGGATCGAGAAGTCCAATGCTACCTTGGACTCGGTCTCATCCACACACAAGGACAAAGGCCACAGGCTGAAGCCTAAGCCCTTTAGTCCCTCTGCGCCTGCTGCACGTCCGGCCCAGCAACGTCAGGGCCAGCAGGCTCGAGCTTGGCATCCCAAACCCAAGCCCTCGGCTTCCTCCTCCAGGAAGCAGGGAGGTAAAGGCCCTGGAGGTCCCTCGGCTGGTCCTTCCTCCAAGCCTGCCCAGTGACGAGTTGAGGGGTGTCGCCCCCAACCCCGTCGCCTCACCCCAGGTGCCCCCTGCGGGGGGGCGGCTCCGCCACTTTCTTTCCGCCTGGTCAATTATCACCACAGACCGGTGGGTGTTGGAGGAGGTGGGAAAGGGCCTGCCTCTGGAGCTCAAGCAGGCCCCACCCTTCAGAGCCGTCGCACCTCGGGGGGCCTCAGGGTCCGAAGCCTCGCTGTCAGCTTGCCGAGCCGACATCTCTCTCCTCCTCAAGAAGGAGGTGATACGAGAGGAGGCGGACCCTCCCTCAAACCCGAGGTTCATGTCCAGGTACTTCCTGGTTCTGAAACGGACGGGGGGCTGGCGCCCCATTCTCGACCTACACGACCTAAACAAGTTCCTAAGGTCTCGAACCTTCAGGATGGTCACTCTGGCTCAGATAATACCATCCTTGGAACACGGCGTGTGGTTCTGCTCTCTGGAGCTACAGGACGTGTTCTTTCACGTCCCTATCCGTCCGTCACATCAGAGGTTCCTTCGCTTTCGAGCGGAGGGATCCCTTTTCGAGTTCCAAGCCATGCCCTTTGGCTTATCTCCAGCTCTCAGGGTCTTCACCAAATGCATGGCAGTGGTGACAGCATTCCTGCGGTGCCGAGGGGTCCGGGTTTACCCTTACCTGGACGATTGGCTGGTAGCAGCCCCCTCCAGACAGGAGGTGGAGCGGTCCAGAGATCTGGCCCTCCAGGTTTGCTCTCAGGTCGGCCTCCTCATCAACGAGGCCAAGTCGGAACTCGAGCCGAAGCAGGTGATTCTTTTCATCGGGCAGAGTTCGACCTCTTCGAGCCAGAGCACGGCTCCCGGCGGACAGGGCCGAGGTTCTTTCCTCCTTGCCCAGTCATTTCTGGTTGGGCAATGCGCCCTGCCCAGGACTTCCCAGCGCCTCCTGGGTCTCATGGTGGCCTGTACCAGCGGGTCCGTTGGGCCCTGCTGGAACATGCGCCCTTCAGTGGGGCTGGCAGCCAGTGGTCCCAACGCTGTGATCCATTGGACCAGCTAGTGACGGTGACCCAGGGGATGTGGAACGCTCTCCAGTGGTGGACCGTTCCAGTTCATCTGCAGGAGGGCATCCCGTTTGTCCGCCCCGAGCCGACGGTCTCTCTATCGACCGATGCCTCTCTGATGGGTTGGGGTGCCCATCTGGGGGACCACCGAGCGCACGGCCTCTGGTCCCCGCGGGAGTCCAGATGCCACATCAACCTGCTGGAGCTCCGAGCGGTCCGCCTAGCTCTCACCGCCTTTGCTCCGCTTTCTTCGGGTCAAGTGGTCCGGTCGAGACTGACAACACCACGGTCATGTATTTATCTAAAATCAGGCGGACGCTACTCCATGCTTCTATGCAAGGAAGCTCTCCTGCATCTGGTCACTGTATGCAGCCTGGAGGCGGATCTCCTAGCTCATTCATGTGGCAGGAGCCTCCAACACCCCTGGCCGATGCCCTGCCGGATAGGGGCTGCGTCCCACGAGTGGTCTCTCCTGCCAGAGGTAGTACAAGGTCTTTTCTCCCATTGGGGCACACCTCAGGTGGACCTGTTTGCCTCCAGGGAGAATGCGAAGCTGAGGCTGTTCCATGCCCGCCCCCCTCAGCAGGGATCGCTGCAGGGGGATGCCTTCTTGAGGCCGTGGACCCCGGGCCTCTTCTACGCCTTTCCCCCGTTCCCCTTGATGCACAAGGTGCTTCTCAAGGCAAGGAGGGACAAGGCGCAGGTGATTCTGATAGCCCCAGACTGGCCCCGCCAGTACTGGTACCCAGATCTCCTCAGCCTCAGCTCCAGGCTCCTGAGGCAGCTTCCAGCTCGCCCGGACCTGCTCTCAGTCAATCAGGGGAAGGTATTCCATCCGGACCTTCAATCCCTGCACCTGACGGCCTGGTTCCTGAGCGGCTAGAGTTCCAGGCCTTGGGTCTTTCCGACGAGGTCCTCAACATAGTAGAGGCGTCCCGTAAGGAGTCGACCAGAAAATGCTACGCCTTCAAATGGAAGAGATTTTCCATTTGGTGCCAGGGCAAGGGCCTGGACCCTTCCTCCTGTTCCTTGGCGAGCATATTGGACTACCTTTGGTCCCTTTCTCAGCAAGGGCTTAGGTCGACGACCCTTAAGGTGCACCTGGCAGCCATGTCTGCTTACCGGGCATGGGCCGGGAAGCAGTCGGTGGCGCAGGAAAAGGTGGTCTGGCGCTTTTTCAAAGGCCTTGATCACATTTCCCCTCCGGTGCGAGAACCTCCACATCCGTAGGATCTACTGCTGGTACTGGCAAAGCTCATGGGCAAGCCATTCAAACCAATGCACAGGTGTGAACTCTCTCACCTGTCGTGGAAGACCGCCTTCTTGGTGGCTATCACGTCAGCCAGAAGGATGGGAGAGCTCCAGGCGCTCTGCATCGAGTCTCCTTACCTGGTCTTCCACAGGGACAAGGTTGTCCTGCGCCCCCACCCGAAATTCCTTCCGAAGGTGGTGTCGGAGTTTCACCTTAACCAGGTGTTGACTCTGCCGGTGTTCTACCCCAATCACACCTCGGAGGCCGAATATAGGCTCCATACTCTGGATCCTAGAAGGGCGCTTGCTTACTATAAGGAGCGCATGGCTGAAATTCGGGGAGAGGTTCGCCAGCTGTTTGTCACCTACGCTGAAGCCGCATCTGGCAGACCTGCAGCCAAGCGGACGATAAGCAGGTGGGTCCCCTCCTGCATAGATCTGTGCTGTAAGTTGGCAGGCATGGAGCCTCCCAGAGGGATAAGAGCTCATTCTACCCGCCATACTGCTGCATCGGTGGCTGCTTCCAGGGACGTCCGGCACATACCTTTATTACCCACTACCACATCGACCTTGAGTCACGCCGGGATGCTGGTTTTGGGGCCTCGGTTCTCCAGTCTCTCTTTCCCAAGTAAGTATCGGGGATGTGTGCCTTGCATCCCTCCTCCCGGAGAACTGCTAGGAGTCTGCCAGACAGTGTGGATGAACAACATATCCATGTCCCTAAAGCCACAGGTTACTCACCTGTAACAGGAGTTCTAGGAATGGTATATGTTGTTCATCCTACCATTCTCGACCTCCCCGGCTTCGACGCACAACCTGAGCTTCCAGCGGGCCAGATCTGGCGTCATGGGGCGGAGCCGAGAGTTTTACCACCCGGGTGGGAGGAGCCAGCTTGAAGACCTTCCGGCAAGATTTAAAGCAGCAAGGATACCTGCCAGACAGTGTGGATGAACAACATATACCATTCCTAGAACTCCTGTTACAGGTGAGTAACCTGTATTTAAGGCTTACCCAGCTGTATGTGATAGCTGCTGGTATGCTAGATGTGGCTTCAGCATGTAAGCAGACAGTTGGCTGGTAGATAATATCGTGCATCAACCTCCATTAGTTCACTGGTAGGGAGCCTCCCATAGGGCTTCGGACTCATTCCACCAAACATAACACTGCCTTAGTGGCTGCTTCCAGGGATATTCCTGTTCAGGAGATCTGCAGGGATGCCACCTGGCAGTCAGCACACTTCTTTAGATCCCATTTCAGCATTGATCTAGAGTCATGTTGGGATGCTGCTTTTGGGACCTCTGTTCTCAAATCTCTGTTCACCAAATAGTGGCACATGCCTTTTCCCCTTCTCCAGGAAAACTGCTGGAAGTCTGCCATCTTGCGAATAGTGAACTATATCCACGCCCCTAGAAAAATAGGTTACTCTAGGAGTGGTTTATGGTTGACATCCGCACCACCCACCTAGCCTCCCCTGGCAAGTGACACAAATCCCTGCTTTCACGGTGCAAGAGCTGACGTCACTGGGTGGAGCCAGGAAGATATACCAACTGGTTGGTGGGAGGAGATTGGCTTAAAGACATTTCAGTGAATCGGCCCTTTTGGTGGAACTGCCATCATGTGGATGTGAACTACTGGATATACCACTCCTAGAACTATGGTTACAGGCAAGTAACCTTTTTTTCCTTTCCCTAGGTGATGAGCAATGCTGAGTATGCGGAGTGGTTAAATGTCCATTTCTTAGCAGAAACGAGCATTGACAACCGAGAAGAACTTCTGCTCGAATCTGCTACCAGGTTGGAGACCAACCTAACTCTGCTTGGTAGGTAACATCAGAAACCATGCAAGACTGAAATGCCACCTTTTGTATATTGCATTGTACTGGTAACATCAGAAGTCTGTTTTCCAGAGTCATTCTCAGCACAAAAAGCATGAGCTGGTAAACTAGACTAGGTGGCAGCAGTAGCCATCTAGCCAATTTTTTTAATTATTATTATTAGCAGGGAGGGTGGGCGTTTGACTGGCAGCATTCATAGCAGACTCCTGTGCCACTGCACAAGTTAGCAAGGATTTAGTGAAGGCCAGGCAGCCTGCCCTCCCTCTAGGGGTTGTGTCCCATCCAGCCCCCAGCTGGCCTCAAGGCTTTCAGATTCCAGGACTTCTATGCAGACCAATTTTTTCAGGTGGCTGCATAGTGCCTTTCAGACAGTTTTTTTGAGATTGTGATGTCGTTCCCCTCCCCGGGAAAAGTAAGTTTGGCCACAGCCAGCTTGCAGGTGGCTCCAGCACTGATGCACACTACAGCAAAGAAAGTGTTTTTATTTATTTAGTTTTTGTTGCCTGAGTAGGAGCACTAGGCAGTTTAATGCCTATTTTCAGGCATGACCCTGGAGAAATACACCATAACAAAATACAGCGAATGCAGTACAACAATAAAACACCTTACAAATACAGTGAGTACAAATGAGTACAGTACAACAACAAGGTAAGGCAGACAATCCATATACATCTAGAAGTACAAAGTGTCAGTATTAACAGTTATTGAAACACTAACAATAACCGGTATAAGTTACAGTGATATTAAACAGCAGATGTCAGAACTTTTACCATAATACAGAAGGTGTACATAGTACGTTGGATAGGAAGGTGCACAGTGTCAAGAACAGGAGCAAGTGCAGTTGTCACAGAGTATCAAGTACAGGAACAAATACAGTTGTCAGTGGACACAAGGTATTTGCAGAGCTCAGTTTTAAAGATGGAGTGAGACAGTGACGAACGCAAGGTATGAGATAAAGAGTTCCAGTATTGAGGAGCAAAGTTAAAAAAAGCTGGAGTACTTATATTAGTGACACATTTAGGTGTAGCGAGTAGCTCAAGGGAGGAGGACTGGAGGGGATACAATAGATCAGACTTTTTTAAACATGGTTGACAGGGGTGCCTGACCTAACAAATTTGTCAGTAGTACACACCAGAGCATAGTACGTGATAGACCTAGGGGATAGCCACCCTAGGTTACTGTAAAGACCACAGTGGTGTGTCAGCCTGTGTGCAGATAGGGCAGAATGATGAATACCGTTGTAGACTGTGGTCCATTTGGAAATAATACTTGAACTAGCCTGGGAGAGGGATACCAGTCCATATGTTAGACTGGGCAGTAATACTCCACGAGCAATGGCAAGTCGAGCAGAAGAGGTAAGGGTATCCCTGATTCTATAGGCAAGCCCTAGTTTAGAGAGAACTAGCTTGCATACATTGGAGATATGAAGGGAAAAGTCTAAGGTAGGATCAAGCGTAATGCCTAGGTTATTTAAAGACTTAATTTCAGTAAGGGGGTAAAAATTAGAACACAAAACAGACAGATTAGTTGGACGCGCCTTAAGTTTAGGAAGAGCGCTAAAGCACATGGAGTTGGTCATACTTTTGTTCAGAGAGGCTTGTTACGTGACAGCCATGCTTGGGCACCACCAGAGTCGACATTGAGCAAAGAGTTAATCACATCAGTGTTTTTTGAGCTTCTGTTATCAACCATATCATCAGCATAAAGCAATGTTGAACATTTAGAGATGACTTTAGGGAGGTCATTGATGAAAATGGAAAATAGCAAAGGGCCCAGAATAGATCCTTGAAGAACGCCAGTGCCTATAGTAGCACTGTCAGAAGTTGAGTTGTTACGAGTCACAAACCGTTGCCTGTCACTGAGATAACTAGAGAACCGGGCTAAGACGGGTTGTGGGGGGGGGGCAAACCAAGTGCAGTCAGTTTAGATAAGACAAGAGAGTGGTCTGCCAAAATCAAAGGCCTTAGTTAAATCAGTAAAGACCACATTGGTGTACATACCCTTGTCAATAGCTATTTTATGTATTTATTTAGTTTTTGCTTACTGGGTAGGTGCACTAGCCATAAGGATGGCTTTTCAGGCACGACCCGGAAAGTTACAGAGTGGAATTACATAAACACAGAAATAAAACAAGGTTTTACAGTAACAATACAAGCAAGGTGATGAGAGCAAGGTACAAAACAGTGTGATTTATGACAAAACATGTGATAAGGCAATTTGTTGGCAGGTGCAGGACATAGAAACGTAGACTTTGACGGCAGATAAGGACCACTTGGCCCATCTAGTCTGCCCGTTTCCCTACCTACAGGATAGGCCGCAGATCCTAGTTAACCAACAGCCTATTTCTTCCTACCCCCCCACAAGAATTGCCTTATGTCTGTCCCATGCATTCTTGAATTCTCCCACAGTTTTAGACCCCACAACCTCCTCAGGAAGGCTGTTCCATGCATCCACTACCTCTCTGTGAATAATACTTCTCCTTACTGCCCTGAACCGCTCTCCTTCTATCTTTAAATTGTGTCCCCTTGTTCTTGCAAGTCTCTTTTTCTGAAAGATGCTACCCTCTTGGACTTTGTTAATTCCACTGAGGTACTTAAAGTTTCCATCATGTCCTCCCTCTCCCTTCTTTCCTCAAGGATATACATATTAAGCTCCTTTAGTCTCTCCTCATACGGCTTCTCTTGCAGACCCTGCACCATTTTAGTTGCCCTCCTCTGGACTATCTCTATCCTGTCTATGTCCTTGCGGAGATGGGGTCTCCAGAACTGGACACAGTACTCCAGATGGGGTCTCACCAACTGTCTGTACAGAGGGATAACAACTTCCTGTTTTCTGCTGCTGATGCCTCTCCCTATACATCCCAGTATACCCCCAGCCCTCCCTACTGCCTTCTCACATTGCTTGCTAAACTTAACGTCATCTTATATGATTACCCCCAGGTCCCTTTCCTTTTTTGTTGTTGTTACTACCTCCCCACCCATTGTGTATTCTTCCCCTGGGTTCTTGTTTCCCAGGTGCATTATTTTGCACTTCTTTGCATTGAATCCTAGCTGCCATACTTCTGACCATTCCTCCAACCTTGCCAAGTCCCTTTTCATCCTTTCCACACCTCCTTGTGTATCAACCCTGTTGCAGATCTTTGTGTCATCTGCAAAAAGGCATACTTTTCCTTCCAGTCCCTCTGCAGTGTCACTGATGAAGACATTAAAAAGGACTGGACCCAATACTGAACCCTCACGGTACCCACTAGTAACCCATCTTTTTCAGAGTGGACTCCATTTACAATTACCTTCTGTGTCCTGTTGTGCAGCCAATGTTTTACCAGGCTACCACCCTGGGACCCACTCCCAGGCTGGTTAATTTACTATTAATCTTTGTGTGGGACTGTGTCAAATGCCTTGCTAAAGTCTAGGTAGGCCATGTCCACAGCCCCTCCCTGGTCTACTACTTTGGTCACCCAGTCAAAGAAATCTATTAGATTAGTCTGACATGACCTCCCCGCTGTGAACCCATGCTGCCTTGGGTCCTGTGTCCCACTGGCCTCCAGGTACTCAACTATACTTTCCTTCAGAAGTGATTCCATCACTTTCCCTACCACAGAGGTCAGACTGACAGGTCTGTAGTTTCCTGCCTCTGTCTTGGTCCCACTTTTGTGAAGGGGAATCACATCCGCCTTCCTCCAATCCTCAGGTACCACACCATCCTCCCATGATTTATTAAAAAGAGTAGCCAGTGGTTTCACTAGTTCCTCCCTTAATTCTTTTAGAATTCTGGGGTGAATTCCATCAGGACCCATTGCTTTGTCCACCTTCAGTTTTAGGAGTTCTTGCAGAACCCTTTCTTCTGTGAAAGGACTGGGATCGACCCCCTATCAAGAGTGCTTCAGTTAATTGGATTAGGCACTTCCCTCCTCTTTATGAATACTGAGCAGAAATATTCGTTCAGTATACCTGCTTTCACTGTCCCCTCTGCCCACCCACCGTTCATTCTATTCAGCTTCACTATCCTCCCTTTGTCTTTCTCGCTCGCTGATGTACCTATAAAGGTTTTATCCCCTTCTTAACTGAGTTGGCTATCTTTTCCTCAGTTTGGGCCTTTGCTATTCTGACTTCCCTCCCTGCTTCCTTCTGCCTTAACTGGTACAGCTCTCTGTCCAGCTCCTTCTGTGTTTCCTTATACTTCCAGAATGCTATCTTTTTCTTCCTGACTTTCCACAGCCACCTCTTTTGAGAACCATAGTGGCTTTTTCTTTCATTTTGATTTGTTTGTTTGCTTCACACAAAGACTTGTTGCCTCTGTGATGGCAGTTTTGATGATTCCCTTGTTACTACCTCCTTCTAGCCTGTTTGCTAGTGCTTTTCTGAAGCACTCTCCCATCTTGCCAAAGTCAGCCCTCCTAAAATCCAGTACCCTCACATTTGTATGGCTTGAGTCTGTAGCTGAGTTTAACATGAACCACACTGTTTGATGGTCACTTGTCCCCAGATGGCAACCAACTTCTAGATCTGAGATCCTCTCACTGCCCCGTTTGAATCACGAGGTCTAAGATTGCTCCCTCACAGTGGGTTCGAAACTAGCTGTCTAATGCCTGCCACCTGTAGGGCATCAAGAATGGCCCTGCTCTTGGATGTGGCTGCAGCAAATGTGCTCCAGTTAACATCTGGCATATTCAGGTCTCACATCAACAGTATCTCCCTTTCTCTGCCATTTTAAGAATGCCTTCTATCATATCCTTGTCCATTCCCTCCCTGACATGGGGTCTGTACCTAAC
Organism: Neoceratodus forsteri; assembly: GCA_016271365.2. Taxonomy (NCBI): domain Eukaryota; kingdom Metazoa; phylum Chordata; order Ceratodontiformes; family Ceratodontidae; genus Neoceratodus; species Neoceratodus forsteri. The sequence continues at coordinate 1,577,649,648 of CM057452.1, forward strand.
CCCTGTGCGGATTGGGTGCCCTTTCCAGTCTCAAGGTGACCCACAGTGCCTCCTCTCCTCCCTGTTTACTCTTTTGTTCAGTTGCTTTTATCCCTTCCTTTACATAGAGAGCTACTCCTCCCCCTCTTCTCCCCTGCCTGTCTCTCCTGTAGGTTATGTACCCTGGTATGTTAACATCCCAGTCATGGTTCTCTGTGTACCATGTTTCTGTGACTGCTACGATATCCAGGCATCCCTCTTCCATCAAGGCCACCAGCTCAGGGAGCTTGTTGCCCAGACTACGGGCATTGGTACTCATTACTCTCCATTTCCTGATGGCCTTACTCCCTTTTGCCCCATCCCTGTCCTTCTTGCCTTTGTCACTTTCTCCATTTACCCCTGCCCTTCTCCCTATCGACACCTCTATGTTGGTGTTTGCGCACTTACTACCATGATTATTTGGGGGGCTAGGATTTCCCTGCTCCTTTCCAGTGCCTCCCCCCTTGGCTAGTTTAAAAGCTTGCCAATGAAGCATTTAAACCTATCACCTAGGATCCTGGTTCCCCTCCCAGACAGATGTAGCCCATCATGCTAGTATAGGCTTGCATCACTCCAGGTGGACCCCCAGTCCCCAATGAAGCCAAATCCCTGAGCTCCACACCAGTTTTTCAACCACTGCTTCAATCCCATGGTGCGGAACACCCTAGCCTCTCCTATGCCATAGATGGGCAGCACCTCCGAGGAGGTTACCGTGCGTGCTACTTGACTAAGGCCCCTCCCCAATTCCACAAACTCTTCCTGCACTTCTCTAATCCGTTTCTTAGCCAGGTCATTTGTCCCTAGGTGGACAGTGACATCCAGCTCCCTCCCCTGTGCAGCTGCTCCAGCAATCCTGAGGATTCGCTCCCTGTCCCTCCAAGCCATGGCGCCAGGCAGGCACCTTACCTCCCTCTCTTCTTCCTCCCCCAGTTCTACCTTCCTAACAATGGAGTCCCCCACCAGGAGTTGTTTCCTTCCCCTGCAGGGTCCCCTGCCACCCTCCTGTGGGTCTCCTTTGTGGAGGTTCTCAGCATCCTCCTTGGTCTCCACTGAGGGTGCCTCCATATAGGAACCACACTTTGCCAGAATGGCATAGGAATTGTGGAGTGGTACAACTGGAGGGATGCGCCTCTGTTCCACCCCCCTCACCCTCCCTGAGCCCACTGTGGTCCAACTGCTCCTCTTTCTTGGCAACCTCTGAGGCAACGGCAGTGGCACTGGTGGTCGCTGGATGGAAGAGGAGGTCCCACAAATCCTGGCCAACTCGGCCTGGAGATGAGCAACCTCCTCCCTCAGCCCAGAGAGGTGCCTGCAGATGGGACAACACCGCATCCTCCAGAACATCTCCCGGAAGACTGCTGCTCCACAGCCACTGCACTGCACCACTCCAATCATGTCTTATTTCTGGCCCTTTAACTGTTTGCAATCCTTACTCTTTCCTCTGTTTTTTTTCTCTTTCTCCTTACTTTCTGCCTGTGTGCCCTTTAAGCTCCTGATTGTCCTGTTCTGAGACAAGAATATCCTATATTTCTCAGTAGACCACTTACTTGCTCAGAGACAGACCTCCAGCAGCTAGAGGGGGCCGGAGAGCTACTCATTCCCTTCTAGGATGGTGGGTCTTTGGTGGTTCTGTGATCACTCACTTCCTGTTCCCAAACAGGAAGTTCCTGTTGTCAGTCAAATCCTGTGCCTATAAAAATGGAACTAGCTTTGGGTGGAGGGGAAGAAAGGAGGGCAATATAGTCGCAGCAGAGAAGTCCAGTCACACAGCAGTCCTTTCTCCTGGTGTCTTCTGCCAAGCTATTAGAAGAATCTTTCTAAGGCAGTCTTTAAATGTAGCTTCCTTCTAGCTAAGCCACTCCCCCTACTTACTAGATCTTTGTACAAGTAATTTAAACCTCACAGCAGTTAAGTCCTTTCAGTCACCTTAGATTTACACCTAGATAACTGTTCAGATACCCATTCAGTTCAGTTAACCCAGACAAACACACACTTTTTTTTTGTTTTGTATGTTAGTTTTTTTTTTACCCTAAATTAAAGGTCCAAGTACAAAAGTTCTTCTACTTTAGTCCCAGCAGAGAAGTCCAGTCACACAGTAGTCCTTTCTCCTGGTGTCACATATTTGCAAGGAATTATCATGATGCAAAGTTCGGCTAGAGGTTCATTGAATACAAACAACCACGTGCTTGCAAGGAACTATCAGATATAATGAGCAGGGAAAATTACAAAATAACATACGGTAGGAAAGGCAAGGCAAATTTTATTTTTTTCTGGCGCCCAATCCCGGAGGTTGTGAGCGCTGTACAAAAACATGAAAATGTAATTTTAAAATTGATGTATAAAAATAATCCACCATACAAAACAACTCAGTCACTATATATAAATAATCTCCTCTTTAGTTAAAAAGGACTGATGACCATGTTATCATACAGTATCTGAGAAGGCCTGTCTAAACAGATGAGACTTTAGGCGGGTCTTAAATGCCTCCACCAATGGGGCCTCCCTCACCAATGGCAGGAGCACATTCCACATTGCAGGGCCGGCGATACTAAAAGCTCGATCGCCGGCTGTTCTCAGTCTTGTCCTGGGAATTGCCAGGAGGCCCCTCGAGGAGGGCCGGAGGGGACGAACCGAGGCAGCAGGTGTAAGGTTGTCAGCCAGGTAGCAAGGGTCCAGTCCATGCAGGGCCTTACAGGTGAGTAAGCCCACCTTAAAAAGCACCCTTCATCGAACTGGCAGCCAGTGCAATTCCCGCAGCACCTAGTTAACATGACAGTATTTCGACTGACCAGTCAGCAACCTGGCAGCTGCATGCTGTACTAGCTGCAGTTGACGGAGGGTGCCTCCGGAGACCCCGAGGTAGAGCGCATTACAGTAGTCAAGCGTAGATGTTACAAATACATGTACCAAGGTGGGGAGGTCCAGGGGCAGAATCAGGTGCTTAATCCTGGCGATGTTTCTCAGATGGAAAAAACTCACCTTGACAACGGCAGACACCTGATATTCCATCGTCAAACCACTGTACAACATTACGCACCTTAGAGGAGGCCATCAATGGGACAGATCCTAGGACTAGTCCAGTATCTGCCCCAGAGGCCAACCCCTCGCCCCTCCTGTTAGACTCCACCATCAGTACCTCTGTCTTATCGGGGTTCAAGCGCAACCAGCTAGAGACTATCCAGTCGTGATCTCTGCCAGATAGTTGTTTAATACTTCCACCACATTGGATGTTCCAGGGGCAAAGGATAAGTAAAGCTGGGTATCATCGGCATAACAATGAATCCCCAGGCTGTACTTCCTAATGATCTCCCCAGGGGCAGCATATACACAGCGAACAACATCGGTGAGAACACCGAACCCTGAGGTACCCCACAAGACAGAAGGCTCGAAGATGAGGAAAAATTCCCCATCACCACCCTGTCTTCTGTTTGTCAAAAAGGACTCAAACCAGTGGATGACAGTGCCAGTGAGTCCACAGAAGTCCCTCAGGCGGTCAAGTAACACCCAATGGTCCACCGTGTCAAAAGCTGAAGAGAGATCAAGTAGAATGAGACCTGTCCCTGCACCTCGATCCCTTGCCCTGAGGAGATCATTATGCACCCAAACTAATGCGGTTTCTGTTGAATGTTCTGCACGACAACCCAACTAGAGCGGCTCATAAATATCAAAAGCCACAAGGTGATCTCCCAACTGCCGCTCTGCAATCTTCTCCACAACCTTTCCTAAAAATGGAAGGTTGGAGACCGGTCGATAATTTGCCTTGATGTCAGGGTCCAATGATTACTTCTTCAGAAGGGGTCTCACCAGCGCGTCCTTCAAGGCATCTGGGATGATCCCCTCTGACAAGGAACACTGGACAGTCAAGGCGAACACCCGACCAACAGTGTCAACACATCCCACTAAGAAACGTGTCTGCACCGGCTCCAGCTCACAGTATGTGTGCTTCAGTTTTGAGATCATCTCAACGACATCAGCCACCTCCACTGGTTTAAACCCCCTCCCCAGCCAGGTTGATTGCTTTATCGATAATCCAGGTGACCACTATTGGCCATAACACGGCTCGCTGGTGGAACTCCCTGCCTGATGGTGGACACCCTGTCTGAGAAAAAACGAGCAAACTCATTGCACAAGGCTTTGGAAACTGCTGTTTTTGGCTGTAGACAGGCCGGATGTAATAGCCTGTCCACAGTCCGAAAAAGCATCACTGGTCGGTTTCTCCCAGCAGCAATCTCCCTGGACAGGAACACTGCCTTCTTACGGTTGATTGCCCCCTTGTACACACTGTAGTGTGCACGCAGGGTCAGTTTGTCCGCCTCCAACCCCGACTTCTGCCAGCAGTGCTCCAACCTCCGACCCTTGATCTTCAATGCCTTGAGCTCCCCATCAAACCATGGGGACTTCAAGTGAGAAGATCTGGGTCGTACATGGATTGGTGCAAGGGAGTCGAATGCCTCAGTCATTGCCCTATTATAGGCAGCAGCTGCCTCACCCACACCTCCCCTGCATGCACTGTCCACACTAGATAGGTTTGCCACCGCTAAAAAACCCTCCAGGGTCAAACCCCCTCAATGGGCGGTAGCTCACTATCTCTGCAGGGGAAGGGATCACAGAGGGGGCCCTGAGCAAGAACTCCACCGTGCAATGATCAGATCAAATGACCAGATCAGTCCTGAGATTCTCAGTCTCAAGCCCCAGTAAGAAGACCAGGTCCAACATGTGGCCAACCTGGTGGGTTATAGTAGTAACTGCTTGCCACAGGCCCAGTGATGTCATCAACTGAAGGAAGTGATAACCTACCCTAGATGACTCGTCGTCAGCCCATACGTTGAAGTCCCCCAGAACCAAACATCTTGAGAACTCCAATGTTTCACTGACCACAAAGTCACCCACTTCCTGCAGGAACTCTCCAACCATCCCAGGAGAGCGGTTTATCAAGAGAATCCTGCAGCCTGTGCCCGGACCCCCACGATTGACAACACATTCAAACGAACCCGGTGTTCTCGCTGGGTGCACGGTGAAGCCTAGTTCAGCTCTAAAACAGATAGCCACTCCTCCGCCTCTGCATTCCACTCTGGTGCAGTACACAACGGAATAACCCGGGGGATGGCGGCCTCTAACACTGGCCCAGCATCATCCCTCAACCAGGTTTCTGTAACGCAAGCCAGGTCAACTGATGAACTCAGATATGCAATAATTGCAGTCTTATTATTGATCAGCCTGGCATTGTGTAGCACCACCCTCAGAGGATTGGTGGACAGTGCAGCCCTTTTTGCTACCTGCCCACTTGGTCTCATGGGAACACTGGGGACAGGTACTAACACCGTCTGGCATCTCTCCAAGCCCCGTCGCATCCCAGGGCACCTTCTGCACCCCACCACCTCTATCCTGTTCCCCTCACCCATGTGCGGGGTTCCCTGCCAATGTCTGCCCACACGTCTCCTTCCAATTCCTACCTCCCGGCAGCAATGAGCTGTAGTACCCGATACCGGGAGGGTGATAAAGGGACGAGGTCATAAAGCTGGGACACCTGTATACCCATCTCTAGCCCGCCCCAATTTACCAGACACCCCCACCGACGCATATTTATCTGTCCTAAACACAAAACTATTCCCCCACTTACTCAATCACTCATGCACTAATTCTTCCCTAAAACATATACCCCCCCTACTAACATCCAGCCCCCATCCTCTACAACCCAATTAACCACAACCAGAAAAAAAAAAACCTCAATAAACAAAACTTATCACCCTCTTCCCAGTATGTAATATAAACAACAAATAAGAAAGACTTAATAAAATATAAGACCATCTAAATCAGTCCAATCCACTAAGGTTTTTAGCCCAAGAGCAATTCTGCAGTTCTGCAGCAAACAGTCAATCCAGTCCTAGCAAAGAACTGGTAATAGTCTCTTCATATCCCTTATTATCCACAGTTCTGATAAGGCAATTCCATTCTCACCAGTTCTTCAGGGAGCAGATATTCACCACAAACAAGAAGTCACAGAACAGTTCCAGACCTCACGTTCCTGACTTAGCTCCGCCATACAGTTAGTCCATCATAGCAGTTCAACAAAAAGAGCTCAGCCCCCCAGCATAGAGGACCACCTTCTCCAGCCCAGGATCTGCCACCGGATTTCTTATGCTCTTGGCAGCGGGAGACAGGCTAGGTTCTCCTGAGAGGCAGCGGAGCTCCCTCCTCCTGCCCACCGGTTACCCGCACTGCTCAACCACTGCCCCAGCACCGCAGATCCCCTAAGCCCACAAGGTGGCCTCCATCACAGTCAATCCGGAATTCTTCTTGCTCGTCTCACACACACTCTTCTCGGGACCTACTTCCAGCTGGTCCCTTCCTACACAACAACCGACAAACTTCCTGCAAACCAGTCCAACTGGGCAGATCCTTAGGGGAGAAACATTTACATGGTTTGGGAGACAGGGCACAGAGTATTGCAATTAGAAGCTTTTCGGCAATGATTACAAAGATCTAAGGAGTTGAGAATTAGTTATAGTAGGACAGGGCAAGGAGTTTGAGATAACAAGCCAAAGGAGAGAAGCACATCAAGTTGGGAGGGGAGACAAGTAGGCAGGCAGGGGAGGATTAAGTGCAAGGCATTAGGTAGAAAGCAGGTCAGGTGCACAGCAGTGAGAGTAGGAGTGGTGCTAAGTGGGGTTGAAGCAAAGGCATCTATTAGAGGAGATGAGGTAGCTACAGAGCTCCTTTTTAAAGGTGTTATGTGAGGGTGCTTGGCAGCTTGCTAAAGGGAGAGAGTTCCATAGCTGAGGAGCATGGTGGGTGAAAGCACTGGTGCCTTTGGTGGTGTTACTTTTTGGGACACACAGAAGGGATTTTCCAGCCGAGCGTAGGCCATAGCTGGACATCTGAGGAACAAGTTGATCAGCTAAGGTTTTTGGAGTTTGAGACCGCATAATACTGTCGACAGTCAACCAAAGGGAGTAAAGTCTAGCAGCATTTGGTGATCGCCAGTTTAGATCTGAGTAGAGGAGGCAGTGGTGTTTCCACCGATGGGAGAAGGAGGCATAGCAACATATTATTATAGGTGACGTCCCATCTATGATGATTGGATTTAGGTAAGGCAGTGTAGGTCGCAACTCCATATGTAAGGGTGAGTAGAAGAATACCATGAGCAATGGTAAGCTTTGCTGCAGGGGTTAGTGCATATCTGGTCCGGTACGCTATACCTAATTTAGAGTTGACAGATTTACACGAGTTCAGGATGTGAAGATCATAGTTTAAGGATTGGTCCAGTATTACGCCTAGGTACTTAAAGGAGGTCACTGAACCAATAGGGGAGCCATCCAGACAAGAGACCATGAAATTCATTTGGCAGGTTTTGAGTTAAGAATTTGTCTCAAATAGAGAGCTGTAGAAGGGTGGTGGAGGTGCTGTGGCCTGAACTGAAACCATGCTGCGTCTCAGATAACAGGTTATGTTTTTGCAGGTAATCAGTAACCTGCTGGGTGACTAATTTTCTGAGGATCTTATTTAGAGCTGGCAGGGTAGCGATTGGATGATAGTTCTTTAGATTTTTGTTGCCTGCCTTTTTAAAAATGGGGACAACTTTTGCTACCTTGCATACCTTAGGAACCACATCAGTCATGGGAGATGAATTAAAAATTCGGGTAATAGGTTGGGCAAATTGGGTTGCCACAATTTTCAGCAACCTTGGTTCAAGACTATCATTTCCAGGGCTGCTCTGTGGGGAAATGGCCCTGAATAATCTAAGAACCTCTCTGCAGATAATAGCTTTGAGATAGAAAGGAAGGGAATTAGGGGTGAGGCTGTGGAAGATGGTTCAGGAGAGTCACAACTGACTTTAGTATATTTGGTTAGGTCAGTGGACAGCAAATTGGAGGCCTTAGCAGTAGTTTGTGGGTTATTGCAGTTGGTACCATTCACTAACATGTCAGATTCAGGGGCTCTAATGCTATCACCGAGGAGGCCTTTGATATGGCTTCAAAAATGTTTTGGTCACCCACAGTTGACTGAAGAAATTCTTTACAGTATGAGTTCTCTCAAATGGCTTTTTTACAGACATTTCTAGGGACGTGGATATGTTGTTCAATCCACACTGTCTGGCAGGTTCCTTGCCACTTTAAATCTCGCCGGAAGGTCTTCAGGCTGGCTCCTTCCTCCCACCCGGGTGGTAAAACCCTTGGCTCCACCCCATTACGCCAGATCTTCCTTACCGCTTGGAAGCTCAGGTTCCCTCCTTAGCGCTCCGCGTTTTAGGCCTGGATCCACACTCTTCGGATTTCCTGAAACTAATTTTAAAATTTACAAGACTAAGGTCTTCATCTTCCCTCACAGCTGCAATGGACAAATCGACTCCCGGCTTCCGTCGGTGCCCTTGTGGGCAGAAGATGTCCCGGACTGATCCGCACTCCACATACGTCTGCTGCCTGGGGCTTGGCCATGATTTGCAGGCCTGCAAATTGTGCAGTTCTTTCTCAGCTTCGGCCTTGGAGGACCGCACTGCCAGACTACTTCTTGGGCACCCCGAAAAACGGTACCCGCCGGTCAAGTCTAAGGAGGCACATTGGGCGGTGTCCGAGGCGGCAGGCTCCACGGAGCAGTTGGAGCAGATGATCGCCCTTGAGGAGGAGGCGGCCCAGGCCGCTTTTTCTTCCGCCTTGGCCACAGCATTTATCCCGCTCTCCTTGGGCTCCTCCTACATGGCTTCTTTTAAGGAGCTTTGTCGGTCCCTCTCCACTAAGGGAGAAGGGCCATCGGGACATTCCAGTCAGTCCAGAAAGAAGGACTCTAAAGGTAAGTCCCACCGTCGACGTTCGTGGGAGCGGGAGAGATCCCTTTCACCAGACTGTCGACTCTCGACTTCGGTCGAGGTAGCGGCTGTGGCCGCTGGCTTCATGGTGTCCCCATCAGGTCAGCAGGCCGAGACATCCTTCGACACGGTTGAGATTTTTCTCGACCCATCAGACAGTTTGTCGACTGGAGAAGCCGAAAACCCTTCTTCAGTGATTCCCCCGGTTGTTACCGAGGACTTGCCTGTGCCTCCTGTGCCGAAGTCCCCGGTTAAGGTCCCTGCACGAAGGAGGGGTGGGTTTCCCCCGTTCCCTCTCTGACCCACCCTCAGAATCCCGAATGTATCGGTCTCTGTCCTGTTCCAGGTCCCGTCGACGTCGGCGGTCTCGGTCTTGGCACCATGGAAAGCGGAGTCACCGCTCGTCCTCTTTGGAGGATAGGCTCTGGCGCAAGCTGCATCGGCATTACGAGGACTTGATGTGGCAGCAACTTTTACTGACTGGTAACAAGCCGACTCTGTCACCTTCTCCACCCATTAAGTAGCCGTCACAGAAGCGGCCAAAACAACCCCTAGTAGTAGTCGAGGAGCCATCTCCGGCACTGGTTGTTCAGCCGAAACCGGCTGCTCCACCCATTGTGGTGGAACCTCCGCCTCCACAACTGAAGACTGAGGCCCCGACCAAGGATTCTCGGTCGGGTCAGGGCTTGCCCCATAGGTTGTCAGTCACCCTCACTCCCGATCGACCTCGGCAGGTGGAGGGTGGCTCAGGCGCTCGGCAGCTGTTCGCAGACTCCTCAGAGTCTGACGACGACTCCTCCCTGTTCTCCAGGCCGATTGACCTGAAGTCTGCAGGGGGCCAGTCGGTGGACGAGAGCCCATCCTCATTTTTGGGTCTGCTTCGACTCATCTCAGAGTCTACTGGGATGCAGCTCGAACCGTTCAGAAACGGGCCAAGTATCCCCTTATGGAGATACTGGACAGGGATTCTCCAACGGAGGCCTTTCCGGTGGCCGAAGCCATTGTTGGCCTGGCCCTGGAGTTGTGGCAGCGGCCAGCATCTTGTCCCATGCCTTCGGCCAGGATGGCACAAAAGTACACGGTCCCCACCGGTTCACTCTCCAGTTTCTCAGAGCACCCCTCTGCGGAGGGGTTAGTGACCGATAGCATTTTCCGGCGTTCCGTGAATGCTCGGGACGTGGACAAACCACCCGAAAAGGAATCCAAAAAGTTGGATTACTCAGGGCGGAATGTTTATGCTGCTTGCTCCCTAGGCCTTCGTCAGGCTAGCTCGGCTGTTCTGATGGCACATTTCTCACATGCCCTTGTGGGCTCCCTGGATGTGGTGACTCCTCATCTACTGGCTGACCTTCAGATGACGGTCAAGCAGGTGCAGGATCAAGGAAGGGCGGTGGCTAAACAACAGCTCCAAACTTCATTGGACATTGGTGACTCTTGTGCCCGGTCAGTAGAGGCCGCAGTGGCCATGCGCCACAGAGCTTGGCTGCGGATCTCCACCTTCACAGCGGACACCCAGCACAAGCTGGCAGACGTTCCCTTCCTGGGCACCCGACTTGTTTGGGCCGGGTGGAAGCCATCTCGAGGATCGAGAAGTCCAGTGCCACATTGGACTCGGTCATGTCTGCCCAGAAGGACAAAGGCTGCCTGCAGCAGCGTAAGCCCTTTCACCCTTCCGCTCCTGCGGCACGTCCAGCCCAGCAACACCGGAATCAGGGCCAGCAGGCTCACACTTGGCACCCTAAGGCCAAGTCTACAGCTTCCTCTAGTAGGAAGACTGGAGGCAAGGGTCCAGGAGGTCCCTCATCAGGCCCTTCCTCCAAGCTTGCCTGGTGACTGGTTGAGGTTTCACCCCCAACCTCGTCACTTCTCCCCGGGTTCCCCCCGTAGGGAGACAGCTCCACCACTTCTTTTCCACCTGGTCCGCTATCACCACGGACTGCTGGGTGTTAGAAGTGGTCGGCAGGGGTCTGCCTCTGGAATTCGAGCAGTTCCCTCCCTACGGGGTGATGGGTTCCGCAGCATCTCTGTCGGCTCATCAAGCCGACATTGCCTTGCTCCTCCAGAAGGAGGTGATCAGCAAGGTGGCGGACCCTCCTCCAGACCCAGGGTTTGTGTCCAGGTACTTCCTGGTCCCAGAACGGACGGGAGGCTGACGCCCCATTCTTGACCTGCACGACCTGAATAAGTTCCTAAGGCCTCGCACCTTCAGGATGGTCACTCTGGCTCAGATCATTCCATCCTTGGAACCAGGCATGTGGTTCTGTTCTCTGGACCTTCAGGACACGTTCTTTCACGTCCCAATCCGTCCATCTTATCAGCGATTCCTCCACTTCAGAGCAGAGGGATCTCTTTATGAGTTCCGGGCCATGCCCTTCGGCCTCTCTCCAGCTCCCAGGGCCTTCACCAAATGCATGGCAGTGGTGACAGCATTCCTGCGGCGCCTAGGGCTCCGGGTGTACCCTTACCTGGATGACTGGCTGATTGCAGCCCCCTCCAGGTTGGAGGTGGAGCGATCCAGGGATATGGCCCTACAGGTTTGCTCTCAGATTGGCCTCGTTATCAACGAGGCCAAATAAAGGCGCGATGCCATATGAGTGATTCAGTTCATTGGGGCAGAGCTCAACTGTCTTGAGCCAGAGCCCGGCTCTCCCGGCGGACAGGGCCGAGGTCTTTTCCTCCTTTGCCCAATCATTTCTGGTTGGGCAATTGCGCCCTGTCTGGGACTTCCTGGGCCTCATGGCGGCCTGCACAAGCGTGGTCCATTGGGACCACTGGCATATGCGTCCCCTGCAATGGGGACTGGCCAGCCAGTGGTCACAGTGCTCCGGTCCTCTGGACCAGCCAGTGAAAGTGACCAAGGAAATGTGGGATGGCCTGCAGTGGTGGCTCATCCCAGCTCATCTGCAGGAGGGTATCCCGTTCATCTGCCCCGAGCCGACAGTCACTCTAGCAACCGATGCCTCTCTAATGGGTTGGGGTGCCCATCTGGGGGAGCTCAGAGCCCATGCCCTTTGGTCCCCTCAGAAGTCTCGATGCCACATCAACCTGCTGGAGCTTCGAGTGGTTCAACTAGCCCTCACCGCCTTTGCTCCATTTGTACGGGGTCAGGTGGTTCAGGTCCAGCTGGACAACACCACGACCATGTACTATCACAACCATCAGGGCAGGACGCACTCCTTGCATCTGTGCAAGGAGGCTCTCCGTATCTGGTCTCTCATGATCAGCCTGGAGGCGGATCTCCTAGCCATCCATGTGGCAGGAGCCTCCAACACTCTGGCTGATGCCCTCAGCTGGATAGGCGCTGCTTCTCACAAGTGGTCTCTCCTGCCAGAGGTAGTACAAGATCTGTTCTCCCATTGGGGCTACCCTCAGGTGGACCTGTTTGCCTCCAGGGAGAATGCGAAGCTGAGGCTGTTTCACGCCTGCCCCCCCCCTCAGCAGGGCTCGCTGCAGGGGGATGCCTTCTCGAGGCCATGGACTCTGGGCCTCTTCAACGCCTTCCCTCCATTTCCATTGATCTACAAGGTGCTTCTCAAGGTGAAGAGGGACAAGGCACAGGCAATTCTGGTAGCTCCAGACTGACCCTGCCAGTTCTGGTACCCAGATCTCCTCAACCTCAGCTCCAGGCTCCCGAGGTGGCTTCCAGCCCGCCCGGACCTGCTCTCAGTCGACAAGGGAAGGTTCTCCATGTGGACCTTCAATCCCTGCACTTGACAGCCTGGTTCCTGAGCGGCTAGAGTTCCAGGCCTTGGATCTTTCCGACGAGGTCCTCAACGTCATTGAGGCGTCCCGTAAGGAGTCGACCAGAAAATGCTATGCCTTCAAATGGAAGAGATTCTCCATTTTGTGTCAGGACAAGGGGTTGGACCCTTCTTCCTGTTCCTTGGCTAGCATGCTGGACTACCTGTGGTCCCTTTCTTAGCTAGGGCTTCGGTTGACGACCCTTAAGGTGCACCTGGCAGCCATCTCTGCTTACTGGGCACGGGCCGGCAAGCAGTTGGTGGCGCAGGAGGTGGTCGGCCCTTTTTCAAAGGCCTAGACCACATATCTTCTCCGGTGCAAGAACCTCCACCTCCGTGGGATCTACTGCTGGTACTGGCTAAGCTCATGGGCAAGCCATTCGAACCAATGCACAGGTGTGACATCTCTCACCTGCCATGGAAGACCGCCTTCTTGGTGGCTATCACGTCAGCCAGAAGGATGGGAGAGCTCCAGGCGCTTTCCATTGAGTCTCCTTATCTGATCTTCCACAGGACAAGGTTGTCCTTCGCCCCCACCCAAAATTCCTTCCGAAGGTGGTGTTGGAGTTTCACCTTAACTAGGTGTTAACTCTGCCAGTGTTCTATCCCAGTCACACCTTGGAGGCCGAATATAGGCTCCATACTTTGGACCCTAGAAGAGCGCTCTCTTATTGTAAGGAGTGAACGACTAAAGTTCGGGGAGAGGTTCGCCAGCTGTTTGTCACCTACGCTGAAGCCGCACCTGGCAGACCTGCAACCAGGCAGACGATAGGCAGGTGGGTCACCTCCTGCATAGATCTCTGCTGTAGGTTGGCGGGCATGGAGCCTCCCAAAGGGATAAGAGCTCATTCTACCCGCCATACCGCTGCTTCGGTGGCTGTTTCTAGGGATGTCCCTATCCAGGAAATCTGCAGGGCTCCTACCTGGAAGGCAGCACACACCTTCATTTCCCATTACCACATTGACCTAGAGTCACGCCGGGATGCTGGTTTTGGGACCACGGTTCTCCAGTCCTTGTTCCCTTAGTAGGGGGTGTGCGCCTTGCCTCCCTCCTCCCAGAGAACTGATAGGAGTCTGCCAGACTATGGATTGAAAAACATATCCACGTCCCTAGAAATACAGGTTCTAGGGACATGGATATGTTGTTCATCCACACTTATTGGCAGGTTCCTTGCCGCTTTAAATCTTGCCGGAAGGTCTTCAAGCTGGCTCCTCCCACCCACCCGGGTGGTAAAACTCTCGGCTCCGCCCCATGACGCCAGATCTTCCTTACCGCTTGGAAGCTCAGGTTCCCTCCTTAACGCGCTGCGTTTAAGACTGGTTCCTAATTCTTGGAAAGTTCGAAATCAAAAAGTTTTTTGCTAAAAAGACTTCAGTCTTCTTCTCCTCGCGGCTGCGATGGACAAATCGACTCCGGGTTTTCGGAGGTGCCCTTGCGGGCAGAAGATGTCTAGGACGGATCCACACTCCACGTGCGTCTACTGCCTGGGCCTTGAGCACGACCCGCAGGCCTGTACTTGTGCTCTTCCTTTTGACCTCGTCCCTGAAGGCCGTGCTGCCCGATTACAACTGGGGCGCCCTGAGAAAAATTCCACGGTGAAATCTAAAGAGGCGATTGGCCGGTGTCGCGGCCCGGCGGCTTCGGCGGATCCCTCGAGCAGATGATCGCCCTAAGAGGAGGCGAGCGGCCACTTCTACCTCGGCTGCAGCATTTGCCCGCTCTCTCTCGGTGCCTCGTACTCTGCTTCTTTTAAGAGCTTTGTCTGACCCTCTCGACCAAGGTGAGGTCCAACTTCTTCGTGACCTTTTTCCAGGTCCAAAAAGAGCAAAAGTAAGTCTCTCCGTCAACGCTCTTGGGAGCGGGAAAGATCCCCCTCCCCTTGTCGACAGTCGACTTCAGTCGACCCCTCAGCTTCGGCCACTGGCTTCACGGTGTCCCGTCAGGCCAGTTGACCCGAGACTCCCGTCGCGCGGTTGAGATTTTCTCGACCCGTTAGCAGGTTGTCAGCTGGAAAGCTGAGAATCCCTCTCCCGGTTCCCCGGTGGGAGTTGAGGATCCGTCGGCTCATCTGTGCCTCCGGTTCCGGAGCCTTGGTGGGATCGTCCAAGCGGAGTGCGATTTCCGACACTTCTCCTGCGCCTTCCTCGGCCTAGTCGAGACTCTCGGTCTCGGACATCCTCACGGTCAACCGATCCGCCGCCTGCAGGTCTCGATTCGGCACGCGGCAAGCGCGCGCCCTCGCCCTCGGACGAGGGAGGCTTCGGCTGGATTGCGTGAGATGCGAGGAACATGTGGCAACAACTTCTTTTGATCGAGAATAAGCCGGCCAGTCCTTCCCGGCCATTAAGTGGCTGTCCGGGCAACCTTGAAACAACCCCTCATGTGTAGTCGGGGAGCCTGTTCTCAGGCGGTTGTTCGACCAATTCCAGCTGCCCACGATTCTGGTGGAACCTCCACCTCCACAGCCATTGATTGGGGCTCGACCAAAAATTCTCGGTCGACCTTGGGTTTACCCATAGGCTGTCTGTCACCCTCACTCCGATAAACCTCGCAGGTGGAGGTGGCTCAGGCCGAGGCAGCTCTTTGAGGACTCTTCTGAGTCTGATGATGGTTCCTCCCTCTTCTCCAAGCACATGGACTTGGGTCCTGGGGAGGGCAGTCAATGGACGATAACCCTTAATCTCCTTCTTAGGGTTGCTCGACTCATCTCGGAGTCCACGGGATGAAACTTGAACCCGTTTCAAATGGTGAGTATCCTCGGAGATTCTGGACGGGGATTCTCCTGGAGGCCTTTCCGGTGGCGAAGCCATAGTAGGTCCGGCCTTGGAACTTTGGCGTCCTGCTTCCTGCCCTGCGCCTTCAGCCAGGTTGGGGAAATGTCGGTCCCTACCGGTTCCTGTCCGGTTTCGGAACACCCCTCGGCGAGGGTTGGTTACAGACAGCGTTTTTCCGGCGTGCGAGAGCGCCAGGGATGGACAAACCTCCCGACAAAGGGAATCCAAGTGGATTATGCGGTAGGAAATTCTATACTGCTGCGTCCTGTTCGGCCTTCTCAGGCCAGTTCGGCCGTCCTCAGCCATATTTTCTCACGCCTGTTGGGCTCCTGGATGAGGTTGTTCCTCATTTTCCTGCAGATCTGCAGACTACGGTCAGGCAGGTGCGGGACCAGGGCAGGCGGTGCAACCAGCAGCTCCAGACTGCGTTGAACATCGAGGGACTCATGTGCCAGGTCTGTGGCGGCCGCAGGTGGCCATACATACTCGGGCTTGGCTGAGGATATCCACCTTTACTTGGTTACCCAGCACAAGTTGGTGGATGTTCCCTTTTGGGACTGACCTCTTGACCCTGGGGTGGAAGGTCACCTGCAGAGGATCGAGAGTCAATGTTACCTTGGGCTCTGTCTCTTCCGTTCAGAGGACAAAGGCTGCAAGCCACAGCCTAAGCCCTTTTCGTCCTTCTGTCCGCAGCGTGCCCAGCCAAGCAACGTCAGGGCCAGCAGGCTCGACTTGGTATCCCAAACAAGCCGTCGGCTTCTCCAACAGGAAGCAGGGAGGTAAAGGCCAGAGGTCCTGGCGGTCCCTCCTCAAGAGCCTGCCCAGTGGCGGGCTGAGGGTGTGACCCCATCCTGTCACCTCACCCTGGTTCCCCCGTGGAGGGCAGCAACACTTCCTTTCCGCCTGGTCCGCTGTTACCACGGACAGGTGGGTACTGGAGGTGGTGGGAAAAGGCTACCTCTGGAATTTGAGCAGGCCCGCCTTCAGAGCCGTCACACTCGGGGGGCCTCGAGTCAGCAGCCTCACTGGCGGCTCGCCCGAGCCGACAGCCGCTCTCCTCCTCCAAGCGGAGTGATCACGAGTGGAGGACCCCCTTCAGACCAGCGTTCGTGTCCAGGTATTTCCTGGTTCCGAAACAGGCAGGGGCTGGCGCCCATTCTCGACCTACACGATCTGAACAAGTTCCTAAGGTCTCGAACCTTCAGGATGGTCACTCTGGCGCAGATAATACCATCTCTGGAACACGGCGTGTGGTTCTGCTCTCTGGACCTACAGGACGCGTTCTTTCATGTCCCTATCCGTCCATCACATCGGAGATTCCTCCGCTTTCGAGCGGAGGATCCCTCTTCGAGTTCCGAGCCATGCCCTTCGGCTTATCTCCAGCTCCCAGGGTCTTCACCAAATGCATGGCAGTGGTGACAGCATTCCTCGGCGCCGAGGGTCGGGTGTACCCTTACCTGGACGATTGGCTGATAGCAGCCTCCTCAGGCGGAGGTGGAGCGGTCAGAGATCTGGCCCTCCAGGTTTGCTCTCAAGTTGGCCTTCTCATCAACGAGGCCAAGTCGGAACTCGAGCCGAAGCAGGTGATCCTGTTCATCGGGGCAGAGCTCGACTCTCTTCGAGCCAGAGCACGGCTCCCAGCGTACAGGGCCGAGGTTCTTACCTCCTTTGCCAAATCATTTCTGGTTGGGCAATCGCGCCCTGCCCGGGACTTCCTGCGCCTTCTGGGTCTCATGGCGGCCTGTACCAGCATGGTCCATTGGGCGCGCTGGCACATGCGCCCCCTTCAGTGTGGACTGGCCAGCCAGTGGTCACAACGCTGCGATCCTTTGGACCAGCTAGTGATAGTGACCCAGGAGATGTGGAACGCTCTCCGGTGGTGGACCGTTCCATACCATCTGCAGGAGGGCATCCCGTTTGTCTGCCCCGAGCCGACGGTCTCTCTATCGACCGATGCCTCTCTGATGGGTTGGGGTGCCCATCTGGGGGAACACCGAGTGCAGGGCTTCTGGTCCCCACGGGAGTCCCGATGCCACATCAACCTGTTGGAGCTCCGGGCGGTCCGCCTAGCTCTCACCGCCTTTGCTCCGGGGTCAAGTGGTCCGAGTCCAGACGGACAATACCATGACCGTGTACTACCTGAACCGCCAGGGCGGGACGCGCTCCATGCCTCTATGCAAGGAAGCTCTCCGCATTTGGTCACTCGTGCGCAGCCTGGAGGCGGATCTCCTAGCTATTCAGTGGCAGGAGCCTCCAACACCCTGGCGATGCCCTGGGCGGATGGGGGCTGCATCTCACAGTGGTCTCTCCTGCCGGGTAGTACAAGATCTGTTCTCCCACTGGGGCACACCTCAGGTGGACCTGTTTGCCTCCAGGGAGAATGCAAAGCTGAGGCTGTTTCATGCCCGCCCCCCTCAGCAGGGCTCGCTGCAGGGGGATGCCTTCTCGAGGCTGTGGACCCCGGGCCTCTTCTACGCCTTTCCCCCATTTCCCTTGATTCACAAGGTGCTTCTCAAAGCAAGGAGGGACAAGGCGCAGGTGATCCTGATAGCCCCAGACTGGCCCCGCCAGTTCTGGTACCCAGATCTCCTCAGCCTCAGCTCCAGGCTCCCGAGGCAGCTTCCAGCTCGCCCGGACCTGCTCTCAGTCAATCAGGGGAAGGTGTTCCATCCGGACCTTCAGTCCCTGCACCTGACGGCCTGGTTCCTGAGCGGCTAGAGTTCCAGGCCTTGGGTCTTTCCGATGAGGTCCTCAATGTTGTTGAGGCATCCCGTAAGGAGTCTACCAGAAAATACTACGCCTTCAAATGGAAGAGATTCTCCATTTGGTGTCAGGGCAAGGGCTTGGACCCTTCCTCCTGTTCTGTGGCAAGCATTTTGGACTATTTATGGTCCCTTTCTAGTCAAGGGCTTAGGGCGACCCTAAAGGTGCACCTGGCAGCCATCTCTGCTTACGGGCGCGGGCAGGGGCAGTCGGTGCACAGGAAAAGGTGGTCGAGGCGCTTTTTCAAAGGCCTTGATCACATTTCCCCTCCAGTCGAGAACCTCCACCTCCGTGGGATTTACTGCTGGTACTGGCAAAGCTCATGGGCAAGCCATTCGAACCAGTGCACAGGTGTGATCTCTCTCACCTGTCATGGAAGACCGCCTTCTTGGTGGCTATCACGTCAGCCAGAAGGATGGGAGAGCTCCAGGCGCTTTGCATCGAGTCTCCTTACCTGGTCTTCCACAGGGACAAGGTTGTCCTGCGCCCCCAACCGAAATTCCTTCCGAAGGTGGTGTCGGAGTTTCACCTTAACCAGGTGCTGACTCTGCCGGTGTTCTACTCCAGTCAAACCTCAGAGGCTGAATATAGGCTCCATACTCTGGACCCTAGAAGGGCGCTCGCTTATTATAAGGAGCGCACGGCTGAAATTCGGGGAGAGGTTCGCCAGCTGTTTGTCACCTACACTGAAGCCGCACCTGGCAGACCTGCAGCCAAGCGGACGATAGGCAGGTGGGTCACCTCCTGCATAGATCGCTGCTATAAGTTGGCGGGCATGGAGCCTCCCAGAGGGATAAGAGCTCATTCTACCTGCCATACTGCTGCATCGGTGGCTGCCTCCAGGGACGTCCCTATCCAGGAAATCTGCAGGGCTGCTACCTGGAAGTCAGCACACACCTTTATTACCCATTACCACATCGACCATGAGTCACGCCGGGATGCTGGTTTTGGGGCCTTGGTTCTCCAGTCTTTATTCCCTAAGTAGGGGGTGTGCGCCTCACCTCCCTCCTCCCGGAGAACTGCTAGAAGTCTGCCAATAAGTGTGGATGAACAACATATCCATGTCCTAGAAATACAGGTTACTCACCTGTAACAGGAGTTCTAGGAATGGTATATGTTGTTCATCCTACGACTCTCGACCTCCCCGGCTTCGACGCACAACCTGAGCTTCCAGCGGGCCAGATCTGGCATCATGGGGCGGAGCCGAGAATTTTACCACCCGGCTGGGTGGGAGGAGCCAGCTTGAAGACCTTCCGGCAAGATTTAAAGCGGCAAGGAACCTGCCAATAAGTGTGGATGAACAACATATACCATTCCTAGAACTCCTGTTACAGGTGAGTAACCTGTATTTTCTCACCTGTAACAGGAGTTCTGGGAGTGGTATATATTCATCATACCCATCCAACCTCCCTGGGTTCGATGCGCAACCTGGCTTCCAGCGGGCTAGATCTGGCGTCATGGGGCGGAGCTGAGGGTTTTACCACCCGGGTGGGTGGGAGGAGCCAGCTTGAAGACCTTCCGCTAAGATTTAAAGCAGCAAGGAACCTGCCAGACAGTGTGGATAAACAACGTATGCCACTCCTAGAACTCCTGTTATAGGTGAGTAACCTGTATTTTTATGCCTCCTATTTTCATGCCAGTCGGATAGGGAATTAGACGCTCTGCACTTATCCCTGGCCTTGATTTCAGTAAGTAGGGTACTATGCAACCACTTAGTGGCAGCTCCCTTGACCCCACGCCTGGTAAATGGGATATGTTTGTCTTGGAGAACCTAGATTTGAGAAATAAAATAGGAGAGTGCTTCGTCCATGCACACAAGTTGGTCTAGCAAGCATCAGTATGATGCACAGGATTTAAAACCATGTTAATTTGCTGCAAACTCAGTGCACTATATATTTAACTCACCCGGACTTGCTGCATATATAAACATTTGAAAATCCGGCCCTTTTATTGAAATACAAATGGGAACTAGACACAGCTTGGCATCCCACTACAAACAGAGAATGTCCAGGATGCCAACATATTTTTACTGAAGAAGTTCCCTCTAGAGAAGGGTTTTCTGAGATTTCTTTGAACTACATATTCAGCTTTTTCAAAGAAAGTTGTTAAATGATACTCGAACCAAAGTTTTGCTCTTCAAAGCATTATTTTAATTTTTAGGTCATAGCATTGTGCATAAGCAGCTGGTCTCATTTACACTAGTGGTTTCTTAAAGTTTGATAAGGGCTACTAGAGAGCCAGCTAGAATGCAGTCCCATTTACAGTACACTAGTGGTTCATTACCAGTTTGATAAGGACCATTTATGAGCCAGTCAGAATGTGGATGTAAACTCAGTTTTCCAGGCCACATTTGTAAGTTTGTATGACTGTGCATGTTTAATCAATTATTTACAGACACACACACACGCACGTTCTATACTGCTGTCACTCTTCAATATTTTGTGTTATAAAATGGGGTGTAAAAAACTAACCAAATCTAACAACTTTAACATAGAAACATAGAATTTGACGGCAGATAAGGACCGCTTGGCCCACCCAGTCTGCCCATTTCCCTACCTAATGGATAAGCTGCAGATCCTAGTTAACCAGTAACCTACTTCTTCCTACCCCCACCCCCTAGAATTGCCTTATGACTGTCCCATGCATGCTTGAATTCCACCACTGTTTTTGACTCCACAACCTCCTCCGGAAGGCCGTTCCATGCATCCACAACCCTCTCTGTGAAAAAATACTTCCTTAAATTACCTCTGAGCCGCCTCCCCTCTATCTTCAAATTGTGCCCCCTTGTTCTTGCACACCTCTTTTTTTGAAAGATGCTACCCTCTTGGACTTTGTTGATTCCCTTGAGGTAGAGGGTATTTCCTGCTTCACCTCCCTATCCACTCTGTATTCTCACTCCTCTTTCTGCCCTCCAGCTCTGCTATCTACCTCTGCTACTCTGCTGCCTTGACTCCCTGCTTAGTCCTTGTCACTGCTTCATAGCCCCTCTATTCTCTAACCTGGTCTACTGCACTGCTATTACCCTCCCTCCTATACACCTTACCCCCCTGCTGTCCACCTCCCTGCCCAACTTTCCAATCCCTGTGACCACTAGGAGTCACTATTTCACCCCTCCACCCTGCATCAGACCCAGCATACTCCAGCCCCCAAATGCCTGGATTCCATCTATCAGGTCCAAGGACCCCCGAACCTGGTACCCTGTGCACTGAAGTGCGAAGCCCTACCACTACTCCAAAGTGGCAGTCGTTAAAATGTAGCACCTGACCATTGATTATTTACCTAGAAACTGCACAATTTGTAACTAACCAGCCCTAATCTACCTAGCAAGAACTTAACTAAATGAAAATAAAATATTTTTCCATTAAAATACATTTTTTCCACTTTTTAAACACAACATCCCAGAACAGGGCATAGTTTTTTTCAGAGTAAATGCAGTTCCTGGCTTCATTCAAAGGCACATGGCTTTTGTTACCAAATTCCAACTGTTCTTCCTATTAACAACCTGATCATTTAAAAAATTTAATTTTATAAGTGCAATAACCCACTAGGTTTCTAGATAATTACTGCACTTTCTTTGTGTATCTAAAGTCACTTATCCATTGGCCTAGTTCCCTGCAGTTCACCTGCAGTGTGCAATCATTTTCAACAAACGCATACCCTGTTGTGGGTTACTGCTTACTTGCATGATTTCTTTACCGAATATTACTTGTCTAGGTGCTACTGGAATTGAAGATCGTCTTCAGGATGGTGTTCCAGATGCCATTGAGGCTTTGCGAATGGCAGGAATAAAAGTATGGGTTCTAACAGGAGACAAGCAAGAGACGGCTGTCAACATCGGCTATGCCTGCAAGCTGCTAAAACAGGATGACAGAGTTTTCACTCTCAACACTGAAGCCAAGGTGAGTGGAAAGGGGGATTTCTCAGCCATGCCAAATGTTGAGAAAAGCAGGCTGCCAGCAGTTGTACAGCAAAGTCCGTACTGTGTAAGTTTCATTGAAGTAATGATTTTTTTTTTGTAAGTCTTTTTCCCTCCAGTCACGGCTCAAGGGAACTCTCTCAGGCAACCTGTCCTTGTGCCTGACGCTTGAGGTCCTCTGTGGTCTGGTGCCATCTCTCTCCCCCCACCAACTGCCAGCACCCCCAGTTTAACCTGCCCGAGGAGGGTAGCCCGACTCCTACCTTGGGCTCTCTTAGTAAGGCAGACTCTGGCAGCAGGTGGGGCCCGGGTGGAGGACTGATGAGGCCTGGCCGAGTCAGACCCGGCGCTGGGCGTGGAGGATAGGTGCCGTTGCCTATCCCAGTGAGCCAGGTTTTTCCTTTGTTCTGTCCCTCCCCAGCGTGTGCACCCCCAACACTTGGTGCCACGGCAACCCTGCGGCGTCAGGCACGCTGTTACATGCTGCCCGCGCTTCTGCAATGCCCCGATCTCCACCAGGGGCCGCGGGCGCCCGGGCATCTCGATACTCTCCCCCCAGGACAGGAGAGCAGCCCGCTGGGCACTCAGTCAGATCCCTCCCCTGCCGACCCCTGGTGCCCGAGCTTGCTCCCGAACTCAAGTCGCCAGTGTGGTGCGAGGCGTGGTGTTCAGCGCCTCAACCCTCAGCGCCACCTGGCTGGACTGAAGTAATGATTCTTGAGGGCTTCAGTATTTATAAGACATCATTATTGAGGCTGGGAATCTAAAATGCTTTTTAGCTGCTGGCAACTTATACACTGAGACATGACTGCATATGTTACCTACACAGCATTGCCTAATTACTGCACAGCAATGTTCTATTTGTACAGTAGTCACTTCTGTTTAATTGTTGTTATGCAGGTTTAAGTCTAGCATATTAAAACAAATTGGGACTGCAGCACCTTTGTTCACAGTAGCTACAGATTTGTCCATACAGAAGGATTTAATGAGATATTTATAATCTGTCCCTTGTGTCATGTCAGTGTATAATTGGCTGCAAACAGATTTTTAGTTGTCATATAAGCTTTGAAAGAATTACGCATTGTGAAGAGCAGATATAGTGTACCGTTAATCATATTACAACTATCTAGATAGTTTTTGCTACTGTCTTTCCTCGTAACAATGTGCTTGCACGTCCCAAGCTGGTATGACATACAGTGTGGTGCAGGCTGACTACAGTCGGCAGTCACTTTACATACTGGAAAATCAAAAAACAAGAAAGTAAGAAAATTGAAAAAAGAAATCCATTTTATCTGCCCAATGATGAACATTACCTTTGGAGAATCACCCTGTAAGATATCCCAGCAGTATGTGCTGCTGGTTCTGTTTTGTTTGACAGTTGCACCACCTACAGTGGCTTTTGTTTACTGCATGTTGTGTGGTTTACTCCAGAGTTGGATTGCTTGGTACAAGAAAGTACTGAATGGCTTGTTACATAGAAACATAGAATTTGATGCAGATAAGGACCGCTTGGCCCACCTAGTCTGCCCATTTCTCTACCTGACGGATAAGCTGAAGATCCTAGTTAACCAACAGCCCACATGTTATCTAGTTACAACTTGATAATGTGTGGTGGGGATGCCATTTTCCCTGTTGTCGCTGTATTTTTGTTTAAGTAGTTTTATGTTTTAGTGCATTTCTCACTGTGAATGTTTTCCCTTTGTGCCATAATCTCACAAATCATGTCATGTAGCAGCTGCCTTAGCATTCACCAGCTTGGCAGGAAGGCAGTGTGATTTAGTAGTTTGAATACAGCTGTGCAAACCAGGGATAAAAGTTCAAATCCCAATACGAGTTACTGTGTGGGCATGTCGTGTGCCTCCCACTGCCTCGATCCTGCCATTTGTAAAATAAAGTGGGTTCTAACCACCTGGATTCCGTTCACTTTCTGCATTTAAGCAATTATACTGGACTGTGCTGTCACCAGCTGTCTTCAAGCTTGACACCTCCCATCACCCATGGTGTCGTCCTCTGCCTTCACACTGATTGATTTCTGATCTTTATTTCTGCTAGTGGGGACAGGTGTTATCCTTCTCGGCTCTGTGCAATGTGTGTGGCTTCTCAGTTTTCAAGCATAAAATTTTGCATCTTCAATTTTGTCTTGTCTGCCAGTTACCACTGCAATAACAATCAGTAAAATGGAATGCAGAAAACTCAGTTTTAAGAGATGTGTCTAGTGCAGGCAGAAACTGTCTGCCACAGATGGCCCGTGACACTTGTCTCTATTGCTTGGCGCACAGCACAGTATGGTACCTTGTCTGTACTGCTATGCCATGCACCCTTTGTTCTTCAGTTAATGCAGGGCTTGCTTCACCAAGGTAGGTCTCATGAATGGAGGGCCTCTGCTGTGGGCTTGGCAACATAACTTTAGACCATGAAGGAGGAGAAGGACCTGTTTGGCACTGGACTTCATTAATGTGGGATTGGCCAGAGAAAGGTCCCTTTTGAGATCACCTGGGGTTCAAAAAACTGTTTCTGACTGTGATTTGGGGAATTATTTTCTGTCATTGCAGAATCTAAATGACAGCCGTTGCCCCCCCCCCCCCAAAAATAGTCAAGAACACAAGAAAAAAAAACTCTGCTGTCATTAATTGTGGGTGGGGGAGCATTAGAAACAGAATTTGTCAGAAGAAAAGGATGGCTTAACCCACACAGTCTGTCTAGATGTTCCCTGACTAATCTGTCTCTGCAGACCTTAACTATTCTCTGACGACCTTCACTGCCTATTTACTAATATTCCCCTGTGTCTATCCAAGCATGCTCGAAGTCTCCCACTGTTTTTACATCTGCACTTCAGCTGGCAGTTTGTTCCAGGCCTCTACCACCTTTTCTGTGAAGTAGTACTTCCTCGCATCCCACTTAAACTCCCCCCACCCCAGTTTCATGGCATGCTCCCTGGTCCTAGTCCTGGTGCTTTTTCTCATTTAAAGGAGACTGCCCTCCTACAACTTGTTCACCCCTGTGATGTACTTGTTGGTCTCTGTCATGCCCACTCTTGCCCTCCTGTCTTTCAAGATGTACATGTTGAGATTCCTCAGTCTCATAAGGTTTTTTGTGCAACCCCTGCATTATTTTAGTTGCCTTCTTCTGGATTGTCTCCACCCTGTCTGTGTCCTTTCTGAAGTGCAGCTTCCAAAACTGGAAACAGTAGTCCAGATGGGTTTTCACTAAGGAGCGGTACAGTGACAACAATACTTCCCTCCTTCAACTGGCGATACACCTTCCTGTGCACCCAAGCATCCCACTAGCCCTGCCACTATAAGGTCATCAGTTATGCTAACCCCAGGGTCCTTTTTCTGCTTAGTGACTGTCAGTACCTCCCCTCCTGCATCCTATACTGTGTTCCTGGGCTCCTGTGCCCTAGGTGCATGAGTTAGCTTTTTTTGGCATTGAACCACAACTGTCGTGCTTTTGACCACTCCTCAAGTTTCCCAAGATCCCTGTGCATTCTCTCTCTCCCCTTCTGAGTGTCCACCCTATTACAGATTTTGGTATTGTCTGTAAAAAGGCATACCTTCACTTCCAGTCCTAAAATGTCATTTATGAAGACATTGAAGAGGACTGGTCCCAGTACTGAGCCCTGCAGCACCCCGCTGGTCACTCTCCCCTCATTAGAGTGCGTGCTGTTAACCACCATCCTCTGTCACCTGTTCGTTAACCAGTCTGTAACCCATTTCACCACTTTAGATACCACGCCTAGGTTGCTCAGTGTCTTAGTCGGTCTCCTGTGTGGCATAGTGTCGGAGGCCTTAGAAAGTCCAGATAGACCACATCCACTGCCCTCCCCTGCTCTACTTCCCTAGTCACCCAGACAAAAACATCAGTCAGATTTATCTGGTATGACCTCCCCTGTGAATCTATGCTGCCTGTGATCTTGCAGCCTGTTGGATTCAAAATACTCCACTAGCCTTTCCTTAAGCAGTGTTTCCATTAATTTCCTCACCACTAAAAAGAGACTGACCAGCCAGTAGTTGCTAGCTTCCTCCTTGCTGCTGCTCTTAAGTAGAGGGACCACGTCTGCTCTTCTGAAGTCCTCCAGAACCATGCATGTTTCCAGTGAACTGTTGAATGAGGCCATCAGTGGGGTAGCTAACACCTCCCTGAATTCCTTTAGTACCCTTTGGTGTATACCATCCAGTCCCATAGCCTTGTCCATCTTCAGAGCTGCAATGCTGTTAGACCTTTTATCAGCACTCGGGGTGTTTACCAAGTGCTTGACAGTGGTGACCTCTGGCACACGGGTGCCAAGGTCTTCCCATACTTGGATTACTTGTTCATCACAAGCAGTACCAAGGAGGTTGTGGAGGGGTCCAGGGATCTGGCCATCTCATTTCAGGTCTGGGCCTGATGGTCAGTCTGGCCAAGTTATAACTGGTACCCAAGTAGATGATCTTGTTTACTAGAGCAGAATTGAACTCCCTCCAAGCCAGGGCTTGCTTTCTGTCAGACCAAGCAATGGATCTTTCTTTCTGTGTCTGATCATTTCAGGTTAGGAAGTTGTGCCCAGGTGTTCAGGGCATCTACAACAGCTGAAGCTCACTGAGCCTGCTGGGGGATGCTACCCCTTCTTAAGGAATTGTGGTGCCATGGGGTGCCAGTGTTCTGAGTACCATGACCACCTGAACCAAGTGGTTCAAGTGACCCAGGCAGAGTAGGACTAAATCAAGTGGTGGCTATGTTCCTAGAACTTCTAGGAAGGACTTCACTTTGTCCAGCCAGAGCTGTCCCTCATACTGACAACATATTTGTCAGTGGTGGGGAGTCATCTGCTAGATGGCAGAGCTCGCTGGTTCTGGTCACAGAGCAAGGCTCTACAACACTTCAGCCTCCTGGAGCTCTGGGCATTGTGGCTGGCACTGATTGAGTTTACACCTCTGATAAGGGGTCTGGTCACGCAAGTCAACACTACTGCATAGCAGCACTATTATGCTACTGTCCTGCCCTTCTCCTGTGATCATACGCCCGCTCCTTGCTCTCATACATGAGATGCTGTCACACTGCTTTCAGTGCTGCCACCAGTATAGTACTGTGTGGAGAAGTGAGCTGGCCTGGTTGAGGGACACAGTGGGAGGAGGAACCCTACTGACTAGCATGTAAATGACTGGATTGACACTAGCATCCTCCCCCCCTAGTCAAGCTAAGGTATCAAAGGTGGGATGACATTAGTGAACTGAAATGATTCGATGAACTGAAAAGAAAACGGGCCTTGGAGTTGTCAGGCTACAGTGGATGTGCTTGCAAAGAAGTTGTTGACTCCTGACAATGGTGCCAGGAGCAGGCAATTGAAATATGCAACTCTGAAACTGTCTCTGGAGCATTGGGGAAAGGACAGGTAGGTGTGGGAAAACATTTTAAAGTTTTTCCAATGCATTGGCCGAATACCACAAATAAGTGTGCCTGTTATTTGGTTTTGTTCTGAATAACACATAGGTCATTATTCATGGTATTCTGGAAATAACTGTTTTTGTTCGCATAACCCTAATTTGAAGCTATAGGCTATTTTTCCTGTAGAAGCTGTTTAATTTTTTTAAACACTGGTTCCAGTTCTGGTATTGCTTAGTCTTTACTGGCCTTTTAGATGTAAACCCAGTGAGTGTTTCTGATTTACACACTGAATATTAGTGCCATTTTAGAACTGTATGATGCATTCCATGTCCCTTCCAACCTCTGACTTTTGTAGTAGAACATGGATGCATTTTGGCAAAAGGGAAGAGCTTAGCAAGGATACAAACTACATCATACTGTTCTAAGATGGTCCTTATCAGCGGTGTGCAAATCAGATATACCTGCCGAATTCACTGAAAGTCCAGTAATGATGGCACAATAATAAAGTTGGAACCAATACAGTATTTATAAAAGAGTTTCTGTAGAAAAAAATACTTGCAGGCTCAGCACAGTGTTCCTTCAAGCAAGGTAGCCATGGACAGGCTGGTGAGAATTCCAACCAGAGCACTCTTTCATTTTTGGGTTGGGATGCCACAGAGGAGGCATGGTTGCCATCTGCAGCCGTTGACCTAAAGACTTTAGAGGGCTTTTGGGGGATAAGTGAGATGCAAATGTCTGAGGTATACATCTGTTCCAGGCCATATGAGGTACTACATGCTTGCTCTGTCTTGTCTACTATGGGCCCACCACTGCAATCTTTACAAAGCCCTCTCCCTCCCATCCCTTGAATCCAGACACCTCATCCACTCTGCTTCCTTCATGGCCAAATTCTGGTTTGGGTCACTTTCACCCCTACCTCACCTCTACTCTTTCTACCCTCACCCAACCCCCCTACTCCTTCCACAACACCGGACCAAGATCCCTGGCCCTCCCCCACAGGTCCACAGCTGCTGGACAGTCCGCCTTCTCATATCGTTGTCCAATGCTGTGGAATACCCCACGCCATCTGAAATGCACACTTCCACAGCCCTTTCCTCCCTCCTACATAACTACACCTCCCCTACATGTTCCTGCCCCAATTTCCCCATTCCTCCCAACCCAAGTACCCAGGTTCTCTATACTCATCATACAACTATTCCAGCCCTCCATTTCACTATGTGTTGACTGCTCCAAAATTTCCTACCTCTTATTACTAAGGTGCTACTCCTCTACAACCCCCAGTCTAGTTCATACATTACCAGACTACTCACATCACACCTTGCCCACTTATATATTCTTGCTCTGTTAACCCTGATACCTCCCTGTTCACTGTTCTACATTTACTCAATCCTCTACTAATAATGCTGATTTCTCCTCCTTGTCTTTTTTAATATGTGCCTGGGGTGATTGTCCAAACACGTACTTGTATCCAATGGATATTGCTACAATTGCTGTCCCATATTGTAATGATATGTAATTGTATCCTGTATGCCGTTATTTCATGGCATTGTTCTATCCTAATGTTGTATTTGTCTTACAATGATTGTTGTACGTCTAATGCTGTATATACTATGTGCTGTATTCTGTAACTTTGATGCTGTATATACTGACACTATTGTAAACTGCTGCCTGCTTCCCGCCTCCCCCAGGATGCACCAGGAAGTGAACAATACTGCTCAGTATGTCTTCCTGGTAAAACATTTAAATACATAAATAGATAAATAAACAACAGAACTTGGAAACAGCAGTTATTTAATTGGCAGCCAGTGCAGTTCCATAGAATGAAAGATATTGTCTCTTTGGCAAGCATTAACAAGGACCCTAGCTGCAGCGTTCTGCCCCGGCTGCAAACGATAGAAGAGTTGCACTGAGAAGTCACTATAGAGCACTTCCCATGATTCTAAGGCTTGAGGTGACATAGGCACATATAAGGCTTGATATGTAAGCATCCCAAAGGGTAGGGTGGCTCTTAATAGTCTTATTGGTGGAGATAATAACTACTCTTTAGCAGAATGTGCTTGACACATGGGGTTCAAATGTCAGATTTTCTTCATCAAGTATCATGAGTGGGACAAGCAGTGTCCAAGCCCAACTACCTTGGCTGACAAGCCCGGAATAACTCAGCTTTATATTGAAATTCAGCTCATTTCCTTACTTCCATTCTGCAGCCTTACCTAGAGTAGCATTCATATGTGTTGATGTCTGTCCTCTCTTCACGAGCAGATGCACCACCAGTTCTTGTTGGGAATTGAACCAGGGACCCCGAGTCTCAAAGACAGCTAAAGGGAAATTCCCTTTCCCTTTAGCTGGGAGGTTCGAGTGTCCCTTTGACTTTCACGCCTGCTATCCCATGGGCTGCCACTAAATGGCTGTATTGCATTTGCCTGTCATTCATAGCTTTCACCACTAAATGGTAGTGCTTTGCACAGACAGTCTTTTTCATACACAACAATATAGTCCACTGCAAGTCCATCTTTGGTGGGGATGGAACAGCACAGCCGGAAGTATTCTGATCCTTTTATATTTAAAAATCCTTCTTGTTTAGAAAATTAATATCCTGGCTTATATGTCTCAGCTTTGAAACCCTTTTGATTCCCCTTTGTCCTTTTACATGGTCCCCTGTGCCCTTTAAGTGCTGTCCAGTTTTATCAAAATGTTTGTAAACAGTCTATAGAACTATTTTAAACACTGTAGCTTGCGTTGGTGTTAGGATGGCGACTGTCTCACAGTGATGCTCCTAGCTACAGTAATTGGAAAGGAAAATTCGCCATTATTTAAAACAATTCTGGGACCACTTTTTCTCGTAAAAGACAATTACCTAATGATTCCACTATCCAAAGTTGACAAATATATGGTGACAAAATCTGGTATTTTATATAGGCAATGTTAAAAAAAAAAAAAAACTATTCTGCTTCAGCTTTTGACTGCTTTGGTTTATTTCAGGAAACTTGTGAGGCATTGATTAATCATATTTTAGAAGAAATCAAATGTAATAATAATATGCAAGAGAGGCTTGGACCAGTAGATGTGGAATATCTTCCTAATGCTTCAAGCGGAGAACATGAATCTCACTTTGGACTCGTTATTGACGGGAGGACATTAGAATTTGCACTACATGAGAGCCTGCAGGACAGGTTCCTGGAGCTTACAGGACATTGCCGAGCTGTCATATGCTGTAGGTCTACACCATTACAGAAAAGCCAAGTGGTCAAACTCGTGCGAGACAAATTGAAAGTAATGGCCTTGGCAATTGGTAAGTCTTCTTTTTGTTTGGTTTTTGTATCCGTAGCATTCATTAAGGGATACTGTATATCCCCACCCCCACCCCGCACATATGCCTTGCTCCCCAGACCTTTGCAACCAGAATGGGAATATGACTTAATAAAGTTTATTAAATTGCCAAAAAAAAAAAAAGAATGGGAATATGACTGCATTCCTGTTGGTGTTTTTTTTTGTTTTGTTTTGTTAAACAGTTCAGTAACACAAAGTGGTGTGGTATGTGCTGGAATAACCCATGCCCCTAGATGGTTTTGAAGCAGGCGATATAGCCCAGTGCTTTCAGCCACCTGGCACATGGGTTCTTGCAGCACAACCCCTTTATAAAGTGGGTATTGACATTTTTAAAGAATGTAACCAGAATAAAAGGTGAGAAAGGGGAAAAAGGAGGCAAACTGTTGTAACTGTGTAAGTGAAACTGCTTTTAACACATTGGGTTGTGCTGACATAAAGACATTTTGGGACCCCAACAACCAATCGGAGTGTAGCATTTTTCCTACCCACTTTGTAGAATACAGTAATTCATGACACCTTTGTGATCAGGACCTGTTAATTTCCAGGTAAAGTGTGTCCATCCTTCAGTTGCTTTCCTTTCTGAAACAGCACCAGTATTGTCCAGCCTGTCGCACTTCCTATAACTAATTATGAAATGAATAAGAAAAACCCAACTGACAGACTAAGTGGTGCCATTCATGATGATTCTCACTGGATCTTCTGCCTTGGAACTGTCCACTGCAAGTAGGCTCTTCTGCTTCTCCACAGCCTTCATGTCCTGGAAAGGGATGTATTTATTTGTGGAACGACACAGGCCATCAAGATGACACATACAGAAACATGAGATCCAGCAACACAGTACATGAGTAATAACTTAGAGGAAAAACAAGAACATAGAATCAGACAGATTCATGCAATAACCAGTACCATGGAATCAACATACAAGTGGAGGTGAGACATCCAGTTAAGGGTAATGCTCATAGTCAAACAGTTCTACACAAATCTGCTTTTCCATTCTTTTTTCCTCTCCCTTGTGCTAGACAAAGAAATGGGGACCAAAAACACATCTGCTTACAACCTGGATTCCTTCCATGCCCCCACACCACCTGCTCCATTTCTTTGTGTCTGCTGACAAGAATGGTTCTCTTTTCAAGGGCTCTTGCCTTTGATTGGTCTTTTTTTATATATAGTTTTTATTCAGTAATCTTAGTGCATTTCCGTGTTTCTGCTGCCAGTATTAATCTCGCTCACCGGTATCACAGGAGTGAGATTGATTCTGGCAGTAGCAGTATGGAAGTGCGCTTCAGTTGCCAGCTAAAATCTAAAACACAAATACAGGAACATAGACGAACCCCGCAGCCGAGCCTGTCTTATGTGTGATTAGATGCTCAGCTTCAGGGCTCTCAGGAAGTTTTAGTTGGCCAGCCACGCTGGCTGGAGTTCAGGGGATTAACCAGATAGAAAAATCAATAAAACAGTAAGTACTAAAATATTGGCTCAGTTCTTATTCAGAATCTCTAGGTCCCAGCACAGTAGAATAATAATTAGCATTCATATAGTGCTTTTCTTACAAATTGTATGCCAAGTAAGCAATAACGCACGACAGGGTGTGCGTTATTGGGGATTAACATACACCTGGGTGCGTTGTGAGGGATGAGGCCGCAGGCTGAGTGTCCTCACAGCACCTAGGTGTGCGTTAATACGCAATAACGGCACACCCTGGAGTGGGTCATTGCACCTATAATATGGGCCGTACAGAAAAAGACCACTGAATGGTCAAAAAATGTGTTTTGTGCTCTTAAAATGGGAAAAAATGGATGTATCCTGACGCCCTGTAAAATAGTTCCTAGTACAAAGAGCACATATCCTGCTATTTATGCAGTCATAAGAGTGCCAGATGCCACAGTGCACCCCCGGCCTGCCCCCAAACAGAGAGAAAAATCCACATATGCTGTATTTGTGTGGGATAAAGAGAAGGTTGAGGACACAGACCGAGAGAGAGAGAGACAGTGAGAGAGACACACATACATGCTGTAGAAATGCTGCCTTACATCTCCTGCTGTCTCTGCCACTGTCTCACTCTACAGATATCACTGTGATGACTCCCAATTGCTTTGTCTGCTGTACCTCCATAGGTAAATTGCACAGGGCGTCAGTGGTTGTGTGCCGCTGCATGGAGGAGCATGGCTCAGGTATGTGCCAATATACAAATGGCCGCCGGGGAGGGGGGGCTTGTCTTGGACATTGATCGTGGCAGCTGACGGACATATGGTGGCTGCGTCCTGTGTGTGTGACAAGTAGGAGTGCATGTCACTGTAGGATACTACTGTGGGATTGTTAGGACCTGTCGGCTGTGTCTGTGTCCCACTCTGCATGTGTGATTAGTACGTTTAGTACAGGTCTCTACGAGCACATGCTTGAGATGACCGGTACCAGAGCTGTGTACTGTTCTCTACTACTTCTGGCCCGGTCCCCCAAAGAAAAAAAAATATTGCCATACAGCTGCAGGAAGTGCACTGTGACACACCAATAGAGCCTTTTGTGACATTTACTGTGTGTCAGGGACCGGGTGTCACTGTCTCTCGGGTGTTTGGGGGCGTTCTGAGCCTTGGCAGTGTTGACTGCATCTGTCCAGCAGGAGCCACATCTAGAGAACCACACACACTTGCCCGCTGATGTTTGTATAGAAAGAGACATTTTCAGTAAACCACGCGCTGCCTGCTCGCTCTGTCTTTCGCTCTCCGACCCACGGCACCTCTCTCTGTATCTCTCTCACTGGTCTCGATTACTCTCTGTATCACTCACTGGGACCTGGAACAGAAGGAGTTCAGCATTGAACATTTGCACACAGCCAGTCTCAGACAGGCACTCTCTCTCCCCTTCACTTTTCCTTGATGTCTGCACCAGTGCTCCCTATGTCTGTGCAGTGCCATACTGTCAACGGGGTGTACAGTTCTACTGTCCTTTTTGCATGTGCTGCTCCCAGTATCTCTGCTACAAGGGAGACCGCACACTTTGCGTGAGTTGTGGTGATCCACAGGGCAGATGGGTGGGGAGGACAACACACATACTACAACACAGTCATAGTAGGGAACACAAAACCCGGTGTGTCACATATCACCACAGGTGGACTTGTTCTGTACAGGACAAGAACTTTGCAAGGGCAGCTCTGCATTCTACAGTTATAGTGCTAATGGCTTAGCAAGGATTGCAAATGGCTGCTATTCCAAAATCACTTTCCCCTGCAGAACAAGTGCAGGACTGCCCAGGGAGCTTACTAGGACCCTTTCACCCTAACTGTGCCGATAAGGGTGCTTTAATGCACTGTCAGCTGATCCCTACCAACAAATCAGCTAGCTGGCTCTGTGTACTCCAATGTCAGACTGGTAGTGAAGTGTCTGTAACATGTAGTGGCAGCCATTTTGCACATCACACTCACAGCCATGGGCAGTTGCATGAACCGGTTTTATGGGAAGGAGAACGTTGGTCAGGACACCAGGGAAAAAATCCCCTTACTCTTGCATTTGTTTCTGTCCATTATTTATGATGAATTGGTTTTTGGTTTACTTCAGCAGGGATGGCAGAAATACGAAGATATGGGGGATAGGATAAAAAAAAATTGCTCTGATCAGTTTTTTATCAAGACTGGAAGACAGTTCCAGCTTATTTAGGATGAATATGTCCTGAATTTTCCCTAGGTGGTGATCTGTTTGCTTTCTCTTTATGTATATACTCCCTGTATCTTTTTGTTTTATGTATGATGTCTGGCCTGTTCTTCGCCCTAGTTTTTTTCATCAATTTGTTTTCTTTTTTTGATTTATTGGTTGACATAATTATTGTTTCTTTGCTTGAGTACTTTTTTCGGATTTTGTAACTATGTAAATATTATTTGTCATATATAGCTTTTGATTTTTCAGTAAAAATTCCCCTTTCTCTTGCAAAAAGTGCTTTGGGTTCTTTTCCTTCTACATGAACACCCATTAGGACAGCACCAGGGACAGGCAGAAAGGACCTCGGTTAAATGTCTCATGCAAAGGATGGCACATCCCATCAGTACAGCACCCCCCCAGTACTACACATGTGTGTCAGCGTTGATGGTATGAGCTCAGTCCTGGTGTGAGACGAACCCACTGCCTTCTGGGCCAGAGGCAGATGTTCTACCAACTGAGCCACGCTGACACCTACAGTAGTTACAAGTATGTGAGAGTTCCCCTTTGATATTGTTTGCCACCAATTACTTAGTTGTTGAAATCCATGTTGAATTCATTTCTTTAAGACAAACATGTTTCTCTCCCCCTTGGGTTTAGAAGACATACTGCATGTACTCCATGTTATACAGTTGTTTATACGGGGAACAACAAGGCTCTGCATTGCTGCCATTATTCCGCATCCCACAACACAGAGCCAGCTGATCCTTTCCATAGTTTCTTTCTTGGGAGTCAAAACTAGAAGAGTTAACCACTTAATTATCTTTGCCTCCCATTGACAATACCATACAAGTGTACCCCCCCCTCCACCAGTAGTGTGAGAGCTTACCTTAGGCTGCAGGGAGCCCAGCTGGATTGCTGCCATGCCCCTTTGGTTTCTCTGGCCCCTTCAGACAGAATTTCTGTAGTAGGGGACTACAGGAGTGTTGCCTGTGGATGAGGGACTGCAGTATTTGATGCCTGCTGCACTACTAAGGGCATGGTGCAGTGTGCCCGCAGGTGTATTTGACCCATTCAGTGGGAAGTGGGTGCCAGTGGCATGTGGCCCGGAATCAACAGGTCCATGTGACCCATCCGATTTTGGACATCATCTGTTGTTGGCTGTCCCTAGTGAACTAGTTGGAAGAGATCCCACTCGTCCAAGTGGAGTCTTCAGTCACACTGATGACACATGGGTCTCTACTTGCCTGCAGTGCACATCTGCTGGATTATAGTGTATATGGCATCTGGTTGCTGAGCAGAACTTGGCTACTGTACATGTTAACCAGCAAGAACTTTATGCACTTCGACTAGCATTAGCAGAGTTCACACCGGTGGTCAAGGATCAGGTTGCTCAGGTCAACACTGACAACACAACCACCATGTTCTACCTGAACAGGGTCAGGAGGTGGTCCATGTCACTAGGGTGAACAATCAGCTTGTAGATATTCTTGGTTGTGTTGGAGAAGCATCTCACAAGTAGTCTTTACACCCGCAGGTGGTGTCTTAGGTGTTTTCAGTGTGGGAATACCATAATTGAGAAGTCGGGAAGCTGAGATTGTTCTGTGATGATCCCTCTCAGCAGGGTCTTCTGCAGGGGGAATCTGGTCCTGGGATAAGGACATCCTATATACCTTCCTTTTGTTACCTCTGGTCCACGAGGTGGTACTCAAGGTGCAGACGAACAGGGTGTCTATGACCCTGATTGCTCCAGACCTGCCATGCCAGTTTTGGTACCGGGATCTCCTTAGCCACATGGCTACTTTCACTCCTGCCGGATCTGCGGACATGGCCCAGAGGTACAATCAGGCATCTGGACCTACATTCCCTGCACCTGACCACCTGGTTCCTGAGTGGCTACAGTTGCAGGCTTTTGGGCTGTCCAAGGATGTTCTTAGAATATTAGCGGCATCTTGAAAGGAGTCATCTCTCTTGATGTATACCTGGAAGTGGGAGAGGTTCTCATGATGGTGCACTGTGCAAGGACAACTGCCCCTCTCCTGCTCCGTGAAACACATTTTCAACTACCTCTGCTCCCTGTCTCAGGCAGAGCCATGTCCTTAAAAAGTGAACCTGGCCATCTGTTTGGCATACCGTGCCAAGACTGTTTCTTTAAAGGACTGGACCCCCCATCCCTCTCCAGTGTGTGAGCCATCTCCACCATAGGACCTATTGTTGGTGCTGTAATGACTATTAAGTAAACCATTTGAGCCTATGGGCAAGTGTCATCTCTCACACATCATGGGGAAGCATGTTTTTGGTCACCATCACCTTAGCCAGATGGGTGAGTGAGCACCAGATGCTTTCTGTGGAGTCACCACATGTGGTTTTCCACAGGGACAAGGTTGTCTTATATCAACATGTGGATGTTTCCATCGCCTCATGCTTTATATGGGATACAGAGCAAATGCACCACACACTAGATGTTGGTAGGGTTCTGCTCTTGTAGCCTGAGTGAACTACAGAATGTTTGGGTGAGGGGCCAGCTGTTCCTGATTTATGCTGACACCACCTTAGGCAGACTGGCAGACGAGCAGGTGATTGTCAGAAGCATGACATTCTACATTGCATTATATTATTGGTTGGCTGAGGAAGAGCCAACCATGGGGTTGAAGGCTCACTATGCCAGACATATTGCTGCCTTGGTTGCTGCTGCTAGGTACAGCTCCATTGCTGAGATATGTAAGGATGTATTACAATATTGCTTGCTCAGTCACCAAGACACTGCTTTTGGGTCCTCAGTCCTCCAGTCTCTGTACCTGAATTTGGGTTGTGCACCTTGTCTCCCTCCTCCTAAGGACTGCTAGTATTCTGCCTAAGTGTGGCTAATGAACTGAATCTAGATTGTTAGAGATAGAGGTTACTTACTTGTATCCATAGTTCTACTACAGCACTGCTGTTTAGTTTACATAAACATAACCCACCCACCCTCACCTGGCAAAACTTGATTTGGATTCCTTTTTCAGCATGCAGGTCTGAGGGGCAGTGGGGGCAGAGCTGGAAGACCACAGTTGTGTTTTTGGAGGAGTCGAGCTTAAGGAGTGTTCCAGTGACTGAGCGTGCTCAATGGAAAACTGCCCTTGTGGGGACGTGAACTGAATACTAGTAGTAGAACTATGGTTACAAGTAAGTCACTTGTATTTCTGTTTGCGACAAGACCAAGATTTCCCTGATTGTCCCCGACCAAATCGGACTACAGAGTCTGACTGTACACACAACGCCTGGGTGCACAGATAATTGTTTTAGTGTAGGAGCCCTTCAGAATAGAAAGTTTGGGGCCAGTGCCCCTTGGACTACAAATCTGGCCACCATCTTAACCAAAACAGTTGCAGTAAAAGCCACTAAACCATGCGGCGTGCCAGTTCAGCAGTGACAAATCAGAAACAGAGTAGCAGCACCAGCTGCAGAAGTTGCTGCTGTTCCTGCTGGCATCTCTGAATGAGGCAGCCACGTATGTACTGTATGTATGCACTTTCTGTTCACTTTTTTGTCATGAATTTTGTACAAAGTGAATATGGAATGATGCAATCTACGACTCTGTGAACTGTCTGTGCAGCTGGTGGCGCTATGCTGATTGCTTCTGATGTGCCATCTTAACCATCTCTGACTCCTGGGAAAATGGCAGCGGGGTCAGAATAACACAACCATTCAGGTTCCAGAGCCTGCAGTGGAGCCACAGAGAGTGCCTGAGACACAGGAGGACTTCCTTATTCACCTAGAAACAAGCAGCCAATCAGCCATCGAGCGACAGCCATACAGACCCTCCCAGGAGACGGACAGGGACATAGGCAGTTGGGAAGCTGGCTGTTGGTAAGACTGATGAATTTTCCAGCATGTCCTCAGTCTGGAGAAACAGTGGAGAAAAGCACACGTTTTGTCTCCGGAGTGAGAAGAGATCTGTGCAGAGACTTTAGAGGGAGAAGTGTGCTTATCCTGCCACCAAGGAGGAGACTGCAGTTCGCAGCACCCAAAGTAGAGAGAGACAGTGAAGTCTGCAGCTTAAGGCAGTAAGCTGTGATTAAACCACCCTGCAGCTGGGCCTTAGCCTACAGCCAGAGAGACCTTATCAAAGATGGGCCTGAGGGGTTGAGAAAAGAACAGGCAGAGCCTAAGGCCACCATTCTGATTGCCATAGCAAGGTGAGCTACAGAGGCCTAGAATCCTCACGGCATCCTGAGTGACTGACAGAGCTAGAGCCCAGCTGAACATGCATGAGTTGCTGGAGAGAACAGCTAACAGAGGAGAGCTGAGGTAGCCATCAGAGGCGATATCGAACTGCGGAACAGAGCGTGTACGTCCAGCCAGGACTGCAGCTGGAAATAGAGGCCTGCCAGCCTCAGGGTAACCATAAGTAACCAAACAGGGACCCTGAGTCCTGAAACAACCAAATCTGTATAGGCCACAAGATCACTTTAAGTTGTTGGACTAGGCCATCTGGGGTTCACCCATGGTGGTGTGACATGAATCTGATCACTGTCAATTACAGCGCCAGAAAAATGTTGCCCGCAATGACCGCGGCCCCACATTCCGCCACAAGACATGTCACCACCAATGGACACTATGGTGAAACAAGCGCCCCCAAACACTAAATATAATCTCTGGATCCAGGCATGAGTGAAAGAGGGAGACCAATGTACAGCTAAAAGTTGTGAGTGGGGTGCAGCAAAAGCAAACGCCTGTCCTCACAACCTTTCCTGTCACTCCGTTGCAGTGCCCACCTAATGGTATATATCATTAAGCCAATATTACAATTTGGAGGGGTCACAGACTGTTTGATTTATTTAAGTGCACCAGTGTCAGACAACCACATACAGCTGCAGCAGGCCTACACCAGTTCAACACCTGGGTACCCAGGCTTCACAGGGGAGCTCCCAAGGACTAGGGGTGTTGACTGGTACCAGTGAGGATTGGGATAGTGCCCAGCAGTACAGTTGTCCAGGGGCACTGTGTATTATTTTGGATGGACTGCATTATTATTTGGGATTGTGCCTAGGAAGACAGTGCCACACCCACCAATTAAGCCAGTGACAACCTCTGGTTTAACCCTTTCCTATCCTAGGACCTTGTTTCTGATATACCAGTAAAACTCCCTATTTGTTTCTATAAAAAATAGAATTTGCCAGCAGAAAAGGACCACGTGGCCCAACCAGTCAGCCCA
Source organism: Neoceratodus forsteri (assembly GCA_016271365.2). Lineage (NCBI taxonomy): Eukaryota > Metazoa > Chordata > Ceratodontiformes > Ceratodontidae > Neoceratodus > Neoceratodus forsteri. The sequence goes on from CM057452.1 coordinate 1,577,689,180, forward strand.
AATGTTCCCTGCCGAGTCTGTCCCCACAGACTCTAACTGGTCTCCAGCAACCCTCCCTCCTCGTTTACTGATATTCCCCTGTGTCTATCCCACACATGCATGAAACTCTCCACTGTTTAATCCTCCACTACTTCTGCTGGTAGTCTGTTACAGGTGTCTGCGCACCCCCCTTTTAAACTCCCCTTGCTCCAGTTTCCTCACATGCCCCTTTGTCCTGCTGATATTTCTCGTTTGAAAGAGTCTCCCCTCCTGCACCCTGTTCACCCCGGTGACATATTTGTAGGTCTCTATCATGTCCCCACTTGCTCTTTTCTCTTCCAGGGTATGCATGTTTAGATCCTTCAGTTTCTCAAGAACCCTGTTAATTCTCTCCACCCCCTCCTGAGTGATCACTCTATTACAGATTTTGGTATCATCTGCAAAAAGGCATACCTTCCCTTCCAGTTTTTCTGCAGTGTCACTTTTATGAATTCATTGAAGAGGACCAGTCCCAGTACTGAGCCCAGCGGCACCCGCTGGTTAATCTTCCATCATTAGAGTGAGTGCCGTTAACCACCACCTTCTGACCCTTATCCATTAACTAGTTTTTAATCCAGTTCATCACTTTAGATCCCACCATTTGTGGCACAGTGTCGAAGACCTTGCTAAAGTCCAGAGAGGCCATATCCATTGCCCTTCCCTGATCTATTTCCCTGGTCACCCAGCCGAAGAAATCAGTCAGATTTGTCTGGTATGACTGCCCCCCTCTCCCATAAATCCGTGCTGCCTGTGATCTTGCAGCCCACTGGATTCAAGGTACTCTACCAGCTTTTCCTTTAGCAGATGTTCCTTAAATTTTTCTGCCACTGATGTGAGATTGACCGGCCTGTTGTTGCTAGCCTCCTCCCTGCTGCCGTTCTTATGTAGGGGGACAACATCTGCTCTCCTCCAGCCTTCTGGAACCACACCTTTTCCCAGTGAACTGTTGTACAAGGCCATCAGAGGGGCAGTTAGCACCTCTCTGAGTTTCTTTAATACCCTTGGGTGTATCCTGTCAACCTTCAGAGCAGCAAGTCCCTTCTGTACTCTATCATGTGAAAATGGAGTGGCGTCCGCCTCCCCTCTCTTTGTTCCTTTGGGTTGCCTGCATTTTAGAGTGCTGATAATGAACTTTTGGGTTAACGTTTCTTGTATTGTGTGTGAGCTGGGTGGACTGTGCTGGTGGGGCCACGGTAAGTTGGTACTGTTTCTGAGGGGGTAACACTATAGTAGCTTATAATTTATCCCACTAAGTCATTTTTGTTTATCCTGCTCCTCCAGCTAGCTTTTCTTCAGTCCTGCATCGCTCCCTCAGCTCTATCATCCACCATCCCTGGGACTAACTAGTTGCTATGGTCCTCCTTGGATTATCCACCAGGGCAAGGTCATCGGAGGGGCCCCATTTCCTCCAGGGGTGTTAATGGTTGGTCTGACAACAGTGCTTCAGTCAGCGGAGAGGGGCCTGCAAGGAATGACAGGATGGCATACAGCAAAGCTGGAATATTCTCCTTTTTCTCCCATCCCTGGACATCGGTGGAGGGCCTTCCCAGTGTGCACATGCAGAGCATGTGCTGACACTAAAGTGCAGCAACTTGACCCCCCCCCTTCCAGTGTCCCCACTTGCAACTACCGTCTGGGGACACCAGGCAGCAGTAGCACAGTGGGGAATGGTAGCTGTCACTCCTCTGAGGAGGTGAGCATCCATGAGATGCTACACCGTCCTCTCCCGGCCAGCCCTTGTATGACCCAGGCTCATTGCCAAACCTGAGTCACCGGCATCACAAGCTGTAGCGCTACCGCTGCATTTGTGGGCCAACTATCCCACTTGGTCTTTCCCTGGGTGGAAGCACCACGCAAATTACATCTGAACTTTAACTCAGCAACTTTTGGATAATGAATCCCCAGAGGAATTATTGACCCAGACCCTCAGCCTTATTTGTGCCCATAAGGTATAGGTAGTGTACTGTTCTACACGGTGACCTAGTACACAAAGAAATGCAAAAAAAGAAAACAAAAGAAGAAAGACTTTTTGCAGCCAATTGATTTCATTTGGGGCTAGAGTAAAAACCATAGTTTTTTTTTTGTTAGTGTATAAATACATTTCTGTTGTTTGCTTTGCAAATGAATGTTGGTCACTCCTTTTTAATTAGTGGGTTTCTCTGCAGGTGATGGGGCCAATGATGTCAACATGATCCAGGTCGCTGATATTGGAGTGGGGATTTCGGGCCAGGAAGGCATGCAGGTAGGTAGTGCAGCCAGGGATGTGTTTTTAGTTCGATACTACAAAATATCAGCACGGACTGGGAAAATAATAATCAACAATAGTGTACTTAAAACGTGTTAACTTTCGACCCGTTTGGGCTAGATTAGAAACTATCTCATGTTGTTATAGTGTCCATGTATCAATGTATTTAAAAATAAAAAGTTGGTTTTGAATAAGACATTTTGGAAATACGTCTAAGATTATAAAGGACATATGCCTCATATTTTACAAGTGGGCTGTGACCCCATGGCACTACGAGTGGTGAAGCCACAAGTGATGTCTTGGGAGTCACGGATCACAAGTAAAATATCAGGCATGTAAGGGATAACACATGACAGGGTATGCTGTTATAAGGGAATAATGTACACCTTGTGTGGTTGTTGGGTACAAGTCTTAGCCAAGTTTTGCAGTCACTGGAAAAGTATATTATCTCATTACTAAAAACCCTGGAGTGTGTCATCCCACTTGTAAAATAAGCTTTTATTTGTTTAAAAATATATAATAGTTCATGTGAGATATGCAGTCATGTGATGGGTTTTTTAGCCAATGAAGTTAAAGGATTTTTGTAGCCCATTTTATAAGTTTTTTTATTAGGCCCATGCCATGTTCAGTTTATGTAATAATCTGCTTTTGTGTGATAAACAGTTGGATGTGCTGCTGTTTTAAGGAACTTATAATTAAGTTCTATAAATAGAACTTCCTGAGTACAGTCATGTCCCAGAATTAAATAATGTCACGCTTCCTATCCTGAAAGCCCGACAGTGAGAATATTTGCTTTGTCATCCACCTGGAGTGAGAATATAGGGGATGTGTCATGGCTGCACTGTAAAGATCAGATTTTTTTATTAGTGTTTTCTGAACCAGTGAAAATACCCACGAGTGAGGCAAGTAAGTAAAAAGTTTATTTTATCGTGGAGCTGAATCCTGGAGGCTCTGGGGGCCTTTACATTTCAAGTACGGAATAACACTATAACAACAGACATTAAATATTAACATACAGAGTTTCTATAAAATCAGAATTAAAATTAAGATTTCAAAATTAAGTTAAAAATTGTCTTGGAAAGCTTGTTTAAACAGATAGGTATTTAGGCCCCCATTAAAAGCCTCCACCATTTGGGCCTCCCATAAAAATCTTGGCAGCGAATTCCAGAGGGTCGGGCCAGCCACCTCGAAGGAGCAATCCCCCGAGGTCTTCAGCCTGGCCCTCTGAATCACCAGGAGACCCTTGGTGGAGGAGCAGAGGGGATGCACCGGGATGGCTGGGGTTAAGAGGTCAGACAGATTAACATGGCCCAGTCCATATAGGGCCTTATAGGTGAGCAAGCCCACCTTGAAGATTATCCTCCACCTGACTGGCAGCCAGTGCAGATCTTGCAGGACTGAGGTTATATGGCAGGTTTATGGTAGACCTTTCAGCTGCATTTTGCACTAGCTGCAGTTGGCAGAGGGGTTCCTCCATTGACCCCGAGGTACAGAGCATTACAGTAGTCCAGCCTGGAAGTCACAAAGGCATGTACGAGTGAAGGCTGGTCTTCAGGTGGAATCAGGGATTTAATTCTGGCAACATTCTTTAGATTGCAAAAAACACTTTTTTTTTTTTTTATAGTCTTTATTTTTTCCAGTTCATTACAGCAGGAGTACACTTATACAGTTTCCATAATACTTATCATATTTGATTTAGCATACATACAGAAAAGGCAATCTTCTTTTTAAATACACCTTCGGAGTAAGCATTTTTACAAATCTCTAAATTATTACACAGTATATATCCTCCTCACAAAACCTCATTATGGGATAAAAGTTATCATAGGGTGAAAGATATAGGACCCAAAGTCTCCATGCCAGTTCGAATTGAGAGGAGTGGTCCATTCTAAAAGCTATGGCCCGCTCTAAATAGTAAATTTTGGCCATCAAAGAATGCCAGTGAGCCAAAGTAGGCACTGTTGTAATCCGCCATAGGCGAGTTATTACTTTTTTTGCTGCAGCTAAATAAATGTATAATTTATTCTTTTTCTGTGAAACCGATCCATCCTCTCCAGTATATATAAGGATCATTTGGTGTGTTAAAGTAAGGTCAGGGTCAATTAAAGTTTGTAAACTTCTCGTAGTGTCTTGCCAGTATTGAGACACCTTCGGGCAAATACAAAAAATATGAGAAATATTGCCCTGGCTTGACCATAGTCTAGCCAGCATTGACCATAACTCCGAGGAAGAAATGTAATTAACTTCTCTGGAGTAATACGAAAATGCATACAGCACTTCCAGATATACTCCGAGCAGTATGGAGCTTGAGCGGCCTTCGTAGAGTAAATGATTGGCTCCAGCCATTTTTCATATGTAATTTGTATTTGTAATTCCTTGTTCCACCTGTCCAAGATATCTCTAGTTGATTCTTTCCAGTGATCTCTAAAGGATCTATAAAGTGAACCTTTTAAATGTACATGGTGTGTTCCATTTATAGCCTCTATAATCAAGCTCATTAATACTGATATCGGATTGGGCAGTGCTTTTCGGGTGGGGCCAGCACTCATTAAAAAAGACCTTACTTGGAGATATCTAAAATGATGTGAAAAAGGGAGACCAAACTTAGCCTGGAGAGCTGGAAAGGGAACCGTCCCCTGTGTATCTAAGAATTGATCAATCATAGTTAATCCAACTCTATGCCATTGATTATATATATGGTCTGTTCTAAGAGCCAGGAATTCACCCTCTTTAATTAAAGGTCTAAAGTAACAGAAAATCTCCATAAGTTCCCTGTTGGACCTTACCTCATACCAGACTTAAAGTACTACGCGACCCCGGGGTGAAATCTTTAAAGCAAGTCATGGCGGTCAGTGGAGAAAATAAAATTGGGAGTATATCAAAAAGATCATTCAGTATGAATTCAATAAACTTCCATGGTGGCATTAAATGTCTGTTGAGGCACTGCAAAACTGTCTTGCTTGTAACTGCTCTATGATATTCTTCCAAATTTAGAAGGTTAAGACCACCTTTGGCAATAGGTAATTGCATCACTGACCACCTTACCCTCGGATGTTTCCCTGCCCATACAAATCTAGAAAACATTCTGTCCCATGAACAAAAATAAAATCTCGAAGGGATAAAAGGTAACGTTTGAAAGAAATATAAAATCTTTGGGAATACTCATTCTAGTGGACTGTATACAATGATAAAATGACAAAGAAAGGTGTGCCCATTTCCCAAGGAGTTGTTCTATACCCTGAGTCGGGGTCCTAAGTTGAAAAGCTCCAGAAATTCCAGGTTTTGAGGAATCAGGACTCCCAAATATTTAATTTTATTACTTCTCCATCCCGTTGGAAACTGCATTTTCAAGTTCGGGGATTTAGGGATAATAGCTCTGTCTTTTGAATATTAGTTTTATATCCTGCAATATTGGAGAACTTGTCCGCTACTTTGAGCATGGCAGGTATTGACCTCTCTGGTTCTAACAAGGTTAATAATATGTCACCCGCATAGAGTGAAAGTACAAATTCTCTCTCCCCAAGAGAATGCCCTTGATAGCTATATTTTGTCTTACCGATTCTGCTAAAGGCTCAATATAAAGAGCAAATAAAAGTGGCGACAATGGACAGCCCTGCCTCATCCCCCTGCCAAGAGGGATCCTGGCTGAGAGTTGACCATTCACCTTAATATGTGCCTTCGGAGAAGCATACACCCGCTGAAGCAAGGAAACAAATTCTTCTGGAAACCCGAAGTGGGTCAGTATTCTCCAAAGAAAACACCCAACTAGCCCGGTCAAAAGCCTTGTCCGCGTCAGGACTAACAAAGGCTGCCAGTATTTGTCTCTGATTAACATGGTCAAGCAAATGAATTGTGCGTCCAATATTATCAGATGTCTGACGAGATTGAATAAATCCCAACTGATCCGAATTTACTAAATAAGGCATCATATCTTCTATTCTATGAGCCCATATAGACATAAACCACTTATAATCCATATTTAATATGGATATGGGCCTATATGATGTCACTAAATCTGGGGTTTTTCCTTGTTTCAATATGGGGGAGATATTTGTATAATCCCAGGAAGGTGGGGTAGCGCCCCCCTCTTGTATCTCATGAAATGCTTTAACCAATATCGGAGTAAGCTGTTTGAAAAAAGGTTTTTACCATTCGGCTGGCAGCCCATCAGGGCCTGGAGTTTTTAATGCCTTACTGTCTAAGACCATCCTTTTAAGTTCCTCTTGTCTAATCGGGGTCTTTAATTTCTCTTGACATCTCTACAGAAAGCTGTGGGAGGGCCAGTGGATGAAATAATTCCTCCATTTTAAAAGGGTCCAGGGGTAATGGGGACATATACAACTGTTCATAATATTTCTTAAAGTATTCCATAATTTGTCCTGTAGTTGTAATTCGATGGTTAAGTGTTGAGTCTGTAAGGTGTGAAATGTATGTTGCTGTCCTCTGTCCTCTCAGCCTTCGGGCCAAATTTCGAGCCCCCCTTGGACCTCTCTCATATCTGTAGGATTTCAGGTAGAACAATGCCTGTTGTGTTTTTTCATCTAGTAGCTTCTGTAAATCTGCATTTTTTTGGTTAATCTGTGCTCTAACCTCATTGGTGATCGGGGTTTGGGGTAACTGGAGTTCCCTGAGCTCACCATGTAGCGTACTATATTGGTGTTCCCACTTTTTCTTTCTGGTGGCCGCAAAGGCTATAATTTCTCCCTGGATCACCACTTTAATTGTATCCCATGAAACAGTTGCTGAAACCTCCTCTTTGGAGTTATCTGTAATCACTAGGTCAATCTTACAACTAAAATTATGTCTAAAGGCCTTATCTCTTAAAAAAGAGGTATTCTGGCGCCACCCTGTGGTTGGTCTGGGTAATTTAAAATCTAGTTTGAGAAAAAGGGGAGAATGATCCGACAGAAATCTAGGGCCTATGGTCAGATCATGGAGATAATCTGTGTGTTCCCTCGAGATGAAGAAATCATCGAGTCTAGAGTGTGAATTATGCCGAATAAAATGTGTATCCCCTAGATGTGGGGTTAAAATGTCTCCATACATCTGCCAGTCCCAGTGCCTCCAAATTGGAACAAAATAATTTCTGTGCTGGTGAGGATCGGTGCCCATGTGGAGTAGAGGAATGCAAATAAGGATTCAAAGTTAAGTTAAGATCTACCCCCATCAACAAGCAACCGTGCAGATTATCTATAAGCTTATCAAAAAATCTCTTTAAGGTAGCAGAAGGCATCAGTGGTGGAAAATATACATTTACTAATGTAACCTTTTTCCCAAACAGTGTCCCAATTATTAGTATATACCTTCTCTGGGGGTCAGTATACTGGGAAGACAAATGGAAATTGGAGGTCCTAGGTATCATAATGACCACTCCATAACGTTTTCTCTTTGGGTGTGTGGAGGCATAGATCTGATGCCGTCCACCCCAGGACAGTTTAGAGTGCTCAATATCCGTCAAATGGGTTTCCTGTAAATATATAACATTGTGTGGGTGTTTTTTTTTTTTTAATTTGAAAGAGTCTATCTCTTTTAATCGGGTTATTCAACACGTTTATATTAAGGGACAGAGCCCTAACAGTCTGTAGCGCCATTATGATTCTTCCATCAAGAGACCTCCACCTTTCCCCTGCCCCCCCCCACCAGGTAGCAGATAAATCAAAGCCCCACACCTCCCTTAAATGCACCTTATCAGATATTTTCTCTCCTTTTAAGAGCCGTAACTTCATCTGAGTTTTTAGATGTCTCCTTACCACTTTATCTGTAAAAGCCCTCTTGTCTCTTTCCTTCAAAATTATTAATGAAAGCTGTATCTCCCTGCTGTAACTGTAAATCAGACTGGTATCTAAAATCTGTAATCCAATTTTTAGAACTAGATCATGTATAGAGGATAGTGTATGGGCAACAGTGAACAACAACACTGTTGTTCACTTCGAGAGGTTGTCATGACAACCAAGAACCTCGAGCTGAGCTCGAGAGGTTTTCGGTGGCATGAAAACCTCGAGAAGTGAACTAGTACAGTTGAATTACTGCTGCCTACAGCACCATCTTTATAGTGCATGTGCAAAAGTAACAACAAAACAACTCGTGGATTTTTTCACGGTCACGCTGTGATGTTGGGGAACCCCCCACCAAGACTGTGTCGGTGACAACTGAGCTCTTACTGAGGTCCACATTTTAAATTAAATAATTTGGCTCTGCTGTGTGCCGGCTAACAAAACAAAATGGCACTTACTTTTAAATTAAGACGTGCTCCGGTGCCTACGCTGAAGTGCCATGGCCATTTTGAAGACAAATACCGAGCGCAACTTGCACATGCGCAAACGTGGGAAGAGCTGTTGTACCATCAATGTGACGTACCCACGATGGTACAACAGCATCGTGACATCACATCGATGGTACAACAAGATTAGGAAACGCTAGATTTTCAAGCAATACAGCGTTCTAACATACACTATAACTGAGTTCTTGCTCATCTTATATTGTAATAACTGTAGATCAGGTAAAAACGAACCTTCTCTAGTCAAACTATTTACATTCACTGTGACTTCCAAGGTAGGGGAGTGTAAAAAAATACTCCCTGTGTACCTCCCAAACTTCAGGAGGAACTGGAGGTAGTCTGAGAAAACAGAGCTCTCGGGCCTCAAGAGGGTGTAAGTTCCCTCTAATAACAACAGAAAATCTATGGAGGCTTCCAGGTATTAAGTATGTACCGAGGAAACATCCTCAGAAAAAAAAAAAAAGATTTGCCTCCTTGAAATAAACATGAGCCTATAACCATTACTATGGTGGTAGTCTCCCCCTTCCTTTCTTTATTTGTTTATCATCATAACTTTCCCACTATTATATAGAGTTTTTCTCTCATATTGATATGTAAGACCTCCCTCCCTCCCCTTGCCCCCAACAGACACTCCAACTGTAGCAGGCTTAAAAGCCTATAATTGCTCCCCCTCCTGTCACAATAAACTTGTACATTAAAGGCCAAGATGGTCTATTTATACAGGCCTGTCTGTCCGTGTTAAGGTCCCAGAAGTTAGGGTAGTCCCCAGAGTAATTGTCCCTCTATATCTGTCGGCCGAGAGACAAACCAAAACACTGTCTCCTTAGTCATGATCTGCAAAAAACTCTGGTCAGGGGGAATCAATCAAGTTCTTCCTCGAGCTGGTCTGTGGAAGGCCGTTAAACGAGAAATGATGTTTTCAAGCCTGTGTTCCCCTCCTTTACGATTATTTCCTCTTGGAGTTACTGTTTGCCATCTAGGAGGGCCTAACGTTGAGGACCGACTCTGCTCAGCTCTGTTCTTAATCTGAAGCCCTGTCTTAAGTAACTCCTCCCATGCCTCCTCCGACGAATGAAATTCCCGTCTGCCCGTGGAAAGTGGCACCAAAAGGCGATCAGGGTAAGGGGAAGTAAATTTAATGTTAGCTGCTTTCAGGGCTGGAAGAATGTCTGAATACACCCATTGATTTCAGCATGGTGAGGGAGCCTTTGCAAAGGAGTCTATGACTCAAAGGACTGTAATTCTGATTCTCTTCAATAAATAAATGCTTTGTGGTGCATAGTCATTATCTATGTAAATACAGGTTTGTCCATAAAATATCTTTCCCTTCCTCCAAGTAGTAGTCAAAACTTTCTCTTTCACTCCATAACTGAGAAAGTGCAGTATAATAGAGCGGGGTCTGGCCTTCGGATCACTGGGGTGAGGGCCTAATGCCCTATGTACCCATTCCAAATCTAACTGTAGGTCTTGAGGTAAGTCTAAGGCTGTTTTTAAGACTGTGACCACAAAATCAGAGATGTCCTGGCCCTCAGAACCTTCGGGGATACAGTAGACCCTCAAATTTTTACGACGGGCCCTATTCTCCGCATCCTCTTGTCTACTATGTAGTAAAGTACATTGTTCTTGTAAGTCTTGGATAGCCCCTTCCAGATCATCCACTCTATTTTCTACAGCAGTAATTTGTCTCTCAGTGGCGTCTGTACGTTGCTCCAGATTGACCACATCTCTGCGTGGCTCCCCATACATATTGTATATTTTATTTCTGCGTGAAAGGAGAGTAGTTCTTTGCAAATTGTATCTAATTTTATGCGTTTATTTTTAGCTTTTTTGGCGGATTGCACGATCTGATCGGAGTGTTCGATAGGTGCTGCTGAGGACTCTGAGTCGGAGGCCTCTGAGGCTGACATCTTGGCAATGCTAGATTCCTCTTTTTGCTGTGTTGGAATTTTCTTCTTTAGATTGTCCGGGTTTCTAGTCCTGCACTGCTTATTTAAAATTTCTCTCACTTCTGTCGAAACTCGCAGAGTGCAGGTAGATTAGCGAGGGGGGATCACGGAACTTCTGATTACACCGCCATCTTGGTTGCCGGCTCAACCGGAAGTCGGCAAAACCCACTTTTGACAACAGGTGATACCTGGGCTTCCAGAGTCAATCTGTCGTCAAGGATGATGCCCAGATTTTTCACCCTGGAGGAGGCCATCAATGGCGTGGACCCCAGTACCAAGCCTGTTACCCTCCAGAGGCCTCCCCATCATGCCATCGACCAGGTTCAATCACCAGCACTTCCATCTTGTCAGACATTTATTCAGCACTTCAGCAGCATTTCCAGGGGCAAATGAAATATACAGCTGGGTGTCATCTGCATAGCAGTGAAAACCCAGACTATATTGTCTAGTGATCTCCCCCAGGAGCAGCATGTACACCGCGAACAACACTGGCAAGAGAATCGAGCCCTGAGGAACTCCACATGACGGTGCATTGAGGAGGAGGAGAAATTCCCCATCACTACTCTTACCTCCTGTCAGAAAGATGGGACTCAAACCAGTGAATAACTGTTCTGGTGAGTCCACAATACACTCTAAGGTGATCCAGTAACATAATGTGGTCCACGGTGTCAGATGCTGAGGAGAGATCGAGTAGAACAAGAAATGACCATTTTCCTCTATCCCATGCCCAGAGGTCATCATTCTGCACCTGAACTAGTTCCGTTTCTTTGCTATGCCTGGCTCTGAAACTGGACTGGAATGGCTCATAGATGTCAAAGGCCGTGAGGTGTGGCTCGAGCTGCAGAGCCATTATTTTCTCAACAATCTTCCCTAAGAATGGGAGATTGTAAATAAGTCTATAGTTTGCTAGGACGTACAGGTCAAGCAGTGGTTTCTTCAGAAGGGGCCTCACCAGCGCCTTCTTCAAGATGCTGGGGAAGCACCCCTCTGAGAGCGAGCACCAGACTATCCTGGCGAATACTGGACCAATGGTTCCAACCCTTCCCACTAGGAGACGGGTAGTGCCAGGATCCAGCTCACAAGAAGTGGGCCGCAGCTTCGAAACCACCTCAGTGACTTCCGCCACCTCAACCGGCTACAACATCGGAGTTGGTTATTTAAGTAAGGAGGGTGCGGGGGGCAGAGCCAGGGACAGGTCATCAGCTTCTGAAAGCATGAATGAAAATAAATCAGGTATTTTCTGGGCAGCCAGCCATGACATATTTGATTTATGCAATGGTCTTAATTTTCACTGTCTGTGTTTTGGTGGGCATATAGTCTTTATTAGAGTGAGATGTATGTTTGCCTTTTTTTCTTTTTATAATATACTGTTTGTGCTTCAGGATTGAAGTTCCTCCTTGCTGTGCTCATTGATCTATTGTTTGTTGTTGTTGCCACGGCACCGTCAGAATGCTGACATATACAGTTCAATCAGTTTGAGTGTTTGAACAGCTGGCTCCAAATCAAGGTCCAGCTGGCATGTCTGATTTTTTAATTTTTTTTCCAAGTGATAACAGGTCAACTGAGAGAATAAAAAGTGGTGGCAGGGTAGTTAAGATAATATAGAGAATAATGTATGGATAACTGTGTAGCGATATTTTTTTTTTTGTTACACACCCAAGGTGTGTGATACACAAAACCACAAGACCAAAAGTTGAGTGGTTTATTTGGGTGTCACACACTGAGGGTAGATGTTTAAAAAAAAAAAAAAAAAAAAAAAAAAAAAAAAACTTTTACTTTTACCTATACATTATTTAACGACTGTTTGACAGAACTGCAGTCAGCAGGCAGTGGTGAAGCCAACAAAAAACAAAAGTGTTTTTTGCCAGCAGCGGTTGTGTCTCGCACTCCTTGCTGTGTGTGACACTGAGGCAAGTCTCCATTACACAGACTCCTGTGTGACACAGTTTGTGTAACAGAGAATTTCAGGTACTGGTTTGGGGTTGTAATCTCCTCTAACCAGTAATTATAACCTATTTATTCTCTCAGTTGCCCTGTCATAAGCAGAAATAACATCACTTATGTGTGCAAATTAATTCACACTTCCATTACACAAACCATGATTTTCTCACTGTAGGTGCTGACAAGCAAAAATAACTGATATTTGTGACTTATTGTATTTACACTGTCGTTGCATAAATAGGGGATATGACATGGGCTGACTTAACATACTAAAATGCCAGAAGAATAGGCCTAACAGTCTCTCGGGTCTGCTCGACTTAAGGTATAATTTTTATCTTCATGAGCAGGTATTGGTCTGTTGATATCTCATGAGTGGTGAAGGTACAAGTGTGATGACGTTAGACAAGTACCTTCGAATGAAGATAAGGCTATCTTCAGCCACGCCATGTCATATTTGATTTATACAACAGGTGTTAGGTGGTTTTGTGATATGATAAAAGAGGAACAACATGTGAGCTGTGCCCTTCTGTTCAGCGACTCAGCATAAGAGCAACTAATCAATACTGTACCACAAAAAACAATTATCAGTCAAGAATACATTTCTGAGAATACTCCGTGTGCCCAAAAGAAGTGATTCATTTTTGAATGTGCTCAGTGACCAGCTTCATTTATCTTGCTGTTTTGGGTCAGGATAACACTTTTTATTTTGCTATTTATCAGTACACATGTGTTGTATGAATAAAGGATACGCAGGGGAACCTCTGTAATATATGAGTTAAAACAAGTACTCTTGATCACAAGTAAACTCACGAGTGGTGTAAACCACGAGTGAGGTGTCCGAGGTCAAACAGCCGGAGTATAGATAAATCATGCATCACACATGTTCCCCTCTGCATGTTCCATTTGTGCAGTAGGGCAGGACCTTATGTGAATAGCGTTGTGTTTTTTTTTTGTTTTTTTTTTAATTAATAAATATTGTGGGACTTTTTTGTGAAGTAATGGCTGGGTATTTCTTTTAGGTGGTGTTGCCATGGACACACCAGCATGGTGCTGGCACGGACGCTGTGATGTCGCAGCTCACTGGTGGATGAGTGGGTATTTTGAAAGAATGTACACCGATATGGTGGCTCGGTTTAGCAAGTGGTGTAGTTCTTTGGGCTCGACTCTGTGACTGTGGTTAACTGAGCAGGTCCATGGTTTGAAAAGAAAAATAAATTTTATTTTCATCGTTTTGGAGGAGTGGAGTGCAAAATAAACTGCTCTATGGAGCAGACCAGAGAGCTGGAGTGCACAAGTTTACTTTTGCAGGTAGGAGATTTAGATAGCAATTAGTGATTGCTGCAGTGTTGTTTTGTCCCAGTTATTTAAAAAAATATATATTAAATTCCCTGTCCTGTGCCGGTTTGCAGAAAGTGGCAGTCACATCAAGAGATGGAGTGGACGAGCAAGGATGCTATTTGGGGGATGGATCAGGACTGGAGTTGAGCATTGGGTACAGGAAGCAGTGAGGGAGGTAGAAGAGTAGAGCAGTGGTGAAATTAATTAATAAATCAAAATTCATGCTGGTACATCCATTGCAATGCCAGCTAAAAGAAATGCACAGCCACTACTATATCTAGAGAAACAAAAGGAAGGCAGGAAGGAGGGTAAGGACAGCAAAGGCTCAAACTGAGGAAAGGATCACCCAGGAAGTCAAGAATGGGGATAACACTTTCTTCAGGTATGCGAGCAAAATAAGGAAGGAAAGGGGTGGTGTAGTGAAGACCAGGAGACCAGGAAAGGGTGACTGTGCAGTGGAAGACCAAGAAAAATAAAAAGTTTTAAATGAATACTTCCGATCAGTCTTCACAGTAGAAGGGGGGAATGGTCCGACATGCATTAACAAGCACCAGGGGGAGGGGGTAGTGGACATAAGTACAGTTACGGAGGAGACCGTCCGCTGGGGGTTGGAAGCCCTAAAGGAAAACAAGGCGATGATGATGGAGAGGGTCCACCCAAGGATATTTAAGGAACTGAGCATAGTGCCAGCTCCCCCTCTGGCAACTGTTTAGTACTTCATTGGAGACAAGGGTGGTTCCAGAGGTATGAAGTAGGGCCGATTTGGTTCCTCTGCACAAGAGCAGTAGCAAGGAGGAGGCCAGCGGTTACAGACTGGGCAGTCTCACATTAGTGAGGGGGAAGGTAACGGAGTCCCTGCTGAAGGCTGCTGGACCGCTGGCAACAAGGCTTCACATGCGGAGGTCACGTTAAACATATCTCGTAGATTTCTTTGATTTGGTAACTAGGGAGGTGGATTGGGGAGGGCAGTGGCTGCATCCTGTCTGGACTTCAGTAAGGCCTTTGATACTGTGCCACTCAAGAAGCTGGTAAAGAAACTCAGCAGCCTGGTGGTGGGAGAGAAGGTGGTGAGCTGGGTATCAAACTGGTTGGAGAATAGGTGGCAGATGGTGGTGGTGGTGAATGGTAGTCACTCAGAGGACAGGAGAGTGACCAGTGGAGTACCACAGGGATCGGTACTGTCTTCATAACTGACATTGCTGAGAAACTGGAGGGGAAGATGAAACAGAATTTGCCGACAGTAAGGATTGCTTGGCCCACCTAATGTGACCATTTTTCCCCTACCTATAGTATCACCGCAGATCCTACTTGATTTCCGCCCATTCACCCCCCACCCTTCCTTTCCTAAGATCCCCTTGTGCCTGTCTCATACATTCTTGAACCCCACCACTGTTTTTGTCCCCTCCACCTCTGCTGGAAGACTTCCAGGATCCACCACTCTTTCTATGAAGAAATGCTTCCTCACATCTCTCCTGAATCTGCCCCCCCCAAGCTTATGATTATGCGCTGTAGTCCATGAGCACCTTTTGGTCTGAAAAATAATTCCCTCCTGTACCTTATTTACCCCCATGAGGTATTTAAAGGTCTGTACCATATTCTGCCACTGTATCCTCTCTTCCAGAGTGTACATATTTAGGTCCTTAAGTCTCTCCTCCTAGGGCTTCTGATGCAGACCCCACAACATTTTGGTTGCGTGTTTGTCCTAACAGAGATGTAGTCTCCAGAACTGGACACAGTACTTTAGGTGGGGTATTACCAGCGATCTACACAGAGGCAATACCACCTCCTCCTGTCTTGCTTCTGCTATCCTTTCCTATGCACCCCAGTATCCCACTAGTCCTCCTAACTTCCATGTTGCACTGCCTGGTCACCTTTAGGTGATCCGTTATGATCTCCCCCAGTTCTCTCTCTTTCTTGGTGGTTGTCAGTATCACTCCTCCCATTTTGTACTCTTCACCTGGGTTTCTGTGCCCTAAGTGCATTACTTTGCAGTATTTCATATTGAAACCCAGATGTGATACCCTTGACCACTTCTTGAATTCTCTGAAGTCTCTGCTCATCCTTTCCATACCCTCTGGAGTATCCACCCTATTGCAGATTTTGGTGTCGTCCACAAAGAGGTAGACCTTCCCTTCCAGTTCTTCTGCAATGTCTCATAAAGACATTAAACATTAAAGAGGCCTGGTCCCTGAGATACCTTGCTGGTTACCCTCTCTTCTTCTGAATGAGCTCTGTTTACCACCACCCTCCATCGCCCATCCCCTAACCAATTTCTTACCCAGTTTACCACCTTTGGACCAGTTCTTAAGCTACACAGCTTGCTTGCAAGCCTCCTATATGGAACAGTGGTGGAAGTCTTACTGAAATCTAGGAAGACCACGTCCACTGCTCCACCCTGATCTAATTCCTTGATCACCCAGACAAAGAAATTTATCAGATTCGTTTAACGTGACCTTCCCCCATGAATCCATGCTGCCTCAGGTCTTGTAACCCATTGGATTAAAAATATTCCACAATCTTTTCCTTCAGCAGTGATTCCATTAACTTTCCTACCACCAAAGTTGAGCTGACTAGCCTATAATTACCAGCCTCTTCCCTACTTTTGTGTAGTGGGACAACATCTGCCTTCTTCCAGTCCTCCAGGACCACAATTATTTCCAATGAGCTGTTAAACAGGACTGTCTGATGTTCAGCCAGTATCTCCCTGAGCTCCCTCAGTACCCTTGGATGCACCCCATCTGGCCCCATTGTGTTATCCACTTTAGATTAGAGAGTCCCCTTCAGGACACTCTCAAAATAGACTAGTGTCCATCTGCCTCCCTCCCTCCAGTGCTCTTTTACTTTTTTGTGGCCCCTTCCCTTCTCCTTCCTCTGTGAACATTAAAAAAAAGTATTTGTTCAGGATGTCTGCCTTTTCCTGGTCTCCCACTGCACAGTACTCTTCTCTTTTTAATGTTACGATCCCCTGCCCCTCTCCCCCCCCCACCCCCGTCTTCCTCCTTTCCTTACATACCTTTTTTCAGATTAATTTGTTTATACTCCCTGGATGGATGGCTGTACATCTCGCTGGATCCCCCGGCCCGTCCCCCGCTTGCAACTCACCTTCCAGCTGCCCCACGGCTGTACCCCCTTTGGTGGGGTGGCATGGATCCCTCAACCCACCAAAGCGCCCAGATCCAGTGCTGGAGGTTGCTGCCATTCGTGTGGGTGGCGTCTGTGGGGATCGGCTTCACCTGCTGCGCCCAGCCACTTTCTCCTCCTTGTATTTAGGTCGGGGCAGGCGTGCAGCGACACCTCCAGGAGACAGTGCTGCCGCATCCTCTCTCCTTCTAGAAGCCTGCCTCATCTCTCCCGTCGAAGTGGCAGTCGCCAGCCACAGCTAGTGGCTAGTCATGCATCGACTGCCAGTGTTCCCGGAGAGGGAGAACAGTTTATCGGATGCTTGATCCTTCTTCTTCCCTGCCGACCCCCAGTGGCCCGTACTCGTTCCCGAACATGGGTCGCTGGCGTAACGCAAGGTAAGGCGACCAGCGCTTCAGCCCTCGGCACCACTGGGCTGGCCTTCACTTACATACTTAAAAAAAAAATGCCCCCCTTTGTCATTGCCTGGGCTGTTCTCTCTTCAGTTTGTGCTTTCGCACTCCTTACTGCTCTCCCTGCTTTCCTCGGTTTCCCCTGATACACCTCCCTCAGCATCTCCTTACACCTTTTGTATGCTACCTTTCCCACTACCTCTTTCAAGAGCCATTGCAGTCTCTCTATCCTCTTGCTTTTGCTCATTTGCTTGAAGCAGAGGTTTGTTGCCTTCCCCTGTGGCCCTTTCTGTCTTCGCCCACTGTTCCTCCACCCCACCCAGTTATCCCTGTTCGGACATACCTGAGGCATTTGCACATCTTTTTAAAATCTACCCTCTTGAAGTCCCAGACCTCACCCTTGTGTGATTCAGTTCCACAGCTGCCGTCATATAGAACCACACTGTACGAGGATCGCTGTTCCTCAGGTGGCCACCTACCTTGATGTCTGTAACACTGTCCCTGTTAATGAGCATCAGGACCAGTGTTGCCTCATCATGAGTTGGTTCACTGACTAGCTGTCTGAGGAACACCCCCTGCAGGGAGCCCAGGATGTCCCTGCTTCTACCTGAAGTCACTGCTGGGAGTCTCCAATCTGCATCTGGCAGGTTGTAGTCCCCCACCAGCATTCACCACCCCCTTTTCTGCCATCTTGCCAGTGTTTTCCACCAATACCTTATGTCATTCTTCCCATTGTGCTGGAGATCTGTAGATCATGCCAGTGTGAACAGAGGCTTCACTCCCCATCTCTAGGATGACCCACAGTACCTCTGCTTCCCTCTGTAGTCCCCGTATCTCTGTTGCTTTTATGCCTTGCCTCACATAAAGCATCACACACCCTCCTTTCCTTCCCACCCTGTCCCTTCAGTGCACCATGACTCTGTAATGGTCACAATATCCAGGTCAGCCTCTGCCATTATTGCCCTCTTTCCTTACCATCCCCCTTCACTTCTACCTCCCTGCTGCTTTTATTAATTTCCATCCTGGGAGATTCCATTCCCCTCAGTTTCTCCTTATTTACTACTTCAGCCTGTGGGTGGAAGCAGTTACTGGCTCCCCGATTTCTTCCACCACCCTCCTCTACTAGTTTAAATGTTCATCAAAGTAACATCTAAACCATCCACTGAGGACCACAGTTCCTCTTCTGGATGGATGCAAGCCATCACCCCTGTAAAAGCCCTTGTCTCTCCAGGTGGATACCCAGTCTCCATGCAGTCTCACCCCTCCTCTGCACCATCCCTTCAACCAGGAGTTGAAGGTCTTGGTGCGGAGATCCTTCTCCTCCCCCCCCCCTTGTCTGTACTGTACAGTACGCTTCCATGGCTAGCCCAGTCTGCTACATGGGAATCAGAACTTCTGTCCATTATTGTAAGTCTGAAAGTCAGAAGGTGAAGGTGGTGTTAGTACTGGACAGAGACAGTAAGTACCATTGCATCATTTGCACAGTGTATTACTGTAGTTAGCCCTCACTTGGTACCCTACCACCTGCCACACCCTGTCGAGGGGGACCACATAGTGGTCTCTATCGTGGGTCAGTGCTGGTGGTAATGGTGTGCCATCTCCTAGCACTGGCCAGTGCAAACCTACTCCAACTGGCCTCTCCTCTCAGCATCTTGGAGAAGACTACTGTCAACCCCTAATCACCCTACAACAATACAAGACTGAACATTGCTTTTTTATATACCATACACTGCCTATTCACATGCTTGTTAAATGTATTTCAAATAGGGGAAAGGGGGGAATGGGAAATTGTTTAACCAGGAAAGGCACACTAAGCCGGAGCTTGTTTCCAGGTGCAACCTGGTAGCACAAGGAAGTTTATTTTATTTATTTGCTTTTGTTTACCAGGTAAGCGTGCTAGACAGCCAAGTGCCTATTTTCAGGAGTGACCCGAGAGGTTACAAGGTACAGACGAGAACAGATTGGCAGTAGACATCACATCACATGTGTAAGAGTATGGTACAGGTCTCTGACAGCAGTCAATATACAGAACATCACAGACACATATTAGTGGTCTGGAGCCCAGTAAGCTCAGGGATAGTATAGAATATTCGATTAATATGTACAGACAGGCAAGAAGGGAACACATTTCCAGACAATGCAGCTGATTGCTGCAGGCTAGCCAACGGATTGGGAGCATTCAGTACCAGGAGGCTCATCTCCTCAAACAGTAATGGCTGGGTTAGAATAGCCTCAGCCAGTCAGCTTGGGCTGGGGAGGGCCCTTAAGTGCAGAGACAGTTGGATGCCAGTTTGAGGAAACCCCATAGGCAGGATTTGAAGCAGGGGTGGGAGGGGGAGGAGCCAGTGTTTACAGGGTGGGAGTTCCACAGTCTGGGCGCAAAGACAGCGAAGGCCCGATCACCCATTTGGGTATGGGTTTTGGGAACCTGGAGGACATGAGTCACAGGATCTTAAGTGGTAGGAGGGGGTAGCAGGTTTGAGGGACAGAGCGAGTGCAGGAGGAGTGGCAGTTCTGATGATGTTCTTGATGAAGCAGCCGAGGACAAAGGTGCAATGTTTTTCAGGGGGGAGCCACTCGAGCCTGGTGTACAACTCACAGTGGTGCATGAGATGGGAAACTGAGAGCGCAAAGTGACGCACATTGTTGTAGGTGGTGTCCCATTTTGCGAAACTGGTTTTTGGAATGGTGACAAAGGAGACAAGCCCATAGCAGAGCGAGGGAAGGAGGACCCCCTTGGCCAGGGCAGTCGTGCAGCTGGAGTTTGATAGCTTTTTGCTCTGTATGCAAGGATCATCTTGCAGTTTGTATTAAGTGACTTGCTCAGGGTCACACAGTATGCAAGTGGAAGCTGTGGGATTCAAACCCAGGTCTGGTCTGCTGGATGTCATCAGATTTGCAGCTCAGAGCCTTAGATCACTGTGCTATACTGCCTCCAGTACAGTACTGTACGGTATTTTACTGTACCTCAAAATGTGTATGTACTTCCTCTGTTGAAAGTCAGCACCCACTCACACTGGGTGGGTGCAGTGAACAGGAGTGCCACAATAAAGTGGTTCAGAGGTGTTTGCAGTCCTGCTTCAGCTATTTTAAAACACCTACACTATGGGATTTAACTTTCTGGGAGGGGGGGACGAATTAGCAGGTGTTCACTTCAGCACTGTTCATTTTAATTGCTTTAATGTTCGTACTGTTATGGGATTTAAGTTTTTTGTGCAAACTGTTTATTGGCAAGCAGAAATTACAACAGAAACATACTGTAATAAGTACAGCATTCAGTATATGAAGTGGTGAGAAGGTCTGTGAGTTATAATCCCAGCCCAGCTCAACCCTGCCTTAGTAACATAAATAGAACAATAAGCTAGGCTGGAAATGTGCTAGAGCCATATCACATCAGGCAATTGGGTACAGATGCAGTTGTACATGTAAAGCAAAATATACTGATATAATATGTTATCTTCTGTAATACTGTAAGAGGGTATTCGTAGCACAGATCCAAGCAAGATAACAAGGATTGCTCAACCCATACCCCCACTAGTAAATGGGAAAGCAGGGATTTATTTAACTCCAAAAATTGATTAGCGTTTTGCTCATAAAAGTGCTGAAACATTATGAAAATGCATAGTACTTGCCTCACTGTGTTTAACAAACATAACACTTCTAGAAAACCTATATAAATACTTTCTGTACAGTTAGCATTATCCCAAGGAAAAAACTGCTAATCAATTATTTAAAACCCTGGAAAGCATGTACTACCCAAAGTTGCCTCTAGGGGGCCCAAACTTTCTCACATATTGGGGCCAGATTTTCAGATGGCTTTCTTTCTGGTGCACGTTAGGCAAAACCTTGTGGGTCCACAAAGTTTTCCTGCATGAGCTGTATTTTCCATCGCAGAGCCATTTGCAACCAGCTCTGAGATTTACATCAGCTTGCAGATGTTTTTTGGTGCAGCTGCACCAAAATACTATGCCTGGTAGCACCAGGCTTAGCATACACATAAGACAGGAGAGATTTCCCGGGGTACTGTTGCCCCCCACAGTCTGACCCCACTAGGGCCTGGTAGGGCCTCCTGCTTCCCCCAAATGGCTAACTTGTGTGTGTTTCACAGATGGTGCCACTGGGAGGTGGAGGACAACATAACTCAGGTTAATCGGGTCCCTGCAGTTGTGCCAGCCGCCCTTGTGGCAGTTCAGGGCTGGCACCAGTGTAGAGATTTTTCACTCATGCTTGGGGCTGCACCATGGTTTTTACTCCCAAAACATTAACTTATGGGATATTGTGTGCATGTATTTAGTTATTTGCTGTTCGGTTCACATCAGTTTTGTGCATAAGTGTACGGGTATTTAATCTAGGCAGGACTTGGATTCCCACCACTAGTGACATCCACACAGTGCTTTGGGTCTGACCTCAAACTTCCATGTAAGAGATTTTTGTTTTAGATCGTTGTGCCACATTATAGTATTGCATTCGACATTCAGCATTTTCTTTCTGCCACTGTTGAAATCCGAGCTTAAACGTGATCTGCCCTCTAACCATTGTCTGCCATGTGCTTCCGTTCCCCATTCACTTGTTTCACAGGTCTGTGGGGCAGTCATTCAAGTCTGAATAAGGAGATGAATAATGTGACAACTACCTTGCTCTACCTCATTATGATGTTGGCATAGCTACCAGGTGACAGTTTGTTTGTTGCTGGTTGGAAACTCTAAATCATCCTACTGCAATTACACTACGGGGATCAGGGATGGAAATGTTGGCTGCCCCACATGCCACATTTTGCCCCTAGGGGGTGATTAACAGCTTGTTAATCTAACCCCTGGTCATACCTTATTGGCTTCAGTGCAGGGTGTCAGTTCATCAGAAAGCCCAGGGATGGACCCTCTCGGCAGCACAGTGACAGGTCTGTCACTCATACCGATGGCCCGGGTTTAGGAATGGGCTGGGGGGGGGGCAGTCATGGGAAGAAGGGTCAGGCATCCTAGAGAATGTTCTCCTCTTCCAGAGAGTGAGGACTCGTGTGCTATGCTGTGCTACCACCACCTGGTTAAGCACAGGAGGCAGTGCTGGCTGGAGCCATGCTAAGAAGTGGGGACACCACCTGACAATACACAAGCACTTATGACATGTGTGTGCCCTGTTATCCTCGCTCACAGCATTCCTGGGGTTGGGAGAAAAAGCAGAAAGAACCCCGATCATAACAGGAGGAAGCCAGCTCCCTGTATGCACTGCACCACCAACAGAGGCCCCCCCCCCCCAGTTACACTGGCACTCCAGAAGGGCTTGGGGCACTGTGACTGTCCCACCATGGGGGAGGGGGGAGTAAGCCACGGAGTCTGGAGGTAAGGGGTAAAGTAGAGAAAAAAGATGATGGTGCTGGGTGAACTAGCAGAAGGGGGCAGATTGGAGAGGGAGGGGGCGTAAAAAAACATAGACAGTTGGCTTCTGTGTATTTCTTCTTTTGAAAAGACATTTTTACTTTAACCCTGTTTTTTTTTCCTTCCAGTTAGCTAGCTGGACCCATTTCTTCCGTAACTGAATTAGTGCCTAAGATGCTTCTGTTTTTTGTGCTGCCTTTGCAGGCTGTGATGTCCAGTGATTTTGCCATTTCTCAGTTCAAACACTTAACCAGGCTGCTGCTTGTCCACGGCCATTGGTGTTACACCAGACTTGCCAACATGATTCTTTATTTCTTCTACAAAAATGTGGTAAGTTACTGAATTAAAACCTCATTTCATGAGCAAACAGTTTTGCATCAGTTTTATTTAAACTTTATTTTTACACCAATAATTCACAGAAATATCACATAATTCTATTATGTGAAGCAGGCAGAACTCAACTGATTATAAGTTCAGCAACAGAAACTAGTTTTCTAGGGATGTGGATATGATGTACTATCCACATTTCTGGCAGTGTTCCTTTCCCTTTAAGGCTTGCCAGAATGTCTTAAAGCTGGCTTCTCCCATCCACCCAGGTGGTATCTCCCCCGGCACCACCCTGTGACATCAGATCTTCCTTTCCACTGGAAGAAGAAGGTTCCTGCCTTACTGCTCTCCACACTGAGTAGGCCCTTTGCTTCAAAATTTTGCAAAACTTTGTGAATCTGCTTGCGTCTTCAGGCAATTTTCAATTCTTCGTCCTGGATGACTCGAAGTCTGTGCCCGGTTTTAAAAAATGTGAGTGCAGGCAGAAGATGTTAAGGGCAGACCTGCACACCTCACATGTCTACTGCCTATGCCATAAACACAATCCCAAGACATTTGGCCTCTGCTGCACCTTGCACCCTAGAACTTTAGAAGACCGGCATGCTCAGCTACTTTTAGGGCCCCAGATGAACAGGATCCCCCTGTTTGGTCGAAACACACCCGTTGAGCAGTCTCACGGCTGCAGCTTGTGGGGTTTTTTTTATAGCTGCTTGGTCCCCATTGCCTCCTCCCACCAACTGGCGATGGGGACACAAAGGTATTTTTACTGGTTTTCTACCCTTGCCCCCCCTCCATGAGGCCCTGGCACACAGCCGTGTGAGCGTGTGGAGACAGACACGCACCCTGTGGTGCCAGCTCAGCCCCTTTCACCTCCAGTAACTGTTTGTCACCCCCTCTCTGCCTACACTACCCACCAGACCTCCACCCAGTGGGAACTGAACTACGTGGGGGTGCCAACCCACCCTAGGGAGAGGAGAGCTGCCCGTTGGTATGCTCGATCCTGCTCTGCCCTCCCCCCATGCCAGCACCCCGATGATGAAGGTCATTCCTAAACCCAGGTCGCCGGTGTAGCGTGAGGTGAGGCGTCCAGCGCCTCAACACCACTGGGCCAACACAGCTTGTGGCTTTTGAGGAGGCTGCAGCTCAGGCCACAGAGCATGCCTCTTCGGCTTCAGCCTTTATGCTGCTTTCTTGTGGCACCACCTTCACAGGGGTGTTCAGAGATTTGTGCCAGTCCTTTCCCAGCTTTGGGCAGGGCTCTCTAAAGGCACAAAATCCAAATCTTTAAAGAAGGAGACTAAAAAGAAGTCTTGCCATCGAACATGGGATCGCAAGCGCTCTTGGGCCTCTGATTCCCACACTTCTCTGGAGGTTTTGACTATGGTCAGTCCTTCGACCCAATCTGCTGGTTCCACGATCTCCCTGTCGCACTACACGGTCAAGACGCCCAGCGACCAACCTGTCGAGATTTTTCTTAAGCCGGTCGATGTGTTGTTGCAAGATGAGGCCAATACCTCCCTGTCTAGGACTCTGCTCCTACCTGTCACTTCTCATGGTGGGTCAGACCAGCCCGCTGATCCAGTCCATACCCCCCTTGGGATCTGATCACCCAGGAGGTTCCTCTGTTTTCACTGGTTCCCTCCGAGCATCCCGACAGTTGAGGTCTAGGTCTTGATCCCGAAGCTCGGATTCCGAATTGGCGTTCCTGCTCTCTACATTCGTTCAAGCGGTGCCACCACAGAATGCGCCGCACTACAAAGAACTCATGTCACATCAGCTCATACTGGCCGGTTTTAAGCTGGTTCTGGCCCTCACCCTGGCTCTTCCATGGCTCCCGCCACGAAGGCTCCAGCCTACTCTGGCTTGGTCAGTTCTGGCTTAGACTATTCTGGCCTCTCTGCCCATTCAGATGGAGCCGCAGCCTAAGCAGCCACTGGTGGGTCCCCCCCCCTGGATGCCCGTACCACTTCCAGGCTTTCTCATCAGCTGTCAGTCACCGTGACTCCCGGACAGACCTTGTAGGGTCAGCAGGGACTCTGGCAGTTAACCACATTTCGACGAATCCTCAGAATCTGAGGGCTTATTCTTACACTCCTGTCCACGGGACACAGAGCCGGGAGAGGATTTGTCCATGGATCATGGTCCCACCTCTTTAGCATGCCTGCTCCATTTGATCATGGAATCTATAGGTCTCCAGATGGAGCCCGTTCAAGAAAACAGGCTAAGTACCCTTTGACCGAGATTCTCGACTTGGGGACTCCCCTGGGATGGCCTTCCCAGTCACCGAGGCCATTTTTGACCCCACTCTGGAGCTTTGACAGCACCCTGCCTCTTGCCCTGTGCCGTCGGCATGGATGGCCCGCAAGTACGATGTCCCTATCCGTTCCCTTTCGGGTCTCACCGAACATCCCTCGGCTGAGGGTTTGGTAGCCAGCTCAGTCTTTTGGCATACCGGCAGCATCAGGGACATGGATAAGCCTCCCAACAAGGAATCCAAGAAATTGGATCATATGGCCAAAATAGTCTATGCGGCATCTTCTCTCAGCCTTCGGCAGGCGAGTTCAGCCCTTTTGATGGCTCACTTCACTCATGTCCTCTTAGGCACTCTCGATGAGATGCTTCCCCGCTCCCGGCTGACTTATAGACTACGGTCAAGCAAGTCCGGGACCATGGCTGAGCGGTGGCTAAGTAGCAGCTCCAGACAGCCATGGACATCGGCGACTCCTGTGCGCAGTCGGTGGCTGCCATGGTGGCCAGGAACCGCTGGGCATGGCTGATGATCCCGACTTTTACGGCAGACACCCAGCACAAGTTGGCGGATGCCTCCTTCTTGGGCACTGACTTGTTCACCCTGGGGGTTGGAAGGACACATTACTCGCATTGAGAAGTCCAGTGCCACCCTGGACTCTTACCTCTACCCAGAGGGATCCCAAGGGCTCTACGCTCCAAAGGAAGAAGTACTTTTGGCCCCTCTCTTCCCCTGCAGCCAAGCTGTCCCAGCCCCCAGCTGGGCAGCAGGCCCAGGCTTGCCATCCCCGACCAAAGTCAGTTGCTTCAGTCGTCCAGAAGCCAGGTGATTGAGGCACCGCTGCTTCCTCAGCTAGTCCCTCCTTTAAGCCTACCCAGTGACGGGATGGGGGCTGCATCCCTTATGCCCATACAGACTCCCATGGTCCTCCTGTGGGGGGCTGGCTTCGCCACTTCCTTTCCATCTGGTCTGCTGTCACCGCAGACAGGCAAGTCCTTGAAGTGGTTGGTCAGGGTCTGCCTCTAGAGTTCAAGACTTACCCACCTTGCCGAACCTGTGCCCCATGGGAGGACATGATGTCTGCCAACATGCTGTCAGCCCTTCGGGAAGACATTGCCCAGCTCCTGCAGAAGGAGACAGTATCGCCAGTCTTGGACCCTCAAGTAAACCCAGGGTTTGTCTCCAGGTACTTCCTGGTGCCATTGCGGATGGGGGACTGGTGCCTCATCTTAGATCTGAACAAATTCCTTTGGTCGCGCACTTTCATGTTGGTCACTCTGTCTGAGATGGTTCTGCTCCCTGGATCTTGGGGATGCATTCTTCCACATCCCAATTTTTCTGTCCCACCACTGTTTCCTGCGGTTCCATGTGGTGGGAATCCTCTACGAGTTCCAGACCATCCCCTTTGGCCTTTCCTTGGCTCCCAGAGTCTTCAGTAAGATCCCCTTCACCGGACCGTCGACTCTCAACTCCGGTCAAGGTTGCGGCTGCAGCCGCTGGCTTCATGGTGCCCCCATCAGGTCAGCCAGCTGAGACATCCGCCGCGGCGGTCGAAATTTTTCTCGACCCGTCAGACGGTTTGTCGACTGGAGAAGCCGACAAACCTACTTCACCAGTTCCCCCGGTGGAAACAGAGGACTCACCTGTGCCTCCTGTGCTGGAGTCCCCGGTTAAGGTCCCTGCACTGAGGGAGGAGCAGGTTTCCCCCGTCCCCCCTCTGACCCACCCTCGGAACCCCTGAAGGTCTCAGTTTCAGTCCTCTTCCAGGTCCAGCCGGTCCTGCCTACGTCAGCGGTCTCAGCACCATGGAAAGCGGAGTCGCCGCTCATCCTCATCGTCCTCTTCAGAGGATAGGCTGCGGCGCAAGTTGCGTCGACGCTACAAGGATTTAATGTGGCAGCAACTCTTATTGTCCGGGAATAAGCAGACTCCGTCGCCTTCTCCTGCCATTTAGTGGATGTCACTGGAGCAGCCGGAGCAACCCCTTGTAGTGGTCGAGGTGGTCGAGGAGCCGACCCCGGCACTGGTTGTTCGGCCGAGGCCAACTGCTCCACCTATTGTGGTGGAACCTCCGCCTCCACAACCGAAGAGTGGGGCCCCGACCAAGGAGTCTCGATCGGGTCAGGGCTTCCCCCACAGGTTGTCTGTCACCCTCACTTCCGATTGACCTCAACAGGTGGAGGGTGGCTGTGGCACCCGGCAGCTGTTTGCATACTCCTCTGAGTCTGACGACGATGACTCCTTGTTCTCCAGGCCGCTTGACCTGGAGTCTGCAAGGGGCCAGTCGGTGGATGAGAGCCCATCCTCGTTTTTAGGTTTGCTTCGGCTCATCCCGGAGTCCACCAGGATGCAGCTCGAACCCATTTCAAAACGTCCCAAGTATCCCCTCACGGAGATACTGGACTGAGGGGATTCCCCTAAGGAGGCCATTCCTGCGGCCAAAGCCATTGTTGGCCCGGCCCTGAAGTTGTGGCAGCGGCCAGCATCTTGTCCCATGCCTTCGGCCAGGATGGCTCGAAAGTATGCAGTCCCCACCGGCTCACTCTCCGGTTTCTCGGAGCACCCCTCTGCGGAGGGGTTAGTGACCGATAGTGTTTTCTGGTGCTCCAGGAATGCTCAGGACATGGACAAAGCGCCCGATAAAGGAATCCAAAAAGCTGGATTACGCGGAGCGGAAGGATTACGCTGCTTCCTCCCTAGGTCTTCATCAGGCTAGCTTGGCCATTCTGATGGCACATTTCTCACATGCCCTTATGGGTTCCCTGGATGAGGTGATTCCTCATCTCCCAGCTGACCTTCAGACTACGGTCAAGCAGGTGCGGGATCAGGGAAGGGCTTTGGCAAAACAACAGCTCCAGACTTCGTTGGACATAGGTGATTCTTGTGCCCGATCAGTAGCGGCCGCAGTGGCCATGCGCCGCAGAGCTTGGCTGCGGATCTCCACCTTCACGGCGGACACCCAGCCAAGCTGGCAGATGTTCCCTTCCTGGGCACCAACTTGTTCGGGACGGGGGTGGAATGCCATCTCCAGAGGATCGAGAAGTCCAATGCCACCTTGGACTCTGTCACGTCTGCCCAGAAAGACAAAGGCCGCCCGCAGCAGCGTAAGCCCTTTCGCCCTTCCGCCTCTGCAACACATCTAGCCCGTCCGGCCCAGCAGCACCAGCACCAGGGCCAGCAGGCACATACTTGGCACCCTTAGGCCAAGTCTGCCGCTTCCTCCATTAGGAAGCCGGGAGGCAAGAGTTCAGAAGGTCCCTCAGCGGGCCCTTCCTCCAAACCTGCCCAGTGATGGGTTGAGGGGTGTCGCCTCAACCTCATCATCCTCCCTGGCCCCCCCATGGGGGACGGCTCCGCCACTTCTTTTCCGCCTGGTCCGCTATCACCACAGACCGCTGGGTGCTAGAAGTGGTAGGCAGGGAACTGCCTCTGGAATTTGAGCAGTTCCCTCCCTATCGAGCCATCGCCCCATGGGGGGCAGCGGGTTCCACATCCTCTCTGTCGGCTCGTTGAGCTGACATTGCCCTGCACCTCCAGCAGGAGGTGATCAGCGAGGTGGTGGACTCTCCTCCAGACCCAGGGTTTGTGTCCGGGTACTTCTGGTCTCAAAACTGACGGGGGGCTGGCGCCCCATTCTCGACCTGCACGGCCTGAACAAGTTCCTAAGGCCTCGCACCTTCAGGGTGGTCACTCTGGCTCAGATCATTCCATCCTTGGAACTAGGCATATGGTTTTGTACTCTGGACCTTCAGGACGTGTTCTTTCATGTCCCAGTCCATCCGTCTCATCAGCAATTCCTCCGCTTCCGAGCAGAGGGATCTCTACCAGTTCCGGGCCATGCCCTTCGGCCTCTCTCCAGCTCCCAGGGTCTTCACCAAATGCATGGTAGTGGTAACAACATTCCTGCAGCGCCAAGGGTCCGGGTGTACCCTTACCTGGATGAGTGGCTGATTGCAGCCCCCTCCAGGTTGGAGGTGGAGCAGTCCAGGGATCTGGCCCTCCAGGTCTGCTCTCAGATTGGCCAAGTCGGAACTCGTGCCATCGCAGGTGATTCAGTTCATCGGGGCAGAGCTCGACTCTCTTCGAGCCAGAGCCTGGCTCCCGGCTGACAGGGCCAAGGTCCTTTTCTCCTTTGTCCAGTCATTTCTGGTTGGGCAATTGCACCCTGCCTGGGACTTCCTATGCCTTCTGGGTCTCATGGCAGCCTGCACCAGCGTGGTCCATTGGGCCCGCTGGCATATGCATCCCCTGCAATGGGGGCCAGCCCACCAATGGTCACAGCACTCCGGTCCTCTGGACCAGCCAGTGACGGTGACCCAGGAGATGTGGGATGGCCTACAGTGGTGGCTCGTTCCAGCTTATCTGCAGGAGGGTATCCTGTTTGTCTGCCCCGAGCCAACGGTCACTCTGACAACCGACGCCCCTCTGATGGGTTGGGGTGCCCATCTAGGGGTGCTCAGAGCTTACGGCCTGTGGTCCCCTCAGGAGTCTCGATGCCACATCAACCTGCTGGAGCTCCGAGCGGTGCATCTAGCCCTCACCACCTTCACTCCATTTGTATGGGGTCAAGTGGTTCAGGTCCAGATGGACAACACCACGACCATGTACTACCTCAGCCGACAGGCGGGACGTACTCCTTGCCTCTGTGCAAGGAGGTTCCTCGCACTTGGTCTCTCGTGATCAGCCTGGAGGCAGATCTCCTAGCCATCCATGTGGCGAAGCCTCCAACAATCTGGCGATGCCTCAGCGGATAGGCGCTGCATCTCACCAGTGGTCTCTCCTGCTGGAGGTAGTACAAGATCTGTTCTCCCATTGGAGCACCCTCAAGTGGACCTGTTTGCCTCCAGGGAGTGTGAAGCTGAGACTGTTTCATGCCCGCCCCCCTCAGCAGGGCTCACTGCAGGGGGGATGCCTTCTCGAGGCCGTGGGCCCCGGGCCTCTTCTGTGCCTTTCCCCCATTTCCCTTGATCCACAAGGTGCTTCTCAAGGCGAGGAGGGACAAGGTGCAGGTGATTCTGGTAGCCCCAGACTGGCCCCACCAGTTCTGGTATCCAGATCTCCTAAGTCTCAGCTCCAGGCTCCCGAGGCGGCTTCCAGCCTGCCCGACCTGATCTCAGTCAGTCAGGGAAGGTATTCCATCGGACCTTCAATCCCTGCACCTGACCGCCTGGTTCCTGAGTGGCTAGAGTTCCAGGCCTTGGGTATTTCCGACGAGATCCTCAGTGTTGTTGAGGCATCTTGTAAGGAGTCGACCAGAAAATGCTATGCCTTCAAATGGAAGAGATTTTCCATTTGGTGTCAGGGCAAGGGGTTGGACCCCTTTTCCTGTCCTTTGGTTAGTATTTTGGACTACCTATGGTCCCTTTCTCAGCTAGGGGTTCGGTCGACGACCCTTAAGGTGCACCTGGCAGCCATCTCTGCTTACCGGGTGCAGGACGGAAAGCAGTCGGTGGCGCAGGAGAAGGTGGTCGGGCGCTTTTTCAAAGGCCTAGACTACATATTCCCTCCGGTGCGAGAACCTTCACCTCTGTGGGATCTACTGCTGGTATTGGCTAAGCTCATGGGCAAGCCATTCGAACCGATGCACAGGTGTGACATCTCTCACCTGTCATGGAAGACCACCTTCTTGGTGGCTATTATGTCAGCCAGAAGTATGGGAGAGCTTCAGGTGCTTTCCATCGAGCTTCCCTACCTGGTCCTCCACAGGGACAAGGTTGTCCTTCACTCCCACCCGAAATTCCTTCCGAAGGTGGTGTCGGAGTTTCACCTTTAACCAGGTGTTGACTCTGCCAGTGTTCTACCCCAGTCACACCTCGGAGACCGAATATAGGCTCCATTCCTTGGACCCTAGAAGGGTGCTCGCTTATTATAAGGAACGGACGGCTGAAGTTTGGGGAGAGGTTCGCCAGCTGTTTGTTACCTATGCTGAAGCCGCACCTGGCAGACCTGCAGCCAAGCGGACGATAGGCAGGTGGGTCACCTCCTGCTTAGATCTCTGCTATAGGTTGGCGGGCATGGAGCCTCCCAAAGGGATAAGGGCTCATTCTACCGCCATACCGCTGCTTGGTGGCTGCTTCTGGGCATCCCTATCCAGGAAATCTGGGGCTGCTACCTAGAAGTCAGCACACACCTTTATTTGCCATTACCACATTGACCTAGAGTCACGCTGGGATGCTGGTTTTCGGACCTCGGTTCTCTAGTCCTTATTTGCTAAGTAGGGGGTGCGCGCCTTGCTCCTCTCCTCCCAGAGAACTGCTAGGAGTCTGCTACAAAGTGTGGATTTGAACAACATATCCACATCCCTAGAAATACAGGTTCTAGGGACATGGATATGTTGTTCATCCACACTGTCTGGCAGGTATCCTTGCCGCTTTAAATCTTGCCGGAAGGTCTTCAAGCTGGCTCCTCCCACCCACCCGGGTGGTAAAACTCTCGGCTCCGCCCCATGACGCCAGATCTTCCTTACCGCTTGGAAGCTCAGGTTCCCTCCTTAACACTCTGCGTATAAGACTGGTTCCTAATTCTTGGTTTCTGAATTTAAATTTTTGCATTCTAGACTTGGTCTTCTATCCCTCGCGGCTTGCGATGGACAAATCGACTCGGTTTTGGAGATGCCCTTGCGGGCAGAAGATGTCTCGAGACGGATCCGCACTCTCAGTATGTCTACTGTTTAGGCCTTGAGCACGACCGCTGAGCTTGCGACCTGTGCTCTTCCTTCTCAGCCTACGTCCTTGAAGACCGTGCTGCCCGTTTACAACTGGGGTGCCCTGAGAAACGTTTTCCTCCGGTGAAGTCAAAAGAGGCCCGGTCGGCGGTTTCCGCGGTGGCGGGCTCGGCGGATCAGCTAGAGCAGATGATCGCCCTCGAAGAGGAGGCGGCGCGGGCCTCATCTTCCTCGACCGCGGCATTTATCCCGCTCTCCCTGGGTTTCTCTTATACAGCTTCCTTTAAGGAGCTTTGTCTGTCCCTCTCCACTAGAGGAGAGGGACCAACGTCTGCTGGACCTTCTTCTCGGTCCAAGAAGAAAGACAAGGGTAAGTCCCTCCGTCGACGCTCTTGGGAGTGGGAAAGGTCCCTCTCCCCGAGTTGTCGGCCATCGACTTCGGTCGATCGTTCAGCATCGGCCACTGGTCTCACGGTGTCCCCATCAGGTCAGTTGACCGAGACTCCCGTCGACGCAGTCAAGATCTTTCTCGACCCGTTGGACGGGTTGTCGACCAGCGAAGCCGAAAATCCTCTCTCACCGGTTCCCCCGGTGGGAGTTGAGGATCCCGTGGGCTTGCCAGTGCCTCCGGTTCCGGAGCCCTCGGGTGAACCTTCCGAGCCAAAGGGGGGAGCCAGTTCCACTCGTCCCCTTCCCGCACCGTCCTCGGAAAGGCCGAGGTTCTAGGGACATGGATATGTTGTTCATTCACACTCATTGGCAGGTATCCTTGCTGCTTTAAATCTTGCCGGAAGGTCTTCAAGCTTGCTCCTTCCACCCACCCGGGTGGTATAACTCTCGGCTCCGCCCCATGACGCCAGATCTTCCTTACCGCTTGGAAGCTCAGGTTCCCTCCTTAACGCTCTGCGTTTGAGACTGGTTCCTATTTCTCCGTTTGCGGATTTAAAAATAAATTTTGCGAAAAAGACTTCAGTCTTCGATCCCTCGCGGCTGCGATGGACCAAATCGACTCGGTTGAGTAGCTGCCGAGACGAAGATGTCTCGAGACGGATCCACACTCCATTGTGTCTACTGCTTAGGCCTTGAGCACGACCCGCAGGCTTGCGACCTGTGCTCATCTTTCTCGGCCTACGTCCTCGAAGACCGTGCTGCCCGATTGCAACTGGGCCGTCCCGAGAAGCATTTCCCTCCGGTGAAGTCCAAGGAGGCCCGGTTGGCGGTGTCCGCGGCGGCTGGCTCGGCGGATCAGCTCGGCGGATGATCGCCCTCGAAGAGGTGGCGGGCGTATCTTCCTCGGCAGCATTTATCCTCTCTCTCTGGGTTCTTACTACGGCTCTTTAAGGAGCTTTGTCTGTCCCTCTCCACTAAGGGAGAAGGGTCACTCTGCTGGACCTTATTCTCGGTCCAAAAGAAGGACAGGGGTAAGTCCTTCCGTCGATGCTCTTGGGAGCGGAAAGGTCCCTCTCCCGAGTGCGTCGCCGTCGGCTGACTGTCGACCGCTCAGCTTCGACCACTGGCCTCACGGTGTCCCCGTCAGGTCAGTTGACGAGACTCCCACCGGCAGTCGAGATTTTCTCGACCCGTTGGGCGGGCTGTCGCCTTTAGCAGCGAGATTCCCTCTCCCGGTTCCCCGGAGGAGTTGAGGATCCGTGGGCTCGCCTGTGCCTCGGTTCCGGAGCCCTCGGATGGACCATCCAGCCAAGGGAGTGCCGATTCCGGCCGACACCTCCCGCAGACCGACCTCGAAATTCCGGACTCTCGGTCTCGGACCTCTCTGCAGTCCAGCCGATCCCACCGGCCATAGGCGGTCTCGTCTCGGCATCATGGTAAGCGGGCGTGGGCCGCCGCCTCGTCCTCCTCTCGATTTAGGGAGGCTTCGTGGTGAATTACGCCGACGGCACGAGGACCTTATGTTGCAACAGCTTCTCCTGATCGGGATAAGCCGCTACCCCGCCGCTTCCCGCCATTACAGTGGCTGTCACTGGAGCGTGCCGACACACCCCCTCGACTTATCCGAGGAGCCCATACCCAGGCCAGTTGTTCGGCCAAAACCAGCTGCTCCACCGATTCCAGTGGAACCTCGCCCACAGCCACCACTGGGGGCTCCCACCAAGGATTCTGCACCACAAGGGTTCACCCCATCGTGGCTGTCAGTTACCCCTCACTCCCGACCGACCTCGGCAGGTGAAGGGTGGCTCAGGCCAGAGGCAGTTTCTTCGAGGACTCTTCCGAGTCCTCAAGATGATTCCTCCTTTTCTCCTAGCGACTGGACTTGAGTCTTCAGGAGGTCAGTCAATGGACGATAGCCCGCCCTTCCTAGGACTCTGTTTCGCTCATCTCGAGTCCACTGCTCAAACGGCCAGGTATCCCTCACGGAGACTGGACCTAGGGGATTCTTCGACTGAGGCTTTTCCGTGGCCGAGGCCATAGTGGGTCCGCACTGAGCTTTGGCAGCGCCTGCTTCCTGCCCGCGCCGCCAGGATGGCCAGGAAGCATGGTGGTCCCTACCGGGTTCTTTGTCCGCTGAACACCCTGCTGAGGGGTTGGTTAATGACATGCTTTCCGCGCGGGCAACGCCCAGGATGGGACAAACCTCCTGACAAGGGAGTCTGGCAAGAAATTGGACTGTGTCTGGCGAAAGTCTACGCTAAGGCCCCTCTCCTGCCTTCACAGGCTGTCGCGCCTCATGGCACATTTTTTTCTCATGCCCTGTTGGGCTCCTTTGATGAGGTCATTCTCATCTTCCCGCCTCGATCTGCAGACTACGTTGCAGGTGCTGGACTAGGCAGTGCTGGCCATAGGGGAGCTGCTGACTGCTCGGAGTGGCTATGGGTCAGTGGCTTGGCTGAGGATATCCATTACTCGATACCTGTACATGTTGGCGGATGTCTTTGATTGACCCTTCGCCCTGGGGTGGAAGGTTCTGAGGATCGAAGTCCATTGCTACTTGACTCGGTCTCGGCTAGAAGGACAGCGCAAACCGCAGCCTAAGCCCTTTCGTTCTTCTGGCGCCCGGCGCCCTGCCAGCACCGCCAGGCTAGCAGGCTCGGCCTTATCCCAAACCTGCCGCTTCTCTAACAGGAGGCAGGATGAAGGGTCTAGAGGTCCGGCTTGTCCTCCTCCTGCCTGCCCAGTGACGGGCTGAGGGTGCCTATCCCGCCACCTGCTCCTGGGTCCGTGGGGATGGCTCCGCACTCCGTCTTCTGGTCCGCTGTTGCCACGGACAGGTGGGTCTTGGAGGTGGGGAAGAGGCCTGGCTTGAATTCGAGCAGGCACCACCTTCTCAGAGCCGTCACCGGGGGGCTTCTGTCCCTATAGCCTCACTGGCGGCTCGGGCCGAGCCGAGACGCCTCCTCCAGAAGGAGGTAAGAGAGGTGGCACCTCCTTCAGACCCAGGGTTTGTGTCCAGGTACTCCTGGTTCGAACGATGGGTACGCCATTTCCACACGACTCCAAACAAGTTCCTTAAGGTCTCTTTAACCTCAGGATGGTCACTTGGCCTAGATACGCCATCCTTTGAACGCGCGCGCGTGTGGTTCCTGCTTCCTGGGACTTGCAGGACGCTGCTTTTTTCACGTCCCTATCCGTCTGTCTCACCAGGAGATTCCTTCGCCTTGAGCGGAAGGATCCCTTCG
Organism: Neoceratodus forsteri; assembly: GCA_016271365.2. Taxonomy (NCBI): domain Eukaryota; kingdom Metazoa; phylum Chordata; order Ceratodontiformes; family Ceratodontidae; genus Neoceratodus; species Neoceratodus forsteri. The sequence continues at coordinate 1,577,724,724 of CM057452.1, forward strand.
AGTTCCAAGCCATGCCCTTCGGCTTGTCTCAGCCCCAGGTCTTCTCCAAATGTATGGCAGTGTGACAGTATTTCATGGGCGCCGAGGGGTCCTGGTGTCCTTTCCGGACGACTGGCTGATAAAGGCCCTCCAGGAAGGAGGCGAGTGGTCCAGAGAGATCTGGCCTCAGGTCTGTTTCCTCAACAATTTTATCAACGAGGGGCCAGCCGGAACCTCCTCGGCCAAAGCAGGATTCTATTCACGGGCGCAGCTCACCTCGAGCCAGAGCTGCTCCCCGGTGTGAGGGCTGGTTCTTCTCCTTGCCCGATCATTTGGTTGGGCAGCGCCTCCCGGGACTTCCTGCGCCTTGGTCTCATGGTGCCTGCACCAGGTTGGTCCGCTGGGTTGGCTTGAACATGCGTCCCCTTCAATGGGGACTGGCCAGCTATGGTCACAACGCCATCCTTTTGACCAGCTTGTGTCGGGTGACTCGGGGATGTAGCCCAGTGGTGACCGCTCCATCATTTGCAGAGGGTATCCCGTGGTCTCGCCTGAGCCGACTGTCTCTCTATCGACGGCTGCCCTCTGATGGGTGCCCATCTGGGACACTGCTCATGGCTCTGGTCCTCTGGAGTCCCATGCTACATCAACTGTTGGAGCCCGAGCGGTCTGCCAGCTCACCGCCTTTGCCCGCTTCCGGGTCAGTGGTCCGAGTCCAGACGGACAATACCACGTACCATATGTTCTATCTAACCGCCAGCAGGACGCGCCCATGCTTCTATGCAAGGAAGCTCGATTTGTCACTGCGTAGCCTGGAGGCGGATCTCTCAGCCATTCATGCAGGAGCCCAACACCCTGGCCGGTGTCCTGAGTCGATAGGCTGCATCCCATTAGTGGTCTCTCCTGCCGGAGGTAGTACAGCATCTGTTCTCCATTGGGGCACACCTCAGGTGGACCTGTTCGCCCAGGGAGAACGGGTTGAGCCTGTTCCATGCCCGCCCTCGTGCAGGGCTCGCTGCAGGGATGCCTTCTCGAGGCAGTGGACCCCGGCCCTTTACGCCTTTTCCCCCATTTCCTTGATCCACAAGGTGCTTCTGCTGCTTGGAGGGACAAGAGGTGATTGGATAGCCCCACTGGCCTCGCCAGTTCTGGTACCCAGATCCCTGTCTGAGCTCCAGGACTGCTGCGCTTTCTCCTGCCGACCTGTTTCGTCAATCAGGGAAGGTGTTCCATCCGACCTCAATCCCTGCACCTGACGGCCTGTTTCCTGAGCTAGAGTTCCAGGCCTTGGGTCTTTCCGACGAGGTCCTCATGTAGTTGAGGCGTCCTTCAGGAGTCGCATCAGAAAAGATGCTTTCCAAATGGAAAAGGTCCATTTGGTGTCGGGCAAGGCTTGACCTTTCTCCTGTTCCTTGGCAAGCATCTGACTATTTATGGTCCTCTAATCAAGGCTTAGGTCGACTAATTTGGCAGGCACTGGTAGCTATCTCGCTACTGGGCCGAAGCAGTCGGGGTGAGGAGAAGGTGGTTGGTGCCAGCGGCCTGATGACATTTCTCCAGTGCGGGAACCTCACCGTGGATCTACTGCTGGTATTGGCAAAGCCTGTGCTTATTCAACCTATGCACAGGTGCTTTCTCCACCTGTTGGAAGACTCTTTCTGGTGGCTATCACGCCAGCCAGAAGGATGGAGAGCCCAGGCGCCCATCGATCTTTCCTTACCTGGTCTTCCACAGGGACAAGGTTTCCTGCGCCTCACCAAATTCCTTCCGGGTGGTCGGAGTTTCACCTAACCAGGTGTTGACTCTGCCGTGTTCTACCTCAATCACACCGAGGTTAATATAGGCTCCATACTTTGACCCTAGAAGGCGCCGCCTATTACAAAAGAGTGCATTTGCCGAAATTCGGGAGAGGTTCGCCAGCTGTTTGTCACTTCCACGCTGAAAGCCGCATCTGGCAGACCTGTGCTGTGGACGATAAGCAGGTGGGCCTCCTGCATAGATCTCTTGTGTTGCGGGATGGAGCTCCCAGAGGGATAAGAGTCATTTCACCCCTTACTGTTGGAACGGTGGCTGCTTCCAGACCTCCCTATCCAGGAATCTGCAGGGGCTGCTACCTGGAACAGCAACCTTTATTACCCATTACCACCGACCTTGAGTCACGCCCGGGATGCTGGTTTTGGGCCTCGGTTCTCCAGTCTCTTCCCAAGCAAGTATTGGGGGGTGTGCTTTTTGCCTCCTCCTCCCGGAGAACTGCTAGAGTTCGTTATCGAGTGTGGATGAACAATATATCCATGTCTAGAATACAGGTTACTCACCTGTAACAGGAGTTCAGAATGGTATATGTTGTTCACCATACGACCTTGGACTTCCCGGCTCGACGCCAACCTGAGCTTCCAGCGGGCCAGATCTGGCTCCGTGGAGCCGAGTTATAACACCGGTGGTGGGAGGAGGCTTGAAGACCTCTGGAAGATTTAAAGCGGCAAGGATACCTGCCAATGAGGGATGAACAATATACCATTCCTAGAACTCCTGTTACAGGTGAGAACCTGTCTTTTGCTCGGACTTTCACCAGTCGATTTGTCATTATAGGTCTGCTCGCACTGCGGGTAAGCGGGCCACTGGTCCTTTCTCATCCTCGATTTGGGAGGCTTACGTGTTACGCGATAATATGGGACCTCATGTGGCAACAGCTCCTTCGATTGGGAACAAGCTGACGCTCGCGCCTTCCCGGCCATTAAGTAGGCTGTCTCCAGAGCGGCGAAACAACCCCTCATCTTACCCGAGGAGCCTGTTCCTAGGCCGGTTGTTCGGCCAAAGCCAGCTGCTCCACCATTCGGTGGAACCTCCGCCTCCACAGCCGTTATTTGGGGCTCGACAGAACTCTCGGTCGGCTCAGGGACTGCCCCCATGGCTGTCTGTTACCCTCACTCCGATGGGCCTCGGCAGGTGGAGGGTGGTTCGAGGGAGCCGAGGTAGCTCTTTCTTGGACTCTTCCAGAGTCCGACGTCGATTCCTCCCTTTTCTCCAGGTGAGTAGACTTGGGTCCTCTGGGAAGTCAGTGGAGTGGACGATGGCCCTTCATCTTATCTGGGATTGCTTGGCTCATCTCGGGTCTGCACTGGGATGAAGCTCGAACCTGTGGTCTAGCGGGCCCAGGTATCCCTCATGGAGATGCTGGACCCAGGGGTTCTATGGAGGCTTTCCGGTGGCCGAGGCCATAGTGGCCCAGCCTTGGAGCTCTGGCAGGCGCCCTGACTTCCTGTCCTCGCCCTTGGCCAGGATGGCTAGGAAATGTCTCGGTCCTACGGTTCCTTGATCCGGTTTTGAGTTACCCTCAGCCGAGGGGTTAGTTACCGACAGCGCTTCTCGCCGGAACGCTGGAGACCGGGACGAACCTCCTGGACGAGGAGTCCAAGAAATTGGACTATGCCGGGCACAAAGTCCTCGCAGCTGCATTCCCTCCCTCAGGCTCTCGTCAGGCCAGTTCGGCCACCTGTGGCACATTTCTCTCATGCCCTGTTGGGCTCCTGGACCAGGTAGTTACCTCATCTTCCAGCGGACCTGCAGACCACGGTCAGGCAGGTTGCAGGACCAGGGCAGGGCAGTGGCCAAACAGCAGCTTCAGACTGCTCTGACATTGGAGACCATTGCTAGGTCAGAAGCGTCGCAGTGGCTTATGCGCTCATCGGGCATGGCTGAGGATATCCACCTTCACTCGGATACCCAGCACAAGTTGGCGGATGTCTCTTCCTGGGACCGAATCACCTCTTCAGCCCTGGGGTGGAAGGTCACCTGCAGAGGATCGAGAAGTCCAATGCTACCTTGACTCGGGTCTCATCCGCACAGAAGGACAAGGCACTTGAGGCCGCAGCCTAACCTTTAGCTCCTCTCGCCCGCTGCACGTCCGCCCAGCAACGTCAGGGCCAGCAGGCTCGAGCTTGGCATCCCAAACCCAAGCCTGGCCTCCTCCAGGAAGCAGGAGGTAAAGGCCCTGAGGGTCCTCTCGGCCGGTCCTTCCTTCCAAGCCTGCCCAATGACGGGTTGAGGGGTGTCACCTCAACCCCGCCTCCTCACTCCCAGGCGCCCCCCCGGGGCGGCTCTGGCACTTTCTTTCCGCCTGGTCCGCTATCACCACAGACCCGGTGGGTGTTGAGAGTGGTGGAAAGGCCTGCCTCTTAGGTTGAGCAGTGTTCCCCTTCAGAGAGCTGTCAGACTGGGGGCCCCGTCCGAAGCTCGTGTCAGCTTTCGCTGAAGCCGAGACAAGGTTTCTCCTCTTCGAGAAGGAGGTGATAAGAGGTGGCGGACCTCCCTCAAACCCAGGGTTCGTGTCCAGAGTACTTCCTGGTTCCGGAACAGACAGGGGCTGGCGCCCCATTCTCGACCTACACGACTCTAAACAAGTTCCTGAGTCTCGAACCTTCAGGATGGTCACTCTGGCTCAAATAATACCATCCTTGGAACCACGGGCGTGGTTTCTGCTCTCTCTGGACCCACAGGACGTGTTCTTTTCTCGTCCTATCCATCCATCACATCAGAGGTTCCTTGGCTTTCAAGCAGAGGGATCCCTTCACCCCAATTAGCCATGCCCTTCAGCTATCTCCAGCTCCAGGGTCTTCACCAAATGCATGGCAGTGGTGACAGCATTCCTGCTGCACCAAGGGTCGGGTTTACCCTTACCTGGATGATTGGCTGATAGCCCCCTCAGACAACAGGAGGTGGAGGCGGTCCGATCTGGCCCTCCAGGTTTGCTCTCAGATTGACCTTCCTCATCAACGGTGCCAAGTCGAACTCGGGAGCGAGCAGGTGATTCTTTTCATCGAGGCAGAGCTCGACCTCTCTTGAAACCAGAACACGGCTCCCTGCGATGGTCGAGGTTCTTCTCCTTTGCCCAATCATTTGGTTGGGCAATTGCACCCTGCCCTGGACTTCCTGTACCTCCTGGGTCTCATGGCGGCCTGTACCAGCGCGTGGTCTGTTGGACTCATGGAACATGCCGCCTTCAGTGGGGCTGGCCAGCCAGTGGTCCCAATGCTGCGATCCATTGGACCAGCTAGTGGCCAGTGACCCGGGGATGTGGGGCAGCTCTCCAGTGGTGGACCGTTCAGTTCATCTGCAGGAGGGCATCCCGTTTATCCGCCCGAGCCGTGCGGTCTCTATCGACCGATGCTCTCTGATGGGTTGGGGTGCCCATCTGGGAACACGAGCACACGGCCTCTGGTCCCCACGGAAGTCCAGATGCCACATCAACCTGCTGGAGCTCCGGGCAGTCCGCCTAGCTCTCACTGCCTTTGCTCCGTTTCTTGGGTTCATGGTCCGGTCCAGACGGACAACACCACGACCATGTATATCTAAACCGCCAGGCGGGGCGGACTCAATGCTTCTATGCAAGGAAGCTCTCCACATCTGGTCACTGCGTGCGCAGCCTGGAGGCAGATCTCCTAGCCATTCATGTGGCAGGGACCTCCAACACCTGGTCGATGCCCTAAGCCGGATGAGGCTGCGCCCCACGAGTGGTCTCTCCTGCCAAGTAGTACAAGATCTATTCTCCCCATTGGGGCACACCTCAGGTGGACCTGTTTGGCTCTTAGGGAGAAATCGCGGGTTGAGGCTGTTCCATGCCCGCCTCAGCAGAGCTTCGCTTCAGGGGATGCGCTTCTCGAGGCCGTGGACCCCAGGCCCTCTACGCCTTTCCCTCGTTCCCTTGATGCACAAGGTGCTTCTCAAAGCAAGGAGGGACAAGGTGCAGGTGATTCTGATAGCCCCAGACTGGCCCGCCCATGTACTGGTACCCAGATCTCCTCAGCCTCAGCTCCAGGCTCCCGAGGCAGCTTCCAGCTCATCCGGACCTGCTCTTCAGTCAATCAGGGAAGGTATTCCATCCGGACCTAATCCCTGCACCTGACGGCCTGGTTCCTGGCGCTAGGGTTCAGGCCTTGGGTCTTTCCGACGAGGTCCTCAGCGTGGTTGGGCGTCCATTAAGGAGTCACGACCAGAAAATACTCGCCTTCAAATGGAAGAGATTTTCCATTTGGTGCCAGAACAAGCCTGGACCCTTCCTCCTGTTCATGGCGAGCATATTGGACTACTTTTGGTCCCTTTCTCAGCAAGGGCTTGGTCGAAAAAGCGACCCTTAAGGTGCACCTGGCAGCCATCTCTGCTTACGGGCGTGGGCCGAGAGCGGTCGGTGGCGCAGGAGAAGGTGGTCTGGCGTTTCACAGGCCTGTCACATTTCCTCGGTCAGAGAACCTCCACCTCCGTGGGATCTACTGCTGGTACTGGCAAAGCTCATGGGCAAGCCATTCGAGACAATGCAAAGGGTGAACTCTCTCACCTGTCATGGAAGGCCGCCTTCTTGGTGGCTATCATGTCAGCCAGAAGGATGGGAGAGCTCAGGCGCTTGCATCAGTCTCCTTACCTGGTCTTCCACAGGGCAAGGTTGTCTGCGCCCCACCAAATTCCTTCCGAAGGTGGTGTCGAGTTTCACTCAACCAGGTGTTGACTCTGCCGGTGTTCTACCCCAATCACACCGGAGGTCAATATAGGCTCCATACTCTGGACCTAGAAGGGCGCCGCCATTATAAGGAGTGCACGGTTGAAATTTGGGAGAGGTTCGCCAGCTGTTTGTCACCTATGCTGAAGCCACACCTGGCAGACCTGCAGCCAAGCGGACGATAGGCAGGTGGGTCACCTCCTGCATAGATCTCTGCTATAAGTTGGCGGCATGGAGCCTCCCAGAGGGATAAGAGCTCATTCTACCCACCATACTGCTGCATCGGTGGCTGCTTCCAGGGACGCCCCTATCCAGGAAATCTGCAGGCTGCTACCTGGAAGTCAGCACACACCTTCATCACCCATTACCACATCGACCTTGAGTCACGCTGGGATGCTGGTTTTGGGGCCTCGGTTCTCCAGTCTCTATTCCCTAAGTAGGGGGTGTGCGCCTTGCCTCCCTCCTCCCGGAGAACTGCTAGGAGTCTGCCAGACAGTGTGGATGAACAACATATCCATGTCCCTAGAAATACAGGTTACTCACCTGTAACAGGAGTTCTAGGAATGGTATATGTTGTTCATCCACATGACCCACCCGACCTCCCCGGCTTCGACGCTCAACCTGAGCTTCCAGCGGACCAGATCTGGCGTCATGGGGCGGAGCCGAGAGTTTTACCACCCGGGTGGGTGGGAGGAGCCAGCTTGAAGACCTTCCGGCAAGATTTAAGCGGCAAGGATACCTGCCAGACAGTGTGGATGAACAACATATACATTCTAGAACTCCTGTTGCAGGTGAGTAACCTGTATTTACTCACCTGTAACAGGAGTTCTGAAATATATATTTTTATCCACCCGACCCCAGGTTCGATGTGCACCCTGGCTTCCAGTGAGCTAGATCTAGCGTCATGGGGCGGAGCCGAGGGTTTTACCACCCGGGTGGGTGGGAGGAGCCAGCTTGAAGACCTTCCGGCAAGATTTAAAGCGGCCAGGAACCTGCCACAAAGTGCGGAAAACAACATATACCACTCCTAGAACTCTGTTACAGGTGAGTAACCTATGTTTGTTATCCCTCTGTACAGACAGCTGGTGAGACCCCATCTGGAGTACTGTGTGCAGTTCTGGAGACCCAGTCTCTGCAAAGACATAAACAGGATGGAAGCAGTCCAGAGGAGGGCAACTAAAATGGTGCAGGGTCTGCACCGGAAGACCTATGAAGAGAGACTTAAGGAACTTAATATGTATAGCCTCGAGGAAAGGAGGGAGAGGGGGGACATGATAGAAACTTTCAAGTACCTCAAGGGAATCAACAAAGTCCAAGAGGGTTGCATCTTTCAGAAAAGAGGTGTGCAAAAACAAGGGCACAATTTGAAGATAATGGGGAGCTCAGAGGTAATGTCAGGAGTATTTTTTTCACAGAGGGTTGTGGATGCATGGCGGCGGCCTTCCAGAGGAGGTTGTGGAGTCAAAAATAGTGGTGGAATTCAAGAATGCATGGGACAGTCATAGGGCAATTCTAGGGGGTGGGGGTAGGAAGAAGCAGGCTGTTGGTTAACTAGAATCTGCAGCATATCCATTAGGTAGGGAAATGGGCAGACTGGTGGGCCCAAGCGGTCCTTATCTGCCATTAAATTCGATGTTTCTATATTCAGTGATGGTTCCACTTAATCTAGCTGACCCTCAGTGCAAAGAAAAATGTGGCTATGATATTTGCTTCCAAACCTAAACTGGCAACCATCTCCTCCAGACCTTGTATAGGATCTGTGGCCATTCTTTTCTGAACCATGTCACATCTTTTAAGTATCCTGTGGTGTAGCTGGACCAGACCATTGACTTCTATTTGCACAACAACTCAGTTTCCTCAAACCCTTTCCCCGAGCTTGGTTATCCCCACCCCAGCAAGCCCTGTCTCTTTCTGCCATCAGACACAAGAACGTTGAGGATAATGATTCTCCTCGTCTTCGACTGTTGCAACATTATCTATGGTGCAGCTCTGATGTCATTATTATTATTATGATTAGTACTAATATTAGGCTTTATTTCTGTGTATCTTTTCCAGGGCTCAATGCACCTTTCAGAGTGAATTCAAGAAAAGTGACACAGACAATGTAAAAAGAATACATAATACAGTTTAAAATGACATCCCACAACCGAAGTACACATTTCTAAAATGTTAAAATAAGAAAGATACATTGTGTTTATATGCTGCAACAGCATCAGAACCAGATCACTAAAAAGCCTGGGTAATCATTCAGAATTTTAATCTACTCTTAAAATCCTCAACAGAGGCTGGATGCCATAGAAGACCAGGGAGGTAATTCCAGAGTGTACAGGGCCTTCAGTAGGTCCAGGCACTGGAATACAGAGTTCTCCCATCTCTAGGATTCTTCTCCCCAGAGCTGACCAAAAGTTTCCTGAAGTAGCAGGGGCCCAGTCTCTTCAGGGTCTTTGAATGTCAACAGTCACACCTCAGAGTCAGCTCACCACACAACTGGCAGTCAGAGCAGCTCACAGAGTGCCAGTGTAATGTGATCTGACCTCCTCATGGAGGATGGAAGGCATGCGGTCATGTTCTGCACCAGCTGCAGATGTAGCCGCAGACTCATAGGCAGGCCCTAATAGAGCACATTTGCAGTAGTCTGGTCATGAGGTGAATGCCTGTACCGGTGTCCTCAGGCTGCCTGTGTCAAGGTAGGGGGCAAATTGGCACTGATTTTTTTTAATTTTAAGTTTTTCTTCCCCTAGGACTGCTCACATGGCTGTATGAATCCTGTCCCCACCTCCTCTACTTAGAGATTATCCTCAACCACTGGTGCCCCCCCCAGAGCCCCATGGATTGCCCCCCCAAGGCAGGGCCATGCGGGAGAGGACTGTCCTCCCCTCCACCCAGAGACACATATCCAGTTTTGGGGATTCCTATTCATGTGGCAGAGGCCAGTGGGCAGGACTTCATATAGCCCGAGCTGACCATTTCCATTTTCTCCCCTTAGCTGTGGCCAACACCGGTCGTGCATGTGCATAGAGGCACACATGCATCCCGGAACGTGCAGCGCCCCCTCCCCTGACATCTGTCGCTCATGCATTGGCACTACCACCAGGCGTCCACCTGGTGACAGCCAAGAGATAAGTTGACCAACCACCCCAGTCTGGGAGAGTAGAGCTGCTTGTGAGCCGCTCAGTCCTCTCCCAGTCCTTCCCCCTCCCCCGCCGATCCCAGGGTTGTAGAAGCGTGTCACTGAAGCATCTAGTGCAGCTCAGGTTGCTCATCAGTGACAGCCCATTGAGGAGCAGGCTGACAGTGAATGGTGTTCAGCCTGGCTAACGGGCAGAAACTTGGTGTAGTTGAAAGGATAAAGCTGCACTTATCAGAGTGCAGCTCTGTCCTTTCATTTACAAGATGTCGCCTAGCAGGCAGCTGAGCACTGTCATTCTTGGTCTGCTCCCAACACTGCTTCTGGTCTTACAGGCCTGCTCTGAGCAGGAATATTTAATAAGAAAACTGCCCATCCTGGGCTGAGGCAGCACAACTCGCCGAGGCCCTCCCTAAGGCCCATGATGAGCTGAGGCTGCGCGACTCACTGAACCCCGCCCCCCTTCCCCATATCTTATATGCATCTCCTCCCCTTGTACCACTGGAGTGCCCGATTTCCAGTGTCACCCCGGTCGTATCTTTTTTTTTTTTAAACCTGAAAAGCAGAAAACAGTCTGTTTTTTGCAGCCTTCCCGATTCCCCCCCCAACCTACTCCACTACGACCTGCCCCCACTCAGCATCCACCACCCCACATCCCTCTTTCACCTAAAATAAGTCCGTGCCGAAAAAACACTGTGCAAGGAAAACGCGTCCTACTTCAATGCCAACCAGGAGCTAAAGAAACGAGGTAAGGTATGGTCAGTGTATTTTCAACGTGTTCTCATAACTTTTTCATTTTTTTAATGTGTGTTCACCAAATTTTCAACATGGCTTTTTTTGGGATCCCATCTTATGAACAAGGTGGGTGACATTCTTCAAATCCGACCCAAAATGTGATTTCACAGTCACTCTGCAAAATCTCCTTTTGGGAAGGATTTGAAAAATTTCACCTACCGGGTTGATGAAGTGGGGTCATCAAATTTGGAGTCAAAATCTTAAAAAAACACCACTGTTATCAAGGTACATTGAAATTTTTCAACTTTCATATCTTTAGTAGATGTCAATATTTTCACCCAATATTTTCAACATAGCCATTTTTTCATACCACCTCTTGAATGTGACAGGTGTCCTTTATCAAATCCTGCGTAAAAGGTGATTTTGCAGTCACCCCGCATCATCTTTCAGGCAGGGTTTGAAAAATGTCACCTACCAGGTTGATGAAGTGGGGTTGTAAAAAGACTGTCAAAAATTTGGGATAAAAGTGTCAAACACCAGAGTTAAAAAGGTATGTTGAAAATATTAAGTACTCACTTATAACTTGGGTAGTTTTCAATATTTTGACCCAAAATAAAAGTTTTCAACATAGCCATTTTTCTACGCTACCTCATAAACAGGAGTGTCTTTTTACAAATCCTGGCTGAAATGGGTTTTCACACTTATGGTGCAAAATTACATTTTAAGTAGTATTTTATAAAGGATACCTGTCATGTTCAGAAGTGGGGGGCATAGAAAGTCTGCGTTGAAAATTAGGGGTCAGAATGTAAAAAAAAAAAAAAAAATAGTTATGAAGAAATGTGTGCAGGACCAGCTGTTGGCACAGCAGGTGGCGCACAAGCAAGCAAACATTCAGCATTGACAAATGCTTGTTCTGAATACTGGCTTTTTTTTTTTTTTTTTTTTAGTACTGCTTCCAGTTCTGGTATCATTTTATGTTTACTGGCCTTGTAGCAAACTCATTGGGTGTTTCTGACTTGCACAGTAGTTGTAAGTTCAATTTTAGAACTGTATGATGTAGTTTGTCTCTTCCCGGCACTGAGCTCTGTAGTAGAACATAGATGCTTTTGACAACAATGGAAGAGCTTATCAATGACATAAAATCATAGATTTCTAAAATGGTCCTTGCCCCTAGTGTGTAAATCAGAAACTTTTTTTTTTTGCTCATTTCTTTCTTCTCCTTGCAGACTGGCCCCCTTCCTCTGGCCCCCCCCCAGCCCCATCATCCTGATGTCCACTGGTATTCGCCTCTGGCTTGAGGTGCCAGCTGGCAGGGTGTGGCGCCTGCAGAGGGCCAGGATCATCCTGCCAGTCCATGGTGTTTTTCTGCCTCCAGTTTCTCCCGATCCCTGAGTGCGGGACTTAGTGTGCAATTATGCCAATGGCCTAGCCGCACGTGCTTCCACACGCGGCACGGCGGGCATCTGCTTTGTCTCCGCCCCTGTATTGTGGGATCAGTGTGCTAGCCTCCAGCTACTGCTAGGGACCAGGCATGCACCAATCTCCAGTACCACCCCGCCCCGGGAGAGGAGACCTGTCCTGCGGATACTCAGTCCTCTCCCACCCCGGCCGACCCGCTCGCACCACAAACACAGGTTGCCGGCATGGCAAGAGGTATAAGGCATGATGCCTCAGTCCTCCACGCCACTGGGCCAGCTGTAAATCAGAAACTTTAATAGAATTTACTTGAAGTTCAGTAAAGATAGAACAGTAAAAGAACTGAAAACCAGTATTTATAAAACAGCTTCTACAGGAAAAATTACTAGGAAGTTCAGTGCAGTTCTCCTTTAATTGACAAAAGTTGCTCTGGACTACAGCTGTAACCTTAGGGACCAGTGCTCGCTCCATGTCCAAAGCAGTAATCAGATTGCAAACTACCTCTTGCCTTGAACTAAAGCCCATCAAATGTGGGAAACCTAAGACAATCCTTCACAGACAATGGCAGATGACAAGGGACCACTAGTGACAGCTCAGTCTTGTTAGGGTTCAGTCACAGCCAGCTGATTACTGTCCACTCTGATCTGGACCAAAACTCTTTTCAACCACAGCTCCCATGCCAACCTGAATGGGTTTAAACAAAAGGTACAGCTGAGTATCATCTGTGTAGCAGTGAAAACTCACGTCATACCTTTGGATCACCCCTCCTAGTAGCAGTATATAGACCATACGTTTCAATATATGAAAAATAGCAGGACAAGAGGACACAGCATGAGATTAGAGGGAAGCCGATTAAGGGGTAATGTGAGGAAGTTCTTTTTCACAGAAAGGGTGGTGTATGCATGGAACATCCTACCTCAGGAAGTGGTGGATATGAATACAGTGCAGGGCTTCAAACAGGCATGGGATATGCATAAGGGAGCAATACAAATGACTATGAATAGATAGGCCACTGACAGAGCAAAGGCTGATGGCACATTTATAAGGTAGAAAAAGAAATGGGCAGACTGGATGGGCCTTGTGGTCCTTATCTGCCATCAGTTTCTATGTTTCTATTAATCCGTGAGTCATTTGAAACAAGACAGCAGCTGGAGAAGATTTAAAACCATCCAACATCACCATCTGCTGGTAGCCTGAAAGGAACGACCTGAACCAGACAAGGACAGTTATGGCCATACCCCAACATGTGTTTAAAGCAGCAGTACTGGATAATTAGGAAGTGATTATCAAAATTCTGCTTTTTAGTTGGAAGCATGCAGCCATAGTTTGTTTCCATATCTGTAAATATTTTTTCTAGCGATCTTTAGTTTATTGGATATTTAAAATTTATTTCCACTGTTGTGGATCCACAGCAAATATGGCTGGTGCCTAATTTGTAGCCAAGCTCCCCCTCTCGTTGCTTCACGTCTTTTGTTTACATCCGTGGGACCCTGTACTGCACATTCCCACTGTCCCAGTGTAGTGCTGCGAGTCATGCGCATGTGCAGTTGGCAGCAGAGGGTTCCAATTCAACATGGCGGGTGGGAGAATTTTAAACAAAAACAAAGAAAAACGGAGCAAATTATGGGGCGATAGTACAGCGTAAAAAAGAAAGATTACCAGGTAAGTGCTCAACAGAGCACAGGAAACTGTTGCAACAGATCTGATTTTTTTTGTTTAGTACTGCTGCTTTAGTCAGTTGATTAACTCCCAGTGAGTTACAGAACCCAAGGTGGCATGGATTCATTGTGTGTGTGTGTGGGGATGTCAAATGAATCTGATACATTTCTTTGGCTGGGTGACCAAGGAATTGGATCAGGGTAGATCAACAGATGTGGCCTACCTAGATTCCAGCAAGACTTAGAACACCGTTCCACATAGGAGGCTAGTAGGCAAGCTGGATAGCTTTGGAGTCAGTCCAAAGGTGGTAAACTGGGTACAAAATTGGTCAGGGGATAGGTGTCAGAGGGTGCTGGTAAATGGAATTCACTGTGAGGAAGGGAGAGTGACCAGAAGGCTGCCTCAGGGATCAGTACTGGACCAGTCCTCCTTAATGTCTTTATAAGTGACATTGCAGAGGAGCTGGAAGGGAAGGTCTGCCTCTTTGCGGATTACACAAAAATCTGCAGTAGGATGGACACCCCAGTGGGGGTGGAAGGGATGAGCAGACACCTGCCAGAACTCAAGGAGAGATCAAGGACATGACAGCTGGGTTTCAATATGAAAAAGTGCAAAGTAATGCACTTGGGACACAGAAACCCAGGGGCAGAGTACAGAATGGGTGGAGTGGTACTAATGACCAGCAAGCAGAAAAGAGTCCAGGAAAATCGCATTGAATGACCTAAGGGTGGCCAGGCAGTGTGTGACGGGGCAGTTGGGAGGTCTAGTGGGATAGGGGATAGACAGGGAGGGGTATCACCTGCAGAAAGAGGGAGGTGGTATTGCATCTGAATAAACTGATAGTAGGGCCCCATCTAGAATACAGTATCCAGTTCTGGAGACCACATCTCTGAAAGGACATAGACAGAGTGGAGGAAGTCCAGAGGAGGGCAACTAAAATGGTGCAGGATCTGCATGAGAAACCCAATGAGGAGAGACTTAAGGGCCTACTTATGTACACCCTGGAAGACAGTAGGGAGAGGGAGGATATGATAGAGACCTTTAAACACCTCACAGGGTAAATAAGGTACAAGAGGAAAAAAGTGCTCAAGATAGCCCGGTGGCATGGAGGGCTGCGGCACTGTGCATCTTACCTCCTGCTATGCCAGTGACTTGAATTTGACAGTGACCTCAGGTCACTAGGGGTCAGCCAGGAAGGGAGAGGATCAAGCGTCCGGAGGACTGCTGTACTCTCCCACGGTGAGGAGGTATGCCATCTGGGCCTTTGATTACCCCTAGGTGGAGGCCTGGGAAGCAGTGCCGGCATCTGAGTGTCTTGAAGAGAAGGGCTGAGGTTCCATGGTGTGCATGCACTTCCATGCATGTACACTTAAGTGCCGTCATGGCAGGTGACCCAAGGAGAATATGGGAAAGAAGTGGGATTTGGGCTCCATGAAGTCCCACCTGCTCTGCCCCATGGAGCCACCCAAGTCACCGATCCACACTGGATAATAAGCTCCAGGTGGGGGAGGACTACCCTCCCCTTCCTGGCCCTGCCACGGGTTCAAGCCATGGGGGTCAGTTGATCAAGGGAGTACTGGGGAGGCGATGGCCAGTCAAGGGTGACTGGGAAAGGACTGAGTAGCCCTGCCTGGTTCTCAGGGAACAAAGCAATATGGGTGAAAAGAAGGAAAAAAATGTACTCAATGGCAAAGGGGCATGATAAGAAGCTAGAGGGGCCTAGATCCAGGAGACATGTGAAGAAGCACTTCTTCACAGAAAGAGTGGTGGGTTCCTGGAACAGTTTTCCGGCAGAGGTGGTGGGGGCAAAAACAGTGGTGGGGTTCAAGAATGCATGGGACAGGCTTTAATAAATCTTAGGGGAAAGGGAAGGGGGGGTGAATGGGCCGGAAATCATGTAGGATCTGCAGGACAGGAGAAAATGGGCAGATTAGGTGGGCCAAGCAGTCCTCATCTGCTGGCAAAATTCTGTGTTTCTATGCTTATTGACTGTATCAAAAGCTGTTATCGGGTCGAGGAGAACTACCATAGATAGCTCTTTCATATCCAGTGGCAACTACTTTCCCTATAACCTTGCCCAAAAATGGGGACGATTAGAGAGAAAGCCGTAGTTCAAGAGAATGTCAGGATCTGGAGAAGATTTCTTCTGATCGGGTCTCACAGCAGCCTCTTTCAAGGCAGTTGGAAAGACACTGTCCCTCAGAGAAGCATTGGTGATCTCTACAAACGTTAGCCCACACTAGCCAGGCTGGACCACTCTTAACATGTTGTCTGAGGCTTTGAACTGAACTGTCCCCCTGCACTAACTCCTGCAACCTGTATACCTCTCTGAGTTGGCCATCAGTTGGGGATACAGCAGTACTTACAGTATGCCCTACTGATCTTCGGGCTTTGTTCTAACTCTCCGTGACTACCTGTCCTTCCTGTTGACACCTACCCTTTCTCTAGTATATCCCCTGCATCACTATAACACATGCTTCTTCCTTACTCCCAGATATTGCGTATTAGTCAGACAAACCCCATTCTTATGGAGACTCCCCACCCTCAGATATTCATTCTCTTCCCATTTTCAGTCACCTGTCTCATGATGGACATCACGTCATGATGGCGCGCCCATAGAGACAATCTTAGCAACAGCACACAAGAGCAGTGATATGGCAGATAATCTCTCAAGATTGTTATAAATGTTCTGTTTTAAACTACTTTTTTAGTTGACTAAAATTACACACAAGGTCACTGCCTGTTGCATGAATGAAATATGTAGGGGGGAACGTGTGTGAAAATGATTTATCTACAGCTGTGCTGTTTGACCTTGGGCACCTAACTCTTGGCTTACGCTACTCGTGAGGTTACCCAAGAGCAAACAGCACTTGTGTAGATAAATCCTGTATCACACAGGTCCCCCCGTATATCCCAGGCATATGATTTGTATGACTGTGTACTTTATTTCCATTAGTCTTTTTTTCTCTCCCCTACCAGATGGCCTCTGCCTGCCGGAACCCCAGCCAGTACACCATTATGTCCACCAGGACTTGCCTGCCAGCCTGTGTTCCCCAGGAGTTGCCTACCCCAGCAGGGTTCATGGGGATCCCCAGCCCCTGTCAGAAACATTATTTGTTTCTCGGCTGGCGGGCCCAGCTGGTCAGGTGCTGGACCTGCGGGTGTCCAGTGCCATCTAGGCGCCGGTATTTTCTGTTTTTACCCTGTAGTCCCCCGAAGAGGCATGATGTGTACTGGTGCCATGACAAATGCTGTGCACTTCTGTATACCACACATCGGCATCTGCTATGCCCCCCTTACACTCTGGGCAGTGCCAGGTGCCTTATCCTCAGCTTAAACCCTCCCTCCAGAGGAGTAGAGCAGTCCTTCAGATGCTCGATCCTCCTTCCCTTGGCCGGTGCTCCAGTACCCTGAGTTCGCATCCAAACCCAGGTCGTCAGTGCTGCAAGCAGTAGCACCACCACACTGCTAGCTGGCCTTATATCATTGTATAGTTGATATTGCAGTATAATCTTAAAACCCATGTAACCACCCCTCCCCATGCACCTGAAAAGGGTCTGCTTGCTGCTCCGTGTCCCCTCCTGCCCAAGTATTTTTAAAAACTGAATGCAGATGTTTTTTCTAAGGGATTAGTAGATGTTCATGCCATTATGTTGTTGGGAATGCCATATAGTTATTGAATTAAACATTTCTTATGCGGTGTCACAGGATTGCATGAAAACTAGAAAATATGTTTCTGATGGTCTTAACCTGCTGTACAGTAGCATACATAGAGGATATGCACCATGGCAGCATTGGATACGTCTTCTTTTTTATAAGTACAAGTTGTGGTGACCCAAGATGGACTGACAAGTGGCGGAGCGAAGTGTAGCGAGGAGTAAAGTGTCTCTGAGATTACCTCAACGAGTATGGCTGAGAAACAAGTAGCCAAACTGCTGCTGTTGCACATGCAGTTTATACAATGTATTTTGTTGGCATTGTTTGAGTGAATTAAGTATATGTACCATTAATAATTTGAAACAAAATCCACGGAACTGATTTGTTAACTTTTCAGTGTTGCCCCGCTGTTTACGTCAGTTACTGAATGGGAGGAATGTAGAGCTTTCGGACTGGTCCGCAAAACATTGATCTGACTGCTGCTTCAGGGAAAAGAGGGTAGTGATGTGTAGAGTTTGCAGATGATGATAATAATAATACATTTTATTTCTAAAGCGCCTTTCAAATTTTCTGTACTGAGAATAAACTGTTCTTATTTTATAATGTAGAGGTCAGATAAATTAGCCTGCATTTTTTTATCTCACATACTTTGCACATAAGGTCCAGTCCTGAAGCTTTCTAGGATGAATATGGGGTCTATTTTCAATACTAGAAACCTTTTTTGTTATTTCCCCAGGCCTTTGTAAACCTCCTCTTCTGGTACCAGTTCTTCTGCGGATTTTCAGGAACTTCAATGACAGACTACTGGATACTTATTTTTTTTAACCTGCTCTTTACCTCCCTTCCACCAATTATCTGTGGGATCCTGGACAAAGACGTCTCCGCTGACACCCTCATGCAGCTTCCTGAGCTGTACAAAGCTGGCCAAAGATCTGAGGTACTGACATGACAGATGGGTTTGTACTGTGAATTTGAAGTGTAGGACTTTGAGGTTTGGATCAGCCAGCTAACAAAAATAATTTTTAATATTTAGTTCCATTTTCAAGAAAAATATCGACTGCTGTTTGGCTTGTGGTTAAGCAGAGAGAAATACGCTTCTGCTGGATGGTTTTCAAAATGTAAGGGTAGTTGACATTATGGGCTATATTAAGTTGTTGCAAACATTCTAGTCTGTGGAATTTAGCTTGTACGGTAGTCTCAAGCAATTGTATTTTAATTTTGTTTTAATTTTTGTAAAATATGCTTTTGCTAGATTGTGTTCAAAATGTCACCACAATTAAATTTCTAGGGTTGTATTAAATAATTGCAAGCATTCTAGTCCATGAAATCTAGCTTTCATTATAGTTTATTATTGTCTCAAGCAATTTTACTTTCTGTTTTAATTTTTGAATATGCTTCTGCTAACTTGTATTCAAAATATAATGACAGCTAGAGTTCTAGGACTGTATGTACATTATTAGGTAATTGCAAGCATTCCAGTCAGTGGGCTTCAGCTGTTATGATAGTCTCAAGTGATTTGATTGTACTTTTGTGTTCATTTAATTGGTCATTGTGGTCTTGTTTCCACTCAGTTTTGCGGTTGGTTAAGCTGAAGGACCAAGATGTCAGCTGACATGTACAAAGTCACAAATTGCTGTGGCTGTGGTAGGATTTGAACCTGGGACTTCCTGGGTTCAGGTTCTGTATCCAGCCACTGGACCACACTGCCTTTCCTGCTACGATGTGATATGATCCAAACCGTATAAACCAGAAATTTAATTCATATTACTTTGTGTGTGTTTTTAGGGCTACCTACCCTCCACATTCTGGATCACCATATTGGATGCTTTTTACCAAAGCCTGGTTTGCTTTTTTGTTCCTTATTTTGTAAGTACTTCAAATTATTAAGTAATAGCAGCATAACACAAGATATTTGTGTTTAATCATTTAAAAAGTCAAGCAGATACCAATATTATTTTCTGTCATTTGTTGCGATCTGCATTATTTATCATGTAAACCACTTGATGGGTACCTAAAACTTTGGCTGCTACCGTGCATTTCATTCCTTCTGAATCTGATTAAATCGTATTTCGTTTTAGACAACTGGGGTGGGTATAAATAGAAGCAAATAAATCCTATTATAGACCTCAAGGCAGACATAAATAGAAATAACATTTATTTCTTGGGACATGGTTATGATGTTCTAGCCACACATTCTGGCAGTTACCTTTCCCCTTAAGACTGGCCGGAACATCTTCAAGCTGGCTCCTCCCACCCACCCGGGTGGTAACACTCTCTGCTCCGCCCCATGAAAGGGATCTTGGGGTTATCATCTCTGATGACCTCAAGGTAGGGAAACAGTGTGACAAGGCAGCAGGTAAAGCAAATAGGATGCTGGGATGCATAGGCAGGGGCATCACCCGCAGGAAAAGGGAGGTCATAATTCCACTATACAAAACACTAGTGAGACCCCACCTGGAGTATGGTGTACAGTTCTGGAGACCGTACTTATGTAAGGACATAGGGTAGAGAAGGTTCAGAGGAGGGCAACAAAGATAGTACATGGATTGCATCACAAGTTCTATGAGGACAGGTTGAAGGAATTGAATATGTACTCCCTGGAGGAGAGGAGGGAGAGAGGGGATATGATAGAGACATACAAGTATCTAACAGGGAGGAACAGGGTGCAGGAAGATACTATTTTTAAGTGAAAAAAAGATCTTCCAGGACTAGAGGGCATGGGATGAAGTTGCAGGGAGGACGATTCAGAGGAAACGTGAGGTCAAATCGAAGGATGCCCGTCGGGTGGTCTTCACAGCTGCAGGGTCCACTGAACAACTTGCAGCTTTCAAGGAGGCAGTGGCCCAGGCCATGGCTTAGTCTTTCTTGGCTTTGGCCTTTTTGCTGCTCTCCTCGGGCACCTCCTTTACAGGGGAGTTTTAAGGATTTTTGCCAGGCTCTCCCAACTGATGGAAAGGGTCCCTCATCAGCATACAAATCTAAATCTAGAAAAGAGGCCAAAAATAGTCTTGCTGTCGATCGTGGCTTTGGGAACGCTCTCGGGCTTCCGATTCCTGTGCTTCTCTGGATCTGACTTTGGTCCAATCCTCAGCCCAAGCCGCAAGCCCCATGGTACCCCCAGCAGGCCAGTTGGCCGAGACGCAGGTCAGTCTTCCAGCTGAGATTTTTCTGGAGCCAATCAACCGGTTGTCACCTAAAGAGGCTGATACCACTCTGTCCAGGACTCCAGTCCTGACTCAGACCCGGGGAGGGAGGGATCAGTCCGCTTATCTGCCACCTCTTCTTGTAGAACCAGAACCAGAGGTGCATTGGCTCTCGCCGACCTCCTTTGAGGCCTGCCGCTAGTCCCTCTGGCGGTCGAGGTCCCGGTCTGATTCCCTTGAGTTGAGTGGCTCACGTCAATGCCAGCGCTCTCGTTCTTGAAGCTCAGGAAAGTGGTGCCATCGCTATTCTTCTTCCTCATCCTCCTCGGGTGAGGAGAGGCTTTGGTGCAAGTTGTGTCGACGTTACGAGGACTTGATGTGGCAACAGCTGGTGTTCGTCGGTATGAAGCCCATTCCGGCTCCTACCCTGGCCATCACCTGGCTTTCACCGCAGAGGCCGATGCCTTCTCTTCCTCCACAGGAGCAGACCCATAAAATGATCCCGGCTTGGCCTCCATCGGCATCTCTGCCAATTCCGGTGGAGTTGCCCCCCAAACAGCCGACAACTGGCACTCCGACTAAGGAGTCTCTACTGGCCTCAGGTCTTCCCTGTTGGCTCTTGGTCACCGTCACCCCTGACTACTCATGGAGGGTCAGTGGGGTCTCAGGCAGTCAACCCCTCTTCAATGACTCTTCAGCGTCGGAGGGTTCCTCCTTGCACTCTCCTCCGGTGGACACGGAGTTGGCAAGGGGTCTCTCAATGGATGAGGGCCCTACCACCTTTATGGGCCTTCTCCATCTTATCTCAGAATCCACGGGCCTCAGGATGGAGCCCATTCAGAAGCAGGCTCAATACCTCTTTACTGAGATTTTGGACCGGGGGACTCCCCTGAGGAAGCCTTTCTGGTAGCAGAGGTCATCCTTGGCCCTGCCTTGGAGCTATGGCAACACCATGCCTCCTGCCCAGTGCCATCTGCTCTGATGGCCCGCAAGTATGCGATTCCCACCTGTTCCCTCTCAGGGTTCATGGAACATCCCTCAGCAGAGGGCTTGGTGGCAGATTCCATGTTTCGATGCTCTGGCAACATATGAGACATCGATAAATCGACCGTCAAAGAGTCCAAGAAATTGGACCGTGCAGCTAAAAAAGTTTGTGCTGCCTCTTCGCTTGGCCTTCGCCAGGTGAGCGCAGCCCTCCTGATGGCCCACTTTCCTCATGCCCTGTTGGGAACTCTTGATGAGGTGCTCCCTTCTCTCCCAGCAGACCTACAGACTATGGTCAAGCAGGTCCAGAACCAGGGTTGGGCTGTAGCAAAACAGCAGCTCCAGACAGCCATGGACACTGGGGACTCCTGCATCTGTTTTGTGGCAGCTGCAGTGGCCGTGAACCACAGGGCTTGGCTGCGGATCTCAACATTCACGGCAGATATCCAGCACAAGCTGGCGACTGTCCCCTTCCTGTGCACTGACATGTTCGAGCTCGGGGTGGAGGGGCACCTCACCTGCACTGAAAAGTCCAGTGCCACCTTTGACTTGGTGACATCCACCAGGAGGGGCCCCAAGGGCTCCAAACAGCAGAAAAAAAAAACCTTTTGGTCCACCTCCACTCCTGCGGCCAACCAGCCCAGCCCCAAGCTGGTCAGCAGGCTCCAGCCTGGTGACCTCGGCCAAAGCCAGTGGCCACGGTCATCCACAAGCCTGGAGGACAAGGCCCCAGTGGCTGCTCTGCGGGCCCTCCTCTGCCTCCAAGACTGCACAGTGACGGGATGAAGGGTGCCTCCCTCATGCCCGTCACGCCACCCCTGTGTCCTCCCATGGGGGGGCTGGCTTCACCACTTCCTTTCTGCCTGGTCTGCTGTCACCATGGACAGGTGGGTTCTCAAAGTGGTTGGTCAGGGTGTGCCTCTGGAATTTAAGCAGTACTTGCATTACTGAGCCCGTGCCCCACAGGAGGACATGGTATCCACAGACATTCTGTTGGCTCTTCAGGATGACATCACCCAGCTTCTCTGTAAGGAGGACATGACTTCTGTCGCTGACCCTCCAGAACACCCAGGGTTGTCTCCAGGGACTTCCTGTGGCCAAAACAGACAGGGGGCTGGCACCCCATCTTAGATCTGCACTACCTGAACAGGTTCATCCGGTCACACACCTTCAGGGTGGTAAAACTGTCTCATATCTTTCGAGCAAAACGTGGTTTTGCTCCCTGGATCTACAGGATGCGTTCTTTCACATCCTGATCCATCTGTCACACCAACGGTTCCGCTGCTTCCAAGCGGAGGGAAGCCTCTACAAGTTCCAGGCCGTGCCATTCCTCCCCTCCTCAACCCCCAGGGTCTTCTTCAAGTGCATTGTAGTGCTGGCAGCTTACCTGAGATGCCGAGGGGTTCAAGTTTACCCTTACCTGGACGACTGGCCGTATCATCCCTTGTTGTCAACACCCAACAGCGAAACATAGAAAAAGACCATTATGGCGACATTTTGGGTAATGGTTCTTTTTCTGTTTTCCTTCTCAGTGTTCCACCCCTCCCGGACCAACTCCGACCTGGAGTTGGAATCCTAGAGTCTGGGGGGGGGGTGCGGCGGCGCGCCCATGCAAGAGGCAGCACAATGCCTGCGTCGGTATTGTGCCATCATGGTGGGGGAGACTGGCATTCTCGCCAACGAGATAACTTGGTGCTTCCACGAGTGGCTGATCGCAGATCCCTCCAGGCAGGAGGTGGAGCAGTCCAGAGACCTGGCCCTTCATACCTGCATCTCTGTTGGCCTCCTGGTAAACAAGGCCAAGTTGGAACTCATGCTCCCGCAGGTGATCAGCCTCTTCGGGGCAGAGCTTGACTGTTGCATAGCCAGGGCTCAGCTCCTGGCAGACAGTGCGGAGGCTATCTTCTCCTTTACCTGATCATTTCAGGTTGGGCAGTTGTGCCCTGCCCAGAACTTCCTGCACCTACCAAGTTATATGGCTGTCTGCACCAATGTGGTCCATTGGGCCCACTGGAGAATGCGCTCTCTGCAGTGGGAGCTGGCACACCAATGGTCCCCATGACCCAGCTTATGTGGGACGCCCTCCAGTGGTGGTTAGTCCCGGCACATTTGCAGGAAGGTATCCAGTTTGTCCACCCCCGGAGCCGACGGTCATCCTGATGACTGACGCCTCTCTCATGGGCTGGAGTGCTCACCTGGGGGAACACACAGAGTCCATGGTCTCCAGACCCCCGAGGAGTCCCGGTACCACATCAAGCTGCTGGAGCTCTGAGCAGTTCAGCTGGTGCTGACTGCCTTTGCTCCTCACATTTGGGATCAGGTTGTCCAGGTCCAGATGGACAACATCACGACCATGTGCTACCTCAACAAGAGAGCGGGACGCACTCCCTACCTCTGTGCAAGTAAGCTCTCTGTTTGTGGACCCTCGTGCACAGCCTGGAGGCTGATCTTCTGGCCATCCATGTGGCTGGTGTATCCAACCAGCTGGCAGACACTCTCAGCTGTATTGGTGAGGTGTCTTACGAGTGGTCTGTCCTCCCAGAGGTCGTGCATAGTCTGTTCTCTCAGTGGGGCACCCCTCTGGTGGACCGGTTTGCAAAGCTGAAGCTGTATTGTGCCTACCCCCCTCAGCAGGGAACGCTGCAGAGGGATGCTTTCTCAAGGCCCTGGACCCCAGGCCTCTTCTGTGCCTTCCCTCTGTGTCCCCTGATCCACAAAGTGTTGCTCAAGGCGTGGAGGGACAAGGCACTGGTGATCCTGGTGGCTCCGGACTGGCCATGCCAGTTCTGGTACACGATCTCCTCAGCTTTGGCAGCAGACTTCAGAGGCATCTTCCTCTATGCCTGGACCTGCTCTCCATCAGTCAGGGGAAGGTACTCCATACGGACCTTCAATCCCTGCACCTGACAGCCTGGTTCCTGAGTGGCTTGAGTTCCAGGCTTTGGGTCTCTCCGAAAATGTCCTCGGCATCGTCGAAGCATCTCTGAAGGAGTCGACCAGGAAATGCTATGCCTTCAGATGGAAGAAGTTCTCCATTTGGTGTCAGGGAAAGGGGCTGGACCCTTTGTCCTGTCCAGTGGCTAGCATCCTTGACTATCTGTGGTGCCTCTCTGTCAGACCTTTGGTCAGTGACACTTAAGGTGCACCTGGCAGCCATCTCTGCTTACCGGGCGTGGGCCGGTCAGCAGTCGGTGGTGCAGGAGAAGGTGGTCTGGTGCATTTTCAAAGGCCTTAACCATATTTCCTCTCCGGTGCGTGAACCACCACCACCCTGGGATCTGTTGCTGTTTTTGGCGAAGCTCATGGGCAAGCCATTCGAACTGATGCACAGCTGTGCTATGAGTCACCTATCATGGAAGACAGCCTTCCTAGTGGCTGTCATGGCAGCCAGAAGGATCAGTAAGCTCTGGGTACTTTTGGTGGTGTCTCCTTACCTGGTCTTCCACAGGGATACAGTTGTCCTTTACCCCAACCCGAAGTTCCTCCCACAGATTGTGTGGGATTTTCACCTTAACCAGGTGATTAACCTCCCAGTGTACTTCACCAATCACACCTCTGAGTCCGAGCACAGGCTCCACACATTGGACCTGCGGTGAGCGCTTGCCTTTTACAAGGAGCGCACGGCTGGAGTTCAGGGAGAGGTTTGCCAGCTATTTGTCACTTATGCTGAAGACGCACCTGGCAGACCGGCAACTAAGCCTATGACTGGCAGGTGGATTGTATCCTGCATCAACCTCTGCTGTAGGTTGCGGGGTAGGGAGTCTCCCATTGGATTAAGGGCTCATTCCACGCACCATTCTGCTGCCTCGGCTGCTTCCAGGGATGTCCCAATCCAGGAAATCTCTCTGGTTGCTACCTGGAAGTCGGCACACCTTCATTTCCCACTACCACATCGATTTTGTCACGCCAGGATGCTGGTTGTGGGGCCTCAATCCTCCAATTTCTGTTTCCAAAGTAGGGTGTGTGCGCCTAGCCTCCCACCTTCCGGAGAACTACTAGGAGTCTGCCAGAATGTGTGGATAGAACATCATATCCACATCCATAGAAAAACAGGTTACTCACCTGTAACAGTAGATCTTAGTTCAGCAGGCTACACCATTAGGACTATATTCTGCCAGGCACTAAGGCACGCGGAAAATTCTAACGCAGTACCCAGCGAGACACCCCCCCACCCGACGCCAGCCCGCCTAACGATGTTAGCTAATAGTAGGAGCAAGAGGTAGAGGTCCCAGGCCACACTTTGGTTCTTTCCCCACCATTGACCTGTGCACATCAGCTTCATGGACGCCTCCTGCTACCAGTCGACCACCATTTTCACGCTAATCGTTGTTTCTTATTTGCTATATTATTGTAAGTTTAATTGTGCATGTCTTCACCATCTTCGACTTCATAGCAGTGGAAATCGAAATGTGCCTGCGGGAAATAAATCCCAGCTAAGGTCGGCCATTTGGCCTTCCTTCTCTGTTTAGGCCCGATTCGGAGGCCTGCCCACTTTGCCGCAGTTTCAACCGCCGGACACACATCTGTCATCTGAAGGCCTTGAAGACCCACCTATTGGAGCAGCAAGTTGCTGCCATGCAGAGGACCCCTTCCAGCCACGGTTCCTCTTCCTCAGTCCCAGGGTCTTCATCTTCTTCCCACAAGGATAAAAAGACCAGCGGGAAGCACCACCATAAAGAGAAGGATAGACCCAGATCAGATTCCTGCTCCAGATCTCCACATTGGAAGGCGGGTTCCTCAAGTCCACACTCCCGTGGGAGAGCAGGCTCTGCCCCTCTAGCTGCCCAAACTTTCTCCAGGCTTCTGTTGATGAAGCCTTCCGCCCTGGTCCAGACGTCAGGTTGGGGGGGTCTTTGGGGCAAGGGTCTTCTGGCCCTCTTCTGAGTCTTAGGCCCTTCAAACATTCTTGCAGGCATAAGCCAGAGGAATCAGCTGGCACCTCGTTGGGCAACAGAAACAGATCTGTTGTTCGCCAGGCTGGGGCGCACTCCTCGTTGGGCCGACATTTGGGGACCGACGACAGGAAGAGATGCTAGGAGTAGGATCTCCACTCCGGAGTATGCTTCCCAAAGCACAAGACGGATTTTCATCGCTCGACTCCATCATCCTCATCTTCGACACCACCCGGGTCAAAGTAAATGACACCTCCTCTGCAAGCTTCCCTAAAGTCACAATCAGGGGCTCCGCTGCTGGCTAAGCCGATGCCTCCTCTGATGCCATGTCAGCTGCCACCGGACAACCTGACACCACCTGACCAGACTACCGCCCGGGTGTCGGACACCCTGCTACCTGTGGGACTGCTGTCAGACATGCCAGAGTCCCCAGATCTGTTGACAGGGCCTAATGAACTGAAGGGTCCGACGCCTGGTGCATCTGACATACCACCCCTGAATCCGGACCCTTCTGGGCCCCCTGTGATACCACTGTGGACATGGGGTCCTATTTAACTTGTGGTGCAGTACAGTAAAAGGGGATCTCCTGCCCAAGGAATGTCACACCCCCTTGCTGAACGCTTCACCCTCGGATTTGTCACAGGGCCCATCTAGACCTTCTTCCCCACCACCCAGGAAGTTGCCTCCCCCTCGAAAAGTAACTCCTTCACCGGATCATTCGGGCAAAGGGTCCCAGAGGCATCACAAGTGGAGACACCACTGTTTGTCCCTCTCTTCCTCCAGATACCACCACCACCACTCCCACGGCCATCGGTCCCAGTGATCCAACATCAGGTCTTCCTCTTCAGGCTCAGCCAGATGGAGTTCCTCCTCATCCTCCAGTTCTTCGGAGGGGTTTTCTTCCCCTCCCACTCATCCTGACTCCCTGGTCATCTCTGGATGACCCTACCTTTTTGGATGTGAAGCATCATCATCCAATACCTTAACCAATGGGAAACAGAGGATTTGGACCCAGAAAGGAGGAGGCTCGCCCATTTTCTGGGAATGAGTGACCCTAAGCCTTTGGTGGTTCTACTGTTAGTAGCACCCTTTCAGGATGTCACCAAACTAGCCTGGAGGCACCCTTCCTCAGCCTCAGCTGTACCGAAGAAAGCGGACAGGCTGTATAAAACCCCTTCCAACGAGCCCCTTTTAGGGGAACACCCCAAAGCTGACTCCATGGTTCTAATGGCGGCTTACAGCAGGACGCAGCAGCCTAAGCACATGAGTTCACAGCCACTGGACAAGGAGTCCAAGCAACTGGACTGGTTTGGCCGTAAGATTTACTCCTCAGTCATCTGCACCATACGTTCACTCAATTTCTTGGCACATATAGTGCAATATCAGAAGTCCTTATGGTAGAAAGTCATAGAATTGATTTAGAAACAGCCTGACTCTCCTTATAAGTTGGAGCTGTTAGACATATTGCAATCTGGCCTTGACGTTGGAAAACCCGTCCTGAGGTCTTCCTATGACTCCACAGACACCACGGCTAGGGCCGCTCTAACTGCTGTCTGCCTAAGGAGATAATCTTGGCTAAGAGTATTTGGTTTCAGGCAGAATCTCCAGGACACTGTCCTGGATGCTCCCTTTCAAGGGTACGTGCTCTTCGGGCAGGATTCAGAGAAGATCACAAACCTTCAGGACTTAGGCAAAGCGGTCCAGTATGTATATCACGTGTACAAATCTAAGCCAAACCCCACGAGACAGAAGTCTTTTTGTTATGGTCGGCAGTTCAAGGGGCAGCAAGCAAGAGGCCCCTTCAAACGTAAGGTTCCCTCTCAGCCCACAGATGTACAGGGACCTCGGAACGCCAAGTCCTCCCAGGTCGCCTTGTCCACCCCTGGACCCAAGGCCTGACTCCTTGCCCGACCTCCCCCCCCCTTCCAGCGGAGTCCTTGGGGGAAGCGGTTGGGGTCAGTTCTCCCTCTCTCAAGAGGGGTGGATCAGCATTATATCAAGACACCCGAGTCCTTCAGCTGGTAGAAAAGGGTAATGCGCTGGAGTTTGTTCAGTTTCCTCTGGACAATCCTCCAGTCCCCTGCTCTTATTCTTCCTGCCACACCATCCTGATTCAACAAGAAATCCAGGCCCATCTGAGCAAGCGGGCGATAGGACCCATCCCAACTGGGGAAAGGGTTTTATTCCCACTTCTTCTTGGTTCCCAAGATGATGGGGTATTTGCCCTATCCTGATCCTAAGCCTCCTGAACAACTACATAGAGTACGGGAGGTTCAGGATGGTAACCTTGCCAGGTCTCATCTCCATGCTTCATCAAAGGGATTAGCTCTGTTCCATAAATATGCAGGACACCTACCTCCATATCTTGGTGCTTCCGGCCCACAGGAGGTTCCTGAGGTTTGCCTTTCAGGGAAGCCATTATTAGCTCCAGGCCTTGCCCTTGATTCTTTCATTGGCGCCACGTGTGTTCACAAAGTACCTTGTGGTGGTGGCTGCGGCTGTCCGGAGACAGGGCCACTATGTCTACCCCTACCTAGACGACTGGTTCCTAGCAGCCTCCACTAGAGACCAGTTACTATCCACCCTGTCAGACACTTTTCAGCTGTTCAGGACTCTGGGAATCACCCTGAACATCCTAAAGTTGCCCCCATCGCCCAGCCAACGATTACAGTTCATCTGGGCCATTTTGGACACCGTGCAAGCAAAGGTCTTCCTTCTACATGACAGGGTGGTGCATCTACGGGCGCTGACTCAAATGGTTTCCTCATTTTGCCAGATCCCAGCCCAGACGGTGCTTCAGCTTCTGGGTCGCATGGCTGCCACCATAGTGCTGTTCCTTTGCACACCTTTATATGAGAGTTCCCCAATGGACTCTACTTGTTGAAGTCCAGAGAAATCACTGCTTGCAAAATCTCAGTCCTTGTGTTAGCAGCTGGGTGCTGTGTCCTGTTGTGTTCAGCAGAAGAAAATCCAAACAGAATGCCCTGGGCTGGAGAGTTTAAATAGACGACCACTACCAAGTTGGGGAATAGGGGTTGACCACTTCCGCTTTAGGCCACCGGGTGTCACTCTTGGGCTTTCCCCAAAATCTTGGCACTTCTAAAGAATGTCAGTGTGCTGGGGGGACTTTGTCACCCAGCTTTCAACACAATGTTCTGCCTCAGTAATTTACCAGCAACAGGACAGTCAAAAGGTGCTTTTACACACAGGTTTCTATGACGGAATGACTGTTACGGAAACAGTATTCCGTTACATCCCTTGTGTGTAAAGTGCATCATCTGTTCCGTTCCCTTCGTGAACGTTCGTGCAAACCACAATCTCTGCTTTTTGCTGTTTGCACCGATGTGTTCCGTTTCGACTGGCTGTGTAAAATAGCCATTCCGGTAGCACTGCTGAAACAGCCTATAGAGAGGCAAACTCTGTGGGGAAGCCAAAACAAATGGAGGCAGGGGTTGCCAGAGTACTCGAGAAGTGTAAAAGGAGCACTGAGCGCAACAGAGTACAATGGCACTACACAGGTAACGCTCGCTCCGTTTCTAAACCCTGTGTGTAAAAACGCCTAAAGTTAAAACTCTGATGTGTCAATATACATCTTCTGAGCTAATTCACAGTGTCCTGTCAGAATTTCACATATGGGTCGCATGGGGAAGTTTGTCAAGACCCAGTTTCCTTGTATAAAAGCATTCTGTAAGGTTTTGTTATACAAGCTGGTTTATGACCCCTGTTAGCTAGCCAGCAAATTACATTTCTAGATTCCCATGGAAATCCCAGTTTCTCTTAGAACCCAAGTTACAGGCATATCAGCCATTTTAAAAAAACACAATCCATTCCCTTCACATTGGCATGTACCACGTGGCATTTACAGATACACAGTTACATGAAAAAAAAAACATATATACAACAAGATTATATACAGATAAGGGCTAGAAGTTGGGTAGGTTGCCACACTACAGGAGCCAAGCACAGGGAATAGCAGGGGCTGTGGAACTGGCACAAGTTGTAGTAACATAGAAGTACAGTCGACTCGGGGGCTACCATAGCGTAATTACAAAAAAAAAAAAAGAAAAACTGACATCAAGTAAAAATACTTACTAAAACACAAACACATGTACCTAGAAGGAGAGATACACGTCTAGGGGGAACTAGAAGGAGGGCTTCAGAAACAGACAGCTAGTGCAATAGCTAATAGACAAATAGTGTAATTACACAAATGGTGTAATAGCTGTATAAGTGCAGAATAATGTGGGGAGTGGTGCAATGCAGTGGATGCGGGGCAGCCGTATTCAGGCAAACCTTCTGGATACTGAGGTGCTGCCCTATCTATGGGCATCTCTGGACTGTGGGACGAGGTAGCCAGACTCTGAGAGGAGGTAAACTGGGTCAGGAGTACCTTCGCCCCCATCCAGAGACCACCCAGACCAATGCCACTGCCTCAATTGATGCCAAAAATGAGGAGCACTTGGACAACAGTGGGCTTGAGGGAGGGTTAGGATGGTAAGGCAGAGGCACAGTCCAAATCCTGTTCCACTCCAGAACTTACATGCCGCACTGACAAATGGGCACAACCAGACAAAGGCACCCGGAGAAGTGGAAAGGAAGGATGTGGAGGTCAACCGAGGAAATGATCTCAGTGGGAGGAGCACTGGACCCCAGAGGAGGAGGCAAATCCTGGTGGGGGAACTATATCATATGGGGTTGAGCTAGGAACATGCGAGGAGTAGGACAGGGAGGTGAGGTGTCTACCAGGTGCCACACTGTGGAGGGATGGGAGGAAGATCCTGGGGATTGCCGGGAAGGCAAGAAGGGAAGGAGAGCTGGATGTCATTATCCACCTAGGAACTAATGACCTGGCAAACGGGGAGCCTAAGGAAGTTCAGGAAGAGTTTAGAAAATTGGGGAGGGGTCTCAAGCAAGTAGCTACTTCCGTCACCTTCTCGGAAGTACTACCTGTGAGAGGAATGGGAGAGCGTGGGGCGCATGCACCAGGAACTTTCACACATGGTTGAAGAACTGGTGCTGTGAGGAAGGGTTCAGATTCATTGGTGACTGGGGACCCACCTGGAGGGATGGGGGCTTGTTCAAGCCTGATGGCCTGCATCTATCCTGGAGGGGAATCCAAGCACTCAGTGAAAGTTTAAATGCAACATAGACAAGCATTTAAACTAGCCAAGGGGGGTGTGGCAGGTCAGCAAGAAGGGTACCTAA
Source organism: Neoceratodus forsteri (assembly GCA_016271365.2). Classification (NCBI taxonomy): domain Eukaryota; kingdom Metazoa; phylum Chordata; order Ceratodontiformes; family Ceratodontidae; genus Neoceratodus; species Neoceratodus forsteri. The sequence continues at coordinate 1,577,756,011 of CM057452.1, forward strand.
CTGCCACCCCCCATAGCTAGCAGTGGAATCAGAGAACAGGAGGTGGAGATATCACTACAAAGCAGTGTGCAAAAAATGAAGCTAGGAACCCAAGGGGTAGCTAGGCAGAAAAAGGACAAAATACAATAGAAGGGCAGACAGGGAGAACCAGAGAATAAAGGATAATTAGGTAGGGGACTGGAGTAGAATGGCAAAACAGACCAGGGAGGTCACATCATGGAAAGCCATGCATGCCTACGCCAGGAGCCTTAGCAATAAGATGGAGGATCTGGAGGCTGGCATGACACAGTCGTACCTGGACATTGTGGCCATCACAGAGACCTGGTGTAATGATAACAACTGGGAGATGGCCATACTCGGGTGCAGCATATTCAGAAGAGACAGGGCAGGCAGGAAGGGAGCGCCCAGAGCCTCCGGGATTGGGCGTCTTTTAAATAAACTTGCCTTGCCACTTTATGGGAAAGATGGAAGCAACTTGAAGGGGAAGGGATCAGATCCACGTCATTGCAGTATCTGCTTCTTGCTGCTTTTAAATTGCTTCTTGTTGATTTCACTTGGTATCAGGTTATTTTTTTTTATTTATTACTACTTCTAAGGGGCTAGCAGGGCATTGTTTTGGGGCTGTTGGAATTTAGAAAACCTATTTTGAAGTGCTGTAAGTGGGCTGATTTGTCTTGTTTCACTTGGTAGCAGGCCAGTGTTTTCTTACTACTTAAAAAGGGCTAGCAGGGAACTGTTTGTGAGCTGCTGAAAATTTGAAACCAGTTTTGGTGTGCTTTACAGTAAGTGGAGCTGTCATTTCTTTAAATTGGAGGCCTGTTTCTTCTGATTCAAACCTATTTTGGTGTGTGTTTATTGGGGCTTTTTTTTTGGTTTAATTGGAAACCTGTATCTTGTTATTTCAAACTTATTGTGGTGTGTTGGTGAGGCTGTTTGAATTGGAGACCTGTTTCTTCTGGTATCAAACCTATTTTTTTTTTGTGCTTTTAGTGGAGTTGTGGTTGTTTTTCGCTCTCTTCACTAGCTGCAGAGTTTAGTGCATAGTGGGGGACAGGTGCTAATTTTCTGGCCAGGGCCTCAGCTTCCTGATTGTTTCTGGAAGGCATGGGCTGGTCCCACCCTTCCTGCCTCTCACCACACCCACCCCAGGTATATAATTTCTTCTATACAGGGAGTTCTGACATCACTTCCCCAAAAGGGCAGAGGACATGCACCTGTCATAGCAGAAGCAGACGTTCAGGAAAGAAACAGCAGCAAGTGAAGAGCTGACTGCTATCTCCATGGAAAGGAAGTAACTGCGACACAAGCAGCTTTCATTTTTACTAGTTTGCATTGGTGTTTGCATTGTGGAAAGGAGAGGTATGAGTTAGAAGACTGTGCAATAGTTGCTGACGGTTTCTTTTTGGGAGTAGACAGGAGGGATGGGAACTTAAAAGGAAGCTCGGTCTATCTGAAGTGTATGACAAAGGGGGTAAGGGAAATTGAGAAAAGGAGAAGAATGTTTTCAAGTGATAGAGGGGGGCAAGGGGAGACTTGGGGAAGCATTGAGTATCCTTCATCTGGAAGGGTGGGAGGTCACTGATGGGCAACGAGAGCAGTGGGTAGGGTGGTAGGCTGCAATAACTGCGGTGCTCCAATCTTTCTAAAAATTGTGTGGGGGGATGTTTAGTGTGCAACCAAATAGAGAAACTTAAAAAGGAGATCGAGGGTCTGCAGGAGGAGCTAAGACAGACTGGAGGAGGTTGTAGCCCAACACTGGAGAGATGGAGGAGGGGAGATGAAGAGGGAGGGATGTTTGGGCCAACATGGGGGAGGAGAGGGTCAGAGGAAGGGAAGTAGAGACGGGGGCAGTCCAAAAAGAATGGCATAGGGGGAAACCAGGTCAAGTGAAAGAAGACAACAGGAAGGAGGAGAAAGGGACTGGTGAGGGGAGTAGGAGAAGTGGCAACAGTCGTGGAGTCGAAAGGAGGGAATGGGCTACAATGAGGAGAGAAGTAGCGAGCATTGGAGCGGGATCTTCAGAAAATAGTTTTGCAGTACTAGAGGGAAAGGAGGAGGAGGGAGGTGATGAAATTGGAGGAGTAACTGATAGAAGTCTGGATGAAACTGGAGTGAAGGTAAGTTCTGCTGGGAGAATTACAAAAGAGGCAGAAAGGGGAACTACTGTGCAGGAGGAAGAGGAGGAGTGAGAGGTGGGGAGGAAGGGAAGCAATCAGTTAGTAAGAGAGGTGGAATCTTACTGCTGGGGGACTCAGTACTAAGAAGAGTCAAGTGCGGTAACAAAGGGGAGAGGCATAGTCGCATTTGGGTGGAGGCCATGCCGGGAATGGTAGCAGAAAGGGTGGGACAGTCTGTTCTAAAATATGCTAGAAGTGGTAGGGAGAAGCCTCATTTAATTATACATTTGGGGACGAATGACCTGGCTGACAAGATGGTAGATATAGTCTGGAGGAGAGATGAGGAACTAGGACAATTATGTGAGGAGGCAGGAAGATCACTAACTTTCTCAGAGATACTTCCAGTGCCCAGGGCAAGCACAGCAAGAAAGCTGAGAATAAAGAATTTTAACGAATTGCTAAGAACCTGGTGTCATGCTAAAGGGTATGGGTTGTTGGGGGGTTGGGAGGGACCTGGGTGGACAGTAGTCTCTATGCCAAGGATAGACTACACTTGAGCGAAGAGGGAAAGAAAGTGTTGAAACAGGGGATGGAGGAGTACATAAAGGAAGTTGGGAATTTAAACTAGGAGCGCGGGGTGGCAAGTGGGCAAGGGACATGCAGAGACCACATGTTGGGAAGCCATATGAGCTTACCCCCCATAACAGTGACAAGGACAAAGGGCAAGTACTAGTGGCGATGCTAGTAAAGGAGGTCAGAAGGGGACAGGGTGGAAGGCGGTCACCCTGAATGCTAGGAGCCTTGGGAAGGAAACTGCAGAGCTACAGACTCTCATGGCAGAGGGGGAGGTGGACATTGCAGCCATCACCGAAACATGAGCCACCCAATACAATGACTAGGACCTGTCGATACCAGGGTACAGGATATTTTGTAGGAATAGAGTGATTAGGAAAGGGGGGGGGTGGCACTATATATGAGGAAAGGACTGAAGTGTGTATGGGAAGAAGGGGAGGAGGGTAGCACAGAGTCACTATGGATGCAAATCAAGGATTCCAAAAATAGGAGACTCGGGATGGGAGTGGTGTACAGGCCACCTTCTCGGACAGAAGAGTTAGACAGGGAACTAGCAGGACTGATCAGGAGGACCTGTGAGAAGGGTAGTGTGGTGATTGTGGGGGACTTCAACATGCCAGGAGTGGATTGGAGTACCCCAACAACCAGGAATAGAAGGGAGCAGGTAGTGCTGGATGCCTTCCAGGACAGCTTCCTGATGCTAATGGTCAGTGAACCGACCAGGTTAGGGAATACCCTTGAACTTGTGCTGGCAAATGGGGGAGTTTATGAGGGAACTTAGGGTGGAAGAACCGCTGGCAGGGAGTGACCACCACTCAGTATGGTTCACGTTGGATATGGGTAAGGAAGGAGTGGAATCTGGCACAAGGGTGCTGGACTTCAGGAGGGTCAGCTTCAGGAGGATGGGGGAAGTGGTAAAAGGGTACCTGGCCAGAATTCAACCTAGTATGGGCACTAACCAGAGGTGGGAGCTCATAAAGCTAGAGATAGTGGAGGCAACCAGAACCAGCAGCAAGGCCCAGAGCAAGAAGGCTAGGTCAAAGAAACCTAGCTGGGTGAGCAAGGAGGAAAACAGCTGCCTTTAGGAGGTACAAAAAAACTAGGGGAGAGGACAGGGAGGAGTACCTGAAGGAATCTAAGGAGGTGACAAGGGCAGTAAGGGCAGCCAAGGCTTCTGCAGAGCTCAGGCTGGTGCAAGGCATTAAGAAGGAGGGGAAGGACTTCTTCAGGTACATCAGGGAGAAAAGGAACTGTAAGGACCATATAGTAAGATTAGGAAGGAGAGGGGTTGGGTGGAAGTAGGGGTGATAAGGCAGAAGCACTAAATGATTACTTCTGCTCGGTATTACTAAGGAGAAGAGGGGGTGATACCCAAGGAGGGAGGAGGGCAGAACCAGAGGAGAGGGATGACAGACTGGGAAATCACAGAGGGAAGGGTTCTGGAAGGCTTGAGGGCACTGAGGGTGGACCAGGCGCCAGGCCCAGATGGCATCAACTCCAGGATACTGAAGGAGCTGGTGGAGGTCCTGGCGGGACCTTTAGCAGACCTATTTAATGCCTCACTACACTCAGGGTGTGTACCTCAAGATTGGAGGATGGCTCATGTGGTGCTCCTCAACAAGAGCTGTCCCAAGGGTGAACCAGGGAACTACAGACTGGTGAGCCTCGCATCCAGTGTTGGTAAGCTGATGGAGACTATCCTGAAGAAGAGGCTGGTGGCCCTCCTGGAGGCCAAAGAACTACAAGACAACAGACAGCATGACTTTGTAAGTGGCAGATCCTGCCAAACCAACCTGGTGGAGTTCTGTGACTGGGTAATTAGGCAACTGGATGGGGGCCATGCAGTGGATGTCCTTTACCTGGACTTCAGTAAGGCATTTGACTCAGTACTACATGGGAGGCTGGGAAGTAGGTTAGAAGGCACAGGGGTGGGTGCAAAACTGGTGGTATGGTAGTGAACTGGCTTCAGGGAAGTCAGCAGAGGGTGGTGGTGGGTGGGGAGCTCGCATTCCCAAGGGTAGTGACAAGCGGTGTTCCGCACTGCTCGGTGTTGGACCAGTGTTGTTTGGGATATTCATTGCAGACATATCACTGGGCATAAAGAACAAGATCAGTCTTGTTTGCTGACAACACCAAGATGGGAGCAGTGGTGGATGATCCTGGGGGATGGCAGGGGTTGCAGTATGATCTGACAAAGCTGGAAACCTGATCAGACACCTGGCAACTGAAGTTCAGTTCCAAAAAGTGCACGGTGCTGCATTTTGGGGTGAATAACCTAAAGAGGAGTTACCAGCTGGGGGGGAGTGCAGCTAGCTGAGACAAAGGAGGAGAAGGATCTGGGTGTGCTCATTACAGGGTCAATGAACAACTCTGCACAATGTAGGAAGGCAGCTGCAAAGGCCAACAAAATGCTGGGATGCATTGCAAGGGGTATATCCTCGGGGGTGGGGGTTATGCCACTGTATAGATCAATAGTTAGACCACACCTGGAGTATTGCATGCCGTACTGGTGCTCGTATCTGAAGAGGGACATTAAGTTACTGGAGGGGGTACAGCACAGGGCGACAAAGATGATTAAGGGGCTGGGCTGGGGGACTTATATGAGAGGAGGCTGAGGGAGTTGAACATGTACTCACTGGCGGAGAGGAGGAACAGGGCAGATATGGTTGAAACCTTCAAGTACATGAAAGGAAAAAACAAGACAGGTACAGAGGGGCAGTTCAAAGTAAGGAGGGAGGGACACCTGGGGCCATGATATGAGACTGGAGGAGGAGCGGTTCAGGAGGAGATGAGGAGACACTTTTTGGCGGAGAGGGTGTAGCTGGGTAGAATCGTTACGGCAAGTAGTATCTAGTAGAACAGTGGACTGCTTCAAAGGGCTGGGACAGGGCAAGGGGAGTCAAGGGAAGGGTGGGAGGGAAGGGCAGCTGCAGAATAAGGGTGATAGCTGCACATTCAAGCAGACATGATAGACCACTAGGCCTTTATCTGCTGGCAAATTTTGTGTGTTCATATATTACGTATACAGGCCACAGAGATCAAGAAGGAAGAAATTGGGGATACTGTGGTTAAGCTGGAAAGGAAAACTGGGTAAGTCATCCGTGCAGGGGTGGTCTACAGATCTCCAGCCCAGTAGGAAGAGACAGATAGGGAGTTAATGCTAGCCATCCAAAGGTTGGAAACTTCAGTATTCCAGACGTGGACTGGAGCCTCCCAACAGCAGCATCAGCTAGGAGAAGATTTGTCCTGGACTCCCTTCAGGGTGCCTTCCTTAAGCAACTGGTCGTGGAACCAACTCGGCAGAAGGCAATACTGGACCTCATGCTCACAAACGGGGACAGTGTGATAGGGGTAACAGTGGAGGAGCACCAGGAGAACAGTGACCACAGGTCACTGTGATTTGAAATCACAGAAGCAGCGGAACCAATCCACACAAAAAACACATATCCTGGATTTTAGGAGGGCAGATTTGGGGAAAATGGGGACATGCTTGACAGAGGCACAAATAGGAATAGGAGGGAAATCGGGGGTAGAGGAACAGTGGGCAATATTTAAAATGGGGATTACAAGAGCAACACAATTATGTGTTAAGCAGGTTAGCAAGGGGAAAAGGAAGAGGAGGACATTATGGTTTTCCAAGGAGGTAGCGGAGAAAGTGAAAGCCAAAAATAATAATAAAGAACCAAGGCACCTTACAATTCATACATACACATAGTTTAAAATACAGGCAAAGAAAATTAAAACAATAATTAAAAGATCAGACATCAGTTAGTAAGATCACCTAATTCAATTTGCAAAAGTCTGTAGCCAAAGATATGTTTTTAAGGATTGTTTAAATCCCTCCACAGTTGTGCACTCATGAAGCCGACGGGGTAGAGAATTCCAGAGGGTAGGGGCAGCATATTCAAAAGCTGTAGTCCTAGATGTTTTCAAATACACCTTCGGAATCTCTAGCAACTCCTCATCAGCCAAGCGGAGAGATTGTCCAGGGTGGTAAAAAAAACCAAGAGCTCTTTCAGGTAGTCAGGGCCCAGTCCGTGTAGGGCTTTAAAAGTCAGTAAACTGACTTTAAAGGTGATCCACCACTGAATAGGCAGCTAGTGCAGCTTGCGCAGAACAGGTGAAATATGACAGGATCGAGGAGACCCCGTCAATAGCCAAGCTGCTGCGTTCTGCACTAGCTGCAAGTGGCAGATTTCAACCCTAGGTAGCCCTAGGTAAAGGGAGTTGCAATAATCCAAGCGTGAGGACACAAAGTCATGGATCAGGATAGGAAGATCCCCAGATGGAACCAGGTGCTTAATTCTGGTGGTATTCCTAAGATGGTAAAAGGAAGATTTGACAACAGCCGACACCTGCGAGTGCAGGGTCAGCCCCTCGTCAAAAATTACCCCCAGATTACGCACCCGTTCAGAGGCCGGGAGTGGAATACCATCGAGATAAATTCATGAAGGTAAACCAGCCACCAACCCCCCCTCTGTCGACCTGGATCCACTACCAACACCTCAGTCTTTCCTGAGTTTAACCTCATCCAACTGGCACTCATCCAGCCCTGAATTTCCTTCAGACAGTCGTTGAAAACCGAGACAGCTCCAACCTGGTGAGGTGTGAAAGACAGGTAGAGCTGGGTATCATCAGCATAGCAGTGAAACCTCAGCCCATACCTTCTTACAATGTCTCCGATGGGGAGCATATACACCATGAACAACATGGGGGAAGCACCGAGCCCTGGGGTCTGAAGAAAAAATTCCTGACATGACACCACTCTCTGTGTTCTACCTGTGAGGAATGAGGTAAACCATCTGAGGACCGTCCCTGATGGTCCACAATGTACCTAAGGCATCCTAGCAGTACCCCGTGGTCCATGGTGTCAAATGCTGATGAGAGATCCAGAAGGACTAAGATAGAGTGACTCCTCTGGTCTCTCGCCATCAGGAGATCATTGAACACCCGAACCAGCACTGTCTCGGTGCTATGTCTCTTACGGAAACCGGACTGGAGCGGTTCATAGACGTCATGGATGGTCAAATGGTCTTCCAGCTATGCTGCTACTACTTTCTCGATCACCTTCCCGACAAAGGGAAGGTTCGAGATAGGTCTGTAGTTAGCATGGCAGTCCGGGTTTAAGGTAGCTTTCTTCAAAAGGGGTGTCACCAACGCTTCCTTCAGAGAGCTAGGAAACTCTCCAGATTCCAAGGAGCACCAGACTGTTTGCGCAAGGACTGGACCTATAGCATCAATACAACTCAAAATTAGGGATGTTGGTCCAGGATCCAAACTACAGTACGTAGGGTGCATGGCCTGGATAATCCACTGAACTCCAGTCGGCTGAAGGCACTCCAAGAACACCGAGGTGTGGTGACCTCAGACTGATCCAGAGCAATATCCTTACAGTGTGCCAGTGCAAGTACTGCTCTGATGTCAGCCATGTTATTAGCAAAGAATCGAGCAAGCTCATTGCACGCTAATTGCGAAAAAGCTTTCCGCACCTGCAGACAGGCTGGGTTGCACAGTCTGTCGACAGCGTGGAAGAGCTGAGATGGTCGATTCTGAGCAGCTGCAATCTCCCCGGACAGGAACTCTGCCTTCTTATGGGAGATTTCAGATTGATAGGCTTGATAATGCTGTATCAATTTAATGTGGTCGGCATCTAGAGCAGACCTGAGCCAACAACGCTCTAGCCTTCGTCTTAATCTCCGCATCTCCCTCAGAGTCCCATCAAATCAGGGGGATCGAGAGCGAAGGGAGAGAGGACGAACTCTGATGGGAGCAGTGGAATCCAGAACCGTCGAGACGGCCAAATTATAGGCTATCACGAGGGTCTCTGGGTCACTGCTTGCTAACAGGATGGACGAGAGGTCAAGCACCATCAGTAGGCTATGAGAATCATCATCTCATAAAGGACTGTACTTGACCATCTCCACAGAGGTAGGCCTACTACAGGGGGTATTAAAACTAAACCCCATGGTGTAGTCGTCGGACCACCCAACTGGTTCCACCCCCAAGTTGGAGGTCTCAATCCCTAGGAGAAAGACCAAGTCAAGGGAGTGTCCATGTTTATGAGTAGCGGTGGTAACTACCTGTGTTAAGCTCAGTGAAGTCATCAACTGGAGGAAGTGCTGACCAAACTGCGAGAGTTCGTCGTCGACCCAGGCATTGAAGTCGCCCAGAACCATCAGTCTGGGCGACTCAAACGCCATGTCGATGACGAAGTCTGCCACTTCCTGAAGGAATTGTTTCTCATCACCGGGTGGACAGTAAATAAGAACAATCTGACAACCTACACCTGCTACTACGACACACTCGAATGACTTAGTCTCCTCAGCTAGTACACCCGTGAGGTTAAGTTCTGTCTTGAAACAGACAGCACCCCCCCCCCCCCGGTGGTCCAGTCTCGGGCGGTGAATCACAGAGTACCCAGCTGATGTAAGGGCCTCCAAAATGGGACTAGAGTTCTCATTCAGGCAGGTCTCGGTGATGCATGCCAGGTCCACTGTCTCAACAAGGTCTGCAATAATTGCAGTCTTGTTTTTAATAGACCTGGCATTGCATAACACCGCCTGAGTTGGGCGAACCGCCCGGGCCACCAAAATCAGTGGTGCCCTTGGGTATGGAAGCCAGACATATAGGACCACGTTCTGAGTTCCATTTCACCCCATGGCATCTCCTGGATTTCACCACCCCAATACAATGACTGCTCTCATTCCCTCTCCACTGTTCAAAGCCCCCCGCCCCTTCATCTCCTGCGCATGATACCAGGTGCTCTACAGTGCTGGTAAACTACAAATTCCAGAGGAGGAGAGAAAAAAGGGCGGAGGGGGAATAGTGCACAACCGTGGAGACCAACATCTGTCCCTGTTTACACAGCTCAATCCGTATGGTAAAGAATAAAAAAAAAAAAAATCCCCCAAGAAAAAACAAAGAAAAATAATTAAAAATAATTATTCCTCAATATAAAGAAAAAAAAAAGATAAGAGTCATCAATAAAAACAAATCAGAAAAATATGTATATGTATAGTTCAGAGAAGCTCCCACCTCCCCTGGACAACTTCCCATCCAATTCTTCTCTTAACAGAGCTTAAAAATAAGCTGTAAATGAATCCAAAATGTAAAACTTTTAGGTCTCGCTCCAAAGACTTCACACACCAAAACTGGCTAAGAATTGCAGGACTTCTAAAGTACACTATTAATAAATCCAATGGGTCAAAAGGAAAGAAAAGTCAGGCCCAATACTTTACAAATAAGCCAGGGAAGATCGCATTCAGGCAATACAAAAAGACGCAGGCAGAAGGGGATAGGGAGATGTACCAGGAGAAGCAAAGGGAGGCAGCGAGGTCAGTAAGGGAAGCCAAAGCTCAGACAGAAGAGCACATTGCAAAATCAGTGGGTAGAGGGGACAAAGCCTTTTACAGGTACATGAGTGAAAAAAGAAGGGTGAAGGAGGGGATAATGAGACTGAAGGGGAAGGATGGGGGCAGCGTGGAGGATGACAACAGTAAAGCTGACATACTGAACAGATATTTTTGCTCAGTCTTTACTGAGTAAGGGGAGGGTAATGGGCCTGAAGGAGTACAAGGGGTGGGAAGGGCATGGAAGTGGACACAAGTCCCTTTAAAAGGGAAAGGGTCCTAAAGGAATTGGAAGGAATAAGAATCGATAAAGCAATAGGGCCCGATGGGGTGCACCCCAGGGTCCTAAAGGAACTAAGAGAGGTGGTGGCTGAACCTCTGGCAATCCTGTTTAGCCGATCACTGGAAACTGGGGAGGTACCCAAAGACTGGAGGACAACAGATGCAGTCCCCTTATACAAAAGTGGGAACAAAGAGGAAGCGGGGAACTACAGACCAGTTAGCCTGACCTCAATAGTGGGGAAGATCATGGAAGCACTACTGAAGAAGAGATTGATGGAACATCTGGCTGCCAATGGACTACAGGGCCCAAGGCAGCATGGTTTCACTGTGGGGGATCTGGGGAGGGCAGTGGACATGGTCTATCTGGATTTCAGCAAGACCTTTGACACTGTGGCACATAGAAGGCTGTTAAGCAAACTGGGGAATATGGGAGTGGGCAGGGCAGTAGCGCGTTGGGTGGGCAATTGGCTGGGTGGCAGGACACCGAGGGTGGTAGTAAATGACTATCACTCCACAGAGAGAAGAGTGACCAGTGGGGTGCCGCAGGGATCAGTGCTGGGACTGGTCCTATTCAACATCTTCATCAGTGACATTGAGCAGGACCTAGAAGGTAGAATTTCCCTGTTTGCTGATGACACAAAGCTCTGTAACAGAGTAGACACGCCAAAGGGTGTAGAAAGAATGAGGAAGGACCTGCAGAAGCTTAAAGAATGGTTAGGGGTTTGGCAGTTGAAATTTTAATGCAAAAGAGTGCAAGATAATGCATATGAGGCACAAAAACCCTGGAACAACATATCAGCTGGGAGGTGAGGCTATAGCATGCACCAAGCAGGAAAGGGACCTTGGGGTTATCATCTCTGATGACCTCAAGGTAGGGAAACGGTGCAGTAAAGCAAATAGGATGCTGGGATGCATAGGCAGGGGCATCACCAGCAGAAAAAGGAGGTCATAATTCCACAATACAAGACACTAGTGAGGCCCCACATGGAGTGCAGTGTCCAGTTCTGGAGACCTTACCTACATAAGGACATAGATAAGGTGGAGAAGGTTCAGAGGAGGGCAGCAAAGATGGTACAAGGATTGTATCACAAGTCCTATGAGGACAGGGTGAAGGACTTGAATATGTACTCCCTGGAGGAGAGGAGGGAGAGAGAGGATATGCTAGAGACATACATGTACCTTATGGTGAGGAACAGGATGCAGGAAAACACTATTTTCCAGTGAAAAAGATGTTTCAGGACTAGGGGACATGGGATGAAGTTGGAGGGAGGGCGAGTCAGAGGAAATGTGGGGAAGAATTTCTTCACAGAAAGGGTGGTGGACAAGTGGAACGCCCTGCCTGAGGAAGTGGCAGGGGCTGAAACAATCATGGGATTTAAGAATGTGCAGGATAGACCTAAGGGAATCCTGGAGATCTGGGGTAAGGGGCAACAGACCTCTAGAAAAACTTGAAAGGGATCTTATGAGCTTAAATGGGCATACTGGGTGGGCCATAGGCCCTTATCTGCCGACAGTATCTGTGTGTCTATGTATCTTATGTCTATCCCATGCTTTCTTGATCCCCGTTACAGTTTTTGCCCCACCAACTCTATCGAGAGGCTGTTGCATGCATCTACCACCTTCTCCATGAAGAAATATTTCACACATTCCCTCTGAGTCTACTTCCCCAAGCTTCATAGCATGACACCTTGTCCTTGAGCATCTTTTTTTCAGAAAAATGCTTTCCTGTTGAATCTTATTTATACCTGTAAGATATTTTGAAAGTATATATCGTATCCCTCCTCTTCCTCCATTCCTCCAGTGTATACATATTAAGGTCCTTCAGTCTTTCCTCATAGGGCTTTTGATGCAGACCCTGCATCGTTTTGGTTGCCTTCCTCTAGACCGCCTCCACTCTTTCTGTGTCCTTTCAGAGATGAGGTCTTCAGAACTGGCCACAGTACTCAAGGTGGGGTCTCACCAGTGATCTATATAGGGGTAACACCACCCCCCTCTTTCTGCTGGTGATCCCTCTCCTTATGCACCCCAGCATCCCGCTAGCTCACCCTATTGCCTTGTCACACTGCCTAGCCACCTTTAGGTCATCAGATACATTAACTCCCAGGTCTCTTTGTTGTTTGCTGGTCGTCTATACCTCTCCTCCCATTTTGTACTCCTCCCCTGGGTTTCTGTGCCCCAAGTGCATGATTTTGCGTGTTCTTGCATGGAAGTCCAGTTGCCATACCCTTGACCACTCCTCTAACCTTTTTAGATCCCTTCTCATCTCCCCCGGAGTGTCTACCCTGTTGCAGATTTTAATGTCATCTGCAAACAGGCAGACCTTTCCCTGCAGCCCCTCTGCAGTGTCACTAATAAAGACATTAAGAGGACTGGCTCCAGTACAAATCACTGAGGTACCCCACCGGTCACCCTCCTTTTCTCGGAGTGAGCTCCGTTCATCACCACCCTCTGTCTCCTATCCCTTAACCAATTTCCCACCTGTGGTCCCACTTCTAGGCTACCCAGCTCAGTTACGAGTCTCCTGTGTGGAATGGTATTGAAGGCCTTGCTGTAATCCAGGTAAGCCACACCCACCGTTCCTCCCTGATCCAATTCCCTGGTCACCCAGTCAAAGAAATCTATCACATTCTTTTGACAAGACCCCCCCCCCCCCAAATCCATACTGTCTTGGGTCCCGTAAGCCACTGGATTCAACATATTCCACTATCCTTTCCTTCAGTAGTGATTCCAAGAATTTCCCCACCACCGAGGTCAGGCTGACTGGCTTGTTGTTTCTAGCCTACTCCCAGTTTTCTGAAGTGGGACTACATCTGCCCTCCTCTAGTCCCCTGGAACATGTCCTGTTTCTAGTGATAGGTTGAAGAGGACTGTGGTACAGCCTGCGTCTCCCTGAGTTCCTTTAGTATCTTTGGATGGACCCCATCTGGCCTCATTGCCTTATCCACTTTCAAATTTGCGAGTTCCTTCAGGACCCTCTCTTCTGTAAATGGACTAATGTCCTCCTCCCTTCCTTCTATGCTTCTGCCACTTTTCTGTGGCCCCTCCTACTTCCCCTTTTCTGTGAACACTGGAAAAAATTATTTGTTCAGGAAGTCTGCCTTTTCTTGATCCCTCTCCTCACAATTACCTCCTTCCCTAGTCTTTCTCAGTGGTCATAATGGCTGCTCGTGATAGAGCAAAGGCACCTAAACAAATGAGTTCTCTCCCTCCTGACAAGGAGTTGAGGAAACTGGACATAATGGGGAAGAGGGCCTTTACTTTTGCTTTCCTAGGATTAAGGATTGCTAACTACCAGGCATACATGATGATTGTCTATGGAAATTGATGGCCTCCTTGGCTGATGTACTGTTGTATGGCCCTGACAAGATTATGGCTCAACAGACAGCTGTTAATGGCCTGTAAGCTGGAAAGCATCTGCTTAGATCTGCATATGTCTTGGATCCTGCTGCACATGCTGCGGCCAATGGAATTTGCCTGCCTTGCTGTTCCTGGCTGCGTGTCACAGGTTTTATATCTGATATACAACAGTTGGGTCGTTAATCTCCTCTTTAGAAGGCAACAACTAGTTGGATCCAACATGGAGAATGCCTTCCAGAACTTGCAGTCCTTTAAGGTGACCCTGCATTCACTTCACGCTTTGAAACATCGGCTCGTGGTCAGGGCCAAGGCTCTTTTTGCTGGTCCTGTGCATGTTCAGGCTGTGGCTATTCAAGAGGTCCGGGATGGTTTCCCAGCGACCTCAGCCTTCCCAGTCCCAGGCCACAAATCTGACTCCCAGTGCCCATGCCATCAGAAATGATCAAGGCAGTCCCGGCAACCTTGTAGCCCCAGCTGCTTTCTGACTCCCCTCCTCATACTCCAGCCTCACTGCCTAAGGTAGTTCTGGTGGGAGGCCACATCTCCCTGTTCTTACAGAAGTGGTGGAAGAGTATTACAGATTTTTGGGTCCTGGAAGTAGTTCAGCAGGGACATGCCATAGAGCTCCTTTCTGTTCCTACAATGACTCTCTCCTTTGCCAGACAGATACCCTACAGAACATCTTGCCCTCCTGCTAGAGGAGGTTCCAGCCCTTCTCTGCAAGAGGGCTGTAAAGCCTATCCAGGTTTCTGTACAAAACCTGGGCTGCTATTCCCAGTACTTCCTGGTACCAAAATGGAACAGTGATTTAAAGCTTGTACTAGACCTGTGAGAGCTGAATCTGTTGATCGAATACAAGAAAGTTCTGAGTAATGCCTCTGCAGGCCCTCCTACCCCTCTTACTAAAAAGGGACTGGATGGTTGCTCTGGTTTTGAAAGCTACATACCTTCATGTCAGGATTTACAAGTCTCACCAAGAGTACCTACATTTCATGCTCCAGATCTCGCATGGTCAGTTTCATGTCGTGCCATTTGATTTGTCATTTGCACCACCTGTCTGTACTGAATATTTTGCAACGGTGGCAGCTTCCCTCTGTATGGAGGGTCTCTGTATCTTCCCGTACATAGACAACTGGCTTCTGAAGGCCCCATTGAGAGAATAATATACACTCCCCCAAGACAATACCAGAGGGAGTGGGCTTTCAAGGACCTGGTGAGCTGTTGGGACAACTCCATCGCCCTACATTTCTGGCCTTTCCCACTTTGTTTGCCCCTTAGCTTTCTCTGCTAGCATCAACTGCCCCCAAGATAACACCAGTGGGTATGGGCCATCGTGGCGCCAGGACCTGCTGTGCCATCTTTTGGAACCCCTTCCCTTCCTCCAACTCGCCTCCCTGTTGCTTCCTAGCCTTCTCTACCTGCATCGTACCTCACAGTACTCTCTGCTCTCCTAACCTGTTCTTACCTCTTTGCAGTACTACTGATCCACTGTTTTTATATTTCTCTAGCAAGTCTGATTCTGTGCACCTAATTATCCTGGATCACTGTCAGCTTGTATACGCTATGTAAGCTTCCATGCACCTACTAATTTAGCCTACTGCCCACTGTTACAGCAGGTAGGCATCTTAGATAGACCCTGAACACTAAAACTATGCTTGCATACCTGCTTTGTCTCCATCACGTGTTAATTACCTCATCTAGAGGTACATTACCAGATCTTGTATTATATTGTATATATTGTATTATATGTGTTACTCTGAACTATTGCTATTTTTGTACATTGTCTCTGTTGATTATGTTATTTTGCAGCCACATCTGTGGCCCGGTTCGTGTCTGAAAATGGTCCAATGGATCAGTGCACTTACCTGGTTACCAAAGACATACATACATACATACATACATAAATAAACTCTGTTTTGTCCCATACAGCTGTTCGACCAGTTTGGTATCCTGGTCAGCAAGCTGAAGTCAGTCCTCATTCAGTGCCAGCACTTACAATACATAAAGCTGTCTTGGATACAGGGCTGGGTCAGGCATTTCTGCCCTCTGACTGTGTTACGGCACTGGTGGCCCAGCCTCAGCTGATCTCTTCCAGTGACATTTTCTTGGCCAGATGCCTGATACAGCTCATTGGCCTCATGGCTGCTGCCCTACTGACTGTCCCTCTGGCATGCCTGCATACGAGGATCCCACAGTGGTTCCTCTTGGCACAGTGGGCACAGCATTCCGATGAGATGGAACATCTCATACCAGTCACTCCTTCACTCCATTGCTCCCTGCTCTGGTGGTTGGACCTCTCCATCCTCGAGATGGGGTCCTCATTTCTCCGTCTATCCCTCCTCCTGGTGGTGATGATTACTAAAAAGGGACTGGATGGTTGCTTTGGTTTTGAAGGATACATACCTTCATGTCAGGATTGGTAAGTCTTGTCAAAAGTACCTACATGTCATGCTCCAGGTCTCACACTGTCAGTTTCATGTCTTGCCATTTGATTTGTCATCTGTACAAAGTGTCTATACCAAATATTTTGCCACGTTGGCAGCTGCCCTCCGTAGGGAGGGCCTCTGTATCTTCCCGTACATAGAAAACTGGCTTCTGAAGGACCCATTGAGAGAATAGTATGCACTCTGTTTTGTCCCATGCAGCTGTTCGACCAGCGACTTTGTCTTGGCCAGTTGTTTGCTATAGCTCATCGGCCTCATGGCTGCTGCCCTAATAACTGTCCCTTTGGCATGCCTGCATATGAGGATCCCACAATGATTCCTCTTGGCACAGCGGGCACAGCATTCCGATGAGCTGGAATGTCTCATACCAGTGACTCCTCCACTCCATCGCTTCCTGCTGTGGTGGTTGGACCACTTCAGCCTCAAGACAGAGTCCCCGTTTCTCTGTCCATGCCTCCTCCTGGTGATGACGATGGACACCTTGGGTTGAGGTGCCCATCTAGGCCCCTTCAAAACTCTGGGCCAATAAGCTCCTTTAGATACAGTTCTACACAGCATAACTTTTGAGAGGAGGGCTGTTTGCATGGTCTACAGGCCTTCACAGCCCTCCTTCTGGGGCATCAATTGCTGATCCATACAGACAGTGTTTCAGTGATATGCTCCATCATTCGAAAGGGCAGAGTCCGCTCTACCCTCTCTGCAGAGAGGCAGTGAGAGTTTGGCTCGGGCAATGAAGCTTGAAATATTTCTGTCCACCAGGCTTCTAGCTGGTACCCTCAGTGCCCTTTCGGATCACCTGAGTCAATCCTGGGCACTCTGTCACGAGTGGGAGCTCTTAGACTCCATTGTTTACAACCTCTTCATAAAATGGGGTCACCCAGACATAGACCTGTTTGTGTCTCCATACAGTGCAAAACTGCGTGTTTCTGCTCACTCGCTCGAGGGCCTGGAGTTTTCTGGCGAGACTCGTTGCCCCTCTCCTGGAGAGGGATTTTTGTGTAAGGATGTCCCCTCTCATACAGAGGATTCTGGTTAAGCAGAGGGCCGAGTCAGCCACCGTGATTCTGGTGGCCCCATACTGACCCAGACAAATCTGGTTCCCTCTGCTTCAGCAATTGGCAATTGAACACCCTGTCTCGCGCCCTCTGATAGTGGGACTTCTATCACAGGAGCAGGGTACTCTGGTGCATCTGGATCTGCGGTCCCTGCATCTCCATCCCTGGTTCTGGAGGACATAGATCTCTCGTGCTTCGGGGTTTCCCCGGAGCTTGCTACTGTTCTTTTGGTAGCTAGAAAGCCATCTACGTGGTACATCTACTTGCAAAAATAGAAACGTTTTAGAGTTAGGTATGCTGCTTGTACTCCGGATCCCTTTACATGTCCAGCTAATCTAGTGCTGGACTACATCTTGTCCCTAAAGGACTCTGGCCTTGCATATGCCTCTATTAAGGTCCACTTGACCGCGGTGTCGGCTTTTCATGCCCTCATGGATGGCAAGACTTTGGCCCAGCTCGAGGTTTCCCAGAGCTTCATCAGAGGTGTTTTATTCTTACACTTCTCGATCTGATTCCAGTGTGGGACTTTACTGTGGTCCTGGAGACCCTTACTGCACCTCCCATCGAGTCTGCTGCTACTTGCACTTCTTGTCTTGGAAGACGCTGTTCCTAGTGGCTATGACATCTGCTAGATGCATATCTGTGTTGCAGGCTGTCGTTGCAGATACTTCTTTTTTTATTTTCCACCAGGATAGAGTTATATTACATACCCATCTTCTTTTCCTACTGAAGGTAGTGTCTGAAAGACACTGAATCAGACCATTGGCCTTCATGTTTATTTCTCGACTCCCTTGGATAGTGGAGAAAGTTGTTTACATACGTTAGACATCCGCAGGACACTGCATTGGTACAGTATGCCCAATTATACTGTCTGTTCTTAGATGCCTGCTTAGTACAGACAGAAAACAAAAGCCATTTTCTATTGCAGCCCATCTAAAACATGGCTGTTACGACAAACCTTGCCTAGCATTTATAGTGGCTGTCAGAACCCCCTTTCACAGCCGCTTAGCCAGGTGTTAAGTGCCTTCTACTGTCTGCTAATTGACAAGTTGGCTCATTGCAGTCCAGAGATCACATGAGGTCACAAGCAGAGTAGTTGCCATAGTTAAAGCAGTCAAGGGGGTTATAAGAGCTGGAGAATAGAAGAGAGGGGGTGAACCAGGCTGAAATTAGAGCAGGCATAGTACTGTAGAATCTGAGAGTATGAGGGAGGAAGAACTGTGTGAATTTTTTTGTGTGCTTCGAAACAATGTATCAGATGCTGCTGATACTGAACAAAATAAGTATACACAGAGGTGTCCGATATAACCAGCATATACTGTACTTAGATCATACTAAGGTTTGTAGAAAATCCTCACAACTGTTTGTGGCTTTCACCCCCTGAATGGTGGGCTCTCCTGTTTCCAAGCAGGACCTGTCCAAATGGTTGGCCTGCTTTATTACTTTCTGTTACCAAAAGCGCAGTAAGCAGCTTTCTGGTTCTGTCCATGCTTACTCCACCCACGGGATGGCTACTTCCATGGCTTATTTTCAGTGTGTCTGCTACAGACATATGCTGCTGCCACTTGGAGCACAGTTTATACATTTACTAAACATTACAGTCTGGACATTGTTGTAGATATGCCGGCTTTGCCTTACTGTTCTGCAAGGCCTCCTTACTCTGCATCCTTAGATTCTGCCTTCCTACCTCAGTGCTTGGTACTGCTTGAGAATTATTCCATGATATGACTCAATGGAGGGAGATGTTCTCGAAGAAGATAGAATAGTTCTTCTTCGAGGATGTTTCTTCCATTAGGCCACATCTTTGGAACTATACCCATATCAGCGCCAGGACCACACGGAAGCTTTTGTTAGCTGGAGGCCTCCTATGATGACTTCATGTGTCAGTGTCTATATAAACTTAGGTGGCCCCATCACTCCTCAGTTCTTTTCCCGCCATCCATCATACTTCTTGAACTTGCTGACAGAAACGTTGTCAACTAGCCGTTGCCATTTTCTCTTTCTTTGTTTAACTAAAACGTTTTTTGTCATCTTTTCATGCCACCAAATTGAAATAAGCTTTATTTCGGTACTGTGAGTGTGGAGATAAAATTTATAAAAGAAGCTATACCCACCGTCTGTGTGTGTGTGCTGTTTGGCCTTTCTCACAACGTGAGGACTTGTGAGATCTGCCAGAGCTTTAAGCAGGCTACAAGGCAATGTCACAAAAAGCTCTAGAAAAATTCCTTGTCCTTAAAACTTTAGCATCCACAGAGAAAAAATAAGGCCCAAAATCCGTGTCACCATCACTGTCTTCTGAGACACGGCCACCAAAGTCAACGGACTGAGACAGAGAATGGTCATCATCACAGCCTTCCTCATCAACAGGCCATAACCACAAGCACAGAGACAAAGAGAAGTCTCACCAGCAAGGTCCTGGTCGCTTTTGAGACAAGGTAATTCTACTGAATCATCAACTCTGCCCCCCCCTCCCCCCAACAGTCACTGAGACACCAAGGCTTGTGTCTGGCTTAAGCACTGTGGAACCAACTGTGGGCAGTACGAAGCCATCGACACATAGTCACGGTCACTTGCCAGGGCGTTGTCAACTCTCAAGTTGTGCTGGCATCGTTTTCAGAGATGATATGAAACATTCTCCCTGGCTTACGAACGTAGGCAGTGATCCCGTAGATGAGGCTTTCCCTGTTGATGACTACTTCCAGCACACAGCAGGTTCCTCTTTCTCAGTCGCTGCCACTGTTGCTGGTGCCTTCTGTGGCTCCTGTCATTGACAGAGATGTTGACAACAACATAGAATGTAACTGGACCTCATGGTATTAGAGGACGATTATGAAGGAGAACAGTATTATACACCTTGTTCTAGTTCTTCCCTCTTATCCTGTAGTGAGGACTCAGTGGTCTGTACCCTGAGATCTCCTCTTGAGGATCCTACTTTTCAAGCCTTGATGCAGTAAATGCAGATTGCCATGGGCTTTGCTGTGGAAGACGAAGATTACACAAAGAAAAATCTAACACTGGCGCATTGGTTGCGCCCAGGCTCAAGCGTCTGTGGACCGCTCACCTTCTCCGGGGAGGGAGGGGGGATGAAGCTCTGTGCTTGACTGACCTCAGGTGGAGGCTGGAGGTACTGCAAGTGCCCAGCCGTAGAGAGGGGGGCATGACAGACGTTGACGGATCCTACCTTGACATCAGGGCGCATGTCACGCCCAGAGAACAACAGGAAAGAAATGGCTCCTGCGCTCCGGGAAGACGGAGCATCTGCACAGATCCCCAGTGTCCTGTGCCTGCTCCAACTGGTAGCCCCGACAAGATTCAGGTGTTCAGGGTTACAGTCCCGACCTCATCCCCCACCTGGGGGGGAAGCTAAGGCTACATGGGGGGACTGCTGTGGGCTCCAGGCAGGAAGGAACAGGGACAGATGCCAGGCATCTCCCAATGATGCAGAGCACTGGGGCAGGGGAGGAGCATAAATAGAAAGTTAAAAAAAAAGGAATAATCTGATGGAATTTTGAGGTGTCTTGCATGCCTTCCATTATTATTCCACCTATATAACCTGCCTTAGATTATGCTATTTTTGCTGCATGGTACAAACCAAACTCTTGGTCTACAGTTCCTAGGAAGGCCGGTAAGCAGTATCCTGCTCGATCTGCTAAGCCTTATTATGCCAACCAGCCATAAACTGATTCTGTAGTTATTATGACTGCTCACAATAGGTCTAAAGCACCTAAACCCATGAGTACTTTACTTCCCGACAAAGACTCTAGGAGGCTGCATGTGTGATGAGCAAGCATACATATGCCTCTGCCTCACTGGCCTTCGAATTGCAAGCTACCAGGCCCATGTGATAAAATACCAGAACAGCCTGAGGAAAGCTGCAAAAACTGCAGCCTAGGCTTTGCCAAGAATGCATTACTGTACTTAAAACTAACTTCTGAGGCTGTGGTTGACAAGTATTTACTTCGCTCAACTTATTATGTGTCTGATGCCTCTGCCAGAGCTGCTGCTTCTAGCATTTTTTTTTTTTTCTGTACACACTTTATCTTCCTCGTAGAGTCTCCTGACAGGCAGCTTCAGCCCTTCTGATGGAGGGACACTCTCTCTCTCTCTCTCTCTCCAGACCCACCTGCACTTGCCGACCCCAGTATTCTTCACAAATGGTTCCCCATGGCAGGGCCAGGAAGGAGGCGGCATGCTACACCTCTTCTCCCCCCTCGGAGACCCAATCCAGAAGCCGGGGTCAGCCCTCGGGTGCAGCAGCCATCATTGAGCGCTGCCAGGGCTCTCCTTTGTCCTCTGCTTTCTCCCGTCCCCCCTTCCTACCAACATAAGCACGTCAGAACGTGCCACCCGATCCGTACTACCCTCTGTCCATCACTAGTGGGCAGTCGGCGAGCAGGACAAGTTCCCCTCCCCCCGAGAGAGGAGAGCAGTCCTCCAGGTGCTCGATCCTCTCTCTCCTTTGACAAATTCCGGCAGCCTGTGTTCGTTCCGAAATCCAGATCGCCAGTATGGTGCGAGGTGTGGCGTCCAGCGCCTCAACCCTCAGCACTACCAGGTCGGCTCTGCTTCTGGCATTTGAATGAGAAGATATTCTTGGCTCAGTGTTGCTGGCTTTGCTAATGATGTGCAGCAGGCAGTTTTGAATGCCCCTTTTTAGAAGTACCAAGTTGTTTGATTATGATGCTGAAGATGCATTCAGAGACCTTCAGATGTCCAGGATGACCCTAAGGTCTGTCAAGTCACTCTATCCCACTCCTGGTAGGTGACATGGAACAGGGTCCTTCTGACAGCCTGCTGCCAGAGGTGGCTGTGCCTACTGGGCCAAGATAAGAGAAGTGGCCCCTTGCCAGGCCCTCTTCTCTCCCCCAAAACAGGTGCCATTCAAAAGCACTCAAAGCAGTTGGTGCCAGTGACTCTGCCCCACTGGTTCAACTGACTCTCTTCAGACTATGATCCCACCTCCTCTGTTCAGAGGTGGTTGTGGGGGCAGAATCTCCCTGCATCTCAAACAATGGCGGGAGATTACAACAAACAAATGGGTACTGGAGATGATTGCAAGTTTTATAAACCTCTCCAGATCCTCCTCTGCCTCCTTTCAGTTATCCTGTGGGTCATTTGTCCCTTCTGAAGGAAAAAGTATAGTCCTTACCCTTAAAACATGCTAGAGAACCAGTTCTTCCTCATCTGAGATACCGAGGGTTCTATTTCAGATACTTCCTGGTCCCAAAATGGACCAGAGATCTGTGTCTTATATTGGACCTCAGGGGTCTCAACTTCTACATAGAGTGCAAAAAGTTTCATATGGCATCCCTGCAGGCTCGGATTCCCCCTTTGCATATCCCTAGATATGAAGGATGGATTGGAGGAGCCAGCTTGAAGACCTTAGGCCAGAATCAAGGGGGAAAGGAATCCTGCTAGAAGTGTGGATGTACACCATATATCACTTAGACAGTTACTGTTACAGGTGAGTAACCTGTTTTTTTCTGCTCACTCGATCTAGGGCCTAAAGTCTTCTGGCGAGATGCATTGTCCCTCTCTTGGAAAGAGAGGCTCATTTACGCCTTCCCTCCCTTTCCTCTGATCCAGAGAGTACTGATCAAGCTCCAGATGAAGGGCGCCGTGCTAATCCTGGTGGTTCCCTTACAGCCTTGTCAGATTTGGTTTCCACTATTATGGCAGTTGGCAGTGGAACCTCCGATACCTCTCCCTCTATGCTCGGGCTTGCTGTCACAGGAGCAGTGAACCCTTCTCCATCTGAACCTCTGGTCCCTCCATCTTCATGCCTGTCTCCTGAAAATGTAGCCATCGCCAGATTTGGAGTCTCTCCGAAAGTGGCTGATGTCCTGGTGGCCACCAGGAAGCCCTCCACTGGGGTGACTTTTCCATGAGGTGGAAGCGCTTTGCCTTGTGGGCAGCTTCTCATCGTCTGGATCCATTCACCTGTCCAGTGAACCAGATTCTGGAGCATCTGCTGTGCCTGTTGGATGCTAGCCTTAAATATTCTTCGCTCAAGGTGCACTTGTCGGCCATATCTGCCTTCCATGTGCCCACTGAGGGTCATACGATGGCCCAGCTGGACATGGCCTGTACTTTTCTGAGAGGCATATTGCACCTGAAGCCCCAGTTTGCAATCCTGTTCCAGCCTGAGACCTGAATTTTGTTTTAGATAAACTGATTGATGTTGGCTCCCTTTGAGCCTGCTGTGACTTGCAAGCTATTCTTTCTGTCATGGATAGCATTATTATGGCTGTGGACAAATTGCTTTCTAAGGCTCAAAACGGCTGATCCTGGCACCTTCCATTGGACTTTTGGAAGTATCTTTCCGAAAGTTCAACAGAGCTTGTAACACTCCGCCATGGTCAACCACTACGAAGTAACAGCTGCACTATTTCAGCTGTTACTTCCGCATTCCGGGACAAGAACTGCACATGCGCAGTTCCGCTGGTGCTGCCATCTTGTGAATGGCATATTGCCATTCACCGCAACTACACAGGTGCGAATGCCACACTTGCATTTGTGTCGCCGCCTCCTTGCACATGGCACTCGTCAGCACTAGCTTTCCAAAGCTTTGGAAGCTCACCACAGCTGTATCGGCTCTGGCTAGAGTTTGTTTTTAGTTGCTATTACTTCAGCTTGTATGTAGGATATTCAAGGTGCAGGTACTCGTGTGTGAGCATCCTTGTTTGATGTTCCACAAAGACAGGGTGTCTGCGTACTAATACTAAGCTTTGCTAAAGGTTGTGTCTTGAGTTTACCTTAAATCAAAATCCATCCATCTGCCTGTTTTTTTTTTCCCCAGAGCATGCCATCCAGGGGAAGCATTGCTGCACACTTCAGAATGCGCAGAGAATTCTATGTTACTTTACTCATCATATGAAGATCTGTAGAAAGTCCTCATAGCGCTTTGTTTCCTTTGCTCTTGGGAAAGAGAGTGTGCCAATTTCAAAGCAGTGCATGTCCAGATGACTGGCCAGCTGTATCATTTTTTTGTTACAGGAAGTACAATCAGGAACTTCCTGGGGCTGTCAAGGCCCACTCTACCAGGGGAATGGCCGCTTCCAGTGCCTGCTGAAGTAGAGCTTTGTGCTTCTGCCACTTGGAGTATTGTCCATACTTTCACAAAGCACTACAGTCTGGACATCAACTCTAGAAGGTGGGCAAATTTCGATCTGGCTATGTTACAGGGTCTCCTCTCCTAGACACCGGTCTTCCAACCTCCCATACTGGTCTCCTCTGCAACACTGCTTGGGACTGTTTCCTAAGGTGTGAACTGCTGCAAGAGATAACCTCAAAGACGATAGAACAGTTATGTAAGAACTTACCATAACAGTAGATCTTCAAGAGAATCTCTTGCAGGAGGTCATGCCGTCTCTCCCTCCTTCCTCCTTTCCTTGGAGTTTCCCTTTTCCTGTTTCGCGTCTCTAGGATGGTTACCCTTCATCTCCTCATAGTCCTTCTGGCAGGGCCTTTCCTCAATTCTCTGAGGTGCATCCTCGCTGGATGGTCTCCGTCAGAGAACTGAGGAGGGCGTGAGGCCGCCCATGGCTACATAAGGGGATATCGCCATGGGTGGCCCCAGTTAGACTGCTTGCGAAAAAGCTTCTGTCTGGTCCTGGTGCCTGATGGCTAAGATTTCAAAGGTGTGACCTGCTGCAAGAAATTCTCTTGAAGATCTACTGTTATGGTAAGTTCTTAAGTAACTGTTCTTTAAAGCATCAGCAGCTCTTGTTTGTTCCAATGACTAGTGTGAAATCGGGTCTCAGAAATTATTATGCTGAGCAGTTAATTATTAATTTGGAGTTTATTTTCATTTATTTATTGAAATGTTTCATCAGGAGGGCACACTGAACAACAAGTTGCTCATCTCACGGGGTGACCTGGGAAGAGGGGTTACATAGGGTTGTGAAGGATGATCATTTACAATAGTATAAATAATACAACATTGTAGGATCGTGCAACAGTTAGAACACAATTTATTGTACAATAAACAGTAGTGGAACATTGGGTAAATTATAATACATGTCCAAAATCATACAAAAGAACATATAAATGTACAAAACAGTAATAATGCGATAGAACCATTTATAGTGCATGAGTGTACCAGGAGCAGGCTCGAGGTAGTATGCAAGTGCTGTTGGAGTAAAAAGGATGGGGTTAGGCTGTGTACACTGGTGACCCAGAAGGGCAGGTGGAAAAGAGAGGGGGAGAGGCAAGAACTGAATATGAGGAGAAGAGGTAGCCATTTCCTGATTTCCCCCTTCAGGATGTTGAGAACCCTGCCAGAGGGGTCATGGTAGGAAGGCAGAAACTGGGGATAGGTATTAAGGTGGGTTAAAGCAGGAACAGCTGAGGGAAAGGTAATTGTGTAGGGCAGAGGTAAGAGAGTAGTAGGAAGAGGAGTGTCGTATTTCTGGGGGGGGGGGGGATTCCAGATTTTAGGGAAACGATGGGTGAAACCAGTCTGACCGATGAGGGTGGAGCGGCGAGGGACTGTCAAGGTGTGGACATCATTTGATCTGAGAGAGTGGGTGGAGGGAGGTGGAGTGGAGAGAGAGGATGAGAGATAGGAGTGGAGCCCCCCCGAACTAGAATTTGGAGGTTAGTTTGGTACAGTGAGAGATGTGTCTGTGAGATAGTGGAAGGAAGGTTAGAGAACGATAGAGTTCACAGTGGTGGGAGCAGGAAGAGGAGTCAATAGCAAAGCGGCAGAAGGAGTTAAAGAGACTGTCCAATTTGGTCAGGGAAGATTTGGGAGCAGCACCATAGACTACATCACAGTAGTCAAAAATTGGGAGTATCATCTTCTGGACAATTTTGCGCCTCGTAGTCAGCGGGATGCAGCTACGATTCCTGCACAGAGCACCGAGCTTGGGGTGCAGTTTCTTCTGGATACCATCGATATGCACAGAAGAGTTGAGGTGCTGGTCCAGCCAAACCCCCAGCTATCTAAATGAGGAGGTGCCCTCCAAGATGGTCCCATCAAGGGTGTGGAAGGTGGGTAGGGCTGGGAGCCTAGAGAGTCTCTGCCTGGTGCCAGAGGTCATCGAGACTGTCTTCTTGGTGTTTAGAAAAAGCTGGTGAGAAGCAAACCAGAGCTGAACTTGGTTGAAGTCATGCTGTAAGCTGGTTTGCACAGCAGCAGGATTTTTGCCAGACCTGTACAAAACAGTATTGTTAGCGTACATGTGGATAGAAGAGGATGAGCAGGCTGTGGGAAGATCATTAAGGAAAATGGAGAAGAGTAAGGGACCAAACACTGAGCCTAGAGGGACACCAGTGTTGATGGGAAGTGGGGGGAGATGAAATCAAGGATTCTCACCAATTGGGTCCTGCCAATGAGGTATGATTTCAACCAATTGGTGGCTAATGGAGCAAGGCCAGCTGAGGAAAGTGAATCAAGAAGCAGGGGATGGGGAAACGGTGTTGAAAGCTTTGGCTAGGTCAATAAAGATGGCTGAAGTGATCAGGCCATCGTCCATTCCTGATGGAGTAAGCCTGAGGAGGGAGAGGGAGGTGGTTGTTGAGTGGTTCTTCCGAAAACCAGATTGGAAGTGGGTGAGAAAGGAGGAATCAGAGACAAAGGGTGATAGTTGAGAGAGAACTAAATGTTCTTGAAGTTTGGCAAGGGTAGGAAGGAGGGAAATGGGGTGATAGTTGTCAGGAGTGGATGTGTCACCACCCTTGAGGAGAGGAAGGACTACAGCGTGTTCCAGGATGAGGGTAGTTGAGCAAAAATAAAGGACAGGTTAAGGATTAGGGAGATAGGATAAGCAATTGCAGGAGCAGAAAGGTAGGGAAATTTAGGATCAAACTTATCTGTTGAGCCTTTGGAGGAGTTGAGGGATAGGAGAGCATTAAGAGCTTCGTCAGAGGAGATAGTAGAAAAGGAAAAGGGGGGAGATGGGCACTAGCTGAGGCGAAAGGCTGAAGTTCATAGGTGGCAATGGGGAGAGGAATTACTAGCTAGACTTGGAAGCATCGCAGGTAGTAGGCATTAAATCTATTGGCCACGGAGCCAGGGTCAGAAACTAGGGAGTTATTTATTTTGAGAACTGGGGGGAGGTGGGGGGGGAGAATAGGGCATGAACTACCCTCTAGAATTTAGGTGGAGAGTTAATGTTAGTCAGGAATGAGGAGTTGAAATAATCGGACTTAGCCTGTCTAGTAGCTTTAGTACATAAATTGAGTTTTCCTGTGTCCAGTGAGCACTGCCTACAACTGACTGGATATGGTACTCTTCATCACCGCCCAGAAATTTTATAGGCACAAAATGGGTTAAAAAATTCACAAGCAGCATTCCCCTTTGACAGTAAATGAGCTGTCTGAGTGGGGGGATGTGAAGCCACATGCTAATCATTTACATGTTGCACCTCACAGTGTGACTTCCATGTCCTGTCTAAAATGTCACACCATCTGTAGGAGTCAGAAATGAACACTGAGGATCAGGGGAACAGAGGAGCAACAGAAGCAGCAGGCAGTACTTGATGGTGCCCAAAGACAACAGAGGCAAAATAGGGGGTGCACATACACCACTTGACACCACTGACGCTATGCCCCTGAACAGATTATGATGTCACAAACACAATCAGCTGAGCTAAAGATTATTTACCGTGGTTTTCTGAAATAGTTATACGTATAAATATATTTTGGAAATGGCTGTCTTTGCACTGTCACTGAAAAGATGAGAAACATTGTAGTTCCTCAGTTAGGCAGAGAAGCCAAAACGATATGCAGCCTTGACAGTTTGTACTCACAAATGTAAAAAAATTCTAATCTCCAAGCCGCCAACCAAGCCAGTGTACAAAAGGTGAGTGCAAACAAAGCTAAAGATCCTGCTTTCATGCAGAACTGTGAAATTATCAGCCTTTTAAATCTTTGGCCAAATAACAAAATATGCACATTGTATTCCTTTACAGACTTACTACGGCTCTGATATAGACATTTTTTCCTTTGGAACACCAATTAACACAGCAGCACTTTTCATAATTCTCTTCCACCTCCTGATAGAAAGTAAGAGCTTGGTAAGTACTGTGACATACGTACTGCATATATAGCTGTGTAGTATGATCCATTAATAATGTGAACTGGGATTCTGTCACTGAGCATAGGAGCCACAATACCACCGTTTCTTTTCTTTTTTTGGGGGGTGGGGGGTGAAATGTCTTTTTTAATTGACTGGATCTAATAGCTAACTATCTATACCTGGACATCATCCTCTGAGTTCGCAGAGAGATGGGGGAAAAGAATTTAAGATGATTCCTTCCAGCACCCAACCATATGTTCTTGAGTCTTCAACTCCTTGCTCAATAGAGCTGTTCCTCCCTCACAGTTGCTGTTGTGTTTGAAGGACTTTTGCTTCCGGGCTGCAGGCTATTTAGAAGGGACAGGGAAGATAGGAACCTGGGGGGGGGAGTCGCTGTATACATCAAGGATGACATAAGGGTAACAGGGGCAGGAGGAAAACAGGGAGACAGAGCTCCTGTGCATAACGCTGGACAAAAGGACGGGGGAATCCTTGTGACTGGGGGTGGTATACAGACCACATGCTCAGGGGAAGGAAGGGGATAAACAGCTGATACAGGCAGTCACGCGTATGGCCCTCAAAGGAGGATTACTACTAGTGGGGAACTTAAATCTCCCAGACATGGACTGGGGCATGCCGGATGCAGTATCGACTAGAAGCAAGGAAATACTAGAGGTGCTGCAGGGAGTATTCTTGTAGCAGCTGTTCAGGGAGCCAAAGGGGCAACAACTTGCTGGACATGGTCCTGACAAATGGGGAGGAGGTGGAGGTGGGAGACGTACTGTGCACCAGCGACCACAGGACAATAAGATTCATGGTAAGGACAGGGAGGGAGGCAAACCGAACCAGCACAACAGTTATGGACTTCAGGAGCATGGACTTCCACAGGATGAGAAGGATAGTGAGGGAAGAGATGGCTGGGAATGGAGAATATAAGGGATGTGGAGGAGTTATGGGAAACTGTTAAAGGTGCAGTGCTGAAAGCCACACAAATGTGCATAAAGAAGGTAAGGAAGAGCAGAAAGACGAGGAGACCACTTCGGTTTACAAGGGAGGTGGCAGGAGCAGTTTGGGACTGGAGGAGGGCTTTCAGAAAATATAAGAGGACACAACTAGAGGAGGACAGTGAGGCTTATAGGGAGGAGAGGAAACTAGCAGGGCAGAAGCTAAGTAGGCCAAAAGCAGACACTGAAGAGAGAATAGCTAAGCAAGCCAAAAGGGGACAAAACTTTTTCAGGTATGTGGGGGGAAGAGGAAGGCAAGGCAGGGGATTGCAAGGCTGAGGGGCAGGAGAGATACAGCCGGAAGGGGACTATGAAAAAGCAGAAGAGTTGTACTTTTACTCGGTATTTACAGAGGAAGGGGGGCAGGGGGCCTGAGCTTAGGGGAAGGGGGAGGGAGGACAGAAGGGTGGATCTGAGCCCTTTCAGTATAGAAAGAATTAGGGAGGAACTAGGCAGGTTGAAGGTGGATAAGGCAATGAGGCCAGACGGGCTGCACCTGAGGGTGATCCGGGAGCTGGGGGAGGAGTTGACCACCCCACAGACGATGCTATTCAACTTGTCTCTGGATTCAAGGAGGGTGCACGTGGTGCCGCTGCACAAAGGGGGTAGTAGGGAGGTGACTGAGAACTGTTGCCTGGTCAGCCTCACCTCTGTGGTGGGGAAAGTCATGGAGGCACTCGTAAAGGAGGTGGTGGAGTACCTGGAGGATAGTGGCTTACAGGATGACAGGCAGCATGGCTTCCCGAAAGGGAAGTCATGACAGACGAATTTGATTGAGTTCTTTGATTGGGTAACGCAGGTGGTTGACCGGGGTGGGGGGGCGCAATGGACATAGCCTATCTGGACTTCAGTAAGGCCTTCGACATCGTCCCCCACAGAAGGTTGTTAAGCAAGCTGGAAGGTGTAGGTGGAAAAATAACCAGGTGGGTGGAGAACTGGTTGACAGGCAGAAGCCAGAGACTGGTGATAAACGGGGTGTACTCCGGGATGGGGGGTGACGAGTGGGGTACCCCAGGGGTCAGTGATTGGACCCCTGTTTTTAAATATTTACATCAACAATATAGTGGAGGGGTTGAGGGGAAGGGTTGCCTGTTTGCTGATGATATGAAAATCTGCAGTAGGGTGGACACCACGGGGTGGGGGGTGGAGGACATGAGGCAGGACCTGAAGACTCTGGAGGGTTGGTCAGAGACTTGGCAATTGAAATTCAGTGCCAAAAAGTGTGCTGTGATGCACTTGGGGTGCAGGAACCCGAAAGCAAGATACACCCTTGGTGGGGAGGACTTCAAGGATACAGAGCAGGAGAGGGATCTGAGGATTATAGTATCATGTAACCTTAAGGTCTGAAACCAATTTAGCAGGGTGGTGGGGAAGGCCAGTGGGATGTTGGCATGCAGTGGCAGGGCAGGGGCATCACTAGCAGAAGTGGGGAGGTACTGATGCCCCTTTACAAAGCCATGGTAAGGCCGCACCTGGAGTTCAGAGTCCAATTCTGGAGGCCACATCTAGGAAAATACATAGATGGGATTGAGAGAGTTCAGAGAAGGGCAACTAGGATGGTGCAGGGTATGCAAGGGAAGACATACGAGCAGAGATGTGAGGAATTGGATCTGTACACTTTGGAGACTAGAAGGGAGAGAGGGGACATGATTGAAACTTTTAAATATGTCAAGGGGATTAGCAAAGCAAAGGAAGGGTGTTTACTTAAAAGGAAGGAAGGGGCTGTAACTAGAGGGCATAGCCTAAGACTTCAGGGAGGAAGCTACAGAGGTAATGTGAGGGAGCGATTCTTAATGGAGAGGGTGATGGAGGTGTGGAACAGGCTTCCAGAGGAGGTGGGGGCTGCAATGGTGGAGGATTTAAGAGAGCATGGGACAGTCATATGGGTCTGTATAGTATGGAGAGGGTTCCAAAGGGGAGGGACGAGTAGGGGTGAGGGACAGACTAGATGGGCTGGTGGGTCCTTTTCTGCCAGTAAGTTTCTATGATCTCCACCCCCCGCTGCTTCTTTTGAAATTTTAGGTTTACTTCTCTACTAACGAGGTCTGTACTCATTCTCCTCCCTCTGCTCAATGATCAAAGTAATAAAACAACACAAAGCCAGGTTTAAAAGGTGTGTGACCTGCAGATTCAAATGTTCATCATTGACAGGTATGACATGTTTGTCTACTGCCCAGGTGTGGACCATATTGTAATGCCACTCAAGTAACTTCATAATCAATTGGAAAACACTAAGGAAGATCAAGGATGTATGATATGCCACTTGGAACATAATTAATATCCTATGACCATATAGTAACAAACATACACTATGTAGTGAGATACATACTTTAAATGCTGAAATATATACATCATATAGTGAAACACAGAATCTGTGCAGTGAACCACATAGACTGTGTAGTAAAATGCATATACTGTATAGTGAAATGCAGATGTCCTGTAGTGAAACACATGCATTATATACTGAAATGCTTACATCATATGGTGAAATGCATACACTAACTACTGAAATACATATGCAGATTAAGGGTACTGAAAATCGACATACACTACGTACTGAAACAGACAATGTATTGAAACACACAAACTATCTATTGTGATTCTTACACTGTATATGGAGAAATCCACATGTACTATGTACTGAAATAAATACAAAATATAATGAAATACATACATTATTGAAATTTATAACATGGTCAGGGAAAATGGAATGCTCCCATTCGTTAGGAGCCGTCAGGTGACTATGGATTAATTCTCAGTTAATCCGCAGTTGCTCTTGCAGTATCGACAGCAGCCACAGCTGAACAGAGCTTTGGGAGACCGACTCCTAAATGTTGAAAATGTGTGTCTCTTTCAGTGTCTCTGTTCATT
Organism: Neoceratodus forsteri; assembly: GCA_016271365.2. Taxonomy (NCBI): domain Eukaryota; kingdom Metazoa; phylum Chordata; order Ceratodontiformes; family Ceratodontidae; genus Neoceratodus; species Neoceratodus forsteri. The sequence goes on from CM057452.1 coordinate 1,577,788,086, forward strand.
GTGACCCCTCCCCATCCACCCGCCCTGTGGAACTCTGGGCACCGAGCCCACAGTGACTGGGGAGAGGGTCGGGTGTGTGTGGTTGGCTTAGAACACAGCAGAAAGCCGTCAGAGCTGGGGTAGCGGACACATTCTCTTGCCATGTTATAATCAGACGGTGGTGCTCCTTTGAATGCGTCTGTGCAACACAGGCAAAATCAATTATATAGTTCAACAGTGAATGCTTGTCGTCATCGTAGCCTTGGAGAAAAAGGCATCTGGGTTTATTGTATTGCTAGGTTCAGCCTTTAAAATGTCCTTTTGCTCCCCGACTGGTTGTTGTCCTCCTTGCTGTGTCTTACCTCCTCGGCATCCACTGTCTTCGATGCCAAACTTAATTTCAACAGGCAGAGCGGAGTGCACTTTCTCCACCTACCATCGGTTTATTCACTGCTGTTAGTGGTGCATTTTTTGGCTCCCCGAGTGGTAACAGCACTATGCTGTGTCCAGTTTCCCTGGCTCCTTTGAGCTCTCTCTCTCTCCCCAGGTCGTGGTAGCCCTCCACCCTCCCTGTAGTGTTCTGATCCCCGAATGGTTGTTGCCCTCCTTGCTCACTCTTACCTTCCTGGCTCCACAGCAAATGTAATTTTGAGAGGCCATCAAGGTGGTGGCGGCTTCACAGTGTGCCGAATAGCAGTGCAACACAGCGAGTCTGTCGAGGATGGATCCAGGCCTGACTGTGGCATGTGCTCAAGAAATGCTGCTACACGGTGAGTAAAGTGCAGCAGAACTTGAGATGGCAATTCTCCCGGGCGCAAGTTTCACACTTATAACATGGCTAGGGGAAATCATTTTGTCTGCTTGGTGTTGGTAAATGCACCGCACAGTCCCCATTTTCCCTGGCCATGTTACAAGTGGATTAACCCACTCGTGAGCCATGGGTTACTGGGAAAATTAATCCACAGCTGGGTGGTTGTCGACACTCGGCCTGTGGCCTTGTGCAACAAACACCCCTCCAGCCGTGAATTAATTCCCCAGTAACCCATGGCTCCCTCGTGGGTTAATACTTACACATACACTATAAATTAAAAAATCCACATACACTGTGTACTGAAACAAATATACTATATAGCAAAACACATGCACTGTATACCAAAACAAACTACAGTATGTAGTGAAACAAATACACTATACGCTGTGTACTGAAACAAATATACTATATAGCAAAACATGTACACTGTATACCAAAACAAACTACAGTATGTAGTGAAACAAATACACTGTACGCTGTGTACTGAAACAAATATACTGTATAGCAAAACACATGACCTACATACCAAAACAAACTACACTATGTAGTGAAACAAATACACTGTACACTGTGTACTGAAACAAATATACTATATAGCAAAACACATGCACTATATACCAAAACAAACTACAGTATGTAGTGAAACAAATGCACTATACACTGTGTACTGAAATAAGCTCCGCCCCTCAAGGAAATGCTGGCCTTGGGAGCGGATGTCTGAAACTGCAGAGCAGAAGGTAGATAAAACAGAACTGTTTTCTGCTTCTGCTTCTTTATGGGGTTTGTCCATGTTGTTCTGCTTGCACACATTTAATCAAATTTCTTAACATTGTGATGTGACAAAAAAACTTTAGAAATGATTTATATATACAGTAGTTTGTTCTTTTGACTGAGTGCTGCCTTCATTTACTGTTAAAAACACATTTGTTTGGAAAGCTAATACATAGGATATTCATAACTTTTCACTGTCATAAAAATAGGGGTCTGTATGCATTTTTCTGTTGCAAGTGGAAGTTTTGATCAGATTTATGTATCATCAGTTACTGCGGTAGTCCAGCAACGTTATCTAAGCTGAATGCTTAGGAAACATTGTAGGAATTATGCTAGTGTAAACAAATAACTTTCCTAGTTCGTAGTCTATGGAGTTGGTTTGGTTTAGCTTTTTTTTTTTTCATTTTAAAGTTTTGTTTAAAAAGGTTCTTGGTTAAGACAAAAATGTGTATTTTTGCAGCATGCACATAAGGCCCAGTTCTCATCAGGAGCTCAGCTGGCATATGCAGGATTTGCACATTTCTTTTCTGAGTAACTGCACCATGATGCATTACTCGCAGTATTCACCGTCCCCTGCCACCCTGTAGCATATGTGTCTAGCACTGCAAGGTTGACAGAGCTTTGCCAGGCACTGGGTCTCCACTAAGTAAGCTTGCCCTGGTCTAGCCACATAGTGCATCCCCTGGTTATAGGCTATGACTGTGTCATGTTATAAATATCCTACATTTCAACTTCCCAGACTGGTTTTAATTTCTTGTTCCATAGAGATATTTATCTCCTTAGTCGCTGGTAGCCATCTTGCCCACTGACTTGTCCAGTCCCATGATTCACCTGCCACAGGACTTACCTGCTCCAGGACTCCCCACAGATCCCCCATTCCGAGACACATAACCAGGCCAGGAGCAGAGCCTGGTCAATGGTACAGAGTCTGCAGGATTTGTGGATCATCCCACTTCATTTTCATCCTCGGCAGCTAAGCGTGCAATGACATCAGTGCAAATGTAGGCATATACTCACTTTATGCCTGCCAGAGCCCCCCTTCACACACTCTGCTGCCCTGCTAACCACCCTCCAGTAGGTGGCAGTTGAGCAGAGCATTGGACCCCAAAAAAAACAAAAAAAAACTGGCAGAGGAGGCATCCCTAGGATGCTTGATCCTCAACCCCACGGACCCTTGTGTGAACCCGGTCCATTCCTCCAACCAGATCACCAGCGTGGCAGGTACTAGGGCTACTGCCAAACCATTAGGTCAGCCCGCCCTACTGTAGTGTTTTTATTTCCAATTATGTTCATTTTGCATCTGTTACAAACAATACAATATACAGCAAGTAGATACAGCAATAAAATGTTTGTCAGCATTCTTACAGTAGATGCATCAATAAAATGTTTCAATCAGCATTATTGTAGTAGATACAGTAATAAAATGTTTCAGTCAGCATTTCTGTGAACAGGCATGCACTGTATCTTTGCTCTTGTTACTTCACAGGGTGTGAATATTACATTAACATTTTGTAAAGTTGCCCTAAAGAGCTCTAGTACCTCTAGGAGCCGTGTTTTACACAGAACCAATGTACAATACACTACATTGTGCACCAGTCAAAGCAGGTTAAGAGACCCTATGACCTCAGATATAATTTGTATTAGATACAGATGCATTTCAGAGAGACCTGTAGGCACAGTTGATACAGGCAGGCATGCCCGAAAATCATGCACCCTGCATTTCTCTACTTACTTTGAAAAAATGTTGAACATTTTAACTTTCAATGAAACACTTAATAGAACTAAGAAAACTGTATAAGGATAAGCATATTCAGCAAAACAAACTGTAACATGTACATCTTCTTGGTGATATCTCCTTCAGCAGGTCACACTTTGGAGCTATAGCTGTCAGGCACCAGGACCTCACGGAAACATTTTTGCTAGCAGTCTTCCTGGGGCTGCCCACAGACACACCATTACGCTATCGTCCTTCCCTATATAGCCACGTGGGCATCCCCTCACCCTCCTCAGTTCTTTTCCCACTATCGACCATTGCACTTCGGACCCCATGGAGACACAGTAGTTTCAGTCAACCACCACATTTTCAGAAGTTTACTCTCTTTTCTTTCTCTCCCTAGTCTTGCTTTTACTTTACTCCCTAAAGTTTTATATATATATTTTTTTTTTTGTTTTTGTTTATCTTTTGACTCTAAAAACTAATTTCAACACTGCAGAAGTGACAAAAAGCTTTTCAACAAGGACGACCTTGAGGCCTGTGTCCATTGTCTCAGCACAGATCACAACTATGGATGCCACAATATGACATTTTTAGTGTCACGATACCTGGGTAAAAATCTTCACGATATATTGATTGTCACAATAATCAGCAGAACTGAAGAATTTTTTTTCCCATATAGTAATTTGGACCTGGTCGTCACCAGTTCCAGCTTTCGGGTGCCCTGGTGCCCCCAACCTCAGCCACCACTCCCTCCGCTGTCTCACCAGTGAGGATCAACCTAGGGAGAGATCCGAGGGCTCCTGTTCACCATTAAGTCGACTGGTGCACATAACTTTTCCCTCATTTCTTTTTCCTGTCCCTCAGGCTGGCACATGTGCGATGGTATGGGTGTGTGACTTAAAGATGTTGCACGTACTCAGCCCCTGCACCCAGACAGTCAGAAGGCTGTTACTGCTGCATCATCCAGCCCCCACTACATGGCGGCTTGCCTACCCCAAAGAAGGAGAGCTGTCGATGGTTGCTCAGTCCTCCTTCATGCAGTCAGCCCTTGAGTGACCCAGGTCTATTTCTGAACCTGGTTTACCGGTGTGGCAACAGGTGAGTTGCCCAGGCCCTCAAAACTCCGCGTCATAGGGCCAGCATTACATTTATAATTTTAAGGAAAAATAGTAAATATCTGATAGGAGGATGGTGGGTTATCAGGAATCTTGGTTGCTTTGGGAAAGGGCCATATTGCTGGGTGGTTTATCACTGTATATTGTGGTATATTATGCTACACAATAATCACGATATTGTTTTTTTTTTTACAACGATAAATTATCGTCAGTGGTAATTATCATGATATATCATCATATCATGTTATCGTGACATCCCTAAGCACAACGTCAAGACCTGCCAGATCTGCCGAAGCTTCGACCAAACTACCCAGAGGTGTCATCAGAAAGCTCTTGAATCCTTCTTGATGGAGCAGAAAGTTGCTCAAGTGGAGAGAGAGCTTCAGGCCAGAGGCTCCTCCGTCTCCCCTGCCCTGTCCTCAGGCTCCCATTTCGCTAAGGCCTGGGCCAAATCGGTGGGGAAGCATAAGCACTGGGAGAAAGACAGGCATTCCCAGGAGCGTTCCCGGTCGCCCTGCTCCACATCGACTGCTACAGGGTCATCGACTAGTTCGGCGGTGACCCCAGCTGCTGCCCACACCTTCTTCTCTTTAGGGTCAACCATGGCAGCTTTTGCTGCTGGTCCTTCGCCCCGCATTGATTCGTCATCGGTGGGTTTCCTTTCTCCCCCGCCAAGGATCCCTGCTGCCTCACTCACCCTTTCTTCTGCGGGAGGGACTTTGGCTATTCGGCCTGTCGGTTCCAGCTTGGCCAATGCTGGCCCATTGCCTCTGGTGCTTTTCCCACCCCAGCTGATGCTTCAGCCCCTGCTGTCACCCATTTTTTCACTTGGGCTGCTGCCAGATAGTATAACAGTATAGCATAGTGGTTAAGGGCACTGTGCTGCAAACCTAAAGATCTGGGTTTGAATCCCATCGGGCCCCACTTGCATACTGTGTGACTCCGAGCAAGTCATTTAACTTCCTTGTGCTCCCCGGTCGCACCTGAAAACAAGTTCTGACTTAGTGTGCCTTTTCTGGTTAAACAGTTTCCCCTTTCCCTTTCCAGGGAGCTCAGCTGGGTCTGCTTCGGCCGGCAATGGCCTCTCAACATCAGGCATTAGGCCCCTTATGTCGACACCTCTACCTGTTCTCCTGGAGCTGGGGGCACAGTATCCCCTGCCAACGACTCAGCCCATCCTCCCATTGTTGGGGCCTGAGCCCCCAGCACCTGTTCTCCAGCCTACTTGGCCAATGCCGGGACCCCGATACCCCCTGTCGCTACTGCAAGGCCCTTCTCAGTAGATGTTGGCCATCGACATTTAGGCCATGCTGTCTTCTTTCTGGGAGTTCATGCATCTGGTCGCCCTCACTGCCCCTGTCACTGATGGGCCCTACTGTTTCAGCCTCGGTGCTGCTGACTTCTATATCATCACGGCCAGTTCCTTCCAGCACATCAGCATCCTCCCTGCACGTCTCGGAACCAGGTGAAGAGGAGGTGTACCACCTAGATCTTCTTCCTCCCGATGAGGAGGATGTTGAGGATCATGAAGAGGAGACGGGAGCCCCCCAGCTTGATTTCCACTGTCTCCTTAGAGGGTGAGGACTCCACCCACTACACCCCAAGGTCCCCTCCAGATGACCCCTCTTTTTTTCCCATCATGAAGCAAATGCAGACTTCTGTGGGTTTGATGCTGTGGAGCAGGATATCACTTGGAGGAACCTAACCGAGTACCTGGAATTGCCGGACTCTCCTCCTGTGCCACCATGGCCGTTTGGTGCTGTCCCATTCTGATCCTGGCTATGCCCAGAAAGGCGGACAAACTCTTATCAGGCCCCCTTTGGAAAGCCTTACTTTACAGAACCACCGCAGGCCAATTCGATGGTTATAATTGCAGCCCATAATTGGTATGAGAGACCTCAGCACCTCAGCTCTCTTCCCCAGGCAAGGAGTCCAGGACGTTGGACCTCATGGGCAAGAGGGTTTTTGCCTCTTCCACTTTGGCCAGTAGGATTACTATTTGGCCCATGTGGTCAAGTTTCAAAATACTCTCTGGAAGAAGTCCAAAGCAGCGGCTCAGGTCCTCCCAGAGACAGCAACTTCTTAAGGTGCTACAGTCCAGGGCAGATGTGGGCAAGAATCACTTGAGAGCTGCCTATGATTTTATGGAAGCTTCTGCCAGAGCTCAGTGGGAATCTGCCTAAGGAGGCGCTTTTGGCTTAAGGTATCTGGTTTTGTTACTGATATCCAGCAGTCCATCTGAATGCCCCCTTTAGAGGTAATGAGCCCTTTAGGGATGATGTCCAGGATATTCTAAATGACCTCCAGGTCTCTGGAGGGACTCTCCAGTCCATACACTCTCTATACCACACTCATCCAAAAAGTGGACATCGGGTGCCCTTTCGGCGGGCTACACACAGACCCAAGTCTGGGGCCAGACAAGCCAGTAAGCACAAAGCAGCAGCTGCCCTGCCTGCACCTCCCTTCACCACAGGAATGGACACAAGAGGTGGAGTAGCGGCCCCGGCCACACCCTTGCCCAGCCCCTCCTCCCAGTTACACAGGATCAGGTGGTAGGGGGTTGCTTTTCTCTTCACCTGAACAGGTGGAAGAAGATTACTAAAGACACCTGGATCCTGCAACTGATACAAGGACATGCTCTAGAATTTCTGTAGATGCCTCCAGACCTTCCCCCAAATCCATCAACTTATCCTCTTAAGTCACAGTCCAGGGCTGCAGGAAGAGGTTCTTACTCTGCTGCAGAAAAGAGCCATAGAACCAGTTCCCAAGGACCATGGGGTTCTATTCCCACTTCTTCCTTATCCCCAGATCCACAGGGGACTTGCATCCAGTACTGGACCTAAGGAACCTCAACTTTTACATCCAGTACAAAAAGTTCCAGATGGTAACCTTGCAAGGCCTGCTGCCTCTGCTACAGAAAAGAGACTGGATATGCAGAACAATTACCTGCACAACAAGGTTTGCATCCCCCACTGGAAGTACCTCAAGATCTTACTTTGAGAGGGCTCCTGTAGTAGGTCATAACATGTAGGCGTGCGCCCTCTGGCATCAGGACCGCACAGCAAACTTTTGCAAGCAATGTCTGGCGGGGGACCGCCCACCCGATGTCACATGACTGATATTAGCATGACCCTATAAATGTGCAGTCCCCGCGCCTGCCTTCCAGTTCTTTCCCACTGTCGACCTGCGCAAGGACCTCACGGTAAATGTTGCTCCAGTTGATCGCCATTTTGATAAGTTTTTCTACTATTCTACCATTAATAGTTCGCTCTTCTTTAATTTTTACGTCTTCTCCATCTGATCCTCCGAAGACCAAGAAGAAGTACGAGAACTGCGGCTCGCAGATCCCTCATAAGGACAGCCATAAGCTCTGCCTCTTCTGCCTAGGCCCAGCTCACAACATCAAGGCCTGCCCAGATTGCAAGCCCTACAGCTAGGCCACACGCAGGCAGCAGGCCCAAGAAGCCCATCTTTTGAAATCCTGGATGGCCACTTTAGAGCAAGAAATGCAAAGCTGAGGGACTCCACTCCTTCTCCTTCTTCGGAGGCTAAGAAGAAAAAGAGGAGCACTGGGAGTGTCCTGAGGACCGAGAGCGGCCCTCTACCAGCAGGGTCACGGGGCTTAAGCCTGCGGACAAGACTGCACCTCAGCCGCCTCCTCTGGTGACTGTCTAGGCCTCGTCGTCCAGTTCCTTCGGTTCCTCTGCCTCTCTTAAGCCCATTAAGATGGGCTCCGAGACTGAATCCTGGACCAGTAAGTTACCCCGCTGGGACTTCTGGCGGACGCTCGGTCAATACCGGTAAGTTGGACTCCGTTCCTTCTGAGCACACCAGGTCATCGAAAAGTTGGGTTCCCGCCCGGAGGGAGCCTGCCCATCAGCCGATACCCACCCACCCAGCTCATCCTCCATCGACTCTGGTGTCCACCCGATCAAGGTTCAGCCGTCAGGGGCTGACGCCGATGCACCCAGTGTCTGGCTGAGCACGCTGACCTCCCAAGGCCAGCCCTCCCTTCAAGTTTTCCCTAACAGGGCACCTTCCCCTCTACCTTTGCTGGTGGAACCTCCTGTGCCTGACCCTCTACCCGGGACAGAGGGGGAAGTGGGTCCCTTGGAATTGGTCCTTTCCTCACCCACTCCAGGCTGGTAACCCTCTAGACTCCCACAGATAATCCTCCTGGGGCTCTCACGTCGGAGTCAGTTCTTCCACTGTCTCCTAGGGACCTTCCTGCTCCGTCGGGCCCTCCCTCAGCCCCAATGCTAAGGATCCCTACATTGGGCTCCGAGCCTCTGACTTCTTGTCCCTTGGCCCAACTCCCATTGGAGCCTCCATCGGGCCCCCTAAGTCGGACACCATCCTTTCTGAAACCTGAGAATCAGATACCAGGCTTTCCTGCGCTGTCTCCAACACCGGCTATCCTGACGCCGGATATCTTACCAGGTCCCTCTGACCAGCCTCCTTCGAGGCCCTCAGGGACCCCCTTGGACCATCCGGGTATTCACCATGGTCCGCCCTTGAGCTAGTCTCATTACCCAGGCCTGCCAATGCCAGGCTACCCGACGTCGGTTCTTTTTTCCCATGGCTATCAGGCGCTGGGCTATGGGGCCCCTTTTCAAGCTCCGGGTTACCCCCCCCATTATCCAGGGGTGAGTTACCAATACTTTCAGCCCCCACCTCAACCTCCACCTCAGCCAGACTTCCAGGCCATGTTCCAGACCTGGTGGCAGGAGGCCAGATCCGAGTTGGTGGCAGATTTGGATAAGAGACTGCCGGCCCCAGTGGCGACCTCCACCCCACGCTTTTTGTTATCCGTGGGTTCACACAGGTCAGGCGGTTCTACCACGGCACACATTTCTGGGTGTGATACTCCAGAGGTCCCACTGACTGAGATGAAAGCCTCTGAGAAGGAAGAATCCTTGGACTCTGAGGCTGATTCCTCAAACTCATCCTGTGGAAAAATTTTCGCAAGCCACGCTGTCTAAGGGTAAGGAGTCTCCCAAGTCTCCTCCTGAAGACTCTTCCTTCACCAAACTCTTCCGCATCATCCAGCAAGCCAATGGTTGAAATGCAGAGAAGCAGGACCCGAAAGCAAGCGTCTGGCAGAACACTTGGACTTAAGTGAGGCATCACCCATACCAATCCCCGTGGGACGGAACCACACACAAGGTTCTCACCTCCACTATCTGGCAGATGCCTCACTCCATCCTGGCTGTCCCCAAGGAGGAGGAGGAGGAGGACTGGGCCTACCATTCACCTGAGAGCGCTCCTTATTTATGCTCCCACCAAAAGGCAGACTCCATCATGATTGCTGCTGTTCACGACCGGACTGCCAAACCTAAACATATGAGCACCTCCCCTCCTGACAAGGAGTCAAGGCAGTTAGATCAGTTCAGCCATAAGATCTACTCCTCATCTGCATGTGCCTTACGTTCCTTAAACTATGTGGCACATATGAGTTCATGCCAAAAAACTACCATGGCTCAGCTCGAGGCCAGGCTAGAAACGGTGGAGGACTCTGACCTAAAGTCTGAGCTCACCAAGGCCCTGAGGCTGTCAAAAATATCTTCTTAGGCATGCACTGAGAGCTACCTATGACCCTGTAGATGCCATGGCTCTCTCTTCAGCTACAGCAGTCTGCCTCAGGCGCCACGCTTGGCTCCGTAGTTCCGGACTCTCTCAGGATGTTCAGGCAGCCATACAGGACTCCCCCTTCCAAGGATCCATCCTCTTCGGAGGCAGTACCAAAGACATCATCGTGGGCCTCCAGGATAGTGAACAGTCCCTGAGATGAGTTAAGTCCATGTACAAGGCAGGTTTTAAGCCTAAGCAGCCCTTTCGACGCCAGCAAACGCGCCAAGGCAAGCAGCTGTTTAGCAGGCATCAAAATAAGAGATCATCAGCGGAACCTGCCGTTACCTCTTCCCCTGCCTCCAAGACCCAACAAGCTGCAGGCAGTGCCTTCCCCACCCGTTCTTCCACCTCCTAACTCCTTCATACTCCCTCCTCCACCTCCAACAATGTGGAGCCGGTGGGGTGAGATTTGCCCTCCACTTAACAGAGTGGCAGGGCATCACGTCGGATTCCTGGGTCATTAAGCTCATAGTAGGAGGGCACACCATTGAGGTTCTGGAAGAACCTACAGACTCTCCTCCGAGATTATCTCATTTACCTCTCAGACCTCATAACTCTGGTAAGGGAAGAGATCCAGGCTCTATTCCAAAAATCTGCAATAGAGCCAGTTCCCTTGGTGCAGAGGGGAAAAGGGTATTACTCCCATTTCTTCCTCATCCCCAAAAAGATGGGCGACCTCGGGCCCATCTTAGAACTCAGCCACCTGAACCTTTATGTAGAATGCAAAAGGTTCCTCACACTGCTTCTGAGACTCCTGCTCCTGCACCTGACAGACCATTGGCTCTGTGCACTAGATATGCAAGACGAGTACCTGCACATACCGGTTTTCCCAGGCCACCGCCACTTCCTGTGGTTTTCCTTCTGGAGAGCACTAGCAGTTCAAAGCCATCCCCTTTGGCCTTTCTTTAGCACCTAGAATCTTCACCAACTACCTAGTGGTGGTGGCAGGAGCACTTTGTCGCGAGGCAATTTATGTGTTCCCGTACCTGGACGATTGGCTCATAGCAGCTTCGTCCAGGAGCAGCCTGGAGGATTCTCTGTCCTCCACCCTGGACTTTTTTGCATGACTGGATATTACTATCAATTACTCAGTCATCTCTGGTCCCATCTCAGCGCCTCCAATTCATTGGAGAGGTACTGGACACGGTCCAGGGCAAGGCCGTCCTCCCAGCAGAGTGGATATGTTGCAGAAGCGGGCAAAACTGGTAGCCTCCTCCAGCCATGCCCCAGCCAGGGTGTTTTTATGCCTCCTCGGCTTGATGGCCGCTGCCATTCCGACCGTACCTCTGGCCAGGCTGCACATGAGTCACCCAGTGGACCTTACGAGTCCAATGGGATCAGGGTTCAGACAACCTGGATCATCCTATTCTGGTGTCCAGAGCGCTCAAGAAGGACTTCTTTTGGTGGCAGGACACTCTGAATATGTCTCAGGGGACACTGTTCAGGCCATCCCTGCCCTCTTGGACCCTCACCACAGACACATCAGGTCTGGGTTGGGGAGCTCACCTGGGAGACCACCAAACCAAGGGAAAATGGTCCCAGTTGGAATCCTCGCTCCACATAAACATTCTGGAGATGAGAGCAGTCCTGTACACCCTTCAGGCTTTCCAGCACCTTCTGACAGCGGGAACACTGTTGATACAGACTGACAATATGTCTGTGGTCTGGTACATCAACAAGCAAGGAGGCACCTGATCATATCGCCTGTGCAGGGAAGCGATGCGGGTCTGGTACTGAGCAGTCCAGCATAGCCCACATCTCACGGCCGTGCACATTCCAGGAGTGCACAACATCCTGGTGGACAGTCTCAGCCATTCCTTAGCTCTAGCTCACGAATGGGAACTACATCAGGAAGTGGTAGAAAATCTGTCTGCGCTGGGTGCATCCAGAGGTAGATCTATTTGCCTCCCCATCCAACACAAAACTTCCCAAGCGCTGCTGACTTGTTCAAAGGCCTGGTGTTATCTGGCTAGATGCAATATCTCTCTGTTGGACAGGGAGATACTTGTACACCTTCCCTCCCTTTCCCATTCTGCAGAAGGTTCTGCTGAACCTTCAAGTAGAGGGGGCACAACTGTTGGTGATCGCCCCCCTCTGGCCCAGGCAAATTTGTTTCTAGGGACATGGATATGTTGTTCATCCACACTCTCTGGCAGGTATCCTTGCTGCTTTAATTCTTGCCGGAAGGTCTTCAAGCTGGCTCCTCCCACCCACCCGGGTGGTAAAACTCTCGGCTCCACCCAATGACGCCAGATCTTCCTTACCGCTTGGATGCTCAGGTTCCCTCCTTAGCACTCTGCGTTTTAGATTGGATCCTAATTCGGTTCATCAGAAATTGGTTTTGAAGTTTTCTAAACTTCGGTCTTCATCTTCCCTCGTGGCTGCGATGGACAAATCTGTTCCTGGCTTTCGGAGGTGCCCTTGCGGGCAGAAAATGTCCAGGACAGATCCGCACTCCACGTGCGTCTACTGCTTAGGCCTAGATCACGACCCGCAGGCTTGTGAGTTGTGCCGTTCTTTCTCGGCCAATGTTCTGATTGACCGTGCTGCCCGTTTGAAGCTTGGGCGCCCCAAGAAACGTTTTCCGCTGGTAAAATCCAAAGAGGCTCGTTGGGTGGTGTCCGCGGCGGCTGGCTCGGCTGAGCAGCTCGAGCAGATGATCTCCCTCGAGGAGGAGGCAGCATCTTCTTCCTCCTTGGCTGCGGCATTTATCCCGCTCTCTCTGAGTTCCTTGTATACAGCTTTGTTCAAGGAGCTTTGCCAGTCCCTTTCCACGAGAGGAGAGGGGCCTTCGGGACATTCTTCTCGGCCCAAGAAAGAGGTCGAAAGGTAAGTCCACCGTCGGCGTTAGGTAGGGCGAGAGAGTCCCCCTCCCGGGCAGCCAACTGTCAACTTGAGTCGAGGTTGCGGCTGGGGCGCTGGCTTCACGGAGCCCCGTCAGGCCAGTCTGCCAAGACTCCGTCGATGAAATCGAGATTTTTCTCGATCCGTTGAGCCGGGCTGTCGACCTGGAGAAGCTGACAGCCCTACTTCACGGTTCCCCGGTGGATACCGAGATCTGCCTACTCCTTGGGACGCAGTCCCTGGTTAAAGTTCGAGCGAGGAAGGCGGTATCCCCGTCCTTCCCAGACCCACTCTCGGTCCCCCCGGGGGTCTCGGTCTTGGACCTCTTCTTGGTTCAGCCGTTCCCGCCGACATCAGCGGTCTCGGTCTCGTTACCGAAGCAAGCGGCGACGCCATTCTTCCTCGGCCTCCTCCTCAGGTGAGGAGAGGCTTCGACGCAAGTTGTGCCGGCGCTACAAGGATCTTATGTGGCAGTTGCTGTTATCCGGTCCTAAGCCGACCCGGCCATCAAGTGGCTGTCACCTGAGCAGTGAAGCAACCACTTGTTCCAGTCGAGTTGCCGCCCCAGGGCCGGTTGCTAAGCGAAACCAGCTGCTCCACTGATTATGGTGGAACCTCCGCCTCCTCAACCAAAGACGGGGGCACCGACCAAGAATTCTCGGTCGGGTCATGGCCTGCCCCACAGGTTGTTGGTCACCCTCACTCCCGACCGTCCTCGGCAGGTGGCGGGTGGCTCAGGGCCAAGGCAGCTCTTCGCAGACTCTTCAGAATCCGACGACCATTCCTCCCTGTTCTCCAGGCAGTGCGATCTGGAGTCCTCTGGGGACCAGTCAGTGGATGATAGCCCATCGTCCTTCTTGGGTCTGCTCCGACTCATCTCGGAGTCCACCAGGATGCAGATCGAGCCCGTGTCCAGACGGGCCAAGTATCCCCTGACGGAGATTCTGGACTGAGGGGATTCTCCCACGGAGGCCTTTCTGGTGGCTGAGGCCATTGTCAGCCCAGCCTTGGAGCTTTGGCAGCGGCCTGCTTCCTGTCCTGCACCCTTGGCCAGGATGGCCAGGAAGTATGCGGTCCCTACTGGCTCTTTGCCCGGTTTCTCGGAACACCCCTCTGCTGAGGGGTTAGTCATCGACTGCGTTTTCTGGCGTTCTGGTAACGCTCGGGATGTGGACAAGCCCCTCGACAAAGAGTCCAAAAAGCTGGACTTTGCCGGGCGCAAGGTGTACGCTGCGTCCTCCCTCGGCCTCCGACAGGCCAGCTCGGCCGTGCTGATGGCACACTTCTCCCACGCCCTCATGGACTCCCTGGATGAGGTTGTTCCTTATCTCCCGCCTGACCTGCAGACCGCGGTCCGCCAGGTGCGGGACCAGGGTAGGGCAGTGGCAAAGCAGCAGCTCCAGACTGCTCTGGACATAGGTGATTCCTGTGCCAGGTCAGTAGCGGCCGCGGTGGCCATGTGACGCAGGGCGTGGCTGAGGATATCCGCCTTCACGGCGGATACCCAGCACAAGTTGGTGGACGTCCCCTTCTTGGGGACTGACCTCTTCGGCCCTGGGTGGAGGGACACCTCCAGCGGATCGAAAGTCAATGCCACTCTGGACTGGGTCTCCTCCACCCACAGGGACAAAGGCAGCTGTCAGCAGCAAAGTAATTTAATCGCCCGGTCCCTGCTCCTCGAGGCCGCAGCAACAGGGCCAGCAGGCTCGCGCTTGGAATCCCAAGCCCAAGCCAACGGCTTCCTCCAACAGGAAGCAAGGAGGTAAAAGCCCGGGAGGTCCCTCGGCCGGTTCTTCCTCCAAGCCTACCCAGTGACAGGTTGAGGGGTGCCGCCCTCAACCTTGTCACTCCCCCCTGGGTTCCCCCCATGTGGGGACGGCTCCGCCGCTTCCTTTCCGCCAGGTCCGCTATCACCATGGACTGCTGGGTGTTGGAGGTGGTAGGAAAAGGCCTGCCTCTGGAGTTCGAGCAGGTTTCCCGCCTTTTCGAGCCGTCGCCCCTCAGAGGGCCACGGGGTCTGCAGCCTCGCTGTCAGCCCGCTGGGCCGATGTTGCCCTGCTCCTCAAAAAAGAGGTAATCAGGAAGGTGGCGGATCCTCCTCCAGACCCGGGGTTTGTGTCCAGGTACTTCCTGGTCCCAAAATGGACAGGGGGCTGGCGCCCCATTCTCAACCTGCACAACCTGAAAAAGTTCCTAAGGTCTCGGACCTTCAGGATGGTCACTCTGGCTCAGATAATCCCGTCCTTGGAATGAGGCATGTCGTTCTGCTCCCTGGACTTCCAGGACACGTTCTTTCACGTCCCAATCCATCCATCCCATCAGAGGTTCCTCCACTTCAGAGCAGAGGGATCCCTATACGAGTTCCAGGCCATGCCCTTCGGCCTCTCCCTAGCTCCCAGGGTCTTCACCAAATGCATGGCAGTGGTGACAGCATTCCTGCAGCACCGAGGGGTCCGAGTGTACCCTTACCTGGATGACTGGCCGATAGCAGCCCCCCTCCAGACTGGAGGTGGAGCAGTCCAGAGATCTGGCCCTCCAGGTTTGCTCTCAGGTTGGCCTCCTCATCAATGAGGCCAAGTCGGAACTCATGCCAAAGCAGGTGTTCATCGGGGCAGAGCTCGACTCTCTGCGAGCCAGAGCACGGCTCCCGGCGAACAGGGCCGAGGTTCTTTCCTCCTTTGCCCAATCATTTCTGGTTGGGCAATTGCTCCCTGCCCGGGACTTCCTGCACCTCCTGGGCCTCATGGCGGCCTGCACCAGCGTGGTCCGTTGGGCCCATTGGTACATGCGTCTCCTTCAGTGGGGACTGGCCAGCCAATGGTCACAACGCCACGATCCAGTGGACCGGCCCATGACAGTGACTCAGGAGATGTGGAACACTCTCCAGTGGTGGATCATTCCAGCACATCTGCAGGAGGGTATCCTGTTCGTCCGCCCCGAGCCGACGGTCTCTCTCTCGACCGACACATCTCTGATGGGTTGGGGTGCCCATCTGGGGGAACACCAAGCGCACGGCCTCTGGTCCCCTCGGGAGTCCCAATGCCACATCAACCTGCTGGAGCTCCGAGCAGTCCGTCTAGCTCTCACCGCCTTTGCTCCGTTTCTACAGGGTCAAGTGGTTCAGGTCCAGATGGACAACACCACGACCATGTACTATCTGAACCGCCAGGGCGGGACGCGCTCCTTGCTATTATGCAAGGAAGCTCTCCGCATTTGGTCCCTAGTGCGCAGCCTGGAGGCGGATCTCCTAGCCATTCATGTGGCAGGAGCCTCCAACACCCTGGCCGATGCCCTAAGCCGGATAGGGACTGCGTCTCACGAGTGGTCTCTCCTGCCAGAGGTAGTACAAGATCTCTTCTCCCACTGCGGCATGCCTCAGGTGGACCTGTTTGCCTCCAGGGAGAATACGAAGCTGAGTCTGTTCCATGCCCGCCCCCCTCAGCAGGGCTCGCTGCAGGGGGATGCTTTCTCGGCGTGGACCGGGCCTTTCTCGCCTTTCCCCCATTTCCCTTGATCCACAGGTGCTTCTCCAAGGTGAGGAGGACAAGGCACAGGTGATTCTGGTAGCCCCAGACTGGCCCGCCAGTTCTGGTATCCAGATCTCCTCAGCCTCAGCTCCAGGCTCGCGGCTTCCAGTCCGCCCGGACCTGATCTCAGTCAATCAGGGAATCCGGACCTTCAATCCACCACCTGCGGCCTGGTTCCTGGCGGCTAGGTTCCAGGCTCTGGGTCTTTCCGGCGAGGTCCTCAGCGTCGTTAGGCGTCCCGTAAGAGTCGACCAGGAAATGCTATGCCTTCAAATGGAAGAGGTTTTCCATTTGGTGTCAAGGAAGAACTTGGACCCTTCGACTGCCTCAAGCAAGCATTCTGGACTACCTGTGGTCCCTTTCTCAGCAAGGGCTTGATCAGGCGACCCTTAAGGTGCACCTGGCAGCCATCTCTGCTTACGGCGTGGGCGGCAAGCAGTCGGTGGCACAGGAGAAGGTGGTCGGGCATTTTTAAAGGCCTTGACCACATTTCCTTCGATGAGAACCTCCACCTCCATGGGATCTACTGCTGGTATTGGCCAAGCTCATGGGCAAGCCATTCAGACAATGCACAGGTGTGATCTTTCACACCTGTCGTGGAAGACTGCCTTCTTGGTGGCTATCACGTCAGCCAGAAGGATGGGAGAGCTCCAGGCGCTTTCTATCGAGCCTCCCTACCTGGTCTTCCACAGGGACAAGGTTGTCCTGCGCCCCCACCTGAAATTCCTTCTAAAGGTGGTGTCGGAGTTTCACCTTAACCAGGTGTTGACTCTGCTGGTGTTCTACCCCAATCACACCTCTGAAGTCGAGTATAGGCTCCATACTTTGGACCCTAGGGCGGCAAGCTTCTATAAGGGCCGGACGGCTGAAGTTCGGAGAGAGGTTCGCCAGCTGTTTGTCACTTACGCTGAAGCCGCACTTGGCAGACCTGCAGCAAAGCGGACCATAGGCAGGTGGATCACCTCCTGCATAGAGCTCTGCTACAGGTTGGCGGGCATGGAGCCTCCCAGAGGGATAAGAGCTCATTCTACCCGCTATACCGCTGCATCGGTAGCTGCTTCCATGGACGTCCCTATCCAGGATATCTGCAGGGCTGCTACCTGGAAGTCGGCACATACCTTTATTACCCACTACACATCGACCTCGAGTCACGCAGGGATGCTGGTTTGGGGCCTCAGTTCTCAACTCTCTTTCCCAAGTAAGTATTGGGGTGTCGCCTTGCCTCCCTCCTCCCAGAGAACTGCTGGAGTCTGCCAGAGAGTGTGGATGAACAACATATCCATGTCCCTAGAAATACAGGTTACTCACCTGTAACAGGAGTTCTAGGAATGGTATATGTTGTTCATCCACACCACATTTCTCCGACTACTCCCGGCTGACGCTGGCCTGAGCTTCCAATGGAGCAGATCTGGCGTCATGGGGCGGAGCCGAGAGTTTTACCACCCGGGTGGGTGGGAGAAGCCAGCTTGAAGACCTTCCTGCAAGAATTAAAGCGGCAAGGATACCTGCCAGAGAGTGTGGATGAACAACATACACCATTCCTAGAACTCCTGTTACAGGTGAGTAACCTGTATTTTCCACTCCTGCAGGTTGTTGGTGGAACCCCCACTACCTCTTTGGTGCGACCTGTTGACACAGGATCAGGGCAGACTGGTGCATCCGGGCCTCAGGTCCCTACACCTCCATGTTTGGTTCCCTCAGACATATTCGCTAACCGGTTTGGAGTCTCTGACAGGGTTGCCCAAGTTCTGGTGGAGGCTAGAAAGCCTTCCACTAGAGCTGCTTATGCTATGAAATGGAAACTGTTTTCCATTTCGGTGGCCCCAAAAGAGAGGGACCCTCTTTCTTGGCCGGTGCCCCAAGTGATGGAGTACCTCTTGCACCTGTCTGACTCATGACTTGGCTGCTCTTCACTAAAAGTCCACCTATCTGCTATCTCCGCCTATCACTCCCTGGTAGACGAGGACGATTGCTCAGTTGGAGGCCTCCAAAACATTTCTGAGAGGAATCCTCCATCTGAAACCCCTATTCGTAACCCCACCCCACCTTGGGATTTTAATTTTATGTTGGAAAAGCTTACTTTACCTCCCTTTGAACCAGCAGTAAACTGAGATGCGTGATCTCTTTTGGAAGGTGCTCTTTTTAGTTGCTATTACTTCTGCTCAAAGGATCTCCAAGCTCCATGCCCTGATGTTTAAGGAAGCTTATCTGATTTTCCACAGAGACCGGGTAGCTCTGTGTACAAACCCTAAGTTTTTTCCAAGGTGGTTTCTGAGTTCACGTTGAATCAAACTGTCAAACTCCCAGTCTCTTATCCAGCTTACTCTAATATGGGTGAGGCGCTCCTGCACACTCTAGATGTGCACAGGATATTGCGCCGTTACATTAATAGGACCAAGGGCGTCCGTAAAGATGATCAGCTTTTTGTTTCCTTTGCCCCCAAGACTCTGGGGTCGGCAGTCTCTAAGCAGTGCTTGTCCAAATGGTTGGCTAACTGCATGCATTTCTGCTACCAGAAGTATGACAAGCCTCTTCAGGGAGAGGTCAAACATCATTCCACCAGAGGTGTGGCTGCCTCTGCTGCTTTTTTCAGGAATGTGTCCGCAGCAGAGATTTGTGCTGTGGCCACTTGGAGTTCAGTCCATGCGTTCACTAAACATTACAGTCTGGACATTGCCTCGAAGTGTAAGGCCGGTTTTGGCCTAGCCGTCCTGAAGGGCCTTCCGTCATAGACCTGCTGTGGTCTTTCTGCAGACCTTCCTTCTTCCCATGCTTCAATTTGTCCTGATTAGTTGACTGCTTGGGACTCAGTCCTACATGCTATGACCTACTGCAGGAACCCTCTCGAAGTCAGATAGTACAGTTACGTAAGAACTTACCGTAACAGTAGATCTTCTAGAGAGGTACCTGCAGTAGGTCATCTTTTTCCCTCCTTCCTTCCCCCAGTCTTCTGTTTGCTCTTGCAGGCCTCTTTGGATTGGGCACCAGGGATGATATCCTTTTCTGCTGTCACTCTCTCTTGGGTCTCTGGCGGGAGAACTGGAAGGCAGGCATGGGGACTGCCCACTTACAGGGTCACACTGACTGTCCCCCCGCCAGACATTGCTAGCAAAAGTTTGCCATGCGTTCCTGATGCCAGAGGGCGCAGTCCTACATGTGACCTACTGCAGCAACCTCTCTCAAAGATCTAATGTTACGGTAAGTTCTTACATACCTGTACTTTCCTGTTTCAGCGTTCTCACTACCAGTTTAGGGTCTTGCTCTTTGGCTTGTCATCTGCACCATGGGTAT
Organism: Neoceratodus forsteri; assembly: GCA_016271365.2. Classification (NCBI taxonomy): domain Eukaryota; kingdom Metazoa; phylum Chordata; order Ceratodontiformes; family Ceratodontidae; genus Neoceratodus; species Neoceratodus forsteri. The sequence continues at coordinate 1,577,807,772 of CM057452.1, forward strand.
TTACCAAATGCTTGGTGGCGGTAGCAGCAGCCCTCGGGAGGGAGGGGCTCTATGTCTTCCCCTGTCTGGACAACTGATTACTCAAGGCACAGACCAGGGAACAACCATTTCTCACCCTGACGCAAATGAGACAACTGTTCAATGGCTTTGGGATCACAGTCAGCACGTCCAAGTCAGTGCTGACCCCGTGCCAGTGTCTCTATTACATAGGAGCCATACTAGACATGGCTCAGGGCTCAGCCTTTTTACCTGAAGACGGGCGGGGTGCCTGATAGCTCAAGCCCAAGAGCTCTACAACAACAGGTATGTCGCAGCCAGAACATTCCTAAGACTGCTGTGCTGTGCCTGATGGCAGCGGCTATTATCATGGTTCCCCTGGCGCAGCTGCATATGCGTGTCCCCTAGTGGAATTTGAGGGTCCAGTGGGATCAGCACACCGACGACCTGGAACAAAAGGTGCTAGTAACATCCCCGGTGAAGAATGTACTCCTATGGTGGATGGAACCCAGCAGTTTGCTCAAGGGGTGCCTTTCCTCATTCCTTCCCCTCAACAGATCCTCACTACAGATGCCTCGGAAATGGACTCAGGGGCTTACTTGGGCCCACAGTAGACTCGGGGGTCATGGTCTGCAGTGGAGACTTCTCTCCATATCAGTGTTCTGGAGCTGAGAGTATTCCTGTATGGCCTCATGCCTTCCAAAGCCACTTGTCTCTGGGCCCTCTGCAAGTGCAGATGGACAACATCAGTGTGGTGCACCATATCAACGAGCAAGGGGGGACCCATTCTTACCCCCATGCAGAGAAGCCATGAGGGTTTGGTACTGGGCTCTAGAGCACAGCCTAACGCTGTCAGCAGTTCATGTTCCAGGCATCCAAAACGTCCTGGCAGAGAGGCTAAGCAGGTCACAGTCCAGAATGCATGAGTGGGATCTACTAGCCTCAGTGGTGGAAGACCTTTTCTGCAGGTGGAGCTGTCCAGGATTGCATCCCCACACAGCACAAAACTGCCACTTTTCTACTTGCTCGATCCAGGGCCTGGAGTTTTCTGGCAAGACACGTTGTCCCTCTCTTGGAAAGGGAGGTTCCTTTACACCTTCCCTTCCTTTCCTCTAATTCAGTGGGTACTAATCAGGCTTCAGATTGAGGGAGCCCCTCTGATCCTGGTAGTGCCTTTCTAGCCTCATCAGATATCGTTTCCTTTGCTGCAGCAATTAGCAGTGGAACCTCCACTTCCCCCGCCACTGTGCAAGGGCCTGTCTCAGCATCGGGGACCATGGTCCATCCAAACCTCAGGTCCCTTCATCTTCCTACCTGGTTCCTGAAGACGTAGCCCTTGCACGGTTCGGAGTGTCCCCTAAGGTGGCTGATGTCCTGGTGGCAGTCAAGAAACCTTCCACCAGGGCTACTTATTCTATGAAGTGGAAGCGCTTTTCTCTGTGGGCTGCTTCACATCACCTAGACCCCTTCACTTGTCCAGTGAACCAGATTCTGGAGTATCTGCTGTCCTTGTCAGATGCAGGACTGCAATACTCTTCCATTAAGGTACACTTATCTGCTATATCAGCCTTCCATATACCTATTGATGGCCGTACGGTACCCCAGCTGGACGTGGCCCATATGTTTATGAGAGGCATTCTACATTTGAAGTCTCCGATCCGCAATCCAGTCCCAGCTTGGGATTTAAATTTCGTTTTAGAGAAACTTACTTTGGCTCCTTTTGAGCCAGCTGTGTCTTACGAGCTATGCTTTCTGTCATGGAAAGCCTTATTTTTAGTTGCCATTAATTACTTCAGCTCAAAGGATTTCAGAGCTTAGGCTGTCGTGTGAGCAACCTTATTTGATTTTCCACAAAGACAGGGTTTCTTTGCACATGAATCATATGTTTTTGCCAAAGGTGGTGTCTGAATTTACTTTAAATACAACCATCCACCAGCCTGTTTATTACCCCAGAGCATGTCAATCCAGGGGAAGCATTGCTCCATACTTCAGATGTCCACAGAATACTTAGCTATTATGTTCACCATACGAGAGACTACAGGAAGTCCTACTTAGTATTTGTTTCTTTCATCCCAGGAAAGAGGGTGCTCCAGTTTCTAAACAGTGCTTGCACAAATGGTTAGACAACTGTATTATTTTCTGTTACAGGAAGTATGGTAAGGAACTTCCTGGATCCATTAAGTGTCTCTCAGCCAGAGGCGTGGCCAGTTCAGTGGCCTGTTTCAAGGACATTGCAGATGCTGAGATTTGTGCAGCTGCCACTTGGCGTATTGTCCACACTTTTACATAGCATTACAGTCTGGACATTGCTTCTAGAAGGGGAGGGCAGGTTTTGACCTGGCTGTTCTACAGGGCTTCCTCTCTTAGGTCTCTGCCTTCCAACCTCCTGGATTACTTCCCTGTGCGACACTGCTTTGGACTTGTTTCAGAGGTGTGACCTGCTAAAGGAGATATCCCCAAAGAAGATAGAACAGTTATGTAAGAACTTACCATAACAGTAGATCTTCAAGGGAATCTCCTTCAGCAGGTTATGCCTTCCCACCCGCCTTCCCTCTTGACCTTGGAATCTCTATCCTCTTGTATCTCTCTCTCTCTCTCTCTCTCCAGGACAGTATATCTTCTGCTATCCCTTTGCCTTGTGATGAGAACCTGTGCCTCTCCTTCAGTTCCCCCAGGAGTAAGCCTTGTGGGTTGGTCTCCGGTGCGGAACTGTGGAGGACGTGGGGCCACCCATGGCTATATAGGGAAGGATGTCAGCATGATGACATTGCCGTGGGCGACCCATTGAAGACTGCTAGCCAGAAATGTTGGGGGTTTTTTTTGCACCTCCCACGCTCCCCGATCGGCCGATCCTTCAGGTCACCAGGGGCACCCCATCGGCACTCCGTCCCCGTCACCAACCCACATTACAGCCCCCCCCGGGGTAACCCGATGTTTCCCTTTGTTGGACAGGTCCCCCCCTCCACGGGGGAAGGTGCTGGTGGGGGTGGTCAGTGCAAATTACTTGGCCTGGGTGCTGCTGTGGTTGGTCTGGGCTGTCCAGGGCTTCACGGCAGGGGACCGGCAGCCATCATTTAGCTGGTCAGGGAGCCTTTTCCTGGTTTTCGTCTGGGAGCGTGATGTGCCAGGACATCAAGGCATGAGCCAACATCCATCAAGCTTACTACGCAGTAGACCCTGATGTGCTGCCATGCCTCGGGCCTCTGCCAGAGGTCAACAGACACCGGACCGCGTACCCCCTCCCCCAAGGAGATGATGAACCGTTTTTGGATGCTCAAGCCATCCCCCCCTTCCCGGCCAGCCCTCCAACACCCGGGTCCATTTCCAAACCCGAGTTGTCGGCGTCGCAAGTGGAAATCCAACCGCTGCACCGGCAGGCTGGCAAAAATGTTTCTGTGTGGTCCTGGTGCCTGACTGCTACAGTTCTAAAGGTGTGACCTGCTGAAGGAGATTCTTTCGAAGATCTAAGTTCTTATGTAACTGTTCTTTCTAGGGACATGGATATGTTGTTCATCCACACTCATTGGCAGTATCCTTGCCGCTTTAAATCTTGCCGGAAGGTCTTCAAGCTTGCTCCTCCCACCCACCCGGGTGGTATAACTCTCGGCTCCGCCCCATGACGCCAGATCTTCCTTACCGCTTGGAAGCTCAGGTTCCCTCCTTAATGCTCTGCGTTTGCGACTGGTTCCTATTTCTCCGTTTGCGGATTTAAAAATAAAAATTTGCAAAAAGACTTCAGTCTTCGATCCCTCGATGCTGCGATGGACAAATCGACTCCAGTTTGGAGATGCCCATGCGGGTGCAGAAGATGTCTCAGACGGATCCACACTCCACGTGTGTCTACTGCCTGGGCGCGAGCACGACCGCGGGCTTGCGACCTGTGCTCATCTTTCTCGGCCTCGTCCTCGAGGCCGTTGCTGCCCGATTGCAACTGGGCCGTCGAGAAGCGTTCCCTCCGGTGAAGTCAAGGAGGCCGGTTGGCCGGTGTCCCGGCGAAAACTCGGCGGATCAGCTCGGCGGATGGTAGATCCTCGAAGAGAGGCGAGCTGGCCGTATCTTCCTCGGCGCGGCATTTATCCCGCCTCTCTGGGTTCTTCCTACGGCTTCTTTTAGGAGCTTTGTCTGTCCCTCCCACTAAAGGAGAAGGGCCTCGCGTCTGCTGGACCTTATTCTCGGTCAAAAGAGGACAAAGGTAAGTCCCTCCGTCGGCGCTCTTGGGGCGGAAGGTCCCTCTCCCGGGCCGTCGTCCGTCTGCTTGATCGACGCTCGGCTCGACCACTGGCCTCACGGTGTCCCGTCAGGTCAGTTGACCGAGACTCCCTGATGAAGTCGAGATTTTTCGACCCATTGAACGAGCTGTCGCCTTTAGCAGCCGAGATTCCCTCTCCCGGTTCCCCGGGGAGTTGAGGATCCGTGGGCTCGTCTGTGCCTCCGGTTCCGGAGCCCTCGGATGGACCTTCCGGCCGAAGAGAGTGCGGTTCCGGCCGGCACCTCCCGCACCGACCCGGAAATTCCGGGACTCACGGTCTCGGTCTCGGACCTCTTAGCGTCAGCCGTTCCCACCGTCATAAAGGCGGTCTCGGTCTCGGCACTCGACCAAGCGCGTCGCCGCTTCGTCCCTCGTCCTCCTCCTCGGATGAGAGAGCTTGGTAAGTGCGTCGGCAGTGCGAGACCTTATGTTGCAACAGCTCCTCCTGGCGGGAATAAGCCCGACTCCGGCGCTTCCCGGCCATTAAGTAACTGTCACGGGCGGCGACACAACCCTCGACTTGTCCGAGAGCCTATACCCAGGCGGTTGTTGGCAAAACCAGCTGCTCCACACGATTCCGGTGGAACCTCGCCTCACAGCCACCAATGTGGGGCTCCGACCAAGGATTCTCGGTCGACTAAGGGTTTTACCCCATCGGCTGTCAGTTACCCTCACTCCCGACCGACCTCGGCAGGTGAAGGGTGGCTCAGGCCAGAGCAGCTCTTGAGGACTCTTCCGAGTCCGAAGATGATTCCTCCTTCTTCTCAGCGACTGGACTTGGAGTCTTCAGGAGGTCAGTCAATGGGCGATAGCCCGTCGTCCTTCCTAGGACTACTTGACTCATCTCGAGTCTACGGGATGGAGCTCGAACCCGTTCCAAGCAGGGCAGGTATCCCCTCACGGAGATTCTGGACCGAGGGATTCTCCGGCGGAGGCCTTTCCGGTGGCCGAGGCCATCAGTGGGTCGGCACTGGAACTTTGGCAGCGCCTGCTTCCTACCCTAGCCCCACCAGGATGGCCAGGAAGTATCACGGTCCCTACGGTTCCTTGTCGGTTTTGAACACCCTCTGCTGAGGGTTGGTTACCGACAGCGTTTTCGATCGCCGGCAGCGCCAGAGGATGTGGACAAACCTCCTGACAAGGAGTCAAGAAAGTGGACTCGTCGGTGAAAAGTCTACATGCGTCCTCTCTCGGCCTTCGTCAGGCCAGTTCGGCGTCCTCATGGCACATTTTCTCATGCCCTGTTGGGCTCCTGGATGAGGTCATCCCTCATCTTCCGCCGATCTGCAGACTACGGTTAAGCAGGTGCGGGACCAGGGCAGGAGCAGTGGCCAAACAGCAGCTCAGACTGCTTTGGATATAGGGGACTCATGTGCCAGATCGGTGGCGACGCAGTGGCTATCGTCGGCGGAGCTTGAGAGATATCCACTTTGCGGATACCCAGCACAAGTTGGCGGATGTTCCCTTTTGGGGACTGACCTCTCGACCCTGGGGTGGAAGGTCACCTGCAGAGGATCGAGAAGTCCAATGCCACCTTGGACTCGGGTCTCTTCGCTCAGAAGGACAAGGCCATGAAACCACAGCCTAAGCCCTTTCGTCCTTCTGTGCCCCAGTGACGCCCTGCCCAGCAACGTCAGGCCAGCAGGCTCGGCCTTGGCATCCCAAACCCAAGCCGCATGGCTTCCTCTAACAGGAGGCAGGGAGGAAAGGGCCCAGGAGGTCCCTCGGCGGTCCTCCTCCAAGCCTGCCCAGTGGCAGGGCTGAGGGTGTCGCCCCATCCCGTCACCTTACCCTGGGTCCCCGTGAGAGGCGGCTCCGCACTTCCGTTCCACCTGGTCGCTGTTACCACGGACAGGTGGGTCTTGAAGGTGGTGGGAAGAGGCCTGCCTCTGGAATTCGAGCAGGCACCCCCTTCAGGCCGTCGCCCTCGGGAGTCGGGATCCCCAGCCTCACTGGCGGCTCGTCGAGCCGACATCACTCTCCTCCTCCAGAAGGAGGTGGTAAGAGAGGTGGTGGACCCTCCTTCAGACCCAGGGTTTGTGTCCAGGTACTTCCTGGTTCCGAAACGGACGGGGGGCTGGCGCCCCATTCTCGACCTACACGACCTAAACAAGTTCCTAAGGTCTCGAACCTTCAGGATGGTCACTCTGGCTCAGATAATACCATCCTTGGAACGCGGCGTGTGGTTCTGCTCTCTGGACTTGCAGGACGCGTTTTTTCACGTCCCTATCCGTCCGTCTCACCAGAGATTCCTTCGCTTCCGAGCGGAAGGATCTCTCTTGAGTTCAAGCCATGCCCTTGACATCTCTCCAGCTCAGGAGTCTTCACCAAATGCATGGCAGTGGTGACAGCATTCCCTCTTGGCGCGAGGGGTCCCGGGTGTACCCTTACCTGGACGACTGGCTGATAGCAGCTCCCCTCCAGGAAGGAGGCGGGTGGTCCAGAGATCTGGCCCTCAGGTCTGCTCTCAACTGGGCCTCCTTATCAGCGAGGCCAAGTGGAACCGAGGCGAAGCAGGTGATTTTATTCATCAGGCGCAGCTCGACTCTCTTGAGCCAGAGCCGGCTCCCGGCGGACAGGGCGAGGTTCTTTCCTCCTTTGCCCGATCATTTCTGGTTGGGCAATGCGCCTGCCGGGACTTCCTCGCCTCCTGGGTCTCATGGCGGCCTGTACCAGCGTGGTCCGTTGGGCCCGCTGGAACATCATCCCTTCAGTGGGGACTGGCCAGCCAGTGGTCATGGCGCTCCGATCCCTTGGACCAGCTTGTGTCGGTGACACAGGGGATGTGAGCAGCTCTCCAGTGGTGGACCGTTCCAGATCATTTGCAGGAGGGCATCCCGTTCGTCCGCCCGAGCCGGCGGTCTCTCTGTCGACCGATGCCTCTCTGATGGGTTGGGGTGCCCATCTGGGGAACACGGGCTCATGGCCTCTGGTCCCAGCGGGAGTCCCGATGCACATCAACCTGCTGGAGCTCCGGGCGGTCCGCCAAGCTCTCACCGCCTTTGCTCCGTTCCTCCGGGGTCAAGTGGTCGAGTCAGACGGACAATACCACGACCATGTACTATCTAAACCGCCAAGGCGGGCGCGCTCCATGCTTCTATGCAAGGAGCTCTCCGCATTTGGTCACTCGTATGCGCAGCCTGGAGGCGGATCTCCTAGCCATTCCGTGGCAGGAGCCTCCAACACCCTGGCCGATGCCCTGGGCGGATAGGGGCTGCATCCCACAGTGGTCTCTCCTGCGGTAGTACAGCATCTGTTCTCCCTTTGGGGCACACCTCAGGTGGACCTGTTTGCCTCCATGGAAGCCTTGAAGCTGAGTCTGTTTCATGCCGCCCCCCTCAGCAGGGCTCGCTGCAGGGGATGCCTTCTCGAGGCAATGGACCCGGGCCTCTTTTCGCCTTTCCCCATTTCCCTTGATCCACAAGGTGCTTCTCAAGGCAAGGAGGGACAAGGCGCAGGGTGATCTGATAGCCCCAGACTGGCCTCGCCAGTTCTGGTACCAGATCTCCTCAGTCTCAGCTCCAGGACTCTCGGCAGCTTCCAGCTCGCCGGACCTGCTCTCAGTCAATCAGGGAAGGTGTTCCATCGGACCTTCAATCCCTGCACCTGGCGGCCTGGTTCCTGGCGGCTAGAGTTCCAGGCTTTGGGTCTTTTCGAGAGGTCCTCAATGTAGTTGAGGCGTCCCGTGAAGTCGACCAGAAAATGCTATGCCTTCAAATGGAAAAGGTTTTCCATTTGGTGTCAGAACAAGGGCTTGGACCCTTCCTCCTGTTCCTTGGCAAGCATCTTGGACTATTTATGGTCACTTTCTAGTCAAGGGCTTAGATCGGCGACCTAAGGGTGCACCTGGCAGCCATCTCTGCTACGGTAGCGGGCAGGGAAGCAGTCGGTGGCGCAGGAGAGGCTCATCTGGCGCTTTTTCAAGGCCTTGATCACATTTCCCTCCAGTCGGGACCCCCACCTCCGTGGGATCTACTGCTGGTACTGGCAAAGCTCATGGGCAAGCCATTCAGACCTATGCACAGGTGTGCTCTCTCTCACCTGTCGTGGAGGCCGCCTTCTTGGTGGCTATCCGTCAGCCAGAAGGATGGGAGAGCTCCAGGCGCTTTCCAGGAGTCTCCTTACCTGGTCTTCCACAGGGACAAGGTTCCTCGCCCCACCGAAATTCCTTCCGAAGGTGGTGCCGGAGTTCACTTAACCAGGTGTTGACTCTGCGGTGTTCTACCCCAATCACACCTCGGAGGCGAATATATAGGCTCCATACTCTGGACCCTAGAGGCGCTCGCTTATTATAAGGGCGCCACGGCTGAAAGTCGGGAGAGGTTCGCCAGCTGTTTGTCACCTCACGTGAAGCCGCATCTGGCAGACCTGCAGCCAAGCGGACGATAAGCAGGTGGGTAACCTCCTGCATAGATCTCTGCTATAAGTTGGCGGCATGGAGCCTCCCAGAGGGATAAGAGCTCATTCTACCCGCCATACTGCTGCAATGGTGGCTGCTTCCAGGGCGTCCCTATCCAGGAAATCTGCAGGGCTGCTACCTGGAAGTCAGCAAACACCTTCATTACCCACTACCACATCGACCTTGAGTCACGCCGGGATGCTGGTTTTGGGGCCTCGGTTCTCCAGTCTCTCTTCCCAAGTAAGTATATGGGGGTGTAGTCTTGCCTCCCTCCTCCCGGAGAACTGCTAGAGGTCTGCCAATGAGTGTGGATGAACAACATATCCATGTCCTAGAAATACAGGTTACTCACCTGTAACAGGAGTTCTAGGAATGGTATATGTTGTTCATCTGCTCCACCGACCTCGACCCGGCCCTTTAGCCTGAGCTTCCAGCGGGCCAGATCTGGCGTCATGGGCGAGCCGAAGTTATACCACCGGGTGGGTGGGAGGAGCAAGCTTGAAGACCTTCCGGCAAGATTTAAAGCGGCAAGGATACTGCCAATGAGTGTGGATGAACAACATATACCATTCCTAGAACTCCTGTTACAGGTGAGTAACCTGTATTTTTATGCATGATTATGTAGAGTCACTTAAGAACACTGTGAACCAGGCCTGCAATTAATCAAAATTACTGATTTAGCTGATTCGGCAAACCATTGGCTATCTTAAGGAAAATTATTTAATAGCTGCGCCATGGTGCATTTATAACAAAACAACCTGTTTTAACAGATGTTGCAGGGCAAAGCCTGTGTCCAGATCTGCACCCTGGTAATATCTTTTAATCTGAAGAGGTCGGATTCTGACAGGAAGTAGCAGTGGGAAGACTTGCACTAAAGCCGCTACCTGCAGCCAGTTTATCAGTGTTCAGCCAAGGTGCTTTACTCGTGTCACCCTAAGTCCAACAAAAGAGAGTTTTCATCCCAGACCAACATTGTTGCCGTACATACAAGGGATGCCCTCATACGCTAAAATATTCTCCACATTTGTGTCCCAGTCCCACCTCCAGAAGTGACTTAGTAAATAAAGACACTGCTCAAATGAAAGAAGAAACAGTATTTTAACTACAGTTGTTATAAAAAGTTTGAAGTCACATCACAGTGTTTTGAAATTTGATAAAAGTTTTGCAAGCAAAACAAGATGTAAAAAAATTCATAAAGAGATAGATAAGATAACCCGTTTTGTTTAGTTTCTGAAACTTAAGAGACATTGACCAGGACTTTCAGTCAGTCAGTCCCCCACTTCCGTAAGGATAGCATGGCGCTAAACGTGTTAGCACTACGATAACCAGGAATAGCGTGGTTGGATGGGTGCCATATTCAGCAGCCTCCAATGCTAACTTGATACACATTTGTACTACTGTGGCCATGCAACTGAGGGATCCTCTCCTACACACAGCGCACAGCAGTATATACAGAGATTCTGAAAGCGCTAAACGGACAAAACTGTAGCACTGTTCAATGCTTCTGAGTGGTATAACAAAAGGATCCCTGGCATTTAGTGGTCCCCCAACCCTAATAGCAGTTCAGATGCCCCTGATTATTATAGTTAAATGATTCCTTGTGTCCAGTGGATCCCCCCACCCCTGATTACCATTCATATGCCCCAATTATTATAATAAAATTATCCCTGGCATTCTAGTGACCCCCCAACCCCTCAGTCACAAGTCTGTGATCCCTCCTCATCCTACCCACTGACGTCTCCTCCACCCCCTTGCCCAGTTGGCCCTTACTTACCTCAGTTAGCAGCCACCTCCCTCTTACTGTGATCAATACAGTCCCACCCTCACCATCTTGGCTAGCCGCTGTCAGAGTGAGAGGGAGTGAGAGCACGCCTACTGTAGAAACAACTGATCTTTGAGGATATCTCCCTCCGTTGAGCCACATCATGAAACTGTAAGCTGTTGGCGTCAGGACCACCTGGAAAATGTTGGTAGCTGGGGCCATCCACATTGACTTACATCGTCACTGCCTATATAACATGAGCATCCCCTTCCACCAGTGCTGTAATGCTGTCAAACTTTGCAAGTGTCGCTAATGCTTCTACTTCTCTGTTTATTATTTTAAATTGCTTAAACATTTGTGCCGGCAACAAAAGCAAGGGGAGCGCTGTTCAGTTACTGTTGTTGCAGTGAAGTTAAGATCTACAAAGTCACCCGGCCCAGTGGTGCTGAGGGTTGAGGCGCTGGATGCCACACCTCACACTATGCCATCGACCTGGGTTCAGGAGCGAGTTCGGGCACCGGGGGTGACCAGGTTTAGGAATGAGTGCCCAGACGGGTGCTCTCCTCCCCAGGGGGAGGGCTGGGGATTGCCTGGTATGCCAGTGGCTCCCAGTGGAGACCGAGGGGCACTGCAGCACATAGGGCAGCATGAAATGAGCACCAAAACAGGGAAAAAACCCGGTCCACGGAGTAGGCGCCTACTGCCATGTCCACAACCGGGTCCACCCTGCCTGGCCTTCCAGATTCCTCTACCTGGGATCTTACCCACATGTTGGAGTCTGTCTGTAAAGTTTGCCCAAGAGGAGGGGCGGCCTCACCCCAGAGGGGTTAAGCTGGGGGTGCCGACTGTGGGATGAGAGGGAGGAGAGAGGAGGCTCAGGTAGGAGGACTTCAGTTGGAATAGAAATAGGCAGGATGCCGAGAGAGGCCCCATGGACCGTGACCAGGAGGGAAAAATAGAAAGGAAAAAAAAAAGATCTACAAAGTCAACCACTTCGTGTGCATTCACCATTTGAGCCTTGCTCACAGTGTGAAGGCCTGCAGCATTTACCACGGCTTTAACCAGGCCACTCTGAGACGTCGCAAGAAGGCCTTGGAACTTTATTTAAAAATCAAGGCACTGGAGAAGAAACAACACACATCACAGGCAGCTTCACAGTCATCTTCTGCTCTCTTTCTTGGTCTCTCCATTGACCCGCTGATCTCCATGGTCAATGGCATCGGCTGCTGATTCTACAAATAAAAGGACATATCTGCTAAATTGGTGGATAAGCATCGCCACACAGAAAGGGACAAACAGAGGCACAGAGAAAAGGATGCCACTCCTGACTGGTCACGTTCTCCTCTTGAGAGGTAAATCCACAGACAAAGACAGATTCCAAGCCAAGGCCTCAGGTTCTGCCCCCCCCCCCCCATGACCATCTCTTAGACACCAAGGTCGGGATCTGGCACAGGCCATAATACTCCTCTGAGGGATTCCCAGCCAGTTCTGTTGTCTGGCACTGTCCTGTCGATGGTTCAGTTCTTGGCGACCCCGTCAGAGCCCTTTGACTTGCAGATGCAATATCATGTGATGTCTGAACCCTTTCAAAGGCTTATGCCCCGCCTCTGTTTTCAACATCAGCCCCATCAATGCTGTCTGGGCTGCTGCTGTCAACTTCATCAAGGACGCACGAGTTCCCTGTGCCAGTTACTGTTCCAAGCACGGTCCATCCTCCATCAACGCATAGATCATAGATGGTTCCTCCTTGACAGCCTCCTTCCTCTGTCAACCAGCTGCTCATGACAGTCAACGATGTAGAGGGGCTGAAATACAATCCAGAGTATATGGAGGAAGCATATGCAGAGCTGGAGGAAGATCTAAATTCCCTTGATGTGGTGGGCTTCAGTTTTGCTTTATCCTCCTGTTGTAAAGAGAGTGCGCAAAACACTCCTATGCCCCCCTCTTGAGGATGCCTCTATTCAGGCTTTCATCTGACAGTTCCAGTCTAGGCTGGGGTTTGTTGCACAGAAGGAAGATTCCTCTAAGAGAAATCTTTGAGTTCTTGGAGAGGTCCACCTCACCTACCGTGATTATCTCTCCTATCCATTCAGCTCTAGAGGATGCCATTGCCTGGCATAGGCCTTTTGCTTTGTTGGCTGTCTCCAGAGAGGTGGATAAACAATATCCTGCACCTTTGGTAAGCCATATTATTCCTCTGAACCAGAGATGGATTCAGTGGTTATCATGGCTGCACATAACAGGTCAAAAGCCCAAAACATATGAGCTCTCTTCCCCTGATAAAGAATCAAGGAGACTTGATGTCATGGATAAAAGGACTTATCCTTTGGCATCCCCAGGTCTCCGTATTGCCAGTTACCAAGCTTATCTAATCAAATATCAGAACTGACTGTGGAAGTCTATGGCTGCAATGGTGGAAAAGCTATCTGTCGACCCTGACAAAACAGTGGTCCAACAAACTGTTGACAATGGCTTGGAGGCTAAGCACCTGTTACAGTTCCCTTATGATGCCTCAGATGCAGTGCTTATGTGGCTGCTTCTGGCATTTGCCTGCACCACCATTCTTGGTTGCATGTGGCTGGTTTTGCCTCAGTTGAACAACAAGCAGTCCTGAATGCTGTCTTTAGAGGGAAGCAACTTTTTGACAATGGTGTTGAGTATGCCTTAAGGGACGTCCACATGTAAAAATGCCCGTCATCCCTGCATACCCTGAATCCAAAGCCCTGGGGTAGGGACCATGGTTCCTTTTGAAGGCCTTATGCCCACCCTGGTAGGGGTTACTGTAGATCTTACTTCAAGAGGAGCTCTTGCAGAAACCCCACAAGGCAGGGAGTGAGCACCAGAGGAATAAATTCCAGTGACAACTCTCTCAGACCTGTCCGTGAGGTAAGAACGAAACCATTTGAGGACTGTACCAGACAGCCCACAAAAGACCCTCAGGCGCTCCAACAGCACTCCATGGTCTACAGTGTCAAATGCAGCAGAGAGATCGAGAAGGACCAGAATGGCACATGCCTTTCGATCTCTAGCCATTAGGAGGTCGCTCAATTCCCGGACAAGGGCAGTCTCTGTGCTATGCCTTTTCCTAAAGCCAGACTGGAGAGTATCATAGACATTGTGAGTTATAAGATGATCATCCAATTGCAACGCAACTGCCTTTTCAATAACCTTACCAACAAGTGGCAGGTGAGAGATAGGCCAGTAGTTAGCTAGACAATCTGGATCCAAGGAGGATTTTTTAAGGAGTGGTCGAACAACCGCCTGCTTAAGGGGGTCAGGAAAGACCCCCCTCTCCAAAGACTTCCAGACAATGTCAGCAAGGATTGGGCAGATAACTTCTACTCATCCTACTAAAAGAGGTGTAGGGCCTGGATCCAAACTACAACTAGCTGGTCGCATTGTTTGGATGATCTTCACAATGTCCCCGAACTCCGGCCGGCGAAAATCTAACCAGACAGACCAAGAACATGCCACTTCTCGTCGACCACCGCAATCCCCCATAGGAGAGGTCGGACTGATGCCGGACCTGATGCTGGCAACCTTATCTGCAAAACACGGAGCAAACTCCTCGCATCTTAGCTGAGAAAAAGCTTCTCTGGGCTGAAGACAGATTGGCTTGCACAGTCTGTCCACAGTCCGGAAAAGCTGAGCCGGTCGATTTTGTGCAGCAGAAATCTCTCTGGACAGGAATTCTGCCTTCTTACGAGTGATTTCTGATTGATAGCTATCATAATGTGCCATCAACCTAAGCCTGTCAGCATCAAGGCCCGACTTCCACCAGGCTCTCTCCAGCCTTTGGCCAACTCGCCTTAACTCCTTCAAGGAGCCATCAAACCAGGGGCTCCTTGGACGGAGGGCGAGAGGCCGAACACGAACAGGAGCAATTTTGTCCAGAGCATTTCCCACAGCCTTATTACAGGCTAATACAAGATCATCTAGACTCATGCATTCACCTGACAAACTTGATAGATCCAGTACCACCGTTAGGTCACTGGGGTTAATACCCCTTAAAGGGCGGTACCGAACCATCTCCGTAGGGGCAGACCTATTGGGGGGGGGGGGGCCCTGAAACTGAACCTTATGGTGTGATGGTCAGACCAACTGACAGGTTCCACCCCCAATTCAGCGATCTCCATACCCAAAAGAAAGACCAGATCCTGTGAATGACCCCCTATATGGGTCGGGGAGGTAACTACCTGCATTAGGCCCAGCATATTCATCAGTTGAAGGAGATTTTGACCAAAATGCGAGAGTTCATCGTCGACCCAGGCATTGAAGTCCCCCAGAACTATCAATCTGGGGAACCTCAACACCAAGTCGACGATGAAGTCTGCTATCTCCTGCAGGAATTCTCCACCGTCACCTGGTGGACGATAGACGAGGAGAATCCCACAGCCTACATCCTCTCCCAGGATATGTTCAAAGGATCTGGTACTTCCCAATGGCATATCCACAAGGCCCAGCTCAGTCTTAAACATAATGGCCACACCCCCGCCCCTCTGGTCCAACCTTGGGTGATTATCACCGAGAACCGGCTGGAGTTTTGAGGCCAATATAGGGCCCTGGATTTTCATCCAGCTAGGTCTCGGTGATGCAAGCCAGATCAGTTGATCCAACAAGATCAGCTGTAATAGCTGTCTTGTTCTTAATAGATCTGGCATTGCATAACACCGCCAAGGTGGGATGAGCTGTCGGGGAAGACCTCGGCACCTGTCCAGTAACATCGGAACCCTTGGGTATGGGGACAAGACAGGAATGACCTCTATCCTGACCCCATTTCACCACAGGGTGTCTCCTGGACCCTAAAACCCCAATCCGCCCTCCCCTTTCCTGTCCCCTACCAGGCCCAGCTCTCCACCTTCGCCCACACTTCCTCAGGATGCCCAACGCGCGACACCTAAAATAGGTGTCGGATGACAATGGTGGACATTCAAAAGGACGTAATTCCCTGAGTGTGGTGGGGGGAATAACGGCCAACCATCACTAAACTTTTCCAACACATTTATAATTAAACAAATTAACTAAAAAAAACAAAAGATATAAAACAAAAAATAAACCTATTAATATCAAAAACTATGAATAAAACACTCCTCCACTCTCTCTCACAGAGGGGGAGCAGAATAAAACAAACAATATTACAGAATTGAAAAGGAATAAATATAAAATAAAACCCCAACTCAAAATATATAAATAAAACCCCAACCCAAAATAACAATAAAATACAATAACAAATTAAAGCATCAGATTGTCCAATAAGACACAGTGTCCAATGTCTTCGAAAGTTGCTGGATAATAAACCCGTAGAATCATAGAACCTGCCACAACTACAGAAATGAACCCAGGCCTTTATTCCCAGTACTTCCTGGTACAAAAATAGACCAGGGATTTAAGGCCTGTCCTAGACTTCTGAGGCCTCAGCCCATCTGTAGAATACAAGCATTTTCAAATGGTCTCTCTGCAGTCCGTCCTTCTCCTGCTTCTGCAGGGAGTTTGGGTGATAGCCCTGGATATGAAGAATGCCTACCTTCCTATAAAAACCCGCAACTGTCATAAACAGTACCTACAATTTATGCCCCAGGGATCACACTATCAGTTTCATACCTTGCCCTCTAGTTCATCATCTGCACCACATATCTTTACCAAATGCTTTGCAGCAGTTGCAGGTGCCCTCAGAAGGGATGACCTTTATGTCTTCTCATACATCGACAATCGACTTCTGAAGGTCTTGTTGAGGGAGACTGTTGTTTACACAGTGCTTTGCACCAGGCAACTATCTGAATAATTGGCAATTCTGGTGAACGAGCCAAAGTCAGTTGTTATTCCATCCCAACATCTCCATTACATAGGAGGTGTTCTGAACATGGGGTTGGGCTTTCCTTCCCTACAGGCGTGCTATGGCACTGGTTGTCCTGGCTCAGCTGGTCTCTTCCAGCAACTATGTTTCTGCCAGATATCTCTGATGACTGATAGACCTCATGGCTGCTGCCATTCTACCTGTTCCGCTGGAGCATCTGCATATGAGGATGCCACAGTGGTTCCTCCATGCCCAGTGTGCACAGCATTCTGCTGAGCTGGAACGTCTCACAGAAGTGACCTCTCCACTTCTTCATTCCCTGCTGTGGTGGTTGGACCGCTCTAACTTCGACTTCAAGATGTGATCACCCTTTCTCCATCCATCTCCCCATTTAGTGATGATGACAGATGCTTCAGTTTCTGGCTGGGATGCCCATCTGGAGCCCTTCTGGGTTCCAGGTCAGTGGTCCCCTTTGGATACAGTTCTGCTCAGCAACACTCTGGAAGTCAGGGCTGTTCTGCTTGGTCTACAGGTCTTTATCCCCCTACTTATGGGTTATTAGCTTTTGATCCATATGGACAATATCTCTGTGATGCACTGCATAAACAGACAAGGCAGTGCCACTCGTATCTTCTGCAGAAAGGCAATGAGGGTTTGGCACTGGGCTGTGGAACACAGTATGTTCCTGATGGCCATCTTCCCATCTGGTACCCTCAATGCCCTTGCAGATTGTCTCCACCAGTCCCAGGTGCTCTGCCATGAATAGGAGTTATTGGACTCCGTCGTGGATGACCTCTTCCTAAAGTGGGGTTACCCAGACATAGACCTTTTTGCATCTCCATACAGTGCAAAGCTGCTGCATTCCTGCTTGTTCACTCCAGGGGCTGGAGCATTTGGGAGAGACATGTCCATCTCTTGAAAAGGAAGGTTCATGTATGCCTTTCCCCCATTCCCTCTTATACAGAGGGTACTGGTCAAGCTGAGGACCGAGTCAGCCACCCTAATTCTCATGGTCCCATAGTGGTCCAGACAGATCTGGTTTCCTCTGCTTTGGGCACTTGGCAGTGGACCCCCCGTCTCACTCCCTCTACAAGTGGGACTTCTGTCGAGGAGCAGGGTGTTGTGGTACATCCGGATCTTCAATCCCTGCACCTCCACGCCTGCCTCCTGAGTGCAGAGAGATCTCCTGCTTTGGGATTTCCTCGATGGTTGTTGCTGTTCTGCTGGTGGCTAAGAAGATGTCTGCTTGGTACATCTACTCGCAAAAGTGGAAACGTCTTACAGTATGGTATGTTGCCCATCAGCTGGACCCCTTTGCCAACCCATCTGGAGATGGACTGCCTCCTATCCATTATGGACTCAGGCCTTGGGTATTACTCCATCAAGGTCCACTTGGCTTCGGGGTCGGCTTTTCATGCCCTCACCGATGGCAAGACTGTGCCCCAGTTTGAGGTTTCTTGCAGGTTCCTTGGAGAAATTCTACTTCTGCGCCCTCTCGGTCCACAGTCTGCTTCTGATGTGGGACTTTAATTTGATTCTGGACACCCTTACTATGCCTGTCATTGAACTTGCTGCTGTGTGTGAGCTGCACTTTCTCTTGGAAGACACTGTTCCTTGTGGCTATGGCATCTGCTCAACACATTTCGGAGTTTCCAGGTACAAATTGCAAATCCTTCTTTTCTTATTTTCCACAAGGATCGGGTTACCTTGCATACTAATCCTCATTTTTTGCTGGAGGTTGTTTCTGAGTGAACACTAAATCAAACTATTGACCTTCTGGTTTATTTCTCGGCTCCCATGGGTAGTGGGAACGTCATCTGCATACACTTGACATCCATTGGATATTGTGTTGGTATGTAGATTATACTAAGAATTGTAGTAAATTCTCTCTGTTATTTGTGGCTTTCACCCCCAGAATGGTGGGCTCCCCTATTTTGAAGCAGGACCTATCTAAATGGTTGGCCTACGGCATTTCTTTCTGTTACCAGAAGTGCAGTAAGCAGCTTCCTAGTCCTGTCTGTGCTCACTCCACCGATAGGGTGGCTACTTACTGTACATGGTTTGTTTCCACAGTGTGTCCGCTGCTGCTGACATATGTGCTGCTGCAATTGAGTACTTTTCATACATTTAGTAAACATTACAGCCTACACCTTGTCTCTCGTAGACGTGCCGGATTTGTCCTTACTGTCCTCCAAGTCCTCCTTACTCAGGTTCCTTAGAGCCTTCCTTTTTTCCTTCAGTGCTTTGATACTGCTTGGGAAACTTACCATAACAGTAGATCTTTGAGAGAATCTCCTCCATTGAGCCACAGCTCTCCCACCCTCCTCCTCCTCCCCTTTTCAGGTGATTATCCCACCTGCTCTTGCATGCTGGTTCTCCTTATTATGCCTGAATTTGGCATATGTACTCAGATTTCCATATCCTTTCCAGTGTGCCTGGTTTGGTCCTGGTTGCCTTGTTCTCTGCCGGTCCAGTGATCCTCCAAGCCTGTCACCAGTGGAGAACTGAGGTATGATGGGGCCGCTCACACTGTATAGGTGGCGGTAGTGCACGACGACGTGCGCAGCCACAGCTAGCAAACTTTTCTGGGTGCTGCTGGCCCCAACAGCTTACAGTTCCATGATGTGGCTCAATGGAGGAGATTCTTTCAACTGTTATGGTAACTAACAATACTTTTATGCAGTAGGCATGTGCTCACTCCCTGTCACTCGGAAGGTGGCTGGCTGAGGTGTTGAGCTGAAGCTCTGTGGCAGTCACTGTCACAGGGAGGGTACTGAGAGCTGGGGTAAGTTGGGGTCCACTGTGAGGAGCGGGTGGAGGAACATGAGTGGGCAGGCTGGAGAGGGAGTTCGGACTTGCAACTGGGGGATGGACTAGATGCCAGGGATAATTTTATTATACTAATCAGAGGCATCTGTATGGCAATCTGGGGTGGAGGACTACTAGATGCCAGGGATCATTTTATTGTAATATCCAGGGGCATAAGAATGGTGATCATGGGGTGGGGCCGGCACCATTCTGCACAGTGCCTCCCTGCAGTCATGCACAGCAGAGTTGTGCGGAGATGCTGATGAGCCCATGATGGCATTCAAATGGCCCCTTAGTGCCGCGCATGCCCTACAGACTTATTAGCATGCTGGCAACTGAAAGTGGCTCACAGGAGCAAAGGCACTATCCTGTTTGGGATATCCTATCTCTTTTCCCCTCTGAGTCCCTCTCCTGCAGGGGGCTGTAATAGTGCATAACAACTCTGCACCGCACTTGCACAGCCCCCATATTCACACAGACAGTCCCACCAGTCTGAGCATGCTGCCTGTTTGAATATGTCCCAGGCTGACTGCGCACTATCTCCCATGCAGGGCTAAGGAGTGCATGTTACTGACAGCTGGCTCTAAAAATGGGGCCCAAATGTGACTCGAAACAGGATTAGCTCTGCGCTAACTATGACTAGCGTAGCTGACAGCCTGGTGATATGGCTGGTGGTGTATTGAACGTAATGCTTACATGACATTTTAATAAACTGGGGAGTTTAAACAGAAAAAGTATGGCTAATGCTGTTTTAAAAAAAGCACACTTAAGGTGACAGTCTGTTAGCCTGGCACTAATTTGTTTGTGCAGGACCGCTAACTGCAGCCAGGTCAAAATGCAAATGACGGGTGCCTCCGTTGCATACAGCATGTGCAATTATCTTAAATGCTTCCTGGAAGTGTTCACAGACTGCCTGGACAAGGCTAGGTTAATGTTTCCAGGAATCATGTTTTAACTGCACATAGACAGCCTGCCAGCACCCCCCCCACATACACACTTGTCAGCCCACGTCACGTTAAAAAAACAGACTTCCCTTCCCTTCTGTCTGACTCAAATTTCTAACAGTGTGTCTTAAAATTTCAGAAGGTAAACAAAAATGGGCTCCTTTATTTCTTTTTTAGTTCCATCTTGTTTTGCTTGCACAACTTTATAAATTTCAGAACAGTGTGATGTGACAAAAAGTGCTGCCTTCATTTACTATTAAAAACTGTTGTTTGGGAATCTCAAGCTTAGGATATTTATAGTATAATACAGTCAAACCATTTAAGCAGAGGCTGCACTGAGACTCCGTGCACACTATGTAGAGTTGTAAAAAGCATATTAAAAATTTTTTTCACTGTACTTTTTCCCCTGCTGTCTTTACCTGCCCACCATCGGCCCTAACTCACACCCAGTCCCATCACTCACCCTCTCCAGGACTTACCTGTCCTGTGTTCCTCCCTGGCTTATACATTCTCTCCCCCCCTCGGTGGGGCTGCTGTAAGGGGACCTAATCCCCAGTGGAGTTAGAACTTGGTGTCGGGAGAGCACCTAGGCCAGTGGTTCAGTGCCTGCGATGTGAGGCAGGTGTCATCCTGCTCAGTCAATAGTATTTCCATGTTTTTCTTCCCAGAGTCACCATGACATCCATGGAGTGATCCTCCGCACATGTGCACGCTGGTGCATACCACACGCTCGAACATGCCGGCATCCACCCTGCCCTTTCCTTGGCTCCTGCCTGCACCACCACCTGTGATCACCTAGGCAGTGGTACTGCGGTGGAGACCAGAACCTTCCCTCTTTGAGGTAGAGAGCGCTCTTCTGGGATGTTCAGGCAACCTTCCCTGGCTGGCCCGGCTGTGATGATCCAGGTTCAATCCCAAATCCAGGTTGTCAGCTTCCCAAGTGGTAGTGCTGCCACTGTGCCAGCAGGCCGACTTGAATAAATGTGTCTTATCCATATTAAAGCATGTTTGTCGAGGCATCCAGATTGTGCTTCAACACTGTAGTAGCCCAAGCAAGTTCCCAGGCATGATTGCAGCCCCATTGTAAAGCACTACAGGTACCAACCACAATGCATGATGCTCACGATTGGGAGTGGTTGTAGATTTTGGGAAAAGTATCACCATTAGAATCAGTAGCTCATTTTGAGCTCAGGGGTGTGTGTGTGTTCTTAAAGCTCTGTGTCCAACTTGCAGTGCTCCATAGATATTTGTAGTGGTGGCTGGGAACTGTGATTGCCACCAGTGAGGTGTCACAATACACAGTTACTCAGAACAAAATGGGCAAATTATGCATATGCCAGCTGAGCTCCTGATGAGAACTGGACCCTAAGCTCTTGCTGCAAAAATATAGTGTATGTATTTTGTTTCTAAACCAAGAACCTTTCTTAAACAAAATAACATAAAAAACAAAACTAAATCGAAACAAACTCTGCAGACTACAAACTACGAAATCTATTTGCTCATCTTACACTATCACAGTTCCTGCCATCCAGGCATTCAGTTCAGAGAAGCTGCGGACTTGCACAGTAACTGGTTGCACATAACTGCCCTTCTAGGAACTAGAAAATCTGATCAAAACTACAACTTTTAATAGAAATATGCATGCAGTCCTCTATGTTTCTATGGTATGACAGTGGTATGTGACGAATATCCTAAGTATTACCTTCCAAGTACCAGTCCATAAGCCCACACTCACAAAACCGCTAGAAAAATTGCACCAGTAAGATACAGTGCAGAGTAACAAAAAAATGTTTATTCATTTGAAAAAATAGCTGCTTACATGGAGTGGTAGACAAGCTCAATGTTTCACATAAGACATGTGCCTTAACCGATTTACTGTACTTGATAAAGCATGCATCTTGTGTGAAACGTTGAGAATTTTTTGCCACTGCATGTAAGCTTCTGTTTTTTTTTCTTTGTTTGCATTCTTCAAGGTAAACCAGTACATTGAAAATATACCATGGTTCAAGGAACAAAAGCTGATAGAGAAATATCATAAACAGTATTATGAACTGAGGAGCGTAAATAGAGGAATCTGATTGGCAGAGAGCTCTTTGAAGCTATGATGATATCAGGCTACATCATCACGGCTTCAAAAAAGTTCCAGCGCCACCAGCCTCCTTGCTCTGTTCTGTCTGAGAACTATTTTTTTCAAAATGTACTCCTGCAACACCCAAAAACTTGTTCATATAATGTTTAAAAACCTGTTTGTTTTATTTTTTTTATTTATGAAAATTCAAACTCAGTTCATAATAGCAATAAGTCACTCCAGGGTGTGGTATATCATGGGATATCGCCACGTCTCGGGTCATTGGATACACTCGGCCTGCCGAGGCGTGACGATATCCCATGATATACCACACCCTGTCGTGCCTTATTACTTAATTATTACACCTCTCATCCAGCATTACAGCATTCTGTTTTTAAATGTATAATAAGACTGTATTTGTTACACTGTGCTTTGTTTTAGTAGTGCAATTTTTCTAGTGCTTTTGTGAGCTTGGGCTTATGGGCTGGTGCTGTGATTAAGATTTGCTCATGTGCTGCAAAGTTTCCTCTGAGTTTTTTGCTGCAATATAAGTATTACCTCTCCAGACAAATGTATTTTTTACTAGGCTAAAAGCATAAAGCTGTAGTTAAATTAGTTCTAAAGTTTTTGGTCACATCACAATGTTCTGAAATTTTATTAAAGTTGTGCAAGAAAAACAAGATGAAAAACTGGGTGTAGAAGAAGAGAGAGAGCGAGACTGGTTTTGTTTATCTTCTGCTCTGCAGTTTCAGACATCTTCTCACCAGACTATAGAGTTCAGTAGATACATGGAGAGAGGCTAGAGTGTGGACTGACACTGTCTCTCTCTTGAAGCTGCTTGTCTGCCGTATTACCAGAGGATTGAGCTGCCCGAAGGTAGCAGGAATCGCATCCTCTCACCCAGCTCCACAAGACATTGCTTGAAATGTAGGTAGCCGGCACTAGCACACTGTGGTGAAAAACACACGGTATACTCGTTTGTCTTTTGCTTGTATATACGTATAAGGATAAGGAGGAGTTACTTGCAGTGGTGTCAGACCAGTGTGCCAGTGCCAGCTACCAACGTGTCAAGCAATACAATGTCTTGTAGATCTGGGTGAGAGGATGCAGTTCCTGCTATCTTCTGGCAGCTCAATCCTCTGGTAATATGGCAGATGCGCGGTTTCAAGAGAGCCAGCGTCAGTCCGCACTCTAGCCGCTCTCCATGTATCTATCGAACTCTGTGCACCAGGCCAGCATTTCCTGGATTGCAGCAGGAAATGAGTGCACAGGTAGGCCATTCTGGGGCAGAGCTAATTTCAGTGTGTATTGTGTATTTTTCTCTATACAGTTTATCTGTTTCATTATATAGCGTATATAGAATGTTTCAATATATAATGTATGTTTCACTATAATAGTGTAGGTCAACTTTTCAGTCTGTAGTGTATGTATTTCAATATAAAGTGCATGTGTTTCACTATATGGTGTTATTTGCTTCTGTGTGTAGTTTATGTGGAGTTTGCAATGTGTAGTATATGTATTTCAATATATAATGTATATATTTCAATATGTAGTGTATTTGTTTCAGTACATAGTGTATGTGGACATTTTTCAATACAGTATATGTGTTACAGTAGTGTATTTGTTTCAGTGTGTAGTGCATGAGGATTTTCCAGTCTGTAGTGTATGTTTCTCAATAGGTAGTGCATGTGTTCTAGTACATAGAGCATTTGTTTCCGTACATAGTGTATGCAGATTTTCAGTACTCAGTATGTGTATTTCAGTAGACAGCGTATGTACATGTATTTCATTATTTAATGCATGCATTTTGGAGTATAATGCATGTGTTTCACTATATGAGACGCATTTCAGTATATAGTGTATGCATTTCACTATATGATGTATGTGTTTCACTATATAGTGTATGCAGTTCAGTACATAGTGTGTGTTTCACTGTATGATGTATATATCAGTATAAAATGTATGCATCTCACTATATAGTGTATGTGTTTTACTATAGGTGTATATAATCAGAGATTCTGAATTATGTTCCTAATGGCATCCCTTATGGATGGCTGTATGTTTTTAGGGGCCCCATCTATTTGAACCTTCTGCCTCTGATCATGTGGGCCATATTCCGGTAGGAATCCTTATGGAATTTCCTTATTTTGGAAACTTCTGCCCAGCCCAGTGATAACCTTTCATAGTATGTGCTGTTTCAACAGGGCAAAGTAAGACAAATGATGATGACTTGCCCCGGCTCGGGCTGTGTCCCCCAGTAGTTGCAGGAATTAATAGTACCTAAGGCAGCTCTGAGAAAGAGAAGTCAATTTCCTGTCAACCTCAGGCCTCTGAGGCAGTGGGATCCGAGTCCCAGTTGATCCTCCAAGAATCAGATAAAGGCTCCAGATGGCTGAGGTACTCCTTCTGAGAGTAGCTCAACATGGGAATCCCCATTGTCAAAAATTTGCTCTCGGTGTCCGCTCTGATGATGGGCTCATCATACCTGGTTCTATGTGGAGAATTGTCTTCTTGAAGCCCTTGACATCAGCTGTAAACAATACCTGAGATAGGGATTTATTTATTCTCTGGAGCACAGTCAGGATCAAGCAGTGTCTTGAATGCCAGACTGTCAACAAGGCCAGGATGTGACTCTTGCTCACCCACTTTGACTTTCTTCAGTTGAGTTGGGGACTAAGGATATTCACTGTTCTCAGAGAGAGTTTGGGTTGCACTTACCCATGGGTAAGAAGGTAGAGGCTCATAATTAATTCAAGGACTCTGGGGTGGGTCAGACACGAGTATTGACCATAGCCATCCAGTTGGAACCCATAATGAGTAGACCCTAAAAAGTGTTTCCTGATCCTCTGCAAAGTATCATTCTTGATCTCTGTCAAGATTTCATTCTCATTTGAGGTCTGGAAGACATAAGAAGTAGCTGAGATGTTAATTGTTTTCATTTTCCTTTTTCACCATTGCTCCCAGGAGTTCCTGCCAGCCATGGTTTGATGGTTTCTTCTTGGTCGGCAACCATCAGTGGTCACACAGTTGACTTATTCTGTTGCCATTCCACTGCATCTGTCGATTCCTATAGGGTGGAATCTGGTCCCTTTTAGCTCTGATATTGGGGGCCATCACCCTTCCAGAGTTCCCTAGATAGGATCCACTGATGAAGGGGGTGCCACCTCAGCCACAAACACAAGAAGAGGCTCCAGTGTAACTGTGGAGACTGCTGAGGAAGGTCACCCTCATCTCCTGGGCCAGGTACCTTCAGACCAATCCAGTTTACAGTTCCTACATCTAAGTTCCAGCCTCCTCCATTTCATATAGCTAACCCACCTATACCAGCCCAGTGGGAGCTCGGCTTAGGGGATTCTGTCGCTCAGGCTAAAAAAACTCTCAGGTCAGGACCCAGATGAGCATCTTCAGTGACAGGATGAATGGGGTTTAGGTCCTGATTGCTGTCTCCATTGAAGGATCCACAGACCTTCTCAGCACTGATGTTGCACTGGAAAAAATGCAGAGGTTGGGCTTGTTCATCATCCGAGATATTTTGTCCAAGAGGGTTCCTCTTTTCATGCCCTTCCTGTTTGTTTAGTTTTTATTAACCTGGTAAGGTGCACTAGACAACCATTTGCCTATTTTTTTTTTTTTTTTTTTTTTGTTACCGTTTTTTTTCCATACAGCTTTTTACTCCTTGGGTGGCTCATTGGTGCTGTCCTCAGCTCCCCCCGCTAGCAGCCACCTCCTCTGGACCTTACATGGAGCTGACCTCCTCCCCTATGACTTGCCTCCCCACACACATATCCAGAGACTCCTAGGTGTCAGGGTGGTGGTGCAGACTGGGGGAGATGTGCAGGGCATCATGTAGCCCGCAGGTCCAGGTCCTTCTTTCCACAGTGGCATAAGCACATACATGTGGATGCACGCATGCGCTATGGATCGCAGCCCCTCCCTGCTGAGTCTGTCCCACCTGCACTACCACTGGACCACCATCCGATGGCAGTCAAAAGCTGAGACAGCTTGCCATCCTTTCCCCGAGAGAAGAGAGCAGCCCCAGGAATGCTCAGTCCTCTCTACCCTGGCCAACCCCTAGTGACCTGAGCCCTTTTCCGAACCCGGGTCACTAGCATGGTGGAAGGTGAGGCGCCAGTGCCTCAGCGCTCCACACCACTGGGCCATCCATATTAATGTTGCCATTATGAACCCAACGTTGAACCTACATGGACATTAGCTATGCACTGCAGACACTTTTGGCAGCTGGCAGGTTGAGTTAGGCTGCCTGCATGGTTTGCTATCTACAGCACATATTAAAGGAACTTACAGTAATATAGCTCTTGAGTGCCTGCCTTCTGGTTGTCAATAGTACATGACTGATCTTCAGCTATGTAGCAGAGAAGTTTGCGATACCCTAATGCTGTCTTGTCAAAGTAAATGACGCAGCAATATTTTCAAGTGCTGAAATTAGAGTAATGCCAACACTGTGTTCCACGTTTTTTCAAATCCCAGCGAACACCACACCACAGATTCACCAAAGTCCCAGGAATTTTTTTACCCTAATTTTTCATTTTCATATTTGCACGCTTTGTGCTTAAACCCTAATAGATGCATTCATGATGTTTCTATATACTGTATAAATCTACATTAATGCATACCAAGGGGGTTGAAAAAACACAACACACTGACAAATTAAGGAAATGAAAAAATTGGGGACAAAAGTCTCATGAGTCTTGGCAGATTTGTGGTGTGGTGTTTCTGCAGGGTTTCTAGCCTTATTGGACACCTCCAGACCCTAAACTTGTTACCCATGGACAAGGTACAGGCCTATGTCCCTTAGATCTATGGCTGAAGCTGCACAACTGTGACTCTTCTTGTGACGCCCACATAATAAGTCATAATTTTCTTCACACAAGAGAGCAGTCAACTTTTTTCATGCAGGACCTGAAGCAGGAGATCATTCATAACTTTCATCATGTAGGGCATGAAGCAGGAGAACATGGTCATGCATAACGTTTATCATGCAAGGCCCATAAACAGGACATCATTTGTTACTTTCTTTGTACAGCAGAAGATCTTTCATAACTTTATTCCCACAATGATCACAGGCCCCAGACTAGTAGCTTGTCCTTAGGTCACAAGGCTAGTGGCGGGGGAAGGGGTTTGGGAATTTTGGTTGAAAACCCTGTGGAACACTTCAGCAACAGGAGCAAAGTCCTAACTTGCTTTGCACGGGGCCTCCAGGCCCTGCACTAGTCCATGAATCACGAGCTAAGTCCAAACCTGCATCATGCAGAGCCCAGTCCATGAAATAGGAAGTAAGTCCTAACTTGCTTCATATAGGGCCCTTCTTCCCCTGTGCAAATTGAGAGCCAAGTCCTACCTTGTTTCGCCTTGTTCAACCCTGGCTTTGATTTTTACCACAAGTTTACTTAACTTCTGAAAAAAAACATTTGGAAAGAGACTTCATAGGCTTGCATGGAGCACACCCCTGGGATCTCCTTATAGTGACATTACAAAGCATCTGAGCATAGCCAGCAAGTAAAGGAGAGGAAGGGATTGAGCGGCCAGCTCCTTGGGTGCATATTACAATCCCTTCCCTTCATTAGGGGGCATAATTAAACATTTTACAACTGCAGTAGAGCATCTTCCATTCAGGTAAGGGAGCATCCTGTTTGTTCTTTGGAGTACTGAGGAGTTCATTAAGGTTTAAGAGGGATAATTTTAATAAATGTATTTAATAAACAAAATATTGAAATCATTAGTAGGCATTCCCCACTAGGCCAGTGGTTTGTGACAAGGTAGATAGTAGTCAGAAGTCATTGTCATCAGACAGTTGTCAATCAAAAATGACTGGACATAGGGCCGGCCTGCCGGCGCAGCGGTAGGGTTACCGCTCATGGCGCCAGCGACCCGGGTTCGGGAACGGACTCTGGCAGTTGGAGGGCCGGCCGGGTGGAAGAGGATTGAGCACCCAGAGGCCGTTCTCCTCCTCCGGGTGGTGTGGGATGCAGGTCCCACTGTGATACTGCCACCTGGGTGACCACGGGTGGATGTGCAGCAAGGACCGCATGTAGCAGGGGAGGGAGGATGTCTGCCGGGAGCCAGAGCGTTAGCACACTGTGAAGTGCGTCGCTCCTAGGCTCTCCTTGCGTGCAGACGTCCTATGGGGATGGGCAAAAAAGGAAAATACCCTCCGGTGCTCCCTGTAGAGCGGGCTTCAGGCCCGATCCCAGGGCCCCTGCGGCTACGGGTGCGGATCCCGGCGAAATCGCAGACGCTCGGGCGGTGGAAAGGGGGGCCCCGCCTCGTACCCACCTGGGGATCAAACCAAGGCAGCGTGGGGGGATGACTGCACCTGATGCTGTCAGACGAGCAGGGACGCACAAGGCTGTTGAAGACTCCTGAAGGTGAGGAAGTACCGGGGTGAGAAGGGGGCGTAAAAAGAAAATATAAAAAAAAAATGACTGGACATACATGATTTTGTTTTTACTGCTTGTTATAATAACATTTCAAAAGTGGCCAAATGGATTTCTTAATGTAGGTGGCCTATTTGAAGAGTTGTGGTGGACACAGTTGAGTTATTAATGGGCAAAAACCCATATCACAGAACCAGCACAATGAATGGCAATAAGTTTTACCCTTGTTGGCTATCTCATATAAAAGTATTTTGTCCAAGCTGCCCCTCCATGGCAGTATTACAGCACATTGGTAAAATGGTGTCAGCTGCCCATGTGTATATATCGTATGGATAACTGCAGGACTTAGGTGTTTGGTGTGGCAATTCTGGTATCTTTCATTCTAAATATGTTACTGTGCATGATGCACTTATTCTAATGAGTAAACTAGCATTGCATTTTCTTAACATTATGTTCTCTTTTTGTATTCATTTCAGACTTGGATACATTCAGTTGTCATGATTGGGAGCATTGCGTTATATTTTGTTTTCTCACTGGCTTTTGGAGCAGCATGTGTAACTTGCAATCCACCATCAAACCCCTACTGGATCATGGAAAATCAAATGGCAGATGCAGTATTCTATCTTGTCTGCATTATTACTACCATCTTAGCTCTTTTGCCCAGGTAAGCTGTTATATTTTTGTTTCAGAATTTAAATTTTTTTTGTTTCAGCATCTTTATATCTGAGGAAATGTTGAATTATTCTGTCTTAAAACTTAGATCTGCTCCAGAAACTAGCATATTCAAACACGGAGAACATTTTATTCAGCTTTCCAGGACTAACTAATGGATAGTCATCAAGTGTGCATTTGTACACTTGAACACTCAACAAAATGAGTTGCTTATTTTTTCCATTTAATTTTAATTTCATTTTTTTTTAATACTTGTTAGCAGATGAACAGAAACTGCCAGTTTTCACATGTGACAGGTACATAAAACATAGGCAATGACTACCAGATATAGAAATATAAAACGCTTATTAATGTGCAGTTATTTCTTGAGTACAGCCATTTTTTTCATTTTCACCTTAAAGATGCACAGTCTTGCACAATCAGTGATGGTAGTTGGAACTGAACGGTAAAGTGTTGCAGCTTTGAATAAGATAGACCTTGCCCAAAGGTAGATTGAAACCAAAGAGTTTTAATGGTGGCTCTGCTCTGAGACCTGATTCCCAAAGAATTCACTGCCCTGGTTAAAAAAAAAAAATAAATAGATCTAGGGTTTCAGGAAGTAACCCCAGATGAGATCTATGTAGCATTATGCCCATACGTAAATTAAGCCCATCTTCCAGTGTTCAACATCCAACCTCCCTGTATAACTGGCAATGATGGACAGACCTACATGGATTTGCGACAAAACAACAGATACTAATAAAAGTAACCCCTTATAAAGCAGACAACTTTTCACTGGTACCCACGTAGACTGGTAGCCCATAGTCCAGTATTGTGAATAGTAGACTATGGGCTAGCAATCTACAGGAATCTGGGATTAAAAATTCCCTGTTCTGAACAACAGACCCAGCCTCTGATGTTTGGTCTTGATAACATAAGAGATATGCGGCTCAAAGAAAAGAGCTGACTCCAAGACCACCCCCAGATACTTAACGCTCTCAATACATTCAGTAACTTCACCCCCCAGGTCTGTGATGGATAAACCTTGTTCCATTTCCTTTCCTTTCTTGGGCCTGAAAAGTACATTGACTGGTCTTTTTTGCATTTAATACCAGGTTCCTAGAAATAACTTCCTGGACTCTGAAAACCGCATCTATAAGCACTGGACCTGTGCTAAAAATAATAGCATAATTTGTGTATAGGATGACTTCAGCAGATCTACAAGATTGTGGTACATAATTCAGAAATAAAGAAAATGACAGTGGTTATATAATTGAGCCCTGGGGTACTCCACAGTTGGAAGACAATCTGACATACAATTTAAGATTATTGTTCTTTGAGTCCTAGAGATTTTATAACTAGACAATCACTTGGTCACATGTGGGGGAAAATTTATTTAATCTAGTGCGTCTAATAAAAACCTGTGGTCCACAAGGTTGAAGGCCTTAGTGAGGTACACAAAAACAGCTGCAGCACTGTGCCCTTTATCAACAGCACTGTGCCGGCAGCCGGTGAACCTCACCAACGCTGTCTCCATATTACGAGAATCCCAAAAACTATGTTGAGTGGTTGTTATTACTCTCTAGTATGTGAGTAACAGTGGAATCTGATCAAAAATATTTTTTTCAATATTTTAGAGAGGGGGTGCAAGAAGAGAAATTGGCCAGTAGTTTGAGACAGTGGTGCTATGTCAAGACCGCATGGTCAAAAACTGCACGGTCAATGACCGCGCCACACAGTGAGTATAAAACCGTCTGGTCCAAAACCACGCTAGATTAGATATACTAACTCTGAAACTGTGTGGCACTGTCATGGCCACGCATATTTGCTGTCACTGTTTTGACTGAACACCGAGACAACATCTTTACAGCCACTTTTATGGACTGGTCTAACCATAGCTAATTTCCAGAGAGATAACTAGCACCTATAAACATAAGCTTGACTTCATAGCCAAAGTCCAAAAGTACTTGTTCCTAAGTCCAAAACAGATAATTAGATGATCTTATAATATTGTGCTTCTGATGACTGGGGTCCCTTACATGTATTCGCCAGAAAGCAGTTGCATGGAAACCCTCATGAATTTTTCCCATTCCTTGATTCAGTGTCCCTATATGCGCCAGAACTGTTTTTCTGCAGAAAGTAGGTCCTTCTTTCAAAGGATTTTTTTGCTTAGTCATATCACCTTGGAACAGTATTTGGTTGTAACTGGTTGTTTTCGACACATTTCTTCATTCTGTCTTTTTTGTCTTCCCATCCCATTCCCATCTTTAAATTTTGTTGCAGTTTTCCTTGACCTCCTCATGGTTGGCGTGTCCCCACAGGCTGGTCCATGTGACACAAGACAGTAGATCCTTGAATGGGTTTCAGGAGATGGGCTTATTGCCACAGGATGACTATCATAGTATGGCTTGACTTAGAACTGCTTTATCTAAATTCAGACCCTAACATGAGTGCTAGAAAGCTGTGTGTTCAAAATCCTTTGCTTGTCAGCTGACTCGCAGTGTT
The DNA here is from genome assembly GCA_016271365.2 of Neoceratodus forsteri. Classification (NCBI taxonomy): domain Eukaryota; kingdom Metazoa; phylum Chordata; order Ceratodontiformes; family Ceratodontidae; genus Neoceratodus; species Neoceratodus forsteri. Next base: position 1,577,839,344 of record CM057452.1, read on the forward strand.
GGACATTGTGGACTCCTCCATAATGTCTTCTGACAAGACGGGGTTTTCGATTCTGAGCAGTGAAGGCTGGTACTGAAGGTATATCCTGAGAATGCTTCCACCTTTGCAAGGTACAGTGGAGCAGGCCAAACAAAGAAACAGGAACAGCACACTCAAAAGGAAGGCAAAAATCAAAGGCTAACATGCAGAAAAGACATGAATTTATTGCCCCAGTTGACAAAACTGGAATCACAGACACTACCAGTGAAATGCCCTAGAGCTTCGGTCTGTGACCTTTGTCAGGGGACCTCTTGGAGCACACACAGTTCCTGGAATCCTTCAAAGACACAACTCCAGGAATCCTTCAAAAACATAGCTTCAGGAATCCATTAAAAGCATAGATCCCGTAACCCATGAAAGGCACAGCTCCAGGGAATCCTTTAAAGATGGAGTGCACAGGCATGGCAGTGTTAGGCATGGTGGACTCAGCCATGATGTCAGTAGACTAGATTTTTGACTTTATTTTCAGTGAAGGCCCTACTCAAGTTATGACCTAAGAATGCTTCTCGGAGCTCACGCAATCCTCTAGAGACACAGAGCCAAGAATCTTCAAAGACACAGCTCCAGAGCCAGTCCGGTGGTGCAGAGGGTTGAGGTGCTGGATGCCTTACCTCGCACTACGCTGGCAACCCTGGTTCGGGTACAACCTTGGGTCATGGGGATGCCGGTGTGGGGGGTGAAGCAGTATTGAGCATGCCAGTGGGAAGCTCTCCTCTCCTGAGGGTGGTGAGGGTTGGTTAGCGCCCCCCATAGATCTGCTCCCATTGGGTGGAGGTCCAGTAAGTAGCATAGGCAGAGAGGGGGCGGCAGAGTATTGGGAGGTGGAAGGGGCTGAGTTGACACCACAGGATGTGAAGCATGCCTCCACACGCTAGCATAGCTGTGTGCCAGGGCCTGGGGGGGTAGGGGAGAAAATCCATAAAATTCATGTGTGTCCCCATCACCAGTTGGCAGGAGGAGGCAACGGGGACCAAAAAGTTAAATAAAAAAAAAGACACAGCTCCAGGAATCCTTCAAAGACACAGCTCCAGACACCCTTCAAAAACACAGATCCAGGAAACCTTTAAAGACACCGCTCCAAGAATCCTTGAAAAATACAGATCCGTCAGCATAGCAGTTGGGATTTCCGCTTGTGATGCCGACGACCCGGGTTTGGGAATGGACTCGGGGGGCCGGCCGGTGGAGATGACTTGATGACTTGAGCATCCAACAACTGCTCGCCTTTTCCTGGGAGGGAGGGGAGTGCACAATCCAGCATTTGTTGGCCCCTAGAGGAGGCTGGGGGAATAGCATCACGTTGGACCTCTCTGTGGGGAGGGAGCATGGCGGGCGTCGGCTCACACCTCGATGTCATGTGGCACGTCATGCTCCCCAAGAAAATTGGAAAAATGGGCCCCCAGTCAGCTAGATGACGGCCACTGGTCCCTTCCCGCCACAAAGCCCGGACAGCCAGATCGACCTCAGCAGCACTCAGGCCAATAGTAAGATGTGCCTACCAGTGCTTTCTCCCTGGAAGGAGAGGACCCATCCAACGAAGGGAAATGTCAGGTTCCCTGTTGGGCTGCAGTGTGAGGTGGTAGTTGGTGGGGGAGGAGGGCAGCGAGGTGCACCCAGGTGACCTGAAAAAGATGCCAGTTGGGGGGTGCAAAAAAACCAACATCTAGGAATCCTTCAAATATGGAGTATGAAGGAAAAAGGCAAATTGGGGGGGGAGAGATGATAGCTGATCAGTTTACGATCACTGGGCAGTACAAAAACCACTAATGGAGGAATGAACTACATGGACTAAAGTCTCCATTTGCTCCAGTTTCCTGTGTAACTGTATGTAAAGCCACTGTAGACCTCGGTAATCGGGCCTTATTTTCTAAAGGGCAGCCTGAGGAAGCTTTAGGTGCTGATCTACACAGTGCATATTAAATATTTGTTCAGGTCCTTCTCCACTTCATATTCCCTGCAGGCAAGGTGTTGGAGCTCTAGGAAGCATAGGGTGTCAAGTCCCTCATGGTGTGACCATCTTTTCTGATTACTCTCGACTAGTGGCCAAGAACTGCTCTCATTCTTTGTTCCTGTCATCCTCCCCACGCAAGATTCCTCAAACCAAAACATAAAATTATAGAGAGGTATTAGGTGGTTGAATTATGATTAAGGCAACTGTGGGAGCCACGCACGGTGCCCCCCACTTATGGGGACCCGCAGGTCTGGCACATCTTCCCTGTCCTCCCCTTAGCTCTTGTGGGGGAGGGGGGACTTGGATGACCCTCTATCTGTGAAACAAGTTGGAGGCTTGGATGTCACCTCTCCTCCGCAGGATTGAGAGAGAGGACCTGGAGCCCAACAGTCTTGTTTGCTGGTTTATGTGTGTATTCATTCAGGCTATAGGCCCAGCAAAGCTGTGCCACTTTAATTTGAGGAGCCAGGGGTGCCACACAGGCCTAGGGCTCTTTGCCTCTTATCAGAGATAAAGCCAGTGACCTTTTCCTCTGATTTCAAACCTGTTCTTCTGGTAAAGTCAGTAGAGACTAGCTAGGCCTGTTGTCTTCAGTCTCACATTCCTCCTCCTCCACAGTTGCATTGTGTAGGCCCTCAACTCATTTAATTTGAGCTCATCACCAAGATTCAGTTCAAGGTCTCACTTGAAACACTGTTTTCAAAAAGACTAGAAAGATAAGTGCAAAGGTAGGAATTGGTCAAATTTCAGCACCTGCCAGTCACCACTGCAACTTTCAAGGCCTTTCCCTTGCCTTACTCTTATCTATAAGATCTGCCTTTAGACCGACCTTGAAACTGTAAGGATCTTGATTCTCCTCCCCATCCTTCAGATGAAACATTAAACCAAGGTCCCATTTGCTTATCTTTGATGGCTGCTCAGGCTGAAGTTAAATGTCCCACTTTTCAAAGGAGAGTAGGGGAGTTATCTCCAATAACCTGCCAGCATTGCCTCTTTCAGTAACAGAAGTTCTAGAAACAGCGACATTGATGGCAGAAAAGGACCAAAGGTCCGTCTAGTCTACTAGGAGTTCTCTATCTGCCCCGGGATGTATTATCCATATGGGGTTTTATCTCCTGGTCCACCCTACTGCTGCTGAGCTGGTCAACCACCAAACCCTTCACTCTGTCCTAGCCATGTCTGAAACCATTTACGGTCTTGGCACCCACCACTTCTACTGGCAGACTGTTCCACAGCTCCACCACCCTTTCCATAAAATAGGATTTCTGCACATCCTCTTAACCCCACCACACACACACACACATTTTCCACGTATGACTCCAGATTCTTGACTCTGTACACCTGTTAAATAGTTCCCTGCAGTTCACCTTGTTTATTACCTTCAGGAACTTGAAGGTCTCTTATATCCCCCTCTCTTGCTTGGTCTCCACTGAGTACATGTTCAGTGCCTTGAGACAGTCTTCATAAGATATGCACTGCTGGCCTTGAATCATCTTCGTCACCATGTATTGCACTGTCTCCAGCCTGTCCCTGTCCTTCAGTAGGTGAGGACTCCAGAACTGAGCACGGTAATCCAGGTGAGGCCTCACCAGTGTCCTGTATTCAGGTAGTAGTACCTCTTTTTTCCTGCTGTCAATACCCCTTCCAGTACACCCCAACATCCTATTAGCCTTACTCTAGGACTTGTTACACTGGCTTAATTGTTTGTGGGAGTCACTAATGAAGACTCCCAGGTCTCTTTCCTCTGCTGTAGTACTCAGTTCAACCCCTCCCATCCAGTACTCTGTCCTGTTTTTTTCCGCCCCAGGTGCATAGCCTTTCATTTTTTTATGTTAAATTCAACTGTCAAACCTTACCTCTCTAGCTTTTGCAGATCCCTCTGCATCTCCCTGATCCCTTCATCAGTATCTACCCTACCATAGAGCTTTATGTCATCTGCAGTGACGCAACTTGGCCCGGATGCCCTCTCCAGTGTTGCTAATGAACAGAGAGAACATCCCACTTGTGACCTCCCTCTCTTCCGATATGACCCCATTTACCACCACCCTGTGCTGTCTCGACTTCAGCCAGTTTCCTATCCATCTGATCATGTCCCTAGCCTCACCCAGGTTCTCCAGCAGTCTTCTTTGTAGCACTAAGTGGAAAGCCTTGCTGAAATCGAAGTAGAGTAAATCCACAGTATAGCCTTTATCTGCTACCTTTGTTACCCAGTCAAAGAAAACTATCAGGTTTTTCTGACAAGACCTGCCTGCCTGGCAGCCATGAACAGGGGCACTAGAGCCCTGTCTGCAGGAGCCCCCACACTATGGAACAAGCTACCCACTGAACTGTGCACCATAAACACTCACCACCCATTCAAGATGCTCCTCAAAGACTGGCTCCTGCTGGCATCCACCTGCCACTGCTTTAAGGACTAGCCCCCAAATAGGTTCCAGTGGTAAGGCCAAATAGGTTCTCTTATTTACTGAAACTGTACCACTTTGCTTTGTTATTTGTTATCCCTCAACTACTGCCACCATGTATTTGCCAAATGTAACAACTGTGGCCTTTCACTATGTATTACCTGCTCGTTATGTTCTTGTTATTCTGATGTTTCTACTGTGTGCCGCCTTACATGGCCTGGGTTGTGCCTGAAAACGGTCCCTGGGATCAGTGCACCTACCCTGTTAACAAAGTAATAAATAAAAAAAACATAAATAAATATGAACCCAGCACCTGCTCTGGACCCCAGGCCATTGGGCTAAGTGATTTTGACCCAGGTTCCAGCATATCAGCCTCATCATGCAGTTGACTTGGTTCTGAGTTCGATGATTTTGGAGTTCAGCTGTGGCTCTGTATCTGGTGGTGGTGGTGGTGGTGGTGGTGGTGGTGGTGGTGGTGGTGGTGGTGGTGGTGATGATGACGACGACGACGACCACCATTATGAGTTTATGGGGTAGTTAAAATTGTCTAGTCCTGAGTATCTCAAGATCTTACTTCAAGATTCGCTGTTGCAGGAGGTAGCACCCTTAGGACTAAGCTGCTAGGCGCCAGGACCCCACAGAAACCTTCTAGCTAGCAGTATCCAATGGAATACCTCCCCCAACATCAGCCCACCTCCGACGTCACATACAGTAAAAAGGGGGCAGTCCCCCAACCCAGACCCAATTCTTTTCCTGCCGTCAACTGTGCAAGTTGGACCTCCATGGACTCCCTCAGCTTGTCGACTGCCATTTTTCATGCTACCCATGTTTTCTTATTTTTCTATTAAAAATTAGTACCATTAAACTTTTGCATGTTGTCATCTTCTACTTCTTCCATCAAGCGGTGGCAGTCATAGTGTGCATGCAGGAAGCAGATTCCCTCAAGGATGCTATTCGGCCTGCCTTTTCTGCCTAGGTCCAGACCATAATATCGAGGCCTGCCAGCACTCCCTAGATTTCAACCAGTGCACCAGGCTCTTGTCACTAGAAGACCCACAAAGCCTTCTTGCTTTCCAAAAGATTATCTGAAATGGAGAGGGAGTTTCACCACAAGAGTTAGTCATCCTTTTCAGCCTTATCATCTTCTTCTATAAAGGGAAGAAATCAAGTGACAAACACAAGCACCAGGAAAAACATCAGGAGACACCCCGGGCAGAAGACTGCTCCAGGTCCCCAAAGAAATCGGCGACCATTTCAGGGTCATCCCCCCACGGGGGGACATCCTCCACCAGACTTCCGGTGATTAAACCTCCCTCACTAATCTCAGTTGCGGGAGAAGATTCCTTGGGGTGCGGGAATTCTCCCCCTGCCTCCCAGCCACTTAAGCTTAGGCCTGTTGGCACTGTGGGCTCTAAGCCAAGTGGATCAGCCAGTGGGTCTTTGGGCAGCAGACCTTTGGCCGTCACCCTTCTGGCCAGGGTGTCCGTCGAGTCTGCCCCAACTTCAGGGGCTGATGCCTCTGGGTGACATCTGGGTTCGACGCCCTCTCCCTCCAGGAAAGGGGTGCATTCATCCCATTCAAGAGCCAGCTCCCTTTCTCAAGCAACTCCATCCAGGCAGCCGCTGACTCAGTCTCCAGCCCAGCCTCAGCCTACATTGGTCCCCTCGATGCGGGTTTCCCCGGCGCCTCCTTGGGTGACCCCACCACCGGATATTCCGAAGTCACCAGCTGAGCCTAAAGCCCTTCTCCCCTGGCCGACGCCTGAGTCTCCGACGCCGGATCCAGTTCATCTGACGCCACACGGATCCATGCCTCTGGGTCCAACACCAGGTAACCTAGATCACCCCGCACCGATGCCCAAGTTACCTTTACCCATTGACCAGATGCCGGGGCCTTCTGAACCTAACACCTCGATGTCGGACGTTGCAGTTCCAATGCAGAATCCACCGCAGGGCCTAAATGAGCTTTTTTCGGCCTAGTGGGCTTTTTCAAGGACAAACCTTCCCCCGGGGCACCCCCTCAACCAACTCCCAGGGGCCATCTGCAGACAAGCCTCCAGTCTGACCACCTACTCCCCCTCCCAGGGGGCCACTCTGACGCCAGATGGGGATGATAAACTCCTTCCCCAGGGCTAGCCGCAGAAGCATCAGTGTTTGCCTTCCTCCTCCCCAGATTCGAAGGATTCAGCTGGATGCTCTTCCTTTAACTCCAGCCGAGGAGATTCGGACCTGCTGGGAGATTGCCAGAGACAAGGGTCCTGGGAGCCACACGAGCTTCATTTCCATATCTTCATATCAACATTTTGGAGTTGAGGGCAGTTCTGTATGCCCTTTTCAGGCCTTTCAGAGAGTCCTGTTGTTGGGCCCTCTGTTGATACAAACCGACAACATGTCAGTCGTATTTTACATCAACAAGCAAGGAGGAACACATTCCTGCCCCCTCTGCAGAGAAGCCATGTGAGTGTAGACATGGGCAGTGGACCACCACTTGGACTTCTCAATAGTCCACGTTCCGGTTATACAAAACACTCTAGCTGACAGCCTAAGCTGATCTCTGTCCAGGGGTCACGAGTGGGAGCTTCATCCCTCATAGGCAGAGACTCTCTTCGACAGATGGGGTTGTCCAGAACTAGATCTGTTTGCCTCCCCATCCAACACAAAACTGCCCAGTTTTTGCTCACTAGATCCAGGGCCTGGTGTTTTCTGGTGAGACACGTTGTCCCTCTCCTGGATGGGGAAATTCCTTTACACATTCTCTCCCTTCCCTCTGCTTCAACGGGTCCTCCTCAAGCTTCAGTCAGAGGGTGCAGAGATGATCTTAGTGGCACCCTTCTAGCCACGTCAGATTTGGTTCCCTCTGCTTCAACAACTGGCGGTGGAACCCCTGGTTTCCCTGCCTCTTTGATTAGACTTGCTCTCCCAGGAACAGGGAACCCTGGTCCATCCAGATCTCAGATCTTTGCATCTTCATGTGTGGCTTCTGCAGACCTAGCCGTCTCTAGATTCGGGGCATCACCCAGAGTAGCGGACATAGTGGCAGCCAGGAAACTCTCCACTAGGGCAACTTATGCTATGAAATGGAAGTGGTTCTGCATTTGGGCCACCGCTTGGCATTTAGACCCGCTCTCCTGTCCGTTGAACTTGATATTGGGGTACCTCCTCTCTTTCTCTGATGCAGGTCTTGGTTACTCTTCACTCAAAGGGCACTTATCTGCCATTTTGGCCTACCATGTGCCTATTTAGGGCAAGACCTTTGCCCAGCTGGATCTTCCCTGTACCTTTCTATGGGATCCTGTTCCATCATGGGATCTTTTATTTGTTCTTGAAAAGCTCACATTGCCCCCCTTTGAGCCTGCCGCAAGTTGCGAGCTGCGTCTTCTGTCGTGGAAGGCGTTATTTTTAGTTGCTATTACATCTGCTCGATGGAATTTTGAGCTTCAGGCCCTGATGTGTAAGGAGCCTTATTTGGTTTTTCACAAGGACAGGGTATCCTTGAGAACTAATCCCAAGTTTCTTTCGAAGCTGGTGTCAGAGTTTACTTTGAATCAGGACATCCACCTTCTGGTGTATTACCCAGAGTACTTGAACTATGGGGAGGCATTACTACATACTTTGGATGTTCACAGAGCGCTGAGTTATTACTTGGAACACACCAGACCTTTTCAAAAATCTGATCAGTTGTTTGTTTCTTTTGCCCCCTTGCATGGTAGGAGCTCCTGTTTCTAAGCAATGTGTATCCAAATGGTTGGTTAATTGCATTGTTTTTTGCTACAGACAGCACAACAAACCCTTGACGGGCTCAGTCAAGGGTCCTTCTACCAGGGGCATGGCTGCTTACTTTGCCTCACTGAAAAAACGTGTCCGCTGCTGATATTGCGCAACAGCCACTTGGAGCTCCGTCCACACCTTTGTGAAGTACTACAACTTGGACATTGATTCTCACCACATGGCAGGCTTTGGACTTGCAGTCCTTCAGGGCCTCCTGTCCTGATTTCTTTGGGAGACTTCTACCTCCACCCTTCTGACTGGTGTCTCTTCATTACTGCTTGGGACTCTGTCCTGAAGGTGTTACCTGCTGCAAGAGCAAATCACCAAGTAACATAAGAACTTACCGTAACAGTAGATCTTCAAGAGGAGTTCTTGCAGCAGGTACTGTATTTCCCTCCTTCCCCCTGGTAGCTGCCTCTCCATCTCAGATACCTTTATTTCCTCTGCTAGAGGAACTTCCGTAGTTCTCCATTTTTACCAACTTACCTGGGTTTCTGACGGAAGAACTGTAGATGGGTTGGGGAATCTCCCCCTTTATAGTGTACGTGACGTCGGAGGCGGGCCGACATTGGGGGCAGTCCTCTGTTGGATACTGCTAGCTAGAAGTTTTCCATGGGGTCCTGGCACCTGGCGGCTAGTCCTAAAGGTGTTACCTGCTGCTGGAGTTCCTCTCGAATATCTACAGTTACAGTAAGTACTTGCATAACTGTACGTACTTCTCACATTTGCTGAGGCGGATATATCTAACATGATAGATTTTTCTGCAGGACATCTTGCAGGAAAAGGCATATGATATTTTGGACATTCTCTTCTTGGCCTTTTTTTTGGTATCATTTCTTTCTCCCTACAGTGGTCCTTTAGGTCTCTCTCCAGTGCAGTTCACTAAGTCCCCTGATGTCCTGCTCTGTCTGAGGCCCCCCCCACCGTCCTATCTCAGGCATGTCTCCCCCCCAATCCCACCAGGTGACAGGCCTCCCGGATCTCAGCCCCCTGGGTAAGGACCACCAACTCCTCGGGCACTCTATCTTATAGAGTCAAAGACTGCCACCTGGGGGATGGAAGGACGGAGATGAACAGGGCGAGTCCGACGTTGAGCGTGGCTGGGAGCGGTGAGCAGGTCTTTGCCTACCTGGGTGCCGGCTGTTTTCCCTTTTTCTTGGTTTCCCCGGGAGTTCGGACATGCAGTGACGTCCAGCTCAAGACGGGCGCGCTTCTGCACCAGCCCACAGGACATCCGCCGCAACCCCCATACCCCAACTTTAGTCTCCACCACTTTGGATCTACTGGCCACCACCAGAGGTCACTCCTGCTGAAGAAGACGGTGCCACTCCCCTCCCAGGAGAGGAGAGGAGAGCAGTCCTACGGATGCCGGATCCTCCCCTGCCAGCCCCCGGCGGCCCAAGTTCGTTCCCGAACCTGGGTCGCCGGCGTGACGTGAGGTGTGCCGTCCAGCCCCTCAACCCTCAGCATCACCGGGCTGGCTTCCGTGACCTTTCTTATCAGTGAGATCATCATGGTGCAAAAAGTCCACCTTGCCCTGCTTTGTCAGGTTCTTCCCGCCAAGAGGAGTGACAGATGTTCTCCAAGAGAAGATTACACTCTTCCTTGAGAACCTTTCTGTGGAAGGATTGGAAGCTTCTTTGATCCTGAAGGTTCATAGACTCAATGGACATTCTCCTAAGAAGGAATCAGAGTAACTGGACTGGTCGGGCAAGAAGGTGTGGGCCATTGGCTTGCTTGGTATTCAGCAGGGAGGTTACTCAGCGAGCACGGACTGCTACTCCCCCCTTGCATGGGGCAGTCAGTCTCCGTGCAAGATCCAGGATACTATTTTGCAGATTGGTAGGAGAGCATTTCCCATCTAATGAGAAGCAGAAGGAGGTTGGCAAAAGCTAAGTACCATTCTGTACTGGCCCCCTCAGAGGTTACAATTTGTAGATAATGACTCTGGTACAAATGATCTCTTTACTAGAGAACTGGAATTGGTTTCGCACCCTGGATCTGAAGGATTTTTATTTTCACATCTGAACCTGGTCCTCCCACTGGCATTTCTTAGATTTTTGGGTAGCAGGCACAATTTGCAAGTTAGAGGGTATTTATTTTAACCAGAAAGTAAATACTATATATAATATATACAGTTCCACAGCTGAACAATGACTGCATATTAAAGGAGTTGCTTGCTTCGTTTGAGTCTGTTAAATGTGGTTTCATTGCCTTTTAAAAATGTAAGCAACTTGCATTTTGTTTTCTGTGCTCAGAAACCACTGTACAATGACTCTTGACATCTTGCACGGTGTCATACTGAAGCGAGCACTCTGTGTTGGTATTACGGTAGCTCTATGGTGCAGTATAGCTGTTTATAACTCACTACCCATTTTCTTGGGAAAAATCATAAAAAGCCATACTTAGCGTGTGTATTACACTCTAATACACAAGCTAGCATTGCTTTTTATGATGTTTCCAACAAAACTGTCGGTGCATTGTAACTAGATAAGTAGTAACATAGAAATACTATAATATGGCCGGAGGGCTCTCGTACCTTACTGTACCGTACTGTTGCCTTAGTAAAAGATGAGCTTATTCAAGGGGACCGTCTTTATTAGACCATTATTACAACAGTTGCTTCAGAATGGCTGGCAGTGTTTCCTTAAAATTTGAATGCAGGTTTACCCTTGTATTAAGGGGGGCTAAAATGCTGGGGAGGATTCAGCCAAAAATAACTGACTCATTAACTGTATTAGTTTTTTTTTAATAACTTTTTTATTTATAAAATTTTCATATGAAATACAAACAATGACAGTGAGCAACAACAAACGCAGCTTAGGCTGCTGATGTGCAAACTACAGTCTGACTGTGGCGCTAAAATCAGAGAACATTCGTAAGGGTAAGATCTACAAGAGTATGTAATTGTATAAATGTATAAACCTGGAGCTCCAATATGTTACAACTGCATGGGCCCCAGGACATGTCACTTTGTAGCAAGGTACCGTTGCAGAGGTCTAAAATGGAAAAAGGGAAACCCCAATCCATAGATAAAGTTCTGTGTCCCTGCCCAAGTAGTTATTAGCCTGTGGAGCATCCCCCCCCCCCCAGTAGTAATCAAAAAGCCCTTGATCATCAGGGGACAAAATCTTGTCTAGGTTACATAATGTACAGCACCCATCTTCGCCAAAAAATGTCAGATTGTTCAGAGCAATGATTAAGGTGTGCTGTAAGTTTTTCCATTTTATAAATCCTATAGCCACATCCTGACAGGGAGAAAGGGTAGGAATGTTACTGGTAAGCCAATTTTTTTTGTGATGTATTTCTTAGCTGCTAGGAGGCAGATGGTCAGCAATTTCCTGGTAGGAGGGAACCGTAATGAATCTTCGTATTTATAAAAGAGAAATTCGACGTCAACTGGATCCGGGTGCCAAAGCGGTAAAATGTATTTATTTCAGATTCAGATTAATACCTTTGAGCCAGATAGGCTCGTTTACAATGGTTCCATGTCAGTGCACACAGTACAAACATTTGAGTACAGGTAGTAGCATATATGGCAACATATACTAGTCTGATTACACAGAGGGTGGGGGTTACAGGTGGATACAAGTAAGTTATACATCTAATATAAACATAGATACATTGGTTATTTCAGACCCGTAAGTGCCATGGTGAAGATAACAGCACCCAGAGGTGCGGCGCAGTATGTAAGAAGTTGCAAGATGCATCCAGAGGTAGGCAAGTTCTAGGTAGCATGGGTGTACGAATAGCTGTCAGCAGTCTGCTTTGTCGAGGGTTAAGGAAGGAGGTAGGCAGGAGGGGAGGGGGGTACCTGGAGATTAGAGTCTTTTGATTGAATGCAAGTTGGAACCCTTGGGGAGGGGGTGAGAAAGGCAAGATAAGCAGAGGAGGCGCGAGAGAGGTGGATGGCGTATGGCTAGAGCGAGCTAGGTCCAGGGGGACAGCGAGGGACGATTCAGCTGGGGTGGGCTGGAGGAAGGTAGAGGAGGACGGAATGAGCGGGAGGAGACAGGGGGCTGAGAGGGGAAATGGGGAAGGGGGAGGAGCTGAGGTAGAAGGGGGTTTGGGGATGAGGCTAGGGTGGAGGGGGGGAGAGAAGGGCAGGGACTACTCCGGGTCATGTGTTAGGTAAAGCATTCAAAGACCATATTACATGCCAGGTGTAAAAGAAGGGCTAGCAGAGGACAACTCAAAAAAAAAAAATGTGTCCATGAGTGACCAGAGAGTACCCACAGTTGCTCCAGCAAGCTGGGCCCCTGCCTGGGACATACTTTAGAGTGCTGGCTATTCAGTGTAAGTATCAAACTGTGACCTTCCAGGAAAATTCCTTCCAGCCATGTGAGGCTGTGACCAAGTGTAAATAGTGAAGATGACTGTCCCAGTCTCACTCATCAATGGGATAGATGTTCTGTGTCTATCTCCCAGATTCATTTAAGAGCTGCAGTGGAATTTGCATGTAGTTGATGCAAGGCAGCGTGTGTGTGTGTGTGTGTGTGTGTGTGTGTGTATGTATATATGTGTGTATATATATATATATATATATATCTCATATGTGGGATAGGGGGGCAGAACCCTCCAGGGCAGAGTGTAAAACTGACACCAGGTGGAGAATACATGTAACATCAAAAGCAGAGAGTAGTGTTTTTTTTTTATAAAATCTGCTGCTTGAAAGTAGCGAAACCTATCCGCAGGACGCACTGAATATTTCTGTTGTATTTCTAAAAACGGTATTATTTGGCCATCTTGAAGAAAATGAGTTAACAAATGCAAGTCCATTCCCAAGCCTTAAAACATGGTCCATTTGATCAGGGAGAAACCTTGGTAAGTATGGTAGTGACTAAAACAAAATCTGAGACCTTTCACAGGGTGGGGGGGTCCAATGCTTAAGAGTAGCATGCGTGTATGGATTGCTAGTTACGTTGTCTAGGGACAGGGGAGGGTGTGAAAATAAGATTTTATTTATGTTGCATAGGTCCTCTTCCCGCAACTCTAGTTGTTTCCTGTGGGTGTACTAATTATCATTGAGACATGAAAAAATAGCATATAATTGGGCCGCCTCATGATAAAGAGCAAAATCCGAAAGTGCCAGGCCCACCATCCATTTGGGGGCAGCAGAGAGAGCCCAATGCGGGGCCTCTGTCTCTCCCATATATACCTAGAAATGTTTTTAAGTCCCCCCCCCAAAAAAAAAAAATTGTTGGTGGAGTGACTAGTAAAGTTTGTGCAAGGTACAGGAACTTGGGTAGTAAATTCACGCGGATAGCATCTATTGGCTGTATTAAAGGAAGAGCAATATTCTTCCAGGTCCCTTGCAAATTGCTTTAGTAGGGGGTCATAGTTGCAGGATACCAGTAAAATGGGATCACTTACTAGCTGCACTCCAAAATATTTGAGAGCGGGGCAGTCCCATCAGAATGGATACATTCCTCATATCAACATGGAAGTGATATAGTGTATCCAGAGGACTTCTGTCTTTGCTATATTGAGCTGATAAGCAGACAGTTGGCCAAACAATGTAAGAGTATTCCATAGGTGTGACAAGGCTTGATCAGAGAAGTGAGATAAACCAATAAGTCGTTGGCATAGAACGCCAGTTTGTGATGTCTGCCCCCTAGGGTGATGCCAGAGATTGTCCCGTTTTGTCGAATAGCCTGGGCAAGTGGTTCTAAATAGACTACAAATTTGATTTGATTTAATAAAATTTATTTTTTCACAGGAAACAACATTTGTTAGGACAAAAGTCCCGTTTACAACAAAGTCCTGCATTCTAAACCTTATACAATTATACTAAACACTTTACAAAACTTTGCGTAAATACAAAACACAATACAACATTTACATTAAAAACAGGTACAGGATGATGTCAAATAGTAAAGGAGAGTGTGGACAACCCTGCCACGTGCCCCAGGAAAGAGGGAACGGGTCAGATATACGTCCATTAACTTTTACATAAGCCATGGGGCTGGCATATAAACATTTAAGAAGCCTCCCAAATTGTTGGGGGGGGGGGGGAACCCAGCTTCCCCAAGGTGGCAACCAGAAATGGCCACGCCACCTGGTTAAAGGTCTTCTCTGCATCTAAGCTAAGTAACAGAGATGATATTTTTGACCGGGTGGCATGATGAAGAATGTGAAGTGTACCTTTGATATCTTATGTCTGCCTGTTTGTAATGAACTCGGTTTGATCTCCATCTGTAATGAAAGAAAGTATGCATCCCAGGCGCTGAGCTATTATCGAGGTAAACAATTTATAATCTGTATTTAATACTGATATGGGGCGATACGATGCACAACATGCAGTATCTTTTCCTGGTTTTGGTATTGGGGAGATGGTGGCAAATTTCCAGATAGGAGGGGTAGATTTACCCTCCATCACTTCTCTACAGGCTGCCAGCAGGTACGGGATCACTAAACCAGAGAATGTTTTGTAAAATTCCCCTGTATACGTGTCAGGATCAGGGCTCGTACCTGATTTCAAAAGTTTGACAGCCCCGTCCAGTAAGGCAACCTGAGCAGGGGTGAGTTTAGGCAGATGAAAAGTGGCCAGCTATTAAATCTTGCAGAGTAGGGGAGATGTTAGAAGTATAAAGGTTCTGGTAATACTGTTTAAAAGCTAACAGTATCTCTTGAGCCTGTTTCAGTAGAATTCCAGATGAGGGGCGTTTAAGTTAAGTAATGGTTGACTGAGTTGTTCGTTGTCGAGGGTGGTATGCTAATGTACATGTGGCTCAGGAGGCCTCCCTCATAAAATTTTTCTTCAAAACCTGGAGCGCTAACTCTGTTTTAACATCTGAAATGGCCTGTACTTGTTGATGAGTAGCTTCCAAAAGGGGCTTCATGGAAGAATCGCCCTTGGCATGCTGTATTTGGAGGTCTTTCAGCTGAATCTGTAAAATGTTTAAATGTTTTGCCTGCATGGTTTTATAGTGTGAAGAAAACTTAATTATCTCCCCCGTAATGCAGTTATAATTGTGTACCATAATAATATTCCTGGTTGAACACTCATTTGTTTTTTGGTTTTTATCAGCAATAATCTAGGGAAGTTTCTTCCCTGATCATTGTACGAAAACAAAAGCAGCAATATTAAATAAGTAATTATTCAGCCACCAAAGTTTCTCTCCTGGAGTTCCAACTCAGGGTCAACAGTGATGCATGGTCAAAAGGAGAATTGGGAAAATCTGAGAGTCGCATAGTAAATGCTGTTGCTCTTTGTTATACCGTGATATTAAAACATACTTTGTAAACTCAATAAACTTAAACTTGAATTGCGTGGTCAGTTAAAAACAGATGCTTTTTGAAAGATTCCATTAAATATGTACCTCATTGTCTGAAATCAAAAAAAAAAAAATAACGCAAAAGAAAACTTGAAAAACACGAACATTAAACATAATTGTTGGAAATCTAGTTGTATTTATTTTTTTATTTTAGTAGAGAGCCGCTGTTAATACTTTACAAAGCAGTTGCCACTTCTATAAAGGTGTATTGCTTAGGATTTGACGTACATGGATGGCTCAGTGCATTTCCTTAAAATATAATGATCACTCATTGCTTTAAGTTTTTTTTTTTTGGCATTAGGAAGGTTGTTGCAACACTTAGATGTCACCAAGTTTTTAAAGTGTGAGAGGCACTGCCCTAAAACGGTAGTGTGCTATCTGTGGTCCACATGAATCCAAACCCTGTGTGTTGTGGGTGAAAGAGGTCAATGTTTAAATTGATATTTTCTGCATATTTTTGAACATTGCACGCCCAGTTTCCTTGGTACATGTTAATGTAGTGATTAATTCCATGCTACCCCCTAGGGATAAGATGGTAAACTGATGTCCGTACTGCCTGCTGTTGGTGCTACTGTGGTGGCTGTCCAGCTGAAAGTCAAAGAATCCTTGTCTTTCTTCTTTTTTTCCTATTTGTTTTTCCGCCTGGAGCCCTGGCAGGTGGCTATGGCCCTCCTCCTTCAGTTCCGCATGCTCCAGCCTGCCCCCGGAAATTCCCCTGTGGTGGGGCCAGGGAGGAGGGTCCTCCCCTCCCTCCCCTGAGACCCAATCCAGACACCAGGGGCGCCTTGGGACCAGCCCGGCCATCACGGAGCCTGCCAGACTCTTTTTACACCATTTCTCCCTACCCGCCTCTCCTACCGATGCAAGCATCAGTATGTACCTCCTGACCCATACCGCCCCGGCCTTCGCCAGAGGAAAGTCAATGTTTGAACGATAACCCCCGAAAGAGGAGAGCAGTCCCCGGATGCCTGATCCTCTCGCCCCTGCCGACCCCCAATGACCCAGGCTCATTCCTGACCCCGGGTCGCCGGCATGGTGTAAGGTGTAGTGACCAGCACCACTGGGCCGGCCTTTGTCTTTCTTATATGTGAGTGAGTGAGACCTTTCCCAGTGTCCTGGCCAACATTCCTGTTTCCAATAAGAATAATTCAGGAAGTTGTCCGTGTCTGTGTTTGGTGTTGATGTGTGAATGACTGCCACTTACACATTCAAAGTCACTACACCACCAGTTTTTCATTGCATGTAAAATGCTTTGACATACAGTGTGTATGTGCAGCACTATATAAATGCAATTACTTGTCACTGAAAATCAGCCAACTATATTTGAATTTTAGCTGTACAAAACAGGTCAAAAATTTTCTGTTTCTGAAATGCTGCTTTTTTTTTTTTGTATATTCTAAGGTACTGTTTGGATTGTTTCATGCATATTTCCTGCAGGAGGTGTCTTAAGCACCGTGTGCCAATTGGGTGCAGCACGTATAAAGCGTTTCTGAATAGAGCCAGTTTTTTGTGTGGCTGCACTTCTGCCTGTGACAGAAAGTTCCCCATTCAGTTTGTGTATGGACTCAGAATTAACATTTAGAGGAAAAGTGTATTGCAAATAGGTCCGAGCGAAACTAACTTTTTTACGGTCACAGAATTGCATTTTTTGCCATCACAAAATTCAGTGAAAATAATTGAGAGGCGTTTGCGTTTTTAAGTGGGAGATTTGTCACTTTTCCCTTGCACCTTGGTCGACTTGCTAGAAATAAATATAACGCATTTCTGATTTACAAAGAATCTGCAGATCCCTTTCTTAGTACCCTTTTTTCCATCAACTTTGCAAAACTTCACAGACTGATGCAGATTTTATTTTTTGCCACATTGCGCAAAACTTGCACGTACAAACACCGCAAAGTTTGCTCAGCCGTGATTGCAACATGCACTAGTTCTACTTTGCAGTATCAAGCCACATTCCACATGCAGTGTGCTACAGGGAATGTTTTGTCACAGAACAGTATTTATTTATTGAAATAATTTTACAAGGTAAGCAATACAGAGGATTCTGTGTCTTATTTCCAGATGTGACCTGGGTGGAGGAATAAAGATAGAGGGAAGGGAAGGAGAAATAGGGAGACATACAGTAGGTAGTAGCAAATTAAACAGTAGTAGCAATATTTGTCTGGTTTTACTGTCCTATTTTTCTTTAGAGTTTAGAATTAGACATCCCCTCTATACATGCAGTGCACCAAAACAGAGATTTGAGGTAAATATCTTTTTCACTTATTGTTTCAGGTACTGCTATCGAGTTCTTCAGGGGACACTCTTCCCAACTCCTCTCCTGAAGGCTGGGCGGCTTGATAAACTGCATTCAGAGGAGCGCAGCGAGGCAATCCAGCAGTGGAAAAGAGAACAAGCTGCATGCCATATGCATATGTCTGTTCCACTGATGCCCAAATGGTCCGTGGATGACAGTATATCTGCACCAGAAAGTACTGCAGACAGTGCTTCATGTACATTACCGTTAGCTGGGACAGGAGACTCTGTGGTACTGGAGGCACCTTATGTTTCTGATAGTCCAAATATGTTCGGAAACACTAGAGACTCTTCTAGCAAAGCCACTTCATTGTCACTGACCCCAAAAGACTGTTTCTTGGAAATAGAGCTGCAGAATCCAGATTCTGATGCTGGAACCAGAGACTGCAGTTTTGAAGAGGCAGATAGTGAATGTTCTTTAGTGGAAAAGACAGCTTTGAGTTCGGGCTTAGGTGAAACCGATGTTTTGGAAGATCTCCCACAGCCAGTGTGTTAGTAATCGGAATGGAAATTGGACATAACCAGATTTAGGAACAGACTTATGCTAAAAAGGTTACCTGTTTCATTGTTGTCGTAAAGTGTTGATCCTGTTCAAGATGCAAGTCCGGCACTATCTACACCTCCAAGAATTAGCCAGGATCTGAAATATTTGCACTAAGAACAATTCTGGGGTTTTTTTTGTCAATTCTCTCGCAAAGAATGTGTGTTTGCTTGTGTTTTTTTTTTGGGGGGGGGTATTTACCAAAGATAACTCGACAAACATCTCATTTAAAGTGAGGCCCTGTTTTACAGTTTAGTGAAATGAAGTACAAGGTTGTGAGGTGATTTACTTGGGGTCACTTAGTGAGCCTAGCGTCCTGTGACTCGTAGTTCCCTTCCTCCAAGCAATCAATAAAACTACCTCCCATTATTGGAATTATTATAAGTATTATTGGTTTTATCAAGATGGCTGTATTATCAGGTCTTACCTAGCCTAGTTTTTAATTATTAAACAATACTGTTTGCCTGTTGCAGTCTGGCATCTGTCAATAGCAGTATATTAAGACTTAAAGATTCGAATGAAACTGGCTTGTTGAAAACAGTCTTTAAATGTGAACATTCAGGCATGGAGGACTTGCACTGGGAAATCTTTCATTCTCCAGTATTGCATGAGGAACGCTCTGATGTTCAAGGGGGGGTTGGGGATTGCTAAAATCAGCTGATCGGTCTTTCTCAAGACAGAATATAGAATTATAAGCCCGTTTTGCAATCTGAGACAATTCTAGAGGTGGCTACTTTTTAGAGAAGATGACAGCTAGTAGACATCAGTAGCCATTTAGAGTTCATTGTAATAATTACTATGCAAGTGTATACAGCACTCTCTATAATTTTCTAGGGTGTATCGGTCACATATATTTGCCATGGAGCTCTTACCTTGCTTTTGTTTGTGTGCTCTTATGAGTCAAGGTGCAAGGAGGGATATGAGAGGACCAAGTTATAGACCTCTGAAATGCCAGTTACTGCTCTTGTTTCTCTGAAGTATTTCAATCTGAATTTAGTATCTTTAAAGTTACATATAATGTAGTATTCCTTGAAATTGGAGGCGAAATCTTAAAGAATGGCTATATAAAGAACACTTAGAGGGCATGCGTTGCACTCTTTGGTCCTGGCTGCTAACCTCTGTAATGTGGTGCCATGATAGAATTTGGTAAGGACTGTTCTGGTCAAGGAGAAAGGCAATATAAACACCAGTAAAGCCGGCTAATCTGTGAGTATTACACTCGTGGTGCCAGCAGAAGCTTGGAGTGTTGCAGTGGTGATTCGTGCACCTTTTTTGGGGGAGGTGGCAAGAGGGCTAGAACATGTTGCTGTGTAACACCACACCACCACTTCATCTGAATTATGAGCAAGGTCTGATGGGCCATAGTAAGACAGAAAACTGGACTTCCCATGGCCAAGTTTGGATTCTGCCGTGCATTTTGGGATCATGGGGGAAGGGGACGAGGACTAAAAGGGGAAAACCTAGAGCATCCAACTTGTGAAAGTATGACACCAGCAAAGCGAGAGATTTTAGTGGTGTGCTTTTATTGGCTTTGTCATCCTGCAGTGACTTACATGAACTTGTTTCATGTGCAGTATGTGTGTAGGTAGCTTTAATTGTGTGGTGGGAACTCTTGTCTTTATGAATCAGCGAAAAGGAAACATTTAATAACTCTGCTTAAGGTACTGTCGAAATACAGTATTCATAGCTGGAGTGTTTTTTTTTTTTTTTTTTATAAATCATCGCCTACAAACTTGCATAGTGAATGGAAGGGGAAGGTGAGAAAGTCTTCCAGCAACCCAGGCCAGCAACGTGCGCGCACATTTTGCATGTGCTGAGACATGCTGGCTATTTGCACATTGCTGGATTTTACCTGCTCTAAACTGGCTTTAGAAATGTCATGCAAACATCTCCTGTTCCTCATTAGAAGCCCAAATATTCCGTTGCTCAACCTTAATACAGAAAGGTTGCCTCAGAAGAAACTGGTTAAAACACTCTTGAAAATGGGGTGTGGTGCTGAGCATTGGAGTACCTGTAATGATCGTTTCAGGGGTATGTGTGTATATACGTGCAATGAAAGACAAGTTCTATTAGATAAGGGACTAGGGACATTTTAGTTTTGACCAATGATGATATTATAAAAGTGAAGAAATTATCTGCTGCACTTTATCTCAGGATAGGTTTCTAAAACATTAGTGTCTCTCAGCAGGAATGCATGGTGGTCTGTTGGTTAGAGCACTGACGTTTAAAACAGGAGGTCACAGATTCCAGTCGCACCATGGCCTCTGGCTGTTTGAGTAACCATGAGCAAGTCACTTGACCTCCATGCCTATGTGTAGAAGAAGGACCCCACTAAAAATGAGATGTTGTATTATCCGGGGAAATGCATTTTAGATTAAAATAACTTTTCTAATTTTTTTCAGCAGGACAAAACCAGGGTCTTTTCTATGTAGTGTGTGCCTCGTATCTACTTTCCAACCCTGTTGTTGTTTTTAAATCATTAGCCTTTCTTTACAGTTTCTACTCCATTTTTTGCTTTCATCTCTTTATGCTGGTGGTTAAAGTGACCTTGAGTCTGTTTTGCTTTTTCACCTTCTGTTTAAGTACATGATAAGGAAGACATTTTCTTTCTTTCGCTTATCACTCCTACGGGTGTGCACCCAGTCCTAGCAAGCCCCACTTCCATCAAACCCTAATCCAGTCCCGATCCATAGGCACTCTGTGTTATACCCTCATCCTTCAGAAGCCAGGCGGCAGAGCTACTTGGAGGTTCCAGATGCTGAATCAGTCTGGGTTCGTGGAGGTGGCATAGAGGCCAAGCGCCTGCTGACCAGCAGCCATTCTCCACTCAACGGGATCCCTCCCACTGGCCCCTAATGACACTGAAATGCGCATTTACTCTCAGCATCCCTTCCTTGTTCCGCTGGGTCACTGTGTCCTGGTGCCCTTGAGTAGAATGCTGACACGTAATATGTCGCGGCTCTTGACTCACCCTAGGGGTAAGCGCATGAATGGGACAGCGGGCTTCTTGTCCTCAGGGAAAGAAAGCACTACGCACACAGCACCTCTTCCCCCCCCAATTGCCAGAGTTTACGAATCCATGGTCAGAACACAGACCCAGATCACATGCATGCGAACACAACACGCTACCATTGTGCCATCTTGTGGCTGCAGAAGTAATCTTCTTATGCAAGAGCATCTCCTCTGGATTATTTGCTAAAGCTGTCTACTGCCACTGCAATTTCAAGATGGCAGCCAATCCCTGCCATATCCAGTGACAGCATATCCACTGTAGTGTTTGCTATAAATGATCTTTGTGCAAAAATCGGTAGCCCTTTTATTTTCGATACATGTTGCAGAGTTCATTTATATCTCAAAAGTTTCACAGTGTCATGAAGTGGGATGTTTTCTGCAACATGTAGGCATGTTTAAAGCCTATAAATTACATCTCTGTGCATTAAAGGTGATAGGAACTTGTATTAAACATCTGTGATCTTCCATTCAGTTATGTCCGCTGCTTTGTCACGTTTTGGCCATTTTTTCCCCCCAGAAAATGATTTTTATTACTGTTGTCTGATATGCTGCAGATCTTCACCCTTTACTGATTATAACTTTCTGTTCCAAGGATGTCTGAACAGTATGTTATGTCAGTTCCCACTGTCCCATACAGGTTATCTATCTCTAGGAAACCTAGAAACAGGTCGTATAAATGTTGATAGTCAAAATATAACGCGCACTCCATTGCAGTAAATAATATTAAATAAAATCCCTTTTTTAAGGGGAAAAAAAAGCTTAATAAATTGACTATGATTGAGGAAACACCACGACTGTTGAAATTACAAATATTTATAACTGTTGCCTATCACCTTTAAGGCATACTTTAGGCAAATAAAATAGAAACGACTTCTGCGCGTGCAGACACAAACACACACACACACACACACACACACACACACTACCTGTAGTTTACAAATCATGTTCTTTTGCCAAACAAGACAACTTGGGCAGATAAAGACTTTGTTATGCTGTGTTGTTTTTTATCTGAATCTGTAATTCTGGTGCTAGCACACCCAACAGAAATTACAGCTGTGCTCTACGAGATATTCATTGGGTTCAAAATGTTCATCATTTCTACATCTGTTTCTAAAGAGTGAAAAAAAAAAAAAAAGGCTAGTAAGAAAAAAAAATTGGGTCCACAGAAATTTCAGTCACTTGTCCTCTGGATTACAGAATACAATATTTCCCATCGGACTAAACAGGAAACAGTTATTTTACAAAACTACAGGCAAGTGACCTTTTTTGCATTAGTTTGATACCTTTGTAAAAACATTTTATACTGTAGCTGTGTAAATATTTGTACTTTTTATAAAGTGTAAATTTTAATTTATTAATGAAACAGAAAATAAAGTTCTCAACTGTGTAGGTTTGAGTGGCTTAATGAAGGATTTCTATAACCGAGTGTTAAACAAACTGCTCTGAAGTCATACTTTGACTTTTCCAGATCATTTCCATTATTTCTGCTTCATCCGCTGATATTTCAGAGGCATTTAGAGCCATAGTACAGTGCAACACCTTTGCTTTTCTGTAGCGGGTTTAATACAGGCCTTTCCTAAAACATTATTTGAGATTTGCACGAACAAAACAAGGCCGAAACTAACACTCAATAATGTTTTATAAAATAGGTGGGGAAAATCCTGCTTCCTGATTGGTAGAGAAGGTTCCAAGGCAGTGCGGTTCAGGAACAGTAGCCACACTGCTAAGCATGTCTTCATTATTTATTTATTTGTTGTGGACCCAGTTTGTAAGCTCAGTAAGGCACTTCATGGTGCGGGTTACTATTCCTGAACCTCATTTCCAGGTGTTTGAAGACACTTGTGCATGCGCCTGGAGTCTCACAATGCACCTGGGCATGCGGTTCAGGAATAGTAACCCACACCTGTCGTGTCTTATTGCTTAGTTACTGCTGCTACTCCTTTTTCATCTGATATTGTTTCCTTTATCATCCTCTTTTTCTTGTCTAAGATTAGCTCTTTGCACCAGTACCCTAGATGACATCCAGGCAGCAGTGAAGCAGTTGCTTTCCCAGACTTCAGTGGTGTACACCAGCTCAGTGTCTTGTAGTCCCAGGTAGTTCTTCCCATCAGTTTTCACACCAGTGTAAATGTATCCATACCTGTGGTTTATTCAGGGGATAGTAAATAAAAAAAACACTGTTTCCTAGTTGCATCCGCTGCCAACAAATAAAGGTTATGAAAATGGTGTGAAAGACAAGGAACAAGTTACGGGTGATAACATTTATGTTACTAAATGAAAGATCAGTGTTGTTTATCGATTGATTTGGAAATTGGTGACCAGGAGAGGCATACTGAGCCGAGGCTCATTTCCGGGTACAGTCCGGGGTTGGGGAATAAAGTGTTCTTGTATGTGCAATATAATATAGATACTGTACACGTATCCAGTGATTACAAGAGATATACATAATGAAGAAAGTGTCAGTGACTGTTCAAACACATTCATGGAAAATGTGTGAGAAGCAGCCCCTGCAGCACACAGAAGTTTGTTACCAGGGTGTAAGGACTGTACAGATAGTAAAAAGGCCAAGGAGCGTAAAAGGTCAGGAGCTACAGTGAACTTGGTACAGGGAATTCAAGGTGCAACAGTTGTGTAAAGCTGTAGAGACTAGTAGTGAATAAGGGACACACCCGGGGAGGCTATAGGCTGAGGCAGGAGGGAGATAATTGAGTTCTGCGGAGCAGTTTGAGAGAGAGAGAGATAAGGGGGAGAGGCAGATGGATAGAGAAAATGTGGTTTGAGCTGCAGCAGTTTTACAGCGGGGAATGCTGAAGTAGCAGGAGTCCAGAACAGAGAGCACAGGAGGGGGGGGGGATGAGAGGAGGTCATTGAGGTACGAAGGGGAGTCAGTACTTCGAGAGGAAAGCAGCACAGTAGAGAGGTGCTGAGATTTTAAGGAAAGAGACTGGAAGAGTGAGTTGTGGGGGAGGATGAGTGAAAGAGAGGTTTCAGCCTGGCCAGGGTGGAACCATACACCACAATAATGTAATTAGACATCCTGAGAATTATTGTAAGGATGATCTTGTGGTGGATGAGTGGGACAAGGAAGTACTTGTTCATGTCCAACAGCTTAATCTGGTTCAAGGTCAGTTGGCATTCATCTGTATCACCCTTCCCCGGGTCATGCCTGAAAATAGGTAGGATTTGTCTGCTGCACTTACCCGATCAACCAAAAGTAAATAAAATATAGAGGACATCAAGCCTAGTGCAGAGTTTTTGTGGGTGGAGAAATCCAGGTCTCTCTCCAGTCACGCACTGAGGTACTTGATATGCGAGACCTCTTCAAGGGAAACACCATCAAGGGTCCAAGATACAGGGGTGGAGCTGAAGGCTTTTTGGCATTGTATGAGTTGGTTTGAAAAGAACCAGCTTTGGACGTTATGTAAGTCACATTACGTGACACTTGCAGTTCAGGGACCGAGGCTCCAATAAAGGAAAAAAAACAATGTTTCTAGGGGCATGGATATAGTTCACTTATCCACACAATGGCAGTTCTGCTGGAAGTGCAGATTCTTTGAAACATCTTCAAACTAAGCTGCTCCCACCACCTGGGCGATATATCCTCTTGCTCTGCCCCATGGCATCAGCAGCAGGATTTACAAAAAAATGCAAAGCAGAAACGTTTGTGCTGCATTTTGCAGTTACGCAGGTGTAATCTTGCTATTCACAATGGGATAGCGTAGCGTACCATACTATCTGATTGTGAATAGGGCCAGGACGGAGCAGTGCTAACCCAGTAAAACTACCCTTAACACCACTAGCACAGCCCCAACATCCTTCCTGTAGAATGGCCCCGCAATGAAAAACGCAGGTGCGCCATTTCTTATTCATTAAAGCAGCCATGTGAATGAGCCCATTGGGCATGTACGATGCTATGTGGCCATTTGCATGCCCATTATGGGTCTGCTATAGGTGCAAGTGTGAGTTTAGATGTCTCTATCGCCAATCATGGTCCCGAGAAAGACAGAAATGAACAGTCCATGGTGGCTGATGGTCCTTCTCCTCCCCAATATCACTGATTGCGGTCCATTGATTTAAAAAGAAAAAAAAGCAGCTCCCTGGTGGTCTAGTGGTCCCACCCTGTCCCTGATCACCGATTTGCCATCTATTAATAGTACAAATGATGTCCCTGGTGACCCAGTGCCCCACCCCGTCCCCGATCACGTTTCATTAATAGTACAAATTATATCCCTGGTGGTCTAGTGCATCCCCAGTCGCCGACCGGTGATGCTACAAATGATGTCCCTGGTGATCTAGTGGTCCCTTTCCATCCCCGATCTCCAGTCGCTGTCTGGTAATACTACAAATGGTGTCTCAGGTGACCTAGTGGTCCCATCCTGTCCCCGATTGCTGTCCAGTAATACTACAATTTATGTCCCTGGTGATTTTGTGGTTCCCATCTCTGATCGCCAATCGCCATCCCCAACAATGAGAAAAAGATGCCAAAACTCGACCTGGTTGCTAGTGGTCCTTCCCCTCGCCAGTCTCCAGCGCGAGCAGTCCAAAAGTAAACTTATCCCCTAGTGCTAGTGGTGTCCTCCAGTTGGCGATTGCTGGCTCAAGAAGTCAACATATACACATTTAAAGTTATTCCCTGGTTGTAGTGTTTCTCCTTCTCCCCCCATGATCTCAGATTGCTGGCCTGTTTTACACTAAATAGTTTCCCCAGTGCTTAGCAGTCACACCCTACACCCAATGACTTGCCCAATATATACAAAAAAAATTCCCAGTGTCCAGTGGTCCCTCCCCCCACCTGAGCACCCACCATGTGTATATTAAATATCGTCCCCGGTGTCCTGGGTACCACCCATCCCAATCCCTTGTAGGAGAAATGCACTCATTTCCCTGGTGGTCTAGTGCACCCCCCCTCCCACCCCTGGCAGGTAGTGTCCCACCACCGCCTCCCCCATCCTGACCCCCATCCGACGACCAGCACAGCCCTCCTCTCACCACCATGGCTGGCCACCAACAAAGCTCTCACGCGCTCAGTGACAGTGAATGACAGCTCCAAGTGCATAGGGACCACTGGACACCGGGAATGTTTTTTTTTTGTATTGGGCAGGTGATCGGGTATTGGGTGGGACCACTAGCCACCAGGGAAACTAGTGTAGAACGGGCCAGCAATTAGAGGTTTATATATGTATATGCTCACTTCTTGAGGCAGTGATCGGCAATTGGGGGGGCACTCCGCTAGCACCAGGGGCTAAGTTTGCCAGGCAGGTTTTGACATCTTTCTTACTGTGTTAGGGACAGTGATCAGAGACGGGGGGACCATTAGATTACCAGGGACATAATTTGTACTGTTACTGGATGGCGATCAGGAAAGGAGGGACCACTAAACCACCACAGAGCTGTGTTTTTGCTTTAATGATGGGCTGGCTCTGGGCAGTACATCACCAACCACTAGGGTTGCTCAGAGTTAAGAGGAGGTTTTCCTCAGCAGTATTTTCTCTACACAAGGGAACCCCGCAAAAGGCCCTTGTGTGGAGAGAATGCTTTGTAAATAAGACTGCACCAATATGCAGGTCCCCTTCCCCTAATTTGCATTGCGGCCCCCTCAAAACTTTGACCCGGTTCAAAGCCAGTTTACGAGTAAAACTGGGCTTTGGTGAATACCACTTTGCAAAACCCAGTTTGCATCATAGGACAGTTGCACGGCACAAACTGGTTTGTGCTAGGCAAAGGTTGTAAAATATGCCCAGATCTTCCTTTTCTGATGGAAGAACTGCCCTTCCTCTGCAGCTTTTCTTCAATTGCATTCAGTGCTAAACGTTTTCCTCTACGGCTTTTCCTCTCCTTTGCTCCGGCTCTGCTATGTTTGGACTCCAAGGAAGGGAAGCTTGTTCACAGCTTCAGATTTTACATCACGTTAACAGAAGATGACAAAGATGGACCTGCTCCTGTCTTGCCTCTACTGCCATGGGGCTCCACACGATGTCTGGCTTTGGTCTATGTCAGGTGATGGCTTTCCTCTGCTCTGGGAAGTCACACGGTCCAACTTCTTCTCCGATGGCCAACCAGCAGAGATCCTAAACACTGGCTGAAGGGCTACAAGTTGGTCTCCTCTGTGACTGGGTTGGCTGCTCAGCTTTAGGCCATAGAAGAAGCGGTGACTGCTTATGCAATGGGCACCACGTCGACCTCGGCATTGCTCCCTGTTGGGGCCAACTTGATGGGTCATTCACTGAGGATTTCCACAAAATGTGTCATGCACTCCAGGCCTAAGGGGAGAGCCCTGTTCACTGAGGTGAGCACAAGCGCCACCTGCACCAGTCATGGGATCAAGAGCAATCTCTGTCCTCACAATCTTACTTCCAGGGTATCTCTTGCAGCAGGCCACACCTGTAGGATTTGGTCACCAGGTACTAGGACCAATGGAAACTTTCTAGCTAGCAGTCTACCAGAGGGGACCACACACTAATGAAGTCAGCCTCTGATATCTGCCAACCCTTTAAGAGTGAGAGGCCTCCACACCCTCCTCCATTCTTTTCCCGCCATCAACCAATGTGTGGCCCCCCCCCCCGCCTGCCTTTTTGCAAACGACAGGTGGTATGCTGTTTGAATCTGACAGCAGTACCAGGTGGGGACTGGGTTTGGGGAGGAATAGGTTACTTGGCACAAGGGCTAGGTTTGGCTACTCTGCACAGGGGCACCCAAGTAATTCCGAACACGAAGCAATAACTGTAAAGTCCAGTACCAGGAATGGGATTCTAAAGTGTGGCTTTTATTCACATCCAAGCAGAACCAACAAAGCATAGATGGACCCCCACGGGGCTACACTTCTGGTAATGCAGATAAAAAGAATCAGGAACACTTCTTCAACACTTCAGCCCTCAGGCTGTGAACCCACCGGGCACACAGCCCGGACTTTCACGCTGCTTTGGGTACACAGCCTGAACTTGTACACTATCTGGGATTTCCCTGGCTCGGCTTCCTTGCCAGCCACTCGGGTACCTTCCATATGTCATGGAAACCTTTTCTGGTGGCTCTCTAAACCACCTAAGAGCACCTCAGCTCTCATCAGGAGTTCTCCTTTTAATCCCACATCTGGTACTTTCTCAGGCACTGCCAGGTACCTGAGAGAAAGTAAAGGTGCCACAGAGCAAATCCATAGAGGTGAATTTGGTTACTACTGATGGGGTTCTCCACTTCTGCTTCCACAATTCATGCCCGGCCATTTCTTTTGACATTAAACATCTCATTCTGTAAAGCTTAGTAATGTAGATTAAGGCTAAATGTATGACAACATTCTACTTGTCTTGTTTTCCCATTGTGCTGGACTTGAACATACTTTTACTTGGCTCAGCCCATTGCTCTAGGCCTCCCACTGATTAAGCAGTCCAATCCCCACTTTACTTTATTCTTTGTGCTGGACTTGAACCTACTTGAATTAACCAGCAATGTCTATTACACTAGACCGCCTACAAATTAAGTAGTCCAATCCCCACGTTACTTCACTCTTTGTGCTGGACTTGAACCTACTTGAATTAACCGGCACTGTCTATTACACTAGACCGCCTACAAATTAAGTAGTCCAATCCCCACATTCCAACAGTTCAGTTGAAAACATAGTCCCTCTGTCAGAGCGAACTCACCCTTTGGTTGCAGGTGCCCCACAGGCGATTCCTCACAGGAATTTCTCTCCCACAGCTTCTGGTGCCACAGCACAACTTGAAATAAGGCAGCTTCTTCCTTAGCCAGAACCAGGAGGGTTGCCTCTGGAAGACAGGCAAACCTTTCTACCCCCATCTCCTCAGGGATGGGGCACATGGACCAGTAACAGCGGTCTCCACCACTTCACAATCAGCTTACTGTGTTCCTCTTTCGGTGGAAACACACACCTCCTTTACAGTAGCTCTAAAACAGAGCTTAAGGCTCTGAGAGCCTGCACACAGACTGATGTGCTGCTTCTCTCTCCAAGACTGCACACAGACTCTGTTCAGAAATCCCCAAGATTCTATCCTAACTTCCAACTGCAGCATTCCAGTGTGGCTCATGCAGCTGCAAAAGTTCTATGGTGATATCATCCCTCGGTCTCAGCTGAGACTGAGAACAGAGTGAGACAGTGTGAAATCCATTTGATTGGAGTTTCACAAGCTGCCTTCCCTGCCTACCAGTAGGTCTTACTGGGGTTCTAGTAACCCCGGGTAATGGGGGGGGGGTTACAAATGCACATTGCATCTCTGGAAACCACCACAGCTACAGTCGACTGCCATTTTTCGTGTGCTTTTCTATGCCTTTCTTTATTTTTCTCACTGTAGTTCTTTTCCATCTTTCGATGGAATTTTTTTTCCCCCCCGTTTGTCTTGTAGCCTGTCTACTTAGGAGCATTCCATGAAGTGTGCCTGCAGAATGCAAATCCCTGAGAAGGGCAGCCATTCTGCCTGTGTCTGATGCCTAGGCCCAGATCACAATGTCCAAGCCTGTGAGTTCTGTCAGAGGTTCAACCAGGCCACCCGGCACTGCTGCCAGTGGATCTTGGAGAATTTAGTCCTGAAGCGGAAGGTCACCTCCATGGAACAGGAGCTGCAGTCCAGGAGCTCCTCAGCCTCCCTGGCCCAGTCCTTGGGCTTTCACTCCTTAAAATCCAAGGACTAGGCCAGCAGGAAGCACCAGCACTAGGACCGAGATAGGCCGCAGTCTTCCTCTTCTCGCTCACGGTCGCTGCACCATAGCTCAACCACTAAGGGGTCTTCCTTCTCCAAGGGGTTGGCCCAACTGGCCATGCACACCCTTTCCTTCATGGGGCTGACAGCTCCACCTTCTGCCTATCTTACAGTCTCTGGCAGAGGTCCTTCAGGCCAGTGCTTGTCCCTTAGCCCCTGCTGCTTAGGCCCTTTCTTGTGTCAGGCACACAGCATGGTAGCTTAGCCGGTGCATATTCAGCCAGCATGGGTTCAGTGGATACCGAGCCGCCTCTGTTCCCCACCCAACTCCTGTCTCTCTGGCGTTGGACTCTTCACTTAGGTCCACCACCCCTCCTCCGGCCTTGGAACTGGGCCAGCAGGACCCCAGCCTCTCCTTGGTGCCGAGTCCTCTTCCTCCTCTGTTGCCTGCAGAGGTCCTTCCCTCTCCAGTGCCCATTTTGCCTCTTCCGGTGCCTATGGGACCTTCATAGACCTTGCCCCCAACCTGCTCCCTTTGGGCCTGCACCGGTCTTGCCTTACCTGGCACCCATCAGGCCTGCGCTCGTCTGTCCTTAGCCAACGCCCGCTGGCCCACAGACGATCTATCCACAGTCAATGCCCATGGGACCTTCACCTTTTTACCCACAGCTGGCACCAGTGGGATCATCACCGGGTTACCCTTTCCCCAGGCACTGGTCACAGTTGAACTTCAATACATTATATCATTCCTTTGGGGCTTCATGCAGATGCAGGTCCCCACGCCTCAAGGCCCAGTGCCTCCCACTCCCCAAGGACCTTCACCGGGGCTGTCCACTCCATCTCCCCAGCGGCCGGCCCCTTTTCCCCAGCTGGCTCACACACACCCCGATGCCCTGCTGATGAAGAGAATGAGTATCACCCAGACCTCATCTTGCCTGATGATGAGGATGATCCAGACTTGGAAAGTGGGGATGCAGGGGACATTAGTGGCTCTTCCACCTCCTTCCTAGGCTCCTCGCAGAAGAAAGGGACTCCTAAGCATGTCCACAACCTTCCCCAGATAACCCCACCTTCTCAGCTGTCATGTGCCACATTCAGGAGGTAATGGGGGTTTGATACAGAGGAGCAGGACCCAGAGCAATGCCAGTTTGCGTCCTATTGCCAGCCTGAGACCCTCTCCGTTGGGTGTTCCCCCTCTCATTGATATCTACGAGGATGCCACCATGGCTACTTGGCGTAGGCCAAATGTCATACCAACCATGTCTTGGAAAGCTGACATGCTGTATCATGCCTTGGCGGGCAAGCCCTTTCTAGGGGAGCTGCTCATGACTGCAGTAAACAGCCAAAGCACCTGAGTTCCCTGCCACCTGACTGGGAGTCCTGTCAGCTGGATATCTTTGAGAAACGAACATTTGCCTCTTCAACCCTGGTGATCTATGCCCTTAACTACCTATAGCCCACATGCTCCAGTATTACAATGCGATGTGGGACAAGGCCAGGGACACCATCCAGTCCTTATGCGATAGATGTGTCGGCCTGGGTGGCTGCTACTGGCATATGCCTGCACCAGTACTCATAGCTCTGGGTGTCTGAGTTTGCCCTGGACGTCCAGTTATCCATCATGAATGCTCTTTTCAGGGGCAACCTACTGTTTGGAGGTGATGTTGAGGATATTCTTTCCAGGCCTCTGGGTGAGCCATCAGATCTGTTCATTCCTTCTACCACACACAGCCCAGATCTGGACAGAGATCCTCCTTTTGTCGGACCACCACCGGGCAGACCCGAGCGTCAGTCAAACCACAAGGCAAGCAGAGGGTGGCGGCATCTGTCCTGCCTGACCCCTACACCTGAAAAAGCTCCAGAGGGAGTCCTACAGCCTCAGCTGTGACTGCCCCCCCTCCTGACTCCTTGCAAGACCCCATCCCTCCAGTAATGCAGGAGGCAGCCATAGGAGGATCTGTTCTCCCTCCATTTGGACAGGTGGAGGGAAATCGCTTCAGACAGCTGGGTTCTGCAACTCATAACACAGCCACTCCCTAGAATTTCTGGAACGACCTCCAGACAAACCCCCGCTTCAGTCCTCTTGCCCACTCAGCCACATCCCATTAATGTGGGAATATATCAACGCTGTGCTCTGTAAAAGAACCATAGAAACCGTCTCAAAGTCTCAGTAAGAACAGGGGTTCTACTCCCACTTCTTCCTGGTCCCCAAAGAGCACCCAGGGACCTCAGGCCCATTCTGGACCTCAGTGAGCTGAACCTGTCAATCCAGTACTAAAAGTTCAGGATGATCACTCTTCAGGGTCTACTGCCCCTGTTACACCAGGGGGACTGGATTTGCTCCCTAGACATGCAGGATGCCTATCTGCATATCAAAGTGTGCGCCTCTCACAGGTGCCTCTTATGGTTCCATTTTCAGGGAGCCCATTTTCAGTTCCATGCTCTGCCTTTTAGCTTGTCCTCAGCCCCCCGGGTGTTCACCAAGTGCTTGACAGTGGTAGCAGCTGCCTTCAGACTGCAGGGGGTTTTATGTATTCCCTTAGCTGGATGACTGGCTGCTAGTAGCACCATCCAGGGAGTGCCTGCTCTAAACCCTGGATTCTACCTGCCATCTCTTCCAGGCTTTGGGGGTCACCATCAACCTACCCAAATAGTTTCTGCCCCTCTCCCAATGGCTTCTATACATTGGGGCAATATTGGATACGGCCCAGAGGATGGCCTTCTTTAACCCAAGACAGAGCAGAGCATCTGATGGATCAGGCCCATCAGCTCTACTCCAGCCGTCACGTCCCAGCCCAGGTTTTATTGTGTCTCCTGGGACTAATGGCTGCAGCCATCATTTTGGTTCCCACTAGTCAGGCTCCATATGAGGATTCCTTAATGGACACTGCGGGTCCAGTGGGACCAGTGCATGGATGACCTGGAGCATCCAGTCCTGGTCTCAGATCTGGTCAAGAAAGTGCTGTTGTGGTGGCTGGAGCACAACAATCTCTTACGGGGAGGCCATTTTTCATTCCACCCCCACAGAAAATACTCACAGTGGATGCCACATGTCATGGCTGGGGGGCATATCTGAGTACCCACCAGACTTGAGGGACATGGAGCTCTGTGGAGGTGGATCTCCACATACACATCCTGGAGATGCGAACAGTTCTGTATGCCCTGCAGGCCTTCCAGACCCAGCTCTCCCTGGGCCTGCTGCTGATTCAGATGGACAACACCAGCTTGGTTCATTAGGTCAACAAACAGGGAGGGACTCGCTCTTACCCCGTGTCGGGATGCAATGAGGGTCTAGTATTAGACAATAGATAACTGCGTGGATCTCTTGGCTGTCCATGTTCCTGGTGTCCAAAACATCTTAGTGGACAGCCTATGCCGGTCCCAGTCACTGGCTCATGAGTGGGAACTCCTGACCTCCATGGTGGAAGATCTGTTTGACCAGTGGGGTCACCCAGAGTTGGATCTTTTAACGTCTCTACTCAATACAAAACTGCTGCTTTTCTGCTCGCTCGCTCCAGGACCTGGAGTTTTCTGTTGAGAGTTCTTGTCCCTCTCTTGGAAAGGGAGTTTTCTGTATGCCTTCCCTCCCTCTCTTCCCACTCCTTCAGAGGGTTCTAATCAAATTTCAGATGGAGCCACCACGATTATTATTGCCCACTTTTGGCCTCATCAGATCTGGTTCCCCTTGCTTAAACAGATGGCAGTGGAACCTCCTGTGTCCCTGCCCATATGCACAGACTTGCTCTCCCAGGAGCAGGGCATCATGACCATCTGGACCTCAAGTCTCTCCATCTCCATGCTTGGCTCCTGAAGATGTAGCCATCACAAGGTTCGGGGTGTCCACTAAAGTGGCAGATGTTTTAGTGGTGGCTAGGAAGTCCTCCACTAGGGCCACCTATTCAATGAGGTGAAAGTGCTTTGCCATATGGGCTGTTTCACACAACCTGAATCGCTTCACCTGTCTGGTGAACCAGATTTTGTGGAGTACTTACTTTTACTCTCAGACTCCGGTCTGAAGTACTTTTTGATCAAAGTTCATCTTTTGGCCATCTCTATCACGTCCCCATTGATGGCCATTCTGTGGCTCAACTTGACGTGTCTTGCATGTTTTTGAGGGGCATCCTGCACCTCAAGCCTCCAGTCTGCAATCCTGTCCTGGCCTGGGACTTAAATTTTGTGTTAGAAAAACTCACCTTGCCTCCTTTCTAACTGGCCACGAGTTGCAAGCTACGCTTTCTGTAGTGGATGTGGCAAGCTACCCAACTGCCAATCCTTATTTGTAGATATAATTCTGTTGTGTGTGTGCAGATATAATATATATATATATATATATATATATATTTTTTTTGGTGTAATTCAGGCAAAGTGGCAGACGCCTTGCTAGGGATTTTCTCGCATGTTGTGTTTCCACAGAAGGTTATCACTGATTGATGGGGGTACTTTCATGTCGAACTTGATGAAGTGTATGTGGGAGAAGTGTGGGGCGGTGCAGAGATGCACTACACCGTATCACTCACAAGCCAATTGGCTGGTGTAAAGGTTTAATGGTACCCTAAAATCAATGCTCCAAGCATTTGCTGAACAGCATGAGAGGGACTGGGAGAAATACCTTCCCCGTCTGTTGTTCCCATACAGGGAGTTGCCCCCAGAATCGACTGGGTTCCCCCCTTTCAAACTCTTATAAGGACTTAGGGTGTGTGGGCCCCAGACTTGTTTCAGGAAGACTGGGAAGGCAAGCATGCCACCCAGGCAACTCCCATAGTGAAGTATGTCCTAATGTTTAAGGAAAAACTGAAGGAGCTCATGGGAGCAGCCCAGAGCAAACTGTCAGCTGCCCAGCAGAAGCAAAAGGTCTGGTACGACCACAGAGCCAGAGCTTGCTCATACAGTGTAAGTCAGAAAGTCATGGTCCTAATCCTGGTCCGAAAGGACAAATTGCAGGCCTAGTGGACGGGACCATACAAGGTAGTCCCAACAGGTAAATGACGTGAACTATATTTTAGAACTGCCTGACAGGAGACATACCCATAGAATGTTCCATGTCAACATGATGAAGCCATATGCAAATAGGGCTGACATGGTATTTTGCAGTGTGTAGTCCTGGTCCTGGGGAGGGGATAGACAAAGAAGATCCCCTAGTGGACTTACTAGAGAAAAACAAGCAGGAGTCCTTTGTGGAGGCAATCAAACTGTTGACCCTGGAACAGTCCAAGGAAGGTAGGGAGGTTTTAGCAGACTTTTCCCATTTGTTTTCAGCTAAGCCAGGACATACCCCCTTAGCGACACACGACGTAGATACCAGAACGCAAACACCCATCCGACGGATAGCCTACCGGGTGTCTGAGGCCATCCTAAAGGACATTAGGAGGGAGGTGGAGGAAATACTAGATTTAGGGATAATCCAGAAATTCCACAGCCCTGGGCCTCACCCGTAGTCCTTGTTCCCAAACTGGATGGCTCTACTTGCTTTTGTGTGGATTATAATGGACTCAACAGTCACGAACTCTGACGCCCATCCAATGCCACGGATGGAGGAACTACTGAACAAGTTGGGAGGGGCGACATACCTTACCACCATTGATTTGACAAACAGGTACTGGCAGGTGGAGTTAACTGCCAGAGCTAGGGAGAGATCAGCCTTCTCTCCAGTAGGATTATTTGAGTTCAAGGTATTGTCTTTTTGGAATGAATAATGCCCTAGCCACCTTCCAAAGGTTGATCAACCAGGTGTTACATGGTATTGAAGAGTATGCAGTGGTGTATTTGGATGATATTGCCATCTTCAGTACGAGTTGGAAGGCACACCTGTCCCACCTGAAGGAAGTGTTGGGCAGGATACAAAGGGCAGGGCTCAGTGTCAAGGCTGAAAAGTGCCAGGTGACCATGGCGGAGGTTGCATTCCTAGGATGTGTAGTGGGGCAGGGACAGCTTCATCCCAGTCGAGCAAAGATTGAGGCAATAGAGGCGTGGCCCAGGCCTGAAACCCAGAAGCAGGTTAGGAGTTTTCTAGGGACCACTGGATACTAGCGAATGTTTGTACCGAATTTCAGTACCCTAGCAGCTCCCCCATCTGGCCTGCTAATGAAAAGAATGGCCAAAAAGGTAAAGTGGGAGCCAGCCTGTGAAGGAGACTTCGCACGGCTGAATGAGGCACTGTGCAGTGCCCTTGTGTTGGCCAGTCCAGATTACAGTTAGCCATTTGTAGTAGTCTAGACAGATGCCTCAGATGTGGGGATTGGAGCAGTCCTCAGTCAGACCTCTAATCAGGGAAAAAATCACCCAATAGTGTATCTTAGTAAAACTTTACTTCCCTGGGAGCAGGCTTATTCCGCAGTTGAAAAGGAATGCCTTGTCCTATTATGGGCTCTAAAGAAATCAAAGCCGTACCTCTACGGAGGAACTTCGAGGTACAGACCGATCATAACCCCCTGGTGTGGCTAACTCAGATGGGTAAAATGAATGGTCGTTTCTTAAGGTGTAGTATTGCCCTACAGGCCTTCGATATGACCATTACCCACAGGGCCGGATCGACCAATGCCAATGCAGATGAACTCTCTTTTCAGTTAGAACAACAGCTGAATTTGTGAAAACCTTACCATGCATTAGGGGGCATGTTCCCACAAATTCAGTCTAGGAGGAAGGGATGTGGAGAGCTACCCAACTCTCAGTCCTTATTTGTAGATCTAAATCTTCAAGGCAATCTCTTGCAGCAGGTCATAACATGTGGGATTCGGCTATAGGCATCATTTCCTCCGAATTACTTTTCTTTGCAGTCAACCCTGGGACCTCCGCTTAGCACCACCACATGGTGTTCACATGGTAGGTATAAAAGGAGCGGTTCCAGCTACTCCTCAGTTCTTTTCAGCCGCAACCTGCATGCAACAAGTCCTCCTTTGGAGTTCCTGCTTTTCAGTTGTCAAAGAAGAGTTCTATCGATCAAACTTTTAATTTTTAACAAATAATACTAATGTCTTCAGATCCTTTATTCCGAAGTTGTTCCTGTGGCCACAGAATTGTAAAAGAAGACCTCCACGAAGTCTGTGTTTGTTGCCTTGGTCCTGAATATGACTCCATGGAGAGTGCCTTCTGCAACAGGTTCAACAGAGCCATGAAATGCCAACAGCTGCAGCAGCTCCGTGAGTTCCTCATGGAACAGAAAGTAGCCCTCCTGGAGCAGCAGCAACGCTTCTGTCACAGAGGACCGTCAGCGTCACCTTCGGGGTCTCACCACTCTGCTGGGGACACCTCCATGTCGATACAGGGCCACGGTAAGAAACATGCCTCAAAAACTAAGCATGTCTCTACCTCCCCCCGTATCGGCTTCAATATCCACAAAAGTAAGTATTGGGAAGGTAGCCCCTCATACATAGTCTTCCACACCGTCGACAATTGTGGGCTCCTCCCTTCCCCATCGATGGCTCCTCATTAACAGTGGGCTCTGGGTTGTTCTGCAGCTTCCTAAGCTGCCTCCCCCTTCCATGTTTCCCAGCCAGGCTCATCGATGACCTTGCCTCATGGCCCCTCGATCTTACTGTTGACACTGCATGGCATTACGTCAATGATTCTACCATCAACAATGATTCAGGACACTCCATTGACGATCCTGTTGTCGACAGCAGGGATTTAAGGTCCATCGACAACTGGCCTTGCCCCACAAGGCTTAATGCCAGCACCCTTGTCGATGATCCTGGGATCCTATGTACACCCCTAGTTGACGGCTGCTCATCTGGTACCACTGCCTACTCCCATTCCGTCATTGGTTCCCATACACACTGTCCAGTCCACCATGGCTACTACCACTGGACAGATGGCAATGATAGATGTCCAGACCATGGTTAATACCATACAGGAACTATCTCAGGCCCTCACACCCCCCCCCAGGGAGGGATCAACTGCAGTCTCTGCTCCTTCTAGGCCCCCTTCGGCCCAGCAGACAACCAGCTATTCCCTTGTCTCCCCGGGTCTGTGCACCCAGGACGTGGACATGGAAGACCCTTTCTTGCAAGACTGGGATCTGGCAGACAAGGGAGGATGAGGACGATATGTACCACGAGGATTCCCCTTGGTCCTCCTCTGCCACTTCCTCTGTTCAGGGTGAAACTACCCTGAACTCCCTTGTTCTCCGCCAGATGACCTGATGTTTTCGAACATTATGATCCACCTGCAGAAAACGTTTGGTTTCCAGGACACTGAGCAAGATACTTACAGGAAAAAATTGGCTCAGTACATGAGTGTGTTGGAATGCCCCACTCTAGTCATTTCCCCCGGTGGACGCCTTTGAGGAAGCTATCATGGCTGCTTGGAAGCAACTTTTTAGGGTTCCCTCCAATCCGTGGAAAGCTGATAGGATTTAGCAGGCTCCAGTAGATCACCCCTATTTCATGTCTCTGACTCAGGTGGGCTCAATTGTGATCAATGCTGCGCATGAGAGGTTCTCTAGGCCTCAGCACATGAGTGCACAGCCCCCGGATACAGAATCCAAGAAATTGGATGCCATAGGGAAACAGTTTTTTTCCTCAGCCACCTTGTCCCTACATTTACTTAATTACATGGGCCACCTCCTGAAATATCAGGAGGAAATCCTTAAAGCCTCTCAGGTGACAGTCTAGTCCCTCCTTGCGGGTTCTGTCCAGGAGGAGCTGACAGTGAAACTATCTACTACAGCGACTGAATGCCACAACCTGCTGATGACCACTTATGTGGCTAATAGATCCTCAGCTGGAGTCTGCCTCAGATGACATGCCTGGCTCAGGGTGGCAGGATTTTCAAAGGACGTACAGCAGTCTATCCTGAATGCTTCCTTTAAAGGAGTTCAGCTGTTCGGTCCACAGACCCAAGACATTTTGAAAGATTTACAGAACTCCAGTCGTACCCTTCAATCAGTCCAAACTCTTTACCGTCCAAAAGCCAAAACAGCCTTCAGGGGCTCCTCGTGGGGCCCACCCCTTCAAGGGCCATCCCTCAGCTCAAAGGCAACCTGCCAATAAGAGAACTCAACTGCAATTGCCAGGTCCTAGAAATGCTCAGAAACCCCATTACATCCCTGCTGCCCTCCAGCAGGGCCAGCCTTCTACCTGAAGGTCTTCCTCCGGTCGTGGGACTGGAGACCCTACTCATGGCCATTGGGGGCAGGTTTTCCCTGCACCTTCAAGGGTGGCAAGCTATCTTCTTTGACCAGTGGCTCCTGTAACTGATCAAGACAGGAGACACACTGGAATTCATGGAGATACCTCTTTCTTTACAACCCAGGGTCTCTCCCTACCCCTCAGACCAGGCACTGGTCCTCCAGACCGAGATCAATGAATTGCTTTCAAAAAAGGCCATCAAACTAGTCCCCTTTCTTGGGAGCAGAGTTGGATCAGCATACTTTGAATCGTGGGGCGGGGCGGCAAGATGACTGCGATGCTGCCCTGATCCCCAGCGATTAACGCAGTGTTTTGGAACTCTGATTTTTGCAGACATTTTTTTTTCAATGAATGAAACTTCCACTGACTTCATATGTAGTACATGCTTACACTGTGTTTTTCTCTTGCCATGTGCTGAAAAGAGTATCCAAAAAAAGAGTAGTGTCTGGCCGGTTCAAGTTGTATGCTATCGGTGTGTTGGGCTGAAATATTGATTGCCTAGTGATAGGACTCTCTCATGTACTTCGTTGGTACTTGGCGTTTGTTGGCGTCTACCCAAAGCACTTGGACGTTTTTGCCACTGGCCTCACTCAGGCAACCGGGATTAGAATGCTGTCTGGAGGTGTGGGTTGGACTTTGTGAAGAGCCCTGTGAGGAGTCATTCGTTGCAGTTTGATTTGGAGCATCCCTGACCGGAATGATGTGCACTCGGAATCAGGGAGACCCTCTATTGCTGACAGGCCTGTTTCTGCCTTTTTAGAGGTATGCCAGCGTTGTCTAGGGGTTGTGGTTTTAAAGTCTCTTATCAGCTTTGAATTTGCTGTGCTTAGTGGAGCGCGCCTGTGTTTTGATTCAACAGGTATTCATATAGCTGGAGAAGTGGAACTGAGTTGGGAGTATGCTGAGTTTGCAAGTGGAACCCTGGTCAGAGAAAAGGAGTGTGCTGCGGAGCATTAGAGAAAGGAGTTGTCCTTGCTTTTTGAGCCTGAGCTTGTTATCTGGTGGAGATGGTGCTCGAGAAGGAACAGACGATATAGCTTAACGGACTTCTGGACTGGGGAGAATGAGTCCTAAAAAAGGTCCAAAGAAGGAATATAAGTATGTACAATTTTGTGCTGAGACTAAAAGTTTGTTAAACGGGGTAAGATATAATAAATTGAGTTCTGAACAGTGGTGTGTCATAGGAGAAATTACCCTAAGGCCTTATTGCCTAAGATATTGTACACTATTCCCTGTTTGGATACTATCTCCAACATTTTCTTTCCTTTTTCTGGACTTTGGCAAACTTGGATAGCCATGCTGATATTTCTCAGTGGACCTCAAATATTTAAAATGAGCTCCCTGTAGGTCTCCTGCCTTAGATGTTTTAAATGTTTGACCTACAAATTAAAGTGTATGGACTCCTGAATATTTAGGAGCCCCATCTGTTCCTGGATTTTTCATGTTTTCATGGATTTTTTTTTTAACATGTCTTACTATAAGGTCGTTGTGTACTATTTTAATAACTATTCTAATTAGGGAAAGATTATCCTAGGTATCCAAGCTGGTGAAGAGAGCTTGGTCAAGAGTTGTTTAAGTATATGATTAATAATCTTAAAGGTTAATAGTTAAGAATTATTTGTTAGCCTGGTACTGATGAATAGGGTACTTGTACATATCATCAATATAAATTTAGATCTTGAGAACCTGTAGTATGACTTGTTAGATGCTTTATATCTGTCTCTATATATTTGCCATTGAGGCTCTGGGTTTGTCCTGCAGCCATCTGGTATCAGGCGGGACAAGATTACCCACTATGACTGGCCCCAACAGTGACATGGAACCCAATTATGTGCCACAGGAGTGGTTAATGAGTGTAGCTGGAATTGGAGTAATCAGTGGGGCACGGAGCGGCATGAGTTCGTGGTGCCCCAGTGGACGTGCTTCAAGGCCGGAGTGTCCAAGAGGCCATCAGGAAGGCACAGGCATGACACTGTGTGAATGAATGGGACTGAACTGTGACACAGAGTCCTGTCATATGCTCGGTAGTGGTCGACAGGTGTAGCTGGACATAGGGTGACCCATGGGCATGGAGCAGTATGCACTGCATGGTGCCCTAATGGATATGCCCTTGTTGTCAGCAGGCCCTACTGACTTCTAGGTAGGATCAACATGGACACAGTGTGACCAGATGGGACCCCTTTTGAAACACAGTTTTAATAAGCACCTTGGGTATGGCCAGTGGAAGTGGCCAGATAGGAAGTGGTCTGCAGGGCATTGAACAGTTGTGCTCCATGCCGTTGATGGTTACCCTAATTTTTTCAGTGTATTCATATGGCTACCGGGTTGGTACTGATGGCACAGGATGTGGGTGGAGGGGGTAAACTCTGATGGGATAGTTTGGTCTGCTACAGTGCCGTTTTGGCCATTGGCTATCTGATGGCTATCATTTGGCTTATTGGAATGTTAGTTTGGGCCTACTATTGGTCTGAATACAGAGTGGATTCATTTGTCTGATTCCTAG
The DNA here is from genome assembly GCA_016271365.2 of Neoceratodus forsteri. Lineage (NCBI taxonomy): Eukaryota > Metazoa > Chordata > Ceratodontiformes > Ceratodontidae > Neoceratodus > Neoceratodus forsteri. The sequence goes on from CM057452.1 coordinate 1,577,880,899, forward strand.
TTGTTATTCTGTATATATATAATTTACAAACATATATTTTATGCACTACAGCGTAATTGAAAATAAACTTACATATCGTGTTTTGTATTGTGTCTTGTATGAAATGTTGTATCTGTTAAGATATTTTAATGGCTTTTTAACCGAACAATAAACCTTACTACTACCCTAGTCCCCCTTCCTCAGAAGGGTGCGGGATTTTACTCCCACATTTTTTTTGGTTCCCAAATGGACGGGGATTTACGCCCCAATTTGGATCTGAGGTGTCTCAACCTCTACATTGCTTACCAAAAGTTCCACATGGTGTGTCTTCTGACACTTCACCCTTTGCTGAACACCAGAGATTGTCTCTGCTCTCTGGATATGAAAGATGCATACTTCCATATCATGATGCACCTGGCTCACAGGCGGTTTCTCTGTTTCATGTTCCAGGGTCATCATTACCAATTCAGGGCCCTCCCTTTTGGACTTTCCTTGGCCCCGAGAGTATTTACAAAATGTCTCGTGGCGGTCGCTGTGGCCCTATGCAGGGACGGCTTCAATGTTTTTCCCTGCCTGGATGACTGGCTCCTGAAAGCGTCATCCTGCCAACAGCTGTCTTTCACGCTTTCTCGAACACTACAGTTGTTCACCCGAGTGGGAATTGCATTAAAGTATCTGAAATCCAAGATGGACCCTACACAAAATCTCCAGTATATCGGAGCCATGCTAGACACCTCCATGGGGAAGGTGTACCTGCCCATAGCTCGGGCAATGCTCTGATTGTTTTGGCATGCAGTTTAGACTCCAGCAGATTAGTCTCTGCACGAGACTACCTCCTCCTCCTGGGACATTTGGTGGCCACAATACCAACAGTCCCCAATGCCAGGTTAAATATGAGGGTCCTTCAGTGGTCCTTCAAGGTCCAATGGGACCAGAAATAGGATGATTTCAATGTCCCAGTCCTGATATCTTCCCCAGCTCTTCGAGCTCTACAATGGCGGAAGAGCAGAGACAATCTACTGCGATCCATGCCGCTTCAGTCTCCTTTCAGAGTATCATTCTGACTGCAGACGCCTCCTTGCCAGGGTAGGGTGCTCATCTCCTGCATGTCAGATCACAAGGATCTTGGATTTTGGTGGAGGCCTACCTCCACATCAATGTCTTGGAGCTGAAGGCAGTTCTCTATGCCTTACAGGCGTTCAAGACTCACCTCCCCCCAGGTTGCCTACAAGTGCAATCAGATAATTCTATGGTAGTTCACTACCTAAGCAAACAGGGTGGCACCCATTCATACCCTCTCTGCAGAGAATTTATCAGGGTGTGGTATTCGGTGATCCAGAGAAATATTCATCTTCTGGCAGTACACATCCCAGGGGTGTCAATCACCCTGTCAGATACCGTGAGCAGATCCACTGCCCAGGCCCACGAGTGGGAAATCTTATCCAACATTCTAAATAATGTCTTCCACTTGTGGGGCCGACCAGAGTTGAACTTATTTGCCTCTCCGCAAAATGCAAAACTACCACTTTAATACTCTCTCATGCAAGGTCCTGGAACTATGTGGCAGGACGCATTATCACTTTTCTGGACAAGAAGATTTCTTTATACCTTCCCGCTTTTTCCGCTTGTTCAGAGAGTACTACTGAAACTGGTCCAGGACAGGAAGTCTATGATTCTCTTAGCGCCGTTCTGGCCAAGACAGCTTTGATTTCCTCTGCTTCTACAGCTCTCAGAACCAGAGCCAATACCCCTGCCAATTTGCTGGGCTTTACTGTCCCATGCACAAGGGTCCCTGTTACACCCAGGCCTTTGCTCCCCCCACCTGCACGCCTGGCTCCTGAGGACATAGTCCTCTCCCACTTCAGGGTGTCCCCAAAGGTGGCAGAAATTCTCAGGGCAGCTTGGAAGCAGTCTACTCGGTCTTCCTATTCCCTGAAGTGAAAATACTTCTCTATTTGGGCATCTTCACTGGACTTAGATCCTTATGGGTGTTCCCCGCAACACATCTTATCGTATTTGCTCTCCTTGTTGGAGAGTGGCCTGAAGTATTCCTCTGTGAAAGTCCACCTTGCAGCCATTGCTACATTTCATTTACCTGTGGACAACATAGCTTTGTACCAGTTACCTTTGATTCAAACCTTTTTAAAAGGTATTCTGCGTCTACGTTCCCCTATCAGGAATCCAGTCCCCGTCTGAGATTTGAATTTTGTGTTTGAAAAATTGACGACGCATCTATTTGAGCCCGCTGAAGTCAGCGACCTCCATTATCTTTCATGGAAAACTATGTTTTTAGTTGCCATTACATCTTGCAGATGTGTCTCGGAGTTGCATGCACTAATGTGCAAACCTCCATACCTACAATTTCATAACGTCCAGGTGTTTTTACGCACTAAGCCAGCGTTCTTGCCAAAAGTTGTTTCTGAATTTACTTTAAATCAGATCATCCCGTTGCCAGTATACTTTGAGGAACCTCAGAATCCAGAGGAAGCCCTAATTCATACTCTCGATGTGCATAGAGCATTGAGCATTTACCTTCTCCACACTTCACAGTTGTGAAAAACCGAGCAACTTTTTGTTTCTCTCACCCCTGGAAACCCGTTAGTGTTAATGCCCTGTTAGTGTTTCGAGGCAGTGCTTGTCCACATTGTTGGCCAACTGCATTATGTTTGTTTATGCAAAATATGAAAAACCTCTCACAGGAGTTATAAAACCACATTCTACCAGAGGCATGGCTGCAGCTATGGCATGTTTCCGGGGCATTTCGGCCTTGGAAATTTGCAAAGCTACCACGTGGTCTACTATACATACCTTCACCAAGCATTACAGCCTAGACATCACTTCTAAGAGGCAAACCATTTTTGGATGGGTTGTCCTACAAGGACTGCTGTCCTAAGCCTTCCTGATTTGCTTCCTCCTCCTGCTGAATATAATAACTACTTGGGAATCTTCCCACATATTATGACCTGCTGCAAGAGATTGCCTCTAAGAAAATAGTATGATTGCGTAAGAAATTACTGTAACAGTAGATCTTCGAGAGTATCTCTTGCAGCAGGTCATGCAGCCCTGCCCTCCATCCTCCCTGCTGTTGCTTCAGAAGGATTCCCTGCTTCTGCCTTTTAAGACTCCATGAGCTGCTGCCTTGATTTCCCTCCTCAGTTCCCATTGGAGGCCTGAGATATGTTTACACATTCGGTCACCAGGATGGAAAAGAACTGAGGAGTAGCTGGGTCCTCCCACTTCTATACTTGCCAGGTGAACATCATGTGGTGGTGCTAGAGGGAGGTCCCAGGGTCAAATGCTGAGAAAAGCATATAGAGGAAATGACGCCTGCTGGCTGAATCCCACATGTTGTGACCTGCTGCAAGAGATACTCTAGATCATCTACTGTTACCCTAAGTTCTTATGCAGCCATACTTTCTGTTTTTTATATATATATATATATATATATAAATTTTTTTTTTTTGATGCAATTCTGTATATATCTACATGTCACAAGAAGGCCAGTGTTAATTCAAGGGGACATAGAGACTGGATTTTTAAAAATATGTGACCTTCCTTTGACCTGAAGGCCAGCTTGCTTGCCAGGACACTGACAAGTACTTGTAAAAAAAACTAGTGGATAGCGGATCAAAGGGTATTTCCCAAAGTTAACTAACTGAGGAACACAGAAATAATTAAAATGTTCAGTAGATAGCCCTCTTTCACTTCAAAAGCAGGATGCTGTGATCCAAGGAAACTGTCATGATATTGCCTTAGATGAGATGAAAGAAAAAAAGGTGATCATCCTTCCTAGCAGACCTGTGTGCGATCCTCATTACAGGTGTTAGAAATATAAGGCTAGGTGACATCACCAGGCAGCTAGAAAATTGTGTTGGGATTTTGGAAACAGTGGAACAGTGACATGTCCTGGCCAGAGTAGTTACTCTGGGAAAATAGATCAGTTTTTTTTTTTTTTTTACAATTGGGATACTTGATGACACTGCAAATTACAGACAATATTTAAAGCCTCAGCTCAGGGCATTTGGGCACACTTTTCATTTGGACTCCACATGATACACAAGAAGCCAAACTGCTGAGACCCAGTGGCTGCCAACACACTTTCATTTGGACTTTGCCTGACACACAAGGAAACAAAACTGCTGCCAAGGCCAATGAAACTGAACTTTTATTTATTGTTCTGGACTTCAAGTTTCTATGAATTTCAGGTAGATTTCAGCTATCGGTCATAGTGCATTTTCATGTATATTTTCCTATTATTTTCTGTATTCTGTGACCAAATAAATGTGTTTTTTTAGTTGTAACTGTTTGATTATTATTTAATTATTTTAGTAAAAACATTTGTTTTTCTAAAGAAAATCTGCATGAGTGATATTTCTGTAATTGTGTGTGAGTTGGGGGACAGTATTAATAATCTGTGACAAACTGTTATTGCTAAGGGATTGTCGCCATCTGCAACCAAATTGAAAAAGGGATCTGTAAGGATAGGGATAATACCAGAGTCTGCAGGGATTTTGAACCAGGCTGTTGCATGTCCTGTAGGGAGAAGGCCAAATATGGTTTTACGCTGCTACCCCCGAAGAGAGTGTGATGCCTGGGTCTTCTCCCTTTGTGTAATAGCCAAGGAGGGGTTCATATCTGGCTACATGTCTCGAGACTGCTATTGTGCCCTTATTCAGAGTTTAGAGGGATGCCCTGGGTCCTCGTGGCAGAGATGCATTCGTGACCTTGGCAAGAGATCTAAAAAGACCCGAGGAGGGTAGCCCTGTTCTCCCCCATGTCATGGATTGCACTTAGGGGTGGACAATGTGCGCTCAGTGGACCTGAACCCCCAGGAGTGGGTTTGGGACAGATCTTGTGCACTGAGGTGGGATCTGAGAGCTCTGGTAGCAGTGAGATTCGAGAGATATTGGTGGCACAGGCATAACAGCTGGATTCAAAACCAGTGTATCAGATTGATGAACTGAAAACAATCACACACAATTTAAAGTCAGAGATTTAAAAAAAAAAATAATTTGGTCACAGTATAAAGTTCCCTACCTATTTTTCCTTTTTTTCGGTGTAAACTAATGTAGCAATAGTTAGGAAGAAGATGGCTTTTAACTATAACGAATGCAGTGCAGACCACCAAAGGCAGTTGTGTCAGGAAAGAGGGGTCCAGTATGAGGGGCAAGCCAAAAAGCATGTTGTGGAGGCTCTCGTGGCAGCCAGTGAGCTAGCAGCTACCCAGGACCTTGAGTCATGGCCAGTGACTGAAAAGGACCAAAGCCTGGGCATGGGGGTGCCATGGTCCATCACAGAGTCTAGTCCCAGGGAGGAGGACAGTGAGACCAGCAGAAACCGAGAGCCACAGCAGCAGGGGAAGGTCACCACAGAGCTGGGTCTAGAAGAGATCAGACTGCAGCTGGAGCTGAGGAAATTGGAGCTGTAATTCGAGCAGAGAAAGTTTGAAGCCCAGCAGCAGAGGGAGTTTGAGCAGAAGAGGTTTGAAATGACGATGCAGAAAGAAGAAAACCAGTGTCAGAGAGAGGCCGAGGAAAAGGAAAAATGGCTTCAGAGAGAGGCTGAGAGGAAAAAAGGCGTCAGAGGAATTAGAACTGGAGAAGTTAAAACTCCAGCAACAAGCGCCAGAGGAGGTAAGTGGCAGGGTTGAACCTGAAACTCCAGGGATGGGGCATGAGTTAAATTCAAAATTAATAGCTGAATTTAAAGAGGGGGAGGATATGGATCCATTTTCTAAATTAATTTGAAAAGGTCCGTATCCAGGCTAAAATACCCAGGGAATCCTGGAGCTTTCAGTTATTCCTGCTACTTACTGGTAAAGGGTGTGAGGCAGTAGGCCAAATGGACAATCAGGACAGTAGCAATTATGAGAAACTTAAAGCTCCTCTGCTTAAAAAGTATGAATTAACTCCTGAAGCATACAGGGTTACGTTCCTTAAGCTGTGAGGAAGCCCTTACAAGAGCTATGAGGAACTCACCACAAAGCAATGTCAGTTTTTGAAACAGTGGGAGGTAGTAGAAGCAAATTCTATGGAAAAAAAAATTGAGGCGGCTATTTTGCCAGAGCAGTTCTTTTGGGCTAACCTAGCAGAGTTGAAAACCTGGCTAGAGGGCCAAGATTCAAAAACAGCACAGCAAGCTGCTGAGCTCTCAGACTGCTATGCCAGGAGCAGGCCTGCTCTGAAAGGGAGTAGGGTAGGTATCACAGTGCAGAAAGGGAAAAGCGCGTGCCTTCAGGGCAGCTAGAGCCCTCACTGCCCTCACAGAAAAGGGGAAGCCCCAAGTTACAAGAAAGGGATTTCTCAGATAAAAGAAATGATGACTGTTGATTTTGTAAACAGCCAGGGCATCTTGCAAAACAGTGTCCTAAAAAGGCACAGAGTGGACAAAGTGGTGCTCGAACAGAGTTGGGTTGTTTGTGTATCCCTGAGAGCATGCCTGTAAACATGAGGGGGGAGCACATGCTCCTGGTTACTATAAACATTGTGCAGACCCATGAGTTAAGGGACATTGGGCATCTCTTACCTTAGTAAAATGGGATTTGGTTGAGCCTAAACAACTCGTACCTAATCAGTTTGTAGCAGTGAAGGGATTCACTGGGGAGGAAAAAACTCTGCCACATGCTAGCATTCTCTTAGACTGGGGTGAGACAGGAGAGACAGTGCAAAAAGTAGCAGTGGCAGACAATCTTGCCATGGATGTGACAATAGGGAACAATCTCCAGAAAGGGGTGGTGTGTGCGGTTATCCGCAGTCTGATGGTAAAGGCTGATTGTAGTTCCCTGAACCCCATAGAAGACCCTGTGAAAAAAAATGGGATGCTGGTTCCCCAGCCTGTGTCTCCTGAAATGGAGGGTAGCAAAAGGGAGGTAGGACTACCCCAAGTAGCCATTCACAAAATGGCTACAAAAGGTTAATCTGAGGAGGGAGGGGGGGGTAACAAATGCTCAGAAGGTTAGGGATGGCAGTGACCCTGAATGACACTAGAGCTATGGACCCCAGTTTAGAAACTGAAGGGAACATGCCCCATGCCTTGGGAAAATGTGAAGATTTTGCAGCTGCTCAGAGAACTGATCCTAATTTGGAAAGGCTGAGGGTTTGTGCAGAATCTGATGGAACACTGGGAGGTGATATAAGACATACAGTATTTTGGGACAATGGATTGTTGTATACGCAAGACATAAGGACAGAGGAAGGGGCGATGGGCAGGCAGCTTGTCGTTCCTCAGGGATACCGTGAGTGGTTGCTCAAGATCACTCATGATATCCCAATGTCCGTATATTTGGGCATCACGTGCACCACACAGCGATTGGCCCACAATTTCTATTAGCCCAACTTCACCCAGCAGGTGAAGGAATATTGCAAGTCTTGTCACTGGTGCCAACAAATAGGGAAGGCAGGCAGTATAACCAAAGCTGCCCTAATTCTCTTGCCCATTGTGGAGAAGCCATTCCAGAGGGTATAAATGGATATTGTGGGACCTTTGAGTACCACAAGCTCCTCCAGAAAGACGTTTATCCTGATGGTGGTCGATTATGCCACCTGATACCCAGAGGCGGTCACCCTCTCCTCACTTAGGACAAAGTGGCAGATGCCTTGCTAGGGATTTTCTCCCACGTTGGGTTTCTGTAGGAGGTTATCGCTGATAAAGGGGATACCTTCATGTCAACATGATGAAGTGTTTGTGGGAGAAGTGTGGGGTGGTGAAGAGATGCACAACACTGCATCACCCACAAGCCAAAGGGGTTGTGGAAAGGTTTAATGGTACCCTAAAATTGATGCTTCAGATGTTTGATGAACAGCATGGGAGGGACTGGGAGAAATACCTTCCCCACCTGTTGTTTGCATACAGGGAGGTGTCCCAAGGGTCGACAGGGTTCTCCCCCTTCAAATTCTTATGGACGTAGTGTGCATGGGCCTCTAGACTTGATCCTGGAGGACTGGGAAGACAAGCATGCTACCCAGGGAACTCTCATAGTGGAGTATGTCCTTAAGTTTAGGGAGAAGCTGAAGGAGCTTATGGGGGTGGTCCAAAGCAACCTATCAGCTGCCCAACAGAAACAAAAAGTCTGGTATGACTGCAGAACCAGAGCTCGCACATACAGCACAGGTCAGGAAGTCATGGTCCTAAGCCCAGTCTGGAAGGACAAGCTGCAGGCCGAGTGGATGAGGACCATACAAGGTAGTCCGACAGGTAAATGATGTAAATTATATCATGGAACTGCCTGACAAGAGACACAGCCAGGGGATGTACCATGTCAGCATGATTAAGCCATTTGCATATAGGACTGTCATGGTATTTGCAGTGTGTAGTCCTGGGGAGGGGACGGACAAAGAAGACCTCCTACTGGACTTGGTAGAGGAAAGCAAGTGGGAGTCCTCTGTGGAGACAATCAAGCTGTTGCACCAGTTGACCCCAGAACAAACCCAGGAAGTGAGGGAAGTTTTAGAGGACTTTTCCCCTTTATTTGATGGCCAAGCTTGGATGGAACCCCCTTAGTGACACACAATGTAGACATAGGGATGCAAGCTCCCATTCAGTGGACAGTCTACCAAGTGTCTGAGGTTGCCCTAAAGGACATCAGGAGAGAGGTGGAGGAAATGCTGGATTTAGGGTTAATTCAAAAATCCCACAGCCCCTGGGCCTCACCCGTAGTCCTCGTTCCCAAGCTGGATGGCTCTACTTGCTTTTGTGTGGACAATCATGGACTCAATGCAGTCACAAAGTCTGACGCCCACCCAATGCCATAGACAGATGAACTACTGGACAAGTTGGGAGCAGTGACACTCCTTACCACCACTGACTTGACAAAGGGTACTGGCAGGTGGAGTTAACTGCAATAGCTAGGGAGAGGTCGGCCTTCATCGCTCCAATAGGATTATTTGAGTTCAGGGTAATGCCTTTTGGAATGAAAAATGCCCCTGCCACCTTCCAAAGGCTGGTTAACCAGGTGTTACATGGTACTGAAGAGTACACAATGACGTATCTGATATTGCCATATTCGGTGCCAGCTGGAAGGAACACTTGTCCCACCTGAAGGAAATGTTGGGCAGAATACAGAAGGCAGAGCTCACTGTCAAGGCTGAAAAGTGCCTGGTGGCCATTGCAGAGGTGGCATACCTAGGACATGTAGTGGGGTTGGGGCAGCTTCGTCCCAATCAAACAAAGATTGAGGCGATAGAGGTGTGGCCCAGGCCTGAAACCCAGAAACAGGTTAGGAGTTTTCTAGGAATCGCCGGGTACTATCGAAAGCTTGTACTAAATTACAGTACCCTGGCAGCTCCTTTATTTGACCAGCTAAAGAAAAGAATGCCCAGAAAGGTAAAGTGGGAGCCAGCCTGTGAACGAGCCTTCGCATGGCTAAAGGAAGCACTGTGCAGTGCCCCATGTTGGCCAGTCCAGATTACAGTAAGCCATTTGTACTCCAGACAGATGTCTCACATGTGGGGATTGGAACAGTTCTCAGTCAGACTTCTAATCAGGGAAGAGATCACCCAATAATGTACCTTAGCAAAAAGTTACTTCCCCAGGAACAGACATATTCCACCGTTGAAAAGGAATGCATTGTGTTAGTGTAGGCCCTGATGATATCTGAGCCGTACCTCTATAGGAGGCACTTCAAGGTACAGACCGATTATAACCCCCTGATGTGGCTAACATAGATGGGTAAAATGAATGGTTGTCTCTTAAGGTGGAGTATTGCCCTACTGGCCTACGATATGACCATTACCCACAGGGCTGGATCGGCCAATGCCAACACAGATGGGTTATCTTGCCATTTAGAACAGTAGCTGAATTTGTGAAAACCTTACCATGCATTAGGGGGCATGTTCCCACAAATTCAATCTAGGAGGGAGGGAGGGATGTTGTGAACTTCCCAACTGCCAATCCTTATTTGTAGATATAATTATGTGTGTGTGTGTGTGTGTATATATATATTTTTAATGTAATTCTGTGTATATATGCATTCCACAAGAAATGCTAGTGTTAATACAAAGGCACTTAGGGAGAGAAAGACTGGATCTCTGTTAAAAGGGGGTTGACCTTCCTTTGACCTGAAGGCCAGCTTGCTTGCCAGAAAACTAACAAGTTATTGTCAAAGGCTTGGGGATAGCTAATCAAAGGGTATTCCCCTAAGTTAACTAAGCAAGGGAAACTGAGGTAATAAAGTCAGCTTGTATAGTGTTAAACCTTACAGGACCTTCCATGGAACTATTTGAAGGAAGCCAGTTCAAAAGCCCAGGATGTTTTGGCCAGGATTTGAACAGCAAATGACCATTCTGACAGGACAGTGTGAATTTTATCTTACGGGTGCCAACTGTCTACATGGGACTTCAAAAGGTGTAAACTCTGAATGTCATATCCATGTTAATTATATGTCTCAGGATTTTGATATTCTTGGGATTTTGGAAAACAGTGGAACAGTGACATCTCCTGGCCAAACGGAGTAGTTGCTCTGGGGAATTAAACCAGTTTAGAACTGGGAATAATTGATGACACTGCAAGTTGCAGAAAGTATTTAAAGCCCCAGCTCAGGGCATTTGATCACACTTGTCATTTGGACTCCACCTGACACACAAGAAGCCAGACTGCTGAAACTCAGTAACTGCACACATACTTTTCATTTGGACTTCGACTGACACACAAGGTACAAAACTTCTGCCAAGACCGATGAAACTGAACTTTCAGTTATTGTTCTGGACTTCAAGTTTCTATGAAATTCAGGTAGATTTCGGCTATCAGTCATAGTGCATTTTCATGTATATTTTCCCATTTGTTTTCTATATTATGTTACCAAATTGTTTGTTTTTTTTAGTTGTAACTGTATGATTATTATTTAAGTGTTTTAGTAAACACATTTGTTTTTCTAAAGAAAATCTACCTGAGATTTCTATAATTGTATGTGAATTGTTGGACAGTATTAATAATCTGTGACAAACTGTTATTGCTAAGAGGTTGTCACTATCAGCAACCAAATCAAAAAGGGGTCTGTAAGGGATCTAGAAGGATAGGGAGAATACCAGAGTCTGTAGGGATTTTGAACCAGGCTGTTGCATATCCTGTAGGAAGAAGGCTAAATCAGGTTTTACGCTGCTACCCCCCGAAGAGAGTGCGATGCCTGGGTCTTTCCCCTTTGTGTAATGGCCAGGGAGGGGTTCATATTTGGCTACAAGACTTGAGACTGGTATTGTGCCCTTATCCAGAGTTTAAAGGGATGCCCTGGGTCCTCGTGGCAGAAGTGCAGTCATGACCTCAGCGAGCAGTCTAAAAAGACAGGAGGAGGGTATCCCTATTCTCCCCCCTGTAATGGATTGCACTTAGAGGTGGGCACTGTGAGTGCTCAGTGTACCTGACTCCCAAGGAGTGGGTTTGTGACAGTGGAAAGTGTTGTTTTTAATTGCTATTACTTCTGCTCGAAGGATTTCTGAGCTTCAGGCACTTGTGTGAAAGTAGCCGTATTTGATTTTCCATGAAGACAGGGTGTCCTTGCATACCAGTCCTAAATTTATTCCTAAGGTGGTGTCTGAATTTACTTTGAATCAATCCATCCACCTACCTGTTTATTTCCTGGAGCATGCCAATCCAGGGGAAGCATTGCTCCGTACCTTAGATGTGCATAGAATTCTGTAACTTAACACCAAACTAAGAACTGCAGAAAGTCCTCAGAAGTTGTTTCCTTCACCCCCTAGGAAAGAGGGCATCCCAGTGTCTAAGCAGTGTTTGTCCAAATGGCTGGCCAACTGCATTATTTTGTGTTACAGGAGGTATGGTAAGGAACTTCCTGGGGTGGTATATGGTCACTCAGCTAGAGGCATGGCCACCGCTATTACCTGTTTCTGCAGTGTCTCCACTACAGAGATCTGCGCAACTTCCACTTGGAGCACGGTGTACACCTTTACCAAGCACTACAATCTGGACATCTTTAAAAAAGAATTTCGTAGTTTCCTTTCCAAATCAGACTCCTGCTCTAATTCTCCCTAATCTCACTTTGACTGGCTGCCCACTACATGCCAACTATATACCTTAAAATGACTGCACCTATTCTGTTCTGGGTCCTACATGACCTTTGCCTTGTTATTTACTTTTTAGAATATGGTGTTTTGTTTTCCATGGCTGCATGGTCTCCTTGATATTTGCACTTACCTATAGTAAAATAAGCCAGTATATTATTATAATCTAATGTGTTCCTCGTCTTCTCCCCTTTCTTATTATTCTTATTCATTTTATTTCAATTGTTGTACTCCTTGCCTGAATATTACTTATATTGTGTACTTTTACCTTAGTTCTTTACTGCATTGTGATATTGTTACTGCTTTCTGTTATCAATCGTGTACTTTCTCCTTATATTGCAATAATCCTGTTATTTGTATTGCTGTTGTTTGACTACTCCATAACTTCCCGGGTCATGCCTGAAAATAGCCATTTTGTGGCTAGTGCACTCACCTGGTTAACAACAACTAAATAAACTACCACAGAACTTTTAAAATCCTGGGTTCAGAATTTCTAGTTGTATAATAGTAGTAATATTCAGTTAGCAGGAATATCCTCAGAATAACCGCCTCCTGTGAAACACAGAAGCACAGAAACACAGAATTTGCCAACAGATAAGGACTGCTTGGCCCACATAGTCTGTCCATTTTCCCCTGCCTGCAGTTATCACCACAGATCCTAACTGAGCTCCTCCTCTTTCTTCCTCTCCCCTAAGATTCGCTTATACCTGTATCTCATGCATTCTTGAACCCCTCCAATGTTTTTTTTTCCACAACCACCTCTGCTGAAAGACTGTTCCAGGGATCTACCACTCTGTCTGTGAAGTACTTCCTCGCATCTCTCTTGAATCTACCGCCATCAAGCTTCGAAACATGCCCCCTTGTTCTTGAGCACTTCCCCTTTTTAAAAAAAAATACTTCCTTCCTGTACTGTATTTACCCCTGTGAGGTATTTTTTTATTCCGTATGCTTTTTGAGTGACAATTCTCCCAGAACTTGGCTCCCTACTCCTCTTACCACCCCCAACACAGCGGTCTAAGGCTCTGAGCTGCAAATCTGGTGACATCCAGCAGACCAGACCTGGGTTTGAATCCCACAGCTTCCACTTGCATACTGTGTGACCCTGAGGAAGTCACTTAACCTCCTTGTGCTCCCAGGTCGCTCCTGTAAAAAAGCTTTTAGCTTAGTGTGCTATACCTGGTTAAACAACTAAATAAAAAAAAAAAAATTTACCCAGAGCAGTGATCCACCCTGGCTTGTCTCCTCTAGGCAGGGCCGATGGGCAGGCACAGCCCCCACAGAAGACTATACAAGGTTCCTGGTGGAAGAACCACTGGGAGGCCTCCCTGGCTTACCCCCCAAGATGAGACTGTGGGGCTGGGCTGTACCTTAAGAGACTCTAAAGGTCTCTTTCATATCCTCCCTTTTCCAGGATATACATATTGAGGTGCTTTAATTTCTTCTCATAGGGCTTCTGATGCAGGCCCTGCATCATTTTAGTTCCTGTCCTCTGGACTGCATCCACTCTATCTATGTCCTTCTGGAGTTGTGATCTCCAGAACTGGACAAAGTGCTCTAGGTGGGGTCTTATAAGCAATCCTTACAGAGGCAAAAACCACCTCCCTCTTTCTGCTGGTGATAACATTCCCTATACACCCCAGCATCCCACTAGCCCTCCCCTGTCTTGTCATACTGCCTGACTATCTGATATGATCACTCCCAGGTCTCCTTCCTGGTTGGTGGTTGTCAGTACCACCCCAGCTCCCATTGCCCCATTTTGTACTCCACCCTGGGTTTCTGTACCACTAGTGCATTATTCAGCACTTTTTTTGCAATTAAAACACAACTGCCATACACTTGATCACTACTTGAGTTTTCTCAGTTCACTGCTCATCCTTTTCAGCCCCCCATCCCACCTTGTTGCAGAGTCTGACATCTGTGAGATGTTGCAGAATGTAAAATAGATTTATTTTCAAAATAACAAAATATCCAAATTAAATTAACTGCTATATACTGTAACTGTGGTTGATTAAAAACGTCAGGCCATCAGCCTCAGGATTTAATCACTCACATCAGCTGGTTATTCCTTCATATACTTCAACTAACTAAATGTTATGACTTAATCATAACCCCCAGATCCTCTTCTGAGATCTGCTCCAGTCATATACTTTCCATCTAGTATTCAGTTGTACATGCCAGATGTGGACTGGAGCATCCCAGAGGCAGATAGAGCAAGGAATCGGTTGCTAGTAGAGGCATTTCAGGAAACATTCCTGTTACAGAGAGTTGAGTAACTTACAAGTGAAGCAGCCATACTTGACTTGATCCTCACAAATCAGGACAGTATCAGGGTGGTCACAGTTCAGGACCCACTGGGAACCACAGTCACTAGACCATGTAGTTCAGTATCTAATTACAGGTGTATAGGAAGCAGTCAAAGCCTTGGGTTCTGGGCTCTAGAAGGGCACATTTTTGTAGGATATGGGAGCTGTTGAGGGAGAAACTGGAGGGGTGGGAGGGCAGGAGAGGGGATAGAAAACTAGTGGGACTTGATCAAGAACTGGGTATTGGAGAAGTCGAGATAGACACAGAGGGCACTGGGTGCCTCAGCTTCTGCCACACCAGTGACCCAGGTATGAAAAGGATACGGGGGATGGAGGATTGCACGTCCCCAGGACAGCTTTCCTCCTTTTTGGTGGGAGGATGACAGCATCCCACTGAAAGTGTGCCACCTGAAGGAATTTGGGCAGCAGCATAGCAGGGTCACTCAGGGAGAGGGATCCCACACACACAACACCAAGGGCATCTTCTTAGAGGTGGAGTATGCACTTCATGTCCATTGCACATGTGGCGGGCCCTGCGGAGAAAAAGGGGGAAATGCCCAGCTGCAGGATGATGCTGGCCCCTGCCCCCCACCTCAGTTTCTGCACCAACGACCAGGCACCTCCATGGTGGCCCTCTGGCAGAGGGCAAGCAGGAGTGAGGTAAGCCCCAAAGAAGCCAGGTGATAGGAATGGGGGTGCAGGTCAGATGGTGCAGTATGGCAGCACAGGTTGACAAACGGATGCCTGAAAGAAAAAGAATGGGGTATTAAAGGCCATAAGTCTCTGTTTAAGGGTGGTAGTGAAGAAGAATAAGAAATAAATCACTGTGGTACATGAGAGAGGTAGGGGAGGCTGTGAGGGAGAAAAACAAGGCTTTAAAAAACAATCCTAGCCCAGCCAGGAAGAGGAGGATAGTGTGCTGTATCTTAACGGGATGATGGAGGCCAAAAAAAGCAATGAGAATGGTTAAGTCAGATGCTGAGATGAGAGAAGGGGGACAAAACTTTCTTTCATTGCAGATAGGAGAACAGAAATAAAGGAGGGGATAGTCAGACTGAGGAAGGGGGAACATAGAAACATAGAATTGACAGCAGAATGAGGCCTGTTGTGGCCCATCCAGTCTGCCCACCCTCACTAATCCTCCTGAGCTGTTGAAGTGGTCATCCTCCTCCCATACCCCTTCTGCCCTTACTATGACCTCGTGCCTGTACCACACTTGCTTGATACCCCTCTCCCATACACTGTCTTGGCAGATACTACTTCCTGAGGCAGTCCATTTCACTTGTCCACCACTCATTCTATGAAAAAGTGCTTGCGGACATCCTTCTGGAATCTTCCCCTAGCCAGTTTTAGTGAATTGTCCATCATGCTTGTGTCCATGCTTAAAGGAGACAGGAAATCTGTGCTGTTGATACTGAGACAGGGAGAGTGAGAAAGCAGCCGCAGCTTCCTTGAATCAAGGAAGTTATTTTCTATACTACACTGAACTGAATTATTACTTTTTGGACCTGTGTAAGTAACTAGTATTGATTCTGTTTCTGGGGTGGACTTTTCTTAGTTTTAACTTTAATTTGCCATGGAGGAACTGTAGATGGGAGATATTTGCAGTCAGCTGTGACTAGACCTGTTACTTAGCCTTTGTGAAATAGGCATCTGAAAGGAAGGACGTACTCCCTGGGGTGGAGGGTAAGAGTTGTAGGTGACTGTTTCTGGATGGCATAGGTGGTAGGATCCTAGGTGATGGATTTAAATGCTTCAGTGGCAAGCATTTAAACTAGCCAAGGGGGGGAGCCACTAAAGAAGAGAAGGGAAATCCTAGCCCCCAAAAAATAATCAGGGTAATTAGTGAGGTAAACACCAAGATAGAGCAGTCAATAGGGAGAAGGGCAGGGGTAAATGGAGAAAAGGACAATGGCAGTAGGGATAGGGATGGGGCAAAAGGAAATAAAGCCATGAAAAAATGAAGGGTAATGAGTACCAATGCCCGTAGTCTAGGTAAAAAGCTCCCTGAAATGGTGGCCTTAATGGGAGAGGGATGCCTGGATATTGTGGCAGTCACAGAAACATGGTACACACAGAACCATGACTGGGATGTTAACATACCAGGGTACACAACCTACAGGAGGGACAGGGAGGGAAGCAGAGGAGGAGGAGTAGCTGTCTATGTAAGGTAAGGGATCAAAGCAACAGAACTAAAGGGTAAACAGGGAGGAGAGGAGGCACTGTGAGTCCCCTGGGAGACTGGAAATGGCTCCACAATCCACACAGGGGTTGTATACAGACCCCCGTCTCGGGGAAGAAATGGACAAGGAAATGATAGAAGGCATCCTTGGGATGGCAGAGAAAGGGGAGATATTGCTGATGGGGGACCTGAATATGCCAGATGTGCACTGGAGCACCTTTGCTGCAGCCACATCCAAGAGCAGGGCCATTCTCGATGCCCTACAGGGGGCATGCCTCAGACAGCTAGTTTTGGAACCCACTTGGGAGAGAGCAATCTTAGACCTGGTACTTTCAAATGGGGATGGAGAGAGGATCTCTGATCTTGAAGTGGGTAGCATCTGGGAATAAGTGACCACCAAACAGTGTGGTTCATGATAAACTTAGCTGTAGAGTCAAGCCACACAAAAGTGAAGGTACTGGACTTCAGGAGGGCTGATTTTGTCAAAATGGGAGAATGCCTCAGAAAAGCACTAGCAAACAGGCAAGAAGGTGGGGTGGAGCAACAATGAGGAAACATCAAAACCGCCATCACAGAGGCAACAAGTCTTTGTGTGAAGCAAATAAATCAAAATGAAAGAACACTATGGTTCTCAAAGAAGTGGTGGGGAAGGTGAGGGAGAAAAGGATAGCATTCAGGAAGTATAAGGAAACACAGAAGGAGCAGGACAGAGAACTGTACCAGTTAAAGCAGAAAGAAGTGGGTAAGGCAGTCAGAATAGTAAAGGCCCAAACCGAGGAAAAGATAGCCAACTCGGTTAAGAAGGGGGATAAAACCTTTTACAGGTACATTAGGGAGCAAAGAAAGACTAAGGCAGGGATACTGAGGCTGAACAAAGAGGAAGGTGGTTGGGCAGAGAGCGACAGTGAAAAAGCAGGGATACTGAATGAATACTTCTGCTCAGTATTCACAATGGAAAAGCAACGGGAAATACTTAATCCGGTCAATAGAAGCACTCTGGTGGGGGGGGGGGGTTGATATTAGTCCTTTCACAGAAGAAAGGATTCTGATAGAACTCCTAAAACTGAAGGTGGATAAAGCAATGGGGCCTGATGGGATTCACCCCCAGAATTCTAACAGAACTAAGGGAAGAACTAGTAACACCACTGACTGCCCTTTTTAATAAATCATGGGAGGATAGTGTGGTACCTGAGGACTGGAGGAGGGTGGATGTGATTTCCCTTCACAAAAGTGGGAGCAAGACAGAGGAAACTACAGACCTATCAGTTTGATCTCAGTGGTAGGGAAAATGATGGAATCACTTCTGAAGGAAAGAATTGTTGAGTACTTAGAGGCAAGTGGGGCACAGGACCCAAGGCAACATGGATTCACAGTGGGAAGGTCGTGTCAGACAAATCTAATTGATTTCTTTGACTGGGTGACCAAAGCAGTAGACCAGGGGCTGTGGACATGGCTACTAGACTTTAACAAGGCATTTGACACAGTCCCACACAAAAGATTAATAAATTAGCCAGCCTGGGAGTGGGTTCCAGGGTGGTAGCCTGGGTAAAACACTGGTTGGACAACAGGACACAGCGGGTTATAGTAAACAGTGAAGAAAGGAGGGTTACTAGTGGGGTACTGCAGGGTTCAGTACTGGGGCCAGTCCTTTTTAATGTCTTTATAAGTGACATTGCAGAGAGACTGGAAGGGAAAGTATGTCTCTCTGCAGATCACACAAAGATCTGCAACAGGGTTGTTGCACAAGGTGGGGTGGAAAGGATGAAAAGGGACTTGGCAAGGTTGGAGGAATGGTCAAATGTATGGCAGCTTAGATTCAATGCAAAAAAGTGCAAAGTAATGCACATGGGAAACAAAAACCCAGGGGAAGAGTACAGAATGGGAGATGAGATACTGACAACAACACAAATGGAAAGGGACCTGGGGTAGTCATATCAGATGACCTAAAGGTAGGCCAGCAATGTGAGAAAGCAGTAAGGAGGGCTGGGGGAGGGATACTGGGATGCATAGGGAGAGGCATCACCAGTTGAAAACAGGAAGTTGTTGGCCCTCTGTACAGACAGTTGGTAAGACCACATCTGGAGTACTGTGCACAGTTCTGGAGACCACATCTCTACAAAGACATAGACAGGGTGGAGGTTGTCCAGAGGAGGGCAACCAAAATGATGCAGGGTCTGCATCAGAAGACATATGAAGAAAGACTAAAGGAACTAAAGATGTATAGCCTCGAGGAAAGGAGGGGGAGGGACATGATAGAAACGTTCAAGTATCTCAAGGGACTCAACAAAGTCCAAGAGGGTAGCATCTTTCAGAAAAAGAGATGTACAAAAACAAGGGGGCACAATTTGAAGATAGAGGAGGACGGCTCAGAGGTAATGTGAGGAAGTATTTCTTCACAGAGAGGGTTGTGGATACATGGAACAGCCTTCCTGAGGAGATCATAGAGTTAAAAATAGTGGGGGAATTCAAGAATGCATGGGACAGACATAAGGCAATTCTAGTGGGGGGTAGGAGGAAGTAGGCTGTTGGTTAACTAGGATCTGCAGCTTATCTGTTAGGTAGGGAAATGGGCAGACTAGGTAGGCCAAGCGGTCCTTATCTGCCATCAAATTCTATGTCTCTGTGAATTGTTAAAAAGGGAAGTCAATGGTGTCACTAGTTCTCTGCTTAATTTTTTTAGAATTCTGGGGTGAATTCCATCTGGCCCATTTGCTTTGTCCACCTTCAGTTTTAGGAGTTCTTTCAGAACCCTTTCTTCTGTGAAAGGACTGGGATCGACCCCCCTCTCCAGACTGCTTCTGTTAATTGGATTAGGTACCTCCCCCACTTCTTCTTTTGGGAATACTGAACAGAAGTATTCATTTAGTATCCCTGCTTTTTCATTGTCACTCTCTGCCCACCCACCATCCACTCTATTCAGCCTCACTATCCCTCCCTATGTCTTTCTACGCTCCCTGATATATCTATAAATGGTTTTATCCCCCTTCTTAACCAAGTTGGCCATCTTTTCCTCAGTTTAGGCCTTTGCTATTCTGACTGCCCTCTCTGCTTCCTTCTGCCTTAACTGGTACAGTTCTCTGTCCTGCTCCTTCTGTGTTTCCTTATACTTCCTAAATGTTATCTTTTTCTCCCTAACCTTCACCGCCACCTCTTTTGAGAACCATAGTGGCTTTTTCTTTCATTTTGATTTATTTGCTTCACACAAAGGCTTGTTACCTCTCTGATGGCAGTTTTGATATTTCCTCATTGTTGCTCCACCGCCCTCCTTCAAGCCTATTTGCTAGTGCTTTTCTAAGGCACTCTCCCATCTTGCCAAAGTCAGCCCTCCTGAAGTCCAGAACCCACACTTTTGTATGGCTTGACTCTGTAGCTGAGTTTATGATGAACCACTCTGTTTGGTGGTCACTTGTTTCCAGATGGCTACCCACTTCTAGATCTGAGATCCTCTCACTGTCCCCATTTGAGAGTATGAGGTCTAAGATTGCTCCTTCACAAGTAGGTTCCAAAACTAGCTGTCTGAGGCATGCCATCTGAAGGGCATCAAGAATGGCCCTGCTTTTGGATATGGCTGCAGCAAAGGAGCTCCAGTTAACATCTGGCATATTATGGTCCCCCATCAACAGTATCTCCCCTTTCTCTGCCATCCTAAGTATGCCTTCTATCATATCCTTGTCCATTCCCTCCCCCCTGACATGGAGGTCTGTATACAACCCCTGTCCGGATTGTGGTGCCATGTCCAGTCTCTATGGTGACCTACGGTGCCTCCTCTCCTCCCTGTTTACTCTTCTGTTCAGTTGCTTTTGTCCCTTCCCTTACATAGAGAGCTACTCCCTCCCTCTTCTGCCCTCCCCGTCTCTCCTGTAGGTTGTGAAACATAGAAACATAGACTTTGATGGCAGATAAGGACCGCTTGGCCCATCTAGTCTGCCCATTTCCCTACCTACAGGATAGGCCGCAGATCCTAGTTAACCAACAGCCTATTTCTTCCTACCCCCACCAAGAATTGCCTTATGTCTGTCCCATGCATTCTTGAATTCTCCCACTGTTTAATGGTCACTTGTTCCCAGATGGCAACCCACTTCTAGATCTGAGATCCTCTCACTGCCCCCGTTTGAGAGTATGAGGTCTAAGATTGCCTCCTCATGAGTGGGTTCTGAAACTAGCTATCTGAGGTCTGCCACCTGTAGGGCATCAAGAATGGCCCTGCTCTTGGATGAGGCTGCAGCAAATGTGCTCCAGTTAACATCTGGCATATTCAGGTCTCCCATCAATAGTATCTCCCCTTTCTCTGCCATTCTAAGAATGCCTTCTATCATATCCTTGTCCATTCCCTCCCCCTGACATGGGGGTCTGTACACAACCCCTGTGCAGATTGTGGTGCCCTTTCCAGTCTCCAAGGTGACCCACAGTGCCTCCTTTCCTCCCTGTTTACTCTTTTGTTCAGTTGCTTTTATCCCTTTCTTTACATAGAGAGCTACTCCTCCCCTCTTCTCCCCTGCCTGTCTCTCCTGTAGGCTATGTACCCTGGTATGCTAACATCCCAGTCATGGTTCTCTGTGTACCATATTTCTGTTACTGCTATGATATCCAGGCATCCTCTTCCATCAAGGCCACCAGCTCAGGGAGCTTGTTGCCCAGACCTACGGACATTGGTACTCATTACCCTCCATTTCCTGATGGCCTTACTCCTTTTTGCCCCATCCTTGTCCTTTTTGCCTTTGTCACTTTCTCCATTTACCCCTGCCCTTCTCCCTATCGACACCTCTATGTTGGTGTTTGCCGCACTTACTATCGTGATTTTTTTTGTGGGGGGCTAGGATTTCCCTGCTCCTTTCCAATACCTTCCCCCCCTTTGCTAGTTTAAATGCTTGCCAAATGAAGCATTTAAACCTATCACCTAGGATCCTGGTTCCCCTCCTGGACAGATGCAGCCCATCATGCCAGTATAGGCTTGCATCACTCCAGGTTGACCCCCAGTCCCCAATGAAGCCAAATCCCTGAGCTTCACACCAGTTTTCAACCACTGATTGAATCCATAATGCGGAACACCTAGCCTCCTCACGCCATAGACGGGCAGCACCTCTGAGAAGGTTACCTTGCATGCTACTTGTCTAAGGCCCCTTCCCAATTCCACAAACTCTTCCTGCACTTCTCTAATCCCTTTCTTAGCTAGGTCATTTGTCCCTAGGTGGACAATGACTTCCAGCTCCCTCCCCTGTGCAGCTGCTCCTGCAATCATGAGAATTCGCTCCCTGTCCCTCCAAGCCATGGCGCCAGGCAGGCAACTTACCTCCCTCTCCCTTTCCTCCCCAGTTCTACCTTCCTACCAGGAGTTGTTTCCTTCCCCTGTGGGGTCCCATACCACCCTCCTGTGGGTCTCCTTTGTGGATATTCCCAGCAACCTCCTTGGTCTCCACTGTGGGTGCCTTCATAGAGGAATCACACTTTTCCAGAATGGCATAGAAATTGTGGAGAGGTACAACTGGAAGGATGCGCCTCTGTTCCACCACCCTCACTGTCCCTGACCCACTGTGGTCCAACCGCTCCTCTTTCTTGGCAACCTCTGAGGCAACGGCAGTGACCATGGTGGTCCCTGGGTGGGAGAGAAGGTCCCACAAATCCTAGCCAACTCAGCCTGGAGATGAACAACCTCCTCCCTCAGCCCAGAAAGGTGTCTGCAGATGGGACAACACTGCATCCTCCAGAATGTTTCCTGGAAGACTGCTGCTCCACAGCCACTGCACTGCACCACTCCCATCATGTCTTTTTTCTGGCCCCCAACTGCTGTTTGGAATACTTACTCTTTCCTCTGTTTATTTCTTTTCTCTCTCTACTTACTTACTGCCTCTGTGCCCTTTTAGCTCCTGATCTTACTGTTCTGAGACAAGAAGTTCCTCTATTTCTCAGTAGTCTCCTTACTTGCTCAGAGTCAGACCTCCAGCAGCTGGGGGGGATGGAGAGCTACTCTTACCCTTCTAGGATGGTGAGTCTTTGGTGGCTCTGTGATCACTCACTTCCTGCTCCCAAACAGGAAGTTCCTGTTTTTAAGTAAATCCTGTGCCTATTAAAGTAGAACTGGTTTAGGGTGGAGGGGAGGGAGGGAAGGAGGGCAATATAGTCCCAGTAGAGAAGTTTAGTTATACCAGTAGCTCCTTCCTCCTGGTGTTCTGCCTGTTCTCTGGCAGAAGCTATCTAGGGCAGTGTTTAAATATGGTTTTAACCTGGCTCCTTCTAGCTAAACCACTCCCCCTTCTTTGCAAATCTTTGTTTAATATCCACATGCCTGCTTGGGAATTTACTAGTATGTTTAGTGCTAAGCAAATGGATTGTCCAGTTGCTCTGCCATGTAAATTAATATGTTTAAATGAAAATTAGAGCTGTTTTGCACTGATATAGAATGGCTTCTGGGAGGAGTACACAGTTAGAAAAATATGTATTTCTTAGGCTGGCATGTGGACTTGGCACTTCTCTTGCTAACATAATTACTATTTGGGGGTGACAGTGATCAAAATCCAGGCCCATTTGACAAATATTTGCAATACTCTTCCTTGACTAAGACTCATAAAGGTTTACAAATCTGTCACCTAAATGTACAACGTATCATGTCCCCCATGGATGAGGTTAAAATGTGGCAAAAATTGGATCAAATTAATGTGTTAGCCCTTAGTGAGTCATGGTTAAGAAAAAACTACTTGACTGGCACATTTTTTTTAAATTTACTGTACTTTACCCCTGAAGCCAATTGGCCCTCTTCAGCCCTTCCACCCTGCACTGCCCTGTTGCTCACCTTCCCTTGGATTTACCTTTATTTCCCATGTTCTCCCATGGATGTCCCTCTATGGGAAGGGACGCCTGGGGGCTTCCAATTACCCCCAAGTGGAGTTGAAGTGTCGCCTGGGGAGAAAGAGTCCAGTGAACAGTTCAGGATCTGTGGCGGGTGACATCCTGCATGGCTGGGGATTTTTCTTGATTTTCTTCCCCTCCCCAAGTGGCACAAGATGTTTACATCTGATGCCGAGATGTCAGAATGCCGATGCCAACCTCCCTGTTCACTGGCTCTGTGGCACTGCCAACTGTGGTCACCCAGGTGGCAGTGTTGTGACGGAGACTAGAACCCTCCCTCCTGAGGAGGTGAGCGTCCATGGGAAGCTCAACCATCTTCTCCCGGCTGTCCTTCCAGCAGCCCAGGCTTGTTCCCAAATCCATGTCACTGGCATCAAAGGAACTGAGAATATTTCTTGACAGATACAAAGTCCTTCTATCAGGCAGGCAGATTGGTTAGGGGACAGAGTCCTGGTTTATGTTAAAAGTCATCTCAGTTGTAAATTAATTGAATCTGGATAGTTTTTTATTTAATTTGTATTTAAACATTTGGTAACCAGGAAAGGCATGATGAGCCGAGGCTCATTTCCAGCTGTGACCCGGGGACAGGGAACATAGGGAAAATGGTACACATGATACAATAAAAATGCGTAATACAAATAATGTATGTGGTACACGGAATATGAAGAATAGGTAACTATAGTGCAGAAACACAAACATAGGTTGAGGCTAAACTCATGAATCATTATAAGCAAGGGGATGCAGTGGTATAAACAGGATAAGCAGGTAGGCAAATCGGAGAATCCATTGCTATATCAAAGGAAAACTGGTTACGCAAAAGTGCATTGTGGACTTTTGATTTGCAAAAATTCAAATGGCAGGGAGCATGGAGAGATACTTTGTATTGAATTTCAGCGGAAGGAAGGAGGGGCTTTTGGGATTGATATGTAGAGAGAAGGGAAAGATGAATGGGGTGAGGTGGAGAGGTGGGAGAAGTGCTATTTGTTTTTGGGGGTTAGGAGTAAAGTGCTATGTGTTGTTATAGGAGCAGGAGGAGGGCCGGCAGCGCAGCTGGGATTTGATAGAGGTGTGTGAGAGTGAGTTTCGTAGGACAGGTGATTTGTTACAAAGTGATGGGAATCTATAGCTGACAGTGGATTTACCCCCATTCGAGGATGGTTTAGGGAGGGGAAAAAGAGTGGGAATCCCTAGAGGGTAGGTGGTAGGATGAGGAGAGAGCAGGAGTGAGGTTGACAAAGAGATAGGAGGGGAGCAAATTAAACCAGTATTTGGAAATAAGGGAGATGGAGTGTATGAGACATCAATGGGAAAAAGGTGAGAGCTCAAGGGAAGAGAGAAGAAAGCAGTGGTGGGTTCTAAGGAGAAAGTCTGAATCAAATTGACAGAAGGCATAAAAGAGGGAGTCAAGTCTAGTGAGTGAGGAGGTGGGCGCTGTGC
The DNA here is from genome assembly GCA_016271365.2 of Neoceratodus forsteri. Classification (NCBI taxonomy): domain Eukaryota; kingdom Metazoa; phylum Chordata; order Ceratodontiformes; family Ceratodontidae; genus Neoceratodus; species Neoceratodus forsteri. The sequence goes on from CM057452.1 coordinate 1,577,905,654, forward strand.
TGTATACTATGTCAGCATAGTCAAAAATGGGGGTTGTCATTTTAGCCAGTAATTCCCATCATACAGGGAGAGGAGTGAGTCCCTGTTGCGGTAAAGGATGCCGAGCCTGGGGTGAAGTTTTGAGGATATAGAGTCAATGTGGTTGGAGAAATTTAGTAGAGGGTCCAGCCAAACACCAAGATATTTGTAGGATGAGACCGCACTTAGAGGGGACCGTTGATTATCTAATACTAAAATTTAAACTAGGCGGTCTGCTAGGAACCGATTTATATTTATTGTGTGTGTACTTACCCCAAAACTGCAGCAAATGATTTGAAAGTGATAGATAAGTTAATCCCTAAAATAAAGGTAAAAAAGAGCATATAGTGATAGATTTTTTTTTCTATAGCAATTTTTTTCTCCCCACCACTGACATTCTTCCAGGCATATACCTTGATCCCAGGGATGTACTCTGTCAGGTCCAGAGCCTCTTTGGCCCCTGGACCCTGGTAACCCACCAGGTACCCCTGAGGTTGTTCTCTGTGGCAGGGCCTCCAGCTGAAGGGTCGTCCTCCCCCTGAGGCAGTACATATACTTGCGTGGATCAGAATCCAGAACTGGTAGACACTAGGACCAAGGGAGCCACCTAAGCTCAGACCTTCATTCAGATGGCAGTGGCATTTTTGTCCCTCTAGCTGACCCACACTCCTCCTATGACATGAGCACAGCCTATGTCCTCACACATTCACAGCTAGCCCTGTGGTAGAAGCAAGATCTCTGGTCCAGCAGCAGGGGTTGCTGTGGTGGCTGACCCTCCCCAGCTGAAGTACGCTGCAGCATGGCAGTTACCTCAGTGTGGCCTGCCTCCTGACTTGGTGACCCAAGCTCACTCCTAATTCAGATCAGCTGTTGCACTGCTGCTGGGCCACTGGGGTGGCCACAGTGGTAGGAGATTTCAACCAGGACTGGACTGCAGTACCCAAAAATAACAAGGTCAGAAGTTTGCTTTCTGAGCACAGTTTATTACACTTGATTATTGAAAATATGAGACTAAATTACAAAACTTACAAAGGAGGCTCAATTTTGAAACTGACTCTTAGATCAGTGTACTGTGTGCTGAACTGCCACCTGCAGCAAACTTGGGTACACCAGGGACCCTGTACCAGATTTTCCAAGAAGAGGGGTCCTGGCACCAAAGTCCTCAAGGTTTGCTGCAGGCTGATATCTGTGCCAAAAAAATGGCACATAAGAAGGGAATCGCGCAAGCCATGGGATGGGTTTGGGGCAGCAGTGACCAATGATGGCAACCCACTGGCTGGTCACCCTGGTGGCTGGCGGGTCATCTTGGGCATGCCCTGGCTAACAGCATGGGATGGCTCTGGATGGTGGGAGGTGGTGGCAACTGCCCCTGACAGGGCCAGTGCATGGCTGCTGCCATTCAGTGCAGGTTCATGTTGGATGGGGTGGATGCACCAGTGCTGCCATGGGGGAGAGGGACCTTGGGGCCTCATACCTGCCATGGACCACTGGCTGCTTCAGTGGTGGTCTGACAGGTGTCAGGGGCTGTGTGGGTGCCTTCCCCAGGGGGGTATAGGGTCATCTCCCACTCAGTGACGGCTCCAGGAGTGGCACAAGTTGGACCACTTCCAGGTTGGTCTAACAGCTGAGGGCCATGTGTCAACTGCATGGCCTTCCTGAATCCTACTTTAGGGAATGCTGCAGTGCTGCCCCAGTGTCAGCCCCCTTCTGTCATGGTGCACTGGTGCAGCTGTCACAAGGATGGCGCAAGCCCATTTGGCGCAGACATTCCCCCCCCCCCAGTGGCGCAGGTTGAGTTGCAAAATCAGGACTGGTGCACAGTGCAGCACAAGGAGTCCTTTGTGCCATTTCTCCTTGACACAAGCCCCTTGCCTCAGTCCCTATGGTTTGAAAACTGGGCCCAGGATCTTTAAATGATTTGGCATTAACAAACAGTCGAACTTTATAAATGCCATTGGTGTGCTCCTGAATAGCATGTCTGACCATTGTCCCATTTTTAAGTTTGCATGCATGCATGCGCAGCAAACATTTTGTTACAAGAATGAGGTTTTGGAGGTGTGTCAGTGTCAGGTCTAATGCAGCTCAGGTTGCAGTGGGCTCAACAATGACAGCACAGTGATCAGCCAGGCTGACTGATCATTTATTTATTTATTTATTTATTTATTTATTTAGTTTTTGTTTACCGGGTAAGTACACTAGACAAGTTTTATGCCTATTTTCAGGAACGACCCGGGAGAGTACAAAAGGGTACAACAGGTACATTGATACAGTAATTGGTTCAGACGAATACATTCAGGTACAAAAACAGGAGAAAAGACAGTTTTTACAGTTTTTACATTTACGTGGAAGGTACACCCAGATACAGTGCTGGGGCAAGGCATAAGTTAGAGATAAATTCAATGACCAACAGGGCTGGTGAGGATTATGAGCATAGTAACAACATAGCGTCGGTCAAGCAAGGGAGGGGGGATTTGGATGAGGACATAGCGCAAGAGTGGTGACGCCAGAGCAGGAGAGAAGAAGCCGGCACCAGTGGACACCTGGAGGCTAAGGAGGCTTAGGACATTCACAGTGAGAAGCCACCTTAAGATGATCCCACAGGGAGGTCCGGAAACTCTTGTGAGAGGAGGCAGTACGGACTCTTTCAGGAAAGGAGTCCCAGAGCCTGGGGCCATGGACAGCAAAACTCCGGTCCCCATGTTGGTGCGGAATGAGTACACTTAGTAGGCGGGGCCTTGGGATCTAAGCAGGTAGGGGGAGAGGTCAGCAGGAGCAAGAAACCGGGCCAGTTCCGGAGGGGTGCCGGAGCTAAGTACTTTACTCACGAGGCACCCAGTGCTAAAGTTAAGGTGATTGAGCGGGGATAGCCAGCCAAACTTTTCGTAGAGCTCTCAGTGATGGGTGAGGCGGGGGGTGGCCAGGGCAAAATGACAGATGATGTTGTACGTTGTGCTCCACTTGCTTAGGAGGGTCTTAGAAGTATGAGCAAATATGAGTTATCATGACACTGTTCAGTGCTTGTGAGGTGGAAACTTTTTGTAGTTGAAATGACTGAGCCATTCTGATGAGAGAGCAGCTTGATCCCTTTATCTGCATGACGCCACCCAGCAACCAGCTGAGCAGCATCACGATCCACTCAAAACTCCCCCTGCTGCTATTCAGAGAGGTGATGCCCCAGAACAACTCCCTCCTATTGCCAAGTATGCTAGCCACCTCCTTATCCATCCCCATGCCCAATCCATGACATAAAATACCCTTGCACTGCCAAGTATCCTTCCCACCTCCCGATCCTTCCCCATGCCATGTCTGTGTAAAGAAAATACCTTCCCACTGCTAAGTATACCACTCACCTCCCAATCCTTCCCTCTGCCCCATCAGCAAAAAGGAAAAATACTCTCCCACTACAAAGTATCACGTCCACCTCTCGATCCTTCCCTGTGCCCTGTCAGTGAAATGAAAAAATACCCTCTTACTGCCAAGTATCCTGCCCACCTCTTGATCCTTCCCTGTCCCCATCAGTGAAATGAAAAAATACCCTCCCACTGTCAAGTATCCCGCTCACCTCTTGATCCTTCCCTATGCCCCATCCATAGAATAAAATACCCTACCACTGTCAAGTATCCCGCCCACCTTCCGATCTTTCTCCTGTACCCCATCAGTAAACCTGTAAAAGAAGAAAATGGCCAAATGAATTGTGCCACCCACACCCCATTGTTACCTATTCGGTTCAGCACTGCTCTTTCTCGAATGTCCTGCTTCTTTTGAGCTCCAGCTGGAAGAGACTGAAAACAAAGTAAGTTCAGTTAATGGCTTTTTAATGCATTTTGAACTTTTACTCCCCAAATTTTCAACATGGCCCCTTTTTTAACCCCCACCTCATGAACCAGGTTTGTGAAATTTTTCAAATAGCACTCGAAATGGGTTGTTGCAGTCATTTTGCAAAATCACATTTTGGATAGGATTTAAAAAATGTCAACTGTCTTGACCATAAAGTGGGGTAATAGAAAGACTATGTTGAGAATTTGGGGTGAAAATCTCAAAAAAACAACAGTTATGAAGCAACATTGACTTTCTTCTTAAATGTTTATGCCTAACTTTACTATTTTCCAGATTTTGACCCCAAATTTTCAACATATCCTTTTTTATCCCACCTAATGAGCAAAGCAGGTATAATTTTTCAAATCCCCTCCAAAACACGTTTTCATAAGAGCTCTGCAAAAAAAACCTTTCAGATGGGATTTAAAAATTTGCACTTGTCTTGATCATAAGGTGGGGTAGATTAATGCAGATCCATGGAGGCACGGAACGTTCCAATGGTGGAGCCTATAATTAATTTACAACAAGGCAAGGAGTGAGGGAGAATTCCGTATTTCCATTTATGTAGCTTATACACTCTATAGCACAGCACATGGGACCCTGTCCTTGGAATACTGTGCATAGTACAACTTTGACTCCCTCGACAGAGCTGGCAAATAGCCCTAATGCCATCTTGAAGCTCTATACCAGCATCTCACAAAACTGCTACCCTGTGGGAACAGAGATTAGTAGATACTGGACACAATCTTTTCCAGATGAAAGCATTGCTGGAAGGGCGAGGACATTTGGATTAATTTATATAAATATATTAAAACTGAAAACATCTGACTCGTGTAATTTAAGATTCTGTATACTTTGTATTTCACACCACATAAGTTGCATAAAATGGAAGAGCTGAACAAGATACCTGCACAAGGTGTGGAGAGCAAGATGGTAACCTTTACCATATGTTGTGGGAATGCCCTAAAGCCACATCCTTGTGGGATGCAATAAAGGATAGCTTAGATCCTCTACTGAGTCTTGAAGCTGCATTTACACCTGAAATATGACTTATTGGGCATTATGCCATACAACTCCTATCACTCCAAAAAATATCACATAGTCTTAATAGCAGGAGTTGCTAAAAAGATGATTTTAAGGCACTGGCTAGATGATAAAATTCCAGCCTACTCAGAGTGACACAACAAAATCCTGGCTGCATTGAAAATAGAGAAAATCATGGTTAGCACAAACAATAGGTCTGGAAGCTATAGAACGAGATGGGAAAAGCTTTGCACTTTACTATCCCTAGATAACGTGCCAGCAGTAGAAGATTAAAAGAGTCACAAATATGGGAGCGTTGTAAACCAAGAAAATGACCTAAAGTGGCAAAGTGAGCAGTTAATATTAAGTAAGGAACAACAAATCTCTGCCTTGTTCTACACTAACAAAGTGTTTTGCCAATATGTTAATAATCCTCAGATTAACTGAGTGCCAACCAACAATTTGTAATGGGATGCTGTCATGGGGGGTGTGTACTGTTTTTCTGTGTATAAGTGAGTCATGTATGTGTAACTGTCAATGTATGCAACTGAAAAATTTTCTCAAAGTATACTGAATTAAAAAAAAGTCATAAGGTGAGGATTTAAAAAGAATTGAAACTCTGGGGTCAAAATCTTAAAAAACAACAAAATTAAGAAGCAATGTTTAAATTATTCAATGTTATCTCATAACTGTGCTATTTTTCTACATTTTGCCCCCAACTTTTCAAAATAACCATTTTTTTTTACCTCACCTCATGAACAAGGCAGATGTACTTTTTCAAATCGCCTCCAAAACATGTTTTTGCAGTCACTCTGAAAAATCACCTTTTGCATGGGATTTTAAAAATTCCACTTGTCCTGATCATAAGGTGGGGTCATAATAAGACTATATTAAAAATGTGTGGTCAAAATCTCAAAAAATTACAACGTTATAAAGAAACATTAAAATTCTTCAATGTTTACTCCTAGCTTTGCTTTTTTACCAGCTTGGGGCTCCACATTTTCAACATAGCCATTTTTGTACCCCACGTTAAGAACATGATATGTAATTTTTCAAATCCTGCCCAAAACGTCTTTTCACACTTGTGTCACAAACAACATTTTGGACAGGATTTCATAAATGAGTCCTGCCATGTTCACATGGTGACGTAATAAAAAGACTATGTTGAACATTTGAAGTAAAATAAAAAAAAAAAAACACATTATAAACAAGTGACTTTTTTTGACGTTTACTCATAACTTTGTAATATTTTTAATTTTTAATCCACATTTTCAATATACTCATATTTTTTACCTCCATCGAATGAACATGGCAGGTGTCATTATCAAATGCCCCTCCAAAAGCTGTTTTTGCAGGTGTTCCACAAATCAGTGTTTTGGGTCGCATTTTATAAATGGCATCTGTCATGTTCACATGCTGGAGCAAAAAACTAGTATTTTGAAAATTCAAGGTCACAGTCTAAGAAAGACACATTATGTATGAACCTCTTTGTTTCCTAATCATGACAATTTCACTTTTATAACTTGTGTTATTAATTTAATTACTGCCTCTGTATGATCAGCGCCAAACACCTATACAGCAAATACAAGCAAGCAAACATTCAGCATTGACAAATGCTTGTTTTTATAAGAAAGAAAAAGAAAGAAAAGCCACAGGGAGTATATGAAATAGAGACTTTGAAAATGTTAATGAAGAAAGTTTTAAAAACGATATTAAGAATATTGACTGGTCAGAAATGTACACTGTGCTGTAGAAAGCCAGTTCTGAGTGCTATATCAATTTTTTTATTACATATAAAATATGTAATGGGAAGGTCAGTTTGAGGAAACTACAGTCTTGCTGAACTGACACATACCCCCCCTTCCCGGGATAAGTTCAAAGGACAGAAGGTATTTTAAACTACAGAGATCTGAAGTTCAATTAGCATGTTAAATTTGCTTTGATCCCAGAAAATGAAATTAGCCATTCATGGTATCCCCAGGGAAATCTTTTGATTTTGCTCTAGGTGTCATAGGGAAAGAGCATGCATGAGTTTTTGGTATCAGCCTAGGAAACCAGCTTATTTCATCAAAGAGGTTGATGTCTGGGTCAAGCAGGACTCAGACAAATTTGGAAAGTCCAATATCCATTCCCGGGAAACCCTTGAATTACATCAGAGAGACCTTTGATGTGTAGATACTAAGGCCCAGATGGGATTAAAGAGTCAAATACACTTTTGCTTTGAATATAGTGACTTTATCAAAGAAACTTTTGATATGTATGTGTAACAGAGCACAAACTGTTTTTTTCTGGTTAACCTGAAGAGAGGAAAGTCAGTGAGGTCACCTATTATGTTTTTTTTAATATTTTATTTAGACATCCTGTGTTATAATAAATATAGATTTTGTTACACCAAGGTGGAGTTTGGTGACCTCAGAGAAGGCCGGCTCAGGACTGGTTTTAAAACATACTGAGAAAACCTTGAAAGAGACACTGTCAAATTATCTGCCTGAGGAAGAAACATCACAGCATTGAAAGAAAGTAAGCATATATTATATTAGACCAGTCTGAATGTATGTATTGTAGAAACTTGCACTTTAAAACCTGTTTGTTTTAAGGCTGTATGTGTTGGGATATTTTGTTCTGTAATATTTTCTGTTTTCCTATTTTAAAGTAAAGATATATATTTTAAAACGGAAACTGCCTGGAGTGCTTTGACATTTCTTTTTATTTAAGTGAAGCTTTTAAAGGTTACAGTTAACACTGTGTATGGGTTTATTGATATACCAAGCTGGGAAATGGATAGAGTTCTCTGAGAGTCTTGCATAGAGGGCTAAGAGTTCATTTTGTAGACCTGGTTAGGTGCCCATAGGCAAAGATATCTGACCCCCTGAAGGCAGAATTATCTGAGCTTGATAATTGGGTATGCTAACAAGAGGTTATCAGTTTGAATCCTCCAGAACTTGAGACTAAGGTTACTCGAACCCACAAAACAGACAAGAGGGTTATCTTGTTCTGTTCACTGTCCACAAATCATACACTCAGAGGCTGACACTTTGGGAGTAGAGGGCTGACCGGTTGAGCTAATTTGTGTCATACACATCTGCAAAAGTTAATGAAGCAGTTGAGCATTTTAATAGAAAATTTGGTAAAGTAGCAAATAGACATGCACCATTTAAGAAATCACAGATTTAGGGTTAAGTTTTGCCCATAGATTAACACAGACTTATTGAAGTTAATGAGATCTAGGGATCAGTTGTGGAAAGCCTACCAAAAAAGTAAGATGGATTTGGACCTGAACAAACACAGATAGTCACACAATTTGTGTAAAACTCAGTAAAAAAGCAAAACAAGATTACTGCAAAACAAAACAGTTAAAAATTATTAGACACCCTAAATCTTTTTGGGACTCATTCAGGAAGTAGGAGAGGGAACTGAAATGATTAAAACTGATGATAAATTACTTACTGAAGAAGTTACCATTGCTGAAAGCTTCAGTGATTACTTTATAACATATGTTTTATTACAGAGAACACGTGAATGATTTTTACAGTGAATTTAACAGAATTTCAAGGGTAAAAATAGATCTAAATTAAATTTTTTCATTGAAGATGAAAAGGACATTGATAAATGTTTGAAGGCCATTCAAGATGTAAAGGACATTAGTTAACTTTTGAAGGAGGTGAAACCTAATAAGTGTGTAGGATTTGATGGGCTTCATTCTAAACTGTAATTATCTGGGCATTATGTCTGACCAGGCTCTTACTTTGATTACATTAACAAAGTGACTTGAAAAGTAAATGGAAAACTCTGATTTCTGTATAGTAATCAATCAAGTTTGATAGTTGATGTAAGAAAAGCAATAGCTTAACAGGTTTTACTTCCAGCATTGTAATATAATTCTGTTCTTCTTTACAATTAGTCTGATAGTATTCAATCAAACTATAAAATAATGTTCAATAACATATGTCAATTTGTAACTGGATTGCCAAAACAAACTCATCATTGTGACTTATTTTTTGAACTTGTATAATTTTTTTATTAATCAAAATAAAATACAGGTTAAGTCATACAATTAATATGCAGGTTACAGTCTATAATTTGTAATACATTGTTCTTAACAGTCCTTTTCTTTTGATATATTTCTAGATTGTCCATCTATCAACTGGGGTAGAAGAAGATTTGAATGATTCATTGTCCTTATTCCATGGTAGTTTTTTTCTCTGTACGAATGTGTTATCTTCACTCTGTTTTACACATTTCATATTTATCATCACATCTATGACTGTCTCCTGTTATTATTAAATCAACAGATATCTACTATTCCATATAACAAAATAAAATACATTAAACAAAACCATAAGTTAAAATCAACTTGTGTGGAGTCTTATTTTCTGTTTTTACAGTACTTATGTTTATTTACTGTAACTGTAGTCAACTATGTACTTAATGACTGTCAGGGGTTTGGAGTACCTGGTGGTGTTTCCATGTATGGAGTTTCTGTATTCGAGGTTTCTTCTCTGGCTGGTAAGATGATGCAGGAGTTCTCCTATTACCATGGGAGCAATTGTTGTTCTATTACTACTATCCCATCCCTTTTCTCTACAGAGTCATAAAAGGATAGTGTGACTCTTGGACAGCTGGTTCTGATTAAAAATGTGTTCTTGAATGTCTCTCATGAGACATGCTGAGACAGCATGTGGGGTGACCCCCCAGATTTCACTTCAAAAGACAGGATATGTTAAACAGCAGATCTCTGTGATGGGATTAACTTCCAAGAACTCGCATTTTATAGCCTTATTTAGGATCTGGGTTGTTTGAAGCTAAGACCTGAATATCCATTTTATGACATCCTCAGGAAGGTCAGTTAATTGACTGGTGTCACAAAGCATATTATACCTCAGTGAGATCTGGCAGAGAGTCATAAAAAGTCCTTTGATGTCCTTGAGAGAGGAAACTGCTCATAGATCAAAGGGTCATGTTGGAATTGAGTTTTTGCTGATGTCACCTATTTAAAATACCTCCTGAGTGAAGACATCCTGATTGTATAATTTTTAATAAACAGAGGAGGAGCTGGGTGACATCATGGAGGGGATGCTAAATGGTGCTGAGGAGTACACCGTGGAGTACCTGGATGACATTGCCATCTTTAGTGCCAGCTGGGAAGAACACCTGTCCCACCTTAGGGAAGTGCTGGCCAGGATACAGAGGGCCGGGCTCACTGTCAAAGCTGGGAAGTGCCAGGTGGCCATGGGAGAAGTGGCATACCTCGGGCATGTAATAGGTCTGGGACAGCTCTGTCCTAACCAAATAAAAATAGAGGTGATGTGGCCCAGACCAGAAATGCAGAAGCAGGTCAGGAGTTTTCTAGGTACAGCAGGGTACTATAGAAAATTTGTGCCCAATTACAGTGCCCTGGTTGCTCCCCTATCTGAACTGATAAAGAAAAGGATGCCAAAGAAAATTACCTAGGACCCAGCCTGTGAGAAAGCCTTTGCCAGACTGAAGGAGGCACTGTGCAGTGCTCTTGTTTTGACAAGTCCTAACTATAGCAAACCCCTTATAGTTCAGACTGATGCCTCAGACGTGGGTATTGGGGCAGTACTGAGTCAGACCTCCAGCCAAGGGAAAGATCACCCAGTAGCGTACCTGAGTAAAACGTTACTTCCCAGGGAGCAGGCATACTGTGCTGTGGAAAAAGTGTCTTGCCATAGTGTGGGCCCTAAAGAAGTTATAGTCATACTTATATGGGCAGCATTTTGTGGTACAAACTGACCACAACCCCCTGGTTTGGCTGACGCAAATGGGTAAGACTAATGGTAGATTGTTAAGATGGAGTCTTGCTTTACAAGGGTATGACATGACAATCTTACAGATGCTGAGACAGCCTGTGGGATGACCCTCCCGCCCCAGGTTTCACTTCAAAAGACAGGATATGTTAAACAGCAGATCTCTGTGATGGGATTAACTTCCAAGAACTCGCATTTTATAGCCTTATTTAGGATCTGGGTTGTTTGAAGCTAAGACCTGAAATATCCATTTTATGATGTCCTCAGGAAGTTCAGTTAATTGACAGGTGTCACAAAGCATATTACACTCCAGTGAGATCTGGCAGAGTCTCATAAAAAGTCCTTTGATGTCCTTGAGAGAGGAAACTGCTCATACATAAAAGGGTCATGTTGGAATTGAGTTTTTGCTGATGTCACCTGTCTAAAATACCTCCTGCGTGAAGACATCCTGATTGTATAATTTTTAATAAACAGAGGAGGAGCTGAGTGACATCATGGAGAAGGAAGGGTCAAAGACAGTTTTTAATTACGCTGTGGCTGACCTTTAGTGATATACATGTTTGGACTCTGAAGAAGAAACATCAGCACTATTAGAAGGTATGCATTAGAGAGACAAGTCTAAGTGCACTGTGGTAGGAATTTGTACTTTTTTTTTGCTTAAATCTTTTATTGAAATGTTATGCATGTAGAAACAATTACAGACATTATTAAAAACACACAACTATGTAAATTTAAAACTCTAATAATTATTTAAAATTCTAATAATTATTTACATAGGTCCACATATCCCAAATAACTCATGCTCTCTGAACCATTAAAATTATTCTATGGGTTTCACTAGATCATAACCTTGGATTTAATTTAGATTCTGAATGGTCCGAATACCCTTTTCCTCTTTTCACTGATGGCCCCACCATCCAGATCTTAAGTCTCCATCTGTAGAATCAACATTTCCTCCACAGTTAATATTGCCAGAAAGGGGTTCCATGTGGACATAAATGTCTGTATTCTACCTCTTATCTGGTAAGACCTCTTTTCCATGATCAGAGCCCCTATAGTCAGGGAGCGCAACTGCTCAATGGAGGGATCCCTTGCTGTCACCCAGGTATTCAGGATAGTCGGTCTGGCCTGCAAAAGTAACACCCTAATCCATTTTCTATATGGGGACCACTCCTCTACCCCTCCCGTCTCTATGCCGAACAGTAGGTCAATTGGGTTGAGAGGTATGTCCGACTCTATATTTCCACTCATAGACTGTGCTTTTTCCAGAATATTTGCAATCTGGGACATGCCCAGAAAAAGTGGAAGTATGTACCCCTCTGTTCTTTGCACCTATTACAAATATCAGACACTTCCAGCTGATACCTGTGTAGGGCCACCAGGAGGCAGTAGAGTCTATGCATAAATTTATAGGCTGACTCTTTATACTTGTTGGACAGTAATAGACCCATGTGCATTTCTAACATAATTCCCCAATTGCAGTCAGAAATTAGGAGTCCCAGGTCATTTTCTCACAGGCTCTGGTATTACTTGTCATATCTCGAAGACTGTCCCAAATAATATGAACCATAGCCCCCACCATCCCCTTGGGATCTCTCCTGGCTCTGCAAACCAGGGCCTCTACCTGTTCTAGCGAGGATGTCTGCATCCCTTGATTCCTTTTCTGCTTACAGTAGTCCCTGGCCTGGAAGAATCGAAACAAGTGACTATTGGGTACCCCTCTTGTCTCCTTAAGCTCCTGAAAAGAGCATATGTCCTTCCCCTTCAAAAGGTCACCTACACATTGCACCCCTCTATTGTTCCATTCCTCAAATCCTGGGTCCTCCAGTCCAGGGCAAAAAAAGGGATTCCCATCTAATGGCAGAAGTACCATTTCTACATCCTTACTTCCCAAGGCTTTCTTAATCTGTGCCCAGCTCTCCAAGACCATTAACACTAAGGGGTTTATCTGAGTCTGAGCGACATATGCCTTCTTCCCTCCTCTAGCTAAATGTGCCGACAGTCTACCCCGGACCTCCATTTCTTCCAGTTCCATCCAGCTAGCTGCTTCGGTTCTAGTGACCCAGTCTTTGACAATTCTCATTTGCGCAGCCAGGTAATAGCTCTTCATGTCAGGGAAGTTTAACCCCCCCTTTGGATTGGCCTTTAGCCTGCCCAAGCTAATCCTAGCTCTTTTCCCTTGCCATAGGAAATCAGAGAAGCCCTTTTCCAGTTCCCTATTATCCCCCTTACTCAGACCCATTGGAAGCATCTGCAGCAGGTAGAGGATCCTTGGTAAGATATTCATCTTTATTAAATTAATTCGCCCTGTCCAAGACAGTGGCAATGCTCTCCACCTCCTCATTTCTGCTACAATGCCCCAACCAGTGGAGTGTAATTTAAAGCATAAAGTTCTGGGATGGTCTTTCCAATATTCACCCATAGGTATTTAAAGGATGAGCTGACCTCCCTCAAACCCCACAACTCCTTCCCTCTTACCATCCCCTTCCCTAAGTACATTACCTCTGACTTATCCAGGTTTATCCTATATCCCAAGAAGATGGCAAATTCCTCTATAAGTTCTAATAAAGGGGGCATGGAGTTCTCTGGGTCTCTTATATACAATATCATGTTGTCCACGTCACCCATGCCCCTTATTCCTTTGACCTGTGGATTCTGTCTGATGGCTATGGCCAGAGGCTCAATTGCCAAGTCAAATAATAATGGGGAGAGCGGGCATCCCTGTCTCGTCCCTCTAAACAGTGAGAACCCCTTCGATAGCACCCCGTTGACCAGTACCGTGGCCTGTGGGGATCTATATAGGGCCCAAACCATACCAATAAATCTTTCACCCAATCCAAATCTGGCTAACACCTCAAAAAGGTATCCCCATTCCATTTGATCAAAAGCCTTCTCGGCGTCCAGGGACAAGACCGCTGTCATCCCCGGACGCCGAGAAAAGCAATGTGCCACATTTAAAACCTTCCTCACATTATGATAGGAATGCCTGCCCTGTATGAAACCCGTTTGATCCGGGTGTACTATCCGTGGTAGCAACACGTCCAGTCAGGCGGCCAGAACCTTAGCATAGATCTTGGCATCTACATTTAGCAGAGATATAGGCCGGTATGTGGCACAGTCCTGGGGATTCCTTCTGGGTTTCGGTATAACACACATCATCACTGCCTCCATGGCAGAAGGCAGTGGATTCCCTTCCCTGGGCTCCTGGAAAACTTCCCAAAGCAGATCCACCACTTCCTGACCCATCGCCTTGTAAAACTCGGCTGGGAGGCCATCTGGCCCCGACGCCTTGCCCGACTTTGTGCGCTGTATGGCCACTCTAATCTCTTCTTTGGAAATTTCCCTACCTAACTCTTCCCTCTGAGTCGCAGTAATTCCCTGAATTTTGATCTTACCTAAGAATTCTTTTGCTCTATCCATTGTACCTTCACACTCAGCTTTGTATAAGGCCTGATAAAACATCTTAAACCTATCCCCTATAGCTTGGGGCTTTCTGACTAGGATATCTCCCTCCCCTCGTATCTCCTGAACTCTCACTGCCCCCCTTCTGACCCTGACATGGTTCACCAGCATGGGTCCAGGTTTATTTCCCCACTCATAGAACTTATGTTTCACAGACCAAACCTGATTTCTCGCCTGCTCAGCTAGCATATTGTTAAGTGTCCCACTTGCCATTGCCAATCTCTGTATAACCTCCTCTCCCCCCCCCAGCTGATCTACTCTCCAGCTCCTTAACCTGCCGGTACAGCTGCTCCTGGCGTTTAAGCTGCTCCTTCTTATATCTTGCCACATAGCCTATGATAGCCCCCCTTAGATAGGCCTTTCCCGCATTCCCAAAACACCTGCCTGGAAGGTGCAGTCTCTCTATTAAACTCCACATAACTCCTCATCTGCTCTTTCAGGAAGGTCTGAAACTCCTCTTTCCCCAACAAGTACAGTGGGAATCTCCATGAAGCAGGTTTTAATCTGCTGGTCTCGAATTCTATTGCCATAATCACCATGGCATGGTCCGAAATATGTTTGGGCCCATGTCTAATCTCTGTCATCTTGTGATACCAGCCTCCTTCAATGTAGACGTGGTCCAACCTGGACCATGTCTTGTGTGGGTTGGAGTAAAAAGTATATTCCCTGAGTCTGGGGTTGGCCGTTCTCCATGCGTCTAGCATATCTAAGTTTACAAGGCCTTCCCACCATTGTTTCATGGAGCTTCCTCCCCTGCCCCTGCCTCCCGAGTGATCCATGATTGGGTCCGGGGTGCAATTGAAGTCCCCCCCCCCCATTATCAGCTCCTGGAACTGCTCGCTTATAAGCAAGTCTAAGATGGACCGATAATACGAGGGCTCAAACACAGCAGGAGCATAAATACTCCCAAAAGTGATCTGTGACCCGTGTAGCGTTCCCTTCGCAAACACATATCTTCCCACACTCTTATCTTGCACCACTCTTGTGGCCTTGAAGGGAAGGTGCTTGTGTATCAGTATCGCCACCCCCCTCTTGTACGAAGAGAAGAAGGCAGCGTGGCATGACCCAAACCAGTTCTTCACCAACTTCTGATGCTCCGAAGGAGTCAGATGGGTTTCTTGTAATAAGGCAACTTGAAAACATACCCTCCTAAGAGCCGTCAGAAGACTGGTGCACTTAATCAGGGAGGACAAGCCCCGAACATTCCATGAGACATTATTCACCCTCTCCTTCTGATCCATCCTAATATTAAGAAGTGCAGCACTCTCATCTTTGAATCAAGGTTTCTACCTATGGCCAGTCTAACGTATAGCCTTTCTTTTCTTATTTTGTACCATTGTGTGGACCTAACAGACACATCTAACTCTAAACACATAACATATAACATCTGAACTTTGCCCCCCCCCAAACTATAAACATCCCAATCTCTCCTTCCCTCTTTCGAAACATACAACATTTCTAGAACCTGTATGTTCTCTCTCCTATGATTATTCTAAAGGGCTTGATAAAAAACAGTTTTGATCAACCTTTTCTCCCCGGTTGTTATAATCCTTCTTTCCACCTCTCTCTCATCCTTCATCTCATTTAGGTGCCCCTTTAATCTTGATCCCATAGTGTCCACTTCTCTCTGTGTTCAGCAGCGTTATCATGCATACCCACCTGCCCTTTAGTAATCCCTCTCGCTACATCAATGGTCTCTTCTATCCCTCTTGCAGCCGTTCTTGTGTACATCAACACTCATATGCATCCAACCCTCATTTCCTTTTGTTAGATCGTTTTCCTCATTTACCTCCCTCCCTTCTCACCAGGCTAGGCCCCGCGATTCATTTACAACACGCAGGCCCCCCCCCCACCGTGAGTAAGACCTCGTTACCCTGCTCGTTTGGCAGTGTGAGGGACAGAAGGTTATAGGCCATGTTAACCAACCTCCTCTCGTGATCACCTACAGTGATGCCTCGTAAATTGGGCCGAAACGGTCGCTCCCCTTCACCCGCCCCCCCGCACTGCCAAACTTGAATTGGAAATCCTTGCCACCAGTGCAGACACATATTCCTCCTTTCCTTTCCTCTTCCCCCCCAAACAAAGACTATGTACCTTTTTCCATTCCGCAAGGTTAGGCCGCACGAATCACTTTCCAACGTGCAGGCCCCCCTCGCGGATCTGGCTGCCACGATCCTCCATCACAGTGGCGCATTGGATGCAGCTGCACATGTCCCGACCAGCAAACGTCCCCTGAACTCCGCCACAGCTATCTCGCAGGTGGGCCCCTCTCTCTACTTCTCTTCATTCCAGCCATGTATAGTCCCGAATTGTTCACAGAGGCACCAGGGGGTTTACAGTCCAGCCATTCAGTCTTAAAGGGGAAACCCCGCCGATTGCGTCTCGCGATCAACTGCAGCAATGGTCAGACCTTGCATCCTCAGTCCTCACCTCCAGCAGCTGCTGCATGTTTTGTTACGCCACTTAACTTATCGTCTCTAACTATTTACAGGGCAAATTAAGTATCCTCTCCTCCCAGCCAACATAGTCTCTCTCCTCTTTCCTTCAGGGCAGTCAACCTATGTTTTTTTTCAGCTCCGTCACAAACTTGGCTGCCTTATCCACCTCCCAAAAGCTATATGTAGCCCCTTCATGCCTAATTTTCATGGTGGCCGGGAAGATCATATACCATTCAAGCTTCAAGCGCTGGCATTCGGCGATCACTTCATTGAATTTCCGCCTCTTTTTCCCCAACACTTGCCGAGTGGTCCTGAGACATCAACAAGCGTATTCCCTCAAATTGAAGCTCTGGCATACATTTATACGCCTTCCACATCTCCTGTCTGTCCTGGTAATTATGGAAGCGAAATATAACTTGCCTCGGCGGGTGTCTGTCCTGGAGTCATGGCTGCACTGCCATATGCGCTCTCTCTCCAGCTTGTAGCAGCCCCCTTTCGGTTTCAGACCCAGTAATGCTGGCAGTGTCGTCCCACAGAATCCAAGGATATCAGACCCTTCTTTACCTTCAGGGAGGCCCCGAAGCCACAAATTGGACCTGTGGTGGTAATTCTCCTGGTAGTCCAGGGCCTCCCTTAGCTCTTGGACCTGCTTCTCCAGGTCCTCCATCCATCTCTCCATTGGGTGCAGCGTGTCCTCCATTGCTGAGATACGGCCCTCCACCTCTTCCATCCGCTCCTGAAGCTGCTCTAATTGGACATCAGTGGCAGCCAGCCTGCCCTCGATTTTACTTTCCAGCCTCTCCAGTTGTGGGGACAGAGCATTCATTAATTGGTCTTTTAATTCTCGGTCGATCGCCGTCATCTCAGCGGTTGAGATAGAGATAGGGCCTGTGATGGTCGGCTAGCCTGTGGGTTGCGGCTTTCTGTTATTTTTCGCACCTGCCGTCTGGGATTTGCCCCCCGTTGGTACGACATATTCATCCATACTGCTGCGGTTAACTTTTAGTCAGCTTTGCTCTACGTTTAGCCAAGAGATTCCGGTGGATTTTCTATTTTTAGACACCCAGGGAGCGGAGCTCAATAAAGGCATGTCCTCACGCCATTAAGCGGTCACGTGACCCCCGGAATTTGCACTTTTAAACTTTATTCTTTGAAAAGATTGTATGTTTTGTGATATAATGTTCTGTATTTACATTTTACATATTTTTTAATCTATTTTAAGTAAAACCTCTTATTTTAAGAGACTACTTGGTGTGCCTTTGAAATTCTTTCTTTGACAAGTGAAGCATATATGGTTAAAGCTGACACTGTGCATAAGCTTACTGGTTTACCAAACTGGGAAAAGGTAAGAGTTTATTCTGAGGTCTTTCATAGAGTTTTTAAGGGTTCATTTTGTACACCTGGTTAGGTGCCTGTAGGCGAAAGATATCTGTCCCCCCGAAGAGCAGAATTCTCTGAGCCTGTACATTGGGTACACTAGCAAGAGGTTCACAGTTTGAATCCCTCCAGAACTTGAGACCAAAGGTTGATTCGAACCCACAAAACAGACAGGAGGGTTACCCTGTTTCTGTTCCTGTTCACAATACTGCGCTTGGAGGTTTGCACTGTGGGAGCAGAGGGTCTGACCTGCTGAGTGGGTTTGTGACACCCATCTGGAGTTAAATTTATCTGTTTACAGCCTCAAGTGGGCTGTGGCTCCTTCTATTGCTTTTATACTTTCCACATTAGCCCTCCATAAGCCCAGTGAGAGAAGGTACAAGTTGAACCAGTGTTGTGTAATGGTTTTCAGTGCTGCTGCTATTTAAATATTAAATAAATATTTTTGACCTGCTGATATGACCCCTTTTGGGTGGAGGCCTACCACTAAATTCATCCCATTTAGGATGATTTCCAGTTGGAGGATCTCCTGGATTGCTTGTGTTACTTCCTTCCAGTAACTTGTAATTTGTGGGCAGTAACAAAATAATATGTGAGAATGTGTCCTTTTGCCCGCACTCTCTCCAACACCTGTCCATGGAGGGTAAGGTGTAGGGTGCTGAAATTGTTGGGGTTATGAAATCTGGAAGTGACCTTCCAGTGGTATTCTCTCCATACAGGTGAGTTTGTTATTTTGTTTACCCCGGCCCACACCTAAGTCCATTCTTTCTCTGTCAATGTGATGGAGATATCCTCCTGCCACCTCTGTTCTATAGCTTGGATTACTAGAGAGCCTACTCCTTCCTGTATAGTTTGGTATATAAAGGATAGATAACACCTCAGGTCCCCTGAGTAACTTTTCTGGTTTGTCCGAACTAAAGGTTGAGCTATAGGTTCTATAAGTGCATTTATACCTACCCTTGTGAATAGATAGTGCCTGCATTGTAAATATTTATAAAAATCCCTCTGCGGGAGGTTAAATCCTTGCTACAGATTTGTAAAACTTTTAATCACTTCTCCTTGAAGAAACTGAGTAAGATGGGTTAGTCCCTTATCCCTCCAGGTCGCTAAGCAATGGTCCTCAGCTGTAGTAGGGAATTGGGGTAAATACAGTAAAGGTATGTATTTCCAGACTAGGGTAATAATCTTCCAGCTCTGTCTAATTTGTGTCCAAACCATTATTGTATGTTTGGTCCAAGGGTTCTTAATTTTATTGATCTTGTATGGCACAACTGTCCATGGGAGGTATCACAAGGGGATCGATGGATGGGTGTACTTTTCCATCAGGTATCAACCACTTGGGCAATCTGCAGACAACATTCTTTAAATGGTCTGGCTCTGGGCTGCTTGATAGTAATTATAAAAATTAGGGACACCTAATCCTCCCTTATCTCTTGCTTCTGTTAAGAGGTCCCATCTTTTCCGAGGTCTCCGCCCTGCCCATATGAACCTACTTAGTTTGAGCTCTTTCCAGTCCTTTTTGGTAAAGGAAGACATGTGAATAGGAACAAATATCTAGGCAATATATTCATTTTCACAGTCTCCACTCTGTTTGAGAGTGTGAGAGGTAGATTCTGCCAACAATTCATATCTGTGAACACTTGATGTTTAAGTAACCCATAATTACTGTGGTAAAGCTTTGATATCTTTGTGGCTATCTGAATGCCCAGGTACCTTATTTTATCCTTGGCCCAGGTGAAGGGTATGACTGAGTTATTCCCTGTCAATTTCTTCCCTTTAATCAAAAACATTTCTGACTTATCTTTGCTTACTTTGAATCCTGAAATGTTCCCAAATTGATCTAATAAATTCAAAAGTGGGGGGAGAGAGGTCTCTGGGTTATTTAAATATATCAAGGTATCATCCACATACATTGAAACCTTGCTCAAAGCCTGTTCCACCTTAATCCCCTCAATGTTATCTTTCTTCCTGATGGCTTGATCAAGTGGTTCAATGCTTAAAGCAAATAGAAGTGGGGAGAGTGGGCATCCTTGACGGGTGCCCCTATTTACTTTAAAATTGTCTGAGAGTGTGCCGTTAACCCTTACTCTAGCAGTAGGATTTTGATATGCCAATGTCATCCATTTGAGAAAATTCTCCTATTTCTCCATCTGCACTAGGGTTTCTTGCATGTATACCCAATTAAGGCAGTCAAATGCCTTTTCCACGTCTAGAAAAAGGGCTATTTGGGATGTGCCTGTTTTGGTTTGGGCTGTTAGGATATTGAGCAACCTCCTGATGTTATCAGAGAGGTGTCTATGGGGTATGAACCCAGATTGATCAGAGTGTACCAGGGCTTCTATGTAATTCTGTATTCTGGTGGCCATTACTTAAGTCAAAAGTTTAAAATCTTGATTCAACAAAGAAATAGGAAAGTAAGATTCACAACAGATTTTAGGTTTCCCCAGCTTTGGGATTACTGAAATTATAGCCTCAGACCATGACCTAGGGAATGTATTTTCTTCCAAGATTGTGTTCATCACTACATCTAGCTTTGGGACCAATATTTTCCTAAGATTTTTGTAATATTCAGCGGGATACCCGTCTGATCCAGAATATTTACCTGATAGAAGTTGAAGTATAATGGAGGTAAGCTCTTGTTCAGTAATCGGTGTTGATAAAGCTTGTTGTGCCTCTACTGGTAGACGAGGGAGTGACAGGTCCCTTAAAAATTGTTTTGGTCTCTCTGCAACCTCCTGTGGATGTTTGTCCTCTGCATAACAATTTTCATAATACTGCATAAATTGCTGAGCTATGTCTGGGGGTTGTCTCCAAATTTCGTTAGCCTGAGGGTTACTATGGATACATTGGACATATCTACTGACCTGGGCTTTCTTAAGCCGAACTTCTAGTAGTTTCGTGGCTCAGGGCCCTCCCTCATAATACTTTTGGGTACAGAATCTCAACAACCCTTCCGCCTTCCTGTTGTCCAGGGTCTGCAGTTCCGTACGGGCTTTAGTAAGTTCTTTTAGGATCCTGGGGTTGGTGGGTGTTATGGTATGGGTTCTACAGATGAACACAGAATCAGCAAATAAGGTGCAACCCACTTGTTTTTCTTAGTGGGATGTTTATTACATCATAAACATATAGCAAGCACCATAAAGCAAAATAACACATGAAAAAAAAAACATTCAAATAAACAGCAAAACAATTTAATTCTGTAGCATAGAACCTCTCTCACTGTTGGTCAGAAGGAACTGACCCTATCTACCTGGTAACTGCTCAGGTAGTGCTTATATACTCGCCTACCTGAGTCAGGTGACCTAGCATCATCAGCAAAAAACATTTATACATTTTAAACAACCTCTTCGGTGTATTGTTAAACTAAAAACACATCATACAGCTAATATGATTAAAGTAGAGGGCTGAGGATGCAAGTATTTGCTTTACAAAGGAAGAATCACAAGAATTCATTTTCCTAAAGGAGTGATTGACAGGTAGTTTGCTAGAAAAGAAGACAACAGGAGGCTGCTGTCTCCCTATAGAGAATGCTCAGAGAAGCACTAGAGTTGGAGGAGCCAATGCCCAATTCTTCTGCTGAGAAAGCTGCAGCTTACCAGGCCACCAAACAGTAACATTACACTCTTTTTTTACCCACAGTATTACTGTTTACATGACAGCAAATCCACCGAAGGTAAGCTATGAACCAACATATAAGTATTTTGCTGGGGAACAATTAATTCCTGGTTTGATGTTGTTTGAAAGGCATTACTTTGGGGTTGGTTTTGTTTAAGCTTTACTGTATTTGTGCATACAGGTTCTGGAAGTGCCTGGGCTATTATTAAGAATGCTTCACTTTCCCTCTACATCTTATAAACTGGTCTAATGCATTTTGTAGCTTCATTAGCTTAATTCCTGCTATATTGCAACTTTAGACTGCTGCACAGTTCAATTACAGACTCCCGATGAGACTGTGACTGAAAGATACTAACAGCTTTTAAGCTGTGAATCATAGTTTGTTCCTTGTTTTCTTGTCTCAAACTCTTGGGAGGGTATCTTACTATGGATACTGTAGGGGACACTCTACCCAAAGTGATACTTTTTCCAAAACTAAGGTAAAACCATGTGTAATAACAATTATCCCTGTATTGCAAAATCAGTAGGTAGAGGGGACAAAACCTTTTACAGGTACATAAGTGAAAAAAGAAAGACAAAGGGAGGGATAGTGAGACTGAAGGGGGAGGATGGGGGCCGAGTGGAGGATGACAACAGTAAAGCTGACACATTGAACAGGTATTTCTGCTCAGTCTTTACTGAGGAAGAGGAGGGTAACGGGTCTGAAGGGAGTACAAGGGGTGAGAATGGTGCAGAAATGGACACAAGTCCCTTTACACGAGAAAGGGTCCTGAAGGAACTGGAAGTAATAAGAGTTGATAAAGCAATGGGGCCAGATGGGGTGCACCCCAGGGTCCTTAAAGAACTAAGAGAGGTGGTGGCTGAACCTCTGGCTATCCTGTTTAGCCGATCACTGGAAACAGGGGAGGTACCCAAAGACTGAGGACAGCAGATGTAGTCCCCCATATACAAAAAGTGGGAACAAAGAGGAAGCAGGGAACTACAGAACAGTCAGCCTCACCCCTGTAGTGGGGAAGATCATGGAAGCACTACTGAAGGAGAGATTGGTGGAACATCTGGTTGTCAATGGACTACAGGACCCAAGGCAGCATGGTTTCACCAGGGGGAGGTCATGTCAGACCAACCTCATTGAATTTTTTGACTGGGTGACTAGGGAGGTGGATCAGGGGAGGGCAGTGGACATGGCCTATCTGGACTTCAGCAAGGCCTTTGACACTGTGCCACATAGAAGACTATTACACAAACTGGGGAATATGGGTGTGGGCAGGACAGTCGTGTGGTGGGTAGGTAACTGGCTGGGTGGCAGGACACAGAGGGTGGTGGTAAATGGCTGTCACTCCACAGAGGGAAGAGTGACCAGTGGGGTACCACAGGGATCAGTGCTGGGACCGGTTCTATTCAACATCTTCATCAGTGACATTGTGCAGGACCTAGAAGGCAGAATTTCACTGTTCACTGATGACTCAAAGCTCTGTAACAGAGTAGACACACCAGAGGGTGTAGACAGAATGAGAAGGGACCTGCAGAAACTTGAAGAATGGTCAGGGGTTTGGCAGTTGAAATTCAATGCAAGGAAGTGCAAGATAATGCATATGGGGCACAAAAACCCTGGCACAATATATCAGTTGGGGGGGGTTAGGATATAGCATGCACCAAGCAGGAAAGGGATCTTGAGGTTATCATCTCTGATGACCTCAAGGTAGGGAAACAGTGTGACAAGGCAGCAGGTAAAGCAAATAGGATGCTGGGATGTATAGGCAGGGGCATCACCAGCAGGAAAAGGGAGGTCATAATTCTGCTATACAAGACACTAGTGAGGCCCCACCTGGAGTACAGTGTACAGTTCTGGAGACCATACCTACGTAAGGACATAGACAGGGTAGAGAAGGTTCAGAGGAGAGCAACAAAGATGGTGCGTGGATTGCATCACAAGTCCTATGAAGACAGGTTGAAGAAACGGAACGTGTACTCCCTGGAGGAGAGGAGGGAGAGAGCGGATATGATAGAAGCATACAAGTATCTTACAGGGAGGAACAGGGTGCAGGAATACACTATTTTTAAGCAAAAAAGATGTTCCAGGACTAGAGGGCATGGGATGAAGTTGGAGGGAGGATGATTCAGAGGAAACATGAGGAAGAATTTCTTCACAGAATGGGTGGTGGACACGTGGAACACCCTGCCAGAGGAAGTGGTGGGGGCTGAAACAATCACGGGATTTAAGAATACATGGGATAGACATAAAGGAATTCTGGAGGTCAGGGGTAAGGGGCAACAGACTTCTAGGAAAACAAACTGAACTTACAAGCTCAAATGGGCAGACTGGGTGCGCCATAGGCCCTTATCTGCTGACACTGTATGTATCTATGTATCTATATTAACAAGTTTGATACAGCAGCACAAGACATAGAAAAATAAAAAGGGAAAGGGACTGCTGCTGTTTACTTCTATCAATGCAGTTAAGTAACAGTTCTTGTAACCTTGTTGAACTTCAAGGTTCCTTACTTGGAACCTAATTACCTTTGGACCCAGAAGGAAGAGAAGTCAAGAGAGGAGTTTAGATAGATAGAGGAAGGGGGGGGGGGCTGATTAGAGGTGGCATGCCTCTAACCAAGAAGATAATGGATAACCGTGTAAGTATGAAAAAGAGTGGTTGCAACCATACAAAAAAAAGAAAAGATAGGGCCATACATTAGTAGCAGGGACTAACCCTGTCACATTTACCCTCCCCCCTTCTTTAGAGGGAAGGTGTGAGTACGGATTCCCTTCTCCAGAAGCCCAGGAGGGGGTGGAACTCCCACCCACCCCTCTCAGGAGTTCCGTCCCAGGGCCCCACAAACTAGACTGACAACGGAGTGCCAGAACCAGCCATACCCTGGGACTTTATATACGCCAATACTCAGTGTACCATAACGTCAAACAGCAAGGAGAGAGCTCCCCAGCCAAAAAGGCTGTAACCTACAGTCCCAACCCCCTCCCTCTTAGAAGGTTGGAGGAGCTCCGGCCCACCCATTCCGTGAAGCTCCATCTCAGGGTCCCATTATAACTGTGATTACACCAAGGTGCCTACACTCCAACATATCATGCTTACTTTTACCCTGGGATATGTAACAAAGTGCATTTCAAACCACTGAGTTACAATAGTTATACAGATTCCTTCACATCTGTTTGTGACACCTCAAGCCCTGTACCATATCATGACAGGAAGTCTGCATTGGCATGTTCACTTCCTTTCCTATGGGAGACGGTGAAGCGGTATGGCTGCAAAGCCAGGTACCACCTCATGATACGCGGGTTCTTTTCCCTCATCTGCAGTATCCAGCAGAGGGGTTTGTGGTCTGCCACCACCTCAAACTCAACCCCCAAACGATAATATTTAAAAGACTCTATCGCCCATTTGAGGGTGAGACATTCTTTCTCAATGGTAGAATATCTGCATTCTCTTTTATGCATTTTCCTACTAATATAAATAATAGCATGCTCTTCAACTTGAACATACTGCGTCAACACTGCCCCTATACCCACCCCAGATGCATCCGTTTGCACTATAAAGGGTTTTCTAAAATCAGGGCTTCTCAAAACAAGGTATGCACATAATGAAGCCTTACTCTGCCTAAAGGCTGCATCTCATTCTGGGGTCCACTCCACTCTGTTTGCATACCTTTTCTTTGTCAGATCAGTAAGGGGGCCTGCTATTGCTGACAAATTAGGAATAAAGCACCTGTAGTACCCGGCCAGTCCCAAGAAAGCTCGGACTTGTTTCTTGGTCCTGGGCACGGCACAATCAGAGACTGCTTCCACTTTATTCATTTCAGGTCTAATAACCCCATTCCCTATGATGAATCCCATGTATCTGGTTTCAGTCTGACCCACACAACGCTTCCTAGGATTAATAGAGACCTCTGCCTTCTGAACTGTTGAAAAGACCGGCTCCAGATGTTTCAGGTGTGTCTCTCAATCAGGGCTAAACACTACCACATCATCAAGGTATGTGGCACAGAAATCTGCATAGGGACTAAGCATTTGGTCCATGAAGTGCTGAAAGGTGGCAGGCACTCCATGGAGACAAAATGGCATTGTTATAAATTCAAATAACCCTATAGGTGTGCTAAATGCAGTCTTCTCTCGTGATTGTGGAGTGAGGGGAATCTGCCAGTAGCCTTTGGTGAGCTCTAGTGTGGAAATAAAGGCTGCATTCCCCAAACGATCAATAATATCGCCTATCCTGGGCATAGGGTATCTGTCTAACAGGGAGGCAGCATTCACCTTCCAGAAATCGAGGCAGATATGGATACCTCCTTCTTTCTTTTTTACTACAATAATGGTGAATAACCATGTGTTACGTGAGGGCATGATGATACCCATTTGCTCCATTTTCCTCACCTCTGTTATGACCTCGTCCCTGACATGTACGGGTAATCTGTATGGCTTTTGGTACAGAGGTGTAGTTTGGGTGACTCTAATGTTGTGCTCTACACCAATTGCTCAGCCTGGGACATCAGTAAATGTTTCTGAAAATGTGTTCAGTACTTGTTGGATCTGTTCATGTTGTTGTGTATTCAATACTGGGTTTATGTACACCTCTTGTAATTGACCGGCTTGTTCCAGTCTACTATAAGCTATATCAAGCTCTGAGTCATGGGTTTCAGGCTGTATGTAGAAACTTACTTTGGAGGATTCCCCTCTCTCATGCCACAGCTTTAACAGATTGGCATGGTAAATCTGTTTGCTACTTTTCTATTGGGCATCTGTACCTCATATGTCACGGGACCTACGTGTCTGAGGATAGCATTTTGTTCAAAAGCATTGCTTCATAAGCATTTTGTTTTCAGTGGCTGGTAATAGGAGCAGCGCCTTCTCACCTGCAGCAAACTGCTTATGCCACACCCCTTTGCCATACTTAGCTTTCTGGTGTATTTGCTTCTCAAGCAATCACTGATGGGCCAAGCTAACATACGTGAGGAGGCGTTTTCTCAAAGCAGTCATATACTCTAGAATACCTTGCTTCCCTATGTGAGTGTTTTCTTCCCAGTGTTCCTTAATGACATCTAGGGGCCCTGGGGGGTTTCGGCCATACAAGAGGAAGAAAGGGGAAAACCTTGTAGAGGCTTGAGGTACTTCTCGATAAGAAAACCAAAGGTAGGGCAAAAATGTGTCCCAATTCTTTCCCTCCTCACTAACAAATTTTCTTTATGATACCTCTGTGGGACAATTAGTTGTGTCACTGTATTCCCATTTTTAAGATTTATACATTCCCTGTATAGAATGTCATTCAATACAATACATCTTGGGGATTCTTCCTCGGGTTTCTGTCCCACCTGTAAAAAGAAAGAGGTTAATGAAACATCTTGCTTTTGTTCATGTGCCATTGTCTCTGACTTAATGTCAACAGGGCCCACAAACACTTTGCTCTGCCAGTCTCTTTTTTCCTTTCTTTTTACAGTCTTTCCCTTCTGATCTTTACCTGGGGTCTCTTACAGTTCCTCTGAAAATGGAAACAGTTTACCCAGCTCAGTTTGTTGTTTTGTTTGTGACCGAGTTGCCACGGCAACCAGAAGAGAACAGTCATGTTTAACCATAAATGCAGAAAAGTCAGGATGATCTTGACCAGTAATGATGGGTACTGGTAAGTGTGGAACAATCCCAACTGATAATTCCTGTGTCTTCCCATTTACAGTCAATTCCAGAGGGGTGGTGGAATAAAAACGAGTATCCCCGTGTATACAGGTGACCATAGTACCAGTCCCTGCTCTTTCTATGCCTTCTAAGTCTGCATGAACCAGTGTTTGGCGACTTCCAGAGTCCAGCAAGCCTAAGACGTTATGTAGTCCCACTGCCACAGTGGCCACATAAGGTGCCCAATTAGCCAAGGCCAGATGTCTAGGGTCCCTTTTTACTGATGGGCAATTCCTGATCATATGTCCTTTCTTTTGGCAACCATGACAGATTATTTCAGACAATGGCACTCTCTATCTCTCTCCTATCTCTTCTTATTTCAGGATTAGCTTTAACATTTGTAGATGAAAAGGGAGGTCTTACCGGATTAGTGGAGGGGGTTGATGTAATACCTCCCTGGTTCCTCCCTTACATAGACCATGCAGCCATAAAGTCCTCTGCCAGGGCAATGGTTTTCTTAGTACCTTTGGGTTTATGTTCACGTACCCACAACTGTACATCCTGTGGTAAGACTTTTATGAATTGTTCAATAGTTATGGCCTCCATGATTTGTTGAACTGTCTTGCTGCCTGGTTGCAATCATTTGTCACTTAGATCCTTCAACACATAGACATCCCAAGAGCATCAGTGGCTTGCATCTTCAGGTACCTGAAACGCTGCTCGATACATCTCAGGATTGATGTCATACCGCTTCAGGATTTCTCGCTTGACATGGTCATAGTCATTGGTAAGCTGTATGTCCAATCGACTGTTCACTACTTGGGCTCATCCAGTTAGTTGGGGGGCAAGACGCACCACCCATTGGTCTCTTGGCCAGCCATACGTTTGTGCCACCCTCTCGAACATAGTGAGGTATGCCTCGATTTCATCAGAGTCCTGTAGCCGTCCTAGTTTAATGTCTATGGGACTCTGTGGCCTTCCAGCATGCTCAGTCTTGATGGCCTGGAGCACCCGCATGGTGTCCACCCATTTAGCATCCTGTCTCCATCATTCCACTTCTCTCTCTCGATCCAGTTGCACCTGTCTGACACACAGCCATTTCAGGAGTTCTCCAACATCCTCTACTGGTGCATGTTCCAAGTCATGGCAGGGGGGTATTAATATCCTCTCCTGCATCATCAGGCAGCTGGTCCATGGGTGTTTCTTCTCCAGGCTTGCTGACTTCCTCCTCTGATCTCTCAGACAGCTGCTTCTTAATTTTTGGGCACATATTGGGCACACCAGTTAGCAGCTGGGCCCCGTCTGCACCGCCATGTACCTTGTAAGGGTGCCTTGAGCCGGGCCACCCTCTGCCATGTCCACCTCAGGTACCAAGGAGTACCTGCTGTAATGTCTCCCTTTCCCTGGCAAGATGAAGCAGGCAATAGAGATACCACTTCTGACACCATTTGTTACGGTGTGGGTTCTACAGATGGACACAGAGTCAGCAAATAAGGTGCAACCCACTTGTTTTTCTTAGTGGGATGTTTATTACATCATAAATATATAGCAAGCACCATAATGCAAAATAACAAATGAAAAGAAACCATTCAAATAAACAGCAAAACAATTCAGTTCTGTAGCATAGAACCTTTCTCACTGTTGGTCAGAAGGAACTGACCCTATCTACCTGGTAACTGCTCAGGTAGTGCTTATATACTCGCCTATCTGAGTCAGGTGACCTAACATCATCAGCAAAAAACATTTATACATTTTGAACAACCTCTTCTGTGTATTTTTAACCTAAAAACACATCATACAGCTAATACAATTAAAGTAGAAGGCTAAGAATGCAAGTATTTGCTTTACAAAGGAAGAATCACAAGAATTCATTTTCCTAAAGGAGTGATTGACAGGTAGTTTGCTAGAAAAGAAGACAACAGGGGGCCGCTGTCTCCCTATAAAGAATGCTCAGAGAAGCACTAGAGTTGGAGGAGCCAACGCCCAATTCTTCTGCTGAGAAAGCTGCAGTTTACCAGGCCACCAAACAGTAACATTACACTCTTTTTTTACCCACAGTATTACTGTTTACATGACAGCAAATCCACCGAAGGTAAGCTATGAACCAACATATAAGTGTTTTGCAGGGGAACGATTAATTCCTGGTTGGATGTTGTTTAAAAGGCATTACTTTGGGGTTGGTTTTGTTTAAGCTTTACTGTATTTGTGCATACAGGTTCTGGAAGTGCCTGGGCTATTATTAAGAATGCCTCACTTTCCCTCTACATCTTATAAACTGGTCTAATGCATTTTGTAGCTTCATTAGCTTAATTCCTGCTATATTGCAACTTTAGACTGCTGCACAGTTCAATTACAGATTCCCAACGAGACTGTGACTGAAAGATACTAACAGCTTTTAAGCTGTGAACCATAGTTTGTCCCTTGTTTTCTTGTCTCAAACTCTTGGGAGGGTATTTTACTATGGATACTGTAGGGGACACTCTACCCAAAGTGTTACTTTTTCCAAAACTAAGGTAAAACCATGCATAATAACAATTATCCCTGTATTGCAACACATTAACAGGTTTGATACAGCAGCATAAGACACAGAAAAATAAAAAAGGGAAAGGGACTGCTGCTGTTTACTTCTATCAACACAGTTAAGTAACAGTTCTTGCAACCTTGTTGAACTTCAAGGTTCCTTACTTGGAACCTAATTACCTTTGGACCCAGAAGGAAGAGAAGTCAAGACTGGGATATAGATAAATAGAGGAAGGGGGGGGGGCTGATTAGAGGTGGCATGCCTCTAACCAAGAAGATAATGGATAACCGTGTAAGTATGAAAAAGAGTGGTTGCAACCATAAAAAAAAAAAAAGAAAAGGTAGGTCCATACTTTAGTGGCAGGGACTAACCCTGTCACAGTGGGGTCTAATTTGTGTTCGGCCTCCCATTCCGATATTTTGCTTTTAATCTCTATGTATTTTTTAATTGTACTTTTCTTTTTCGTAGCTGTGAAACTTTTAATCTGTCCTGAGTACAGCTTTAGTAGTATCCCACCAGATTAGTGGGGAACTGTCTGTGGGGGTCGGGGGGAATCAATCACCAAATCCTGTATTGTTTTACTTACATGTTGAAGGAAATTCTTATTGTTTAGTAGAGAGACATTCAGTCTCCTTAATGATATTTTAGGTGCATTGCCCCAATGCAGTTTAAGGGAAATCGGAGTGTGGTCCAACAGTGTTATGGGATGTATTGTGAAGCCTACACACACATGGAGATCAGATTGGCAGGTAAAAAACATGTCAATGCGTGAATATGATTGCTGGACATCTGAGTAATATGCATAGTCCTTTTCTTTGCCATATAATGACCTCCAGATGTCTACTAGCCCCCACTCCTCCAGCAGAGCTTTCAGTTTCCTAGTGGCAAATTTGGCCTTGGAGGTTTGCCCGGAGGAACAATCTATTGCTGGACACAGGACAGCATTAAAGTCTCCCCCTATTATGAGCTGGCCCTCTGTTAGTTCAGCTAATTTGTGAAACACCTCCTTAAAACATTTCCCTGCTCCCACATTTGGTGCATAGACGTTTATCAGATGTACTAATTTGTTCTGTAGCCTGTCCGAGACTCTTAAGGTTATCTCCCTTGAAAGGCCTCCCCTACTTCTTGAACTTGGAATGGGATATTTCTTTTGAATGATATGGCTACTCCAGCTTTCTTTGCTGAGTCATGTGAAGCTGTTTTAACATGACCCATCCATGAACGTCTAAGTTGAAGTGTTCCTGGGGACTTAAATGTGTCTCTTGTATAAGAGCTATATCACAGTCCAAGTGCTTTAATTCAACTAGTAATCGTGTCCTCTTTCTAGGAGAGTTAATGTTTTTAACATTATACGATATAATATTTAGTTGAGTCATTTCAATGCCTGTAAATTAGCTACTGGTCCTTTTAATTTGATTCTTGTACTACTCCATGCCCTGTTCAGATTTGACATGTTGCCTTTTTTGAACTTCAGTTACATTCATAATCCGGCTGTTAAATTTCTGTAACACTGCACAATAATAAAATTTAAGAGCTAAAAGGAGCTTTACACAAGTAAAAGTCTTTGCCACAAACAGGTGGCACTGAACACGTAACATGTAGTTCCCTACAAACATTAGGAACTACTAATGTTTAACAACAAAGCAGAAAACAGTAACGTTTTATAAGAAATTCCATCTAAGCTTCCTAGGCTTTATCTGCCTTACCTCTGACAGGTAGTTAGTGTTTGTATTCCCCCATTAGTCAAGGTCTTACCCTGGGGGGTTGTGGTTGTTCACATGATGTTTGTGTGCACCCTTCCACTTATTAAAGATGTCACATCTCATATCAGCACCCCTGAGAGCTCCCCCCGTTCCTTGTCTCATGTTATTTCCCCTCCTAAACGGAGGGAGAGAAAAGCTCTACCTCACCCCATGATCCCTACTGCATCTATGTATTTAAGTCTTATACATCGCAACTCTACAATGTTCCCTTGTTTAATTTTCAGTCCTTCTCTTCCTTCACTAGATTGTCAGTTGCCCCCTTTTTCCTCTTGGTTACCATTATCCAAGAGATCTTTATTAAGCTACTCAAAAACTCATTCGCTTACAGACTATGCTGACGTCTGCTTAGACCTCGAGCAAAGGATGTAGAAATCGAGAAGCTTTGTTTGCGGCTGATGAACTTCCCTACCCTCCTTTCCTTGTGCATATCCAGAAAGAGAAATCGGTTCCCCCTCCACCCCCCCCATCAACTGACATTAAAATAACAAGATAATCAACCCTTCCATCACCTCAGATATTATTGCTGAGCAAATAGTGGTTTAACACCATAAAATTGAGTCCTCTGGGGTCGAATGATTAGTGTTAGTCTATGCTGGGGTATCAGGCCATTTGAGACAGGCCGACGCAGCAAAGGCTTTCCTCGTTGGACATTCTCTTTCCCTCTATTAAAAGAAAACAGTACCTCATCTCTTATAAAACAAAGAGTCATCTCCTCAGTGAATCAGAAGAGGAAGGGGTAGTAGAATGCTTCTGGTTCCTGTGGTCCAATTGTTTTAGCAATTTCCTGATGTCCACTGTTGTCGCCTGTGGTATGGAGCTGGGTAGTCCTCTCTTTGCTCCTGCATTTCTAGCCGTGGTGGACCAGATGTCCGTGTGTAGCTTTTTCTCCAACATCTCTGCTTCCAAGTCGGGCATCTGAATGCCTAGTTCCTTCAGCAGGGGAGCGGCTTCAACCAAGGAAGGAAATGTTCTGATCCCGGATTCTAAATGGATTTTTCACTTAGCTGGATACAGTACTTGAGCTGAATATCATTTTTTAGCTTTTAAGTCCCTGAAAATGCCTCTCACTCATTGCCTCTCTGCCTGGAGTGCATTGGAGAAATCCTGATTGAAATATATGAGGGCATCATGATATTTTAGTTCCTTGTGATGTCAAGCTTCTTTTAAGATCCAGTCTTTGCTCTGATAGTACACCATCCTGATTATGAGGGAGTGGGGTCTGGCTTTTGGATTGGTAGGTTTAGCAAGCAATGATCTATGCACTCTTGTCAATCTCAAGATTTAAATCCAAGGGTACTGATAAGACTGAATGAAGCAACTGCTGTACAAAATCGACCACTGTGGCAAATCCCTCTTCTTGGCCCTCCAGAACCCCATGAATTCTAAATATGTTCCGGCAGGATCTATTTTCCAAGTCCTCCATTCTTTGCTGTGATTCCTGGTCCCTCTGTAGCAGATAAAGGAGTAAACGCTTGTTGATATCTTGGGTCTCAGTCAGTTCAGTGACTTTTGTGGCATTATCCAACACTTTATGGTCTTAGGTACGTACATCCCTCCGGAGGTCGGCTAATGCTGAATCTATTTTATTTACTGTTTTTAAGATCTGGTGTAGGGTACTAGCTGTTTTAGTTGCTGAATCTGGTTCTTCTTCATCAAAGTCGATTAATGAGTCGGATGCCAGGTGCCTCAATGGTGGGGGAGCATGGTTAGGCCTTCCAGGGTCTCACCCAAGATTAGTTGCTTAATTTTGCCCGGTGCTGCTGCTGATTTCAAACTTTTGGGTCTCGACAATTTCCCCATCATCCAGGACAATTGTAGGGTCCGTCGATTTGTTTATTAATTTAGAAGACTGTGGACGTATATATACGTCCAGAATCTATATACGTTCACACATATTCAGTTCTCAAAGGGTTAGTTTTGAATGGTGAGGATTCAGTTAGATTGTAGTAGGGTTGTGGAGGAGCTCATCAGGTTAACATGCAGCCATATCCGTGACGTCACCGAAAGTCTCATCATTGTGACTTATATCACCAATCTGACACTTTGTCACTATCACTAATCTATCCAAATACAGCAAATTTTGTTCAAAACATACTGACAACAAATACAATGTGTATACTCAGAAGCACATTTTATTTTTGTCTAATATGGTTAAATCATTACAAAATTCATTAGTCAAGCACTACGCAGAAACGTTTATGAGAACCAAAATTGCAGAACGTTCATTCACTGCTTATGGTCCAAGAATAATAAATCAGTTAATTCATCAGGGCTTAGACTCTCCCGTAAAATGTTCAGTTTTTAAGTTGAACCTGTGTAACAAATTGCAGGCAAATCCTGTACCTTATACTATTGTAACCACAAGTAAGGCGAAGGGATTGTTGTAAATACACCATGTACCTAAGAATATTGTCTATTTTTGCTTTTAAATGTATTTTAATTTTCTAGGGATATGATGTACTAATCCACACTTCTGGCAGTGTTCCTTTCCCTTTAATTCCTGCCAGAATGTCTTCAAGCAGGCTCCTTCCACCCACCCGGGTGTAACTCCCTTAGTACTACCCCGTGATGTCAGATCTTTCTTTCTGCTGGAAGAAGAAGGTTCCTTCCTTACCACTCTCCACACTGAGTAGGCCCTTTGCTTTCAGATTTTCAGACTGATTCTAGTCTTTAAGCGAAATTCGAACCTGTTCAAATTCCTCGTCATGGATGATTTGAAGTTGGCGTCAGGCTTCAAAAAATGAGAGTGCGGGCAGCAGATGTCCTGGACAGACCCACACACCTCAAGCATCTACTACCTAGGCCATGATCACAATCCCCAGGCATGTGGCCTTGTCACACCTTGCATCCCACTACTCTGGAAAACAAGCATGCTTGGCTTTTTTAGGGCACCCGTTAGGTCAAAAGACCCCAGTCAGGTCAAAAGACACCCATCAGGCAGTCTCTGTGGTTGTGGGATCCATAGAACAACTTGCGGCTTTTGAAGATGTGGTGGCTCAGGCCACGGAGCATACCTCTTCAACTTCGGCCTTTGTGACGCTTTCCTTTGGTGCCACCTTCATGGGGGCATTTAGGGAATTGTGCCAGTCCCTTCCCACTCTTAGGCAGGGCCCCTCTAAGGGCACAACATTCTCCACATTCTCAAAGAAAGAGACTAAGAAGAAGTCTCGTCAATGATCGTGGGATCACGAGTGAACTCAGGCCTCGGGATTCCCACACTTTTCTGGAGGTTTTTACTATGGTAAATCCTTCAGTCCAAGGCACTGGCTCCACAGTGTCCCCATCAGGCCAGTTGGTTGAGACCTCCATTGACCAACCTGTCATAATATTTCTCGAGCCGGTCAACGCACTGTTGCAGGACAAGATGGATCCCCCACTTTCTAGGACTCTGGTCTTACCTGTCACATCTCAGGGTGGGTCGGACCAGCATACTGATCCAGTCACCAACCCTCGGGATCTCATTACTCCAGAGGATCCTTGGCTTTCACCGGTTCCCTCCGGTTCTTGTCATCGGTTTCCGTGGCAGTCGAGGTCATGATCCCGAAGTCTGGAGTCAAGCAGCCCACACCTACATCAGCATTCCTGCTCTCGACATTTGTGCAAGCGGCGCTGCCGCTATTCTTCTTCTTTCTCCTCAGACAAGGAGCAGCTCTGATGCAAAATGCATTGGCCTTATGAAGAACTCATGTGCCATCAGCTCACGTTTTCTGGGGTTAAGTCAATTCTGGCCCCTACCCTTGCTCTTCCATGGCTCCCACTACTGAGGCCTCAACCTACTCTGTCTTGGCCTATTCTGGCCTCTCCGCCAATCCAGGTGGAGCTACCGCCCAAGCAGACAGAGGATGGTCCCCCTCCTAAGGATGCCTATACCACTTCCAGGCTTCCACATCAGCTGTCAGTCACCATGACTTCTGACAGACCCCATAGAGTCAGCAGGGACTCTGGCAGTCGACCGCTTTTTGATGAATCCTCGGAACCTGAGGACTCCTCCCTTCATTCCCATCTGTTGGATGCCGAGTCAGGAGAGGATCTTTCCATGGAGCATGGCCCCACTTCTTTTGGGGGATTGCTCGGCTTGATTTTGGAGTCAACTGGGATCCAGATGGAGCCCATCCAGAAATGAGCCAATTATCACTAGCTCTTCCAATTGCCTTGTCATGCTGCCTGATCACCTTCAGGTCATCAGATATGATTACCCCCAGGTCTCTTTCCTGTTTGGTGGTTAATACTACTACCCTCATTTGTACTCCACCCCTGGGTTTCTGTGCCCTAAGTGCATGATTTTGCTCTTTTTTGTAATGAAACAGCCTGCCATACCCTTGACCACGCCTCTAACTTTCTCAGATCACTATTCCATTTTTCCTCCCCTCCTGAAGTGTCTACCCTATTGTAGATTTTAGAGTCATCCACAAAAAGGCAGACCTTTCCATCCAGCCCCACTGCAATGTTGCTAATAAAGACATTAAAAAGGACCGGTCCCCGTACTGATCCCTGTGGTACCCCACTGGTCACCCTCCCTTCATTGGAGTGAACTCTTACCACCAACCTCTGTTGTCTATCCCCTAACAAATGTTTTTTTTTTTTATATATAATTATATTTTATTCATTTTCAGTGTGAAAACATAACATTTCAGATTAGGAAACAGCATGCATGAATTACAGTTGTGGTACACATAGTATCTGCCTTTTTCTTCACAAAGGGACTCAGTTAGGCTTTATGGTCGCATTGGTAAAAGGGTAACTCGATTTAACAGCATTTTAACAGATTCCCTGTTGGCCTTCCTGGTTGCATGCTTTTGGATAAATAGTCCTCATTGTATAAATTGTGTTAATTCCTCTAAACTGTGCCACAAGAGGGGGTGTCTAACACTAGACCTTTGTAAGTGAGCAGGTCGTATTATGCATTATTATGCTATCCTCCTGTGTAATATTGTAATGTAAGTTTTTTTTGGCTTACAAAATCAATAAATAAATAATACAAAAAAACAATTGTGGTACACCATATGGGATATTTCTGTATCTCCTAATATAATCCTTGTTAAGGGAGGGTCCTAGAGTTAAAGTTCCAGTGAGCTAGTTCCACAATTTGCCATGGAACTGTAGCCCATGAGCACATGGCCATTAATGAGAAAGTTTATCCATAGAAGTCCGACAATGTCAACCCTCAAAGAGGGTGTAGTTGCCATGTTTATCTCTTACCTTTTCCTTCTCTTTGCACAAGATTGACTGTGTTAATGACAATGTCAGAATCTCGACTGCTTGCACCATGGCAATAACAAGCTCCTTAGCTGGACCTGTATAGCTACCTAATTGTATAGGCCCCATCCTCCTTATTGAATGTACTGTTCATACCCTGTTTTTTTTTCCTCTTTGTCTTATTGTACACAGCCTTGCTTATTGATCTGTATTGTACGCTGATGTGGAGCCTTTGTAAATGAGTCTATGACTCAAAGGTTGTAAATCTGATATCTTCAATAAATATATTATTGTTCCTCCTCAAAACAGATATAGGAGCTACTATTGAAAGAGCGTGTACATCAACAAATTATTAAACCATGCATAAGTAGAAACTGGGGCACAGT
Organism: Neoceratodus forsteri; assembly: GCA_016271365.2. Lineage (NCBI taxonomy): Eukaryota > Metazoa > Chordata > Ceratodontiformes > Ceratodontidae > Neoceratodus > Neoceratodus forsteri. The sequence goes on from CM057452.1 coordinate 1,577,942,650, forward strand.
TATATCCTCATAAGTCAAATAACCAACCAAAAACATGGGTTTAACTTTATTACCCAGTGAGATTGGTGTACTCTAAATGGCTGGCCTACAACAAATGTGCATTACTATCGAGGATCCCGCTTAAACAAATGTGTATATTTATTAAAAACGTAGGCGATTCTCCTTAAATTAGCTGATTTTTTAACCAGCCAGTCTTTTTGCCACAATCTCACTCAGATCACTAGATTACTGTATATTTTACTGCAAATTTAAGATTTACTACTGCATAAAATAATTAACACATATAAAACGTCAGGGCATTTAAAATGCTATGTAAGTAGAGGCAGTTTTTATAGAGTCTTAGTCCTGAGATAAGTCACAGCGTGACTATTGATATACATAGAGAAAAGCCACTTTAAAGCCATCAGGATTTTTCATCTTTCTATGTCATCAGGGTCTACAGATCTAGGCTTCTCCAACTGCTTTTGTTTCCGTTCTAACTCCGTTGTCCATTTCCCCGCATCAGCAGGGTCTGTGAAAATGTACATCTTGTCCTGAGAAATGCACAGTTTCGCTGGAAACAATATTGCATGGGGTACCTCCAGATTGTGGAGGAGCACCCGCGTCCCATCGAATTTCTTTTTCCGCTGATGGGTAGCATAGGAGATGTCGGGAAATGCTAAAATGGTATGTCCTTCAAATAGCAAATGGTAATGTCTCCTTGCCAATTACAGCAGCTCGTCTCAAGTTGCCATTGAATCCAGCACGGCTATCACTGCATGAAACTGGTCTCCATCTTGTCTTCCTCGAGCAAGCAGGCGGCATGCTTTTAAAATAGGCCATTCTGTTGTCCCCGAATGCTGTCCAAGCTGGTTGACGAGCTATTTTTTCAGAAATAGCAGCTAGTGGTCACCCTCCACTCCTTCTGATATACCAAGCAAACGCATGTTCGTAGAATGAATCTGTTTTTTGAGAAATCTGGTTTTCATACCTGTTGCTTGTGAGTTCTGAGTCCTTTGCATATTGCATCTGTGGATTGCCTTTTTACTTCTTCCATCTCCATTTTTTATAACTTCCACTGAAGTTTCCACAGTCGTCATGCATGTGGTAAGAGTCAAATTTGTTATTCATGGTTGTAACTGATGCCAGTAGCTGCTGCATTTTTGACCCCAGGGACTGTAGTGTTTCTTCCTGCCCCGAGTCCATTGCTCCATCAGCAGGTGTCGATCTAGTACAGGGGCCAGCCACTCCAGACTTTGCCTGTTGTTTTTTTATGGTCCTCTGCTTGTTGAACCGATTTTTGCTTGCCCATAATCATCAGTAGCTTTTCTTGTTTTTGTAGTAGTAAAACATTAGCGAAACAAGTTCAGTAAAATCATATTGGCAGTATTTCAAGCACTGTGATGTTGAGCTCTTTCTTTAGATGGCCTCCATGCTCGAGCTCCACAGCACCCCCCCAACAAATTTCTTACCTAATTTACCACCTTTTGTCCCACTCCTAGGCTGCTCGGGTTGCTTATGAGTCTCCTATGTGAAACGGTGTCAAAGGCCTTACTGAAATCTAATTAGGCCACATCCACCGCTCCACCCTGATCAAATTCCCTGGTCACCCAGTCAAAGAAATCTATTGGATTTGTCTGACATGACCTCCCCCCTAGAAATCCATGCTGCCTCGGATCTTGTAAGTCATTGGATTCAAGATATTCCACAATCCGAGCCGGCCCGGTGGCGTTGAGGGTTGAGGCGCTGGATGCCACACCTCGCATCGCACCGGTGACCCAGGTTCGGTAGCAAGCCCGGGCTGCTGTAGGTTGGCAGGGGAGTGAGAGGATCGAGCATCCGTAGGATTGCTCTCCTCTCTCGGGGAGGGATCCAGGGGAAGCCTGGTGCAGCAGCGGCCCCCAGTGGAGACCGGCTGTGCTGCAATGCTCAGGGGCTCACAAGCGTGGGGTAGACATTGGCAGCTGCCTTCCGGACGTGGGTGGGAGTACTCATGTCGTGGGCTGGGCAGGCATTGCACGTCCAATGTTGTTGAAGGCATAAATCCAGAAAACACCCTCTGCCTCGGATAGGCGATAGCCCTGTCAGTGCCACCGCCACACGCCCAAAGCTGGTTCTCCATCACTGCCCCTGCAGTTTCTCCGGGTTGCTGCCTCCCATCCTGGGGAACCCCAACGAAACTGAAGATGTAGGGGAACACAGTGGGCAGTAGAGCGAGTAGGCGAGTGCAGTGGCCCGAGAGACTTCTGAGACGGAAGGGCCTGAAAAAATAGTTAAAAAAAAAAAAGATATTCCACAATCCTTTCCTTCAGTAGTAATTCCATTAATTTCCCCACCAGCAAAGTCAGGCTGACTGGCCTATAGTTGCCAGCCTCCTCTCTGCTATCACTTCTGTGAAGTGGGACTACATCAGCCCTTCTCCAATCCTCCGGAACCACTCCCATCTCCAGTGAGTGGCTGTAGAGGACTGTCAGAGGTGCAGCCAGTACCTCCCTGAGCTCCCTCAGTATCCTTGGATGCACTCAGTCTGGCCCCATTGCCTTGTCCACTTTTAGGTTTGTGAGTTCCTTCAGGATTCTTTCCTCTGAAAATGGACTAGTGTCTGCCTCCCTTCCTTCGATGTTCCTGTTGCTTTTCTGTGGCCCCTCACCTTCCCCTTCCTCTGTGAACACTGAACAAAAGTATTTGTTCAGGATATCTTTTTGCTGGCCCCACCTCCACCCAATCTCCTCCATTCCCTTCTTAGCCTTACAATCAGACCAGTCCTATATGGTCTTTCTAGTAGTTTAATTGTAATTATGTATTTGTGATTTTCTAATAATGATGTGACATTATTCTTGGTATGTATATCAGTTTATTCTGTATATGTATTATACATATGTAACATATGTTGTAGGACTTTTCAGATACTGTAACTAGGAATAATTACAGCAAGGACCTTGCTGGAAATGAGCTTGTCTCAGTCAAGTCTCCAATTCTTTTGCTTGTCAATTGAATAAAATGTTTTACTACTACTACAATCCCTCCCCTGGTCTTCCTTTTTTCATTTTCATACCTGAAAAATGTCTTGTCCCCTTTCTTTGCTACCTGGGCTATTCTAGCCTGTGTTTGCGCCTTTGCACTCCTTACTACTTTCCCTGCCTTCATTTCTCCTGATACACATCCCTTTCCTCCTCCCTCTGTGTCTTCGTATACCTCCTGAATGCTAAATTTGTGCCCTTATACTTTCTCAACCACCATTTCTGAGAACAATAGCGGTCTCTTTTCCCTTTTGCATTTGTTCACTTCCCTGACACACAGAAACATAGAAACTGAGAATTTGATGGCAGATAAGGACCGCTTGTCCCATGTAGTCTGCCCATTTCCCTACCTAGTGAATAAGCTGCAGATCCTAGTTAACCAACAGCCTACTTCCTCCTACCCCACACTAGAATTGCCTTATGTCTGTCCCATGCATTCTTGAATTCCCCCACTGTTTTTGACTCCACAACCTCCTCAAGAAGGTTGTTCCATGCATCCACAACCCTTTCTGTGAAAAAATACTTCCTCACATTACCTCTGAGCCATTCCCCCTCTATCTTCAAATTGTGCCCCCTTGTTCTTGCACATCTTGTTTTCTGAAAGATGCTGCCCTCTTGGACTTTGTTGATTCCCTTGAGGTATTTGAAAGTTTCTATCATGTCCCCCTCTCCCTCCTTTAATCTCTCTTCGTACGTCTTCTGGTGCAGACCCTGCACCATTTTGGTTGCCCTCCTCTGGACAGCTGCCACCCAGTCTGTGTCTTTGCTGAGATGGGGTCTCCAGAACTGCATGCAGTACTCCAGATGGGGTCTCACCAACAGTCTGTACAGAGGTATAACGACTTCCTGTTTTCTGCTGGTGATGCCGCTCCCTATGCATCCCAGTATCCCCCAGCTCTCCCTACTGCCTTCTCACATTGCTTGCCCACCTTTAGGTCATCTGATATAACTACCCCAGGTCCCTTTCCATTTTTGTTGTTGTATCTTACCCCGCATTGTGTACTGTTCCCCTGGGTTTTTGTTTCCCAGGTACATTACTTTGCACTTCTTTGCATTGAATCTAAGCTGCCATATATTTGACCATTCCTCCAACCTTGCCAAGTTCCTTGTCATCCTTTCCACCCCAACTTGTGTATCAACTCTATTGCAGATCTTTCTGTCGTCTGCAAAGAGATATACTTTTCCTTCCAGTCCGTCTGCAATGTCACTTATAAAGACTGCCCTTGGTTGTGCGCTCATTCATCACAGTTCAGTCGGGTGGCCAGCCGTAGTGAAGAGTGGAGGGCTGTGTTGGTCGCCCGCTGGCAGTTGGGGTAGGGGTGGGAGCAGGGTGGTGGAGGACTACCTGGAGTGGTTGGGGGGTCCACTAGACACCAAGAAGTTCTCACTCGTTACCGCTTACTGTGACGGATTGGTGTGTGTGTGTGGGGGGCGGCTGCTCGGCGATCGGCGAAGGGGGGCACTACAGCGTACTACTGGGTAGTGAGTTACAGTGGGTGGGACATGGCAGCAGGGATGGGGAACACACTGGCAACCAGGGGAAGTACCTCATACTGCCTGCTTCCGATATGCCGGGTGGTGATATTATGTGCATGCCGACGTTGGCTGCGCTGATTCCTGGCTTTGTAATGTGCCGTGCTGTTTAGGACACGATGTTACTGGCCAGATCCAAAAGGACCAGACCCAGTACTGAAATCTACAGTACCCCACTAGTAACCCCCCTTTCTTCACTGTGCACTCCGTTTACTATTACTCTCTACGTCCTGTTGTCCAGCCAATGTTTTACCCAGGCTACCATCCTGGGACCCACTCCCAGGCTGGCTAATTTGTTTATTAATCTTTTGTGTGGGACTGTGTCAAATGCCTTGCTAAAGTCTAGGTAGGTCATGTCCACAGCCCCTCCCTGGTCTACTACTTTGGTCTTCCAGTCAAAGAAATTAGCTTCATCTGACATGGCTTTCCCGCTGTGAATCCATGCTGCCTTGGGTCCTGTGCCCCACTGGCCTCTAGGTATTCAACAATTCTTTCCTTCAGAAGTGATTCCATCATTTTTCCTACCACTGAGGTCAAACTGACAGGTCTGTAGTTTCCTGCCTCTGTCTTACTCCCACTTTTGTGAAGGGGAATCAAATCTGCCCTCCTCCAGTCCTCAGGTACTACACCATCCTCCCATGATTTGTTAAAAAGGGTAGTCAGTGGTGTTACTAGTTCTCCCCTTAGTTCTTTTAGAATTCTAAGGTGAATCCCATCAGGCCCCATTGCTTTGTCCACCTTCAGTTTTAGAAATTCTTTCAGAATCCTTTCTTTTGTGAAAGGACTGATATCGACTCCCCTATCCAGAGTGCTTCTATTGACTGGATTAGGTACCTCCCCCTCCTCTTCCTTTGTGAATACTGAGCCGAAGTATTAATTTAGTATCCCTACTTTTTCACTGTCACTCTCTGCCCATCCACCCTCCTCTTTATTCAGCCTCAATGTCCCTCCCGTTGTCTTTCTTTGCACCCTAATGTACCTATAAAAGGTTTTATCCCACTTCTTAATCGAACTGGCTATCTTTTCCTCAGTTTTGGCCTTTGCTATTCTGACTGCCTTCCCCGCTTCCTTCTGCTTTAACTGGTACAGTTCTCTGTCCTGCTTCTTCTGTGTTTCCTTATACTTCCTGAATGCAATCGTTTTCTCCCTAACCTTCCCTGCCACCTTTTTTGAGAACCATAGTGTTTTTTTCTTTCATTTTGATTTGTTTATTTGCTTCACACAAAGGCTTGTTGCCTCTGTGATGGCAGTTTTGATGTTTCCCCATTGCTGCCCCACCCCCCTTCTTGTCTGTTTGCTAGTGTTTTTCTGAGGCACTCACCCATTTTGACAAAATCTGCCCTCCTGAAGTCCAGTACCTTCACTTTTGTATGGCTTGACTCTACAGCTGAGTTTATTGTGAACCACACTGTTTGGTGGTCAGTTGTTCCCAGATGGCTACCCACTTCTAGATCTGATATCCTCTCTCTGTCCCCATTTGAGAGTACCAGGTCTAAGATTGTTCCCTCCCGAATGGGTTCCAACACTAGCTGTCTGAGGCATGCCCCCTGTAGGGCATCGAGAATGGCACTGCTCTTGGATGTGGCTGCAGCAAAAGTGCTCCAGTTAACATTTGGTATATTCAGGTCCCCCATCAGCAATATCTCCCCTTTCTCTGCCATCCTAAGGATGCCTTCTATCATTTCCATGTCCATTTCTTCCCCCTGAGACGGGGGTCTGTATACAACCCCTGTGCAGATTGTGATGCCATTTCCAGTCTTCATGGTGACCCACAGTGCCTCCTCTCCTCCCTGTTTACCCTTTAGTTCCATTGCTTTGATTCCTTCCCTTACTTAGAGAGCTACTCCTCCTCTTCTTCTACCCTCTCTGTCCCTCCTGTAGATTGTGTACCCTGGTATGTTGACATCCCAGTCATGGTTCTCTGTGTACCATGTTTCTGTGACTGCCACGATATCCAGGCATTCCTCTTCCATCAAGACCACCAGTTCAGGGAGCTTGTTACCTAGACTACGGGCATTGTTACTCATTACCCTCAATTTTTTGATGGCCTTGCCTCTTTTTGCCCCATCTCTGTCCTTATTGCCCTTGTCTTTTTCTCCATTTACCCCACCCTTCTCCCTATCGACTTCTCTATCTTGGTGTTTACCTCACTAACTACCCCTCACTGACTACCCTGATTTTTTGGGAGGGGCTAGAATTTCCCTTCTCCTTTTCAGTGTCTCCCCCTTGGCTAGTTTAAATGCTTCCCAATGAAGCATTTAAACCTATCACCTAGGATCCTGGTATCCCTCCTGGACAGATGCAAACCATCGCACCAGTATAGGCCTGCATTCCTCCAGGTGGACCTCCAGTCCCCAGTGAAGCCAAAACCCTGAGCTCTGCACCAGTTTTTCAACCACTGATTGAATCTCATTGTGCAGAGCACCCTAGCCTCACCCATAGCATAGACAGGCAGCACCTCTGAGAAGGTTACTGTGCATGCTACTTGTCTAAGGCCACTCCCCAACTCCACAAACTCCTCCTGCACTGCTCTGATCCCTTTCCCAGCCAGGTCACTTGTCCCTAGGTGGACAATGACATCCAGCTCCCTCCCCTGTGCAGCTGCTCCCATGATGCTGAGGACTTGCTCCCTGTCCCTCCAAGCCATTGTGCCAGGCAGGCACCTTACCTCCCTCTCCCCTCCCTCCCCCAGTTCTACCCTTCTAACAATGGAGTTCCCCACCAGGAGTTGTTTCCTTCCCCTGTGGGGTCCCATGCCACCCTCCTGTGGATCTCCTTTGTGGAGGTTCCCAGCATCCTCCTTGGTCTCCACTGCAGGTGCCTCCATAGAGGAACCACACTCTGCTAGAATGGCATATGAACTATGGAGAGGTACAACTGGAGGGATGCGCCTCTGTTCCACCACCCTTACCCTCCCTGAGACCACTGTGGTTCAACTGCTCCTCTTTCTTGGCAACCTCTGAGGCAGCGGTGGTGGCTCTGGTGGTCCCTGGGTGGGAAAGGAGGTCCCCCGAATCCTGGCCAACTGAGCCTGGAGATGAGCAACTTCTTCCCTCTGCCCAGAGAAATATCTGCAGATGGGACAACACTGCATCCTCCAGAATGTCTCCCGGAAGACTGCTGCTCCACAGCCACTGCACTGCACCACTCCCATCATGTCTTATTTGTGGCCCCTTAACTGTTGTTTTGTATACTTACTCTTTCCTCTCTCTCTTTATTTTATTTTTTTTTCTCCCTACTTTCCTACTGCCTCCATGCCCTTAAAGCTCCCTGATCTTCCTGTCCTGGGACAGTAAGTTCCTACATTCCTCAGTAGTCTCCTTCTTACTTGCTCAGAGTTAGACCTCCAGCAGCTGGGGTGGAGAGCTACTCTTTTCTTTCTAGGATGGTGTCTTTTGTGCCTCTGTGATCACTCCCTTCCTGCTCCCAAACATGACGTTCCTGTTGTCAGTCAAATCCTGTGCCTATAAAAGTAGAACCGGCTAAGGGTGGGCGAGTGGAGAGGAAGAGTGGAGGGCAATATAGTTCCAGTAATGTTCTAACAGCAGCTCCTTCCTCTTGCTGTTCTTTGCCACAAGCTATCTAGGTCAGTTTTTAAATGCAAACACTTGGCTTCCTTCTCTCTAAGCCACTCCCGCTAATTCACAGTTTCTTTTTCACCTAGCTAATTGCACAGATAAAAATTCCTTCACCCAACTCAGACAAACACACTCTTTTGTTTGTTTGTTTTTACCCTAAATTGAAGTTCCCAGTAGTAGAGGTTTGTTGCCTTCACTGTGCCTCCTTTTAGCTTCTCTCACTGTTCCTCCACTCCACCCAAGTCCTCAACCCCTGCCAAGGCATCCCTGAGGCATTCGCCCATCTTTTTAAAATCCATCCTCCTGAAGTCCAGGACCTTTACCCTTGTGTGTTTTGATTCTGCCTGTTCTTATACTTAATCACACTGTATGGCGATCACTGATCCCCAGGTGTCCTTCCACTGTGACGTCTGCAACACTGTCCCCATTAGTGAGTACAAGGTCCAGTATTGCCCCCTCATGAGTCGGCTCCCTTACTAGTTGCCTGAGGAATGCCTCTGCAGGGAGTTCAGGATGTCCCTGGTCCTTGCTGAAGCTGCAGCTGGGAGGCTCCAATCTACATCTGGCAGACTGAAGTTCCCCACCAGAAGCACCTCCCCCTTATTTGCCATCTTTTGAATGGCTTCCACCACATCCTTATCCAACCCCCGTGCCAGAGATCTGTAGATCATGCCAGTGTGAATAGCAGCTCCATTCCCCATCTCTAGGATGACCCACAGTATCTCTGTCCCTCCATGTATTCTCTCTATCTATGTCGCTTTTATGCTTCTCCTCAAATAAAGTACCACTCCCCTTCCTTTCCTTCTCACCCTGTCCTTCCTGAACAGATTATAGCCCGGTATGGCTATATTCCAGTCATGGTTTTCAGTGCACAATGACTCGGTAATGGCAACAATATCTAGGTCAGCCTCTGAAATAATGGCCTCTAGGTCTGGAATTTTTATAACTTACTTCGAGGGAGGCTCTCCCAGCAGGCCAACACCAGTAAGACTAAGCCGCCAGGTGCCAGGACCTCATGGAAACTTTCTAGTTAGCAGTGTATGTGGCAAATAAATTCCTGAAAAGGACGGACATTCTGGACAACCAGGCCACACGGAGATGTCACCAGAAAATTCTGGAGAGCCATCTCATCAAACGGAAGCTCGTCATGATGGAACAGGAGCTGCAGGCCATGAGCTTTTTTACTTTGCCAGCTTGGTCCTCTGGAGCTTCCTCCTCCTCCTCTCAGTCCCAGGAAAAGTCCAGCAGGCAGTAAAAGGGCTATGTGGCCCAGTTCTTTATCTACCCGGTTAACAAAGTTTTAAATAAATAAACACTGGGACCAGTCTGCTTCCCGCTCAAGGTCTCCTCACAAATTGTCAACTGTGTCCAGGTCTTCCTCCCACAGGAGGTCGGCATCCTCTGCCCCATCAGCCTTTACTCCCGCAGGGCTACCAGTGGCCCTGCGGCTCACCCATAGCTCCTTGGCAGGCGACAGCTCTTCAGGCAGGGGGCTCTGTCTCCTGCTACCCAACCCCTGATGCTCAGGCCCCTGACTTCCATGGGCTCTCAGCCAGGAGGGCTCAGCCAGTGTGAATGTGTCAAACGCCAGCTCTTCTGCGTTGCTCCCCTGGCTCTGGCGCTGCCTGCATCAGTCTCCTCCATGGGGCCATCACCAGTCCTTCTAGGCAGCGGCCACTGCAGGCTACTGGCACCTTCGTAAGTCCCATGTTGCCTCAGTGTTGCCAGGAAGACCTCTTCCTCTCCGGTGCCTGTCTCTCCTCCCAGGCTCCCTCAGCTGGCACCTGCTGGTCCTGCACCTGTACTGCCTCGACCCCCCCCACGGGCCTGGCGCTGGCACTACAGCCTATGCCTGTCGGACCTCTGCCAGGGTACCTGATGCTGGCCCCGCATGGCCTGATGCCACCTTTTCCGTGCCTGGAGCTGGCCTACTCCATCCACCAATCTATAACTACCCTCCACCAGTAGTCTACAGTGCTCTCTTTACCTCTTTGTGGTCTTTCATGTAGAAGCAGAATCCCCCCCCCCCCGGAGATCATCCTCCTCGGAACCAGTGCAGCCAGTTTCCAGTGATCCACACACTCCAGGGAACAAGCGTGACGCCAGTCCCGGAAGTCACCAGGACTTATGCCTGCCAGCCGAAAGGGAGCTGGATGAGGAAAATGAAGGTGACACTGATTATATGGAGTGTTCCTCCCTTCCTGGGAACTTGTCTGAGGGTGAGGAGCCCACTAAGGGGGTCCCCAAGTCCCCTCCTGATGATACCTCCTTTATGGACATCATGAGGCAATTTCAGGCCACCATGGGCTGGGAGACAGAGAAACAGGACTTGGAGCAATGTTGGATAGCCATCTACTTGAAGCAGCCTGATGCTCTCCCCTTGGTGGTTCCGCCTTTCATTGACTCCTACAAGGATGTCACCAGAGTGGCCTGGAATCATCCTTCGTTGACCACAGCAGTGCCTAAGAAGACTGACAGCCTTCATCATGCCCCTGTTGGTAAGCTGTTTTTAGAGGGGCAACCTAAAGCTGTCTCTCTGGTCATCAATGCAGCGCACGACTGCACCAAGAAACTGTAACACCTCAGCTCCCTCCCCTCAGACAGCGAGTCTAGACAGCTGGATCATGTGGGCAACTGGGTCTTTGCCTCATCCACCCTGGCCATCCAGGCCATTAACTATTTGGCCCACATGGTCCGATACCAGAACGTCCTTTGGGACCAGGCCAGGGAGTTGGTTTAGGCCTTGCCAGATGGCCCTACTAATAAGCAGCTGGCCCAGGCTCTCAAGGCGGGCTTGGAGGTAAGGACCCATGTCCTTTGGGCTGCCTATGATGTAGTTGATGCTTCGGGCAGAGGGGCAGCCGCTGGCATCTGTTTCTGACACCACTCTTGGCTCCAGGTCTCTGGATTTGCTTCTGATGTTCAGTCCAGTATTTTGGACATCCTCTTTCGGGGTTCTGTCCTTTTCAGGGAAGATGTCCAGGATTTGATCTCCACCCTTCAGGAGTTGGGATGGGCTCTCCAGTCCATCCACCCATAGCACCATACTCGGCCTAAGTCTAGTCAGGGGCCAACTTTTCATCACATCTCTTGCAGCCAGGCTCGCCCACCCTACAAAGGTCAGGGCAAATGAAAGGTGATAGCCCTCTCCACAGCCACTGTCAGGACTTCTCGAGTGCCACTGCTACCCTTCTGGCACCTGCTCCTACTTCCTGACCCCCCCCCCAACAGAAGAGACTCTGTGGGAGGCAGTTGAGTGTCCGTTCTCCCTCCACCTTGAAGGGTGGTGATGGATTACTTCAGACGATTAGGTATTGCAGCTCATAGAACACAGCCACACACTGGAACTTCTTGAGTGGCCCCCGAACAATCCTCTGGGCAACTACCTTTACCCCCCAGCTCATGTGCATCTCATCTGGGAGGAAATTTAGCACCTTCTACGAAAAAGGGCCATACAGCCCATCCATCTGGCTCAGAGGGGCGGGGGCGGAGTCTATTCCCACTTCTTCCTGGTCCCTAAGAAGATGGAGGATCTCTGGCCCATCCTGGACCTGAGCAACCTGAATCTGTTCAAAGAGTACACACACTTCAAAATGGTCACTCTTCAGGGTTTGTTGCCCCTCCTGCTCCGGGGGGGGACTGGCTCTGTGAGTTGGATATGCAGGATGCATATCTGCATTTCAAAAGTTTCCCTTCTCACCGGCACTGCCCCCACTTTAATTTCCAGGGAGCCCATTTCCAGTTCCAGACTCTCCCCTTTGCCCTGTCCTCAGCTCCCAGGGTTTTTACCAAGTGCCTGGTGATGGTAGCAGCTGTCTTGAGGCAGCAGGGCTTTTACATGTTTTCCTACCTGGACGATTGGCGCCTGGTGGCCCCATCCCAGGAACGCTTTGTCCAGACTCTGGATCATACCTTCAGCCTTTTCCAGGCCTTGAGTATCACCCCTTCAGCCTTTTCCAGGCCTTGAGTATCACCATCAGCAGGCCAAAGTCCTGCTTGACTCCCTTCCTGCCAGCACCTCCAGTACATAGGGGCGGTCCTGGACACGGCCCAGGGCATGGCCTTCTTACCCATGGTTTCCTCAAGCCAACAAGTCCCAGCCAGGGTATACCTGTGCCTCCTGGGCCACATGGCAATGACCACTGCCATGGGCCCTCTCACCTGGCTGCACATGAGGATATCTTAATGAACATTGAGGGTCCAGTGGAACTAACGCATGGATGGCTTCAACCAGCTGGTCATGGTCTTTGATCCAGTCAAAAGAGTCCTGTCGTCGTGGCTGAAGTCAGCCAATCTGCTTTGGGGGGGGGTTCCCTTTGCTATCTCGGCCCCTCGTCAGATTCTCAAGATGCATGCCTTGGGTCTGGGCTGGGGAGCTCACTTGGGTGCTCACCAGACTCAGGGCACCTGGACAGACGTGGAATAGGGTCTCCACATCAATGTCCTGGAGATGCATGCGGTTCTGTAGGCCTTCCAGACTCATCTCCTTCCCGGTCCACTTTGGGTTCAGACAGACAACACGTACATGGTTTACTACATAAACAAGCAGGGGGGACTCACTCCTACCCCCTGTGCAGGGAGGCGATGAGGGTCTGGTATTGGGCCATTGAGCACGGTCTGGAGCTCTCCACTGTCCATGTTCCAGGTGTCCAAACTGTCCTGGCAACAGTCTAAGCTGCTCCCGGTCCAGGGCTCATGAGTTGGAGCTTCTGACTTTGGTGATCGAAGACCTATTCGACAGATGGGATTAGCCAGATTTGGACCTTTTTGCAGCCCCATTCAATGCAAAACTGCTGCTTGTTTTCCCGCTTGATCCTAAGCCTGGAGTTTTTTGGCTAAATGCACTGTCTCGCTCCTAAAGGGAGTTTTCTATATGCCCGCTCCCTCTCCTTCAGTGGGTGCTGCTCAAACTTCAGATGGAGGGGGCAGAGATGATCCTCTTAGCTCCCTTCTGGCCTTGTTAGAGCTGGTTCCCCTTGCTACAACAGCTGGTGGTGGAACCTCTGGTCCCCTTGCCCCTGTGCACCAGCTTGATCTCCCAGGAGCAGGGCACCCTGGTCCATCCAGACTTCAAGTCTCTTCCTTCTCTATGCGTGGCTCCTAAGGACATAGCCATCACCTGGTATGGGGTATCCTCTAGAGTCACGGATATCCTGATGGCTGCCAGGAAGTCCTCCACCAGGGTGATCTACACCATGAAATGGAAGCACTTTGTCCTCTGGGCTGCCTTGTACCACTTGGACCCTTTTACCAGGTGTTGGAGTATCTTCTCTCCCTCTCAGATTCAGGTTTGAGATACTCCTCCATTAAGGTACATCTTTCTGCCATCTCTAGGTACCATGTACTTATTGAGGGCAGGGCCGAGGCTCAGCTTGATGTGTCCCGCACTTTTCTGTGGAGCATTTTGCATCTGAAACCTCCCATTCAGAACCGGGTCCATCTGTGAAACCTCAGTTTTGTGTTGGAGAAAAGTACAGTTGCGTAAGAACTTACCGTAACAGTAGATATTCGAGAAGAGCACCTTAAGGACTATGCCGTCAGGCACTAGGACTCTGCAGAAAACTTCTAGCTAGCAGTACCCAGCTGCCACTCCTTACGTTGGTCTGCCCAACGTCACCCTCTGTATAAAGGGGGCGGTCTCCGGCCCCACCTCAGTTCACCCCCCAGAGACCCGGAGGTTGTTCAGCAGGAGGAATCTGAGGCAGGCGCCGAAAATTCCCAGGGGGATGGATGAAGGGAGGGAGGGCAAATAGCACCTGCTGAAGAAGATCTACTGTTACAGTAAGTCCTTACATAACTATACTATCTTACTTCGAGTAAGAGCTCCTGCAGCAGGCTACACCTTAAGAACTGAGTCCCAAGCAGTGTCCCAAAATGAAATACGGGGTGGAAGATAAACTATCAGATGATTAGGAAATTAGGCCTTGGAGCACAGCTAGGCTGAACCTTGCTCTTTTTCTGGAACCAATGTCCAGAGTGTAGTGCTTAACGAAGGTGTGCACAGAGTTCCATGTTACAGCCATGCAGATGTCTGCTGTCGAAACGTTTGTCATGGCTGCAAAAGATGCAGCCATCCCCCTTGTGGAATGTCCCTTGACCTATCCTGGCAAGGGCTTTTCATACTTGTAAATGAAAACAGTGCAATTCTTTAACCATTTACACATGGTCTGTTTTGCCACAGGTTTCCCCAGAGTTCTGTGAGCAAAGGAAATGAATAACTGATCTGATTTTTGGACTGATTTAGTATGGCTCAGGTAGTAATGAAGGATCCTATGTGTAACCCCCAAGGGGCGCTACCCTTAGGGCTACTACCCCTGCTTGCCTCAACTGTGACAGGGTGAGGGGCCCAGATCCTTTGACTGGTGCCTCCACCCAGAGGTCGGGGTTAAGACAGTCAAGATTGACTCGGTCACAGCCCTCTGGGTTACTGCAACCCCCCTTTCATCCCACTAGTGGCTCACACAGATTAACGACAATACTTTCCCCCTGTACACTTACCCCCCCGGCTCGTGCCTCTCAGCTCACTCTGGAGACCGCCTGGAAAGTAAGGCACCGTTATCACATTTTCACTGTACAGTATATCCTCAGTAAAACACAATCCAGCCAGGGTACAGTTGCAAAACAAACAATCTGATTTATTTAAGGGGAGATAACAAGGACCGGGGGAAATCAAGGTGATTGGCTTATCACTATAAAATATACTTAACTACCTAGGGCTCTGTGCACAGGCCTAAACCTATTAGTTACTGTCCATGGGTACCCAAGCCCTAATGGCTAGTCCCTCATGGCAGCTGGTTGGGGCCCTGACACAAATGAGCATTTACTTTAATGAGCAGATCAGAATGAGCAGAAGGCTCAGTTAGTGCAGGCAGCAGTATAACGAAATGATTTTGGCCACTGCATGTAAGCTTAACAGGGAGCTACCCTGATCCAGTACTCACGACTCCAGCAGATACCCTTCCTTCACCACTGGCAGGGCTGAGCCTGAGCTTCAAAAGCCTCCTCACACATTTATATGGCAAACAACAGAGGGGTACCATACCAAGCAGCTGCTTTCAAGACCCAAACAAACTCACAGCACTTTCGGGTGTTACACTGCAGCTTCAACTGTTCTGTCAGACCGAGCGCGATTCAGCAGATTCTCCAGTCCTCTACAGGTTGAGCCTGATAGGTAGCTGTGCTGGCACATAGCCTCCTCTGACCACATGCCGGCGGATTTAATCTGACAAGCACTGACAATGCAAACGGCCGCCTCAGGCCTTTCACGCGCTTCCCGAGCAAACACTCCACGGCGCAGAAGCTCAGAGCTCCCTTCTCCTTCACAGTCACAACGAATCTGCCCCTAGCAGCATGGGGCACTCCTCACAGCTCGGGCGCTACCCGATTCCATTGGCTGGCGTCACATGCCAGTCAATTACTCTGGCCCTCAGTGGTGCGAAAAAGCACTATAGCCCATAATACCTTTTCCCCAGGATTACAAGCAGTTCCTCTATTGGTCCTCTGGCTCCATTAAGAGTCCTGGTTGCTGATCGGTTACTTAGTCCTTCATATTATCTGCCCCTGAACCTTATTGGGTCCTTCAGAACGTCCTGGTCCAACATGGAGGGGCACAGCACACACAGTCCCATCTGTAACAAAAGCAGGTTAGACAAAACTGCACCTTTGCTATCACTCTCAGCAATCGTTTGTCAACAGGTACACCTGTCGAGGGCCTAAGCTCTCCAGCACGACCACCCAGAGGGCACTACAGCACAGCAGGCAGAACTCGAGCAAGGAAACACACAATCCCCCTCGCAGACAAGGACCCCACCTGCGAGCAGGCAGCTCTTAAAGGGACAGCGCGAGGAGGCTTCACAAGCACTCCTAAGCCCCACATTTAGCAGCCTCACGCTGAACACCAGCCATGCATGAAGCACCCAGCAGGCTCCGGGAAGGCCTTCAGGAACCCCCATTTATAGGGGGGTTACACCCTCCCTGGCCTGGAAAGACTTGGTGTCCGTGCCAAGTAGTTACCCCTAAACCATTTTAAGGCAACAGTTTACTTAACATTATGTCACACGTGGAATTACACGCACTAGTACTGTATTTACAGTTCAATAGTGTTTATGCAACATCATACACACATAACTCTTGTTCCCCTTTTAAATTAGGTCATTAGTCTCTGCCCATGACACCTGGAAAGAGGGGGCCTTTTCCTATCAGCTATCGGTGGGCTAACCGGGGTTGGGGTACCAGACTCATAGGGTAATACTAACAGGCTAGAGTTATCCCCCAAGGCTAACTTGGGCAAGGAGCTCGGAGACACATACACCCCTTTATGGACCACGTCTAAGGGCAAGTCCAGAGGCTGACCCAGAGACTCATAACTCAATTTTACTACAGGCCATACCTCCTGGCTAGAGCGTCTAGGGGTCTCGGGAAACCTAGTAACAGACCCTGATTCCACTTCAGCCTCATTGACATTAGTTGCGGGAATCTCCACAGGGGAAAATGACCCAGTGCTTATAGTACTATCGGGGGCCTGACCCTCTACCCCAGGACCCACCCCACTGGGCTCAGCTGAGGGCTGTTTAGATACTAGTAAGGAACCATCAGGGCATTCAAAATATTCTTCTGGTTCTGGCATATCACTGGCTTGTTCCCCCACATCACTCTCTTCTTCTGAAAAGTCAGATAATTCAGCCAGGCCAGACAGTTCAGCCAGGCTCAAGGACCCCATACCTTGAGCTTTGTTGCTGCCCAGTTCATCCTCTGGAAGCATTGGTTCCGGAGACAAAGTGGGGGGCTCAAGCAGTCCAGAAGGCCCAACCTCATCTCCAGAATTAACAAGGGGAGTGCCCCGAAACAGTTGGCTCAGTTCGTAAGAAGTATAGCATTCAATATCATTTTCATTATCTTCAGACACAGATTGGCAATCATCTTCATCAGAAGGATTTGGACGAGGCCCTCTTGGTTGGCTTGCTGAAGAATCAATTGGTCCGGTTATTTTCCTGACAGCAGATCTAGTCCTAGGCCTGGGGGGCACTTGGAGGTTCAGCTTCAATCAGGATCTGTCCAATTGGCAGCAGATGATTTCGATGTATAGTTTTCACATCTTTGGAATTGTTTTCAGGCCTCACTTTATATACAGGTAAATCTGCCAGTCTCCCCACAACAATATGAGGGAGGTGATGCCATCTGTCAGCAATTTTATGTTTGCCATGCAGTCCCAGATTTCTCAATAACACTCTGTCCCCTTCTCTCAGTTCCATAGTTTTCACTTTCTTGTCATACCTCTCCTTGTTGGCCAGGTTTTGCTTCGCAGCCATGGTCTGGGCCAGTTGATAGGCATGGTTCAACTGGGTCTTTAGCTTCTGTACGTAGTGTAGATGATTTTCTGCTTGCACTCCATCAGGGGAAACTCCAAAACACACATCCACGGGAAGTCTAGCTTCTCTCCCAAACATCAGTCTATACGGGGAAAATCCAGTGGCATCACTTTTGGTGCAATTATAAGCATGAACCAGGGTGCTAATCTGCTGGCTCCATCTAGGCTTGTCCTTGGGTTGCAGTGTGCCCAACATATCAAGCAGTGTGCGGTTAAATCTTTCGGGCTGGCGATCCCCCTGGGGATGGTATGGGGTGATTCTTGACTTTCGCACCCCCCACAAAGATAGCATCTCTTTAATCAGGCGGCTCTCAAAGTCCCTCCCCTGGTTGGAATGGATCCGCTGGGGGGCCCCATAGTGGACAAAAAAGTTTTCAACAAGTATTTTAGCCACCGTGGTTGCTTTCTGATCTTTAGCAGGGAAGGCCTGTGCATACCAGGTAAAATGATCAGTGACTACCAATATGTTACTGATATTTTTCAGATCGGGTTCTAGACTCAAGAAATCAATGCAAACCAGTTCCATAGGGGCACTAGTGGTAATATTGACCATGGGGGCAGCTATCTGGGGTAGGGCTTTTCTTTGCAAACAGCGGCTACAGGTCTTGACATAATGCTCTACATCCGTACTCATTTTGGCCAGTAAAATCGGGTCCGTACCAGATCGAGAGTTTGGTCTATACCAAGATGCCCCATCTGATTATGCAAGGACCTCAGGACCAGTTCCCTAAAAGTTGAGAGCAGCACCAGTTGTTGTTTGTCTACCCGGCCCTCCTTATCCACAGTCTCTCTGTATAGTAGTTGGTTAATCAGCCTTAATTTGGGCCCTTCTTTGTATAACAAGGCAGTTCTCAAGTCAGTGGAACGCAACTTGGACACGTCCCTCCCGGCCTGCAAAGCTTCCACAACTGTTTTAATCATAGAGTCTCGTGATTGAGCCCGTTGAAGACTAGCATTGTTAAACTGGGAACTAGTGTCCAATGCAGAAAAATGACAGTAAGCAGCAGGTATGCAGTTTTCGGATGGCCCCAAGCAATCCACCATACAGTCCACAACATTAGGAGACACCTGTTCCTCCTTGTCAAATTTCTGGCAAAGGGCTCTTATGTCAGGCTCTGACAACCTGACCCAATCAGTATGTGGCATAGGTCTCCGAGAGAGGGCATCCGCATCTATATGGTTTAGGCCTGCTCTGTACTCAACAGCATAGTCGTAGGTGGCCAAGGCAGAGAGCCACCTGTGGCCAGTGGCATCCAACTTGGCTGAGGTTTGTACATAGGTCAGAGGATTGTTATCAGTCTTTACCAATATCTTGGCACCATACAAATAGTCATGAAACTGATCAACAATGGCCCACTTCGAGGCCAGGAACTCTAGTTTATGCACTGGATAGTTTTTTCTGAAGGAGTCAGACTTCTGGCAAAGCTACAGGTCTCAGACCATTCGAGTGCTCCTGATACAACACAGCCCCCAATCCTTGTAGACTAGCATCAGTATGGAGAATGTATGGCTTGCCTGGGTCAGCATAGGCCAACACTGGGGCATGGGTAAGTTGATATATGATGTCATAGAAAGCTTCCTCACACTCAGCAGTCCAACGATCCCCAAACACATCATTCGGATGGAAATACTTCTTCTCCATCTCAGAGCGCACAACCTTCTTATATTTTTGTGCATAGGAGGGTACCCCTGAGTGAGGTTCAGGAGGGGGCGAATCACTCGAGAATAATCTTTGACAAACTGCCTATAATATCCACAAAACCCCAGGAACCATTGCAGTTCTTTTAAATTCCTGGGCTGAGGCCAAGTGGTCAAAGCCTCCACTTTGTTAGGGTCAGTCTCTATGCCCTCAGTGGATACTATGTGGCCCACATATTTCACAGAAGTTTGGAAGAATTGACACTTGTCTATAGACAGCTTGAGGCCAAAATCCTCCAACCAATCCAAGACCTTGAATAATCGCTGCTCATGTTCTTCCAACGAGCGGCCAAACACTATGACATCATCTAAGTAGACCAAGCACTCGAGCAAATTCATGTCCCCCACGGCACGTTCCATCAGGTGTTGAAAGGTGGCTGGGGCACCTGAAATCCCTTGAGGCATCCGAATGAACTCATAGAAACCTAGGGGGCAAATAAATGCAGTCTTCTCTCGGTCCTCTGGGGCCATCAGGATCTGGTAGTGCCCACTGCGGAGGTCCAACACAGAGGACCACTTACTGCCATTTAAACAATCCAAGGCGTCCTGTATGCGCTGCATGGTATACTGGTCTGGGATGGTCCACCGATTCAAAGTGCGATAGTCTACACACATCCGAATCGCCCCATTCTTTTTTCTTACTACTACAATGGGGGAGGCATAGGGGCTCCTGGACTCTTGTATCACACCAGCAGCCAACATCTCTTGCAGATGCCGCCTCACATCATCTATGTCAACCGGGGCCAGGAACCGGGATCTCTCTTGGAAAGGCCTTTCGTCATGCAGCCGAATGTGATGCTCAGCCCCTTGCACACATCCCACATCCCATTCTTTCAGGGAGAAAACCTGGTCCCTCTTGGCAAGCCTCTCACCGATCCTCCTTTTCCATTCAGCTGGCAACAGGGAGTCACCGAAATCAAACAAGTCAGGAGTAACTCTGTCATCTGTCCTGGAACCCTTGCTATTTGGCAGTACTGCAGTATCTGCACAATGTACACTTGCCAAGGTGCACCCTCTTCTTATTCGAATCTCTTTGTCGGACACATTACGCACTTGAACCATAACCCTCTTAACATAAGCATGAGCTCTAGCCGGCAAGATACTGGGTTTGACCAACAGTCTCTCAGGTAATCTTCCCTCCCCAGGTGCATCCAACATCAACAACTTATTCTTAACATCTGTTTTTAGTTGTACTTCTCCATGCAGGACACATTGGGCATTCGGGGAAAGTATCACTGGGGCCGGATCCTTTTTCCACACCACACCCACTGGGCCTTCAGGTTCCTCCTGGCTAACCTTCTTCTGAGTTGCAACTGCCTTTTGGATCACAGCGGGTATCCTTAGGGCTCGCCCGGTCTTGAATGCTTGCTTTTCTGAACACAACTGGGCCAATCGTCCAAACATATGAGCATTTGTCCCAATCAACAGGGGTACCCCATCATACAGTCCAGTAGGGGGGCAAACTAAAGCTAAAGTCTCCACCTGTTCGTCCACTCCAGTCACAGAAGTAGAGAAGGACAACCAGACCCGGATATACCCCAAATACGGATAAGCTTTGTCACTCAATCCCCACACATGTAGGCCATCCAAGGGTTGTAGGGGCACCTCAGGTAAGTGTGTCTGATACCAGTCCTGAAACATGATGGTTACTTGAGAGCCACTGTCTAATACAGCTCGGGTGGGAATCCCATTTACTTGCACTGGGGTCTCCATCGAGGGCTCGACCACATCAGACCATTCGGGGGGCACAGCATTGACAGTTGGTTGAGCATGGGCCCGGGTCACAAAGCTTTTCCTGGGGGGTCGAGGGTGGGCCCTGCGATGCCAAGTGATCAGCCTGCTGTTGACTTTCCTTAAATTCTCCGGCATTGGCACTCAGGCTGAAAATGCCCATCCTCCCCACAATGGTAACAGAACTTGGGGTCCCGGGGATCTCTATTTGGCGGTAGACACCTTATCTGTTGGGGACCCTGAGGGGGATGAGGGGGCTCCCCTGGACCAAGGTTCTGGTTTCTGGATAACTCAGGCTCCCCAGACCTAACAGGGTATATGGTAGATTGCTTCAAGTCCCTCACCAGTTCCCGTAAATTTCTGACCTCGGCCCTCAACTCATTCTCTACGTGGGGGTCGAAGGAAATAGCTCGCATTCCCACATCACCTAGAAAATCTGGGGATCCATCAGGCCTTCCTGACAGGTGGGTCTTTTCAGGGGTGCTAGGCTCAGGGGTCCCACTAGGGTTTACCGCCCCCACATAGGGTTCCCACCCTTCTTCATCGGTCTCCACCTCTCTAATTTCCCTCATCAATTGACAATATTCAGGCGGGGTAGCCCGTCGATCATGTAACTTGAGTTTTAACAGTATTACACTAGAGAATCTAGCAGACTTTAAAACATGTTCCAACCTGACCTGATTCAGGGCCGTGGCAGTGATTCCTCCCTTCCTATAGGCCTTCTGCAAAGCCCGCTCCACCCTAGTGACAAAGGCGGATAACTTCTCATTTCTCCACTGCTTGGCAGACCTGAATTTCCATAATAAATCTTCCCCAGTCTCTGTACTCCCAAACACCCCCTCTAAAGCAGAGAGGTACTCTGCGGTGGTGGCTTCCGGGTTGGTGGCCCGCAAAAACCTAATGGCTTCTAAAGCGGGACCCCGTAGGCTCTCCATCAATCTCTTCCTTTCCTCCTCCTCAGAGCATTGCCACTCCTGAACTAATGGGGTGGCCTAGTCCATCCAAGCTTCCAGGTCATCCTCCCCTGCAGGCACTGGCACTGTGCCAGAAAAAAGTTTCAGCCGACGGTAGGAATCGAGCTGTATAGGAGGGACCACTAAGGGCAGTGGAGCCAAAACAGAACTCTTGGGGGGACAGGGGGAGGTACCTGGGGAGACCTGGGGGGGGTAGCGTCACTAGACAAATCCAATGCTTGCAGCAATTCCTGGGTAGTCCTCCCCTCCACAGCCAGCAATTTAAGCAGTTATCTTTAAAACTATTAGTCTGGGGGAACCCCCAGCAGTGACTGACCCACTCCGAATATGAACTAGCCTCCATCCCTGTGAAGCACCCTCCGGGTAAATCACTGGAGGTACCCTCTCAGGGTCGATGGCCACACTGCACAAAAGTAGCACCTGCAGCATCTGGTCGAGCAGGTCAGCCATACGCCCCTTTACCTCCACTTTGCCCAAACATTTAACACACTCTGCTGTGGAAACAATGTCAGCTGTTGGGTTTCCAAGGGGCACATCTAACAGTAACACAATTTTCTGGGAGTTCAGCTCTTCGGCTTCACCCCAACCCATCAGTTTGTGTACCATTGTCTTACTAGGACCCAACTTAATTTTTGCCAACATATCCCCTTCCAGTTTTTCCATTTCTTATGCACTTCACTCACTTGGCCACTAGGGGACGCTAATCCCAGCGGTGCCTCCAATTTGTAACCCCCAGGGGGTGCTACCCTTAGGGCTACTACCCTTGCCTGCCTCAACTGTGACAGGGTGAGGGGCCCAGATCCGTTGACGGGTGCCTCCACCCAGAGGTCGGGGTTAAGACAGTCAAGATTGACTCGGTCACAGCCCTCTGGGTTACTGCAACCCCCCCCTTTCGTCCCACTAGTGGCTCACATGGATTAACAACAATACTTTCCCCCTGTACACTTACCCCCCCGGCTCGTGCCTCTCAGCTCACTCCGGAGACCACCTGGAAAGTAAGGCACTGTTATCACATTTTCACTGTACAGTATATCCCTCAGTAAAACACAATCCAGCCAGGGTACAGTTGCAAAACAAACAATCTGATTTATTTAAGGGGAGATAACAAGGACCGGGGGAAATCAAGGTGATTGGCTTATCACTATAAAATATACTTAACTACCTAGGGCTCTGTGCACAGGTCTAAACCTATTAGTTACTGTCCATGGGTACCCAAGCCCTAATGGCTAGTCCCTCATGGCAGCTGGTTGGGGCCCTGACACAAATGAGCATTTACTTTAATGAGCAGATCAGAATGAGCAGAAGGCTCAGTTAGTGCAGGCAGCAGTATAAAGAAATGATTTTGGCCACTGCATGTACGCAACAAGGAGCTACCCTGATCCAGTACTCACGACTCCAGCAGATACCCTTCCTTCACCACTGGCAGGGCTGAGCCTGAGCTTCAAAAGCCTCCTCACACATTTATATGGCAAACAACAGAGGGGTACCATACCAAGCAGCTGCTTTCAAGACCCAAACGAACTCACAGCACTTTCGGGTGTTACACTGCAGCTTCAACTGTTCTGTCAGACCGAGCGTGATTCAGCAGATTCTCCAGTCCTCTACAGGTTGAGCCTGGTAGGTAGCTGTGCTGGCACACAGCCTCCTCTGACCGCATGCCGGCAGATTTAATCCAACAAGCACTGACAATGCAAACAGCCGCCTCAGGCCTTTCACGCGCCTCCCACACGAACACTCCACGGCGCAGAAGCTCAGAGCTCCCTTCTCCTTCACAGTCACAACGAATCTGCCCCTAGCAGCATGGGGCACTCCTCACAGCTCAGGCGCTACCCGATTCCATTGGCTGGCGTCACATGCCAGTCAATTACTCTGGCCCTCAGTGGTGCGAAAAAGTGCCATAGCCCATAATACCTTTTCCCAGGATTACAAGCAGTTCATCTATTGGTCCTCTGGCTCTATTAAGAGTCCTGGTTGCTGATTGGTTACTTAGTCCTTCACATTATCTGCCCCTGAACCTTATTGGGTCCTTCAGAACGTCCTGGTCCAACATGGAGGGGCACAGCACACACAGTCCCATCTGTAACAAAAGCAGGTTAGACAAAACTGCACCTTTGTTATCACTCTCAGCAATCATTTGTCAACAGGTACACCTGTCGAGGGGGCACCCCTTGCGCTCTCCAGCGACCACCCAGAGTGGGCACCACAGCACAGCTCGAGCAGGACTCGAGCAAGGAAACATGCAATCCCCCTCACAGACAAGGACCCCGCCTGCGAGCAGGCGGCTCTTAAAGGGACAGCGCGAGGAGGCTTCACAAGCACTCCTAAGACCCACATTTAGCGGCCTCACACCGAACACCAGCCATGCATGAAGCACCCAGCAGGCTCCGGGAAGGCCTTCAGGAACCCCCATTTATAGGGGGGTTATATATGAATGTCTAGAGTGTGAAGAAGGGCCTCCCCCAGATTCGAATACTCAGGATAGTAGACCGGAAGGCAGATGTCTTGATTTAGTGTCAGCTCAGACACTACCTTCGGAAGAAACTTAGGATTAGTTCAAAGAGACATTCAGACTCTATGAAAAATTAAATAAGATTCTTTACACATCAGGGCTTGCAGCTCTGAAATCCTTTGAGCTGAAGTGATGACAACCAAAAATAACACTTTCTGAGAGAGAAAGTGGAGGTCGCAATCCACGGCCAGTTCAAAGGGAGTCACGGTTAACTTCTCTAGAACGAACAAAAGGTCCCATGGGGGAACAGGATCCCTGATTGGAGGCTTCACATGAAGTATGCCCCATAGGAATGTATGGACAAGATCCTACTAAGCCACATTCCTAACCTCCACAGGTGCATGATAAGCTAAAATAGCACAAAGATGCACCTTCACCTGCAGCCCTGCGTCCAAGAGCAATAGGAGATATTCCAACACTGACGTCATTGAGCATGTTAAAGGGTCCAGGGAACATGCAGCTGCCCAGATGCAGAAGCGTTTCCACTTCATAGCATACGTAGCCCTCGTAGATGACTTTCTCGCCTCTACTAGGACTTCAGCGACCCTCTGAGAAACTCCATGCCTGGAGACAGCTAAGTCTGCAGAGGCCATGCATGACGGTGCAAGGACCGAAGATCCAGGTGGACTAATGTGTCCTGGTCTTGGGATAGCAAGCTGGATGACAGAGGTAGTTAAAAAGGTGGTTCCACAGCCAACCGCTGCAAAAGGGGAACCATATTTGTTGGGTCTAAAGCGGAGCTGCCAGGATCATTGTTGCTCCTTCCACCTGTAGCTTGAGCAACACCCTCTGTAGCAGGGGAAAGGGAGGGAATGCATAAAGGCACCTTCCTGTCCAACAGAGGGACAATGCATCTCACCAGAAAACACCAGACCCGGGATCTAGCGAGCACAAACAGGGCAGTTTTGCATTGCATGGGGACATGAAGAAGTCCAGCTCTGGACGTCCCCATCCTTCGGAGAGGTCGTCCACCACTTCTTGAAGCAGCTCCCACTTGTGGTTCCTGGACCGGGAGCAGCTGAGCTCATCTGCCAGGATGTTTTGAATGCCTGGGACATGAACCACTGTCAGCATGAGTCTGTGCTCCAGGGCCCAGTACCACACTCTCACAGCTTCTCTGCACAGAGAATAGGAGTGCATCCCCCCGCTTGTTGATACAGAAGACCACCAACATGTTGTCAGTCTGTAAAAGCAGGGGACCCTGGGAAAGGTGAGTCTGGAAGGTCTGCATGGCATACAGAATCGCCCTCATCTCCAAAATGTTCATTTGCAGGGACACTTCTATGTCTGACCATGTGCCCTGAGTACGGTGATTCTGAAAATGAGCTCCCCATCCTAGACCCAATGCGTCCATGGTTAGGATCTGGCTTGGTGAATCCAATTGGAACGGGACTCCCGCTTCCAAATTGGGAGAAGTCAGCCACCATGATAGCGTCTGTTGAACAGCCCTCGACACACTTATGGGATGTTCAAGGTCATCGGACCTCTGGTCCCATTGAACCTGTAGGTTCCATTGCAGAACTCTCATATGCAAGCGTGCCAGTGGTACCGTGGGTATGGCCGCCACCATGTGCCCGAGTAGCTGCAACACAGTCCTTGCCATTACACGGTTGGATGCAGCTATTTTGTAGGCCCAATCTCTCAGCCAATGGGCTCTGTCAGGTGGGAGAAAGGCTCTTCCCTACTGTGTATCCAGAATGGCTCCTATGTACTGCAGACGTTGGCAGGGCCAAGGACAGGGCTTTGGGAGGTTGATGGTTATCCCCAGGTGCTGGAACATCAGGAATGTAACCGAGAGGGTGCAAATTAACTGCGACCTGGAGGGGGCAGTTAGAAGCCAATCGTCCAGGTAAGGATAGACAAAATGACCCTGTCTTCTTAAAGCAGCTGCCACCACCGCGAAACACTTGGTGAACACCCTCGGCGTCGAGGAGAGATCAAAAGGTAGAGCCTGGAATTGGAAGTGGTTCCCTTGAAAGGCAAACCTCAGGTACCTCCAGTGAGCTGGAAACACCGGTATGTGTAGGTATGCGTCTTGCATATCCAAGGAACATAACCAATCCCCCTGACTTAGCATGGGGATCAGACCAGGTAAGGTTACCATTCTGAATCTTTTGTATTTGATGTATTGGTTCAGCTGGCTTAAGTCCAGTATGGGCCTTAGGTCCCCCGTCTTCTTGGGAACTAAGAAGAAGTGGAAGTAATACCCGGTTCCCTGTTGGGAGGGAGGAACAGGCTCGATGGCTCGTTTTAAGAGCAAGGCCTGAATCTCTTCTTTGATGAGGGCTGAGTGGGTCAGGGAGTATCAAGAAGGATTGTCTGGGAGGAGTTTGGCAAACTCCAGTGTATAACCTTTTTCGTCTAGGTAGAGGGAGAACCGACACCCTACTGCTGCCACCATCACCTCTGCTGCAGGAGGAGGGGGCTGGCAGGGAGTCATGCACGAGTGGCTGGGGTGGGCAATGAGGGCTGGGAGGATTTGGCATTCCTAGGCCCGCTGTTCCCAGATGGTTGTGAGGGAGCCTTTCACTTGAAAAGATCTCTGGGCTGTTGGCCTCTCTGTCTGTTGGTACCCAAGTGCCAAAATAACCTGCACTTGGGCTGCTGTGGGTCCAACCGGTACATGTGATGAATGGATTGCACCGCCTTCCCTAAGTCCTAGAAATCCATAATTATTTTTTGAACCTCCTCTCCGAAGAGGATGGATCTGTGGAAAGGAGCATCCAGAATGGAATCCTGGAGGTCCTGTCTAAACCCAGATACCCTCAGCCAGGAGTGACAGTGGAGGCACATCCCGGTGGCCATAGCTTAAGCGTCTGTCTGCTGACTCATAGGATGCCCTTAACACGTTTTCATATGTCCAGTCTGGACTGAAGGACATCCAGAATCTCTGTACGGGACGGGCCTCCAGGCTGCTTTTGGGCTAGCTCCAGGGCTTTCTTTCAAAGAGATTTCTGGTAAAGCACCATATGTGTTAGAAAATTCAGAGGCCATATGGAACAGGTGGAAGAAGTGTAGACTCTGCCCAAACTGGTCCAGTTTCTAAGACTCCTTGTTGGGGGGCTGTGAGCTCATATGTTTAGGTTGCTTAGTCCTGCCATTTGCTGCAGTTAGGACCATGTGATCTGCTCTCTGATTTTCTCCCAGGAAGGGCTCGGCCTTAGGGGGCTTATAGAGTCTGTCCGCCTTCTCGGGGACAGCTGAGAAAGAGGAAGCTCCCAAGCCAACTTGGTTAAATCCTGGAAAGGAGGAACCAGAGGGGGGATGACCAAAGGTTTTGCATCACTCATGCCCGAAAAGGTGTGGAGTCTCTTCCTCTCCAGATCCAATTCCTCTGTGTCCCATTGGTTCAGGAATTGGATGTGGCGTATCACATCCATGAAGGTCGGGTCATCTGGGGGAGACTTGGGTGAATTGCAGGGATCTTCTGGCTCCGGGAAGTAACCCCTGGAAGAGGAGTCCAAGGCATAAGGGTGGCCTCCAGAGGAGAAAGAGGAGGCTGACCTTGAACGCTTGCACCTGTGCCTGCATCTGCTCCTGTCGTCTGAGGAAGACGACCTGGATGAAGAACGGTGATGCCTGCCCCTGCGTCTGTGATGCTCTGGGTCTGACCCTGGTGGGGTTGGACTCCTTGGTAAGAGCGGAGACGATGGCTGAGGGTCCAAAACCGGTGTCTTGTCCGGGACTGGTGTGGGAGGCTGTGGTGGTGGTGGTGGAGGAGGTGGGGGGGTCATTTTTCTTTAGCAAATCCCATTTAACTGTGTTCCACCAGGATGTGAACTGCTGTCCTACGTCCCCTAGGGGAACCATGGGCACCTGCGGAGGTGGTGTACCCTTAGGTTCCACAGGAGTCTTTGGAGGGTTGCTGGGCCCTGGCGTCTCTGTTGGGCGTTCGTTGGGGCTCAATGTTATGTTAAGGCATGTCGCCTGGTCGCCCATCATCTGGTCCCCTGACGCCTGGTCATCGGGTACTGGAACAGAGGGCGTATGGTCTGCTACTGTGTCAACAGGTACCCGATCGTCAGGCTGAAAATCTGTTTAAGATGGCAGCCCTAGTGTCAGATTTTTTTTTTTTTTTTTTGAAACTTCATCCATTTTATTGACATCTTAATAATACAGTACAACTGGTCAATCTTCAACAAGAATGTTACAGGTATCTTACTATTACAAATCAAATGTTTCTAATATTACACAATGTATACTTCAACAACCTTAACACAACATGAATATTGCCTCTCATATTTTAAGGTTAGTTTAGAGACTCGATATAAAACTGAAGGAAAGGTATACACTGCTTGAAGCCTAAGGCTTTCAGAAGATGGGTACAGTTCATTGCAGTGCTACCAGAATTTTTATCCCAGTCCTAAAGATATTATACTGTTCTACAAGCTTAGTTCAAGCTAGAAATATCATTACATTTTGAGAGGAAAGAGAAAACAAAAATTAAAAGGTAATAACTATTATACTAAAAAAATAAACCAAACATGTACACATATACACAATGACCCTTCCACTTATAAGATGCACACAGCGACATCAAACTGTGGACACTCTACTCCCCCTCCCCCAAGGACCCAATGAAGCCATCCCCTCCCAAAAACTCCTACCTATTCGATGGTCCAGGTTCTCCTTCTCTCCCCATCTCCCCCTCTCCCCTGCAGGCCTCCCTCCATGCCTGCCAGGGCCTCCAAAGTTCCAGAAACTTTTCTTTCCTTAAATGTATGGTGTGGGTAATGTTCTCTAGACGTTCTATTTCTTCCACTTTAGACACCCATTGAGATACAGCTGGGAGGTCAGGGACCAACCACTTAGTGGTAATACATTTCAGGGCTGCAACCCTTAGTATCTGACATAATTCTACTCTTTTCCGTTGTTTAGCCGATAAAGTGTGGAGGCCCAGGATTAAATTTTGAAAAGTGAAGGGGAAGGAAATACTCCCTATTTGTTCCAGGATTTCATGAATAGAGTGCCAGAACCTCCCCAAATTCTCACACCCTCAAAATATATGCTAATGTGTGCCTCTACTTTCCCCACACAGACGCCAACACTCTGACGAGGCCTGTGGATTAAAGTGTCTGGTAATCACCAGAGTCCTAAAAAAATGAATCAGGACTTTCCAGTTAAATTCCCTCCAAGCAGTTGCCGATGTCACCTGCCAACCCCTTTGGAGTCTATGGGCCCAATCCTCCCTAGAGATATCCTCCTCTGCCTCCGCTACCCACCTCTGTCTGTCCTCCTCTAGCATCTGTGCTCCCGGTTGGGAATTGAGGACTCCACAAAGGATAGATACGTCCCACCAGTAAGTCTCCAAACTTGTTAACTCTCTCCTAACCTTCTGGAGGTTGTTACCAGTGTTAATGAAGTGTCGGGCTTGAAGAAATCTTCTCGACGAAGTGAGAAGCTTTCTTTAAGGGTAACAAAGGTGAGACATCCCGTCCTATCAATCATCTGCCTAACGGTAGTTAGGCCCTTAAGCTCCTAATATGCGTGTCCTATATCTGATGTACGTGGAGTGAAGTCGTCCAGTTGGCGGATCAAGGAGAGTGGGCCCAAGGTGTTTGGAGTATGTGTTAATTTGTGCAACTTAATGAGAATGTGTAATGAATGTTTTACCCATGGGTTGGAGATGGAGCACCACGTCCGGGAACTTATAGGAAATGTCCATATCCTATGATTTCTAACCACCTCAGATTCAGTAAGATACCAACCAGAGTTGATACGCTGCTTTGCCCAAGTGATTAGTTGTGCACTCTAAGCCGCAAGATAATGACGGTACATATAAGGGAGGCCTAGACCTTCTTCTTCCCTTGTTTTCAACAAGGTGCCCAGGGAAATTCTAGGACACTGTCCTGCCAAATGAATTTAGAAATGTCTTTAGACAGTTTAACCCAAAAGTGAAGTGGAATAGAAATGGGGAGGGTCTGAAATAAAAATAACAATCTAGGTACCACATTCATTTTTATAACCTGAATTCTTCCATATAGGGTGAGAGGTAACAGTTTCCAGTGGGCAAAGTCCGCTTGTAGGGTATGATATAGTTTAAGAAAGTTATTTTGAAAAAGTTTTTACATATTTATTGAGAACTGGATTCCAAGGTACCTAAAGGTACCCTCCTGGCCCTCACAAAGGGGAAAGTGTCCCTAAGTTGTCTAGGGAGAACACCGCTTAGCACCACTGTCTCCGATTTGGACAGGTTAATTTTAAAACCTGCCGGAGGGCCAAATTTCTTTAGGGACTCCAAAAAATGGGGTAATGAAGTTTGAGGGTCTTTTTAAAAAACATAGTGAATCATCTGCATAGAGTGTCACCTTTTGTTCGATCCTGCCCGCCCAAATTCCTTTGATTTGTGGATCGTTTTGTATCCAAATAGCTAGGGGTTCTAATGATAGAGCAAAGAGCAGAGGAGAAAGGGGCAGCCCTGCCTGGTGCCCCTCTGGAGAGGTATACAGTCTGAAAGGAGGCCGTTCACCTTAACTTGTGCCTCCGGTTTGTGGTATAGTGCAATTATAGCTGAGACAAAATTATTCCCCAACCCGAATTTTGACAGGGTGGACGACATAAATTGCCAGTCCACCTGTCAAAAGCCTTCTCCGCATCCATTCTAATCGCCACCTGCAATGAACTGGAGCCTCTCTGGTTAGTGATAATGTTTAATAGACACCGAATGTTATCTTGGAGAAATTTCCCAGAAATGAACCCTGTTTGATCATGATGGATCAGGGTAGAAATGCAGTTTTGCAACCTGTCTGCCAAGATCCCCATAAAGATTTTTAAGTCTACAGGCAATAAGGATGTCGGACGATATGAGCTACAGAGCTCTGGGTTTTTGTCTGGTTTGGGGAGCACTTAGATCTGAGCCAAATTCCAAGAGGGCGGAATAGGGTTTTTATTTATCAAGATCTCATTACAGGTGGCTACCAGATGCTCTTGTAGGAGAGGTGAGAACCCCTTGTAGAATTCAGTCAGAAATCCGTCCAAACCCGGAGCCTTACCATTTTTTAATTGTTTAATTTTAGCCTGGATTTCTTGAGTGGAGATAGGCACATTAGGTGCATGTGTAGCTGAGTTTGCTAAAGTGGGGATTGGGAGGCTATCTAAAAATGACTGCACTGCATCGTGATGTCCCTGGACAGTCTCAGACTCATACAGTCTAGTATAAAATGTTTTAAATCTTTGTAGAATTTCCTTCAGGGAGATGATAGCTAGTGTCCCTCCCTTGTCTTGTAAGCGTGTGACTGCTCTACTGGCTGTCTCCTGACGGTGTCAGATTCTGAGGTGGTGGACCAGAGGGCGTCTGGGTTAAAGTAGTCATCCCTGACATCTGGTCACCTGACGCCTTACCCTGTGGTGTCTGCCTCTGGTCCTTCCACCTGTCGGAAGGCTGGTCATCCAAGACCTGTGTTAGGGTTTTAGCTACTGCTGCTGACTTGTCTTGGGGGGAGCATTCTCTTGAACGGGAATATTCCCGGCATCTGCACCTGTCGTCTGCTGGCGACGAAGAGCTGGAGTAGGAAGAAGATGCCATAGCCTTATCAGCTGAAGTCCCGGCCTTAGGCCCCGATGGTTGCTGGAAGGGCCTAAGGCTTAGGGAGAGACCCGAAGGCACTTGCCCTGAAGAGCTGCCGCCTGCTGAGAGGGTAAGGGTGGGAGCCTTCACCAACGGCAGGCTGGAGGAATTTAGGCCTGAGGGTAAGGGGGAGCAGAGTCCACTCTCTTGCCAGAGTGCGAACCGGAATGCTTGTCCTTATGGTGAGGTGATTTGGAGCGAGACTCCGCCCTACTGTGCTCCTTGTGCTTCCCTCCTGAATGCTTCTCCTTATGGGAAGTCGGCGACCTAGAGGCTGAGGAGCTGGCCTTCGATGGGCGTTGGAGGGCAGCGAGCTGCTGCTCCATAACCTAGGCCTGGAGAGTCTTGCGGTGACGGATGTGGGTCCACTGACTGAATTTACCACAGGCCGGTCAAGCTTCCACATTGTGGACAGGCCCCAGGCACAAGAGGCACTGGGAATGACCGTCTTTTGCCAGAATCTGCCGTCCGCATGGACACTTAGATTTCCGTCACTGTAATGATGAAGATGGAGATGACATAAACTGGTCTGGAAAAACGAATTATGGAAGAAAAAATGGGTACTTATGAACTAGAAGGCTAAAGATGGCGGTCAACATATGCAACATGGCGTCTGAAGAGTCGAGGCGCATGGGTCGATGGCAAAAAAGAACTGAGGTGGGGCTGAGGACCGCCCCTTTATACAGAGGGTAACGTTCGTGGGCGGACTGACGTGAGGTGCGAGCCCAAGCTGGGTACTGCTGGCTAGAAGTTTTCCGTGGAGTCCTAGTGCCTGACAGCATAGTCCTTAAGGTGTAGCCTGCTGCAGGAGCTCTTACTCGAAGTAAGATCTCATGTTACCTCCCTTTGAACCAGCCGCAAGTTGCGAGCTGTGATCTCTGTTTTAGAAAGCACACTTTTTAGTTGCTATTACTTCTGCTCGAAGAGTTTCCGTGCTTCAGGCTCTCGTGTAAGGAGCCTTATTTAGTTTTTCACAAAGATAGGGTGTCTTTGCGTACCAATTTTAAGTTTCTTCCCAAGGTGGTGGTGGAGTTTACTTTAAATCAATCTGTCCATCTTCCCATTTATTTTCCAGCGTATTCTAATCAGGGGGAGACTTTGCTCCATACCTTGGATGTACATAGAATCTTACACTACTTTACACAGTGGACTAAGACTTTAAGAAAGTCTGATCAGTTGTTTGTTTCATCGCCCCTCAGAGAGAGGGCACTACAGTGTCCAAATGGTGTTTGTCTAAATGGTTGGCCAATTGCATTGTTTATTGTTACTAAAAGTACAACAAGGACCTTCCAGGAGTGGTTAAGAGCCATTCCACCAGGGGTATAGCCACCTCCATGACTTGTTTCCACTGCAGACATCTGTGTAGCTGCCACTTGGAGCTCTGTCCACACTTTCACCAAGCATTAGACATTCACTCTAGACATACAGCCAACTTCAGCCTAGCCATTCTGCAGGGCCTTCTTTCCTAGGTCATTGGCTGCTGTCTATCCTCCTCCCATTGCTGCTTCTTCTTTGCTGCCAGAACTGCTTGGGACTCCTACCGGTGTTGGTCTGCTGTAAGAGCCTCCCTCAAAGTAAGGTAGTACAGTCATGTAAGAACTCACCATAACAGAAGATCTTCGAGAGGAGCTCTTGCAGCAGGCCATGATTTTCCCTCCCTTCTTCCCACTTCTTTCTGTCTGCCTTTCCTTGGCTGTATCCTCTTCCATGCGATTGAGTCTTCTACTTTCTCTTTGCTTTTTTGGCTCTCAGGAAACCTGCTCAGTTTATTCTTCCGCTAACCGCATAGGGTCCCTGGCGGGAGAACTGAGGAGGGTGTGGGGGACCACCTGCTTTTATAGGATAGGCCGACGTCAGAGAGTGACAGCGGTAGTGGGCGATCCTCCAAAGTACCCTGCTAGCTAGAACGTTTCTGTGTGGTCCTGGCACATGGTGGCTTAGTCCTACCAGTGTTGGCCTGCTGCAAGAGCTTCTCTTGAAGATCTGTTACAGTAAGTTCTTACGTAACTGTACTTTCCAAGACTTAGAGCATTTGCACACATGGCCTTCCAGATTTTGCTTGTCAACCCCCCTTTTGGAGGCAGTATAGCGCAGTGGTCTAAGGCTCTGAGCTGCAAATCTGGTGACATTCAGCAGACCAGACCTGGGTTTGAATCCCACAGCTTCCACTTGCATACTGAGTCACCCTGAGCAAGTCACTTAACTTCCTTGTGCTCCCAGGTCGCACCTGGAAACAAGCTCCGGCTTAGTGTGCCTTTCCTGGTTAAACAATTTCCCCTCTTTCCTTACTCCCTCTGCACTCATTCTCATTTTCCTGTGTTACTTCCATGTTGTTTTTCGTATTAATAGGTACTCCTGGGTATTTCTCTCCCTTAGGGTTCTCCCTACTGACTATTTCAGCCTGCGGGGGGTTAATGCCTGCAAAAGGGGGGTGGACAGTTAATGCCGCCATTCTTCCACCCCCCTCAGCTAGTTTAAACGTCCACCAAAGTAACATTTAAACCATTCACTGAGAGGCTTCCGGAGACGTCACGGACACTATGGCAGCCTAGATTAAGTGGCTCCCTGAGTGATACCTATAACATCCCTCCTAATTCAACGTATCCACAGCCATCCATTCAGCACCGAACTCGGAGGGCAACAAAAAATGCCTAAGAAGTGAGGGGAAGCGGAATTTTCGCTACTAGCGCATCAAGACGAGGAGAGATCACAAGACGAGGGGTCAAAGAGTGAAGACTCCTGGGCCTCGTCGACCTCGCGCGGAGCAATGCGATGCCTGATCAGGCCCCCCACACGATACTTCAGAAGCAAATGTCTCGGATGCTGGCAGAGATCAGAGACTTTCGTCGGGAAATGAAATCGACCGCAACAGCACTACGCATGGACATAGGTAAACTGGAGCAGCGTCAGGAAAGCAGCGAGACCCGAATGACAGAATCAGAGGGAAGACTGGTGGACGTGGATCGTGCCATAGTTCAGCTCCACGGAGATATCAAAGCCCTACAGTCTCGAGCCGAGGACGTGGAGTGCTGTAGTCGGAGGAATAATGTGAGGCTATCCGGGATCCCTGAGGGCGCAGAAGGAACAGAAATGATCCCCTTCCTGCAGAAATTGCTAAAGGAGCTGCTTCACTTGCCCGAGAATATCACTCTGGAGCTGGAGCAGGCACATCGCACCCTGAGCCCCAGGTCGCCGCCGGGCTCTCGCCCCCGCACCATCCTGATAAAATTTCTAAGGTACCAGGAGAAGGAGACTGTCCTACATACAGCCTGGAGGAAGGGGAAAGTCTTTTTTGAGATGCAAAGACTGCATTTCGACAATGATTTTGCCCCTGAAATTATGGCTCGAAGGCGCGCTTATACCCCGGTAATGAGAGCACTGAAGACAGCTGACATCAAGTTTCACACACCTTATCCCTTTAGAATGATGGTCCTTTTTCCGGACAGCCCGCGCACCTACTTGACGGCTGAGGAGGTGGTTGCAGAGCTCAAGAAGAGAAACATAGATGTCCCCCAGCCCAACGTGAGTCGGGAACCCTCCATGGCCTCCAAGATAACCCAGAAGATGTGGAGCAGCGGGCAGAGAAATGTGAGGTGCAGGCAGGGTGTGGAGGCCCTCCAGAAGATTGTTAGTGCACTGCGAGCATCCCAGTCGGCCATGATGGAGCAGCAGATGGGGAAAACGGGTGCAGCAACATGAGGGGGCCGCAAGTATTCCGACATTTTATTCTGAAAGGCAGTAGAGGGATGGCCTAGTGACAGCAACGGACATAAGCACTGTGTAAATCAATTCCCAGTAGGAGGGGGTAGGGGGTACTACATGTGAGGGGTTCCTTTATCACGAAGTATCTACTCTGCACATTAGGGAAGGGTGCTGGCCACTGGGAGGGCAAGAAGGTTTCTTCCTGGTGGAGGGGGGATCGCGATGGAGGTGGGAGGTGGGTGAACGGGCATAGCCTTAAAGGATGTTGTAGCTCCCTGCTCCTCGGGTGGGGGGGGAGTCGATGATGCTGAGGGCTCCGAGGGAGGGTTGGAGGTATGCCCTGCAGGTTGGCAGACCGCATGTAGCTCGGGGTCCTTGTGCGGCTGCTCGGAAATGAAACAAAGTCACCTGGTATCGCTGTACTATCAAGCCCTGAACATACAGAGCTATTCCTATATTAATAACATCCGCAAGCAATGGATTCAAGAATCAGGCTACCGGATAACACCCGAAGACTGGCAACGAGCCTGGGGATATTAGACAAGAGTGACTAGCTCTCACATGTGGTGGGAATTCACGTGGAAAAGCCTAGTCCGATACTTTAGAACCCCGGTAATCACTAGCCACTTCAAATCAACTCACTCAGCTACATGCTGGTGCCTATGTGGTAACATGAGGGCAAATCACACCCACATTATGTGGGAATGCTCGCTCTTGAGACCCTACTTTGCTCTCTTGCAATCCCACCTATAGGAAATGTTGGATCCTCAGCTCCAACTGACCATGGAAATATTTTTGTTTTCTGTGTTCCCTAAAAACTTGCGTGCCCCAATCACCACATACTTACTTCTTACCGCGGCGAAGAAATCCATTACAAAGTTGTGGCTGACACCTAAGGTTCCCACGATACAGGACTGGTGGAATATTACTAGACAAATCTACACTATGGAGAAAATAACACACAGCCTAAATAACCAAGAGGAAAAGTTCACTACCAGATGGGCCAGGTGGCAAATATACTACATATTAAAAGACCCCCCTTTTACGCCTTAGGTAGGGAACCCATAAAGGGTGGGGCACCTCTGGGAGGGCCTCTTCCCCCCCCTTGTGAACCGGTGGGGAGCTGTTTGGGGGTTTTCCAATTTGGGAGCCCACGGTCTACCATTTGGGAGTGTACCCTCAAGAAATTCTTATTCATTAAATACAGGACATAATCGCACCAGAGACGGACCCGAATCATACAGAGTGTAGTACCTTGGAACTTGCCTGATCCTTTCCTCTGTAATAATTTGAAGTAATCATCGGTCCAGGAGATCTTAATTTTTGCCTCATTGCCAGGACGAACTGCCTCTGGATTACCTACCCCCCCATAGACACTGCTAAGCATAGATATATTGCCTCAACTATAGAGACCTAAAGTATTTTACCTAAGCTGAGTGTGTTAATATTTGTCTAAATGAAGTTAATCTCTCTGATCTGGATGACCTGTCTGTATATATGTTGTAAAATCTAAATAAAGATGATAATTAAAAAAAAAAAAAAAAAAACCTTCACTGAAGACTGCAGTTCCCCTTCCGGATGGATGCAAGCCATCTCCTTTTCCCTCCAGGTGGGACCCCAGTCCCCAGTGTAGCCAAACCCCTCCTCTCTGTTCCACTCCTTCAACCATGAGTTGAAGCACCTGGTACAGAACACCCTGTCCTCCCCCTGTTGTTGACAGGCAGCACTTCAGAAAAAGCCACTGAGCATTCTTCCTGCCTAAGACCTCTCCCCCACTCCCTGAACTCCTCCTGCACTATCCCAGCCTTGTGCCTAGCCAGGTCATTAGTCCCCAAGTGGACAATGACATCCAGCTCTCCCTCCCTTCCTGCTGCCCATGCGATCCTCAGGATCAGCTTTCTATCCCTCCAAGCCGTGACACCCCTTAGATACATAACCTCCCTCTCTCTTCCTGTTCCCAATTCTATCCCTCTCACAACTGAGTCCCCCACCAGGAGCTGCTTCCTCTGCTTCTGGGGTCCTCTGCCACCTTCCTTGGGGTCTCCACTATGGAGGACCCCCACATCCTCCCTGGTCACTACCACAGGTGCCTCCACAGGACAGGACTGTCCCACCCTGCCAGGACGGTGTAGGAATTGTGTAGTGGAACTGGATGGGTAACGTGCATCTGACCCACCACCTGCACCCTTCCAGAGCCCACCATAGTCCAGCCGCTCCTCCTCCTTGGCATCCTCTGAGGTAACGGTGTCAGACATGGTGGTTCCTGGGTGGGGGAGGAGGCTCCTCAAATCCTAGCCAACTTGGCCTGGAGTCTAGCAACCCCTCCCTCAGCCCACAGAGGTGCCTGCAGATGGGGTAGCACTGCAGTCTCCGGAAGGTCTCCCTGAAAACTGCCACCCCACAGCCACTGAACTGCACCACTCCCAGCATAATTTCTACTACGTTTCCCCTAGAAATACTTGGTCCCTTTACCCCTGCTAGGGTTTACCCTATTACCCAGCACAGCTAGTAGTACCCAGTAGTATTAGTGTTCCTTCCTTTATCCCCTTCTGCTTTACCTACTCTCGTACCAGCACTTATGCACCCTTGCGTCCTGACCTGGATAGGTTTCCAGCTAGTGCCTCCCCTCACCTTGTTTTTTTGTTTAAAACAAAACCCTTTTGTACCCCCTACCCTAGATAGAGCATTTCAACTATTCCCAGTTTTAGTCTACCCTTGCCTTCCAACTCTCCCTTGCAGTGCGTGTGCTTCAACAGGAGCTAACAGGAATCCTACCTCTGATGTCAGGCAGACCTCCTGCTACCCCATCTCCTCCTTTGATGCCTGACACCTATTCCACTCCTTTACTGCTCTACTCACTCACTGCTGTGGTGCAAAGTGTCTGGCTGCCTCGTTGGGCTGACTCCAGTGGACAGACTCCACTGTGATGTCCTTGTCACGTTTGTCCTTTGCACAGGGAGGGGGCGATTGATGGCCTCTTCCTTTTGAAGCAGTAGAAAGTGGAATAGTGAAACAGCAGACGCCCGGGATTGGCTCCCTGGAGAGCAAGGGGGAAAGTCTTCTTCTTTGACTGGCTCCTGCCTGGAGCCCTGTGCAGTTGCCTAGCTCCATTCTTTTAGGATTACTTCTGCGGTGCGGGGGCTCCTCTTGCTAGAAGCAGGAGTTCCTCTCTACACTGATATTTGCTGCTCGATCGGCTCAAATGCAAGGTCCGCAACAGCTGTGGGGTTTTTAAATCCCCTTCCTTCTCTTTGTTCCTCCTGGCAGGTGACCGCTATTGGCTCCTTGGAGACCAGGGGGCATGGCTTCCTCTTTGATTGGCTCCCGCATGGAGCCCTGTGTAGCCGCCTAGCTCCATTCTTTTAGGGTTACTTCTGGTGCAGGGGGGAAGGCTCTTCTTGCTAGAAGCAGGAGTCCCTCTCTAACCTGATATTCACTGCTCAGCTGGCTTGAAGGTGAGGACCGCAACAGCAGTGTTTTTTTTTTAAATCCCCTTCCTCCTCTTTGTTCTTCCTGGCAGGTGCCCGGGACTGGCTTCCTGGAAAGCAAGGTGTGTGGCTTTTGCCTGGCTCCCACCTGAAGCCCTGTGTAGCTGCCTAGCTCCATTCTTTTAGGGTTAATTCTGGTGCAGGGGGGAACATAGAAACATAGAATGTGATGGCAGTTAAGGACCGCTTGACCCACTTAGGCTGCCCATTTCTCTACCGGTTTCATATATTGCAGATCCTTAATGATCTGCGGCTTACCCTCTCTTTCCTATTGCTAGAGTTCCTTTATGTCTGTCCCATGCATTTTTGAATTCCCCTATCATTTTTGCCCCTGCAGGGAGGCTGTTCCATGGATCCACCACCCTGTCCATGAAAAAATACTTCCTCACGTTATCTGTAAGCCTACCCCGCTCTATTTTCATATCATGGCCCCTTGTTCCTGAACATCTTTTTTTTGAAAGATGCTACCCTCTTGTACCTTATTTACACCCATGATGTATTTGAAAGTCTCTATCACATCCCCCCACTCTTTCTTCTACTCTAGGGAAAACATATTGAGATCCTCCAGTCTCCCCTCATATGATTTTTTGGTGTAGCCCCTGCACCATTTTTGTCGCCCTTCTCTGAACCGCTTCTACTATGTCTATGTCTTTCCAGAGATGCAGCCTCCAGAACTGGACACAGTACTCTAGATGAGGTGTCACCAATGTTCTACACAGTGGCATCACCACCACCTCCTTCCTTCTGCTGGAGATATCTATTCCTATGCACCACAGCATTCCACTGGCTCTCCTCTCAGCCTTCTCACATTGTTTGATAACCTTTAGATAACCAGATATGATTACTCCCAGGTCCCTTTCCTGTTTGGTGGCTGTCAGTACCTCCTCCCCCATCATGTACTCCTCCCCCACATTTCTGTGCCCCAAGTGCATGATCTTGCACTTCTTTGCATTGAATCTTAGCTACCACTCCTCAAGCTTACTTAGGTCCCTTCTCATTTTCTCTACCCCTCCTGGAGTGTCAACCATGTTGCAGATCTTTGTGTCATCTCCAAAGAGACGCACCTTCCCTTCCAGTACCTCTGCAATGTCACTAATGAAGACATTAAAGAAGACTGGTCCAAGCACTGATCCGTGTGGGACCTGGTTGGTCAACCCCCCTCTCTTCGGATAGAACTTCATTCACCACCACCCTCTGTGTCCTATCACTCAGCCAATGTCTGACCCAGTTTACCATCCGGGGACCACTCCCAGGCTGCCCAGCTTGTTTACTAGCTTCCTATGTGGGATGATGTTGAAGGCCTTGCTGAAATCCTGGTAGGCCACATCCACTGCCTCTTCCTGATCCAGCTTCCTAGTCACCCAGTCAAAGAAGGTTCCGGTCGTAAACATCACGGAAAATATATTGTGGCACATTACAAAGGAGGCAACACATCACCGTCTACAATGTCGGCATGTAAAGACATCGCCAACCCAAATCCCGTGGGCAGTGCACTGGACGAATAGGCATGGTGACCACTGAGTCCCCCATCCCACCGAACGATGGCCCCAGGAACAGTAACGGCATCCAGCTGTACATGTATACACACTCATTCAGTTTGTTTAGTTGAGCGACCAGCTGTGGCGGTGAGTGGAGGGCTGTGCTGGCCGCCTGCCCATTGTTGGGGTATGTTGGGGTGGCGGGGTGGGCATCTACTTGCAGAGGTGGAGTGGGGTGGGGGTCCACTAGACACCAGGGATTTAGTAAACCGCATTGTGTCATGGAAACAGGTAGGCGATTGGTGGCGGCGGCGGATTGGGGGGGGACCGGCCATCACATTGCGGCTGGCTGCTGTTACTGTTCCTGGGGCCATCGTTCGGTTGGATGGGGGACTCGGCTGTCAGCACCATGATCATTACCTGACTGTGGATAAGAGCATCCAGCGATAACAAATACTCAGAGTGGCAGGGCTGCACCTAAACTGTTACTTTAATTCAGTGTAGGGAGATTACCCTCAGGTGGGGGGATGTTGACGTTTTTTAGGACAGTATTGAGGGAGTTGTGTATAGTTCATTCAAGATTTAGAAGGGTGTAGCTAGCCAACTTGCATTGTGAAGTTGAACACAGAAAAGTGCTGGCGAAGAATTGCTGAGAACTGTCCTGCGAGGTTCTGCAGATCACAGGTAAAGGAGTAGACTGACAATGGAAGTCAGGTGGATTTGCTCATGGTATTAGTATGCCTCTCCTGCTAATTATATTGTTATCCACTTTAAGTGCAGCCCTTATGAGGGCATGGACAGCAGTTTTTTCTGGTGGGTCATGATGCTTATTGCTTGGCCCTCCAGGAAGACCTAGTTGTTGGTTAATGAGGCAGGAAAAGACAAAGCAGGGGAACTTTACATACTACCTTCACTGTGCAGAAGGGTGGTGATCCACTCAATGTTTACAGTGGAAGCAGAAGTCAAACACTGAGAAAGTGGACTGGAGCGTGATTTGGGAGGCATTTTTTTAACCGTGCCAGCTGATGATGCGTATCAGTATAGGTGTGCACAACTCTCTCAGGTACAAGATTACAATCTGAGGTGTCATAATTCTATTCATGAGACCATAAGCACATATGTGGTCCCAGGCATTCTTAAGGGCAGGGTATGGATGGTGGGGTGTTCAACAGGAGGCAGGCTAGGTGCAGGTGGTTAATGTGGAAAAATAAAGTCTTATTTGTGGATTAACAAGAGAGTATAAGCTTTGGAATTGAACCAGACCGGTACTTTGCTGTGTGACCCTGAGCAAGTCACTAGACTTCTTGTGCTCCCAGGCCACACCTGTAAAGCTTTCAGCTTAGTGTGTCTCTCCTGGTTAACAAAAAGTAAAATTCAGGGCATCACATAACCACTAGATCATCGGGTATTTGACGTGTTGTACTGTACTGCGGTTTGCCAAAGAGAAAGTCAGCTGGATTGCAAAACATGTTCAGCAAATTAAACAAAATTAACAAAATCATAGCCTAACATGTGTACTGATCAAAATAATCCACAAGTTAACACACTGTGTTGATCAGTCTGGTACAACAACTCAAAACAAAGAGGGAAAGAAGACCTAGTTAGCACTATAGTAATATATATATGGGTCTCTGTCTCCAACGGTGTCATCATGACTCATCACTTAACACACTTGGCAGACATCTTAGGGAGAAACCAAGGCTGTTTTTTTTAAAGTGAAAGGCTGATGTTTACATTTTACAAAAGCTATGACACTGCATTTACGTTATTTACATAAATGCAGTTTTAGCATAAATGTAAAAAGCAGCCTTTACTTTACCTCGCAATGAAGCCAGATTTTGGAGTTTGCAGTTTTAAAAAACTGCTTGTTTAGGTACCCTTTAAGTTGTATTCAGGGCTGATTTTTGCAGTATCTGCTAAATCCTGCACCAGATTCTTGGAAGCTTTGTCACTCATGGCCAGGATAGAGCTCAAGAGCTTTCTGGTACTGGGCAGTATAAGCCATAAAAGCAGCCTGCCTCAGCAGCAGGGAGGCAGAAGTATAAACCTTCTTCCCTGGCCCATACGATCCAGCTTTCTGGAGTCTTTGTCAGGGGACTGGGTAGAGAGGGGAACTTTAGCCTTATCACAGGCTGCAGTCTGCACTACCCCTTCATGGTCAGGGTAGGAACAGAAGTACTCAGCATCTTGCCTGTCGAGCTGGCACTTCTCAATCTTTTTGCCAATGTCCTGGGTGGAGGTGGGAATCTGCACCAATTTACAAGTTGCCTTTTTAAGGGGCTTGTGCAGTAGAAGGAGCAACCTTTCAATTGAGGTGTGACCCATCATGTCCAAGAACTCCACCTCATCCTCCACAGTCTCTTGGATGGAGACGTTGAGGGTGTTGACCATCCGCTTCACAAATGCGTAACGTGAGGAAAACGTCCTGGCCCCGGGGAGGAGAACCAAACTCCTCTTCTGGAAAACCATCAGGCTCTATGGGCTCTCCTTCCTCTTCATCATAGTAAAACGCAGCCCTTGGTCTTCTGGAACTGGGGAGGGAACCGAAACTGGAGGAGGAACCGATGAGAAACCAACATGCCCATGTGATCCCATGGCTTAAAAGGCCTAGAAAAACTGCCAGGCCTTAGCCATGTCCTCCACATAGGGCATTTCAGGTCTGTCCACTGACGGCTCCTTTCCTACTTCAGGAGGAGGGGCAGTGACATGTTTTTATTTTTCTTAGCAGGAACCATTTCTGGAACCTGCTCTGAGGGCCTTTTATGTTTGCTTACATCCGGGTTTTCTCTTTCATGAACTCTAGACTGAGGACATCTTGAGCAGACTTTTCCTTTTGCTTACTGTGGGAGGAAGGGCCCTTGTCAGTGTGTTTAGGTGATGTACAGGCAGACTGAGAAGCCATTATGATTTTTACTTTCTTGGCCCTTTTCATAACAGTTTTAGGGCAAAACTTACTGCAAAATTCACAATTAGAAAAAGGGTGCTCAGGACCCAGGCACCTTAAACACAACTCGTGGCAGTCTGCCTTAGCCAAGAGATTATAGCACTTTGAACAATTTTTAAAACCTGTAGATCTTGTTTTCTTTTTGGGCTTGTCAGACATGACAAGACCCCTGGAAAAACAGTTCCCAACAGTGACAAATCAAAAACTGCGGTTTGGTTCCTCAATAAAAGTGAACCGCTAAAAAAAAACCTTTTTTTTTTTAAAATAGAGATTCCAAAACACCAACACACCTTGGTTCCTGGAGATCAGAAAATCAAGGTGGAAAACAGTTTCAAAAAACAGAAAAATAAACCAAATATAATATTAAAAGGGAGACGACCAAGTAGATGTCATGGTTGAAAAAAGGGGGAAAAATTCAACAAAAAGGGGTTTTTCTCCTGTTCCTGGGAACCATTGGAGAAGCAGAGGAAAATGCTACAATAACAAAGAAAAGCAAAAAAAAACCTATGTTAAACTAATTAAAACAGCAGAGATATGAAGAGAGGCACGAAATATTTGAGATAAAATAACTGTTAAAACTTGAAGCAAGACGAAGAGAGTTCTTTGGGATGCCTTCTTCCTCAGGTGGAAAAATAAATCTGATGTTGGAGGGCAGGTTAGAATGCCACCACGCGGCAGAGATTTGAATTTGATTCCATAGTTTCATAATTTACATAAAATTCCACTCTCCAGGGCAGTTCAGACTTACAGGCTGATTACAATAAGCAGAGTGAGGGGTTCCTGGAGTTTGAAAGCGAGATCATCTGGAGGGGACCTTGGTGTGTTTACCACAGAGTCCTCACTGCAAGTTGAGACAGTGGAGCTGATGCCACGGTCATAGTGGCTTGCAGCGTAGTCCTCAGCCTTGTCCTCCTCCTCATCATGTATTATTAAGTCAGGATTGTATTCATACTC
Organism: Neoceratodus forsteri; assembly: GCA_016271365.2. NCBI lineage: Eukaryota > Metazoa > Chordata > Ceratodontiformes > Ceratodontidae > Neoceratodus > Neoceratodus forsteri. The sequence goes on from CM057452.1 coordinate 1,577,987,172, forward strand.
ATCATTGAGTGGGTCAACACAGAGAAGAGAGCAAGCCGGCTACATTGGCAGTGCCCTAGGAGGCAACTGTTGCAAGGGTACACCTTGCGGTGTCGGGGGTGTTAGTGATGGGCTGTGTCAACGGACCCCCTGGAATTGGGAGGCCAGGTAGCAGGCATCTAATCATGTCTGAAAAGGATGATAGAATCGCCTGAGCATCAATGGCCGTATGATCGAGTGTGACTGGAGGAGTCCATGGGGTATGCTTAGTTCCCACTGCCGACGGCAATGTACCAGCCTACTAGGCCTGGCAGTACCTGTGACAAGTCCCGACATTGGTGTGGTGTCAACTGTCTGGGGCAGGGGCGAGCAGGATTGCCGCTGGAGCGGATGACGGTGCTAAGGAGGTCATACCTGCAAAGCGGAGAGGTGACCTGGAATGCACCGGGGAGGCTCTCTCTCACTGATGCCTTGTCCTTGGATTTGGATGACCTGGATTCAGTCGACTGAGCCAGTGATATTGCTCTAGTCTGTTGAAGCTCCTTCTCCATTCTGGCTACGTTTTGCTCCAGGAAGTGTTTCTCGAGAGCCCCTTTACAGCGTTGCCTGGTTGCAGAATTGAACCCCCAGCAGATTTTGTAGGCTTTCATGTTGTGTCTGGGCCTACGCAGCAGACATAGATGTCATGGGAGTTGCTGGTGTAGATCTTGTCTTCACACTTACAATGTCAAAATAGTTTTGATGGTTCCTTCAACGACATACAAGTTGTAGAAAATCATTGTAAAAATGATTACTTTTTTACAAGAGAAAATAAAACCGTGGCTATTACAGCGGCGTTTTCTTCAGCAGTCTGACAAGTCTGATCGATGGCAGGAAAAGAACTAAGGAGAGGAGGGTCCACCCACGTTTGTGTATGAGCAGACATCTGATGTCATCGTTGGTGGCCCAAGGCTAATAGCTTGCAAACGCTTCCATGTGGTCCTAGTGCCTGGCGACTTATAGTTTCATAAGTGTGGCCTGATGAAAGAGATATCCTTGAAAAAGATTTCATTTTTAATTAAAAAAACAATTCATCTGAGAGAACAGCCACTGCCCTCTCCCAGCCTACTGTGGCACGGAGGGCAGACTGAACAGGTGCCTGGAGGGCTGCTTCCCCCTCCTCCAATTTGATCTGGCAAAATGGTGTACAGGAGTTATGACTGAGACCTCCCAGGTGTAACCTACAAAATCCATCCCTGTGTGCCTATGGCATGCATTGCACTCCCACCCATACCTCTCACCCTTTTGTCACTGAAATGAGGGACATGGACATTTTTGACACCCAAAATGAGGGACAATGAGGGACACAGGCCCTCAGAATGAGGGACATATCCTCAAACATGGAGATACAAGCTCAGAACACTGTGAAAACCATAGTGTTTACTTGTACAAAGTTTATTTTGGATTTAGTATTTTTGAATATTAAGAGTTTCTGCTTTAAAGTCTGAGTTTACAGCAGCACCTTTGCGTGGGCAGCACCTTTTCCATGAGCGACGGATGAGGGACAGAGCAATTTTAAGGGGCACAATGAGCGATGTCCCTTGTAATCAGGGACATTTGAGAGGTATGCTCCCACCATTGCCTGTCCTAACCTGTCTGCCTTCACAGCTCCCACCACTGCCTGCCCCAACCTGTCTGCCTATGAGGCTCCAAGAGTGGAGTAGAATGCAGTCAGGAAGCTCCCTCATGTGGCCAGGACAGGATTTACATCCAGGCAAGTTCTCCCTCCACCATGTGCAGAAACTTGTGGCCCACAACAAGCCTTGTAACTAACTAGTGCCCACTGTGAGACTGCAGAAGGAGGTTTTTGACAATAAATACAGTATGCACTACAGGTGCTATTTACCAATCCAACGGTAATTCATTCATTGTTTCTTAATTGTTGAGGAGATGCACAGAGCTGGAAGAGACACTGGTAAAGAAAGAGTTAAAATAAGACCTAATAATCTGTTTGGCACAGAGGATTTTATTTCTGAAATGGGCAAGAAGGAAATGGAAACCAATTCAGAATCACACTATATGATGTGTAAATACTGTATAAAATGTTTTATTTTATTTTACATTGAATTTAACTAGGATCCCTCAGCTAAGATACAACACATCCTTTTCAGTGGAATCTTGCTTCTAACCATTTCCACAGCTTGGTGGACTGGAGAGGTGGGACTTGCTGGTTTCTGGGGGGGTAGTGTCCCAGCACTGCAATACTGGGGATGGGCTTCCAGATCTGACATTGTCCCTGTAAATTTGGGCAAATTTTCTATATTTTCCAGTATATTCTATTATGTCCTATAGATGAATTGTTCAGTTTCCCTGTATAATGCAAGTTTTTGGGAACAGCTGCCCTTTAGATTGCTCCATTTCCCTGTAAAGTATAGGAATTCAGATGCTGGCTAGATCTAGGAACCCACTTTTCCCTTTCTGCCTGGCTGTGGAGGGCTACTCTGCTCTTCCTTCTGCCCCCGGGCAGTAAACTGTCCTTCACAAACATGTAGCTGATAAATTGCATTTTTTGTCTCTACCTGACCGGACCTGGAGAGCAGTTAATGTTGCCCTTGCTGCTTGTTTTGTCAAACCCAAAACACTCACACCCTCCCCGAAAATAACTAAGCCAGTGGGATTTGGTTGCTGCTGGCACTGCACACCAAGGAGGTAACAGGTCATGGGAATTTCCTGATCAAGTCAAACCCTCCCTCCACCAACAGAAACAGGCTTGTATTGCTGACTTACCACTAGGCCAACTGATGGCTGGTTCATACTCATTATCATGTCATCCTCACATGCAGCTCCCATCTTGACCAAAGATACTGCCCCCCCCCCCAATCCTGATCAATGACAGGGTATTAAATAGCTGGTATAGCATAGCAAAATGCTACGTAAAACCGGGGGTAATGCTAACCATTTCCAGAAAGATACAGCAGTAGACTACTAGCTATGTTTTGTGCAAGTCCATGGCATGATAGACAACATGAATAAAACTACATATACAGTAATATATATATATATATATATATATACACATACATACTAATCAATCTCTGTCAAGTGCTATGCATTTGTTCACAGCTGACTAGCACTGTCACGTGTAAAACTGCTGATCAGTTTTTTTCAGCTTATTTAATACCCTGGATAATGTTGCGCCACTGCCCCTTCTCCCCCGGCCTACTGTGCACAACCTGTAAAGCGGCTTTGCTTTATTAAAAATCTGACACTACTTGTCTGGTATGGACTCTGACTCCAAGCTTGGTGGCTACAGATGGACGGATGATGGAGTTGCATAGAGCATTTTAGACAGAGTGATGCCAGATGTGCAGAGCCCTTTCAGTGAGTATGAGGGGGAAGGTGGGTTACTGTGTGATGTTAAGTGCTGTTGGTCATCGCTAACATGCATCACCCGGTGCGTGCAAACTTGGTTCCAGGTCTCTCTCAACTTGCTCACACACTAACAAAACACTAGCTTGGTGTAGTGTAGCTTCCATGACTACATGAGCCACTGACTCCACCCAGTCTGCCACCACTTTGTACTGACTCTGCTCCATCTCCAATTCATAGAGTAACGCAGTAGGGTGCCTCCCTCACTGGTACACTGCTTTCCCCTCCACACTTGCCTGCAGTCCAGGGCCACACTGCTACTTACCATTCGGAGCATGGTTTGTGAGAAAAGTTGAAAGGGACAAACGATATGTAAAGCCGAGTCCTGAAAGCTGGGATTGGGGGTACGTTCCCACCCCCCCCAAAGTTACACCTATCCTAATACCTCTTTTAAAAGGGCTTCTCACGGACAACTATGAGGGCCACTGTGCACCAAAGTTCCTCTCTAAGGATGCCTGACACTGCTGTGATGCATTAGCTGGCTATGGCATCCCTGGTGATGGTCTGTCTGGTGAAAAGCTAATCAGGACCTTGAAGGTTCCAGTCCTGCCACAACCCCCAGTTCACTGAGTGACCTTGAGGATGTCCCTTGACCCTCTATGTCCTCCAGTTCTTCCTCCCACAGAACTGGGGTCGAAGCACTGCACTACTACAAATCACACTGGCAATAAGGAGGCAGTGCTTTCATAGGTCACTTGCATATTCACCATGTCTGAGTTATTGTTCTGCCCTCTCACTCTCGGAATCAATTGCATATTCCTTGTTAGTTCCTTCCTCTACATAAAAATGTACGAGCGCTTTAGAACCATGTTATAATAACGTCCCCATAAATTATTTCTATCTAGAGTTTAAAGGCACCACTACTGAGCTGGCTCTGATAGTCTCATGATTTTTGTTGCTGCAATGCACCATGGGATGATGAATTAATCTATTTTTCCAGTGTGACCAGAACTTAGCATCTCTTCTGAACTGAAAATATGTTTACAATGAACCTTAAAAAGGCACAGGTTACTGAATAAACAAGAAATGTTTCTGGTATAGAATGGACTGTATTTACTATTGTTGAATCAGTTTATATACCATTGACACAAGATTGTCTTACTCTTACAACATAGCAATAATGTGAAAATATCAAAGCTATTCACAGTTTAGATTGGAGACCATGTACTTTCATGTGCTGCACAATTACAAAAGCAGTATAAAAATACTTTATAAAATTACAAACATCCTAGGTCATCTTTACATGGAATGTTACGGTGAACACAGTAGACAATCCCCTTCAAAATAGGGCGCCCAAAGATAGATTTCACAGTGAATCACATCTTGGATATTATGTATTACACAGTGAATTTACTTCAGACAGGAAATGTCCTACAAGCAGCTAAGATCTAACCTAGAAGTGCCCTATGCACAGGAAAATGAAGGGAGGGAGAACAACTTTGGCATAAAATTAATTTAGGCCTCGTCTTTTGCTACCTAAGAAGCCTCAGCCTCAAAGCACAGAGCACTGTAACAGAAAAAAGCATACAGTTCAGCTCAATTTCACCTACAATTCTCCATATTTTTTGTTCTACTCGGAGCTTTCCATAATAAATCACAGTAATTACTAATACGTAGGTTCTCCTTACTAGTCTAAATCTTGGCCATATAAGAGTATATGTAGTTTTACCTGAAAAGAAACGGCTTTAAATACAAGTATACTTTACTCAAGATGTTGGTTTTCCATCAGACAACAGACTCTTGTGATTTACAACCATGGTAAATCTGTTTGGTGATTCAGGTCAAAGAGAGCCGGGAACATCTTTCTATCATCTGCCAAAGTCACCTTTAGGCTGATCACTTCCCTGATGGAGACAAATGGGCAAAATGCCCTTTTCAAAAGTCTGTCTCAATTGAGATTCCTTAATTAACTATTGGTTGAGTGCACCCTTTACTGTACTTACTGTAGAGCACAAAAATAAACATTCCGTTCTGAGTGAACAAAAGTGCAGTGGCCAGGAAGTCATTTAGAAATTACCGATGACCAAAAAAATAAAAAAAAATATATATATATTTTAAGTAACTGCTAAGATTAGCGTGTCAAGTTTATCCATTCCTAATTATGGCCACATTAATACTGGTTTTGCTCACCAGATGTTCTACCCTTGCTGGCTATTCTAACAGTAAAACATAACGCCAGTCCTCCTGACACCCTGTTTCAAACTGAAATTCTAAGCAATCAAACATTTTTTGTTTAAGCATCTTGTGCTGGTTTGGAATGGAAGGCACAACACAGTGACATACAGTATCAATAAAAAGTGACAGAAATATATAAATACAATCCTGAACGGAAACATTTACAACAGCAAAGAAGATACGGGGCATAACTGTTATCACCAGCAGAGCTCTTGAATCCTTTCTTTGCAAATTATAGTCCATATTTGGTTTCTGGAGGATGCTCTACAAGGTTTAAGGAAAGTAATCTTCACAGCTTTGTCAGCTCCCGCCGTGCTGTCCACAGCATTCTGAATCCTAGTTTAGAAGAAACGTGTGGCTGTATATCTCTCTTTGAATCCACTCAACAAAATGAGTCACATTACTGTAAACTCCAGGTCCCAGCACTTTGGAAAAACAGACAGATCCCCAAGATGTCAGGCCAAACAGTGTCCAGCGCCCTTCAGACTGCTCACAGACCAGTGGACCCCCACTATCACCCTGCAATAAAGAAAAACGGGATAGTTGCTGTCACTAAAATATATTAATAAAACCACCTTGACACAGCTCAGGGGGACCTGGTTCAATTCCCAGTTAGGTCTCATTATCTGTGTCATACTACAGTAGGTATGGAATTAGCCACGGCTAATACCTTAATCTTACCAAAATATCTCAAGCAGATGGACTGGCAGCATGATGTTAAAAGCAGTAATGAGAAGCTGCAGGTATATAGCTGGCCAATTTACTTAGCTAGTGTAGTTTGATAAGTTCAGGTTCACTTATTTCATTCTTAGAATAAGAAAGAATGTTTGTAGCCATATTCATCCTTGGACAACTAAACTCAGACAGTGCGATCCCTTGTACTGAACTGTACGCCTCATCAAGCCCCTTTATTTATTCTCTACATTTAAAAGATAGAACAACTGAATTACTTGCCACTTAGGAATGAAGTTACTTAGAGGCAGATTTTGTAGAGTAACAATATTTCACTGATTCAGTCCAGAAAAACACTGCTTAACCTTCCATTACCCTAGTGTAGGACACTGTTGGGGAAGGGTTGGAGTGGGATTGAGCTGTGGTAGGCAGCTCTCCACTCCTGGGGTGGTTGTCCGCCTCCTCCTGTAGTTCTGCTCCCCTCAGTGGAGGTCCGTGGGAAGCATAGGCGAGGGGAGTGGCGGCAATAATGCCAGGGTGGGGCTAATGCCAGTGCCTCAGGCGCTTCCACCCTATGTGCATGTCTGCTGGGGTTCCAGGTCAGGGTAAAAAAGGGGGAAAAATTAAAAAATGTACATAGAAAAAAACCTCTGAAAATATCACTATCATGTTTATAATATTTGTTGTTTATCAAGCAATATTTTTTAATAAAAACATTGTTCCATATAAATATTGTCCCACTCACGGCGCGTTCACCCTCCACCAGCCGGAAACACACCCTAGCTCCATCGCCCATTAACCCACTGCCAATTAAAAGGTGAAGTTTGTGGGGATTCCAGGCTGGGTCCCAAGTGTGTCCCCACCATCATTCTGATGGCTTCAAGGATGTTTGCCCCCTGACTGCCCTTCACCCACTAGATCGCAGACTCACAGCTGCCATTAGCCTTGGACACTGCAGCACAGCCTGGGGGTGGGGAGCTCCTTGGACCTACAAAGGGTTTGCTGCAGTGCTGGAAGCAGCACCCCGCCCGCAATTGGCAGAATGGCCACAGTTTAACATCTCATGTAAAAACAGCACCTCCAACAGTGCAGCCCCCCAGTACTGCACAGAAATTCCAACACTGGATATAAGCCTAAGTCTCAGGCATGGCACTTGAGTCCTGAAAATGCAGGAATTACTGACAGAGAGGAGAGTAAGCACCCAGCTTTCACATAAAGGTGTATATATCTTTGCCAAAAACGTTGTTAATACACCAGTTACGGTTCAAGTCAATGCCACAAAAGTAGGGAAATGTGACGTTAGGGTTTCCAACTCTAACTCCTCAGTCCCACCCCCCCAAACAGAAAAAGGAAAAAAACATTAGGGTTATGGGTTTCCGGAGTCTCACCATGCAAGAATCGACAGTTCCAGACTCGTATCCTGCACACAGCATTCTAGATGTGATCGTTTTCATGTCGAAGTACGACTGGCATTGCTCAAGTGATATGATGCGAACTTCTCCTTCCTGGAGCTTAAATGGCACTGAAATGGACAGCAGAACAAGCGTTGTTAATATTCATTCAAGCAACAGAATGTAAATTAGGGAAGCACAATTAAATTCTGTTTTGAGTTAGAAATCTGCTCAAAATTAGAACTAGAAATGGATCAGAAAGGTTCTTGTTTGAGGGCTGGCCCGGTGGCATAGAAGGCTGAGGCGCTGGACGCCTTACCTTTTGCCACACTGACGACCCATGTTCAGGAACGAGCACGGGATTGGGGGGAAGGTGTGGTACAGGATTGATCTGCCAACAGTTCTCCTCTCCAGGGAGGGATCTGAGCTTCCCTCGGCTCTTGGCTGCTTCGGTGGAGGCCAGGGGGCAGCGCAAGCAGAGGGAGCCAGGGCGCTAGGCCAATAGGGTGAGTGGATGTGGCCGTCACTGCAGCAAGAAGGCGCATGTGTGCCTCCACGCACATGTGCTTCTCTGTCTGGGGCCCCAGGTAATTGGGGAGAAAACCAGGAAATTGGTTGAGGTCCATGGCAGGATAAAGCCTCTGGGCCAGCTTCAGGGGGACCACCTGGACATGCATGGCATTACAAGTTTCCGAATGACCCCAGAGTCCAGTAGGCTCGCAGACAAGCAGCTGTGGCTTGCTGAAGGAGAATAAACACTTCTATAGAAAAAAGGTTCTTGTTTCCAAACTGTAATCATACAGATGAAAATAGTATGTGTGCATTAAAAAAACTGTGCAAAGGGAGTGAGAAAAAGAAAATACTCTTGTCCAAAGAAAGACCATCACCTAAATACATCCCACTGAGATATAGTTACAAACTTACAAACTACCTCCATGCTTTTATTTTTCAGAATTTTAAATGTCTGTGGCTGGCTAGCGCAGCGGTAGAGCTACTGGTGGCCATCCAGATGACCCAGGTTCACGCCCGAGTCCAGGACACCTGGTGCTGACTGGTGAGGTGCAGTTCTGTCTATCTGGACAATTCCTGCCTCAGGGAGGGAAGGCGCCTCCTTCTGCTGCAAGACTGCCCCCTGGTGGACAGGGGGGAAGGAAGTTGTGTGGGAAGGAAAAATTGGTCTCTCTGGAGTGGCCTTATGTTGGCACACAGCTGCTCACCTGGCGAGTGATGCGGAGGTGTCACACACCCAGAGGGGATCTGGCAGAGGAGTTCCGTAGGTAGGGCAGGGATCACCCGCCCTTTCTATGGCCCCACTATGTGCTCTGCTGGGCCACTTCTCAGAACCATGCCCTGGAGAGGGACAAGGGAGGGTTTGGGGGAAAATACCCCAGCAGCACTAAGCATATGAAGCTGTCCTGCCCCCCACGCCACAGTAGGGTCCTTTTGTCTCCTCCCGTGCCTCACTGGCTCCTCCTCCATCTGGCCTTGACCACTGAGTGAAATATCCTCCTCCCAGCTTGGGGAACCAGGAGGTCCCAGCCAGAGTGGACAAGCTGTGGATTATAGTTGGGGTGTCCAGAGAGGATGTTGAGCAAAGGCTGGTGGTGGGTATCCAAAGACTTCTACAGCAGGCAGAAGGGCTTGTGCACGTGGAAGAAGGACCTGGCAGATGGCCAGGAGAAATAAGGACAAAAAAATAAAGTAAAAACTATTTTGAATGTTTCTCCACTCCAGCCAGGTTTTAAAGGGGGAGGTTCCAGTCAGTTCAAACTTTAGAAAAGGCAAGTTCAGGTGGGTTTAAAATGTTTTTGAACTTGTCTGCCCATCTTTAATATACATGTAAAATTGATCTCCAGTAATAATCTAAGTAATTACCGGCCTGCCAGTGCAGTGGTAGTGCTACTGCTTGCAGCACTGATGACCCGTGTTCGGAAGCGAGTACAATACGTCAAAGGGTTGGTGGGGGTTAGGGAGGTAGGATGAGTGTCTCATGGACAGCTCTCCTCCTCTTGGGGGGAAGGTCATGGTTTCCCCAGCATCTAGCGACACCCAGCAGAGGCTGGGTGTGCAGCAGCTGGGAGGCAATGGCGGACAAGTGCGGGAGAGCACCCACCCCACGCTGATGTCACTGCATGTCCGCGCCTCTGGAGACACGCAAAGAGAAAACCCCTCTAGACCAAGAACAGTGATGCCCCCGGACCTTCACCCGAATGATGCTCCAGGCTGTAGCCATGGCTGGGGTCTCCGGTCTCTCCCCCTCTGTCCCACCTGGGGGGGTGGGGAACCCGCCACAGGGGGGAAAGCTGCGGACCTCCCCAGACGAGGGAAAGGCCTGGTGGGGGATGCAGGGTGTGGGGTCCGGGTGAAGAGTAGGGCACCGACTCAGGGGTGAAGAAAGAGTTATAAAAGAAAAATAATCTTATGAATAATTATTTATGTCATATAGGCTATGATGTCTAAGTGCTTCTCAGCTAGATGTTGTATGCAGTATACGTTGGGCATACCACATGAGATAAACTAACCCCCCCATCACAGTTGTTAGAAGCAAACCCTCCAAACGTGGCTGCTCTGTACTTGACATTATGCAATATAATCAACAGACAGAATGTTGGGGGTGAGATATCACTTACTACTTAAACCAAACACCCTTATTCACCCCCAAATATTTACTGAGTTGCATGGAATACTAGCACCCACTTCCCTTTCTACTCTCGGCAGTGCCTGTATCAAAGGGGCAACCCTCTGCTGTATAAGTAATTATTCTCCAATCTCTTGTAGAGTACAAGTAATTCTTTTCTATGATTACAAGTAACTTGTACCCTAGCTACACATCCTTTTGGAACTACTGTGGCCACTTAACTAAAACTTGCCACAGCATCAGAATATCTTGTATGTCTCTGGTTGGGGAACAGTTTATTTGAAAATGCTACTAAAACATGAGCTTGCTGGCTGTATGTGAGGTACACTACCAGTGATTACTGCAGTAAATCTGAGACTGGACACAAACTGCGGTGGTGCTTCTCCGGATTCAGGTGCTGCTCTTTACTCTCCAGCACCAGCACTGCTGTATTTGAGGAGTCTTTTGTGTCTCTATGCTGTTGCCCACGGGCAGACACCATCTCCCATTTAACTGGTAGCTCTAACACCTTGTTTCTACATGCTGTAGGATTAGTTTGTAAATGTTACACACCTCAGCAATATTTATGCAATAATACACTGCAGTGTGCAGTACAGTATGGGATATCATAATGCTTCTTGCTCCTTACAGTTCGTCCCCCTTCGGAATTTACCCAAGTGTGCAGCCAGGAATGACAGCGGGTACAAATACCCGCTGCCGCCGCTCGGGAGGCAGTATCGAAGGCGTCCATAGCTGCTTTAACCTGCTGGTTGTTGGACTTGATACCCCTGGTTATGGTTTGAAGAAGCTCTGAATTAGTGTCCGACTACGGTAGAGCTTCAACCATTTGTTTGAGCGAATGCCAAAGAATATACCCATATTGAGAGAAATAGCCCTGGTAGCTAGCAATACGCATACCTAGGGTGGAAGCAGCAAAGACTCTCTTACCTAAAGTATCTGTCTTACGGGAATCTTTGTTTATAGGTCGAGCTATAGTAGTCTGAAGGAGGACAACCTTATCATTCTCTGCCAAGACTACAATAGGATCCGCAAAGGCTTGGGATGCCAAAATGGGTCGATCCTTGGGGCAGCATATTTCCTGTCTATGGACTTAGCCACAGAAGAAATGAGAGCAGGATTACTCCATACCATTTGAGAAAGCATCTCAAAGGAGGGTTGTACCGGGGGAGTTAAATCCATAGGGATGTCCGGAACAGGAAGGTAGTGGAGTCTCAAAAGCGTCCCAGGATTGATGTCCATAGTCTGGAGAGAAAGAGTGGAATTCAAATTTTTCAGTAGAGACTTTAATGACAGGTCTTCAACCACAGGCTCTGCAGCAGGATTAGAACCTGCTCCTTCCACATCATCACCCAGTCTAAGATCTGGGTCAGGCTCAACATCACCTCCTGACAGTCCAGGAGGGACTGTATGGACAGGAAAGGAAAGAAAATCAGCAGGAAAAGAGGAAGGAAAAGAATTCAGAGAGGATGCCGAGGAACACGGTGCCGAAAAGCCGCACAGCGCTGAGGATGGCGCCAGAAGGCTACACGGCGCTGAGAAAGCCAACAGCGCTGAAAACCCACATGGCGCAGTGGACGGTGCCGATAGGTCGCATGGCCAGAATGGCGCCGAAGGACCACCGGTGCCGGCAGCACCGAAACCAACCCAGGACCCTGAAAAACAGGATTTGAGGGAAAAAGAGGAAAAATATCAGGAGATCGAGGCATCAGTGTGACCCACTGCGTCGCAGCCATGTGAGGGGGGGAACACCTAAGCGCGGCATCGACGGCACCGAAGAAGGCGCCGCATGACTAGGGAGGCCCAATCGACCTGCTCGATCACCTGACGAGCCGGAGAGCCCCGGGCGACCGGGCCAGGCAACTGGACCAACCTCCGTGCCCACTGCTCCATCAGAGCGGCCGACTGATGAAACTGCTCATCGGAAGCCCTACCAGAAGGCGGGGAAGGGCTCCGATGTCGAAGAGGTCGGCGACCAGGAACCGGTGACTCTGAAAGAGGAGACCGACAACTGTCCTGACTGACCGGTGACACGCAGACATATCAGAGGGTGGCCGAGTGATGCCTTCTCTTTCTCGACCTATGGGTTGAAGAAGAGCTCGAGGCCGAACGGTGCCGAGAATGCGACTGTTTTCATTTATGCTTCCAGGGGGGACCACCCCTCCCCCCAAGCATTGAACCGTCAGTTGTCAGACTCCCCCCCCCCCCTCCGGAGAAGGCGGCGGACCGGACCCAGCCCGGCTGACTGAACAGCTTTCATATGAAGTCTTCCTACAGTAACCTGACCCGTCCATGGTCGACTCCGTCAATGTAGGCTGAGACTTCTTTCTTAAGAATAAATTACTGCGGTGGTACTTTATTCGAGAAAATGTTATAAAACAATAAACTGAAAACTATGCTGCTAGTTTGAAGTTTGACTCCCGGCAGGCGAGCGACGTCGTCACTGAAGCGCACTCGACGGCAGGAAAAAAGGAACTGAGGCGGTTGGAGGGTCGACGCCGGGATAGTCATTACCGCATGAGTGGAGGCTCATGGTGCCATCTCTGGCACCGACCCTCTAGCAAAAAGTTTGCTCCCACTGGGTCCTAGTGCCTCCGGCGCAGATCCCATTAGTGTGAATGAGTGGTGGAGACTTTATGTCCAGGAAGATCCAAATTTGTCATGACTAGAAGGGAGTAATCAGAATCATATGTGCCCCTTCTGCCCGAAGTTTCAGTAGTACCCTCTGAAACAGCGGAAGTGAAAGGAAGGCATACATGAACCTCCCCTTCCAGCAAAGAGACAGCGTGTCTCACCAAAAAACACCACGCCCTAGAGCAAGTGAGCAGAAAGTTGGTAGTTTTGCATCAGATGGGGATGCAAACAGATCTAGATCTGGTTGGCCCCATCGTCGGAAAATGCTGTCTACCACAGACTGTCTCAGTTCCCAGTCATGGGTTCTGGCTTGAGTGTGGCTGAGTATGTCTGCCAGGATGTTTTGTACACCTGGCACATGCACCGCTGTGAGGTGTAGACTGTGCTGTACTGTCCACTACCATACTCTCATCGCTTTGCGACAGAGAGGATACGAACGAGTTCCACCTTGTTTATGTACCAAATGACACACATGTCGTCTGTCTGGATCATGATCGATCCTGGATGAATAAGGTGCTGAAAAGCCTGCAAGGCGTTCAGCAAAGCTCTCATCTCCAGTACGCTGATGTGGAGTGAAAGTTCACTAGGAGACCAAGAACCTTGAGTCCTGTGTGTACCCAACTGGGCTCCTCATCTCTGTCCTGAGGCATCCGTTGTCAGGGTCTGGGTGGGAAGATCTGTCTGGAATGGGACACCCTGTTGCAGGTTTTCTGAGTTCTGCCACCATAATAGGTCCCGAGTCATTGGGTTTGTGACCATGATCTTGTGGTCCAGGTTGCCGGATCTCAGGTCCCACTGTACCCTGAGGGTCCAATGAGTGACCCTCATATGTAGTCTGTCCAGGGGCATTATGGGGATGGCCGCTATTACAAGACCCAGGAGGCGGAGGACCGATCTTGCTGAGGTCCGTCCCTGCGAGGCCACTGTGTGTGCCTGATGTTGGAGAGTCTCCACTCAGTCTGATGGTAGGAAGGCTCTCCACTGGATCATGTCCAGCACTGCCCCAATAAACTGGAGGTGCTGGGATGGGGTAAGGTGGGATTTGGCATAGTTGACCGTAATGCCCACCTGCTGAACAAGGTTCAGGGTAACAGAGAGGGCTCTGACTAGGCTGTCCTTTGACGGTGCTGAAAGAAGCCAATCATCGAGGTAAAGGAACACCTGTATCCCCTGCCAGCGTAAGGCTGCTGCCACCACCGCTAGGCACTTCAAGAACACCCTTGGTGCTGACAACAGGCCAAAGGGTAGAGCCTTGAACTGAGAATGCTCTCCCTGAAAACAGTACCTGAGGAACCTGCGGTGGGGTGGAAAAATTGGGATGTGCAGGTAACCATCCTGCATATCCAGGGCACAGAGCCAATGTCCCTTCTGTAGAAGTGGAATTAGGCTTGGAAGAGATAGCATTCGGAACCTTTTGTACTCCAGAAAGAGGTTCAGTGTGCTGAGGTCCAAGATTGGTCTGAGGTCACCCGTCTTCTTGGGAACCAGGAAAAAGTGCGAGTGGAACCCCCATCCTCTTTGCTCTAGAGGAACCGTCTCTATTGCTGTTTTCATCAGCAGAGAGTCTATTTCCTCTTGTACCAGCTGGACATGAGCTAGGGTGTAATAAGAGGGACCTGGGGGACGGGTTGGAGGTCTCTCTGTGAACTCTATTGTGTGGCCCTGCACCACCAGTTAAAGGACCCATGAGTCTGATGTGATTGCCTCCCATCCCGGTAGGTGGTTTGCGAACCTTCCTCTTACTGGTTCCCCTAGGACTCAATCTAGAGGAGGGAGGGGTCCTAGTGAGTCAGGAGGCAGTAGGGAGGGTGGAGGGAGCAGATCCCGAGGCTCTATTTGATTTGTCCAGGGGAGCCGTGCCTGCCGAAGGGGCCCGATGTTTGTTCTGATGTCGGTTCTGTTGCTGCCTCTGTTGACGGCGCTGCTGCCGACGAATGGGCTGTTTTAGTTTTTTTTTTTGTATAATGTCTTTATTAAATTTCATATGTCAACATACATGACAAAGATACAACAAGAAGACAGGTATACACACAAAGACTCTTGGATATAAATATCACAGAAAAGGAGTCAAGACTCCCCACCATTTAATTGCCCATCCAGTGTGAACATAATGTTTCTAAAAACAATTTCAAAACATTTATCTGAAACAGAGTGTCCAGAGAGTCTTCACAGAAAGAGTTGAAAACAACCAGTGATTGTCACTCTCACATTAGCAGAGTACAGACCATATTTCCCCTTCAGTGTATACCTTGGAAAAGGCAAAGAGCCGGGAAAAAGAGATAAGATGATAGGAACATAGATTAGGAGTAGGAGCAGAGAATAGAAAAGAAAGATGAAACTTAATTCTGCCATATATAAAGAAATCATCCTACGCACTTTAAGTATTTGTGCCTTCTTCATAAAACTCATCATAAGATCAAGTAATGCAAAGCCCCCACCCCCACCCCCGTCTTAAGTGCTAGAGTTCAGGGCAGTTCTCCCTACCATATCAGTCTCACTCTCGTTTACCCTATGTTAGACCCAAACAGGAAAAGGGTTTCACCCGGGGTGAGAGATGCCAACCACCCAGCCCAGTCACAAGAAAATTTCTCCTCTCTGCCCCTCATAGCATACGTGAGTCTATCTACGGCCAGCGAAGACAGTAGCAATGTCTTCCACATCTGAGGGGTAGGTGTCGTCCCCGAGACCCATGTGTTCAGAATTATCTGTCTAGCTACAGATAACATAACCCGCACCCATCTGGGGTAGAGGTCCCAAAACTTCTTCCACTCCTGCTTCTTGATCAAACAAAAGTGATGCAGGTGAGAAGGCAAGAAAAAATTACTCACCTTAGTAATTGCTTTTCTTTTCATGGAGTCTTGCTATATTAGGACCTTTGCAGTATGCCCCTGGCTTTTGACTGCCCCGGAGATGAAATAGTTAACTCCAGAGAAATCTGGAGTTCCACAGCGCGAGAGCGCTATTGAAAGCTCTATCTGGGTTGTTTGAACCCAAACTGTCAGGTTCTTTACGAGGCTAAACTAACATAGCAAGTCTGTGTGGAAAAGCCTTACACTAGCCATTGGCTACCTACCAACAGTAGAACCACAAAAACACAACAATAAAGAAAAACAGTATCACGTATTATTGTTAGGATAACCCTTGACAATCACTACTAAGGCCCCCTCTGCCCAAAGACTCAAGTCCAGAGAGGGGCCCAGCTACCAATTAACAAAAAACAGAAACTATCTAGTTCCTAACCCAAGAAAGAAAAGAAGGGGGAACTAGAAGCTAAACAGGCATGACACAGTGATTGCACCAATTTGCCAACCCCATACCCAAGTAGGGATTCTGAGAGAGGTAGGAGGGAGGGTTGTCCTAATATAGCAAGACTCCACGAGAAGAAAAGCAATTACTAAGGTGAGTAATTTTTTCTTCAAACACCATGAAGTCTTGCTTATATTAGGACCTTTGCAGAGTACACAGCAGTACCCCCATGGAGGAGGGTCAGAACCTACTTAGGAAATAGGCTCTGCAGGACAGCTGTGCCAAAGCGAGCATCTCTCCTGGACTGTACGTCCAGGAATAATGCTTAGTGAAAGTGTGGACTGTCTTCCAGGTAGCAGCTTGACAGATTTCCAAATGGGAATATCTCTAGCAGCCGCTAGAGATGCAGCTGTACCCCTGGTGGAATGAGCCTCAGGCCTGAGGGCTGCTCCTGCCCAGTTTTGATAACAGAACTGGATACAAGAGACAATCCACCTAGCAATCGACCTCCTAGTAGCAGGCCTCCTTACCCACATCTCCATAGGTAAGGAAGAGCTGGAGGGATTGAACCTGTGACCCTTGGTACGATCCAAATAATAGCTAAGGGCTCTTTTACGTCCAAACTGTGCAAGCTTCTCTCACCAGAAGAGGAGTGCTCAGTAAAATACTGAAGAGAGATGGATTGGTTAAGATGAAATCTGAAACCACCTTAGGTAAAAACTTTCTGTTAGTCCTGAGGATCACTTTATCTCTGTGGAAAGAAATGAAATCCTCTTCCACTGACAAGGCTTGCAATTCACTTATACGCCTAGCAGAAGTGATAGCCACTAGAAAAACAGTTTTCCAAGTTAAGAACTTGAGATCTGCCGAATCCAGAGGCTCAAAGGGAGGTTGCATTAGCTGGGCAATGCAAATATTCAAGTCCCATGCAGGGGTTGGTTCCCGAAAGGGAGGATTAGTATGAAGTAACCCTTTGAAAAATTTTGCAAACACAGGGTGAGAAGAAAGAGAAACTGGTTTTCCTGCAGAAATAAAAACCAAAACAGCTGCCAAATGAACCTTTAAGGTAGCTGGTTTGAGGCCTAAGGAATTTAAGTGGACCAGGTAGTCCAACAAAATAGGCAGGTCAGCTGATTCTGGGTGATTTGCCCTCAGAACACCAAAATGAGAATCTCTTCCATTTAGAATTATAATTGGCTCTAGTGGAAGGCTTTCTGGAGGCCTTCAAAATATCCAAGACACCTTGAGAAAGGTGTAAATGAGCAAACTCTAACTCCTCAAGAACCAAGCCTTGAGGTGGAGGGAGTTGAGATCCGGATACCACACTCTCCCCTGTGCACAGGTCAGCAGGTCGTGAGCCCTGGGCAAGGTCAGGGGAGGGTGGAATGATAGGGACAGAAGAAGAGGGTACCAAGGCTGCCTGGCCCAGTCTGGAGCAATCAGAATCACCCTGCAAGGCTGAGTTCTGATTTTTACTAAAACCCTGAAGAGGAGAGGGAACGGAGGGAAAGCATAGAGGAACTTTCCCTCCCAATCCAGCTGAAAGGCATCCAGGGGGACTGACCCCAGAACTGGGGGCCTGCAGCAAAACAGGGGAAGTTTGTGGTTGTCTGGGGCTGCAAAAGATCTATCTGAGGGTGCCCCAGCTGGCAAAGATTGACCCCAGCACTTGAGGGTTCAGAGCCCATTCGTGGTGGCCCTGAGAAATCCTGCTGAGGGCGCCTGCCTGACATTGTCCTTCCTGGGAGGTGAACCGCTATCAGAGAGGTGTTCAGGAATAGGCCAGAGACCACAACTTCATTGCTTGGTGCACAGGACTGAAGAGCGAGTGCCCCTTGCTTGTTGATGTACCACATTGTTGTGGTATTGTCTGTCCTGACTTGAACAACTTTGTTCTGGACAGTTTCTGAAAACCTGGAGAGCTAGGAAGACAGCTCTGAGCTCCAGCAGATTGATGTGAAGCAGAGATTCCTGAGGGACCAAACTCCCTGAGTTGAAAGGTCGCCCAGGTGAGCCCCAACCCAACAGGGACGCATCCGTGGTGAGGATGAGGGAGTGAGGACAGGAAGGAATGGGACCCCTGAGGACAGGTTGCTCCGATCCAGCCACCACTGGAGAGCTAGGATCAGAGTCTTGGTCACTGGGACCAATTTGGTAGGGGGTCCCTCCTTTGAGACCAATAGGATCTCAAGTGGAACTGAATGTCCCTCATCTGAAATCTTGCCCCTGGCACAACAGCTGTAGAGGCAGCCATGTGCCCCAGGAGTTGACAGAGTGCCTTGCTGGTCGAGAGACCTGCATGGAGAAAGAAGATGCCAGGGCAATGAGTTTGTCCACTCTTTCGGAGGGGAGGAATGCCCTGGCTAACTTTGTGTTCAGCTCTGCACCTATAAAAGTTAGTACCTGAACTGGTTCGAGAACTGACTTTGGAACATTCAGCAGGAACCCCAGAAAGATGAGGAGTTCCTGGGTGATTTGCAAGTGGGATTTTACCTGCTCTGATGACTGACCCACAATAAGCCAGTCGTCCAAGTAGGGAAACACAGCTATCCCTTGTCTTCTTAAGTGGGCCACTACTACAGCTAGACATTTTGTGAAAACTCTTGGAGCAGAAGTGAGTCCGAAGGGCATTGCCCTGAACTGGTAGTGGCCCGAGGGCAGTTCGAACCTGAGGTACTTTCGGTGAGAGGCCCTGATTAGAATATGGAAGTAGGCGTCCTTGAGGTCCAGGGAAGCTAGCCAGTCCCCTGGCCTCAAGGATGACAAAATCATTGCTAAAGTCAGCATTTTGAACTTTGGTTTTACAAGATGCTTGTTCAGAAATCTTAAATCCAAGATGGTCCGCCAGTCTCCTGTCTTTTTTGGGGTCAGGAAGTACCTTGAGTAAAGACCCTTGCTCTGGTGGCAAGGGGGGACCCTTTCCACTGCTTTGCAGTCCAAAAGAGAGGAAACCTCCGCTTCTAGTGTGAGGGTTTCTAAAAGACTTGAGGGGGGAAAGTGCCTGGCTCTCATCTTGGGAAACTGTTTGAAACTGAGAACCAAGCCTTGGCTTACCACCTCCAGAACCCATTTGTCCGAGGTTAGGGACAACCAGTTCTGGCAGAAATAAGCCAGTCTGCCCCCCACCGGTACAGGAGAGTCGGCCCCAGACACCCCGTCAGGGTGCCTGCTTGGCAGGAGCAGCTTTAGGTTGGGGAGAGGGCCTGCCTGTGCCCCGTCTGCCTCTGCCTCTGAAAAATCCTCTCTGCGCAAAAGCAGAAGAAGCCTGGAATTGGTAAAAAGGCCTATTGTAAGGCCTGCCCCTACCCCTGGGGGCATGCCTATGTTGAGTGGCATGCCTCTCCTTAGCTTGGGCACTTTTGTAAGTAGTTCTGTATTCATCCATCTTTTTCATGTAATTTTCTGTTTGTTCTCCAAACAGAGAATTTCCTATAACAGGAAAATCTATAGCCTTTGACTGGGTATCTTGGGACAGATTAGTGCATCTGAGCCATGCCAACCTACGGAGAGCTACAGAAGTGGCCATGACCCTAGAGGAAACATCATTAACATCAACAGCAGCATGAAATTGAACTTTAGAGGCTTCAATGCCATCAGCAGCCACCTGTTCCAACTCACTAGCCAGCTGGCCATGGGCCTGTTTGGCCAACTGCAATATAGTGTCCCATCTAGATTTCTGATATCTAGCCACATAAGCCATATAATTAGCCTGTCTGAGTCCCAAAGAAGCTGCCACATACTGTTTTTTTCGCCATGGCATCAATCTTCCTGGAATCCTTATCAGGAGGATGTGAAGCCAGGGGAATATTAGCCTTGTCACAGGCTGCAGCTTGCACCACACCTACATGACTACACTGTTCAGTAAGGAAGTCTGTATTAGGGCCTGACAACGTATACCTTCTGTCCATTTTTTTATCTACAGGAGGGACAGAAAAAGGATTTTTTAAAATCTTAGTGGTTTGCCTCCTAAATGACTTATGTAAAGGAATAGAAAACCTTCTAGCCTCTGGAATATCCATCATTTCCACATAGTCAGGCTCCTCTTGCTCATCCACAGCCTCTTCTAAGGGCAGCTGGAGAGTTTCTGCTACTTTCTTATAAAATCTGAAATGAGATGGGGACTCAGACAATAAAGGGAGACCAAAGGGTCTGTCTGGAGAAATGTCCAGTTCTATTGGCACTTCCAGACCTTCCCAATCACAATTACAATCATCAAAATCTTCCTCCCCTCCTGTGGTTCATAAAAATCCCCAACATAATCCTGAACCACTGGACCTGAACGAGACCCCTTTTCCAACCAGAGAGGGTTCAACAAGTCCCTGAGACAAAGACTGGACAATCTGTATGGCTTTAGCTATTTCTACAGCAGAAGGAGAGACAAAACTGGACTCACACTAGCTGATTTCTTTGTCCTTTTGCTTTGACTGGTTCCTCAGGACCAGCCTTTCTTTTGCCGAGGAAGTATCGCCTGGTCGAGGGCACTCCCTCTGGTCCAGCCGTAGCTGGGCGGGGCTGGCCATCGGGTCAGCGGACTTTTGGCCTCTGTTCCCTGAGCCTGCCCAATCTCTTTTCCAGGGTGGCTGCAGGGAAATTCTTACATACCTGGCAGTCTGACAGGAGGTGGTCAGCCCCCAGACAATAGACACAAGTGGTGTGTGGGTCAGCCTTGGCAAAGGCTTCCCCACAGACATCACAGTGTTGAAACCCAGTGGGCCCGGTTTTTCTTTTGGGTTTCTCAGACATAGTGCCAGCCTAACCAAACTTGTCCTTTGTTTCAGGCCTTGCCAGGACAAGACACCCTTATCGGTCCCTAACCGTGTCACGGGTATTTGAAAAAAACACTTTTAATTGCAGGTTTTTTTAGGACCGATAAGAACCGGGTACCTCACTCTAAATGCAAAGAAAACAATTTTTAAAGCAAACTGATCGGTTCAGAGCGAACCGATAATGAGTTTCCACACAGACTAAAATTATTTTACTTACGGTTACCAGATAGAGCTTTAAACCGAAAACCGCGGTAATTTTAAACACTTTCTCGGTTAAATGAACTGATAAAAATACTTTAAACCGCAAAACGAACTGAAATGAAGCAGCTGGTCTCCGGAGCGTCTGTTCAGTGAAAGCGGAGTAAAGAATCTAACAGTTTGGGTTCAAACAACCCAGATAGAGCTTTCAATAGCGCTCTCGTGCTGTGGAACTCCAGATTTCTCTGGAGTTAACTATTTCATCTCCGGGGCAGTCAAAAGCCAGGGGCATACTGCAAAGGTCCTAATATAAGCAAGACTTCATGGTGTTTGAATCACCCTTCCCCATATCCGTGAGATCTCAGCAGTAACTCCCTTCCAATAACTCTGGAGCCTGGGGCACGACCAGAAATAATGGAAGAAGGTGACTTTGGCTATCACACATCTCCCACACCTATCCAAAACTCCTAGGTAAAAATTACTCGCCATGCTAGGGGGGAAATATAGTCGGTGAACAAACTTAAATTGGGCTTCCTTAAACTAACTACATAAAAGTAACCCCATATGCGAAGTCACTACAATATTCCAATTCTCCTCCGTTATGCCCAGCCCCAGGTATATTTCCCATTGGGATCTAGTCCTGTCTGACCCTGGAAATATATCCTATCCAACTGCACTGCCCTACCTATCAGGCCGGCCTCTTGGATCCCTGCCCTGAGGATTTCCTGCTCAGTCTCAGTTAACTTAGAACTGTCTCCAGGGACCCTAGATAGGCTACTTGCGTAATTTCTGACTTGCATATATCTAAGCAGATGATGTCTGGGTATGCCTAAGTTATCCCGTATGTCTTCAAAGGTTTTCATACTATTCCTGCTAAGCAGGTCTCCAACACAGCATACTCCCTTTCCCACAGGGTCAATCCTGAGTCCTCTAGCCGAGGCAAAAATTCTGGGTTCCGAGCTACCGGGACCAAAAGAGTGTGTTCCCCTGTGGCCCCCCCTTCCGTTGCTTAATATCTTCCCATGCATCTAATACAGAGAGCACCAGTGGGTTTGGGCTCGGGAGTTGCCTATATGCCCTACCACCTCTCCGGGTTAAATAGGCCATCAATCTCCCAGGTCAGTCCGCCTCCTCCAAATCCAGCCAGGAGGCCGCCTCCCCCCTTTTTGTCCAGTTATGGAGATATCTATACTGGACTGCAAGACAAAAGCCCTTAATATCAGGGAACTCAAGCCCTCCATTTTCCCTTGAGGCCATCACTCTGTGTAATTTCATCCTGGACGGTTTTGCCCTCCAAATAAAGTTAGCAAATCCTTTCTCCAGCCTACTGATGTCCCGTACTGTGGGACATATCAGAATCATTTGCTTGGGGTAAAGTAATCGAGGGAGAATATTCATCTTTATTAGATTGATACGGCCAATCCATGAAATTGGGAGGGCCCCCGACCTAGCGAGGTCTGCTAGTATTGCGGTAAACAGGGGCGTGTAGTTCCAGCTATACAACTGACTAATAGATTTGCCCACCCTAATCCCCAGATAAGTGAAGGTATCCTTAACCATCTTGAGACCCTATGCATGTTCTAGTACCCCCATTCTCCCCCTGACAAGGGGTAGAATTTCTGACTTAGAGAGATTGAGCTTACAGCCAGAAAATTTAGCAAAATCATCAATAATATTCAGGAGGGCTGGAATCGACTGACCTGGTTATGTGGCAAACAACAATAAATCATCCGCGTATAATGCCATGCGATGCTGCCCTCCCCCTCTCCCTGGAACCCCCTCTATATCTCCTGCAGTTCGAATCCTCACAGCCAATGGCTCAATCGCCAAGGCAAATAGAATGGGGAGAGGGGGCACCCCTGTCGAGCACCCCTAAATAATTCAGATTCATCAGATAGCCCTCCATTCACCAACACTCGTGCTCGAGGTTTCTTGTACAGCATTTCAACTAGTTCCACAAACCCATCTTCCAGCCCAAACCTGCGCATTGCCTCAAACAGGTAGCCCCACTCTATATGATCAAAGGCTTTCTCAGCATCCATGGTCAGTACACAAGCCCGATCTGGGTGCCGTGTACCCCACCAGATTACATTCAGTAGCCTTCTCATATTGTGATATAATAATCTGCCTTTAACAAATCCCGTCTGATCAGGGTGGATTACGAATGGTAGTACCTGCTCGAGTCTCAAGGCCAGGACCTTTGCTATGATTTTGCAATTGCAACTGAGCAGGGAGCTGGGTCTATAGGAAGCACAGTCCATCCCATCCTTCCCCGGCTTCAGTATTACATTAATGCAAGCTTCCAGATATGTTCTGGGGAGCCCCCCTCCTCCCTGGCCTCTTGGATAAGTTCACACAACAGGTCAGCCAGTTCTCCCCAAAGTAGCTTATAATATTCAGCCCCAAAACCATCTGGGCCCACCGCCTTCCCAGATTTGAGGCTCCCTATGGCTTTTACCACGTCTGGCTTGGTGACCCTCGCCCCCAGCATCTCTCTTTGTGCATCACTCAACCTAGGGAGCTGTAGGCTATTTAGGAATACCTTTGTTAGGTCCTGTGTAGCCCCACACTCCGCTTGATACAGTCTGCTATAGAACCGCTGAAAGCATGCTCTTAAGCTCGGGCTATTCCTTAGCAGTTACTCCTGATGGTTCTTGAGTGCCAGGATCATATGTGGGACCCTTCCACCTCTCATTAATTTTACCAGAAGAGGGCCAGGTTTATTTCCCCATTCATAAATTTTCTGCCTGGCAAAAAACAATCTAATGTGAGCTTCTCCAGTAATACAGTCATTTAAAGCATCTCTGGCTACCTTGAGTTGTTGCTCACCCTCAGCCAGACCACTTTCTGCCACCCTCTTTTCTAAATCTCTAACTGTCCCCTCCAATTCCTCTATTTTCCGATGCTTCTCCTTCTTGATCTTGGCCGTGTAACTTGTAACCACCCCTCTCATATATGCTTTGCCTGCTTCCCACAGTGTAGAGGCGTGGAGGCAGATTCCACTGTTCCTTTATTAGTGGCTATGTAGCTTTCCCACTGATCTTTTAGATAGATCTGAAAATCCTCCTTGGCCAGCAAATATGTGGAAAAGCACCAAGTTCCCCCACGGGGTTTCTGTTCCCACAATTTCATTCTCAGCTGTAACATGGAATGGTCTGATATCCCCATCGGGCCATGTGAAACCGTCACCACCCTGTCATATAGCATACAAGGGATATATATATATATATATACAGTATATATATATATATACAGTATATATATATATAAAATCTAACTTAGACCAGGTGTTGTGTGGCAGAGAGTGAAAGGTGTACTCCTTGGCACTCGGGTTGGCCTGTCTCCAGGCATCCAACAGGTCAAAGTCCAGCAGACCCCTGACCCAGGCCTTAGTAGCCTTGTTGGCTCAGTTCCCATGCCCCGAATAATCAAGAGCCGCATCCATGAGACAGTTAAAACCGCCTCCTAAAATCAAATTTGGGAACTGCTCCCTATGCGTGGTGTCCAACAATAGCTGGTAAAAACTGGGCTCAAAGACAGACGGTGCATATATACTTCCAAACGTATATGTCTGCCTCCCCTAGAACTCCTGTTACAAAAACATAACGACCCCCCACATTGTCCCTCACAACCCTAGCCACCTGGAAGGGGAAATTCTTGTGAAATAAAATAGCCACCCCCCGTTTATGGGATGTATAGGATGCTGCATGGCAGGCTCCAACCCATCCCCTAACCAGTTTATCACACTCTTTAGATGTAAGATGTGTCTCTTGAAGCAATGCCACTTGCGTTTCCTTTCTCTTGAGAGCCACTATGATTTTTTCCTGTTTAATTGGGGAAGCAAATACCTTCACGTTCCAGGAGACAATAAGGTCCCCTCCTGAGTTAGCCATGGAGAGAGCTTAGAGGCCTTCCTGGGGTATTTCCCCCTTCATCCGTTTGTGCCACCACAATAAAGCCCCTGAAGGACACATAGTACTTGGCAGAATGGAAAATTTTAACGTGTAACAAGAATTCCAGACAGAGAATAAAGATAACAAGCTTTAACTCAGACAACTAACAATGGCACAACAGGTGCCCACAGCACTTAACCTCGATAGTCCCCTTAATCCCCACCCTCCCTACCCTCACATCCATACAAATTTCATCCCAAAGAGCCACTGCAATAGGTGTAACTCAGCCTCAGTTTTGCCCATGTGTGGAGAAAAAAAACAAAAGAAAAGTATGGCCCTCAATCCCAAATGCCCCCCTCCCTCCATGCTATACTCATTAAGAGAAAAGAAGTAATGTTTATCTGGCAATACATTCTATAACCCATATGTTATTAGGCCACAGCATGGGCTCTCTACTAGGGTCCATTGCCCAGCCCAGTCTCTTCACAGTGAATCGAGCCTGGACCATAGGACCCCCCTCCATTCCCCAACATCTTTCCTCTATCCCCCTTCCATCCCCAGCCCCAGCCCCCACCACATCTGCAGTGCAAAATCCATCCTCTGGACTCAGGACTGAAGGAGGGAGTAGGCCCACACTCCCAAACACATGTGTCAGCTCACCTCCCCCCTCCAGCCCCACTGCAAAGGTGGTCTCTCCTCCAAAAGCCATGCAGGTCGCCGTTTGGCCAACGGTCCAACCTAGGAGCTTCCAGGAAGTTCAGTCACAGCCCTCACATCAGGTTCACAGTACAGTCCAGTGTCCTTCATGGGCTCTGCGGTGGCTTTCATACCAACATGGATACTCGATCGTCCACCTAGTGAGTTAGAGAGAGCAGCAAAGGACTGGGTTGGGGATCTTCAGTGCTCATAGATTACTTCAGGGAGAACAAGGACAAAGTTCTCAACAGAAACCGATTGGAGGTTCTTTGGCATGCAATTTAGCCTGGTCCCACAGTTTGATTCAGCCATAGAGATAGCAGCAAGATGCCGCTCTACATCAAGACTTAACATAGGAAGCCACAACAAATGATGCAGCACTGGTTATGTCCTCACTTCTTCGCGTGCTTCTTATCCCACTCATCCATGAATCTCTCCAGCTTGTCCGCTTCCCAAAAGGAATAGCTGGCACTCTCATCCTTCACTCACACAACCGCCGGGAAAGCCATGTAAAATTCTATCCCCCGCTCTCTCAGGAGATCCATGTATGAGTTGAATTGTTGTCTCTTTTTCTGCACCCTTGATGATAATTCCTGATGTATGGTTAATTTGACCCCTTTGTGCAGTACTTCTTTCTTCGCTCTATAGGTTGCCGTGATCGCCTGGTGGTCGCAGAAATGATGCATTCTAAATATAATCTGTCTGGGCGGCTGGTCAGCAAGGGGTCAGGGTGCCAACGTACGATGTGCCCACTCTATTTTAATTTTTCCACCGGTAACCCCCATGCCCAGAATTCTAGGGAGCTCTTCTGCACAGAAAGTCACTGCACTTTGTCCTTCCATACCTTCAGGTAGCCCCCTAACCTTAAGTTGCTATGCCTGTTGTAATTTTTCTGGTAATCCAGTGAATATTTCAGGGCCTCTAGCTCTTGCTCGAGCAGCGCCATGCGGTGTGCAGTTGGAGTCACCGTGTCTTCAAGATCGGACACCCGTTGCTGCAGTTCTTGGAGGTCTTTAGCCTGCTGGGAGATTTCTGCCATGAGGGTGCCGATTTTATCCTCAAATTGGTCGAGCCTTGGGCATAGTCCTTTCAGAACTTGTTTGGTGACCGTTTTCCCCAGCAACGTAAGGTCTGCATGCAAAAGTGATATGGGGCCTAGGTTGCCGGTCACCATGTTATCAGGTTGCTGAGATTTCTTTGCAGATTTTGCCGACTGCCGTGGCGTTTTGCTTGAGGTAAGATAATCACCCATTGCTGTGGTGCTGTAGCTATCTATCCAGTCCAAATATGCCAAAAAAAAGGTGCCAGAAACTTATTTAATTCTTTTATAGCACAGAGCTATGGAGAGATGTGTCCTGCTTCAGCTGCTGCTCATTAGTGCCCCCGTTTCAGTTTTTGAGGGGGCTTATACATGAACTGGACAGAGCGCAAAGCCTTGCCCTTGTCCTGTAGGTCAGTGATGATGTCTTTGACATCTCCTCCAAACAAGACTGGACCCCGGAACGGGGCGTCCTGTATGGCAGTTTGCACTTTGGGTGCCAGACCTGAGATTCTTAGCCATGTGTGTCTTCTGAGGCTAATTGCAGTTGCCATACCCTTTGCTGAGGCATCTACTGCATCATAGGTGGCTCAAAGTATGCCGATCTGGCTGACCGCATCATTCCCACCTTGAGCTCGGAGTCAGGAAGTTTATCGAGCCTGGACTCCAACTGGCACAAGATAGACGTTTGATAGACTACCATGTGCGCTATGTAATTTAGTGCCCTGATGGCCAAAGTAGAGGAAGAGTAGACCTTCTTCCCAAACTGGTCTATCACCTTAGATTCCTTGTCCCGAGGTGAGGTACTGAAGTGCTTTGGTTTAGCAGATCGGTCATGAGCAGCGCTATGACCACTGAATCTGCCTTAGAGTGGGCACACTAAGGTAATATTTTCCTTCAGGTATCTGGTATAACCTGTCCACTTTCCTGGCTACGGGTGCTAGAGAAGCTGTCTGTTTCCATATTGTGGATACTAAATCCTTGTGGGGGCCTATCCATGGTGGAATGAGGGTCGGACACAAATCCAATGGTTCCAGATGTTCGGCTAGTCTCTGGCATTGGGGATCTTGATCCTCCATACGCCAGTCATAAGCTGCCTGGATTTTCCTGAGGAGTTCTATAAATGAAGGGTCCTCAGGAGGGGATTTGGGAGACTCCTTTGGTTTTGGGTTGTCCGGGGTGGGTGACTCGTAGTCTGGGCCCGCATGGGCTGAGTCACTCTCAGAATCTGACGTTTGACTATCATCGGGGGAACTGAGCCGAGGCAGAGTGATGTCCACTGTTCTCGAGAGGTCTACGGGTCTCGAGAATTCTGAGAGCCGTTGAGGTTGAGGCAAAGGCTCCATGAATCTTCCTGACATTGAGGGTCTAGGACCTGACGGCGGGGAAGGGTATGCGTTGGCTCTCTGGGGGCCAGCGTTAGGGCAGCTGGAGGCTGATGCTTCTCCAATTCTGACGTGAGTTGAGACTTTGCCTCGTACCACCAGGAACGAAGCATCGCATGCAGGTCCACCTGTGGCTGGGGTGGAGGTGGAGGCAGTGGGGGCTGATGCCCGTATCCTGGTGTCAGATATCTCAGTATCTGGTTGTATGAAGGGTATTCTGGCATGGGAATGCCTGGCGATGGGTATTGAGGGAACCCTGGCATCAGGTAACCTGGTGATGGGTGTGACGCTTGGCCAGCTGGTTATGATTATTGTATGATATTGGTATTATAAATACATGGTCTGTGTATGACCATTTCAGTGGGAGAGATTTGGCCTTTAAATTACAAGGTCAGCAGCTGAAACTACAGGATGTAATATAACAGACCAGAAGGAAACAGTTAATTGGAACATCTTCCAGAAACCAGTTTATTGCTTGCTGCTGCTTTGATGTTGGAAACTAAATATGAGTTTTATGACGTCAGGGAAATGATGTCATTAGGCCGACTCCTGTTGGCTTTTTAACACCTTGGTGCCAGTGTGGGATTGCTAAGTTCAAAGGAAAAATGTTTAATTAAGGAGTCATAGTTAGGAAATGTTTTTTTTCTTCTGATGTCACATTATTTAGCATACCTCCTGGTAGGAAATCATGTTTGTAATTTTATATTCTATAAGAAGGAGCTAGATGACTCATCAAGTGGGTGTGGAAATAGAGTTGAAAATGTATCAGTGTATGTGAAATGTGAGATATCATCTTGGGCTCTGAAGAAACAAAGTTCTTTGACATCTAACTTTAAATGCACTTACAGAGGTAATACATTAGATAGAAAGGATCTAAATGTATTGTGGTAGGAGTGTTGTTCTGTAACTTTTTCCCATTTTCTTTTGAGATTGTAAGCTCTTGATATTTGTTCTGTATTTTATCTTATTTTCATATTTTTAGTAAAATCACATTTTCTAGAAATACTGCCTGTGTCTTCCCAGTTCTTTTTGCATGTGAAGTGCCTGTATTTTAAGTCTGACAACTGTTTAAAAGGCTTGATGGTGTTACTAAGTTTCAAAAAGGTAAGAATATACCTAAGGTCTCTTATAGAGTTTTAAGGGATCGTTTTGGATACCTGGTTAGGTGCCCTTAGGCGAAAGATGTATTGCATCCCCCCCGAAGAGAATATTATCTGAGCCTGTACATTTGGGTACGCTAGCATAAGGTTCACAGTTTGAATCCCCCAGAACTTGAGGCTAAAGGTGATTCGGACCCAAAAGCAGACAGGAGGGTTACTCGTCTGTTACCTGTTCACATTATTGCACTCTGAGGCTGGCACTGTGGGAGCAGAGGGCCTGACCTGAGTGCGTCTGTGATAATGGGTACCCGGCATTGGGTAATGCGGTGTCGGATACCCTGAAGGGTACTGAGGCACTGGATTGCCGGGTGTTGGGTAATGCTGTGGAACACCAGAGGGCCTGGTGTTGGCCCAGACGGGAGGGCTGAGGGACCCGTGTAGCCCTGACGGGGAGGGGGAATGAAGGCCCCATCGGGGGATCCTGTGAAAAGAAGCTGGGTGGCCCGACGGGTCCAACAGGGTCAGTGTCAGGCTCAACATGGCCCTTCAGGAGCTGCAGGCCTTGAGGGGCTGGAACAGCCTTAGTCAGGTCCGGAGGCATGCCAGGCGTAAGGTGCTCTCGCATCAGGAAAGAAATGGTCCCAGACGGTGGGCGCTGTCCGCCCTCCTGGTCCCCCGGGATGGGGAGACCAGAGGGACCACATCTATGGGTGGAGGAAGAGAAACCGGAGGAGGGCGACCCTCTGGCGTCAGCTGCAGTTCAGACATCAGCTGAATTGGTTCCTTAACATCAGGCCTGTTTTCGGGGCCTGACAAAGGAACTGGTGCTGAGCGTGCATTAGAGGGGCCGACGTGTGACTTATCAGCTGGTTCCGTGCTATCGCTGGAGGAGCCGACGGTCGACTTACCGGTCCCACTGTTCCCGCTAGGCCTCTTACTCTTGAGGGCCTAAGGGTAGTGGGAGTCTCCTTTACCCTGGAGACTCCCGTCAGAACCGAGACCCATTCTGGCGGGGGGAGGGGGGGCAACGGCTGCTCTGTAGCCACAGGAGCAGCCGTGGAAAGAGGTGCCTTCCCCAGTGGGGGGGGCTCCTCTGAAGCCATGGCGCCTGACGGGGGCTGCAGGCAGGATAGAGACCATTCCCGGTCCCGATGTCTCTCCTTGTCTTTCTTCTTCTTACGATGTCCTTTGGAGAAGAAGATGTGCGCCTAAGTTTTTCCAGCTCCTTCCCCATGGATGCCATTTTAAGTTTTAAAAGATGGGCTTCCAGGGACTGCTGATGGCGCTTTTGTGTGGCCTGGTTAAAGCCTTGGCAGACCTCACAATCCTCTGTCTTGTGGTCTTGGCCCAGACAAGACAGGCAGAGGGAATGACTGTCTTTGTGAGGGAGCCGAGTCCCACAGGAGTCGCACTTATTTTTATGCAAGTTGGAAGACGTCAGAGATGACATGCACGATCAAATAAACTAGTGCAATTATGAGAAATATATAATTTTTGATAGTTAGAAAATGGGAACTACTCATCCAAGATGGCGTCGACTGAAGCAACATTCTCCATGAGGTCCAACGTGTGCAGATCGATGGCGGGAAAGAACTGGCGGACCGGCGTGGGGACCGCTCACTATATAGCGCCATGCTGACGCCGATCACGTGACGTTGGGTGGGCGGTCCCCCGCAGACACTGCTAGCTAAAAGTTTTCTGTGTGGTTCTGGTGCCTGACGGCCTCAGTCCTATCTGTTAGTACCTACTGCAAGAGCCCTCTCGAAGCAAGATCCTGTGTTCCATTCTACCGTGGAACAACTTCTACTGCCCTGTTCCTGCAGAGGCCCTATTTCTCAGAAGTAAGAAGGTCTGACTGAGAGGCAGACAGACTGAGCTGCTGTCAGGGTGGAAGATCTTGGGAAATCTCTGTGGAATTGGAAGAGCATCCCTCTCGGACAATCCTGATGACCCATACATCTGCTGTAATGGACTTCCACTGGTTATAAAACCGAGTCAGACGCCCCCCAAGAGGCGTCCACCTCAGACAGCTGAGGTGGGACCTGGGACAGTCTCAGAGGCTGGTACAGGGCACTTTCGGGCCCTGTGCCCTCTGCTGCATTTTGATGTTCTGGGCCAGGAGAGTCACATTCTACAGATCCTAAAGGCAGTGTCGTAGGCGTCCATATAAGCTTTTAGCTGATTATTGGACTATATGCCCCTAGAAATGGAGCGTTAGATTCCGGGAGGCTCTCAACCATTGATCTGAGTGTGTTCCACAGGGGGTACTCATACTGAGGGATGTATGAACTCAAGACGCAGAAGTCTGCTTTGGTCCACAGATGAAATCTGAAATGCTATGGTGGACCCCATATCCCTGAGGAAAGACCGGAAAGAAAGATCTTCCATCACAGGCTCCGCTGATACAGAAGGCTTGCATTCCCACCCATAAAATGAGTCATCTGCTGTGTCTTCGACAAAGCAGGACAGGGAGAGACTCATCAAGATCCACTTCTACCCCAGAATAACCTCCAAAAGGCAGGTCTAGGCCAGGAATCATGGGAGATGGTGCCACCCAGATCGGCATAGAGTAATTTAGCACCACCTGCATCGTGGGCACCACCCATGGCGCCAGCACCACTGCTGGACCAAGACCTGAAGAAAAGGGGGGGAAGGAGAGCAGTACCCGTGCCAGCCCCTGCAAGAAAAAAGGTGAGAGGGGGCAGGCACGTGGAGTCTGCGTTAATGGCGCTGGCACCGGAGAGGGCACTGTGCACACATCCTGGCCTGACTGACATGGCCGCAGCCCAGCGGCCAAAGGACCCGGAACTGGGTCCACTCGCCAGGTCAACTGGGCAGATGCTGCACCCCCTGCTCTAAAAGAGCAACCCAGTGATGAAACTGCTCACCGGAGCCCCATCGAGGACAGAGACGGGATCCGGTGTTGAAGATCGCGGCCATTAAGAACAGAGCCACAGAGGACCCCACTGGAGTCGGGTTAGGCTTACCGCTCTCCACCACTGACGATCCATGCACAGACGTATCAGAGGGCAATCTCAAGTGGTACCGTTTCTTCTTCCACCGACAGGAGGAAGAAGAGCTCAGGGTCGAGTGGAGCCAGGTCGTTGATCGAGATTGGGAACGGGCCTGCTACTTTTGAGCTTCGGGTGGACTGTCCTCCCCCTCCCAAGCACCAGACTGCCCCTGGTCGGACCCCCCTCCGCAAAGGGTGGCGGATTGGACATAGCCCCACTGCCATAACAGCTTTCAAACAAAGTCTCCCTACCTTCACTCTCACTGCTACCATCAAAGGTCTACTCCGCTGATGGTAGACTAAGAATTTCTTTCTCTTTTTTTTTTTTTTAAATAAGAAAAGAACACTAAAGGTAGTAAGTAATTGAATACTGAACGGCTATAGCTGCTGTTGTTTAGATGAACACTTGACTCACGACAGACAAGAGACATCATCACTGAAACACATTCAACAGGAAAAAAGGAACTGAGACGGTTGGAGGGTTGCGCCAAGATAGCCTATGTGGCATGAGTAGGTCTCATGGGCACTGTGCATGCACGGTCTTATCCAGGCACCAGCACTCTGAAGATTTTTGGTTTCACGGGTCCTAATGCCTCTGGCATAGTCCCATTAGTGTGAATGAGTGGTGAAGACTTTTAGTCCAGGAAGATCTGAGGAATGCTGGGGAAGCCCATGTTATATAGACACCACGAGGTGCATCGATGTAGGTGGCCCCACCAAGCAAAAAATTTTCAGGTGATCCTGACACCAATAGCTTACAGTTTCATGATATGACTCAATGAAGGGAGATGTCTTAGTTTGTGTGATGTAACTTCTTGTGTTACTCTTGTATTACTTACTTTATATGTTTGTAATTAGCATTTTAAGATGTGAAAATATCTTTAGTTTGCACTTGGGACCTCATTGTAAATGAGCCTTGGCTCAACTGGGTTATCCTTTTCTGGAAATAAAGAATAAACTATTTTACTACTACTACTACATCCTTGAAGAAGATCCTTTATTACTATGAGGTGTGGGGAAATTCGGCACAATGACTTTTGCCTATTCTGTGGTGAGAGTGCCAAAACCTACTAATTTATTCCGCAAGGACTTTATCTCCTGGACAGTGCCCTGGGGCCTTAAGGCCATTATAGAGTTATATAATCTGCTGACATGGTTGTTATATGTTATCCTGACCGGTCACTGTCTTGGGTCTGGTTCTCAGGTATATTATTATGTACTGTTGGTGTATTTTGGAAAATTCCATAAATAAAGCGTTTACTGAAAATGAGTCCCAGCAATGAGCTTGTAACAATCTTCCTTGGCCAGTAAACACACAGTAATAATAATAATCATAACATTACCATTTTTAAATTTTTTCTATTCTGTTTAAGCCCCTTCTCACTGCACCGCCTCTCCTCTTCTCTCCTCGGGTCTACCAAGGTGTCCGTGGTGGCTTGGCCATACTCCTGGAGCAACCGGAAGGACCAGCCCCATCCTGCGCATGGTTTGCCCCCGGACAGGGAAGGAGGAGTCCCGGCTTCCTCCTTGCCTGCACTGATCACGCCAGGCTGTCCATTACGAGTCTCCAAGGTTTGGCTTGGCACGGGGCCCATCGCCAGAAGCGGATGTGGGGTCCATTTTCCAGTTTCTGCCTCGTGTCCCTGAGGATGGCAACCAGTGAGGGGTCCAAGAAGCAGCACAGTGAGATGTGCCACCGCCCGGACCCCAGCTGACGCCCTCCACCCACAAATGGCACTCCTATTGCACCTCCACCTGTGTGCACCCAGGTGGTATATCGCAGCAGGAATGGCTGCTGTCCCTCCCAGAGAAAGAGAGCGTCCCTCGGATGCTCAATCCTCCTCCCACCCTGGCTGTCCCTCTGAGAACCTAGGCTTGTTCCTGAACCCAGGTCACTGGCCTCACAAGCACTAACTCTAACGCTGTGCTGGCGGGCCGGCACCATTTTGAAAAAATTTGAATTTATCCTTATTACTTACAAGACTTAAAGCATATTGTATATATCGCATTTCACCCCATTCTCATTAATCTGATCAGCAATGGATGGTATAGCCAGGAAGCATAGTGGATAATGTAAGGGCAACCATACTGTACACAACAAGTCTAAGTCTGTATCGAGAGGTTACTACCAACCACAGAATT
The DNA here is from genome assembly GCA_016271365.2 of Neoceratodus forsteri. NCBI lineage: Eukaryota > Metazoa > Chordata > Ceratodontiformes > Ceratodontidae > Neoceratodus > Neoceratodus forsteri. Next base: position 1,578,021,544 of record CM057452.1, read on the forward strand.
CACGGATTGCCACTGAAAACTGAAATGAAGACAGGTTTGTCTGTGTATGGATGCCTGTACATTATCTTTTGTAGTATATGGCATCTATGACCATTTCAGACACTTCTTCCTTTCAGTGAGCTAGTGATGGGGGTCACTTGAGGGTTGATGACAGGCTTAAATTACTGATTCAATGTGCTGCAGCTGTTTTGTAAGTTCAAGTTTTAAACTACAAAACAGCTTCTGGCTCAACTGATAGTGGACAGCAGTTGTGCAGCAGCATTCTCAGTGGTTGCAGTGCAGTAGTGACATCACTGCTGCAGTGCAACAACATAATGATGTCAGTACTGCAGCACAAGCATATAATGTACGGGAGAGGGTCATTAATGATGGACTTCAATGAATTCCTAGCCTTGTTATGCTATTGTCGTGATGTCAAGAGGTTGTTATACCCTCTTGAGTACATCACAATGATAGCATAACATGAACAGCTTTGCGCATGTGTCTCTCTCGAACTTCCCGACGGATGAACGGCTGTGGTGGTGAGAGCTGACCTCGAAGGAGAGCGGGGCAAAACAAAAACCAAAAAGAAAAGTAAGGACAAATTTCATTTAACTGGTGCCCATACACAATAAAAACCAAAATGGATGGGCACCAGTTAACAACAACATGGAGTTCCTTTCTCGAGGTTGTCATGCCAACTGTATACCTCTCAAGCTGCGCTCTCGAGATTTACTAGGCTGTCAGGTTGTCATGACAATCTCTCGAAGGGAACACAGTGTTGTTAACTGGTGCCCATCCATTATCCTCTATATTGCAGGCATGGAATTCCATACATAACAACATTCCACCTTACACTACCAGTCAATAGAAGACCCCGTTGGGTTAACTGGCTTACTTCTGTTGCCCACGTGTCCCCAGCCTGTGATGTAACAGTAGGTATCTGGCTGAGCTGCTTGATCCTTGCTGGGTAAGCAGACAGGCCTTACATAACTGGTCTCATTGATTTCTTCATCCAGCTCGATGATGCTGATGTCATAATCGACCACAGCGCGGTTGTAACGTGGATGGAGGATAATCCGCTTCACTGTTCTTGTTTGTAAGAAGGCAGAAGGGTGGTCCAGATTGTTGATACCGAACAGTACTTTCCACACAGCAGCATTCTCTCTCCTAAAGAGGGAGAAAAGCAAACTTAAAAAAAGAACATTACAGATGCTCTATACTAATACCAATCTGAGTCCAAATGGTCTGATAGAAAATCTGAATTCCAATTCAAAGTCTGACCAGAATCTGTCTGATTTTGGATTAAAGATATTTATATCTAACTCTTGTGTCCAGCTATACCCACCCATGCCTAGTGTCCCTGGTGTGCAGTGACATTGCCACACCGGTCACCCCCTTCCCCAATGGCAACTGGCTCAGCCCTCCTTTCACCTCCCTGGTCAGCAGCTATTTGATTAATACAGCACTGAACTGCTCATAATAGTGGAGTAACACTTAAAATGTATGGTAGAATGTTATTATCCCCTAAAATCCATCTTTTCCCAGTGTTATACCATCAATGTGACGTCACTATGTTGTTAACCCATCGACGGTATGTCACATCAGTGGTATAACAATGGGGATTGCTCTGTGCATGCACGCTACACGAACTGACGGCATTCCTGAAATGGCCACAGTGGTGAGAGTTTGACCCGTAACAGAGAGGCAGTGACAGAAATAACTTAAAAGTAAGGTACCTGTGCTAGCCTGGTGGCGCGGAGGGTTGAGGCACTGGACGGCACACCTCACGCCACGCTGGTGACCCAGCATGGAGGGGGAGGGAGGGAGGGAGCAAGATTGAGCTACCTAATGGCAGCGCTCCTCTCCCGAGGAGGCAGCTGCCCCCCTGTAGTTCTGTTGCCACTGGATGGAAGTCCGGTGATGGCACAGGCGAGAGGGGACGACATGAAGGGAGGGCATCTTGAGCACAATGAGTATGTGCCTCCAAACATGTGCATTCATGCTGAGACAGGGGTGGGAGAAAACTGGGGCATAAAAAATGAAAAAAAATATATATATATATATATATATATACACACACACATATGAAAAAGAAAAGTAAGGTACCTGCTTCCTTTTTTCACTTTTTATGAGGACCAAACACTATAAAAGATAATGTATGGTTCATCTATCGGCAACCAGTTTGTGTAACCATCTTGAGGTTTCCATGGCGACTTAAACTTCTCGAGTTTCGCTCTTGAGGTTTAAACGGTCACCGTGGCAGGAATACCTATACAATCTAGAAACTCAGTATCCCAAACCCTACAAGACCGAGTTCGGAATACTGAATCTTAAGATCATGAAAGGTACTTAAATGTAATGCGGGGGGCTTTGCCCCCCCCACGCCCTCCTATAACTTAAATAACTGGCTAGTGCCTGCCCAGCCCTGTCTCAGTGTTACAGCTGTGATGTTGATGCGAGCAAATGCGCATTGACCATCTGTATCACTTATACCTCCTAGAATAAGTCTTGGGCAAAAGTGCCTCTTACCCAACTGCTGTTAATTCTCAATACATGATGTACTGTATAAATGACAAAATTGGCTTCCTGATAGCTTCTTGTATTTACAGGCCACACCTCCTTATCCCGAACTGTACACTGACACTTACTTGCTCATTAGTCGGACTTGTATAATTACCCTCAGTGTTGTAGGAACTGTTCATTTCTTGTGTTTCCTCTGCCACACTGTATTATTGTATACTACTTACTAACTTGATGCTTTTACTATGTTTGATGTTTTGTGCTTTGACGAGGAGCCTTTGTAAATGAGTCTCTGACTCAAAGGTTGTATATCCGATTTACTCAATAAATTAAATAAATCAATAAAAACCAACTCCGAGGGGAAGCGGACCTCCAAGTAAAAAAAAATGTTACGGGTTGGAGGGGGTGAAACAATGTGCCGGCAAAAGTTCTGGTGACCGGAAACAGAACCCAGGTCTACCACACCATGCTGGCTGAGCTGCTAATAGCTTAGACCTCCATGACACGGGAGTAGCTCGGCTAGCTTCTGAATTTTTTTCTCCCTTGTGATGCCTCGCTAGGAGTAGGGTAGCAGTTCATCACATTCACTGCCATATCCCTGTTGGCATTGGCTTCCTTCTTGTTGGGCTTGTCAGTGTCCGGAGACTGAACTCAGTCTCATGAGTTTCGGGATTCCGGTTTCAGTCTCTTAAATGTATACCCTGTGGCAACCTCTCAATGGTTAACAAACCGGTTACCAATCGATGACCATACATCCTCTATTTAATCAAACAGGGGCCCACCAGGAGCTGAGCAGAGGACTCTACATGGTGCTGGTTCAGTGAGAGGAGGGAGCCACTAGACATCTGGGACATTTGGCATGGATCTGTAGGTACCACTGGACAACAGGAAGTGCTTCTTTGCATTAGACAGGTGTAGGAGGAGTGCCACTGGAGACCAGGGAGTTTCATAGCATTGGATGGATGAGAAGGAGTACCACGGATACCAGGGAATGTTTCTTGGCATAGGATGGTGTGGGGCAAGAGGGTATCCAAATCAACAGGTACCAAACAAAATCAGATTATCTGATTTTATGATCAAACCCAAGATTCAACCCTGATCAACTTTTATCAGAAAGTAGTAAATCTGGTCATTCAAGATACAAAAACAAAATCAAAAACTGAGGATATCCAAGGGTATCTGATGTATTTGAGTCATAGTCGACACCACTAGTGCAAATAGAGTGAACTAGTTTCTTTTTGAGTACACATGGAGTAGTAAAATGTCTAACACATTCTGCATGTGGGATAGAGATTTCTAGGACAAAGTGGATTTTTTACTGTCCCCTGCTGGCCAAATGTAGTTATGAAGCAAGGAGAACGCTGAGTTCTGATGATCCAAGACTTGGTGGAACTGAACAGAACAGCAGGTTCTTGTATTCAGTTACAGACTGGCACTACTACGCCACTATACCGAAATAACGGAATGTTTTACATAAAGAAAAGTATGCTACACAAACTGCATGCATTCTCTGCAGTGATTGAACATTTCCGTATAGTAGCCATAAAATGCTCATTTTTACAAATTTATTGACCCACAATAACCCAGTTGAGACCACTGGGCCTTGGTTTTACCGACTGTATTGCTGCAAGGAATTAAACAGAGGCAGAACAAATTACTTGTTTTAAAGGGCACTGTTGAGCCCTTACGCCTAAAAGTGTCTTTAGTTTAAAAAACTCATGTTACGATTGGTTACTTTCTGCTAAGAGTGCTGATGTAGCTGGTGGTTTGAGTTTGATTCCTTTTTCCTTTTGAAAGTGAAAAACTGACTGCCCACCATACTGGTGTTACCACACAAAAACGTGTTTGTTTACAGTTCTTGATCAACTCCTACTGCATCTTTCCTGGACTTGGGAACACCACTACACAGTCTAACCACTCATGATGCAGTGGGAGGAGAGGATACTATAGCATCATGAGTGGCTGCACTGTTTGGGGATGTCCCTAATGTTCAGGAAGTATGCAGTAAGAGTAGATCAAGGATTTGAAACAAAACAAGGTTGAGTATAGTAATACCATTACCATACATTTCAGTTCTACTAAGACAGATGGCAGATACAACAAACAGCAACAACACTAAATTGTAAGAGCAGGTAAGCAAACACAAAATGTGGATTTGAACTAGAAATAATATGATAAAAAGGGTTGACAGTATCCCTTAAGCCATGCAGTGAGTGGCTCAGTAGCTGTAATGGGATTTGAAACTGTGACCACTTATTTTACAGTTCAGTGCTTTAGCTACTACATGATGTCCTTACCTTTGGCAGATGTCACGAATTTGCTGAGTTCTTAGACGATGAAACAGATTTGAGAACTAAATAGTGAAAACCTTTTCAAAACATTTCTACATGCAATTTGGCTGCTCTGGAAAACTTTAAAAGACTTGTTTAGGCACAATCTGGCTGGCTGGACTCTTCAGGAGTACAGGACTATTTGAAATCTGATGATGTCCCTGAAAAGTCATAATTTTTCTCCCCAAACAAAACAGTGTTTCATAATTTGCTGCAGCAACCAGATTACTCAAGGAAAGGTGTTGAAACCTGTCCCATAATATTTAGGAACATATCACTGCTAACCACAGATTTTGTTTACCTTGAGGCAAAATGCAGGCATCCTCAATCCCTGCAACTGCTGGGGTCCCTCTATGAGTAGTGGGCTCTAACCAGCACTTGTTAACTGATGTTCACTTGTTAAACGGTCCAATGGATGACCCAGTGAATTACAAACCAGTCAGTCTGACCTCAGTTGTGTGAAAGCTCATGGAGACCATGCATAAGGAAAGGTTGGTAGAATATCTAGAGGAGCACGCTCCAGGATGCAAGGCAGCACAGGTTCATGGGGGAGACTGTGTCACTAAGACAGTAGACAGAGGCCAAGCGGTAGACATCCTCTACCTGAATTTCAGCAAGGCCTTTGACTCTGCCCTACAAGATGCTGATGAGGAAGTTGGCGGATCTCAGGGTTAGGGATAAAATGGCCAGATGGGTGGAAAACTGGCTGAGAGACAAACCCAGAGGGTGGTTATGTGGGGGGTTATCTGGCACGAGAGAAGTCACCAGTGGGGTCCGCAGGGCTCGGTGCTGGGGCCTGTGTTGTTCAATGCCTTCATCAGTGACATTGGGGATGGCATTAAGTGCAAAACAAAACAGGTTACTCACCTGTAACAGTAGTTCTAGGAGTGGTTTATGATGTTCATCCACACTTCTGGCAATTGTCTTTCCCTTTAAGACTTGGCTGGAACCATCTTCAAGTTGGCTCCTCCCACCCACTCGGGTGGTAACTCCCTCTGCTCCGTCCCATGACGCCAGAGCTTGCCCACTGGAAGCAGTGCTGTGCGCCAAAGCTACGGGAGGTTGGGTGAGTCCGTGTGGATGAACATCATATACCACTTCTAGAAAGTACAGTTACAGGTGAGTAACCTGTTTTTCTAGGGACGGGTAAGATGTTCTATCCACACTTCTGGCAGACTCCTAGCAGTTCTCCAGGAGGAAGGAGGCAAGGCGACACCCCTTACTTAGGGAACAGAGACTGGAGAACTGAGGCACTAAAACCAGCATCCCGGCGGGATTCGAGGTCAATGTGGTAATGGGAAATGAAGGTGTGTGCTGACCTGCAGGTAGCAGCCCTGCAGATTTCCTGGATAGGGACATCCCTGGAAGCAGCCACCAATGCAGCGGTATGATGGGTGGAATAAGCCCTTAGCCTTACGGGAGGCTCCATACCCGCCAACCTATAGCAGAGATCAATGCAGGATAAAATCCACCTGTCAATCATCTGCCTGGCTGCAGGCCTACCAGTTGCGGCTTCAGCATAGGTGATAAACAGCTGGCGAACCTCTCCCCGAACTCCAGCCGTGCGCTCCTTGTAATAAGCAAGCGCTCGCCTCAGGTCCAAAGTATGGAGCCTGTGCTTGGCCTCCTAGGTGTGGCTGGTAAAATACACTGGCAGATTAATCACCTGGTTAAGGTGAAAATCCGACACAAACTTCGGAAGTAACTTCTGGTTGGGGCGCAGGGCAACCTTGTCCCTGTGGAAGATCAGGTAAGGAGACTCCACCGAGAGTCCCTGGAGCTCACTGATCCTTCTTGCTGACATAATAGCCACCAAGAAGGCTATCTTTCGCGACAGGTGAGACATGTCACACCTGTGCATAGGTTGAAATGGCTTGCCCATGAGCTTTGCCAAAACCAGCAGCAAATCCCAAGGTGGTGGTGGTGGTTCACACACTGGAGGGGTAATATGGTTAAGGCCTTTAAAAAAAACACCAGACCACCTTCTCCTGTGCCACTGGCTGCTGACCGGTCCGCGCCCAGTAGCAGAGAAATGCTACCAGATACACCTTAAGGGTCGACGACCAAAGACTGACTTCGAGAAGGACCTTAGTTAATCAAGGATGCTAGCCACTGGACACGACAAAGGGCCCAACCCCTTGCCCTAACACCAAACGGAGACTCTCTTCCACTTGAAGGCATAGCATTTCCTGGTTGACCCCTTTCAAGATGCCTTGATGACAGCGAGGACATCTTCGGAGAGACCCAAAGCCTGGAACTTTAGCCGCTCAGGAACCAGGCTGTCAGGTACAGGGACTGAAGGACCAGATGGAGAACCTTCTTCTGACTGATAGAGAGCCTGTACGGGCATAGAGGAAGACACCTTGGGAGCCTGCTGCTAAGGCTGAGGAGATGGGGTACCAAAACTGGTGCAGCCAGTCCGGAGCCACCTGAATCACTTGTGCCTTGTCCCTCCTGGCCTTGAAGAGCACCTTGTGAATCAAGGGAAGTGGAGGGAAGGCATAAAAGAGGCCTGGGGTCCAAGGCCTCAAGAAGGCATTCCTTGCAGCGTTCCCTGCTTAGGGGGGTGCACAAAACAGCCTCAGCTTGCGTTCTCCTGAGGGCTAACAGGCCACCTGATGGGTGCCCAACTGGGAGAAATGAAAATTGGTACCCACCGTAATTTTGATCTTCTTGTATCTTCACCATTCATTACTGCTTGGTTGCCGAGGCGCGCACCCGCTACAGGAGTTTTTGGTTTTGAGTCGGTTGAACGGCGCTCGCCTCGAGGATGACGTGACTGGCCATGCGCGAGGGGCGGCCGTTAGGTGTCAGAGACTCTCCTCCATCTCAGTTCTGTTAGCCGGAGAGGCGAAAATAAAGTGTAAGAAAAGAAAGTGAGGCAAGAGGCCGAGGATAGAAAAAGGAAAGGAAATAAACTGAAAAGGAATAAGCCGATGGAGAATAGACAGAGGAGAGAGAATTCCTACCCTAAGGGACCGCGAGAGCTCCTTTCCGGGCGGTTCTAGGGAGGAACAGAGAGAGGAGAGGAGAAGAAGAAGAAGAAGAAGAAAGAGGCATGTTGAGAAGGAGAACAGTGCCCATCGAGCATTGTTGGTTGAGAGGCTTATAGGCTCGAAACTAATAAGGGAGCAAGAATCCCAGTTGTTAGGACTGAGGAGAGGTTCCACCGAACCTTCCGAACAGACCCAAGAGAGGGCAGACTCTCTGAATTCTCAACATGCCAAGTCTCTTCATCCTAGTTGAGGGCTCCTAGACTGTCCGAGCAGAACCTGTTCCGGAAGAGCGCCCATCCAGGAAGAGGACTAAGTTCCTTAGCACCTTGTTAAGTGCTACCACAGAAAATATGGGAAGAAAACATGCTCTCGGAGGCAGTTGGTAAGAAAATAGAGAGGAACTCGATCCGACTTGCTAAGACAAGGCAGACAGAGGCTTTTGAAAAATAATGCCTGCCAGGGGGATTCCAAACTTTGAGGAGGCCAAGACAGGTCATGGCCACCAGGCTGTGAAACTACATGACCTGAAGAAGGTAAAGAATCGCACCATAGGACAGTCAGAAAGAGTTCCCTCAGAATTAAAGAATTTTGCAACCGTACCCGTTCCTCTTTACCTTAAGGAAAAAAGAGAATCCATTCAAGAGAATGAGGGAAAAAATAATTTTTTTTTTTGGCATAAAGTCCAAGGGGGGAGAGAGAGGAACGAGACAGGAGGGGGAGACGCCACAGAAGGAGGCCACTGAGGGGAAGGTGGGTGGGTATCAGTAATGAATGGTGAAGATATAAGAGAAGATCAAGAATTACGGTAGGTACGTATTTTTCATATCTTCCCTTGTCAATCTTCACCATTCATTACTGCTTGGGTGAGTACTAGAGCCCTCCCCTTGACAAAAAAGGGGGTAGAACCCTGAGGGAACAAAACCCCAGCCTCCTGTTGGTGAGGAACAGAAGGGAAGACCCTGGCTAACACAAGGGAAGCTTAATGGGAGAAGAGCTAGGAGTGTCCTCGAGACGGGAGACGGAGAAAGCCCTGCAAAAGTCTCCTAGCTCTGGAGGAAAAGACGGGTCCCCGAAAGCGGAGCGCATCACCCTACGGCCACAGGGTGACAACCTTGATAGACAAAGCTATGCCGGCCCGCCTAATGTGGATCGCTGTCCCCGAAGCCTGGAAGCCACCTCATTGGCGCCATAAGATGCCCTTGCTTGGTGTCTTGCCAGCTCCAGGCCTATAGCGGAGAGGGCAATAGCCTGTCTGGTTTGCTCGTATCAGGCATTGATGCTTGAGCTGGGACAGCATCGACCACAGATGCCAATTGTAGGGCGTGGTGAGCCTGATGTGATGCAATGCAAGCCACCGCACGAGAAGAAGAGAACTCGCCCCCACCGTGCTAATTGTAGGGAATCCGAATCTGTGGGTGGTTGTATTGATGGCGGCGCCCGAAGGAGTTCTAGGTATACCAAACCGAGGACAGGTTGGGAAGGGTACCCAGAGATTTCGAGGGGCAATACCTTCTACGACAGTCTTCGGGCTGGAGAAAGGCGGTTGGTGACTGCCAGGAACGGATAGACACCTCCTGGAAGGGGATAGGCCAGGAAGGTACCACCAGGTGCTGGGCACTGAATTCTCCAAGGAATTCACGGTCTCCTGCTCGTATTGTCTCACGAACGAAGAGATTCAAGATCTGCCACCATCCTCGAGAGGAATCGCTGATATTCAGTGAAATCAGCGCCGGAAGAAAGATGAGCAGGGGTTCCTTCCTCAGAGGAGGAAGACGAGATGATGGAGAGCTCGAATGTCCAGAAGATTCCTGCAGCGGTGGGGAGAGTCGAAAGACCCGCTCATGCATGTATCTAACGTATAAGGGGAAGGCCGCCGCAGAACCTCTGAACTGCTCCCAGGATAACGGCCCCGTAGGGACCGACATGGCCTGGAAGAGCGGGGTGGATGCAGAGTACTGGAGAAGGGCACCTCACGAAGAGGCAACTGACCTCTGCCAGGGCTCTGAAATCCGGGAACGGAGCCCGAGCTGGCGGGATCCCGGACAACAAACCAGGCCGCAAGACGATTCCCTGAGGATGCGATGCCTGGAAGAGCCGGGGAACTTCCCGTGACGAACCGGACTGCATGGGCCCAGAAGGGCAGTCCACAGCAACGCCACCGGAGGGAACCCCGGGGCCCACGAGGGAAGGATGGGGTTCGGCGCTACGGCTCCTAGCCACCCCACGAGGAGTGGCCGGGGGAAACCGGGGCACCCGTCCCCTGCCCCTCGATCCCTCAGACTCCGAGAGAGCCCTCTTCCTCGACTGCAGTGTTCCCCCATCCCGAGAGGAGGCAACAGCACCCGGGAGGGCAGCTGTCACAGGACCCCTAGGAGGGGAAGCCTCCTCCTCAGTCTCCACCACATCACCCCACTGGGACCCAGGGCCACCCCTAGCCCGAGGACCCTCAGGGGAGGACGGGAGTGGGGACAGTGGAAGGGGCCCACTGCGCCGCCTAGCACCCAGTGCCACCGGGGACCCCGACCCCGAAGATTCAGGGTGCCAGGATGGGTCCACATCCGTGTCATCGGCCTCAGAAGAGGACAAGACCAGCAGAACCTCAATGCTGGCAACCCCAGGGATCCCCGGTGCAATGGCGCCGGTGCCAGGGACGGCACCGATGACCCCACCCACTGCGACAGCCAGGCCTGCACTGGCTCCCCGCCGCACCAGTTAGGCCTACGCGCCGCCTCCCAGCGCCAGAACCCAACCCGCACCGCTGGGAGCAGAGACCGCCCGTGCGCTGTCTCGACCACCGGGCGCCGCAGAGGGCGGCGCCGAGGGTCCACGTGCCAGACCCAGAAATCGTAGGCGACACTGGGGAGCCTGCACCTCCGAGGAGGTGTACTGCCGAGGCGGTGTCCACGCCGCGCCCCGGGGAGACCATGACGCTCCCCCGACACCGCGAAGAAGCTTCTTCAGCAAGAGAAGAGGAGGAAGCTCCTTCCCGCGATCGTATAGGCCCGGAGGGGCCGGGAAGGGCTCTAGAGACCTTACCTGGGAATCCTTTGAATGACGAGTCCCCCGAAGGTCGGGGTCTTGCCGAGCTTGAACGCTGGCTGACTTCGAGGACACGCGGTCCATGGAGAAACAAGCGTCGCACGGCCCCATGTCGTGGGTTGGGTCCCAGGCAACGGAGACAGACATCATGCCGGTCCGAGACGGAGAAATGCCGCCACAGGAGCACTGACGATAGGGGCGTGGCTCCCCTTCGATGCATGCCTTGCTCCCGAACCGACATGATGCGAACTAAACGAGGAAAAAGAGAGAAAGCACTCGAGCACCAAGAATATAGAAATAAAGGAACGGTCTTACCGTATACGGGCGCCGAGTGGATGTCTGAGGAGGAACACGAGGAATCTTCAGCTGAGAAAAACCCGATAAACTATCGCTACCAGCGCAGCAGGTGCAGCCTCGATGGCGGGAGAAACAGAACTGAGATGGAGGAGGAGTTTACGGCACTTCTAGCCGCCTCGCGCATGATGCGGCACATCATCCTCGAGGGCGCGCCGCTGAGCTCTAGACAAAAAACCTCAGAAGGGTGCGCCCGCTTAACCCAAACAGTAATGAATGGTGAAAATTGACAAGGGAAGATGAGACTGTGTACTAACTCTGGGTGGAGAGACCACTCCTGAGATGCCTTGCCCACACGGCTAAGGGCATCCACCAGCTGGTTGGAGGCTTCTGCCACATGGATGGCTGAAAGGTCAGTCTCCAGGCTGTGCACAAGGGTCCACACACAGACAGCCTCCTTGCACAGAAGCAGGGAGTGCATCCCGCCTCTGTTTGTTGAGGTAGTACATGGTCGTGGTGTTGTCTCTCTGGACCTTAACCACCTGACCCTGGATGTGAGGAGTGAATGCAGTCAACGTCAGCCGAACTGCTCGGAGCTCCAGCAGGTTGATGTGGCATCAGGACTCCTCATGGGTCCAGAGCCCGTGGACTCTGTGTTCCCCCAGGTGGGCATCCCAGCCCATGAGAGAGGCATTGGTCATCAGGATGACCGTCAGCTCTGGGCGCCAAATGGGATCCCTTCCTGCAGATGCTCTGGGACTTACCACCACTGGAGGGTGTCCCACATTTGCTTGGTCACAGTAACCAGATGGTCAAGTGACCCTTGCACTGAGACCACTGGCTGGCCAGCTCACACTGCAGAGAGCGCATTCTATAGCAGGCCCATCGGACCACATTGGTGCATGCCGCAGTGTAACCCAGCAGGAGCAGGAAGTCCTGGGCAGGTGCAATTGCTCAACCCAAAATGATTGGGCAAAGGAGGAGATAACCTCTGCCCTGTCCGCTGGGAGCCAGGCTCCGGCTTTGCAAGAATCGCACTCTGCCCTGATGATGCTGATCACCTGTGAAGGCATGAGTTCCAACTTGGCCTTGCTGACCAGGAGCCCAAGCTGATGCAGGTCTGTAGGGCAAGGCCCTGGACTGCTCCCTCCTGCCTAGAGGGGCCTGCAATCAGCCAGTCATCCAAGTAGGGTAAACCCGACCCCTGGTGCTTCAGGTAAGCTACCACCACTGCAATGCACTTGGTGAAGACCTTGTGGGCCTAGGAGAGGCCGAATGGCATGGCCTGAACTCATAGAGGGTTCCCCAGCTGAAGCAGAGGAACCTTTGGTGTGATGGACAGATTGGGACATGGAAGAATGTGTCCCGAAGATCCAGGGAGCAAAACATACAGGTTACTCACCTGTAACAGGAGTTCTAGGAATGGTATATGTTGTTCATCCACACTTATTGGCAGGTTCCTTGCCGCTTTAAATCTTGCCGGAGGGTCTTCAAGCTGGCTCCTTCCACCCACCCAGGTGGTAAAACTCTCGGCTCCACCCCATGACGCCAGATCTGGCCCGCTGGAAGCTCAGGTTGTGCGTCGAAGCCGGGGAGGTCAGGTGGGTCGTGTGGATGAACAACATATACCATTCCTAGAACTCCTGTTACAGGTGAGTAACCTGTATTTCTAGGGACATGGATATGTTGTTCATCCACACTTATTGGCAGACTCTTAGCAGTTCTCCGGGAGGAGGGAAGCAAGGCGACACCCCTACTTAGAAATAGTGACTGGAGAACTGAGGCCCCAAAACCAGTATCCCGCGTGACTCAAGGTCGATGTGGTAATGGGTAATAAAGGTGTGTGCTGACTTCCAGGTAGCAGCCCTGCAGATTTCCTGGATAGGGGCGTTCCTGGAGCAGCCACCGATGCAGCAGTATGACGGGTAGAATGAGCTCCTTATCCTCGTGGGAGGCTCCATGCCCGCCAACTTATAGCAGCGATCTATGCAGGAGGTGACCCACCTGCCATCGTCCGCTTGGCTGCAGGTCTGCCAGGTGCGGCTTCAGCGTAGGTGACAAACAGCTTGGCGAACCTCTCCCGATTTCAGCCGTGGCGCCTTATAATAAGCGAGCGCCTCTAGGTCCAGAGTATGGAGCCTATATTCGCCTCCGAGGTGTGATTGGGGTAGATTTAGAACACCGCAGAGTCAGCACCTGGTTAAGGTGAAACTCCGACACCACCTTCGGAAGGAATTTTGGGTGGGGGCGCAGGACAACCTTGTCCCTGTGGAAGACCAGGTAAGGAGACTTGATGCAAAGCGCCTGGAGCTCTCCCATCCTTCTGGCTGACGTGATAGCCACCAAGAAGGTGGTCTTCCACGACAGGTGAGAGAGATCACACCTTTGCATTGGTTCGAATGGCTTGCCCATGAGCTTTGCCAGTACCAGCAGTAAATCCCACAGAGGTGGAGGTTCTCGCACCGGAGGGGAAATGTGATCAAGGCCTTGAAAAGCGCCGACCACCTTTTCCTGCGCCACCGACTGCTCCTGGCCCGCACCCGGTAAGCAGAGATGGCTGCCAGGTGCACCTTTAGGTCGCGACCTAAGCCCTTGACTAGAAAGGACCATAAATAGTCCAAAATGCTTGCCACAGAACAGGAGGAAGGGTCCAAGCCCTTGCCTGACACCAAATGGAGAATCTCTTCCATTTGAAGGCGTAGCATTTTCTGGTCGACTCTTACGGGATGCCTCAACAACATTGAGGACCTCGTCGGAGAGACCCAAGGCCTGGAACTCTAGCCGCTCAAGAACCAGGCCGTCAGGTGCAGGGATTGAAGGTCCGGATGGAACACCTTCCCCTGATTGACTGAGAGCAGGTCCGGGCGAGCTGGAAGCTGCCTCGGGAGCCTGGAGCTGAGGCTGAGGAGATCTGGGTACCAGAACTGGCGGGGCCAGTCTGGAGCTATCAGGATCACCTGCGCCTTGTTCCTCCTTGCTTTGAGAAGCACCTTGTGAATCAAGGGAAATGGGGGAAAGGCGTAGAAGAGGCCCGGGGTCCACAGCCTCGAGAAGGCATCCCCCTGCAGCGAGCCCTGCTGAGGGGGGCGGGCATGAAACAGCCTCAGCTTCGCGTTCTCCCTGGAGGCAAACAGGTCCACCTGAGGTGTGCCCCAGTGGGAGAACAGATCTTGTACTACCTCGGTAGGAGAGACCACGTGAGATGCAGCCCTATCTGGCTCAGGGCATCGGCCAGGGTGTTGGAGGCTCCTGCCACATGAATGGCTAGGAGATCCGCCTCCAGGCTGCGCACGAGTGACCAAATGCGGAGAGCTTCCTTGCATAGAAGCATGGAGCGCATCCCGCCCTGGCGGTTCAGGTAGTACATGGTCGTGGTATTGTCCGTCTGGACTTGGACCACTTGACCCCGTAGAAACGGAGCAAAGGCGGTGAGAGCTAGGTGGACCGCTCGGAGCTCCAGCAGGTTGATGTGGCATCGGGACTCCCGCGGGGACCAGAGGCCGTGCACTCAGTGTTCCCCCAGATGGGCACCCCAACCCATCAGAGAGGCATCGGTCGATAGAGAGACCGTCGGCTCGGGGCGGACAAACGGGATGCCCTCCTGCAGATGGAATGGAACGGTCCACCACTGGAGAGCGTGCCCACATCTCCTGGGTCACTATCACTAGCTGGTCCAAAGGATCGCAGCGTTGTGACCACTGGCTGGCCAGTCCCCACTGAAGGGGGCGCATGTGCCAGCGGGTCCAACGGACCACGCTGGTACAGGCCGCCATGAGACCCAGAAGGCGCAGGAAGTCCCGGGCAGGGCGCGATTGCCCAACCAGAAATGACTGGGCAAAGGAGGTAAGAACCTCGGCCCTGTCCGCCGGAAGCCGTGCTCTGGCTCGAAGAGAGTCGAGCTCTGCCCCAATGAACAGGATCACCTGCTTCGGCTCGAGTTCCGACTTGGCCTCGTTGAGGAGAAGGCCAACTTGAGAGCAAACCTGGAGGGCCAGATCTCTGGACCGCTCCACCTCCTGTCTGGAGGCTGCTATCAGCCAATCGTCCAGGTAAGGGTACACCCGGACCCCTCGGCGCCGCAGGAATGCTGTCACCACTGCCATGCATTTGGTGAAGACCCTGGGAGCTGGAGATAAGCCGAAGGGCATGGCTCGGAACTCGAAGAGGGATCCCTCCACTCGAAAGCGGAGGAATCTCCAATGTGACGGACGGATAGGGACGTGAAAGAACGTGTCCTGTAGGTCCAGAGAGCAGAACCACACGCCGTGTTCCAGAGATGGTATTATCTGCGCCAGAGTGACCATTCTGAAGGTTCGAGACCTTAGGAACTTGTTCAGGTCGTGTAGGTCGAGAATGGGGCGCCAGCCCCCCGTCCGGTTCGGAACCAGGAAATACCTGGACACGAACCCCAGGTCTGAAGGGGGGTCCTCCACCTCGTGATCACCTCCTTTGGGAGGAGGGCGATGTCGGCTCGGCGAGCCGCCAGTGAGACTGCAGACTCGAGGCCCCGGAGGTGCGACGGCTCTGAAGGGCGGGCCTGCTCTGAATTCCAGAGGTAGGCCTTTTCCCACCACCTCAGTACCCACCTGTCCGTGGTAACAGCGGACCAGGCGGAAAGGAAGTGTCTGAGCCGCCCCATGGGGGAACCAGGGTGAGGTGACAGGGATGGGCGACACCCTCAGCCCATCACTGGGCAGGCTTGGAGAAGGACTGGCCGAGGGACGTCCCTGGCCTTACCTCCCTGCTTCCTGTTGGAGGAAGCCGGCTGGGTTTGGGATACCAAGGTCGAGCCTGCTGGCCCTAGCGTTGCTGGGCGGGCGTGCAGCAGGCGCAGAAGAGCAGTGCTTAGGCTGTGGCTTGAGCCTTTGTCCTTCTGGCCGGAGAGACTGAGTCCAAGGTAGCATTGGACTTCTCGATCCTCTGCAGGTGACCTTCCACCCAGGGCCGAAGAGGTCAGTCCCCAAAAGGAACATCCGCCAACTTGTGCTGGGTATCCGGGTAAAGGTGGATATCCTCAGCCAAGCCCGACGACATGGCCACTGCGGCCGCCACAGACCTGGCACATGAGTCCCGATGTCTCAACGCAGTCTGGAGCTGCTGTTTGGCCACTGCCCTGCCCTGGTCCCGCACCTGCCTGACCATAGTCTGCAGATCTGCGGAAGATGAGGGACAACCTCATCCAGGGAGCCCAACAGGCGTGAGAAAATGTGCCATGAGGATGGCGAACTGGCCTGACGCTCGAGAGAGGACGCAGCATAGACTTTTCGCACCGCATAATCCACTTTTTAGATTCCTTGTCGGGAGGTTTGTCCACATCCCTGGCGTTCCCGGCACGCCGGAAAACGCTGTCAGTAACCAACCCCTCGGCCAAGGGGTGTTCCGAAAAACCGGACAGGGAACCGGTAGGGACCGCATACTTCCTGGCCAACCTGGCCGAAGGCGCAGGGCAGGAAGCAGGACGCTGCCAAAGTTCCAAGGCCGGACCCACTATGGCTTCGGCCACCGGAAAGGCCTCCGTAGGAGAATCCCCTCGGTCCAGAATCTCTGTGAGGGGATACCTGGCCTGTTTAGAAACGGGTTCGAGCTTCATCCTGGTGGACTCCGAGATGAGTCGAAGCAACCCTAAGAAGGACGTAGCGCTATCATCCATTGACTACCCTCCCGAGGACTCCAAGTCCATGCGCTTGGAGAAGAGGGAGGAACCATCATCGGACTCAGAAGAGTCCTCAAAGAGCTACCTCGGGCCTGAGCCACCCTCCACCTGCCGAGGTTTATCGGGAGTGAGGGTGACAGACAGCCTATGGGGCAAACCCAAAGCCAACCGAGAATTTTTGGTCGGAGCCCCAACTAATGGCTGTGGAGGCGGAGGTTCCACCAGAATCGGTGGGGCAGCTGGAATTGGCCGAACAACCGGCCTGAGAACAGGCTCCTCGACTACAACGAGGGGTTGTTTCGGCTGCTCCGGTGACAGCCACTTAATGGCCGGGGAAGACGATTGGGTCGGCTTATTCCCGGTCAAAAGGAGCTGTTGCCACATAAGTTCATCATACCTCCGACGCAACTTGAGCCAAAGCCTCCCCTCGTCCGAGGAAGAGGAAGAGCGGCGGCGCCGCTTGCCGCGGTGCTGAGACCGAGACTGCCTATGGCGGGGATCGGTTGGACTGTGAGGATGTCCGAGACCGAGACCGAGAGTCTCGACTAGGCCGAGGAAGGCGAGGAGAAGTGTCAGAAATCGGCACTCCCCTCGGCTCGGACGATCCCACCGAAGGCTCCGGAACCGGAGGCACAGACGAGCCGACGGGATCCTCAACTCCCACCGGGGAACCGGGAGAGGGATTCTCAGCTTCTCCAGCCGACAACCCGTCCTAATGGGTCGAGAAAATCTCGACCAGCGCCGACGGGAGTCTTGGTCAACTGGCCTGACGGGGACACCGTGAAGCCAGCGGCGGCTGAGGGGTCGACCGAAGTCGACTGTCGACAAGGGGAAGGGGATCTTTCCCACTCCCAAGAGCGTCGACGGAGAGACTTACTTTTGCTCTTTTTGGACCTGGAAAAAGGTCCCGAAGAAGTTGGACCCTCACCCTTGGTCTAGAGGGTCAGACAAAGCTCCTTAAAAGAAGCCGAGTACGAGGCACCGAGAGAGAGCGGGACAAAAGCCGCAGCCGAGGTAGAACATGCCCGCGCCGCCTCTTCGAGGGCGATCATCTGCTCTAGCTGATCCGCCGAGCCGCCGCTGACACCGCCAATCGGGCCTCTTTAGATTTCACCGTGGAATTTTTCTCGGCGCCCCAGTTGTAATCGGGCAGCACGGCTTCAAGGACATAGGTCAAAAGGAAGAGCACAAGTCGAGGCCTGTGGTCGTGCTCAAGGCCCAGGCAGTAGACGCATGCGTGAGTGCGGATCCATCCTAGACATCTTCTGCCCCGCCGGGCACCTCCGAAAACCGAGTCGATGGTCCATCGCAGCCGCGAGGAGAAGAAAACCAAGTCTTTTAGCAAAACTTTAATTTCTAACTTTCAAGAATTAGGAACCAGTCTTAAACGCAGGCTGCTGAGGGAACCTGAGCTTCCAAGCGTAAGGAAGATCTAGGCCATGGGGCGGAGCCGAGTTTTACCACCGGGTGGGTGGGAGGAGCCAGCTTGAAGACCTTCCGCAAGATTTAAAGCGGCAAGGAACCTGCCAATAAGTGTGGATGAACAACATATCCATGTCCCTAGAACACATATTCTGCTCTAGAGACCATCCTGAAGGTGAGTGACTTGAGAAACTTGTTCAGGTTGTGCAGATCTAGAATGGGGCGCCAGACCCATCTGTTTTGGCACCAGGAAGTACCTGGAGACAAACCCTGGGTGTTCCAGATGATTTGCAACAGGAACCACAACCTCCTTGTGGAGGAGATGGGCTATGTTGTCTCTGAGAGCTGACAGAATGTCTGAGGATACCAAGTCCTCCCGTGGGGTGAGGGCTCGGCAAGGAGGGTACTGCTCGAATTCCAGAGGCAGACCCTGCCACTCCACCTCGAGGACCCACCTGTCTGTGGTGACAGTGGACCAGGTGTAAAGGAAGAGGCAGAGCTGGCCCTCCATGGTAGGACCCAGGGGAGGCATGGCGGGCATAAGGAGGCACCCACATCCCTCACTGGGTAGACTTGGAGGAGGGCTGGCTGAGGAGCCACCGCAACCTCTCCCCCAGGCTTACGGATGACCGAGGCCACTGACTTTGGCCGAGGTCACCAGGCCAGGGCTGCTGACCAGCCTGGGGCTGGGCTGGTTTGGCCGCAGGGAGCAGAGGGGACCTAAAGGGCTTCTTTCTCTGTTGCTGCTTAGAGTCCTTACAGAACTCTATCTCCAATTTCTGCAGTCTCACCCCTGACGCCCCCAGACAATGACTGATGAGAGACTTGCATCTCATGTGCATTGTAGTTCTGAAAACGGGCTTTTCCTTGGCCGAGTCTTCAAAGAGTATGATCCCATCACCTCCAATCCCATTTGTTGCCTCAAATACTACTCACCCTCCAAACTCAAGCTGACCAGTTTAAGTTATAAATAACTCTATAAATCACGCTGCTGGGTTTGCCTGTCTGAAATGAAAGCCAGCAATCAGTTGATACGTGAGCTGTGCCTTGTGCCACACCACACAAGCTGTGGTAAATCCACAACAATCCACACACCCAGTCTTGCCTTGGGGTTTAAGTATCTGGCGGGAAAAGGCAGCAGCTAATGATGTCCCTAAAATCGGAAAACACAGAATTATTTCAAACTACACAAATGGAAAAGTACAATGAGAAGATTACAGAAACCCCAAACATGCCCACACTTCCAATTAAATTAAAAAAAAAATGTTAAGCAAGGTTTATGTTTCGTTTAATAAATGGCATGTTCAAGATCTGCTCACCCTTCAAAGCAGTGGGCTACTGTCAATGCCCATTTTTTCCAATCAGAACACATCCACAGATGTGACCACTGAGATCACTCTGCAGGGAGCACTGCCATGGCCAACGACCTGGTCGGCTTGTTCTGCCTCCTATAACCCTCTTGTTCATGCGAGCTGCAGGGCGACGGCCACAATCTGAAATGGAAAACAAATCTGGAATCAGTATAGAAACATAAACCTGCCAGAGCAGAAATGGGACTTAAAAGCAAAAATAAATAATAATACTCTCTTGCTCTCTGTGCTACTGAAGATGGGCCCTAGCTACAAAAGATTTTTGCCATAGGCAGACAATAAAGAGAAACTGTTTAGTGGACAGGGCCTGTGACCATACAGTTAATGCAGGAATTTTACTATTAGATTATATTAACCTTCCCTCTTCATCTTTTTCAACATTTTATTAAGACAGCAAAACATTTACATTCTTCGGCTTTTTAATTTGTTTCCATGACTGATGTAAATCTCACTGTAGAGCTTCATTACTACACAAATTATTACAAGATGATTGGTTCTTGCTACTACACCTCCACAGGCATTTGGAAAGGCTGCCAAGCATACTCACTCAAAACATGCTAGTAGTTTAGAGTGTATAGTCGACTCTTGTAAGGAAATCGGCGGTTTCAAAATGTTGTTGGACCACAGTTCAAAAGGTCATGGAACGTGACTGTACAGTACTTATTGTGGTGCAACATTTCAAAACCTCTAGAGGTTCCATGTACTATCTTGTAAACAAAACACCTGCGTTCAGCCACAGCACCGATGCGCGCTCCTCAAGCAGTTAGCAAAAGTAACTGGCACAATGGCGGTGGCGGTATTTTCAAAAGTGGCTGGCAAGAGGAAAAAATTCATACACTTTTACTTAAAAAGAAAAACAACGTAGGATCAACCAGATATTTTTAATTACTCACAACAGCAGGCATGATTCCTAAAGGTAAAGCCTCCCACTTAGCGAGAAATACGGTGGCCTTTTTTTTTTTTTTAATCCCTCCCATACGCAACTAATACCCAATAGAAACCCACACTAAAGACGTAGGGACATCTAGTCCCTTATGACCACACCACTGACCCTAGCAACCAGCCTTAAATCATGGAACAAGATGCAAAGACATCTCTTTCTAGTAAAAAGAAACACCAAACTATTCTATTTCTAGCTAGCTGTCTACCAGAGGGGCGCCCACTCTTACAGGGTTGGGTGATGATCAATGTGTGCGGACCCTCTGGCAGACTATTAGCTAGAAAGTTTCCGCAGATCCTAGTGCCTGGCAGCTATGTCCCAACGGTGTGGCCTGCTGCAAGAGATACCTCCAAGCAAGATCTGACATTGACGGCGATTTTCTGTTGAATGGGTGGAGGGGGTGAAGACATGAAATTCCTCCAGTATGATGAGCAAATTATAGAACAGGCATGAGGCAGTTAGATAATAACTGTTTTGAGGATAGTCTTTAAAGAAATATCTCTAATGTGCTCCATTTTATATTAATTTACTTTGGGTCTGTGGGAAAATAATGGACACCATTTCCAACTTTAAAATTCTAAATTGCCTATTAATATTGAATGGCACTGTGCCCTGGCTGTCAGGGACTTGTTTTAGTCACTGAAGTGCTGTCTTAATGAATTGGTTAGAAACAGGTCTCAGCCAATTAGGATGCAGGGATTTCCTGCCTATTTCCCTCTGTGTCATCCCTATACCCTGGATAACCAAGATACAGAAACTCAAAATACAATGAAAGGAAATAAGAACATGGATACCGTACCAGGACATCTGGCAGCTCTACAGAGAAACCAGCTGATGCAACACAGGAAAACCATCACACTAGAATTTTGTGGCTGTCACAGAAAACGTGTAAGGCATAGTAAAGAGGCAGTTTTACATTTTGCTGAAGCACCAACTCTACGCACAAGTGTTTTGTTTTCAATTATCTCATTCACACCAGTAAAACCAGCTACTGTTACTGGATAATCCTACCTTCTCTGCTGCAAAGGAGAGAAACTTTGCTTCTACTTTGACAATGCTGCCTAGAAATTGAGAAAAGGAGCTGATTAATAAGATGCGTAACCTTGTAAAATGCAGTGCATGCCATGACAATGTTCCAAGGGCACAGGACAAGTATACCAAGCAAGGAACTGACAGTAAAATATTGTAATGCCCTTGTTGCTTCACCTTAGCTTCTCAGGAGTACAGCTACAGATCTATAAAATGGGATGGAAGCCAAACTTTCACAGACTCAGACAGACATCAGTTGACTTTCATGAACGAGATTGTTCTCGTGCTGTGAATAGAATCTTTGCAATATTAAGTGCTGTATTTAAAGCTCCCCCTACATTTAACTGCTGCTTTCCAAATGAAATGGGTTAGAAAACACAAATCACTTTTTTTTTTGCATATTTATTTGTAGGACCTCCTCAGCTGGGGGGGGGGGGGTTGTACCTATGGTTCCCCCCATGCCGCACGGCACCTCGGCTCTTGCCCCGGTCACAGTCAGAGGTCAAACCCCCTTACCCTACCACCCCCAGGCCACTTCACAGCAGGTACTTACACTGCACACTGCGGAGACCTGGAGGCTGGGCTTCAGGGGGAGCTGGCTTGAGTGCATCCATCACGGCATCATTGGAGCCCGCCTTCATGAGCGCGCCGGAGGATTCTTTTCTTGAGATTGTCCCCCCATGATGCAGGCATGCAAAGACGCCAAGGACACTGCCGTGCACTGCATGTCTGACGTTGGCCCGCGCCGACCCACAGATTGGACCCTGAGCATGCACCAACCTCCGACCACTGCCAGGAGCCATTACTACAGCGGTCGACCCTTCCCACCCTCCCCAGAGGAGGACAGCAGTCTATGGGATGCTTGATCCTTCTCCCTGGCTTGATCCTCTGACACCCAAGGTCGCCCCGACCCCGGTTGTCAGCATGGTAAACAAAAGTGCCAGCGCTCAGTCCTCTACACCAAGGGCTGCACACAAACCCCAGTTTAACAGAAAACACACATTTATTTCCCATCTTCAAAACAGAACTAGTAAACAACTGGGTTCGGACTTCAGAGGCTTATAAAGCCTGTCCGCCTTCCAAGGGACTGCTGCTATGGAAGGCGTCATATGCCAGATGAAGCGTGTTACATCCTGAAATGGTTCCACAAAGGTCTGGGTTCCTTCTCTCCGAGGAACTTGGCCAGGCACTTGCGCTCTGGGTCCAGATCCTCCGTGTTCCACTCATATATAGCCTGGATGTGCCTCATAATGTCCAGAAATGGGGATCATCCGGGGAGAGACAGACCTTCAGGTCCCAGGGAGGAGGGAGGACAAAATTCCCATCAGAGTAAGGCTCTGAATCCACATCGCCTCATCCCAGGAGGGCATGACAGGAGGGAAAGAAGGAGACGGAGATGAGGGTCGCTTTCTTCTCCCTTAGGGTCTGAGTGTGGTGCTCCCCTCACCCCTTAGGCTCTGGGGTGGAGGGGACCCATAGGTGATGGAGAGAAGGACAGTGCCTGGGGTCTATAGAAGATCCCTTTCACTGTATTCCACCATGTAGTAAACAGACTCCCAATGTTCACTACTGGGCCAACGCAGGAGCCGTGCCGGGTCTGAGGGCTGGGCATCGGGTCTTTAGATGCGGGCATCTGGGGGTCTGGCTCGGCAGGCATCGGGTCCGGGATCCCGGCGTCAGTAGGCCGATGACCGGCAATGCCCTCATCTGTTGGTCTAGCATCTGGTGTGGCTTTGTCGGGCGTCTGGTCCCTCAGAGGAGGGGTGGATGGCTGGTCTTCATCCGGCGACCGCCCTGTGTTAGGCATCAGGGAGCGGGTCGATGGAGTAGGCGACCGGCTAGGCTGGCGCTGATCTGGAGGAGGGTGCACCTTAGCTGGAGGGGGAGGTATCCAAGCTCGGGTGACCTCCTGCCTACTTGAAGGTTCTTCCAAGCGCTTGCGCTTACCAGAAGAGCTGGGCCTGTCCTGAGCTCTGGACAGGCTTTCCTGGGTTGACCCAGAGGGTTTTAGGGGTCAATGAGCCAGGGAAGAGTGATGGTGTCCTGACGAGGCCGACTCCCGTAGTTTGCCCTGAGAGGAGGCAGGAGCAGATTTAGATGTGCGGGAAGGTTCGGATGCCTGGGCCGGAACTGAACCGGAACTCCAGCCGTGGGCGAGGAAGACGAGGCCTGCTTGGCTGGTGACTTAGGGCGGATTCAGATCTGGCCCGATCCTTATCACTGCGGTGAAGCTTCCCTGATGACCTATCTTTGGGTGGGAAATCCTGGTGGGAGAGGATGAGTTGGTTCCTGATCCTCGCTGCATGGCTGCAAGCTTCTTTTCTAGCAGGAGGGTCTTGAGTGCGTTGCCGCTTGCTCGCGCTTTCTGGTTGAACTTCTGGCAATGTTTGCAAGCGCCAGGCTGGTGCTCCGGGTCTAGGCAGAGGAGCCAGGCTGCGTGGCATTCTTTGGCCGGGATCTGCTTCCCGCACGCACACTCTGCCTTTTGCCATGGTGGGGAGGGCTATGACACACATGAGGTGTTGTTTGAAAGTTTTTTGAAAAACTAAACTTCTGATGTTTGATGGCTATCGACTGCAAAGGAAGGCATCTGAGGAGCCGAACTATGCGGGTCGACGGCCGGAAAAGAACTGAGATGGCGCCAGGGGACCGCCCCCTTTATACCACGTCTGACATTGGGTGTAGCCAATGTCAGAGGCGGTCCCCTGCCTCAGACTGCTAGCTACAAGTTTTCCGTGGGGTTCTGATGCCTGCCGACTTCAGTCCTAATGGTATTACCTGCTGCAAGAGCTCCACCCTCGAAGACAATTCTGAACTTCAAAGTCTGAATTTTTTTATGATGTAGGGATACCAGCACCCATGTATGTGTATAATAATGAAGTGTTACCTTTGGGCTACTCTATGTATTATGGCTGCAGATAAAAGTAATGTTCTAGTGATTAAAGTGCACCTAAATGATTAAACCTAGCCCTGTGTATTAAAGTTCTGAAGTGGTCTGAAATGTTAATGATGTGTATGCTGTTTACTGCAATGTGTTCCTGCCTAGAAACTGCATGTCTAGGTGTCAGCAATGCACCTGCAATTACCCAGGGTGTGGTAGGTTTCCCAAACAATGTTTCTCACCCTCTAGTGGCATATAAAAGGATCTTTGTCCTGCCAATAGTTCCAGCTCTAGTGCGGTGTTTTGTCCAGAGCACTAGTATGCAGTTCCAGTTTAGTGCCTATGGTTGCGTTTCTCTGGCTATGACCAGCTGGAGGGGGCCTGTAGGTCGAGGCATCGTGGCAGGGTTCCTGGTCCAGGTGATACTAGCTCTCTGGTGCAGGTCTCCAGAAGCTTGGACTCCATCTAGAGTCTGCAACTGGGGACAGCAGAGGCCTGTTGGGGACTAACCATTAAGAAATATCTCCTGATGGCCTCCGAACTATCTGCTCCACGTTTCCATAACTAACTCTGACCCCATGGAGACATAGCACTGTGGGCAGGCCCTTCAATTACCCTCCACCAGAGGCACTGTGTCAATAAATCTGTACCATGCAGAGTTGGGTACACCCCAACTGCCCTCTGTCTCTCGCCTTGGCTATGAGGGTCCAAATCTGTAAAGGATACCTCTGTAAGTCACTTTTAATGTAATGGGAATGTGGTAACTGAAATTAATGTGCTGGAGGAAAATGTGATGCGAACTGGGTTCTGGAACAAGCCCGATTGTCAGGGGTCGGGTTTGAGCATCTGACAACTGCTCTCCTCTTCTCGGGTGGAGGACAAGTCATGTCACTCACACTACTGCAACTGTGTGGACGGGCAGTGGCAGGGCAGCAGTTGCAACTTCAGTGAGGACTGGTCGGCAGCAGGCTCATGGTGCATGTGCACTTACACACAAACAATGGTGTCACTGCATGCTGCCGACCTCGGGACTAAAATAGTGGAAAATGGGACGGGGCATGCCACTTGTCCTGACCCCGCTGTCACCCAGGACCACTGCCTCATCTGGATGCGGTCTCCGAGGGGGGGTGGACCCTCCCCCTCCTGGTCCTGCTATGGGGGGGGTGCAATCCATGGGGGATTGTGAGGTGGGGGTCTTGGGGGAGGCATGCGCTGTTCGGAAGTGAGCTGAAGCTGAGCAGGGCTGGCCCTGCGGGTACAAAAATTAAATGGAAAAAAGCAATTCTGCTGCTTGTAATAATTGAACTTGTGACCAGGTGGTCTAGAACATGTATAATAACAGTAATTATGCAACCGTAATTGACACTAAATTATGCAGAATATGATAACTAATTTGGGAAGCTGGACACAAAATGGGAGCTGTGGTCATGGCGCCAGTTGCAAGTTCACAGTCACTACCTCAAGCTGTGAGCACTGGCTTCTCTAAATAAATGTTCAGAGTTTTGCAAGCAGCTTACTGTCTGAAGTCTCATGCCCTGTGTCCAAATGAATTTTTTAAGGGGTAGAGAGTTAATGCAATCACAACAGCTACTGCAACAGAAATGAAGTAATGGGTTTACAGTTTGCCAAATCGAGGCCTACCTCAAGTTGCCATGCGGGGACAGTAAAATGTACAATGTAACATGAAGGGGAAAGCCATTTTTTTGACAAAGGTGGTTCCATCTGCTCCACGGAGCTAAAGGGGATGATGGAAACAGTGAAGAACGTGATGAAGAAGAGGAAGGTCCGGATGACCAAGTTGAGCAAGGAATGGAGGACGAAGATCAGAAACCTTCCATCCATGCAGCACAAAGGCTGCACGGAGAAAAGTAAGCAATTCTCCCTAAGTACTGTAGTATGACCAAGGAAGGGACTGTTGGTGTGGAAGGACATTTACAGCAGTGCCTTGGCTGGCCATGCCTCAAGGAGTGCGGTTCAAGTGGTTCAAGTAAGGAGCCTAGGAACTGTACAATTCAAAGGTGGTGGCTCCTGTTGAGACATACTATCCCAATACCCCTAGACGTGGGAGTTGCCCCTTAGGTTATTGCCTGACCCCTTCCTCACCAAACTGACAGTGGGTTAAGATGACCTGAAGTGGGGGTTATGTTATGGTGAAATTATTAGATGCCTTTAGTTTATTTTCTATGAGTCCAAAGGTGTAATTTGGAGATTTGGCACATATCCAGTTATTTATTCTGTTTTTCAGTCTCCTCCATTCTCTAGTTTGAACACATACATGGTAAGGCTGCTCACAGGCAATTACGTATATTTATCTGTGTTCACTGTGACCCTGTATGAAAGAATTCGTGATGAGGATAACACTATTTATTCAGGCAAAGGATCCCACTGAGAACCATATTTATATTTATTTTTCTAACTTCTCCCTTCATCCTATTTTTGTTTCTTCCCCTCGTCCCTGGCCACCAGCTGATGCTCCCCACTGGGGTCTTGCATTTGCCTGCCCCGATGAACCTAAGGAAAGATGCCCCATACCATGCTCCTTGGCCTCCATATAGCATGGCCTCAATCAAAAACTGCTATGATGTCTGAGTGGACAGTACCGTGCCAGAGTCCTCCTGCTCTTGTTCTATTGTGACCTTACAAGGCCAGACATTGCCACATCCATCAAGCGCGCCCTGCATCTAGACAGTGGGGTGAACCCATGGGCAAAATAATCTGCCAGCAAGGCACCCTTCCCTGGGCCATCAGGTGGTGGTCATGATCAGTAGGTGACAACATCTCTCCAGGCTTCACAGCTCCTGACAACCCAGTTTGGCAAGAACAATGTTATTCTCTTCATTTTTGGTAGATCAATGTTTCTATGTAATGCTGTTTCTGTTAAAATGTTTGTCATTAAAGATTTTTCTGCAACAATCAATCAAAATATAACTAGCCTACATGAAATAGGCTTTGGCGTGGTCTACAGTAGGCACCGCTTGCTCCATTAC
The DNA here is from genome assembly GCA_016271365.2 of Neoceratodus forsteri. Taxonomy (NCBI): domain Eukaryota; kingdom Metazoa; phylum Chordata; order Ceratodontiformes; family Ceratodontidae; genus Neoceratodus; species Neoceratodus forsteri. The sequence continues at coordinate 1,578,048,987 of CM057452.1, forward strand.
TCGAGCAGCAGCTGGCTGAGGTGTGGAGCAGAAGGCTGTGCTCAATCATCACACAGAACCCTGGGAGTAACTAGTTGAAGTAATTGGGGTGCCTCCGGGAGGAGGTGGATGGGCCTGAGTGAGCAGGACTGGGAGGGGAGGGTCAGACTGGCGATGGGGGGGGGGACCACTAGACACCAGGAATCGTTGTTATACATTGTTATGAGGGCACCAGAATGGTGATCAGAGGGTGGGAACCACTAGACACCAGGGACTGTTGGAATGAGGGTTTGTGGTACTGGATCTGCAATTGGGAAGGGGGGCACTAAATGCCAGGGATTATTATAATAAATTGTTAGGCAGTCAGGGGTGGGGGTACCACAAGATGCCAGGAATCATTATAACAAACTGTAATGGTGCATCGGAATGGCGATTGGGAGGCCTGGGGGGGGCACTAGACACCAGGGATCATTACAATAAATTGCTAGAAGGCATCTAAACGGTGATCATGGGGTGGGGAGACCACTAGATGCTAGGGATTGTTATAATAATCAACTGTTAGGGCGCATTGAAATGGTGATCGGGGGGTTGGGAGCCACTAGATGTTAGGGATCGTTATAATAAATTGCTGGGGGCATCAGAATGGTGATTGGGGGTAGGGGAACCACTAGATACTAGGGATCCTTGAAATAAAGGGTTACACGGGATAAGATTGGCAGTCAGGGGGTAGGAGGCTGGCACAGCTCCATGCAATGCCTCTACCCAGCCGTGAGTAGCATATTGTGTGGAGCTGCTAATACACACATAATGGCATGCAAATGTACCCCTAGCACTTTGCATATATGCTTATTATCAAGCCGGTGGTTGAAAATGGCTCACAGGGGCAAGGGCACTATCTTGTTTGGGATATGCTATCTCCCTTGCTACTGTACTGCAAATGGCTGTGATCTTGCAGTGCATAGTCACTGTGCTCCCATATCTAGATGGGGACAGGTAGCGTGCATCAGTTGGAGTGTGCTGCCTGTCTGAATATATCCCCCAGGCTGCCTGTGCAGTATCTCACACGCTGTGCTAAGGGATCTGGAGCACTAACAGCTGGCTCTGAAAATGGGGACCACTGTATATAGACTGAATTGTGTCAAAATATGTTTTTCAAGGTTTTTCCATAGAGGTAATAATTACTGGGAAACTATTTTGTTTTGAGTACATGTTGGGACATGTGATTGCCTTCGATTTTCTGCTAATTTGGACTGATCTACTATAATTGGAATGGAAGGTAACACGGGGATCTTCAGACTGGCCCTGCTATACCTTTGGATCACACTGGCTTAAACATATTTTCTATACTTCAGTTGTATTTCTTTCAAAAAGCATGTTTCAACTATCTGTGAAAGCTTCACAACGCCTCTCTAGAAAAATCCTCTCAAAAGAATCCGGGGTGATCCCAAGGTCTATCTGTTAGGAGACTGCCAAATACTAGAAAAAGTGAATACTGACATCTTGAGATTAACTCATCTGAAGAAATGCTGGTCTCAAACATCAGATTTCTTTGTTCCCTCAATCAGCAGTTTGTCTCCAAATGACCACGGTTTACCCTTGGGTCATTCTGAGTCACGCCTACTGCCACTACTACACTGCTTTCACAACCCACCCCTCTTTGTTGGTTTTGCACTGTGCCCTAGAAACACACCAGATGCTTGATTTTCAATCACGAGGATGGGCAGAGAATGGTGGCAAAGACCACTCTGTGCCACCATCAAACTGCAAACTCTTCCCAGGTACTTGCAAAGTTTTGTCAGTGCCTGGGCAGAAGGGAGGGGTTGGGCAAATTTTAATGGCCCACAGGGTCATTCACAGTATCTGCAAGCCTCAGAATTTGTGTTGCAAACTTCTTTTGGTCACGTTGAGTCAGGCAGCAATTCAGTGCATTTTTAATCAAAAGGGTGCCGTGCGCACATATAAGGACCCTAAACAAACAGAAGAGAGAAAGAATGTCCTTAGCCGGGATCTGAACCCAGGTTGCCTGAAATATCATTCTGGTTGTGCTACCAGCTGCACCACCAAGGTGACTGGAAACCTAGGACTCCCAGAAGCACCTTAGACTTTCTCTAATGCACAACCTGGTACTGCACAAATAGATTTCAGTTGCAAGAGTGTGGCATGCACATAAATGGAACCCAAACAAACAGAATAAAGGAATAAGTGCCCTAGATGGGACAGTAATTCAGTGCAACAGCTTGCAACCATGTAAGATGTATAGGGGTAGGAGGAAGCACTGATGAGGAAGTACCACTGGACACCAGAGATGACACTGACAGTTAAGGAAGTGGGGCAGCATCAGCAAAAAGAAGGACTGCATCGATAACATGGGGAGGGGGAAGAAGATGCTAAGCAATACAGAGAGTTTACTGTTATTAGGAAGACTACATCTGTAACAGTGGGGAGTAGGAGGATTGTACTATATGGGGAGACTTGGATCAGGTGATGGGGGTCTTTAATGGATAATGGCAATCTGCAGTGGGTGGCCCAGGCCTACACTGGGTGATTGGGGGGCCTACATTAGGTGATGGAGGGGGGATCATTTCAGGAAGTGGACACTGCATCGGTAGGAGGGGCTGTCGGTTGGGTGCACAGGGGGGACCTATATCAGATGTTAGGGACCCATCATGGAGTGCTTTGAACAGGACTGGGAGGAGGAGGAAGAAACCCTGAACACCAGGGTGAGTTTGTGAAATGAAAGGAGGCCCAGTGCTACAGACACAGCACCACTGTACTGACTTGCACTGGGCACATGACAAAGAGACATATTGGTATCCCCAATAGTAGCAGCTAACATTTGACGTATCAATGTGGACTGTGCTACACTTACTGGGAGACCCTCTCCCCTCTGTGGGAGATCACATTTTGTACAGTGTAGTTAATTGTGGCAAAATGAAACAGGCCTCCAGCACTCATTTTTTTGCCACACCAGCTGCGACTCTGAATTGAGGACCCAGGTCAGGAAAAACTCTGCATGTCTGAAAAAGGAGACACCGCATCTTAAGACACATGCAGCCTGATTTATTGAATAATCAGCAGGGGGCACCTTGTCTACATTTCTAAGTTTAGGATGTCTGTGCTGCACGTTTCACTGATAGCTCTGAAATTTACTTAAGAAACCATACCATTAGAGATCCAGCCATAAGAGTTTTTATTTGTGAAATTATTCACTTCACCTTTCAAAATGCATTCATCAGTACCACTAATTCAGGGGAAGTCGCCTTTTATCCTACTTGGGCATGTCACCCAAAGGCTGATTTCCCTCAGTCCTACAAGCTTGATAACTGATTCCATTATTAAAGAAAAAGAGACATGAATCTACTTGTCTATTCCTATTTAGACAGTGTAGGGTCTATGTACAAGGATGGGTGAGGCATGCTGATTTTATTTATTTCTTTTTTGCTGCATACTGTGGTCTGTTTTATTTTGTTTCTTTTTTGTCCTGGGACCCTCTTGCAATGTAGTTTTTGCACCTAAAATGTGGTCATCCCAGTGAGGATGCACTAGACAGAATCTGAGCACTCACTTTATCATAGCATCACAGACCAAACAATGCAATGATACCTTTGCTTTATGTGGTTATTTTATCTAACTTGCAGTCCAAGATCCAGCAAAAGTCACTGAGCAGATTTTACATGCACGCTACCCCGGCGCTTCACTCCTCAGAGCTTCCCCAGAGGATGTTAGTCTAGTGTGGGTACTACTGTAGTGGTTGTGTGTGTGTTGTGTGTGTTTATATTGTTGGCAGCTTGCTTTAATTTTTCTATTAAGCTAATGGTTACCACTGTATAAACAGCTGACTTGTGGCTCGGACACTGCAACAGTGTCTAACAGTTGAGCCATGTGTAAGAGCCGAGAAAAGAGAGGTGTGGTATGGTATTAGCACACAATGCTTCTTCTGCAGTCACAGACAAACCTGTTGTTCAGCAAAGTACAGGGTCGTCTGGGCCAACTGTGAATTTTCTACATCTTAATCCTTTACTTGGGCACTTAAGCTGGATGTACATTAAGTTGCTATATCTGGCTATGATGTATCAAGCATCAGCAGCCTCCCATCAAGAGAAGGTCATCACAACCTAGAGTACAGTTCACAAATGGTGCAAGTAGAGGGGACAGTTTAGGACAAAATGGCAGAAAGCACCGAAGAGGGTTTTCAGTCTAGCTACTAAAGACAGAGTAGCGGAGCCTATAGGATATCACCCTGGTTAAAAACTGTGAGAATCATTTTGTGAAAGTTCTGTTTTTTGCATCAGGGGTAAGGCAGGATTTGCTATGATGCATGGCACCAAGCTTGGGAAAGATCTCTCTGCGTAGAGATGAAGTTGATGTGGGTGTAGAATTCCAGGTACTGGTCCAGCAAACTACCAAGGTACTTAAAGGATGAAACATGGTGATGAGTGGACCCATTCCTGTTCAAAAAAGGTGGGATGGAAGGCTAGTTTTGACAGTTTGGCTTTGGTACCAAAAGTCTTGGCCACTGAGTTTGACTGGCAGCCAATATCAGTTGGTTCGTGCAGAACCATCACTGAATGGCTTTCTGATTGGGCTGCGGCTGGAATATGAGGAAGCTGATGTTAGGGCCAAAGCTTAAGGCACGTTACCATCCACATACATGTGGATATTGGATGAGGTGCAGGCAGCAGGCAGTTTATTTATGAAAATGGAGACTAGAAAGAGGCCGAGGACTGAAACCTGTTGAACAGCCATGTCTATAGGGTGGGGACATTCAGCATCTCTGAATTTCCTTGAGAGTTTTTCTGTATAAGCTCTGCTGGGGTTATCTGTGAATACAGTGGAGCACGGACTTCACAGGGAGTTCCCCATTGTTTGACACAGGCTGCACTTAACTGCCAGGCTCAAGGGATGGCAACAGGCCTTGAGCTGGGTGTAGCAGAGGCCCCTTAGGGGTTGTCCTCTAGTGGCCATAGGACATGGGAAGTGAGACTACCTCTGAGCTTGGTCAGGCTGGGTAAGGTAGCTATGCACCTGTTGTGCACTTTATTCTGAAACCAGGGTTATTCCAGAGTTTAGTACCCATGTGGGAATAACTCATCATCCTCTATAAGTCAGTGCTTCAATGATGGTTACAGTTCTTTTTTTCAGGGCTCTTTGGAGGTTCCGGAGAATTACAAAGGACAATGGAGGAGGTGTAGGTTGCCCTGGGAGTCTGAGCAGAAGTCCCATAGTCTGATGTAATTCCTGCAGGTTAAATTCTTGAGTGCAGACCCACTGTGGGGAAAGTATGAATGGTACAGAAGAAAAAATTACTCACCTTAGTAATGTTGTTTCTTCTAATGGAGTCTTGCTATATTATGACAATTGCAGTTTTTCCCACCATTAGAACTGCTCCGGAGGTGAAAGAGTTAACTTCCATGCCAGGCATGGAGCTTAGAGCACAAGCTCGGTTAGAGAAGCTCTGTCTGGATAATTTCAAACTGAAACTGTCAGATCTTTACGAGCAAAAACTCACTAAGGTTCTGTGTGGAAGCTGTAACCTACACTAGCCAACTGGCTACCTAAATATTAACACATATTCCTGGTCCCAACACCAAGACTCAAGTCAGGGGACCAGAAAATAAGATAAGATAAAATAAAACACAACACCCCAAAACCCCAAAGAAGCGGTGGAAAACATACAATGGGCATAAACAAGTGCTAACACTGGTCTGCCCACCCCATACCCAAGTAGAAGTTCTGAGAGGGCAGGTTGGGAGGTTCATAATATAGACTCCATTAGAAGAAACAACATTACTAAGGTGAGTAATTTTTCTTCAAACAACATGAAGTCTTGCTATATATGACAATTGCAGAATATTAGCAGTACCTCCATGGAGGAGGGACATAACCTATTTAGGAATAGGTCTCTGAAGACGGTTGTGTTAAACCGAGCATCCTCCTGGCCTGGATATCCAGGGAGTAATGCTTGGTGAAAGTGTGTACCGCTTTCCAAGTAGCTGCTTGACATATCTCTAAGATAGGGATGTCTCTGGCAGCAGCTAGAGACGCAGCTGTACCTCTGGTAGAGTGAGCCTCAGGCCTGAAGGGGAACCTTTCCCAGTTTTTGATAACAAAATTGATACAAGAGACAATCCACCTGGCAATGGATCTCTTAGTGGCAGGTTTACCTTTCCCAACCTCACCATAAGTGAGAAAAGTTGGAGGATTCAACCTGTGACCCTTTGTACGCCTATATAGTAACTTAGGGCCCTCTAACATCTAAGCTGTGCAGCCTCTTCTCACCAGAGGAGGAATGGTCAGTGTAAGAACACTGGAAGGAGATAGATTGATTAAGGTGGAAATCTGAAACCACCTCAGGCAAAACTTCCTGTTAGTCCTAAGGACTACCTTATCCCTGTGAAAGGAAATAAAGTCAGTCTCTACTGACAAAGCTTGTAACTCACTTATGCGCCTGGCAGAAGTGGTGGCTACTAGAAAACAGTTTTCCAAGTCAAGTACTTAAGCTCTGCAGAAGACAAAGGTTCAAAGGGGGTTGCATCAACTGAGCAATGCAAACATTAAGATCCAGGCAGGGCCGGGTCCCTGAAAGGTGGATTAGTATGAAGTAATCCTTTGAAAACTTGGAAAATACAAGGTGAGTGGAAAGAGAGGAGGGCTTTCCTGCTGAAATAAAAGCAGAGACAGCTGCCAAATGTACTTTCAGGGTAGCTGGTCTCAGACCCAAAGAATTAAGATGGACCATATAGTTCAAAACAATGGGCAAATCAGCAGATTCTGGGGAAATATGCTTCCCAGAACACCAGATGGAAAACCTTTTCCATTTAGAGTTATAAGTAGCCCTAGTGGAAGGCTTCCTAGAAGCCTTCAGGATTTCAAGAACACCTTGAGAATGGTGTAGGTCAGCAAATTCTAACTCCTCAAGAGCCAGGCCTTGAGGTTGAGGGATTTGAGATTCGGATACCAAACTCTTCCCTGGGCACAAGTTAACAGGTTGTGATTCCTGGGGAGACACAGGGGAAGATGGACTGCTAAGGACAGAAGGAGTGGGTACCAGGGCTGCCTGGCCCAATCTGGAGCAATCAGAATCATCTTGCAAGGCTGGGATCTGATTTTGACTAGCACCTTGAATAGGAGAGGAAAGGGGAAAGGCATATAGAAACTTCCCTTCCCAATCTAGGAGAAAGGCATCCAGGGGGACTGAGCCCATCACTGGAGGCCTGCAACAAAACAGTGGAAGTTGGTGGTTGTCTGGGGCTGCAAAAAGATCTATCTGAGGAGTGCCCCATCTGGCAAAAACTATCCCCAGTACTTGGGGATCCAGTGACCATTCGTGATGGCCCTGGGAAATCCTGCTGAGAGCATCTGCCAGGACATTGTCCTTACCTGGGAGGTGAACTGCTATGAGGGAAGTGTTCAGGGAATAAGCCAGAGACCACAACTTCATTGCCTCGGTGCACAAGGCCGAAGACTGAGTGCCCCCTTGTTTGTTGATGTACCACATTGTAGAGGTGTTGTCTGTTCTGACTTGTACCACTTTGTTCTGAACAGATGCAGAAAACACCTGAAGTGCTAGAAAAACAGCTCTGAGTTCCAGCAAATTGATGTGGAGCAGAGATTCCTGAGGGGACCACACTCCCTGGATGGAGAGGTACCCATGTGAGCTCCCCATCCCAGAAGGGACGCATCTGTAGTAAGGGTCAAGGAGTGAGATAGAGGGATGAAGGGGACCCCTAGTCTCAAATTGCTCTGATCCTGCCACCACTGAAGGGCCTGGATCAGGGTTCGAGTCACTGGGATCAACTTGGAAAGGGGATCTTTTCTTTGAGACCAAAAGGCTCTCAAGTGAAACTGAATGTCCCTCATCTGAAATCTTGCTCCTTGCACTACAGCTGTGGAAGCAGCCATGTGTCCTAGGAGCTGTAAGAAGTGCCTTGCTGGTCGAGAGACCTGCAGAGTGAAGGAGGAGGCCAGGGCCACTAGGTTCCTTACCCTCTCTAGGGGCAGGAAGGCTCTGGCCTGCTTTGTGTCCACCCTGCACCTATAAAGGCGAGTACCTGGACAGGTTCCAGAACTGACTTTGGAAGATTGAGAAGAAAACCCAGAGGGGTGAGCAGCTGCTGGGTAACTTGCAGGTGTGATTTGATCTGGTCTGAGACTGGCCTACAATGAGCTCAGTCGTCTAGGTAGGGAAAGATGGCAATCCTTTGCCTCTTAAATGAGCAATTGCTACTGCTAGACATTTTGTGAATACCCTGGGCAGAGGTAAGGCTGAAGGGCATTGCTCTGAACTGGTAATGGGCTGAGGGCAGTTCGAATCTGAGGTACTTTCGGTGGGAGCTTGATGAGAACATGGAAATAGGCATCCTTGAGGTCCAGGAAGCTAGCCAGTCCCCTGGCCTTAGAGAAGGTAAAATCATTGCCAGAGTCACCATTTTGAATTTTGGTTTCAAAAGGTGCTTGTTCAGATATCTTAGGTCCAAAATGGGCCGCCATTCTCCTGTCTTTTGGGGTAAGGAAGTACCTGGAGTACAGACCCTTGCCCTGGTATAGGGAGAAACCCTTTCACAGCTCTGAGAGCCAGGAGGGTTGAGACTTCTGTTTCTAAGGCAAAGGTCTCTAGAGGATTTGCAGGTGGAAAAGATCTGATTCTCATCTTTGGAAATTTTTTGAAGCTGAGAACCAGACCCTGGCTTACTACTTCCAGGACCCACTTGTCTGATGTTAGAGACTCCCAGTCCTGAATGAAGTAAGCCAGCCTGCCCCCTACAGGTAATGGAGAACCGGCCCTGGGCACCTCATCAGGGTGCCTGTTTGGCAGGGGCTTTAGGCTGAGGGGTGGGAGCAGGCCTGCTTGCACCCCGTCTGCCTCTGCCTCTGAAGAACCCCCTCTGAGCATAAGCAGAGGAGGCCTGGTTTGGTAAAGGCCTGTGAAAAGGCCTGCCTCTACCCCCTGGGGTCTGCCTCCTGAGGTGTGGCTTGCCGCCCTTGGCTTGTGCACTCCTATAAGTTGTTCTATATTCATCCATTTTTCATGTAATTCTCTGTCTGCTCCCAAACAGAGAATTTCCTACCACAGAAAAATCCATAGCCTCTGCCTGGGTATCCTGTGACAAACTAGTACACCTGAGCCAAGCCAACCTCATTAAAGGCCACAGATGTAGCCATGACTCTAGAGGATACATCATTAGAATCACAGCAGCATGGAATTGCACCTTGGATGCCTCATACTATCAGCAGCCACCTGCTCCAGCTCCTTAGCAAGCTGGCCAGGGGCCTGTTTGGCCAAAGCTATGACAGTGTCCCATCTAGATTTTTGGTATCTTGCCACATAAGCCATGTAATTTGCTTGTCTGAGTCCCAAGGACGTTGCCATGTATTGTTTTTAGCCATGGCATCAATCTTCCTGGAGTCCTTGTCAGGAGGATGTAGCCAGGGAATATTAGCTCTTATCACAGGCTGCAGCCTGAACTACTCCAACATGACTGCATTGCTGTGAAAGAAAATCTGTATCAGGACCTGACAAAGTGTACCTCCTGTCCATCTTCTTGTCCACAGGAGGCACAGAATTAGGAGCTTTTAAAATTTTTATTGTTTGTTTCCTAAATGATTTATGTAAGGGGATAGACAATCTCCTAGACTCTCAGATATCCATCATTTCCACAAAATCAGGTTCCTCTTGCTCATCCACAGCTTCCTCTAATGGGAGCTGGAGGGTTTCAGCAACCTTTTTATAAAACAGAAAGTGAGAAGGGGACTCAGAAAGCATAGGGGGAGATTCTAAAGGTCTGTCTGGGGAGATGTCCGGTTCAATGGGCACATCCAGACTCTCAAAGTCACATTCACACTGTTCATAATCATCCTCCCCCTCCTCTGGTTCATAAAACTCTTCAATATCAAATTATTGAACCGGTGGAACCGGCCAAACCGACCTTTTACCAGACAGTGGTGGTTCGGACGGAACCGGAGAAAGTGACTGGACAATTTGTATAGCTTTTGTATCTGCAGCAGTTGGAGAAGGGATTTAGACTCACACCTGCTGATTTTCTAGTTTTCTTTGCTGGAACTGGCTCCTCAGAGTCAGCTTTACGTTGCCCGAGGAAGTCTCGCCCTGGTCAGAGGGCACTCCCTCCGGTTCGGTTGGCACTGAACCGGGCTGGCCATCCGGGTCAGCGGAATTTTTGGCCTCTCGTCCCCTGAGCCTGCCAACTCTCTTATCCAGGGTGGCTGCAGGGAAATTCTTACAAATCTGGCAGTCTGAATTGAGGTGGTCAAACCCCAGACAATAGACACATGTGGTGTGTGGGTCAGCCTTGGCAAAGGCTTCCCCACAGACACTACAGTGTTGAAACCCAGGGCCCGGTTTTTCTTTGGGTTTCTCAGACATGATGCCAGCCTAACCAAAACTTGCCTTTTAACGGCAGTGCCAGGCAAGACACCCTTATCGGTTCCCAACCGTGTCACGGATCGTGGAAAAAACCGTAATGAAATCCGTTTTTTTTAGAACCGATAAGAACCGGGAACCGCACTCTAAAAGCTTTTAAATGCTTGATTTTAAAGTTTTAAAATAACCTGATCAGTTCGAACCGAACTGATAAACATTTACAAGTTCCACACAGAAATAAACCTGTCTATTACTTACAATACCACAGACAGAGCTTGAACCGATCGGTTTGCGGTTAAAATAATAATACTCGCGGTTGAATTTAACCGAGAAAATACTGTTTAAACCGATAAATGAACCGAGCAGTAGGAGAAATTCCGAGCGACTGTTCAGTGAGGCAGAGTAAAGAATCTGACAGTTTCAGTTTGAAATTATCCAGACAGAGCTTTCAACCGAGTCTGGCTTCTAAGCTCCATGCCTGGCATGGAAGTTAACTCTTCTCACCTCTGGAGCAGTTCTAATGGTGGGACAAACTGCAATTGTCATAATATAGCAAAACTTCATGTTGTTTGAAACTGTTGTTGAAAGTCCTCGGAGCATTAGAGTTGGCATCTCCGATTGTTAGAAGTACTGTTAATGTAAGATTGTTAAACGTGCTCAGAGGAGGCCCTGACAGTAGACTGACTATGCCAAGTTGGGAGACTGGAGTATCATGGGCAATACTGCCACAGCCTTGAGGCGTATTCTCATTGCTGACAAGGCATTTTGAAGGTCTGTGTGAGAACACCTTACTAAATTCCACAGTGCCACTGCTTAGGCAACAGCTACGCTCTAAAGTGCAGAAATATTAACAGCTGATACCCATGTAATTGGCAAATCCCATACAAGTATTTTATTCAGGTATCAGGAGATGGAAAAAAGGTACTCTTGTCCTAAGTGTTTCAATCTTTGCTGCTACAAGGTATGTAGTTGGGCTGGCACTCACTAGTTTGTGATTGTAATGTAGTTTGGGCTTTCCTGTAACAATAACTTGTAAAACAAGCATTTGTCAATGCCGAATGTTTGCTTGCTGGTATTAGCATTGGAAGTGCAGGAGTTAGACAGATGCAGAATAGGAATGGCAGTGAAGTATTGCACTTCACGCCAACCCCACTTCCACAATGTAGAGATGGACAGGTATTGGGGTGTGCGTGTGGGTTGTTGCCCATAACGCTCACGCCATTTCACCTCACCCTATCCTGCAGACACCGACAAGTGTTGAGGTGTGCCTTGGGGTGTTCGGCTTTACAGTCACCCCATTCCATAAGGACATACACTGAAGTGGGTGCAGTATAGGAGAATGAGGTGAACTCTGGGGCCAAAGAGTCCAAGGCACACCTCGATGCCTGTCTCTGGCTGCAGGGTGGGGGGAAGGGGTGGAATAGCATGAGCATTACAGCCAATCCAAAGGCACACCCTGACACTGTACAGGGTGGGACGTTATGGTTAGAAACCCTAATGTCCCGGGTGTTTGTTGGTATTTGCAATACAAATTTTCAACATGGCCTTTTTGTGACCCCCACCTGATGAAAGCATTTGGGACCTCTGCTCATGAACAGTGGCACTGTGATTTTGTTAATCTGTCCCGAACGTTGACTTCCCACAGCAACCACACCATTCTGCGCCACATGTGCGAAAACACAGTTCGGGCCAGATGTGAAAAATGACAGTGGCACCATTCATAAGGAGGTGTGAAGAGATGGCAATGTTGGAAATCTGGAGTGAAAATATTAAAAATCCTCAAAATTATGAGCGTGCGTGAAAACTGTGCAATGCATGCTCTTAACATAGTCATTTTCTTTCAATTCTTTCACCAAATTTTCAACATAGGCATTTTGGGACCTCTGCTCATGAACAGTGTCACTATGATTTTCTTAATCTGTCCCGAACGTTGATTTCCCACAGCAATTGCGTCATTGTGCACCGGAAGTGCGAAACCACATTTCAGGCAGGATGTGAAAAATGAGAGCTATACTGTTCATAAGGAGGTGTGCAAAAATGGCAATGTTGAAAATCTGGAGTGAAAATATTAAAAATTCTCGAAGTTATGAGTGTGCATGGAAAGTGCGCAATGCACGCTTGTAACATAGTTATTTTGTGGAATTTTATCACCAGATTTTCAACATAGGCATTTTGGGACATCTGCTCATGAACAGTATCACTGTGATTTTCTTAATCTGTCCTGAACATTGATTTCCACAGCGACCATGCCATTGTAGCGGTGGATGCGAAAACACATTTCGGGCAGGATGTGAACAATGACAGCTATACTATTCATAAGGAGGTATGTAAAATAGCAGTGTGGAAAATCTGGAGTATAAATCTCAAAAATTCTCTAAGTTACGAGCATGCATGTAAACTGCGCAACGCACGCTTGTAACACAGTAAATTTTGGAAATTTTTCACCAGATTTGCAACATGCGCTTTTTGGGAGCCCACCTCATGAACAGTGGCATTGTCGTTTCGTTAATTGGTCCCAAAAGGTGATTCCGTGCAGTGACCGCGAAATCACCTTTTGGGACAGAATAATGCCATGACAGTGACTGAATTCATGAGGAGGGGTCCCAAGAACCCCATGTTGAAAATTTGTTGCCAAAAGTGGAAAAAATGGCTGAGATATTCACATAAATTGAAAAAAATCCATTTATGCCGTTATACAGCTTACCGGCATTTCTTCAGTTCGCGGTCGGCTTTGAAGAATGCAGACGTGTTCCCGGTCCACTGAAGATCATCACGCCCAGCTCGGAGGTGTATGGGGTGAGGGTGAGGGGTGTGTGGGAGGTGAGGTGCACAGAGGGTGGGTGTGGTTGGGAAGGGACCCGGCGAGGGACCATTTTCTTTGTTTCAGGAAAAACAAAACAAACCAAAAGACATTGCGAATTTTTTTTTTTTTTGCAGGTTATTTTTGCACACTGGGGTGGGCTCCCAGTGTGCCACCTGTGTTTTTGAGGAGCGGGAACTTAAGCCAACGGGGACTGGGCCCCCCATCGGCAAAGAAAGCCATTTGGTGGGGCATGATGCCGAGGGGGATTGGGCACCCCCCTCGGCACACAACAAATGGGTGGGGGGACATTATGCAGGTGGGGATTGGGCTCCCCCATCGCCAAATTAACTGGGGTGGGGGCATGCTGACAGGGGGATCTGGCACCTCCATTGGCTTTTATGGGGACTGTGAGCGGATGGCGACAGTCGCCGCCATGTTATTTTGAAAACGTTACACCAGGCAAGGCCACGCCCACAATGAGGGTCACTCCCTCACTGCAGCCAATGCTTCCGGTTGGTGGCACGCTGGCTGAACTAGTGTTAGCAGCAGCATGCCATTGCAGTAGGAAATGAGGGCCAAGCCCAAGAATGCAGTGGTGGCACTGGCCGCCACAGTGCCGCACCTCCAAAACCTGCTTCTCTCCTAAGCTGTCAAATGTTTATTGCGCATGTGTGCAAGCAAACATAAAAATAAATAAAACTGAATTCTTTCTGATAAATTGTTTTATAATCGGCTGCAGGTCATGTGGTGTAACAGGGAAGAGCACACCATGAGCCCCATTCGCAATCACCATTAAGGGTGGTTCAAACTCATGAGTTTATTTTAGTTGTGTATTCTGCCAGCACCTGAAAGCACTCTTCACAAAGCTTGACACATATTTTGTCCCTTTGCAAAAGAGGGGCAATGCAAGTTTAAAATCCAGCTGCTAGTGGGTGAAGACAGAGTTTGCACCTGCTAACTGTGTAGTGTGTGCCTGAAACCAGGTAGCAGCCTGGCATTGAGCCAGGGGCATGGTGCAATTCCATGCTGTAACCTGGTCGCATGTGGTCTGCACATTGGCTTCCTGCCTATAAACTATCCCCCCCACCATAACCCTTCTCCAAGAAGTATGGGCCTTAATGGACTGGTTGTCCACCCACCCATTTCCTGGTCCAGTGGTACGCCTACAGTTACAACCCCAGCGTGTAGCCTTACCTAGCGGTCTGGTGGTGTCCTGCAGAACTGGCCTAACTGCAGTGGAGCAGACATCGGAGGAAAGAGACCCGAGTATCATTATTAGTAATTGAATATGCTGAGGTTCTCTGACTTTTAGATTACTTTCCATTTTGGGCTCCACCATGACCCATACCAGTAAGACAAAATTCTTAGTGGTTCATCTTTCACCTGAGCTGTTACAGACAAGGCACACTCATGAGTCCTGTGTCTTCTGTCTTCAGCCTCTGCAGAGTGTGTGAGAGGTCATTTGGCACCATACACTCTTGTTTAAAGCAGAATCTGTCAAAACTTTTTTTATGGTGATTTGCATATACTTCCCACGATGCTCTGCATTATTGGGATACGTGTAATTTTACATTATTAGTGACAATCCGAAGTCCCATGCCTAATACCAGAAGGCTGCAAGCAAATAGGATGCTGGGTGCATAGGGAGCTCATTTGTTAGTAGAAGGAAGGAGGTGATTCTGCCCCTCTACAGATCCTTGTTGAGACCTCACTTGGAATTGTGCACTCAGTTCTAGAGCCTAGCGCCTGAAGAAGGATAGGGACCTCATGGAAGCTGTTCAGAGGGCCATGAAGATGATTCAGGAAGCAGGAAAAGATATGTGAGGAAAGGCTGGAGAGTCTCAATATATACACACTAGTGGCCAGAACAAAAGCATGAGAGAGGAAACATGACAGAGACCTTTAAGTACCTATGAGGTAAAAGTGTACAGCAGTGCCCTGTTCTCAAGAAGCATGGGCAAGGTAACATCTGGCTATATACAGAAGCTGCTGGGGGAGCTTCAGGAGGGATGTAAGGAAATTCATCTTTACAGAAAGGGTGGTGGATCAGAGGAATGTGTTGCCAGAAGAAGTGCCATACCTCTCAACATCTCAGCATTAAAAATAATAGCTCTGGCCTTCAAAAATCATAGCAAAGGGCCAGCATTGTGTAACACTTTCTTATTTTAAACAATATACAGGTTACTCACCTGTAACAGGAGTTCTAGGAATGGTATATGTTGTTCATCCACACTTATTGGCAGGGTTCCTTGCTGCTTTAATTGTTGCCGGAAGGTCTTCAAGCTGGCTCCTCCCACCCACCCGGGTGGTAAAACTCTCGGCTCCGCCCTATGACGGCAGATCTAGCCCTCTGGAAGCCAGGTTGTGCATCGAAGCCGGGGAGGTCGGGTGGGTCGTGTGGATGAACAACATATACCATTCCTAGAACTCTTGTTACAGGTGAGTAACCTGTATTTCTAGGGACATGGATATGTTGTTCAATCCACACTTATTGGCAGACTACTAGCAGTTCTCTGGGAGGAGGGAGGCAAGGTGCACACACCCGATACTTACTTGGGAAATAAGGACTGGAGAACCAGGCCCCAAAACCAGCATCCGGCATGACTACAGGTCGTATGGTAGTGGGTAATAAAGGTATGTGCCGACTTCCAGGTAGCAGCCCTGCAGATATCCTGGATAGGGATGTCCCTGGAAGCAGCTATCGATGCAGCAGTATGGCGGGTAGAATGAGCTCTTATCCCTCACAGGGCTCCATGCCCGCAACCTATAGGAGAACTCTATGCAGGAGGTGACCCACCTGCTTATCGCCTGCTTGGCTGCAGGTCTGCCAGATCTGGCTTCAGCGTAGGTGACAAACAGCTGGCGAACCTCTCCCCGAACTTCAGCCGTCTGCTCCTTATAATAAGCGAGCGCTCTTCTAGGGTCCAAGTATGGAGCCTATATTCGGCCTCCAAGGTGTGACTGGGGTAGAACACCGGCAGAGTCAACACCTGGTTAAGGTGAAACTCCGACACCACCTTCGGAAGGAATTTCGGGTGGGGGCGCAGGACAACCTTGTCCCTGTGGAAGACCAGATAAGGAGACTCGATGGAAAGCGCCTGGAGCTCTCCCATCCTTCTGGCTGACGTGATAGCCACCAAGAAGGCGGTCTTCCACGACAGGTGGGAAATATCACACCTGTGCATCGGTTCGAATAGCTTGCCCATGAGCTTGTGTCCAGCAGTAGATCCCACGGAGGTGGAGGTTCTCGCACCGGAGGGGAAATGTGGTCAAGGCCTTTGAAAAAGCACCCGACCACCTTCTCCTGTGCCACCGACTGCTTCCCGGCCCGCGCCTGGTAAGCAGAGATGGCTGCCAGGTGCACCTTAAGGGTCGTCGACCTAAGCCCTTGCTGAGAAAGGGACCAAAGATAGTCCAGAATGCTTGCAAAGGGACAGGCGGAAGGGTCCAAGCCTTTCCCCTGACACCAAATGGAGAATCTCTTCCATTTGAAGACATAGCATTTCCTGGTCAACTCCTTACGGGATGCCTCAATGACGTTGAGGACCTCGTCAGAAAGACCCAAGGCCTGGAACCCTAGCTGCTCAGAAACCAGGCCATCAAGTGCAGGGATTGAAGGTTCGGATGGAATACCTTCCCCTGGTTGACTGAGATCAGGTCCGGGCGGGCTGGAAGCCGCCTCGGGAGCCTGGAGCTGAGGCTGAGGAGATCTGGATACCAGAACTGGTGGGGCCAGTCTGGGGCTACCAGAATCACCTGCGCCTTGTCCCTCCTTGCCTTGAGAAGCACCTTGTGGATCAAGGGAAATGGGGGAAAGGCGTAGAAGAGGCCCGGGGTCCACGGCCTCGAGAAGGCATCCCCCTGCAGCGAGCCCTGCTGAGGGGGGCGGGCATGGAACAGACTCAGCTTCGCATTCTCCCTGGAGGCAAACAGGTCCACCTGAGGCGTGCCCCAGTGGGAGAACAGATATGAAAAGTGCATTCCTACCGTAATTCTTGATCTTCTTGGACGAGTCTCCACCACTCATTCACACTGGTGGGATTAGGTGCCGAGGCACCAAGACCCATCGAGAACAAACTTTTGCTGGAGGTGGCTGAGAGATGGCGCCGTGAGGAACGGCGCCTCGAAGCAGCGACTCGGCGGCAATCACTATGTGTGACGCCTCCAACCGCCTCAGTACCTTTTTACCAAGGAGGTGCAGCGCAACTAACGTGAAGAGTAAATCTAACCTTAAAAAAGGACATAAGACAGTCCGCACGACCAGTAAGAAGGGTCAGGCAAAGAAGTCTTCACGGCCTAAAGATTTGAGGGAGTGAAGACCAACACAGCGTGAGCTCGGGGATGGAGGTGGGGAGTGAATGAGTGGTGGAGACTGTCCAAGAGATCAAGAATTACGTAGGTACGCACTTTCATATCTTCCTGGACATAAGTCTCCACCACTCATTCACACTAGTGGGAGAGTACCAAGCTGATAATCCCCCAAAAAGGGCGGCAGGAGAGCCAGAGCTCACGCGACTAAGATAGAAGTCCATTAAGGATAGTTCTGCCGAAGGCGGAATGCTGCCTGGCATGAACATGCAGTGCATAATGCTTAACGAAGGTATGCACTGAGCTCCAGGTGGCAGCGTTGCAGATATTTGCAATTGGAACATTGTGAATTTCCACTAGGGATGCCGCGACCGACCTAGTAGAGTGAGCATACACTCTACTTCAAATTTAACTTGAGCCATGGAATAGCAATGTCAAGGCATGCCACTAACCATGATGAGATGCATCTGATAGCGACAGGTTGACCCAGCCGGTGTCGCTGAAAGAAACAAACAGTTGCTGAGTCTTCATAAAATTCTTGGTTCTATCTAAATAGAACTGCGAAGGTTCTTATCATCCAAGGAATGAAGAGATCGCTCCTCTTCATTTTGGAAATTAGCTAGTAAGAGGGAAGTACCAGAGGTTGGTTTAGATGGAATTCTGACACAACCTTGGGAAGAAATTAGGATGAGTACGGAGAACTACCTTGTCTTTATGGAAACAGTATACAGAGGGTCCGTAACCAGGCATGTATCTCAGAGATCCTGCGGGCTGAGGTAATGGCCACCAGGAAGGCAGTCGTCCAGGTAAGAAATTTTAGCTCACAGGTAGCTAGGGGTTGAAGGCTTCCGAGAGTGAGCATGTCCAGCACCAGGTTAATGTCCCAGGCTGCAACTGGACGCTTAACAGGGGTCTGGTATGAAGAATCCCCTTAAGAAATCTCTTCACCATAGGAAGCTGAGCCAGAGTCAAGGAAGAAACCGGCTCATGGAACGCTGAGATGGCACTAAGGTGAACTTTAACTGTGGAGTACTGGAGACCCGAGTCTGATAGGTCCAAAAGATACTCCAGAACCTTGTCAGGAGGACAGGAAAAGGTATTCCAAGAGGACTTTGCACACCAGAGAGAAAAGCGTTTCCATTTGGAAGCGTACGTTTTTCGGGTGGCTGGCTTCCGAGCAGCCAGAAGGATGTCCGAGACTCTACAAGAGACGTTGAACCGATTCACTTCTACCTCTTCAGGAGCCAAGCATGAAGGTGAAGTGATTTCAGGTTGGGATGGACCAACGAACCCTGAGTCAAAAGATTGATTTGCAAGGGAAGTGGTCTCGGAGAGGCTGCCAACATACTGTTGAGCAGAGGAAACCATAGTTGCCGAGGCCAGGAGGGAGCAATGAGAATCATTTTGGTCCCCTGAGACTTGAACTTGAGGAGAACTCTCTGGATTAGAGGAAGCGGTGGAAAGGCGTAAAGAAAGCGTTTTGTCCACTGCAGCCTGAACGCATCCTGACAGAAAATGCCAGGCCCTGGATTTCTGGAGCAGAAGAGAGGCAGTTTTGCGTTGAGTGGGGATGCAAAAAGGTCCAGGTCTGGAGTCCCCCACTCTTCAAACAGTGACCGAGCTATGGCTGGATCGAGAGACCACTCATGAGGGTCTGCCTCCGTTCTGCTGAGGTGATCTGCTAGGTCGTTTTGTATACTTGGCAGATAAACCGCTGAATCAGAGACTTGTGCTCCAAGCACCACTCCCACACCCTCATTGCTTCCCTGCAAAGGGATAAGAATGAGCACCGCTTGCTTGTTGATGTAATACATCACAGCTTTGTTGTCCGCTTGAAGGAGAATGTTCTTGTGACAAAGGATATCCTTCAGAGCTCGGATCACATAGAAGACCGCCTCATCTCCAGGACATTTATGTGGAGATGAGTTTGAACTGAGTCCACACACCTTGAGTGTGGAGGAGGTGACAGTGAGCTCCCCATCCCATTAGCGATGGCCTGTGGTGATGGAGATCTGATGATCCGGGGAGCAAAGGGAATCCTTCCAGGAGATTGCTTTTGAGACCACCAGGTGAGAGACTTCCAAGGGGCTCCGTCACCTTGATGGGATAAGACTGGGGTGAGAGGTCGGAGACCACTGAGTGGAGAGCATCCATTGGGTGGTTCTCATGTGCAACCGGCCAAGGGTACAGTGAACACCGAGGATGCCATGAGACCTCAACATGCGCTTGTATAGAGAGAGCTGTAACCGATTGGTTCTCCCGATGTAACGGGCCATCCAGGGATATCGAGTCTTCTGTCCTCTGGAAGGAAAGCCTTCGCGGAAGAGGTGTCTAGAAACGTCCCTATGAAAAGGAGCCTCTGGGAGGGCTGCAGTTGTGATTTTTTCAAATTCAGCAGAACTCCCATGGACGTAAGAAGACAAGAGAAGTCGTTTGTACGGCTTCCAAAGTCCCTTGGCTGGAAGGGCTTGCTAGAAGCCAATCGTCCAGGTAGGGAAACACTCGGAGTCCGATCTTCCTGAGATGCGCAGCGAGAACTGCACAACACTTTGTAAAAACTGCGGGCGCCGAGGATAGCCCAAAGGGCAGGACTCTGAACTGATAATGCCGACCAACGCTACAAACCTGAGGAACTTATGTGGGTCGGGTGGATGGGGATATGCTGGTGTCGTCCCGCATATCCAGGAGGCCAGCCAGTCGTGTTGATGCAGCAAGGGTAACAGGGTACCTAGGGAAATCATTTTGAATTTCTCCGGGGAGAAATTTGTTTAACTTTCTGAGGTCTAGAATGGGGCACATTCCCCCAGATTTCTTTGGAACCAGAAAGTAATGGGAGTAGAACCCTGTGTTTCGCAGATGCGGGGGCACCAGTTCTATTGCCCTGTTGTTTAGAAGGCCCTGGATCTCGGCGGTGAGGAGGTCTGACTGAGAGACCGACAACCTGGGTTGTCGTCTGGGAGGACAATTCGGGGGGGTTTCCAAGAAATTGAGACAATAACCCTCGTGAATTATCCGAAGGACCCATTTGTCCGAGGTTATGGACTTTCACTGGTTGTAGAAATACATCAGACGACCTCCCACCGGAGGAGAAAGTTCCAACTTGGGCAATGTGGATGGAACTTGGGCGAGCAATTCATAAGGTGGCGCTAGGGGCTTTAGGCCCCTGCGCTTTCTGCTGCGTCTTCTTTTGAGGTTGGGCAGGTTGGCTTTTATGGAAGCTTCCTCTGCCTCGAAAGGACTGACGACTATGAAACTGACGTCTGTTCACATGCCCCCGAGAGGGGGTAGGCGGAGGTCTGGCCAACTTAATGGCCGATCTAGTTTTCTGAGTGGCCTCAAGGCTTGCTCCACCTGAGGGCCAAAAATATAGGAGCATCAAAGGCAGCGCCATTGCTGCCTGCTGAGCATCATTCGTGAAGGCCAGAAGTACGCAGCCAGGAATGGCTCCGAGTACAAAATACCCGCGGCTGCTGACTGAGAAGCAGTGTCGAAAGCTGCCCATGGCGGCTTTGACCTGTTGGTTATTGACCCAATACTCTAATAACGGTCAGAAGAAGCTCTGACTTGAGTCCGAATCTGGAAGAGCTTCAACCATTCTTTTCATAGAGTGCCACAGGATATACTCATACTGAGAAAAATAGCCTTGATAACTGGCAACACGCATACTTAGAGTGGAGGCAGCAAAGACTCTCTTACCTAATGTATCAATCTTACGAGACTCTGTTAATAGGTTGAGCTGTAGTAGTTTGAGGAAGAACGACCTTGTCATTCTCTGCCAGGACTACAATAGAATCCGCAAAGGCTTGGGATGCCAAAATGGGACGATCCTTGGGAGCTGAATATGTCTTATCAATGGATTTAGCCACTGAGGGAATAAGAGCAGGATTATTCCAAACCATTTGAGACAGCTGCCTCAAGGAAGGCTGGATCGAGGAGTCAACCAGAGGATCTCCAAGCATGAAGATACTGGAGTCTTATTACCTCCCAGGATCGATGTTCGTAGCCTGAGAGAAAGAGTGGATCTCAGGTTCTTCAACAGAGACTTAAAGGACAGGTCCTCACCACAGGCTCTGTAGCAAAGAAAGATCCTGTTTCTCCACTTCATCACCCAACCGAGGTCTGGGTCAGGCTCAACATCATCTCCTGATGATCCAGGAAGGACTGTTTGGACAGGAAAGGAGGAAAATTAGAGAGGAGGAAATAGCAGAGAAACAAGGAGAGTCCCGAGGGCCCAGCGCCGAGAAGGCAAAATGGGTTGAAAACGGCACCGCTGAGGGGCACAGCCAAGAGGCACGCCGACACCGCAAGCGCACCGCCGAACAAGCGGCGCCGGGCGCCGCCAGATCAGGCGGGCGTAATGGCGCTCACGAACTAAGCGGCACCGCCGACGGTGCCGCCAGACCCAACGGGCGCCGCAGGCGGAGCCGCAAGACCACGTGGCACCGCTGGACGGCGCCGCAAGGCCCAGCGGACCGAAAACGGCACCGACAAGCCGACAGACCCCGCTGGAAGGTGCCGGAAACGCCCAGGAACCTGGAAAGCTAGAGAAGGAAAAACAGGAGATAAGGGCATCGGTGGCCCCCGCGCCAAAGCCATGTGAGGGGAGAAACACTAGCGCTGGAGTCACCGGCACTCAAGAAGGCGCCACAGCATTAGGAAGGTCCAACCGCCCAACCCAATCGCCAGAGGAGCCCGGGCTCCGTGGCAACCGAGCCAGGCAGGAGAACCAACCTCCAGCCCATCGCCCATAAGAGCGCCCACTGATGAAACTGCTCATCTGGAGCCCTACCTATAGGCGGAGGGTTCGATAAGTCACGACGCGATCACCGCAGTTGGCGATCAAGGAGGAGAACGGCAACCAGCAACGATAATCGACCGTCGACGCGCAGACGCAGTTGGAGGGCGCACTCGAGTGATGCCTTCTTTGACCAGTGGGCCGAGAAGAGCTCGAGGTTCAACGGTGCCGAATGCGACCGCTTATTTTATGCCGATGGGGACCGCCATCCCCGGCATCGGACTGACCGTTGTCGGAACCCCGCTGAGGAGAAGGAGGCTGACCGACCCAGCCCGGCTGACTGAACAGCTTTATACAAAGTCTCCCTACCGTCACCTGACCTGCTCATGGTCGACTCCGTCCAGTAGGCGAGACTTCTTCAAGTAGTTAAATTTAAAATACTAGAAAATTTAACGAAAATAGAATAAATTAAGCGTTATACTACTATCGTGATAATGTTACAAAATAATAAACTGAAAACTATGCTAGTTTGAAGTTTGACTCGACAGGCGAAGTGACGCCGTCACTGAAGCGCACTCGACAGGCGGGAAAAAGGAACTGAGGCGGTTGGAGGGTCGTCATCGAGATAGTCATTAGCTGGCCGACGCTGTCATGCACTGCAGCTCTCGCGCCTGCCTCCCGCGCCTGACCTCTCCAGCAAAAAGTTTGCTCCTGATGGGTCCTAGTGCCTCCGCGCTAATCCCACTAGTGTGAATGAGTGGTGAGACTTATGTCCAGGAAGATCTACCCGTTCTTAGTGACCTGTTAAGCAGACCTACCAGAGGATCAGAAAGTACTGCTGGCTACCTCAGTAATCTCGGATGTAACCCATCTGGTCCCAGGGCCTTATCTATCTTTAGGCCTGCCAGCCCTTTCTGGACCCCATCACTTTTAAATACTGGCTGCCCCATCTCTGGAACCCTCTTAGAGGCTGCTTAGATGCCACTTTCTGGCAAAGGCCCACTGTCTCACTATTGAAACTGAGCAAAAGTACTGATAATCATTCAGGACGGTGTCCTTTTCCCGTCCTCCTTGTCACCTTACCCCTTCAGCTATCCTTGTGATTCCCTTCCTTCTTCCTTTTTCCCTAATGTATTGGAAGAACAGTTTTCTCTACTTTGACCCCTCCACAATATGCAGCTTTGTGTCTGCTTCTGCCTCTAACCGCCTCTTTGTCTCCCTATTTGTCAGTACATATTCTTCCCATTCTTCCTCCCCTGCTTTCTTTATACTTGTAGAAGGCCTTTTCTTGGCCTTCAACACTTTCCTGACTCTTGGCAAGAACTATAATGGTTTCTTGAACCTGTTCTTTTAGTTACCATTCTCGTGTATAAAGGACAGTTATGTACTTATTGTTAACAGTAGATCTTCTGAAGATCTCTTCATCAGGCCACACCTTGGAACTTACAGACACCAGGCACTAGGACCACATGGAAACTTTTAAAGCAGTCAACGAGGGCCACCCACGATGACGCCAGCATACAGATAAATGTGGCAGCCCCTCCTCTCCTCAGTTCCCGCTGGAGATCATGCTCAGAGGACCTCCCTTTAGAGAACCAGGAGAGAATCCAGTTTGCCACATATCAGGTGAGCCAGAGGGCTGGAAAATGTAGCAATGGAGACAGCAATGCAAAAATCCTTTGTTGCAGACCCACCCACACACAAAAAAAGAGGGAAGGAAAGTGGGTATAGTACCTGAGTATTCCCGATGGAAGAGATAGTACCTTCTAGCATTCCTGACGAAAGAGATTCTAAGATCTACTGTTACAGTAAGTATATAACTGTTCTACCTTCTTCAAGGATACCGCTTATCAGGCCACACTTTTGGAACGAGCAACAAGCAGTGCCAAAAGCTAATAGTCTAGGAAGCTGGAGCCTATAGGCTTATGAAAGTAGGCCTTGTAGTACAGCTAGGACAAACCCAGCTTGTCTACGAGAGACAATGTCCAGACTGTAGTGTTTAGTAAAGATGTGGACAGTATACTCCAGGTAGCAGCTGCGCAGATCTCTGTAGTGGAAACATTCCGGAAACAAGTAACAGAATGGCCACGATCACACCAGGAAGTTCCTTACTATACTTTCTGTAATAAAATGTAATACAGTTTGCTAGCCATTTGGACAAGCACTGTTCAGAAACTGGGGCGCCCTCCTTCCCAGGGACAAATGAAGCAAAAAGCTGCAAGGACTTTCTGCAGTCCTTTTGTGGTGTGTACAGTACCTGAGTATTCCACGCATTATCTAAGGTATGGAGCAATGCTTTCCTGGAATGGCATGCTCTGGATACTACACTGGCAAGTAGATGGTTTGATTTAAAGTAAACTCAGACACCACCTTTGGGAGAAACTTAGATTAGTACACAAAGACACCCTGTCTTTGTGACAAATTAAATAAGAGGCTCATACATGAGAGTCTGCAGCTCCGAAATCCTTGAGTAGAAATGACTGCAACTAAAAATAACACTTTTAGTTGGCCCATGGCACAGCTGTAGAAGCTACTGCTTGTGACGTGAGTGACCCGGGTTTGGTAGTGGACTCAGGTCGGACAGCCAGGGAGGAGGATCGTGCATCCCAGGGACAGCTCTCCTTCTCCAGGGGAGGGAGGGATCGCAGTGCCGGTGTTGCCTGTCCCATAGCGATATGTCAAGGGACAGCAGCTAGGCCTGCCTAGCATTAGTTGGAGCGACGGGCGGACACTGATGCCTGGTGCACAGGAGTGTGTATTAACATCTTGATGTCATTGCACGTTCTGCCACTCGCTCGGTGAAGAAACTTACAAGGGGAAAAAACCTTGTGCTTCAGGACTCCCTGTATACTTGGACCCTGGACCAGGCTGCAGACATGGGGACACGCTAGGAATCTCTGTTCCATAGCTAGAAAGAGAAGCAGGGGTCAGAAATCGCCTCAGCTGGCACCTGCCACGAGGGGGTGGGCTCATGGGGCTGAAAGTCCCTGTGATTTGTGGTGGCCAGGAGACTGGGGATGAAGCCCAGCTGGAGCAATAAAATATAAATTAAAAAAAAAAGCTTGCCACGAGTCCCAGCTGGCTCAAAAGGAGTCAAAATCAATTTCTCCAAAACAGAATTCAAATCACGAGCTGAGACTGGATTGCGAATAGGAGGCTTTATATGTGAAATGCCTCACAATAACATATCGGCTATCTCCTGCTGAGCAACTGTACGGCCACCTACAGGCACATGGAAAGTGGATATGGTAGCCAGGGCACTTTGATTGAGGAATACTGCAGGTCTGAACTGATATGGACAGCAGGTACCTAGAATCTGATTGACTAGGCAGGTAAACAGATCCAGGTGGTAAGAAGTGGTACATAAAGCAAACCGCTTCCATTTCATGGAGTTAAGCATTTATGGTGACGCGATTATCAGAAAACACTATAAGCATCTCATTGACACGTAAAGATTGAGTGGTTGCATATGGAATGGCCACAACAAAGAGGTTGGTTCAACTTTAAGAGACCGATAGTTGAAGAATTTTCACACAGTTTGCTAAAAGGGTGCAACAGATCTGTTAGCACCCTTTGCAAACTGTGAGAGGGCCTTTCGCACCATGCAGTTGTGCTTAAAGTTGAACCAGAATAAAATTCTGTGGTGATTTGCATATGCAACCCATGATGCTTTGCATTGTGTGGGCATGTGTGAGTTTGTATTTTTGAAACTTAGCTTCCCAGCCAAATGCCCCTTGGGTAACCCTTGCCTCAGTGTTTGCGCACAGAGTCTTTTGTCTTTAAGTAGTTTTTATTTTATTGGATTCACTACAACACAACCCAGACAGACTGTCTTAGGGTACCTGGTTCATTCCACTGGGGTGTCAAACAGATGAAGCATACTGATGAGTCCTGGTAGGACGAAACACGTGTCTATGTCATCTGTTAGCACCCTTTGCAAACTCTGTGAGAGGCCTTTCGGCACCGTGCAGTTCTGCTTAAAGTTGAACCAGCATAACATTCTGTGGTGATTTGCATTGTGTGGGCATGTGTGAGTTTGTATTTTCTTGAAACTTGGCTTCCCAACCAAATGCCCCTTGGGGTAACCCTTGCCTCAGTGTTTGTGCACAGAGGTTCTTTGTCTTCACCATAACAATTGCCACTTTCCAACCCCCAAAGCGAGCTATGGCTATATCTTCAGGAGCCATGCATGCAGATGGAGAGATTTCAGGTCTGGATGGACCAGTGTTCCTGTTTCTGTGACAGCAGGCCCTTGCCAGAGGGCAGAGGTATGGAGGGGTTCCACTGCCAGATGTTGCAACACGGGAACCAGATCTGCTTAGTCCATACCTGTACATATGTTATTCATATTTGTCTTTACTCTTTGCTTATTCTACATGATATATTGCATTTGCTGTATCGATTTTCCTCATCCCTACTCCCAGGACACATCTGGCAATGAGCTGTTATCAGCTTAGCAAATCTTTCCTGGTGAAACTTTTTACATAAATAAATAAATAATAGTGGAGCAATCAGTATTAAAGTTGCCCCTCTCGATTTTCAACTTGAGTAGTATTCTCTGAATTAGTGGGAAGGGAAGGAAGTCATACAGAAACTTCCCCTTCCAAGAGAGGGACAACACATCTCACCAGAAAACTCCAGGCCCTGGCGTGAGCGAGCAGAAATGTGGTGGTTTTGCATTGTCAGGGGATGCAAAAGGCAACTCTGGAAGACCCCATCTTTCGAATAGGTCTTTGAAGACTAAAGTCAGCAGTTCCCACTTACGCGTCCTGTACTGTGATCTCAGTAGCTTGTCTGTCAAGACATTTTGAGTACCTGGAACATGTACTGCTGATAGTTCTGGACCATGCTCCACAGCCCAATACCAAATTCTCACTGCATCCCTGCACAGTGGATAGGAATGAGCCCCCCCTTATCTGTTGATGTAATGCATCACACTGACATTGTCTCTCTGTATTAACAGAGGACCTAGAGACAAGTTGTTCTGGAAGGCCTGGAGTCCATAAAGGACTGCTCTCATTTCCAGACACTGATGTGCAAAGTGCACTCCACTTGGGTCCATTTCCTGTATCTGATTAAGGCGCATAAGCTCCCCATCCTAACCCCAAAACATTTCTGGTGAGGATGTGAAGGGGAGGGATCAGAAATGGAACCCCTTGAGCAGGTTGCTGCATTCCATTCACCACTGCAGCGCTTTGCAAGGGGACGTGACTAGCACCATCCGTTCTAGATCATCAGTCAGCTGATCCCAATGGACTCTTATGGCCCACTGAGGAATCCCCATTTGCAGTCTGGCCAGTGCCACTGTAACAATGGCTGCGGCCATGAGTCCCAGAAGACACAAATGCCCTTACTGAGACATAATGGCTATCGTACACTAACTGTGCTTGGTCAGTCAAGTGGTTAGCCCTGTCCAAAGGCAGAAAAGCCACAGCATGGGCCATATCCAGTGCTGCCCTAAGGTACTGCAATCGCTGGCAGGGTGTCAGTACTAATTTTGGTATGCTGACTGTCACCCCAGAGCATTAAACAGCAAACAAGTCCAAGCTAAGGTCCACAGCAGCTGGTCCCTGGATTGGGCTTTTAATAGCCAATCATCCAGGTAAAGGAAGACATACAGGCCTTCCCTGTGAAGGGCTGCTGCTACCATTGCCAAGCATTTGGTAAAAGGCACATGGCGCAGAAGATGAGCCAAAGGGCAACACTCTGAATTGGTAGTGTTCTCCCTGCAACAGGAACCTCAGATATTTTCTGTGATATTGCCTGATTCTGATATGGAGGCATGCATCCTTCATATCCAGGAAGCATATCCAATCCCCTGTTTGTAGCAATGGAAGGAGACACTGCAGGATGACTATCCTGAATTTCTTGTATTCTATGATGAAGTTTGGATCTCTTAGATCCAGAATGAGCCTCACGTCTCCTGTCCACTTTGGGAGGAGAAAGTATGTGGAATAAAAACTTGTGTTCCTCTGTTCTAGAAGTACAGGTTCTATGACCCATTTTTAAAGCAGAGTCCTTACTTCCACCAGCAACAGGGACATGTGCCCTGGAGGATATGGTGGGGGATGATCTGGAGGACTGTCCAGAAGTACCAGAGCATGCCCTTCTCCATGATCTCCAGAACCCATGCATTCGATTTCTTCCCTCCACTGGTCTAAGCGGAGTGAGAGGTAACCTCCTACAACCAACCCTGGAGGTAAAGGTGGTTGGGAGGTGTATGAGGAGTCAGCTTGAGTTGTTGAGGTTGCTCCTTTGGCTCCACCACCTCTAGGTGCTTTTGAAAAGGTATCTGGGGCAGTGCTGAGGACTGGCAAGGCCCCAGCTCCTTTGTCCCTGCCCTACTGTCTGTAGGTTGGACACTGCCCCCTGACACCAGCTGGGCAAAAATTACTCCTACTCCTACCCCTGGGTTAGGTATGATACAGGGAGTGGACTGATTTCAAACAACTGCCAGAGGATGAGAGATCTTTTAAAACCTTTTCTACCTCATAGCCAAACAACGTCTGCCCTCTGAATGGGGCATTAAGAATGGCTTGTTGCACATCACTGTCAATGCCTGCTACTCTGAACTAAGAGTATTGCCTGAGACAGATGGCAGAGGCTGTAGGCCTGGCAGAAGCATCAAAAATGTCATAGGCTGTGTGAAGCAAATGCTTGCCCACATCAGCACCAGCAGCAAGAGTTTTCAGTAATTCCTGTTTTGGGGAACCTTCCTCCAGAGAGTGTTCTGATATGTTATCATGTGGGGCTGGTAGTTAGCAATATGAAGGCCCAATGAGGCGAGAGTATATGTATGCTTGCCTAGGATATCCAGCCTCCTAGATTCTTTGTCAGGAGGAAGGGAGCTGAGGTCTTCAGGTTCCCTGGATCTGTCATAGGTAGTGATGATCACCACTGAGTCAGTCTCAGGCTGTGTAGCACAAAAGAAAAAATTACTCACCTTAGTAATGTTGTTTCTTCTAATGGAGTCTTGCTATATTATGACAATTGCAGTTTGTCCCAGCCTTAGAACTGCTCCGGAGGTGAAAGAGTTAACTTCCATGCCATGCATGGAACTTAGAGCGCGAGCTCGAGTTAGAAAAGCTCTGTCTGGATAATTTCAAACTGAAACTGTCAGATCTTTACGGCAAAACTCACTAAGGTTCTGTGTGGAAGCTGTAACTCACTCAGCCAACTGGCTACTTAAGTATTAACACATTTTCCTGGTCCCAACACCAAGACCAAGTCAGGGACCAGAAAATAAGATAAGATAAGATAAAATAAAACACACACCCAAACACCCCAAAAAGAAGGGTGGAAACACAAGATGGGCATCAATAAGTGCCAACACTGGACTGCCCACCCCATCCCTAAAGTAAAAGTTCTGAGAGGGGCAGGTTGGGGAGGTTTATATATAGCAAGACTCCATTAGAAGAAACAACATTACTAAGGTGAGTAATTTTTCTTCAAACAACATGAAGTCTTGCTATATTATGACAATTGCAGACTACACAGCAGTACCTCCATGGAGGAGAGACAGAACCTACTTAGGAAATAGGCTCTGAAAGGCCAGCTGTGTTAACGAGCATCCCTCCTGGCCTGAATGTCCAAGGAGTAATGCTTAGTGAAAGTATGTACTGTTTTCCAAGTAGCTGCTTGACATATCTCTAAGATAGGGATGTCCCTGGCGCAGCTAGGGACGCAGCTGTACCTCTGGTAGAGTGAGCCCTCAGGCCTAAGGGGAACCTACCCAGTTTTTGATAGCAAAATTGGATACAAGAGACAATCCACCTGGCAATGGATCTTCTTAGTGGCAGGTTTACCTTTCCCAACCTCACCATAAGTGAGAAAGAGTTGGAGGAGTCAAACCTGTGACCCTTGTACGCTCTATGTAGTAACTAAGGGCCCTCTTAACATCTGTTGTGCAGCCTCCTCTCACCAGAGGAGGAATGGTCAGTGAAGAACACTGAAGAGAAATAGATTGATTAAGGTGGAAGTCCAAACCACCTTAGGCAAAACTTCCTGTTAGTCCTAAGGACTACCTTATCCCTGTGAAAGGAAATAAAGTCAGTCTCCACTGACAAAGCTTGCAACTCACTTATGTGCCTGGCAGAAGTGATGGCTACTAGAAACACAGTTTTCCAAGTCAAGTACTTAAGCTCTGCCGAAGACAGAGGTTCAAAGGGGGGTTGCATCAGCTGAGCAATGCAAACATTAAGATCCCAGGCAGGGGCTGGGTCCCTGAATGGTGGATCGGTATGAAGCAATCCCTTGAAAAACTTGGAAAATACAGGGTGAGGAGAGAGAGAAGAGGGCTTCCCTGCTGAAATAAAGGCAGAGACAGCTGCCAAATGCACTTTCAGGGTAGCTGGTCTCAGTCCCAAAGAATTAAGATGGACCATATAGTCCAAAATAGTGGGCAAATCAGCAGATTCCGGGGAAATATGCTTCCCAGAGCACCATATGGAAAACCTTTTCCATTTAGAGTTATAAGTAGCCCTAGTGGAAGGCTTCCTAGAAGCTTTCAAAATTTCGAGAATACCTTGAGAAAGGTGTAGGTCAGCAACTCAACTCCTCAAGAGCCAGGCCTTGAGGTTGAGGGATTTGAGATTCGGATACCAAACTCTCCCCTGGGCACAGGTTAACAAATTGTGGTTCCTGGGGAGACACAGGGGAAGATGGACTGCTAAGGACAGAAGGAGTGGGTACCAGGGCTGTCTGGCCCAATCTGGAGCAATCAGAATCATCTTGCAGGGCTGAGATCTGATTTTGACTAGCACCTTGAACAGGAGAGGGAAGGGGGGGGGGAAGGCATAGAGAAACTTCCCTTCCCAATCGAGGAGGAAGTAATCCAGGGGGACTGAGCCCAACACTGGGGGCCTGCAACAAAAAAGTGGAAGTTGATGATTGTCTGGGGCTGCAAAAAGATCTATCTGAGGGGTGCCCCACCTGGCAAAAACTATCCCCAGTACTCGAGGATCCAGTGACCATTCATGATGGCCCTGGGAAATCCTGCTGAGAGCATCTGCCAGGACATTGTCCTTGCCTGGGAGGTGAACTGCTATGAGGGAGGTGTTCAGGGAATAAGCCAGAGACCACAACTTCATTGCCTCAGTGCACAAGGCCGAAGACCGAGTGCCCCCTTGTTTGTTGATGTACCACATTGTAGGTGGTGTTGTCTGTTCTGATCTGTACCACTTTGTTCTGAACAGATGCAGAAAAACCTGAAGTGCTAGAAAACAGCTCTGAGTTCCAACAGATTGATGTGGAGCAGAGATTCCTGAGGGGACCACAATCCCTGGGTGGAGAGGTCGCCCATGTGAGCTCCCCATCCCAAAAGGGACGTATCTGTAGTAAGGGTCAAGGAGTGAGATAGAGGGATGAAAGGAACCCCTTGTCTCAGATTGCTCTGATCCTGCCACCACTGAAGGGCCTGGATCAGGGTTCGAGTTACTGGGATCTACTTGGATAGGGGATCTCTTCTTTGAGACCAAAAGGCTCTCAAATGGAACTGAATGTCCCTCATCTGAAATCTTGCTCCCTGCACTATGGCTGTGGAAAAAGCCATGTGTCCTAGGAGCTGTAGAAAATGCCTTGCTGGTCGAGAGACCTGCAGGGTGAAGGAGGAGGCCAGGGCCACCAGGGTCCTTACCCTTTCCAGGGGAAGGAAGGCTATGGCCTGCTTTGTGTCCAGTTCTGCGCCTATGAAGGTGAGTACCTGGACAAGTTCTAAAACTGACTTTGGAAGATTGAGAAGAAAGCCTAGAGAGGTAAGCAGCTGCTGGGTAACCTGCAGGTGTGATTTGACCTGGTCTGGAGACTGACCCACAATGAGCCAGTCGTCTAGGTAGGGAAAGATGGCAATCTTTTGCCTTCTTAAATGAGCAACTGCTACCGCCAGGCATTTTGTGAATACCCTTGGGGCAGAGGTAAGGCCGAAGGGCATTGCTCTGAACTGGTAATGGGCTGAGGCAGTTCGAATCTGAGGTACTTTCGTGGGAGCTTCTGATAAGAACGTGGAAGTAGGCATCCTTGAGGTCCAGGGAAGCTAGCCAGTCCCCTGGCCTTAGGAAGGGTAAAATCATTCCCAGAGTCACCATTTTGAATTTTGGTTTTAAAAGGTGCTTGTTCAGATATCTTAGTTCCAGGATGGGACGCCATTCTCCTGTCTTTTTTGGGGTAAGGAAGTACCTGGAGTACAGTCCTTGCCCTGGTGTAGGGGAAAACCCTTTCTACAGCTCTGAGAGCCAGGAGGGTTGAGACTTCTGTTTCCAAAGCAAGAGTCTCTAGAGGATTTGCAGGTGGAAAAGATCTGATTCTCATCTTTGGAAATTTTTTGAAGCTGAGAACCAGACCCTGGCTTACTACTTCCAGGACCCACTTGTCTGAAGTTAAAGAATCCCAGTCCTGGACGAAGTAAGCCAGCCTGCCCCCTACAGGTAATGGAGAATCGGCCCTGGGCATCCCATCAGGGTGCCTGTTTGGCAGGGGCTTTAGACTGAGGGGTGGGAGCAGGCCTGCTCATACCCTGTCTGCCTCTCCCTCTGAAGAACCCCCTCTGAACGTAAGCTGAAGAGGAGGCCAGGGTTTGGTAAAAAGGTCTGTGAAAAGGCCTGCCTCTACCCCTGGGGGGCTGCCTCTGAAGAGTGGCTTGCGTCTCCTTTGCTTGTGCACTCCTATAAGTGGTTCTATATTCATCCATTTTCTTCATATAATTCTCTGTCTGCTCCCCAAACAGAGAATTTCCCACCACAGGAAAATCCATGGCCTTAGCCTGGATATCCTGTGACAGACTAGTACACCTGAGCCAAGCCAATCTACGAAAAGCCACAGATGTAGCCATGACTGTCTAGAGGATACATCATTAGAATCCACTGCAGCATGGAATTGCACCTTAGATGCCTCAATACCATCAGCAGCCACCTGTTCCAGCTCCTTGGCAAGCTGGCCAGGGGCCTGTTTGGCTAAGGCCATGACAGTATCCCATCTAGATTTCTGGTATCTTGCAACATAGGCCATATAATTTGCCTGTCTGAGTCCCAAGGATGCTGCCATGTATTGTTTTTAGCCATGGCATCAATCTTCCTGGAGTCCTTGTCAGGAGGATGTGAAGCCAGGGGAATATTAGCCTTATCACAGGCTGCAGCCTGAACTACCCCAACATGGCTGCATTGCTGTGAAAGAAATTCTGTATCAGGACCTGACAAGGTGTACCTCCTGTCCATCTTTTTATCCACAGGAGGCACAGAATTAGGAGCTTTTAAAATTTTATTGTTTGTTTCCTGAAGGATTTATGTAAAGGAATAGACAATCTCCTGGACTCTGGGATATCCATCATCTCCACAAAGTCAGGCTCCTCTTGCTCATCCACAGCTTCCTCCAAAGGGAGCTGGAGGGTTTCAGCAACTTTTTTATAAAACAGAAAATGAGAAGGGGACTCAGAAAGCCTAGGGGGAGACTCTCCTAAAGGTCTGTCTGGGGAGATGTCTGGTTCAATGGGCACATCCAGACTTTCAAAATCACATTCACACTGTTCATAATCATCCTCTATATCATATTCTTGAACCGGTAGAACCGGACAAACCGACCTTTTACCAGATAGTGGCGGTTCGGACGGAACCGGGGAAAGCGACTGGACAATTTGATCGCTTTCTTATCTCTGCAGCAGTTGGAGAAGGAATTTTGGACTCCACACCTGCTGATTTTCTAGTTCTTTGCTGGAACTGGCTCCTCCGGTCAGTTTTAGTTTGCAGAAGTCGCCCTGGTCAGAGAACACGCCCTCGGTTCGGTTGGCACTGAACCGGGCTGGCCATCCGGTTAGAGGACTTTTGGCCTCTCGTTCCCTGAGCCTACCAACCTCTTATCTAGGGTAGCTGCAGGAAATTCTTGCAAATCTGGCAGTCTGCATTGAGGTGGTCAAACCCCAGACAATAAACACATGTGGTGTGTGGGTCAGCCTTGGCAAAGGCTTCCCCACAGACACTACAGTGTTGAAACCCAGTGGGCCCGGTTTTTCTTTTGGGTTTCTCAGACATAATGCCAGCCTAACCAAAAACTTGCCCTTTTCCGGCAAATGCCAGGCAAGACACCCTTATCGGTTCCCAACTGTGTCACGGGTCGTGGAAAAAACCGTAATGAAATCTGTTTTTTTTAGAACTGATAAGAACCGGGAACCACACTCTAAATGGCTTTAAATGAATTTAGAAAAAAGTTTTAAAACAACCTGATCGGTTCAAACCGAACCGATAAACATTTACAAGTTCCACACAGAAATAAACCTGTCTATTACTTACAATACCACAGACAGAGCTTGAACCGACTGGTTTGAGGTTAAAATAATTATAATCGCTGTTAAATTTAACCGAGAAAAACACTTTTAAACCGAGAAATGAACCGAGCAGTAGGAGGAATCTCTGGAGCGACTGTTCAGTGAGGCGGAGTAAAGAATCTGATAGTTTCAGTTTGAAATTATCCAGACAGGGCTTTTCTAACCGAGCTCGCGCTCCAAGTTCCATGCATGGCATAGAAGTTAACTCTTTCACCTCCGGAGCAGTTATAAGGCTGGGACAAACTGCAATTGTCATAATATAGCAAGATTTCATGTTGTTTGAAAGGCTTTCCAGAAGGGGCAGAAAGAACAGTTACATAAGAACTTACCGTAACAGTAGATCTTCGAAGGGATCTCAGTCATCAGGTCACATCACTGTCGGTGAAGTAGGATCCACACAGAAGATTTACAGCAGTACAACTAAGGCTGCCCACGCAGACATCGTGTGATGACATCACCAACCCAATAAAGGTGTGAGCGGCGCCGCTCCCTCCTCAGTTCTCCCCCTCCCCCGGAGACAAAGGGAGCATAGCTCTAGGAGTGGGGAACTGAGGAGAGAGAGGTGCCCAGGCCTATAAGAAAGGCTGGATACACCAGATAGCCAGTTCCAGTAAAGAGCCCCCCCCCAAAAAAGGGAGATGGTGGGAGGGAAGACAGAGCTGATTACTGAGATCTCCTCGAAGATCTACTGTTACGGTAAGTTCTTACATAACAGTTCTGTCTTTGGGGGTATCTCAGTCATCAGGTCACACCGTTGGAATGAGTCTCAAGTAGTTATAGGTGCAAACAAACAGTCTGGGAGGAAGGCCAACCTTAAGCTTAAGACGGGAAGGCCTGCAGCACAGCCCTGACAAATCCTGCACGGGCTCTAGAGGCAATGTCCAGACTGTAGTGCTTGGGAAAAGTGTGGACGGTACTCCAGGTGGCAGCTGCACTGATGTCAGCAGCTGAGACCTCTTGGAAACAAGCCACAGAGGTAGCCATGCTTCTTGTGGAATGAGCTTTGACTGCTAAAGGCAATTCTTTGCCATACTTACTATAGCACAACACAATGCAATTAGCCAACCATTTGGACAAATACTGTGAAAGAAAGAACAACTGCTTCAACTTTCTACACTCCTTTGTTGGGAGCAGGTAATATTTCAAAGCTCTGTGCATATCTAATGTATGGGCAGAGAACAGCAAGAGGAAGGAGCTGCTGTTATAACTACACTTCTCTACTGAGACTAAAGAACTGGAACTTTACTACTGGAACCTTCAATTTAGGGTAAAAACAAAACAAGAAAAGAGTTAGTGTGTTTGGCTGAGTTGGCTGAAGTGAACTGTTATCGATGCAGTTATCTAGGTGTTTGTCTGAGTTGGCTGAAGAGAATTCTTATCTGTGCAATTATCTAGGTGTAGAAGGAGCTGTAAAGTAGGAGAGTGGCTTATCTAGAAGGAAGCCAGGTGTGCTGATTTAAAATCTGGCCTAGATAGCTTCTAGCAGAGGACAGCAAGAAGAGGAGCTGTTGTTATAACTATACTTTCTACTTGGTCTATACTTTCTACTTGACTATACTGCCCTCCTTCCCACCTTTAGCTAGTTCTACTTTTATAGGCACAGGATTTGACTG
Organism: Neoceratodus forsteri; assembly: GCA_016271365.2. Classification (NCBI taxonomy): domain Eukaryota; kingdom Metazoa; phylum Chordata; order Ceratodontiformes; family Ceratodontidae; genus Neoceratodus; species Neoceratodus forsteri. The sequence goes on from CM057452.1 coordinate 1,578,085,113, forward strand.
ATAACAGAAACTTCCTGTTTGGGAGCAGGAAGGGAGTGATCACAGAGCCACAAAAGACTCACCATCCTAGAAGGAAAACAGTAGCTCTCCGCCCCCCCCCCCCACCTTGCTGCTGGAGGTCTGACTCTGAGCAAGTAAGGAGACTACTGAAAAATATAGGAACATCTTGTCTCAGAACAGGAAGATCAGAAGCTTAAAGGGCACGGAGGCAGTAAGTAAGTAGGGAGAAGAAATTTTTTTTTAAATAAACAGAGGAAAGAGTAAGTATTCAAAACAGCAGTTAAGGGGCCAGAAATAAGACATGATGGGAGTGGTGCAGTGCAGTGGCTGTGGAGCAGCAGTCTTCCGGGAGATGTTCTGGAGGATGCGGTGTTGTTTGATCTGCAGACACCTCTCTGGGCTGAGGGAGGAGGTTGCTCATCTCCAGACTGAGTTGGCCAGGACTTAGGGGACCTCTTCTCCCACCCAGGGATCACCAGGGCCATTGCCTGCTGCCTCAGAGGTTGCCAAGAAAGAGGAACGGTTGGACCACAGTGGGCTCAGAGAGGATAAGGGTGATGGAACAGAGGCACATCCCTCCAGCTGTACCTCTCCACAATTCATATTCCGTTCTGGCAAAGTGTGGTTCCTCTATGGAGGCACCCACAGTGGAGACCAAGGAGGATGCTGGGAACCTCCACAAAGGAGACCCATAGGAGGGTGGCATGGGACCCCACAGGAGAAGGAAACAACTCCTGGTGGGGACTCCATTGTTAGGAGGGGTAGAACTGGGGGGAGGAGGTAAGGTGCCTGCCTGGTGCCATGGCTTGAGGGACAGGGAGTGAATCAGGATCATGGAGCAGCTGCATGGGGAGGGAGTTGGATGTCATTGTCCACATAGGGACAAATGACCTGGCTGGAAAGGATCAGAGCAGTGCAGAAAGAGTTTGTAGAGTTGGGGAAGGGCCTTAGACAAGTAGGACACTACAGACCTGTCAGTTTGACCACTGTGGTAGGGAAAATGATGGAATCACTTCTAAAGGAAAGAACTGTTGAGTACCTAGAGGCCAGTGGGGCACAGGACCTAAGGCAGCATGGATTCACAGTGGGAAGGTCATGTTAGATGAATCTAATAGATTTCTTTGACTGGGTGACCAAAGTAATAGACCAGGAAGGGGCCGTGGACATGGCCTACCTAGACTTTAGCAAGGCATTTGACACAGTCCCACACAAAAGATTAATAAACAAATTAGCCAGCTTGGGTGTGGGTTCCAGGGTGGTAGCCTGGGTAAAACATTGGCTGGACAACAGGAAAATGAAAATTACGTACCTACCGTAATTCTTGATCTTCTTGGACGAGTCTCCACCACTCATTCACACTAGTGGGATCTGCGCCGGAGGCACTAGGACCCATCGGGAGCAAACTTTTTGCTGGAGGGTCGGCGCGAGAGATGGCGCCGCGAGCAGTGGCTCGCGCGGTAATGACTATCTCGGCGACGACCCTCCAACCGCCTCAGTACCTTTTTTACCAAGGAGGTGCAGCGCAACTAACGTAAAGAGTAAACCTAACCTTACAAAATGGACATAAGATAGTCCGGACGACCCGTGTAAGAAGGGTCAGCAAAGAAATCTTCACGGCCTAAAGATTTGAGGGAGTGAAGACCAACACAGCGGTGAGCTCGGGGAATGGAGGGTGGGCGTGTGAATGAGTGGTGGAGACTCGTCCAAGAAGATCAAGAATTACGGTAGGTACGTAATTTTCATATCTTCCTGGACATAAGTCTCCACCACTCATTCACACTAGTGGGAGAGTACCAAGCTGACAATCCCCCAAAAGGGCGGCAGGAGCCAGAGCTCACCGTCTAGAGACAGAAGTCCATTGAGGATAGTTCTGCCAGGCGGAATGACGCCTAGCATGAACATCCAGTGCATAATGTTTATGAAGGTATGCACTGAGCTCCAGGTGTGGCATTGCAGATATCTGCAATTGAACATTGCAATTTCCACTAGGATGCGCAGCGCCCTAGTAGAGTGAGCGTAAACTCTACCTTCTAATTTAACCTGTGCCATGGAATAGCAATGTCGAAGACATGCCACTAACCATGATGAGATGCATCTGATAGCGACAGGCTGACCCAAGCGGGTCTCGCTGAAGGAAACAAACAATTGCTGAGTCTGCGAAATTCTTGGTTCTATCGAAGCAGAACACAAGGCTCTCTTTAACATCAAGGAATGAAGAGACCGTTCTCTTTCATTTTGGAAGTTCGCGAAGTAAGAGGGAAGCACCAGAGGTTGGTTTAGATGGAATTCTGACACAACCTTGGGAAGACATTTAGGATGAGTACGAAGAACTACTTTGTCCTTATGGAACACAGTATACGGAGGGTCCGTAACCAGGGCATGTATCTCAGAGACCCTGCGGGCTGAGGTAATAGCCACTAGGAAGGCTGTCTTCCAGGTAAGAAATTTTAGCTCACAGGTAGCTAGGGGTTCGAAAGGCTTCCGAGTGAGCATGTCTAGCACAAGGTTAATGTCCCAGGCTGCGACCGGACGTCTAACAGGGGGTCTGGTATGCAGAATTCCCTTATGAAATCTCTTCACCATAGGTAACTGAGCCAGAGACAAGGAAGAAACCGGCTCATGGTACGCTTGAAATGGCACTAAGGTGAACTTTAACCTGGAGTACTGGAGACCTGAGTTTGATAGGTCCAAAGGTACTCCAGAACCTTGTCTGGAGGACAGGAAAAGGTATTCCAAGAGGACTTTGCACACCAGAGAGAAAAGCGTTTCCTTGAAGGTAAGTTTTTCGGGTGGCTAGCTCGACGGCCAGAGGCGTCTGAGACTCTGAGGAGCGTTGAACGGGTTCACTTCTACCTCTTCAGGAGCCAAGCATGAAGGTGAAGTGACCTCACGTTGGGATGGACCAACGACCCTGAGTCAAAGATTGATTTGCAAGGAAGTGGTCTCGGAGGCTGCCGACATACTGTTGAGTAGAGGAAACCATAGTTGCGAGGCCAGGAGGGGCGATGAGAATCATCTTGGTCCCTTGAGACTCAAACTTGAGGAGAATCTCTAAATTAAGGAAGCGGTGGAAAGGCGTGAAAGCGTTTGTCCACCGAGCCTGAAGCATCCTGACAGAAAATGCCAGGCCCTGGATTTCTGGAGCAGAAGAGAGGCAGTTTTGCGTGAGTGGGGATGCAAAGGTCCAGGTCTGGAGTCCCCACTCTTCGAACAGTGACGAGCTACGGCTGGGTCGAGACCACTAGTGAGGGTCTGCCTCCGTCCTGCTGAGGTGATCTGCTAAGTCGTTTTGTACACCCGGCAGATATACCGCTTGAATTAGAGACTTGTGCTCCAAGCACCACTCCCACACTCTCATTGCTTCCCTGCAAAGGGGATAAGAGTGAGCACCGCCTTGCTTGTTGATGTAATACATCACAGCTTTGTTGTCCATTTGAAGGAGAATGTTCTTGTGACAAAGAACATCCTTCAACGCTCGGATCGCATAGAGGCCCGCTCTCATCTCCAGGACATTTATGTGGAGCTGAGTTTCGAGCTGAGTCCATACACCTTGAGTGTGGAGAGAGAGACAGTGAGCTCCCCATCCCATTAGCGATGCGTCTGTGGTGATGGAGATCTGATGATCCAGAGGAGCAAAGGGGAATCCTTCCAAGAGATTGCTCTCTTGAGACCACCAGGTGAGAGACCTTTGTAGGGGCTCCGTCACCTTGATGGGATAAGACTGGGGGTGAGAAGTCGGCGACCACTGAGCGGAGAGCATCCATTGAGTGGTCCTCATGTGTAACCGAGCTAGGGGCACAGTGAACACTGAGGACACCATGAGACCCAACATATGTTGCATCGAGAGAGCTGTGACCGATTGGTTCTCCCCGATGTAACGGGCCATCTGAAGGATGTCGAGTCTTCTGTCCTCTGGAAGGAAAGCCTTCGTGGAAGAGGTGTCCAGAAGAGTCCCTATGAAAAGGAGCCTCTGGGAGGGTTGCAGTTGTGACTTCTTCAGATTTAGCAGAACTCCCATGGACGTAAGAAGGCGAGAAGCCATTTGAATGGCTTCCAGAGTCCCTTGGCTGGAAGGACTCGCTAGAAGCCAATCGCCTAGGTAGGAAACACTTGGAGTCCGAAGCTTCCTGAGATGCGCCAAGCAGAACTGCACAACACTTTGTAAAAATCATGGGCGCTGAGGGATAGCCCAAAGGCAGGACTCTGAACTGATAATGCTGACCCAGAGCTACAAACCTCAGGAATTTGCGATGGGTCGGGTGGATGGGGATATGCTGGTAAGCGTCCTGCATATCCAGGGAGGCCAGCCAGTCGTGCTGATGCAACAAAGGTAACAGGGTACCTAGGGAAATCATTTTGAATTTCTCCCTGGGGAGGAATTTGTTTAACTTTCTGAGGTCTAGAATGGGGCGCATCCCCCCAGATTTCTTTGGAACCAGAAAGTAATGGGAGTAGAACCCTGTGTTTCGCTGATGCGGGGGCACCAGTTCTATTGCCCTGTTGTTTAGAAGGCCCTGGATCTCGGCGGTGAGGAGGTCTGACTGAGAGGTCGACAACCTGGGTTGTCGTTTGGGAGGACAATCGGGGGTTTCCAAAGACTGAGAGAATAACCCTCGCGAATTATCCGAAGGACCCATTTGTCCGAGGTTATGGACTTCCACTGATTGTAGAAGTACATCAGACGACCTCCCAACGGAGGAGAAAGTTCCATCTCGGGCAGTGTGGATGGAACTGGGGCCGGCAATTCATAAGTAGCGCTGTGCTTTAGGCCCCGCGCTTTCTCTGCGCCTTCTTTGAGGTTGGGCAGGTTGGTTTTATGGAAGCTTCCTCTGCCTCTGCCTCGAAAGGACTGGCGACTATGAAACTGACGCTTTACCTACATGCCCCAAGAGGGGGTAGGCGGGTCTAGCCAACAATGGCCGACCTAGTCTTCTGAGGTGGCCTCTAGGGCTTGCTCTACCTGAGGACCAAAAAGATAGGAGCCATCAAGGGCAGCGCTGATTGCCTGCTGCTGAGCATCGTTCAGTAAAGCCAGAATGCGCAGCCAGGAATGGCGTCGAGTACAAATACCTACTGCTGCTGAGGCAGAAGCAGTGTCTCAAAGCGTCCATGGCGGCTTTGACCTGTTGGTTATTGGACTCAATACCTCTGGTAACGGTTAGAAGAAGCTCTGCTAGTCGGAATCTGGAAGAGCTTCAACCATTCGTCTCATAGAGTGCCACAGGATATACTCATACTGAGAAAAATAGCCCTGATAGCTGGCAATACGCATACTTAAAGTGGAGGCACCAAAGACTCTCTTACCTAATGTATCAATTTTACGAGACTCTTTGTTAATAGGTCGAGCTATAGTAGCTTGAGGAAGAACGACCTTGTCATTCTCTGCCAGGACTACAATAGGATCCGCGAAGGCTTGGGATGCCAAAATAGGACGATCCTTGGGAGCTGAATATTTCTTATCAATGGATTTAGCCACTGAGGGAATAAGAGCAGGATTTTTCCATACCATTTGAGACAGCGTCTGAAGGAGGGATTGAATCGGAGGAGTCAAATCCGTGAGGGATCTCGAGCATGAAAGATACTGGAGTCTTAATATTTTCCCAGGATGATGTCCGTAGTCTGGAGAGAAAGAGTGGATCTCAGGTTCCTCAACAGAGACTTAAGGATAGGTCCTCGACCACAGGCTCTGTAGCGTGAAGGATCCTGTTTCCTCCACTTCATCACCCAACCCAAGGTCTGGGTCAGGCTCAACATCATCTCCTGATAGTCCAGGAAGGACTGTTTGGACAGGAAAGGAGTGAAAATAGGAGAAGAAGAAGAGCAGATAGAAAGGAGAGTCGAGGGCCCCAGCGCCGAGGGCGAGTCAGCAGCGCCGCAGGGCGCATGGCGTCACCAATCTGGCACCCATGAGGCGGCACCTTGTGCATGGCGGTGCTGCGAGACACACTGAGACTCACGGCACCGTGGGCGGTGCCATAAGACAGCAGTAGCATGAGCAGTGCCGCAAGCGCCCATGAAGCGGCGCCGACAAGCGCAGCGACCCTGCGGAAGGCGCGAGGACACCCCTGGAACCTGGAAAGCAAGAAAGGAAAAAACAGGAGATAAGGGCATCGGTGTGGCCCCTGTGCCGCAGCCATGTGAGGAAACACTGTCATCGGAGTCGCTGGCACGAAGGCGCCGTGCGACTAGGAAGGTCAACCGCCCTACCTGATCGCCGGAGCCGAAGGCTCCGGGGCAACCGAGCCAGGCAGAAGAACCAACCTCGAGCCCATCGCTCCATAAGAGCGGCCCACTGATGAAACTGCTCATCTGGAGCCCTACCTATAGGCGGGGTGGGGCTCCGATGTCGAAGACGGTGGAAACCGGAAGTTGGCGACTCCGAAGGAGGAGACTGGCAACTAGGTACGATAACCGACCGTCGACGCGCAGACGTATCAGAGGGCGACCTCGAGTGATGCCTTCTCTTTTTTGACCTGTGGGCCAAGGAAGAGCTCAAGGCCGAACGGTGCCGAGAATGCGACCGTTTATTTTTATGCCGGTGGAGGGACCGCCCATCCCCCCGGGCATCGGACTGACCGTTGTCGGAACCCCGCTGAGGAGAAGGGGGCTGACTGGACCCAGCCCGACTGACTGCACAGCTTTCATACGAAGTCTCCCTACCGTCACCTGACCTGCTCATGGTCGACTCCGTCCAGTAGGCGAGACTTCTTTACTATAAGTTAAATTTTAAAATACAAGAAATAGAATAAAATTAGCGATACTACTATCGAGATAAAATTACAAAAAATAAACTGAAAACTATCCGCTAGTTTGAAGTTTGACTCCGACAAGAGCGACGTTGTCACTGAAGCGCTCTCGATGGCGGGGAAAAAAGGAACTGAGGCGGTTGGAGGTCGCGCGAGATAGTCATTACCACGCGAGCCACCGCTCGCGGCGCCATGCCTCGCGGCGCCATCTCTCGCGCACCCTCCAGCAAAAAGTTTGCTCCCGATGGGTCCTAGTGCCTCCGGCGCAGATCCCACTAGTGTGAATGAGTGGTGGAGACTTATGTCCAGGAAGATCAGAACGTAACAGTAAACAGAGTCCACTCTGAAGAAAGGGGGGTACCGCAGGGTTCAGTACTGGGTCCAGTCCTTTTTAACGTCTTTATAAGTGACATTGCAGATGAACTGGAAGGAAAAGTATACCTCTTTGCAAGAAGACACAAAGATCTGCAACAGGGTTGATACACAAGGGTGTGTGGAAAGGATGAGTAGGGACTTGGCAAGGTTGGAGGAATGGTCAGAAGTATGGCAGCTTGGATTCAATGCAAAGAAGTGCAAAATAATGCACCTGGGAAACAAAAACCCAGGGAAGAGTACACAATGGGGGGAGGGAGGTAGTAACAACAACAAAATGGAAGAGACCTGAGGTAATCATATCAGATGACCTTAAGGTTGGCAAGCAATGTGAGAAGGCAGCAGGGAGGGCTGGGTGGGATACTGGGATGTATAAGGAGAGGAATCACCAGCAGAAAACAGGAAGTTGTTATCCCTCTGTACAGACAGTTGGTGAGACCCCATCTGGAGTACTGCGTCCAGTTCTGGAGACCCCATCTCCACAAGGGCATAGACAGGATGGAGGCAGTCCAGAGGAGGGCAACTAAAATGGTGCAGGGTCTGCAAGAGAAGCCATATGAGGAGAGACTAAAGGAGCTTAATATGTATACCCTTGAGGAAAGGAGGGAGAGGGGGACATGATAGTTACTCAAGTACCTCAGTGGAATCAACAAAGTCCAAGAGGGTAGCATCTTTCAGAAAAAGAGATGTGCAAGAAGAAAAAATTACTCACCTTAGTAATGTTGTTTCTTCTAATGGAGTCTTGCTATATTATGACAAGTTGCAGTTTGTCCCACCACTAGAACTGCTCCGGAGGTGAAATAGTTAAATCCATTCCATGAATGGAACTTTGAGCACGATCTCTAAGATAGAAGCTCTGTCTGTGTAGTTTCAAACCTGAACTGTCAGATCTTTACGAGCAAAAACTCACTAAGGTCTGTGTGGAAGCTGTAACCTACACTAGCCAACTGGCTACCTAAATAATAACACCCATTGCTGGTCCCAACACCAAAGACTCAAGTCAGGGGACCAGAATTAATAATATAATTTAACAATATGAGAAATAACACAAGAGAATAATAAACACCACACCCGAAACCCCAAAAAGGGGTGAAACACCTAAAAAGGGCATAAAATAGTGCCCACACTAGGTTGCCCACACGATACCCAAGTAGAAGTTCTGAGAGGGGCAGGCTGGGGGGGAGGTCATAATATTGCAAGACTCCATTAGAAGAAACAACATTACTGAGGTGAGTAATTTTTTCTTCAAACAACATGAAGTCTTGCTATATTATGACAAGTTGCAGACTACACAGCAGTACCTCCATGGAGGAGGGACAGAACCTACTTAGGGAATAGGCTCTGAAGCACAGCTGTGCCAAACCGAGCATCTCTCCTAGCCTGGACATCCAGGAGTAATGCTTGGTGAAAGTGTGTACCGTTTTCCAAGTAGCAGCCTGGCATATCTCCAATATAGGGATGTCTCTGGCAGCAGCTAGAGGCGGCTGTACCTCTGGTAGAATGAGCCCTCAAGCCAGAGGGGATCTCTGCCCAGTTTCTGATAACAAAATTGGATACAAGAGACAATCCACCTGGCAATTGATCTCTTAGTGGCAGGTCCCTTTCCCAACCTCACCATAAGTGAGGAAAAGTTGGAGGATTCGAATCTGTGACCCTTGGTACATTCTAAATAGTAACTAGAGGCCCTCTTAACATCAAACTGTAGCAATCTCCTCTCACCCGAAGAGGAATGTTCAGTGAAAAACACTGAAGGAGATAGATTGGTTAAGATGGAAATCTGAAACCACCTTAGGCAAAAACTTCCTGTTAGTCCTGAGGACTACCTTATCCCTGTGGAAAGAAATAAAGTCAGTTTCTACTGACAAGGCTTAGCAACTCACTTATCGTCTAGCAGAAGTGATAGCCACTAGGAAAACAGTTTTCCAAGTTAGATACTTCAGCTCTGCAGAAAACAGAGGTTCAAAGGGGTTGCATTAACTGGGCAATGCAAACATTAAGGTCCCAGGCAGGGGCTGGATCCCGAAAGGTGGATTAGTATGGAGTAATCCTTAAAAAACTTGGAAAACACAGGGTGAGCGGAAGAGAGGATGACTTTCCTGCTGAAACAAAAGCAGAGACAGCTGCCAAATGAACTCTCAGGGTAGCTGGTCTGAGGCCCAAGGAATTAAGATGGACCATGTAATCTAACACAAAGGGAAATCAGCAGATTCTGGGAAATATGCTTCCCAGAACACCAAATGGAAAACCTTTTCCATTTAGAATTATAAGTAGCCTAGTGGAAGGCTTCCTGAAGCCTTCAGAATTTCAAACACCCTGAGAGAGGTGTAAGTCAGCAATTCTAACTCCTCAAGAGCCAGGCCTTGAGGTTGAGGGATTTGAGGTTCGGATACCAAACTCTCCCCTGGGCACAGGATAATAGGCTGTGATTCCTGGGGAGACACAGGGGAAGATTGACTGTCAGGGACAGAAGGAGTGGGTACCAGGGCTGCCTGGCCAAATCCGGGGCAATCAGAATCACCCTGCAAGGCTGGGATCTGATTTTGACTAACACTTTGAATAGGAGAGGGAAGGGGGGAAAAGCATAAAGAAACTTGCCTTCCCAATCCAGAAGGAGGCGTCAGGGGACTGAGCCCAACACTGGAGGCCTGCAGCAGAACAGTGGAAGTTGGTGATTGTCTGGGGCTGCAAAAGATCTATCTGAGGGTGCCCCATCTGGCAAAGACTATCCCCAGCACTTGAGGATCCAGGGACCATCGTGATGGCCCTGAGAAATCCTGCTGAGAGCATCTGCTAGAACATTGTCCTTTCCTGGAAGGTGAACTGCGCTGAGGAAGTGTTCAGGGAATAGGCCAGAGACCACAACTTCATTGCCTCGGTGCACAAGGCCGAAGACCGAGTGCCCCCCTGCTTGTTGATGTACCACATTGTTGTGGTGTTGTCTGTTCTGACTTGTACCACTTTGTTCTGAACAGATGCAGAAAACACTTGAAGTGCTAAAAAGACAGCTCTGAGTTCCAGCAAATTGATGTGGAACAGAGATTCCTGGGGAGACCACACTCCCTGAGTGGAGAGGTCGCCCATGGCTCCCACCCCAGGAGGGAAGCATCTGTAGTGAGAGTCAGCGTGTGAGCAGGGGAATGAAGGGAACCCCAATCTTAAATTGCTCTGATCCTGCCACCACTGGAGGGCCTGGATCAAGGTTCAGTCACTGGGACCAACTTGGAAAGGGGGTCTCTTCTCTGAGACCAATAGGTTCTCAAGTGAACCTGAATGTCTCTATCTGAAATCTTGCTCCCTGCACTACAGCTGTGGATGCAGCCATGTGACCCAGGAGCTGCAAAAAGTGTCTTGCTGGTCGAGAGACCCGCAGAGTGAAGGAGGAGGCCAGAGCCACCAAGTTCCTTACCCTTTCTAAGGGAAGAAAAGCTCTGGCCTGGTTTGTGTCCAATTCTGCACCTATAAAGGTGAGTACCTGGACTGGTTCCAGAACCGACTTTGGTAGATTTAGCAGGAAGCCCAGGGAGGTGAGAAGCTGCTGGGTGACTTGCAGGTGAGATTTTACCTGTGCTGGGGACTGGCCTACAATGAGCCAGTCGTCTAGATAGGAAAACAGCAATCCTTCCTCCTTAAGTGAGCCACTGCTACTGCCAGACATTTTGTGAATACCCTTGGGGCAGAGGTCAAGCCGAAGGCATTGCTCTGAACTGGTAATGACCTGAGGGCAGTTCGAATCTGAGGTACTTTCGGTGGGAGCTTCTGATTAGGACATGGAAATAGGCATCCGTGAGGTCCAGGGAAGCTAGCCAGTCCCCTGGCCTTAGAGAAGGTAAAATCATTGCCAGAGTTACCATTCTGAACTTTGGTTTCAAAAGATGCTTGTTCAGATATCTGAGGTCTAAGATGGGCCGCCATTCTCCTGTCTTTTTTGGGGTAAGGAAGTATCTGGAATACAGACCCCTGCCCTGGTGTAGGGGAGGAACCCTTTCTACTGCTCTGAGAGCCAACAGGGTTGAGACCTCTGCTTGTAGAGCAAGGGTCTCTAAAGAACTTGTAGGTAGAAAAGGCCTGGCTCTCATCTTGGGAACTTTTGAAGCTGAGAACCAGACCCTGGCTTACTACTTCCAGAACCCACTTGTCTGAGGTTAAAGACACCCAGTTCTGACTAAGTAAGCCAACATGCCCCTACTGGTAAAGGAGAATCAGCCCTGGGCACCCCATCAGGGTGCCTGCTTGCAGGAGCTTTAGGCTGAGGGGTGGGAGCAGGCCTGCCCACACCCGTCTGCCTCTGCCTCTGAAGAACCCCTCTGAGCATAAGCAGAGGAGGCCTGAGTTTGGTAGAAAGGCCTGTGGAAAGGCCTACCCTACCCTGGGGTGTGCCTCTCTGGGAGTGGCTGCCGCCTCCTAGCTTGGGCACTTTGTAAGTAGTCCCATATTCATCCATCTTTTCATATAATTCTCTGTCTGCTCCCCAAACAGAGACCTTCCCACCACAGAAAATCCATAGCCTTAGTCTGGGTATCCTGTGAGAGGCTAGTACACCTGAGCCAGGCCAACCTACCAAAAGCTACAGATGTGGCCAGTGACTCTAGAGGAGACATCATTAACATCCACAGCAGCATGAAACTGCACCTTAGAAGCCTCAATGCCATCAGCAGCCACCTGTTCCAGCTCGCTAGCAAGCTGGCTATGGGCTTGTTTGGCTAATTCCATAACAGTATCCCATCTAGATTTCTGATACCTTGCTACATAAGCCATATAATTTGCTTGCCTGAGTCCCAAGGATGCTGCCATGTACTGTTTTTTTGCCATGGCATCAATCTTCCTGGAATCCTTGTCAGGAGGCTGTGAAGCCAGGGGAATATTAGCTTTATCACAGGCTGCAGCCTGAACTACCCCAACATGACTGCATTGCTGAGAAAGGAATTCTGTATCAGGACCTGACAATGTGTACCTTCTGTCCATCTTTTTATCTACAGGAGGCACAGAATTAGGAGTTTTTAAGATTTTTATTGTTTGTTTCCTAAAAGACTTATGCAAAGGAATAGACAATCTCTAGACTCTGAATATCCATCATTTCTACAAAATCAGGCTCCTCTTGCTCATCACAGCTTCTTCCAAAGAAGCTGGAGGGTTTCAACAACTTTCTTGTAAAACATAAAATGAGAGGGGACTCAGAAGCATAGGGGAGATTCTAAAGGTCTGTCTGGGGAAATATCCGGTTCAATGGGCACACCCAGACCCTCCCAGCCACATTCATACTGTTCATAATCATCCTCCCCCTCCTCTGGTTCATAAAACTCCTCAACCTCATATTCTTGAACCGATGGAACCGGACGAACCGACCTTTTACCAGATAGTGGCGGTTCGGACGGGACCGGAGACAGTGACTGGACAATTTGAATAGCTCTTGCTATCTCTGCAGCAGTTGGAGAAGGGATTTTGGACTCCAAACCTGCTGACTTCCTTGTTCTCTTTACTGGAAGTGGTTCCTCCTAACCAGCTTTTCTTTTGCCCGAGGAAGTCTCGCCCTGGTCAGAGGGCACTCCCTCCGATTCGGTTGGCTGGCCATCCGGGTCAGCGGACTTTTTGGCCTCTCGTTCCCTGAGCCTGCCTAATCTCTTTTCCAGGGTGGCTGCAGGGAAATTCTTACAAATCTGGCAGTCTGACTGGAGGTGGTCAAACCCCAGACAATAAACACAGGCGTGGTGGGTCAGCCTTGGCAAAGACTTCCCACAGACATCACAGTGTTGAAACCAGTGGGCCGGTTTTCTTTTGGGTTTCTCAGACATAATGCCAGCCTAACCAAGAAAACTTGCCTTTGAACGGCAGTGCCAGGCAAGACACCCTTATCGGTTCCCTAACAGTGTCACGCGGTATTGGAAAAAACGTAAATAAATCCGTATTTTTTAGAACCGATAAGAACCGGAACCGCACTCTAAAATGACAAGCTTTAAAATTTTTAAGCTTTTAACCCAGCTGATCGGTTCAAAACCGAACCGATAAACTTACAAGTTCCACACAGAAAATACAATTTTAAATTACTTACGATACCACAGACAGAGCTTGAACGAGCAGGGTTTTGCGGTTAAAATAAAACTATTCTCGGTTGAATCGAACGAGAAAACACTATTTAAACAGAGAAATGAACGAGCAGTAGGAGAAATCTCGAGCGACTGTTCGAGTGAAGATAAAAGAATCTGACAGTTCAGGTTTGAAACTACACAGACAGAGCTTCTATCTTAGAGCTCGTGCTCAAAGTTCCATTCATGGAATGGATTTAACTATTTCACCTCCGGAGCAGTTCTAGTGGTGGGACAAACTGCAACTTGTCATAATATAGCAAGACTTCATGTTGTTTGAACAAGAGGACACAATTTGCAGATAGAGGGGGAATGGCTCAGGGGCAATGTGAGAAGTATTTTTTTCACAGAGGGTGGTGGATGTATGGAACTGCCTTCCTGAGAAGGTTGTGGGGTCTAAAACTGTGAGAGAATTCAAGAAGGCATGGGACAGACATAAGCAATTCTTGTGGGGGTAGGAAGAAATAGGCTGTTGGTTAACTAGGATCTGCAGCTTATCCAGTAGGTAGGGAAATGGGCAGACTAGGTGAGCCAAGCAGTCCTTATCTGCCATCAAAGTCTATGTTTTTAAGGAGCAGTGCTTCCCCTGGATTGGCATGCTCAGGAAAATAAACAGGATGGTGGAACAATTGGTTGAGTGTAAACTCAGATACCAAACCAGCTTAGGAAGAAACTTAGGATTTGTGCGCAAAGACACCCTGTCTTTGTGAAAAATCAAATATGCCTCCTCACACCAGAGAGCCTGAAGCTCTAAAATTCTTGAGTAGAAGTATAGCAACTAAAAATAATGCTTTCCAGGAAAGAAAGCATATCTTGCAAGTTGCAACTGGCTCAAATGGAGACATGGTCAACTTCTACAAAACAAAATTCAAATTCCAAGCAGGGACAAGGGAACAGATTGGAGTTTCTGAGATGCAGGTTGCCCCTCAAAAAGGTATGGGAAAGGGGGGGTGCCGTGAAGCCCAAGCAAGATGGCTGCTTCCCTTTAGAGCTCTCTTAATTCTATTATAAATTTCAAATTTACTGTGCTGTTCTACACATCATAGCAGAGCTAAAATCAGTGTTACATGTACCTGAAGTTGTACTTCCTACAATGGGCAAGCCTCGTAAAGATAAAATGGCTGGCGAGAACACACAATCTAAAAATCCTCCAGGTATGCCCGCTACAAGGTCTCATCCAGGCCCAGTTACCGAAAAGTACAGTTATGTAAGAACTTACTGTAACAGTAGATCTTCAAGAGAGGCTCTTGCAGTAGGTAATTACATATAGGACTGATGCCGGCAGGTGTCAGGACCCCACGGAAAAATTTCTAGCTAGGAGTTTCTGGCAGGGGACCACCCCCACGTCAGGTGATGACGTCATGCGACGTCAGTATATAGGGGCGGTCCCCCACGCCTGCTTTCCAGTTCTTTTCCGCTGTTAGCTCATGTCAGCGCCTCGCGGTAAAGTTCAATGCTCATCAGCCTCAGTCGTCAGGTATTAGCCGGTGTATGTCGCTCCCCTACACCTCCGGGCACAATAACACGGTAACTCATGGCGCTCTTCTGCCTAGGCCCAGATCATCAGGTGGAGAAGTGTCAGCACCGCCTTAAATTCAACATGGCCACCCGCAGACGGCGGCAGCAGTCCCTGGAGGCCCATATTTTGAAGAAAAAAATGTCCTCCATGGAAAAGGAGTTTAAAAAGCTCCGGCAGGCATCCACTTCCCCTGAAGGCCATCGCAAGAAAAAAGACAAGGAGAAGCACCAGGACAAGGGCTCCTCATCCACCGCATCTTCTTTGGGAGTCGCCGTGCTTCAGGTAACGTCCCCCCCAAGGAGACCGATCCGTGACAGCCGCCTTGGAGGTTTCCAAGGCGGCAGCGGCCCACCTGTCTGGCTCGTGCTCGGGCCCTTCGGACACCTCCGGCTATTGGGCCTCTGCTCCCAGTAAAGCCACCACTGTGCAGCCTATGGGTTCGAGTGACTCCAGTTAGCTGGACGTTGGCTCCTCCGACGCCGCGGAGGCAGTCGATATCGTCGCCCGACCCTTGGGGCGCCCGTCCCTCTTCAGCCTGATCAAGCCCACCCCTCAGCCGCTGAACTGCCTCGGGCGATGGGTCGCTAAGTCAGATGTTGGCTCCTCCGGCGTCGCGCCGGACCCTGCTAATAAGTCGGATGTTGGCTTGCCCGACATCCCGCACAGCAGTGAGCCGACGCTGGACCCTCCGTCCACGTTCCGGCTCCCACAGCCTTCGCTGCCCTCCAGGGACCCTGGGTCTCCTCAGCGGACCCTGAGGTTTTCCCCTCCATCCCGGGTGATGCCAAGGTTCCTTCTGCGCCCGTCAGACCTTCCGCCCACTGGGCCGACCGACCTTATGGGATATAGTTATTTTACTGCAATTCAATGCTTGCAATAAAATTCTGTTTGTTTTTCTCATATAATAAAAATAAAGTTTTTAAAAAAAAAAAGGGTATGGGAAACATCCAGCTAAGCTATGGTACGGTCACCCACGGGCTTATGAAAAACTGAGATAGCCGAAAGTGCACCTTAAGTGAGGAGTACTGGAGACCTGAGTCAGACAGAGAAATCAGGTAGTCCAGGATCTGGTTCACTGGACAGGTGAAAGGGTCCAGATTATGCTTGGCAGCCCATATGGCAACTAGCACTTCAAAGCAAGTGACTCGGGTGGAATGGAAGGCTTTCAACGGCCACTAGGGCGTCCGACACTCTATTAGAAACCCCAGATCTGGTGATGGCTACGCCCAGGAGTCAAGCATGCAGATGGAGGGACCTGAGGTTGGGATGGACCAGAATCCTCTGATTCTTGGTCAGCAGATTCCTGCAGAGGAAGAGGGACCGGAGATTCCCCGCCAGCTGCTGTAGTAGAGAACCTTATCTGCAAGGCCAGAATGGAGCTACCAGGATCATGGTGGCCCCTCCATCTGCAGTTTGATGAGCACCCTCTGAATCCGAGAAAACGGGGGGAAGGCATAAAGAAATCTCCGCTCCAGGAGAGGGACAACACATCTCACCAGAAAACTCCAGGCCCTGGATCAAGTGAGGAAAAATTGGGCAGTTTTGTATTGCGTGGGGATGCAAAAAGGTCCAAATCTGGATGACCCCATCTGTCGAACAGATCTGCAACGGATGAGAAAAGCTCCCACTCGTGCACGCTGGACTGTGTCTGGCTGAGACAGTCCGTCAAAGAGTTCAGCACTCCTTGGATGTGGACCGCTGACAGGGTCAGGCCATGGTGTGTCGCCCAATACCACACTCTCATGGCCTCCCTGCACAGGGGATACGAATGTGCTACCCCATGCTTGTTGATGTAATACACAACACTGAGGTTGTCTGACTGGATCAGCAACTGGCCTGGAAGAAGATGGTTCTGAAAGGCCTGCATGGCATACAGAACTGCCCGCATCTCCATTACATTGATATGCAGGGAGGTTTCGACCTGGGACCAAGAGCCCTGAGTTTAAAAAGGACCCAGGGGAGACCCCAGCCCAAACTGGAGACATCCGTGGTAAGGATCTGCTGAAGAGAGGAGAGCTGGAATGGAACTGCCTGTGACACGTTTAGAGGGTCCATCCACCACTGCAGCACTCTGCGGACTGGGGATGAGACCAGCACTAACTGATCTAATTCATCGGTTCCCTGGTCCCACTGCACCCGGAGGGTCCACTGGAGGATGTGCATGTGAAGCATGGCCAGTAGAACAGTGGGGATGGCAGCTGCCATCAGTCCCAACAGCTTCAGGTACACCCTGACCAAAATATAACAGCTCTGGGCCACCTCCTGAGCCTGGGTAATAAGACACTCTGCTCTGTTCTGAGGCAGAAAGGCCTTCCCCTGCACAGAGTCTAGAACCGCCCCTATGTATTGCAGCCTTTGGGATAGAACCAGGACCGACTTGTGCAGACTGACAGTGATGCCCAAGGAGAGGAACTACTGAAGAGTTCTCACTAGGGTCACAGAATCATAGAAACTTAGTGGCAGAAAGGAACCCCACCGGCCCATCTAGTTTGCCCCTTACCCCACTTACTCATCCCTCCTGTCGCTGGCCCCGCTCCCCCGCTATTCAGCCCCATATGTGTGTCCCATGCCCTCTTGAATACCTCCACCATTTCAGCCCCCCCCACCTCTTCTGATAGTCTGTTCCAGGCCTCCACCACCTCTCCATAAAGAATCGCCCTGTTTCATCTGGCATGACTTCATCTTCGTGGAAGCCATGCTACCTGTCATCCTGAAAGCCACTATCCTCCAGGTAGTCCACCACCCTCTCCTTTATTAGTGCCTCCATGACCTTCCCCACCACTGAGGTGAGGCTGACCAGGCAACAGTTTCTTCTTTCTGCCTCAGAACAGGGCAGAGTGCCTTATTATCCAGCCTCATGAGTTGTTCCCTAGACAGGGCCTTGAGGAGCCAATCGTCCAGGTGGGGAAAATGTACAGTCCCTCCCTTCCGAGGGCTGCAGCTACTGCTGCTAAGCACTTGGTAAAGAGCTGGCGCAGAGGACAAGCCAAAAACAGCACTTTGAACTGGTAATTTCTCGCCCTGGAAAAGAAACCGGAGAAGCCTCCCATGAGGAGGGAACACTGAGATGTGCACGCATCCTGCATGTCCAGAGGACATAGCCAGTCGCTTGCTTGGAGAAGGGGCATCCGACCTGGCAAGGTTACAATTCAGATCTTTTGTACTGGACATACAGACTGAGGTCCTTTTAGGTCTAAGATGGGCCTCAGATCTCCAGTCTTTGGGGACCAGAAAGAACCTGGAATAAAACCCTTGTTTCTCTGGTACCTGGGCACTGACTCAATGGCCTGCTTGCACAGAAGGGACTGTACCTCCACCCAGGGAAGAAAGATGGGCCAGGGGCTAACTAGAGAGCACTGGAGGAGTCTCTGGGGGTTGTTCAGTGAGCTCCAGAGTGTGACCCCTTTCTATGATTTGAAGAATCCAGGCATCAGATGTTATGGTTCTCCATTGATTGAGATGGAAGGAGAACCAACCTCTGACCACCACCTCTTGGTCAGGGACCAGAAGAGGGGGTCTGGCAAATAGTCTATCAGAGGCGGATCCAGCTGCTAGGGCTGGTCATCACCTCTGGGATGCTTAGCTGCGGCTCTAGCACTGGAGGGAGTGGGCAAAGCGGTGGAGGCTCTGTGTCTGCCTTGGGCCGACAGGCTGCTCCTGACCTACTGGATGCCTTGCGAAGGGAGGTGCTGTCTGCTCTTTGGTTTGTGTGGTAGAGCGAGTGGACAGATTTGACAGCCCTGCCAGATGCCTGCAGGTCATTAATAAGGTCCTGGATATCCTGGCCAAAATCTTAGAGCCACTGAAGGGGCATTGAGCACCTTCTTCTGAACATCAGCAGCAAAGCCAGAGACCCTCAGTCAGAAGTGCCTATGGAAGCAAATGCCAGCAGCAGCCCTGGCAATAGTGTCTGAGATATCATAGAGGGCTCAGGAGGTGCTTGCTAACATCTTCAGCTGTCTGCAAGCATTTAAGAATCTCCTGCTTCTCTGTACCATCTGGGAGGGCCTGGGTATCAGCCTTGCCTTCTTCCAGTTAGTATTCTGGTAGTTACCATATGGGACAGGTAATTGGAATTCTCAGCCCAAGGCTGGAGGAGCCATAAAACCTCTTGTCCCAAAGATCAATTCTGCATGACTCTTTTTCGAGAGCTAAGAGCATTTGGGCACCTTAGACCTGTCATGAGCCGCCGTTATAACCACTGAATCTGATTCAGGCTGGGCAGCATAATGAGGAAACCCCTGGGGGGCATGGTAAAGCTTGTATGCCTGGCGGTGCATAGCTGGCACCATGTTAGGCCTATGGCAGGCTGCAGTAAGTACAGTTACGTATGAACTTACCGTAACAGTAGATCTTCGAGAGGAGCTCTTGCAGCAGGTATTACACTTAGGACTAATGCTGACAGGCGTTAGGACCCCATGGAATACTTTTCTACCTTGCAGTTTGTGGCGGGGGTGTGCCCCCGACATTGGTCATGCCCGACATCAGATGTAGTACAAAAGGGATGGACCCCCAGTGCCATCTCAGTTCCCAGCTGGAGACCCAATTGGTAAAAATGGAGAACCGAGAAGGAACTCCCCTACTGGAGAGAAGTATGTGTAATAACACTGACCTGGGAAATGGAGGGTGGGAAAGCCACCTGCTGCAAGAGCTCTTCTCGAAGCTCTATTGTTACAGTAAGTTCTTATGCAACTGTATTACCTGACTTCGAGGTGGCGCTCTTGCAGCAGGTATTACACTTAGGACTGAGTCCCAAGCAATAACCCAGATAGGTGCAGATCAGAAGGGAGGAGGAAGAACTGAAATAGAGAGAAGAATCCACCCTCCTAAGAGAGCAGTTCCTGTAGAATAGCCAATCCAAAACTTGCTCTCCTCCTACAGGCAATGTCCAAACTGTAGTGTCTGATGAAAGTGTGGACAGTGCTCCAAGTGGCTGCAGCACGAAGGTCTGCTGCTGACACATTCCTCAGTGAGGCAAAAGAGGTAGCAATAGCCCTGGTGGAATGACCCTTAACCGAGCCTGGTAAGGGTTTGCCATGGTGCTGGTAATAAAACGTGATACAATGGACTAACCACTTTGTCAGAGTTTGTTTAGTGGCAGGATCCCCTGCCTTGTGTTGAGCAAAAGCAACGAACAACTGGTCTGTTTTCCGAACAGAATGAGTTTGGTCCAAATAAAAACAAAGAACTCTGTGAACATCCAGAGTGTGTAACAGGGCCTCCCCCCTATTGGAGAACTCTGAATAGTACACCAGAAGTTGAGAGCCATACTATCAGAAATGTGCCTACCATGTGCTTGCGGTGCCAATCACCCACCTATTCAACATGTCACTCTCCCAGGGTGGCCTCCCCCCTCATTGGAAAATAGCCCATGTCATCCCTCTATTAAAAGCAGGTGACCCCTGCGATCTAAATAGTTACAGACCAATCTCCCTCCTCCCCATCCGTCTAAATTACTAGAAAAAATAGTGTGTGGCCAGCTAGGGGTATACTTATGAAACCCCTAGATGGCGCTATCAGGGCTACTACCCCCTGCCTGATTTGCCACTAACAGGTTGAGGGCCTGGATCCAATGGCGGGTGCCTCCACCCAGAGGTCAGGGTTTGCAATAGTTAAACTTACTTGGTCACAGCCCTCTGGGACACTGCAACCCCCCTTTCTTCCCACTAGTGGCCCACACAATATATCAGAATTACCTTCACAGTATACACTTACCCCAGGGCTGGTTCAGGCACTGGGACCTCCTGTAAAATAAGATACAGTGCAACAATCACAGTACAATACTTTAACATAGACAAATACCTCAGGCAGTATAACTTTCTGAAACAAGTAGCTCTGATTTATTTGGGGGAATATAACAAGGACAGGGGGAAATCAGGTTAATTAGCTTATCACTTTATTCATCTACCTATGGCTCTGTGCACAGGCCTATCCCTACCAGTTACTGTCCCTGGGTACCCAAGCCCTAGTGGCTAGTCCAAACCGTGGCAGCTGGTAGGGGCCCTTTCACACAGAGAAAAAAGAAAAATTAGTTAAACAGTCAGCAGTACAGTAATTCTATTTGGATTCAATGTGGCAATTCAACGAGGGCGACCCTGAATTAGTACTCACAACCTCCAAACAAGATAGGGTCCTTCAATGTCAGCAGGGCTACTCTTGAGCTCCACGAGACTCCTCACACATTTATATGGCAAAAGAAAGTACTATACCAGGCAGGATGCTTCTCTATCGATGTAATTACTGCACAATACCGGGAGAACACACAGCAGATTCAGTTCCTGACAGACCGAGTGCAATTCAGCAATTTCTCCAGTCTTCTACAGGGTGAGCCTGGTTTCTACTCTTCAGATATCCTTTGATTCTCTTCACAGGATGGATTCAGTCCTAACAAGCAGTTACACAAGCTGCAGACCGGAACTCTGGGCCTTACACACGTTTCCCGACTAAAACTGCACACTGAAAAAGCACAGGGCTCCTTCCTTCTTCACTGCCAGAGCTAAAACTGAAACTCCAACAGACAAAACCGGGCACTTCCTTTGAGTTCCTCCCAGTTCTTGACTGGATTGGCTGTCACTCACAATAGACTGCTCCTGTTGGTCCAAAAAGGCGCGAAGTCTAAACTACATCTCCCAGAGTCACTGCCCATACAATCCTCTTGTGGCTGGCTCAGATTATGAGTCCAAGTTCTGATTCGTCCAAGGCACCATTTTAGAGGCTAAGCTTACCCACACTAATTGGTCCAGTTCAGCAGTTCAAAACCAGAATGGGGAACTAGGCAGACACAGTTCTGACTGCAAAGAAAGCAGGTTAGACAAACTGTAATTTCATTATTACTCTAAATGATTTCTGGCAAACAGTTACATCTTTCAGATAGGTTCCCTTTGCACTCTAGTGACTGCCAAAATGGAGTGAATTGGCAGCAGCTCGAGTGGTACTCAATCAAAGAAACACACAGTCCCCCATACAAACTAATTATGTCTGCAAGCAGACAGCTCTTAAAGAGCAGTACCAGAGGTTCTAAAACACTCACTGATAAATGCTTAAGCATCAAACACCATTCAGGCTTGGAGCATTCAAGCAAGCTCCTGAAGTCTTTTGAGACTCCCCATTTGCAGGGGTTACACTTAGAAAAGCCTATTAAACCCGGTTCAGTCTGGACTCAGAGCAAAGCACAGCACCATAACAGCCCTAGCTAAGGTGACCAATGATTGGCTCCTAGACCTTTACAACAAGAAGCATGTCTGTGCTGTTTTCTTGGATCTTAGTAAGGCATTTGACACAGTCAATCACAGCCTGCTTCTTTCTTCCCTAAGCACCTTAGGCCTGGACCATAAATCTATGTGCTAGTTTGCAGACTACCTTGGAGAATGGAAACAGCAGGTTAAAGCAGAAGTGATCTTTCTCCATTAAAACCTATGCTGAGGGCGTGCCCCAGGGCTCTATCCTTGGTCCCCTCCCTCTTTGCAGTCTACATTAACAACATCCAATGACCCCATCAAAAGCCAACATCCACTTATTCCCGGACGACCTATACGGTGCTTAGGTCGTCCACGGAAGCAGCCTGTGAAGATCTTCAAGCCTAATTCAACCTTCTACAGTACCAGCTCATAAACAAAAAGCTTTTGCTCAATGCGAAAAAGACAAAAGCCATGCTCTTCTCCCCCTCCTTGCATGCGGCAATTCCTGCTAGTGGGAGCTACCTAAATTACCACTGTTCTTGGAGAAACACTAGAGTATGTAGCTAAATTCAAATATCTAGGAGTTTGGCTCGATCATAAACTTTCCTTCCCCGACCATCTCGAAGAACTACAGAAGAAACTAAGGCAAAGATTAGGACTATTCTACAGAATTAACCACCTGCTCACAAAGGAGGCCAAGATTCAACTGGTTCAAGCTACCTTCCTATCTTTAATAGATTACGTGGACCTGCTCTACAGCCACTGCACTGGCTATGTTGGACACCCTCTACCACAGAGCTATCAGGCTCATTACTGGCCTTCCACTTTCCACACACCACTGCTCCCTTTACTCATCATTAGGCTGGACTTCCCTTCACTATAGAAGGAATAGAAATGCCGCCCTATGGGTCTTCAGAGCGGTGAACAATAAGCTCCCCTCATATGTCTCAGATTGTATTCCCTGGAGTGTGTCAGGCACCTACGCTCTAAGGAGCTATTCCCTAATTGCCCTCCAAGTTCCAAGGGTCAAAACTCATTTCGGCAAAGTTGCTCTAAGCTTCTCTTTACCCACATTGTGGAACGGTTTACAAAGGAGCTTGAAGCTGAGCTGCCCTGTTAGCCTGAATATCTTCAAGGCGCTCTATGATCGCTACATGAAAGCACCTTGCAAATGTTTTTCTCACCGCTAGCCCACTAATTCTGCAACTCCCCTTTCCATCCTGGCGCTCACCATGTTTCTACCCTGGCTCTCACTCTTTCCCTATTAACTCTTCCTGCTGCACCCACCCTTCCCTGTCCACTCCAGCCTGGCTAAAGTCCCACCCCATCCATAGTAGTGTCCCAATTATCTACCCCTCCTCCGTCATTATCATAATAAACAAGTACACGACAGCCATCGTCACTTTCTGTGGTTTTAGCTCAATTTTTCCCCAGTCGTCGGTAATATATCCCTCCTCTTCTTTATCTCTCTAACCTGCCACTCCATACATGGCCTCTTTCCCCTATGTGTGTAGTTGCCGTCTGCCTCACTCAAAAGATCTCTGCTTATAACCTCTGTATGCCTATGGTTGATTGTACATCTGCTGACTTCTTCAATTGTAAAATAATGCTGTTTTTTTATTTATTTCAACCTTGTACTGTACTGTATACACTGTATATACTTTTTCTTCCTTGTATATTATTGCTTTTTGTATACCTGCTTCTGTACTGTACTTTGATGTTTTCATGATCAGGTCCACCTTGCAAATGAGCCTTGCTCAATGGTGCCCGCCTGGATAAATAAAGATTTTGATTGATTTT
This sequence comes from Neoceratodus forsteri, assembly GCA_016271365.2. Taxonomy (NCBI): domain Eukaryota; kingdom Metazoa; phylum Chordata; order Ceratodontiformes; family Ceratodontidae; genus Neoceratodus; species Neoceratodus forsteri. Next base: position 1,578,108,808 of record CM057452.1, read on the forward strand.
TGAATGTTCTGGTTCAGCATTAATGTGGACACCACTTTCGGTAGGAACTTAAGAGTTTGTACGTAGCTGCACCCTGTCCCTGTGAAAAACAAGGTAAGGCTCATTGCACATCGGGGTCTGAAGCTCGGAAATCCTCCGAACAGAGGTAATGGCAACTAAAAACAATGCCTTCCAAAACAGGAGGTGTAGCTCGTACGTCGCGGCTGGTTCAAAGGGGGGCAGGGTGAGCTTTTCTAAAACAAAAAGAAGATCCCATGGAGGGACAGGGTCCCTCTTTGGGGGTCTGATGTGCAGGACTCCTCTAAGGAAGGTCTTGCACACATCCAGCTGTGCCAGAGTCCTTTCTCCCACAGGGGCATGATATGCAAAACTGCACACAGGTGCACCTTGATCGATGAGTAACTAAGCAGATGGAGAAGGTACTCCAGCATGTGCTGAACCGAAGCACTAGAGGATCTAAGGACAGGGGTCCTTCCTGTCTTGTCCCCATACCCAAGGGTTCCGAGGTTAGTGGGCAAGTGCGAGGTCTTCCCAAAACTCATCTAACCCAGGTGGTGTTATGCAATGCCAGATCTATTAAGAACAAGACAGCTATTATAGCTGACCTTGTTGGAACAACTGATCTGGCTTGCATCACTAAGACGGCTGGATGATAATGCAGGCCCTGTTTTGACCTTGTCAGTTCCATCCGTGTTCTCGGTGATACACCCAAGGTTGGATCGTGGGGGGGTGTGGCCATTATATTTAAGACTGAGCTGGGCCTTGTGGATGTGCCACTGGAAGTACCAGATCCTTTGAGTGTATCCTGGGAGGCCTGGGTCAGCGATGAACTCTCACATTTTGGTCAAAATCTCCTCCAGCTGATGATGGCAGCTGGTCCTCACACAGGTAGTTACCTCCTCGACCCATGCAGGGGTCACTCACTGGATCTGATCTTTCTTTTGGGTATGGAGACAGCAGACTTGGGAGTGGAACCAGTCAGCTGGTCCTGCCATTACACTATAAGGTTCAGCTTCAGGGCTCCCCAATAGATCTGTCCCTATGGAGATGGTCCAGTTCCGGCCTTTTAGGGAGTTACCTCTAGTGATCTATCGGTGGTACTGGACCTATTGGGTTTGTCAGTGGAATGCATGAGTCCAGGCAATCTCGTATTAGCCTATAATAAGGCTGTGGGAGTTGCCCTGGACAAGATTGCTCCTGTTTGTGTTTGGCCTCTCACTCTTCACCCAAGGAGCCCCTAGTTTGATGGTTCCTTGAAGGAGTTGAAGTGAGTTGGCCGAAGAATGGAGAGAGTCTGGAGGAGGTCTGGCCTTGATGTTGACAGACTTAGATTGATGGCACATTATGATGCTTATCAATCAAATCCCTATAAGAAGGCAGAATTTCTGTCCAGGGAGATTTCTGCTGCAGAATCGAATGGCTCAGCTTTTCCGGACTGTGGACAGACTGTGCAATCCAATTTGTCTCCAGCCCAGAGAAGTTTTTTTTCAGTCTAAATGTGAGGAGTTTGCTCGATTCTTCACAGATAAGATTGTCAGCATCAGGTCTAGCATCGGCCCGACCTCCCCTATGAGGGACTGTAGAGATCGGCATGAAGTGGCATGCACTCGGTCTGCCTGGTAAGATTTCTGCCGGCCGGATTTCATGGACATTGTCAAGATTGTCCAAACATGGCGCCCAACCAGTTGTAGTTTGGATCCAGGCCCTACACCCCTTCTAGTGGGTTGTGTAGGTGTTATCTGCCCGATCCTTGCTCACATTACTTGAAGTCCTTAGAGAGTGGAGTCTTTCCAGACCCTCAAGGAGGCGGTCATTCAATCACTCTTAAGAAATCCATTTGAATCCAGATTGTCTAGCTAACTACCAGCCTATCTCTAACCTGTCATTTGTTGATAAGGTTATTGAAAAGGTGGTTGCGTTACAACTGGACAATCACCTTAAAACTCACAACATCTATGATACTTTCCAGTCTTGTTTTAGGAAGAAGCATAGCACGGAGTCTGCACTTGTCCGGGTATTGAATGACCTCCTAATGGCAAGAGATCGGAAGGCATGCACCATTTTGGTCCTTCTTGATTTCTCTGCCTCATTTGACACTATAGACCATGGTGTGCTGCTGGATTGTCTGCAGCGTCTTTGTGGACTGTCTGGTATAGTCCTCAAATGGTTTCATTCATTCCTCGTGGGTAGGTCCCAGAGAGTTACCACTGGAATTTATTCCTCAGGCGCTCACTCCCTGCCCTGCGGGGTGCCGCAGGGCTCCATCTTGCCCCCCCATGTTGTTTGCAGTATATATGCTGCCATTGGGAGACATCATCAGGTGATACAGTCTGAGTTTTCACTGCTATGCAGACGACACTCAACTGTATATGTCTTTTCTACCTGGACAGAATGATGTACTCTCTGTGCTAAATAATCGCCTTGCTGAGATCAGAACTTGGATGATCACCAGCTGGCTGAGACTGAATCCAGATGTAACCCCTGCAAATGGGGTTCCCAAAAAACTTCAGGAGCTTGCTTGAATGCTCCAAGCCTGAATGGTGTTTGGCATTTAAGCCATTTATCAAGTGAGTGTTTTTAGAGCCTCTGGTACTGTCTCTTTAGAGCTGTCTGCTTGCAGACATAATTAGTTTGTATGGGGGACTGTGTGCTTCTCTGAGTACCACTCGAGGCTGCCAATTCACTTCATTTTGCAGTCACTAGAGATGCAAAGGAACCTATCTGAAAGATGTAACTGTTTGCCAGAAATTATTTAGAGTAATAATGAAATTACAGTTTGTCTAACCTGCTTTCTTTGCAGTCAGAACTGTGTCTGCTAGTTCCCCATTCTAGTTTTGAACTGCTGAACTGGACCAATCAGTGTGGGGTAAGCTAGCTCTAAAATGGTGCCTTGGGCGAATCAGAACTTGGACTCATAATCTGAGCCAGCCACAAGAGGATTGTATGGGCAGTGACTCTGGGAGATGTAGTTTAGACTTCAGTGCCTTTTGGACCACAGCAGCAGTCTATTGTGGTGACAGCCAATCCAGTCAAGAACTGGGAGGAACTCAAAGGAAGTGCCAGTTTTGTCGGTTGGAGTTTCAGTTGAGCTTTGGCAGTGAAGAAGGAAGGAGCCCTGTGCTTTTCAGTGTGCAGTTTTAGTCAAAAAGCGTGTATAAGGCCCAGAGTTCCGGTCTGCAGCTTGTGTAACAGCTTGTTAGGACTGAATCCGTCCTGTGAAAAGAATCAAAGGATCTCTGAAGAGTAGAAACCAGGCTCACCTGTAGAAGACTGGAGGAATTGCTGAAAATTGCACTCGATCTGTCAGGAACTGAATCTGCTGTGTGTTCTCCCGGGTATTGTGCAGTAATTGCGATCGGGATACAGATGCAGCCTGCCTGGTATATTGCTTTCTTTTATATGGATGTGTGAAGAGGTTTGTGTACCTCAAGTGAGCCCTGCTGACATTGAAGGACCCTATCTTATTTGGAGGTCGTGAGTACTAATTCAGGGTCACTCCCTGTTGAATTGCCACATTAAATCCAAATGGAATTACTGTACTGCTGACTGTTTAATTCTCCTTTTCTCTGTGTGAAGGGCCCCTACCAGCTGCCACGGTTTGGACTAGCCACTAGGGCTTGGGTACCCAGGGACAGTAACTGATAGGGATAGGCCTGTGCACAGAGCCATAGGTAGATGAGTAGAGTGATAAGCTAATTAACCTGATTTCCCCCCTGTCCTTGTTATATCCCCCTAAATAAATCAGAGCTGCTTGTTTCAGCAAAGTTATACTGCCTCAGGTATTTGTCTATGTTAAAGTACTGTACTGTGATTGTTGCACTGTATCTTATTTCACAGGAGGTCCCAGTGCGAACCAGACCTGGGGTAAGTGTATACTGTGAAGGTAATTCTGATATATTGTGTGGGCCACTAGTGGGAAGAAAGGGGTTGCAGTGTCCCAGAGGGCTGTGACCAAGTTAGTTTAACTATTGCAAACCCTGATCTCTGGGGAGGCACCCACCATTGGATCCAGGTCCCTCAACCTGTTAGTAGCAAATCAGGCAGGGTAGTAGCCCCTGGGATAGCGCCATCTAGGGGTTACATCTTGGAGGCTCACCGCTGGGATTGTGTGTCCTCTAGTGGCCATATTTACGAACCACTGTTAAGAAAAATGGGTACCCGACAGAAGTGGCTGTGCACGGCTGGTGGAGTGGTGTACTAGGAGGAGATCGAACCCCAAAATGCTATGCTTATCCTGGACATCCCCTGGGTATCAATACGGACACTGTGCAGGAGTACTTCCAAGGTGGAAGGTTTACAAAACCCTGTGGTGGTGGGTCGGCATGCTAATCTGCTCACCCACACTTTCCCTGGCCTAGTAGAGTTTAAGGATCCCATAGATAGCTCCAAAGTGCCACAGACCATTACCCCAGAGGCCCTCACTGCTTGGAGAGTGATAACTAAGGACAGTAAAGACCGGGAGAATCAGCCCCACCACTATCTGAAACTTTTGAGGAGAAATTTGCTGAATGGTTGCTGGGAGGAGAAAACTGTGAGGACTTGAAGAAACTATTCTTACCACCTGGGTGTTCCTCCCCAACACCTCTCCTGCTCCAGTGCCCGTAATGGTGGCTGAACCAATGCAGACTCCTATTTCTGCCTGCCATTAGTCCGACTCTTACCGAAGGTTGAGGATCTTCTCTGGCACCCTCCCACCCCAAGGGGAGGATGACTGGGAGACCTGGATAGACTATGTTGCCCCAAGTGCTAGAATGGCAATGCTCGGAGGCGGCGAAAGAGGGTTAGTGAGCCTCCGGTCCTGCCTGGCTACCATCCGTGCTAAGCGGCCAGCAACCCTGAAGCGACTGCACAGGCCTATCTTGAGGCCTTGGAGAATGTGTATAGGAGCCCAGATTCTGATGAGAGGACCTATGGTGGAGAGTAAGAAATGCACAACAGTACCAAGGGAGTTGTTGTCTGTGTATGTCTCTCCGGAAAAATTGTTGCAAGAATGCCTCAGAAAGGGTGGTTTGCCAGCATTGAACTGGACCGAACCAGACTGGACAGAATCCTTAAGTCTGCCCCTTCTCAGAACTGCTGTTGCTTCCAGTTCCCTACAGCAAATCGACTGGAATCCCACCCTCCTATGATGGAGTTAATGAGAGAAATTCGAGGAGTTGAGAAAAGGCAACCTCGGAGGTACCTGCACCAACAGCTGTGGCTACGACCGAGTGACTGAGGTGACCCATCAAGTGAAGTTCAGGGGCAGAGGTTGACAGTCAGCGAGTGCTCTGACAAGGAAAAAGATATGCCACAATGGAGGCGAACTGTTGAGAGAGATCCGAGAATTCAAAAACAGTCCCTTTATGAAACCCACGCCTGCAAATACAGACCCTGACCTATATCCATTGCATCTGCTATGGGGTGGGGGTACCCACCATGTATCTCCTACTGATAACAGCTCAAACTCAATTCCTTGACCATGGAAGTGGAGAAACTGGCAAGATACTCAAATGCTTATCACGCACTTGCCAGACAGAGATGGCACCCAGGTTTCCAGTTAGTAATACCCGCCCTGGCTCCAGTGTGGCGCCTCGGCCAGCTCAAACTCAAGTATGTTTGCTATAATTGTGGGAAAGATGGGCACATGAAAGGGAATGCCAGTCCCAAAAAGACACTGACAAAGTTGCATATAGGCTACAAGGAGCGCGGAGAAGAAATCGGAGGATTAAAGGTGCGCGACATGATCCCAGTGAGGCACCAAAAATGCTAATTCATGTCCTTTGTGGCAAGGTCAGTTGCCCAGGCCCCACCGCCTCTCCAGACTGGTCCAGAATAGTGGATCCCTCCATGGAACCACTGTAAAGGTGAATGGAGTGTCTACAAGAGCTGTAGTAGACAGTGGCTCCCAAGTGACAATTATGTTCAGGATTGGTATCAGAAGCATTTGTCAGATGTACCTTACAACCATTAGAAGGACTGCATGTATGGGGTTAAGTGGAGAAGGCCTACCCCTATTCGGGTATATCCGAATTTGGCTGTCTTTCCCCACCTCCGTGGCTGGAGTGGCCGAACAAGTAGAGACCCTAGCCTTAGTGTGTCCCCACTGGACTGTATGATGGTGTCCCTTTGTTGATTGGAACAAATGCTCATATGTTCGGAAGGCTGGCACAGTTGTGTTATGAAAAACAGGGTCAAAGACTAGTAGAGCTTTAAGGTTCCGGCTTTAATTAAGAAGGCCTATGAGGCACAGAGATGCTGAAAAAACAGAACCAGAGGAACCGTCGGAATTGTATGGAAGAAGATCCTGAGTCTCTGATCCTGGCGCCAAATGCCCAGATGTACCTTACAGGAGGAGGTCCGTATCAGAAAGGATGTTAAGAATAAAATATTAATGTTGGATGACCAGGTGATGGAAAATTGCCAGAGGGACTGCTGGTCAAGCCTAGTATTTTGCCGCTAGAGCCCATGCTTATGCCAGAAGGGTAATGGTCCAAGTTCATAATGTGTCTGAAAGAGACATTCGAGTAAACAGAGGTTGCATCCTGGCTATGTGCATTGTGCAGACACTGCAGTGCTACCCAGCAGCAAGAGTTCAAGGAAGAATGACAGAGTAGCGCCTACGACTTGTTTGATTGGCGACTCCCGCTGCCAGCTGAATGGAAAGTGAGGATCAGTGAAAGCTTGCCCAGAGACCAGGTGTTTTCTTTAAAGGAATGGATGTAGGATCGTTGCAGAGGCTGACACAATATCCGGCTGCATGAAGACCATTTCGTGAGAGGTCTGGGCGCCTGGCTGCTGACATAGATGATGTGAGGCGGCATCTGCAAGAAGATGTTAACTGCTGGTGTAATACAAGAATCAGAAGCCCATATGCTTCCCCATTGTGGTAGTGAGGAAAAAGATGGAACAGTAAGGATGTTGGATTCGCTTTTAGCAAACCCGGACTATCCTGATCAGTACACAATGCCCACATTCAGGATGCTTGGACTGCTAAGCAGGAGCAAGTGGTTCTCTGTGCTGGATCTCCATGGCGGGTACTACCAGATCCCGATGGCCCAGAGGACCGTGAGAGAGCCGGCCTCTATCTGTCCGCGGCTTCTATGAATTCATGAGGATGCCTCAAGGATTTCAGGTGCCCCAGCCACTTTTCAACGATTGATGGGCGTGCAGTGGGGACATAACTCACCTAAGGTGCCTGGTATACCTAGATGATGTTATTGTGTTTGGCAGCTCACTGGAGGACACATGAGCAGATTATTTAAGGTATTGGACCGACGTGGAGGACTTTGGCCTTAAACTGTCCATTGATAAGTGTCAATTCTTTCCAAACATCAAGTAAAAGTATGGGACACAAAGTATCCACGAGAATAGAGACCGACCCAAGTAAAGTTGAGGCCTTGACCACCTGGCCACAGCCCAAAAATCTAAAAGAACTGCAGAGAGATTCCTGGGATTCTGTTGGTTATTATCGGCTTCATCAAAGGACTATTCAAGAGTGATCGCGCTTACTTAACTTACTCAAGGTATCTAACCCACAAAAATACCAAGTCGGCGTCCTCAAGACTGAAAAGTGTATTTTCATCAGTGTAAGTATTTGGGGCCGCTGGACTCCTGATTAGTGAGACTGCTTTTCATGAGATCATATATCAACTACCCATGCTCCAGTGCTGGCCTATGCCGATCCAAGAAAACCCGTCCTGCACACTGATGCTAGCTTGCAAGGGTTGGGGGCTGTGTTGTACCAAACGACGAGAATGGCCTGAGACCAGTGGCCTTTGCCAGTAGAAGCCTGACCCCATCGAAAAAGAACTATCCTGTACATAAGTTAGAGTTCCTAGCTTTGAAGTGGGCTATTGTTGACCAATTCCATGAGTACTTGTATGGGGCTAAAATACTAGTAAAAGCTGACAAATCCTTTGACCTATGTGCAGACCTCAGCTAAGTTGGATGCCACTGGCCATAGGTGGCTTTCTGCATTATCTACATATGACTATGCTCTCGAATACCGAGGCAGGTCTGAACCACATAGATGCTGATGCTCTCTCAGGCCTGTTTCCCAGAGCTGAATGGGTCCGATTGGCAGAACCTGACATTCCCGGGCACTCTGCCGGAAGATTTGACAGGGAGAACAAATGTCCCGCGGACGCAGTGGACTGCATGGTGGATGCTTGGGAGCCTCTGAGAATTGCATACCTGCTGCTTATTGCCACTTTTCTGCAATAGACATTGATGCACTGCCTCAGCTGGACAATGACAGTATTCGGTGGGCTCAACCCGCGATCCCATGAATCAAAGCAGCTTTGAAGCCCTCTATGCAGGAAAAGATGTGTCCAAATTACACTCCACTGATTTGAGAACTGCACTGTTATACAAAGAAGGTCTAAGTTGAAACAGATCAATAAACTGTTATACAGAGAAACAGTAGACAGAGGGGACAAGTAGACAAACAACAACTAGTGCTTGCCCACTGCCTTCGAGACTCAGTACTGAGGTCCTTGCACACCACATGGGCACCTTGGTATAGACAGAACACTTGACTTGGTGAGATCCAGATTCTATTGGCCTAAGATGGGGGCTGATGTGGAGCAACACATTCGAACTTATAGTCGCTGCTTACAGAGAACGTTTGCCCCAGAGGCTGCCCCCTTATTAACATCACCACCAGTGCACCCATGGAGCTGGTCTGTATTGATTTTCTGAGTTTGGAGTCAGATCAAAGAAATATCAGTAATGTGTTGGTGGTCACTGACCATCTACGAGATATGCCCAAGCTTTCCCCACCAAAGACCAGAAAGCATCACTGTGGCCAAAAGTACTTGTGAAAACTTTTTGTTCACTATGGGGCTCACAAAGAATCCATTCTGATCCAAGGAGAGACTTTGAGATGCGTCTGATCAAAGAGATGCTTTCTCTGTGAGAGTCCGAAAGTCCAAACCACTCCTTACCACCACCCCGAGGACCCACAGCCTGAGCGTTTCAACGCACTTTGCTAGATATACTAGGCACCCTGCACCCAAAGGACAAGCCTAGATGGAGCCAACAAATTAGCACCCTGGTACATGCTTATAACTGCACCAAAGTGATGCCACTGGATTCTCCCTCTACCGCCTGATGTTTGGAAGAAGCTCGACTACCAGTAGATGTGTGTTTGGGGTCTCTCTGAGTGGGGTTCAGCTGATAACCTGTTACAGTATGTGCAAAAGTTAAAAGCCCAATAACTCATGCGTACCAACTGGCTCAAACCATGGCTGCCAAAAGAAATCTGGCCAACAAAGAGGTATGATAAAAGGTGAAAGCACAGGAACTCCAGGAGGGAGATAAGTATTGCTAAGAAATCTGGGACTGCATAGCAAGCACAAGATTGTGACAGATGGCATCATCTCCCTCACATTGTGAGTGGGCAAACTAGATGATCTGCCAGTGTAGCAAAGTAAGGCCTGAGAATAATTCCAAAGATGTAAAACAATGCATAGAAATCATTTACTGCCCATTGGACAAATCTTAATTGAGTCTGAGCCCTAGAAGATGCACCTCTGGACCAGGTGACTAGGCTGCTGCTAGAAAAGATCAGAAAGTCTGCACCTACAGAAGCAAAGTTAAAGTGTTCCCCTCCACAAGTCCCAGTTGAGCATGACTGTCAGTCCATATCGGAAGAAAGTGAGGTGACTTGATACTATCCTTCTTACGAACTGAGTCAATTGTTTGGGGCAATCCCTAGTCAATACTGGAGATAAAGCTGGGCCTTCTGGACTGTCTAAGCCCCCAGCTTCATCCCTGGGCCAATGCTCCCAGAAAGTGAAGTGCAAGCATCAGATCAGATGAAATGGAATCATTGTGCATGGTTGAACTGTTTGAGCTTTCAGGGAGAAAATGATAATTAGGGCAGACTGGTGATACACGAACAAGAAGAGTATTTTGGTGCCCTGACAGTCCACCAGTGTCAAGCTCTCCATGGAGGCAAATGTTGTGGACTCCAGAAACTGTAACTCCTGGAGCTGAAAGTGCCCCAAGTTCTAGCCTCTCTACCCCATGGAGACTCCCCTGACAAGTGAGGACAATGCTGAAAATGAGGCTCAGAGTGCAGAGACTATAACAGTTCCCCTAGAAAGACTGAGTCGAGCTGTAAAGCCTGTGGTGCACCTCAGTTATGATTCACTTGGGAGGCCTGTGGACTTGCCTCTCAATGTTGTCCAAAAAGGTGTATGTCCCCGAGCTCATTGCCCCAAACTGAGCATCAGTACTTGAACTCAAGTTACTTGTGTTGCCCTCTAAGTATGGTGCCTTGCCCCATCCAGCCCCAAGGTAACTGATAGAAGGCCCCTCTCTCAGGTTTCATGTACAAGGGTAATAACTTGAGTTATGGTACAATGTGTATATATGTAGAGGACGTACTGCAATGTTTCAGAAATATGTTCTTGGTAAAATGATATATTGACTGATGATTACATGTGCGAGCCTAAATGCAAATGTATATGGTTGCAGTTGAAACTTATAGGGTACCTTGTGGACATCAAGCTTTCCAGGCTTTCCAGGAAGGTGTAACCCCCTGCAAATGAGGGTTCCCAAGACTTCCAGGAGCTTGCTTGAGATCTCCAAGCCTGAATGGTGTTTGGCATTTAAGCCATTTATCAAGTGAGTGTTTTTAGAGCCTCTAGTACTGTCTCTTTAAGAGCTGTCTGCCTGAAGACATGAATTAGTTAGTATGGGGGACTGTGTGCTTCTCTGGGTACCACTCGAGCTGCTGCCAATTCACTTCATTTTGCAGTCACTAGGAGTGCAAAGGAACCTATCTGAAAGATGTAACTGTTTGCAGAAATTATTAGTAATAATGAAATTACAGTTTGTCTAACCTGCTTTTCTTTGCGAGTCAGAACTGTGTCTGCTAGTTCCCATTCTAGTTTTGAACTGCTGAACTGGACCAATCAATGTAGTAAAGTAGCTAGCTCTAAAATGGTGCCATGGGCGAATCAGAACTTGGACTCATAATCTGGAGCCAGCCACCAGAGGATTGTATGGGCAGTGACTCTGGGAGATGTAGTTTTAGACTTCAGTGCCTTTTTGGACCAACAGCAGCAGTCTAGTGTGGTGACAGCCAATCCAAGTCAAGAACTGGGAGGAACTCAAAGGAAGTGCCAGTTTGTCGGTTGGAGTTTCAGTTGAGCTTTGGCAGTGAAGAAGGAAGGGCCTGTGCTTTTTCATGTGTGCAGTTTTAGTCAAACGTGTATGGGCCCAGAGTTCCGGTCTGCAGCGTGTAACAGCTTGTTGGGACTAGATACGTCCTGTGAAAAGATCAAGGATCTCTGAAGGTAGAAACCAGGCTCACCCTGTGAGACTGGAGGAATTGCTGAAAAGTGCACTCGATCTGTGAGAACTGAATCTGCTGTTGTTCTCCCGGGTATTGTACAGTAAGTGCGATCGGGATACAGATGCAGCCTGCCTGGTATATTGCTTTCTTTTATATGGATGTTGAAGGGTTGTGTACCTCAAGTGAGCCCTGCTGACATTGAAGGACCCTATCTTATTTGGAGGTCGTGAGTACTAATTCAGGGTCACTCCTGTTGAATTGCCACATTAAATCCAAATGGAATTACTGTACTGCTGACTGTTTAATTCTCCTTTTCTCTGTGTGAAGGGCCCTACCAGCTGCCACGGTTTGGACTAGCCACTGGGGGCTTTGAACCCAGGGACAGTAACTTGATAGGGATAGGCCTGTGCACAGAGCCATAAATGAATTATTAGGTGATAAGCTAATTAACCTGATTCCCCTGTCCTTGTTATATCCCCTAAATAAATCAGAGCTGCTTGTTTCAGCAAAGTTATACTGCCTCAGGTATTTGTCTATGTTAAAGTACTGTACTGTGATTGTTGCACTGTATCTCATTTCACAGGAGGTCCCAGTGCGGAACCAGACCTGGGGTAAGTGTATACTGTGAAGGTAATTCTGATATATTGTGTGGGCCACTAGTGGGAAGAAAGGGGGGTTGCAGTGTCCCAGAGGGCTGTGACCAAGTTAGTTTAACTATTGCAAACCCTGATCTCTGGGTGGAGGCACCCGCCATTGGATCCAGGCCCCTCAACCTGTTAGTGGCAAATCAGGCAGGGGTAGTAGCCCCTGGGATAGCGCCATCTAGGGGTTACACAGATAAGACTGAAGTGTTGGTAGTGGACCCTGGTCATCTGGGGCGGGTTTAGGCTGGACAGCCATCAGGTTTATTGCTTGATGGCATACCGCTCACCACCTCAGACCAAATGCGTAACCTGGGCATTATTTTTGATGATGATCTGACACTAAAAATCTCAGGTGTCAGCTGTAGTCAAATCCTCTTTTTACCATCTGAGAAATATCGCCCGGGTGAAACACCTGGTTCCCCCTGACGATCTTCCAACATTGGTCCATGCCTTTGTCACTACTCGCCTTGATTACTACAACTCCCTCTACCTAGGGCTATCTGGGTTTGATATCTGCCACTTGCAGCTGGTGCAGAACGCGGTCGCCAGGCTTTTGACTGGGACCGCTAGGTCCAGTCATATTACACCTGTGCTCTGCGAGCTGCACTGACTGCCTATTCAGTGGCAGATCACCTTTAAGATTGGCTTGCTAACCTTTAAAGCTCTACAGGATCAGAGACCTGGTTACCTGCAAGATCTCCTGGTCCCCTACTGTCCTCTCTGCCCTCTCTGATCCACCGACGAGGGATTGCTAGAGATTTCCAGGGTGTGACTGAAGACATCTGGAGCCCGTCCTTTTCTTTTCAGCTTCAACCCTGTGGAATTCTCTACCTCATCTGTTAAGAGAATGCCTGACCGTCGACAGGTTTAAAATTGAGTTAAAACGTTTTATTTACTTTGGCCTTCTAATTATAGTAATTTTATTTTATCCTGTTTTAACCTATATTTATATTTGGCTGTATTCAACTTTTGTACAATGCCTTGGTTTTGAAAGGTACTATAGAAATAAAGCATGATTGAGCATGATTAATGGATAAGGATCTGGCTGCCGCCCACAGACAGAAACATTTCCACTTCTTGGCATAAGTCGCCCTAGTGGAGGGTTTCCTTGCCATCACTAGGATCTCTGCCACTCTTTCAGAAACTCCCAATCTCTCCTCTGCTAGGACTGCAGAAGCCAGGCATGCAGGTGAAGAGTTTGAAGGGATGGATGGATAAGTGTCCCCAGCTCTTGGGAAAGCAAGTGAGAGGAGAGGGGCAACTGCATGGGAGGCTCCGTGGCTAGTTGCTGTAGTAGCGGATACCAGATTTGTCGAAGCCAGAGAGGAGCTATCAGGATCTTTCTGGCTTCCTCCATCTACAATTTGAGCAAGACTCTCTGGAGAAGGGGAAGGCATACAGAAACCTTCCTGTCCAGGACAGGGACAATGCGTCTTGCCAGAAAACACCAGGCCCTGGATCTAATGAGCAAAAATTTGGCAGTTTGGCGTTGCACGGGGACACAAAGAGGTCCGACTTTGGACAACCCCATCTTGCGAAGAGGTTGTCTGCAATGTCTTTGAGCAACTCCCACTCATGGTTCTGGGAACAAGAATGACTCAGACTGTTGAGAATGTTCTAACTTCCTGGTAAGTGGACCGCCAAGAGAAACAGACTGCGTTCTACTGCCAGTTCAATTCTCATGGTCTCTGCATGGGGGCATGGCCGCGTTCTCCTTGCTTGTTGGGTAAAAGACTACTGGGGTATTGTCTGACTGAATTAACAGTAGACCCGGAGAGCTGATCCTGGAAGGTGTGGAGGCGTATAACATGAGCCCTCATCTCTAGGACATTGATATGGAGACCCTTTGATGGCAGACCATGATCCTCGTGTCTGATGCCTGTTCAGGTGAGCACCCCAGTCTAGTCCCGAGGCATCTGTAGTGATAATCTGTATCAGACTTTGCCTCTGAAAAGGGACTCCCTGCTAGATGGATCGGGTCTAGCCACCATTGAAGGGAGCGACGAACCGCTTCCGATATTTGTATGGGATGGTCCAAGTCGTCCGAGCCCTGTTCCCATTGGACTCTGAGGTGCCACTAGAGGGTCCTCATGTTCAGACAGGAAAGAGAGACCATAGCTATGGTGGCTGCCATATATCCCAACAGTGGCAGGACTACTCTGGCAGAGACTTGGTTTGTGTTCTGAACCCTCTGAGCCAGAGTATGTAACCAAAGTGTTCTGTCCCCAGGTAGAAATGCTTTGCTTTGCTGGGTGCGGAGCACCGCTCCAATATATTGAAGCCGTTGGGAGGGACAGGGCTGAGATTTCGGCCAGTTTAGGGTGATGCCCAGAGACCGGAAGAAAAAATTACTCACCTTAGTAATGTTGTTTCTTCTAATGGAGTCTTGCTATATTATGACAGTAGCAGTTTGATCCAGCTCTAGAACTGCTCCGGAGGTGAAATGGTTAAAACCATTCCAAAATAGAATTTTGGTCACGGCTCTAAGAAGCAGCTCTATCTGTTATTTCAAACCTGAACTGTCGGATCTTTAGAGCAAAAACTCACTAAGGTCTGTGTGGAAGCTGTAACCTACACTAGCCAAATGGCTACCTAAATAATAACAACCATTGCTGGTCCCAACACCCAAGACTCAAGTCAGGGGACCAGAAATACTAACACAATTCTAATAATATGAGAATAAAACATAAGTATAACAGAACACACACCCAAAGCCCCAAAAGGGACAAAAAGTACTAAGGGCATAAAAGGTGCCCACACAAGTTGTCCGCACCCCACCCAAGTAGAGGTTCTGAGAGGGGCAGGTTGGGGAGGTCATAATATAGCAAGACTCCATTAGAAGAAACAACATTACTAAGGTGAGTAATTTTTCTTCAAACAACATGAAGTCTTGCTATATTATGACAATAACAGAATACACAGCAGTACCTCCATGGAGGAGGGCCAGAACCTACTTGGGAATAGGCTCTGAAGAACAGCTGGCTAAGCAGCATCTCTCCTGGCCTGGACATCCAAGGAGTAATGCTTGAGTAAGTGTGTACCGTTTTCCAAGTAGCAGCCTGGCAAATCTCTAATATAGGGATGTCTCTGGCAGCAGCTAGAGAGCAGCTGTACCCTGGTAGAATGAGCCCTCAAACCAGAGGAACTCTGCCCAGTTTCTGATAGCAAAATTGGATACAAGAGACAATCCACCTGGCAATTGATCTCTTAGTGGCAGGTTTGCCTTTCCCAACTTCACCATAGGTAAGGAAAAGTTGGAAGTTCAGACCTGTGACCTTTGGTATGCTCTATATAGTAACTAAGAGTTCTCTTAACATCCAGGCTGTGCAACCTCCTCTCACCAGGCGGTGATCAGTGAAAAATACTGGAAGGGAGATAGATTGATTAAGATGGAAATCTGAAACCACCTTAGGCAAAAACTTCCTATTAGTCCTAAGGACTACCTTATCCCTGTGAAATAAATAAAGTCAGTTTCCACTGACAAGGCTTGCAACTCACTTATCGTCTGGCAGAAGTGATAGCCACTAGAAAAACAGTTTCCAAGTTAGGTACTTAAGCTCTGCAGAAGACAAAGGTTCAAAGGGGTTGCATTAACTGGGCAATGCAAACATTCAGGTCCCAAGCAGGGCGGTTCCGAAAAGGTGGATTAGTATGGAGTAATCCCTTAAAAACTTGGGAAACACAGGATGAGAGGAAAGGGGATGACTTTCCTGCTGACACAAAAGCAGATACAGCTGCCAAATGAACTCTCAGGTAGCTGGTCTGAGACCAAGGAATTAAGATGTACCATGTAATCTAACACAGTGGGCAAATCAGCAGATTCTGGAAATATTTTTCCCCGCACCAAATGGAAAACCTTTTCCATTTAGAATTATAAGTAGCCCTAGTGGAAGGCTTTCTAGAAGCCTTTAGGATCTCAAGAACACCCTGAGAGAGGTGTAAATCAGCAAACTGTAACTCCTCAAAAGCCAGGCCTTGCGGTTGAGGGATTTGAGGTCCGGATACCAAACCCTTCCCTGGGCACAAGTCAACAGGTTGTGATTCCTGGGGAGGCAAAGGGGAAGATGGATTGTCAGTGACAGAAGGAGTGGGTACCAGGGCTGCCTGGCCCAATCCGGGGCAATCAGAATCACCCTGCAAGGCTGAGATCTGATTTTGACTAATACTTTGAATAGGAGAGGGAAGGGAGGGAAAGCATAGAGAAACTTTCCCTCCCAATCCAGAAGAAGGGCATCCAGGGAACTGAGCCCAGCACTGGAGGCCTGCAACAGAACAGAGGAAGTTTGTGATTGTCTGGGGCTGCAAAAGATCTATCTGAGGGTTGCCCCATCTGGCAAGACTATCCCCAGCACTTGAGGATCCAGGGACTATTCGTGATGGCCTGGGAAATCCTGCTGAGAGCATCCGCTAGGACATTGTCCTTCCCTGGAAGATGAACTGCTATGAGGGAAGTGTTCAGGGAATAGGCCAGAGACCACAACTTCATTGCCTCGGTGCACAAGGCCGAAGACCGAGTGCCCTGTTTGTTGATGTACCACATTGTTGTGGTGTTGTCTGTTCTGACTTGTATCACCTTTCGTGGACAGATGCAGAAAATGCTTGAAGAGCTAAAAGACAGCTCTGAGTTCCAGCAAATTGATGTGGAGCAGAGATTCCTGGGGACCACACTCCCTGAGTGGAAAGGTCGCCCATGTGGGCTCCCAACCCAGAAGGGAAGCATCTGTAGTGAGAATCAAGTCGTGAGTAAGAGAAATGAAGGGACCCCAATCTTAAATTGCTCTGATCCTGCCACCACTGGAGGGCCTGGATCAAGGTTGATCACTGGGACCAACTTGGAAAGGGGTCTCTTCTCTGAGACCAATAGGTTCTCAAGTGAAACTGAATGTCTCTCATCTGAAATCTTGCTCCCTGCACAACAGCTGTGGATGCAGCCATGTGCCCCAGGAGTTGCAGAAGTGTCTTGCTGGTCGAGAGACCTGCAGAGTGAAGGAGGAGGCCAGAGCCACTAAATTCCTTACCCTTTCTAAGGGAAGAAAGGCTCTGGCTAGCTTTGTGTCCAATTCTGCCCCTATAAAGGTGAGTAACTGGACTGGTTCCAGAACCGACTTTGGTAGATTTAGCAGAAAGCCCAGGGAGGTGAGAAGCTGCTGGGTGACCTGCAGGTGAGATTTTACCTGTTCTGGGGACTGACCTACAATGAGCCAGTCGTCTAGATAGGGAAAACAGCAATCCTTTGCCTCCTTAAGTGAGCCACTGCTAGACACTTTGTGAATACCCTTGGGGCAGAGGTAAGGCCGAAGGGCATTGCTCTGAACTGGTAATGACCTGAGGGCAGTTCGAATCTGAGGTACTTTCGATGGGAGCTTCTGATTAGGACATGGAAATAGGCATCCTTGAGGTCCAGGGAGGCTAGCCAGTCCCCTGGCCTTAGGGAGAAAATCATTGCCAGAGTTACCATTTTGAACTTTGGTTTCAAAAGATGCTTGTTCAGATATCTGAGATCTAATATGGGCGCCATTCTTCTGTCTTTTTGGGGTAAGGAAGTATCTGGAATACAGACCCCTGCCCTGGTGCAGGGAGGAACCCTTTCTACTGCTCTGAGAGCTAACAGGGATGAGACCTCTGCTTCAAAGCAAGGGTCTCTGAAGCACTGCAGGTAGAAAAGTCTGCTTCTCAACTTGGGAAACTTTTGAAGCTGAGAACCAGACCCTGGCTTACTACTTCCAGAACCCAGTTGTCTGAATTAAAGAAGCCCAATTCTGACTGAAGTAAGCCAGCCTGCCCCTACCGGTGCAGGAGAATCGGCCCTGGGCACCCCCATCAGGGTGCCTGCTTAGGGAGCTTTAGGCTGGGAGTGGGAGCAGGTCTGCCCACCCCTCGCCTGCCTCTGCCTCTGAAGAAGCCCCTCTGAGCATAGGCAGAGGAGGCCTGAGTCTGATAAAGGCCTGTGAAAGGCCTACCCCTACCCTGGGGTATGCCTTTGAGGAGTGGCTTACGCTCCTTAGCCTGGGCACTCTTGTAAGTAGTCCTATATTCATCCATCTTTTCATGTAGTTCTCTGTCTGCTCCCAAACAGAGAATTTCCCACCACAGGAAAATCCATAGCCTTAGTCTGGGTATCCTGTGACAGACTAGTACACCTGAGCCAGGCCAACCTACAAAGCTACAGATGTGGCCATGACCCTAGAGAAACATCATTAACATCCACAGCAGCATGAAACTGAACCTTAGAAGCCTCAATGCCATCAGCAGCCACCTGTTCTAGTTCACTAGCCAGCTGGCCATTGGCTTGCTTGGCTAATTGCATAACAGTATCCCATCTAGATTTCTGATACCTAGCTACATAGCCATATAATTTGCTCGCCTGAGTCCCAGTGAGGCTGCCATATACTGTTTTTTTACCATGGCATCAATCTTCCTGGAATCCTTGTCAGGAGGATGTGAAGCCAGGGGAATATAGCTTTATCACAGGCTGCAGCCTGAACTACTAACATGACTGCATTGCTGAGAAAGGAATTCTGTATCAGGACCTGACAATGTGTACCTTCTGTCCATCTTTTTATCTACAGGAGGCACAGAATTAGGAGCTTTTAAATTTTTATTGTTTGCTTCCTAAAGACTTATGTAAAGGAATAGACAATCTCCTAGACTCTGGAATATCCATCATTTCTACAAAATCAGGCTCCTCTTGCTCATCACAAGCTCCTCTAAGGAAGCTGAAGGGTTCAACAACTTTTTGTAAAACATAAAATGAGATGGGGACTCAGACAGCATAGAGGAGATTCTAAGGTCTGTCTGGAGATGTCCGGTTCAATGAGCACACCAGACCTTCCCAGCCACATTCATACTGTTCATAATCATCCTCCCCTCCTCTGGTTCATAAAATTCCTCAATATCATATTCCTGAACCACTGGGACGGACGAACCGACCTTTTGCCAGATAGTGGCGGTTCGGATGGACCCTGAGACAATGACTGGACAATTTGTATGGCTTTTGCTATTCTGCAGCAGTTGGAGAAGGGTTTTGGACTCCAGACCTGCTGATTTTCTTGTTTTTCTTTACTGGAAGTGGTTCCTCAGAACCAGCTTTTCTTTACTTGAGGAAGTCTCGCCCTGGTCAGAGGGCACCGAACCGGGCTGGCCATCCGGGTCAGCGGACCTTTTGGACCCTCGTTCCTGAGCCTGCCCAATCTTTTTCCAGGGTGGCTGGGGAAATTCTTGCATATCTGGCAGTCTGACTGGAGGTGGTCAAACCCCAGACAATAAACACATGTGGTGTGTGGGTCAGCCTTGGCAAGACTTCCCACAAACATCACAGTGTTGAGAACCAGTGGGCCGGTTTTCTTTTAGGGTTCTCAGACATAATGCCAGCCTAAACAGAAAACTTGCCCTTTTAACGGCAGTGCCAGGCAGACACCCTTATCGGTTCCTAACACGTGTCACGGGTATTGGAAAAAACATACTAAATCCATTTTTTTAGAACCGGGAACCCGCACTCTAAAATGTTAATTTTAGTTTTAAATGAGTTTTAAACCCAGCTGATCGGTTCAAACCGACCGATAACACAAGTTCCACACAGACAAAAACCTTTAATTTACTACGTTACCACAGATGAGAGCTTGAACCGAATGGTTTTAGGTTAAAATAAAACTATTCTCGTTGAATCCAACCGAGAAAACACTTTCCCACAAACTGAAATGAACCGAGCAGTGGGAGAAATCTCCGGGCGACTGTTCACTGAGGCGGAGTAAAGAATCTGACAGTTCAGGTTTGAAATAACACAGATAGAGCTGCTTCTTAGAGCTCGTGGCCAAAATTCTATTTTGGAATGGTTTTAACCATTTCACCTCTGGAGCAGTTCTAGAGCTGGATCAAACTGCTACTGTCATAATATAGCAAGACTTCATGTTGTTTGAACAACTGTTCCATTTCCTGAAGTGTGCCAGTGAGCTGGTCTTCAGTCGGTGTGGAGAGCAGCCAGTCATCGAAGTAGGGGTAGACGAAGTGTCTCTTCCTCCTCAATGCTTCAGCGACTACTTCGAGGCACATGGTGAAAACTCTGGGGGCTGATGAAAGGCCAAAAGGGAGTACCCTGAACTGGTAGTGTTTGTCTCGGAACAGGAAGCGAAGATACTTCCTGTGCGAGGGCAGGATCTTTATTTGCATATAGGTGTTATGCATGTCCAGTGAGCATAGCCAATCCCCTTGGTGTAGAAGGGGGAAGAGGCTTGCAAGGGTCACCATCCGAAACCTCTTGTACAGGACGAACTCACTGAGGTGGCTGAGATCTAGAATGGGGTGAAGGTCTCCCATTTTCTTGGACACCAAGAAAAAATGGGAGTAAAAGCCTTTTCCCTGCTGGCAGGAAGGGACTGGCTGGATGGCCTTCTTCTGGAGGAGACTAATTTCTCACTCCAAAAGAGAGCACGGCTAACTGAACAGTGGGATGGGACTGGAGGGTTGTCCAGGGGCATGCTAAAAACTCTAGTATTCCCCTCTGAATGGCCTGCAGCACCCACTGGTTGGAAGTGATATCGCCCATTCTGGAAGGTAGAGGGAGAATTTCCCCCCTACTTGTTCCCCCCTCGAGGACTGATGACTGAGGTGAAGTGGCTGGGAGTCATGCAGTACCCTGGGGGCGGGGGCAGAATGTCTGGGGGCCTTTGGCTGTTTTGGGCCCTGGGCTGTACGGGCTGACCACAGTGCCTAAAATCTTTGCCATGGAACTGGTGGTTTCCTTGCTGGCCTTGCCTGCGAAAGAGGCACTTATGAGCCGGCTGAGGTTCAGAGTTGTACATCTTGTGTACGTCTGCCACAGCTTTTCTGGAATCTTGAAGGCCCTTTATGATGCCCTGAACTTCCCGGCCAAAAAGGACCAGGCCCTGGAAAGGAGCATCCAAAATAGCATCTTGAAGGTCCTACCTGAAACCTGTCACCCTGAGCCACGCATGCCTGCGTAAACAGATTCCTGATGCCGCTGCTCTCACTGCCATATCAGCGGAGTCATACAAACATCGGAGCACATGCTTGTTGACATGCATGCCAGATTGTACATAAGCCAGAAACTCGCTCTTGGTGTCTGACTCAGGCTGTGTCTTAATCAGTTCCATGGTTTTCTCCCATAGTGATTTTTGATATGTGACCATGTGGGCCAAAAAGTTCAGAGATCCAATAGCCCCAGTGGCTGGCGAATAAACCTTCCTGCCCCAATTATCCAATTTCTTGGACTCTGGATCCGGAGGTTGGGAGCTGAGGTGCTTCAGCTGAGTTAGCCTGCCATAAGCAGCTGCTAGGGCCATGGAGTCCGCCTTGGGTGTTCCCCCAAAAAGGGCTCATACTTTGGGTGCTTGTAGAGACGGTTTGCTTTCCGAGGCACGGCTGACGTAGAGGATGGCCTCTTCCATGTAAGTCTAGCAACGTCCTGGAAGGGTTCCACTAAAGGGAAGATCACCAGAGGTTCTGGGTCTTTGGCACCCAAAAACTTCACCAGCCTTTTGTGTTCTGGGTCCAATTCTTCTGTGTCCCACTGACAGATATTTTGTATGTGCCTCATAATGTCCAGGAAAGAAAGAACGTCCGGCGGAGACCGGGGAGAATCCTTCACATCTGGAGAAGATGGGCGGAGATCCTCATCTTCTGATGACTCAGAGGATGAATCCCCTGCGTCGTCTCTAGAAGTCGGTGATGAACGACCACTGGAAGAGGGAACAGTGGAAGGCCTTTGCTTTCTCTTCCCCTTAGGACTGGTGGTTGGGCGGGAACCTTCGCCTGCCCTTTTGTCTGGGGTCGAAGGAGGAGTTGGTGGAATGTCTCTGGGAGGTGGATCAAGTGGCCTGTATAAGAGATCCCCTTTAACCATATTCCACCAAGAAGTAAATAGGGCTCCGACATCCGCCAAAAGGACTGCGGGAGGAGAGGGCGTCTGTGCGTCATCCGGTACAGGAATCCACTCTGCGGAGGCTGCCCTGGCTGTATATGGCTGGGCTCCTTACGAATGGGAAAGCAGTCATCCGACCTGACGTCCGGAGTGTTGTGTGCCTCATCGGGTGACCGGGCATCTGGTGAGGGGTCAGACGTTTGGTTACTGTCCGGCGACCGCCTCTTCTCAGGTGAATGGACCCTGACTTCCAGTGAGGTCACCCGGCTGAGGGACATTTGTCAGGGGTTTGCGAAGTCCCTTTAGCTGGAGGAGTCTGCAGGCGAATGGTCTCCTGTCACCTAGAGGGTTCGTCCGACCTGTTGTGCTTGTCGGATGACCCGCTTGAACTGTGGCCTTCCTTAGGCCTAGCAGCAGGCGACTGCCCTTCCTGGGCCAACCCATGGGAGGATTTATGGGGTCAGTGAGCCAGGGGGACTTGGGCGTAATGGCGCCCCGAGTATGAGGATTGTTCCCTGGGCTTCTCACTGGAGGAAGGGGGCACCTTCTTGGCACTGGTCCCTGCGGACCCCGACCCTGACCTTGCACCGGAGGTTGAACAAGAAGCCTTGGAGGGAGAATTCGGGTGGGATTCTGATATCAATCAATCAAATCTTTATTTATCCAGGTGAACATCGTTGAGCAGAGCTCATTTGCAAGATGGACCTGGTAAGGTCAAGGTTCAATTTACATAAAAGATATAGTACGATTCAATGTACACACACACTGAGGAACAGAATACACAGGATATATAACAACATCAAGGGTAATAGTACATAGATATATAATAAGTTGAGCCAAAAGCTATTAACACTATTTACATATTTACATGGATTAGGGAATAGGCAGCTCATTAGTTTGGTTGAAAAGAGAATATGTGGGGATTAAGGTATAGAGTATGAGGTATAAGGGGATTTGACAAGAGGTTTGGGAGTGGATGGTGCGCGGTCTGGGCAGATGAGAAGGTGGTTCTATGGGGAGAAGTAAGTTGGAGGGTTGTTACAAGGAGGGACGGGTGGCAAGAGAGATAGATGGTATTTATGGCTTTATCAGAGGCTATAGGCAAGAGAGATAAACAGTATTTATGGTCTTATCAGAGGCTATAGGCAGGGGTGAAGAGAAGGAGAGTGGGGATGGGTGCAAGTGGGCAGTGAAGGAGGAAGGAGGCCGGTGATGGGGTGAAGAGTATCACAGGGGGAATAGAGCGGTACTATAAGTGCATAGTAAAAGAAGAAAGAGAAAAAGAAGGAAGGAAGAATGTGGGGAATGTAAGGATGACGAATCTTGGGAGTGGCGGATAGCCTCATCGGATGGGACAGCTAGGAGGTGAGGGAGAGGAATAGGATTTTCTCTACTGTTGTCGGAAACAAATTACATTTTTCTTTGATAAGCCTAGCGTAGAGAGATTTGAAGGATGTAATGGATATAGGTTTGTTCACTTTCAGTAATTTCAGCATAGTATTCCATAAGGAGGATAACACATAACTAATGGCAGATCTACCATAGCGAGAATTGAATTTGGGCACTTTAAGCATGATGAAATTGTAACTTCTTAGGGCATATTTGCTTGATGAGGCTTGTATGAACCAGTCTGAGACATATTTTGGTAAGTTCTGGGTTATGGCTCTGTAAATCCATAGTGTAGTGTTTCTGTTCCTTCTAAAGTGGAGTGAGGTCCATTCAACTGCGGCATAGAGTGAACAATGGCGAGTGTTGAAAGGGAGTTCTGTAATAAACCTCAGGGCTCTATGGTAGAGTGTATCCAGTTTGTCCAGGTATGAGATGGGGCAACGTCCATATAAGAAGTCAGCATAGTTGATTACTGAAAGAAATGTAGCCTGGACCATCTTTTTTTGGATTAGCTTGTGAGAATGCTTCATTCTGTAATAGAGTCCAAGTCTCTGTGAAGTTTTTTTAGTAATTCTTCCAAATGTTCGATAGTAGAGTCTGCTGTCTAGCCAGACACCCAGGTATTTGAATTTTGTGACATATTCAAGGTTTTCACCAAGGACAGTGGATATGTGAGGAGATTGCTTGGAATAGAATATCCTGCCTGTGTTTGGGGAGAGAAAAACATTGTCTTCGTTTTTTTTGCATTGAGCAGAAGTTTTTTTCCCAGTAGTTGGTGTTGGAGTAGGTTAAATTCCACTTGTAGTTTTGTGCATGCTGTCTCAGGAGAAGGGTGGCTGACATACAGTACCGTATCATCGGCAAACAGGTGTACAGTGGCTTTGGTGAGGTTATTGTCGATACTATTGATATAGATAGCAAAGAGGAGTGGACCCAGGATAGATCCTTGTGGTACTCCTCTTTGCAGTGGTTTGAGTGGGGACAGAGCTCCTTCGGCCTTCACCTGCTGGGTTCTTCCCGTAAGGTAGTTGTTGAATCATCTAAGGGAGTTCGAATCAAGTCCTATGGATTTCAGTGAGGAAAGGAGCATTTTGTGGTCGACCGTATCGAATGCCTTACTCAGGTCTAAAAACACAGCGCAGACACAATTTTTTTTATCCAGTTCGAGTTGCCAGTCATTAGTTACTTTTGCAAGAGCTGTAATGGTACTATGTTTGGCTCTAAATCCAGATTGTGCTGGGTTTAAAAGGTTAGCCGCTTCAAGGTATCCTCCTAGTTGGGTGCTCACGATTTTTTCCAGAAGTTTGGATAGCACAGGGAGAATGGAAATTGGTCTGTAATTGTTGAGGTCCGAGAGGTCCCCTGCCTTCAGTAATGGAATGACTTGAGTGGGTTTTCCAGATCGATGGGATAGTTCCTAGTTGTAATGAAAGGTTAAATAAGTGTGTAATTGGTACTGCTAATACTTGTACGGCAATCTTTAAGAAGTAGGGGTCGAGGGAGTCTGCACCTGCATTTTTCTTGATGTCCAGTTGGGATATTAATTCTTCCACTTGCTTCAAAGTGGCTGGTATGAAGGAGAAGGTAGAGTCGGTTACCAGTGCTTCAGTGTTTTGTATACCTAGCTGGGAGCGCATTTGGTTAGCGGGAGAGGTGTCAAATGCTAGCCCTGCAGTTGTAAAGTGATTGTTAAAGGACTCCAAGACTTCCAGCCTATCATTGATGATTTGCATTCCAATGTGTATCTTGGCTGGGAGTGAATTACTTGAGTTATGTCCTGCTATGTCTTTTATAGTGTTCCAGCATTTGGCGGGGTTGTGGCAAGAGGAGTCTAATTCAGCCTATAGCAAGCAGACTTAGCATCTCTTACTTTCCTGGTACATATATTTCTGGCTTTTTTGAACTGCCCCCAGTCTGATGTCATCTTAGTTTTATGTGCCTTTTTCCATAGCTTGTCTCTGTCTATGTCTTGGAGGGCCGATTTAAGGTCTGATGTGAACCAACGACAGGTTTTGAGTTTGATACGCACTTTAGATACTGGTGCATATATGTTAAGGGCTCCTGTGATAATGCCATTTAGAACATCATGTGCTATCTCCACTGTGTCTGCTAAGTAGAATTCTTGCCATCGTGTGGAATACTTTATCCCTTCCAGATATGCATAAATGTTAAAATTTTGTTTTGATCTCCTCACTGTGAACTTAGTGGGGGATGTGGGTTTATAGGATGTTCTTACGCCAGCAATAAGGCAGTGGTCGCTGATATCATTGAACAGGACTCCAACGTGGGAGAATAGGTGAGGTCTGCTCACCAGAATAACATCTAAAAGTGTGCTGTTGCTTGGTGCCTTTTTGTGGATTCTGGTAGGCTCATTGATGAACTGTGTAAGCCCATATGTGTCACAGAATGATATTAATGGGGTAGCTGCCTTGGAGAGCCAGTTTAGATTTAAATCTCCAATAACTATAGTTTCTACAGTCCCTTTTGATTAAGTCACCCAAGATGGGATAGTAGCATGGACCAGCAGAGGAGGCCTGTAGCAAGTAACTGCAACGATGCAGTATGGAAAAGATACACTTTAGTGGGTTGGCATTCAAATTCTTTTGCCATAGAAGATGAGGTGAGGCAGGTTGCAGTTAGGTTGTCCTTTACATATATAGCTACACCCCTTCCTCTAGATTGTCGGTCAGCTCTGAATAGTTGGTAGTTGATTTATATCTTTGTCGGCTGTGGCAGGCCTGAGCCATGTCTTGGAAACTACCAATATATCTGGTATGGTGTGGTTAACCCAAGCTTGGATCATCGTGATCTTTTTCAGTAGGCTGCACACATTAACATGGAGGAAGCTTAATCCTTTAAACTTGCCTAGATCTGATGGTGTAGTAATAACCTCTGGGGGCCCTGGATTAAGTTCCACATTTAGCCCTTGTCGTCGAGGCACAGGTCAGGAAGCATAGGGAAAACCCAGAAGCAGTTGTAAAAAAATCACCAAAACTGTATTTATTGTAGGAGTAACATAAAAAAATATAAACTTGCTCATAAGAACTATGTACAGAGGCAAAATAAAATATTTTTTGTAATCTCTCTAATTGCAGCTCATCTTACCTTTTTTATGTCTTTTTCAACCCCCACCTTGGCAAACATCCTGTCCTTGCAAAATGTTCTATTCTCGTAAATATCAGGCAGGATGTTTCTGAGGCCCCTTTTGCAAAAAGGCCTCAAGCATTTGCACTCAAGTAACCTCTAGTTTTCTACAATTAATATACTTTTCAACAGTAATACTAAATATTATCTAAACAGAGATCCCAATATCAACTACATTTCCATACACTGATTTGCACAATTTTTTATATTAGCAGATATAGATATGCAAGGGAGGAAAACAGACAGCAAGAGAAAAGTGAGACAGTGAGAGGCAAAGAATTGCGAGACTGTTCGGGTTGATGAAGTCCGAGGTCTCACAGGAACATTTGGTTGTGCAACCATACAGAGAAGAGACAAAAAAGGAAAGATCCTTGCATTTAAACACTACCTCCATAACAAATGGGACAGGGTCCTAGTCTACCCTGTCACAGCCCTGTCTTTGCCAGGAGTGATGCTTCCCTGAAGACTTCTCTCGGTGGGGAGACTCTCCTTAGCGGGTGAGGAAGAGCTAGGACCCAACGGGGATTTCTGCATGGCGGCTATTTTTTGCTCTAGTAGGTAGGTCTTTAATGCTTTAGCTCTTCGGATTCTTGTCTTGTTGTTGAACTTCTTGTAGTGCTGGCAGTCATCAGGCTGATGGTTGGGGTCTAGACAGATCAGGCAGGCCTCGTGGCTGTCCTTGGCTGGGATCTGCTTGCAACACTGACACATCAACTTTTGCCGAGGCGGGGAGGGTGAAGGCATGCAAGAAGAAAATCGAAAATCTCTCGAAAAAACTATCAAAAAACCACAACTAATAACTGAGGTCGACTGCTGAAGTGAGGCGTCTGAGGAGCCGAACTAAGCGAGTCGACGGCGAGAAAAATAATTGAGATGGTGCGGGGTCCTCCTTTTATACTACATCTGATGTTGGGTGGGCCGATGTCAGAGGCAGACCCCTGCCACAGACTGCTCGCTAGAAAATTTTTCCATGGGGTCCTAACACCCGACGGCATTAGTCCTAAGTGTAATACCTGCTGCAAGAGCTCCACCTTGAAGTCAGATGTAGCATTCCATAAAGCAGGAAAAACAGGATGAATGATCTTGGGAGAAGACTCTGGAATCTTCAGGAAATACACCAAGTCCTTTCTGGTGGCATCCTCCTCCTCAGTATCGAATCCCAAGGTTAAGGATAAATGCTTTATGATACTGAAAAAGGTTGGGTCCTCTAGAAGATACCCAGGAGTGTTTGACAGATTCCTTGTTGATTAAAGAAGCAGTGGATCTGTCTGAGGTGAGAGGATCTTCCTCCTCCGCTTCTTCCTCATCAGCAGGAATAAGGTCAGGGTGATACTCCTCCTCGACGTTGACCTCTTCCAGATCCAGGTCCGACGTCTGAGGCACCGATGATGACCCGCGGGGGGAAGCACCACGGCCACTGAAGAGGGTCAGTGATGAAGCTGCAATCAATGGCGCAGGTGATGTAGGTCTGTAGGTGCCAAGCTGGTGAACAATCACTGAGATGAACTTAGTCAGAATCTCATTGAGATCGAAGACCATTGAAGACTGCGTTGACGGGGGGGGGGTCGACGGCACAGGCAGCGACGACCCGCGGGATGGGACCCGAGAGCCAGAAGAAGCTGTAGCCCGAGGGCCTGTGGTAGGATCAGGCCTCAGTGCGAGGGCTGTTGATGACGCCGACGACCCAGAGGTTGATGACCATCCGCACTGGGTATCAGATGGAGGTGCTATCGGTGTGGGTCAGGTAGACGCAGAGACCTGGACAGCAGATTTGTGCTTCCATGCAGCTGCAGTCGGCGGAGTGCCCTTGGACGAAGAAGAAGAGGCCGTCGGGGAAGGGGACTGCTGCTGGGAGAAGCAGTCCTGATCTCGGTCCTTTTGGTGACCCCCCCCCCCGAGGACTTGTCTCAGGCCTTAGCGGCCTGGGAGCTTGACGACCCTGCTGGCGACTGAGAGGTTGTGACTCTGGAAGACTCCTTCCCAGAACTGGCTACCTGTTGATCTATTATGAAATTCTGTAGTGCCTTTTTGTGTCGCCTGAGGGTTGTTTGATTAAACTTCTGGCAGAGCTCACAATCAGAGACTTTACAGTCAGGCCCAAGACAGCAGACACAGAGGGAGTGTTTTTCTGTGGCGGCAATCTAATTTCCGCAGAGACAGCAACGGAAAGGTGAGGCAGAAGGATTAACTTATGACGTAAACAAAATGAAGGAATCTCTTTTAAAAAAGACTCTAAAATAATAGGTGGAAAAAAAAAAAGCTGTAGGTGAAAATGGCGTGAAACTGCCATCGGAGCTTCTGTGGAGACCCATGCGAACAAGTTGACCGCAGGAAAGAACTGAGGAGGGAGCAGGGCCACTCATGCCTTTATAGGGTTAGTGACGTTGTCACGTGATGTCGATGTGTGGTGGCCCTAGTTGTACTGTTGAAAATCTGCCATGTGGATCCTGCTTCACCAATGGTGAAGTTCCTACGTGTGATCTGACGAATGAGATACCCCCGAAGAAAATCACACTTCATCTGCCCTTCTGTGTACAGCTAGTATATAGTTTGGTCTGTATCAAGCTGCACAGGTGGCATCCTCTAAGGCTGGAAGCAGAGGAGGGACTACAATAGAGGGAGATTCTGGCATCTCCAGAAACTCCAGCAGGTTCTTTTCGGTAGTATCTTGCTCTTCCAAAGCAAAACCCATGTCAGCTTGTATCTGCTGCATCATGGCAAAAAATAAGGGCTCTTCTGGAGATGACTCTGGCGTGTTCACAACAGAATACTCACTACAGGCAGAGACTGTAGAGCTGGTGTCATATTCATACCGACTCTCAGCACAGTCATCGTCTTCCTCCTCTTCCTGTATCATTAGATCAGGGTTATATTAATATTCATTGTCCACTGGTTCAATGGAATGAGAGACTGTGCTAATGACATCGCCAGCAGCTTAGGAGGATTCTGTGACAAGGGAGTACCTTGTGCTGTCAAGGGGTTAGGCACAGAGTGCCGCGTCGATAGGCTACCTGGAACAGGGAGGCAAGACAGTAGACATCTTATCATGTCCAAGAAGGTGATAAGGACTGCCTGAGTGTTGACACCGCTTTGGTTAGCAGGTGTGACTGAAGGAGCTGGATCCTCGTCGTCAACAGCGATGTACCAGCTGTAATGCCTATGCCTAGCCCTTGGTGTCAGGTTGATGGTCGGGGGGGGGATTGGTATCGCTTCCAGAGTGGATGACATCAAAGCAGATGTTGCATGAGTAGAGTGCAGGGGCGACCTAGAGCGAGCCAGGGAAGTCCCGATGCTTGTGACTCCCTGAAGATTTCTCCCAGGTTTTGACAACTGCAATCTGGTCCAGGAGCCAGTGACATGGATTTATTTTGGAGCTGCTTCTCCATTCCGGTACAGTCTTTTGGGTAAAAATTTCTCCAAAGCCCCTTACTGCAATGCCTAGTTGCAAATTAAACCCTACTAGATTCACAGGCTTTCATATTGTAGTCTAGGCCTAGGTAGCAGACACAAACTTCGTGGGAGTCTCCTGTGTAGATTCCGCCCCCCCCCCACCTGCAATACTTGAAAAGTTTTGATGGTTCGTTTGACGACATGCAGGTTGTTGAAAATCACTATAAAAGTGATTGCTTAATTATGTAAAAGAAATAAAATGATGGCTATGAGCAGTGATGTTTCCGATAGCAGTTTGACGAGTCTGATCAATGGTGGGAAAAGAACTGAGGAGAGGAGGGGCCTGCCCACGTTTATCTATATGCTGAGGTTGACATGGGTGGCCCCTTGCTGACTGCTTGCAAAAGTTTTTGTGTGGTCCTAATTCCTGGTGGCTATAAGTTCCAAAGGTGTGGTCTGCTAAACGAGATATCTTCAAAGAAGATCTTAGATGCCTTGAGAATGGCTCCCTTTATTGCTCCCATCTCTCTCTTCCACCCCCCCCATGTTGTCCACCCTAACTTTTCCCTGACCAGCTCCCTCAGCTTGCTGAAATCAGTCCTTCTAAAACTCCAGCACTCAAATGGAGCTTTCCAGACCCATGACAAATTAGAACCAAATGGAGTTATGGTTGCTGTTCCCCAGTGGCTCCCATATCCTCACAGCTCCTACCAGCACTATGTAGGTGAGCACCGCATCAAGAATTGTAGTCTGCCTGGTGGGTTTCTTAACTCACTATACCAATAGACAGCCCTGGAAGGCATCCAGCAAGGCCTGCCTTCCTGGTGCTCGGGCCACTGGAACTTCTGATCAATGTATACGCGGGTGCAGATCTTACCATCACTGCATCCCGCTTTGCCATCCCTCTTTCATGTTCTTCCTGAGCTCTTTGTCCCTCTCTTCTCCTTGCACCGGATATCTACAGATCATCCTAAGTGCAGCTTCCTGCCTGAGGCTACCATGAGTTTTATTTTATTTATTTTTATTTATTTGGAAAATGTTTCACCAGGAAAGACAACATGAGCTGTAATCAGCTCGTTTCCAGAAACGTCCTAGGGGGAAGGGGTATAAATATTTTGGGATCGGTACAGGTACAATATTAATACAAAAATTTCAATACATTGACCAAATAATGGAAACATCAAATACACAGGAACAAGAAAACATTGGGGGCAGTACAGGTAAAATATTAATACAAGACAATTGAGTATGTTGAACAAATAGTAGAAACATCAAATAACAGGAAAGAGTACATTGGGGATATTAGAGTAAATGATTACTTATTAAGGCAAAGCATTGAGTATCTGTACAGAGTTATGATTCAGCCACCCAATGAGGAGATCAAACTACCAATGAATCACGTGCTCATCAGTCTAAAATATAGATGCTGCACCCACAGTGACTCTGTCTCCCATTACTATCACCAGCACCCATCTTCTGCCACCTTGATGCTATCCTTGACAAAATAGGCTACTCCTTCCCTCTACCTGCTCCTCTATCCCTCCTGAACATTCAGTACCCAGGGACTGTCAGGTCCTAAGTTAATATTTTCCAAAGCCCATGTAATATGTGTTAAGCATTTTTACATTTGCCATATAGTGTAGGACTCTATGTTATTTTCCTTACCCCTTACTAAAGCTGCTTGCAGGGTAGATATATTTTCTCCTCCAGTTAGATACCAGGTGTAGCCATTTTCTACGCTGTGATTGGTCATACTCTTTCACGATTTCAGTCACTGGTGGACCCTGTAACAAAAGGCAGAGAGATAACTGCAATGCTGTGCAAATGTATGCCATTGAAAAAGTCTTGCTATGCAGACTTCAAAGCCAAGAGCTGCTTGATACCATTTGTCAGTAGGTTTTGATAGTTAGATGGTTAGCGTTAAGAACCATTTAAGAAGAGAAACAGCAATGAAGTAAGCACCCTTAATGTATTTAATGGCTGAAATATTTCACAATATTTGACCAAAACATCCTGGTTAGAGAGCTACATAATACATTTTATTCAGCTGTAAGTTGCATACTAAATAAAAGTTAATGAAATACATGGCCCAAAGGCCCTCGCATTATACCTAAGACAAACAAAATACACAAACATCATATTCATTACATACTGTATTTATTTATACATATAGTTACACACAAATATATTTTTATACTTATGATGCAGAAATTCGTAGATATTAAGATCATTATTATGCATCTGATGGCAGATCTACAGGGCCTATCCTGTGGTCTGATTCAGCACAGGCAGCTAGTGCAGTATGCAGCACTGCATATTCTGAGCTCCATGAGGAGATCACAGCATGTTACACAGGAACACAGAATTTGACGGTGGATAAGGACCACTTAGCTCACCCAGTCTGCCCATTTTGTCCCCTACCTACTGTACCACCACAGACCCTAATTGGTCTCCGGCTCTTTCTTCCTCCCTCTCCATCCTTTCCACTTAGATACCCTTATGCCTATCCCCTATTTTCTTGAACACCACCACTGTCTTTGCCTCCACCACTCCCGGTTAAGGCTGTTCCAGGCATCCACCACCCTTTCTCTGCGACCAGTTGGGGTACATCCTACGGTGCTGAAAGAACTCAGGGAAATACTGGCTGCGCCTTTGACTGTCCTTTTGAATAGTTCACTGGAAACAGGTGTGGTTCCAGGCGACTGAAGTAGGGCAGATGTAGTCCCCCTTCATAAAAATGTTAGCAGGGAGGAGGCTGGAAATTATAGGCCAGTCAGTCTTATCTCGGTGGTAGGAAAGTTAAAGGAATCACTGTTGAAGGAAAAGACAGTGGAATATCTAGAATCAAATGGGTTACAAGACCTGAGACAGCATGGTTTCATGGGAGAAAAGTCATGTCAAACAAATCTGATATAGTTCTTTGATTGGGTGACTAAGGTATTAGACCAGGGTGGTGCACTGGATGTGGCATACCTAGATTTCTTTTAGGCATTCAACACTGTTCCACCTAGGAGACTACTGAACAAGCTGGAGAGCCTAGGAGGTAGGTCAAAGGTGGTAAACTGGTTAAGAAATTGGTTAGGGGCAGGAGACAGCGGTGGTGGTAAGCGGAGTAGGGAAGGGTGACCAGCAGGGTGCCTCGGGGATCAGTTCTGGGATCGGTCCTCCCATTCCTTCCCGTAGCACCATATGCGTCTGAACCATCCACTGCTTGACCCGACCCAAAATGGCCACAGGGATAGAATGAGTTGTATTTATAGGTGACATTGCAGAGGAGTTGCAAGGGAAGGTCTGCCTCTTTGCAGATGATACCAAAATCTGTAAGAGGGTGAACATTCCAGGTGGGGGTGTAAAGGATGACTAGAGACCTGAAAGAACTTGAAGAGGTCAGGGGTATAACAACTAGGTTTCAATGTGAAAAAGTGCAATAGAATGCACTTGGGGTGCGGAAACCAAGAGCCAGAATACAAAATGGAGGGGGGTTGTTATTGACAACAACCAAGCAAGACAGAGATTTAGGTGTAATCATTTTAAATGTCCCATAGGTAGCCAGGAAGTGTGACAAGGCACTTGGGAAGGTGAGTGGGATGCTGGGTTGCACAGAAAGAGGATCACCAGCAGGAGGAGGTGGTGTTGCCTCTATACAGTTTACTGATGAGATCTCATCTGGAATACTGTGTACAGTTTTGGACACCACATCTACAAAAGACATAGACTGAGTGGAGGCAGTCCAGAGTAGGGCTGGGAGAACCCGTTGAAGTTTGACCCTTATTAAATAAGGTTCCAGTCTCTGAGAAACCTCAGAATGTCCCACGGAAATGAGCCTCTCGTAGTCTCTTAGTGCTGCCACCCTGATGTGAATGCCAAAATGATAAAGTTCTCCAGTAAGCGGAAATGTGTAGGGGTGCAAATGAATATATAGCAGACAGCTTGGATGTGAAAATGTTCACAATAATTTATTCAATTTTAAGGCAAACAATCTACGTTTCACCTACATATGTAAAGCTTCTTCAAGAGATGCCATTCAGGAAAGCATGAGAGTAGCAACTGCGTCTTGGGTGAATTTCAACCAGAAATCCACTGAAGGATTATTAAGGCTATATGCCCAAGTATAAACACTGAAAATAACGTGGAAATGAAGATGTTTAAAAACAGGGTTTAATGAACTGCAAAAAGAATTGTTGGACATATCAATAGGCTTCCGTATTTTGAGCAGTGAAAGGCATCTCCTGAAGAAGCCTACATATGTAAGTGAAACGTAGAGATTGTTTGCTGTGAAAATTGAATAAATTATTGTGAACATTTTTCTACATCCAATCTATCTGCTATATATCCATTTGCGCCCCCTACGCATTTCTGCTACTGGAGAACTTAATCCTTATTAAATAAGAACCGGAACACAGTGGGGTTCTGATTAGCTCTGATTATTTACAAATATTTGAAAAATGCGATAAAATACATAAAAGTGACCAAAGCCAGTCATATTTAACACAGAGGCACAAAGGAAATAATTTAATGTATTACCTGTATAAAAATTAAAGTAAAACTGCTAAATAAAAGCAATCACTACTAAGCTCTTTTATGGCTGGCCTGTACTGGTGGCATATCCTGCTTAGGCCCATAGCGTGAGTGTGCTGGGAGAGAGAGAGAATGCGCACGAGACGGAGAGAGTGAGACAGACAGATATAAGTACCTATACTGTACCACAAAGCAATACCAAGCACTGCAGGCAGCTAAGATATTTTTTATTAATGCTGCTGTGTGGGCATTATTTGGACAGATGTTCCAGTCAGAGCAGACCAGGCCAAATAAATGGATATAATGAATGATCAAATGAGCAGCAGTAAGAGCCCATCCACCCTACCCATGTGAACGATGCAACTGCATCGCATGTCCCGTGTACTGTGGTATGGTACACTACCTGGTCCAACAGGTGGTAATGTTTTCTATGACTACTTCTACTGATCAACACACTGAATACATTTACAGAACAAGAAATGAAAGACATACTTATCACCAGCCAGGCAGCCAGTCACATCACATTGGTCAAGTGCAGTGCAGTCATAAACTAACGTTTGCTACCGCCTCCTGAAGACCTGATGACACAGTTACATCCTTCCTACTTCCACAATTGCTGCTAGCCAGTACCAAGTAATTTAAGTATGTAAACTATAATAATCTCAGCCCAGTTACTGTAAGTGAGATGTAGTGTTACAGCCAGGCTAGCATACCACACACACAATAAAGAAATTAATTTTGTAACATTTTCTCTGTGAAGTAATTGCACAAGATTTTCACCACAGGCACAAATTCTTGAAAGCGTTTTGTGGATAGGGCCTGGTCAGGCTAGTCAGTGTATGTTTCATTCAGGTAACATATTTGAAATTAGAGTGAGGAATGCTAACTTTCAGAAACGTCAAACGTCAAACGTTCAGCATTTTCTGGTGTCATACAGGATCTTGTGTCAGTAATGCCATTACCAGCTGAACTACACAGTTGTTCTGAACAGACGCTACTCGGAGGGCAATTCATGTACTTCACTGCAATGTTTATTAAAGCAGGCTACGTACTTTGTTTGGATTTCCAGTGTTTTGTTTTTAAACTTTATTTATTTATCACTTTTGCATTTTACACAAAACAACATAGAAGCAACATAAACCAAAAACAAAGTAGTTAATATCACTTTGTACCATATATTCTATACATATTTACATACTATTTTTAGGTAGTAGAAAGAGAGGTTACATGGAGTAAATCAGGAAGATTTGATCTGTGAACCAATTGATCAAACCATATTAACTATGTACATCACTTATGGGTACACCGACTATTTTCTGCAGCATAGAAGGTAGATCTTGGAAAGATATCGGAGTATAAATTGCCTTTTACTTTGTGCTGGTTCAACTATTAGGGAAGAGGGGATCAGCTTAAAATTTTTTGTTTTGTTTTTTACCATTCCTCTCCTGACTTTCTCAATTTACAAAATCAGGCCATATAATCATAACGTAAGTGACCCACCTCCTCAGAGCAGTTCAAAGTGGGTCAGTTTTTACTAAGAGAAGCTGTAAGCCTCTCCATCTGGTACACTGAAATCATGAGATCATGCCACTGATCTATATAAATCTTGTTAGCAGTGAGCCAGTTTTTAGTGATCAGTTTCTGGGCTGTTAGTAGAATGATTCTCATAAGTCTCGCTGAACCCGGGTCTCTGTGCCCAGGGGGTCCAGAAAGAAGTAAAGTGTGGGGGTTAAGGTAAGGTCTGAATCAAAAATGGTATGCATTGCTTGTTGAAGCTTTTGGAGGAAGGGGGTCAGGTGGGTGCATCCCCAAAGTATATGAGCCAATGTAGTCGGGGAGTGACCACAACCTCTGCGGCATAAGGATGAGCCTATCCCCTCCCATATTTCCCCTGTATTGCTGGGGTTCAGAAGAATCTTACAAAGATGTTCCAAGAAAACTCCCACCAGCTTGTTGCATTTATTCCCAGATGCACTCTACCCAGGGCCCCGTTCCAAACCTCATTGGGTATTGGGAGATCTAAGTCTTTTGACCATGCAGTTCTAATTGTTTTTGGTGTGTCCCCCTTCCATTGGAGAATAGCACTATATAAATACAAAGTTAACTTATCCGAGGGCGCTCGATTCTCCAGGGCTAACTTAATAAGGTGCATGAATCGTTGGGGGGGATCCTCCTCCCGGGGGGTCAACCCAAGGGATTGAACATAGTCCCTGGCTTGAAAATATCTAAATATGCCCCGCCATGTCACTCCATATTGGGACACCAATTCTTGAAATGCTAATACTCCTCTCTCTCCTATGAAATGCCACACCAAGAAGAGGCCTCCCTCCTGCCATATGTGAAATCCTGAATCCCACCTCGCTGGAACAAAGGCCGGGTCATATGCTATATGGTTTAAGAGAGGTCTCCATTTACTTAAGGATTTGTCATTTAGAAGTTCATACAATTTACTAGCGTGGATTCTATGTGTGGGTTTTCTTTGTGTATAACCTGGGAGTTACTCTGTCCGGTAAGAAGGGATCCGTAAAGGATGGATGGGTCCACTGCTCCCACCTCAAGGGATTTCCACTTGGTGTCATAATTTCTATCTAGACAGTAAAATACTGTGCATGGTTGGGCTGCCTGATGATATAGCTTCAGACCTGGGAGGACACCTCCCCCTCTTTCAGGGATCTGAAGTACTGAGAGCGAACTCTAGGGCTCCCGGGTTCCAGATAAGAAATCCCTCTGTTAATCTGAGTGAAGAACGAGTTTGGTATGTATATTGGCAAAGTCTGCGACAGAAACACAAATTTAGGAAGGAGAACCATCTTAACTGCTTCTACTCTTTGAAGCAAGGGGATAGGTATAAGGGCCCATCTTTCCAAATCCCTTTGCAGTTGTGCCAAAATAGGGATAAAGTTAAGGTTAAAAATCTGGGAGTGATGTGCTGAAATTTGGACCCCTAGTTATTTAAGATGGCTCTTGTTCCAATTGAAGGGGAAATCCTCTTTTATTCTATCCAAAGGGGTATAGGAGATCCTCAATACCTCAGTTTTAGTAGTGTTTACCTTATAACGTGCTAATTAGCTAATTCCTCCAATGTATTCCAAAGTCCGACTAGTCCTTCATCTGGGTTACTAAGATAGATCAGGTGATCATCTGCATATAGGGATAATTTATGAGATTCCCTCCCCAATGTTCATGCCCTCCACTTCCCTTTTTTGCCTTAGACTTTGTACTAATGATTCTAGGCAGAGGGTGAACAGAAGTGGGGAAAGGGGACATCCCTGCCTAGTGCCTCAGAGTAATGAAATTGGGACAGATATTCCACCATTTATTTTAGTATAGGCCTTAGGGGCCAAGACAGATTTTGTCTATGATCTTAATGAACGCATCTGAAAAATCAAAAGCTTTTAATGTTTGAGATAAGAAATTCCATGCCACCCGGTCAAAAGCCTTCTCCGCATCTTGGCTCAGCAGAAGGAGGCAAACCAACCGGGAGGCATGGTGGATAATAGACAAGGTCCTCCTAACATTATCTTGTGTCTGGCGGGTAGGGACAAAACCCGTCTGATCATAATTTATTAGTTCAGAAAGGACCCCCTCTAGACATTTTGCTATTAATTTGGAATAGAGTTTGTAATCTATATTTAGAATAGATATAGGACAGTACGATCTGCATTGTGTCACATCCTTTGCCGGCTTTGGTATGCTGGATATAACAGCATAGTTCCAGGATTGTGGTAGATTCTCCCCCTTTTGGGAGGCTTTGCAAACCCTTGGGAGAGGAATCTCCAGCTCTTTTTTAAAGAATCTGAAAAATTCGGGTGTGTACCCGCCTGGGCCCGGGGTCTTATTGATCTTTAAAGAAGTGATGTTTCTGGTAAGTTCTACTGGTGAGAACGGTTTGTCTAGTTGAGACTGTAGGCCTGG
This sequence comes from Neoceratodus forsteri, assembly GCA_016271365.2. NCBI lineage: Eukaryota > Metazoa > Chordata > Ceratodontiformes > Ceratodontidae > Neoceratodus > Neoceratodus forsteri. The sequence continues at coordinate 1,578,146,972 of CM057452.1, forward strand.
CGAGAGTTTTGGCAGGTTGAGCTTGGATAGGTAGGACTCAATTTTTGAATCACTCGCTGTGTGTTCCGGGGTGTCGAGAGTATGGTAATACTCTCTAAAGGAGTCTAAAATCTGATCCGGGTTCCTCTTTAATTGACCGGTCCCTGATCTGCGCTATGGTATTCCGAGCAGTCTGCTGCCTTAAACGATAGGCCAAAAGTCGGGCTGCTCTCGATCCCACCTCATAGTATTTTTGGCGCATACGCTGTAGGGCCTGCTCTGTTCTTGCATCAATTATTTTTTGAATCTGCTGTCTGTTGGTTTGTACAGGCCCCAGGCAACTATATCTCCTCCTGCATGGGCTGTCTGTAAGTCCCTCAATTGCTGTTGGAGTTTTTCCAAATTCTGTTGTTTCTTGTAAACAGATGCGTATTTAATTATATCCCCCTCAAAACCACTTTTATGGTGTCCCAAAGGGTTGTACTCGAGACCTGCGAAGAATCATTATCCTGGATAATCTGAAGCAAATGTTTTTTGGCGAGTTCTGTGAAATCCTTTAAATTCAACAGATAATTATTAAACTTCCAGAGGGTCTGCTTTCGTATAGTGCCCCAATCTAATTTTAAGGAAAGTTGGGAGTGGTCTGACAAGGTCGAGGGTATATGTTTACAATCCACTACTCTATGATAATGCTCCCCTGAGAGTAAAAAATGGTCAATTCGGGCATAAGTGCCATGAGAGGAGAACAATGCATGTACTCTCTTTGCCGAGTGCTGGAGTATCAGGCATCCACCCAAGGACCCCTTCATATATTCTCTTAATGATTTACTAGCCAAAGTTTTCCTAAGGTATTTTAAGTTAGAAGAATCCAATGATTCTATGGTTTGATTTAAATTCCCTCCACTATTAACATCACCACCTGCAGTTCCGTAGTCTTGTTCAGTAGGGACCTTATTGTAACCACCGTGGAACCGGGGGGGACATACAGCGAAGCTAGGGTAACAGGGGTGTCTTCCAGTATTAGGGTTGCCACCTGTCAGGTTTTTTACCTGGTGATCAGGTTTTCAGGGTCCCTATCAGGTAATCCAGTTTTCCACTGTGCTGGTCAGGTTTTTGAGCCATTTTGAGTGCTCACATACTTTTGAAATGGAGTTTGTTGTATCATGCATTGTTTCAGCTGCATGTCCAGGTTACAAACTAGTTCTGTTTCAGTGTAGCCCTTTGTTTGTGAAAGCAGTCAAACTGGGAGGTGTAAAGTATGGCCATTAACACCATTAGCACTTATTTAACCTAATCATTTCCACTGCATCTTAAGTGGCATAGCAGCAAAGCTACCCCACCTTTTCTAACAGTAACAGAGCCAGTTGTCTTCCAATTTCATTTGCTGGTAAGCATTTTCATATCTGTAAGTGAGTTTTCTTTATCTCTGTTTGTTTATCTGGTAAACCAATGTAAATAAATACATAAATAAAGTAAATAAATAACTAGGAAGAGTCTAGTTAAGTGAAAAGACTTATGTTAAATGCAAAAAAACTAAAGCAATGATGTTCACAAATCAAAGCTCCACCAGCACATCCTCTCAATCATTCTCCCCAGCTATGCACTATACTTGGAAAATCTGGAATATGTGAAAACTTCAAATACCTAGGTGTGTGGATTGACAACAGACTTGACTTCACTCATCATTTAGAAGAACTGTTAAAAAGCAGCAAAAGCTTGGCCTTCTCTATAGAGTAAAACCCTTCCTAAACAGAGACTCAAAGATGAGGTTAGTCCAGGCCATTTTTCTATCAGTTGTTGACTATGCAGACTTCCTTTATAGTCACTGCCCCATCTCCTACCATCACAAGTTGGATACCTTATATTATAGAGCAATAAGGTTCATTACAGATCTGCCATCTAATACTCATCATTGCTCTCTTTATGCTGCAGTTGGGTGGGTTTCCCTTCACCTCAGAAGGAACAGAAATGCAGCACTATGGATTTATAGAGCGTTGTCAAAAAAACTTCCAAACTATATCCTGGACTGCTTCACCCAGACCTCTCTAGCTCCTATGCCCTAAGAAGCAACAACATCATCCTGCTCAAATTGCCCAAATTCAACACCAGGCTAGGGAGGGCAGCAATCAGCTATTCTCTAGCTATAGTATGGAACACCTACAAAATCCTAAAACTGTCCAATATCATTCCATTTACATCCTATAAACAGCATTGTACAGTCTTCTTCAAAGAGAAATGCAATTGCTACCACTAGAGCTAGCATTGTCATCTCACAAATCTCCCTTCAAACCATATATGGCATATTCCAGACAGACACCCCATCTTATGACACCCAGTAATACCTTCACCATCCTAGTATTACATTATGTTGAGTGTCTGCCATCCCCCACTGGGATATGTATATACTGTACATACTGTGAATATTAGCTTAACTTTCCTGTAACGTTTTTATCATGTGAATTTACTGTACATCACTGTGTTTATAAGCGTTATTTTCCTATATGTATAACTGTCTTATATAAGTGTATGATGTATCTGTTGTGTATCAACTATTGAACCTTGACCTTATGAGGTCCATCTTGTAAATGAGCCTTGCTCAATGATGTTCACCTGAATAAATAAAGATTTGATGATGATGATGATGATGATGACTTTAACAGGCACAGTACAGTATCTTAACATTTGTGTTGAACTGTTGCTCTAAGCCTTGTCTTTTATTGGTATAACAAATGGCTTTCTAAGAGGAACAATGCATGAGGAGTCATGAAAAGGGGTGGGGCTAGGGGTGGAGCTTAGGATCCGGTTTTTGCTTCATTCAAAGGTGGCAACCCTATCCAGTATGTCCACTGCTACTGCCAGTCGCCCTTCAGGGTCTAAGTCATGACGAGTGCCTCAAATATCTGACCTGTACCCTTACAAAAAAGACCCTCCTTGGGCTATCCCCGCCAGGATTGACCACCACCATACACCGCTCTGTCCCACTAGTTCATACTCGGACCTCTGGGAAAACCTCTCTTGTTATCCCTAGAGCTAGGACCTCTCATGGCCAAGAGCCTTTAGCTTTAGGGTCCCCTCCTGGTTCAACACACTGCCCCCCTCCATCTCGAGCTCCAACTATAGCGTGCTTCAAAACTTCCTTACGTAACCACCTTATTAACACCTGAAGTTATATTGCCACTAGTCAAAGCGTCTCAATACTTATGACAAAGCTTACTGCTAAGGACAACATAACTCTGGTATTGTTTGCATCAATCCTACCTGTACCAGCTTGTTTGCAATTATGTCTTAAGTTACTGTTATACTGTGTTGTACTGTTATACTGTGTATTTTCGTTTGTCTTACTGTGACAGCGTCCTTTGTAAATGACCTATGGCTCAAAGTTTTCAAGCGGCTGTTTAAATAAATAAATAAATAAATAAAGTAAGTCGAGGAAACCCTAAATTGAGTGCCCCGAGCTATTAGAATAGCTGTACCACGTCTTTTCCCTTTACTATGCGAGGAGGATACCACATGTGAGAAACCAAATCTCTCCAGCTTAACATGCTTTTTATTGTTGAGATGTGTCTCCTGGAGGAGCACAACGGAAGGGGTCTGCTTTTTGAGGACTGACAGGACCTTCTTTCTTTTTACTGGATTACTTAATCCATTGATATTATGGGAAACAACAACTATCTTTTCTCTATCCCCCATTGCCCCTTAAACTATAAGTATCTGTTGTTCTCGTTTCCAAATCTCCGTTCGAATTCAGCCTTTTTCCCACTCCCATCCCGTAAGGTATTCCTTGCTGATCTTCATTTCGCCTATAGGAGGGATCTGCCTCCCAACTCTCCAAGCACTCCTGAGTCGCCACTTTTCCTCTCTCAGTATGTATGGTGCTAAGATAGAAATAAAACATATCTAAGTAATCTGTCACTCTGACAACAAACAAAAACAATTGAAACTAGAATCCCCACAAGGTGACGCCCCTATCTCGAGGGCCATCTGTAGGGAAATGAACTATTTACACTTTTGCTTCCAAGGCAGGAGCACCATTTTATAGGGCACTCTACAAATCCAGGTGAGCTGCTGTGAGGCATACTCTACCCTGGTAGGAGAAGTAGGAGCCAAATAGCTGACTCTGGTCTCCTGGACTCTAAGCGGAGCGAGTCCTAGCCAGGTGACAAGGCTACATATCAAATCCGGATATGTTAGGGAGCTGTCTTTGCGCATCGCTACCCAGGCATACAACGTGCCCCAGAGATTTAGCAGAAGCACAACGTTCCTCATCCTGTTCCATTTATGAATATCCCCCCAGTTCAGCATAGAAGCGTCCCAAAATGCTATTTTTTAGACAGGGTTAATCATCTCTTCTATCGATGATTATACTTGCCCGTCAAGCATAAAAGAAAACACAGGAATTACCGATGAAACCCCCCCACTTTTAACGCGAGGGCAACATTTTACAAATTTAAAGCAGAGCTGAGATTGTGCTCAGCTTTATCATTAGATGCTTAGGGGTTCGTAAATCCACCCAGTCCCAATGCCTGTATCCTGTACAGTTCCAGTTTTAGAGTTGCTCACGGTAATAATCCAAGTTGCTCAGGGAATCAGGGCTTAAAGGCAATCATCGCACTCCTTTCCGCTTAGTTCAAACCAGAGGACGAAAGTTTAGAACACTCAGTGAGTCCGCATTCACAAGCGCCACCGATGAATCTTATGTTTGCTTGATTCACTCAGCATTTCGGTGAGGTTAGGGGGTGCGCATCTCGGGTGTCCATTTTCCTCTTGCCCATTTGACAAATTAACCCAGATATGTCCTGTGAAATGGTTTTCGGCGTTGCTCCGGGGGTTGATCTGGAAGAATTACCCCTAGCCACTGACCATGCATTAGACATAACGGTTCGTTCCAAGCACGCCATCTCCATAACCGGACGGCTGATCTTCAAGTCCTGCAACAACGGCAACAAGTCCAGTAAACTGCTGAAAGTTTTGGGGCCCTCTTCGAGATAAAGCTTGATTCATGCAGGGAAAAGAAGTTGAGCACGTAAGTTCTTTTTTTCCCAAATTTCTTTTAAAAATAGCTCTTGTTTTCTGTCGCAGAGATTATAACACTGCTGAAAAGTCTTGCTCAAAAAAGAGGGTGCTATTCTTGTATTTTAGGGTTTTAAGTCTCTAGGCCTCTCGAAGCACCCACTCTTTGCTTTGGTAGAGAGCCATCCGTATCACCCAAGACCTGGGTATCGCCGAAGGATTGGTGGGCTTTGGTATGAGGGAACGGTGGGCCCTATCCATCGTAATGTCTAGATCAGCTGGGATTTCCATCACCGAACGGAGCAGCTGCTGTATAAAATCGATAGGTGAAGCGTACCCTTCTTCTGCTCCCTCGGGGATTCCATGTATACGAAAATTGTTTCATCGGGCACGATTTTCAATATCCTCTAACCGGGCCTGAATTTCCCAATCTCTTTTAAGTAAGTAAAGTATCAGACATTCACTTGAGTCCTGGGACTCAGACATTTCAGTTAGCCTCACGGTGTTTTCTGAGACTTTCGCATCCAAGTTGTGGACGTCTTGCCTGAGGTCTGCTAAAGAAGATTCTATTTTTTGAACTGAGCTCAGGATTTTTGTAGCGTTCTGCTAGATTTGAGGACATAGGTAAATCCTCATCTTTTGAATCTTGAGAAAAATCTGTATTTGGCCTAAGACGGCGTGGTGCGCCCTGACTCTCAATTCCTCATCAAGGGTAAGCTGCTTCATTTTGTTTGCGCTGGTATAGCTTTTGGCCCTTTGGGTCTAGCTAGCTTGGATGCCATCTTAGCTTGCTTTTGAGGGAGGAATAGTCAGGAGGTTTTTGAGAATAAGTCAGAGGATTATTAGAGATTGTAGAAGAGGGACGTTGGAGCTTGAGGGTTATGCTGCTGCCATTCTCTAAACCGGAACCGAAGTCTGGATTTCCAGTGTTTCAAAGGATCGGCATCCCAGTTCATATTGGGCTCTACCAGGTACATTTCAACAATGGTCTGTGCTGAGGCTGTGTTAGCAGAAGCAGATGAAGAAGATGTTACAATGACATCTTCTAAGTGACTCCAGAGACATGAAGTGGATCCAAGTGACTGTGGGACAGTGCTATGTTTGGATGGTGGTGTAGAGAAAGATCCTGCTGCAGTGGCCGAGAGGGAAGAGGGAGAAAATGCCGCAACACTAGAGGATGGGCCACCTGATGCTGTGCTGTGTTGTGAAGAAGACTCTGAATCTGAATGTGGTGCTGTTGTACTCTGTTCCATGACAGCATGTACCTCATCATTTCTTGTTTTTTTTTTTTTTTTTATCTCAAAAGGAGTGTTATCATCACTGAATAGTTGCTTTGATTTGTATTGTGGGTCTAAGATTGTTGCTTTAATGTAGTACTCAGAATGAAGCATTTCACATAGTTTGTCACCTTCATCAACTTTTTGATCATACGTCTCGTTATATTTTGTTGTATCCTGGGGGCAACCTGCATGTGTCAGCAGCACCACTGGCAGCCTGTGTGATGGAATTGTCTTGGTTCACTAGCTTTTACCTAATCAGATTCAATCTGAATTTAATTTTTAATTTTTATTAGCGGTATCACCTAAGTCAGAGTTGCTGTGTTTGTACTCACCTCTCTGGTGATTTCCTTAAATGGCTGGAGGAGTAAAATTAGAAACTCCAGCCTGGCCAATTGTGGAGGAGTGCTATAAATGTCTGCATCACCAATTTTATTTTCCAAGGTGTACTGTCTGACAGCTTTCTTTTGTTCCAGCAGCCTTTGGAACATAAGAAAGGTCTAATTCCATCAAGCAGAAATGTCTTGGTCAGTTTGTGCAAAGGTAAATAGTGCTCCTGCTATATTTTTTTTTTCAAACAAGTGACAGGCTTTGTTTGAGTGACTGAAATGAGTGAGTATTCTTTCAGCAGTGCTAACAAGACCCTTAATGTCCCTGTCCTCATCAAGAAAACTGTGATTATTTATTTATTTATTTGTTTACCAGGTAGGTGCGCTGATCCAAAGACCGTTTTCAGGCACGACCCTGGCCATAAAAGATGGCACATAGGTAATACAGAGAAGGAAAATACATATAATTCAAAATACATTAATTTAGAATGGTACATGATTATATAACAGAATCAAACACATTTGGGATGCATTGGTTCAACAGCTGGAAATAACAAATAGAAGAATGCAAGGGTACAATAACAAGTACTGTGCAATGCATGTAAAATGCAAAATCGAGTAATACTGTACAAGTTACAGGCAAGCACGCATATGATTATTCCTTTGTTATCTGGGCCAGTTCAGACATAAGGGATGGATGATGGGAGGACTCACATTTGCAGGGTCACCTGAACGGGCACTTGCATTTGGATTCTGCTAGGAGCCAAGTTTTGAAGTGTCCTTTATAGGTTATGTGCATGTCTAGAGAGCGGAGAGAGGGAAGGAGTTTGTTTCAGCTGGTGGGGGTCATGATAAACATGGTATTACTGCCCATGCAACTAGAAACCCTGGGACCTTCCAGCAGAGGGACAAAGGATTGCCAGAGGCTACGAGAGGTAGTTTATCATTTTATCAGGAAAGAGTAAGGGGACAGATTTCCATTCCTAGTGGCGTTGTCTATTATGCATCCAAGGGACCTGGTTTGTAGTGGGAGCCAGTCTAAGGATTTGTACAAGGTACAATGGTGTGTGGAGTAGGAAGCCAGTAGCACACACCTGCAAAAGGCTGTTGTAGGCTGTGCTGGAGTCTTGTGAGCAGGTTGGTGAACATGTGGGAAAATACAGGCCCGTAGTCAAGTAGGGGAGGAGGTTGCCTTGGCCTATGGTGAGCGAGCCTCTGGGGTCAGGCATTGTTTAAGTCGATAGCCTTCTCCCAGTTTCTGGTTTATATGCTTCACCATGGAATTGGTGTGCACATCAAACGTGAGTGGGGGTCCAGGGTGACACCCAGATACTTAGGGAGGGCTCTCAGGTGATGTAACTGTTAGTGTGGAATTAGTTCTAGTGAGTTTTGATAAATTTGGTTTGTTTGCATTCATTAGGAGCATGTTGTTCAAAAAACAATTGTGGGCCACCCTGTAGTTTAGAGTGAGGGTGGTGGATAGAGTGATCAGGGATTCGTCGCTGTCGAAAAGTTCTAGATTGTCTGCATATAATAAGGCCTCACAGGAGAGGCTATCTGCAGGTAGGGAGTTAATAAAGAGGGAAAATAGTATGGGGGGCCCAGGATGAAGCCCTGGGGGAACCCAGTGGATACTGCCATTGGCAAGGAAGTGGCAGGTCCGACGCTGACAGTTTGGGATCGAACTGAGAGGTAGCTTTGAAAGCATGTTGCAGCAGTTACTGAGCAGCCAAGGTGCAGCAGTTTGGTGTGAAGGAGGTGGTCGTCTACCAGGTCGAATGACTTAGGTTGACAAAAACTGCACCTGTGACGTTGCTGGAGTCCATGTTTCTGTAAACATAGTTGATGAATTGGGCTAGGGCAGATGTAGTACTCTGGTGTTTTCTGAAACCATGTTGCTGAGGGCAGAGCAGGTTGCAGTTGTTTAACTTATCAGAGAATTGGCAGTGTACAACCTTCTCAAGCAGCTTACTTAAGTGAGGTAGACTAGAGATAGGCCTGTAGTTATCGGGGCACAAGAGGGTCACCTGCTTTGAAGATGGGGATACATTTTGCATTCTTCCATGCGGTGGGCATTATAGATGTGGTCAGGGTGAGGTTGTAAATGGTGGTTAGTGGCTTGGAGAAGCAGGAGGCTATAGTTGGAAAGTAAGGGTAGAGTCTATCGCTGCCTGGGCAGCTCCTGTTTGGGAGGCTCATCAGCAGCTTCAAGGTTTCCTTTGAGGAGATTGCTTTGAAATAGAAGGGGAAGTTTGAGGAGCCGTCTCGAGGAGGGAGTTTGGTCTGGATTTCTGGGCAGGATGGGTGGGAGGTAGGTAGTTTACTTAGTGGGCTACGAGGTCCATGAATTTAGCATAGAGGGCATGGGCTATGGCCGAGGGGTCAGTTACGAGGCCAGTTGGGGAGCTGAGGTGAGTGACTGGGTGGAATTTTTGGGATTTAACAGGGAACCTGTTGGACCAGAAACGGAGGGGTTTCTTTCTTTTTGATTTGTTTAATCAGGTGAGACACACTAAGCTGAAAGCTTGTTTACAGTGCAACCTGGAAGCACAGGGAAGTTAAGTGACTTGCTCAGGGTCACACAGTATGCAAGTGGGGGCTGTGGGATTCAAACCCAGGTCTCTAGATTTGCAGCTCAGAGCCTTAAACCACTGAGCTATACGGCCTTCTTTTCCTTCTGCAGCTTGTGAAAGTAGCTTGATTTCAGGGATTCTGAGCTTTGCTTGCATTGGTTTCGTAGTTTCCTGTAGTCATTCCAGAGAGTGGAGGAGGGGGAGGCTTTGTAGGCAGCCTACTTTTTGTCTCTCATCTATTTGTGAGAGTAGCTCTTTAGTGAACCATCGGTTGCATCCCCCTATTACATGGCGGGCGGTTAGGGGCCGGGGAAAGTACTTATCCTGGATGTGAAGGAGGGAATCAGTGAAAAACCCAACAGCCGAGGTCACTTCTGTGAGGGAGACAAGGGTATGCCAACTTACTGCCCTGACCTAACAGGTGGGTGGTGTCTTGGCAGGTAAAGTTCCTGAAAGTTATGTATTTTTGGGGGAGTGCTTTGTTTTGGTTGACCAGATTTTATAGGTGGGGGAGTGGTCACTTATTGAGTCAGATAGGGTACTGGCTTGGAGTATTTTTCCTCCCTGTTTGTTGTAACCCAGTCCAGTAGGATGTGTGTGTGTGTGTGTGTGTGTAAGTTCTGGTGTTACTTCTAGTGGGGACGGTGATGACCTGTGAGAGGTTGTGTTGTTTGAGTAGGTTACTATAATCTGTTTCCTTAGCGCATAACCAATTTAGGTTAAAGTCACCAAGCAGGACTGTTCCCCTGTAGGAAGGGAGTTGCCCCAGACCTGCTAGGAAATTGGTGAGTCCTGGGATGCCTCATTTAGGAGGGTAGTAACAGCACCCGATGTGGATCTTTTTGTTTGGACCCAGAGCCACTTCTGCTATGAGCCACTCACAGGGGGAAGAGGGGTCTGAGTATAGTACTGGAGTGGCAGTAAGGGGTTCCCTTAGATATATTAATACCCCACCTCCCCTCTTTCTACCGGGTCTGTCATGCCGTACCATAGTATAGCCAGGTAGGTGGTATGTAGCATCTGGGATAGTGAGTTTGAGCCAGGATTCGGTGACACCTAGGATGTGGGGCCTGTACAGGGTAACCCATGCTTCGAGATCACTGAAATTTGCAGGGAGGCTGCATATGTTGAGATGGGCAACTTTGAGCCCTCCTAAAATGATCCATGCCTGATTTGAGTAAGTGATGGGGATGTTCATAGGGTCAGGGTTTCTCCCTACATCCCCTGCTAGGAGTAGCAGTGAGAGGAGAGGCAGATATGCGTGGTGCAGGGAGGTGAAATTTAAGCAATGCACAAAGCAGCGGATGTGAACAAAGCCTCCTTCTTCCAAGGTCTTCCTTATGTTGGACCCATTATCTGCAACCATAAAGCCAACTGACAGTCCCTGTGAAGTGAGCCATTGCTGTATTGTTTTTTGGAGCTCTTCACTGATGTTTTATGAGGTATGTTCAGATAGAAAATAAAACATTCTTAGAACAGCAAACTGTGATTTACTGTCCCCACAAGAACCATCGAAACATGCCCAATGTGCAGTGACAGACATGAAGGGTTCAGGCTGACAGCTTGTCCAGATATCTGTCGTGAGATGCACCACCCTCCCAACAGCACTGCACAAAACTTGTCTCAATTTTTTTACATACAACATCATAAAGATCTGGAATCCCTGCTGACAAAAGTATTTCCTCGATGTATACTATATATAGGTTTGAGGTACTCAAGCAGCTGCCTGAATCCTATATGTTCAACCACATTATATGGTAACAAATCAACAGCTATCATTTCTGAAATTTTCTTGGTTATCGCAACAGCAACAGAGTGGGTCGAGGCATATTGGACTTTACGTCCATATGTTTCTGAGATGGTACGCTGTCTCCTTGAAGGAGTGAGGCTTTTGAACTCATGGTCACTTTCAGTAACAGTAGGAGTCCTCAGAATGGGAGGAAGTGCTGGAAGTGTTTCTGTAGTGCTGCAGGGGCTGCCACTGCTTTCACAAATCGGAGTTACCCACGAGTGTAGTGAGCTATCACTGACATTTCTCTTCGAGTCTCACAACTGGAGTTCTCACTAATGTTATGACATCAGTCTAGGTGCCTTTTTTCCAACTCTGTTTATCCTCCTCCTATCAGACCCGAGACTCTCTCTGGTGTGGTAACTTGACCTTGTCCCACCCTGCCTGAAGTCTCCTGCCTTACCTTCCAGGGGAGACTCCCGCTCATTCCTTTGGCTTTCCGACCCTCTGGATCTAAGCCCCTGAGGGGACCCAACTCCTCTTGATGACCTTTCTGAAATCCAGACAGAGTATCAGAGAACGAGGAAGCACTGGGGCAGGCTGGAAGACCGCGCTGGGTGTGGAGGTTGGCCACTAGACCCACCATCGCCTACCAGGGGACAGGGTATTATTCATGTTTCTGTGATTCCTGAGTGCTGCGTGCATTGACATCCAGCACAGCATGGGCACACTCCGCACCCACCAGCAGGATGTCTGCTGTAGCTCCCATACCCCCTTTTCTATGTGCCCCACGAGCTGCACCACCTGGCCACCACCAGGAGCTGCTAAAGCTATGCAAAACCTCTGACCCTCCCTGGGAAAGAAGAGCTGCCAGTTGATAGCTCAATCCAAGTCCCTCCCCGGCTGGCCCCGGCATCCCGAGCTCACTCCGAACCTGGGTCACTGGTGTAGCGTGAGGTGTGGGGTCCAGTGCCTCAACCCTCAGCACCACCGAGTCGGCTATCTAGGTGACTTTTCAGTGCTGAAGTTCAACACTCCTTTCTTTTTACCCTGCTGATTGGCTGTTTACAAATAGTGCATATTGCCAACAAGTTATTAGAAGCACTAAAGAGAGTAAGACCAAACAAGCGATGATATCCTTTTAGTTTGTTCCCCAGGAAGAGCACTGCACCTCAGTCACCTTTTCAGGTTTTTCCCCATGGATTTTTCTTGGACCTTTTCCTGTTGTGATTTATTCCCTTCCTCTAACCCACTAACCATCCTCCTCAACCGAAACATTTCTTTCTATTTCTTCCTCATCTGCAATTTCCATCCCCTCCAGTAAACCTTGTGCTGCCTGATCTTTCTCTTTATCATCTTCATCTTTTAAGAACTGGATAACTGTGAGGGACTGGCAGTAGCATAGTATGCAATTGTTCCATACCTTGGGGTGCCTCTGCGGGCGGTACCCTCCAACCCTTTGGTTTTAACTACATAACTTTTTTTTTTACGCGGGACTGATCTGACAGACGCACCTTTTTTGGATTCAAGCATTCATTTGGAAGACGAAACTTTAGACGTATAAAAAGCACTTTTTGGGGGGTTTGAATTTGTTATCCCTGAGCAGGCTGACTGCTGTCCTTTGCAGTGTCACTGCCTACCTGAGAATGCACCTCAACACTTTGATCCATTTTTTCTTGTTTCTAATTGTAACCTGTAAAAAGATCCCTCTACCCATACCTCTCAACCTCTCAGCATTAAAAATCATAGCACTGGCCTTCAAAAACCATAGCAAAGGGCCAGAATGTGTAGCACTTTCTTACTTGCAGTGTCAGTGGCTCAGTAGGTAGCACACTCGCCTCTGAGGCCGGGAGATCAGAGGGCTGTGGGTTCAGTTCCCACATCTGGCACTTGGGTTAATATCCCAGTACTGACACTATAGTGCAGCATGAGAGAGGTGCTGCACTTCTGAGGTGCCGTCTTTCGGATGAGACGTTAAACCGAGGTCCCATCTGCCTGGATTGGTGGTAGTTCAGGTGGATGTTAAAGAACCCATGGCACGTATCGAAAAGAGTAGGGGAATATTTTATTGAAGTAACATCAAATTACATCAAAATCAAAGATACATAACTTTCGAAATGCACAGCATAAACCATATACATACAGACAATAAAAACAATAAGTACCAACAGTGTTACTTCACACTACTAAACAAAAACAAAGTATATCAATCAATTAATAGTGACATACGTTCATTAAAGTACTTTGTAAAGAAATATGAATCTATCTAAATAATAAGACGAACAAAAGGACTTTTCTTCCTTCAAAAACTTATTACAGTAAAAAAACTGAATGTACAAAATCATCTTAAGAAACCCAGTAATAAGTTATGCCTAACTAAAAAAAGGAGAATAGTAAAAAGCATCACAGGAAACATCCTAAATAAGTACAAGGCAATCCCAAAGGATTAACAAGTACGTTTCCTATATCCCACAATCCCTTTACAAACAAGGTCTCATTTATATTTAATAAATTTTGAAAGGCCTTTCCACCATTCCCTCACCTTCTTCGAGGAAAAGAATGTAATGTCATGACTATAAATCCTGAACATAGCCCCCTGTATCAATCTCTGAACAGTGTCATAAGTATGGTTGTCAGAACCCTCTGAAGTTCTGGGTTCTAGTTCTAGTCTAGAACTTTTGAAAAAGTTCTAGGGTTCTAATCTTTTTTAGAACTCGAACCCTATTTTTTTATTGTGCTGCCAGTAGCGAAGATAGTAATAAAATACATGTAAAGGAAAAACTGTTCAATATAAGGGGGAGAGAAATTATCTTGTGTGACATTGATAGGAATACAACTAGGTTTATCTATGGTTTCTTCTGTTTGCTAAAGTCAGCAACTTAATACGTAACAGACCCACCCACCCACCCATATGTTAAAAGTTTTCCTGCTGCAGCTGCATCATAGTTCCTTAGTGAAAGAAAGAGGCACATTAGCCATTTATGTACTCAGCTATATATACTCATTGTCATGAATTAGGAGAAAAAATAACTGATATTACCTAATTTCAGCTATTTGCTGCTTTCTGTTTTAAATGAGTGAATCAAAAGTTGCTATGTTTAAAAGAAAGCTTTTATAACAAAGTCAAGCCAAGTACTACAGCAGCAACATGTGGAACTGTTACAAAACATATTATGTCATAACATATTCAGTCAAGACATTGGAATAAAAAAAATATGCCAGTCATTGTTGCTGGCAAAATGCATGCAATTTTCTAAGGTAATGCATACATATACCAACATTTTTGTTGGCAAATTGAAGTAATACATACAAAAATTCTAAGATGATGCATTTTGCAGCTGATACTTCAATAAAATCTGTATTTCAGTCACATAAATAAAAAGTGGTTTCCTCACCACATACTAAGGAACATTTAATGTAGCTGCAGCAGTTGGCATGTGATGTTTAAGGACGCGTCTGTCAACCCCATTATGTATCAAATTATCACTACTTATAAAGCAAAAACACTATGATACGTCACATTCTGTGAAAACTGCTGATGCAGATTTTCTTTTATTTCTGATTCCTTTATTCTTTTTTAAAGGGACAGGACAATTGTGCTAGGTGGCAGCAGTTTGCAATGTATTTAATAAGAATATATATTATGTGTACAGTAGGTTCGGTCTGTCATCATTTTTTCCTCACCATCCCCAGCTGATCACTAATCTGTAAATGAAAGAACTAAAACAACACCCACCTTTCACCCCATCACCCATTCCACTTTTCTTCCACCACCCTCATCTGTGCAGTAGGACCCATGCCACCACACCCATGTTAAAACCAACCCACAACCCTCACCCATGTACTAGCATCCATTTTTCATTTATGGCTAACATTTCTGTAATTGAAAAATAATAAACAGCTACCAATTAGAACTCATTGTTTTGTCCTCTTTAAAATTGAAAAATAGACTGTCTCCTGTCCCAGCCCATACTGATGCACCACAAAGTCACAGAAGGTAAATCCAAAACATATGTTTGCACTTTAACTATAAATAATATGATACAGAAAGGATTGACGTGACAGTGTCCCTTTATGCCAAATTTGGGCCTGTTCCCACTGATGTTAAAATTGCCCTGTATATAAAACTTGTTGACTTTAGTTTAGACCCTAGCTGCAAAGCAGTTTGCCATGAAATGGTGAAAGTTTTGGGGGTATATAGTCCAAGGTAGTAGATCGAAAAGGAGAGATGACAACCAAAGTTATCACAGTCTGTAAAAGTTTCCTTTTAGTGCAGAGAGACTCCGTCCCACACAGTATTTACCAGCCACCACCATCTGAGTTGTCATCACCATCAACATCCACAACATCAATCACTTCAGGATCAGTTTGTATACTCTTGTAGGGATCGAAAATCTTGACTTATTAACTTTAATAAAAGTTAACGTGTGTACATTTTCTGGCAGCAACCTATTTCTGGTGTCTGTCACAATATTGCCAGCTGTACTAAACATGTGTTCTGAAGAGACACTTGTTGCAGGACAACAAGATATTTACAGGCTTCATCATACAGCTCTGTCCAAATTGACTTTTGATCTCCAGTATTCAAAGGCATGCATCAATAGGAATAGGCAGTTCTTGCAGGTAACTGTCTACCATGTTGGACAGAGACCGCTCAGAAGAGGAATCAGCAGAAGCAGCTGGTATGGCAGCAATTTGGGAAAGGTTTTGCCACAGATTTAGCTTGCTACTAAGGGCTGAAGAAGTGGCAGTTGTGGAACAACTACTGTTAATGTTTGTGACTTTTCCAGTTCTGTATCCCTTTGTGAAGATGAACCTGCATGTTGTGGTGATGACAACCTGAGGGTACTGTGCGTGTCTGTGTTTGACTCCTGTGAGTGCTGCAGCTCATCTAGCAACATACATTTGTACTGCTCTATATCATCTGTTTTGGAAGATGTATAGCCTTGAACCTGGGATCTAAAGAGAGTTGCAAGGATGTAGTGTCTTGATTTCGTCATTGCAACTAATTTGTCATTAGTTTTGAAGTGCTAGCTCATTCTCTTCTGAGATTCCCATGATACAGGCGACATGTTGTCTGCGCTTCAGATCTGTCTTTTTCTATTTGTAGATTTAGTTATGTGAAATGAGCATTATGAGTGGGATAACCTGACTCACAGATGCACCTTCAGAAGACATGTCCCTTGTAGTTGTCTCAAAGGAGCTAGGATACAGCACACTGTCTCCATTAATTTCCACTGCAGCACAGACAGCATAATGCCATCTCCAATAACGTAACTGGAGCAGTACTCATGTACAGCTTGCTTTTGCTCAAGAGCGCTGCAGCATATAAAGTGTTGAGTTCCAATGAGTGGAAACATTTTGAATCAGCTTTTGCTGGGGCAGCTTGTGTTTTTGGAGTTCGGACAATGTCCGTATAGCCTTAGGTTGAATGTGAAAGTAAGTCACAATTTTTGCAAACAGCAATCATACCATCCACTTGTGTTTCGTTGCTGAGAAATCCGTGACAATTAAGTGTAAGCAATGTGCAAAGCAAGAAGCATGCAAAATCCTCCATCCTGTACTGCTTTTAAGATGTTGGCTCCATTGTCACTTACTATGAAGCCACATTTTAGACCGTGAGAATAAACCCATTCGTCAAGGAGGTCATTTAGTTCCTGCAAGATGTTTGCAACAGTGTATTTCTTAAACTTCTTTATATGCAGCAGCGCCATCTTTTGGGGTGTCTTTGTTTTTTGAAGCACAAAGAAAAGCATTGACCCAAGCGGTAAGGGACATGTAATCTATGTTTTGAGTGCTGGTCCACATATCTGTTGTGACATGAATAACCCACCCTCTGCAGTTTTAAGTGCAAGCATCACTATCTTTTAAAGCCTGATAAATGTTTGGTATTTCAACATAGGAAAAGTACCTTCGATGAGGAACATTGTATCGAGGCTCTGCTAATGTCATGAGCTCCCTAAAATCCTCATGATCTACCAAAGAGTATGGGAGGAGGGCTCCGGCTAACAGTTCACCAATTCGGTGATTAAGATGAAGGGTCTTTGGATGATTTCTAGTAAGGTATTCTTCCTTTCAAATGCCTGAGACAGTGTTAGCTGTTTGCAACATGTCCCTGCTGGTTTATTATACACACGTGCTTCGATGGGCAGATGGGCGCAGAGATGGTGGACTAGAACTTATACATTCAGTGCCATCACTGGATGTGCAACTGTACTAATGGTGCTGGCATTGGTGGTAACAGTGATCCTAGGGCTGGCAGTGGTTCTGCCGCATCAAGTTCAGACAATTCAGTATCCATTTCAGATTCCTGACCCTTCTCACGTGCGGTCTGGAAGATGGAGGACATGGGTTTTGGATGATCAAGCAAAACGAATGCTTTTCAGATGGCGTTTAAGAGCTGTAGTGAGGCATGACACAACTTTACCACGCTACACTCTGTTTACAGGAACAAATTGCTCTGCATGGATCAGTTTTACTGACTGAGAAATAATTCCACACCTCAGATGTGACAGATTTTGTTCGAGTGCTAGGAAGATAGCTAAAGACTGTTTGTGTCTTTTCACCTGTCCTAACAGAACCTGGGACATGCTCCTTGGTGTTAGAAGAGTGGACAGAAGACTCTGATGGATTTTCATTGCTGGCCAACACAGAAGTGGTGGATTCAATGGATATGTCCTTTTCATTGCTAACAGTGCTGGATGTATTTGCAAGTGCACTACCTGATTCATTGTCAGCAGACTTGCTCATTTCACTTTGTTGAGGAAGTAATGATTTGTCGCGAGACACAACAGTGTGGGACTGAGACAAAGAGCTACTGTCTGAGTCAGAGGGACTCACTGTCACTTGCATTATTGCTGCTAGTCACAGGGATCTTAACGGCATGAATGGCATACCTTATGGTGCCTCTCCGTGTGACCCCAGCAGCTGTACAGGTTTTCTTAAAGGTCCCTTTACCACACTTCACTGTTGCTCTTTTGCTGTTTGTTGAATTTTTATCACATGAAACATTTTGGTTATTTCTGTTAGCACCAGGATTACCACTACACTAACACCTGCTCCAACACCAGCACTAAATGCTTCATCTATGTTGGTGTCAGCCATAACAGACAGTAGTACCAGTACTACCAGTCCAGTATACTGCAGTGAACACACCAACACCCAAACAATTCCTGTGTAACAAAGCAATGTGATCTGTAATCGCTGGCTACAACTCCAAAATTATATTTTGGTTGTGTGACACTGTGATACGTGGACTGAAAGTAATTGAAATATGACAGTTTGCAACTAAAGGATCCCAGGTTCAAGGCTTACAGAATGATTGGGCTGCTGGGCATAGGCATACACATAGCAATCAAAGGTGCACAGCAACAGGGTGATGGGCTGAAAACAGGAGACGGAGTCACATACACAACCAGGGAATGAGAATTATATTTCTACGTTTCTGTCATGTGAAGGTTAATGCCACCACACAACTGGCCACTGAGTTCTCTCTGCTAACACACACTGGGTAGGGTACAGTGCAGTCAAAGGGCACACAGCAGCAGGGTGATGGGCTGACCACAGGAGGCAGTCACATCGCAACCAGGGAATGAGAATTATATTTCTACGTTTCTGTCATGTAGGTTAATGCCACCACACAACTGGCCACTGGGCTTCTCTCTGTAACACACACAATGGGTAGGGTACAGTGCAGTCAAGGGCACACAGCAGCAGGGTGATGGGCTGACCACATGAGACGAGTCACATATGCAACCTAGGGAATGAGAATTATATTTCTACATTTCTGTCATGTAAGGTTAATGCCACCACACAACTGGCCACTGGGCTTCTCTCTGTAACACACACTGGGTAGGGTGCAGTGCAGTCAAGGCACAACAGCAGGATGATGGGCTGACCACAGGAGAGCAGTCACACTCGCAACCAGGGAATGAGAATTACATTTACGCTTCTGCTCATGTAAGGTTAATGCCACCACACAACTGGCCACTGGGCTTCTCTCTGTAACACACACTGGGTAGGGTACAGTGCAGTCAAAGGGCACACAGCAGCAGGGTGATGGGCTGACCACAGGAGACGGAGTCACATACGCAACCCAGGGAATGAGAATTATATTTCTATGTTTCTGTCATGTAAGGTTAATGCCACCACACAACTGGCCACTGGGCTTCTCTCTGTAACACACACAATGGGTAGGTACAGTGCAGTCAAGGGCACACAGCAACAGGGTGATGGGCTGACCACAGGAGACGAGTCACATACACAACCAGGGAGTAGAGAATTATATTTCTATGTTTCAGTCATGTAAGGTTAATGCCACCACACAACTGGCCACTGGGCTTCTCTCTGTAACACACACTGGGTAGGGTACAGTGCAGTCAAGGGGCACACACTGGGCTTCTCTCTGTGACACACACACTAGGGTTCAGAAAGATTTATTTGCCTTTTTGCCCCCTTGTATGCTTGTTGCTGGCTGTGGAGTGTGCAGTGTGCTGCAGTTTCAAATAATCACATTTCACAAGGTTCTTAATCTTCAGTCTTCTTCTTCTTTTTTTATTCTCTCCGAGTCCTCCTCCAGTCCTGATATTGGTCTGAATCCTCCCTATTCCCAGTCCTTCCCAATCTTGATTAATCCCTCCTTCTGTCCTGAACCTCCCTAGTCCCACTCCCAGTCATCCCCCAATTTTCAGCTATTTTTTGAGCCTTTCTCTTGTTCTCGGTCTCACAGGAGAAGAAGAAGTGGCCACTGGACAAGAGTGGCGGTATCGCCCTAACGCTAATTGCTACAGTTTAGTGGGCTGCTGCTGCTGCCTCTGCTCGATGATCCTCAGCAAATGGCTCCTCCTCTTGGCGCATCTCCTTAAATACCCCCACAGATCCATGGCTCAGCGTCGCTTACTCGACCCACGTCGTCGGCGTTTCGCGGTGATTAAACCTTTGCGAACCGTTTAGTGTTCGAGTTCAAATTAGAACTCGAACACCAGGGTTTGAGGAGGGTTCCAATCTTTACCGAACCTGTTCTGACAACCCTAGTCATAAGGCATCATTCTTTGAGAAAGCACCCATTGGCACCTAGCTTGCCACAAGTAATATATCAATGTACTACAGAAAATCTGTAAAGTGTCCATATGGTATAATAACCGTGGTGGAGCATGACCCACACTAATGTGTCATAATCCATACTTAACCATTTCAGATTCCATCGTGCTGCAAGAACTTCCACAGGTTACTAGCATAGGAACAATCAAAGAAAGTGTTTAACCGTTTCCTCTTGTGCCATACTCTAAAAATGGACAATTCCAGTCCTGTAATGGTTTATGTTTAGCATTCCTAGAACTCAATTGACAATATACCATAGCCATAGGTTTCCCACATATAAGCAGGTAACCGTGGGTTATTTAATTTGCTTAAAACAACTCCATATATCCCATAGGACAGTTCTTAAACTCGGGTTCACTAGGATATAATTGAAACAGTACAGATTTGTACAACTGTGAACCTGTACTAACTTTGACAACCATGTGCCTCCAACCCCATTTAAACAATTTTTTTGCAATTGGAATAAAATATTTTGGTAGTAACAATGTCGGAATTGGTTTTGGGGTCTATCGTTCCAAAAGAGTATAATATCTCCCATTACTTGTCTGTGTAACAATCCAATGTTTCCCTAGTCACCCGCCCTAGTTTAATATTGGCTGAAATAAATAAAGTGGGGAAAAAAAAACAACCGGGTCTATCATTCCTAAACCACCTTTCTTTTTCTCCAAGTATGTAAAATGTCTCTTAATCGGATTAAGCCTACTATCCCACAACATCTGAAAGAATAGACTATATATTCGGGTTTCTAAGAGTAGAGGCAAAGGAAAAATCAGCGCCGTATACAATAACTTTGGCACAATGAATTTCTTAATAATCGCAACCCGTTTAATTTTATCCAGTTTCCATTGTTTCCAAATACTAATTTTCAGGTCTATGGACTTCAATTCGGACATCCAATTGAAATCTGGTACATTTTTTGGTCTATAGAACAACCCTAATATTTTAATTGGATCACAAGAAGGCGAAGACCTTGTACTATCACTTCGGTATACAGGTCCATTCCAATAAATACACCTTTACTTTTAGTCCTGTTAATAGTGGGAATTGCCAATGCTGCATATTCCTCCATAAAATCTAAAAAATCACCACTTGTGAACTATCAGAGAAAAAACACATAAATCATCAGCATAAGCTTGTATATACCACTTATCCACGTCAACAGTCAACCAATTCCTTCCCACAGGTGTTTGTGTTAATGATCTAATTAATGTATCAATCAAATGCATACAACAAAGGGACTTAACGGGCAACTTTGTCGCATTTCAGTTGGAATATGAAACCGTTCCCTTATCTCAAGTTGTATTACTGGATGGGTTATTGCGAATCATACAGTTTGTTTATAATGTGGATAAAAACTTCCGGAACTCCATACTTCCGTAGGGATGCAAATAAAAAGGGTGGTACACTCTATCAAAGGCCTTCATTTGATCAACAGAGACAATGCACCCTGAAATCTTTTGCACCCCCGCCAACTCTAGAATGTCTCTCAAGACCATATGCGCCGGATGTATGTTTTTCCCAGGCACCCCACAAAACTGATATGGGGAGCGCACTACAACTGCTAACTGTTTCAATCTCTCATTCAAAATACTCATAAATAATTTATAATCCGAATTCAGGAGAGTAATTGGTCTCCAATTATTTAAGTCAAATTTATCACCTGATTTATATAAAAAAAATCAGCAGCCCTTCTGCAAACTAGCTTGGAAATTCAGACATACTCATAAATGCATTAAATACAATAACCAAGCATTTAGCAAATTCCACCGGAAAGGCTTTATATAAATCTGATGTCAATCCATCAATCCCCGGGGAAGTTCCTGTTTTTTGTTTTTTAATGGCAGTAATTATTTCTTGTGTCGTAATAGGCCGAATCAACACTGATGACTCCATCACATGGTATGGTACCTCAATCTGTGTTAGAAAGTCCAAAATGTTCTGGGTAGTCGGGGGCATTACTGGTGTATATTCCGAAAAAAATTCTTTAATAAGAGAATAAAGTGCTTGCTGATCTTGTACTAGCAGGCCCACCTTATTCCGGAGTGTATTCAAGTGAGTAGCTTGTGTATAAATTTTGAAGGCATCATATGGATCTCCTCCCAGCTGCTTCTTGATCCCATAACGCAACTGGACATTAAGGGTGCTAGCCCTATTATACTGAACTTTCAAAAGCTGATCTTTCAGTATCCTAATTTGTGAATCATATTCCAAGGAGGAAATATTGGCAACTGAAAATAAGTAATACAATTGCTGTCTTATTTTTAAATAGTGGAGAAAATCATCATTTGCCTTAGCTTTTCCTTGTTGCTGTAATAGGCGACAAATGTCGTCCTTAGAATCCTTCCACCACTCACCCATAGAACTATATAAGAAGGCCACTGATAATCGCGCAATTAGCAACAAATTAATTTTATCCAATATCCCTTTTGAGTTCAACAATAAAGGGTTCAACTTCCATCTTGCTTTCTGATTTATCAGTCTGGCAGAAGGAGAAACGGTGCAAATTAACATCAGATGACCAGAAAAGGATACTGGGCATGTTGAAAATGTAAAGGGAATGTTGTTAGATAAAAAAATATAATCAATTGTAGAAGTAAACCTATTCCTTTTATACATAAACTTGGGCCCTGAATTCCGTTTACTACTGCCATTAATTAAACCTGCGGAATGAACCATTTTATAAAGGGCTCTAGTATCACAATAAATCTCCCCCCCCCTTTTCGAATTATCAACGTCTAACAAAGCACAGTTAAAATCCCCACACAAAAACACCTCCAGTGATGTCAACAAACAAGGTTGTAACATATTGCAGAGAGCTACCCTTTCTGCTTTAAGCTGAGAACCATATACATTAATAAACAGACAGGACCTGCCTTTCCACAGCCCATCTAAAATCATCACCCGTCCTGGTATCAGATCTATCAACCTGATTAAAGAAAAGTCATAAGAATGGAATAGAAACCCTATTCCATCCGCCGACTGCCGGCCAAAAGACCAAGAAGATGGATCCCAACACCATTCCCATTGGAAACACCTAACTTGTTCCATAGTATATATCCAAGTTTCCTGAATTAAGCAGACATCAAGCTGTGCAGCATGAATTGAATCATAAATTATCTGCCGTCTTTTATAATTTAATATACTATGTACATTCACTGAACCTAACCTAAATTGCAGTATGCCTAGTCAAAGTTAACCCTTCACCTATCTTTTTTCCTCCTTTTCTTTTTTTTACCCTTATAATCCTCCTGTAGTCGTAATGGGGAAGGCGGACTGTCTGTCGTTAGCTGGGAATCATCCTCTGGGCAATCCATATCTGATTCCCCCCATTGACTGGTCAACAAGGCAAAGGAATTACTAGTTTCCACTTCCATAACCGACTGCTGAGAAATACTTTTAACATTTCTGGAGGATCGTCGGACAGCAGCCACTACTGGAGTCCGAAAGGTTTCTTGTTGCTGTTGTCCTTCTAGTGTCAAGGCTTCCCCCGGATCAGGTTCTAAAGTATCCTTTTCTTGACTCGCTACCTCAGGTACCTCTGCCCCTTGTCCACTCAGTGTAACAACTGAGGTCAGATCGACTGCAGGCCGTGGTGAACCAACAGGGGCCTTCCCTATCAACAAATCCTGTGCTTTTTGAATTAATAAATCCGGACTACCACAACAACCTTTATTTTTTGCCGTCCATGTACAATCAGCAAATACATGCCCAGTCTCATCACAAAGATCACACTTTGTGAAATTAGCACACTGAAAGGCAACATGTCCTACTTCTCCACAATTCTCACATCTTGGTTTGTCACAAGAGCTTGATAAATGAGTCCTAGCCCCACATTTATAACATGCTCGTGGTTGTCCCGCATAAAAACACACCCCTCTATCCCTCCCTAATAAAAAGGAATTTGGGATGTGCTCAATACCTGTCTCTGTCTGTCTCAGTTTCACTTTAAAACGCCAACCCCCTGTCCAAAATTGTTCCGAATCCAGTATTGCTTCAGGGTCACTCTGAATTTCACATTTTTGGCCTAGCCAGTAAGTGATATCATCGATATGAACCCCCTTTGTTTCGAAACATAACAGTAACATATTTAATTAAAGGTTTCGTTAAAGGTATTACTAGAAAGGGAGTCCACAAGGGGGAAAATTTAACCTGCGTATAATCTTTCCCAAAACATGTCAAGAGCATAGGAGGAACGAAAACTAACATCAAAGTTGTCCTCTCCAGAAATATTGATAAATGCAAACACCTCCCTAGGTGAAAAATGTAAAGAATCCTTCAATAAACATTTCCCCATGTACTGTCTATCAGGTTGGACCTCCAAACCTCCTTCATATCTAATGCGTACCACATTTCTGCGAGGTGCAGCATCCTGTTTAATTTTAGAAAATAATTCTGACATTAATGGTTTCTCCCCAGTCATCTCTCTCGGTCCTGTGCCTCCCCTTGTACCTGGGCCACAGGTACTGAGAGTTCCTTTCCCCAGGGATTGAACTCACCATAGGAGCAGCTTCTTTATTCCCACTTACCTCCCCGTGAACCACCAGCGTCTTGTGACTTGGGTTTCCAGGTGGGTTCATTTTGGGAGAAATTCAGCTTAGGGTCCCAATCAGGCATGGGTTTCCAAGAACCACAATCCAATGTCCAGCCAGCTTCACTTAAAGCCTTCTGTGGGGACCAGTTGTCAGTAGTACTAGGTACCATGCTATTATTGTCTATAACTGTTCCTTCCCCTCTCTGCTGAATATTAATCAAATGTCCATCTATTCCCACTGTAGGCAGCACCAAATGGCGTTTTGCAAAGTTCAATGCCATTCTCTTTCCCTTCCCTTCTTCTCCTACCTTATCCAAAAGTTGTTTGGAGAATGAAAAATCCGTAACACCGGTTTGCATACCCGGTACCGTCTGAAAGATGCAGCGTGTCCCTGTTTCAGTATTCTCATTCCCCATGCTCCTTGCAGCCTGAAAGGTAAAACCCAACGAATTCTGCACTGGACTTCTCTGTTCCTCGTGAAAGCCTTTCCCCTGTTTCACTTCCTCTTCCACCACGACATCTTTGCGCACCCTCAATTCCTGCCCTACGCAGTTCCTGTCTTCCGGCTCAGTCGTCAGCTCATGGCTCTGAGAAGGCACTCCCACTGAACTGATAGCCATTTCGGTCTCTTGTTCCGACTTAGTATCACCACCTTCTGCTTCATCGGAGACACAGCTACTCCTCAAGGACCGATTTGGAATTTCACTATCCAGAGCCCACTCAACCTCCAAGTCCTCGCTTGACCCGGTAAGTCGCACTGTATCTTGAACTGCTAGTGCCTTCAGTTGCTCCGATACTGTCCACTGTTCAAATTTCAATAATTCCAATTTCTCTTTAAGCTGTCTCACCTCTGGTATAAGCACTGTTGACTCCGAGTTACTTAAATCATTCAAAAAAATTGTCAAATTCTCCGTTGAAACGAATAATTCTTTCTCTTCCCCATCAATGCATTCCACAGTATTCTCTGCGAGGTTGAACTTAGTCGTCGGACCATTTGCAGCCCTCGGCTGCTCCGACTGCTCCACAACCTCCATTCGCCTTCCTTGCAGGTTTCCAACTGACCTGCGATCCAGCAGCAGCAAGTCCCCCTACTGGCCAAGCAGTATGGGAATTTCCCCGGTGTCCTGGCCAAATTTCCCTCATTCACTAAAAAAAATACCACTAACAGCTTAATCTGGTTCAAGGTCAGTTGGCATTCATCTGTATCCCCCTCCCCCGGGTCGTGCTTGAAAATCAGCAGGATTTGTCTAGTGCACTTACCCGGTCAACAAAAACTAAATAAATAAATAAATACATTTTAAATAATATTATGTCTGTAGATAGTGGGCCCCATAAAGTTAGTGATAAGGAATGCTTCTATCAACTTAGTTAAATGATTTAATAATGTGTGTGTCCAGAAATAGCTCTAACATTGTAAGGAACATCAGTAAACCTGTAAGGAGCCAGGCTAAATTTGGGTGTGAAAATCATAGCGCTAGGCGGAATTCATAGAAGTTGAGAGGTATGCCTCTACCTGATGTCCTCTGACGACTCCCACACCTACATGCCAGGGCCGAATTTACTGTACATCGCACACCAACAGCAGTCCACCACCATTTCCTTTCAAGCTTAGCTCACTGAGTGACTCCTACTGTTACTGTTCAGTGACTAACTGTATTCAGCAACTCTTGCTCAACAGCGCTCCACAGCCTCAGATTTTAAATTGGTGATGCAGACATATCAGGCGCATGCACGCTGGGTTGGGTTAATGGTAATATAATAAAAATAAGAAGGAAAAGCTTCACAGTTCTTGGAAGAAACACACAAGAGGAGACCACCTACAAAACGGTACACTGCATATCTTTAAACAGCATTCTCCCCTTCAATGAGGATCACACCATAACTTCACCCCCAGCAGACAATTCATTAAATCAAAACCGTAATGATCCTTATTCTCTTTGTGCTCTGTTCATTTTAACTGCTCTATCTGATACAGCATCTGACAGTCTGACTAGAGCACAGATATCAAATACTCATGGTTTACTTGGAAACAGTGACTTTAGATCCAAGAGAGCTGTACACCATGACAGAGAGCACACAGGGAAAGGAAACCACAAATAAGGCAGAGCACCCTTAATTACTTTAGCTACTAGTAACTTAATGCTCTGGCATTAGTAAATTTCACAGCTTGTCCCCCATGAGAGGATGATTTATTCATAAGGAGGAAATAAAAAAAAATTCTGTGTATATATCTGTGCCTCCTTTATGTTTACTCCAACTCAGCAGCTCTTCTTTTCCAGTTTTTCCCCAGTACTGCCACAGCTTAAGACTAGATACAACCGCATATATACACCCTGGCTGAGATATTCAAAGGGGCTACGCTAGTGCAACCCCAGAACTGTGCCCCAGGAGGCAAAA
The DNA here is from genome assembly GCA_016271365.2 of Neoceratodus forsteri. Classification (NCBI taxonomy): domain Eukaryota; kingdom Metazoa; phylum Chordata; order Ceratodontiformes; family Ceratodontidae; genus Neoceratodus; species Neoceratodus forsteri. Next base: position 1,578,173,896 of record CM057452.1, read on the forward strand.
TTCAAAAGTGATGCATGGCATGATTCCCAATCACGCCCGGGCACAAAGTTAATGTATGCGGCACATCTCAGCAGGCGTGTTTCATGATATGCGTACATCCCGATATTCAGCCAGGGATGTACGGCGACTACTGGCACAACCCAGAGATGTGCCATATACCCAAGGCTCACAGCTGAGCCCATAAAACTGGCTCAAGTGCTATCCACCACTGGCAGGCCACTGTATTGCAGTGCGCAACACAGCAGCAGCCGGCGTGTGTGGCAATCCCCAACACCTTGCACAAGCAGACACAATAGTCCCTGGTGTTCCAGTGGTTCCCCCCTCCGTACCTGCGATCGCTGTTATAACAGTAAAATAAATCTAGCTGGTGGTCCAATGGGTCCCCCCTTCCCTCCCGTACCTCCCATCGCTGAAAATAAATATAAGTCCCATCCCTGGTGGCACGAACAAAAAGCAGGCAGCAGCTCAGTTGGCTAGGCAGCAAATGGGACTTACTTGCAGTTGCATCTGGAAGCACTGCAGTAGGCAAACAAAGGGATGACTGCTGCATTTTTGAGATTTGTTTAGGTTATGACACCTTTTTTTTTCAGATTAAAGGTATGGTACTTGAATTTATGTGTGTGGTTGACTGAATGACATCGCTGGCACCAGGGATTTCACAGCTGCAAAAGTCCTGCAAATCTTTAACATTTCTCAGTGGGTTCATAGTACCTGGCATTTGGCAAACAGCAAGGTGTGAAGTGTGGAGGGCTAGGGGTTTTATTGTTTTTGGGGACAGTGTGGGACTGTTGCAGTTATGAGGCCTGCAGGTGCTAATTTCGTGTGACGAGCTTCAAAGGCTGAAGAAAATAGCTCATTCACTTGAAGTTCCTCTGTGTTTTTCGAGTGGCCAGCCCACTGTGTTAACTTGTGTTCTTGTTTTGTTGGAACGGGAAGCAAGTCTGAACTTCGTGACTAGTAGTGCAGCTGCTGCATTTGAAAGAAGTGTGTGTGTGTGTGTGTGGTGGGTGGTGGGACGGCGATGGCGGTCATGATTGTGTGTGCTGGCAGGCTGAGGAGGTGGAATGGCATTCTGCCTCAATTTTACCTCTGGGTAAAATGAGGAAATGAAATGAGAGTGAATTGTGTCTGCATCAGCCTTCACAGACGCTGCATGACAGCACAAATTTGTACAACCACTCAGCTGATAGCCGTCGGATTTATTCAAATGAAAGAACTGAAGTGCTCGCATTGGAGCACTTCATTTCTTTCAACTAGACAACTGTTTCCAGCTGTGAAACTCTGACTAGTGTCACAGTCTGGTTGCCTGCTTGTTGGTCTGTCAGGGACGAGCCCACTGTACACTGCTCTGCACTGGACTCATCCCTGACACACCTCCGAAATGTCGTTCTACTGCAAAATGTTTCATGTGCACACGTAAGGAAACATAAAAATAAACAAAATAGACTCCTACGAGGCACAATGTCCCCTGGGCCCCCCAAAGCCATCAGCATGGGCTCAGCAATTTGTCTATATTTGTCAGAAAAGTATTTTTTATACATGAATGTTAATGTGATGGCCCACAGCAGACAGCATCCAGTCTGACAACCAGCAGTACCAATCTTTTACTTTGCTCTCCACAGGGCCACCGCCCAACCCCACAGCCAGCAGCACAGACTCAGTAACTTGTCTGTTTATGTCATAAAAGTATTTTTTATATGTGAATGTTAATGTGATGGCCCACAGCAGACAGCGCCCAGTCTCTCTGACATGCAGGAGTACCAGTCTGTCACTTTGCCCTCCACGGGGCCACCCCAGCCTACAGCAGTGTGACTGTCCTGCAACAGGGTCAGCCTTTGGCTAAGTATAATAGTTATTTTATTTTTTATGGCCCCCAGCAAGTCTCTGTCTCTTTCTGTGTCTTTCTGAGTCATAACTTCTCTCAATGGATGTGGAACAACAAGAAAACAGATTTATTTTATGTGTGATTGGTGAATGTAATTAAGCAATAATGTCTAACAGAGTGTGTTGTGCTGGGATAACGTCACGCCTCAGGTGGTTGGGCACGAGGCTGCAGGACAAGTGCATCCAATACCTGAGGCGTGACGTTATCCCAAATGACACACACCCTGGAGGGCATTATTACTATTATACAATGGCTCGTTGATATACATAAAATAAAAAAATAATTTTAAAGAATGTTTTTATTAGTGTGGAAAAATATTTTTGCTTCTTAAGAGGAGATGCAAAAAAAGATATTTAGCTCATAGAGGTCATCTGCACTGGTTCACAGTGCTGAGACTAGACCCGTGATATTGTGCTTGGATAACATCACGGGTCCAGTCCCAGATTGACCAATCAGAGAACAGGAAATTTTCTTGTCATTGTATAATTCTATTTGCCTCACAGTACTCTCTCTCCCTCTCTCTCGCAGGAAACTACAGACCTGTCAAGTTTGACCTCAGTGGTAGGTAAAATGATGGAATCACTTCTGAAGGAAAGAACTGTTAAGTACCTAGAGGCCAGTGGGGCACAGGACCCAAGGCAGCATGGATTTACAGTGGGAAGGTCATGTCAGATGAAGCCAATCGATTTCTTTGACTGGGTGACCAAAGAAGCAGACCGCAGGGAGGGGCTGTGGACGTGGCCTACCTAGACTTTAGCAAAGCATTTAACATAGCCAGCCTGGGAGTGGATCCCAGGGTGGAAACGTCCCCCTGGAAGGCACTAAGCCAAGGTGTTAGGGGCTCTCACATGGTAGATCTTTTGAAATACAACTATATGGTAGTTTAATTGTTGTTTGTGTGGTTTTTCTTAGTGGATAGAGCATAGCAGTTTTGGACTCTTGGTCCCAGGGTGGTAACCTGGGTGAAAAATTGGCTGGACAACAGGATACAGAGGGTAATAGTAAACGGAGTCCACTCTGAAGAAAGGGGGGTTACTAGCGGGGTACCGCAGGGTTCAGTACTGGGACCAGACGTCTTTAATGTCTTTATTGGTGACATTGCAGAGGGACTGTAAGGAAAATTATGCCTCTTTGCAGATGACACAAAGATCTGCAACGGGGTTGATACACGGAGGGGGTGGAAAGGATGAAAAGAGACTTAGCAAGGTTGAAGCAATAGTCAAAAGTATGGCAGCTTAGATTCAATGCAAAGTAATGCACCTGGGAAACAAAAACCCAGGAGGAGAGTATCCATTTGGGGGGGGGGGGAGGTATTAACAACAATAAAACTGGAAAGGGACGGGGGTGGTCATACTAGATGACCGAAAAGTAGGCAAGCAATGTGAGAAGGCAGTAAGGAGGGTTGGGGTGATACTGGAATGCATAGAGAGAGACATCACCAGTAGAAAAAAACAGGAAGCTGTTATCCCTCTGTACAAACAGTTGGTGAGACCCCATCTGGAATACTGCGTGCAGTTCTGGAGACCCCATCTCCGTAAGGACATAAGACAGGATGGAGGCAGTCCACAGGAGGGTAAATAAAATGTTGCAGGGTCTGCACAAGATGCCATATGAACAGAAACTAAAGGAGTTTAATATGTATACCCTCGAGGAAAGGGGGGGAGGGGCATGATAGAAACTTTCAAGTACCTCAAGGGAATTAACAAAGTCCAAGAGGGTAGCATCTTTCAGAAAAAGAGATGTGCAAGAACAAGGGTGCACAATTTGAAGATATAGGGGGGATTGCTCACGTGCAGTGTGAGGAAGCATTTTTTCACAGAGAGGGTGGTGAACACATGGAATGGTCTTCTGAGGGGGTCGTGGGGTTAAGAACAGTGGGAGAATACAAGAATGCATGGGACAGACATAAGGCAGTTCTAGAGTGGGTAGGAGAAAAATTGGCTGTTAGTTAAGTAGGATCTGCAGCTCATTCATTAGGTAGGGAAATGGCAGAACAGATGGGCCAAGCGGTCCTTATCTGCCGTCAAAGTCTATGTTTCGTGGTGGTGATTCCTCTGGATGGAACAAGAATAAAGTCAAAGATTTATTTTGCCTGCCTGCCCTGTAATCTATATGCCCACCAGGTCACCAAGTTTCTCTCTCTTTCTGTGTGTCTCTCTCCTGGTTCCTCTCAATGGACCAACGAGAATACTAAAGAATGTATATCTTTATTTATAATTTCTGTGACTGTATTATTTGGCCCCCTGTAGACTCATGTGTGTGTCTCTCTCTCTCTCTCTCTCTCTCCTGGAGACTCCTCTGGATGGAACAAGAATAAAGTCAAATATTTAAATATTTATTTTGCCTGCCTGCCCTGTATTCTCTAGCCCCACCAGGCCACTAAGTCTCCCTGTCTCTCTCTTTGTGTGTGTCTCTCTCTCTCCTGGTTCATCTTGATGGACCAAGAATAATAAAGAAATACAGTAGAATCCCGATTAACCGAACCCCTGTTAACCGGAAATCCCTGTTATCCGAACTTCAGTTTTGTCGCCTGACAATTGTTTCGAATTTGACACTCAAGGACAAAACAGCGAGGCGGTTTGCACTTGGTCAGAACATCGCCTGTTAATCAGCTGTTCCCCTCAAGTATGCAAGATGTACGCTAATGCTTTCATTCCATTCCCTTTTCATTCCGTGGGTCGTAGATTGTGTTGGTCAGTTGCAGAAATGAGCACAAAGAGGAAAGGAACTCTGCTCACTTTCCAGTAGAAGCTGGAGATCTTGGAGCATACTGAAAATGGTGAGCGAGCGGTATCACTAGCTTCAGAATACGCAGTCGGAAAATCCACTATTAGTGACATTAAGGATGCAAAAGATAAACTTAGGCAGTTTGCAATGTCGCTAGTGGGATCAAGTGGGCTTGAGAATAGAAAGACCAAGAGAGCATGCAAAGATGAGGAAAGGGAGGATGCTGTCTACCTCTGGTTTTGTCAGGAGAGAGAGGGAGGAACTCCCATTTCTGGTCCGCTTATAAAGGAGAAAGCAATCCAGCTTCATACAAAGCTCGGTGGGGATCGTGGGAGCTTTGCAGCAAGCAATGGCTGGCTGGACCGCTTTAAAAAACGGCATGGAATCAGACAATTATGGCTTTGTGGAGAGAATCTAAGTGCTGCTGTTGATGGTGTAGCACCTTTTGTGCAGTAGCTTCAGGAGCTGATTAAAGCCGAATGTCTGTCTGAACATCAAATCTATAATGCGGATGAAACAGGGTTGTACTGGAGATGCCTTTCTGACAAAACCCTTGCTCACAGCACTGAGAAGGATACATCAGGTCACAAAAAACAAAGAGACAGGGTCACTGTACTGGCTTGTGTGAACACCAGTGGGTCACACAAACTTCCCCTGTTTCTAACTGGGAAATCACGGGAGCCCAGGTGTTACAACTGTAACATGGCTGCACTGACTATGATTTATGGCCATCAGAAAAATGTGTGGATAGATAGTGCACTTTTTGTTAAATGGTACAAAGAGAATTTTGTACCAAGTGTCAAGCGCCACCTGTTGTCATTAAATCTACCACTAAAAGCCATTCTGCTCTTTGACAATTCTCCCGCTCATCCTGAGATGCCTGTAATCCAGACAAGTGACGGAAGCATTAGAGGACTGTTTCTGCCCCAAACACCACCTCTAAAATTCAACCCTGCGATCAGGGAATAGTGGAGATTTTCAAATGGCTTTACCGAAAGTGGTTGCTTCAGGCAGTGCTCTCAGACAGAAATGATGAAATGAGCCTGCAAGAGATTATTCAATCAATCTCTCTGAAAGATGTGGTTAATATGGGGGGCCTGGGACAAGGTAAAACCAGAAACTATCCCTAAGTCATGGCGAAAATCTGGAATTCTGGTGGCTGATGAGCTGGTGTGTGAAACGGAGATGCAGAGTGTGGATACAGAAGTGCATGATCTGGCTGAGGATAGGATATGATATCAAAACTTCATGTGTCAATGACCAATGAGGAAACGGAGTGTTGGATGCAGTGCGACAAACTCGAGGAAGGTCATACACATCTTTCGGATGATGCTATCATAGATGCTATATGACATCAACCAATCGACAGCAATGACCAAACAGAAGCAGATGATTTAGACTCTGATGAGTCAAGTGAACGGACACCCATCCCAACAAATGCAGACACAGTTGAGCACTTCAACCGGTGCTTACTATGGCTGGAAAACCAACCTAACTGTGACCCAGAGCAGCTCATGCTGTTGCGAGAGCTTCGTTCAAAAGCTGCAAACAGGAGGTTACAAAGCTTGCAGCAGTCCACCATGAAGCAGTACTTCATCCAGCTCAAAAAGTAAAAATACTAACAGCACAATGCCATAAAACTTAAGCACTCACTCACACCTTTCTCACTCCTTCACTGAAGTACAGTACAGTGAACAAAAGCACAACCATACAAGCACAAGCAAACAAAACAAAAAAAAAAAGAATCAATCCGTTAAAGTATAGTACATGTAATTTACAACACAAACACACACAAAAAAAGATACTAAAAGTAAACTAAAAGCGAATAAAGTGAAACAAATTGACTGTGTAATGCAGTCGCACGTTCGGGTTTAATATGGAAGGGAAAACCTCAAAATCTCGGGTATACGAGCTCCTGTTTATCTGAACCTAAAATGTGGTCCGTTTCGGATAAATGGGATTCTACTGTATGTATATTGTATTTTTTTTATTTGTGATTGCTGTGACTGTATTTGGCTCCCAGTAGCCTCTCTGTCTCTTTCTCCCCAGAATGGAACAATTAAAGTCAAAACCTTATTTTGCCTGCCTTCCCTGTACACACAGAGGCCAAGGTGTGTAAGCATTAATCCATGACACAGCATGGTTTTACTGTAGAATTAATCCATGCTGGGGGTGCCAGTGCTGCTGGAAGCGAAGCAACTCAGGGAGACAGTTATACATGTATGGGGCTGTGATATACAGTATATCATATATTAGTCTCATACATGTGTAACCCCTAGATGGCACTATCCCAGGGGCTACTACCCCTGCCTGATTTGCCACTAACAGGTTGAGGGGCCTGGATCCAATGGCGGGTGCCTCCACCCAGAGGTCAGGGTTTGCAATAGTTAAACTTACTTGGTCACAGCCCTCTGGGACACTGCAACCCCCCTTTCTTCCCACTAGTGGCCCACACAATATATCAGAATTACCTTCACAGTATACACTTACCCCCAGGACTAGTTCCGGCACTGGGACCTCCTGTGAAATAAGATACAGTGCAACAATCACAGTACAGTACTTTAACATAGACAAATACCTCAGAAGTATAACTTTGCTGAAACAAGCAGCTCTGATTTATTTAGGGGATATAACAAGGACAGGGAAATCAGGTTAATTAGCTTATCACTCTAATAATCTACCTATGGCTCTGTGCACAGGCCTATCCCTACCAGTTACTGTCCCTGGGTACCCAAGCCTAGTGGCTAGTCCAAACCGTGGCAGCTGGTAGGGGCCCTTTCACAGTGAAAAAGAAAAAATTAGTTTAAACAGTCAGCAGTACAGTGATTCCATTTGGATTTAATGTGGCAATTCAACAGGGAGCGACCCTGAATTAGTACTCACGACCTCCAAACAAGATAGGGTCCTTCAACGTCAAGAGGAGCTACTCTTGAGCTCTCACGAGACTCTTCACACATTTATATGGTAAAAAGTACTATACCAGGCAGGCTGCTTCTCTATCCCGATCGCAATTACTGCACAATACCGGGAGAACACACAGCAGATTCAGTTCCTGACAGACCGAGTGCAATTCAACAATTTCTCCAGTCTTCTACAGGGTGAGCCTGGTTTCTACTCTTCAGAGATCCTTTGATTCTTTTCAAAGGACAGTTCAGTCTAACAAGCAGTTACACAAGCTGCAGACCGGAACTCTGGGCCTTACACGTTTTTGACTGAAACTGTGCACTGAAGGAGCACAGGGTTTCTTTCCCTTCACTGTCAGATCTAAACTGAAACTCCAACAGACAAAACAGGAAAATTACGTACCTACCGTAATTCTTGATCTTCTCTTGTATCTTCACCATTCATTACTTACTGGGTGTAAGCGGAGGCGGCGCACCGATCACAGGCTTTTTTTTTTTTAAAGTTGCCTAACGGCCGCGCCTCGAGAGCGGCGTCATGCGAGGGCGGCGTTATGCGACTCGACTCCTCCTCCAACTCAGTTCTGTGAGCCGGAGAGGCAAAATGAAAGCAGAAAATATAGATAGCGAGGCAAGATAGCCGAGGATAGCAAAAGCAAGGAAGAATGAACTGAAAAAGGAATAAGCCGATGGAGGAAGGACAGAGGAGATAAGACATCTAGCCTGAGGAGTGCAGGGCCTCCTTACCTGGGCGACTCTAGGAGGAGAGATGAGTAAGGAAATGAGAAAATAGAAGAAGAAAGAGAAGAGAGAGATGGGATGTTGAAGGGACCAGAATGCCCAACGAGCATAGTTAGCTTGTAGCTGAAGGCTCGACTAAAGGGGAAGCAAGAATCCCCGGAGATAGAGCTGAAGAGAAGGTTCACCGAACCCGCTAGACAGACTCAGGAGGGCATAGTCCTCATCTTCAACATGCCATTGTTCTTGACACCCACCTCGGGCTCCTGGCCGCGGAAGGCCTTTAACTGGAGGACAGCCGAGGAGGGAAGAATAAAACCCCAGCAGCATGAGAGCGCTGCTCAGGGGTTTAGAAATGGAAAATGTAAGCCTTTCAGGCGTTCCAAGATAAGCAGGGACTCAGACTGACTGGCTAAGGCCGGCCAAGGCTTAGGCTGGCTAGATTGGATATGGTCAGCAGAGCTCTACTGTAAAAATTGTCCAGGAGGACACTTAAAGGAGAAACCACTTAGCAAAACAGCGAGAAGGATAGCCTACCTTCTCATTTGCCTTCTTGTTTGATTTCTCTTTTTCCTTTTTAACAGATAAAATTTTTTTTTTTTTTAACTAGATGCATGACCCAGATACCAAGATGCCTATAGCAGTCGAGAAGAGTTCCTCAGCATTTTTTTTTTTTTAGAAGAAAAGGAACAGGCGTACTCGTTCCTCTGCTCTGCAAGGCAAGAATAGAGGGGATTAGATTTCAGGGCAACTATCTGAACAGGGATTGCAGGATCAAAACTGAATAGCCTGAGCCAGGCCAAACAACCCCAGAGGTATCTTGCCATAAGAATAGCAAGAGATAGTTGTGCAGTCTGATCGCCAATGCAATCAGCGAGATGGCCCATGAATCTTAGAGTAAATAATTTTTCTGGATTTCAACTCCCCCGAAGAATTTTTTTTTGGAAAATGAAGCAATTTTCCTATATTTTATATAAATGCAGAGAGAGGAAGGAGACGGGAGGTGGAGAAGCCACAGGAAGAGGCCACTGAGGGGATGGTGGGAGGTGTAAGTAATGAATGGTGAAGATACAAGAAGATCAAGAATTACGGTGAGTGCGTAATTTTCCTATCTTCCCTTGTCAATCTTCACCATTCTTCTTAGGTGATGTAAGCTCCTCTTCCCCTGAGAGGAAGAGGCATACCCTAGAGGAACAAGACCCCCAGCCTTCTGTTGGTGAGAAACAGAAGGAAAGACCCTAGCTTATTCAGAAAGCCTAAGTGGCAGAAGAGCAGGAGGTGCCTCCCGAGGACGAGGAGACGGAGGAGAGCCCCTGTAAAAGTCTCCTAGCTCTGGAAGAGAAAAGACGGGTCCCCCGGAAGGCGGAGCGAATCACCCTACGCCGGGCCAGGGGTGACAATCTGGAAAGACGAAGCCATGCCGTCCGCCTGATGCAGATCGCTGTCCCCGCAAGCCTGGAAGCCACCTCATTAGCGTCATAAGATGCCCTTGTTTGGTGTCTTGCCAGCTCCAGGCCTACCGCGGAGAGGGCAACCGCTTGTCTGGTTTGCTCCGTATCAGGCATAGATGCCAGCAGCTGGGACATCATCGACCACAGATGCGGTTGTAGGCAGCGTGGTGAGCCTGATGTGATGTAATACATGCACTACGCAGAAGAGAACACTCTCCCCAGCGGTCGAACTGGAGAAGTCCGAATCCGTGGTGAGGTCGTGCGCCAGGCAGGCGCCCAGAAGGAGTATCCAGGTATACCAAACCTGAGGACGGGTTGGGAAGGGAACCTAGAGACTCAGAGGGGCACAATACCTATGCTGGCAGTCCGCGGGGCTGGGGAAGAAGCAACGGGGACTGCCATGACGGATAGGCAACTCCTGGAAGGGATAGGCCAGGAAGGTACCACCAGATGCTGGGCACTGAATTCACCAAGGAATTCACGCGTCTCCTGCTCAGTATTGTCTCTTGACATAGGAAATCCGGAGATCCCTCACCATCCTCGAGGAGGAAGCTGATATTCTGTGAAATCAGCATCGGAGGACAGATGAGCAGGGGTTCCTCTCCCTCGGAGGAGAGACGAGGATGATGGGAACTGGAATGCCCAGAGATTCCCGCGGTGGTGGGAGAGTCGAAAGACCCGCTCCATGCATGTATCTAACATATGAGGGGAAGCGCAGAACCCTGAACTGCCCCAGAATAACGGACCCGTGGGACCGGCTGGGCCTGGGAGCGGGGTGGTGAAGGCAGAGAGATGGGAGAGGGGCACCTCCGCGGAGGTAACTGCTCTCTGCGAGGGCTCTGGAATCCGGGGAAAGGGGCCCTGGAAAGAGGGATCCCGGATATCAGACCAGGCCGCAGAATGGAACTCTGGGGAAGCGGAGCCTGGAAGAGCCCTGGGGGAGAACCTCCCCTATGACGACCCCGGGACTGCATGGATCCAGAAGGGCAGTCCGCACAAACGCCGCCGGAGGACACCCTAGAACCCTGGAGGGAGGCGAGGGCTCTGCACTTGGCTCCTGGCCACCCCTGGAGTGGCCAAAGAAGACCGAGCAGCAGACCCCTGCCCTCAACCCTCCCGGACTCCAAGAGGGCCCTCCTCCTCGACCACAGCGTCCCCCTGTCCCTAGAGGCAACAGCACCCGTGAAGGTAGCTGTCACGGGCCTCCAGAGAGGAGCCTCCCCTGCGTCACCCCACATCTGCCCCGGGCTCCGGCCACCCCAGCCGGGGAACCCTCAGGAGGCAGACGGAAGGGGGGACAGAGAGGCCCGCTGCGCCCTGGCACCTCTAGCCACGGGGACCCAGACTCCGAAGAGTGGGGGTGCCAGGATGGGTCACATCTGAATCATCGCCCTCCGAGGAGGGCCGAGATCAGCAGAGACCTCAATGCTGGCCACCCAGGGGTCCCTGAGGCCACAGGGCCATGAGCGACCCGGTACCAAGGGCGCCGCTCGCCTCCTTCGCCCCGGTAGAACCAGGCCTAGCTCCACCCCACGGCGCCCGGCAAGAGCGGCACCGCCTGGAGAAGGACAAGGCCCACGGCACCGGGCGGGTCGGAAAGCAAGTGACACCGCCCGGCAGGCGCCGCCTTGTCCATCGGCGCCCATGACGGCGCCCGAGGCCGCGGCACTGCCAGCGCCACCCGATCACCGGCGCCTTGAGCAAGCCCGGGATCTAAGCGGCGCCGCCCAGCGGCGCCGCTCTGATCACCCGGCGCCCATGACGAGCGCCGGGACTCGACTAGCACGGAAGCGGCGCCGCGCCGATCACCGGCACCGCAAACAAGCGCCGGATCGAAATGGCGCCAAAAGGCGGTCGAGGTCCCTGAGCCAGGCCCAAAAGTCGAGGGCCTCGCCACGGGGGGAGCTTGCACCTTCGAAGAGGTGACTGCCGAGGCGGTGTCGGCGCCGCGGCCCCGGGAGGGACTACGACGCTCCCCCGACACCGCGGAAGGGGCCTCCTCCTCGGCAAGAAAAGACGAGGAGACCCCCTCCTCCTCAGACCGTATAGGCCCGGGAGGGGACCCGGGGGAAGGGCCTAGAGACCTTACCTGAGAATCCCTTGAGCGACGTCGTCCCCCGAAGGTCGGCGGGGCCTTGCCGAACTTGAACGCGCGGACTTGACACGGCGGTCCATGGAGAAACAGGCGTCGCACGAATCCATGTCATGGTTGGGTCCCAGGCAACGAAGACAAACGTCATGCCGGTCCGAGACGGAGAAATGCCGGCCACAGTAACACCGACGCATAGGGGCGCGGCCCGTCTTCGAAACACGTTTAGCTCCGGAACCGGACATAACGCGAAATCAACAAGAAAAAACAGTAGGAAAGCACACCCGGCGCCGCTTTAGAAATAAAAAAGAACGGTCTTACCGATTGACGTCGAGTGTGCGGGAAAGAGGAGTCGCAGACGCAGTCAAAATATGGACGCTCCGAAACAGGTGCTGCCTCGACGGCGGGAGAAACAGAACTGAGTTGGAGGAGGAGTCGGTCGCTACTAACGGCCGCCCCTCGCGCATGACGCAGACGTCGCCTCGAGATGGGCCAGGCAAACTTTAAAAAAAAAAAAAAGTTTCCCGTGATGGGTGCGCTCCTCCGGCTTACACCCAGGAAGTAATGAATGGTGAAGATTGACAAGGGAAGATCGGGCACTTCCTTTGAGTTCCTCCCAGTTCTTGACTGGATTGGCTGTCACTCACAATAGACTGCTGCTGTTGGTCCAAAAAGGCGCCGAAGTCTAAACTACATCTCCCAGAGTCACTGCCCATACAATCCTCTTGTGGCTGGCTCAGATTATGAGTCCAAGCTCTGATTCGTCCAAGGCACCATTTTAGAGCTAGCTTACCACACTGATTGGTCCAGTTCAGCAGTTCAAAACCAGAATGGGGAACTAGGCAGACACAGTTCTGACTGCAAAGAAAGCAGGTTAGACAAACTGTAATTTCATTATTACTGTAAATGATTTCTGGCAAACAGTTACATCTTTCAGATAGGTTCCTTTGCACTCCTAGTGACTGCAAAATGGAGTGAATTGGCAGCAGCTCGAGTGGTACTCAAACAGAGAAGCACACAGTCCTCCCATACAAACTAATTATGTCTGCAAGCAGACAGCTCTTAAAGAGACAGTACCAGAGGCTCTAAAAACACTCACTGATAAATGGCTTAAGCGCCAAACACCATTCAGGCTTGGAGCATTCAAGCAAGCTCCTGAAGTCTTTTAGGAACCCCATTTGCAGGGGTTACACATATATTACTGGAAATAAACCATCAGCAGTTTAGAGGCCGCCTCCCTGATTTCATTATTCTATATGTAAGCCTAACAACCCTGTTCTTACTTGACATCAACAAACTGCAATTTGTAGGGTCGTGTTAGCGCTTGGCACCCGCTTCGACTCGTAATCAGAAGTTATGAGCTGGGCAAACAAATATAAATATTTAATTAACTGCTGTATAGAAAAACAAATGATGGGCTGAAACAGCTCCTTGGGCAGGCAACTCCTCAGTAAGAGTTGCCTGCCCAAAATGTGGCGGTTGCTCTTCAAATTTCCTTTTGAGAAGACAAGTTTGATGTGACTGAGCTGAATAAGGCCCTGTCCCATTTGTTATGCAAAAAGAGTTAAATACAAGAATCTGTTCTATCCTCTTCTTTACTGTCTTTTCTCTTCTCTGTCTGGCTGCGCAACCAAATGTTCTCGTGAGACATAGGAACTGATCACTCTGACAGTCTCATGATTCTCTGCCTCTTGCTATCACTCTGCCTTCACTTGCTGTTTCTGTCTTTTCTTCCTTCTTCCGTATCTACGGTTTCAAAAATATATGTGAATCTTAGTGTGAAACTGTAAGTGATACTGGGATCCCTATGTTTGAAACTGCATATAGTTACACTGTTGAAATGATTGCAACAATGCTATTTGGAACTCGAGGGGTTAACCTTGAGATGCAGCACAAACTTCTGCAGAGCTGTCAACAGGAGGTCAGTTCTGGGACACCATCTTCTATTTTGTTGCACCTGCATGGAAACTAACAAAGTCCCAATACCTTTTGTGAGACACAAGATGTCTGTTAATGAACTGAGGTTGCAGAAGTTAATTGCCAGGCAAAGACTTAATATAAAAAGAGCAGCAATCTTTGCTGAGGAGAGACTGAAACTTGGAATTAAGAGATACCCTTAGACAAAGGACTTTGTTTTCTCTGTTCCTACTGCCTCTGTAAATAGTTATACTTAACAATTTTTATTGTTTTTTTTACTGTTATTGATAATATCAAAATGCTACTTGTGAATTTTATAACTGCTCCAGGTTCTCCTGTGCTTCCTGACCTATGCCTCGATGACAGATGGTGTTAGAAGTGACTTTTATGCCGTGCATACTCTAAGCCAGGAGTTTTGTGCGTGGGTACTAGACCTGGTACCAGGGAAGCATAGAAGAAAGATATAGATTCTGCAGCAGCAAGCCCAGGAGCAATTAACAGAAGAATGGTAGCCAAACTAGCAGAGACAGAAGTCCAAGCTAAGACTGTATAGCCAGCACCAGTAATGGAAAAAGAAAAACAAGCTGTGACAGAACCTGAAAGCTTGACTGCCTTTTTCAAATAGTGGGCTATACAACAAAAAGAGATGGAGAAGCAGCGAGAAAAAGAGATTCACTGATTAGAGGCACAGAGCAGAGAAGAGAAGAGAAGTGATGCAGTGATAGGAGCAGCAAAGAAGAGAAGAGAAGAGATGCAGCAATGGTGGATACCTTGCAAGCTATCAAGGCTGGAGGATTTGGCACAGGTCCAGTAGAGCAACAAGACACAAACAACTTAAAATACATTACATTTACAAAGCTGTGTCCCTTGGATGATATGGAGGCAAACCTGACAACTTTTGAAAGGGTTGCCATAGCCTAGCAATGGGCAATCAGGCTGGTACCTTACCTGACAGGTAAAGCCTAACTTACCTACAGCAATATGGACATTTTACAGTCAAGAAACTATGGCACTGGGAAAAGAGAAATCCTGAAAAGATATGACATCTTAGGATAGACCTAAAGGCAGGGTTTCCAATCTCTGAAGTACAACTCAGTCGACAGTCCTTGAGAAGCCTTCACCCGACTCCGAGAACTCTGTATCAAATGGCTCCAACAAGAGGGCAAAATAGTCCCACAGATCATCAGCAAACTTGCAATGGAGCAATTCATCAACATCCTGCCTACAGACATGCAGCTTTGGGTAAAAACACCGACCAGAAACTGGGGAAAAAGTCATTTATTTGGCTGAATGCTGCCAGATGGCCAGACAGATGCCACAGCAGCAAGGTAAAACCAAGCACTGGTAAGACCCTCTTTTTCCCAGATTTAACTCCAAGTCTGACAAGAACTCTGGCGGAGGTAACAAATCTGCACCCAAAGACTTTACGTGCTATAACTGTAACAAGCCAGGCCATACTGCAAGAAACTGCCATAAACATAAGGAGGGTAACAATGGAGCAGATTTTTCCTTAGCAAACTGGGGCAAGTATTTAACAGCTGTCAAGGACTGTGAAGGGACTTATTGAATCGGGAAGCGGACAGGCTCTAGTGCATGCTGAAGTGCTGGGAAAACACAGTGCAAAAGCACTTTACTGGTCTCATCTACATCCACGGGGACACTCGATACTATCCCACCACCCAAGTGACTCTGAACATTAGTGTGGTGTCGCTCCAAATGAAAGTGGGGGTAGTACACACTGGCAGACTATATGGACTCATGGTCTCCGTCTGCCGTCTTTTTTTCTCTGTATCTAGTACCCAAGTTACCTGTGATTATTGGAAATGACTTTCCTGGATTTGGTGAGTTAATTACAGAGGAAGTAAAACCTGCAGTTTCAGCAGCTGTGATTACAAGTGCACAGTGAAAGAAAATCCTAGATGGTGGGGACACTTTTCCTTCCAGTGATTTTGATTCGGACTTCTTTAATCATAGCTCCAAGATCCGGAAGTCCAGGAAAGAAAGAAGGCGCCTGACGAAACAGGCAACCAAAGACTGATGGATATAAGGGGTTAATATATGAAAATGCTGAAACTAAACTGGTAACTGATTGTGATTTTGTTTCAGAGCAAGTTAATGTTTCTATTCAGGGTTATTTTAAGCAGCTAGAGGTGAAAACAAAACAGGGTGAACCAATGTTTAAAGAATGCAATGGTTTACTGTACAGAGTTTGGGTTAAACCTCAGACACAGCAACGAATAGAACAAGTGGTTATACCACAGAAGTATAGAAGAGAGTTGTTACAGATAGCACATGACAGTTCTTTGGCTGGTCAATCATGGCGGGATTGCACCCTTGCCAGATTGCTACACAGATTTTACTGGCCTGGAATTCATAAAAATGTTGCTACCTATTGTAGTTCTTGTGCCGAGTGTCAGAAAGTAGCCCCAGTGACTAAAACAGACAAGGTGCCACTACCCTTGATAGATGTGCCTTTTCACAGAATTGCAATGCATGTGGTTAGCCCCTTAGACAAAAGTAAAAAGGGTAATCAGTTCATTTTGGTAGTGTGTGACTATGGTACTCGATACCCAGCAGCAGTTCCTGTGCTTACTGTCACAGCCCCCAAAGTGGCAGAAGAGCGTGCCAAAATTTTCAGCAGGGTGGGCATACCTAAAGAGAGTATTACTGATCATGGAAGTAATTTTGTTGCTGCACTGCTGAAGGAGCTATACCGACTGCTAGGTATCAGCGCCATAAGAACCTCCTGTTATCACCCTCAGACTGATGGTCTTGTTGAGTGTTTACATCAAACCCTAAAATGCACATCAGAAAGGTCTGTAAAAGGGGAAGGGGAAGGGAAAGACTGGGACCAATACTTACCTTATCTGCTTTTTGATTACAAACAAGTGCCACAGGCATCAACAGGGTTTTCACCATTTGAAATGCTATATGGTAGACAACCTAGAGGGCCACTAGATATAATACAAGAAACATAGGAAGATAACCCCACTCAGAAAAAAACTGATTACATCTTATATGTGTGCCCCGAGAAAGAAGCTGGCAAAATATGTTGAAATTGCCCACAGTAATCTGGAAGAGGCCCCAAACCAGCAGAAGGCATATTATGGCCATGGAGTAAAACAAAACGTTTTTGAGCCAGGTGAAAAGGTCTTGCTACTGTTACCCACTAAGAAAAATAAACTGTCAATGAAGTGGCAAAGGCCTTATAAAGTGCTTCGCTGTACTGGCACAGTTAACTATGAAACTGAGACCACTGAGAGGAAAAATCCTACCAAGATATACCATGCTAACCTCTGGAAGAAACGGGTTGAAAAAACGCCAAAGGCTGCTTTGCTAGTTTTACCAGAAACTGATAAAAAATATATTGATATAGCTTCTGACAGATTGGAACAAATTGCAACTGCTGGTGCTGTAAAGGTGAATGTTTCCTTAACCTCCGAACAAACCGCAGAAATTTGTAACTTGGTAAAGACATGTAACAGTACTTTTACCACAGCGCCAGGCCGAGTAAAAAGGGCTGAGCATGTAATAGTGACAGGGAATGCTTGCCCTATTAGACAAAAGACATACAGATTACCAGAGAGGTTAAGAGCAGATGTGGTTAAGGAAATACAACAAATGAAAGAATTGCGTAGCAAAGAAGAGTTGAGAAGTGCTTGGTTGTCACCAGTGGTGGTTGTAAATAAAAAAGAAGGGGGTGTTAAGAATCTGCCTTGATTTTAGGAAACTTAATCATCAGAATTTGACAGATATCCTATGCCCAGGATAGAGGATTTGATGGACAGACTGGGCAGTGCCAAGTACAACAGTACCCTCGATCTCACCACGAGATACTGGCAAATCCCCCTAGCTAAGGAATTCGGAGACAAAACTGCATTTGTCACTCCTATTGGATTCTATCAATTCACCCCCATGCTGTTTGGTTTACATGGTGCACCCGAAAGTTCCATCTTCTAGCTGTATCTTCTGTTCCAAACATATACTACTGTCAATGCTACCTGCTGATACTTTGTATATACTGTATTATTGTATCTCACTTTATTATTATTTTCTTGTGTGTTGCATCCCATATATAGTGTCCCTTGTTGACAAACCCAGGTCCACCTCGAAAATGAGCTTGCTCAACAGTGATCGCCTGCTTAAATAAAGACTTTGACTGATTGATTGACATGGATGTTATTTTATCCCCTCACACTGGTTATTGTGTTGTGTACCTGGATGATGTTGTAGTGTACAGTCCAGATTGAAAAAAACACCTGGAACACCTACAAGCAGCTATCCAATCTATCAAAAAGACAGGTCTGACAATTAATCCTACCACATGTGCATTGGGCATGCAAAAAAACAGATATTTGGGTTATATTTGGGGAAATGGAGAAGTAAAGTCAGAGATTTCTAAGAATCTGTAGCTAACAGTCCTATCCCTAAAACAAAGAAATATGTCAGGTAATTTTTAGGGCTGGCTGGTTATTATCACAGATTTGTTCCCAGCTTTGCCCAGTTAGCTACTCCCCTCACTGAACTCACGAAGAAACGGTTCCCAAATATTGCGAAATTGACCCCAGAGTGTAATGAAGCTTTTTGGGCCATCAAAGCTGCATTATGTTCAGCCTCTGTTATAAGAAGCCCAGACTTTGAGAAACAATTTTTGTTATAGACAGATGCATCAGAGGTAGGCCTAGGTGCAGTCTTGAGTCAGCACATAGATGGGAAAGAACATCCTATTCTATACATAAGTAGGAAGCTGCATGACCGAGAGAAAAGGCACTCCACCTTTGAAAAGGAATGTTTAGCAGCAAAGTGGGCCATGGAGTCCCTTAAGTTTTATTTGCTAGGAACTGACTTTGTACTTATAACAGATCACAATCCTCTCTGTTGGCCTAACCAAATGAAGGATACAATTCCAGAATCACATGGTGGTACCCCCATTTAAATTTAAAGTAATGCACAAATCTGGGAAAGAGAATGTCAATGCTGATTTTCTGTCAAGAAAAGATCAGGAATTGAGAATTCTCAAGGTTGAAAAAAAATGTGCACGTTTAAACTTCTCTATTTGCTGTACTGGTTGTGCACTGTAAAGATTATACGCTAATGTTAGAACATAATTTAAAGACAGTTTTGGAAACCTATTTTGAAAAACAGGTTCCCTCTTAAAGAGGAGAATATGTTACAGGGTTGAATAAGGCTCTGTCCCATTTGTTATGCAGAAAGAGTTAAACACAAGGATCTGTTCTAGCCTCTCCTTTTCTGCTTCATCTGTCTGGTTGCACAACCAAATGTTCTTGTGAGACCTAGGAACTGATCACTCTGATGGGTCTCACGATTTTGTGCCTCTCACTATCTCTGCCTTTACTTGCTGTTTCTGTCTTTTCTTCCCCCTTGCGTATCTGCGGTTATAAAAATATATGTGCAAAACTGTGATGCTGGGATTCCTTTGTTTGAAACTGTAAATAGTTATACTGTTGAAATGATGGGGTTAACCTTGACATGCAGAACAACCTTTTGCAGAGCTGTCAACAGGAGGTCAGTTCTGGGACAGCATGTTCTATTTTGTTGCACCTGCAAAAAAACTGACAAAGCTGTAATGCATTTTATGAGAAACAGGATGTCTGTTAATGAGCTGAGGTTGCAGAAGTTAATTACCAGGCAAAGACTTAATATAAAAAGAGCAGCAATCTTTGCTGGGGAGAGAAGAAGAAGAATCAGCATTTATATAGTGCTTTTCATACACAATCTTCAGTTGGCCCCCCTCCTCGCCAGTGAATGGAGCAGTTTGCCGTTTCCCTGAAGAAGAGCTGCAATATCTGTTCTTCAGTCGGACTCCCTCCCCGCTAGCGGCTGGAGCCGTTTGCCATTTCCCTGAACAGAAGCAGCAAGATTTGTTCTTCAGTCAGCCCCCTCCCCAATGGCTGGAGCCATTTCCCTGAACAGGTATGGATAGACTCTGTGGGGCACTGAACTAAAAGATTATTTCTACTTGTGTCCGTTTTCCCATCAGAGGACCACAACTGATTGAATTTGGCCGCATGTGTTTTGTGTACCCAGGCTGTGTTTTAGCAGCTTAGTGACCGTTACTTTAAGGGAGTGTTGAACATTACAACTGTCTCAGCACAACGGAGCTGCACTGTTTGTATAAATTGTATGCTCTCTAGTGTGCTGCTTTTCAATGTACTTTAGCGCTGTATTGCTGCACTGTGGAGTAACCTGTTCAGCTAACTTTACTACACTAGCCCAGGTTGTCATTGCACCCCTTCCCCTCCTGCCTTGTCCTATTCCCGCCCTGATCCCTCCTTTGTTCCTTACCCTGACCTCTTAATCCCCTCTTTTACAGGAGCTGCAAGATCTGTTCTTCAGTCAGCCCCCCTTCCCGCCAGCGGCTGAAGCCATTTGCCGTTTCCCTGAACAGGTACTGATGGACTCTGTGGGGTGCTGAGCTAACTCACCGCCGCTCCTTGGTGGCTTTCCCACCCACCCTGGGTGGCCCCTTCATTCATAGGTAGTTTAGGTCACATGATTGAACACCTGTTTCCTAACTCTCTAAATTCCCCATAGCAGGTTATACCACTGAGCCACTAGAGGACACCGTGCTCTCCATCACTAACTCTAATAGAATTTGTATAGCCCTGTCCTCAACTGCCCCTGGTTGCTCCTGCCGCCTGCTCTTCACCCCCTGCTACCTGCCCCATAGCATCCTCCTCTCTCCCCTCTTCCCCTCCTGGGATTTGAACCTAGGTCTGAAGGTACCCAGCCTGCTCTATTGCCTCCAACTCTATCCAATAGGCCACTCAGCCAGCTAGTATTCCTATGTGGAGTGATCCTGTTGTATCTTGCATTTCTCCTCCTACAAACCCTTGTACACTTGGAACATCCCTCCTGGCCAGTTGCACTTGCTTTCACCAGAGTCCTAGCTGCTTCCTTGTTCAGTATCTTCACATTCCTTAGCTGAATAGTCTACTACTTCCTCTGTCAGGTTGTGATCCCTCTAATCCCAGCCTCCCACTACTTATCTAATTCCCACCTTTCTGACCATCCTCCCTTCATACTCTATTTTTGCATTTCCCTTGCTCCCACATCATGCTACTTAGTATAATCTTCCCTCTTCTCCACCTCCTCACTTCCCCCTCCTGCCACCCTACATCTCCTCCACCTGTATCATCACCTTTTGACATTTTCCATCTTTCTATCATCTTTTATTCCCTTTTTACCTCCATCTCTCCCGCCCACCTCTGGTCCCATCATATCTGGTTTATAGGACTGTCTGGTCTACCCCTCTCTTATCTCCCCTCTATATCTCTGTATCCTAAATTTACCTGCTTTAACTACTCCTCTCACCCTTCCCATTGCTCCCGCTCCCTCCCAGCCTCTCCAAGGTGACCCGCCAGCTCTACTAAGCATATAATTGCTATCCTGCTGCTTATAGCAGGTGATATCAATCCAAACCCTGGCCCCTCCCCCCACTGCCCTTCCCAACTACAGCATGGTCTCAGAATTGCCCATTTAAACAACAAGGAGTTTGCTACCTAAAATTCCCTTACTTCTTCCCCTCACCATAACTCTGTCCCCTGATATATTTATCTTCTCCGAAATCTGGCTAAACTCTAAGGTCCCTGACTGCTCTATCTCCCCACCCATCAACTCCTTAGTCTGCCAAGACAGAGCCAGTCGTGGCGGAGGTGTAGCCATGTACATAGCCACTTTCCTGCAATCCTCCCCAGCACATGCAGCCACGTCTGCCGATGCATAGGAACTTCTAATCATTAAAATTACTCTCCCCTCCTCAACCTCTATATTCATAGTGAGTGTTTATTGTTGCCCTAGTTTACCCCCCTCCTCTATATCTGCCCTCATGGCCACCATTCTGTCCCATACCTCCACAGGGGAACTATATGTCCTTGGTGACTTTAATCTCATTTGGCTATCCCTGCAGCATGCTAAAACTCGTCATGACATCTCCTCACTTAACCTGACCCAACTCATCTCCGATCCCACCCATCGTAACAATATCATTTATTTTAAACAGAAGAAATATATTATTTTGGTATCTCCTTAAATCCTCATATCAAACAGTATATTCCATTTACTATTTTCCTGTAGAAATATAGCATGTAGAAACAGAAAATGAGACAGAAAAAAAAAGCAGCACATCCATGCTACCCACTCTACTTAGCTGCTCCATATAGGCTCTCAATGCCAAAAAGACTATCTCTATGACTTCTGGAACTTGTCAGAGACTGCCTCACTTCTCCTCCCTGCCATCTTTCCACACCCTCGATGGGACAAAACTGGATGATACTTCCTCTACCAAGTATCTTGGTGTCTGGCTCGACAGACACCTTGACCTTTCTGTACATATGGATGCAACTGCCAAAAAACTCTACCCCAAGCTGGAGGCTTTATACTGTAACCATAGCTGCATCCCGCTGCCTTCCTGGTGTACAGTTGTACAGAAAATGATCCTTCCAGTTTTTGACTGCGATAACATAGTCTTCAGTGCTGCTCCCAAAACCCTCCCTTGCCAGACTGGACTCCCTCATCAACTCCTTCTGCCATTTTGCACTCGATGCTCCTCCTCTCTCACATCACTCTATAACTCCCTTTCTTTCCACTCTCTTGAGGATAGGCAGCGCTCTCACTGTATCTCCTTCACAGTGAAATTCTGGTTTGGCTCCCTCCCTTCAAATCTCTCCCCCAACTCCCTCCGAAATTATGACTCCCACTCCCTGACTATTCCCAGATGATCTGCCTCTAAAGGTCAATCTGCATTCTCTCACCGCCTGCCCAAACTGCGGAACTCCATCTCTCTACCCCTGTGTCATGCCCCCTCCCCACTGCGCTTTCCTCTGTCCTTCGCAAACTCCCCCCCGCATCTGTTCCTGCACCTAACACTTTTTTCCTTATCTTCTCCCCTCTATTTTGCCCTCCATTTATTCCCAGTCTCCCACCTCCATTAATTTATTTGCCTTATCTCCCGCCTTTACTAGGGTGTCCCTTTTTTATTTAGTTACATTCTCCTACTACACTACCCCTCTCTTATTTCAAATGAGTCTCGATCCATACCTTGGTTTATTTTTCTTAGTTCACTTTGTGTTCCACTGTCAATTGCTGTGTAAAATTAACTTGTGTGTGTGTGTGTGTGTGTGTGTGTGTGTGTGTGTGTGTGTATATAATGAACTCCTGTGTGTGTGTGCGCGTGTGTGAGTGTATATGTATGTATATATATATATATATATATATATATATATAACACACACACACACACACAATGGGGTGAGACATATTCCAATGAGATAAACAAGTTATTTTCACTGCAGTGAAATAAATCCTGATGATGTCAGCAGAGTTAAAATAAATGCTATTTATTACACCCCGAAATCAAATGTCACTGACAAAGCGCGCAATCATGCAAAAGCTGTGCAAATTGTACATTTTGCAACACTGAGGCCCCCATTGTATAAATGGGATACATGGGCCTGGATATTCAAAGGAATTTATGCCATGCGCAGGCAGGGTTCGTGACATAAGTCCAAAATGCGCCATTCTGCGAGTATATTCAGCAGGAGGCAGTTACGCCACTGGCACCAGGTTGCAAGAGAGCAATGCAAATGAATGCATGCTCAACAGGAGGGGAGCATCCATGCAGCAACCTGCGCAACCCGATATTCAGTCGGGTTGTGCAGAGTTGTGCATGCGAACCCCAACCTGCGCCTGCACAACCTTGAGCCAAAAAAAAGGCTTAAGTTGAGGGCCACCCACAGGTGAGCTGCTGCATTGCAGGCGCAACACAGCAGCTGCCTGGCTGGCCCCAACTCGGTCCCTATGCCCCACCAGCCCGATCGCCCCGGGCATGAGCGCCAGACAGACTCCCCCCAGCCCACACATCTCCCACAGCCCGATCGCGGGCAGTACAGAGCCACATGTAACCCCCACAAATCCAAGCCCGATCGCCGGGCAGTACAGGCCACAGGACACCCCACACACACACACCGTGACCCGAAGCCCGATCGTGGGCATAGCGTGTATGAACCCCCCAGTGCCCGATCGCGGGCAGAATATAACCCCAACCGAATATTTCCTGGTGGTCAGTGGACTGTAAAGCCCAATGCGGGCAGAATGTCACATCACAAACCCCCAAACATCTCCCTGGTGCCTAGTGTCCCCCACCCACAGCCCCTCCACCGCTCCCCGCGGCGGTGGCGACAGCATCCACCGCCTGCCGCCCGCCGCCCCCCGACTGACTGTCGGTAGGGCTGCCGCGGGCGGCAGCCCTACCGACAGTCAGTCGGCGGGCGGGCGCGGGCGGCAGGCGGTGGATGCTGTCGCCACCGCCGCGGGGGGAGCGGGTGGAGGGGTCGGTCGGGGGGACACTAGACACCAGGAGATGTTTGGGGGTTTGTGATGTGACATTCTGCCCGCATCGGGCTTTACGGTCCACTGACCACCAGGAGATATTCGTTGGGGTTACATCTCGCCCGCGATCGGGCACTGGGGTTCATATATCGCGGTGCCGCGATCGGGCTTCGCACGTGTGTGTGTGTGTGTGTGTGGGTGTTTCCTGTACCTGTACTGCCCGGGCGATCGAAGCGTATTGCGCGTGGCCGTCCCGACGGCCGCTGCTGCCTGGCAGGGTGGCCAGGCGCAAGTCCTGGGGATCGCGACCTACATGCAAATGGTATGCAAATGGGGCTATAACAGATGCAAATGGCCCCTGCGCTTCGTATAAATTATGGCCCCATTTTGCATGCCACCTTGAATATCGGACATTTGGCAAGATGGCGCATGGTACTTGCGCCACCGCAAGTTTAATGCTCATTCTGGCAACTTGCGCGTGGCGCAGTTCCACTGCGCCATGCGCAAGTGCTGTGGCTGTGAGTGATATTCAAAGGAGTTGGCGCAATAGCGTTCCTTTGAATATCACCCCGGCCACACCCCTGCGCAACTATTTTGAGCAGCGCAAGGGCTTGTGCCTCAGAATGGCGCAGTTTGAATATCCAGGCCCTGATATGCACTCGTGTGATATGGAAAATATGTTCAGTCCTGTACAGTGACCTCTGAAACCTCACTCGTGGCTTCCCCACTCATGAGTTCAGAGGTCACTCTAGAGGAGTGAAAATATTTTCCAGATCACACTCGTGCCCATAATGTATCCCCTATATATCTATATATTTTTTTATTTTGCTTGTTGTACTATACAATGTTTTCCTGTATATTTTATTGTAAATTCTTCATTGCTGTATTCTCACTTTTCCCACAGGTTGTACCTGGAAACAAGCCCCGGCTCAGTGTGCTATCCTGGTGAAACATTTTTAAATAAATAAATAAAATAAAAGTAAACAATGTATCCCCAAGTACTTTACAAGCAATGCTAGACTGGTAGTGAAGTGACAATGTGCAGTGGTGGACATATTGCACATAGACACCCACACACAGTCTGGACAATTGCATGAGCCAGTTTTATGGGAAGGGGACTATTGGCCAAGACATTGGGAATGTCAACTACTCTTTGTGAAGAATGCCTTGGGTTCTTTCACTTCCACCTGGACACCCACCAGGACAACACCAAGATGGGTAGAATGGATCTCAGTTTAATGTCTCATCCGAAGGATGGCACACTCCAGCAATACTGCACCCCCTTCATACTTCAATCGGGTGCCAGCGTTTTTAGGTACGAGTCCAATCCTCGTGTGGGACAAGAACCCACGACCTTCTGGTCCAGAGGCGAATGTGCTACCAAGTGAGCCACGCTGACACCCTGACAAACTTAGAATTAGAGATACCCTCAGAGGAAGGACATTGTTTTCTCTGTTTGTACTGCCTTTGTAAATAGTTACACTGAAAATTTTTTTTTTTTTTTTTTTTTTTTACTGTTATTGATAATAAAATGCTGCCTGCGAATTTGATAACCGCTCCTGGTTTTCTATGCTTCCTGACGTATGCCCCAACGACATGTGAAGGCAATTAATGTCACAAATCTTCCAAAAGAAAATATTTTGTTTAAAAGTGGTTTTACAATGTATGGGGGCGGGAAGACTGCTGTCAACCAGGCAAGATGTACAGTACTTTTCTGTGCTTCATGTCCAAACTCCTTTTTATAAGACAATTTTCTATAAAATGCTCTTTGCATTCTAGTACTCATTTTAGCCAGCAGAGTGACCCAGCTACTTAGACTGTATTTGGAGATAATAAACTAATGAGTTTATGGGCAAACCACGAGGAGACTACACCAAATTGAAGGCGACGAGACGTCGGTTCACAACATGGAGTGTTTATGTCATCCAACACTGAAACAACACTGGAGGCACAGAAACGTAGAAGTTGATGGCAGAAAAAGACCACTGGTCCATCCAGTCTACCTGTTTTATTTATTTATTGAAGTCTAGGATAACACCACTTGAGCTCAGAGCTCTTTACACAGGTTCCACATCATGATAACAATATAAACAGAGTAGTACAAAATTACAGTGGTAGTGGATACAGCAGATACAACAGAGTAATACATGTTACAGCAGTAGTAAGGATAAGGGAAGCGGGGCTAACAAAACACTTACAAGTATACGATGCCTGAAAGGAGAAAACCAATCAATTGTCTGCAGAGAAATAGGGTTAGCAGTAGATAAGTGCAAGAAGAGGAGAGGAGGGGCCCCAAGTGCCAAAGACAAGCAAACGTTATTGCAAGTAATTAAACTGGTGGGGAGCGGAGGTATGAGGATCGAGGTGAGGGGAGAGGGAGGTAGGAGGAGAGGAGCAGACTCAGGAGATGAATCAGGGGGTAGGGGTGAGAGGGTAGGAGTGGAGAGGGGCTCAGGAGGAGAAACAGGGGAGGGTGAGGGTGGGAATGGAAAGGGGGAGGGCTGGGGGCAAGAGCAGGAATACCACCAAGGAGAGAGAGGGAGGCGAAGCTATGGGTGACAGTCGCAACGGGCTGCATTTAGCAGGAATTGCTTGAGGTGGACTTTGAAAGCACCCACTGTAGGCATATGCACAAGATCCACCTGAAGCGAGTTGAACCAAAGTGGGGCATGGTGTGCAAAGGACCTTTGGCCTTGGAAAGTGCGGCATTTAGGCATAATGAAGGTCTGACGTTCAGAGTTACATGTGCGCCGCAGGTTAATGCAAGGCACCAGGAGTTGACTAACCCCAAGTCGGAAGTGTTCCAAGGCTGACCTTTTTTGCCAGAAGGCAGGCTTGGAATTTAAGCCGAGCATTGAGCGGGAGCCATTGTGCATTGGTATACAGGTCACAGGTATGAGTCAGCCTAGGTGCCCCTATGGTTAGCCGGCAGGCTTTGTTTAAGGCAGTTTTTAAGCACCTGATGGCAGTGTCAGTAGCAGAGCCATAGATAGGCAGGCTGTAGTCAACGAGTGAGCCCACTGAGCTGTGGACGGCTATTTTAAGAGCTTCAGAGGTCAGACTGTGCCTATGATGATAGAGCAGCCCAATACGTTTATTGATTGCTTTGGCCGTATTGTCAATGTGGAGAGTGTAGGACAAGTTGTCAATAGTGATCCCAAGGTATTTGAAATGTTGGACCAGATCCAGGGTGGTCCCAGCAACATTACGTATTGATAATGGGTAGCCATGATGCTTGTTTGGGGGCTGGAGAACAGCATGGTTTTAATTTTTTTATAGTACATGATTAATTTATGATTTATGAACCACTTCTCAAGATTAGTCACCTCAGAGTTGCTGCTCAAGTTCAATAGGATGTGAGCCATGCGTTAAGACAACTGCGTCATCAGCATGAAGTAGAATGCGGCACTGGCTGGCTTGAGGGAGACAATTCAGGAATAAGCTAAATAGGAGGGGACCCAGTATAGATCCCTGAAGGACACCAGAGCAGACAGGCTTTCTATCCAAGAGGGTTGAGCAGATTCTAACTTGCTGAGATCTGCAGTCCAGGTAGCTACAGAACCACAAAACTCCCTCAGAAGCCAGGCCCATTGTGGCAGGTTGCTCAGTTAGGAGGGCATGATTAACAGTATCGAATGCTTTCATCAGGTCCACGATCGAGAGAATTGTGGATGTGACCCGTGAACTCTAGAAGAGCAGTGGTGGTGTTATGCCCAGTTCTAAAGCCATGCTGCTCAGGGCACGGGAGTTTGTACTTGTCAAGGTATTCCACCAGTTAGTCTACAACTATTCGTTCAAGGGCCTTCGACAGTGGTGGAAGCAAGGAGATGGGTCTACAGTTCTCTTTAAGAGCATGGTCCCCACTCTTGTGTATGGGAGTGACTATCGCAGCTTTCCATTTTTGAGGAAATACCGCCAATCGAAGTGATAAGGTTGAGGATGTAGGTAAGTGGGGACAGGACTTCTTCCAATGAGAGTCAGATTCATTTCAGGTTAAGGGTGTCCTCACTGAATCTCCCCTTACCGTGCACCTTCGAGAGGTATTTCCTTGCATCCCCAATAGAGATAGCCTTGAACTGAAAGAGGGGATACTCAGAGGGCTGTGGGCCTACAACGGGGTTGCCCGGATAGAAGAAGTCAGGGGGAAAGACATGACTGAGGTCCGTGAAGGCTAGGTTGAAGGTGTCGGCTATAGTTTTTGGGTCAAGGATAGGGGAACCATCCACACTGATCATGTCAGGAACAGTTTTGGGCTCCTTGCCGGTAACCTCTTTAAGATCTGTCCAGAATTTACGGCCATCATTCCAGTGTTTGGACAGGGCAGCCTTGCAGTAGAGTTCCTGGCTATGTGGATGGCCCTGGTGCAGCTATTTCCCGCTTGTTTGTACTTTAGGAGGTCCGACTGCTTCCCTGTGGCTCTGGCTATACACAAGAGAAGATCTCGGTTTTTCATAAGACCCAAGATGTCAGGGCTCATCCAGGGGTTGTAATGGCCCTTCACTTTCCACTTTTTAATGGGGGCATAGGTATCACAGACAGTATTAAAGAGGAGGATGAAGTGGTCCAATGCACTATCCACGTCAGGAGCCCTGTACACAGCTGACCAGTTGGCATTCCAGAGATCAGCTCTTAGACAGTCGGCTTGACTGGGCTTGAGGACTCTGTTAGTGACTGTTCTGGGAGGGGGTTTGGGGAATTTATTGGTCCAGTTGAACATGACAGGGAAGTGGGCACTGATATTGTCTGGGAGGACAGAGGCGTTAGAGGTGTGCTCTGGACGGTTGGTGAATACCCAATCAAACAGGGTGCTGATGCTGGTCCGGTAGTTAGTGGGGGCTTCTATGATCTGTGTGAAGTGGATTGCCTGGATAGCATCCTTGAACTGGTTTGTCTCTGGGGTGAGCCAGTTAATATTAAAGTCACTGAGTAGTACAACCTCGGAGCCTAGGGTTAGGCTACCTTGGCAGTCAATGATGGCTTGGAGACCCTGGGGTGAGTCCTTTGGGAGGATGTAGATGGACAGCAGTGTAAGCGACTTGCTTTGTGCTCCAAGGAGGACCTTAATGGCAAGAGCCTGTGCAGAGATCCCAAGACTGGGAAGATTATGTGATAAGCCCTGAAGGCCATCCTCGAGATAGAATGCACAGCCTCCACCTCTATTAGATAGGTGGTCTCGCCTAAAGATCCTGTAGTCAGGGAGGCTGACATCTGCATCAGGAATCTTTGGAGAGAGCCATGTTTCTACAACTGACAGTACATCGGGGTTATGGAGGGCTGGAGGCTACTAAAATTAGCAACTAGACTGTGGATATTTAGAGAGGCAATTGTGAGCAAGCCTGACTTGTGGGCACACATCCCCTGGTTGTGAGGAGGGCCTGGATTGGGGTATATGTTGCTTGAGAGGAGAAGCAGCAGGAAGGCTAGTATTTGCAGGTAAGTTTTGAGGTGTTTAGCGCTAACTTTGTGATGCTTCCCGGGGCATATTCTGATAGGGTTTACGACAGCGATCAGGACCAGT
Organism: Neoceratodus forsteri; assembly: GCA_016271365.2. Taxonomy (NCBI): domain Eukaryota; kingdom Metazoa; phylum Chordata; order Ceratodontiformes; family Ceratodontidae; genus Neoceratodus; species Neoceratodus forsteri. Next base: position 1,578,203,471 of record CM057452.1, read on the forward strand.
TTGGTTGGTAGCAAAGGTGGGGGAGGCCACGGCTGGGTCCAGAGGGTCCAGATTCTGGCATTCTAAATAGTATCGTACCTGTAATACCCTAACCTACCACCACGTCCTACTGTCTACATGGGGTTTATGCCCACACTACCCGCCTCATGTTCTCTGCTTTGCTGCTACCCCCAGGGTGACTAGCAAGTCCTTAACTCTGTCCCAACCATGTTTGAAGCCATTTATGATCTTGGCACCCATAATCTCAGCATGCAGGCTGTGCATGGCTCAATCACTCTCTCTGTAAAAAAGAACTTCTTTACATCACCCCTGAATTTCCCTCCAGCAAGCTTCCACTCAGATGTCCATATTCTACACCCGCTATTCCTGTTGAATAGTTTCTCACGGTTTACCTTGTTCACTCCTTTCATATGAACATTCGAATGTGCCAGCAGATAAAGGCCTTAAGGTCTGTCTAGTCTGCTCGAGTGTGCAGTTCCCACAGATGGAACCCCATGTCCCTCTTGATCCCTATCAAATACCACCTCTGCCCCTCCCTCCCTTTACCTGCAACTTTCCCACTCACCCTGTCCCAACCATTCTTGAAGCTGTCCACTGTTTTTAGGGAAACCACCTCCCTCCTCTAACTCATTCTACTTAGCTACCACCCTCTTGGTGAAAATGTGCCTCCTCACCTCCCCCTCGAATCTCCCTCCCCCCCCCATCTTATTTCCACTGAAGCAGAAGATGCCCTCAGTACTCACCCTGCTTATACCTTTAAGGTACATGAAGGTCTCAATCATGTCCCACCTCTCCCGTCCGTCCTCAAGAAAGAACATGTTGAGCTCCCTAAGCTTCTCCTCGTAGGTGTTGCCTTACTAGCCCTGGATCATCTTGGTTGTCCCCCTCTGTACCATTTCCAATAAGCTGATATCCATAAGATAAGGACATCAATATTCCACACTGACTCTGGATATGATCACACAAGAGACCTGTACAGCGGCAGAAGGACTTCTGCCTTCCTACTGGTGATTCCTCTGGCTATTCAGCCCAGCATCTGATTTGCTTTGGCTGCAGCTTTCCTGCAGTGTACCGAGTGCTTCAGGTCACTCGTGATAATTACACCCAGGTCCTTCTCTTTCTCTGACCCGGCTACCTGCATACCATCTTACCAGTATTTGGACCCTGGGTTTCTCGCTCCAAGTGCATAACTTTACACTTTTTAGCACTGAAACCCAGTTGCCAAATGCCAGACCACTTCTCTAGCCTAGTCAGGTCTTCCCTGAGTTCCTGCCTCCCCTCCTCAGTGTCCACCCTCCAAAAGAGCTTTGCATCGTCCACAACAGGCAGATCTTACCATTGATCCCATCTGTGATGTCACTTATAAATATGTTAACTCATTCACACCACAAGAGCTCTTTGAGACTTCCCGCACTTGTGCCCTGTACACTCTTATCACTGCATCCTGGGCCTTTCTAAGCAAAATCAACCCATAATCTGCATGCCACAAACAATTGTGAATATCTCTTGCACCATAAGTGATACACACAAAGTACGAGTAGCAAAATTGTTTAGCACATTACCTTTTCAATGGTACTATGCAATCAATTGTACTCAATTTGGTTTTTATTTTATACTAGCTGAAATGCCAAACATGAAAATTACGTACCTACCGTAATTCTTGATCTTCTTGGATGAGTCTCCACCACTCATTCACACTATTGGGATCTGCGCCGGAGGCACTAAGACCCATCAGGAGCAAACTTTTTGCTGGAGGGTCGGGCGCCAGACGGCGCATACTTGTTTCAGCTCGCGCGGCAATGACTATCTCAGCGCTCGAATTCTCCAACCGCCCAGTACCTTTTTACCAAGGAGGTGCAGCACAACTAACCTAAAGGGTAACCTAACCTTAGGCCCGACATAAGATAGTTCGGCGACCTGTAAGAAGGTCAACAAAGAAGCCTTCACGACCTAACGATTTGAAGGGTGAAGACCAGTACAGCGTGAGCTCAGGGATGGAGGGTGGGTTGAATGAGTGGTGGAGACTCATCCAAGAAGATCAAGAAATTACGTAGGTACGCAATTTCATATCTTCCTGGACATAAGTCTCCACCCACTCATTCACACTATTGGAGAGTACTGATCTAATAATCTCTCCGAGAGGGCGGCAGGATAGACCAAGAGCTCACGTTTAGGACAGAAGTCCATTAAGGATAGTTCTGCTAAAGATGGAATGTCGCTTGGTGCATGAACATCCAGTGCATAATGCTTAACGAAAGTATGCACCGAGCTCCAGGTGGCGTATGCAGATGTCTGGTCATAGGCATTACAGGACTGATTAGGGATGCCGCGACTCACTTGGTAGCGTGAGCGAAACTCACCTCCACCTTAACCTGTGCCAGGAATAGCAGTGTCAAGACATGCCACTAGCCATGATGAGATACATCTGATAGCGACAGGTTGACCTAGCCTGGTCTCACTGAAAGAAACAAAAGTTGTTGGGTCGAAATTCTTCTGTCCATCGAGATAGAAACGTTAAGGCCCTCTTAACATCCAAAAGAAATAAGAACGCTCTCCTTCATTTTGGGAGTCTGCAAAGCTAAGAGGAAGGACCAGGTTGGTTTAGATGGAATTTGACACAACCTTTGGGAAGAAATTTAGGATGAGTATAAGAACTACTTTGTCCTTATGGAACACAGTATAATGGAGGGTCTGTGACTAGGCATGTATTCTAGACCCCACGGGCTGAGGTAATGGCCTACTAGGAAGGCAGTCTTCCAGTGAGAAATTTTAGCTCACAGGTAGCCAGAGGTTCTAGAGGTTTTGAGTGAGCATGTCTAGCACAAGGTTAATGTCCCAGGCTGCAACTGAACGCCTTATAGGAGGTCTGGTATGCAGAATTCCTTTAAGAAATCTCTTAACCATAGGTAACTGAGCCAGAGACAAAGAAAAACTGGCTCACGATATGCTGAAATGGTACTCATAGGTGAACTTTGACTGTAGAGTACTGCAGGCCTGAATTTGAGAGGTCCAAATGTACTCCAAAACCTTGTCTGGTGGATAGGAAAAGGGATTCAAAGAGGACTTTACACCAGAGCGTAAAAACGCTCCACTTAGATGTGTTTTTCCGAGTGGCTGGCTCCGAGCAGCCAGAAGAATGTCTGAAACTCTTCGAGACACGTTGAACCGGGTTCACTTCTACCTCTTCAGGAGCCAAGCGTGAAGGTGAAGCGATCTCAGGTTGGGAAGGACCACCGGACCCTGAGTCAACAGGTTCATCTGCAGGGGGAGTGGTCTCGGAGGAACTGCCAACATATTGTTGAGTAATGGAAACCATAGTTGTCGAGGCCAAAAGGGAGCAATGAGAATCATCTTGGTCCCCTGAGACTCGAACTTGAGGAGTACTCTCTGAATTAGGGGAAGGGGCTTAAAGGCATAAAGAAAGCGTTTTGTCCACTGCAGCCTGAACGCATCCTGACAGAAGATGCCAGGCCCTGGATTTCTGAAGCAGAAGAGAGGCAGTTTTGCATTGAGTGGGGATACAAAAAGGTCCAGGTCTGGAGTTTCCCACTTTCTCTAGAGACTGAACTATGGTTGAGTCAAGAGACCACCGTGAGGATCTGCCTCTGTTCTGTTGAGACGGTCTGCCAAGTCGCTTTGTACGCCTGGCAGGTAAACCGCTTTGAATTAGAGCTTTGTGTTCCAAGCACCATTCCCACACCCTCATCGCCTCCCCTGCATAAGGGGTAAGAGTGAGCACCGCCTCTGCTTGTTGGATGTAGTACATCACTGCTTTGTCTGTTTGAAGGAGAATGGTCTTGTGACAGAATGTCCCTTCAACGCTCGGACTGTGATAAAGGATGGCTCTCATCTCTAGGACGCTTTGTGAAGCTGGGACTGAGTTGAGTCCACACCCCTTGGAGTGTGGAGAGCGCAACAGTGAGCTCCCACCCCATTAGCGAGCGCGTCTGTGGTAATGGAGATCTGATGATCCAGAGGAGCAAAGGAAATCTTTCCAGGAGATTGTATTCTTGAGACCACCAGGTGAGGGACCTCTGTAAGGGTTCTGTCACCTTGATGGATAAGACCGCGGTGAGTGGTTGGAGACCACTGAGTACTGGAGCATCCATTGAGTGGTCTCTGTGCAGCCGTGCTAGGGTACAGTGAACACTGAGGATGCCATGAGGCTTAATATATGTTGCATCGAGAGAGCTGAAACTGATCTGTCTTCCAACGAATGGGCCATCTGAAGGATATCATTCTTTCTGTCCTCTGGAAGGAAAGCCTTCGCAAGTGGTGTCCAGAAGAGTCCCTATGAAAAGGAGTCTCTGGGAGGCTGCAACTGAGACTCTTGAGGTTCAGCAGAACCTCATGGACGAAGAAGGCTTAGAGGCCGCCTGTAAATGGGCTTCCATACAGTTCCTCGTCTGAAGGCTTGCTAGAGCCAGTCGTCAGATAGGGAAACACCTGATACAGAGTTTTCTGAGATGCACTGCAAGAACTGCACAACACTTTGTAAAGACTTGCGGCGCCGAGGATAGCCCAAAGGGCAGGACTCTGAACTGATAGTGTTGACCCAGAGCCACAAACCGGTAGGAATTTGTGATGCCTTGGGTGAATAGGAATGTGCTGGTAAGCATCCTGCATGTCCAGGGAAGCTAGCCAGTCGTGTTGATGAAGCCAGGGTCACAGGGTTCCCAGAGAATTATTTTGAATTTCTCCTGGGGAGAAATTTGTTTAGCTTTCTGAGGTCTAGGGGGCATTCCCCCAGAATTTTTTGGAACCAGAAAGAGGGAGAAACCTCTTGTTTCACTGATGCAGAGGCACCAGTTCTACTGCCCTGTTGTTCAGAAGGCCCCTGAATCTCAGCGCAGAAGGTCTGACTGGAGGGTTGACAACTTGGGCTGTCGCTTGGAGGACGATCCGAGGGGTCTCCAGAAAATTGAGAGAATACCCTCGCGAATTATCCGAAGCGACCCACTTGTCTGAGGTTGTGACTTCACTGGCTGTAGAAGTGCTCAGACGACCTCCCACCGACAGGAAAAGTCCACCTTGGGCAGTTGAGATGGGACTTGGGCTGCAAGTCATAAGGTAGCACTGGGCGCCGGCCCTTGCACTTCTGTCGCCTTCTTTGAGGTTGGGCAGGTTGGTTCTTTGGAAATTCTCTGCCTCTGCCCCGAAAAGGACTGACGTATTATGAAACTGATCGCCACTCGACATGCCCTCAGAAGGGGCAGGAGGGGTCGAGCCAGCTTAATGGCCGATCTAGTCTTTTGTGTAGCTTCTAGAGCTTGCTCTCACCTGAGGACCAAAAGATAAGAGCCGTTAGCAACGCCATCACCTGCTGTTGCGCATCATCTGTGAAGCCCAAGTACGCAGCCAGGAGTGACTGCATAGTACAAATACCAGCAGCTGTTGAACTATAGCAGTGTCGAAAGCATCCATGGCTGCTTTGACCTGCTGGTTATTAGATTCAATACTCTGGTAATGGCTTGAAGAAGCCCTGGCTTTGAGTCCCAGTCCGAAGAGCTTCAACCATATGTTTGATAGAATGCCACAGGATATACTCATACTGGGAAAAATAGCCCTGGTAACTGGCAATACACATACTTAGAGGGATGAGCAAAGACTCTCTTACCTAATGTGTCTATCTTACGAGACTCTTGTTGATAGGTTGAGCTGTAGTAGCTTGAGGAAGAACGACTTTGTCATTCTCCTGCCAGGACTACAATAGGATCCGCAAAGGTTTGGATGCCAAGATGGACGCATCCTTGGGAGCTGAGTATTTCCTATCAATGGATTTAGCCACTCAAGGGTGAGAGCAGGATTATTCCATACCATTTGAGACAGCGCCTTGCAGGAAGGTTGAATCAGAGGAGTCAACCGAGGGATCTCCAGGCATGTGGAAGATATTGGAGTCTTAACAGCTTCCCCAGGATCGATGTCTGTAGTCTGGAGAGAAAGTGTGGAGCTCAGATTCTTCAACAGAGACTTAGAGTTAGGTCCTCAACCACAGGCTCTGTAGCAATAAAAGATCCTGTTCGTCCACTTCATCACCCAGCCAAGGTCTGGGCCAGGCTCACACGTTATCTCCTGGACAGTCCAGAGGGACTGTTTGGACAGGAAAGGAGTGAAAATAGAAGAGGAAGAATCATAGAAAGGAGGGAGTCTCTGAGAGCTCCTGTGCCGAGGAGGCGCATGAACCGAGAACGCTTAAACAATGCACGGCGCCGAGGATGGCTCCGAATGCCACACGGCGCCGAGAAGCTCTGCTGGGGCCGAGGACGGCGCTTGAGATGCTGCACGCGCTGCAGACGGCACCGAGACATCGTGACAGCACCGCAGGACTGCGCTGAGAAGCTCCCGTGGCACCGGAGGATGGTGCAGAGACGCCACATGGCGCCGCAGACAGCGCCGAGATGACACACGGTGCCGAGAAGCCTGTGGGGTTGAGAAGGCGCGCGCCGAAAACATCCCAGGACTCCGAAAAACAGGGTTTGAAGGAAAAAGAGCAGGAGATAAGGCATCGGTGTAGCCCCCTGTGCCGCAGCCATGTGAGGGGGGGGGGAAGAAAAAATTACTCACCTTAGTAATGTTGTTTCTTCTAATGGAGCCTTTCTATATTATGACAGTAGCAGTTTGTCCACCACTAGAACTGCTCCGGAGGTGAAATGGTTAATACCATTCCAAAATAGAACTTTGAGCACGAGCTCTAAGAAGCAGCTCTATCTGTGTAATTTCAAACCTGAACTGTCAGATCTTTACGAGCAAAAACTCACTAAGGTCTGTGTGGAAGCTGTAACTCACACTAGCCAAATGGCTACCTAAATATTAATCAACCATTTCTGGTCCCAACACCCAAGACTCAAGTCAGGGGACCAGAACTACTAACACAATTCTAACAACATGAGAATAAAACAACAGTATAATAAAACACACACACACCAAACTCCCAAAAGGGGAGAAACGCTAGGGTATAAAATAGTGCCCACACTAGTTGCCCGCACCCCACCCATGTAGAAGTTCTGAGAGGGCAGGCTGGGAGAATATAATATAGCAAGACTCCATTAGAAGAAACAACATTACTAAGGTGAGTAATTTTTTCTTCAAACAACATGAAGTCTTGCTATATATGACAGTAGCAGACTACACAGCAGTACTCCATGGAGGAGGGCAGAACCTACTTAAGGAATAGGCTCTGAAGAACAGTTGTGCCAAACCGAGCATCTCTCCTGGCCTGACATCCAGGGAGTAATGCTTGGTAAAAGTGTGTACCGCTTTTCCAAGTAGCAGCCTGGCATATCTCTAATATAGGGATGTCTCCGCAGCAGCTAGAGACGAGCTGTACCCCTGTAGAATGAGCCCTCAGCCAGAGGGGATCTTCTGCCAGTTTCTGATAACAAATTGGATACAAGAGACAACCACCTGGCAATTGATCTCTTAGTGGCAGTTCCCTTTCCCAACTTCACCATAGGTAAGGAAAAGTTGAGAGTCGAACCCGTGACCTTTGGCACGCCTATATAGTAACTAAGAGCTCTCTTAACATCCAGGTTGTGCAACCTCCTCTCACCAGAAGAGGAGTGATCAGTGAAAATACGGAAGGAGATAGATTTTAAGATGGAAATCTGAAACCACCTTAGGTAAAACTTCCTATTAGTCCTAAGGACTACCTTATCCCTGTGAAAGAAATAAAGTCAGTTTCACTGACAAGGCTTTCCAACTCACTTATGCGTCTAGCAGAAGTGATAGCCACCAGAAAAACAGTTTTCCAAGTTAGATACTTAAGCTCTGCAGAAAACAGAGGTTCAAAAGGGTTGCATTAACTGAGCAATACAAACATTAAGGTCCAGGCAGGGCCGGTTCCCAAAGGGTGGATTAGTATAGGAGTAATCCCTTAAAAAACTTGGAAAACACAGGGTGAGTGGAAAGAGGGATGACTTTCCTGCTGACACAAAAGCAGATACAGCTGCAAATGGACTCTCAGGGTAGCTGGTCTGAGACCCAGGAATTAAGATGGACCATGTAATCTAATACAAAGGGCAAATCAGCAGATTCTGGGAAATATTTTTCTCAGCACACCAAATGGAAAACCTTTTCCATTTAGAACTATAAGTAGCCTAGTGGAAGGCTTTCTGGAAGCCTTTAGATTTCAAGAACACCTTGAGAGAGGTGTAAATCAGCAAACTCTAACTCCTCAAGAGCAAGGCCTTGAGGTTGAGGGATTTGAGGTCCGGATACCAAACCCTTCCCTGGGCACAAGTTAACAGGTTGTGAATCCTGGGGAGGCAAAGGGGAAGATGGATTGTCAGTGACAGAAGGAGTGGGCACCAGGGCTGCCTGGCCCAATCCGGGGCAATCACCCTGCAAGGCTGAGATCTGATTTTGACTAATACTTTGAAATGGAGAGGGAAGGGAGGGAAAGCATAAAGAAACTTCCCCTCCCAATCCAGGAGAAGGGCATCCAGGGGGACTGAGCCCAACACTGGAGGTCTGCAACAGAACAGAGGAAGTTTGTGATTGTCTGGGGCTGCAAAAAGATCTATCTGAGGGGTGCCCCATCTGGCAAAGACTATCCCCAGCACTTGAGGATCCAGGGACCATTCGTGATGGCCCTGGGAATTCCTGCTGAGAGCATCCGCTAGGACATTGTCCTTCCCTGGAAGATGAACTGCTATGAGGGAAGTGTTCAGGGAATAGGCCAGAGACCACAACTTCATTGCCTCTGTGCACAAGGCCGAAGACCGAGTGCCCCCCTGTCTGTTGATGTACCACATTGTTGTGGGCAGATGCAGAAAATGCTTGAAGAGCTAAAAAGACAGCTCTGAGTTCCAGCAAATTGATGTGGAGCAGAGATTCCCGGGGGGACCACACTCCCTGAGTGGAAAGGTCGCCCATGTGGGCTCCCCAACCCAGAAGGGAAGCATCTGTAGTGAGAGTCAAATTGTGAGCAGGGGGAATGAAGGGGACCCCCAATCTTAAATTGCTCTGATCCTGCCACCACTGGAGGGCCTGGATCAAGGTTCGAGTCACTGGGACCAACTTGGAAAGGGGGTCTATTCTCTGAGACCAATAGGTTCTCAAGTGAAACTGAATATCTCTCATCTGAAATCTTGCTCCCTGCACAACAGCTGTGGATGCAGCCATGTGTCCCAGGAGCTGCAGAAGTGTCTTGCTGGTCGAGAGACCTGCAGGGTGAAGGAGGAGGCCAGAGTCACTAAATCTGCCACCCTTTCTAAGGGAAGAAAAGCTCTGGCTAGCTTTGTGTCCAACTCTGCCCCTATAAAGGTGAGTACCTGGACTGGTTCCAGAACCAACTTTGGTAGATTTAGCAGAAAGCCCAGGGAGGTGAGAAGCTGCTGGGTAACTTGCAGGTGAGATTTTACCTGTTCTGGGGACTGGCCTACAATGAGCCAATCGTCTAGATAGGGAAAACAGCAATCCTTTGCCTCCTTAAGTGAGCCACTGCCACTGCTAGACACTTTGTGAATACCCTTGGGGCAGAGGTAAGGCCGAAGGGCATTGCTCTGAACTAGTAATGACCTGAGGGTAGTTCGAATCTGAGGTACTGATGGGAGCTCTGATTAGGACGTGAAATAGGCATCCTTGAGGTCCAGGAGGCTAACCAGTCCCTGGCCTTAGGGAGGGTAAAATCATTGCCAGAGTTACCATTTTGAACTTTGGTTTCAAAAGATACTTGTTCAGATATCTGAGGTCTAATATGGGCTGCCATTCTCCTGTCTTTTGGGTAAGGAAGTATCTGAATACAGACCCTGCCCTGGTGCAGGGAGGAACCCTTCCACTGCTCTGAGAGCCAACAGGGTTGAGACCTCTGCTTCCAGAGCAAGGGTCTCTGAAGCACTTGCAGGTAGAAAAGTCTGGTTCTCAACTTGGGAAACTTTTGAAGCTGAGAACCAGACCCTGGCTTACTACTTCCAGAACCCACTTGTCTGAGGTTAAAGAAGCCCAGTTCTGACTGAAGTAAGCCAGCCTGCTCCCTACTGGTAAAGGAGAATGGCCCTGGGCACCCCATCAGGTGCCTGCTTAGCAGGAGCTTTAGGCTGAGGGGTGGGAGCAGGCCTGCCCACCCCTCGCCTGCCTCTGCCTCTGAAGAAGCCCCTCTGAGCATAGGCAGAGGAGGCCTGAGTCTGGTAAAGGTTTGTGAAAAGGCTTCACCCTACCCCTGGGGGTATGCCTCTGAGGAGTGGCTTTCCGCTCCTTAGCTTGGACACCTTGTAAGTAGTCCCATATTCATCCATCTTTTCATGTAATTCTCTGTCTGCTCCCCAAACAGAGAATTTCCCACCACAGGAAAATCCATAGCCTTAGTCTGGGTATCCGTGACAGACTAGTACACCTGAGCCAGGCCAACAACTACGAAAAGCTATCAGATGTGGCCATGACCCTAGAGGAAACATCATTAACATCCACAGCAGCATGAAACTGTACCTTAGAAGCCTCAATGCCATCAGCAGCCACCTGTTCTAGTTCGCAGCTAGCTGGCCATGGGCTTGCTTGATTAATTCCATAACAGTATCCCATCTAGATTTCTGATACCTAGCTACATAAGCATATAATTTGCTTGCCTGAGTCCCAGAGAGGCTGCCATATACTTTTTTTCGCCATGGCACCAATCTTCTGGAATCCTTGTCAGGAGGATGTGTAAGCGGGATATTAGTTTTATCACAGGCTGCAGCCTGAACTACCTAACATGACTGCATTGCTGAGAAAGGATTCTGTATCAGGACCTGACAATGTGTACCTTCTGTCCATCTTTTTATCTACAGGAGGCACAGAATTAGGAGCTTTAAAATTTTATTGTTTGCTTCCTAAAAGACTTATTTAAAGGAATAGACAATCTCTAGACTCTGGAATATCCATCATTTCTACAAAATCAGGCTCCTCTTGCTCATCCACAGCTTCCTCTAAGGAAGCTGAAGGGTTTCAGCAACTTTTTTGTAAAACATAAAATGAGATGGGGACTCAGATAGCATAGGGGGAGATTCTAGAGGTCTGTCTGGGGAAATGTCCGGTTCAATGGGCACACCCAGACCTTCCCAGCCACATTCATACTGTTCATAATCATCCTCCCCCTCCTCTGGTTCATAAAATTCCTCAACATCATATTCCTGAACCACTGGAACCGGACGAACCGACCTTTTGCCAGATAGTGGCGGTTCGGACGGAACCTGAGACAGTGACTGGACAATTTGTATGGCTTTTGCTATCTCTGCAGCAGTTGGAGAAGGGGTTTTGGACTCCAAACCTGCTGACTTTCTTGTTTTCTTTACTGGAATTGGTTCCTCAGAACCAGCTTTTCTTTGGCCCGAGGAAGTCTCGCCCTGGTCGAGGCACTCCGAACGGGCTGGCCATCCGAGTCAGCGGACTTTTTGCCTCGCTCCTGAGCCTGCCCAATCTCTTTCCAGGGTGGCTGCAGGGAAATTTTACATATCTGGCAGTCTGACTGGAGGTGGTCAAACCCCAGACAATAGACACAGTGTGTGTGGGTCAGCCTTGGCAAAGACTTCCCACAGACATCACAGTGTTGAAACCCAGTGGGCCCGGTTTTTCTTTTGGGTTTCTCAGACATAATGCCAGCCTAACCAGAAAAACGTGCCCTTTAAACGGCAGTGCCAGGCAAGACACCCTTATCGATTCCTAACCATGTCACGGGTATTGGAAAAAAACGTAATAAAATCCGTTTTTTTTAGAACCGATAAGAACCGGGAACCGCACTCTAAAATGTTAAACTTTAAAAGTTAATAAGTTTTAAACCCAGCTGATCAGTTCAAAACCGAACCAATAAACTTAAAAGTTCCACACAGACAAAACCTTTAATTTACTTACGATTACCACAGACAGAGCTTGAACCGAACGGTTTTGTGGTTAAAATAAGACTATTCTCGGTTGAATCGAACCGAGAAAACACTGTTTAAACCGAGAAATGAACCGAGCAGTAGGAGAAATCTCCGGAGCGACTGTTCACTGAGGCAGAGTAAAGAATCTGACAGTTCAGGTTTGAAATTACACAGATAGAGCTGCTTCTTAGAGCTCGTGCTCAAAGTTCTATTTTGGAAAGGTATTAACCATTTCACCTCCGGAGCAGTTCTAGTGGTGGGACAAACTGCTACTGTCATAATATAGCAAGACTTCATGTTGTTTGAAACACCTAAGCATGGGGTCGATGGCACCGAAGAAGGTGCCGCCCGACTAGGAAAATCCAACCGCCCTACCTGGTCACCCAAAGAGTCCGGAGGCCCACGAACGACCGAGCCAGGTAGCCGGACCAACCTCCGAGCCCACTGCTCCATAAGAGCGGCCCACTGATGAAACTGCTCATCTGAAGACCTACTTGCGGGCGGGGTAGGGCTCCGGCTCGAGCCGTCGGCTACGGAAGCAGAAGTTGGTGACTCCGAGAGGAGACGGCAACAAGCCCTGATAACCGGCGTCTGGCGCAGACATATCAGAGGGCACCTCGAGTGATGCCTTCTCTTTTTAGACCTGTGGGCGAAGAAAATTCGGTCGAACAGTGCCGAGAATGCGACTGTTTGTTTTTATGCTTCCGCGGGGACCGCCCATCCCCCCGGGAATTGGACTGACCGTTGTCAGACCCCCCTTCCGGAGAAGGCGGCGGACTGGACCCAGCCCTACTGACTGAACAGCTTTCATACGAAGTCTCCCTACCGTCACCTGACCTGCTCATGGTCGACTCCGTCAAAGTAGGCTGAGACTTCTTTATTGTATTTAATTAAAATTAGAATAAACTTAAGCGATACTGTATCGAGATAATACTACAAAAAAATAAACTGAAAACTATGCTGCTAGTTTGAAGTTTGACTCCCGACAGGCGAGCGACGTCGTTACTGAAGTGCACTTTCGGCAAGGGAAAAGGAAACTGAAGCGTTGGGGTTGACGAGATAGTCGATAAGTCACATGAGCTGGGGCTCGGGGCGGCACCAGTAGTCTCATGCGCGCCATCTCTGCACCACCCTCCAGCAAAAGTTTGCTCCCGATGGGTCTTAGTGCCTCCGGCGCAGATCCCAATAGTGTGAATGAGTGGTGGAGACTTATGTCCAGGAAGATAACTGTGTTTTTTTCAGATTTTTTCAAGGTGCTTAGGTGAGGCTTGAGAGAAAAATGCCAGCCATCACACCATACCTTAAACAAATGCGAATAACTCCTAAAGTATACATGATAGACACAAAGTATCGGCAGCAGAATTGTTCAGCACAAAATTACCTTTCTAACGGTGCTATGCAATCAATTCTAAGCAATTTGGTTGGTTATTTAGGTAAAAACTGCTGACTTCCTCAGACTTTTCCAGACCTGAGTGAAAGTCAGCTGAGTATGTCTATAGGCGTTATTGGCCTGAGTGGCTATGCTTTCAGATGCTACCTACAGGCGTATCTAGGCTTGAATGAGTTAAACAACACTGCACTGAGCACAGAGCCCTGTGGGTCCTCATTGGTCATAAGTCTATCTTTTGAGAACCCCCACCCCCGACTGTCACTTTTTGGCTTATGTCCTGCAGCCAGCTTCTGACACACCCAACAAGCTTAGCTCCCACCCCAAGGTCTTCTAGCTTCCAGGCCAGTCTCCTGTGTAGTACAGAGCCGAAGGCCTTGCTGAAGTCCAGATACAGGATATTAACCGATTGGTTCTTGTCTATTGTCTTGGTGACCTAGTTGAAGAAGTCAATATGTTAGTCTGGCAGGACTTCCCTGGCACAAACCCATGTGGTCTCATGTCCTGGAGCCTATTATTCTCCAGAAAGCTCTCTCTTTCAGGATAGTCTCCATCAGCTTGCCCGCTACTAAGGTCAATCTGGCTAGCCTGTAGTTCCCAGATTCATCCTTTGGCCCACTTTTATGGAGAGGCACCACATGTGCAGTTCTCCAATCCTGGAGCACAATCCCTGACTCCTCAGAGGTGTTAAACAGGTCTCTCAGGGGATCTGCCAGAGCCTCCGCCAGTTTCCTTAGGAGGCACGCTATCTGGCCCTGGGGACTTGATCCTCAGAACCTTAAGTACCCCATCAGCTTGAATGATGCCATCTGTGACTTCCTTCCACTCAGTCCTCACTTCCCTGTTCCCTTGTGGTACTGATCTGTCCTTCTTGCTAGTGAAGACTGAACAGAAGTACTTGTTAAGTACCTCCGCGTTCTCTCCACTACTCTGACAAACTACCCTCCTTTTTCAATCTATCTGATCAGTTATGTTCCTGTTCTCCCTTATATATATTGGAAAAAGGCTTTATCCCCCATTTTGTACCCCAATACTAGCTGTACTTCCCTTGTAGCCTTTGTCACTCTAACCGCTCTGCTCGCATCCCTTGATTTAGAAGCGTAATCCACCCTATCCTCCTCCTCCTGAGTATGTTTGTACTTCCGGAAGGCTGCCTTCTTGTTACCTACAGCTTTTGCCACCTCCTTGGTGAACTAGCCGTGTTTTTGGCCATAGTTTTCTTACTTATGATTTTGGCACACTCACTTAAGGCCTCCATCAGTCTCTCCCTTATTGTTGCCCATTTCTGTTCCACATCCTTCTTCCTTCTGATCCCAGCAATGTGTCCTACTAGAATTTCTCTCATCCTACTAAAATCTGCCCTCTTAAAGTCTCAAACTCTTGTACCAGTCCTGACCATCCCCTGCCCATGTCCAGGTGAAATGACACCACGTGATGGTCACTACCTGCAAGTAGCGTTTCCATTTTCACATTCTGAACATGCTCATTGTTAGATGGGGCCAGGTCTAGTACAGCCCTTTCCCTAGTGGGTTCCATGACACCCTGGGCCAGGAACCCACCCCACCCTGAAATGCATCCAGCAGTACTTGCTTCCTAGTGCAGAAGGTAGCGAGGAGTTTCCAAGCCACCCCATGCAGACTGAAAGCCCCCATTATTACTACTACTACCTCCAACATACTAGCCAGTTCCATAATTTGAGACCCTAGTACCCTGTCCAACTCCTCTTTCTGAGAAGGTGGCCTGTAGACCACCCCATTCTTAGTTTCCTCCCACTAGTGGATTGTACCTGAACCCACAACACTTCAGTCTTACCATCCACCTCTTTCTCTCTTGCACATGGTATCCCCTGTTTCACATACATGGCCACTCCTCCCCTTCCCGTCCCCCTATCCTTTCTATACAGTTGATACCCAGAAGAGGTCCCAGTCATGGTTTTGTGTGGCCCACATCTCTGTGATGGCTGTTATGTCTCCCTAAGCCATCAGTGGCTGCAATTCTGCCAACTTGTTTCCCAGGCTTCTGGTGTTCAGAGACACCACCCCCACTGCGGTTCAGGACCTCCCTGAACCCTGACCTGCCCACCACCACTTCCACCTCTCTCAGTCACCCCCACTTACCTCCATCCTTCTCATCTAGCTCCTCACTATGCTGTCCTGATTTTGGGGGGGGGGGAGAGAGGCCTATTGGCCTCTTCCACCAGGTGACTAAGGGTACTGTATACCCTGTAGCCTCTCCCCCCGTCAGTTTAAAGAAAAAATTACTTAGCATAGTAATATTGTTTCTTCCAGGGGATCCCTCTGCATGCCTGACTACTGCAGAATGCCAGCTGGGTTCAGCTGCTCCGGAGGTGGAGACTATGCTAATGAAGCCAGGAGAATCAGACAAACAGAAGAGAGTAAGAGAGCTGTATGCTGCTGCTGCAGAAAGCCAGTCAGATGCATTTCGAAGCCTGAGGAGCAAAAGGCCCCAAACACTGAAAATTATCTTAAATGCTATAGAAAAAGAAAAGAACAGACAATAACTTGCCTGTTGGCAAACTATATACACCATGCTTCACTCAGGAACATTATATCTATCAAAGCTCTACAGCCAGAAATTTGACCTGAGGCACGAACTACAGCCAGGTTATGTGAGGGGAGGCCGGGTGGGAGGTCAAGGATAATAAAAATAACTTTATTTTTATAACGCCTTTCGCAACCAAAGCGCTGTACAGATTTAAAAACAAGTAAAATCCAGTAAAAACATAAAATTCACATACAGCAAATTACATGAATAAATAACTGTCGGTAACAATTACTCCTAGTAGGCAAGATGCCATAAATAGGTCTTCAAGGCCCTCTTAAAACTCTCCACAGTCGTGCACTCACAAATCTGACAAGGTAGAGAATTCCACAGGGTCAGGGCTGCATACGTAAAAGCACGGGCACCATTATGCTGCCCCTATACACACTCTCCGGAAAGCCGACATCGGGGTGCCCAATCCCCATGTCGGCATGTGTCCCCCTCGCCTCCATTAATGTGGCACACTGGAAGCCCACCCCAGTGTGCCAAAATACTTCTTTATGTTTCCGACATCGGAATGCCAACTCCTGGTGTTGGATACACGGAACCCCCCCACACCCCTATTTTCTCAGCTGACCTCAGGGTGCCCAATCCCTGGGTCAGCATTGATCATCCTTCCCCCACTAGTCTGGCACACTGGAAGCCCACCCCAGTGTACCAAAATTAACAAAATGACAGTGCCACTGTTCCTGAGGTGGGGTCCCAAAAAGCCCATGTTGCAAATTTGGTGAAAACTCCAAAAATGACAGCGTTATAAGCATGTGTTGCGCTGTTTCTACGCAAGCTCCTAATTTCATCAATTTTTTATATTTTCACTCCAAATTTTCAACATTGCTATTTTTCCACACCCCCTTATAAACAGTACAGCTATCATTTTTTGCATCCTGCCCAAAATGTGTTTTAGCACCTGTGGTGCAGAATGGCACAGTTGCTGTGCAAAACCAACTTTTGGGACAGATTAATGAAATCACAGTGCCACTGTTCACAAGGGGAGGTCCCAAACAGGACACGTTGAACATTTGGTGAAAACATTCCAAACAAGCATTTGTCAATGCCGAACGTTTGCTTGCTGGCATTGGCAGTGAAGTATTGAACTGAAGCCAACCCCACCACCACCCTGCAGAGAGTGACAGGCATTGGGGTGTGCGTTTGGGTCGTCAGGCATAACGGCCACACCATTTCACCCCACCCCACCCTGCAGACACTGACAAGTGTCACGGTGTTCCTTGGGGTCTTTGGCCCTTATGCGCACCCCATTTCATTAGGAAATACGGTGAGATGGGTGCGATATAGGAGAATGGGGTGAACTTTGGGGCCGAAGAGTCCAAGGCATACCTCGATGCCTCTCACTGACTGCAGGGTGTGGAATGGTATGAGCATCACAGCCAAGAATCCCAAGTCACACCCCTGATGCCTGTCATTCTCTACAGGGTTAGGCGCTATGGTTGGAAACCCTAATACCTCAGGCATTCGTTGGTATTTTCACTCCAAATTTTCAACATGTTTTTTGTGACCCACCTCATGAACAGGGGAATATCAGTTTTATTAGCCGAAGCTGCTTATGCACAGCGACTACGGCATTTAGCACCACAGGTGCAAAAACATTCCGAACAGGATGTAAAAATGACAGCTGTACTGTTCATGGGAGGTGTAAAAAATGGTAATGTTAAAATCTGTAGAAAAATATAAAAAAAATGGTGAAGTTAATGCATGACATAGAAACTGTGCACGCATACCATAATATAATTAGGTTGGGGATTTTTACAGCAGATTGTCAACTCAGGCATTTTGGTGCCTCCGATCATGAACAGTGTCACTGTGATTTTCTTTATCTATGCCGAACAATGATTTCCCACAGCAACCACAAATCTCTGCGCTGAAAGTGTGAAAACACATTTCAGCCATGTTGTGAAAAATGACAGCTGTACTGTTCATAAGGAAGTGTGGAAAAATGCCACTGGTGAAAATCTGGACAGAAAATATTACAAAGTCATGAACTTACGAGGGTGCGTGGAAACTGCGCAATGCTCACTCATAACACAGTCATTTTACGGACTTTTGTCACCAAATTTTCAACATAGCCATTTTAAGACCTCTGCTCATGAACAGTGTAACTGTGATTTTCTTAATCTGTCCCAAACATTGCTTTCGCACACCAACAGGCACCATTGTGCTACATGTGCAAAACACATTTTGGGAGACATATGAAAATCTCAGCTGTCACTGTTCCTAAGGAAGTGTAATAAAATGGCAATGTTGAAAATCTGGAGTGAAAATATTAAAATTCGCAAACTTACAAGCATGCATAGGAACTGTGCAACGCACGCTCGTAAAACAGTCGCTTTTAGGAATTTTTTCACCAAATTTTCAATATAGCCATTTTAAGACCTCTGCTCATGAACAGTGTCACTGTGATTTTCTTAATGTGTCCCATACATTGATTTTGCACATCGACCCTGCGCCATTGTGCGCTACATGGGCGGAAATACATTTTGGGCAAGATGTGAAAAATGACAGCTGTACTGCTCATAAGGAGGTGTGGTAAAATGGCAATGTTGAAAATCTGGAGTGAAAATATTGAAAATTCGCAACTTATGAGCCTGCATAGGAACTGCGAATGCACCAGAAACGGTCATTTTTGGAATTTTTTCACCAAATTTTCAACATAGCCATTTTAAGACCTCTGCTCATGAACAGTGTCACTGTGATTTTCTTAATTTGTTCTGTACATTGATTTCGCACACCGACTGCGCCATTGTGCGCTACATGGGTGGAAACACGTTTTGGGTGAGATGTGAAAAATGACAGCTGTACTACTCATAAGAAGGTGTGGTAAAATGGCAATGTTGAAAATCTGGAGTGAAAATATTGAAAATTCGCGAACTTACGAGTGTGTAGGAACTGTACAACACATGCTCGTAAAACAGTCATTTTTTGGAATTTTTTCACCAAATTTTCAACATAGCCATTTTAAGACCTCAGCTCATGAACAGTGTCACTGTGATTTTCTTAATTTGTCCCGCACATTGATCTCGCACACCGACTGCGCCATTGTGCACTACATGGGCAGAAACACGTTTTGGGTGAGATGTGAAAAATGACAGCTGTACTGTTAATAAGAAGGTGTGGTAAAATGGCAATGTTGAAAATCTGGAGGAAAATATTGAAAATATGTAACCTACAAGCGCGGAGAACTGCATAACGACGCCAGAAACAGTCATTTTATGATGCACCATTAATGAGCAGCGTAGACTTTCAGGAATGACGATGAAATATGGTAAGAGTTCAGGTTCAACAGGGTGCATTCGCCGCAGTGACTGCTAAATCACTCCTTCGGGCCTACAACGCCATGACAATGACATCACTCATGAGAAGGGTCCAAAAACCCTTTGTTGAAAATTTGCGCAAAATTCCACAAAATGCCTGAGATATAACACAGTTGAAAACCCCTATCTAGCCCATTATACAGCTTACTGGCATTTCCTCAGTTCAGGGTCGGCTTTAAACAGTGCAGACGGTTCCCGGTCCACCAAGACTGCGCCGAGCTCCTGGGGTAAGTATGGGGTGGGGTGTGGGAGGCAGGTGTGCAGTGGGTGGGTGCAGGTTGTGGAGGGGGCCAGGGAGACTACGTGGGACCGCTTCCTTTACAGGTTAAAAAAAAAAACGGATGACGGGATGTTTGCCACGCTGGGGTGGGCTCCAGCGTGGCACAAGGATGGTTGGGGCAGGGGTGTCAGCCGACGGGGATTGGGCACCCCCACGCCAAAGCATCGATTGCCACGCTAGTGGGTTTCGGGTTAGACAGTGGAGCCGACGGATTGGGCACCTTCCGGGTTATATTGTTAGTTGCCACGCTGGGGTGGGCACCCAGCGGGCATTTGGAAGGCTTTGGGGGCGGGGGACGCAGCAGAGCCGACGGGGATTGGGCACAGTGTGTTTGTGTGCGTGCGTGCGGGGGGGGGCGCGCACGCCTGCGTGGGCGTGTGTGTGTGTGGGGGAGCTGCGCATGAGCAGGCGATATCTTATCGCTGCTCACTCAAGCATAGCTCCCTCTTTGAACTGTATGCCACTGCATTTTGGAGCTTGTCCTAGACAGCTCCAGCATGCATTGGCTTACAGGCGCCACGCCTGCCAACACACTGACTGAATTGGAGGAGGAGGTGACACACCTCCAAAATCTCGGATGATGGCACTATGTTTCTTGCACATGCGTGCAAGCAAACATAAAAATGATTGCATTACGAGCATGCATTGTGCAGTTTCTACACACGCTCGTAACTTCGCCAATGTTTCAGATTTTCACTCCACATTTTTAACATTGCCATTTTTTCACACCTCCTCATGAACAGTACAGCTGTCGTTTTTCACATCCAGCCCATAATGTGTTTTCGCACCTGTGGCATCGAATGGTGCAGTCGCTGTGCGAAATCACCTTTCGGGATTGAGTAATGAAATGATATTGCCACTGTTCATAAGGCGGGGTCCCAAAAAGCCCATGGTGAAAATTTGGAGTGAAAATTCCAACAAACACCCAGGGCGTTAGGGTTTCCAGCCGTAACGCTCACCTGGTACAGACTGACAGGCGTTGGGGGTGTGACTTGGGGTCGTCGTCCATAATGCTCATGCCATTCCACCCCCACCCTCCAGCCAGTGACAGGCATCGAAGTGTGCATTGGGGTCTTCTGCCCTAACATTCATATCGTCGAGGCACAGGTCAGGAAGCATAGGGAAAACTAGGAGCAGTTGTAGAATTCACCAAAAATATTTATTTACAGTAGCAATAACATAAAAAAAATAAACTTGTTCATAATAACTATGTACAGAGGAGAAATAAAATGGAGTTTTCCTTCAATTTCTGTGTCCCTTTTTTCATCCTTTGCAATTGCAGCTCAGTTCTCTTATAAGTCCTTTCAACCCCCCATTCTTAGCAAGCATCCTGTTTCTTCCACAGTGTTCTGTTCTTGTATATTTCAGGCAGGAAGAACACAGTGTGCTTGAGTTGAAAGGCCCCATTTCCACAGCTTTTGCAAAATGCTTAATAATTGAAATCTGGCAACCTCTTGAGCTTACAATAGCTTTCTGCAATAATCTCAAACCACAATTATATACATTTCAACAGTAACACTACACATTTTCTAAACAAAAGGGATCCCAATGTCAGTTACATTTCCACGCAATGATTTGCACATATTTTTATATCAGCAGACCTAGATATGCAAGGGAGAAAAAGCAGACAGCAAGGGAGGGCTGAGAGACAGTGAGAGGGAAAGAATTGCGAGACTTTCGGATTGATCAAGTCCTAAGTCTCACAGGAAAATCTGGTTGTGCAATCAGACAGACAAGAGACAGAAAAGGAGAGATCCTTGCATTTTAAACACTTTCTATAAGAACTGGGACAGGATCCTATTCCAACTTGTCACATACACCCCCCCTTAAAAGGGAACCTGTTTTATTAAACAGGTTTCCAAAACGTTTTATTAATTCTCTACTGACATTTGCTTTCATAAATTAAGCACATGTACATTATCTGTTGTTCTATAACAGTAAAGTTCAAACCCATACATTTGTTTTTTCAGCCTTCAGAATCCTCAATTCCTGATCCATATCTTGACAGAAAATCAGCATTGCTATTCTCTTTACCAGATTTGTGTATCACCGTGAATTTAAATGGCTGTAGTGCCAGGTACCACCTTGTGATTCTGGAATTTTTATCTTACATTTGGTTAAGCCAACAGAAAGGATTGTGATCAATTACAAGAACAAATTCAGTTCCTAGCAAATAAAACTTAAGGGACTCCATGGACTACTTCGCTGCTAGACATTACTTTTCGATAGTGGAGTACCTTTTCTCTCTCTGTCATGCAACTTCCCGTTTATGTACAGAATAGGATGTTCTGTCCCATCTACATTTTGACTCAGTACTGCACCCAGGCCTACCTCGGATGCATCTGTTTGTAGCAAAAATGGTTTCTCAAAGCCTGGGCTTCTTAAAATGGGCTGAACATAATGCAGCCTTAATGGCTTGAAAAGCTTCATCACATTCTGGGGTCAATTTCACATTATTTGGGTACTGTTTTTTTTACGAGTTCAGTGAGGGGAGTGGCTAACTCAGCAAAGTTGGGAACAAATCTTCGATAATAACCAGTTAGCCCTAAAAATGACCTGACATGTTTCTTTATTTTATGGACAGAGCTGTTAACTACAGCTTCTAGCTTAGAAACCTCTGGCTTGATGTCTCCATTTCCCAACACACAGCCCAAATATCTGGTTTCCTGCATGCCCAATGCACATTTGGTAGGATTAATAGTCAGACCTGCATTTTTGATACCTACTCATAGGTGTTACAGGTGGCGTTTCCAGTCTGGACTGTACACCAGTACATCATCAGGTACACATCACAATAACCAGTGTGAGGGGCTAAAATGACAGCCATGTACCGCTGGAATGTAGCTGGCACACCATGTAAACCAAATGGCATGGTGGTGAACAGATAGAATCCTACAGGGGTGGCAAATGCAGTTTTATCTCTGGATTCTTTAAAGGTATCTGCCAATAACTCTTAGTGAGATCGAGGGTACGGATATACTTTGCACTCCCCAGTCTGTCCACCAAATCATCTATTCTGGGCACAGGATAACTGTCAAATTCTGACACTTGATTTAAAGTTTCCTAAAATCAAGGCATATACATCCCCCTTCTTTTTTGTTTACAATTAAAATGGGGGATGACCAAGCACTCCTCGACTCCTCTATGATACCCAATTCTTTCATTTTTTTTATTTCCTTAACCACATCAACTCTTAACCGCTCTGGCAACCTGTATGTCTTTTGTCTAACAGGACGAGCATTCCTTGTCACTACTATGTGCTTAACCCCCTTTTGCTCAGCCTGGTATCATGGTAAAAGTACTGTTAAATGTCTTTAGTACATTATGAATGTCTGCAGTTTGTTCTGAGGTTAAGGAAACATTCATCTTTACAGCATCAGCATTTACAGTTTGTTCCAGTCTATCATAAGCTACATCAATATCTTCCTTATCGGTTTCTGGTAAAACTAGCAAAGCAGCTTTTGTCATTTTTTCAACCCATTTCTTGAGGAGGTTTGCATGGTATATCTTGGTAGGATTTTTCCTGTCAGGGGTCTCAGTCTCATAGTTAACAGTGCCACTACGTCTAAGAACCTTATGTGGCCCTTGCCACTTCATTAACAGTTTATTTTCTGTTGTGGGCAACAGTAGCAAAACCTTTTCACCTGGCTCGAAAACTTTTTCTTTTATTCCATGGTCATAATATACCTTCTGCTGATTTTGGGCCTCTTCCTGATTACTATGGGCAATTTCAACATATTTTGCCCCCTTCTTTCTTAGGGCACACAAATAAGAAGATATAGATTGTTTCTGAGTGGAGTTATCTTCCCACGTTTCTCTTATCGCATCCAGTGGCCCTCTTGGCTGCCTACCATACAGCATTTCAAATCCTGAAAACCCTGTTGATGCCTGTGGCACTTCTCTGTATGACTAAAGTAGGTAAGGCAAGTACTGGTCCCAGTCTTTCCCTTCCCCTTTTACAAACCTTTTCAACATGCGTTTTAGGGTTTGGTTAAAATGCTCAACAAGACCGTCTGTCTGAGGGTGATGGGGGAGGTTCTTATGGCAGTGATACCTAGCAGTCTGTACAGCTCCTTAAGCAGTGCAGCACCAAAATTACTACCCTGATCAGTAATAATTTATTTAGGTATGCCCACTCTGCTGAAGATTTTGGCAAACTCTGCTGCAACTTTTGGGGCTGTAACAGTACGCACTGGAACTGCTTCTTGGTATCGAGTAGCATAGTCACCTACTACCAGGATAAATCTATTACCCTTTTTACTTTTGTCTAAAGGACCAACCACATCCATTGCAATTCTCCCAAAATGCATGTCTGTCAAGGGTAGGGGCACCAGGGGCACCTTGTCTTTTCTAGTGACTGGGGCTACTTTCTGACACTCAGCACAGGAATTAAAATAGGTAGCAATATCTTCATGAGTTACTGGCCAGTAAAATCTATACAGCAATCTGGCAAGGGTGCGATCCCTCCCTGAATGACCAGCCATAGGACTACCATGTGCTATCTGTAACAATTCTGTTCTATACTTCTGTGGTATAACCAATTGTTCTGTCTGTTCCTGTGTCTGAGGTTTAACTCAAACTCTGTACAGTAACCATTAAATTTTTTAAACATTGGTCCATCCTGTTTTGATTTCACCTCCAGTTGCTTAAAATAACCCTGGAGAGAAGGATTGTTAGCTTGTTCTGAAAGAAAATCACAATCAGTTATTAATTTATTTTCATATGTTAACCCTTTATGTCCATCAGTCATTTGTTGCCACAATTTCTTCAGGCATCGTCTTTCTTTCTTTCTTGGATTTCCGGATCTTGGACCTGTGCTTCCGAAACAAAATCTTTGAAAGGAAAAGTGTCCCCACTGTCTGAAATTTTCTTTGCCTGAGCTCTTGTCACCACAGCTGCTGAAACATCAGGATTTACTCCCTCTTTGATTATCTCAGTAAACCCTGGAAAGTCATTTCCAATAATCATAGATACAGGTAACTTAAGTACTGCCCCCACTTTCATTTGGTGTGACAGACCCTCAACAGCCAGAGTCACTTGGGTGGTGGGATAGTGTCACGTGTCCCCGTGGATGCAGATGACACCAGTACCTGGTCCCTTTGCACAGTGTTTTCCCAGTGCTTTAACATGCACTAGGGTCTGTCTGCTTCCCGAATCAATGAGTCCCTTCACAGTCTTATTCCCCACCTTCACATCTGTTAAGTACTTGCCCCAGTTTGAAAGGGACAAATCTGCTCCAGTGCCACTCTCCTTACTATGGTTGTTTCTTGCAAAATGGCCTGGCTTATTACAGTTATAACAGATAATGTCTTTGGGCACAGATTTGCTACCCCTACCAGAGTTCTTATCAGGCTTGGAGTTTAAATGTGAAACAGAGTGTCTTACCAGTGCTTGGCTGTTACCTCGCTGCTGTGGCATCTGTCTGGCCATTTAGTAGTCTTCAACCAAAGAAATAGCCTTTTTCCCACTCTCTGGTTGGTGTTCCTTTACCCACAGCTGCACATCTGTAGGCAAAATGTTGATGAATTGCTCCATGGCAAATTTGTCGATGATCTGTGGGACTGTTTTTTTCTCTGGTTGGATCCACTTTATCAGGAGTTCTCTGAGTTGGGTGAAGGCTTCTCGAGGATTATCAACAGAGTTGTACCTCAGAGATCGAAATCTCTGCCTGTATATCTCTCCGGAGATATCTTACCTTTTCAGGATTTCGCTTTTCACCGTGTCATAGTTTTCGGACTGTGCAGTGTCCATACTACTGTAGGCAAGTTGGGCTTTCCCTGTCAGCAAGGGTACCAGTCTGATTGTCCATTGCTACTTTGGCCATTGGCAGGCTGTGGCAACTCTTTCAAAAGTTGTCAGGTATGCCTCAATATCATCCAAAGGGCACAACTTTGTAAGTTTAATGGCTTTTAAATTGCTTGCGTTTTGTTGCTCGTCTGGATCTGTGCCAGATCCTCTGCCTTTGATAGCTTGCAAGGCATTCAGCCATCACTGCTCCCGTTGCTGCATCTCTTCTTTCATCTGCTGCTCCTGTCACTGCGTCTCTTCTCTCCTCTGCTGCTCCTGTTGCTGCATCTCTTCTCTTCTCTGCGCTCCTAAATGTTGAATCTCTTTTTCTCTCTGCTTCTCAGTCTCTTTTTGTTGTATAGCCCACCATTTGAAAAAGTCCATCAGGTTTTCAGGTTCTGTCACTGCCTGTTCTTTTTCCATAACTTGTGCTGGCTGTACAATCTCAGCTTAGACTTCTGTCTCTGCTAGTTTAGCTGCTATTCTCCTGTTAACCACTCCTGCACTTGCTGCTGCAGAATCCATACCTTCCTCTGTGCTTCTCTGGTACTAGGTCCAGTACCCACGCACAAAACTCCTATCTTAGGGTATGCACAGCTTAAATCCCACGGTTGACACCACCTGTCGTTAAGGCACAGGTCAAGAAGCATATGGAAAACCAGGAGTAGTTGCAGAATTCACCAAAAATATTTATTTACAGTAGCGGTAACATAAAAAAATAAACTTGTTCATAATAACTATGTACAGAACAGAAATAAAATGGAGTTGTCCTTCAATTTCTGTGTCCCTTTTTTCATCCTTTGCAATTGCAGCTCAGCTCTCTTATAAGTCCTTTCAACCTGCCATTCTTAGCAAGCATCCTGTTTCTTCCACAGTGTTCTGTTCTTGTATATTTCAGGCAGAAAGAACACAGTGTGCTTGAGCTGAGAGGTCACATTTCCACAGCTTTTGCAATAGCTTTCTGCAATCTTCTCAAACCACAATTATATACATTTCAACAGTAAGACTATATATTTGCTAAACAAAAGGGATCCCAATGTCAGTTACATTTCCATACGATGATCTAGATATATTTTTATATCGGCAGATCTAGATATGCAAGGGAGAAAAAACAGACAGCAAGGGAGGGCTGAGAGACAGTGAGAGGCAAAGAAGTGAGAGATTGTCGAGTTGATCAAGTCCTAAATCTCACAGGAAAATTTGGTTGCGCAACCAGACAGAGAAGAGACAGAAAAGGACAAATCCTTGCAATTTAAACACTTTCTCAAAAAACTAGGACAGGGTCATATTCCACCCTGTCACAGTTCACCCCATTCTCCTACACTGAGGTGAGGTGGAATGGCGTGAGCGTTATGGCCGACGACCCAAAGGCACATCCCCAACGCATGTCAGTCTCTGCAAGGTGGGGGTGGGGGTTTGTGTTCCTTCAATACTGCACTGCCATTCCTATTACAGCTCTCTAACTCCTACACTACCAATGCCAATACCAGCAAGCAAACATTCTGCATTGACAAATGCTTGATTTAGATTCTTTTAGACTCTTTTTCTGGAGGCTGGGCAGAAAGAGGTACTTTAACTTTATCACAGGCTGCAGCCTGCATCACTCCTTCATGGTCTGGATGCATGTTAAGGTACTCAGCATTAGTTATATCTAGCTGAGATTTTTTCTCTATTTTCTTATCTACCCCTGGATTGGAGGTAGTATTTTGAAAGTAACCCTTTTTAAGGACTTGTGAACTGGAAGGAGGAGGTTTGTGTCAGGTGGGAGACCCATCATGTCAAAGAAGTCTGCCTCCTCTCCTTCCTCAATAGACTCT
This sequence comes from Neoceratodus forsteri, assembly GCA_016271365.2. Classification (NCBI taxonomy): domain Eukaryota; kingdom Metazoa; phylum Chordata; order Ceratodontiformes; family Ceratodontidae; genus Neoceratodus; species Neoceratodus forsteri. Next base: position 1,578,230,464 of record CM057452.1, read on the forward strand.
TGAATAGAAAGGCCAAGAGTGTCCACCATGTGTTGAACAAAAGCAAAATGAGAGCCAAACTCCTCCTGCAGGTCAGGGTCAAGGAGTCCAGCCTCCTGCTCATCATCAGCTCCTTCGAAGAAAAGGCGTGACCTATGCCAGGGTCGGAGGGGACAGGAGGAACAGGAGTGGGTGAAGCACCCAAGAGTGCCCAGAGCCTGAAGGGTCTGATATAATTGCCAAGTCTTAGCCAATTCCTCCGCAGAGGGTATATCTTGATGTAACACTGGCATCTCCCTTTGCTTTTCAGCAGGAGGGGCAGTGATATGTTTTTCTTTAAATGTCCTTTCAGCAGGTCCTGAATCAGAAACCAGCTGAGAATGCCTTTCATTTTCGGCTTGGTCATTATTATTATTGTCACTATTATTTTAATCAGACTTATTTTCAAAGGGGTCGTTGGAGGATCTTTCTTTAGATTTTTGTTAAGGTTCGGACCCCTCTTCTGAATTTTTTATAGAAGGAGCGACAGACTGGGAAGCCATAATTTGAAGCCAAAAAGGTTTATTGCTCAACTGTTGTGCAGAGATAAAAATGATGCTCACAGAGAAGCAAAGTGACTGGAAAACAAAAACAAGGTTGTGGCAGTCTGCCAAGAGCACAACCAGTAATGTAAATGATACAGAAAAAAACAGTCTGAAAAAAGGTCTGTCTGGCTAAGAAAATGTGCCACAAGGCTAGAGAAACTGTTCCCAAAAGGAAAATGAAAGTAAAACAGAGTCCTTGGTTCTGTGGACCCGCAGTAAAAAGGAGTTCCTGACTGAGAAAAACACAAGAAAATCTGGTAAAAATTGTGACTGCTTTTTGAGGCAGTGGTATTTTTTTAATTCAGAATAAAAGGCGGGAACCGTGGAAAACTGTGGTAAAAAATACGGTTCCTGGGAACTAAAGGAACCACGGTAAACGTAAAATATAGTAAAAAAACAGTGAAAAACACCATAAAAGCTGCACAAAAGAGGAAAAGAACAGAAAAACTTTACTTCAGGAGAAGTATGAAGAGAGAGACTCTGGGGCAGACCTGCCCAGTCAGCAGAGAAATTAATCTGACTGGCTTTCAGCAGCAGCAGCAGCAGCACACAGCTCTCTTACCCTCTTCTGATTGGGTAATTCTCCTGGCTTCATTGCATAGTCTCCACCTCCGGGGCAGCTGAACCCAGCTGGCATACTGCAATAGTCAAGGATACTGAGGGATTTCCGGGGTGAAAACCGAAGTTTTTCTCCATGTATTCCTCCAGCTTGCCCTCCGGGCCCCTTGTACCCCCTCCTACTCAGGTGCAACCTGTCTGGTCCATACAGGTCCTTGTTATCCCAGGTCCCTCCCCAGTCACCAACAAGCCCATACCCCTCCTTTTCACACAAACCCCTAAGTCATCCATTAAATGTCTCCATCCTTACCTTCAATGCTGTACTAGCCCTCAGGACCAGAAGTACCTCCGAGAAGGCTAGTGACCTCCCTGCAAATTCTCCCCACCTCCCTGAACCTCTCTTGCTTCTCCCTCACCTCACATCCTGCAAGGTCATTCAACCCCAGGTGCACTATAATGTGAGGCTTCTCTCCCCTGACACACTGACTGTGTTATCAGTGGTCCCACTCTTCTTGCCATCATCCCTGGCATACACTCTACCCTCCTACAGCTTGTCCTTCACTCTTTCCCTCCCCGTCTTGCCCCCTTCACAACTGAATCCCCCAAGATTACCGCATTCCCCCCCCTCCGTCCTGGGCCCTCCCACCTCTCTGTCTGTCCTGCTGTCCACTCCCACCTGCCTCCCCTACCCCTCCTGTCCTCTTGTATTCCCCAACTCCTAGCAAAGCTATCCCCATCCCTATCCCTCCTCTCAAGCCTTTCTCCCCTCCCCCACCAGCATGCACTCTATTTTATCTTTTGCTTACCCCTGGTCTACCATCTACCCTTACTGTCTGTTATGCCCCTGTCTGCCATCCTTGTTCTACTGTGTCAACCACCCTATTCCCTGCTCCACTTGTCCTCCCTCTCTCGCCTAAACTCACTATCTCCCACCCTTCCCCCATTACCTTTACACCCCCATCTTACTGTCCCTCCCTATTCCACCAGGTTCCCCTTCTTTCCCCTTTCCAGTGGGAGGAATCTGTTCTGCATCAGCAACTCTGGAGAAGCTCCCACTGGCACCCCCCCGGTCCTGCTTTATCTTTTCCCCTTACTGTTATCCACCCCATTCCCTGGGCCCTCTCTCCTGCTGGTGGAGGAGGACCCCTGGGACTTGCCTAAGCAACTGTTCCTTCCTATCCCCTGGCTCCCTCCCCCTTATGTCCATTCCTGCTTCCTTCCCCTTACCAGTCTTCACACCCTGCATCTCCTCTGCCCCCTCCTTCATTGCCCTATGAATCACCACTCCACCAGTGCATCTATCTCCTGCCTCAGCTGCCACATGTCTGCCCTCAGCTGACTGAACTTCTGCAAACTAGGCATCACCCCATCTCCCTAAGCACCCCAGAAACACTGCTGCTCAACATCCCCTGAACCCTATAACCCTTCCTGCCCTGCTCTGCTCCCACTGCATGCCCCCTCCTCACATATTAAAGATTCACTAATTTTTGCCCCTACCACTGATTAAACAGTGACTTACCGCCACAGGAGTCTGTCGGTATAAATATTTCACAAAGAAATGCAGCCTTTAAAGAGTCATTTGTCTCGTAAAATCATAGAAACCGAGTCCCAAGGACTTCCCGGTTGTTTCTCTGCCCCCGCACTCACTAGCGTGATGACGAGATGCCAGTGAGAGCGTGGGGGCGTGCCCCATTATATTCAATGAGCGGCAGCTTTTAAGTCAATTTTATTAACATGATGGCCACTTGCTGCAAAACATGAGCACCGGTTGACTACCAAGGCCCTTGGTAGTCAACGGTGCTCCATTTCATTAGCAAATGGCCATCATGTTAATAAAAATTATGTTAGATAAAGCTGCCGCCACTGAATATATGGGACGCCTCCAGCGGTCTTAATGGCATCTCGTCATCACGCTGAGTGAGTGCGGGCAGAGCTGGAAGCAGAGAAAATGGGAAGTCCTTGGGACCCGGTTTCTACAATTTTATGAGGCAAATAACTTTTTAAAGGCTGCATTTCTTTGTGGAATATTTATACCGGCAGACTCCTGTGATGGTAAGTCACTGTTTAATCAGTGGCAGGGGCAGAATAACAAATGTTGGTGAATCTCTAAGTTTCTAGGCCCTCCTAATAGTGTACTTAGGTAACCCCCTTAATCTTTTGTAGCTTCTAATCAGGACTATTTGTAGGCCTGCTTTAGGAATGCACTGTATGCCTTCCTGGTAGATTTCCTTCTGCTAACTCCCCTGTAGACTGACCCTAGATAGAGAGTAGCTGAGATCCCCAAATATCGCTGTTATCCTGCTTACTAATCCCCAGTATTCTGACCCTAGATAGAGAGTATCTGAGATTTCCTAATACCAATGCTACCACCAGCTGCCTACTCCGGAGACCATCCCTAGAAAAGGAACATCTGCTACCTTTACAGAACCCCTATTTACTTTCCCTTACCCTTGCTCATCTCACCTGCCTTCCTTTGAGCAGGGTGGCCTGTGGTTCTCCTTGCAGATGTCCTGCCTACACCCCCAGACACCACACTCCTGCTTCATGGCACTCCTGTTTTGTTGTCACTCACATGAAGAATTGCTTGGAATTCTGGGTATCAATCAATATTTTCTTTTATTGTTGACCATAAAAAAGCCTTACAATATATAAATTACAAACAGTACAAATACAGACAGTGACATAAAGCAAAAATAGATAAGTTTTAAAAAAACTCTAGTTGACAGAACTTCATTACTTTAATATTTTCACAAAAGTCTTATGCAACCATATAGATACATGGTCTAAAATGTGCACTTACATGCAGCGGAATTGCTATAATTCTTGTTTCCATTTCTTTCTTATCCTAAGAACAGTCTGAAAATATTTGTCCACATGTTTAATTGTGGTATCATCTGTAGTATTAAACAAAATAAATGTCAATTCGTTTTTTGACAGATTTGGTAAGTCCAAAAAAGGGCCTAACCAATACTGTCTAGATCTGATATACCATGGACAACACCATAGCATATGGAGTATATCCTCCCTTTCCCGTGTGTGACAGTCACATTAAGTCCTGTGTTTTAGGCAACTTTTTATATCTCACTTTGAGCAAATTGCTTTCCAAAAGTTCTAACTTAGCTCTTATAAATATATTTCTTAATGTTTTGTCCAGTAACACATACCAATAGTATTTAAAATCAAAACTCGGGTTATTTGATGCATACCATTTTGCATACCTTGAACACTGTATTTTAAGCAAATTCTCTTGTAGCCAGTAATTATTTAGTCTGTATACACTTCTTGTATTTTAAACTCAGGGTAATATTCTTTTCATTATATAGTTATAATACCGTCAAATCATATTGATCCAATTTGTTATATATCCTCTGTAACCAATTTATATTCCCACACTTACTGTTAATCCATTTTAATTACGCATAAAAACATAATTTGGGTAACTGAGTATTTTTTAATCTGGTTAAACGTATCCAAAATTTAACCTTTCTCCCATCAATAAAGGAGTTTATATTTAGAAGTCCAAGTTCTGCCCTTAAATATACTGCTGGACAAGATGGTGTTAGCTTCAAGAGGAATTCTGGTTAATATATACTGGGCTGCAGTCACAAGGTCCTACCGACCTCCAATGGCATCACTTCTGGCATCTGCTTGCCTTCCTTTAGCCTGCCTTTTGACCTCTTCCTCCCACTTTTCCCCTCCTTTCCTCACACAGTCTCAGGCAAACATGGATAACGTGGCAGAAATAAGAAAGTTCAAACCAGTGCTGAACATGCGCACTCAACTGCCCTCCTCCTGCCTGGCTCACCAACCTGGTGTCCTTCCAACTCTAAGCCGAGATCATAGTTCACAGAAACATAGAAAGTGACGACAGATGGGGACCAAAGATCTATCTAGTTTGCCCTGAGGGCTACCCCCCTTAGAATTTCTTAGAGTCAATCCCCTTATGCCTATCTCAAGCAGATTTGAATTGCCCTACTGTTTTGGAGTCAATGACTTCTGCAGGTAGCCTATTTCATGTAGCCACCACCCTTTCTGTAAAGAAGAACTTACGCATGTTACCCCAAAACCTCCCTCCCCTTAATTTCATTTCATGACCCCTTGTCCATGTGGAGCTACTGATCAAAAAGAGTTCCTGGGTAGGGATTCTGTTTATGCCCTTTAGGAACTTGAATATCTTTATTGTGTCTCCCTATCTCTGCGCTGCTCCAGCGAGTACATGTTGAGTTGCCGTAATCTGTTTTTGTATGGCACTTCATGGAGCCCTTGTACCACTTTTGTTGCCCTACTCTGTACCGTCTCTAGTCTATCCATGTCCTTCCTGAGATAAGGCCTCCAGAACTGCATGCAGTACTCAAGGTGGGGCCTTACCAGGGACTTGTATAGTGGTATGATCACTTCCCACTTTCTACTTGTGATGCCCCTTCCTATGCATCCCAACATTTTGCTGGCTTTTTGCATCGCTTTCACATGGTTTTAAACTACAGATTCCTTTGTTGAAAACTACAGCCACCCTAGGGGGCTGCAGTCATGAGGTCCTGCCAATCTCCAGTGATGCCACTCCTGGCATCTGTTTCCCTCCCTCAGCCTGTCATCTGACTACTTCTTCCCTCCCTTCCCCCACATTGTCTCAGGCAAACATGGATAATGTGGCAAAAATCTGAAACATAAAAAAAAAAAAAAAAACATGTTCAGTGCCCTAAGCCAGTCCTTGTAGGACTGGTCCTGCAGGCCAGGAATAATTTTTGTTACTCTATGCTGCACCGTCTCCAGCCTGTTTTTGTCTTTCGTCAAGTGATGGCTCCAGAACTGGGCACAGTACTGCAGGTGTAGTCTTAGCAATGATCTACGGACAGGTAGTAATACTTCCTTTCTCCTACTATCAAATCCCCTCCCAATACACCCAGAATGTAGTAAAAACTGTATGTTTTATACAGGAACAAGATGGCACTTACACACCATTACGACTAAGGTCCTATTTTCAAGGTGGCCCTGTTAACAGTATAATGCAAGAATATATACAAAGAACAAATTACACTTAATTAACAAGCAGTCATAATAAAGGTCCTATTTTCAGGGTAGTCCAGTAGCAGTATAAAATACAATAGGATGTACAAAGAACAGGTTACTCTGGGTACACTTAATTAAAAGACAGGCACTCCTAGCTGCCTTGCTGAAGGCCTTGTTTTCTTCATGTCATTTTATTTCCCCCATATAGATTTTTTCTTCCCAGCCAGTCAAACATCCCAGGGATATACCCTGTTTGGAGGGATACAAATATCCTGATCAGGCCTAATTTGGCCGACATATAGATGGTAAGTTGGATTTTTCTCCCCCATTTTTCCCCACCCTCACCTGGCAGTAGTGAAGCCTCTGTCAGCCTCCCATAGCCACAGCCCAGTCGCAGAGGTTACTGTAGTGGCAGAACCCACTGCAAATTCTCCCCGACCGAGACACACTGCTGAGTGGCAGCTGTCTTGGCCTTCGGTTACCTACTTATGCTACTTCCTGTGCTTGCTTCTGAATCCAGGTCATTAGTGTGCAAAATGCTGCTGCTGGGCCACTGGGGTTGCCTATTTCTTTTTTTTTTCATTAGTTTATAATATACACTTACAACATGATCTATGGCAAGAGAATATTATGCTTAAAAACAAAACACTGCACTACAACAGGATATGTCATTCCATGTTTAGAGTGCATCACATGTGGTTAGTAAACATACATAGATTTATTTATTTGAATTTTGGGAACTGGGTAGGCTCACTGTAGCATAACATCCCTTTTCAGGAGTGACCTGGAGTTAATTACATACAAGGTAAATAAATGCAAGTACATACACATATATACAGTATAGAGATACACAGATTGCTGCTATAATATGATGGGCCCCTGTAACATACTCAGCAGTCCCACACATTTGCAACGTGGCCAATGATAAGAGTATACCCAGAGTTTAAACATGCCCCTCGTTACAGTCTCAAGGAGCATTATCCATCAATGCAACATATACCAACCTCAGATGACAACTCCAGAAAGGAACAGTTACATATTTACCATAACAGTAGATCTTCGAGAGAATCTCTTCTCTTAGGCCACCATTTTTGAACTATACCCATGTCAGTGCTAGGACCACACAGAAACTTTTGCCCTTCGAGGAGCCACCCATGACAACATCATGTGTCAGTGTCTACATAAAGGTGGGCAGCCTCATCTCTCCTCAGTTCCCCACTGGAGAATGTGCTCAGAGGACTCTCTTCTTGGGAAACCAAGAGATTATACCAGCACTTTTGATATTAGACAGACGCTGGTGCTGGAGGGCGCAGCCATGAAAATTTCCACGGCAGAATTGGATGCCATATTCCCCTACAGCTGGTAAAAAGGGGAACAGGCCTAAGGGAAGAGATTCTTTTGAAGATATACATACTGCTATGATAATTATGAAAAGTACAGTTACGTAAGAACTTACTGTAACAGTAGATCATCGAGAGGAGCTCTTGCAGCAGGTGATAACCATCAGGACTATGACGCCAGGCACTAGGACCCCACAGAAAAATTTTCTAGCTAGCAGTCTAAGGCAGGGGACTACCCCTGATGTCGGCCCGCCCCTGACGTCACCAATGGAAAAAAAGGAATGGTTCCCCGGCACCACCTCAGTTCGCCCACCGGAGACACAGCTAGCATGAAGGATGGGGAACCGAAGAGGTTCAAACATCCCAAAGGGAGAAGAAAAAATAAGATAAATCCAAGGGGGATGGAGGAAGGGAAAGCACACCTACTGCTACGGTAAATTCTTACGTACCTGTACTATCTTACCTCGAGAGGGTGCTCTTGCAGCGGGTGATAACCATCAGAACTGAGTCCCAAGCAGTACAAGTTTATGACCCAGGTCAGATGGGTGGAGGTAAAAGGTATCTATCAGTCTCCTAGGAGAGCAACCCCTGGAGAACAGCGAAACCGAAGCCCGACATCCTCCTAGAAGCAATGTCCAGACTGTAGTGTTTTACGAAAGTACGGACATAACTCCAGGTGCTGGCAGCACAGGGATCTGCTGCAGACACATTTCAGAGAGAGGCGAAGGAAGTGGCAACTCCACTTGTGGAACGACCCTTTACTGGGCCTGGTAAGGGTTTGTTGTACTTCTGGTAACAGAACACTATGCAGTTGACTAACCACTTGGCTAGTGTATGTTTAGTCACTGGTGCCCCAATCATTCTGTGGGCAAAAGAAACAAACAACTGGACTGTTTTCCTAGATGATCGGATGCGGTCTATGTAGAAATGAAGAACCCTGTGAACATCTAGAGCTATGCAATAAGGCCTCCCCCCGATTTGAGTACTCCAGGTAGTAAACTTGGCAGGTTAATGTCTTGATTGAGAGTGAACTCAGACACCACCTTTGGAAGAAACTTGGGATTCATGCGCAATGACACCTGATCCCTGTGAAAAACTAAATAGGGCTCCTTACATATGAGAGCCTGAAGCTCGGAAATCCTCCAGGCTGAAGTAATGGCAACCAAAAACAGTGGCTTCCACAAAAGGAAGCATAGCTCACAACTTGCAGCTGGCTCAAAGGGTGGCAAAGTGAGTTTCTCCAACATGAATAACAGGTTCTATGGGGGAACCGGATCCCAAATGGGCAGTTTAATATGCAGCATGTCCCGTAGAAATGTGTCGGACAGATCCATTTGTGCCAAGGTCTTGCCGTCCACTGGCACATGATAAGCAAACAAGGCAGAAAGGTGCACTTTAAGGGACGAATAGCTAAGACTGGCATCTGACAGGGAAAGTAGGTACTCCAGTATCAAGTTCATGGGGCAGGAGAATGGCTCTATTTTACAGGTGGACACCCAGAAACAGAAGCATTTCCATTTCATGGCATAGGTGGCCCTGGTCGAGGACTTCCTCGCCGCCACTAGGACTTCCGCTACCTTTGGAGACACCTTATACCGGTCCTTGACTAAGTCTGCAGGAGCCAGGCATGCATATGCAGACTTCAGGTTGGGGTAAAGAACAGCACCCTGTTCCTGGGAGAGCAATCGGGAGGACGGAGGGAGCGGAATGGGAGGTTCCCTCACTAGTTGTTGGAGCAATGGGAGCCAGATCTGTCTGGGCCAGAATGGTGCAACCAGAATCATTCCTGCTTGCTCTGCTTGCAGCTTCAGCAGAATTCGCTGGAGCAGTGGGAAGGGAGGGAAGGCATAGAGAAACTTCCCTGTCCAAGAGAGGGACAATGCAGGCCCTGGATCTAGCGAGCAGAAACTTGGCAGTTTGGTGTTGAGCAGGGACACAAACAGGTCCAATTCTGGAAGATCCCATCTTCTAAATAGGTTGTCTGCTACCTCCTGTAATAGCTCCCATTTGTGGGCTTGAGACCGTGAGTGGCTGAGGCTGTCAGACAAGGTGTTTTGAACTCCTGGGACGTGATCTGCTGTGATTTCCAGATTTTGTTCCACTGCCCAGTATCAGACCATCATGGCTTCCCTGCATAGAGGGTAGGAGTGTGTGCTCCTTGCTTGTTGATGTAAAAAAACTACTGACATATTGTCTGTCTGGATCAGCAATGGGCCTGGAAGGTGGACCATTTGGAATGCCTGCAAGGTATATAGCACGGCTAACACATTTATGTGTAGACTGTATTCTAGAGTGGACCATGACCCCACTTGTCTGGTTGTCCTCGAAATGTGCACCCCATCCCTGACCCAAGCCGTCCATTGTGAGGATCTGCAGAGGGCTGGGACTGCGAAATAGGGCTCCAATCTTCAGATGGTAAGGGGTTAAGCCACCATTCCATGAGCTGGCAGACAGCACTGGAGATGCGGACTTGCTGCTAGAGGTTGTCCAGATGCTGATCCCACTGTACTCTGAGGTTCCACTGAAGAACTCTCATATGGAGATGGGCTAAAAGCACTGTCACAATGGCTGCTCCCATGTGGCCTGGGAGCTGAAGCACCATTCTGGCTGGGACCTAATTGGCGGAGCCGATTTTCCAAGCCAGTTCCCGAAGTCGGGCTGCTCTGTCTGAGGGCAGGAAGGCTCTCCCCTGAAGGGTGTCCAAGATAGACCCTGTATACTGAATCCTCTGAGAAGGCCAGGGGGATGACTTTGGAAGGCTTAAGGTAACTCCCAAGTCTTGTAATAAGTGGAAAGTACTTTCCAACATGCTCCGCAGTCATTCTTCTGAGGGGGCTGTTAGGAGCCAGTCGTCCAGGTAGAGATAGATGAAATGTCCTTGCCTCCAGAGGGCTGCGGCCACCACTGCCATGCATTTGGTGAATACTGGATGTGCTGAGGACAGGCCAAATGGCAGCACTCGAAATTGGAAGATGAAACGAAGGTACGTTCTGTGGGATGTCAGGATCTTTATGTGCATGTAGGCATCCTGCATGTCTAGGGAGCAGAGCCAGTCTCCCTGATGCAGCATGGGTAGTAGTCCAAGCAGAATTACCATCCTGAACCTCTTGTATTCTATAAAAAGGTTTAGTTGGCTTAGGTCCAGGATGGAACAACGGTCTCCCATCATCTTTGGTACCAGGAAGAAATGGGGGTAATACCCTCTCCCTTTCTCACTCAGTGGAACTGCCTGGATCACCCTTTTGCTTAGCAGGGTTTGAATTTCTGCCTGAATGAGACCTGCATGGGATGGGGAGTAATGAGTGGGGGTCAGTGGGTTGTCTGGAGGAATGTGTGTGAACTCCAGGTGTAGCCCCTTTCTGTCATCTGGAGTACCCACCGGTCTGTTGTGATGTTGGACCAACCGGTGAGGTAAAGGGAGAATCGCCCTCCTACATTCTCCTCCTGGAGTTCTGTAGGAGGAGGGTAGGTTGGCAGGGAGTCATGTGGCTGCATTTGGAGTGGGCAAGGGGGCTCTTGCAGACTTCGCATTTCTTGTCCCCTGTGCTCCTGCAGGCTGGGGGGGGCCTTCCTTTTGAATCCTCCTTGTGCTGCTGTCTCTTCCCTTGTTGCTTGCAAAAGGGTTGACATCGGTAAGGGGTTGGTTTTGATTTGTACATCTGATGGACTTCAGAAACAGCTTTCCCTGAGTCCTGCAAGTTGGTAATCATCTTTTCTGCCTCCTGTCCGAAAAGCACTGATCCCTGAAACAGGGTGTTTAGGAGCAGCGTCTAAGGTATATCCCTGTAGCAGCTGCCCTGGCTGCGGTGTCTGCAGAGTCGTAAGAGCATCTCAGGACATGTTTGCCTACATCCACGCCAGACTGTAGGATGGCTAGGAGCTCTGATTTAGCATGAGAATCAGGCTATGTCTTAGCCAGATCTATCGCCTTGTTCCCGAGCGATTTCTGGTACATTACCACATGAGCTAAGGAAGTTCAGTGACCAGACCATGCAGGTGGCTGACGAATAAATTTTGCGGCCAAACTGGTCTACCTTTTTGGACTCTTTGTCTGGTGGCTGTGAACTCATATGCTTTGGCTGTTGAGTCCTGCCATGTGCGGCCATAAGGATCACTGAGTCGGCCTTCGGCTGCTCGCATAGGTGAGGCTCTTCCCGTGGAGTCCTGTACAAGCGATCAGCTTTCTTTGAGACTTCTGCACTCATAGAAGGATGCTTCCAGGCTAGTTTTCGGACATCCTGGAATGGCTCTACTAAAGGTGGAATGACTAGAGGCTTTGGGGTCAGTGGCCCCTAACAACTTTGCCAGCTGGCATCTTTCGGGGTCCAGGTCTTCAGTTTCCCAATGATTAAGGAACTGAATATGCCTCATCACATCTAAAAAAGTCAGATCGTCTGGAGGGGATCTAGGAGAGTCCTTCCTCAGATCTGGAGATGGAAAGGACAGATCTTCCTCTGACGAGTCGTATGAGGATGAGCATCTAATGGACTCCTCAGAGGAGGAGGAGGAGGAGTGACGTGTGGGAAAACGACTTCTGCATCACGAACAGGACCGGGATGAAGAATGGTGGCTATGCCTCCTGCATCCATTGGTTCCCTGTCCTGTGTCCCTGGAGTCAGATGGGCTGGCGCTGGGGGTGGTGACGGTGTTCTACATGAGGGCAGAGTAGGATGTTTAGGCGGAGTCAGTATTGGATTCCCAGTTGGCAAAAGATCCCACTTTACAGTGTTCCACCAGCTATTGAAAAGCACGTCTACCTCTGCCAAAGACACTAGAGGTGCTGTTTGGTGGTCTGGCGACAGGTTAGGGACACCTGAGGGGCCTGGTGTTAGGCCCTCTAGATCAGCTCCCCCTGGCATTGGGTCTGACGGATGCACTGTATCGGGCGTCAGGTCTGGTGGTGTTGTGCCCCTTGGCAACTCGGGTCTTGACGTCTGGTTGCTGGGTTCCAGTGGCGGGTTGATGACGGGTCTACTGGTGTCTGGCCTTTAGAGTTTGAGGGGCCTGGCATCAGGTTCTCCAACGTCTTTTGTAATGGTGGAGGTTGCTTAAGCCCTTGCGGATCAGATGACAGCTTGAATGGTGTCGCCTGGTCCTTGCCCGTATTGAGCGGGGCTGGAGGCTGTTGTCGGTCCAGAGACCCCACTGACAATGGCTTAGAGGGCACGCAAGAATGTTTCTGATGCTCATGCTCATTCCTCCTCTTGGAGTCATTGGACCATGGCGTTGCATCTGACGACCCTGCGGGGGGGGCACCTTGTGGACGACAGGCTGTGCCATGTCGCCCAAAGAAGAGTGGGCTGATTCCTCTGGACGAGATCCTTTTGCATGTGAGTGGGGTCTGATGACCAGGGAAGGCAACGCTGAAGGCCCAAGCCCTGAGGACTCACTGCCAGACACCAGAACGGAGGCGGAAAGCTTCATCAACGGTATTCCCGGTAGAGCGAGGGAAACTGGAGGGCCTGCATCTGAGATCGCACCGGAGGTGGAACTTTTGAAAGTCTTCAAAGGAGACCCAGATTGTGATTCTGACCTGGGTCTGTCCTTGTCTCTGTGATGGTGCTTCCTGGTGGATTTCTTCTCTCTCTGGGGGATGCATCCTTGGCCAACGAAGAGGACGAACTTTGTCCCGAGTGGGTCTTTTGCATGGCGGCCACTTGCTGTTCTAGTAGATACGCTTTTAAGGTTTTGAGGCGAAGTATACGGGTTCTTCTGCTGAAGCTGAGGCAGTGCTGGCAAGTGTCTGGCTTGTGGTCGGGGCCTAGGCACAGTAGGCAGGCCGAATGGCCATCTTTGGCCGGGATTTGTTTACTGCATGCACACTTCGATTTGCGCCGCTCTGTAGATGATGATGGCTGGGTAGACATGCATGAAGAGTCTGTAAGTTAATGAAAAAATGAAACTGCGCAGAATGCGAGAAAATGGCAGTAGACTGGAAGCAAGAGGCATCCGTGGAGCTGAAATGCAAGGGTCGATGGCAGGAAAAAGACTGAGGTGGTGGCAGGGGACTGCCCCCTTTATACCATTGGTAACGCTGGGGCGGGCTGATGTCAGGGGGCGGTCCCCCGCCTTAGACTGCTATCTAGAAATTTGTCCTTGGGGTTCTAGTGCCTAGCAGCATAGTCCTAATGGTTATCACCTGCTGCAAGAGCTCCCTCTCGAAGTAAGAGCTGTTCTGTTTTCAAGGATATCTCTTCCCTTAGGCCACACCTTTGGAACTAGTCCTAAGCAGTCACAAAAGCTAACTGGGAGGTTGGAGCAGTCTGTTCATGACAGTAGGCCCTGTAGAACAGCAAGGCTGAAGCTTGTACATCTATGAGAAACAATGTCTGGACTGCAATGTTTAGTAAAGGTGTGGACTGTACTCCAGGTGGCTGCACTGCAGATGTTAGCCACAGATACATTTCTGAAGCAAGCAGCAGCTGTGGGCATACCCCTTGTGGAATGACCATGAACCGTGTCAGGAAGTTTCTTACTGCACTTCCTATAACAGAACGTAATACAATGTGCTAGCCACATGGATACGCACTGTTTCAAAACAGATGTGCCCTCTTTCCCACAGGCAAACTAAACAAAAAGCTGAGAGGACTTTCTACAGTCCTTGGTGTGAGCAAGACAGTATTTTAGGATTCTATGTACATCCAGAATGTGGAGCAATGCTTCACCTTGACTGGCATGCCCTGGATAGCAAAGTGGAAGGTGGATGGTTTGATTTAGTGTGAACTCAGACGGTGTACCAACCGAACAACGAAACCCTTTACAGCGAAGACCATTACAGCGACAGAGTCGACAAGTCACTGTAATGGTCCCCGCTAACACCAGCAATGCTTCTCTCGGTGTTACGCACCCTCCCAGGAACAACTCTGACTCGGAGTTGGTTAATAAAATACCGGGGGGTGTGGGGGAGTGAAGAAAACACATGTGAGAACAGCAAGAGGAAGGAGGTGCTGTTAGAAATGTACTACTCTACTGGGACTTAAAAAGTAGAATTCTACTACTGTGACCTTCAATTTAGAGTAAAAACAAACAAACAAAGAAAAAAAACAAAACAAGAGTTAGTGTGTTGGGTGAAGGGAACTGTTATCTGTGCAGTTAACTAGGTGAAGATGGGAACTGTGAATTGGGGGAGTGGCTAAGGCATCAGGAAGCCAGGTGTTTGGATTTAAAAGTGCCCTACATAGCTTTTGGCAGAGAACAGCAAGAGGAAGGAAGTGCTGTCAGAACTTTACTACTCTACTGGGACTATATAGCCCTCCCACGCTTAGCCAGTTCTACTTTTATAGGCAAAGGGATTTGACTGACAACAGGAACTTCCTGTTTGGGAGCAGGAAGGGAGTGACCACAGAGGCACAAAAGACTCACCATCCTAGAAGGAAAAGAGTAGCTCCCCCCCCCCCAAGCTGCTGGAGGTCTGATTCTGAGCAAGTAAGAAGAAGACTACTGAGGAATACAGGAACAGGGGGTAAGAGTGAGTCATCCCCTGCTTGTTGATGTAATACACCACACACATGTTGTCCATCTGCACCAGCAGGGGACCGGGGAGGAGCAGAGTCCAAAAGGCCTGTAGAGCGCAAAGGACCGCTTGCATTTCCAGGACGTTGATATCAAGACCCTGTTCCAACTCCGTCCAGGTACCATGGGTCTGGTGATCAGCCACATGAGCACCCCATCCCAGGCTGCATGTATCCGTCATGATAATCTGGTGGGGGGTTGGGAGCTAAAAGGAGACCCCCCCACCCAAGGAGGTTGGCTGGCTCCATCCACAACGACAGGACTCTCCAGACTGGGTTGGAGACCATAACCAGCTGGTCCAGGTCATCTGTGTGTTGGTCCCACTGGACCCCTAGGGTCCACTGAAGAACCTGCATGTGCAGGCGGGCAAGGGGAACTGTGGCAATGGCTGCTGCCCTGTGTCCCAGGAGTCGCAGGAACACCCTGGCGGGGACTTAGCAAGTGGTGAAAACCAGACATGCCTGCTCCATCAGTCACTCCACCCTGTCCATAGGCAAAAAGGCCATAGCCTGGGTAGTGTCCAGAACTGCCCCTATGTACTGAAGGTGCTGGCACGGGGAAAGACAGGGCTTTGGCAGATTGATGGTGATCCCCAAAGCCTGAAATAGATGGATGGAGTATTACAGGGTTTGAAGCAGACAGTCTCTGAAGGGGGCTGCAAGCAGACAATCGTTGAGGTAGGGGAACACGTAGAAGCCCTGCCTCCTCAGAGTGGCTGCCACCACTGCCAGGCACCTGGTAGAGATCCTGGGACCAGAGAAAGACCAAACGGGAGGGCCTGGAATTGAAAATGGGCCCCCTGAAAGTGGAAGTGAAGGAAGCGACCATGGGCAGGAAAATATCTGGATATGCAGGAAGGCATCCTACATATCAAGAGAGCAGAGCTAATGGAGGCAGTATAGCGCAGTGGTTTAAGGCTCTAAGCTGCAAATCTGGAGACCTGGATTTGAATCCCACAGCCCCCACTTGCATACACTGTGTGACCCTGAGCAAGTCACTTTACTTCCCTGTGCTCCGAGGATGCACCTGTAAAAATGCTTTCAGCTTAGTGTGTCTCACCTGGTTAAACAATTGGGGAAAAAAAAATTCCCCCTGGTGTAAGAGGGGTAACAACCCTTGAAGAATGACCATCCTGAAATGCTTGTATTCAATGTACTGGTTCAGATGACTCAGGTTCAGGATGGGACGAAGATCCCCAGTCTTTCTGGGGACAAGAAAGAAGTGGGAGTAAAACCCCCTTCCCCATTGAGACAGCTGGATGGGCTTTATGGCTCTTTTTTAGAGAAGAGCCTGAATTTCCTCCCAGATCAAAGGCAGGTGAGCTGGGGGGGGGGGGGTATGAAGAGTTTACCAGAGGATTTTCTGGAGGCCACTCTAGGAATTTCAGAGTGTGACTGTGCTCTGTGATCTGAAGCACCCAGTTGTCTTTGGTTATTGCCTGCCACCCATCGAGGTGGAGGGAGAAGCGACCCCCGACAGCATCTTCCAGAACCCTTGCTGGGGAGGTTGGGTAGGAAGTCAGAAGGTGGGGGCGGGTGCAAAGAGGGCGGCCGTGGGTGCCCTGGGGGATCTGGCAGCAGCAGCTGCAGGGACTGACGTCACCTTGCACTTGCCCTGACCTTTGGGTGGCTGGCAGGATTGTTTACGGGAGAAGTAGTGAAAGGAAAGATGCTGACCCACTCTAGTCTGGGTATGATAGAGTGAAAGAACTGTTCACAGGGCTCGACCTGACTCCTGGATGGTAGAGATTATGTCCTGAACATCCCTACTGAAAAGGACGGAGCCCCTAAAGGGGGCATTCCAGATGCTGGTCTGTGCATTTGAGGCAAAGCCAGGTACCTGAAGCTACGAATGGTGCCAGAGGCAGACACCAGCAGCTGCTCCCCTGCCTGATGCATCTGTGACATCGTAGGCAGCCTGGAGAACATGATTGCCGACGTCAGAGCCCGATTTAAGGAGCTGGGTGAGTTGTGTCTTAGTGGGATCCCCTGATAAAGCCTGCATAAGATCCCTGGCTTGGTCCCAGAGGACATTCTGACATCGGACCATATGGGCCAGGTAGTTAATGGCCCAGACATCTAGGGTAGTAGATGCAAAAACACACTTACCCAGTTGGTCCAACTACCTGGACTCCCTGTCCGGGGGAGAGCACTAATGTGCTTGGGTCTTTTGGTATGGTCATGTGCTACATTAATGACCACCAAATCAGCCTTAAGATGGCCCCCTAAAAAGGGTTTAACAGCAGAAGCATGGTAAAGATGGTCCACCTTCTTAGGCAATGGGGGAGTGTGAGGGGTGATTCCAAGCTGCCCTGGTGTCATCATTACAGAAGTCAATTGGGGAACACCAGAGGGAGGGCTTCCCACTGACTTACAAACTGCCAGACAACGCCTCTCTGGGTCCTGTTCCTCCATTTCCCAGCCCATAATGGAATGGATGTGGCGTATGACATCCATAAAAGATGGATCATTAGAAGGGGACTTGGGAATTACCCTGGAGGGCTCTTCACCCTCTGAAGACTCCCCAGGCGAAGAGGAAGACTGCGAGGAATCTGAGTCATCCCCGTTCGACTAGCCTGGTTAACTTTCTGGCAGCAGGTGCTTGTCCTGGTGAGAGCCAGAGCCAATGTTGGGTTGAGACTCATAAGACCCCAACGTCCTGGGTTCACTGGTGCCAGACCTGCCCAGATCCTGGGGCAGCAGGTCCTAGTTGGAATGTCAGGGAGATGCCGTAGGCGGGCCCTGAGGAGCGGGGGTCTGTCTCTAAATGAGGGACCACCATGCACAGAACAGGGTACTGTAGTCAACCGGAAGTGGGAAATTGTAGACCAGTGGGTATGGACAGGACGGTGGCAGGTAAGGGTATGATGGCAGCAGGGCCGGCGTAGAGTACCCTGGCAAAAGGCTATCCAGTGTTGGCTGGGGGTCTGGTGCCGGATCAGGAGTCAGCAGCGGTGCAGGCTGTGATAAAGGCCATGCTGGCGTCGGGCTCGCAGGCTGGGACAGTGGCAGGACCAGCTTCAGCCCAGTGGGCATTGGCAGGGATCAGCCGGGAGAGGGATCTGCCAGCACTGGGTGAACCAAAGAGACTGGCGTCTGGGGGGAAGGAGACCTCCCAGGCGAAGGCAGAAGCGATGCCAGGTAGGAGAAGTAGCAGTAGCCTGCTGCAGGCGCTGCCTTGAAGGACTGGCATCGGGTCCTGCAGAGAGGACCAATGTAGGCAGTACCTTGGCTGGGGGGAGGGGTGACAGTGGAGGAACCACCACCCGAGACACCAACACCGGCTGAGCCTCCTGGCCAAGAGCCCGTGGAAGAAAAGGGCTGGAGCATCAGGGTGAGGGTCTACAAGAGATGATGCAGACTATAGTGCCTACTGAAAGTATATGCAGTGCTCCATGTGGCAGCAGCACATACGTCAGCTGCAGAAACATTCTGAACAAGAAAGAGAAATAGACATACCGCTTGTAGAGTGGCCATGTACAGCACCAGGAAGTTCCTTAACACAATACAGTTAGCCAACCATTTGGATAGGCACTGTTTAGACAAAGGGGCGCTCCCTCTCCCAGGGGCAAACAATGCAAAAAACCTGAGAGGACTTCCTGCAGTCCTAAGTGTGATCAAGAAAGAAACATAGCGTTCTATGTATGCAGCAATGCCTCACCCTTGTTAGCACGCTCAGGATAATACACAGGAAGGTTTATAGTTTGATTCAATGTGAAATCCGAGACCACCTGAGGTAGAAAATGGGGAATGGTCCGTAGAGACACCCTGCCCTTGTGGAAAATTAAATAAGGAGGCTCATGCATCAGAACCTGAAGCTCAGACATTCTATGAGCAGAAGTCATAGTGACCAAAAACAGCATTTTCCATGAAAGGCAAAGCATCTCACAGATTGCAGCAGGCTCACATGGAGCCAGAGTAAATTTCTTAAGTATGAAATTGAGATCCCAAGGTGGAACCGGTTTACAGATCAGGGGATGCATATGCAGAATACCCTTTAGAAATATATGGGACACCATACATCCATCAACAGAGGCATGAAAAGCTGAAATGGCAGTCAAGTACACCTTAATGGATGAGCACTGCAGACTGGAGTCCAACAGGGACAGAAACTAGGCCAGTATAGTATTGACAGGACAAGTAAATGAGTCCTCGGAACAAGAAGCACACCATATGGAGAAGCACTTACATTTCAAAGAATGTGTGTGTCTAGTGGAAGGCTTTCTAGCTGCAAGAGAGATACCAGTCACATGGGGGAAACCCCAAAATGAGCAATGGCTGTGTCTTCAGGAGCCATGAATGCAGATGCAGGGACTGCAGGTTCGAATGAACCAGGGACGTCTGGGCTTGTGACAGCAGGCCCGACAAAGGGAAAACCTGAACACGAGGTTCCACTGCCAAATGCTGCAGGGAAGTAAAATGAAAATTATGTACTTAACCATAATTGATGATCTTACAGAATATCTTCACCATTGATTACCACTTATGAGTCTGGGGCCGGAGGCAGTAGGACCCTGTGGGAGTAAATTATTTTGCTGGGAGGAAGCTGGACATGGCTACTGAACATGGTACCTGTGAACCCCAACATGGTGTCGTAGGCCAGCCAATAACCGTTGTCAGCTCCAAAACTCACCTCAGTTCTGTTCGGCAGGAGAGAAACAAGTGGGGGGAAAAGCGAGAGCGAGGGCTAAGAAGTTTCCTAGCTCAAAGGGATGAACAGGATACAACAGGTGGCACAAAGGGGTAGTTGGGTGTGAAGTCAGAGCCTCAAACCACCAGCCAGACAGGAGGAGGATAGGGATCTCAAAGGCAGCAGCCCTGAAGCATGTGGCTCTGGCAGAAATGCGAGAAGGAATGTCTAGAATTGAGAACCCCTTTTAACAGAGATGGCATAATGTGCCAAAATAGGAATGAAACACAGACCCCTGGAAAAAACAAACCCCATGCTACCTGAGGGAGGACTGACTGAAAAGTGGGTCAAATTTTTATGTCCCCCCCCTCAAAGTATAAAACAAGGAATCCCAGGTGCATGTGGAACTGTAAGGTCAAACAGCCCAAAGGAGTTGAGATTTGTTCCTCTCCCCAGGCACCTCTAAGGATTGAGAGCTAATGGCCCAGTTGGCATGAGGGAAGAAGCATAAGGAGGAAAAGGGGCATACCAATCACTGATAGTCTGACACAGTCAGAAGAAAAAGACATTAGACAAAATGACCTGCTTCTCCTGCAACCGCAGGGATGTACCCTGGGTAAGAGCTAGTAGGCACAGACTGCATTTAGCAACTAACAGGGATATACCCCAAGAAGGGGATATATCCTGGGCAGGGAGCAGGATGAGAAAGAGAAAAGGAAGGAAACTGCCTTCCTCCCTCTCTCGCTTTTTTGTTTACTTATATTTTTATTTTTTGGTTGTCACGAGGGGCCTGACTGAACCATGACCAAGCTTTTTAAAGTTTTTGTCAGCATTGTCAGGGTAAACTGACTAGAGACCATGGCTCTGCTAGACTAGGGGATGGTGGGCAGGTGTGGTAATCAATGGTGAAGATATTCTGGAAGATGAAGTTACGGTAAGTATGTAATTTTCACATACTCTCAGAATAAATCTTTACCACTGATTCCCACTTATGGGTCCGAGTACCAAGCTTTCCCTTTTCCTAAGGGAGGAACTGGCTCACTCTGAGGGTGGATAACCTCAGCCCTCTGTTTGGAGAACACCTGAGGGCAGTCGTTCCTTACAGATCTGGAGAGACCGGAGACTGGTTAGGGCTAGGTGGGGGTGCCTGTGGCATAGAAGCAGGAGGAATCTCCAACAGTTTCCACCTGAACATAGGGGAGGAGAAATAAGCCCCCTGGACATGCAAGTTAAGCACCTTACGGCAAGCCATATGTGTCTGTCTGGAAAGGCGAAGCCATGCCGTCCTTCTGATGCAGAATGCAGTTCCTGCTAACTTGAAGGCCACCTCATTGGCATCATTCAATGCCCTCGACTGGTGCCAAGCCACCTCCAGACTCCGAGTAGAAAGGTCAATGGCCTACCTGACTCACTCACTCTGAGGCAGTGCTGCCAACAGCTGCCTTAGCTGCAACCATAGACAACTGAAGCTCACCTTATGTGTCTGGTGTACAGAGATGCACATGAGGGTGCTTGGTGAGGTAAAAGCCTTCCTGCTAAGGGCATCTGACTGAGCAGACTCTCCCTATGGAAGTCGGTCATGCATGAGACATCGAGGCCAAATGGGGTCTACAGTACCTCAAATCTCAAAGGGGGTGAAGTACCTCAAGTGTGGACCATGTGGGTGTAAGATACCGCATGAAATGGCTCTTGGAGTTGGCTGTACATGAGAAGAGACGCGTCCACACTGCTCTGGATGCTTCCGCGAGGCTCAAAGCCATGGTGGAACCACAGCTGAGTTGACACCGGGACCAAGGTAAAAGCCTTCCTGCCAAGAGTATCCATCTGAGAGGAATCTGCCTCTGGAGGTTGGTCATGCATGAGGCGTCGAAGCACGACTGGGTCTGCAGTATCTCAGGCCCCAAAAAGTGATGAAGAACCTCACCTGCAGACCCTGTGGGAGTGCGATACTACATAAGGAGGTCCTTGGGGATGGCTCGACATGAGAAGGGATGCCTCCACACTGTCTGGATGCCTCCTTGAAGGCTCTGGGCCATGGAGGAGCAATAATTGAGTTGACTCTGGGAAATCCAAGGAGTCGTAATGGCAGGGCTGCTATATTGCAACTTGTGTAAGCCTGCAGGTTGAGTGCCTCGTTCATCTCCACCAAGAATGTCTGGTACATTGTGTACTCAGTGCCTGAATGCAGCTGGATTGATGACTTATTGTCCTTTGAGGAGGATGTTGACAGAGATGAGACACTGACCAAAGGGACTGCTGATGTTCAGGAGAAGGGCTTGAACTTCTTATATATCCAAGGCACCAACAATCCCCTGTGCTTTTCCCATGTTAGCAGCCCCTCAGGGCCTATGAATGCAGGCAACCTCCACAGGAAGTGGTGCAGCCCTGCTAGAGGGGGACAAGACTCCCGGTCTCGAAGAGCCACTACCTCGGCTGTGTAACTGTTCAAGGGGTCTCGCTTAATGGGAGGGCCTGGAAAAGTTGCCTAAAGAGTGTCCTCCTACATCCAAGGAGTAACCTGACCAGTGCCCATGGGGGGAACCCCCAGACAAGGAGAGTGGAGCCGTACAGTCCTTGTATGGTGGTCCCAGTTCTCGCTGAAGACAGTGTCGCCCAGCAACTCTGGGGAGAACTCCGCCTCCAGGCCACCATCCGACTCACAGTTGGTGCCATGTCCAGCACCAGGCTCATGGCTGAAGACAACCTCAGAGATGGATTCATCCCTGATGCCGCAGTTGGCACCACAGTCAGTACCGGACTCAACATTGGCCTCGACATTGATCCTACAGTCATTCCCCACTTGGTGTCATGAATGCCACCAGAGTTAGGGACGACCCTGGGGTGACAATGTCACCAGTGCTTCACCTGGAGCTGGGCCCAGGACTGACATCGTGGCTGTCACTGTGGCTGTTGTCATCACACTCATCGGTGTTGCTAGTTACACCATGGATAGTAACAACCTCCACCTTGCAACGGTATGATGAACAGCCCTAGTGCCAGTCCCTCTTCTGACACAGCGAACCGTGTCAGAAGGGGGCCCAGTGTCATCTCTAGTGCCACATGAATCGTTGTCACTGCAAATGGTGACAAGAGCACAGGCAATGCCAGAAGACAACACCAAGGTGTCCACTGATGTGGCCTCATTACCGGGGACATCTGCTGTTTAGGGCAGACATGCTGTGGAGGGTGCTGAGCTGGCTACTCAGGAGCCAGCTGTCCCAGAGACCCAACCACCAGGACCTCTGATGCCTCAGCAGGGTGAAGTCGAGGAGGACCCTGTGCTTCCGTGGAACCAGAGGTCCCAGGAAGAGGCCCAGGGGAAGGTCCAAAGACATAGCCTTGGCTGCAAGCGTGTGACACCTGCCTATGAAGCTGGAGATTAAACGACCCCCACCTCAACATGCGGTTCTCTAAAGTACAGTGGTCCATCGAGAATCAGACTTCACACAGATCCATACTGTGCTCTGGGCCGAGGCAGGCCATGCAGCACTGATGCCAGTCTGGAACAGCCATGGGTTTTCCATAGGGTCAACAACGCATTACAGGAGGCTGTTGGATGTTTTTTTCTGTAAACCTAAAATTTGATCACCCCGACAGTCTCGCAATTCTTTGCCTCTCATAGTCTCTCAGTCTTCCCTTGCTGTTTCTGTCTTTTCCTCCCTTGCATATCTGCTGGTATAAAAATATATGCAGATCTTTATGTGGAACTGTAACTGATACTGGGATCCCTTTGTTTAGAAATTATATAGTGTTACTGTTGAAATGTATAGAATTATAGTTTGAGATGACTGCAAACAGCTATTGGGAACTCAAGGGGTTAACCTGAGAGTAGTTTTTAAGCCCTTTTTCAGAAGCTGTGGAGAAGGGGGCCTCAGTTCTGGGACACTGCATTCTTGCTGCACCTGCCTGAAACATACAAGAACATTTTAGAAAAAAACAGGATGTTTGTTAAGGAGGGGGGTTGCAAGGACTTATAACAGAGAGAGCTGCAATGTTTTCGGACACACAGAGATTGAAGGAAAATTCAGATGGATCTTCTCTGTTTATTCTGTCTTTGCAAATAGCTATACTGAACAACTGTATTTTTTTATGTTACTGCTAGTACTAATAAACACCTTTTGCGAATTCTACGACTGCTCCTGGTATTTCCTATACTTCCTGACCTGTGCCTCGATGACAAGGCGCTCAGGCACCATGTTCAATAGCTGTGGCCAGCTCCTCCCAGCAAACAGTCTGTTCCTGTGAGGTCTCAGTGCCTCCAGCTCCAGACCCATAATAGGGAATCAATGGTGAAAACTGATTCTGGGAAAATCCTTATCTGGCAAGGCTAGAAGGGAGCCACCAGTATTAGGGTGGCATACTCATGCCCTCAGTTTGAGCAGAACCCTCTGAATGACACAGACTTGGAGGAAATGCTTAAAGGAACATCCGTTTCCAGGAGAGGGACAACGCGTTTCACCAAAAAACTTCATGCCAGGGAGTGAGCAAGTAGAAACACAGTTTTGTTTTTTGTGAGGAAGCAAAAAGGTCCAACTCTGGATGACTCCATCTTTTGAGCAGGACATTTACCATGGAGGTTAGCAGTTCCCATTTGTGTACCAGGGACCGAGACCAGCTTAGCCTGTCTGCCTAGACAGTTTGAACACCTGGGAGAAACACGGTTGATAGCGGAATGATGTGAAACATCGCCAAGTACCACACCCTCATTGCATCCCTGCACAGGGGATAAAAGTGAGTGCCCCTTGCTTGTTTATGTAATGCATGACACAGACACTGTCTGTCCAAATCAGCACGTGACCAGTGATGAGATGCTCCTCGAAGGCCTGGATACCAAGTAGAACAGCCCACATCTCCAGGATATTGATATTGGAGATCAAAATCCAGATCAGTCCAGGATCCTCGAGTCTGAAAGGAACAGAGATGGTCACCCTAGCCCGAGGCATCTATTGTGAGGATCAGCACAGGAGTTGGGAAGAAGAACAGAATGTCCTGCAACAGGTGCTGATGGTCCATCCACCAAATCAGAGTAGAGCAGAGAGGGGATGTGATGAGGACAGTTTGTTCCAGGTCATCCATCAGCTGATCCCACTGCACCCGAAGAGGCCAATACAATATGCAAATATGGAGACGGGCCAAGGAACTGTTACTAGGACAGCAGCCATGAGTCCCAGGATGCATAACATTGCTCAAATGGAGGCAGAGTAATGACTCCTGTGTATCAGTCAGGCCTGGGCAACAAGAGCCTCTGCCCTGGATGAAGGCAGAAAGGCACTGCCCAGTGCCATGTCCGGCTCCGCACAAATATACTGGAGACACTGACAAAGAACAAACATGGATTTTTGTATGTTTACTGTGACATCCAGTTCCTTGAACAACTGTCTCATTCTAGACATGTACAGAACTGTTTCCTTGGACAAAGCTTTCAGGAGCCAGTCATCCAGATATGGGAAGACATAAAGCACCCCCAAGGGCTGCTGCCACAACCACAAAGCATTTGGTAAATACCTGCACTGCTGAGGATAATTTATCTATTTTTATTTAAGTTTTTGATAACCTGGTAAGCGGACTAGGCTGAGGGCCTATTTTCAGGTATGACCCAAGGTATAACAGTACAAAAACTCCATAAAATCATAATACATACATCATAAGTATAAAAAGAAAACATACAAGAAAATATACAAGAATTAAAAATAACATAGACTAAAGAAATATTACTGGGGCTCTGTAGCGCCCCTATAGTTAGGGTTGAATAGGGTGTTTAACATTAAACCACTAACTTTGCACCTTAATAGCTTTTCCCCATTCAACAGACATGGCACGAAATTTTGTATATGTGGTCTGGAGGCAAAGTGTCTTGATCTGGCAAGTTTCGTGACAGTTTGATTTCTGGATTCCGAGATCCGGATAGTGCAAAAAGAGGAAAACTCAAGTTTTTTTTTTATCTTCTATTTGCCCTCACCTATAGCACAGATGATTTGGTCTGAAATGTTCAGGATAGAAGGGGCTTGCCCTGGAATGGTGCCGTTTTTGGTTTGATGAAAAAATATGAATCCATTCCTGAATTATAAGGATTTGAAATTTTTATTCTGAGCATGTTCAGTAGGGTATATATCTGACATAGAAACACAGAAACATAGAATTTGATGGCAGATAAGGACCGCTTGGCCCACCCAGTCTGCCCATTTCCCTACCTGATGGATAAGCTGCAGATCCTAGTTAACCAGCAGCCTACTTCTTCCTACCCCCACCCCCTAGAATTGCCTTATGACTGTCCCATGCATGCTTGAATTCCACCACTGTTTTTGACTCCACAACCTCCTCTGGAAGGCTGTTCCATACATCCACAACCCTCTCTGTGAAAAAATACTTCTTAAATTACCTCTGAGCCACCTCTCTATCTTCAAACTGTGCCCCTTGTTCTTGCACACCTCTTTTTTGAAAGATGCTACCCTCTTGGACTTTGTTGATTCCCTTGAGGTACTTGAAAGTTTCTATCATATCCCCTCACCCTCCTTTCCTCGAGGCTATACATATTAAGCTCCTTAAGTCTCTCTTCATATGTCTTCCGGTGCAGACCCTGCACCATTTTAGTTCGCCCTCCTCTGGACAGCTTCCATCCTGTCTATGTCTTTGCGGAGATTGGGTCTCCACAACTGCACGCAGTACTCCAGATGGGGTCTCACCAGCTGTCTGTGCAGAGGGATAATAACTTCTTGTTTTCTACTGGTGATGACTCTCCCTATGCATCCCCCCAGCCCTCCTTGCTGCCCTCTCACATTGCTTGCCCACCTTTAGGTCATCTGATATGACTACCCCCAGGTCCCTTTCCATTTTTGTTGTTGTTAGTATCTCATCCCCCATTGTGTACTCTTCCCCTGGGTTTTTGTTTCCCAGGTGCATTACCTTGCACTTCTTAGCACTGAATCTAAGCTGCCATACATCTGACCATTCCTCTAACCTTGCCAAGTCCCTTCTCATCCTTTCCACCCCACCTTGTGCATCAACTCTGTTGCAGATCTTTGTGTCATCTGCAAAGAGACATACTTTTCCTTCCAGTCCCTCTGCAATGTAAGCATAAAGACATTGAAGAGGACTGATCCTAATACTGAACCCTGTGGTACCCACTGCTAACCCCTTTTTCAAAGTGGACTCCATTTACTATTACTCTCTGTGTCCTCTTCTCCAGCCAATTCTTTACCCAGGCTGTCATCTTGGGACCCACTCCCAGGCTGGCTAACTTGTATATTAATCTTTTGTGTGGGACTGTGTCAAATGCCTTGCTAAAGTCTAGGTAGGCCATATCCACAGCCCCTCCCTGATCAACTACTTTGGTCACCAGTCAAAGAAATCTATCAGATTTGTCTGGCATGACCTTCCCGCTGTGAATCCATGCTGCCTTGGGTCCTGGGCCCCTCTGGCCTCTAGATACGGAACAATTCTTTCCTTCAGAAGTGATTCCATCATTTTCCCTACCACTGAGGTTAAACTAACATGAAAAGAAGAATTTGGACTTAGGTTTTTGTGTTTCCCAAGAAAGATTCCTCTTTCATAAGCCAAAATTATTCTTACGTGAGAAAAAAATCTTCTTTCATGTGGCAGCCATCTTGTTTTTTATTTAAAAAAAATTAGAAAACTTATAACTGTTACGCCCTGGAGATAAACAGACACTTGAATCTAGCTAAATGGAACCCGTTTAGCTAGATTCTGGTGTTTACTTTTTGAAGAAAAAATATATATATATATATATGGTTTTGAAACATCCCTAAAATCCTAAGTGGAAGGCTTAAGAGAGGTGTCCCGATTCTTCTTTCGTGAGCCATAATTCTTCACTCATGAATCTTATGAAAGAGGAATCTCGACTCATGAAAGAAGAGGGTGGAAACAACAGTTACATAAGAACTAACTGTAACAGTAGATCTTCGAGGCGATCTCAGTCATCAGATCACACTGTAGGAACTTCACCACCGGTGAAGGGGAATCCACACGGAAGATTTTCATCAGTACAACTGGGACCACCCACGCCGTCAACTTCTATCGACGTCACCAACCATACAAAGGCGTGAGTGGCCCCATCCCTCCTCAGTTCATTCTCCTGGAGACAAAGGGAGCAAGTCCCAGCCATGGGGGACAGTGGAGAGAGAGAGGTGTCCAGACCTATGTGAAAGGCTGGATACACCAGCCACCCAGTTCCTAGACAGGAGTACCAAAAAGGGGGATGGTGGGAGGGAAAGCATACCTGATGACTGAGATCCCCGTGAAAATCTACTGTTATGATAAGTTCTTACGTAACTGCTCTATCTTCATCGGGGTTATCTCGGTCATCAGGTCACACTAAAGGAATGAGTTCCAAGCAGTTACAGGTGCGATCAGACAGTCTGGGAGGAGGGTTCTCCAGACACTCAAGACAGGAGTCCCTGTAGCACAGCCCTGCCAAAACCTGCACGGGCTCATGAAGCAATGTCCAGACTGTAGTGTTTGGTGAAAGTGTGGACTGTACTTCAGGTGTCAGCTGCACAGATGTCAGTGGCTGAGACTGCTTGGAAACAAGCCACAGAGGTAGCTATGCCTCTGGTGGAATGAGCTTTGATAGCACCAGGCAATTGCTTGCCATACTTGTACAGAACACAATGCAATTAGCCAACCATTTGGATAAACATAGCTTAGAAACCGAAGCACTCTCTCTACCTGGGTTGAAAGAAACAAACTACTACTTCGACCTTCCTTGGTACAAAGCAAGTAGTATTTCAAAGTTCTGCGCACATCTGACATATGGAGCAGTGCTTCCCCTGGATTGGCACACTCATCAAAATAAACAGGAAAATGGATAAACTGATTGAGTGCAAACTCTGAGACCACCTTAGGGAGAAACTTAGGATTTGTGCACAAAGACACCCTGTCTTTGTGAACAATCAAATAAGGCTCCTTCAACCAGAGGGCCTGAAGCTCTGAAATTCTATGAGCAGAACTAATGGCCACTAAAAATAACACTTTCCAAGAGAGAAAGCATAGGTTGCATGTTGCGATTGGATCAAAAGGAGGCAGGGTCAGCTTCTCCAAAACAAAATTCAAGTCCCAAGCTGGGACCGGAGAACGGATTGGGGGTTTCAGATGCAGAATGCCACTGGGAAAGGTATGGGAGATATCCAGCTGAGCAATCATGGGGTCACCTACAGGCTCATGAAAGGCAAAAATAGCAGAAAGGTGCACCTTGAGGAAGGAGTACTGGAGACCTGAATCAGACAGAGACATCAGGTAGTCTAGGGTGTGGTTCACCAGGCAGGAGAAAGGGTCCAAACTATGTCTGACAGCCCAGATGGCAAACCTCTTCCACATATTGGCGTATGTGGCTCAAGTAAAAGGTTTCTGGGCGGCCACTAGGATGTCCACCACTCTGTTACAGATCCTGAACCCGGCGATGGCTGTGTCCTCAGGAGCCAAGTATGCAGATGGAGGGATCTGAGATTAGGAAGGACCAAGGTCCCCCAATCCTGGGTCAACTGGTTTCTGCATAGAGGGAGAGAGACTGGAGGTTCCTCTGTCAGCTGCTGTAGCAGAGTAACCCATATCTGCTGATGCCAGAATAAAGCCACTAATATCATGCTGGCCCCTTCTATCTGCAACTTGATTAGCATCCTCTGGATCAGAGGAAATGGAGAGACTGCATAAAGAAACCTCCCGCTCCAAGAGACGACAACGCATCTCGCCAGAAAACTCCAGGCCCTGGATCTACCAAGCAGAAATTGGGTAGTTTTGCACTGAGTGGGGATGCAAAAAGGTCCAACTCTGGACGACCCCATCTGTCGAGCATGTCTTCTGCGATGGATGAGAGAAGCTCCCATTCATGCATACTGGACTGAGTCCTGCTGAGACTGTCCGCTAGAGTGTTTAATACACCTGGCATGTGGACAGCAGAGAATATCAGATTGTGACATCCAGTGCCCAGTACCACACTCTCATGGCCTTCCTGCATAGGGGGTAGGAATGACCGCCCCCCCCCCACTTGCTGATGTAGTAAATGACACTTAAATTGTCTGACTGCAACAACAGCTGACCCGGAGCAAGCTGGTCTTGAAAAGCCTGCATGGTGTAAAGCACTGCCCTCGTCTCCAGGATATTAATATGAAGGGAGTTTTCCAGCGAGGACCAAGAGCCCTGGGTCTGGAACGGTCCCAAGTGTGCTCCCCAGATTGGAGGCATCCATGATTAGGATCTGATGTGGGGAGGAGATCTGGAATGGGATGCCCTGAAACAGGTTCAAGGGGTCCATCCACCACCGCAGTACCTTGCGTACTGGAGAAGAGGCTAGGACTGGTTGATCTAACTCATCTGTGTGCTTGGCCAGTAGGTAGGTCTCAACCAAAGAGAACAGAGGACTCCTCCATATAATGGGAGACAGGGAAAAAGATGAAGGATGTATGAGGGACAGTAAGGAATATCATAGCCGCAGGGCTGATAGGTAATATACAAGTAGAGAGGAATGGAGGCAGAGGTCTAGCCATAATAAAGTGAACCAGGCAAAATGAGTCTGGTCTGTGCCAAGCTGCCACGGCTGTATTCCTCAGAGCAGGAAGGACAGGAGGAATGATTTTTGGGGGAGATTCGGGAATCTCCAGGAAGTCCACCAGCTCTTTTCTGGTGGTATCCTCTTCCTCAGTGCGGAAGCCCATGGCTGAGCACAGCTGCTTCATCACATTGAAAAATGTTAGGTCCTCAGGAGGAGACCAAGGAGTATGCTTTGTTGAATACTTATTGACATAGGAAGCAGTAGACGTGTCAGAGACCAGGATTTCTTCCTCTTCTTTCTCTTCATCCTCAGGAAGAATGAGGTCTGGATGGTACTCCTCCTCCACGTCTACCTCTTAGATTTCTAGGCCTGGCGTCGGATGCACTGACAACGACTCACAGGGAGCTTCCCGCGGCTGGGAAGTGGGAATCAACAATGAAGCTGCTGTTGATGGTGTCGGCAGCAGGGCCTAAAGGCCCCAAGCTGCTGTACGAGCACATTAGTGAATTTAAGCAAGACTTCGTTCAAGTCAATGGATGTAGACGGAGGGGGGTTCATGGGCACTGGTGTGGATGACCTGCCTGCTGGGTCCTGAGAAACCGAAGCGCCTGTAGCCCTGGAAGGATATGGGGCAGGCTTTAACACAAGAGTCATCGACAACAAGCCTGTTGTCCATGAAGAAGGAGCCAATGACGTGAAGGTCGATGGCTAGGCACCCTGAGAATCGGGCGAAGAAGCTGTCAGTAGGGGTCTGGAGGGCACAGAGACCTGGACAGCAGCTTTCCGCATTGGTCGGGCCGCAGCCAACGAAGATCCCCTAGAGGAAGGAGAAGAGGCCATTGGGGAGCGAGATCATTGCCGGGGTGAGCAGTCACAATATTTGTCTTTCTCGTGACTTTGCCACAAGGATTTGCCTAGGGCCATAGAGGCCTGGGAGCTCGACGATCCAGTCGGTGACCGAGAGGCTGGGGCCCCAGAGGACCCCTGCCCGGAGCTGGCTACCTGTTGATCCATCAGGAAATTTTTAAGCGCCTTTTTTGCGTCACCTGAGGGTTGTTTGGTTAAACTTCTGGCAGAGCTCACAGTCATAAACTGTGTGTTCAGGCCCAAGACAGCAGACACAGAGAGAATATTCATCTGTGGAGGTAATCTTCTTTCTGCAGCAGCAGCGATGGAAGAGAGAGGTAGAAAGATTAATTCCGGACATAAACAAGTTGGCAGAATCTCTTTAAAAAAAGAGATTCAAAAAAATTATTAAAGAAAAGCTGTAGGTAAAAAAATGGTGTGAATACTATGTCGCAGCTTCTTCGGAGACCCATGTCGATGGTGGGAAAGAACTAAGGAGGGAGCTGGGCCACTCACACCTTTATAGAGTTGGTGACATCGACGGAGGTCGACGGCGTGGGTGGTCCCAGTTGTACTGCAGAAAATCGGCCCTGTGGATACCCCTTCATTGATGGTAAAGTTCCTACGGCGTGAGCTGATGACTGAGATAACCTCGATGAAGATCGTATTTTTTTTTCATAGTTCTTTTGTGAGCCGAAAGCCCAGTTACATAAGAATTTACTGTAACAGTAGATCTGCGAGAGAGGTTCTTGCAGTCGATAATTACAAATAGGACTGAAGACGGCAGGCGTCAGGACCCCATGGAAAAATTTCTAGCTAGCAGTCACTGGTGGGGGACCGCCCACACGTCAGGTGACCGATGTCCGGCAACGTCAGTATAAAGGGGCAGTCCCCCATACCCGCCTTCCAGTTCTTTCCCGCCAAAGGCCTAAAAAGGTGAGACGAGAGAGAAGCGGATGATTACCTCACTGGAAAAGGAGCTGAAAAAAGCTTAGGAGATGGAGGGCAGGAAGGTATTACCTACTGCAAGAGGCTCTCTCGAAGAACTCCTGTTACGGTAAGTTCTTATGTAACTATACTATCTTACTTCGAGAGGGCTCTTACAGTAGGTAATTAAAAATAGGACTGAGTCCCAAGCAGTCTGGAACATGGAGAAGCAAATGGGAGGAGGAAACTACCCAAAAGTAGACCCTCTGGCTGTGAAGATCTTAGGAAAGAAGACCTTGCAGAACAGCCAACTCGAAGCCCACTCTACGGCGAGAGGCAATGTCCAAACTGTAATGTTTCGTAAAGGTATGGATAGAAGTCCAAGTTGCCGCTGACACATTCTTGAAACAAGCAGCAGAGGCAGCGACCCCTATGGTGGAGTGGCCTCTGACTTGACCTGGCAGGGTCTTGTTGTACTTGTCTTAACAGAAAGTGATACAAAGAGCCAACCATTTAGACAGGCATTGCTTAGAAACAGCATTGCCTTCTCTTTTTCGAGCAAAAGAGACAAACAGTTCATCAGTCTTTCTGAGATCCTTCGTCCTGGTGGTGTAGTATCTCAGAATTCAGTGAACATCCAAAGTATGCAGGAGGTACTGCCCTTGATTGGAGTGCTGCGTAAAGAAAGCAGGCAACTCCATGGATTGATTCAGCGTGGATTCCGCTACCACCTTGGGGAGAAACTTAGGGTTGGTAATCAGAGCCACATGTTCCTTGTGAAAAATCAAATACAGGATTTTGCACATGAGGGCCTGGAGCTCAGAAATCCTTCGAGCTGAAGTAATGGCCACAAGGAAGAGAGTCTTCCATGAAAGGAACTTTAGGTCTGCTGAGGCTGCCGGCTCGAAAGGAGGCAAAGTAAGCTTCTCAAGGATAAAATTCAAATCCCAAGGATGGGCAGGAACATGAATAAGGGGTGGCAAGTGGAGAACCCCTCTAAGGAAAGTCTTAGACACTTTCAACTGCGCAAAAGTCCTGTCCCCAAAAGGAACATGGTAAGCGGAGTTGGCCACCATGTGAACCTTCAGAGAGGAATGACTGAGACCCAGATCAAAGAGATGGCACAAGTAATCTAAAAGCTGCCCAACAGAGCAAGAGAATGGCTTGAAATCTTTGGAAGCGGCTCAAATAGAGAACCGTTTCCATTTCATGGCATAAGTAGATCTAGTGGAGAGCTTTCTGGACTCCACCAGAATCTCAGCTACTAACGGGGAAACCCCGAAATTAGCTTGAGCTAAGTCTGCAGGAGCCACGCGTGCAACTGAAGTGACCTGAGGCCTGGATGGACCAGGGTCCCCTGATTCTGGGTCAGCAAAAGTTGCGATAGAGGAAGAGGAAGTTCCTCCGAATACTGTTGCAGAAGAGAGAACCAAACTTGTCTAGGCCAGAAAGGAGCGATGAGGATCATGCAATCTCCTTCCGAGCTGAGTTTCTGTAAGACCCTCGGAATCAAGGGGATCAGGGGAAGGCATAGATGAATCTTCCCTTCCAGTCTAGAGACACAGCGTCTCTCCCAAAAATGCCACGTCCTGCAGCAAGCGAGCAGAAGGCGGGAAGTTTTGCATTGAGAGGAGATGCAAACAGGTCTACCTGTGGTGTTCCACAGCATAGGAAGATATCATCTGCTACCCCCGATCTAGTTCCCACTCGTGAGCATGAGCAGACGACCGGCTGAGGTGGTCTGCCAACGTGTTCTCAACCCCTGGGACATGAATGGCCATGAGGTGAAGGTTATGCTGCATTGCCCATTCCCAAACCCGCATTGCCTCCCTGCAGAGAGGGTACGAACGAGTTCCTCCCTGTTTGTTGATGTACCAGACTATGCACATGTTGCCCGTCTGGACAGCCAGATGACTGGGAAGCAGATAAAGATGCAGAGCCTGAAGAGCATAAAGCACTTCCTGAAGCTCGAGCACATTGATGTGGAGGGATTTTTCGATCTTGGACCAGGAGCCCTGGGTCCTGTGAGGCCCGAGATGGGCTCCCCAACCCTCGCCTGAGGCGTCTGTAGTCAGCATCTGGGAGGCGGAAGAAAGACAGAAGGGAACTCCCCGGCAAAGGTTCTCCTGAACCATCCACCATTGCAAGTCCCGAACCACAGGATTGGAGACCAGAACTATTTGATCTAGGTCGTCCACCAGCTGATCCCACTGAGACCGAAGCGTCCACTGAGAGATTCTCATGTGGAGCCGAGCGCGAGGGACTGTCGGAATAGCAGCCGCAATGAGCCTGAGGAGGCAAAGGATTGACCTGGCGCTGACCCGCCTGCAGCTGGACAACAGGCTGACCTGAGCCTGGAGCAAGGCCGCCCTGTCCAGTGGCAGGAATGCCATGCCTGAGGTCGTGTCCAGGATCGCCCCGAGAAACTGGAGCCTCTGAGACAGGATCAGGTGGGACATGGCCTGGTTGACAGTAACCCCTAGGCAGGTAAAAACCTGCAGGGTAAGAAAAAGGAAGCACAGGAGTTCCTCCCTGGACAAGGCCGCCAGGAGCCAGTCGTACAGGTATGGGAAAACCTGCACCCCCTGGGTATGCAGGTAGGCCATTACCACCGAAAGGCATTTAGTGAACACTCAGGGCGCCAAGGAAAGATCAAATGGGAGGGCCTTGAATTGGTAGTGGTCCCCCTGGAATGCAAAACGCAGGTATTTGCGGTGGGAAGAGCGAATAGGGATATGCAGGTAAGCATCTTGCATGTCCAGAGCGCAAAGCCACTGTCCCGGCTGAAGAAGGGGCAGAAGACTCTGCAGAGAGAGCATCCTGAACTTTTTGTACTCCATGAACAAGTTTAGGGAGCTGAGGTTGAGAATTGGCCTCACATCTCCCGACTTCTTTGGGACCAGGAAGAAATAGGAGTAGTAGCCCGTCCCCAAAGATGGGGAGAGAATGACTCTATCTCCTCCTTCAAAAGAAGAGAGGATATTTGTTCCTGAACCAGAAGATGATGTTCTGGGGAGTAAGACGACCTGGGGCCGGGGGTTCGAGGAGGTTTTCGAAGAAACTCTATTGAGTGTCCTTCTGCGATCAGCTGCAGCACCCAAATGTCTGAAGTGATCCTCTCCAACCCGAAAGATGGAGGAAGAATCTTCCTCCTACCAGTTCCTCTGGAAGGCTCAGAGGCTGTAGGAGAGGGAAGGAGTCAGGAGGTGTGAGGCAGTATCGCGGCTGAAGCCCCGCAGCTTTTTGGGTGGGTGGGGGCCCGATGTTTGTTGGTCCACTTTCCCTGAGGTTTTGCCTTTTGCCGACAATGTCTGTGAAAGGGATGACACTGAGCCTGAGGGGGTCTGTACATGGAGTCCATCGACTTAAGTGCAGTACCCTTCTCCTGCAGATCGGTGATGATGTCCTTGACATCGCCACCGAACAGCACTGACCACCTGAAGGGCACGTCCTGGATAGCAGACTTCCCATCCAGGACCAAACCTGACATCTGGAGCCAGGCATGACACCGCAAACCCACGGCGAAAGCCGAGCTCCGACCAGCAGCGTCCACTGCGTTGTACGTGGCACGAAACATGTGCCGACTGGCCGAACACGCAGACCGGACTAGATCCACCACTTCCTGCTTCGTCTGAGACTCAGGAAGGGAGTCCAATTTAGCCTCCACCTCGCTAAGGATTGCATTCTGGTAATCCCCCATATGACCAACATAATTCAGGGCCCTAATACCCAGAGTGGAAGAAGCGTAAACCTTCTTCCTGTACTGATCCAGAAGGCAGGATTCCTTGTTGCGTGGTGACGAGCTCAAGTACTTGGGGTTTGCCATCCAGCCATGAGCGGCGCTAATCACGACTGAATCAGCTCGAGGGTGAGAATTTAAAGAGTCAACACCCTCCGGAGCCTGATAAAGCCTGTCCAACTTCCTAGAAAGGGGGGATAATGCTGATGGTTGCTTCCAAATGGTGGAAGCAAGGTCGGCATGAGGCTCAGTCCAGGGTGGCACCAGGGTAGGAGCGGTCTCTGGCAGATCCAGGTGTGCAGCGAGTTTATTATGCTGTGGATTCGGCTCCAAGGAATGCCACTGATGAACAGCCTGGATTTTGCGCAGCAACTCCATAAAGGAGGGATCCTCTGGAGGAGACTTCGGAGCAATCCTTGGCCTAGGCTTGTCTGGAGTGCAGGGCTTGTCATCTGGGTCGGAACAACCATCGGAGTCATCTGAGGTCTCTGAGGAGGATGAAGAGGAAGACGACGACTCCTCACCGGCGCGGGGAGGAACGGACCCCTTGGGAAGTCTTTGAGGAAGCATATCCTGCCCTGCCCTGGAACTGGAGGGCTTGCCTCTGGTATCCAGAGGTGGAGAGGGGGTCTCTTCTCTCTGATGTAGGGGGTCTGGAACCGGGACTGGCATCGGAAGATGGCTCTCTACCTTCCTGGTGAGCTGAGACTTGGCCTCAGCCCACCAAGAAGCCAGAGACTCCTTCAAGTCCACCGGCAGCTGAGGGGTCAGTGGAGGAGAGGGGGGGGGAGATACGGATACTGAGGTATTCGTAAGGTGAGTATCCGTACCACGACGGTGGGAAGCCTGGCATCGGGTACTGTGGCGTTGGGTAGGCCGGCGTCTGGTACTGGGGTGCCAGATACTGTGGGCCTGGGTATGATGGTGTTGGATAGGATGGGGGTCGGGTACCCAGGGACCGGGGGGTCTGCAGGATCAGATGGCCCCGGAAATGGCCCAGCGGGCAGGTCTGGAACGGGAGGCCCGGCGTAGGGGCAGTGTCCGGCAATGGAATATTGTCGGGCGCTGGGTAGGCCGGTGTTGGCGCCGGTGTCCCGAGGATCCGGTGTCGGGTCATCTGGCCCAGCGGGAGGGAGACCAGACGGCAGCATACCCACTTCCTCTGTGTCGCCCAGGGAAGAATGATTACCATCCCACGGATCCAGCAGAGGAGACACTGGCACTTCGGAGTGCAATGAGCGTTGCAGCGATCTCGGGACAATGGCTAGGCCTGAAGGGTCCAGCACCGGCTCTAACGCCGAGCAGACATCGGAGGAGCTGACGTCCATCTTATCGACGGGATCCGGGTGGACATCGGAGGAGCCGGCGTCTGACTTATCGGACCCACCGCCTGATGAAGGCTACGAAGGAGGGGCGGTCTTGGCGGGTGATTTGGAGGCCGTGCGTTGCCCCGGAGGGTCGGGTGTCTTAACGGCCTTGCCCAGGTGGCATCGGAGGAGCCGACATCCAACTTATCGGGGCCGCTCGAACCAGAAGGCTGCATGGCAGCGACCTTACTGGGAGCGGCTGCCTCCTTAGACCCAGAGGCTCCCGAGGGGCCTGAGTGTGAGCCCGACGGGAGGGTTGATGCCGTCTTGGAAGCCTCCAAGATGGCTGCCAGGGAGCTGCCTCTCGGGGGAGGCATTACCTGCAGCACCGAGACCCCAGCCAAGGCCGCAGCGACTGATGAGGAGTCCCGGTCCTTCTTCCTGTGGTGGCTCTCCAGAGAAGTTGAAGCCCACCAAAGTTTTTTCAGTTCCTTTTCCATGGAGGTCATTTTTTGCTTAAGAATGTGGGCCTCCAGGGACTGCTGCCTCCGCTTTCAGGTGGCTATGTTAAACTGTTGGCAGAGCTGGCACTTCCCGATGGGGTGATCGGGGCCTAGACAAAAAAGGCATTGGGAATGTCCGTCCTTATGTCGGAGCTGGGCGCTGCAAGAATCGCACCTGTTTTTGTGCTCGGAGGGAGTCGGGGACGACATACACGGCAGCTGCAGGTAAGGCTGACGAATTATCGAAAAAAGTAGAAAACAGGCGGTAAAAACTACCAACGATTGACTGCAAAGCAGTGAACTTAACCGCAAGGTGCTGCACGAGCTAACGGCGGGAAAGAACTGGAAGGCGGGCATGGGGGACCACCCCTTTATACTGACGTCGGTCACCTGACGTGGGAGCGGTCCCCTGCCAGAGACTGCTAGCTAGAAATTTTTCCGTGGGGTCCTGAGGCCTGCCGACTTCAGTCCTATTTGTAATTACCTACTGCAAGAGCCCTCTCGAAGTAAGATCTTCTTTTGCGAGTCAGGAAAAAAAGACTGTTGGCTCACAAAAAAAGAGGGTAGGACTTAGTTTTTTTTTCATAGAGTGAATCTCACAAAAGAATATCAGTTTTACAAAAGAATCTCGGTTCACGAAAGAAGAGGACCATCTTAGTTTTTTTTTCCCCACAGTTCTTTCATGAGATCTCATGAAAGAAATGTCTGTGAGTGAGACTTTCTTGAATTGTGAAGCCGCAGCTGGAGTCATGCTTCCAGCTTCAGCTGGAGCAGTGAGGCGGCAGGCTTAACAGCGGCTCATACAAAAGAACAACATGAAAGAACTACAGTTCTTTCATATTGCTCTTTTATGAGAACAGCGGGACTGTCTTGAATATTGAAGCCACAACTGGAGTTGTGCTGCCAGCTTCAACTGGAGCAGTGAGCTGATGATCCCCTAGTCTGTCTCTCTTGCTTCACAAATTTCTATCTATCTATCTGTCTGTCTGTCTGTCTGTCTGTCTATACTTTTTACGTAGACCAGGGTGCCCTCCCCCCGTACCGCTTCTCTCTCATCCTCTTCCTTTCAGGTCGCATTCCCCCCCCCTTCCAAGTGTTTCATTATTATATATTTAAAAACTATATAATAAGTGGACTGGGGTGCCCACTGCCGGTACTGCTTCTCTTGACCTCCCTTCCCCTCCTGGTCCCCTACTGCCACTGTACACAACTCGCTCAGACTGTCAGCACTCTACTCCTAAAGTGCCAACCACTGAGTGTATGATTTGTGTACGGTGAACAGAACAAGGTAACCCTCTTGTCTGTTTTGTGGGTTCAAGTCACCTTAGTCTCAAGCTCTGAAGGGATTCAAACTGATAACCTCTTGTTAGCGTACCCAATTATTAGGCTCAGATAATTCTGTCTTTGGGGGGCCAGATATCTTTGCCTATGGGCACCCAACCAGGTCTTTCAAATGAACCCTTAGAACTCTATGCAAGACTTTAGAGAACTCTATCCATTTCCCAGTTTGGTATACAATAAGCCCATAAACAGTGTTACTGATAACCTTTAAAAGCTCCACTTAAAATAAAAAGAAATGTCAAGGCACTCCAGACAGTTTCTGTTGTAAAAACATCTCTTTACTTTAAAAAATCAAAACAGAACAATAAATATAGAGCAAATATATATCCTAACACATACAATCTTAAAAACAAAACAGATTTTTAAAATACAAACTAAGCTCTCTTATCCACATACTTATCTACTACAGAGCTGATGTTGTCCTTCTTCTCTCAGTCAGAAATAAAATAAAATGTGTCAGTCAAGGTCTTCTCAGTATGTTAAGAACAGTTCCTGAGCTGGCCTTCTCGCTGAGGTCACCAAACTCCGTCTTGGTGTAACAAAATGTCCAAATAAGATATTAAAAAAAAAACACATAATAGGTGACCTCACTGACTTTCCTCTCCTCAGGTTAACCAGACCAAACCGGTTTGTGCTCTGCTGCACATACATCTCAAAAGTTTCTTTGATCTAAGTCACTGTATTCAAAGCAAAAGTGTATTTGCCTCTTTAATCCCATCTGGGCCTTGTAATCTACACCTCAGAGGTCTCTCTGATGTAATTCAAGGGTTCCCCAGGAATGTATATTTGGCCTTCCAAATTCGTCTGGGTCCTGTTTGGCCCAGCCATCAACCTCTTTGATGAAATTAGCTGGTTTCCTGTAAGGTTATTCATGACATTGGCCAGCGTCCTTTCTCTCAGGACATATAGTGCAGATCAAAGGATTTCCCTGAGGATGTCCTGAATTGCTAATTTTATCTTCTGGGATCAAAGCAAAATTGACCAGTTAATTGCACCCCAGATATCTGCAGTTTAGCTATGTCCTGTCCTTTGAACTTATCCCTGGGGGTGTTGAAGTGTCAGTTCCAGACAGACTGTAGTTTCCTCAAACTGACCTTTCCATTACATTTTTTATATGTAATAAAAAAAATTGATACATGGATCAGAATCAGTGGTCCAAGTGTGACAGCCACTTCCCATAATATAAATGGTGGCATTAGGGTGCCCCCCTCAGTGCTCCCAAACATCTTCCTGACACCGGGGTGCCCAATCCTCAGTATTGGTCTGGGTCCCCCTAAAATAAAAACATCCCTCGTTGATCTTTTTTATTTTAAGTTTAATCTGAACGAAGAAAACAGTTCATTGGCAATTGGGTCCCCCCAGATCCCCCCACCTTGACCACCCACACACACCTTCACTCACCTGAACATGTCCGACGACATAGATCCACTCTACAATCAAAGACATGTCTTGTTGCAGGAAGCAGCAACTGGTTATGAGAAAATAAGGTAATTACGGTTTAATGTACAGTAGTTGAATGAGATTTGAACTTTTTTTTACAACTTTGTCAATTTTTAGTATTTTACACCAAATTTTCAACATGGCCTTTTTTGGGACCCCACCTCATGAATCAGTGTGGTGAAACTGGAGAGGGGCTGGCTGTATAGCCTAGAGGTTAGAGTAACGAGCTGTGAATGAGCTTGGTACACCCAGCAGACTGACCTTGGTTTGATTCCCACAACTTCCATGTGCATACTGTGTGACTCTGAACAAGTCACACGGTATGCACTTATTCAACTTGTCAGTATCTTCAGGTATGTTCTCCTCCTGTTGGAAAACTGATTTTGTTCTCCTACTGTCCAAATCAGGTGATCCTTGCGACCTCAACAACTACAGACCAATCTCTATCCTTCCAGTTTTGTGTAAACTACTTAAAAAGACAGTCAACTCTCAATTCTGCACCCCTCCCAGTTGTCAGGGGAGTCCCGCAAGGCTCCATATTACGTCCCATCCTCTTCTCCCTATACATCAATAACCTTGACGCACATATATCCCAGTCCCATCTGCATTGCTGAGATACTGTACTGTATACATCAGGCTCTACACTGGCTGAAGTGAGGGATGTACTCCAAGCCGACTTTGCACAACTAGAAATCAACCTAATCAATGCCAAACTACTCCTCAATGCCAAAGAAAATTAAGGCCATGATCTTTGCCCCAAACACCACGTCCACTTCCCTTGCAAACACGCACAAAGAATTCATCACTACCTCCCTAGGTGAACCCCTTGAAATCACCTCCAAATTCAAATATCTTGGTATGTGGCTAGACAACAAGCTTTCCTTTCACGACCACCTCAACGATCTGGCAAAAAGGCTAAAAATTGGGCTAGATTTTTTCTTCCGTAACAAGTCCCTCTTTCCCTCGGATACCAGAACTAGGCTGGTCCAGGCCACTTTCTTGCCGCTACTCGACTATGGAGTTCTAATCTATTCCTCCGCAGCAGCCTCAGGACTCAATAAACTAGATGTCCTCTACCACCGTGCCATACGGTTCATGACAAACCTACCCTACCGAACCCACCATTGTGATTTGTACCTAGCCGCTGGCTGGACATCACTCTCAACTATACGAATGCTTCATGCTGGTATCTGGACTCTTAAGCTACTCCTGAACAAGCTCCTGAACTATCTCACAACCCTTTTCCGTATTTCCCATAGCGCCTACTCTCTTAGGAAAAATGACCTCCTCCTCCTCGATGTACCAGGAACTTGCACCTCTCTTGGCAAGCGGGCCATATCGAGCGTACTCCCAACTATCTGGAACCAGCTCCTAGGCATACTGAAGCTTCCTGGTACTGTCCCTGTCAGCCTATTTAAAAGGTTGGCTGCAGCAAAAATAAAGGATACATGCAGCTGCTTCTAAATCCCAGCTCACTGCCCTAAGCCTAGCCTACTGCTTCCTCTTACTTACCTAGAAATCAGCTGCCTTGATACTCTGAAATAAGCACTTTGTACTTTTTTTTCTGTATTTGTATTTTTCTGTCTCATTGTAATTTTTATGTTGCTTGCACGCATGTGCAAGAAACATAGTGCCATCATCCGAGTTTTCGGAGGTGTGGCAGCCCTCTTTCAATTCAGTCAGTGTGTTTGCAGGCGCGGATGCAGTTCTCCAATCAACGCTGCAGCTGTCTATGACAGCAGCTGAAAATGCAGTGCCGTACAGTTGAAAGGGAGAGCTACGCTTCAGTGAGCAGCGATAAGATCGCGTGCTCATGCGCTCCCCCTCAACACACACACATGCTGAGAGTGAAAGCCTAAGGCAATGTTCCTTGGTGATTCTTAGTACAGTAGGTCATGTTTGTAAACAATTTATGGGGTCCCCACCCCGCCAGTAATCCTGGCAGGGCACCAATAAAGACTAAGACACTAGTTACTTTTCATTCAGGATTATATTATATAGTCAGTTTCCTTGCTTACTGAAAACTGCTCGAATCATATTGCTTTTCAGAGTGAAACAGTGTAATAGCTGTATTAACAAGCATTTGTCAATGTTGAATGTTTGCTTGCTGGCATTGGCAGTGGTAGTGTAGAAGTTACAGAGCTGCGTAATAGGAATGGCAGTGAAGTATTAAACTGAAGCCAACTCCACCACCAGCACCACCCTGCAGAGAGTGACAGGCATTGGGGTGTGCCTTTGGGTTGTCAGGCATAACGGCATGCCATTTCACCACACCCCACCCTGCAGACACTGACAAGTGTCATGGTGTTCCTCGGGGTCTTTGGCCCTTATGCGCACCCCATTCCATTAGAAAATATGGTGAGATGGGTGCGATATAGGAGAACGGGGTGAACTTTGGGGCCAAAGAGTCCAAGGCATACCTCAATGCTTCTCACTGGCTGCAGGGTGTGGAATGGTATAAGCATTACAGGCAAGACTCCCAGGTCACACCCCTGATGCCTGTCATTCTCTACAGGGTTGGGTGTTATGGTTGGAAACCCTAATACCTTAGGCATTCGTTGGTATTTTCACTCCAAATTTTCAACATGGTTTTTTTGTGACCCCACCTCATGAACAGGGGGAATATCAGTTTGTTAGCCGAAAGCTGCTTATGCACATCGACTACGGCATTTAGCACCACAGGTGCAAAAACATTCTAAACAGGATGTAAAAAATGACAGCTGTACTGTTCATGGGGAGGTGTAAAAATGGCAATGTTGCAAATCTGCAGTAAAAATATAAAAAAAAAATGGTGAAGTGACGAGCGTACATAGAAACTGTGCAACGCACACCCGTAATATAATTAGGTTGGGGATTTTTTACAGCAGATTGTCAACTCAGGCATTTTGGCGCCTCCGATCATGAACAGTGTCACAATGATTTTCTTTATCTGTCCCGAACAATGATTTCCGACAGCGACCACGCATCTCTGCGCTGAAAGTGTGAAAACACACTTTGGCCATGTTGTGAAAAATTACAGCTGTACTGTTCATAAGAAAGTGTGGAAAAATGCCACTGGTGAAAATCTGGACTGAAAATATTACAAAGTCATGAACTTACGAGGGTGCGTAGGAACTGCTCAACACACGCTCGTAAAACAGTCATTTTAAGGAATTTTTTCACCAAATTTTCATCGTAGCCATTTTAAGACCTCTGCTCATGAATAGTGTCACTGTGATTTTCTTAATGTGTCCCGTACATTGATTTTGCACACCGACTGTGCATTTGTGCGCTACATGGGCGGAAACACGTTTTGGGTGAGATGTGAAAAATGACAGCTGTACTGCTCATAAGAAGGTGTGGTAAAATGGCAACGCTGAAAATCTGGAGTGAAAATATTGAAATTTCGCAAACTTACAAGCGTGCGTAGGAACTGCGCAACGCACGCTCGTAAAACAGTCATTTTTAGGAATTTTTTCACCAAATTTTCAACATAGCCATTTTAAGACCTCTGTTCATGAACAGTGTCACTGTGATTTTCTTAATTTGTCCCGTACATTGATTTCGTTACACCGACTGTGCCATTGTCGCTCATAGGCAGTAATACATTTTGGGTGAGATGTGAAAATGACAGCTATACTGTTCATAAGAAGGTGTGGTAAAATGGCAAATGTTGAAAATCTGGAGTGAAAATATTGAAAATTGAGAACTTACGAGCATCACGTGAACTGCATAGCCTTGCGCTAAATAAAACAGTAATTTTAAGATTTTCCACCAATTTTCAAAATAGTCTTTTTAGAGCCCATCTTATGAACACTGGCAGTGTCGTTTTAGTTAATCGTTCGAAAGGTGATTTCGGCGTAGTGGCTGTGAAATCACCCTTCGGGCCCGAGTAACGCCATGACAGTGCAAGAATTCATGAGGAGGGGTCCCAAAAACCCCATGTTGAAAATTTGTTGCAAAAATTCCAAAAAATGCCTGAGATATGCAATAAAGTTGAAAAACCCCTATCTAGCCCATTATACAGCTTACCGGCATTTCCTCAGTTCGAAGTCGGCTTTGAAGAGCGCAGACATGTTCCCGGTCCACCTAAGATCGTTGTGCCGTGCTCTGGAGGTAAGTATGGGGGGGTGTGAGGCAGGAGTGCGCAGTGGGTGGGTGCGGGTTGTGGGAGGGGCTGGGAGACTGCGTGGGACCATTTTTGCTTTTCAGGTTTTTTAAAAAGATGACGGAGACGTTTGCCACGCTGGGGTGGGCTCCCAGCATGGCACAAGGGACGGCTGGGGCGTGAAGCCGGCGGGATTAGGCACCCGTTGGCCGTAACATCAGTTGCCCACCTGGGGAGGGCTCCCAGCGTGGCGCCCGACTCTCGGGGGCAGTGGAGCAGTTGGGCACCCCATCGGCTATACAATAACTTG
The DNA here is from genome assembly GCA_016271365.2 of Neoceratodus forsteri. NCBI lineage: Eukaryota > Metazoa > Chordata > Ceratodontiformes > Ceratodontidae > Neoceratodus > Neoceratodus forsteri. Next base: position 1,578,275,077 of record CM057452.1, read on the forward strand.
CCATGCGGGGTGGGCACCAAGCGTGGCATTTAAAACTTTGGGGAGGCGCAGCACAGCTGAGCGGGGAATGGGCACCCTAATCGGCGCAAAGTGTGTGTCGTGGGGCACGCAGTATCGTGTGTGTGTGTGTGTGAAGGGGAGCTGCGCATGAGCAGGCGATATCTTATGCGTGCAAGCAAACATAATGAGGGGATGTCTGAAAGCGCTTTTCATGAAAAGGTCTCCATGGCGTAACTGAGCAATTTGATATTTCAGTCCACAAAGCTCTTTTTAGCAAGCCCTTTCAGGGGCAGATAAAGACCGATCTGTGTGCTTCTTTGAAGGCTCTCTTAATTGGCATGCCTGCCAATCCATCCTTCCGGAAAGGATTCTTTGGAAGTTCACAGATTGCCTTCCAGGGACAAGCTGTGAGTCCGTGGTTCCAATAAATTGGATGAACAGGTTATGTGCAGTAGCTCCACTGCCTTAAACTTGAATTCAACCTCCCGACTGTCACAGCAGCAAAGGGATCTGCAATCTCTATCTTCTAACCACTTGCGCTGTCCTCACTGGAAGACAGACTGTAGCTGCACTTTATTTTGTACAAAGTAAGTCCTGTACGGTGCTTTACTGCCCTACTAAAAACACACTAGAATTGCTGGGGTTGGGGGTCTGACTTGGGAAAGGGCATGCAAGTTGTCAAATGTCTGTATTTCGCACAGTCCTCATACAAAGTTTGTTGTGTTTAACCACAGAGACACGCAGCAGTCACTAATTAAATATTGTTTTAATTAATTTAAATGTAGACGGGAAGGGGGCTTTTTGAGAGAGGCTGTGTTTAAAATAGAAAAAAAAAAGAGTTGCACTTGTGCCCGCAGTCACAGTCAGTAACGCATCATTTTTTAAAAAATCTTTCGGTAGACCTTGGCGTTGGCAGAGACAAGCAGGAAAAACGTACGTCACGATATTTAACACAAAACATAAAATGATTTAACTAAGTATGGTTGGCCTTATTTTCTTTAATTTGTTACTTTTGCATAAAACCGTCACAAGGCCAGTGATTTTAATCAGTAACACACCAGACAAGTTGAAAGTGTCTGGAAGAAACTATTTGCATGAATTACTGTCGGGAACTCCAATGAATTGTTAGTGAGTTTCCTGGGTATCAGTAGCCACACAGCCCTTACGGAGAGCACAGGAATGCTGTGGGAGGAAGGCATGGAACTATCTCTTCCAAATATCTAAACAGCACATACAAGCAAGCAACATTCGGCATTGACAAATGCTTGTTATGCAACATATTAATGCTTGCCCATAAATCTGTACTTGAATTTGTACTGTTTTTTCGATTATGCATTCTGTAACTACCTGTCTGTGTTAAAGGACCTCCTTGTGAATGAGCTTGCTCAGCGGAATTTTTCCTACAATAAACTTGAACTTGAATTAAAGGAACACCTTGAAAGCTCAAACCTTCTTAATGCCCTGCAGTCAGGCTTCAGAATCAACCACAGCACTGTGTCTGCCCTAGCGAAAGTGACCAAAGACTGGATCTTAGCTCTCAACAACAATCAACAGAAGCCGTGTTCCTAGACCTGAGCAAGGCCTTCGACACAGTTGATCATGATCTCTGCTTTTGAACCTCAAACAGCTTGGCTTGGGTAGCAATTCACTTGATTGGTTTGCAAGTTACACGCTAACAGGTTCCAACATGTAAGCGGATGGGCCCCACGTAACAAGGTGGTCCCCTAAGGCTCTATCAGTAGGTCCCTCTTATTCTCTATTTATATTAACTCGATGGGTAACGGCATCCACAATTCAAAACTTCACTTCTTCGCGGATGACACCATCCTCTACACCTCCAAGCCCTCCTTATTGGAAGTCAGTATGGAATTGCAGAAGGATTTCAGTCAGCTGCAGTGTAATCTACTGAACTCCAGACTCCTCCTAAATGCTAAGAAAACTCGACCATATATTTCCTCCCCCAACAATCCCATTCTTTCTGCCTCTATCAGACAACACCTGTTCCAATTACAACCCTTCTAGGCAGCACGCTTGAGATCATAGACAACTTCAAGTACCTAGGTCTGTGATTAGATTCCAAGCTATACTTTTCAACGCACATCGAGTCACTTTCCAAAAAACTAAAAATAAGATTAGGGTTCTTTTTCAGGAACAAATCCTTGTTCCCTGAGACAATTAGGAAAAGGCTCGTCCAGGCTACCTTCCTCCCTCTCATTGATGTCATTTACAGCACCAGTCCTGCGACCCACCTCTGGAAGCTCGATGTTCTCGATCATCGGGCGCTTCATTTCATAACTAAAACACTCTACAGAACACATCACTGTACTCTCTACTCAACTGTAGGACGGTCCTCCCTTTTCACAAGAAGACTGCAACACGTAGGCACATGGGCTCTGAAAAGCCTATTACACAAACTGCCCAACTACATCTCTTCCCTCTGTTTCCTACAGCTGCTGTTCACTGTGCAAAAACTACAGCCAGCTCGACGTACCCAGAACACATATTCTTCATGGCAGAGCTTCATCCAGCTACACCATACCGTACTACTGGAGCAAAAACAAACCTCCCTTAAGCTCACTGAGACCATCTCTGTCAATTGCTTTAAGACCTTGTTCAACAGGTTCTTCAGGGAAACCTGCCAATCCCACAGCAGTTAGCTATGGGTCACACTTCCCAGCACTTTCCAAGCTATCCCGTGTTCTGTTTTATCCCTCCCTCTTCCTCAGAATCAGCACCGTCAGCACTGGTACTGACTCTCCCAGCTTCAGGATCACTCTACTCTGAGCCCCCAACCCTTAGCTGTCTGTCTTCTGTCTTTTCCCTCCTTCATCACAGACTCTCCTCTGATGTCACCCTCCTGTATCTTTGACCACTCGTCTAACTAATGATTCTACATCCTGCTCTTTCATTGATGCGGCTGTGCCCGCAATACCATTGTTCTCTATACACAATCCGCACTTCAGCAGTCTGCTCTTAACTTGCTGTCTTGAGTGCTCATTGACCAGCTTGTAATATCCATTGCCAAGCTGTGCTATTATTTTCAAGTGTATTACTGTCGTATTGAACTATCAATTCCCAATTGCTATTTCTGTCATGTGCTCTTACAGCAAGCTATTATTACAAACTGTTCTCATCATGAATTTGTAAACTGTTTTGATCTTTTTTTTTTTCTAATTATATTTTCTGTGCCCAGCCTACCACCAGGCATCCGCCCTGTCACGGACTTTCACGGCTGCGGCTCCCCCACATTAGCCACCCTCCCAGGACCCCCTGGATTGCCCCCCAGGGTGGAGTCATGGCATCTGGCCCTAAGGTGCCACATGAGCGGGACAGGGTGGGAGTCGGCCTGGGGGCTGGCCGCTGACCAAGAAAGTGGCCTCACAGATCGGCAGGTGGGCAGTTTTTCCTGTTTGTGGGGGCGGGGATGTGCAATGACGCCTGCATCTGTCCCTCCCCCTGCGCTCCTTGTTGGCGCCGTCTGCTGTGGGACCCCCCTGTGCACCAGCGACATCCCACGCCCTCCCCCCACAGGACAGTAGTCCATGGGACGCTCAATCCAACTCCCCCCAGCTGGCCCTCCGACGACCCAGGTCCGTTCCCGAACCTGAGTCGCCGGCGACACAAGCGGAAATCCAACCACTGTGCCGACGGGCTGGCTAAACTGTTTTGATCTTGTATGTAACTCGTTGTCATAACAGTACCACCTTGTAAATGAGCGTGCTCAATGGTGTTTTTCCTGCAAACAAACTTGAACTTGAAACTTGAAGTCACTTAACTTCCCTAGTGCTCACGGGTCACCCCAGAAAACAGGCACCTGTGCCTAATGGACCTTATCAGGTTACCAAAGAATAAAATAAAAATAAATGAATCAATAAATGATTCAAATCCTTCCCGCGAAAGGTGATTTTGAAGTCGCTGCACGAAACCACCTTTTGGGCTGGATTTTAAAATTTTCTCCATCTTGTTCACGAGGTGGGGTGAAAAGAAGAGTATGTTGAAAATACTGGGTAAAGATATGAAAAAACAATAAAGTTGTGCGCGTATGTTGAGATTTTTCAATGCACACTCATAACTTTGGCAATTTTCAATATTCTGACCCCAAATTTTCAACCCAGCCATTTTGTGACACCACATTATGAAAGTGACAGCTGTCATTTTTTTCAGATCCTGGCCAAAACATGTTTTCACACTTGTGGCACAAAATACCATTTTGGCTGAGATTTGAAAATTGTCACCTACCAGGTTTATTAAGGTGGGGTCATAAGAAGGCTATGTGGAAAATTTGGTGTGAAAATATGGTAAAATGACCAAGCTGCGAGTGACTGTTGGAATTTTTGGGGGCGCACTTCTTCAGCTTAATGGACACCACATTTGGTGGGTCCTGTGCATCTGCATCTGCAGCCACATGGACTCCTCACTTGGCCTGGGGGGCCCTTTGGGCTCTGCATGTCTGTATCTGTAGCCAAACAGAAGCTCTGCACTTCCACAGCTAGATGGACTCCTCACTTGGTGCAGAAGCACTGGACCCACAGGACCCTGCATTTCTATGCCCACACAACTCCTCACTTGGCACAGGACCTGCGTGTCTGTATCTGTAGCCACATGGAAGTACAGGGTCCAGATGGTCCTGTGCTTACACAGTCTGATGGACTCCATATATGGTTGCAGGTCTGCATCTGTAGCCATGCAGAAGTGCAGGGCCCACAGATGGCCCTGCGCTTTCTGCAGCCTGATGGACTCCACATCTGGCTGCGCATCTGCAGGAATATGGAAACGTAGGGCCCAGAGGGCCCTGTGCTTCCACAGCCAGCTGAATCTGTTCATGCAGGATATGATTCTACTATCTCAAAAAGAAAGGCAATTCACTGGGAAAAAAATGCATTAATGCACCGGTTAGAGTTCAACTTAAAGTAACAAATGTAGGGAAATGTGGCGTTAGGGATTCCAATACTTCTTCCCAAAAAGCAAAGGATAAGCCCGCGCAAGCAACCACAGACAGCCATCATCAGATAAGACAAACAACACACAACTGTATCCAGGTGATACAAATGCTGTAGCACTGTTGTGCTACCTTGATGATTGTATCTGTGGCTGCATAAGCACAGACCCCATGGGAACATGTGCAAGCTGCCACACCTGTTAGTGTATGTTGCACAGAGTGTTCTGCACACAGAAGGCCCCATGGGGCCTGCAGCTGTGCAGACAGAGGTACTCATGCACACTGTATGAGGTACCTCACTAGACGGCATGATCCACTACTTCATGGTTGGTTTTCTATATGCAGCTGCGTAACTGAAAACCTGCTGCTCCCCTAACAATTTCTATATCTGCTGCTGAAACCATGATAGCCATACTACAACAGTACTTCCATCTGCATAATGGCAGGCCCCCTTCTGGAGCCAGAAGCGAGTCTGCATGTCTTATACCTGTGGCTGAAGAACACTTCTATAGACAGAAATGCTGTTGAAATTTTGGTATCATGGATTTTGTGGCTCCCATGCTTCTGCAGCTAGAGGTCAGTGAGTATATCTTACATCCGAGCCTACAGAAGCATAAGCCTGTTAAGTGTATATGTGTATGTCTTACAGTGTGCATGAGTACCTGAGGCTACAGATATGCTGGCCCCTTATGGGCATGCACTTTTGTAGACAAAAGAACTCATGTAATTTAGGCATGATGGATTTATATCTGCGGCAGCAGGGGCCTGTGCTTCTGCACACAGAAGCAGTGTTGTGATTTGAGTATCCTGGATTTCTATCTGCAGGGACAAGTTAGTGTGCACGTCCTGTGGTGTGCATACCGCAGATGCAAATCCACGAAGGTAGCACATCAGTGCTGCTGCATTTGTGTCATCTGGAAACTGTTGCATGCTATTTGTCTTACCTGATCATGGCTGGCTGTGGTTACCTGTGTGGGCTTGTCCTTTTCCTGCTGGGGGGAGGGGAAAAGTTAGGGTTTGAAACCCTAACACCACATTTGCCTACTTTTGTTGCTTTAAGTTGAACCCTAAGTTGTGCATTAATCTATTTTTTTTGCAATGGATACACATATATACAAATCTCATGAGGTACATACATCTACAATATGTTTGGGAAATAAGGTACTCTTTCAACCTTTTCTTGAACTGGTACTTTCTTTTAGAACATCTTAAATTTAAAAGAAGTGAATTCCAGGCAGTAGGACCTGCATGCAAAAAAGGCTTTTTGAAGTACATTTATATTAATAAGAGGGACTACCATTAACTTAGTGGCATTCAATCTCAAATAAGTAGATCTTTCAGAGATTGGATATGACAAAAGTTGCCTAAGAGGTGGAGGTTGATTAACGTGCAAAATATTAAAAATAAATACATCAAGGTCATTCAGTCCTCTAGGAGATAGCCACTTGAGGCTGTCATACAAATTACACTGATGTGCCCTTCCTTTTTTTAAACTCAGTTTTATTCAAGTTGAGGATGACACTGCAGTACAAGTAGGAAGGAAAGAGAAACAGGTAGAGGGGGAGTGGCTCATGTGGAGGAGGGGACAACCTGTACCAGGGAGGAAAGGGTTGATGGAAAAACAGAAGCATTATGGTTGCAGGCCCAAGACAATAAGGGGAGAAAACTAAGGATGAGGGTAGTTTACAGACCACCTTCACAGGATAAGGATTTAGACTAGGCACTGGGGTCCCAAATCATGGAAATAGCAGGCAAGTGGGAGGCAGTAATTGTGGGGGACTTCAATCTACCTGGGTGGATTGGAAAATCCTGGCTACCTCCAGCCACCAGGGAGCAGTTACTGCTAGAAGCATTCCAGAGTGGATACCTGATGCAGGGTATCATGGAGCCCACTAGGGAGAGGGCCATGTCGGACCTTGTCCCATCAAACTATGGACATGTCCAGGATGTAAAGGTGTAAGCGCCACCTGTAGGGTGCGACTGCCACATGGTGTGGTTCCATCTGGACATGGCAGAGGAAGGGTCAGAAGCAAGACAAGGGTTCTGGATTTCAGGAAGACTGATTTTAGTACGATGTGAGAAATTCTGGTAGGGCACTGTGCTGGCATAATAAGGAGATGGAGGTGGAACAGAAATGGGCATTAAAGGAGGAACTGATGAAGGCCACTAGTGAGTGAGCCAAAATCAAAAGCAAGAAATGCAAGGCCAAAAAGCCCAAATGATTTGGAAAGGAAGTGGCAAATGCAATAAGGGAAAAGAAGGCAGCCTTCCGGAAGTACAAACGTACTCAGAATGAGGAGGATAGGGAGAAAGAGTAATGTGTGCTCCAGAACATTCCAGGTTCCAGTTGCCTTGGTGGCGCAGCTGGTTAGCACAACTGGAACAGTATTCTGGGTGGCCTAGATTCAAGACCTAGCTGAGGCACTTTCTTCTTTCTCTCCTCTGTTTGTATGTGTTCCATAAATATGCACACTGCACCCATGTGATTGAAAATGTAGTAATTATTTGTGCAGCACCAGGTTGTGCACTGGAGAAAGAGTAATGTGTGCCCTGGGATAGCCCAGGTTCCAGCTGCATTGGCAGCACAGCTGGTTAGTGCAACCGGAATGGTATTCCAGGTGGCCTGGGTTCACATCCCAGCTGAGGCACTTACTTCTTTCTCTCCTCTGTTTGTATGTGTTTCATAAATATACACATTGCACCCATGTGATTGAGGATAGGGAGGTCTATAATGATAAATCAAGGCTGGTTTGCAGAGCAGTTAGAGAGGCAAAGCTGCTAGGGAAGTACGACTGGCACACCGAGTAAAACTGGGCAAGAAGGCCTTCTTCAAATATATAAGGAAGAAGAGGGATATTAAACATGAGACTGTCGGGTTAAAAAAGGAAGGGGCTGGGAAGAAGGAAGTGAAGAGAAAGCGGAGGTGCTTAAATAGTTCTGCTCCATTTTCACTAGAAAGAAGGATGGACTAGTGCCACAAGGGAGCAGAGGAGTGGTGGTAGGGAAGGGGGTGTCTGTTGCCAAGGTGCATCACCATACACTTTTTGGTGTTGAACTTCAACTGCTAAACCTTGGACCACCTCTCAAACATTTGCAGGTCACTCTGCCACTCCCTTACCCCCTCTTGGCTGTCTACCCTACCATGGACCTTAGTGTCATCTGCAATGAGGCACCTCTTGCAATGAATTCCTTCTCCTATATCACCGATGAACACATCGAAAAGGACTGGACCCAGGACTGAACTTGTGGCACCCCACTTGTGACACCTCTCTCCCCCTATGTCTGCTACCCTTTGGTCTTTCCAAACAACTCCTGGCTGAATTGAGCTACTGAATAGCCATGCAAGGGGCTCAGCCAGTTCTGATGCCAGTTCTTCAAGCACCCTTGGATGCATCCCATCCAGCTGCAGGGCCCTATGTACCTTCAGGACTTCCAGCCCTTTTCTGACCCTTTTACTTGTAAATATTGTTTGCCTCATTTCTAGGATCCCCCTAGCAGCAGCCTTTATGGTGCTTTCCAGCAAAGGCTTGCTACCCTCCCCTGTGAAAACAGAGCAGAAGTAGTTGTTCAGAATGGCTGTCTCATGCATGTGCTCCTCTATCACCCTGCCCCCTATTTTCAAAGCAGTTCAAACACTGGACCACAAAGTGGAGTCATTAGATTAAAATTGACTTATTTCATGCATGGGTAATCAAGCTGAAAAGGACACCGCAGCTCCACGACCGCCGCTTGGCGGTAATTTTAAGTATTCAGAAAAAAAAGAGAAAAATATCCACTTCTTTCTGCTGCAGACAAGTGGAGCACTGTAACTTGGCAGACTGCGGACCGCTCAAACTTCTGACTGGTCCGCGGCTGCCCAAACACCGATTTGTTTGTTTATTTTGTATAACTGCTGAGGCAAAAAAGCACATGCCAGCAATTAAATAAAATAAAATATGGGGTGGTTGTGTAAAACTCGATTTTACACACACCACCCTGTATATTATTCTCTATGTTATGGCAGTGTTATAGTGTCTGCAGAGTGCAAAACTGCAGCAGCTGCCAGAATGCGCACACACAGGACTTGTAGAGCGCTTTGAGCACTGGCTCCCTCCAGAACACCATTTTCGTTTTTGAGGAAAAAAAAAACACAATTAAAAAACTTTCTCCTACTCTCTCACTCTGCGCAGTCCATCCAACCAGACGGATCCTAGTGACATTTGTTATCCCTCCCATCTTGATGCTGCCCTCTTTTTAAAAAAAAACTAACTCCCTGCTACTCAGTCCCTCTCTCTGCACACTCCCTCAACCTCTGGCCCACAATTCCGGAATCAACTGAATGCACTGTTGCTTGTGGTGGGGAATGTCCATACGCCTGTAAGTATGTCCCTACCAACCTCTGCAACAATCAAAAATGCCCGCAATGAACAGGTTCTTCACTGCTCCTAATCATATCCACAACGATCGCTGGGACCAGATCAGAAACTGCACCACTTCGCCGGCCCAGTGGCATGGAGGACAGAGGCAGAGCTGCCTTACCTTCTGCCATGCCGGCAACCCATGTTCGCAGTGCAAGCGGGTCACCAGGGGTCATCTGGGGAGGGAGAGTATAGAGTGTGTGGAGAACAGCCCTCCTGTTCCAGGGAGGGCTGGGGACGGATCTGTGCTTGCCTGGCACCTAGCCACAGCTGAGGCTGGCACAACGGACCCACAGACAGAGGGGGTGGACATGAAGCAGATGCCTGGCATGCAGAAGCACGCATGTCTTGGCCACTGGCGTCACTGCACGCTCCCGCGCCACACTCCGGGGAGAAAAGGGGAGAAAACGGCGGCTGACTGGCAGAATGACACTGGTCCCCCGCAGGCTCCACAACCGGCCAGTTGGGCACCTCAGGGAAGCAAGTGAGAGAGGCGAGTCCCAGTGGATGCTGGGGTGATGGGGCTGGGGGGACTGGTGGATGAGGGCCGGACAACCGGGAGAAATCAAAAAAACAAAGAAAAAAGAAACTGCACCACTCACAGCAGTGGAGAAACTGCGATACCACAGCAATCATCTACCTTATTCCCAAGTGGCTAGAAAAAATGAGTAAGGTGAACAAAACTGGGAACAAGAACAAAGGAGATATCAATAAACACTGGCACCTTGGAAGACTAATAAATAGAGACAGCGTACAGTTTCAAGCCAGTTTTTAGCTGCCTGCAGTGAGAAGACCCTATCATGCTGCAAGATGAGAGCTTTTTTCCATCTGTAAACAAATGGTCATAATAATGAATGTTTACTTCAGTTTCATATGAGTCAGCCTAACACAGTAGTTGCTACGCTGGCCTGAGTACTAGAACAAGTAGATACCAATTCCACAGCACAGTTTGCCTGCAAGATAACCATATGGAAACACTCTCAAAATGAATGGCAGAACTAATGAGGCTTCTGGGTCATGCTCTTGTACTCTGTTTATCCTACAGTCCACTTCTCACATCTCCCACTGGGCTGCTTAAACAATTATGACGCCTTGATCTGCAGTGCAGGGTGTGTGCTGTGAGGATACTGTTGAAAGGCACTTACGGAAATTAGTTACACAGTGTAACTCTTCTTCCTTGAAACTGAATATGCACTTCCTGGGAAACAGCTGGGCTTCTGTTTTGTGTCAACAACATTTTATTACCCTTTATTGGGTGTAGGACTACCATACAAGCTGCCTTCATTTACAAGACATAAGGCTATATTTCTACATGAATCTTTGCTGTTAAGCAATCTCCTGTTTTAGCATCCTGAAAATGTTTCCTGTTTTGTTTCACACACACATTTATTTATTTGATTTGATTTCGCTTTTTTTATTTTTTATTTTGTATGTTATACATAAGCACAAAGCACATTACTATACTGCGCATAGATATCCACATGTGGCTTTCAGTATACATTGTACAGGAGTGTGACTATATGCCACAATTTGTACAGCTTTGGAGGGTATCAGACAACAATACTAATCAACATCCAGGAGCTATATTGCAGCCAATGCCCAAAATTATAAAACTCTGAAAGTAGATATAGCAAACATTTTGTAACCAACCTTATACAGGTCCTTTGATATAAATCAAAGGTTTTCATTCCAGAGCTTCCCTTAAGCTCATATCTGTATTTGCTGGTGCTAACCACAATCAATTCTAGGCCCCAAGGGACTTATTTAGATAAACTTAGCTTAAATTTAGTGTGTCCCTCTACTATCATCAGAAAGATGCAGTTAGGCTAAGATGCCAGCCTCCAGCCCCGCATCTTTACATAACTGTACATTTTATAGGAACCACAGGGTTCAAATCAATTTCTCTTGGTATTATTAGCCTCCGTCTTCATTATATCCCTTCAATGGAATGGTAATAAGGCATCCAGCATCATATAATCAAAATAATTGTAACATTCTGCCATTTTAAAGTTACCATTATATGTACTGTATGCCTGAGTTCCCTTAATCTGGAAAACCCAAGGCTAACTGTCAGAACTATAAACAAGCTACTAAAACTACATTTATCTTAAGCAGCATTCTGCACAACTGATCAAGAATGTAAGAAACAGTCTTGTCCATGTTGAGGAAGTCCTTTTGTGAAGAGAAATAAAAGTTTGTCCTCCTAAGGGAAGAATAATTGTATAATATATGGACTTTCCTCCTCCCCATGCAGCATTTAGTTTAATTCTACCAGTCTAGCAGTTGTTAACCCTTAGAAATTATAGAGTAGCAAACCAGTCTGACAGCCAGAACTGAGAGTCCACTGCATCATTTCTTTTTCAATCATCCTCTGAGTCTTCATTTTCAGAAAGCTGATCTTCTTGTGCTCGACGAGCAGCGATCCTCTCGACACACGCTCCTGCTTCTTTCGGGTCCGTGAAGCGGTGCTGCTTTCGGCCGTCTGCAAAGCATAGACGGGCAGGAAAGGCCATCGAATAGGTTATGCCCAAGTCTCTCAATTTGTGTTTAACGCCATCGAATGCCTTGTGTCGCATCTTAGTTGCATAAGCAATGTCCGGGAAAAGAAGGATGAGGTTCTCCTTAAGATAGATCGGGCTTTTATTTCTGATATCACCCAGAATTTGGTTCTGCCCCACTGCTGAGTTGAAAGTAATTAATACAGTGTGGGGATTTTCTATGTTGGTGTTTGGCTTATGGGGAGTAATCCGGTAGGCCCTTATAATTTTGAAGTCCATTAGCCCCATTAGATCCAACAACCAAGGCCCCAGGAATTGTGTTAGGTTGTCCCTTTCAGTCTCTTCTGGGAGGCCCAGAATGCGAACACTGGCCACACGGATGGTGTTCTCCAGCTGTTCTACCTGGCTCCTAAAAGCCGCTTGCTCCTTCAGTGAAGCAGTGGTTGCTGCAAGGGCCTAACCTGTTGTTGCCTCCGCACTCATAGTGACCTTCACCATAGCGTTGAGTCTGGTTTCCACCACCTGGAAATCCTGACAGAAAGTATCAAACTTTTGATCTATTTGTTGTACGGTTTTGGTTAAAGCATTCACTGAGGTTTGGAGCGAATTCAACGATGCCTCAAGTTGCTCCACGTCGGTTGAAGAGGACACTCCGTCTGTGTGGTCTGGCGGTTTTACTACAGGGCCTCGCAGTTGGAAAAAATCCTGTTTGACTGTCTCTGTTCAACCTATTTCAATAGATTTGTATCTCCATAGGTGCAGAAGGGTCTACTGCAGATAGTTCAGTGTTCTGTTCAGCAGTATCTCTGTAAAAAGTGGCAGTTTCAATAGATCTACTGAGCTTTTCTTGGGAGCTCTGAAAAGTTGCTGCTTCTGCTTGGGCTGCTAGCTCTGCCCCCTCTATTTATTTTGCATTTGGTAACTGGGTTGACTCGTGAGCAGAAACCTACCTTTCTGCAAGAGTGACCCAGGAAACAAAATGCACATAAAAATACAAAGCTGGATACAAAACAATATGCTGCAAGCACTGCACTAGTAGATGTTAGAGCAATGATACTAGTGAGTTACACAGAATCATAGAAACACAGAATGTGATGGCAGATAAAGGCCGCAAGGCCCACCCAGTCTGCCCATATGTTTTTAATTTTCATTTTTTGCTGCAGACCTTTTCTTGATCTATGGCACCATCTCTTCCCCTCCTTTCCTTTCCTTTCCTCCACGATTCCCTTGTGCCTATCCCAGGCATTTTTGAACCCCAACACTGTTTTTGCCCCAATACCTCTGCTGGAAGTCTGTTCCACGCATCCACCAGCCTTTCTGTGAAAAAGTACTTCCTCACATCCCTCCTGAATCTACCCCCTTCCAGCTTCATAGCATGCCCCCTTGTTCTAGAGCAGCTTTTTCTCAGAAAAATACCCCCTCCCTATACTGTATTAACCTCTGTGGATATTTAAAAGCCTCTATCATATCCCCCTTCTCCCTTCTCTCCTCCAGGATGTACATAGTCAGCTCCTCTAGCCTTTCCTTGTAGGGTTTTTGATGTAGACCCTGCACCATTTTGGTAGCCCACCCTCTGGACCGCCTCCACTCTATGTCTTTCCTGAGATGCGGTCTTCAGAACTGGACACAGTACTCAAGGCAGAGGTGCAACGAGGGGGGGGCTAAGAGGGCTACAGTGCCCCCCATAGCAACCCCCTCCCTGTGGGACCGACGGCACTGTGCATGCACGAGTGCCCTTTTTTTTCCCCCTTTACATGCTGCTTGTCCGGTCTTGATGTAGCTCCAGCCTCCGCCTGTAGTCAGTGATTGCTGCAGGTGGCAGCAATGTGTGGCACTACTAAGGACTCGGGAGATGTCTGGGACACCGATCTGCTGGTCAGGTGACCCAGACCGATCCCCACAGCAGAAGCCAGTGGTGCGAGTCGGCTCCTCTTTCCTGGACTCCTCCCATCCTGACTCCTAACTGACAGGCTATCTGATTACTGGATTCGTGGTTGCCTTTAGCAACTACAAATACCAGTCAATGGTGGTAGTGCTGGCTCTTATTGTTCCCTCCCCTTCATGCACTGCTCGGCTGGCTTGTAGTCGCAAACACTGGCAGACATAGCACAGCAGGACAGTCAATCAGAGACTATCTGGGAATCGGCTGGGAGAGATTTTTGTTACTGTCTGTTCACCTCAGTCACCACTGCATTGATTCTGAATGAATAAATACATAAATCTCATATTCTGCATCTGTGCGCACCGCAGCCAGCATTCGCTGGTCATTTCAGGAATGGGAGGGAGCCAAGAATAGATTGATAAGATAATACAAAAATTTCAATTTCAGTCAGGCAGTAGACATGTCATGGTGGAGGAGAGTCAGAGAGGCAGATTATAAAAAAAATGTGGGTTGCGTTATGTTGTGTGAAAAAAAGTTATTTTAAGAGCTGCTGCTGCTGCTAATGCAATAATTGTATGCTGGAAGGGACGGATTGAGATTTTTGAACGGATATTTAGGTGAGGATCATCGTCAATGGAGTGAGAGCAGAGGCAGTTACTAGTAAGGACCTAAAAGATAAAACGTGGTGAGGTCTAGACCATCTGGATTGTGTGAATTAAAGCTCTTTTAAGAGCTGCTAGAGTCAGTCAGTAGACGTGGAGAGGAGAGAGAGAGAGAGGCAGTTAGTTTACAAAAAAAAAAAAAAGGTTGTATGAATAAAGCTCTTTTAAGTGTTGCAGCCAGCCTGCCATAAATGTATACTGGCCTTGTAGTTTATGGGAACAAAACCGAGTGTTGTGTGAATTGTGAAAAATGCTAATAAAGAGCCTGCTACTGTACTGTCTGCTGGGATAAGGTATTTGACATTTTCAGTCAGTCAGTGCCAGTGTGGAGAGGTCAGACTCAGAGGCAGAGCAGTTTACCTAAAAGATAAAAAACATGGATTATGTGAAAAAGCTCTTTTAAGAGCTGCTTGAGATTTCAATAGATCTGCAATTGTCAATGGAGAGAGGCAGTTTATCCAAAACAAAAAAGGGGACTGTGTGAAAAAAAGCTCTTTTAAGAGCTGCTTGTGATTTCTTAGATTTAATTCAATCAGTCAGTGCCTAGTGGAGATACTTGAGGCAGTTTACTCTCCCCCATAAGGACTGTGTGAAAAAAGATCTTTTAGACCACATCAGTCAGTCTCCAGATAAGAGAGACAGAGGAGAATATTCGTTAGCTGCTGCCTGCTAGTGCTTATTAGCCACTAAGTAGCTAGCTACTACTGGGAACTGCTATTATTTTCCGCCGTCCCTCTCCTCTATAGTGTTTGTGTGTCTGTAGTCTTTAATCTGTAGAAAAAGATTACATATTTTGATTCTGTGCATAGGTGAGAGAATGGAGTGGAGACTGTCATAAGTCCTACCAACCCCACCTGACAGCACTCTTGGCATGGCGCTTGAACTAGAAAACAACGTTTTCAACCTGCAGCCAGGCAGTTAATTAATCAGTCACATTTTTTTTTAACCAGGCTTTTCACCTTTGCGCAAGCTCGTTTGCAAGGTGGTCCTGGACAACAATTACAACCTACAATAGTACAGATATACCAATACACAACATATACAACATTTGAATACAGTCGATTATACATTTTGTGCATTTTACAGTATATACAGATTACAGGCACAATGGATAACATAGGAATACTGCTACAAAACTACAGTAATCTGTAATAATGCAACACGACAGAAGATATTAAGCATGTACTAAAGAGGAAACAGGGAGTGGAGAGATGAGAAGGGGTACAAACGGAGCAGTTGAAGAGAATGGGTATGGGTAAGGGGGAGAGGAGTAGAAGTGCTAGAATGACCTGACAAACAAAAGTGGGATTGGGAAAGCAAGGTCTTGAGCAATTATCTATGACATGAGCAAGTTTCTTTCAAGGCAGCTGTGAGAAGAGACTTGAAGATGGATATCCCTAGCACTGTAACAATCTTAAGTGCCTTCTGCAGGGAGTTCCAAAGGGAGGGAAGAGCAAAGCTAATAGCGGCAGAGCCAGACTGTGTTTGGATATTGGGGACATTGAACATAACAAATGCGTAGCGTCTCAAACAGAAGGTCCCTGAGTTTCGATTAAATAGATTGGAGATATAAGAAGGAAGTTTATTTGTAATTGCCTTAATAATTATTTTCTTTACAGAAGGGCATTTTGTAGATTACTTTGAAGCTAAATAACTCATCTCTGAGCTCTTCTCTCCATGGTGGAGGAGAGCTTAGAGATCAGTTATTTAGCGTCAAAATAGGCTCTAAAATGCACTACAGAGCATCTAGTACCCCATAGCTTCTGGGGGGCCTGGTGGTCCCCAGACCCCCAGCATTTATGGAGAAGATTACCCCCTTGCCACAATTTCTAGCCCCTCCCGAATGTTCATGCTGGTTGCACCCCTGACTCAAGGCAAGGTCTTACCAGCGATCTGTATAGGGGCAGCACCACCTCCCTCTTCCTGTTGGCGATGCCCTTTCCTATGCACCCCAGGATCCCACTAGCCCTACCAAATGCCTTGTCATACTGCCTGGCCACCTTTAGATCATCTGAAATGACTATTCCTAGGTCTCTCTCCTGCTTGATTTTTGTATCACTCCACCCATTTTGTACTCCACTCCTGGGTTTCTATGGCCTAAGTGCATTATTTTGCAGTTTTCTGCATTAAACCCAGTTACCGCCACACTTGACCACTCCTCCAGTCTTTCAGATCCCTACCATCCTTACCACCTCCCAGTGTCCACTCTGTTGCAGATCTGGGCAGGCTGTAAAACAGGAAGGTCATACTAACAAATGCCCATAGCCTGGGAAATAAGGTTCCAGACCTGGTGGCCTTGTTGGCAGATGAAGACCTTGACATAGCAGCAATAACAGAGACATGGTACTCTGCAAATCATGGCTGGGAAGTCAATGTACCAGACAATACCCTGTTCAGGAGGGACAGGGAGGGTAAAAAGGGTGGGGGAGTGGCCTTGTACATCAGAGATGGTATACAGGCTACAGAAGTTCAGGGAAGACAGGGGGAGGCCGAGGTAATGTGGGTCACCCTGGAGCCAGAGAATGGAACAGCGTTACGCACTGGGGTGATCTACAGACCTCCAGCACAGAGGGAGGAAGTAGACAGGGAACTAGTGGAGAACATAAATGACATGGCAACTAAGGGCGAAATCCTGCTACTGGGGGATTTCAATATGCCGGATGTGGATTGGGCCACCCAGATGGTTGTTTCAGCCAGAAGCACAGCCATCCTAGAATCCCTGTAGGGGGTTGGATTCAGGCAGCTGGTGCATGAGCCAACCAGGGACAAGTCAGTTCTGGACCTGGTACGGACCAATGGGCACAGAGTCAAACAAATACAGGTGGAAGGGCAGCTGGGGTCCAGTGACCATGGTTAAGCATGGAGACATGGACTCAATTGAGCCATGCAAGGGCAAGAGTATTAGATTTCAGGAGGGCAGATTTCACTGAAATGGGTAGATATACACAAGCAGTCCTGGGGAAGGGAGAGATAGAAGAGGGGGTGGAAAAACAATGGAAGAAACTGAAAGGAGCCATAGTGGATATAACAAACCAATGCGTTAGGATAGTGACCAAAGGGAAAAGAAGGAGGAAACCACTATGGTTCTCCAAAGAGGTGAGGGACAAAGTCAGGGCTAAAAAGCAGAGTTTCAGGAAATATAAGGGGAGCCAAAGAGAGGAAGACAGGGAGGTGTACCTTGAATGTCTAAGGGAAGCAGGGAAGGCTGTTAGGAGGGCGACAGCGCAGACAGAAGAGAGTTTAGCACAGTCTGTAAACAAAAGGGATAAGGCATTTTATAGGTACATTAGTGAAAGAAGAAAAACCGGGAGAGATTGTGAGACTCAAAGGGAAGGAGGGAGAGTGTAAGGAAGGGGAGCTGGACAAGGCAGAAATACTGAACAAATACTTCTGTTCAGTATTCACTAAGGAGGGGGCAGATCAAGGACCACAGTTGGAGTGTAGAGGCAATGGGAGGGGAGAAGTGAACACAAGTCCATTCACAGTGGAGAGAGTTCTGGAAGAACTCACGAAGCTGAAGGTGGATAAGGCCTTGGGGCCAGACGGCATCCACCCGAGGATATTAAAGGAGCTGCAAAAGGAACTAGCAGCACCTCTGGCGGCCCTGTTCACAGTGTCACTCAACACGGGTGTCATTCCAGAGGACTGGAGGAGGGCACATGCAGTCCCACTGCACTAAAGTGGCAGAAGGGAGGAGGTGGGGAACTACAGGCCAGTCGGCCTCACCTCAGTGGTGGAAAAGATCATGGAAACACTGCTGAAAGAAAGGACAGTGACACATTTGGAATCCAGTGGTGCGCAGGATCTGAGGCAACATGGATTCACAGCAGGAAGGTCATGTCAAACAAATCTAATAGTTTTTTTTGATTGGGTGACAAGGGAACTTAATCAGGGAGGGGCAGTAGATGTCGCCTACCTAGATTTCAGCAAAGCATTCGACACTGTCCCACATAGATGGCTGATTAACAAGATGAGTAGCCTGGGCATGGGAGACAAGGTTGTGAACTGGGTTAGGAACTGGTTAACAGACAGGAGATACTAGGGTAGTGGTAAATGGGGTACAATCTAGGGAGAGGGGGGTGACCAGTGGGGTACCTCAGGGATCGGTACTAGAACCAGTCCTGTTCAATGTCTTCGTTAGTGACATTGCAGAGGGGCTGGAAGGAAAGGTCTGCCTGTTTGCAGATGACACCAAGATCTGCAATAGGGTGGATACTCCAGAAGGGGTGCAGCAAATGAAGAGGGACCTGGAGAAGCTTGAAAGACGGTCAGAGATGTGGCAACTGAGGTTTAATGTAAAGAAGTGCAAAATAATGCACCTGGGTAGAGGGAACCCTGAGGAGAGCTACAGATTGGGGGGAGAGGAGCTGACTGTCACCAAGGAGGAAAGGGACCTAGGGGTTACCATCTCTGATGACCTCAACATATCAAAGTAGTGTACAAAGGCAGCAGGGAGGGCCAGTGGTATGTTGGGGTGCACAGGCAGGGGTATCACTAGCAGGAGGTGGTGATGCCACTGTATAAAAACATTGGTAAGGCCTCACCTGGAGTACTGCGTGCAGTTCTGGAGATCACACCTGTGCAAGGACATAGATAAGGTGGAGACTATCCAGAGAAGGGCAACAAAGATGGTGCAGGGTTTACACCACAAAACATATGAGGAGAGACTAAGGGACCTCAATATGTACTCACTGGAGGAGAGGAGACAGTGGGGGGACATGATTGAAACTTTCAAGTACCTTAAGGGCATAAATAAGGTGCAGGCGGGGGAGCTTTTCCAATGTAGAAAAAGTACTAGAACAAGGAGGCACAATATGAAATTGGAGGGGGGTAGATTAAGAGGTAATGTGATGAAGTTTTTCTACACAGAAAGGGTAGTCAACACATGGAATAGTCGGCCACAGGAGGTAGTGGAGGGGTTTAAGCATGCTTGGGACAGGCACAAGGGAAGCCTGAGAGGGGAGGGAGTGATGACAAGCCATTGATCACATAGGATCAGTGGCCACATACAATGTATAGGGCCTACGGGCAGACTGAATGGGCCTAGCGGTCCTTATCTGCTGACAGTTTCTATGATTTTGGTGTCATCTGTAAAGAGGCAGACCCTTCCCTCCAGTTCCTCCGCTTTGTCACTTATAAAGATACTGAAGAGGACTGCTCCGAGCACTGATCCCTGAGGTACCCCACTGGTCACCCTCCCTTCCTCTTGTGTGAACTCTGTTTACCACTACCCTCTGTGTTCTGTCCCCTAACCAATTTTTTATCCAGGTTACCACCTTAATACCTACCCCTAAGTTCTCTAACTTGTTTACCAGTCTCCTATGAAGAACGATGTAGAAAGTTTTGCTGAAGTCCAGGTAGGCCACATCCATCACCCCTCCCTGATCCAACTCCTTGGTTATCCAGTCAAAGAAATTTATCAGATATTTTTGGCATGACCTACCCCCCTGTCAAACCATGCTGCCCTGGATCCTATAGTCAGTTGGATACTAGATTTTCCACAATCCTTTCCATTAGCTGTGTTTCCATTAACTTACACACCACGATGTCAGGCTGACAGGCCTATAGCTTCCCACCTCCTCCCCACTATCACTTTTGTGAAGTGGGACTACCTCTGCTCTTTCCCTAGTTCCCCAGGACCAAGTTGGTCTCCAGTCATCTGTTAAACAGATCTGTACCTCCCTGAGCTCTCTCAGCACCCTTAGACGTACATGTCTGGTCCCCTAGATTGGTCCACCTTCAGGTTAGCTAGTGCTTTCTGGACTTTCTCCTCAGAAAACGGACTGGTGTCCACTTCCTTCCCATCAATGCTCCTTGCGCCTTTTTGAGGTCCTTCCCCCTCACCTTCTATTGTGAAAACTGAGCAGAAGTATTTGTTCAAGATGTTTGCCTTTTCCTGATCCTCCTCTGTACAGTCACCCTCCTCCTTGTTTAACCATACAATCCCTCCCTTTGTCTTTCTTTCCTCACTACCATACTAAACAAGCATGTGTCAATGCCGAATGTTCGCTGATCGTATTGCTGCTCTACCGAGTCTTGCTTGTACACATTTTTACTATATATTTACCCAGGATACAGCAGATAAGTTGCAATATCTAATTTTCAGTAGTGTACTGCTTTGACACATTGTTAGACTGTAATTACCAAGGATAGGGCAGTTGAGAAGCAATATCGACTTTAAGTGGGATCCCACATTTTAGAAACATAGAAATTGATGGCAGATAAGAACTGCTAGGCCCATCTAGTCTGCCCATTTTCCCTGCCTCCTGCAAAAGCCGCAGACCCTACTTGATCTCCGGCTTTACCTCCTTGTTCCTACTGCTAGGGTTCCCCCATGCCTGTCCCATGCATGACTGAATCCCCCCCACTATATATGCCACCACCACCTCCGCTGGGAACCTATTCCATGTATCCACCACCCTTTCTGTGAAGAAATACTTACTCATGCTACTCCACAGTCTACCCCTTCCAACCTCATGTCATGCACCCTCGTTCCTGGACATCTTCTTTTCTGAAAGATGCTACCCTCCAGTACCCTATGTATGCCTTTTAGATATTTGTAGGTTTCTATCATATCTCCACTGTCTCGGCTCTCCTCCATGGTATACATATTGATGTGTCCCAGTCTCTCCGCATATGACTTTTGGTGCAGACCCTGCACCATCTTTGTTGCCATTCTTTGAACTGCCTCCACCCTGTCTATGTCCTTTCGGAGATACGGCCTTCAGAACTGGACACCGTATTCCAAATGAGGCCTCACTAATGATCTGTAGAGTGGCATCACCACCTCCTTCCTTCAGCTGGCGATACCTCTCCCTGTGCACCCCAGCATCTCACTGGCTCTACCCACAGCCTTGGCACATTGTTTGGCCACCTTTAGGTCATCCGATATGATTACCCCCAATGCCTTTTCCTGTTTGGTGACCATCACTCCTCCCCCATATCATGTAATCCTCCCCTGGGTTCTTGCGTCCCAAATGCACAATTTTGCACTTTTTCGCATTAAATCTCAGCTGCCACACTCTGGACCATTTGTCCAGTTTATCTAGGTCTAGGTTATTTTGACCACAAATGTCTAACAATCTTTTTATGAGCTGACGGTATGATCAAGACAGGTGTAATTTTTAAAATCCCATCCAAAACGTGATTTTGCTGTGCCACTGTGGCAACAAGTTTTGGACGTGATGTGAAAAAATGACACCTGCCATGTTCTGGAGGTAGAGTAATACAAGGGACATGTTGAACATTAGGGGTCAAAATCTGCAAAAAATAAAGTTATGAGTACATGCTGGAACAATTTGTTATCTCATAACTTTGTTGTTTTTACATATTTTTACCTCAAATGTTCAACATGATCTTTTTATGACCACTCCTGAGCACGACAGGTGTCATTTATAAAACAATGGCTGAAATGTCATTTTGCACCACAAGTGTTAAAACACATTTTGGGAGGATTTGAGAAATGACAGCTGTCACATTCATGAGGTGGTGTCAAAAAATAGCTATGTTTAAAAGTTGTGGTCAAAATATTGAAAATTACCAAAGGTACGAGCCTGCGTTCGCAAATTTCAAGGCAGGCTCACAATTTTGTTGTTTTTTAATATTTTTCCCCAAATTTTCAACATAGCCTTCTTATGACCCCACCTTATGAACAAGTACTAAGAAAATTTTCAACTTCAGCCTGAAAGGTGATTTCGTGCAGGGACAACACATTTTGGCCAGGATTTGAAAAATGACAGCTGCCACATTCATGAGATGCTGTAAAGAAATGGTTGTGTTGCAAATTCAGGGTCAAAATATTGTTAAATTACCAAAGTTACAAGATTGCATTCACAAATTTCAACATAGGCTCATAACTTTGTTGTTTTTTAATACTTTTACACCAAATTTTCAACACAGCCTTCTTATGAACCTGC
Organism: Neoceratodus forsteri; assembly: GCA_016271365.2. Classification (NCBI taxonomy): domain Eukaryota; kingdom Metazoa; phylum Chordata; order Ceratodontiformes; family Ceratodontidae; genus Neoceratodus; species Neoceratodus forsteri. The sequence goes on from CM057452.1 coordinate 1,578,297,371, forward strand.
CTCATGAACAAGGGTAGAGAATATTTTCAACTCCTGCCCGAAATGTGATTTCGCACAGCAACCATGAAATCACCTTTCAGGACAGATTTGCCTAATTTCACTGCAATTGTTCATGAGGTGGGATCTCAAAAAAAGGCATGTTGAAAATTTGGGGCAAAATATTCAAAAATGGCCAAGTTATGCCACTAAGTTCAAAACCCAATTGAAGCAAATTTGAACCGCATACCCGATTACCTCAGTTTGCGGTCCAACTTTGAACAGTGAAGGCGTGTCTGTAGTCCCGGAAGATTACAGCGTTGGACCCCGGTGGGTAAGTAAGGTCTTGGGGGGTGCTGAGTGGGAGGGTCGGTGGGGGACTACTGGCACAACAGACATCGGTGGTGAACAGTTTTCTTTTACAGGGTTTAAAAACAACAAGGGACACTTCTGTTTATTTCAGATGGCAACAGTGATGCTCAGGGATTGGGCATCCCCCTCGTGTTAGTGTTATGTTTGTGGGGGTGGGGTGGTGGCTGCTGAGAGGGAGGGTTGCGTGGGGGGAACAGTCACAGGGGCAGCAGCAGCAGATGAGGTGGCGACATTGGGGGATTGGGCAACCCCAGTGTCAGTGTTATGTTTGGGGGGGCGTAGGGTGCTGGGTGCTGAGAGGAAGGGGTTCTTCCTGGACGTGTGAAATTCCTCAGCAGGCTGATCATGACAGATCAGCTATGCTTGCTGGGTGGCGTAGTTCAAAGGAAAGAGCTGACTCATGATTGGGTCCGCTTTTTCTTTTCAAATACACAAAGCTTCTGCCTAGCAAACCAAAACTGTGTCATGATCAGCCTGGCTGATGATTGGTGTGGCACTGATGTGCCCCTTGCAGACCACTCTGCATTGGACTAACAGTGTCACACCCCTCAAAAGGCACTTTCATAGCAAGATGTTTGCTTGCGTGTGTGCACACAGCAAACATAAAAATATCTTGTCCCACTGGCGCTGAGGGTTGAGGCACTGGACGCCACACCTCGCACCATGCCAGCGACCCGGGCTCAGGCGCGAGCTCAGGTTTCCAGGGCTTGGCCAGGGAGGAGAAGATCAAGCAATCAAAGAACAGCTCTCCTTTCCTGGGGAGGGTGGGTTGATGACTCCCCAGAAGCAGCTACTCCCAGTGGAGACTGGGGGTGCAACAGCTGGGGGACACGCATGCAAGGGGCAGAGGTGTCGGTGGACGTCCACGAGAGGGGTGCGGGAGTGTGCTCAGCTCATGCTGGATGTCACTGCATGTCCATCCCCTTGGGGGGGGGATCACACTCATGCATACGTAAACACCCCAATGCCTGAGAAGACAACGGAGCGCCTACCCCACACCCACTGTCGGACCCCACTTTCTCCTGATCCCACTATCACTTGGCCTGCATCCGAACCCACCCACCGGAATAAATTGATGGAGTGCCCAAGGTAGGTGAGGGTGGCCCCACCCTGAGGGGCACAAGTCAGGGGGTCTACCAGTGGGGGACTTAGGATGCCAGGTCGGTTTTCCGGGGAAGATCATGGTCAAGGGGAGGTCTCAGGTAGGGCAGAACAAGCAGGTGTCTCCCGAAAATGCCTCAGGAACCAGCGACCGGAGGGAAAAAGAAATGCAAAAAAAAAAAAAGTCTTGTCCCCTTTTGATACTCCCTGAGCTATTCTTTCCCAAGTTTGCACCTTTTCATGCCTTACTGCTTTGCCTGCCTCCCTCTGTTTTCCGAGATACACTTACCTATCCTCTTTTCTCTGGGTGTCCTTATATCTTTGAATGCTACCTTTCCGGCTATCTCTTTTGAGAACCTTTACGGTCTCCTCTTTCTTTTACTTTTGCTTATCTGCTTGACACAGAGATTCGCTGCCTTCACTATGCTCTCTTTTATTTTGGCCTTTTCCTCCACCCCCTCCTCGTCCTTTCCTCCTTCTAGGTCATTCCTGAGGCATTCACCCCTCTTAGTAAAATCAGCCCTTCTTAGGTCCAGGACCCTCACTTCGCCATTGTGTGGCTGCATCACAGTGTATGATAATGACTGGTCCCCAGGTAGCTTCCCACCCTGATGTCTGCAACACAGTCCTTGCTAGTAAGCACCACATCCAGTACTGCCCCATCACAAGTGGGCTCACTGATTAGTTGCCTGGGGAATGCCTCTTGCAGGGAGTCCAGGATGTCCCCGCTTCTAGCTGAAGCTGCTGCAGGGAGGCGTCAATCTACATCCGGCGGACTGAAGTCCCACACCAGCAACATCTCCCCCTTTTCAGCCATTTTACCAACTGCTTCTAGTATCTCCTTCTCTGGAGGCCTGTAGATCACACCTGTCTGAATAGTGGCTCCGTTTCCCAGTTTAAGGGTGACCCACAGCATTTCTGTTTCCCTGTAAATTTACTGTATTCCTGTTGCTTTTATGCTTTCCTTCATATAAAGCACCACTCCCCCTCCTTTCCTTCCTACCCTGTCCCTCCTGAATATCAAGTAGCAGGGTATGACCATGTCCCAGTCATGGTTGACAGTGCACCATGACTCGGTAATGGCCACAGTATCTAGGTGTGCCTCCACCACGATGGCCTCTAGGTCTGGGATCTTATCTCCCAGACTTCTAGCATTAGCAAACGTGGCCTTTCAGATTTTGTTAGCTCTCTGCTTGTTGCTTCCCCCTCTTTCCTTTTGTACCCCTTTCCTCCCTTTTTTTCTGATTTTCCCCCTTCCTCCTCTGCTAACCCCCTACTACCTTCATCTATGTAAGCACCCCTTTTTAGGGTGCTTACTATATAGCTATTCTGCTCCCTTTGCCCTGTTTTGGTGAGGGCTGCGGCCTGCCTGCAGGATGGGTGGGGCTTCAGACCCCCACAGGGGGATTTAGGGCCGGGGTTGTTTTGGTGCCAGGTGGAGGCTGGCAGGAAGTCATGGGAGAACAGTTGGTGGCCGGGGGCCCATTTGCTTCAGCCCCGTTGGGCTTTTCGCGGGCATCGTAGTTAATTGCCCATGTCCTCATGTGGGAACTCTGCATCAGGAGCAGTTTGGTAGAGCAATATTTGGTGCATGAAGGACCCCCACGGAAGTTAGTGGGAGCCGCAGCCTGGGAGTTTGGAGTAGACCACCTCATGCACTGCAGCACCGGGGTGAGTCATGGAGGGTCCTGTGGTGTGTGCTGGGTCAGTTGTTGGTCGGTGCTTTGATGGCAGCCCATGTCACGGAGCAGGCGGTGGTGGCAGCCCACCTCTCTTATCCAGTGTGGCACTCAGCCGGCCATGAAGTTTGGCTCATTTTTTAGGCCAAAGCAAGGCCGATGCGTCTCTAGGATTGACTGGACCTCAGCTGCCCTGTGGATGTCTGGAGCTTGGTGTTAGGGAGGCCAAGAAGAGCGAGTATTATGGAAGTATGGTTGGAGGCTATTTTACCCGTAGAGCAGAGTTATGTGCAAGGATCCTGTGGAATATTATGGTGTTGCGGCCATCAATGGGAGCTTTCTTCAGCTCCGGTGGGATCGGTCTAAAATATGTGCCATGGCTCCAGCCACTGAAGATAGAAAATATGTCTGCTCTGGTTCTCTGCTATGCGCCCTGTTCCATGGAGCAGTATCTGTTTGTTTTTTTTGCTCCCCCCAGCTCCGGGCCAGCCTCTCCTTCAGGCCTTCCTATGCCCCTCATTGCCACACTGCCTCGGTGCAGCCACCCATCGCCCCATATTGCTGCCTTCCGGGTAACCCAGTTGTAACCTTTCCCCGGGTGGGTCCCTCTCCTCTGAGGGGGAAGGCACCGGTGGGCCGGCCAGCGCAATTCTTGGCCCGGGTGCTGCTGGGATGGTCTGTGCACTGCCTGAAGTGTCGCAGCAGCGGGAGCTGGCGACCATCATCTGGTTGGCCTCAGGGCTCTTTTCCCATTTGCTTCCCAGGGGCATGGCGTGCTACTAACATCAGGCTTACTCCGATGTTCACCATGCCCCATTACTTAGTGGGACCCCGTGTGTTGCTGTTCCACCAGGAGTCAGCAAGTGCTGGGTAGCTTCCCACCCTCCCCAAAGAATGCACCAATCACCTGACGCTCAAGCCTTCTTTCCCGCCAGCCCTCGAGCATCCGAGTCCTTTCCCGAACCTGGGTCGCTGGCGTCACGAGCGGAAATCCAACCGCTATGCCGATGGGCTGGCCCAATATCTGTTTTAAATTATTTATTTGATTAAACCACCCCAGGTGCTATGTATCTCTGTCCTAACCCAGCTTGACCTCCCAACTGTCTCTGGTTTCTATTCTCCTTGACCTACAAGGTCTTCTTATCAAGTCTGTCTGTTAGTCTGTCAGCCAGTTCAGGAGAAATGGATGTTTTGCTTCTAATTATAAAAGTTACTGCTTGTTGTTTTTGTACCATTTATTCTCTGTAATCTGAGTTTTTACCGCTGCCTCAGCTCAGTTTACATTGTACCCCTATTGACCTCATGTTGAGGTTTTGTACAGACATGTTTGACTCATGTTTTGACCTTTGTCTACTGTTCATTACTGTGTAATAGCTACTACTGTCTACATAAACTTACGGCTGTTGAACTATGTTGGTGCCACCTTGTGGCCTGGGTCGTATCTGAAAATGGTCAATTGGAGCAGCACACTTACCTGGTTAACAAAGACATAAATAAATAAAAAGAAATCAAATAAATCTTTACTTCTTGATAAAAAGAAACTCTGCCAGTGGACAGTGGACTTATTTTAATTAGCTGTTACCACCTCAGTCCTGTGGAAGTGTGCCCCCTGACTACCTGTGACTGCCAAGCAAGCATGAAAGAACCATCAAGATACTGTCCATCTTTTGTTTCCTGCAGCCAGGAGAGTATTCTGCATGTTTTGGTGGCCCCCTCCCTCTTGGACAATTAATATCATACCCCTAGACATCAGGAAGGGGGTGCTTAAATTTACTTGCTCCATGATGAGACTCTCGCCCCTCGGAATTCCTCTACATACAGTGGCGTGAAAAAGTATTTGCCCCCTTCCGGATTTTCTCTATTATTGCATATTTGTCACACTGGATGTTTTCAGGTCTTTAGACAAAATATAATATTAGATAAAGGGAACCTGAGTGAACAAATAACACTTTTCTTTTTACTTATTTCATTTATTTAATGAAAAAGTTAACCAACACCAACTGGCACTGTGTGAAAAAGTAATTGCCCCTAGTTAAATCAACCCAATTAAAGGGATAATTAGAGTCAGCTGATTGAACACAGCCAGGCTTGATTACAGCCAGCCCTGCTCAATATAAACCTCACTTATTTTGGCCTTACCATCAGAGTCACGTTGCCAGCACAAAGATTCAACAAGCACATTATGCCATGATCAAAGGAAGTTCCTGAAAAGATCAGAAAAAATTTGTTGCCCTCTATCAGTCTGGAAAGGGTTACAAAGATATTTCTAAGGCTCTGGGACTCCATCGAACCACAGTGAGAGCCATAATCTCCAAATGGAGAACACTTGGAACAGTAGTGAACCTTCCCAGGAGTGCGGCCTGCCAAAAGTACTCCAAGGCACAGTGTAAATCATCCAAGAAGTCTCAAAGGATCCTAAAACAACATCCAAAGAACTGCAGGCTACTCTTGCCTCAGCTAAGGTCAGTGTTCATGACTCCACAATCAGAAAGAGACTGGGCAAAAATGGGCTTCATGTGAGAAGTAGCAGGAAGAACCACTGCTAACCAAGAAGAACATAAATGCTCGTCTCTCATTTGCCAAGAAGCACCTGGATGATCCACAAGCCTTTTGGGAAAATGTTCTATGGACAGATGAGTCCAAAGGGAACTTTTGGACAACATGGATCCCATAATGTCTCGCGTAAAGCAAACACAGCATTCCACAGTAAGAACGCATCATACCAACAGTCAAACATGGTGGTGGTAGTGTGATGGTGTGGGGATGCTGCTGCCCAAGGACCTGGATGACTCGCCATAATTAAAAGGAACCATGAATTCTGCTCTGTACCAGAAAATTCTTAAGGAATGTCCAGTCATCCTTCCGTCCAGCTGAAGCTGAAGCGTGGTTGGGTCATGCAGCAAGACAATGATCCAAAACACAAAAGCAAGTCCACATCAGAATGGCTAAAAGAAGTAAAATTAAAGTTTTGGAGTGGTCTAGTCAAAGTCCAGACTGAAACCTAATAGAGATGCTGTGGCAGGACCTGAAACGAGCAGTTCATGCTTGAAAACCTACCAAATGTTACTGAATTAAAGCAGTTCTGCGAGGAAGAGTGGGTTAAAATTCCTCCACAACGATGTGAAAGACTGATATTGAATTATAGGAAGTGTTTGGTTGCAGTCATTGCAGCTAAATGTGGCATAACCAGTTATTAAGTGTAAGGGGGCAATTACTTTTTCACACAGTGCCAGTTGGTGTTGGTTAACTTTTTTTCATTAAATAAGTGAAATTAAAAAAAAAACAAGTGTTATTTGTTCACTCAGGTTCCCTTTATCTAATATTACATTTTCTCTAAAGACCTGAAAACATCCAGTGTGACAAATATGCAATAATAGAGAAAATCAGGAAGGGGGCAAATACTTTTTCACGCCACTGTATTATCTCAGCCTGGTGGGGGAGCAGTTTCTGCCTCCCCTTCTTCAAATACCCCCCCCCCGAGACTAGTTTAAACCGTCATTGAACTAATATTTAAACTGTCCACTGAAAACTGTGGTTCCCTCCTGGGTGGATGCAGGCCGTCACCACTGTATAGGCTCTTATCCTCCCAGGTGGGCCCCCCTGTCCCCAATGTAGCCATACCCCTCCACTCTGCACCATTCCTTTGATCATGAGTTGAAGGCGTTGGTGCAGAGCTCCCTTACCAGCACCTCCGCAAAAGCTACAGAGTGTGCTACCTGTCTAAGACTCCTTCCCAGCTCCCTAAACTCCCTTGCATTGAACCTGCCCCATCCTTAGCCAGGTCATTTGCCCCAGGTGGACAATGACATCCAGTTCCCGCTCCCTTTCTGTTGCCCTAGTGATCCGTAGGATATGCTTCCCATCCCTTCATGCTGTGGCACCAGGTGTACAACTGATGTCCCTCTCCTCCCCCTATCCTACTCCCAAATCTATCCCCCTAACAATACAGTACCCCATCAGAAGTTGCTTCCTCCTTCTCCGGAGTCCTTTTCCACCCACCTTGGGGCCTTCGCCCCAGAGGACCCCCACCTCCTGCCCGGCCACTGCCTCGGCTGCCACTCAGTAGTCCTGCTCCACCAGAGTGGCAAAGGAATTGTGCAGTGGAACTGGTTGTGGTTGAGGAATGTTTCTGTGACCCCCTTCAACCTTCCGGATCCCACCACCCCCTCCCTTTCTCAAGCCCACTGTAGTACAGCTGCTCCTCCTACCTGGCAAACCTTGAGGTAATGATGTTGGACTTGATGATCCCTGGGTGGGAGAAAATGTCACCTGACTCTTAGTCTATGCAGTCCCGAGTCTAGTGACCTCTCTATGACTCACCACCAATGTAGCCTCGAGTCTAGAGACCTTCTCTACCAACCCAGAGAAGGTACAAGGATGGGGCAGCACCACAGTCTCCTGAAGATTTCTCTGAAGACTGCCACACCACAACCACTGTATTGCACCACTCCCCACACTCTCTATCCCTCCCCTTCCTGTTCTTCCTGTCATCCTGTTCCAGAACCCCATATAGCTAAGCTGTACCCAGTACCAGTCACCAAAGTTCAACACACAACCATTTTATTTACTTTTCTCTATGTATGTCACGGACACAGGTAAATAATTTTTAGTTTCAGTTTTTGTTGACCGGGTAAGTGCACTAGACAAATCCTGCCTATTTTCAGGCATGATCCGGGGGAGGGAGATACAGATAAATGCCAACTGACCTTGAACCAGATTAAGCTGTTGGTGGTATTTTTAGTGAATGAGAGAAATTTGGCCAGGACACCGGGGAAATTCCCCTACTTTTTTCGATAAGTGCCATGGGATCTTTAACATCTACCTGAACTGCCACCAATCCAGGCAGATGGGACCTCGGTTTAACGTCTCATCCGAAGGACGGCACCTCAGAAGTGCAGCACCCCTCTCATGCTGCTCTACAGTGTCAATACTGGGATATTAACCCAAGTGCCAGATGTGGGAACTGAACCCACAGCCCTCTGATCTCCCGGCCTCAGAGGTGAGTGTGCTACCTACTGAGCCACTGACACTAAACACCAACACTTACAAACAACTTTTTTTTTTTTTTAAGTACCCCCTACCTAGCGATCAGCGTAGCAGTAAGCCACTAAACCCACAACCACAACACCACACCGAGACAGTTTAGCATCAAGCCCCCACACCCACAACAGCACTTTGTGCTTACAACACTAGTACCCCAAACACACAGGAACAACCCACGTCGCCTTAAACAATATAGCAGCTAGTACTCCAAACACACAGGAACAACCCATGTTGCCTTAAACAATATAGCAGCTAGTACTCCAAACACACAGGAACAACCAACGTCGCCTTAAACAATATAGCAGCTAGTACTCCAAACACACAGGAGCAACCCACGTCACCTTAAACAATATAGCAGCTAGTACTCCAAACACACAGGAACAACCCACATCCCCTTAAACAATATAGCAGCTAGCACTCCAAACACACAGGAACAACCCACATCCCCTTAAACAATATAGCAGCTAATACTCCAAACACACAGGAACAACCCACATCGCCTTAAACAATATAGCAGCTAGTAATCCAAACACACAGGAACAACCCAAGATCCTTTAAACCTTACAGCAGCTGGTATCCCAAACACACAGGAACACCCCACGTCCCCTTAAACAATACAGTGGCTAGTATCTCAAACAAAGAGGATGAACCCATGTCCCCTACTTGAACTGAATTGAGGTACAGTTTTAACAAATAGTTAAAATTAAATTATGAGCTGACCTGCAATAATAATAAATGTAAGGAATTCCAGAGCTTGACAGCACTAAAGGGAAAAAAAAAAACACACACACCTCTGCAGGGGGCACTGTGGAGCCAGGCTAAGGTGGCTGCGGGTTGTTAGAGTGCAGCAAAACTGAACTAAAGAACCAACAAACTTTGTAGTTTAAAAGGACTTTTTTTGACAGACTGACATTCAGACAGGTCCAGCGATCATAATGGGAAAACTGCAGCATGATGCAACAGCTGGTTCAGAAGGAAAAGACTTGAATCACTCTCAAGCCTCCACTTTGAAGCACGTGGGTAGTAAAGAGGGTGAGTCAGTGGCGATGGCCCTGAAAAAATACTTGAGACACTGGGCAGCAAATTACACCAATGGACTGTTTCTGTAAGTGAAACGAATAAAAAACTTGACTCGCTGCCTGGCCGTACACCTTCAGTGGAAACTTTCATGGATGTTTTAAAAGTTGATGTACAAGGCTCCCAGCACCAGGTAGGGTCTGCCTTGCACACATTCACCGCATTAATCAAAGAAACCCAGCACCACAGTTCCAAGTTAGAAATTTTAGAAAATCAAATTCAGATGTGTAATGTACGCATTTCTGGGGATACCTAAAGGAGCTGAGAGGGACCACCAGGTACTTTTTCTCACTGGGATTGTTGACAGAGGCTCTCTTCAAAAAAGTGGAAGCAGTGCTTCAAACAACATGAAGTCTTGCTATATTATGACAACTGCAGTTTGTCCCACCATTAGAACTGCTCCGGAGGTGAAAGCATTAACTCCATTCCATGAATGGAACTTAGAGCACGAGCTCTAAAGAGAAGCTCCGTCTGTGTAGTTTCAAACCTAAACTGTCAGATTCTTTACTCCGCCTCATTGAACAGTCGCTCCGGAGATTTCTCCTACTGCTCGGTTCATTTCTCGGTTTAAACAGTGTTTTCTCGGTTCGATTCAACCGAGAATAGTTTTATTTTAACCGCAAAACCGATCGGTTCAAGCTCTGTCTGTGGTATCGTAAGTAATTCATATTTTTAATTCTGTGTGGAACTTGTAAGTTTTATCGGTTCGGTTTTGAACCGATCAGCTTGGGTTAAAACTTAAAAGTTTTAAATTTGAGATTTTAGAGTGCGGTTCCCGGTTCTTATCGGTTCTAAAAGAAACGGATTTCATTACGTTTTTTTCCAATACCCATGACACGGTTAGGAACCGATAAGGGTGTCTTGCCTGGCACTGCCGTTTAAAGGGCAAGTTTTTCTGGTTAGGCTGGCATTATGTCTGAGAAACCCAAAAGAAAAACCGGGCCCACTGGGTTTCAGCACTGTGATGTCTGTGGGGAAGTCTTTGCCAAGGCTGACCCACACACCACATGTGTTTATTGTCTGGGGTTTCACCACCTCCAGTCAGACTGCCAGATTTGTAAGAATTTCCCTGCAGCCACCCTAGAAAAGAGATTGGGCAGGCTCAGGGAACGAGAGGCCAAAAAGTCCGCTGACCCGGATGGCCATCCCGGTTCGGTGCCAACCGAACCGGAGGGACAGCCCTCTGACCAGGGCGAGACTTCCTCGGCCAAACGAAAAGCTGGCTCGGATGAACCAGTTCCAGTAAAGAGAACAAGAAAGTCAGCAGGTTTGGAGCCCAAAATTCTTACTCCAACTGCTGCAGAGATAGCAAGAGCTATTCAGATTGTCCAGTCACTTTCTCCGGTTCCGTCCGAACCGCCACTATCTGGTAAAAGGTCAGTTCGGTCGGTTCCATCGGTTCAGGAATATGATGTTGAGGAGTTTTATGAACCAGAGGAGGGGGAGGATGATTATGAACAGTATGAATGTGACTTGGAGGGTCTGGGTGCGCCCACTGAACCGGACATCTCCCCAGACAGACCTTTAGAATCTCCCCCTATGCTTTCTGAGTCCCCCTCTCATTTTATGTTTTACAAAAAAGTTGCTGAAACCCTCCAGCTTCCTTTGGAGGAAGCTGTGATGAGCAAGAGGAGCCTGATTCTGTAGAAATGATGGATATACCAGAGTCTAGGAGATTGTCTATTCCTTTGCATAAGTCATTTAGGAAACAAACAATAAAAATCTTAAAAACTCCTAATTCTGTGCCTCCTGTAGATAAAAAGATGGACAGGAGGTACACTCTGTCAGGTCCTGTTACAGAATTCCTTTCTCAGCAATGCAGTCATGTTGGGGTAGTTCAGGCTGTAGCCTGTGATAAAGCTAATATTCCCCTGGCTCACATCCTCCTGACAAGGATTCCAGGAAGATTGATGCCATGGCAAAAAAACAGTACATGGCAGCGTCCTTGGGACTCAGGCAAGCAAATTATATGGCTTATGGCAAGGTATCAGAAATCTAGATGGGATACTGTTATGGATTTAGCCAAACAAGCCCCTGGCCAGCTGGCTAGTGAGCTGGAGCAGGTGGCTGCCGATGGCATTGATGCTTCTAAGGTGCAGTTTCATGCTGCTGTGGATTTTAATGATGTTTCCTCTAGAGTCATGGCCACATCTGTAGCTTTTCGTAGGTTGGCCTGGCTCAGGTGTACTAGCTTGTCACAGGATACCCAGACTAAGGCCATGGATTTTCCTGTGGTGGGAAATTCTCTGTTTGGGGAGCAGACAGAGAATTATATGAAGAAGATGGATGAATATAGGACTACCTAGAAAAGTGCCCAGGCCAAGGAGCGGCAAGCCACTCCTCAGAGGCACACCCCCAGGGGTAGGGGTAGGCCTTTCCACAGGCCTTTTTACCAAACCCAGGCCTCCTCTGCTTATGCTCAGAGGGGTTCTTCAGAAGGCAGAGGCAGGCAGGCGTGGGCAGGCCTGCCCCACCCCTCAGCCTAAAGCACCTGCCAAGCAGGCACCCTGATGGGGTGCCCAGGGCCCATTCTCCTTTACCAGTAGGGGGCAGGTTGGCTTACTTCAGTCAGAACTGGGTGTCTTTAACTTCAGACAAGTGGGTTCTGGAAGTAGTAGCCAGGGTCTGGTTCTCAGCTTCAAAAGTTCCCAAAGATGACAATCAGGTCTTTTCACCTGCAAGCTCTTTAGAGACCTTTACTCTAGAAGCAGAGGTCTCAACCCTGTTAGCTCTCAGAGCGGTAGAAAGGGTTCCTCCCCTACACCAGGGCAAGGGTCTGTACTCCAGATACTTCCTTACCCCAAAAAAGACAGGAGAATGGCGGCCCATTTTAGACCTCAGATATCTGAACAAGCATCTTTTGAAACCAAAGTTCAGAATGGTAACTCTGGCAGTGATTTTACCCTCTCTAAGGCCAGGGGACTGGCTAGCTTCCCTGGACCTCAAGGATGCCTATTTTCATGTCCTAATCAGAAGCTCCACGAAAGTACCTCAGATTCGAACTGCCCTCAGGTCACTACCAGTTCAGGGCAATGCCCTTCGGCCTTACCTCTGCCCCAAGGGTATTCACAAAATGTCTGGCAGTAGCAGTGGCTCACTTAAGGAGGCAAAGGATTGCTGTTTTTCCCTATCTGGACGATTGGCTCATTGTAGGCCAGTCCCCAGAACAGGTAAAATCTCACCTGCAAGTCACCCAGCAGCTTCTCTCCTCCTGGGCTTCCTGCTAAATCTACCAAAGTTGGTTCTGGAACCAGTTCAGGTACTCACCTTCATAGGTGCAGAATTGGACACAAATCTGGCCAGAGCCTTTCTTCCTTAGAAAGGGTAAGGAACTTGGTGGCTCTGGCCTCCTCCTTCACTCTGCAGGTCTCTCGACCAGCAAGACACTTTTGCAGCTCCTGGGGCACATGGCTGCGTCCACAGCTGTAGTGCAGGAGCAAGATTTCAGATGAGAGACATTCAGTTTCACTTGAGAGCCTATTGGTCTCCAGAGAAGAGACCCCTTAAGTTGGTCCCAGTGACCCGAACCTTGATCCAGGCCCTCCAGTGGTGGCAGGATCAGAGCAATTTAAGACTGGGGTCCCTTCATTCCCCTTTCTCACACTTTGACCCTCACTACGGATGCTTCCCTCCTGGGGTGGGAGCCCACATGGGCGACCTCTCCACTCAGGAGTGTGGTCCCCCAGGAATCTCTGCTCCACATCAATTTGCTGGAACTCAGAGCTGTCTTTTTAGCACTTCAAGCGTTTTCTGCTTCTGTCCAGAACAAAGTGGTACAAGTCAGAACAGACAATACCACAACAATGTGGTACATCAACAAGCAGGGGGGCACTCGGTCTTCGGCCTTGTGCACCGAGGCAATGAAGTTGTGGTCTCTGGCCTATTCCCTGAACACTTCACTCATAGCAGTTCACCTTCCAGGAAAGGACAATGTCCTAGCAGATGCTCTCAGCAGGATTTCTCAGGGCCATCACGAATGGTCTCTGGATCCTCAAGTACTGGGGATAGTTTTTGCCAGATGGGGCACCCTTCAGATCTTTTTGCAGCCCCAGACAATCACCAACTTCCACTGTTCTGTTGCAGGCCCCCAGTGTTGGGCTCAGTCCCCCTGGACGCCCTTCTCCTGGATTGGGAAGTTTCTTTATGCTTTTCCCCCCTTCCCTCTACTATTCAAGGTGTTAGTAAAAATCAGATCCCAGCCTTGCAGGGTGATTCTGATTGCCCCAGATTGGGCCAGGCAGCCCTGGTACCCACTCCTTCTGTCCCTGACAGTCCATCTCCCCTGTGTCTCCCCAGGAATCACAACCTATTAACCTGTGCCCAGGGAGAGTTTGGTATCCAACCTCAAATCCCTCAACCTCAAGGCCTGGCTCTTGAGGAGTTAGAATTGTTGACCTACACCTCTCTCAGGGTGTTCTTGAAATCCTAAAGGCTTCTAGGAAGCCTTCCACTAGGAGCTACTTATAATTCTAAGTGGAAAAGGTTCTCCATTTGGTGTTCTGGAAACATATTTCCCCAGAATCGTGATTTGCCCATTGTGTTAGATTACATGGTCCATCTTAATTCTTTGGGCCTGAGACCAGCTACCCTGAGAGTTCATTTGGCAGCTGTCTCTGCTTTTGTTTCAACAGGAAAGCCATCCTCTCTTTCCGTTCACCCTGTATTTTCCAAGTTTTTTAAGGGATTACTTCATACTAATCCACCTTTTCGGGATCCGGCCCGGGCCTGGGACCTTAATGTTTGCATTGCCCAGTTAATGCAACCCCCTTTTGAACCTCTGTTTTCTGCAGAGCTTAAGTATCTAACTTGGAAAACTGTTTTCCTAGTGGCTATCACTTCTGCTAGACGCATAAGTGAGTTGCAAGCCTTGTCAGTAGAAACTGACTTTATTTCTTTCCACAGGGATAAGGTAGTCCTCAGGACTAACAGGAAGTTTTTGCCTAAGGTGGTTTCAGATTTCCATCTTAACCAATCTATCTCCCTTCCAGTGTTTTTCACTGAACATTCCTCTTCGGATGAGAGGAGATTGCACAGTTTGGATGTTAAGAGGGCCCTTAGTTACTATATAGAACGTACCAAGGGTCACAGGTTCGAATCCCTCCAACTTTTTCTCACTTATGGTGAGGTTGGGAAAGGGAAACCTGCCACTAAGAGATCAACTGCCAGGTGGATTGTCTCTTGTATCCAATTTTGTTATCAGAAACTGGGCAGAGATCCCCCCTCTGGCTTGAGGGCTCATTCTACCAGAGGTACAGCCGCATCTCTAGCTGCTGCCAGAGACATCCCTATATTGGAGATATGTCAAGCCTACTTGGAAAATGGTACACTTTCACCAAGCATTACTCCCTGGATGTCAGGCTAGGAGAGATGCTCGGGTTTGGTACAGCTGTGCTTCAGAGCCTATTCTCAAGTAGGTTCTGTCCCTCCTCCATGGAGGTACTGCTGTGTAGTCTGCAATTGTCATAATATAGCAAGACTTCATGTTGTTTGAAGAAAAAATTACTCACCTTAGTAATGTTGTTTCTTCTAATGGAGTCTTGCTATATTATGACCTCCCCAGCCTGCCCCTCTCAGAACTTCTACTTGGGTATGGTGTGGGCAGCCTAGTGTGGGCACTATTTTATGCCCTTTTTATGTGTTTTCACCCCTTCTTGGGGTTTGGGGGTGTGGTGTTTTTCATTTTTTTCCTTATATCTCTCTCATATTGTTAAATTATACTATTAGTTCTGGTCCCCTGACTTGAGTCTTTGGTGTTGGGACCAGCAATGGGTGTTACTATTTAGGTAGCCAGTTGGCTAGTGTAGGTTACAGCTTCCACACAGACCTTAGTGAGTTTTTGCTCGTAAAGATCTGACAGTTTAGGTTTGAAACTACACAGACAGAGCTTCTCTTTAGAGCTCGTGCTCTAAGTTCCATTCATGGAATGGAGTTAACTCTTTCACCTCCGGAGCAGTTCTAATGGTGGGACAAACTGCAATTGTCATAATATAGCAAGACTCCATTAGAAGAAACAACATTACTAAGGTGAGTAATTTTTTCATATGCCAATTCAGAAGGACTGCCAACTGCCCCTGAGAGGCTGCCAACTGCAGGGCAATGTCACGAGAACAATTCTAATGACCACAGATGATATTAGGACACAAGACTGCATTCTGTGATTGGTGCGACAAGAGGACTCTATACTAGTGGAAGGCAAACCAGTGTATTTCTCTCTTTGTATTCTTCCCTGTGTATCAAGTATGCCACTTGAGGGCTCAGGCATACTTTGAAAGAAGCAGAGGTGCCTCACTCTATAATATTCCCTTCAAATTCCTGTACTGTATCAGATAGGAAGATCGACATAGTCACAGACTCCTCTCCACAGATGCAGGGAGAATGGGCAGAGACCCATTTGGTGGTCCAAATATGCAGATCATATCATTCAGATCATGGTCAGGCTAGAGTGACTGGCATTAATGATATATGACCGAGGAGCAGCACCCATGGCACTGGGAGGAGCCTGCTGCTAGCTAAGAGCTATTTCATTGTCTTTGATCTAAAGACTGAATAAGGTAACATCTTCCTTATTATTGATGTATGTACTATTTCTTGGGGCTCAGGCAAGACTTCCTCGGGGCTGGACAATTCTGCAGTCTAGTAAAGAGCACAGGTATTAAAGGGGAACAGTCAGCACGATGGACCCCACACTCAAGTGTGGAGCTGGTCCCAATGTGCACTTTGTGGACAAAAACATTTTGGGTTGCTTACTGTTTAATGTAGTACAGCAGATTATGTCACTATTTTTGCTTAGTTATAGCCTATCTTTTAGTACAAATCCCAGAATCTCCTGCAGCTGACATTGAAGCAGTAGGCAGCAGTGGGAGATTCAATAGCCTACAGTGCCTGTTAGAGCTTTATAATTTCCAATCAGATGTTTTACAGGAATGCTCTTCTCCAGGGGCTATGTACAGTTTTCTGTCACTGTACATGGCTCCTGGAGGACAGCGGGACCAGCAAACAAAAGATCAGAGCTTATATAAACTCTAACAGGCACTGTAGGCTATTGAATCTTCTCACTACTGCTCTGATGTTAGCTGCAGGGGACTCTGGGATTGTAGAAAAAGAAGATGTCAGCCTACAAAAAAGCAAAATTAGCCTGATGCAACCTACTATTATACCACAGTAAAATACTGTAAGTAAACCAAAATGTTTTTGCACACAAAGTGCACGTTGGGACATGCCCCTCTCGAGTGTGGGGAGGCTCTTGTTGGTGACTGTTCTCCTTTAAAGACATCATTTTGTTTTGTAACTTTGTGTAGCCTCTTCTGACTACAGGCTAGGACCTCCTTTGGCTACCCCTAATATGAGCTACTTTCCCTACTGAGATCCTGCTGGGGCACCTCCTGGTCCCCACACCCACCCGTGACATAACTGTGCTCCCCAACCCCAAGCTCACCCCCTGGGGCTGGGTACACCTTCAGCTCCTTCAACATTTCTTCCCAACATACAGCTGGCCACCCGAAGGGGAGGTGAAAGTGTGGGGATTCTTTCAGGAGCACTGTAGCCTGCATACAATGTGGAAGTGGGCCGCTGGTGGAGCATCATCTGCCTGGCACTGTGCACATGGCTTTCCCTTGTTCTCCCACGCAGTGCGACTGGTTGCCAGTGAGGCCTGATGCATCCAATCTGCAGGTACGCTCCAACCATCCCCAGTCTCAACTGCTGTTCTCCTGCACCAGCACCTGTGGTCACCTAGGTGGCAGTAGAGCAGCGTGATGCGATACCCCCCCTCCCTGGAGAAGGAGAGCACCCTGTAGGACGTTCAGTCCTCCACCCCAGTTGGTCCCCCCCGATGGCTCAGGCTCATCCCCAAACCCAGATCATCAGCACTGCGAACAGCAGCACTACTGCTGTGCCAGTGGGCCGGCTAAGACAGTGATTTATAATAGTTCTGGACACTTGTGATTTTTTTTTTTTTTTTTTTACTCAGGGTATCCCTTAATTGTTCTGTTTTGGGTTTACCTCAACTGTCAATTCTTTTTAAGAGCTCTACAATTGTAACTGCATAAGTTGTTATTATGTCTAAGTTTAACTGGATAGTGCCACTACCCCTCGAAGTGTGAAGGGAAGGCCTGTGACATGCGAATGCCCGCACAACTTGTTGCAGTACAGTACTCCACCTTTGAAGATGTTCCTTTTGCTTCCTCGTCTGACAAATGCTTATTTCTCTCCAGAATTTTCAACCTCAAAGCGCCTACCATGGAACATGTTGAGTCACATGGAGGCCATGAAGGGATGCAGGAGGATGGCTCAGGTAAGTGTGCAGCAGTAGGGAGTGACAGCAAGGGGGGTGATAATGTGTGCGTGTGTGTGTGTGTGGGGGGGTTAACTAATTACAAACCAACAACTTATTATATATTATTTAGACAAGATCACAAGGACTTTGTAATGTCTACACCCTAACAATTGGAAGAGAGAAATAAATAAGTGCCTCAGCTTGGATTAGAACTCAGGCAGCCCAGAATACCATTCTGATTGCGCTACCGGCTGTGCCACCACGGCAACTAGCAACCTGGGACTTGCAGAAGCATCTTACTCCTTCTCTAATGCACAACATGGTGCTGTACAGATAATGACATTTCTCATTCACAAGGGTATGGTATACACATATATGGAACCTAAACATACAGAAGAGAAACAGAAATGAGTGCCACAGCTGGGCATATCTACTCCATAGATTACCATGCCTGCCCACCATCCCCCGGACTCATTCCAGTATTACTGTGTTGGTCTTTACCCTTTTGTATTTGGTTTGGACTGTGAAGACACTGTGTTGCTGGGTTTGGTGGCTTTTCTTATAGAAACATAGAAGCTGACGGCAGATAAGGACCGCAAGGCTCATCCAGTCTGCCCATTTCTTTTTCTACCTTATAAATGTGCCATTGGCCTTTGCTCTGTCAGTGGCCTATCTATTCATAGTCATTTGTATTGCTCCCTTATGCCTATCCCATGCCTGTTTGAAGCCCTGCACTGTATTCATAGCCACCACTTCTTGTGGTAAGCCATTCCACGCATCCACCACCCTTTCTGTGAAAAAGAATTTCCTCACATTCCCCCTTAATGGCCCCCTCTAATCTCATGCTGTGTCCTCTTGTCCTGCTATTTTTATTGTATTTAAACATGTTAGACTCTTTCACCTTGTTAATGCTCTTAAGGTGTCTGAATGCCTCGATCATATCATCTCTCTCCCTCCTTTGCTCAAGGGTATACATATTGAGCTCTGGTAATCTGCCCTCATATGTCTTCTGATGCAGTCTCTGCACCATTTTGGTTGCCCTTTTCTGGACTGCCTCAATTTGGTTAATGTCCTTGTGAAGGTGTGGCCTCCAATACTGCACGCAGTACTCCAGATGGGGCCTAACCAGTGTCTTGTAAAGAGGGATTATTACCTCCCTCTTACGACTTGTGATACCCCTACTAATACACCCTAACACCCCCCTGGCCTTACCTACTGCTTTAGAGGTCTGCTTGGATGATTTCAGGTCATCAGTGATGATGATGCCCAAGTCTCTTTCTTCCTTTGTGACTGCTAGCAACTCCCCTCCCAGCCTATAGGTGGCTTCAGGGTTTCTCTTCCCTATGTGCATGATTTTTCACTTCTTTGCATTAAATCCCAGTTGCCACTCTTCTGACCATTCTGCTAGTTTATCCAGATCTCTTCTCATTCTGCCCTCCTCATCTGGATCATCTACTCTGTTGCAGATCTTGGTGTCATCTGCAAACAGACAAGCCTTACCCTCTAGTCCATCTGCAAGGTCACTAATGAAGATGTTGAAGAGGACTGGCCCCAGGACTGATCCCTGAGATACCCCACTTGTGACTTGCATCTCTTCTGACTGTATACCATTTACCACCACTCTCTGTTTTCTGCCCGTCAACCAGTTTGCCACCCAGTTGACCAACTTCTAACCCACCCTGAGCCTACCCAGCTTATTTATCAATCTTCTATGTGGAACAGTGTCAAAAGCTTTGCTGAAGTCAAGGTAGGCGACATCAACTGCTCCCCCTTGGTCTACCACTCTGGTTACCCGGTCAAAGAAATCTATGAGATTAGTTTGACAGGACCTTCCTTTGTAAACCTATGCTGTCTTGGATCCTGTGCCCCTATGGATTCCAGGTGTTGCACTATCCTTTCCTTAAGGAGTGCCTCCATAATCTAGCCCACTACTGAGGTAAGACTGACTGGTCTGTAGTTCCCCGCCTCCTCCCTGCTACCACTCTTGTGGAGCGCGATCACATGAGCCCTTCTCCAATCTTCTGGGACCTCTCCTGTGTTCAGAGACTCACTAAACAGTTCTGCTAATGGCTCTGCTAGTTCCACCTTTAGCTCCTTAAGTACCCTGGGATGTATGCCATCAGGTCCCATTGCCTTATCCACCCTGAGCTTGGCAAGCTCTTGTAGGACCCTTTCTTTTGTGAAGGGAGTAGTGCTCGCCTCCCTCCCCCCTGTGTCCATGATGCTGAGCTGTGGGCCCTGCCCTACCTTCTCTTCAGTAAATACTGAGCAAAAGTATCTATTTAGGATAGATGCCTTTACAGGGTCCTCCTCCTCACATGCTCCCTTTTCTCCATTAAGCTTAGCAATACCCCCTCTGGACTTTCTCCTTTCACTAATGTATCTATAGAAAGTCTTGTCACCTTCTTTTACTGTTCGTTCTAGTTTTTCCTCAGTTTGAGACTTTGCCTGCCTTACTGCCTTCCCTGCTTCCCTTAGGGCAGTTTGGTATGCCTCCCTATCTTCATCCCGCTGTGTTCCCTTATATTTCCTGAAGGCCAGCCTTTTGGCTGTGACCTTTTCTGCTACTGTATTTGAGGTGGTTTCCAAAGTGGTTTCCTTCTTCTTTTGCACTTCCTTTTCTGTCTAACACAATGGGATGTTGCTTCAAGTATTGCATCCTTAATGCTTGCCCACTTTGCCTGTACCCCCTCACCTGTGTTTCTTTTTGCCAGGGCTAGCTTAACTCTGTTGGCCATCTTATCAAAGTCAGCTCCTCTGAAGTCCCATATTTTGCCTTGGAATGGGATGAGTTAGATGTAGTAGCCAAATTGAACCATGCCATGTGATGGTCACTGGCCCCAGGTGACCTTCTACCTGGAGATCTGTGATCCTTCCTTGTTAGTCAGTACTAGATCTAGGATAGCCCTGTCTCTAGTGGGTTGCTGTACCAGTTGTTTGAGGCCCTCCTGCAGGGAATCCACTGTGTGTCTAATTCTGGCAGATGTTCCTGCTGGTATTGACCAATCTGTATCCGCATGTTGAAGTCTCCATTATCAGAACCTCCCTTTAGCTGTCATGTTTTGTATATCTTCTAACAGTAATGTGTCTATGTCCTCCCCCTGGTCTGGGGGCCTGTAGACAACCCCAGTTCTTATGGCTGTCCCATTTCCTGTTTCCAGGGTGACCCACAGTTCTTCTGGCTCCTTATGTGTATTCTGAATTTCTGTAGCTTTGATATTTTCATTGACATACAGGGCCACTCCTCCCCCACCTTTTTGCACTTGGGTCTCTTCTGAACAATACATAGCCAGGTACTGAAGTCTCCCAAGTGTGGTTACTGGTAAACCACGTCTCACTAATTGCTACTATGTCCAGTTTAGCCTCTGACATTATTGCCTGCAGGTCTGGGATCTTATTTCGCAGGCTGTGAGCATTTGTGTACATGATTTTCCATTGGCCAGATTTTGGTGTGTTAGTTGTTGGGTGAGGTTTGGCATTACCCCTGTGCGTCGTATGGGGAGACAAACCTTTTTTCTTACCCAGTGATGCAATTGAACTGCAAACATGCTGAATCCCTGTTTGACCACTAGCTGAGGGGGGAGGGGTGTTCTTCCCATTCGACGTATGAGGTGCTGCACCCCTCTCCCCATTTGCTAGTTTAAATATTCTGCAAAGACGTCAAACTTCTGCCCCAGTGCACTGACTCCCTCCTTAGTCAGATGCAGTCCATCAAATTTAAAGAACTTTCGCTCCCAGAACTGTTGCCAGTTCCCTACAAATCTGTGTCCTTTTTCCTGGCACCAGCCCTTGAGCCACGTGTTTAGCTCCCCTATCTCCCCTTCTCTGACCTTCCGTCCATCTGCTCCCCTCTCCCAGACTGGCAGGATCTCAGAGAAGGAGATGCCGGATGAAATAGATGATAGTTTGTCACCCAGCCTGGTCAGGTGTTCCTTGGTCTCCACAACTGACCGGCTGGCGAGATCATTAATCCCTATGTATACTAGGACAACAATGTTTTCTCCTGCTTTGTGAACAATTTTAGCAATGCGGTCAGTGTCTCTCCATGCTGATGTACCTGGGAGACATCTGACCATTACCCCTGGCTGGAGATGGGTATCAACTCCCCGAATCATGGAGTCTCCTATGATCAGAAGTTTTTTGGATTTCCTTTTTGTTTTTTTTGTTTTGGTTCCTGATTTGGGTGAGTTTTGTTATGCTAGCGCCTGTGCTGCAGTGTCCTGCTCCGCAGTGTCTTCTGCCTCTTTGTTTGATTTCAGAGATAGAGGCAGATACCGGTTTGTAGTGTTTATATGGTTTTTGGAGGTAATATGTTGGAGAGCAGAGAGTGATGGCCTTAGGTCAAGTGCATAAGTTACTCGTTAGGTTCATTCTGCTCATCTCTTTGGTAAAAAAGGAACTGAGGTGGTTGAAAGCTGCTGTCACTGTATACCAGTGGGCATGTGCAGTGACAAGTGGGGGGGCTACTTGCGCCGTCAGTTCTCCAGAAAAGTTCTGGCTCCCATGGGGTGCTAGCTCCTCCGGCACAGACCCATTAGTGGTAATCTATGGAGAAAACATTAGCAGGAACATCAACGATTATGGTAAGTATGCAACTTTTCATTGCTCAAGCATTAATCACAATAAATGTTCTGTCCTGCAATGGCAAACTTAAAAACGTTACCGTTATGCTAGCTGCAGAACAGATGTTAACTCTACATCTCTGGTGATAAATGATGACAGAAGTAAACAGAAAATAACAGTCTCACACCAAAAGAGGCAGTCCGTGGTTCTGAAAGCAATCCAGACAGACCTCATTAAAGACCAAGTGCAACCTAATAGGGCAGACAACCACAGGACGGAAGCCCACAGCCTCCAACACTTCACTGAAGCTTCCATAGGGACGCATGCAGCAAAGAGAGAACGAGACAAGGGGACCCCCCCCATGACTCTGACATAAGGGGCTCTCCTCCGAACAACAGCACTGAATATTCAGACTCTTTCTTCTGTACAGACAAAATCACAACAATGCTATGTCTCCCTACTGCAAGTATTCCACTGGCAAAATTGATGTCTTAAAACATATCATGTAAGCATTTAATCCATGACAAAGGAGGGCTCTACTAGGGAATTAATGCCTGGTTTTGGGGGGGGGGGGAGGCGAGTGCCTCCAGCCACCAACCAGGCAGTAATTCCCTAGTACAGCCCGACTTTGGAGTGGATTAACGCGCTTGTAACATCGCAAGTGCTTACAAAAATTTATAGAGAATGACATTTATGCACAGAATAACACAGACCCAGATGTACAGTGTTTGAATGATTTTACTGTGCTTTTCACCGTTGTAACATTCATTTATATTGCGACTGTAACTTTTTATTACTATTACAAATATCAGAGCTTGTTCAGTCACTCTATATCACTGACTTCAACAATATCACACTTTTATTAATTTGAGCAATGACTTTCCTATACAACTTGAAAACCATTCGTGGCACTGTCTGTAAAGAGGTGTACTGCATTATGGGATTGCATATTTCCATATTGCGGCTTGGAAACATAGCTACTTTGGTACACTGATCACCTTTCAACAGTGAATTTAGCCACAAACCATCATAAATTATGCTACTAT
Organism: Neoceratodus forsteri; assembly: GCA_016271365.2. Classification (NCBI taxonomy): domain Eukaryota; kingdom Metazoa; phylum Chordata; order Ceratodontiformes; family Ceratodontidae; genus Neoceratodus; species Neoceratodus forsteri. The sequence continues at coordinate 1,578,320,503 of CM057452.1, forward strand.
GAACACCGATTAACATTGCATATTTCCATGTTGCGTCTTGGAAAGATAGCTACTTCGGTACACTGATCACCTTTTCAACAGTGAATTTAGCCACAAAACATCTAAAACTATGGTACTATGAACACCGATTAATATTTCAAGGCTAATAAGGTGAACTTTCCAAACATTTTAATAATTATTCTACTAGTGGGCAGCTCTTGATAACTGCGCCACTACTAACATTTTATAAGGATTTACATGGTGCACTTTCTTAAGATTTACAGAATACTGGCACTATTGGGAATCTCAAGTGGACAGACTGGGCATCTGGACTAGATTTTTCATTGTTTCACTTTATCTGCTCTAAGATGCGCTTGGTGCGCATTGTACGAGTATCACAAGCGGAGGGTGGGAACGAACATTGTCGCTTCCTTTTATATTATCATCTGGTGGCGATTTTGATGTGGCTGCAAACAGTACTACATTATGAAGTAGGCATTACTAGGGAATGAATGCCTGCTTCATGTTGTACCATGCGTTCTCTTTCAACCAATGAAGTTTGTCCATTTCAGGATAATATTTATTGCCATGTTACAAGCTGTTTTGTCCTCTGTGTAACAACTGAGAAAGATGGCTATGAAACATTTTGGGAAACATATTTACCTACTGATGCTATATTATGATATGTAGTCACTGTAAATGACCTAACTATTCTTGAGAATTTGGCTAATGCAATATCACAAATGCCATGCCCTCTTCCTAATATGCTGGTTATCATTTAGTCAAATGTGATGTTCTTCTCCCTGGACACATCCCATCTCCAGTCATTTAAGAAGAGAACTTGGAGACTCTGGGCCAGTTTGTTACTCAGTTGCCTCCTCCAATAGTCAGGTACTACTGAACTTCCAAAGCCAAAGAGTGTAGATCAATGTCAGTCGGGTATGTTGAGGAAAGGGCCACACTTGTCACAGCATCCATCCCATAGATGACTACCGAAGTCCTAACTTTCCTGTGGGTGATGTCCTTCACTGTCTCTTTCTTTAACTGTCAGGCACCCAGTGTGTTGGGGGCAGAAAGGACTCCTCTTTGCACTGGTAACTCATTCAGCAAACTTTTATCCTACGGGGTGTCAGTTACTATCACAGAGCTCTTTCCTTTTTGTGTGGACTCAGCACTCTCTGAAAATTCAAATTACGTACTTACCGTAATTATGATCTTTCTGTGTATCTTCACCATTCTTCACAGATGGGTACTGGCTGGAGATCAGAACCCCGCGGGAGCCTTTTTTTTTTTTTTTTTAAAGATAGGCGGAGCCGATGCAGCATCGGCGCCGTCCTCGAGGCCAACGTACTACATGGCGCTCGAGGATTAGCCGTTAGGCTGCATCGACTCCGCCTGCCTACCAGTTCTGAGTCGCCGGAGAGGTAAGAGGAAGGGATGGAGGGTGGGACAAGAGAGTCCAAGGGACAGAAAAGGAGAAAACTGAACTAAAAGGAGAAATAACGACTGAGAGGACAGCATATAAGAAGTAAGACTAAGGGGACTGGGTAGGGGCCCCAATCTCTGGAAGCGGAAGAAGGGAGGGAGGGAAGGGGGGAGAGAATTTCAGGAGAGAGAATGAGAGGTAACAGGGATCCAGGACCCTTGTCCGTCACCAGACTGTATAGGAACTGCAAGGAGTTAGCAAAGCTCTTTGCCAGAATTCAAGGCACAGAATGACTGGCAATACCCCAAAGCAGAGTCGGCTATTCTGGAGAAGGACAGGGTACAGGGACTCAGGACTCTCTCTCTCTAAAGAGATATTTGGTGAAAAAAGGAAAAAGGAAAACATTTTTTTTTTTTTTTGATCAGATGGATAACAGAAGGAGGGCAACCACCAGCTCCTACCCCATAGGGAAGAAGATATGTAGAAGAGAGGAGTGCCACTCAAACTATACCCCTTAGGAAGACTGTCCCCCCCGTGTGTCTCAACTAATCTCACTCAAGCAAAGTGCGGAAGATGGCAACAGTTGAGGGGGGCTAAGGAAGAAAGGGCACTTTCCCAATACTGGTTTTAACCATACAGAAAGAACAAGTGGAGGAGCTACCGCCCCTTTCGCCCCAGAGGTTCCGGCACCTATGCAGTGAAGATAGGGAAGGCACAGAAGGGAGGAGGATTCCAGAGACTGAAGCCCCAAGGGGGATGGTGGGAGGGATTGTGATGAATGGTGAAGATACACAGAAAGATCATAATTACGGTAAGTACGTAATTTGAATATCTTATCTGTGTCAATCTTCACCATTCATCACAGATGGGTGAGTACCAAGCCCCCCGAAGGGGGTTGACTGATTGCACCCTAAGGGACAGTGTCCCTTAGCCCTCAGTGGGTGACACACTAAGGGGGGGAACCTTCTGGGCCTGAGGAGGCCCTAGAGAGGGGAGAGCGAGACGGGGTTCCCCCGGAGGGGGAAGGAATTTGCCCCGACAAACGCCGTCTCGCCCTACGGGAAAAGAGGTAGGTTCCCTGGTGAGCGGAGCAAATCACCCTACGCCGGGCCAAGGGTGACAACCGGGAAAGGCGAAGCCATGCCGATCTTCTGGTGCAGATCGCTGTCCCTACGACCCTGGTAGCTACCTCACTGGCGTCGTAAGATGCCCTTGCTTGGTGCCTTGCTAGCTCCAGGCCACGTGCAGAGAGAGCAATGGCTTGCCTGGTTTGCTCTGAGTCAGGCAGAGCGGCTAGGAACTGACCTAGCTGACAACAAGTACCTGTTATAGGCAGCGAGTGGGCCTGATGCGCAGAAATGGAGAGAAGCAGCCATGCGAGTAGAAAGTCCTCCTCCCCAGAAATCAAAATCCGAGGAGTCCTGATCCGGGTTGGTCACGGTGGAGGGCAAGAAGCCCATCAGGAGTGTCCAGGTGCGTCAATCCGGATTGCGGATGAGGCAAGGAGCCTGGAGACTCCGGGGGAGCGCAATACCTCTGGCAGAGGTCCCTAGGGGCAGGAACTCCGGAGAAGGGCCTCTGCCAGAAACGCATGGACGCCTCCCAAAAGGGAGCGGGCCAAGGCGGCACCACGAGGGTGGCTGTCCCAAAATCGCCTAGAAAGGCGTACGCCGCATGCTCCGGATTGCTCACAGAAGAAGGAGAAAAGTGAAGGTCCTCCATCATCCTCACGAGGAAACGCTGATACTCAGAGAGATCAGCAGGAGAGATGTGGACAGAAGGTTCCTCTCCCCCAGAAGAGGGGGATGAGGAGCTGGAGGTCACCATAGGCTCGGAGGGTGGCTGCTCGGGGGGAGGTTGAAAAACCTGGCTGTCCAAAGCCCTAACGTAAGCAGGGAACCGAGCAGCCACCGCTCTGAACTGTTCCCAGGTGAGAGGCCCGCTAGGACCAAAGATACCTGGGAACGCAGGAGAAGGCGGCAGAGAGGAGTGGACAGAGCCGAGAGAAGAAGTCGGCTGACCTCTGCCAGGGCTAAGGAGCGGACCACGGACTCCCACGGTGGGAGTTCTGGAAGACTCCGCAGTCGACAGCTGCACAACCGCTTCGGTACTGCCTAGACTGCGCCCAAAAGAATCCCCCAAGTGAGGCGACCGGGGCCGTGAAGGTCCAGAAGGACAGTCCCCTGCCTCGAAAGAATGGGACCCTCTCAAGGAACCCGAGGGGAAGTGATCCGCCTCCGGCTCATCCCAGGACCCGGTAGGTCCCAGAGAAGGCCGGCACACCGAACCTATACCCATCGACCCTTCGGAGTCCGAAAGGGTCCTAGCCCTCGAAGTGGCCAGTCTAGGCAGCTCCGTACCCAGGGCCGCTCCCGAAGGGGCAATCCCGGAAGGAGCACCTTCCCCTCCCATGGCCCTCTCGATAGGCCCCAAAGTTGGGCGACCGAGAGATGTCACAGTAGGGGGTACCACCGTAGAGGGGTCAAGGAACCCCCCAAGGCTAGGCTGCAAGGCGATGGTGGCACGCACCACAGTCCGCTGGTCAGCGCCACTGACCCTAGCCCTAGAGGAAACCCGACTCACCTCGGAGGGGGACTGGCTGTGACCCGAAGAGGAAACCACCAGCTCGTCCTCCCTTGCAGACAACCCCGAAGGGTGTGACTGCCCATTCGACTCCGAGCTGGACTCCGACCCCGAAGAAGAAGAGTCTGAGGCCCTAAGCCAAACAGTAGGGGGTCGAGGAAGGGACACCTTCCCGAGGGGCCCAGGAGCCAAGGCAATCCCCGCCCGGTCCACAGCACCGCCAGCGGTGGCAGCAGAAGGTGGCAGGGCAGCTTGGGCCAGAAGTCCTAGGCCAGTGCCAGCTGCGGCACCATCAGGTCCACCGGTGCCAGGGGAGGCACCAGGGACAGAGACGGCGCCGTCAGCAACCCCAGTCTCGGAGCCGACGCCACCGCCAGGCCGCTCGACGCCACGTGCGGCAGCGAGGACCAAGGTGGCGTCGACAACCCCGAAGGACTCGGCTCCGACCACGGCGCCGACATCGGCGCCATGAGACCGCTCGGCGCCCATAGCGGTGTCGAGTCCCAACAGCGCCTCGTCGGCGCCACGATGGAGCTGCACGAAGGCCCCACGGCGCGTGCTCAACCTCAGCGCCGGGGACGTGCCGGGTGAGACATGGTGAAGGACGACGTTGAAGGCGGTTTCACGGCACCGCGAGCAGTGTCGGCGCCGGCAAGCCCCACGACGCCGACACCGACAGGACCCTCGGCACCAAAGGCCCCGACAGTACCGTCGACCTGGGCCTAGCGGACCGCGGGAGCCTTCACCCCCGAAGGAGTGATTGCCGGAGCAGCGCCTCCTGCCCGCCCGCTCCCGGGGGGGAAGCGGGACGGGTCTCCTGCGCCGCGGAAGGAGCCTCGGCCACGGCTAGGCTAGAAGAGGCCGAGGCTCCCTCCTCCGCGTCCGTATAGAACCGGAGGGGACCCGGAGGAGGGCCGAGAGAACGGCTTGGCCCGGCCCAGTGCGCAGCGACCTACCCCGAAAGTCGTATGAGCTCGCTCGACCTTAAACAGCGGCTGTTCCAAAACTCGGCGGTCCATCGAGAAGTAGGCATCGCACAAATCCATGTCGTGTAGCGGGCCAAGGCACAAAAGGCACCGGTCAAGTTGGTCGGTGATGGAGTACTTGCGGCCGCACGGGCACCGGACGATAGGGGGCCGCCCCGTCTTCTGCGATTTTGCCCTCCGACCGCAACATGACCTATGGAGAAAAAACACCAAAAAACAGACTCGACGTCGCTTTAAATGTAATAAAAAGGAAAGATATTACCGGCGACGTCCAGTGGAGGCAAACACAGAACTAGTAGACCGACGACTAAAGACGCAGGCTTCAAGGCCTAAAATTTTTTGAATAAGGCTTCTTCAGGCTTCCCACGAGGCGACCTCGACGGTGGGAGACAAAGAACTGGTAGGCAGGCGGAGTCGATGCAGCCGAACCGCTAATCCTCGAGCGCCATGTAGTACGTCGGCCTCGAGGACGGCGCCGATGCTGCATCAGCTCCGCCTATCTTTTAAAAAAAAAAAAAAAAAAGGCTCCCGCGGGGTCCTGATCTCCGGCCAGTACCCATCTGTGATGAATGGTGAAGATTGACACAGATAAGATCAGCACATTCTGTGTTGGACTGTAGAATCCACTCCTTTTCATTGACCCATTGTACCACTCCAACCAGTTCCTTGTAAAAGTCACCCCTCCGAGCAACATGTGGATCTGTAGACTCTTGAGATACTGGGGGACCCTCCAGGTCTCAACAACAACTGAAATAGGTGTCTAAAGTGACTGGCATTGGCTCCTATCAAAATGAGCACTCAGTCATAAAGGTCAGTTTGTGGGCGCGCAGGAGTTAATGTCTCCACCAACGTTTGGACTCCAGCCACTTTCAAGGAGAACTCTAAGTGCACCATGATGTGTCCTAAGTATAGGCAACTCTGCTTGTCAACCCCCATTACTGAGAGATTTCTGAAGGGGTACACAAGTACATGTTTCAATTGCAGCTTGTACCATTCCTCGAACAAATGGTCACCTGTGAACCATTATACAACAATGCCTGACAGTATACTCCCTCGATCATACCCAAGACCACAGCTGGTGGACCTGTTAGTCCCGTAGGTATCCCCATCTTCCTGGGAAATAGACAAAGTGGTATCTGTTCTAGAGCTCTTCATTCTGGGAAACACAGCTCACTCCCTCACTAGGCACAGTCCCAACTAGCCCCAGTAACTGCTGGGTTGTCGAGTCCGCATATAAATGGGGGAGGCATAGCCCAACAAACTCAGAAGAAAAACTGCTGGTTGAAGCGCTGGGGCTTGTTGGGACTGTAGGAGCTTCCTGCAGGTCCATCTGATGATTTGCCAAAATAAAACATTGTTTAGCAGCAGCAGCACTGGACTCCAATATCTTATGTTTTATCATTTGTTGTATCTTTTTTTTTTTTGTATTATTTCTTTTCTCCACTACTTGCCTCACAGACCACCACTCCTTCGGGCTGCCTAGATCCTACATCCGTCCTGCCTGTCCCGTCCTGAGCCCTCCAGCTTCACATTGCAGCTGCCCCTGGGGTAACCCGAACATAATAACCCTTGGGTCCCCCTCCCGAGGGAAAAGACACCGAGGGGCAACCAGCACATACGTGGCCCCAGGATGCTGCTGAAGTGGAGGGGCTCTTTCAAGGCATCGGCAGGAACGGAGGATCGGCAGCCGTCATCCGGTCAGTCAGGAGGCGGATTTCCGCTTTTCTGCACTATTCCCCATGCGTCGCTGCAGTAGTGCTCTGGTCTCCATCAGGAGCCGCTGCGAGCTCCCCACCAACCACTACCCGCCCCAGGAGAGGGAAAGCAGTCCCTACGGATGCTCAATACTCTCCTTCCCCTGCCAGCCCCCAGCGTCCCGAGTCCATTCCCGAACCTGGGTCACCGGCGTGGCGCGAGGTGTGGCGTCCAGCGCCTCAACCCTCAGCGCCACCGGGCTGGCTGTTGTATCTTGACTGAGTTACTCCACATGTGCTTCAGCATTCCTCTCCTGTTCTAGTTTTAAGTAAAATCCTGTCTGCATACAAATATTTCATAAAAAAAATGAAGAACAAAAGGGACAAGCATATTCACAAACCATATAAACTACCAGAACAGGAATTATACATACGGGGGGAATAAGCCATCAGTAACAATCTCAAGTATGGATCAATTCTGATGCAACCCTATGCTTGAATATTTTGAGCCAGCTTGAATTATGGGACCATGCAAAGACCTGGTTCCAGGATCCAGCAGCATTAGCCGCAAGGGTCCTGGGACAAAATATTGTGAATGTCCTTGGACTCATGAAATTCCTTTCAAGTCTTTCTCTCTGTGGATAGCTAGAGGGAATCTTTAACAAAGCAGGCAAGAAAAGAGTACACTGGATAGGATGGGACAGAGTACAAAATACTATTTAATTAAATAATTAACTTTGTAAGCATTTTTTATTTCAAACGTTTTACCTGGAATGGCATACTGAGTTGATAATAGCTTGTTTCCACACTGGGGGTGAGGGGTATGGAAGGTAATACAAGAGGAGAGAAAAAAATATTCAACATTTCAAAAATAGTAATCATATATTGCAATACATTACAAGAAACAGTGTATGGTAAATCATATATATCTATGGGGCACGGTAGCGCTGCCATAGTTAGGGTTGGATCAGCAGTTCAGTATTAAACCCCAATTTTTGCACCTTAATAACTATGGCGTATTTTGATGAAATAGCCCAAAATTTGTCACGCGCGGTCAGGCTGCCAGAGTCTCAAAACGTGAACATTTTCATGATGGCATCTTGTAATATGGAGTGCTAAAAAACAGAAAAAAAGGTTTCCTATACTTAACATGGTTTTTTTTTTGCTCACATCTGCAGCCCAGATGGTATGACATTTTTTAATCAATAAAAAAAAATTTGCAAGTGTTAGCAGGTTGTACTTACTGTTTATGTGTAGAGAAAAAACAAAGAAGAAAGGTAAAGAAACATTGCACGTATTTATATACACAATTTACTTGCTGTGCTGGAAAAAAACACTGGGGATGGCATCCATTTTTTTACTGTTTTCTTGTAGTAACGTTAAAAAGTACAATTAAATTATGTAATTAAAAAAAAGAAACACCTGAACTTAGCTAAACAGGACTCGTTTAGCTAGATTCAGGTGCTGTTTGTGTTTAAACATGCCAGAAATATGTTATCTGGTCATCTGAAATTCAGGGTGCCCAGCTTAGCGAGAGAAGCCCTTAACCCCTGTTCTCTGTATGAGAACACCGAGACTTTCTTAAGCTCTGTAGTCACAGTTGGAACTCGTGCTGCCAGCTGCTCTGACAGCAGTGAGCTGCCATTTCCCTGGTGTCTAGTGGCCCCCCACTTGCCATCTCTGTGATAATGTTGGCTTTCCCTGGTGTCTAGTGGCACCCCCCCTCACCATTCACCATCCCTGTAATAATGTTTACTTTCCCTGATGTCTAGTGGCACCCCTACCCTCCTTTCACTGTCCCCATAATAATGTTGGGTTTCCCTGGTGTCTAGTGGCCCCCCTTCCAATTGCCATCCTCATAATAATATAATATTTCTCTGGTGTCTAGTGGCACCCCCACCCGTTGATCACCATCCCCATAATAATATAATCGGTCCCTGATGTCTAGTGGCACCTCCCACCTGCCAATCGCCGTCCACATAATAATATAATATTTCTCTGGTGTCTAGAGACACCCCCCACCCACAGATCACCATCCCTATAGTAATATAACATTTATCTGGTGTCTAGTGGCGTCCCCGTTTGCTGATCGCCATAACCATAATAATATATTTCCCTGGTGTCTAGTGGCACCTGCACTCACCAATCGTCATCCCCGTAATAATATATTATTTCCCTGGTGTCTAGGGGTGCCCTCTCACCCACTGATCGTCATCCCCACAATAATATAATATTTCCCTGGTGTCTAGTGGCATCCCCCACCCACAGATCACCGTCCCCATAATGAAATAATATTTCCCTGGTATCTACTGGCACCCCCCCCCCCAAATGCACTGATCGTTGTGGTTGCCTGAAATAAAGAAAATGGTCCCTTGATTTTTTTTAACCTACAGAAAAGAAAATGGTCCCTCATCGACCTAACCCCCAACCCCCACCTCCCACTCGGTACCCACTACCCCACACCACCCAGTACACCCCCACTCACCCGAGCAGGTCACAGGATGAAGATCCACTCTCTGACCGAAGACAAGTCTTGCTGCTGGAACTGCCGATTGCAATATGAGAAACTAAGGTAAATGTGGTTCAATGTATTTCAATTGGATTTTCAACTTTGTGGCATAACCTTCCCATTTTTGCATATTTTGAGCCCACATTTTCAACATGCCATTTTTGAGGCCCCACCTCATGAAAATTGACGGTGGAATAATATAAATCCATCCCAAAAGGCGATTTCGTGGTTCCTGGGCAAAATAATCTTTCAGGCAGGATTTGAAAATTTTCACCGCTGTTGTTCACAGATGGGGTCATAAGAAGGCTATGCTGAGAATTTGGGGTCAAAATATGTTAAAATGGCAAAGTTATGCTCATATTTTGAAATGTTACTATGCTCGCTCATAACTTTGGTAATTGTTAATATTTTGACCCAGATTTTCAACATAGCCATTTTTTTTTACAAGACCTCATGAATTTGGCAGCTGTCATTTTTCAAATCCTGGCTGAAATGTGTTTTTGCACCTGTGGCACAGAATGACGTTTCAGAAGGGATTTGAAAACTGTAACTACCGGGTTCATGAGGGGAGGTAATAAGAAAGCTACACTGACAATTTGGTTGCTGTTTTGCTGCAAATGTAAATGCTTCTACAGCAACATACATGTATGCATCTACGAAGGGATGACAGTGCAGGGCCCAGAGGGCCTGCAGTCCCACAGGCAAATGAGGATTCGATTATACCATCTCAAAAAGCAAGGAAGCTCACTGTAAAAAACTTCATTAAAGCACCAGTTAGGGTAACTCAATGCTACAACAGTAAGGAAGGGTGGTAGTAGGGTTTCCAACCCTAATGCCCCACCCTCATCCCCTAAGCAGCAAAAGGAAAAAAACATTAGGTCAGGGTCTCTGGAGTCTTAGCGAATCAGTGGTGGGGTCTTCCTTGGGGGGTTGTCACCCCTAATCCTCCCACCAGCCCCTAGCCTTCAATCCGAAGAACAAGATACAGCTTCAAGCCACTGCATCAAAATGATACATGCTTTAAAGGTGGAGAAGTATGTCTCACCACAGGTTGCCAACATCATTTATTGTACCTTTCTTCATGTAGAGAACTCATGCGTGACATTGTTTGCTCACAGAATGGGATGGGCATTAGGGCTGACAACCCCTGCGGAAGATGGCACCACTGATTTGCCAAGAATCTGGAGACCCAAAAACCTAATGCTTTTTCTTTTGCTGCTTGGGGGTGTCCCTAACACCACATTTTCCTACTTTTGTGGCGCTGAGTTACCCCAACTGGTGCAGTAATGAAATTTTTTGCAATAAATATCTATATAAATAGAATAATAGATAGGTTCTGGTGTATTACAAGGTAGTAATTCCATCAAGAGGTTCTGGGGACACAGAAAACCTCGAGAGCGAAGCTTGAGAGGTTTCATGTGTCCCCAGAATCTTGAGATGGAATAACTACCTTGTTATGCCAGAACCCATTTGTTATTTTTTTTAATATATGGATACGAGTTGAATTGACTCACCCCCGTTTGACCACTGCAGTCAGTGGGTGGATGTGCGTGCTGGCAAGGTTCCCCAGTCCTGTGTGAATGAGTGGCTGCTGTGGGCTTTGTTTAGACTTTTTTTTTTTAGTGTTTGTCGGCGGTGGTATCGGGAGAGCACAGGAGCCCTGGAGAGAGTCGGATTGTTAATAAACCAAGACAAATGGTTTTCAAAGAAAAAAAAAAAAGGTTGCTGCTGTGAAGATTGTCTCGCCAAGCAAGCGAGCAAGCCGCCATGTTTTCGGACTCGTTCTGCCCGCTCACAGAGGAAAAGTGGCCAATCAGAAGGTACACTTTTTAAGACGTCGGGGATAGAGTTGCACATGTGCTCTTCAGCTTTGTTGATAATACTGTAGTTTGGGTGCTGAACGATAGTATTATGGCACCCCAACGATAGTATTATCACTCAGGAACAGTAGTATTATCGATCCAGGAGCGATGGTATTACCAGAATTTTTTTGTATGCTTTTCAAGCATATTATTTTAACAATCCATATATTAAATATATACACACACACACACACACACACATATATACACACACAACTTGTTTACAAAGGAAGCCAAGCCAAATTTTCATAAATTATACAGTGATGCACAGTTGGATTACAGCGGAGGGTGACAAGTGTGCGTCTGTTACTCAAAACATTTAAGTTTTATCAGATCTGAGCTACTTGAATGTTATGTATTCAACTTCCATATTCCAAAGTAGGTACAGTCATTATTTGGGCTAATTTAAGTCTGTCTGCTTAGGGTAGATAGTTTGCGGTCCTGCATAGTTCATTCAACTTTTTATTGATCTTGGAAATCACCAAAATACACAGAACCATAGAAACTGTTGGCAGATAAGGACTGGTAGGCCCATCTATTTTGCCCGTAAGACCTATATTTGATTACAGCTTCTGACCCTACCTCTGCTTTATCTCTATGGTTCCCCTATACCCGTCCCATGCATGTTTAAATCCAGCCACAGTGCTTGCTCCCACCACCTCCTGTGGCAGACCATTCCATGTGTCAACCACCCTCTCTGTGAAGAACTTCCTCACATTGCCTCTCAACCTGCCAATTTTCAATTTCATGTCATGCCCCCTCATTCCTGTACTCCTCCTGTATTGAAAGATGTCTCCCCCTGCACCTTGTTTATGCCCCTGAGGTTCTTGAATGTTTCTATCATGTCCCCTCTCTCCCTACTCTCCTCCAGCAAGTACATATTGGGGTCCCTCAATCTCGTCTCATAAGTTTTGTGGTGCAAGCCCTGTACCATCTTAGTCTTTCTTCTCTGGACCGTCTCCAGCCTATTAATGCCCTTTCGAAGGCGCGTCCTCCAGAACTGAACACAGTACTCCATGTGAGGCCTGACCAGGGTTTTATATAATGGCATCACTACCTCCCATCTTCCACTGGTGATACTCCTGCCTATGCACCCCAGCATGCCACTGGCCTTCCCTGCTGCCCTTGTACTCTGCTTTGACATTTTCAGGTCATCTGAAATAATAACCCCCAGGTCCCTTTCTTCCTTTTTTTTTAAACTTTTTTTATTTTCAGGTTTTTTCCTTTACATTGCATCTTAGCTTACATCATTCAGTTCTAATTACATCATATGTATCTATGCTTATTCGAATGGTCTTTGTTTTATCCAGATATTACATTTCAGTCCATAGACTATAGTACACATTCTGTTTGTCTGAAACATGCACATTATTTCCTTATTCAGTAATTCCATGTAATCTATTATATCTTTTGTATATCTATGGCTTATACTGCCCTTTAGACAGTTCTGCCTTCCTTTTCAGGATATAAAGTCCTGTCTCTCAGAGGTAATATACATTATCCATCTTCTCCATAGTACTTCAAATTGTACATATCTTTTATTTACCAATGCTGTCAGTTTTTCCATATGATAAATATATATCACTATATTTTGCCATTGTTTTAATTGGGGTAAATTTGGAGTTAACCAGTGTTTAGTTCAGTTTTTTTTTATAGCTATTATTAATATCATCAGATGCTTCTTTGTTCTGATATCTTTGTTTCCCTCTGGGAAATCCAGCAGAAAATATAGTGATATATCCAGTTTTATAAATGGTGAAATTATGCTTTTAATTGCCTCTTGTACTTCCTTCAGGAAAGACTGTATATTAGGACATCACCAAAATATGTGTCCATGAGTTGCCTGATTTTCTCCGCACTTCCTCCAGCATTCCGCCTCTTGCCTTTTATTAAAATGTTTTTGGATTGCTGGGGTTCTGAAAAACCTGACAGCAATTTTCCATGCATATTCTTTCCACCCTGGTGCTGAGGTACATTTATGAATATATGTAAGATAACTCTTCCATTTATCTCTCGTTGTTGTAACATTTAAGTCTGTCTCCCAAGCCCTCCTAATGGAGTCTACCAAGTCTCCTTCCACCTCTCTTATGGCCACATAAAGATAGGATATTGTCCCTTTCTTCCTTGGTGACTGTCAGCAACTCCCTCCCTTATCCTGTAGCTCTCTCCAGGGTTTCTATGCCCCAGGTGTATAATTTTGCACTTCTTTGAATTAAGCCTCAGTTGCTATTAATACTTCAGAACAGTTATGCAAGATCTTACTGTAATAGTAGATCTTCGAGGGGATCTCAATCATCAGGTACTACCATAGGAACTTCATTGTCAGTGAATGGTGAATCCACATGGAAAATTTTCAGCAGTACAACTGGGGCTGCCGATGCCGTCGATGTCCGCCGATGTCACCAACCCTATATAGGCATGGGCGGTCCCACGCCCTCCTCATTTCTTTCCCCCTGGAGATGAAGGAAGCAAGGCTCATGCCCTGGGGAGCCGAGAAGAGACAGAGGGACCCAACTCTAGGCAAAAAGGATGGAAACAACAGATAGCCAAGTCCTGAACAGGAACCCCTAGAAGGGGGACGGTGGGAGGGAAAGCACACCTGATAACTGAGATCCCCTTGAAGATCTACTGTTACAGTAAGTTCTTACATAACTGTTCTATCTTCTTTGGGGGTATCTCAGTCATCAGATACCATGTAGGAATGAGTACCAAGCAGTGACAGGAGGAACAGGTAGTCTGGGAGGCTGAATCTCCATAAACTTAAGACAGAAGAATCGAAAAAAAGTCACCCAGCTAAGGATCTTCATAGAAGACCTTGCAAACTGAACCTGTCAAGGGACTCCATAAACTTAAGACAGGAGCTCTTGCAGCACAGCCCTGACAAAATCAGCACGGGCTCTTGAGGCAATGTCCAGAATGTAATGCTTGGTGAAAGTGTGGACTGTACTCCAGGTGGCAGCCGCACAAATGTCAGTGGCTGATACCCCTTTGAAGCAAGCCAAGGAGGTAGCCATACCACTGGTGGAATGGGCTTTGACAGCTCCAGGCAACTCCTTGCTGTACTTGTTATAGCAGAACACAATGCAATTTGCCAACCATTTGGATAAACAATGCTTTGAAACTGAGGCGCCCTCTGTGCCAGGGGCAAATGAAACAAACAACTGCTTAGACTTTCTGTACTTCTTAGTCCTGAGCAGATAATTCTTCAAAGTTCTGCACATATGTAATGTATGGAGCAGTGCTTCCCCTGGATTGGCACACTCGGGGGGAAAATAAACTGGAAGATGGATAGACTGACTGAGTGTAAACTCAGAAACCACTTGAGGTAGAAACTTAGGATTGGTGTGCAAAGATACCCCGTCTTTGTGAAAATCAAATAAGGCTCCCCGCACCAGAGGGCCTGAAGCTCTGAAATTCTTCGAAGTAATGGTAACTAAAAAGTGTGCTTTCCAAGAGAGATAGCGCAAATCACAAGTCACAATTGGTTCAAAAGGAGACAGGGTCAACTTTTCCAAAATAAAATTCAAATCCCAAGCCGGGACCGGGGAATGGATTGGGGGTTTCAGATGCAGGATGACCCTAAGGAAGGTGCAGGAGATATCCAGCTGAGCAATAGTGTGGTCAGCAATGGGTTCATGGAAAGCCAAAATGGCTGAAAGGTGGACCTTGAGGGAGGAATACTGGAGACCTGAGTCAGACAAAGAAATCAGGTAGCCCAGGACATGCTTCACATGACAGGTGAAAGGGTCTACGGAATGCTTGGCAGCCCAGATGGCAAACCGCTTCCACGTCATGGCATAAGTGGTACAGGTGGAAGGCTTGTAGGCGGCCACTAGTATGTCAGCTACCCTATTAGAAACCCCGAACCTGGTGATGGCTACTTCCTCAGCAGCCACACATGCAGATGGTGGGATCTGAGGTTTGGATGGACCAAGGTCCCTTGATCCTGGGTTAGCAACTGCTGAAGCAGAGGGAACCATATCTGGCAAGGCCAGAATGGAGCTACCAGGATCATGCTGGCCCCCTCCATTTGTAGTTTGAGCAGCACCCTCTGTATCAGTGGAAACTGAGGGAATGCATACAGAAACCTCCTGCTCCAAGAGAGGGACAATGCATTTCACCAGAAAACTCCAGGCCCTGGATCTAGTGAGCAACAATTGGGCACTTTTGCATTGTGTGAGGACACAAAAAGGTCCAACTCTGGGTGACCCCATCTGTCGAACAGGTCTTCTGCTATGGATGATAGAAGCTCCCATTCATGCATGCTTGACTGAGTCCTGCTGAGTCTGTCCACTAGAGTGTTTAGCATGCCTAGCACATGGACCGCAGAGAGAGTCAGGCTATGGTCCAGAGCCCAATACCACACTCGCACTGCTTCCCAGCAAAGGGGATATAAGTGTGTCCCACCCTGCTTGTTGATGTAGTAGACAACACTCAGATTGTCCAACTGCACCAGAAGTAGGCATGGGGCTAGGTGTCCCTGCAATGTCTGCATGGCGTAGAGCACCACCCTCATCTCCAGGACATTGATATGCAGGACGGATTCCCATTGGGACCAGGAACCCTGGGTTTGAAAGGGACCCAGAAGTGCCCCCCAGCCCAGACCCGAAGAATGCGTGATCAGGATCTGATTCAGGGAGGAGGATTGGAAGGGAACCCCTTGAAGAAGATATGAGGGGTCCATCCACTACTGCAATGCTTTACATACTGGAGAGGAGACCAGGACTAGATGGTCCAGCTCATCTAGACGTAGATCCCACTGCACTCTGAGAGTCCGCTGAAGGGTACGCATGTGAAGCCTAGCTAGTGGAACAGTGGGAATAGCAGCAGCCATTAGGCCCAGAAGTCTGAAGTCTGAGGTACAGTCAGGCAGGAACGTACTGACTCTGAGCGACCTCCTGAGCTTGAGCAACAACACATTCTGCCCTGTTTTGGGGCAAGAAGGCCTTCCGCTACTCTGAATCCAGGACCACCTCAACGTACTGTAATCTCTGGGACGGTATTAGAATAGACTTGGGCAGGTTGACCGTGATGCCCAGAGACTGAAAGAGCTGGAGTGTACGTTCCAGAGTCTGCAAATTACAGTTATATAAGAACTTACTATAACAGTAGATCTTCGAGAGGAGCTCTTGCAGCAGGCTATTACAATAAAGACTATGCCGCAGGCACTGGGATCCATCGGAAACCTTTAGCTTGCAGTCTCCAGCAGGGGCCTCCCCCAATGATGGCTCCACCCAAATGTCACCCAGTGGTATATCAGGGGGCGGTCCCCAGCCTCACCTCAGGTTACCTGCCGCAGACCCGTGAATAAAGCCTGGCAAGCGGACCAGGAAGAAGCTTGCCATGAAAAGTATGCAACAACAGCTCACCAGGAGGAAGGAGGGAGGGAAAGCAGCACCTGCTGCAAGAGCTCCTCTCGAAGATCTACTGTTACGGTAAGTTCTTACGTAACTGTACTATCTTACTTTCAGTGGGAGCTTTTGCAGTAGGCTATTACAATTAGGATTGAATCCCAAGTAGTCCAGCAAAAAGGAACAGGAACTGGGAGGTGGCTGTAAACTCCAGTGCTAACAACAGGGCACTTTTAAGAAAGAAGACTCTGGAGGACCGCTAGGCCAAAGCCTACCCTTCGCCTAGAAGCAATGTCCAGACTGTAGTGCTCAATGAAGGTATGCACTGAGCTCCAGGTAGCCATTGCACAATGTCTCCAATGGAGACATTTCGCAAGGTTGCGAATGAGATAGCCAGTGCCCTGGTAGGATGACCCCTAACCGAGCCCAGTAGGGTTTTGTTATACTTGTTGTAACAGTAAACAATGCAACTGACCAGCCATGTTGATAGGGTTTGCTTCGACACTGGAGTGTCTTGGCATTGAGGCGCAAAGGCCACGAACAACTGCTCCATCTTACGGTGTGAAGCAGTGCATTTCAGATAACACCTCAGCGCCCTGTGGATGTCCAAAGCATACAGGAGCGCTTCCCCTATTTGAATGATCCGGATAATATATCGGAAGACTTGACATCCTGATTCAATGTCATTTCGGACACCACTTTAGACAAAAACTTAGGACTGGTTCTTATGGACATCCTGTCCCTATGAAAAATTAAATAAGGCACCTTACACATCAGGGCCTGAAGCTAGGAAACTCTCTGGGCAGAAGTAACTGCAACCAAAAATACAATTTACTCACCTGTAACAGGGGTTCTAGGAGTGGTATATGTTATTCACCCACACTTGTTGGCAGGTTTTTTGCCACTTTAAATGTTGTCGGAAGGTCTTTAAGCTGGCTCCTCCAACCCACCCGGGTGGTAAAACCCTCGGCTCTGCCCCATGATGCCAGATCTAGCCCGCTGGAAGCCAGACTGTGCGTCGAAGCCGGGGAGGTTGGGCAGGTCGTGTGGATGAACAACATATATCACTCCTAGAACTCCTGTTAGAGGTGAGTAACCTATATTTCTAGGCACGTGGATATGTTGTTCAATCCACACTTGTTGGCAGACCCCTAGCAGTTCTCCGGGAGGAGGCAGGCAAGGCGCGCACCCCCTACTTAGCGAATAAGGACTGGAGAACCGAGGTCCCAAAACCAGCATCCCAGCGTGACTCTAGGTCAATGTGGTAATGGGAAATGAAGGTGTGTGCTGACTTCCAGGTAGCAGCCCTGCAGATTTCCTGGATAGGGACGTCCCCAGAAGCAGCCACCGAAACAGCGGTATGACGGGTAGAATGAGCTCTTATCCCTTTGGGAGGCTCCATGCCCGCCAACCTGTAGCAGAGATCTATGCAGGAGGTGACCTACCTGCCTACTGTCCGTTTGGCAGCAGGTCTGCCAGGTGCGGCTTCAGCGTAGGTGACAAACAGCTGTCGAACCTCTCCTCGAACTTTAGCCATTCGCTCCTTATAACAAGAGAGTGCTCTTCTAGGGTCCAATGTATGGAGCCTATATTCGGCCTCCGAGGTGTGATTGGGGTAGAACACCGGCAGAGTCAACACCCAGTTAAGGTGAAACTCCGACACCACCTTAGGAAGGAATTTCGGGTGGGGGCGAAGGACAACCGTGTCCCTGTAGAAGACCACATAAGAAGACTCAATGGAAAGCGCCTGGAGCTCTCCCATCCTTCTGGCTGACGTGATAGCCACCAAGAAGGCGGTCTTCCACGACAGGTGAGAGATGTCACACCCGTGCAACGGTTCGAATGGCTTGTCCATGAGCTTAGCCAATACCAGTAATAGATCCCATGGAGGTGGAGGTTCTCGCACCGGAGGGGATATGTGATCAAGGCCTTTGAAAAAGCGCCCGACCACCTTCTCCTGCGCCACCAACTGCTTGCCAGCCTGTGCCCAGTAAGCACAGATGGCTGCCAGGTGCACCTTAAGGGTCGTCGACCGAAGCCCTAGCTGAGAAAGGGACCACAGGTAGTCCAGAATGCTAGCCAAGAAACAGGAAGAAGGGTCCACCCCCTTGTCCTGACACCAAATGGAGACTCTCTTCCATTTGAAGGCATAGCATTTTATGGTCGACTCCTTATGGGACGCCTCAATGACACTGAGGACCTCATCGGAAAGACCCAAGGCCTGGAACTCTAGTCGCTCAGGAACCAGGCGATCAAGTGCAGGGATTGAAGGTCCGGATGGAGAACCTTCCCCTTGTTGACTGAGAGCGGTCTGGGTGGGCTGGAAGCCGCCTCGGGAGCCTGGAGCTGAGGCTGAGGAGATCTGGGTACCAGAACTGGTGGGGCCAGTCTGGGGCTACCAGAATCACCTGTGCCTTGTCCCTCTTCGCCTTGAGGAGCACTTTGTGGATCAAGGGGAAATAGAGGGAAGGCGCAGAAGAGGCCCGGGGTCCATGGCCTCAAGAAGGAATCCCCCTGCAGCAAACCCTGCTGAGGGGGGCAGGCATGAAACAGCCTCAGCTTTGTATTCTCCCTGGAGGCGAACAGGTCCACCTCAGGGATAGCCCCAATGGGAGGACAGATCTTGCACTACCTCTGGCAGGAGAGACCACTCATGAGAAGCAGCGCTTGTTCAGCTGAGGGCATTGGCCAGACTGCTGGAGGCTCCTGCCACATGGATGGCTAGGAGATTCCGCCACCAGGCTGATCAAGAGAGACCAGATGCGGAGAGCTTCTTTGCACAGAGGCAAGGAGTGCGTCCCGCCCTGATGGTTGAGATAGTACATGGTCGTGGTGTTGTCTGTCTGGACCTGAACCACCTGACCCCATAAAAACGGAGCAAAGGTGATCAGGGCTAGTCGACCCGCTCGAAGCTCCAGCAGGTTGACGTGGCATCGAGACTCCTGAGGGGACCAGAGGCTGTGGGCTCTGAGCTCCCCCAGATGGGCACCCCAACCCATCAGAGATGCATCAGTCATTAGAGTGACCGTCGGCTCGGGGGCGGATGAACGGGTTACCCTCCTGCTGATAAGCTGGGACGAGCCACCACTGCAGGCCGTCCCACATCTTCTGGGTCACTGTCACCAGCTGGTCCAGAGAACCGGAGCGCTGTGACCACTGGCTGGCCAGTCCCCACTGCAGGGGACGCTTATGACAGCGGGCCCAAATGGACCACCCTGGTGCAGGCCGCCATGAGGCCCAGGAGGCGCAGGAAGTCCCGGGCAGGATGCAATTGCCCAACCAGAAATGACTGGGCAAAGGAGTAAAGGACCTCGGCCCTGTCCACCGGGAGCAGGGCTCTGGCTCGAAGAAAGTCGAGCTCTGCCCCGATGAACTGAATCACCTGTGATGGCACGAGTTCTGATTTGGCCTCGTTGATGAGGAGGCCAATCTGAGAGCAGACCTGGAGGGCCAGATCCCTGGATCGCTCCACCTCCAACCTGGAGGGGGCTGCAATCAGCCAGTCATCCACGTAAGCGTACACCCGGACCCCTCAGCACCGCAGGAATGCTGTCACCACTGCCATGCATTTGGTGAAGACCCTGGGAGCTGGAGAGAGGCCAAAGGGCATGGCCCGGAACTCATAGAGAGTTCCCTCTGCTCTGAAGCAGAGGAATCACTGATGAGACGGATGGATTGGGACGTGAAAGAACGCGTCCTGAAGGTCCAGAGAACAGAACCACATGCCTGGTTCCAAGGATGGAATGATCTGAGCCAGAGTGATCATCCGAAGGTGTGAGGCTTTAGGAACTTGTTCAGGTCATGCAGGTCGAGAATGGGGTGCCAGTCCCCTATCTGTTTTGGGACCAGAAAGTACCTGGACACAAACTCTGGGTCTGGAGGAGGGTCCTCCACCTCTCTGATCACCTCCTTCTGGAGGAGCAAGGCAATGTCGGCTCGACGAGCCAACTAAGAGGCTGCGGAACCCATAGCCCCCCGTAGGGCGACAGCTTGATAGGGAGGGAACTGCTCAAATTCCAGAAGCAGAACCCTGCCGACCACTTCCAACACCCAGTGGTCCATGGTGATAGCAGACCAGGCGGAAAGGAAGTGGCGGAACCGTCCCCCCATGGGGGGAACCTGGGGAGGAGTGACGAGGTTGGGGGCGACACCCCTCAACCTGTCACTGGGCAGGCTTGGAGGAAGGGCCCACTGAGGGACCTCCTGGACCCTGGCCCCCAGGCTTCCTAATAGAGGAAGAGGCAGACTTGGCCTTAGGGCGCCAAGTGTGAGCCTGCTGGCCCTGATGCTGGTGTTGCTAGGCCGGACGTCTTGCAGGAGCTGAAGGACGAAAGGGCTTACACTGCTGTGGGCGGCCTTTGTCCTTCTGGACAGACGTGACTGAGTCCAAGGTGGCACTGGACTTCTCGATCCTCTGGAGGTGGCCTTCCACTCCGGGCCCTAACAGGTCGGTGCCCAGGAAGGGAACATCTGCCAGCTTGTGCTGGGTGTCCGCCATGAAGGTGGAGATCCACAGCCAAGCTTTGCGGCTCATGGCTACTGCGGCCGCTACTGACTGGGCACAAGAGTCAGCGATGTCCAAAGAAGTTTAGAGCTGTTGTTTAGCCACCGCCCTTCCCTGATCCCGCATCTGCTTGACCGTTGTCTGAAGGTCAGCCGGGAGATAAGGAATCTCCTCATCCAGAGAGCCCATAAGGGCATGTGAGAAATGTGCCATCAGGACGGCTGAGCTAGCCTGACGAAGGCCTAGGGAGGAAGCAGCGTAAACCTTCTGCCCTGAGTAATCCAATTTGTTGGATTCCTTATTGGGCAGTTTGTCCACGTCCCAAGCGTTCCCGGAACGCCAGAAAACGCTATCGGTCACCAACCCCTCTGCAGAGGGGTGCTCCGAGAAACCGGAGAGTGAACCGGTGGGGACCGCGTACTTTTGAGCCATCCTGGATGAAGGCGCGGGACAAGATGCTGGCCGCTGCCACAGCTCCAGGGCCGGCCCAACAATGGCTTCGATCACCGGAAAGGCCTCCATAAGGGAATCCCTTTGGTCCAGTATCTCCGTAAGGGGATACTTGGCCCGTTTTTGAACGGGTTCAAGCTGCATCCCAGTAGACTCTGAGATGAGTCGAAGCATACCCAAAAATAAGGATGGGCTCTCGTCCACAGACTGGCCCCCTGCAGACTCCAGGTCAAGTGGCCTGGAGAACAGGGAGGCATCATGAAAGCGACCTGGGGGTAATCGTATTAGATGACCTTAAGGTTAGCAAGCAATGTGAGAAGGCAGTAGGGAGGGCTGGGGGTATACTGGGATGCACAGGGAGAGGCATCAGCAGCAGAAAACAGGAAGTTGTTATCCCTCTGTACAGACAGTTGGTAAGACCCCATCTGGAGTACTGCGTCCAGTTCTGGAGACCTCATCTCCGCACGGACATAGACAGGATAGAGGCAGTTCAGAGGAGGGCAACTAAAATGGTGCAGGGTCTGCAAGAGAAGCCGATGAGGAGAGACTAAAGGAGCTTAATATGTATACCCTTGAGGAAAGAAGGGAGAGGGGAGATATGATAGAAACTTTTAAGTACCTCAGTGGAATCAACAAAGTCCAAGATGGTAGCATCTTTCAGAAAAAGAGACGTGCAAGAACAAGGGGACACAATTTAAAGATGGGGGTTCAGGGGCAATGTGAGGAAGTATTATTTCACAGAGAGGATAGTGGATGCATGGAACAGCCTTTCCGAGGAGGTTGTGGGGTCTAAAACTGTGGGAGAATTCAAGAATGCATGGGAAAGACATAAGGCAATTCTTGTGGGGGGTAGGAAGAAATAGGCTGTTGGTTAACTAGGACCTGTGGCCTATCCTGTAGGTAGGGAAATGGGCGGACTAGATGGGCCAAGCGGTCCTTATCTGCCATCAAAGTCTATGTTCTATGTTATGTTTCTACGTCATCGTCAGACTTTGAGGAATCTGCGAACAGCTGTCGGGCGCCTAAGCCACCCTCCACCTGCCGAGGTCGATCAGGAGTGAGGGTGACCGACAACCTATGGGCAAGCCCTGACCCAACCAAGAATCCTTGGTCAGGGCCCCAGTCTTCAGTCATGGAGGCAGAGGTTCCACCACAATGGGTGGAGCAGCTGGTTTCGGGCCGAATAACCGGCACCGGAGGTGGGTCCTCGACTACCACGAGGGGTTGTTTCGGCCATTCCGGTGACAGTCACTTAATGGCCGGAGAAGGCAATGGAGTTGACTTGTTACCGGTCAGTAAAAGTTACTGCCACATCAAGTCCTCGTAGCGCTGACGCAGCTTGTGCCGGACGGAGCCGATCCTCTGAAGAGGACGACGAGGACGAGTGGCGACGCCGCTTTCCATGGTGCCGAGACCGAGACCGCCGACATCGGCGGGACCGGCTGGACCTGGAAGAGGACCGAGACCGAGACTTTCGGGGATTCCGAAGGTGGGTCAAAGAGGGAACAGGGGAAACCCGCCCCTCCTTCGGTGCAGGGACCTTAACCGGGGACTTAGGCACAGGAAAATCCTCGGTAACCACTGGGGTAACTGGTGAAGAAGGGTTGTTAGCTTCTCCAGTCGACAAACCGTCCGATGGGTTGAGAAAAATCTCGACCTCATCGATGGATGTCTCAGCCAGCTGACCTGACGGGGACACCATGAAGCCAGCGACCGCAGCCGCAACCTCGACCGAAGTCGAGAGTCGACGGTCCGGTGGGGATCTTCCGCCCCACAAACGTCAATGGTGGGACTTACCTTTAGGGTCCTTCTTTCTGGACTGACCGGAATGTCCCGATGGCCCTTCTCCCTTAGTGGAGAGGGATTGGCAAAGCTCCTTAAAAGAAGCAGTGTAGGAGGAGCGCAAGGACAGTGGGATGAATGCCGTGGCCGAGGAGGAAGAAGAAGCGGCCTAGGCCACCTCCTCCTCGAGGGCGATCATCTGCTTCAACTGTTCTGCGGAGCCCACTGCCACGGACACCGCCCAACGGGCCTCCTTAGACTTGACCGGCGGGTACCGTTTTTCAGGGCACCCGAGAAGAAGTCTGGCAGTGCAGTCCTCCAAGACTGAAGCCGAAAAGGACTTCCACAATTCGCAGGCCTGCGAATCATGGCCAAGCTCCAGGCAGTAGACGCACATGGAGTGCGGATCGGTCCGGGACATCTTCTGCCCATACGGGCACCGACAGAAGCCAGGAGTCGATCTGTCCATTGCAGCTGCGAGGGAAGATGAAGACTGGAGTCCTGTAAATTTAAAAATTAGTTTCGGAAATTCCAAAGAGTGTGGATCCAGGCCTAAAACGCAGAGTGCAAAGGAGGGAACCTGAGCTTCCAAGCAGTAAAGAAGATCTGGCATCATGGGGCGGAGCCGAGGGTTTTACCACCCAGGTGGGTGGGAGGAGCCAGCTTGAAGACGTTCTGGCAACATTTAAAGCGGCAAGGAACCTGCCAACAAGTGTGGATTGAACAACATATCCACGTCTCTAGAAATAACACTTTCCATGAAAGAAAGCGAAGCTTGCAATCAGTGGCAGGCTCAAAAGGGAGAAGGGTAAGCATCTCCAGCATAAATAGGAGATCCCAGGGGGGTACTGGATCTCGGATGGGAGGCTTAATATCTAAAATGCCCCTCAAAAAAGTACGGGACATGTCCAGTTGGGCAAGTATTTTTCCCTCCATTGGTACATGGTAGACAGTTTGCTGACAAATGTACCTTTATGGAGGAGTAGCTCAAACCTTGATTCAATAAGGAGAGAAGATACTCTAATATTGAGTTCACTGGGCAGGTAAGAGGGTCCAAGTGACGGGGTAAAGCCCACAGACAAAATCGCTTCCACTTCATGGCATAAGTGGATGTAGCTGAGGGCTTTCTCGCTGCCATGAGAATGTCCACCACATTCTGGGAGACCCCAAACCTAGATTTGACTAAGTCTGCAGGAGCCAGGCATGAAGATGCAGGGATTTGAGGTGCGGTTGGACCAATGTTCCCCGATCCTGGGACAGTAAGTGTGAGCTCAGCGGCAGCTGAATTGGAGGTTCCACGGCCAGCTGCCAAAGCAGTGGGAACCAAATCTGCCAAGGCCAGAACAGGGCGATGAGAATCATCTCTGCTCCTTCGGCCTGAAGCTCCAGAAGAACCCTCTGAATAATGGGGAAGGGAGGGAAGGTGTACAGAAAACTCCCTGTCCAACAGAGGGACAATGTGTTTGGCCAGAAAACACCAGGCATGGGCTCATGCGAGCAGAAACTGGGCAGTTTGGCGTTGAGTGGAGACGCAAAGAGGTCCAACTCTGGACGGCCCCACCTGTCGAACAGTTGATCTGCCACTGACTGGAGGAGCTCCCACTCATGAGCCTTGGACCAAGACCTGCTTAGGCTGTTGGCCAAGACGTTTTGGATGCCTGGAATATGAACAGCAGTGAGAGCTAGGTGGTGTTCCAGTGCCCAATACCAGACTCTCATCGCCTCCCAGCACAGGGGGTAGGAATGCATGCCCCCTTGCTTGTTGACATAAAACACTACCGATGTGTTGTCCATCTGGATGAAAAGAGAGCCTGGTGAAAGGTCCATCTGAAATGCCTGCAAGGTGTTCAGGACCGCTTGCATCTCAAGAATGTTGATATGGAGCTGTTGGTCATCTGGAGACGATGTTCCCTGGGTTTGTCTGTCTCCCAGATGAGCGCTCCAACTGAAACAGCAGGCATCTGTTGTCAGAATCCGTCTTACGGGCTTCTTCCAAAAAGGGACCCTTGGTTCCAGGTTGGAGGGGTCCACCCACCAAGAAAGAGTCCTTCGTACAAGGTCAGAGATCCTGACCAGCAGGTCCAGATCATTTGACCTCTGGTCCCACTGCACCCTGAGCATCCATTGTGGGACCCTCATGTGGAAGTGGGCCAAAGGGACTATGGAAATGGCTGCTGCCATGTGCCCCAGAAGTCTAAGGAAGGTCCTGGTTGGGACCTGTGGAGCCATGAATACCATCTGGCTATGCCTCTCAGATGATCCCCCCTGTCCTACGGGAGGAAGGCCATGCCCTGAACTGTGTCAAGGACCACTCCGATGAATAGGAGTCACTGACTGGGCTCTGGGGAAGACTTTGGAAGGCTCAGGGTGATCCCCATCTCTCGGAAGAGAATAAAGGTATTGTCGAGAGTGCGAAGTAGATGAGCCCTGGAAGCCGCTGCCAGCAGCCAGTCGTCTAGGAAGGGGAAGATGTAATGGCCCTGGTGTCTGAGAGCCACAGCCACCACTGCTTGGCATTTGGTGAAGACTCGAGGAGCAGAGGAGAGGCTGAATGGTGAGGTTCAGTACTGATAATGTCTCCCCTGGAAGTGGAACCTCAGGAACTTCCAATGGGGAGGAAAGACCCTTATGTGCATATAGGCATCCTGCATATCCAGGGAGCAGAGCCAGCCCCTTGGTGCAAGAGGGGAATGAGACCTGGCAGAGTGATCATCCTGAACTGTTTGTACTCTATGAATAGATTAAGGGAACTGAGGGATGGGCCGAAGGTCCCCAGTCTTTTTTGGAACCAGGAAAAAATGGGAATAATAGCCCCTTCCCTGTTGTCCATGGGGGACCTGCTCTATCGTCCATTTCAGCAAGAGGGCCTGGGTCTCTCCTTCTATCAGAGGAATGTGCAAAGGAGGATAACGGGAGGATCCTGGTAGTTTTTCTGGGGGAATCTGGGTGAACTCGAGAGTATGTCCTCTCCTTATCAGGTCTAGAACCCAGAGGTCTGTTGTAATGCTGCTCCATACCTCTTGGTAGAGGGAAAAGTGACCCCCTACTGCCTCCCCATTGCCTCCACTGGAGGAGGGGGGGTGGGCAGTGAGTCATTGGGTAGATATGAGAACCAGCAGAGAGGGCTGGGACCTCTAGAGGTCGAGCTCCCAGAAGCTTGGGTTGTAGCCTTTTTCTCAAAGCCACCTCTCTGCGGGAATTGGCCATGGATATTTTGCCCTGAGGGCTTAAGAAATGGCCGTTTGCAGAAAGGTTTCTGGTCCCCCTTATACAGCTTTCGGATGGACCAAATGGACTTCCTGGAATCTTGGAGGCCAGAGATGAGTTTCTCTGTCTCCTCCCCAAAAAGGACGGAAAGAACCTTGGAATGGAAGATCCAGGATTCCGGACTGCAAATCCTGGGAGAACCCTGAAACTCTAAGCCAGACGTGGCGCCGAAGGCAAATGCCAGAAGCTGCTGCCCTTGAGGCCATATCTGCAGTGTCATACGAGGCTCTCAAAACATGAGTGCCTATGTCCAAACTCAACTTCAATAGGTCCAGAAGTTCGGTCTTTTGTGCTGAATCTGGTAAGGCTTGAGCCACTTCTAGGCCCTTCTCCCACAAAGCATTCTGGCACTGGACCATATGCACGAGGAAGTTCAGAGAATGGATGGAAGAGGTGGAGGCAGAATAAACCTTCTTGCCCACATGATCCAAGAATCTGGACTCAACATCGGAAGGCTGGGAGCTGAGATGTTTAGGCCTTTTAGATTTATCATGGGCAGCTGTAATCACCATAGAGTCCACCTGAGGGTGTTCTGCCAAGAAAGGCTCCTCCCTTGGGGCTCAATGCAACCTATCTAATTTCTTGGAAACTGCAGGGTGGCAGAGGGATGCTTCCAAGTGATCCTACTAACGTCCTGGAGGGTATCCACAAGAGGAGGAACTACCAAAGGCTTTGGCTCCTTCTGCCTCAGGTATTTTGCCAACCTCCGGTGCTCTGGATCCAAGTCTTCCATCTCCCATCCGTTGGAGAACTGGATGTGCCTTATGACGTCCATGAAGGTTGGAGGAGATCTTGGAGTGTCCTACTCATCGGGAGACACTGGCCTTTCCCGTGAGAGGGAACGGTCAGACCCAGAGGAACTGGGATGCTAACCATGGCCTTCAGAGGAGTAGGAGGCTGATCTTGAATGAGTGGGGGGATCTGTTACTTTCGTATGAACGTTGTCTGTTGGTAGACTGATGTTAGCTACGGGACTGATGATGGCTGGTTGAGCGCCGAGGATGGCTTTCAGACCAGCGTCAGCTACATGACCGTCTCCTGCTTGGTGAGCCACAGTGGCTACTAGACCTGGAGCATCATCGGTGCCGATGTTCCTTGTGCTTAGTCCGGCCATGGGTATCTGCCGGAATGCGTGACCATGGCTTGGGCTTGGCAGGGGAACTTTTAGGCACGGGAGAAAATACAGGTTACTCACCTGTAACAGGAGTTCTAGGAATGGTATATGTTGTTCATCCACACTGTCTGGCAGGTATCCTTGCCACTTTAAATCTTGCCGGAAGGTCTTCAAGCTGGCTCCTCCCACCCACCCGGGTGGTAAAACTCTCGGCTCCGCCTCATGACGCCAGATCTGGCCTGCTGGAAGCTCAGGTTGTGCGTCGAAGCCAGGGAGGTCAGGTGGGTCGTGTGGATGAACAACATATACCATTCCTAGAACTCCTGTTACAGGTGAGTAACCTGTATTTATAGGGACATGGATATGTTGTTCATCCACACTGTCTGGCAGGCTCCTAGCAGTTCTCCAGGAGGAGGGAGGCAAGGCGCACACCCCCTACTTAGGGAATAAAGACTGGAGAACCGAGGCCCCAAAACCAGCATCCCGGCGTGACTCAAGGTCGATGTGGTAATGGGTAATGAAGGTGTGTGCTGACTTCCAGGTAGCAGCCCTGCAGATTTCCTGGATAGGAACGCCCCTGGAAGCAGCCACCGATGCAGCAGTATGGCGGGTAGAATGAGCTCTTATCCTCTGGGAGGCTCCATGCCCGCCAACTTATAGCAGAGATCTATGCAGGAGGTGACCCACCTGTATCGATCTGCTGGCTGCAGGTCTGCCAGGTGCAGCTTCAGCGTAGGTGACAAACAGCTGGTGAACCTCTCCCAACTTCAGCCGCCGCCCTTATAATAAGCTTGAGCTCTTCTAGGGTCCAAAGTATGGAGCCTGTATTCGGCCTCCGGGTGTGATTGGGGTAGAACACCGCAGAGTCAACACCTGGTAAGGTGAAACTCCACACCACCTTCAGAAGGAATTTGGATGGGGCAGGGACAACCTTGTCCCTGTGGAAGACCAGGTAAGGAGACTCGATGCAGAGCACCTGGAGTTCTCCCATCCTTCTGGCTGACGTGATAGCCACCAAGAAGGCGGTTCTTCACTCACAGGTGAGAGAGTTCACACCTGTGCATTGGTTCGAATGTCTTGCCCATGAGCTTTGCCAGCACCAGCAGTAAATCCCACAGAGGTGGAGGTTCTTGCACCGGAGGGGAAATGTGATCAAGGCCTTTGAAAAAGCGCCAGACCACCTTCTCCTGTGCCACCGACTGCTCCCCGGCCCGTGCCCGGTAAGCAGAGATGGCTGCCAGGTGCACCCTTAGGGTCGTCAACCTAAGCCCTTGACTAGAAATGGACCATAAATAGTCCAAGATGCTTGCCAAAGGACAGGAGGAAGGGTCCAAGCCCTTGCCCTGACACCAAACGGAAAATCTCTTCCATTTGAAGGCATAGCATTTCCTGATCGACTCCCTACGGGACGCCTCAAAAACATTGAGGACCTCGTCGGAAAGACCCAAGGCCTGTAACTCTAGCCGCTCAGGAACCAGGCCATCAGGTGCAGGGATTGAAGGTCCGGATGGAACACCTTCCCCTGATTGACTGAGAGCAGGTCCGGCGGAGCTGGAAGCTGCCTCAGGAGCCTGGAGCTGAGGCTGAGGAGATCTGGGTACCAGAACTGGCGGGGCCAGTCTAGGGCTATCAGAATCACCTGCGCCTTGTCCCTCCTTGCTTTGAGAAGCACCTTGTGAATCAAGGGAAATGGGGAAAGGCGTAGAAGAGGCCCGGGGTCCACAGCCTCGAGAAGGCATCCCCCTGCAGCGAGCCCCGCTGAGGGGGCGGCATGAAACAGCCTCAGCTTCGCTCTCCTGGAGGCAAACAGGTCCACCTGATGTGTGCCCCAGTGGGAGAACAGATCTTGTACTACTCCGCAGGAGAGACCACCATGAGATGCAGCCCCTATCCGGCTCAGGGCATCGGCCAGGGTGTTGGAGGCTCCTGCCACATGAATGGCTAGGAGATCCGCCTCCAGGCTGCGCACGAGTGACCAAATGCGGAGAGCTTCCTTGCATAGAAGCATGGAGCGCGTCCCGCCCTGGCGGTTTAGGTAGTACATGGTCGTGGTATTGTCCGTCTGGACTCGGACCATTTGACCCCGGAGAAACGGAGCAAAGGCGGTGAGAGCTAGGCGGACCGCTCAGAGCTCCAGCAGGTTGATGTGGCATCGGGACTTCCGCAGGGACCAGAGGCCGTGTGCCCGGTGTTCCCCCAGATGGGCACCCCAACCCATCAGAGAGGCATTGGTCGATAGAGAGACCGTCGGCTCGGGGCGGACAAAAGGGATGCCCTCCTGCAGATGAGATGGAACGGTCCACCACCGGAGAGCGTTCCACATCTCCTGGGTCACCATCACTAGCTGGTCCAATGGATTGCAGCATTGTGATCACTGGCTGGCCAATCCCCACTGAAGGGGGCGCATGTGCCAGCGTGCCCAACGGACCACGCTGGTACAGGCTGCCATGAGACCCAGGAGGTGCAGGAAGTCCCGGTAGGCGCGATTGCCAACCAGAAATGATTGGGCAAAGGAGGTAAGAACTCGGCCCTGTCCTGGGAGCCGTGTTTGGTCGAAGAGAGTCGAGCTCTGCCTCGATAAACAGAATCACCTGCTTCGCTCGAGTTCCAACTGGCCTCGCTGATGAGAAGGCCAATTTGAGAGCAAACCTGGAGGGCCAGATCTGGACCCTCCACCTCCTGTCTGAGAGGGATGCTATCAGCCAATCGTCCAGGTAAGGGTACACCGGACCCTCGGCGCACAAGGGAAAGCTGTCACCACTGCAATGCATTTGGTGAAGACCCTGGGAGCTGGAAACAGGCCGAAGGGCATGGCTTGAACTTGAAGAGGGATCCCTCCGCTCGAAAACGAAGGAATCTCCGATGTGACGGACGGATAGGGACGTGAAAGAACGCGCCCTGAAGGTCCAGAGAGCAGAACCACACGCCGTGTTCCAGGGATGGTATTATCTGAGCCAGAGTGACCATCCTGAAGGTTCGAGACCGTAGGAACTTGTTCAGGTCGTGAAGGTCGAGAATGGGGCGCCAGCCCCCCCGTCCGTTCCGGAACCAGGAAGTACCTGGACACAAACCCCGGGTCTGAGGGAGGGTCCGCGACCTCCCTGATCACCTCCTTTTGGAGGAGGAGAGAGGAGGAGAGCGATGTCGGCTCAAGAGCCGACAGTGAGCCTTGACCCGAGGCCCCAGAGGTGCGTGCTCTGAAGGGCGGGCCTGCTCGAATTCTAGAGGCAGACCTTTTCCCACCACCTCCAGCACCCACCTGTCCTGGTAATAACGGACCAGGCGGAAAGGAAGTGTTGGAGCCGCTCTCCAACGGGGATCCTGGGTGAGGTGACGGGGTTGGGGCGACCCCTCAGCCCGTCACTGGGCAGGCTTGGAGGAGGGACCGCCGAGGGACCTCCTGGGCCTTTACCTCCCCTGCTTCCTGTTGGAGGAAGCCCCGGCTTGGTTTGGGATGCTAAGCCCTAGCCTGCTGGCCCTGATGTTGTCCGATGTCATGGGCGCAGAAGGACGAAAGGGCTTAGGTTGTGGTTTGTGGCCTTTGTCCTTCTGAGCCGAAGAGACCAAGTCCAAGGTAGCATTGGACTTCTCGATCCTCTGCAAGTGACCTTCCACCCCAGGGCCAAGAGGTCAGTCCCCAAAAGGGAACATCCGCCAACTTGTGCGGTATCCAAGTAAAGGTGGATATCCTCAGCCAAGCCCGACGACGCATAGCCACTGCGGCCGCCACAGACCTGGCACATGAGTCCCCAAAGTCTAAAGCAGTCTGGAGCTGCTGTTTGGCCACTGCCCTGCCCTGGTCCCGCACCTGCCTGACCATGGTCTGCAGATCCGCGGGAAGATGAGGGACGACCTCATCCAGGGAGCCCAACAGGGCATGAGAAAAATGTGCCATGAGGATGGCCGAACTGGCCTGGCGAAGGCCGAGGGAGGACGCAGCATAGACTTTTCGCCCGGCATAGTCCAATTTCTTGGAATCCTTGTCGGTAGTTTTGTCCACATCCCTA
Source organism: Neoceratodus forsteri (assembly GCA_016271365.2). Lineage (NCBI taxonomy): Eukaryota > Metazoa > Chordata > Ceratodontiformes > Ceratodontidae > Neoceratodus > Neoceratodus forsteri. Next base: position 1,578,352,017 of record CM057452.1, read on the forward strand.
GCGTTCCCGGCACGCCAGAAAACGCTGTCGGTAACCAACCCCTCGCCGAGGGGTGTTCCGAAAAACTGGACAGGGAACTGGTAGGGACCGTGATACTTCCTGGCCAGCCTGGCCAAGGCGAGGACAGGAAGCAAGGCGCCCAGAGCTCCAAGGCCGGACCCACTATGGCCCTGCCACCGGAAAGGCCTCCTGAGGATCCCCGGTCCAGAATCTCTGTGAGGGGATACTCCTGCTTAGAAATGGGTTTGAGCTTCATCCCGGTGGACTCCGAGATGAGCCGAAGCAATCCCAGGAAGGACGAAGGGCTATCGTCCACCGACTGTCCTCCTGAGGACTCCAAGTCCATTCGCTTGGAGAAAAGGGAGGAATCATCTTCGGACTCAGAACAGTCCTCAAAGAGCTGCCTCGGACCTGAGCCACTCTCCACCTGCCGAGGTCAATCGGGAGTGAGGGTGACAGACAGCCTAAGGGGCAGTCCCTGAGCCGACCGAGAATTTTTGGTCGGAGCCCCAACTAATGGCTGTGGAGGCGGAGGTTCCACCGGAATTGGTGGGGCAGCTGGTTTTGGCCGAACAACCGGCCTGGGCACAGGCTCCTCGGATAAAACGAGGAGTTGTTTCAGCCGCTCCGGTGACAGCCACTTAATGGCCGGGGAAAACGACGGCATCGGCTTATTCCCGGCCAGAAGGAGCTGTTGCCACATGAGTTCCTCATATCTTCAACGCAACTTGCGCTGAAGCCTCCCCTCATCCGAGGAGGAGGAAGAGGATGAGCGGCGGCGCCACTTGCCACGGTGCAGAGACCTAGACCGCCTATGACGGCGGGATCGGCTGGACCGCGAAGACGTCCGAGACCGAGACTGAGAACCTCGGTATTGCCGAGGACGGTGCGGGGAGGTGTCGCGGGGAACCGGCACTCCCCTCAGTTCAGAAGATTCAACCGAAGGCTCCGGAACCGGAGGCATAGACGAGCCGACGGGATCCTCAACTCCCACTGGGGGAACCGGGGATAGGGGATTCTCGGCTTCTCCAGCAGACAACCCGTCCAACGGGTCGAGAAAAATCTCGACCGCGTCGACGGGAGTCTTGGTCAACTGGCCTGACGGGGACACCGTGAGACCAGTAGCCGAAGCCGAGAAGTCGACCGAAGTCGACGGCGAGCGCCGAGAGGATCTTCCCGGCCCCAAGAGCGCCGACGGTGAGACTTACCTCGCTCTTTTGGACCGAGAAACGGTCCAGAAGAAGTTGGACCCTCACCTTAGTCGAGAGGGTCAGACAAAGCCCTTAAAAGAAGCTGAATAAGAGGCACCGAGAGAGAAGAGGGACAAATGCCGGAGCCGAGGTAGAAGCGGCCCGCCGCCTCTTCTCGAGGGCGATCATCTGCTCGAGCTGATCCGCCGAGCCCACCGCCGCGACACCGCCTTTAATCGGGCCTTTTTGACTTTTACCGAGGAAATAGCTTCGGGACACCCCAGTTGTAACGGCAGCACGGTCTTCGAGGACGAGGGCCGAAAAGGAAGAGCACAGGTCGCAGGCCTGTAGGGTCATGCTCAAGGCCCAAGCAGTAAATGCACGTGGAGTGCGGATCCGTCCGAGACATCTTCTGCCCGCAAGGGCATCTCCGGAAACCGGGAGTCGATTTGTCCATCGCAGCCGTGAGGGAGAGAAGACCGAAGTCTTTTTAGCAAAACCTTTTTAATTTCGAAAATTCGAAGAATTAGGAACCAGTCTTATATGCAGAGCGTTAAGGAGGGAACCTGAGCTTCCAAGCGGTAAGGAAGATCTGGCATCATGGGGCGCAGCCGAGAGTTTTACCACCCGGGTGGGTGGGAGGAGCCAGCTTGAAGACCTTCCGGCAAGATTTAAAGCGGCAAGGATACCTGCCAGACAGTGTGGATGAACAACAGATCCATGTCCCTAGAAATGTTTTTTCGACCCGGCCTTTGTCCCTATTTTCCTCCGGAGCTAGAGTTGAGTCTGGCTGTGGTGGGAACACATCCTTCTTAACCTGACCCCACCAGAACTGAAGAAGTTCAGTGAGCTCCTCCTTAAAATACTGTGCTGTAGCAGACCCAACCGGAAGGCTGGGTTTGTCAGGTGTGTGAGGAACTATAGGAGAGGATAGAAGGTCAGGTAGGTCCCTGGGAGTGGAATCATCTTCCTGTTCCTCAGGGGTGGAGGCCCTACGGACTGCCGAAAGGTTGGTTACTGGCGATGCCTTGGCCAACATCCGCTCCATTTCTTGTGCCATTGACGGTTTGGAGCCATCTGGCTTGGAACCCATTGGCGACTTTGGCTTGGAAGGCTGGGTCATAGAGGAGCAGTGAGCCAATGCCGGCTTTCAACCTGGCTCCCGCTCCCTGTGTTCAGAGGTCTTGCCTGGAGCCCCAGGAATGACCAAAGTTGGGAATTTCTTCGGCAGGGCCGAAGCTGCTGCAGAAGAAAAAACAGAGGTCCCGACTCTCTAGGTGGATGGTGGCTGCAAGGGTGCTGCCTTCACCTTCAGGTTGGAGGGTGCCAGTACGGAGACTGGGTCCTGACTACCGCTACCCAACGTTGGTGGCTTGGCGGGAGTGGTACTGTATCATCGCCCTGTGGAGTGCTGCGAGTGGCGGGAATGATCTGAATCGCCCGACCCAGAGGAGGACTTCTTATGGGGTGACAGGGATCGTGAAAGCCCCTTTGACCATCCTCTGTCCTTTTAGCGTTACTTACGTTGTCCGAGTAACGTTTCTTTTTTTTGTGCTTAGTGGACCAGGAAGAAGAAGAAGACTTCTCCACTGGCGAGCACTGCATCATGGCCACCTGTTGTTCAAGAAGATGGGTCTTGAGAGCCTTAAGGAGGCGAATTCTGGTCCTGCCTGTAAAGCCGCTAGAAATCGAGCAGGCCTTGCTGTCGTGGTCCGGCCCAAGGCAAAAGACGCAGGCCTCATGGGTGTCCTTCGCTGGAATCTGGCGGCCACAGACACACTTTGTCCTCTTTTTCTCAGATGAGGAGACTGACGATGGTGAGGTTGACATGCAGTAGGAGATCGTGAAGAAATGAAAAGCGGATTTTTCGAAAATAAAACAAGAAAAAAAAGGGTACAAATTTCACTAGAAACTACTAGACTTCATTCTAAGACAACCGAAGAGCCAATGGAAGCAGGTCTGTGGTGGGAAAAGAACTGAGGTGGGTCTGGGGACCACTCCCTGATATACCATTGGGCGACATCGGGGCGGAGCCGACGTCGGGGGTGGTCCCCACTGGAGACTGCTAGCTAACGGTTTCCGATGGGTCCTAGTGCCTGCAGCATAGTCCTAATTGTAATAGCCTGCTGCAAGAGCTCCCACTCTTATAAGATCAGCTGTTCCCTGGATGGGGTCTTGAGACGCCAGTCATCCAGGTAAGGAAAGACGTATAGACCTTCCCTTCTGAGGGCTGCTGCGACTGCTGCTAAGCATTTGGTAAAGACACACAGCACAGAGGACAAGCCAAATGGCAATACCTTGAATTGGTAATGCTTCCCTTGAAAAGCAAAGCAGAGAAACCTCCTGTGAGGAGGAAAACTCACAATGTGCAGGTAGGCATCCTGCATATGCCGGGAGCAGAGCCAGTCTCCGATCTTGAGGAGAAGCAAAATACCCAGTAAATTTACCATTCAGAACTTTTTGCACTGGATGAAGAGATTGAGGTCTTTGAGATCTAGAATAGGCCTCAGATCGCCCGTTTATTTTGGGAAACAGGAAGAATTTGGAATAGAACCCCTGATTTCTCTGTTGTTTCGGCACCAATTTTATAGCCTGCTTGCGCAGAAGAGTCTGTACCTCCTCCTGGAGAACAGGCAAATGAGCCGGGGGGAGGGTAATTTGAGGGTGGCGGAGGGGTGTCTGGAGTTTGCTGAATGAACTCTAGTGTATGACCACTCCCTGTGATCTGCAGGATCCAAGCACCTAATGTTATGGTTCTCAACTGACTCAAATGGAGGGAGACCTGACCTCTGACCGCCACCTCCTGGGCCTGGGCCAGAGGAAGAGGATCTAGCATGGAGTCAAGCTGAGGAGGGCCAAGCTGTGGAAGCAGGACCCTCAGTTCTGGGATGCTTAACTGACGCTCCAGCCTGGGAGCGGGCAGGCAAGGAGGACTGAGCTCTACGCTTTCCCTGGGGATGAGAGCCTGAGCCTGGCCTGTTAGTCTGCCTATGAAAAGCAGAATTCCCCCTACCATGCTGCTGAGTGTGGCAGATGGAGTGAATGGAGTTAAGAACCATGCCAGAGTCCAGCAGATCATTACGAGGTCCTGGATATCTGGGCCGAAAAGTTTAGTGCCATTAAAAGGGGGTGTTCAGCACCTTATTTTGCATATCAGCAGTGAACCCAGAAACTCTGAGCCAAGAGTGTCTATGTAGACAGCCACCTTGGCAACAGTATCAGATAAGTCATAGATGGCTCTAAGGAGATGCTTGCCAACATCCTCGGCAGTTTGAAAGCACCGAAGCAACTCTTGTTTCTGGGCACCATATAGAAGGGCTTGGACAGCAGTCTTGCCCTTCCTCCAGTTGGTGTTCTGGAACTTAACCATATTGGACAGATAGTTGTCAATCCTCAAACCTAGGGCGGAGGAAGTATACACCCTTTTGCCCCAGAGATCAATCCTCCGAGACTCCTTGTCTGGTGGCAGGAAGCTAAGGTGTTAGGGCACCTTAGACCTGTCATGTGCCACCTTGATGACCATGGAGTCAGTCTCAGCTTAGGCAGCAAAGTACAGGAGGCCTTGAGGGGCATTGTAGAGCTTATCAGCTCTACGGGGGCATAGCTGGCACCATGTCTGGTCTGTGCCAAGCTACTGTAGTAGCATTCTTAAGTGCTGGAAGCATGGGAGGAATAATTTTGGCAGGAGATTCTGGAATCTCCAGGTAGTCCACCAGATCCTTTCTGGTGGCATCCTCCTCTTCTGTCTGGAACCCCATTATGAAAGACAGTTGCTTCATAATATTAAAGAAGGTAGCATCCTCAGGTAGGGACCTGGGGGGTGTGCTTGACTGATTCTTCACTGACTGAAGAGGTCATAGACTTGTCAGCAGTATAGCGCTGGTCCTCTTCCTCTGCCTTGTCTTCTTCGTTGACCTCTTCCTCAGGGTCCTTCGACGAGCATGACATCGATGGTCACCGGTGGCGATGAAGGCCTGTTAAAGGCAGCATACTGCTGGGCTATAACATTAGTGAAGCAGACGAGAACTTCGTTCAACTCCATAGTCACTGGAAGAAGAGTTGACGGCACCGTGGCTGACAAACCCGACTGTAGGTCCGATGAGTCCGTAGCTCTCAGAGAGGAAGGAGCGGGTCCTGAAGGGTTGGTCATCAACGATGAACCCGTCATTGATGGTGGTGCTTGACGGCCTTACGCCCTGAGAATCAGGTGGAGCAGCTATCTGTATGGGTCTGGAGTGAACCAGGACCTGGACAGCAGGTCTCTTTGTCAGGGCAGCTGCCGCTGCTGAAGAGCCCCCCCCCCCGAAGGAGAGGCTGACAGGGAACGGGACACGGGGGCAGTTGCAATCCCGGTCTTTTTTATGACTTTTATCCAAGGACTTGTCTTTGACCTGGGAGGCCTTGGAGCTCTTAGACCCGGAGGGCGACTGTGTGGCTGGCACCCCGGAGGACCACGGCTCAGAGCTGGCTACCTGTTGTTCCATGAAGGTTTTTAGAGTTTTTCTTCATCACCTAGGGTGGTTTGGTTAAATTGTTGGCAGAGCTCACAATCCAAGGTGTTGTGATAAGGCCCAAGACAGCAGACACACACCGAGTGTTCATCATTGGAGGCACTCTTCTTTCTGCAGCAACAGAAGAGAGAATCAGATGAATTCACTCTCGACATAAAAGAAAAGAAGGAAAAAAAATCTCTGAAAGAGATCTGTGAAGGTTGTAGAAAAAAAGGCTGTAGGTCAAAAAAGGTGCGAACACTGCGACGGCTCTTCTGCGGAGATTGTGCTTACAAGTCAATGGCAGGAAAGAACTGTGGAGGGAGTGGGGACGCTCATGCCTTTATAGGGTTGGTGATGTCGATGGCGTGGGGGCCCCCAGTTGTACTGCTGAAAATCTTCCATGTGGATTCCCCATTTACCGACGGTGAAGTTCCTACGGTGATACCTGATGACTGAAATACCCCCAAAGAAGATCTTAATGTATTGTCTAAATAGACACCTAGATATTTATACTCTCTGAAATTAGTTATTTTAACACCCTTAAAAAAGGTCAGGTTTATTCCAAAGGAATTTTTTTTTTTATTTTAAATGCATACATTGTTTCTTCCTAATGTTCATGACTAAACCCTTGGCAAGACTGAACGTGAGGCACCTCAGAGTCCAGTGGGAACACGGCTTGAATGAACTGGACCACCCTAATCGGATTTCAGAGGCGGTCCGTTGTTCTCTTCTGTGGTGGTTAAGTCCAGTCAACCTTGAGGTGGGGGTTCCCTTCCAGAGACCAAACCCGATGCAGATCTTTACGACAGATGCTTCAGGCCTAGGCTGGGGAGCCCATCTGGATGTGCACTGAACAAAGGGTTCTTGGAATGTAGCAGAACGGTCTCTTCACATCAGTATTCTGGAGATGAGAGACGTTGGTAGTGAGGCTTTTCCTCTGCCGATAAAGTTAGTGCTTACCCTCCTTGATGAAAGGGTTCTTGGAAGGACAGAGTGTGTGTGTGTGTGTGTGTGTGTGTGTGTGTGTGTGTGTGTGTGCGTGTGCACAGTCTGAAGGTTCCTGTTGACCATAAGATGACAATAAGATGACCCTTGAAATACAGGTATCTTGCACTGTCACAAGCAGCCGTGCCACTGCAAGAATACTGTCTTTTTGCTGCTCCTCTTCTTTTGATGATCTTGTAACAACTCACGCAACTTACTGTGTTCAGTCATAAAGTGAGATATCATGACCTGAACCAGTTCAGGATGTTAACTATCCTCTTCCACCCCCACAAAAACAGAAATGATTTATACCCCCTACCAATTGTTGTGCACATTTCTAATAACAAACGCAGACAGAGAGTTCCTTTGTCTGTGGCTATCGGGATTATTTACCACTCTAACCAGAGCAACCTCAGTACAATGACACGGCCTTTACCCAGACTGAAGTTTTTCTTGGATGCTAAATTGCTAAGGATGATTTCAGAGGTCTCAGCATGGTTCCAAGTAAAGAGTACTCCGTCCTACATGCACTTTCTCAGACACAATCTGGCAAAAAAGACAGTCTGCCTCAAAAAAGGCATAGTATTAAATAGTTTGAAGAAAGTGTGCATTGTATCTGTTGATGTTGCATGGCTAGTCAGGATTTCTGTTTCCAGTGCACCCATCTCTTTATCTTCCGGGGATCTTAATCAGAATGAAAAAAATTTATATACTCGTAGTGAAGTACAAATTGTAGTTGTCTTTTTATTTCTTTGAAACTGAGCCTTTCCAAGGCTCGAAGTGCTGGAATTGACAACATCAAGTATACAAGGATGCATAAGGGATGGGGGGATGGAGGAGACAAAACAGCACCAGACAACAACAACAAAACAACGGTTGCTTTCGGTAAAGATTTGACAACATAACTAATAAAGATTGAATCCCAAAACTCAGCCAAAAGCTTGCTCTAAAATGGATTCTTCCAGCTTTAATCTGAAGGAGTTTTCAGAGAGTCAGATATCCGGGGTGACAAATTCCAGAGGTCAGGGGCCATCAGCACAAAAGTGTGATCTCCAGTCAATTTTAACCATGAAGGTGGCACAGACAGTAGCCTCTGTCCCATTTGATGAATTTATAATTTAAAGGTGACCAGCAAACTTAATGCTGCAGCCTGCTTCCGCCCCCACATACCTTTCCCACACAGCTGTGGGAGGCAGTGGCGGCTATGATTGATATTATTGGAGCAATAGTTTTATTTTAAATCATTGCCAAAATGGAGCTCCAAACCCGGAAGCACCATGCAGGTCCCGATCGAGCACGCACAGGGTCTGATGGGCATTCCACCCATTTAGTGACGTAAATAACACCACTTGCTGTGAATATACAGCAGTGACTGGAACTTATTTTATTGCTTTCACAGGGGTCTTGATGCCTAAAATAATACTTACAGCAAAACCTGGACAGGTCGTTGCTGTAAGTATTATTTTAGGCATCAAGATCCCCCATGGGAGCAACAAAATAAGTACATTAAGTTCCAGCACTGCTGTATATTCACAGCAGTGGTGTTATTTATGTCACTAAATGGGTGGAATGCCCATTAGACCTCGCGTGCGCTCAACTGGGATCCGCACTTCGCTTCTGGGTTCAGATCTCAGTTTCGGCAATGATTTAAAATAAATTATTGTTCCAATAATGTTAATCATAGCAGGCACTGACTCCCGTGGCAGTGTGGAAAGATATATGGGGATGGGAGCGAGCTGCACTGTAAGTTTGCAGGTCACCTGTAACAGAACAGAATGAAGCTGGAAATGACACAGAGCATACAAGACTGACTTATCTGATCTCAGGTCATCCTCTTGTGATATGATTACAAACGGCTCAGGCCAAGCTTGCCAGCTGATATTCCCCAGCTTTGGAAACCTATAACAAACATGTCACTTCGCAAGAAATTATCCCTACCCTCCCTCCACTTAATATTTTGATAGAAGGAATTTTCATTTTTTATTCACCAAACAATGAGTAGTACAGTTTGCACGGCTCCTAACAGCAGCTTAGAAGGGGACAGTGCAATGTTATGTTCACAGAGCAAGGCACACTTATGCTACTGGGAGATCCTCCAGCTCTACAAGCTACTGACCTTACCCTAAACCGATCTGCTTGCAGGCCAACCAGCTGAGCTCTTCGTGCCAGTCATCAGCACAAACATGATAGTCAGTAGCCGATTTGTGAACAGTCAGCAGAGATTCGGAATCTGTACTTTTTGATAGGGTCACTAAAAAAAAAACACAATGAATGTGATGTGAACATTTTTCTTTTACTGTGATGTGAACTTTTTTTTAAGTTATATAAACAACCACTGTTTTTATGTGCTGCCTTGCTTTTCAAAGCAATCATGGAAGCAGTGAAGACCTACACAAGATGTTACTCTCATGGAGTCACTGTAAAAGGGAAAGTTGAAAAAAAAGATATTTATTGGCAAACCTACATACAATGACTGTTAACAGCATTTAGATGACAGGGGTGTGGCCTGACCACTGTCACAAGCAGATGCAAGGATTTGGAGCTCTGCTGGAGATAAACTTTGAGTATTTTAAAATAGCTTATACAGTGCTAATTTTATACTACTTTACGATCCCAACAACATATCTTAACGTCTGGTATCGACTGGATGAATTGTGGCACCAACAAGAATGGGGAAATCTAAAAATTAACTGCCGACAAATTAGCCACAATCTAAGGCCTAGAACACAAGGGCTGCAACAGGAGATACGGTACCTTCCACTTCCAGTGGAGAACCCACTCTAGCCTCGCTCCTTGTGGCAATACAGGGTCTTGAGAAAAAGATTTAGGATTTTACCAGCAGAACAGCCCTCATCGACCAAAAAACTGAGATGGTGACTAATAAAGCAACGATGGTGGGGGAAGCAGCGGAAAAAGCTCTTGTGACCTGCACGGGGCTAGTTCATCAAAATACCACTCTACGAGCACGCCTTGAACAACTGGAGAATTTTTACAAGAACGGGCAATGTCCGCATTATTGGACTACCTGAGGATGTGGAAGGGGACAATTTCAAGGGTTTCTTGGCTGGCTGGCTACCAAAGGCTCTATCCCTTGAGGTGACAATTTCCATCAAGCGGGCTTACTGAATCACCCCACGGAGACCACTGCAAGATGACTCTGCACCACTCTTTTCATAACAGGGGGCTCCGAGGAGAGAGAGATGAGCTTCTCTCGGCTGCAAAACAATCCAAAGGAGCAAGCACGGGAGCCACAGCCATTACATTTTTCCTGGATTTAAGTTTTAGTACCAGAGCACACAGAAAAGGCTTTGACAGCATCTGGTCAGTGCTGAGAGAGCTGGGGGTTAACCACTATCTCTTGCTGCCTGCCCACCTGAAAATTCATTATGGTGTTAAGACTTACCTGTTTTCAAATCCTGCAGATGCAGGTAAGCTGACTGAAAAGATTAGGCAGGAAATCACTGCCCTAGTGGTTGCAGCTCAATTGGAGGCTGAATCAGACACCTGAACTTGAACTGGCCTAATAGCCTTTCGTAAACAGGTTAAATTGGGTATTGTTCTTACTTAGCACCTGTTAGTTTCCACTCATAACCTGTTTTTAAGCAAAAAAGATGTTCCAGGACTAGAGGGCATGGGATGAAGTTGGAGGGAGGACGATTCAGAGGAAACATGAGAAAGAATTTCTTCACAGAACGGGTGGTGGACAAGTGGAACACCCTGCCAGAGGAAGTGGTGGGGGCTGAAACAATCACGGGATTTAAGAATGCATGGGATAGACATAAAGGAATTCTGGAGGTCAGGGGTAAGGTGCAACAGACTTCTAGGAAAACAAACTGAACTTACAAGTTCAATTGGGCAGACTGGGTGGGCCATAGGCCCTTATCTGCCGACACTATCTATGTATCTATGTATGTTTGTGAAAGGGAGGGCAGGTGTTTGGTTCTATAGAACCAGAGGATCTTTAATGGGCTCTTATTGCCTTTCTAGAAACATAGAAGTTGAAGGCAGATAAGGACTGCAAGGCCCATCCAGTCTGCCCATTTCTTTTTCTACCTTATGAATGTGCCATCGGCCTTTGCTCTGTCAATGGCCTATCTATTCTCATCTGTATTGCTCCCTTATGCCTATCCCATGCCTGTTTGAAACCCTGCACTGTATTCATAGCCACCACTTCCTGAGGTAGGTCGTTCCATGCATCCACCACCCTTTCTGTGAAAAAGAACTTCCTCACATTGCCCCTTAATCGGCCTCCCTCTAATCTCATGCTGTGTCCTCTTGTCCTGCTGTTTTTCTTATACTGAAACATGTTAGACTCTTTCACCTTGTTAATGCCCTTAACGTGTTTGAATGTTTTGATCATATTACCTCTCTCCCTCTTTTGCTCTAGGCAGGGCATACATATTGAGCTCCATTAATCTGTCCTCATGTTTTCTGATGCAGTCCCTGCACCATTTTGGTTGCCCTTCTCTGGACTGCCTCAATTTGGTTACTGTCCTTGTGAAGGTGTGGCCTCCAGTACTGCACGCAGTACTCCAGATGGGGCCTATCCAGTGTCTTGTAAAGAGGGATTATTACATCCCTCTTCTTGATGGTTAACACTGTGGCAGCTTGGCCGCATTGTCAAGATGGCGGTGTCAGTGCCTTTCAATTCCCACTGGGTACTCCCGCCCGCCCCCAGCACCTGTTTCCTTTAGTAAAAGTTTTGTTTCCTGCATGGAGTTAAATTTGAATAAAGCACTGTTAGGCTTGCAGATAGGGAGTCCTTCGGACATGTAATGCCATGAGCAAATCTGCTATGCTTAAATGTTTAAGATTAAGAGCCCTGTATATGCAAGATCTCTTAGTCATATCTCTAGCAAATGGTCTTAATTACAGTTTTAGGTATGTCTTTGTAGTTCCTTGCAATAATCTTTTGAAGTGTATTTTTGGAATTGAGGCACTAAACCAGTGATAATATGGTGTGAACCCTCACTGAAAACATTTTGGATTACGTGTGACCCTTGCCTTGGCAATCACAGAGCTCCTTGGACTTTTATGGACTATTATAAAGTACGGGCAAGTGTCTCACTTGTAGTAACATAGTGGAAGGGGTGTTAATGGACTCCCTTATTCGTGATGTTCATATTTTTTTGTAAACACTGTTATACTAGAATGTATATCACCCATACATGTATTACAGTGCATGGTGGAACGTTGTTCTCGCTAGAAATCCCACCTCATTGAAAGGCTGTTCATCTACACTGAGCAAAATGAATGGAATGCTGTTCTGACCATACATGCAGAACAGCGTTCAATTCATTTAGAACTGAAAGCTCGAGCCGTGGTTTAAAAGCATACACAGAAAACTGCCATGAGTCACTATCATTTATGGGTACACGGTAACTGCAACAGCGGTTTTCTAAAAGGGGAACAGTTTATTTGCCATTACTCCGAATGCAGGATCAACCAGATATGTAAGTTTAACTTACAATTTTCACCATAGTGTCTGTTTCTGCTCTCGCTAAGCGAGAGATCCCACCTCCATGTTTTTTTTAATCCCGCCCACAGTAAAGTGGCAGCCAATGGAAGTGTGTGCTGCTGACGTAGTGACGTCCAGTCCCTAGCAACCACATGACTCACCATTAACAAATGGGAGACAAGATTTTCTTTTCTGCATATAAATAATACATGTTAAAAGCCTACAAACATTGTTAAAATAATTCTTGGGCTACCATACACTATAAAAAATACTGGATGGGTAACCCAGTGCAGAACCAGTGTGTTCTGCCACCTCAGGGTCCGATTCCCACGGACCTCTTGAGCTCGAGGTCACAGGGAATCAGACCCGTCTGTAGCAGATCACACTGGTTCTGCATGGTTACCCATCCAGTATTCTCTACACAATGGTTGGCTTATTATCAAAAATACTCAATAAAGAAAGTAAAAAACCAAAAACAAAACAGCATTTAGATGCCATGCTAATGCCCCAGAACTTGGAGCAGTTCCTGATGAAAAGCAAGAGCTGCTGCAGAGCTGAGGCATCAAAGCCAGTATTTGTATGCTAGCAGTAGTCACTATAATTAAGGCTGCCAATAAATTGCTTTTTTTTTCAATGACTGTCACCTCCACAAGTGCACCACCTTTTGCAGATCTGTGTGTGCTAGGGCTACCTGCCCCTGTGTTGTAAAATGCTCCCTGAGTGTACATCTTCTACTTTTTTGTTTAGCACTATGGAAGCAGTGATAGCTGCAAATATTTTCGCCATTTCTGGCAGCATATAATGATATGAAATGATGGCCTCCATTAGGGGCAGATATATACAGAGAGAGATAATACACTGGTATCTCTGAAGGTTACCAACGTTTCAGAGCTATAGTAAGTACCCTAGAAACAGCTGTGGCATTTCAAAAACAGCTGCAGCTGTCAAATGTGAACTGCCTATCAGTTGTTTTGTAATGACATTGAAAAGTAACGTTTCTAAGCTGATATGAGCTTTGGGGAAGAAGTTACGTAACATTTTTCTAAGATCGTTTGGGCATAGTATAAGTTTTCCATTTTTGGTTTTTAAATAATTATTTGAGATCTGGCAGAGGTGTCTTTTAAAGTAGTAAGTCTTGTCAGATCCTTACCTGTTCCCAAAACTTCAAAGAGTATGCTTGATGTCTCATTTTTTTCCATGTTCACATTTGGTTTTGTTTATTCACAAAGTCAAAGATACATTTTTGGCACATGTGCCGTCAAAGCTGTAATGCCAAATTCTCATTCTGAACCTTACAAAATGATTTAAGATGTTTAGTAATTGCAGCACCTTTGCTGGTTTATGGATATATCATAATCAAAGGGAACTGCCTTTAGTGAGCTGGAACAAATGGCATTTCCAAACCACTTAGACTGAGAATTTCTGGTGCATCAGCTGCTCTAAGGTCTACACCAGTATACTGTATGCTAGCAGTAGCTGAGAAAAATGGGCAAATAAAAACCAGAAATGTATTAACTAAGATATGAGCTTAATGTTGGCTTGTTTATAGCGTAAGGTGCAGTTTTACATCTGTCTTACGAAAAGCAACTCTCTCCCACCCCATGCAACTGATCCATAATAATTAATACTATACATCACTATGTGTTTCTAATCTGTGGGCCATAGAAATTTACATTAAGATATAGTTCCATCTGGTTAAACATAACAAGGAGGGATTTTCAAAACGGTTGGATGCCAACACAAATGTGTGCTGTCCCTGCGTCTGTGTCCATCCACCTGCATCCAGGCAGTCCTGCTATTTTCAGACTTTGCATCTGTTTGCTACAAAAAGTCACAATGTGTGGCAAAAAAAAAACCCCAAAACAAACAGACACAACTGCAGCCAAATCAGACACAACTCACAGCTGCATCCAAAATGGACACAACTGCATCTGTTTTTGGACACAAACTTTGGATGCTGTTATGCCATCTAATAGATGGCCTCGCAGATTTGGACACATTTCTACTATGAAAACAGGGTCAGATGCATTTTAGGCAAATGCTTTCAAAAATCCTGCTTCTATGTTAAATGTAGAACAGCCAATAACACATCTGAGTAATACACACACTGGTATGTCACAAAAAATACTGTCTTACAATGCACAAGATGAAAAAAATTACTCATCGTAGTAATGTTGTTTCTTCTCAGGGATCCCTCACAACGGCTTTACTCTCTGCATCAATCTCCATAGAGAGAGATGCCCTGGAGAACAACGCTATTCTAGTAAAAGAACTTAGAATTTATAATAGGTGTCTGAAAAACTCTACAGCCACTTTCCAACCTGGCAGTTGTCAGTTTTGTTTCTACAGCTAGAGTCAAATGCTGGCTAGTCAATCTAGCTAAAAGGCTTCCAAAAATGTAATGCAAATTTCAAATTTTTGGAAAAAAAAACACCAATTAAATTAAAGCAGATAAGTAAATGTAAAATGTATTAAACACAACATATGGTTGTGGGGAAACTGCAAAAGTAATGCTAAAGCGACCTACATAAAAAGAACTGATTATTGTGTGCACCGATTTTCAGGTTCTGGAAGGGAAGGCAGGGTGTGACAGGGAAACCATAGTGAGGGATCCCTAATAAGGAACAACATTACTACGGTGAGTCATTTTTTATGTTGCTTGCACGCATGTGCAAGAAACATAGTGCCATCATCCGAGTTTTCGGAGGTGTGGCAGCCCTCTTCCAATTCAGTCAGTGTGTTTGCAGGCATGGCCCCAGTTCTCCAATGCATGCTGGAGCTGTCTATGACAGCTCCAAAATGCAGTGGAGTACAGTTGAAAGGGGCAGCTACGCTTCAGTGAGCAGCGATATTGCCTGCTCATGCGCGCTCCCCCAACACACACACACACTGCTGTGCTCGGCCACCCCCTCACACTGTATAGACGACGGGGTGCCCAATCCCCCGTCGGCTGTGCTGCACTCCCCCCAAACACAGTTGACATGCCATGCTGGGTGCCCACCCCAGCATGGCAACTCATTAATATATTAGCGGGGTGCCCAATCCCTATCGGCTCCACTGTCCTCCCCTCCCGGTACGGTGCCATGCTGGGGCCCACCCCAGCATGGCAAAGCTTGTTATGGCCGACGAGGTGCCCAACTTCGGGCCGGCTCCAGCCCCCCAAACAGTTTTATAGCTGCCACGCTGGGAGCCCACCCCAGCATGGCAAATGTCCATGCGTCTTTTAAAACAAAAAAAAAAAAAACTGTAAATAAAAAAATGGTCCCTCACAGTCTCCCTGACCCCCCAACAACCCGCACCCACCCACTGCGCACCCTGCCTCCCCACACCCCCACACCCCATACTTACCTCCGGAGCTCAGCGCGATGATCTTCGGTGGACCAGGAACATGTCTGCACTCTTCAAAGCCGACCGCGAACTGAGGAAATGCCGGTAAGTTGTATAATGGGCTAGATAGGGGGTTTTCAACTTTGTTGCATATCTCAGGCATTTTTGGGAATTTTTGCACCAAATTTTCAACATGGGGTTTTTGGGACCCCTCCTCATGAATTCTTGCACTGTCATGGCATTAATCGGGCCCGAAGGGTGATTTCGCAGTCACCGCGCAAAAATCACCTTTCCGCACTGATTAACAAAACGACACTGCCAGTGTTCACCGTGGGCTCTCAAAGCCTATGTTGAAAATTTGGTGGAAAATCCTAAAATAATGTTTCTGACCTGCGTTGCGCCCAGTTCCTATGCACGCCGTAATCGTAATTTTCAATATTTTTCACTCCAGATTTTCAACATTGTCATTTTACCACCCTCATTAGCAGTATAGCTGTCATTTTCATATCTCGCCTAAAGTGTTTCCTACTCATGCATGTAATGTACAGTTGGTGTGCCAAATCACTGTAGGGACACATTAAGAAAATCACAGTGACACTGTTCATGAGCAGAGGTCTTAAAATGACTATGTTGCAAATTTCAGTCTAAACTCCTAAAAATGACTGTTTCAGTCGTTGTGCAGTTCCTCGCATGCTTTCATAAGTTTGCAAATTTTCAATATTTGCACTTCACTGACTTCCAAATACCTACAAAGCACATACAAGAAAGCAACATTCGGCATTGACAAATGCTTATTTCTTCTAACCCCAGGTATCCCTCACTGATGGTTTCACTCTATGCAGACCATACAGCAGTACCTTGGGAGGCTGGGTCCAGAACCTGCTTTGTAAAAAAGGTTCTACAATACAGCAGTTCAGAAGCTGGCATCCCTTCTGGAATTCACTGCCAGACAACAGTGATTTGTGAAGGTGTGCACTGTTTTCCAGGTGGCTGCTTAGCCAAGTTCTAATAAGGGGATGTCCCTTGTGGATGCCACAGAGGCAGAGATGCCCCTTGCGGAGTGCAGCCTTAAGCCTCTGGCTGCCATTCTCCCTGCTTTTTAATAGCAGAATTTAATGCAAGAGACTATCCAGTAAGAGAAAGACTTCTTGGATGCTAGTTTACCTTTGCAAACCTCACCATAGGTAACCAAAGGCCGAGTGCTTTTTGACCTGACCTCTTTTGTCTGGTCCATATAGGTGCCCAGAACACACTTCGGTTCAAGGCTGTGCAACGTTTGCTCCTCTAGACTGCAATATTCTGGGTAAAGGACAGGAAGTGTTACTGACTGGTTTAGATGAAATTCAGACACCACCATAGGTAGGAATTTGGTTCTAAGGACTACATTATCCCTGTGGAAGGTTATGTTTATTTAGTTATTTTATTCATTCAGAAAAAAATACCTCTGAGCACAGATGCTCTTTCACAAAGGTTCCACGTCTGAGTCAAGAGGTGAGGTTACACACAAACGTTTAAAAGACAGCATCCCCGCCGGTCTGGTGGTGCTGAGGGTTGAGGTGCTCAATGCCACACCTTGTGCTATGTCAGTGACCCAGGTTCAGGAACAAGCCTGGGTTGTCAGGGAGTCGAGCCAAGGGTGGGGGGGAGGTGAGCAGAGAGACACCGCAAGGCAGCTCTCTCCTCCTGGGATGGACATGGCGGTTTCCCTGGCCCTTGGCTGCCACCCTGTGGAGGACGAATGGTAGTGCCAGGCCATTGGGAGCTCCACCACTTGCCAGGGGAGGGGCTGAGCCAGTGCCACAGGGTGCGTGTGCGCCACCATGTGCATGTGATGCCCGTGTGCTGGGGTCTCGGGATAGCGGGAGTAAATGGTGGAGAAAAACCCAAGTAATACAATAATGAGAAAAAAGGCAGCAACTCCAGAGGTACTTGCCGGTAAAAATATGGGATGCTGTTCGAAATGAAAATTACGTACCTACGTAATTCTTGATCTTCTCTTGTATCTTCACCATTCATTACTTCTTGGGTGAAAGCCGAGGCGCGCTCCCTGTGAACTTTTTTTTTTTTTTTTAAAGCTCTCAACGGCGCCGCCCTCGAGACCGACGCCTTGTGTCATGCGCAGGGCGGCCGTTAGTAGCTTATCACCCTCCTCCATCTCAGTTCTGTGAGCCGGAGAGGCAAAAAAATTATATTGTGGAAAAAAGAGAAAGCGAGGCAAGATAGCCAAGGGATAGCAAAGGAAGGAAAATAAACTGAAAAAGGAACAAGCCGATGGAGAATAGACAGAGGAAAGAAAATTCCTGCCCTAAGGGATCGGAGGGCCTCCTTACCGGGGCCACTCTAGGAGGAACAGATAGAGAGAAGAGGGAAGGAGAAAGAAAGAAGCAGAGAGAGGAAGAAGAAAATGGGATGTTGAGGAGACAATAATGCCCAACAAGCATAGTTAGCTGAGAGACTTAAGGCTCAACTTAACAAGGGAGCAAGAGTCCCCGTTGGTAGTGCTGAAGAAAAGGTTCACCGAACCTGTTAGACAGACTAAGGAGGGCATAGTCTTTGACCTCAACATGCCATGGTCCTTTATCCTAGTTGAGGGCTCCTGGCCTGATTGAGCAGACCTTTGTTCCGGAAGAGCGCCTAGCTAGGAAAGGATTGGTTCCCAGGCAGCATGTAAGAGCTGCTCAAAAGGGTATAGAAAGAAACTTAGCCTTTTAAAGGCGGTTTGTAAGAAATATAGCGGAACTCAATCGGACTTGCTATGTCAAGGCAGGTAGAGACTTGAAACTGGCAAGATCTGCCCGTAGTTGGCACTGCTTTTCCTGCAGCACTGCTCGCAGAAGGACCCTTGAAAAAAGGGGGTCAAGACAGAGCATGACTCACAGGCTTATGAGGAAAAACATGACCTGAGAAGCAAGGGATTGCCTTCAAAGCAGTCGGAGAGAGTTCCCTCAGCTTTAAGAGAGAAATTGTATAACCGTACCCGTTCCTCTTACTCTGTAAAAAGGGGTTGGTTTCCAGGGCTTAGTAATTGATTAGCAGAAGATTCCGGGACCAAACACTGCACAGACAGAGTCAGGCAAAGTCCCTAGGAGTGCCTCGCCTGAAAACATGGCGGTGAGATAGTCGTGCAGCTCCCTCACGACCCAGCACTCCTGCAATAAATGCCAACGAATCTTAGAGTAATAATTTCCTGAAACCATTAAGAGAAATGGCAAGGACAGAATTTTTTTTTTTTTTGCATAAGGGCCAAAAGAGGAGGAGCGAGGCGGGGAGGCATACAGAAGGAGGCCACTGAGGGGACGGAGGGAGGATCAGTAATGAATGGTGAAGATACAGAGAAGATCAAGAATTACGGTAGTCGTAATTTCATATCTTCCTTGTCAATCTTCACCATTCATTACTTCTGAGTGATACCAAGCCCCTCTTCCCCAGAAGGGGAAGAGGTAAAACCCTGAGGACAAGACCCCAGCCTCCTGTTGGTGAGAAACAGAAGGGAAGACCCTGGCTAGTTCAGAGAAAAGCCTAAGTGGGAGAAGAGCTAGGAGGTGCCTCCCGAGGGGGGAGGCGGAGTAAGCCCTGCAAAGTCTCTAGCTCTGGAGGAGAAGAGACGGGTCCCCCGGAAGGCGGAGCGCATCACCCTACGCCGGGCCAGGGGTGACAACCTTGAAAGACGAAGCCATGCCGTCCGCCTAATGCAGATCGCTGTCCCTGCAAGCCTGGAAGCCACCTCACTGGCGTCGTAAGATGCCCTTGCCTGGTGTCTTGCCAGCTCCAGGCCTATAGCGGAGAGGGCAACAGCTTGTCTGGTTTGCTCCATAACAGGCATCGACGCTAGAAGTTGAGAGAGCATCGACCACAGGTGCCGATTGTAGGCAGCGTGGTGAGCCTGATGTGATGCTATACAAGCAACCGCACGAGAAGAAGAGAACACTCTTCGCCTCACGGTCGAACTGAAGAGAGTCCGGGTCGGTGGGATCGTCGCCAGGCAGCGGCACCGGAGGAGTATCCAGGTAGACCAAGCCAGAAGGGGTTGGCGAGTACCCTAGAGACTCGAGGGGCACAATACCTCGCTGACAATCAGCGGGGCTGGAGAAGAGGCGGCTGGCGACTGCCAGAACGGATAGACGCCTCTGGAAGGAATAGGCCAGGAAGGTACCACCAAGTGTTGGGCACTGAATTCTCCAAGAATTCGCGTCTCCCGTTCGTATTGTCTCCAGTATGTAAGAGATCGAAGGTCCCTCACCATCCTCGAAAGGAATCGCTGATATTCAGTGAAATCAGCATCGGAGGAGAGATGAGCAGGGGGTTCCTCTCCCTCAGAGGAGGGAGACGAGGATGATGGAGAGCTGGAGTGCTCAGAGGACTCCTGCGGCGGTGGGGAGAGTCGAAAGACCCGCTCATGCATACATCTAACGTATGAGGGGAAGGCCGCTGCAGAACCTCTGAACTGCTCCCAGGATAACGGACCCGTAGGACCGACATGGCCCGGGAGGCGGGGTGGTGGAGGCAGAGATATGGGAGAGGGCACCTCACGAGGAGGCAATAAATCTCGCCAGGGCTCTGGAATCCGGGAATGGAGCCCGAGCTGGCGGGGTCTCGGACAACAAACCAGGCGCAAGGCGGAACCCTGAGGCGGAGCCTGGAAGAGCCAGGGGAGAACCTCCCTGTGGACACGGGACTGCATGGATCCAGAAGGGCAGCCCACAACGCCACCGGAGGGCACCCTAGAGTCCCGGAGAAGGCGGGTTCAGCACTACGACTCCTGGCCACCCCTGAGGTGGCCAGAGAAGACCGAGGTCCTGTCCCCTGCCCCTCAACCCCTAGGACTCGAGAGAGCCCTCCTCTCGACCGCAGCGTTCCCATCCCCAGAGGAGCAACAGCACCGGGAGGGCTGCTGTCACCGGTCCCCGGAGAGGAGCCTCCCCATAGTGCCCCCATCTCCCCCTGGGACTCAAGGCCACCCCTAGCTGGAGAGCCTCAGGGAGGACGGAAGGGGGACAGAGGGAGGGCCCTGCGCCGCCTGGTACCTCGTGCACAGGAGACCCGACCCGAAGGTGGGGGTGCCAGGATGGGTCCATGTCCGAATCGTCGGCCTCCGAGGAGGAGCAGATCAACAGGACCTCAATACTGGCCACCCGGGGTCCCGTAACCCGGTGCATGAATGGCACCGGCACCAGGCGGTGCCGGCTGACCGAGCATCAGCAACAGCCAGGCGGTCCAGCTCCCACGGTACCAGTGAGGCCAGCGGCACCGCTCCGGCGTTGAAACCGACCCGGCACGCGAGGAGGAGAAACACCAGGCCCAGGCGCGGCTAACGGCGCGGAGATAGCGGCACTGCCAGTGGCGTATCGATCACCGGTGCCGTGACGGCACCGGGATCTAAGCAGCGCACCGGGATCCAGTAAGCGCCGCCTCGATCACCGGCACCGTGAGCGGCGCCCGGGATCGGCAGCCAGAAGGCGTGCGTCAAAGAATCCCGGTGTCCGGCCCGAAATCATGGAGCCTCGACACTGCGGGGAGCCTGCACCTCGAGGCGACTGCGAAGGCGATTATTAAGCGTCGCGCCCCGGAAGGACGCTCGCTCCCGACACTGCAGAAGGAGCTTCCTCGTTGGCAAGATAAGATGAGGAAGCCCCCTCCTCCGCGGACCGTACAGGCCTGGGAGGGGACCCGGGGGAAGGGCCTAAACACCTTACCTGGGAGTCCCGTGAATGACGCCGTCTCCCGAAAGTCGGCGGGGCCTTGCCGAGCTTGAACGCGCGGACTTCGAGGACACGACGGTCCATGGAGAAGCAGGCGTCGCACGAATCCATGTCATGGTTGGGTCCCAGGCATCGAAGACACACGTCATGCCAGTCCGAGACGGAAAAATGCCGGCCACAGGAGCACCGACGCATGGGGGCGCGGCCCGTCTTAGAAAAACGCTTTGTTCCAGAACCGGACATAACGCGAAACAATTAAGGTAAAAAACAGTAGGAAAACACCCGATGCCTTACAGATAGAAAAGAACAGTCTACTGTGGTATAAGGCCGAGCGAATCGAGAAACAGAGTGGAGTCGGCAAAAAACTATTGCGATTTCATTTAACTATAGCTCTCACGACGCGCAGCAGGTGCAGCCTCGATGGGCGGAGAAACAGAACTGAGATGGAGGAGGAGTCGGTATTTGATCGGCCGCCTCGAGCACGACGTAAGGTGTCGGTCTCAGGGTGGCGCCCAAGTAGAGCTAGCTTTAAAAAAAAAAAGTTCCGTCGAGGGTGTGCGCCCCCGGCTTACACCCAAGAAGTAATGAATGGTGAAGATTGACAAGGGAAGATCAGAACTTTGCTATTACAGTGTCAATAAAAGTTACAGTACGAGTTGGGTGTACAGATAAAGTGAGGCAGGTACATTCAAACTCATGGTGAGGTCTGTTCTTAGAGCTTTATTTAAGTGTGCAACTTTTTGGAGAATCAGCAGGGATTTGGATAATTAATTCAGTCACATGACTATCCTTATAGCAAAGGTTTGTTCTCTGGAACAGTATTTCAAGGGCATTCCTAGTCATACTCCTGGTTTTATATTGATTGGTAACGGAGTGTAAGCAATTTTGAATTATGCAATTTGGCTCTATGCAGAGGGCTTGCAGTTCACTCACCCTTCTAGCAAAGGGCTTGACTCCATGTGACATACTTCAGGTCAGAAGTGTCCATAGACACGAATGGAGCCTCCATAAGCTTGGCAAGCAGACACTAAGAATGATCCTATGGTGATAACTGGATCCATTACCAGTAGGCACAAGTGACTGAGGCCATTAAAAAATGTTTCAAAAATGGGTTGAGAGGCCAGTGACTTTCCCTTGCTTGTTGATATGTGGACTAACACTGCTGCCAAGTGCACCTTCACTGATGATGGCCTTAGGCCCATGGACTGCATGTGTACCGAGTATTCAGAGACTGTGGCAACCCTGGGTCTACTGGGACTATTCCTCTGGGGTATACCAGTAAGAAAATTTCTCCCAGTCAGAGGAAAATGTTTTCCTGGCTGCTGGTTTCCTTGAAACTCTAAGCATCTTCAGGACTACCCCTGAGAGATTTAATCCAGAGTATTTTAGCTCCTTAGGAACCATGTTGTCAGGCGTAGTGTTTTGAGGGTTGGGAATACTATCCTGCTCGAGACAGAGTCAGACGATTGTGGCTCAGTGGAAGGCTGATTGGGGTCTTACTAGACAGGATCAGCAGAACTGAATACCAGGTCTTTGTGGCTCAGCCTGGCACTATTAGGATCATTGTTGTGGATTCTCTCCTGAATTTCAGGAGGACTTTCTGGATGAGTGGAAAAGGTGGGAAGCATACAGGAACTTCCTTGTTCGGTTCAAGATCAGGGCATCTTCTGGGACTATCCCTCTTGCTGGTGGTCTGCAACAAAAGTGTGGAAGCTGACTGTTTTCCCAAGATGTGAACATGTCTATTTTGGGAGTGTTTCACCTTCTAAACACTGTGACCAGAACTTGTCTGTTCGGGGCCCATTCACAGTTTCCCTGACTGATTCTGCTTAAAGAGCTCTACCAAGTTAAATAACGGATTTACACCTGCTGGATTGGTGCCTTACCCCTGCGAAAAGATCCTGTTGCAGATATTATCAAAAATATTCCAAAAGGTTAAAAATTGTATCCCTCATAAAAGTACACCCACTGGGTCTCTCCTACTTACCAGTTTCTGTAGCCGTCCACGCTCTACCCCTGCGCTCAGCAAAGGTATGACGTAATGCCACGGAGAGCACAGGGACAAGCTCCATTCTAGTCTATGGGGTTAGCTTTCAAATTGTTTTGTCTTTTGCAATGGTTATTTGATGATTAAGCAAGGGAACCGGTCGACTAACAAGGGCCTTGTTAGTCAATCGGTGCCCTTGCTTAATCACCAAATGACCATTGCAATAGATAAAACTATTTGAAAGCTGACCCCCATAGACTATAATAAATCTCATCCCCACACTCTCCCTGGCATCACGTCATAACTTTGCTGAGTGCTGGGGTGGAGCATGAGCGGCTACAGAAAACCGTGAAGTAGAAGAGACCCAGTGTGGTGGGGGGGTGGGTAATTTTATGAGGGATACAATTTTTAACTTTTGGATTTTGATAATATCAGCAGCAGGGCCATTTCACAGGGGTAAGGCACTGCTTCAGCAGGTGCAAATGCTGAGACTAGTAAGTCTCTTTAAGGAATCTGCCAGGACATTGCCTTTGCCTGCCAAGTGCACCATATGAATATTTGCTTCTAAAGTGTATGCCAGATCCCAGATCGTCATAGCTTCTGTACACAGTTTTGAGGATCTTGTCCCTTCCTGCTTGTTTATGTAATACACTGTTGTGGTGTTGTGTGTTCTGATTTGGACAGACTGACCCTGGGGCTGGGAGGAGAAAGACTGCACTGCTAACTGCACTGCCCTGAGCTTCAGGAGGCTATGTTCCAGTGACTCCTGTTGTCTCCATGTGTCACTCACTGTGAGGTCCTGTAGGTATGTGCCCCACCCGAGTGAGGCATCTGTAGTAAGGATATCTGTTAGTGACTGCTGAAGGAAGGGGGTGCTTTTGTCACTGGCTCTAGTTTTGCAAGTGGGTTCCATCCTTGCAACTAGGTGTCTTCAGTGGTACTGGATCTCTCTTTTGGAACCTGGCTCATGGAACCACAACTGTGGATGCAGCCACGTGTTCTAGTAATTGCAGGAATGCCCTTACATGTCTTGGCTCACCTGTTGCGAAGAATTCTGCTGTTGTATCAGAGCTGCAACACTTGCCTAGGAAAGAAAGCTTTCCACTGTAAGGTATTTAACTCTGCTCCTCTGAGGTCCAGTACTTGAACAGGTTTATCAGGAATCTGAGAGATTCCAAGGAACATTTTACAGCCTGTAGGGAGCGCCTTGTCTCCTGTCCTATTTTCCCTGAGCTGAGACTAGTCAGTTATCCAAGCATGGAAAATCACACCTTGCCTTCTGTGAACTGGTACTGGCAATCCCTAACTTGAACCTGAGATATTTTCTGTGTGATGGCCTGACTGTGATATGAAAATAGGCCTCTCTCAGATCTAGTGATCCCAGCCAGTGTCCTGACTGCAGAGATGGTATCACTGTTCTCAGTGTGGTCATACTGAATTTCTCTTTCTTTACATGCTCGTTTAGAAACCTGAGATCCTTGTGGGTGAGGAAGTACCTTGAAAATAGGCTCTTGCCCCACTGAGTTTCTACTGCTTTTGTTGTCAGCAATTTTTTGTTTACTTCCAGTTCCAGCAGAATTCTTTCTGTGGGAGATAGTGCTGGAAACCTTTTTGTGCTTCTACAGTCTTGGGAACTTCCCGAACAGCAGAGACAGCCCCTGGCCCACTGCCTCCAGAACCCACTGGTCTGAGGTAATGTAATGTTTACCCATTCCTGAAAGTAGTGAGCCAATCTTTCCCCACTGGCAATAGATGGGTGACCTGGGTGGAACTGTCAGGGGTTTTGCACTAGCTAGGGTTTAGGTGCTGGGGCCTCAGCAGCAGTACACTTTGAGCCCCTTCCGCCCCGCACCTGCAATATTCCCTTTGTGACTGATACTCATAGGGGGCATATGGGGTATAAACTATAGGGAAGTAACCTCTGCCTCCCCCTTCCATAGGGTCTATAGGAGGTAGAAGGCTTTTCCTTTTCATTGTTACTCTTGTAAGTGGTCTTGTATTCATCCACTTTTTTCATGTACACCATGCATTTGTTTTGTCACCAGAAAGTGAATTTCACTCAAAGGAGAAATCCATGGCTTTGGTGTGGGAAGGAGACCATTCCCGGTCCTGATGTCTCTCCTTGTCACACGTCTTCTTTTGATGGCCCTCTGGTGAAGAGGACGAGCTCCTGAGTTTCTGCAACTCCTTCTCCATGGAGGCCATTTTCAGCTTCAGTAAATGGGCTTCCAGGGTCTGCTGATGGCATTTTCGTGTGGCCTGGTTGAAGCTCTGGCAGACCTCACATTCCTCGGTCTTGTGCTCTGGGCTCAGGTAAAAGAGGCAGAGGGAATGGCAGTCTTTGTGAGGGAGCTGTGATCCGCAGGAGTCGCACTTGTTTTTATGTGAATCGGGAGGCATCGGAGAAGACATACACGATGTGAAATAACACTAATACTCTATGAGAAAAGAAAAAAAGGAGCAGAAAATACTCATCCAAAATGGTTTAGACAGAAGCAATGTTCTCTGTGAGGTCCGACATGTGCAGGTCGATGGCAAAAAAGAACTGGAGGGCGGGCGTGGGGACTGTTCACTACATAGCACCATGCTGACATCGGTCACATGACGTCGGTTGGGCGGTCCCCCGCAAGACACTGCTAGCTAAAGTTTTCTATGTAGTCCTAGCGCCTGGTGGCTTAGTCCTGATGGTTAGTACCTACTGCAAGAGCCCTCTCAAAGTAAAATCTTTCTGTTGCATGAATAACTGTATTTCAGCCACTGAGGAGAAGGCTACTGTTATCATAATCTGTTTCTAAAGTAAGGTGTTCTCAGCTGTGACTGGGAAGGTGAGTCATGTGACCTTGAGCAAGGAGCACTGTACTGTGTGAGAAGTGGCTCTGAAGGGGCTCTACAATGCCAGTTCGACAAGAAGCATGTCGACCAGCATCACAGCGCCAGGCTCCATGTCAACCACGATTTTCAGTCAGCATGGAGCCGCACACATCGGTGTGTGTGTTTTCATCAGGGCTTTTGCCTCTGAACTCCCACGCAGGGGCTCTGCCCCCCCCATACTAAAGGATTCTAACTCCAGGTCAGAGTTAGTTCGGGAAGGGGGTGCAGGTCGGGGGAAGGGGTTGCCCGGTCCCAGTGGCACTTCTACAGTGGCATGGCACTGCTGTCGATATCGACACATGTCGCTGCAGAAATATCGCTGTTCAGGGGGCATACCCTCTGAAGGGATGCAAACCTGGAGATATCTCAAAAGAGTGTCTAAGCTGAATGGTGAAAGCTACTGAAATATTGAGGAAGCTGGTAATATGGTGCAGGCAGAATCTGGGACGGACCAGTCTGTTGTAGTCTGACAAATAAGGAAAATGAAGTATAGTCCTTATTATGCCCTGGTGGAGAGACAAAATCTTGCTCAGTTCCATGGGATCACCTTACTCCTCTTATACACAGTAATCTTCTTGGTCCGCCTCCACAGGCAGGCTGGAACCTGAGGCTGCAGGGAGATGTGGTGGTGGCGGCATTCATATTTATTAAAATTTCTCATAGTCTGGATGGCTTGTAAAATTTGCTGCATGTTTGATATGTTCGCTGACTAGGGCATTTTTTTTTTATCATTTGTCTGCTCCTTTCTCTATTCAGGAGGAATGGCAGTGACACATTTTTCTTTAAACTTCATTTTAGCAGACACCATTTCCAGTGTTTGCTCAGAGGCGCTATATATGTATTTTTTGTCATCAACAGATTCAGGGTTCCCCCTTTTGATACCCTGTTATCTGATCCAGCTTTACTAAGTCTTTCAGATAGCTAGCAGCTTTATCTTTTTCTTGTCACCCTTTACATTTTTGATCCTGCTGCTGTTCAACATGAGATAGACTCTTCTGATTGTTCTTTCCACCATCACTGAGTACTCCCTCAGAGACTTTATTATTTTTTGATGACAAGAAGGCAGATTGAGAAGCCATAATGACTCCTAAATGATTTTTCCTTTTGTATGTGGTTTTCTGGTCAAAAATAATGCAGAACTCACAGAATAGAGTTGTGATCCATCCCAGGCAGTTTACACTGAACTCAAGGCAGTCTGCCTTTGCTAGGAGTTAAAAACAAGTTACAAAAATTCTTTAGTCTGTGGATCCTCTAGGTCATTCAGCTATAGCCAATTTAGAAAGATCCAAGCAATAAATAAAAAACAATGAAAAACAAGCATTTGTCAATGCCGAAAGTTTGTCGTGTGCACTGGTGTCATTGGAGGGGTTATGAACTGGTGTTGTCAAATTTCAACACAGGTTCATAACTTCATTGTTTTTTTTACATTTTTACACTGCATTTTCAACATAGCAGTCTTATTATTCCACCTCATGAAGAAAGGAAGAGTACAATTTCAACTCCTGTCCGAAAGGTACTTTCATGCAGTGCCTGTGAAATCACCTTTTGGGATGTAAAAAAAACATTTTGCCCAGGATCTGGAAATTGGCAGCTGTCACATTCATGAAGTGCAGTGAAGAAATGGCTATGATGAAAATTTGGGGTCAAAATATTGAAAAGTACCAAAGGTACGAGCCTGCGTTTGTTAATTTAAGTGCATGCTCGTGACTTTGCCCTTTTTTTACACCAAATTTTTAATGTAGCATTCTTTTGACCCCACCTCATGAAAAGTGCCACCGTCATTTCATTCACTCATCCCAAAAGGTGATTTCACAGAGCCACCATGCCATTCTGTGCCACAGGTGTGAAAACATATTTCAGGCAGGATATGAAAAATGACAGCTATACTGTTCGTAAGGAGGTGTGAAATAATGGCAATGTTGAAAATCTGGAGTGAAAATACTAAAAACCGGCAAAGTTAGGCACGTGCGTAGAAACAGCACAATGCATGCTTATAACACAGTCATGTTTTGGAATTTTTTCACCAAATTTGCAACATGGGCTTTTTGAGACTCCGCCTCATGAACAGTGGCACTGTCGTTTCATTAATCGGTCCCAAAAAGTGATTCCGCACAGTGACCGTGAAATCACCTTTTGGGACCGAGTAATGAAATGATAGTGACAGTGTTCAGAAGTGGGGTCCCAAGAACCCATGTTGAAAATTTAAGACAACATTCCAAAAATGGCTGAGATAGCAACCTAGTTGAACCCCCCACTGATTCCTATTATTGCATACCATTGAAAGCTTCACTTTGCCGGTCGGCTTTGAAGAGTGCAGACATGTCCCGGTCCACAGAAGATCGTTGCTCCTGACCTCCGGTGGCAAGTATAGGTAAAGGTGGGTGCGCAGTGGGAGGGTCGGGGAGAGGGATGGGGAAGACAACAAGAAAAAAATTACTCACCTTAGTAATTGCTTTTCTTCTCATGGAGTCTTGCTATATTAGGACTTATTGCAGTTAGCCACTGCACTTGAACTGCCCCGGAGAGGAAAGAGTTAACTCCAGAGAATCTGGAGTTCTAAAGCGCGAGGGCGCTATACCAAAGCTCTATCTGGGCAGTTTCAAATGAAATTGTCAGATCTTTACGAAGCTAACACTAAGCAACAAGTCTGTGTGGAAAGCTCTACACTAGCCAAATGGCTACCTACTAGTAGTAATAACAACAATATAAACAACAATAGGAACAACAATAACAATAATAAGAATGAATAATGGTATTATTAGTTTTCCCCCCTGACAAGCACTATTAGGACCCCCCTCCCCAAAGACTCAAGTCCAGGAAGGGGGCCAACAAATCACTCAACCAGAAAACCCTAGTTCCCTAACCCTAAATAAAAGAGGGTGAAGGGAAGAACTACAATGGCATGACACAGTGCTTGCACTAATTTGCCACCCCACCCCAGTAGAAGTTCTGAGAGGGGCAGGTTGGGTGGTTCTATTATAGCAAGACTCCATGAGAAGAAAAGCAATTACTAAGGTGAGTAATTTTTCTTCAAACACCATGAAGTCTTGCTATATTAGGACTTATTGCAGATTACACAGCAGTACCTCCATGGAGGAGGGTCAGAACCTCTTAGGAAATAGGCTCTGAAGCACAGCTGTGCCAAAAGCGAGCATCTCTCCTGGACAGAAATCCAGGGAATAATACTTAGTAAAAGTGTGAACTGTCTTCCAAGTAACAGCTCGACAGATTTCCAGAATGGGAATATCTCTAGCAGCCGCTAGATATGCAGCTGTACACCTGGTGGAGTGAGCCTCAGTCCTGAGGGGCTCTCCTACCTAGTCTTTGATAACAAAATGGATACAAGAGACAATCCACCTTGCAATTGTCCTCTTAGTGGCAGGTTCCCTTTGCCAACCTCGCCCTAGGTAAGGAAGAGTTGGAGGGATTCGAGACATCGTGACCCTTGGTGCGTTACAAATAGTAGCATAAGGCTCCTTTGACGTCCAAGCTGTGCAGTCTCCTCTCACCTGAGGAAGAATGCTCAGTGAAAAATCCTGGGAGAGAGATGGGTTGGTTCAGGTGGAAACCTGAAACCACTAAGGACAAACCCTGTGTTAGTCCTAGGGACTGTCTTATCCCTGTGGGAGAGAAAATCTTCTTCCACTGCCAGGGCCTGTAGTTCACTTTTGCGTCTGGCAGAAGTAAAACCACCAGAAAAAAACATTTTCCAAGTGAGAAGCTTGAGCTCTGCTGGGGACAGAGGTCCAAAGGGGTTTGCATTAACTGAGCAATGCAAACATTCAGGCTCCATGCAGGAGCTGGTTCCCGAAAAAGGAGGGTTGGTGTGAAGCAACCCCTTAAAAACTTGGAAAACACAGGCTGAGAAGAAAAGGAAGCAGGCTTCCCTGCTTGCAGAAAAAACAGAGACAGCTGCCAGAGGAACCCTTAAGGTAGCTGGCCCAAGACCTAAGGAATTTAAAATGGACCAAAAAGTCCAGAAAATGGGCAGATAAGCAGACTGTGGTATAATCTGCTTCTCAGCGCACCAGACTGAAAACCTGTTCCACTTAGAATTGTAAGTGGCCCCAGTGAAAAGCTTCCTTGAAGCCTTTAAAATATCCGCGACACCTTGAAAAGGTGGTAAATCAGCAATTCTAACTCCTCAAGAGCTGCCTTGAGAAGGAGGAATTTGAGGTTCGGATACCACCCTTGTGCAAAGGCCAGTAAATCGTGGACTCTGGGCAAGCTCAGGGTGGGGTGGACTGTCAAGGACAGAGACAATGGGTACCAGGGCTGTCTGGCCCAGTTTGGAACAATCAGAATCGCTTGCAGGGCTGAGATCTGATTTTTACTAGTACCCTGAAAAAGGGAAAAAGGAGGAAAGGTGTACAGAAACTTCCTTTCCAATCCAAGTGAAAAGCATCCAGGGGGCTGATCCCAGCACTGGAGGCCTCAACAAAACAGAGAAAGTTAGTGGTTATCTGGGGCTGCGAAAGATCTATCTGAAAATGAGCCCCATCTGGCAAGGAGTGAACCCAGCACCTGAGGATTCAGAGCCCAATCGTGATGGCCCTGAGAATCCTGCTGAGGGCATCTGCCAGGGCATTGTCCTTCCCTGGGAGGTGAACTGCTATCAGGAGGTGTTCAGGAGTAAGCCAGAGACCACCACTTCATTGCTTCGGTGCACAAGGCTGATGACCGAGTGCCCCTGCCTGTTGATGTACCACATTATTGTGGTGTTGTCTGTCCTGACTTGAACTACCTTGTTCTGGACAGAAGCTGAAAACTCCTAAGAGCTAGAAGACAGCTCTGAGTTCCAAAAATTGATGTGGAGCAGAGATTCCTGGGAGACCACACTCCCTCGTGGACAGGTCGCCTAAGCGAGGCTCCTCACCCTAACACAGGAGCATCCGTGGTGAGGAATGAGGAGGACCCCTAGTTTTAGATTGCTTTGATCCTGCCACCAGTGTAAGGCCAGGATCAGGGATTGGGTCACTAGAACCAATTTGGAAAGGAATCCTCCTTGGGACCAATAGGCCCTCAGATGGAACTAAATGTCCTCATCTGGAATCTTGCTCCCTGCACTACAGCTGTGGAAGCAGCCATGGGTCCTAGTAGTTGTAGCAAATGCTATGCTGGTCAAGAGACTCTGCAGAGTAATGGAAGATGCCAGGGCAAAGAGACTGCCTACCCTTTCAGAGGGAGAAATGCCCTGGCTAACTTTGTGTTCAACTCTGCCCCTATGAAAGTTAGTACCTGAACTGGTTCGAGAACTGACTTTGTAAATTCAGCAGGAATCCCAGAAAGGTGAGAAGCTGCTGGGTGACTTGCAAGTGGATTTTACTTGATCTGAGACTGACCCACTAAGAGCCAGTCATCCAGGAAAGGAAACAAAGCAATCCCTTGCCTTCTTAAAAGAGCCACTACCACAGCTAGAATTTCAACCCTTGGCTTAGGGTAAGGTCAAGGGGCATTGCCCTGAACTGGTAGTGGCCTGAGGGTAACCTGAGGTACTTTCAGTGAGAAGGCCTGATCAAAACATGAAAAATAGGCATCCTTGAGGTCCAGGAAAGCTAGCCAGTCCCCTGGCCTCAGCCAGAGTTAACATTTTAACTTTGTTTTCAAAAGATGCTTGTTCAGGTACCTTAAATCTGAGATGACGCCAACTCTCCTGCCTTCTATAGGGTAAGAAAGTATCATGAGTACAGCCCCTGCCCCGGTGGCAAGGAGGGACCTTCTACTGCTTTGCAGTTCAGAGGAGAAGAAACCTCTGCTCCCAAAGCAAGGTATTCAAGGATTTGCAGTGGACCTGTCTGGCTCTCATCTTTGGAAACTGTTTGAAGCTGAGAACCAGACCTATTACTTCCAGAACCCACTTGCCCGAGTTAGGGACACCAATTCTGGCTGAAATAAAAACCAACCTGCCCACTGGTATAGGAGAATCGGCCCTGGGCACCCCATCAGGGTGCCTGCTTGGCAATAGTCTTAGGCTAAGGGAGGGACGGTTTACTTGTGCCCTGTCTATCTCTGCCTCTGAAGAGACCCCTCTGGCATGAAGCAGAGGAGGCCTGAGCCTCTACCTGGGCACTTTTGTAGTAATCATCCCTGTTTTTATATAGCTTTCTGTTTGTTCCTCAAAAGAGAATTACCACAACAAGAAACAAATCCATAGACTTTGACAGAGTATCTTGGGACAGATTAGTGCATCTGAGCCATGCCAACCCACGGAAAGCTACAGAAGTGGTCATGACCCTAGAGAAAACAAGATTAACACCAACAGCAGTATGAACTTGAACTTAGAGGCTTGGTGTCATTAGCAGCCACCTGTTCCAACCCGCTAGCCAGCTGGCCATGGGCCTGCTTGGCTAACTGCAATACTACTGCCCACCTAGATTTCCCGAAATCTAGCCACATAAGCCATACAACTTGCCTGTCTGAGTCCCACAGAAGCTGCCATATACTGTTTTTCTTGTCATGGCATCAATCCTCTTGGAATCCTATTCAGGAGGATGTGAGGCCAGGGGAACTAGCCTTGACACAGGTTGCAGCTTGTACCACACCTACATGACTACACTGCTCAGTGAGGAAGTCTGTAACAGAGCCTGACGAAATACACCTTCTGTCCATTTTTTTATCTTACAGGAGGGACAGAAAGAGGAATCTTATAAAATCTTTGTTGTTTACTTCCTAAATGACTTATGCAAAGGAAAGACAACCTCCTAGCCCATCATTCCTACATAATCAGGCTCCCCTTTACTCATCCATAGCCTCCTCTAAAGGAAGCTGGGGGGATTCTGCAAGCTTTTTGTAAAACATAAACTGAGAAAAGGACTCAGACAGAAGGAGGATTCAAAAGTCTGTCTGGAGAAAATGTCCGCTTAGTGGGCACGTCCAGACCCTACCAGCCACACATGTATTGATCAAATTTCCTCCTCCCACTCCTGTGGTTCCATAACAATTCCTCAACATCATAAACCTGAACCACTGGAACTGAACGAGCCACCTTTTACCAACTGTAGATGGTTCGACAGGACCTAGAAACAGTGACTGGACACTCTGTATGGCTTAACTACTTCTGCAGTCAGTTGGAGAGACAATCTTGGACTCCAAACCTACTGATTTCTCTGTCATATTCATTTTTTTTTTTTTTTTTTTTTTAAACTGGTTCCTCTGAACCATCCTTTTGCCCGAGGAAGTCTAGCCCTGGTCAGAGGGCACTCCCTCTGGTCCAGTGGGTACTGGACCGGGCTGGCCATCCGGGTCAGCGGACTTTTGGCCAGTAGTTCCCTGAGCCGGCCCTATCTCTTTCAGGGTGGCTGCAAGAAATTTAAACACCTGGCAGTCTGACAGGAGGTGGTCAGCCCCCAGACAATAAACACAAGTGGTGTGTGGGTCAGCCTTGGCAAAGGCTTCCCCACAGCATCACAGTGTTGAAACCCAGTGGGCCCGGTTTTTCTTTTTGGGTTTCTCAGACATAATGCCAGCCTAACCAAAAACTTGCCCTTTTTTGGCCGTGCCAGGCAAGACACCCTTATCGGTTCCTAACCGTTTCACGGGTATTTGAAAAAACCCTATTTAAAATCAAGGTTTTTTTAGAACCAATAAGAACCGGGTACCACACTCTAAAAGCCCAAAACTTTAAAACGTTAAAATAAGCAAACCGATCGGTTCAAAACCGAACCGATAACTAAATTTCCACACAGACTTTACATTTTGTACTTACGGTTTACCAGATAGAGCATTAACCGAAATGCGGTAAAATAATTACTTTGCGGTTCAAATGAACCGAAAATACTAGCAGAACGAAAGACGAGCTGAAGAAGGAGCTGATCTCCGGAGCGACTGTTCAGTGAAGCGGAGTAAAGAATCTGACAGTTTCATTTGAAACTGCCCAGATAGAGCTTTGGTATAGCGCCCTCGCGCTTTAGAACTCCAGATTCTCTGGAGTTAACTCTTTCCTCTCCGGGGCAGTTCAAGTGCAGTGGCTAACTGCAATAAGTCCTAATATAGCAAGACTTCATGGTGTTTGAATAGACCGTTTTTTATCTTCAGGTTTAAAAAAATAAAGACACTGGGGACTGTTTCCTTTTTTTACATAGAACAGGATGTGTACATGTCTGGAAACTGGGAGTGGGCTCCCCAGTGTCGGGGGACGGGGAATGGAGGGTGCGAGGAGGATAGCAGCAGTGGGAGGGAGAAGGAAGGATTTGCTGTGTAAGTGTGGGGGATCAAACAGAACGGAGGGTGTGGAGAGGACAGCAGCAGTGGGAGGGAGCGGGTGGGATTTGCTGTGTAAGAGTGGGGGTTCAAACAGAACAGAGGGTATGGGGAGGACAGCAGCAGCGGGAGGGATGTGCTGTGTGTGTGTGTGGGGCTCAAACAGAATGGATGGTGTGGGGAGGACAGCAACAGTGGGAGGGAGCAGGAAGAAGTGCTTTGCTGGTGGGGGGGCTCAAACAGGAATGGAGGGAGGACAGGAGCAGTGGGAGGGAGCGGGAGGGATTGATGTACTTTTTTTACATCTGTGAAAGTGGCTTTTTCTTGTGCCTGAACCAATTTACTACATAAAATTAAGTGGGTTCGGGCGTGAGAAAAAAGCACTTTCACAGATGAAAAGCTAAACCGGAGGGTAAGCTTTTCGGGAGCAGGAGCCCCAGATTAACACAGTCTTAACACAGGCTCAGTACGTTCACATCAGCTATCGTCACTGTAAGTGCAACGGCAGTGTGAATTCGCAACCAGGAAGTTAATGTAATGCAGCGCTGTTTACACATCAAAGGTCCGAGCTGCACCACTATTGGTTCGGCTCTGTCCTTTGAAAACTTTGCCAACTCTGCCCCCAAAACAGAAAGTGAGTCATCGGCAGCCTGCCTACTGATTCGCCTGCCGCAGACCTAGCCCTTGGAACAGAGCTCTCCAGTGGATGCACCCCCCCCCCACACACACCTCTGTATAGCAACTCTCATTTCAACGAGTTCGTCTGCGCTTGCATGCATGACGAACTCAAAAACATCTAAAAATAGCCCAAAAGGAAGAGCCCAGTGGTAAAACCATCTCTTATTGAAAAAACTGTGCCAAAGGTCAAATCATGGCTTCCTGTACAAGAAGCGATTAATTATGGTGAAAGGGCATAGGCTGAAACAGAAGGAAAAAATGCTTCTGTTTCTAAATAGCGCAGCTTTATAAACAGAATCACTAGCCAGCCCAGTGGCGCTGGAGACTGAGGCGCTGGATGCCACACCTCGTGCCATGCCAGTGACCCGGGTTTCGGAATCAGCCTGGGCCGCCAGGGCCGAGAGAGGATAGAGCATCCGGGGGACTGCTCTCCTCTCTCGGGGAGGAAGGGATTGTCATCCTGCCTGCTGATCGCCCTCTGATGGGGGCGATACAGGATGGGAGGCATGTGATCGGAGGGTGTGGCGTGCAGGTACCCCCACATGTGCACACTCATGCCAGATGCTGTGGGAAGGGGGGACAAAGAAAAGAGGAAAAATGGTGGCCAGGGGCTCCATGGCGCCCATTCCCATGTCTCGCCAGTCCTCCGCCGCTGCCTGCCCTGGATTTGGATTGTGCTCCGTGCTGGGGGCGGGGAGTTCCTTCCAGCCCTGCCATGGGGGTAATCCCTGGGGGCTCTCGGGGTGGGTCGGGTGATGGTTGGGCTGCGGGCCGGCAATAAGGGGCTGAAATACTGCCCCTGGCCACCGGAGGAGGAGTATAAAGTGTGTGTGTATATATATATATATATATATATATATATATATATATATATATATATATATATATACACACACACAGATACATATATACATAAAAAACAGGATCACTTACTCAAAAAATGTTAAGTACTGTAAGTGCTAAAAATGATCTAAAATAGTTCAAAGTAAAAAGGATAATCAAAAATGTGGTTTCTGGTTCCTGGGAATCAAAATGGGAGCTGGAAGGATTACTGTTTAAAATTAGGAAAAAAACCTAACTAATGCAGAGTAGTTAGAAAAATGGTTTACACTTAAACACTATCAACTAACTATTTAAATTAAAACAAGTAAATGACTGAAGACCCAGCTGTACCAAAGCTGAACTTAGGACGAGTTTTCTTCAGTAGAAACAAATCTGATAACTGCCAGGGTTGAAGGCGGCTGCAGAGTTTTTCAAACACCTATTCTAAGTTCTGTTATTGGAATAGGGTTGGTCTCCGGAGCATCTGTTTCTATGGAGATTGATGCATAGAGTGAAACAGTTATCCCTAACTCCCTTACTGCCCTTGACAGAGGACTCTCCTCCTGTACCCCTCCCCTCTGACCTAATTCTATTTCACGTCGAACAGAATGTGTTCCCTGCTATCTCTGTATCCTTGGTACATGACACTGCCAGGCCTCCTGCCTGGCTAAGACTGTTTTTTTCCCTGCAAATGTCTATCTCTTATTGCAAATGTATGTACACTACCAATGGTAGATTTAGTGTAATCATACTTTGTACGCAACCAATTGTTTATTTACTTTTTTCATATTATGTAACTACGGTACATACTCAACCTATATTATCCACTGCAATCTCGTTTATGTAACCCCTTGTCTGTATAGATGTCTATGACGTGGTGCCTTTGGAAATGAGTCTCTGACTCTAAGGTTGTAAATCCAAAATCTAAATAAATAATTGAGGGATTCCTGGGGTTAGAACACATCCAATGTATGCAATATTCTGTGAGTATATGACTGCAGCTTGACCCCCCCCCCCCAAGCAGTGTAGACTCAAGGATTTCAGTGATGAGGCCAACTCAGCTAATTATTTATATATCACCTGGAAGACTGGAGTACAGTATATATTGTTCAAGTGGGCACTTAGCACAACTGCAAATAACGTTACTCTCTTAAGTGTGGATGCTTTTGCTTTGCTTCTTGCTTGCTTTATTTCAAGTTACATGCATTTCTATGTAATCAAAGATTAAAACATTCAATATTTACAGAGTACCTAATAGTATTTATATTTTTACGAAATTAGTACATGATATACATATACTAGACAGATAACCTGATGGAAAATGGCATTGGGGTTACGCATCATGAGTAGTGGTAGCATTCTGGCTGATAAGCGTGGAGGTGTCCATACTCAAATTGAATATAAACATTGTCATGTGTTACTTTTATAAAACGGACTTTAACAATCCAATAACCATACTGGGCAAGAGAAATCACGTGCCCATACATTATTTTCTTAGGACTGCACACCTAACCCGAAGAACATTAATTATGTTTATTTCAAGTTAGGTTAGTTCACAGTTTATAAATGAGAGAACACACTTCTTGGGTGGTTAAAACAACTCAGCACTAACAGCCACCCAAGTCATTCATTTATTCCCCTACTACCACACTCTCTGCTGTGTGCTATCCCTTACATGTAATCATTTACATTAAAAGTAAGGAAATAGAGGTTACTTACCTGTAGCCATAGTTCTACTACTGGTATTCAGTTTGCATCCACACTTGGGCAGTTCCACTGGGTGTAGCTCAGCCACGTTTTCAAGCTTGGCTCCTCCCACCACCCATGAAGTCATCCTCGGGCTCCACCTCTTGCTAGTCAGATCCTGCTCGCTGGAAGCTGGGATCCATGTGCTACTTGGCAGGTATGTGGGTCATGCGGATGTGAACTATGGTTACAGGTAAGTATTCTCTATTTCCACTAACCTGGAAAAATTAATAGTGCACACTTGGGCAAAATCCTTGCACTACTCCAGGAAGAGGGGGCAATGCGTGCACACCAACTATTTATCAAACACAGACAGGAGGACTGAAGACCCAAACTCAGAATCACGACGACTGAGCATACCAGTGCAGTAGTGGGATATAAATGTATGTGTCCTGGACCAGGTAGCAGCCCTGCAGAGCTCCTCGATTGGGATGTACCTGTCCGCAGCAGCGAATGCAGCAGTATGTCTGGTGGAATGAGCCCTCAACCCCTTGGACGGCTCTTTACCAGCAAACCTGTAACACAGATCAACGCAGGAGGTTACCCATCGGCTAATCATCTGTTTTGTTACTGGTCTGCCTGAAGCAGCTTTAGTGCTAGTTAAGAACAGTTGGCATGCCTCGTTGCCAACCCTTGTCATGCGCACACTGTAGTAGGGGAGCGTCCACGCACATCCAGAGTATGGAATGAATGCTCGACATCTGAAGCAGGCTTAGGAAACAACCACCCCCGATCAGGAGATATATTGCCCAGTTAAGGTGAAAATCCATGACTACCTTGGGCAGAAACTTCACATGAGAGTGAAGGATGACTTTGTTCTTGTGGTAAACCAGCTATGAAGATACAACTGAGAGGGCCTGGTGCTCACTCACCCATCTAGCCAAGATGACTGTGACCAAAACCACAGCATTAAATGACAAGTGTGACATCTCAAATATTCATTCATTCATTCTTTGATAACCGGGTAAGGGCATTGATCTTGGGGACTGTTTTCAGGCACGACCCGGACCAGCTGGTGGCAGCTAAAATACATAGCTATTTACAGGTACTAGTCATGATACAGGTACAATACAGGTAATAAGTACAAAGAGTAGTAGTTATTATACAGGTACGGACAGGTAATAATCACAATGTACATTAAAATTATACAAGCAGATTAATTTTACATATAGGCAAATAGTGCATAACTCTGGGTGAAAGTTGCAAAAGGAAATATACTCTGTAAAAGATGTCTCCATTTGGAGGGCAGGACAAAGGGGAGATAGGAAGAGTGAAATTGCTAGAGAACACTTCAGGCAGGGTGAGTGCTAGCGAGAAGGGCAGTTACAGCTGTATTTGTCCAGAAGCCAGGATTTGAGGTTGTGTTTGAAGATATGATGAGCATCTGATACTCTAAGAGGGGTGGGCCATCTGTTCCACAGGGAGGGGGCCACACTAGATAGAGCATTCACACCCATAAAGGTGAAGGTTTTAGGTACCTGGAGGGTGGGCACTGTAGAGAAGCGTAGGTTCCTGGTGGGGGTTCTGAAACTGAAGAGGGTAGAGAGAGGAGAGAGACTGCCATTTCTGGTGGCAGTATCCACTAGGCAACCAAGGGTATAGTCAAATTGCCCCTGCAAGGGGAGCCATCCAAGGGAGCGGTAGAGGTCACAGTGGTGAGCAAAGTAAGGGGCGGGCAAGACAAAACAACAAGCATTGTTGTAGACTACCGTGAGCCTAGCCTGAAGGGTGATCGAGGTTCTACAGTATATGGGACAGCAATAGTCAAAGACAAGGAGTAGGTTTCCAGTGACTATGGCAAGGTGGGCCTCATTGGTCAGGTAAAACTTTAGGTGATAAGCAGCATCCAGTTTCTGGTTTACCCTCCTGATTATGTTGTTTATGTGGTTGTTGTATGAAAGAGAGGGTCAAGCAGCACGCCTAGGTACTTGAAGGTAGGGACATTCTCAAGGGCAGGGCCGCCGGGGGGTGTGTGTGTGTAGATGAGAAGGTCATCGCTGGCAAATAGTTTACCTGCTGGCTTAGCAAGCACCACCACTATGCTGAAAAGCAAAGGTGAATCTCACACTGGAAAGGACAGGTTGTCCAGGCCTTAGAAAAAGAGCCCAACCACTTTTTCCTGTGCCACCACTGGCATAGCAGCCCACACCCAGTACACAGAGATGACAGCCAGGTGCAACTTAAATGACAAGGCTCATAACCTTGATTGAGACAGGGACCAAAGGTACCTGAGGATCTGTGCCAGTGGGCAGGTGAGATAATCCATCTCCTTGCCTGCACAACAGCGCAAAAACCCTGTTCAATTAAATGAGTATGTTTTACAAGTCGATTCCTTCTTGGATGTCTCCGTCACCTTAGAGACGTCTTCTGAAAGGCCACAAGCCTGGAACTCTAGCTAGTAAGGTACCAGGCCGAGAGGTGCAGGGACTAAGGGTCCTGGCGCCACATCATTCCTGCTTATCTCATCAGCAGGTCTGGATGGACTGCAAGCCACCATGGAGAGCTACTGCTGAGGCCGAGACGATTCTGGTACCAGAATCCGGGTCAGTCTGGAGCTATCAGATCAGGCTTGATTTATCCCAGCAGTCTTCGCACTACCTTGTGGATCAAGGGAAATGGAGAAAAGGCATGCAGAAGGCCTGGGGTCCAGGCCAGCAGAAGGTATTTCCATCAGCATTCTTGTCTGACGGGAGCAGACACAGAAGAAAGTACAGTTACCTAAGAACTTACTGTAACAGTAGATCTTCGAGAGGAGCTCTTGCAGTAAGCAATAACCATAAGGACTGAGCCACCAGATGCTAGGACCACACGGAAAACTTCTAGCTAGCAGTATTCAGCGGTGAACCGCCCCCGACATGGGCACGCCGACGTCTGACCTATGGTAATAAAAGGGGTGGTCCACCAGCCCATCCCCAGTTCACCCACCGGAGACCCCAGCGTGTGTAGAAATAGGAGAACCGAGGAGGTTCCTCATAAACAAGGAAAGCAGAAGAGCTGCGATGGAGAAATAGTAGTCAGGGGGAAGGTGGGGGGGGGGAATGCAGTGCCTGCTGCAAGAGCTCCTCTCAAAGATCTGCTGTTATGGTATGTTCTTAAGTAACTACTATCTTACTTCGAGGGGGCTCTTGCAGAAGGCAATAACCATAAAGACTGAATCCCAAGCAGTAGCGGAACTGACTCAGTCAGTTGGGAGAAGGATTGTAGCAATCATAGGAACATTAGGACAGGAGGTCCTGGAGAACTGCAAGGCCGAAACTGGCTCTACACCTAGAGACAATGTCCAAACTGTAATGCTTGACAAAAGTGTGGACAGAACTCCAAGTGGTGACTGCGCAAATGTCTGCAGCACACACATTTCTAAAGGAGGCAGTGGAGGCAGCCATGCCCCTGGTAGAATGACCTTTGACCTGGCCTGGCAAAGGCTTGTCATACTTGCGGTAACAATGAACAATGCAATTAGCTAACCACTTAGATAAACACCGTTTGGAAACTGGAGCCCCTTCTTTCTCGGAGGCAAACAAAACAAACTGGTCAGATTTTCTGAATGGGCGGGTGTGGTCCAGGTAAAACCGAAGCACCCGATGAACATCTACAGTATGAAATAAAGCCTCCTGCTGAATAGTATACTCAGGAAAATAAACAGGCAGGTGGATGGATTGATTTAGAGTAAACTCAAGACACCACTTTAGGCAATAACTTAGGACTGGTCTGCAAAGATACTCTGTCTTTGTGGAAAACCAAGTTAGGCTCTTTGCACATTAGAGCCTGAAGCTCAGAAATCCTCTGAGCTGAAGTAATGGCAACTAGAAACAACACTTTCCCCGAAAGAAAGCACAGCTCGCAGCTTGCGGCAGGTTCAAAGGGAGGAAGTGTGAGCTTCTCCAAAATAAACAACAGATCCCATGGTGGGACTGGGTCCCTAATCGGAGGTTTCAAATGAAGAATGCCCCACAAGAACGTGCGGGACAGATCCAGTTGGGCAATATTTTTGCCATCAATAGGTGCATGGTACGCAAAGATGGCAGAAAGGTCCACCCTAATAGAGGAGTAGCCCAGACTGGAGTCTGAAAGGGAAAGCATGTACTCCAGGATGAGATTTACTGGGCAGGTGAAGGAATCCAAATGCCAGGCAGTAGCCCAGATGGAAAACCACTTCCACCTTCATGGCATAAGTGGTTCTGGTGGAGGGCTTCCTTTATGGCCACCAGAACATCCACCACTCTACAGGAAACCCCAGATCATGTGTTGGCTAAGTTTGAATGAGCCACGCATGAAGATAAAGAGACTTGAGGTCTGGGTGAATCAGAGCGCCCTGGTCCTGTGAGAGCAGGTCGAAGCAAAGGGACAGAGGAAGAGGAGGTTCCACTGCAGCTGTCGCAACAATGGGAACCATATTTTTCGTGGCCAGCAAGGAGCTATCAGAATCATGTGCGCCCTCTCTGACTGCAGCTTAAGAAGAACTCTCTGCAGAAGTGGGAAGGGAGGAAAGGCATACAGAAACCTCCCTGTCCAAGAGAGGGACAACGTGTCTCGCCAGAAAACACCAGGCCCTGGATCTAGTGAGCAGAAATTGGGCAGTTTTGCATTGAGTGGGGACACAAAGAGGTCTAACTCGGGATGACAACACCTGTCGAAGAGATCCTCGACAGTGGAGGATAGGAGCTCCCACTCGTGCATTTTCGACCTGGACTGGCTTAAGCTGTTGGCCAGGATGTTTTGGATGCCTGGAACATGAACTACCATTAAAACCAGGTCATGTTCTGTGGCCTAATGCCAAACTCTCATGGCCTCTCTGCACAGGAGCTACGAATGAGTCCCCCCTTGCTTGTTGATATAATAGACTATTGACATGTTGTCCATCTGAATCAAGAGAGAGCCTGGGAGGAGATGAGACTGAAAGGCCCGAAAGGCAAGGAGGACTGCGCGCATCTCGAGCACACTGATATGGAGATGCTGCTCCTGCTGAGACCAGGTCCCCTGGATCTGACAGTCTGCCAAGTGGGTACCCTAGCCCTGACAGGACGCATCTGTCATCAGAATCCGAGTTGGAAATTCTGCCTGGAAGGGGACCCCTCTGAGGAGGTTGGAGGGTTTCGTCCAACAAGATGTTTGCTGCACAGGATTAGAAACCAGAACCACCTGTTCCAAATCGTCCATGCGTTGCTCACATTGAACCAGTAGGGTCCACTGAGGTACCCTCATGTACAGGCGGGCAAGTGGAACAGTGAAAATGGCCACCGCCATGTGTCCCAAGAGCCTGAGAAATTACCTGGCCGGGACTCGTCATGACGAGGACACCAATTGACCCTGTGCTCTCAGGCAGTCTGCTCTGTCTGAAGGCAGGAAAGCCTTACCCTGAGTGGAATCCAAGATTGCTCTGATGAACTGCAGTCTTTGACTTGGCCAGAGGGAGAACTTGGGTAAGTTCAGGGTGATGCCCAGCATCCAAAACAAACTGAAGGTGATTTCCATTGTTTGGAGTAGCTGGTCTCTGGAGGGGGCTATGAGGAGCCAATCATCAAGGTAGGGAAAGACGTAAAGACCCTGTCTCCTGAGGGCCGCAGCCACTACCGCCAGGCACTTGGTGAAGACCCAATGTGCAGAGGAAAGGCCGGAGCGTAGGGCCTTGAACTGGTAAAGGTTCCCCTGGAAGCAAAAGCATAGCAACCTCCAGTGAGTGCGGAACACCTGGATGTGGAGGTAGGAATCCTGCATATCCAGGGAGAAGAGCCAATCTCCTTGATGAAGGAGTGGTAGAAGACCCTGAAGGGTAACCATTCTGAAGCACTTGTATTCCATAAACAGATTTAGGTGGCTGAGATCTAAAATTGGTCTCAGATTGCCAGTCTTCTTTGGGACCAGGAATAAATGTGAATAGAAACCCCTTCCCCTTTGACTTATGGGAACATGTTCTGTGGCCTTTTTGCTCAGCAGTGCCTGGATCTCCTCCTGGATAAGGGTAATGTGATCTGGGGGATAGTGGGAGTGCAAGGGAGGGTTGTCCGGGGGTATCGCTTGAAATTTGAGAGTGTGACTGGACACAGGCTGGACGAAAATCGAGACTGCAGGTGGTTGATCTGGAATGCCAGGAGAAGCAGGGCCCACACGAGTCGCAGAGGTGTCGTTCCTGTTCAAACGTGGAGCAGGGGGGCTGATCCCCAGGCAGGCCTCTCGTCGATGGCTTCTCTGTGCAGTGGGTAGTCTGGCTGGGCCAGTCTGGCAAGGCCCAGACCGCATGGAGACAAATTCGGATGCAGTCCGTTTTGGGCTGGATACAGCTTCTAGCAAGCAGAACACAGTTCACACAGTGGGGAACTAACTCACAACCCACTAGCAGCTCATAGCACATTTACATGTAGGGGAATTCTACTCTACCAGGCAAAGCGCTCCCCGGTCACAATCGCAAAGTCTCTGCACACACCAGGAGCTTAGGGGCAGCTGGAACTCCTGACAGGCCGATCGCATTCAGCAAAATCTTCGGTCTTCTTCAGGTTGAGCCTGGCCCACTTCAGTAGCTTACTTTGGTCACACAAACTTGGATTTAGTCCAAAATAATTCTCTTCTCTCCCTCTCAGGAGCAGCAGCAGACATGCAAGCCAAAAACTCAGAATTGCTGCTCAAAATTACTTCAGCTCTTTCTTGCTCAGCTTCCAGCTTAGATCGAACTGAAAACTGCAAGCAGCCTGGGACTTCCCCAAGATCCAAAAGGTTAGGTTAGCTGATTTGGCTGTCAATCAAAGCAAGAGCTCCCCCTTCAGTTGCAAAAAAGGCGCAAAAAGTTCAAAACTACTGTTCCTACAGATTTTGAC
Organism: Neoceratodus forsteri; assembly: GCA_016271365.2. NCBI lineage: Eukaryota > Metazoa > Chordata > Ceratodontiformes > Ceratodontidae > Neoceratodus > Neoceratodus forsteri. The sequence continues at coordinate 1,578,396,280 of CM057452.1, forward strand.
TCCAGACAGCTCCTGTAGTCCGGCTACATTTTAGGTCCCACCAGTACTGTTTGGTTCAATTTGCAGACCAAGACAGTGGAGACAAACAAAACAGTCCTTTCTACAAAGAAAGCAGGTTAGACAAACTACATTATCATTATCACTCTAAATGATTTTCAGCAAATAGTTACATCTTTCAACAGAGCTCCCTCTCAGATTACTTAGGCTGCAATCAGGCAGCTCTTAAAGAGACAGTACACAGAGGCTATACAGGCTCTGGTAATCACATTTAAACTGCTAAAACGCAGGACACCAGCCTGGCAGTGAGCATTTAGGCAAGCTCAAGGAAGACTTTTTGGGAACCACCATTTGTAGGGGATTACACTTGCATAAAAGTTGGTCCGCATATAAGTTTGGGGGGGGGCATCTTTATGATTTGCATATAAAGTATTTGTCACTGACCCACATATAAGTTGGAACCCTTACTTTACCCTGTGTTGGCTCTCCGCCACTCCCACTATGTCTTCCTACTCTGATCCCTCAAAGTGCAAGATAATATCATTCACTTCATTGACTTTGTATTCTAAACCCTCCGAACTTAATGCTAATCTGTCAATGGCTGCATAAAAGAAGGATTGCTCTACAGAGTGAATGAAATGAAATACAGTGAATGCACATGCATTATCATTCCAGTACTGCTGCTGGCACACTGACACTCGCTGTGAACCGAGTGGAGATAAGTCACTGAACCCAAAAACCACAAAGCAGGAATCAATATGCAGTCCAGCGCATGAGTAATCTGTGTTGGTAGCAGTATTAGTTGTTGTGCTTCACCGGCAATCAAGCGCACGTTTTGTTTTATTTTCAGTCTCTCCCAGTGGCCCATAATTTTCTCCGCTACTAACAGTATCTCACGTATAAGTCAGAACCCGTTCTTGCACACTGAAATCTGGTCCCAAAAATCTGACTCGTACGCGAGTATATATGGCGTTTTTTTTCTTGCACTAACTCCCTTTAGTGTAGATCTACTTACTATTCTAACACCCTGCTGGCATGGATCACCAATCCTGAGAATCTGAAGTTTAACAGAATTTAAGGGGAATCAGGATTCAAACCCAGACCTCCAGGATCAGCCTTGTGCACTGACTACTAGGCTATGCTGGGTGCTGGTCAGCAAGCTTGCACTTAGGCACATCTGTGGCATTAACTGATCCCAGAGCAGTTTAGCTCTGAAACAGAGAAACTGGTCTCAGACGACCGCTCAGAGGAATAATCAGGCAAACAGGTCCACCAGAGGTTTACCCCACCAGGCAAACAGCTGTGCCACCACTTTCTGGTGCAAGGACCACTTGCATGACGCTTCTCCCACTCGACTGAGACAGCCACCAGCTGGATGTCCTCCCCCACAATGTGCACTGCCCGAGATCTGCCTGCAGGCTGCATACTAGGGACCAGGTGCAGAGTGTCTCTGAACTTAGGGGAAAGTAGTGTGTCCCGCCTTGCTTGTTCAGATGAAATATGGTTGTTGTTTGTCTGTCTGAACTTGCACAATCTGACTCTGAATCAACAAACTCTGTCAGTGCCAGACACACTGCTCCGAGCTTCAGCTGGTTAATGTGTTGACAGGCATCGCATGGTGACCAGAACCACTGAACTCTGCAGTCAGACATGTGAACCCCATCCCACCAGAGATGCCGCCCTGGTCAGGGTGCGGGTTGGGTCTGGGCGGAGAAGGGAAATTCTTCCTGTGAGGTTCTGAGGGGCTAGCCACCACTCAATGGCATCCAGCATCAGCTGTAATCACCTATTGTGATCGTGGCCTTGAGACCATTGGCCCCCAGCTCCCACTGGAGGGGAGGGCAGCATGCACTTCCAGGCCCAGAAGACCATGCTGGTCAAGGACATCATGCACAACAAGACCTCCAATAGCTGGAGGAATTTATACACTGGGCACAAATGCCCAACCTGAAATGATCAGCCGTCATCAGGAATGTTTTTTACCATTTAAGAAATGTTGCCCAGATTAAACCCTTGGTTCCTCCTGAGGATCTGCCATCCCTGATACATGCTTCTGTCACCTCCAGACTTGATTATTGTAACGCTCTTTACTTCAGGGTCAGTGAGGGCAATCACCACGAGCTAAAGCTGGTGCAAAATGCTGCAGCCAGATTATTGACAGGACTTTCGAGGTCTAATCATATAAGCATGGTTCTGTGTGAACTGCACCGGCTGCCAGTCAGGTGGAGGACTGTCTTAAAGGTAGGCTTGCTTACCTACAAGGCCCTATACAGATTGAGTCTAGGTTACCGGTCTGACCTCGTGACACTTACCCACCTGATGTGTTCCCTACGGTCATCTGCAGAGAGGTATCTAGTGGTCCCAAGGGCACGATTAAAAACTGCTGGCGAACGTGCCTTTGAAGTGGCTAGACCAATTATATGGAATTCCCTCCCACGTTCATTAAGGGAGCCCCCCCCCCCCCCATTGAAAGTTTCATTTTTTTTTCTATTATCTCTATCCTCCAGAACCCTGGCAGGCAGCTTCGGCCCTCCTGATGGAGGAACTCTCTCTCTCTCTCTCTCTCTCTCTGGTCCCTCCACTCCCGTACATGCGGCTCCCAGTAGTTCCCCTGTGGGTTACCCCATGTGGCAGGGCTAGGGGGAGGTTGCTGGCTTCTCCCCTCCTCCTGGAGACCCAATCCAGAATCCGGGGACAGCCCCCGGGTGCAGAAGACCATCATCGAGCCTGCCCAGACTAATTTTTCCTCCATTTTTGCCCATCCCCCCCGATGTGAGGACATCAGATCAAGCCTCCTGACCCGTACTGCACTCCAGCCACCGCCACAGGGTGGTCAACGAGTGGGACGACTAGTCCCCCCCCCGAGAGAGGACAGCAGTCCTCTGGACACACAATCCTCTCTCCCCCCTGCCGACCCCGGCTCGTTCCTGAACCTGGTTCACCGGCGTGGCGCGATGTGTAGAGACCAGTGCCTCAACCTCCAGCACCACCGAGCCAACCCTACTGAAAGTTTTCAAAATGGCCTGAAGGCACATCTGTTTAGGTTGGCATTTGAGGGATGTTGAAAATAAGATAGTGAGCTGGAATTTTATAATTTACAGTTTTGTTTTAAAAAAATATTTAGTTATGATGATCTATGATATTTTAATTGAATTGACCCTGATTATAACTGTGTTTAATGTATTGTCCTGTACAATTGTAAAGCATCCCAGAGCCCCAGGGATTGGGTGCTTAAGAAATAAAGGTAGACTTGATTTGACTTGATCCTTCATTTTGTAGAAGGTGGAATCTGATACAAGTCCCTCTGCTGATGGGTACTTCGAGAACCCAGAGAGACCCTCCTATAGGGATCACATGCTTGCTATACACATGATGAGGGGGAGCTTGGTAGAATGTGAGGTACTGCCAGATCCCGACTGCCGGGCCCAGGACAGCACTGGCCATAGGGAATGTCACCCTCAGTGAGGGATCCCATTCCAGGATGTCCATCAGTGGTAAGTCTCATGCTTCTGGACCTCCTCTAAGGGGATTTTCTTTTCTTTCTTTTTTTTTTTTTTAATGGGGTCATTTTTCCCTGACTGCCGGTGAGGCTCAGCGGTGGCTTACTGACCATCCGCTCCATCCTCCCCCTTGCAGGGATCACTGGGCACGGCAGGGGGTGTAGGTTTTTCATGGTTATGGAAGTAGCTACGAGAAGCCCTACCCCGAGGGCGCTGTCGCGAAGAACCAAGGTCCAGGTGGGAAGTTGTGCGGAGACACGGCTTCCACCAAGTGCATAACAGCGCCTTCCCCTCCCGACACCGTCCACTGGTCAGATCAGTGCCCAAGCCTCCCCCGGGGAGGAGAGCTTCCCCCCGCCGACCCGGGCTTGTTCTCAAACCTGGGTTACTTGTTCTCGAACCTGGGCCGGTGGTATCTCTAAGGAGATTTTCAAAAGAAGCTGACATATGCTACAGAAGAACAGCAGAGGACATCAAAAAACCTGGAGTGAACTTGTCAGATGAGTGGCTCTCCACCTGAGCTTAACAGATGGAGGCCATGCAGGAGTCATCAGAGTCAGATTCGGCGCCTCTGAACAAAGGCTGGGGGGCCTGTGTTTGTGGGTGTGGATTACCTATTTTTCCAAGTAGACCACCACCAACAGGATGCTGGGCAAGCTGGTGTCCAGCCTAGTGGTGCCCAACCCAAGCCAGAACAACCAAAGGCAGAACCACTGGATGCAGCTCCTTGGGCTGCATCAATGTGGGTATCCAAGACAGAGGAGATGGCTGGCAACATGGGCTGACCCCACTCCTGGCTCATTAAAGCCCATGGGTGCCACAAAAGGTCCTCATACTTCTGGCACAGTTGACGCTGTTGATGCCAATCCAAAGAGGAGGATGAGTCTGACATAAACCTTTGGTGAGGATGTCAACTAGAACAGGAAAGAAAGAGAGACCATGATCGGGACCTTGATCTCAACCTGTGTGAGGTCGATGAGAGTCCAATGGTACTGAAGTTGTATAGACCACCTGCTGAGGCACTTAACTATAATGGGAGGCACTCGGGTCGGGACTTGAGAAGTGACCACCAGTGGAGGCTGTATCGGGTCAAGTCGACTGGGATCGCAGTCTGACCAGCCTCCCCAATGGGAAAGGGCCCGTACAGCACCAAGGTCTTGGCTAGTGATAAAGCCTCATCCTATACCACCTGCTGATTGACTTGGCCAAGTACAGTCTTGACCTGATCATCGAAAGGAATATTGACCTTAACTGACAACTGCTATCTTGGGGGTACCACTGATGCATCGATCGACCATCCCCTAAACGACAGTAGTTTGATCGAAGTCAACTAGTCAGGATCAAGGGGAGCAGAAATGTTTCCCCTCCCACAAATGACAGATATGGCATTTCTTGTGATACTTCTTTTGATGGGGTTGGGGGGGGACTCTCACCAAACATTTTCATCACTGGACACATTTCCTGAACTTCAGACTGTCCAGGAGCTGAACAGGTTCCATGACCAGCACTATCAGGACCATGGTCAGGGCCAAGAGCCCTGCCATAGCCTCTTCTTCTACAGCCTGTAACTGGGCCACCAAACCTGCATCGCGGAGGCTTTCCTCTCTCAAGGCTTATCTCTGAGGAAGCACATCCTGTATTCGTTTGAAACATTGTTGCCATATTAGTCCTTGTAACAGAAAATCCAGAAAAAAAGATGATTTGATACCTTTTATTGGACCAACATAAACATCTATGTTGGTCCAATAAAAGGCATCAAATCATCTTTTTTTCTGGCTCTTTTGTATTCATTTGAGGAGGGATGCACAGCCTGACAACAAGGACACCACTTGATATCATGGTCAGACCCCAGGCAGTAGAGATAGGTGTTGAAGCTGTCTGCAGCAGACATGTTCTGTCTGAAATGAACGCAGTGCTTAAATCCCAGCTTTCTGCATTTCATTTTCAAATTGTTGGTGTAGCAGTAACCAGACGATGAGGTGCACACTATCAGTCAAAAAACTAAAATTTTAATTGAGTGAAGTCTCCCCCCCCCAAAAAAAAACAAATGCTTGAAAACTGAGAATCCTCTAATCCCAGCAGGGGTAACCTGGACCATGAGGGGTCACCCACCCCTCACTGTATCAGCCCGTTTGCAGCTAATTTTGGAACTGTTCATGGATTTGATTACAATAAGTTATTCTTGTTGATTCCTAGCCTGGGCATGTAAGTTGTTGTACCTGCATGGTAACTCTACTTCCTGTTTGTTCTGTGTTGTCGGGGCCTACTCAGCCCGTAGGGGCACCCGGTCCTACACCACTGAACGCTCACTCCCGGATCCACTGTGAAGGAAGAGAACTATCCTTCAAAACAAACAAAAAAAGAAAATCTGACATTGTGAGGGGTGGAGCTGGAGGACGACACCATAGGTGTTGGGAGGAGCTAAGCTTGAAGGCATCTGGCATCTTAGCTGCACCCAGCGGGAGTACCTAAGTATGGATAGTGAAATGACTCTAGGTCAGTAGGACCCTGTTTTTAAGCTTTTTGTTACATAGAATTTACACATGCATGAAATCAAGATTTAGGATAGTGCAATGAATGATATATAGAATAATGTATACCTGCCGGCCTGGTGGCACTGGAGGTTGAGGAGCTGGTTACTACACCTCGCGCCATGCTGGTGACCCGGGTTCAGAGACGAGCCCAGACCACCGGGGGTAGGCAGGGATGAGCATCCGGGAGACTGCTCTCTTCTCTTGGGTGGGGGCTGTTGTCCTGCTCATTGACTGCCCTCTGGTGGTGGCTGGAGGGCAGTAGTATGGGTCAGGAGGCACGTACCGGTATTCTTACATTGTTGTGTGTGTGTGGAATGGAGAAAACCATGAAAGGGAGCTGGCAGGCTCCATGATCACCCATCACGTCTCTGTGCCACACCCAGCTTTGGATTGTGCTGGGGGCGACTGCCTCTCCTGGCCCCGGCAGCGGGGGAATTACGGGGGTCGGCATGAGTGGGGACACTTGGGCAAGAGGATGAGTCCCTCCGAGGGAGGGCCATAGCCACCTGCCAGGCTCCAGGAAGCATAAACAAATGACAGAAAAAAAAAATAGAATAATGTATACCAGGGTGCAATGATCTTTTTCTGCATACCCAGGTATGTGATGCCACACAAACATCCTGAGCAAAGCTCAACTGGTTTGCTTTAAATTTGTTAGTAATTACACACCCTAGGGTAGCCTCACTGAGGTTATACACCTATTCTCAGAGAGGTGCCAGGGAGGACATTACAACAGCAGGGTGTTGATTTACAGCATTTACACGTTAGAATTAATATGTACAGACAAATTCACACTAATAGGTACCTAAACAACACGTTAAGACATTAACAAGGTTGTCATTATTTACACAAGCAGTTACATCACACTTGCAATTCACAATTATATTATTATAACTTATTACTTGTTCATTATTTCCTTTGTACCCCTATTGTTCTCCACCCTCCGGGTTGCACCTGGAAATGAGCTTTGACTCAGAGTACCTTTCCAGTTACCAATTTTCAAATAAATAAAGGAATACAACTGCTTTATACAGATATCACATACCAAGCATGTGAAAAAAATAAACAATTTACACGCTGGTTCCATATTTTATTTAATATATATACATATATATATATATATATATATATATTACTGCTTTTACTTTTACACATTTGTGGCTCACAAGCTGCAGCTCCTCGGGGTGTCAGGCAGCAAGAATGCAGCACAAGAAAGTGATCTCCACTCGTGTAACCAGCATTTATAATATAACGTACCATTAAAATGGATGAAATCTCGGCCCAGTGGCGTTGAGGGTGAGGCGCTGGATGTCACACCTCATGCTACGCTGGTGACCTGGGTTCGGGGACGAGCCTGGGTCGTCGGGGGTTGGCGAGAGGGAGGAGGGACCTGGCATCCCAACTGATGCCTCCTCCTCCAGGGTGGGCTGGTTTACTGGACAGGGGCGAGCCCACAGCACTACTGCCAGTGGAAGCTTGCAGGCGGTAGGGTCTGACTTTGGAGTTGGGGTGGGGGAGGCGCTGCAGGTGGGCTGCTTGGTATGGCGTGCATCAGCACGCCATCACTCTGGACATCAAGTCCTTTACACTGGCGCCCTCAGGGGTAGGGATCTAAAAATGGGGAGAAAATGTAAAAAATCCCCAGGCATCATGCTTCATGATACCGGGATCCCAGTACATTGGGACCCACTGAAGGAACTGGGAGGGGGTATGAAGCTCCTCCCCAGAGGGCCCAGGGCAAGTAAAAAAAAAAAAGAATGAAATCACTAACTGTATTATTCTTGAACAGCAACTTTGTCTATCAAGAGGAGTATTTTTGCATCTTTTCTGTTTTCTTGAAAGAAACAAGAGCCCTGTGTTGGTTCTGAAAGATTGTATCTTGAACAATCTTCCAGTTAGTCTAATAAAAGGCATTACTGGAAAACTACAATTTGGATGTTACCCTGACTAACACAGCAGCACGGAACTACAATACCTGTTTAAATGCTGCTGATATGTAGCTTTATTATTTTAAGTACATCTTTTCAGAAAGAACAGTTACATACTTACTGTAACAGTAGATCTTTCATCAGGCCACACCTTAAGAATTATACTTGTATCAGTTCTAGGACCACATGGAAACTTTTGCAACTCAGGCCACAACGATGTGATGTGTCAGTGTCTACATAAACATGGGCTGCCCCATCTCTCCTCAGTTCCCTGCCGGAGATTATGCTTGGAGGGCCTCATAAGGAAGCAGGAGATACAGGCATACCCCGCATACTAGGCGTCAAGGGATCCTGAAGAAGCAGTGATGGGGAAAACTCGGTTAAAAAATCCTCTGACCTACTGTGACAGGGTTGAATAAGATCCTGTCCCGTTTGTTATGCAGAAAGAGTTAAAAAGCAAGGATTTGTTCTGTCCTCTCCTTTTTGTGTCTCTTGTCTGTCTGATAGTGCAATCATATTTTCTTGTGAGATCTAGGAACTGATTACTCTGACAGTCTCACAATTCTCCCCCTCTTGCTATCTCCCTGTCTTCACTTGCTGTTTCTTGCTGTACCTATCTTTTCTTCCTCCTTTGTTTATCTGGGGTTATAAAAACATATGTGGATCTTTATGTGAAACTGGGTTCTCTGGTTTGAAAATGTATATAGTTATATTGTTGAAATGGTTGCAAAAAACTCTTTGGAACTTGGAGGGGGGATTAACCTTGAGATACAGTTTGACCTCCTCAGGCTTGTTTGCAAAACTGTCAGCAGGACGCCAGCTTGGAACACAGTGTTCTATGTGTAAGCCTGTGCAGGAAATAAACTGACCAGAACTCTGATACATTTTGTGAGAAACAGGATGTCTCTTAATGAGCTCAGGATGCAGTAGTTAATTGCCAGGAAAAGACGAGAGAGCAATCTTTTGCTGGAGAGAGAGATATTTAGAATTAGAGAGAGACCCTCTGATGAAGGACTTTGTTTTAATTCAACTGCCTGTATAAGAGCTATCCTGCACAATTTTTTTTATTTCATTGTTATTGATAATAATAAACTGGTACTTGTCAATTTTACAAATTCTCCTGTCTGCCTATGCTTCCTGACCTATGCCTGGACAATACCTACCCGTGAAGGGGGAAGAACAGTGGCTCAGGGTGGCCTGATGACAGAAATTCTCTTGAAGAGCTACAGTTACGCTAAGTATGTAACTGTTCTATCTTCTTCGAGGATACATCTTTCATCAGGCCAAACCTTTGGAATGAGCCCTAAGCAGTAACAAAACTGACAGTCTGGGCGGGTAGAGACATATGTACTCATGAAAACAGGTCTTGCAAGACAGCCAGGCCAAAACCTGCTCATCTACCAAACACAATGTCCAGAATGTAATGTTTAGTGATGGTGAAGACAGTACTCCAAGTGGCAGCAGCACAAATGTCAGCAGCTGAGACATTTCTAAAACCAGCAACAGAATGGGGAAGAGGGAAAGGGTAAATTGTTTAACCAGGAAAGGTACTCTAAGCCTGTGCTTGTTTCCAGATGCAACCTGGAAGCACAAAGAAGTTAAATGACTTGCTCAGGGTCACTCAGTTTGCAAGTGGGGGCTGATGGGATTCAAACTTAGGTCTCCAGGTTTGCAGCTCAGTGCCCTTAACCACTACGCTATACTGCCTCCTATAACAGAAGTGGCCATGCTTCTGGTAGAATGACCACAGACTTCACTAGGAAGTTCCTTACCATGCTTCCTATAACACAAAGTAATACAGTTTGCTAACCATTTGGACAGGCACTGTTTAGACAGAGAAGCGCTCCCTTTCCCAGAGGCAAATGAAAGAAAAAGCTGAGAGGACTTTCTGCAGTTCTTGGTGCAGTTCACGTCCTACCTGTAGATTTTATGCGCATCCAAGTGTGGAGTAATGCTTTCCCTTGATTGGCATACATGAGGAGGCACAGTCTTCAGCTGGAGGGTGGGAGGTTTAGGAGAGAGGTCAGGAAGCACTTCTTCACAGAGAGGGTGGTGGGCACTTGGAATGCGCTGCTGGAAGAGGTGATCTCGTTGAAGACAATGGGCAGCTTTAATAGAGGCTGGGATAGGCATAAGGGGAAGATAAGGATTGTGGGTAGGGAGGATGGGAGTTGTGGTGAGGGAGGGCAGGGACAGCAGTTCAAGCTGTGTACCCTGCAATACGAGCAGACTAGACAGACCAAATGGCCTTCTTTTGCTGGCTTCTTCATATGTTCATATGTATGTTACTTTGGGAAATAAAGTGGAAGGTGGGTAGTTTGAAAGTAAACTCAGGCACCACCTTTGGCAAAAATTTAAGAGCTGTATGTAAAGATACCCTGTCTTTGTGAAAAATCATATCCGGGGGCTCACACATTAGAGCCTGTGGCTCTGAAATTTTTCAAGCAGAAGTACAGCAACCAAAAATAATGCTTTCCATGAAAGAAAGCATAGGCTGCAACTTGCAGCAGGCTCAAGAGGAGCCAAAATAAGCTTTTCAAACACAAAAGTTAAGCACCAAGCCAGGACTGGATTCCTAACTGGAGGTTTCAAGTGTAGTATACCTCTCAAAAAAGGTACAGGATACCTCTATAGTTGGGCAACCGTATGGCAATCCACAGGGGCATGAAGGCTGAAATAGCAGCTGAATGTCCCTTGAGAGAGGAATAGTGGAGCCCTGTGTCTGATAGAGACAGCAAGTATTCCAACACCAGATGAACTGGGCAAGTAAAAGGATCCAGGTGCTTGGAAGTGGCCCACAATGTAAACCCCTTCCACTTCAAAGAGTAGGTATATCTGGTGGAGGGTTTTCTAGCAGCCACCAGACCATCAGCCACTTTAAAGGATATCAGAAACCTTGCTATGGCTATGTCTTCAGGAGCCATGCATGCAGATGCAGGGATCTGAAGTCCAAATGGACCAGAGACCCCTTGTCCTGTGACAACAGACTCTTGCACAGTGGCAAGATCACTGGGGTTTCCACTGCTAACTGTTGCAGCAGTGGATACCAGATTTGCTGAGGCCATAGAGGAGCAAATAGGATGGGAGTTGCCCCCTCCATCTGTAGTCAGTGTAACACACTGTTTTAGAAGAAAAGGAGAGAAGGCATACAAAAACCTCCCTTTCCAAGAGAGGGACAATGCCTCTCGCCAGAAAACTCCAGGCCCTGGAGAGAGCAAGCAAAAATGTGGCAGTTTGGCATTGTGTGGGGATGCAAAAAGGTCTAACTCTGGTCAACCCCGCCTTGCGAAGACATCCACCAATAAGGACAGCAGTTCCCATTTCTGCATGCTGAACTGTGTCCAGCTTAGCCTGTCTGCCAAGTTATTTTGGGCAGGAAGATTTATGGCTGAGAGTTCTAGGCTGTGTTCCACAGCTCACTGCCACACTCTCACTGCTTCTTTGCATAGTGGGTATGAATGAGTCCCCCTCCTTGTTTGTTGAGGTAATGCATCACACTGACATTGTCCATCTGTACTAACAGAGGGACTGGTGTCAGATTTGATTCAAATGCCTAGAGACTGTAGAGAACAGCCTGCATCTCCAGGACATTTATGTGCAAGTCTTTCTCTATCTGGGTCCAAGTACTCTGTGTTTGGTAAGGATCCAGGTGCGCTCACCATCTGGATCCCGAGGCATCTGAGGTGAGAACTTGTGACGGGGTTGGACTCAGAAATGGTCTGCACTTGAGCATGTTGCTGCAGTCCACTCACCACCTCGGCCTTTTTCAGAGCAGATTTGACTAGTACAGGTTTGTCTAGGTTGTCAGTGGATTGTTCCCACTGGACTTGTAGAGATCACTGTGGGATCCTCATGTACAAGTGAGCCAACAGCACTGCTACTGTGGCTGCTGTCATAAGGCCTAGAAGGCATAAAAGGTCCTGGCTAGGATGGACAAACTAACTGGAGCACACTGCAACACAGCAGCTGGGCCTGCACTATAAGGTGTTCCACTCTGTCCAAAGGGAAGAACACAAGGCCCTGACTCATGTCTAGTACTGCCCCTATGTACTGCAGTCTTTGACGGGGTCACTGCTGACTTTGGTTAAGTTCACAGTCACCGCTAGATGGTTGATTGAAGTCCTGGTTTGAACCAGGGTGTGCAGTAGTTGTTCTCTGGACTGGGCCTTCAATAGCCAATTGACCAGGTAAGGGAACACATACTGTCCTATCTTGCAGAGGGCTGCTGGTACCACAGCCAAGCATTTGGTAAAGACCCATGACACAGAAGACAAGCCAAAGGCAAGACTCTAAACTGGTAATGTTCCCCTTCTAACAAAAATCTCAGATATTTCTGTGATTCTTAATGATTTTGATATGAACGTAAGCATCCTTCATGTTCAGAGAACAGATACAGTCTCCTGTGTTCAACAGGGGAATAACAGCTTGTAGGGAGACCATCCGGTACTTCTTGCACTCTATGTAGAAATTTAGGTCTCTCAGATCTAAAAATGATCTCAGGTCTCCTGTCCCCTTGGGACTACAAGTATCTGAAGTAGAAGCCCCTGTTCCTCTGCCTGACAGGAACTGGTTCTGTGGCTTGGTTTTACTTGGTTTACTTGGTTTACTTGGTTTATGGGACAAAAGAAGGCAATTGCCTATAAGTGTTGTCCTCCACATAAGTGGATTATTGTAGATGACCTTGTTCGGTCAACCATTTATCCAGTTTAGATTTAAAAATCGAAAATGAGGGAGAGACTACAATGTCCTGGGGAAGAGTATTCCATAGTCTCGGAGTTCTTATTGAAAAAAAATTTTGTCTATTATTAGTTTTACATTTAGCAATATTAAGCTGTCTATTATTAAGTCTAGAACCAGTTTTCCTATTTGCGAATGAAATACCACCTTGTTTCATTAAAATAGGATTTTGGATAATCTTGAAAAGTTGAAGTAGGTCACCCCGTGTTCTTCTTAATTTAAGCGAGTGCAGACCTGTTTTATGAAGTCTAGTATTATAATCTTCATGAGCTAAGTGTGGAATAGATTTTGTAACTTTTCTTTGAATCTTCTCCAACCTATCCACATCTCCACAAGATATGGACTCCAAAATGGAGAACCATAGTCAAATAGGGTCTAATGTGTGATCTATAAAGTGGGAGAATACATTGCTCAGTTCTAGAAATGAAAATATTTTTTATTCTACGAAAAAGTGAATTTGCTTGATTTGCAATTTTATTACAGTGAGACACTTGAGTCAACTTGTTATTTACTAGAATCCCCAAATCTTTTTCAAAACAAGCGGTTTTAATGACAGAATTATTCAACGAATATTCTTGTTGGGGGTTGTTTTTACCAAAGTGCAGAACAGTTTTGAAGCAAGGATTTGATCTTCTCTTTGAGCAGTGATATGTGTCCTGGGGGATACATAGAAACAGGTGGCGGATGATCTGGAGGGGTCACCAGAAGCATCAGAGCATGCCCTTTTGCAATGATATCCAGTACCCATTTTTCTGCGGTTCAAGTGAAGGGAAAGCTAGCCCCCTACAGCCACCCCTGGTGGCAGTGGTGATTGGAGTGTGTATGGCTGTGAGTCACTGTGAACCAGTGGGGGCAACAGCACCAGCTCTGCCTCCTCCAGGTACTTTGGAATGGGCACCTTGGGAAAGGTTAACTAGTAAGGCCCCAGCGCCTTTACCTCTGCCTTGTTGTCCGTAGGTAGGTCTGCCACCCCTTGCTGGTGGGGGCCAAAACTGACCCCGGCCCTTGACCCTATCTTGTGTGGGATTATAGGGATTTAACTGAGCTTGGAGTCATTCTAGAGGATTGAAGGCCTTTCACAACCTCCTCCACATAATGCCCAAACAGTTCATGGCCTCTAAAAGGTGTGTTTAACACTGCTTCTTGCACATAATTGGCAAACCCAGCTACTCTCAGCCATGTATATTTTCTCATGCAAAAGCCAGATCCAGCAGCCCAGGCAGAGGCATATGAGACATCACAGGCTAAGCAGATCAAATGTTCACCCACCTCAGCCACCAGATTTAATCAACTCTGCTTTTGCCTGACCTTCAAGAAGAGCCTGTGCAGCCACTTTGGCACTCCTCCAGAGGGTGTTCTGGTATTTTATCATATGGGCCTGGCAGTGTGCAAAACACAGGCCTAGTGCTGCAGAGGCATAGGTAGGTGTCCCCATAACATCCAGTCTTCTGGATTCCATAGCGTGAAGCAGGGAACTCATATGTGTGGGTACCCTGGATCTGTCATGGACAGCTATAATGACTACCGAGTCAGTTTCTGGCTGGTTAGCATAATAAGGCTTGTGAGATGGTGCACGCTACATCTTGTCTGCCTTCCTAGGGACTACTGGTATAGCACTGGGCCTATATCACACAGCATAAGTAGCATCCTCCAGGGCTGGATAGAGTGGGGGATGACAATGGAGGGGAATTCTGGTACCTCCAAAAACTCCAACAAATTCCTCTTTGTGGAGTCTTCCTTTTTTTAGAATGAATCCCATGGCTGCCTGCATTTTATGTATCATGGTTTGAAAAGAGGAATTCTCTGGTAGTGACCTTGGGGTACTGACCACAAATCCCTCAGTACAAGAGGAGAGCGTAGAACTAGTGCCAGGCAAGTACTGATCCTCTGTATAGCGTGCCTCTTCCTCATAATCATCTTCCATTATGAGGTCTAGGTTGTATTCCACCTTGTCGTCATCCCCCTCGACAGTGGGGATTGATGAGAGCGCCAGCAACACTGGCAAAGGCTGAGTAGGCTCTTTTGGGACAGTACTGTGTTGTGGCACCAATGGAGTCTGAGTGCTGAAGACTTCCAGTGCTGTTAGTGCAGGCTGGTCAGGCAGGCCTTGGAGGAGAGACTATGTATCACTTCAGAAAATGATACTAGCTTTTCCTCCCCCGACAACCGCTGCGAATTTTAAAATATTTTTAGCAAAACTACTAGATAATATGCAGGGTTGTTTGCTAATGGGAGGGGATATCAATCTAACTATAACCCCTAGGTGGCGCTATCCCAAGGGCTACTACCCCTGCCTGTCGGGCTAGTGACAGGTTGAGGGGCCTGGGTTCTATGGCGGGTGCCTCCGCCCAGAGGTCAAGGTTAGCAGTGGTTAAACTAGCTCGGGTACAGCCCTCTGGGACACTGCAACCCCCTTTGTTCCCACTAGTGGCCCACACAGTACACGGGAGTTACCTTCCCAATACCCCACATATAAACACTTTTCACACATATAGATACCACTTACCCTCGAGACTGATTCTGTAGCACGTCTCTGAGGACCCCCCTGTAAAACAAGGTTAAACAACATACACAGCAAAATATAATACTGTTTCTATATGTACTAACACCACAGACAGTATATAATATAATAACAACGAATCTGATGTATTTAGGGAACAGCAACACGGGAGGGGGCAATCAGGTTGATTAGTTTTTGCAAAGTTCAAATCACAGTACTGTGCGCATATATAGGGTCCAAAAAAGTCAGACTCTGGGTACCCAGGATGGTGGTGGCTAGCCAGGGTCAGTGCAGCTGGTTGGGCCCCTTTGCTGGGAAAAACACAGGCACACATAAATTGTACTCCACAGCCCTGGGGCTCAGTTTGTGAAGAAATGAAACAGCAATAATCACATGACACACTTGTAATTGATAACAGGCTGCAGGGAGAATACCCTGATTTGTACTCACAATACCCAAGCTGAGAACTGGATGGCGGATGTTCTTTCTGGATTGCCAGAAACAACAGGGCATGGAGACAAGGTCCTTGTGACTGGACCCAACTTCAGTTGATAACAAATGGATTTAGTCCGACACAAGCTGGGGTTTGCTTCCAGCTTCAGCATACAGCTCACAGAAATAGCGATTCCCCACAAGCACTATGCACATTCATATGTAAAAGGAAAGTACTATACCAGGCAGGCTGCTCCTCGATCCTGATCGCACTTACTGCAAAACACCCGGGAGCACACACAGCAGCTTCAGTTCCTGACAGACGGAGCACGATTCAGCAATATCTCTAGTCTTCTACAGGGTGAGCCTGGTTTCCACACTTCTGGTGCTTCTTTCTCCTCACAACTCAGATTCAGTCCAAACTGGCACTCACAATGGCTGCAGGCCGAAACTCAGGGCCTCACACGCGCTTCCAGCGTGTGAAACTACATGCCGCAGCAGAAGCAGGGCTCCTTCTCTCTTCACTGTCACTGCTGATCTGAGCTTTCCAACAACAGAGCAGGGCATTTCCTTTGAGTTCCTCCCAGTTCGGTTGGCTGGTTTGGCTGTCACTCACAACAGGGTTACCTCTGTTGGTGCAAAAAGGCGCCAAGGTCAAAACTACATTTCCCAGAGGCTCTCTACATATAATCCCCTTTCAGCAGGCTCCAGATGACAGTCCAAGTTCTGATTCGTCCACAGGCTCCATTTTAAGGTCTCCCTATCACACTAATTGGTCCAAGTCAGTAGCTCAGGACCAAAATGAAAGAGCTACAATGAAACAGTTCGTGCTGAAGTAAAGACAGGTTAAACAAACTACATTTTCTCAGTCATACTAAATGATTCCTGGCAAACAGTTGTATCTTTCAACAAGGCTCCCTCTGCACATGTAGCGATGGCAGAAATGGAGCGAATTGACAGCAGCCCGGGCAGGATTTGGGCATTAGAAGACACAGTCCCCCCATTTCAATTAATTATGGCTACAAGCAGGCAGCTCTTAAAGAGACAGTACCAGAGGCTCTTAAAGCACTCACACTTAAGTGGCTTAAACGCTGAACACCTCCAGACTTGGAGCATTCAGGCAAGCTCCTGGAAGACTTCTGGGAATCCCCATTTGCAGGGGGGTTACACCCTTCCTGGCCTGGAAAAACTTGGCGTCCGTGTCAAGTAGGTACCCTTATAACATCTTAACAACAGATTACCACATTTGTTCATATCACCAACAGTTCAGGTCTGCATCTTTTTAAACAACAGTCAACATATTAAATCATTGATATAGCTATACTTATTCTGTAATTCACAGTTTACTACTGGTTACATAACATTGTACATACAAGCATTTTGAAATCAAGTCAATACTTCTTGTACATGAAACCTGAAGAGAGGGCGGCCCTTCCCTATCAGCTACCTTGGGGCTGGATGGGGCAGAGGCACCATACTTAGAGGGCAAAACCAATAACTTGGAGTTAGCACTTATGCTCAGTTTGGGCAATGAGCTCGGAGACACATACACTCCTTTATGGACCACATTAAGAGGCAAGTCCACAGGTCTTCCAGGAGAATCATAGCTTAAGCGTACCACAGGCTTCACAGCTCGACCAGTCTTTCTAGGGGGAACTGTTACAGTCTCTGCACTTTTAGGCTCACTTTCAGCACTGTCTTTACTGGCCAGGGGAGTTTCCATTGGGGTAGAGAGACGAGACCTGGGGCCACTTTCAGCTCCAGGAGTTGTAATCTCTGAGTCCACAACACTTGGCTCACACGGGGAGTTTTATGACACTGGCAGTGAACCATCAGGGCACTCAAAATACTCTTCTTGTTCTGATATATCACCAGTCTGTTCCAGTTCATCATTTTCCTCCTCTGAAAGCTCATACAGTTCCACCATGCACAGTGATTCCATGTCATCTGACTTGATACTTTGCACTTCACTTTCTGGGAGCATTGGCGCCAAGGACAAAGCTGGGGGCTTAGGCAGTCCAGAAGGCCCAGCTTCATCTCCATGATTGACTAGGGGATTGTCTTGAAACAATTGACTCAGTTCGTAAGAAGGGTAGTATTCAAAGTCACACT
Source organism: Neoceratodus forsteri (assembly GCA_016271365.2). Lineage (NCBI taxonomy): Eukaryota > Metazoa > Chordata > Ceratodontiformes > Ceratodontidae > Neoceratodus > Neoceratodus forsteri. The sequence continues at coordinate 1,578,414,020 of CM057452.1, forward strand.
CACTTTCCCCTGAAGTGGACAGACAGTCAGGTTCAGCTGGGGTTTGTTGTAGAGAACACTAACTCAGCATCTGTATGTGCAGACTTTCTTTGCTTTTGCTTAGCATCAGCTCTGGTCACTAGTTCAGAGGGAGCACTTTCTGGGAACTCAGACTCAATCAAGATTTGGCCAGTGGGCAGCAAGTGATTTCGATGCACTGTCTTAACATCTTTTGAATTATTCTCAGGCCTTACTTTGTACACAGGCAGATCATCCAGTTTACCCACTACAATGTGAGGGAGCTGGTGCAACCTGTCAGTGATCTTGTGTTTGCCATGCAGTCCCAGATTTCTTAGCAATACCCGACCTCCCTCCTGGAGTTCCTGAGCTTTCACCTTCTTATCATACCTTTCTTTGTTGGCCAGATTTCTTTTGGCAGCTATGGTTTGAGCCAGTTGGTACGCATGATTCAGCTGGGCCTTTAACTTTTGCACATACTGTAAACAGTTATCAGCTCGAACCCCATCAGGAGAAACTCCGAAACAGACATCTACCGGAAGTTGGGCCTCTCTGCCAAACATAAGGCGGTAGGGGGAGAATCAAGTGGCATCACTTTCGGTGCAGTTGTAGGCATGTACCAAGGTGCTAATTTATTGGCTCCATCTAGGCTAGTCCTTTGGGTGGAGGGTGCCCAGCATATCCAAAACAGTGCGGTTAAAACGTTCAGGCTGTGGGTCCCCCGGGGGGTGGTAAGGGGTGGTTCTGGACTTTCGCACTCCCCACAGAGAAAGCATCTCTTTGATCAAACAACTCTCAAAGTCCCTCCCTTGATCAGAATGGATTCTTTGTGGAGCCCCATACTGAACAAAAAAGTTTTCTACAAGTACTTTTGCCACAGTGAATGCCTTCTGGTCCTTGGTGGGGAAAGCTTGGGCATATCTCGTAAAATGGTCAGTGACCACCAGCACATTACTAATATTTCTTTGATCTGACTCCAAACTCAGAAACTCAATATAGACCAGCTCCATGGGAGCACTGGTGGTGATGTTAACAAAGGGGGCAGCTCTCTGGGGCAAGGCTTTCCCCTGTAAACAGCAACTACAAATTCGAATGTGTTGCTCAACATCAGCCCCCATCTTAGGCCAATAGAATCTGGATCTCACCAAATCAAGTGTTCTGTCTATACCAAGATGCCCCATGTGGTTGTGTAGGGACCTCAGTACTGAGTCTCGAAAGGCAGTGGGCAAAACTAGTTGTTGTTTGTCTATTTGTCCCCCTCTGTCTACTGTTTCTCTGTATAACAGTCTATTGATCAGTTTCAACTTAGGGCCTTCCTTGTATAACAATGCAGTTCTCAAATCAGTGGAGCGTAACTTGGACACATCTTTCCCTGCCTAGAGGGCTTCTGTAACCCCTAGATGGCGCTATCCCAGGGGCTACTACCCCTGCCTGATTTGCCACTAACAGGTTGAGGGGCCTGGATCCAATGGCGGGTGCCTCCACCCAGAGGTCAGGGTTTGCAATAGTTAAACTAACTTGGTCACAGCCCTCTGGGACACTGCAACCCCTTTCTTTACCAATGTGGCCCACACAATATATCAGAATTACCTTCACAGTATACACACTTACCCCAGGTCTGGTTCCGCACTGGGACCGCCTGTGAAATGAGATACAGTGCAACAATCACAGTACAGTACTTTAACATAGACAAATACCTCAGGCAGTATAACTTTGCTGAAACAAGCAGCTCTGATTTATTTAGGGGATATAACAAGGACAGGGAAATCAGGTTAATTAGCTTATCACTCTAATAATCTACCTATGGCTCTGTGCACAGGCCTATCCCTATCAGTTACTGTCCCTGGGTACCCAAGCCCTAGTGGCTAGTCCAAACCGCAGCAGCCGGTAGGGCCCTTTCACACAGAGAAAGGAGAATTAAACAGTCAGTAGTACAGTAATTCCATTTGGATTTAATGTGGCAATTCAACAGGAGCAACCCTGAATTAGTACTCACGACCTCCAAATAAGATAGGGTCCTTCAATGTCAGCAGGGCTCACTTGAGGTACACAAACCTCTTCACATCCATATAAAAGAAAGCACTATACCAGGCAGGCTGCATCTGTATCCCGATCGCAATTACTGCACAATACCGGAGAACACACAGCAGATTCAGTTCCTGACAGATCGAGTGCAATTTTCAGCAATTCTTCCAGTCTTCTACAGGGTGAGCCTGGTTTCTACTCTTCAGAGATCCTTTGATTCTTTCACAGGACGGATTCAGTCCTAACAAGCTGTTACACAAGCTGCAGACCGGAACTCTGGGCCTTACACACGTTTTGACTAAAACTGCACACTGAAAAGCACAGGGCTCCTTCCTTCTTCACTGCCAAAGCTCAACTGAAACTCCAACCGACAAAACCGGCACTTCCTTTGAGTTCCTCCCAGTTCTTGACTGGATTGGCTGTCACCACAATAGACTGCTGCTGTTGGTCCAAAAGGCACTGAAGTCTAAACTACATCTCCCAGAGTCACTGCCCATACAATCCTCTTGTGGCTGGCTCAGATTATGAGTCCAAGTTCTGATTCGTCCAAGGCACCATTTTAGAGCTAGCTTACCCCACACTGATTGGTCCAGTTCAGCAGTTCAAAACTAGAATGGGAACTAGCAGACACAGTTCTGACTGCAAGAAAGCAGGTTAGACAAACTGTAATTTCATTATTACTCTAAATAATTTCTGGCAAACAGTTACATCTTTCAGATAGGTTCCCTTTGCACTCCTAGTGACTGCAAAAATGAAGTGAATTAGCAGCAGCTTGAGTGGTACTCAATCAAAGAAACACACAGTCCCCATACAAACTAATATGTCTGCAAGCAGACAGCTCTTAAAGAGACAGTACCAGAGGTTCTAAAACACTCACTGATAAATGGCTTAAATGCCAAACACCATTCAGGCTTGGAGCATTCAAGCAAGCTCCTGGAAGTCTTAGGGAACCCCCATTTGCAGGGGTTACCCTTCCTGGCATGGGAAAGCTTACGTCCACGTCAAGCAAGTACCCATAAGTTTCAACTGCAACCACATACATTTGCATTAGGCTGCATATGTAATCATCAGTCAATATATCATTTTACCAAGAACACATTTCTGAAACATTGCAGTCGTCACTTTACACAGTATTACATACATTGTACCATAACTCAAGTTATTACCTCTTGTACATGAAACCTGAAGAGGGGCCTTCCTATCAGTTACCTTGGGGCTGGACGGGGCAAGGGCACCATACTTAGAGGCAACACAAGTAACTTGGAGTTAGCACTGACGCTCAGTTTGGGCAATGAGCTCGGGGACACATACACTCCTTTATGGACAACATTGAGAGGCAACCACAGGCCTCCCAAGGGAATCATAACTGAGGTGCACCACAGGCTTTACAGCTCAACAGTCTTTCTAGGGGAACTGTTACAGTCTCTGCACTCTGAGCCTCATTTTCAGCATTGTCCACACTTGTCAGGGGAGTCTCCATGGGGTAGAGAGGCTAGAACTTGGGGCACTTTCAGCTCCAGGAGTTACAGTTTCTGAGTCCACAACATTTGGCTCGCATGGAGAGCTTTCGGACACTGGCAGTGGACTGTCAGGGCACTCAAAATACTCTTCTTGTTCGTGGTATCACCAGTCTGCCCCAATCTATCATTTTCCTCCTGAAAGCTCAAACAGTTCAACCATGCACAATGATTCCATTTCATCTGATCTGATGCTTTGCACTTCACTTTCTGGGAGCATTGGCTCCAGGGATGAAGCTGGGGCTTAGACAGTCCAGAAGGCCCAGCTTTGTCTCCAGTATTGACTAGGGGATTGCCCTGAAACAATTGACTCAGTTCGTAAGAAGGATAGTATTCAAAGTCACTCTCACTTTCTTCCGATATGGACTGACAGTCATGCTCAACTGGGACTTGTGGAGGGAACACTTTAACTTTGCTTCTGTAGGTGCAGACTTTCTTGATCTTTTCTTAGGAGCAGCTCTAGTCACTGGTCCAGAGGGCATCTTCTAGGGGCTCAGACTCAATTAAGATTTGTCAATGGGCAGTAAATGATTTCTATGCATTGTTTTTACATCTTTTGAATTATTCTCAGGCCTTACTTTGTACACTGGCAGATCATCTAGTTTGCCCACTACAATGTGAGGGAGATGGTGCCATCTGTCAGCAATCTTGTGCTTGCCATGCAATCCCAGATTTCTTAGCAATACCCATCTCCTCCTGGAGTTCCTGTGCTTTCACTTTTTATCATACCTTTCTTTGTTGGCCAGATTTCTTTTGGCAGCCATGGTTTGAGCCAGTTGTAGCATGAGTTAGCTGGGCCTTTAACTTTTGCACATACTGTAAATAGTTGTCAGCTTGAACCCCATCAGGAGACCCCAAAACACACATCTACTGGTAGTCGAGCTTTCTTCCAAACATCAGGCGGTGGGGAGAATCCAGTGGCATCACTTTGTGCAGTTATAAGCATGTACCAGGGTGCTAATTTGTTGGCTCCATCTAGGCTTGTCCTTTGGGTGCAGGGTGCCTAGCATATCTAGCAAAGTCGCGGTTGAACGTTCAGGCTGTGGGTCCCCTGGGGTGGTAAGGAGTGGTTCTGGACTTTGCACTCCCACAGAGAAAGCATCTCTTGATCAGACGATTCTCAAAGTCTCTCCCTTGATCAGAATGGATTCTTTGTGGAGCCCCATAGTGAACAAAAAGTTTTCTAAGTACTTTGGCCTACAGTGGATGCTTTCTGGTCTTTGGTGGGGAAAGCTTGGGCATATCTCGTGAAATGGTCAGTGACCACCAGCACATTACTAATATTTCTTTGATCTGACTCAAACTTAGAAAATCAATACAGACCAGCTCCATGGGTGCACTGGTGGTGATGTTAACAAGGGGCCTCTCTGGGGAAAAGCTTTCCTCTGTAAGCTAGCGACTACAAGTTCGAATGTGTTGCTCACATCAGCCCCATCTTAGGCCAATAGAATCTGGATCTCACCAAGTCAAGTGTTCTGTCTATACCAAGGTGCCCCATGTGGTTTGCAAGGACCTCAGTACTGAGTCTCAAAGGCAGTGGGCAGCACTAGTTGTTGTTTGTCTACTTGTCCCCTCTGTCTACTGTTTCTCTGTATAACAGTTTATTGATCAGTTTCAACTTAGGACCTTCTTTGTATAACAGTGCAGTTCTCAAATCAGTGGGCGTAATTTGGACACATCTTTTCCGCATGGGGGCTTCTAAAGCTGCTTTGATCATGGGATCGTGGGATTGAGCCGCTGAATCACTGTATCTCCAGCTGAGGCAGTGCACCAATGTCTATTGCAGAAAAGTGGCAATAAGCAGCAGGTATGCAATTCTCAGAGGCTCCCAAGCAATCCACCATGCAGTCCACTGCGTCCGTGGACATTTGTTCCTCCTGTCAAACTTCCGGAGAGTTCCGAATGTCAGGTTCTGCCAATCGGACCCAATCATTTCTGGGGAACAGGCCTCCGGGAGAGAGCATCAGCATCTATGTGGTTCAGACCTGCTCGGTATTCGAGCATAGTCATATGTAGATAATGCAGAAAGCCACCTATGGCCAGTGGCATCCAACTTAGCTGAGGTCTGCACATAGGTCAAAGATTATTGTCAGTTTTACTAGTATTTTAGCCCCATACAAGTACTCATGGAATTGGTCAACAATAGCCCACTTCAAAGCTAGGAACTCTAACTTATGTACAGGATAGTTCTTTTCGGATGGGGTCAGGCTTCTACTGGCAAAGGCCACTGGTCTCAGGCCATTCTCGTGCTCTTGGTACAACACACCCCCAACCCTTGCAAGCTAGTATCAGTGTGCAGGGCGTAAGGTTTTCTTGGATCGGCATAGGCCAGCACTGGAGCATGGGTAAGTTGATATATGATCTCATGAAAAGCAGTCTCACAATCAGGGTCCAGCGGACTCTAAATACTTCTACTCGGATGAAAATACACTCTTTCAGTCTTGAGGGACCTGACTTTTGGTATTTTTGTGGGTTGGGGATACCCTTGAGTAAGGTTAAGTAAAGGGGATCACTCTTGAATAGTCCTTGATGAGCGCCGATAATAACCACAAATCCCAGGAATCTTTGCAGTTCTTTTTAGATTTTTGGGCTGTGGCCAGGTGGTCAAGGCCTCAACTTTACTTGGGTCGGTCTCTATTCCTCGTTGGATACTATGTGTCCCACATACTTTACTGATGTTTGAAAGAATTGACACTTATCAATGGACAGTTTAAGGCCAAAGTCCTCCAGTCGGTCCAATACCTTAAATAATCTGCTCTCATGTTCCTCAGTGAGCTGCCAAACACAATAATATCATCTAGGTATACCAGGCACTCTAGTAAGTTCATGTCCCCACTGCACGCTCCATCAATCGTTGAAAAGTGGCTGGGGCACCTGAAATCCCTTGAGGCATCCTCATGAATTCATAAAACCAGCGGACAGATAAAGGCTGTCTTTTCACGGTCCTCTGGGGCCATCGGGATCTGATAGTACCCATGCGGAGATCCAGCACAGAGAACCACTTGCTCCCGTTTAGGCAGTCAAAGCATCCTGAATGCGGGCATTGTGTACTGATCAGGGATAGTCCGCCGGTTTAAGGTGCGATAATCCACACACATCCTTACTGTTCCATTCTTTTCCTCACTACCACAATGGGGGAAGCATAAGGGCTTCTGGATTCTTGTATTACACCAGCAGCTAACATCTCTTGCAGATGCCGTCTCACATCATCTATGTCAGCAGGTGCCAGGCGTCGAGACCTCTCACGAAATGGTCTTTCGTCATGCAGCCGGATATTGTGCTCAGCTCCTTGCACGCATCCTACATCCCATTCCTTTAAAGAAAACACCTGGTCTCTCTGGGCAAGCTTCTCACTGATCTTCACTTTCCATTCAGCTGGCAGCGGGGAGTCGCCGAAATCAAACAAGTCAGGCGTTACTCTGTCATTCTTCCTTGAACTCTTGCTGCTGGGTAGCACTGCAGTGTCTGCACAATGCACATTAGCCAGGATGCAACCTCTGTTTACTCGAATGTCTCTTTCAGACACATTATGAACTTGGACCATTACCCTTCTGGCATAAGCATGGGCTCTAGCGGGCAAAATACTAGGCTTGACCAGCAGTCCCTCTGGCAATTTTCCATCGCCTGGTGCATCCAACATTAATATTTTATTCTTAACATCCTTTCTGTCTAGGACCTCTCCCTGTAAGGTACACTGGGCATTTGGCGCCAGGATCAGAGACTCAGGATCCTTCTTCCATACAATTCCGACCGGTTCCTCTGGTTCTGTTTTCAGCATCTCTGTGCCTCATAGGCCTTCTTAATTAAAGCCGGAACTCTTAAAGCTCTACTAGTCTTTGACCCCTGTTTTTCATAACACAACTGTGCCAGCCTTCCGAACATATGAGCATTTGTTCCAATCAACAAAGGGACACCATCATACAGTCCAGTGGGGGACACACTAAGGCTAGGGTCTCTACTTGTTCAGCCACTCCAGCCACGGAGGTGGGGAAAGACAGCCAAATTCGGATATACCCGGAATAGGGTAGGCCTTTCTCACTTAACCCCCTATACATGCAGTCCTTCTAATGGTTGTAAGGGTACGTCTGACAAATGCTTCTCTGATACCAATCTTGGAACATAATTGTCACTTGGAGCCACTGTCTAATATAGCTCTTGTAGACACTCCGTTCACCTTTACAGTGGTCTCCATGGAGGACCCACTATTCTGGACCAGTCTGGAGAGGCGGTAGTGGGGCCTGGGCAACTGACCTTGCCACAAAGGACGTGAATTAGCATTTTGGTGCCCTCACTGGGATCATGTCGTGCACCTCTTAACCACTGATTTCTTCTCCCAAGCTCTCCTTGTAGCCTATATGCAACTTTGTCAGTGTCTTTTGGGGACTGGCATTCCCTTTCATGTGCCCATCTTTCCCACAATTATAGCAAAACATACTTTCTGGAGTTTGAGCTGGCCGAGGCGCACACTGGGAGCCAGGGCGGGGTATTACTAACTGGAAACCTTGGTGCCATCTCTGTCTGCGGCTGATAAGCATTTGGAGACATCTCGTCAGTTTCTCCACTTCCATGATCAAGGAATCGAGTTCAGAGCTGTTATCAGCAGGAGATACATGGGTGGGTACCCCACCCCACCAGCAGATGCAGTCGGATATAGGTCAGGCCCGTACTTGCAGGCGTGGCCTTCATAAAGGGACTGTTTTTGAATTCCGGATCTCTCTCAACAGTTCGCCCATTGTGACATATCTTTTCCTTGTCAGAGCACTCATTGACCGCCAACCTCTGCCCTGAACTTCACTTGATGGGTCACCCTCAGTCACTCGGGTCGTGGCCGCAGCTATTGGTGCAGGTCCCTCCGAGGTCGTCTTTCTCAACTCCTCAATTTCTCTCATTAACTCATCATAGGGAGGGTGGGGATTCCAGTCGATCTACCAGGCGTAACTGAAGCAACAGCAGTTGTGAGAAGGGGCAGACTTAAGATCCTGTCCAGCCTGGTTCGGTCCAGTTCAATCGCTGGCAAACTACCTTTTCTGAGGCATTCTTGCAACAATTTTTCCAGCCGAGATACATACACAGACAACAACTCCTTGGTACTGTTGTGCATCTCTTACTCTCCACCATAGGTCCTCATCAGAATCTGGGCTCCCATACACATTCTCCAAGGCCTCAAGATAGGCCTGTGCAGTCGCTTCAGGGTTACTGGCCCGTTTAGCACGGATGGTAGCCAGGGCAGGACCTCGGAGGCTCTCACTAACCCTCTTTCGCTTTTCACCTTCCGAGCATTGCCATTCTAGCACTTGGGGGGCAACATAGTCTATCCAGGTCTCCCAGTCATCCTCCCCTTGGGGGGTGGGAAGGGTGCCAGAGAAGATCCTCAACCTTCGGTAAGAGTCGTGACTAATGGCAGGTGCAGAAATAGGAGTCTGCATTGGTTCAGCCACCATTACGGGCACTGGAGCAGGAGAGGGTGTTGGGGAGGAACACCCCAGGTGGCAAGAATAGTTTCTTCAAGTCCTCCACAGTTTTCCCTCTCCCAGCAACCATTCAGCAAATTTCTCCTCAAAAGTTTCAGATAGTGGTGGGGCTGATTCCCGGTCTTTACTGTCCTTAGTTATCACTCTCCAAGCAGTGAGGGCTCCCTCTGGGGTAATGGTCTGTGGCACTTTGGAGCTATCTATGGGATCCTTAAACTCTACTAGGGCCAGGAAAGTGTGGGTGAGCAGATTAGCATGCCGACCCACCACCACAGGGTTTTGTAAACCTTCCACCTTGGAAAGTACTCCCTGCACAGTGTCCGTATTGATACCCAGGGGATGTCCAGGATAAGCATAGCATTTGGGGTCGATCTCCTCCCCAGTACACCACTCCACCAGCCGGTGCACAGCCACTTCTGTCGGGTACCCATTTTTTCTTAACAGTGGTTCAGTAATATGGCCACTAGAGGACACACAACCCAGCGGTGAGCCTCCAAGATGTAACCCCTAGATGGCGCTATCCCAGGGGCTACTACCCCTGCCTGATTTGCCACTAACAGGTTGAGGGCCTGGATCCAATGGCGGGTGCCTCCACCCAGAGGTCAGGGTTTGCAATAGTTAAACTAACTTGGTCACAGCCCTCTGGGACACTGCAACCCCTTTCTTCCACTATGTGGCCCACACAATATATCAGAATTACCTTCACAGTATACACTTACCCCGGTCTGGTTCTGGCACTGGGACCTCCTGTGAAATGAGATACAGTGCAACAATCACAGTACAGTACTTTAACATAGACAAATACCTCAGGCAGTATAACTTTGCTGAAACAAGCAGCTCTGATTTATTTAGGGGATATAACAAGGACAGGGGAAATCAGGTTAATTAGCTTATCACTCTAATAATACCTACTGGCTCTGTGCACAGGCCTATCCCTATCAGTTACTGTCCCTGGGTACCCAAGCCCTAGTGGCTAGTCCAAACCGTGGCAGCTGGTAGGGCCCTTTCACAGAGAAAGGAGAATTAAACAGTCAGCAGTACAGTAATTCCATTTGGATTTATGTGGCAATTCAACAGGAGCAACCCTGAATTAGTACTCACGACCTCCAAATAAGATAGGGTCCTTCAATGTCAGCAGGGCTCACCTTGAGGTACACAACCTCTTCACACATCCATATAAAGAAAGCACTATACCAGGCAGGCTGCATCTGTATCCCGATCGCAATTACTGCACAATACCGGAAGAACACACAGCAGATTCAGTTCCTGACAGACCGAGTGCAATTTTCAGCAATTCTTCCAGTCTTCTACAGGGTGAGCCTGGTTTCTACTCTTCAGAGATCCTTTGATTCTTTTCACAGGACGGATTCAGTCCTAACAAGCTGTTACACAAGCTGCAGACGGAACTCTGGGCCTTACACACGTTTTTTGACTAAAACTGCACACTGAAAAGCACAGGGCTCCTTCCTTCTTCACTGCCAAAGCTCAACTGAAACTCCAACCCGACAAAACGGGCACTTCCTTTGAGTTCCTCCCAGTTCTTGACTGGATTGGCTGTCACTCACAATAGACTGCTGCTGTTGGTCCAAAAAGGCACTGAAGTCTAAACTACATCTCCCAGAGTCACTGCCCATACAATCCTCTTGTGGCTGGCTCAGATTATGAGTCCAAGTTCTGATTCGTCCAGGCACCATTTTAGAGCTAGCTTACCCCACACTGATTGGTCCAGTTCAGCAGTTCAAAACTAGAATGGGGAACTAGCAGACACAGTTCTGACTGCAAAGAAAGCAGGTTAGACAAACTGTAATTTCATTATTACTCTAAATAATTTCTGGCAAACAGTTACATCTTTCAGATAGGTTCCCTTTGCACTCCTAGTGACTGCAAAATGAAGTGAATTGGCAGCAGCTTGAGTGGTACTCAATCAAAGAAACACACAGTCCCCCATACAAACTAATTATGTCTGCAAGCAGACAGCTCTTAAAGAGACAGTACCAGAGGTTCTAAAAACACTCACTGATAAATGGCTTAAATGCCAAACACCATTCAGGCTTGGAGCATTCAAGCAAGCTCCTGGAAGTCTTTTGGGAACCCCCATTTGCAGGGGGGTTACACTTCTAAGGCTGGTTTGATATTAGGATCTCAGGATTGAGCCCGTTGAAGACTGTCATGGTCTAGCTTAGGCAATACACCAATGCCTAATGCAGAAAAGTGGCAATAAGCAGCAGGTATGCAATTCTCAGAGGGCCCCAAACAATCCACCATACAGTCCACTGCGTCTGTGGATATTTATTCCTCTCTGTCAAACTTCTGGCAGAGTGCTCGAATATCAGGTTCTGACAGTTTGACCCAGTCATTTCGTGAAGTAGGCCTCCGGGAGAGAACATCAGCATCTATGTGGTTCAGGCTTGCTCTGTATTCCACAGCATAGTCGTATGTAGATAACGCAGAAAGTCACCTGTGGCCAGTAGCATCCAACTTAGCTGAAGTCTGCACATAAGTCAAAGGATTATTGTCAGTTTTTACTAGTATATTAGCCCCATACAAGTACTCGTGGAATTGGTCAACAATGGCCCACTTCAAAGCTAGGAACTCCAACTTATGTACAGGATAGTTCTTTTCGGATGGGGTCAGGTTTCTACTGGCAAAGAAAAAACAGCAATATCTGGGTAATGGTGAACAAATAATAAATTATTCATCGACTCCTGAAGGGTGCTGCAGTATCCAATGTAAACAAGAGACAACTGGAGTCTGCTGTTCCATTAAATGATTTCTTTTATTCCAATTCGTATACCCCTACGTTTCGCTCCTATGAACTTGTTCACGGGGTTCATTGAAATCTATTCAAAATCAAATAAACATTTCATTTGTATTTAAACTTTTGCTTTACATAATACTTAATGATATTTAATTCAACTCCATAAATCTACCTGACAAATATATTTCTATAAGTCTTAGCGCTTTCAACTTCAAGAAAATATGTTCCTTTTAACTTCTTCCTAAAAGGAATGTGGAAAACAAAAGACAAAATATAGCTTTAATGACGCTAAAAGCAGCAGTCATGTCATTATAAATAACAAAAGTTATAAAACTTTAACACCCCCATAACCCACATACCTTGGGAAGCAAACACGTGTAACACTACACTCTCTGTGTCATGAGCAGTTCTGAAAAGACCAAGAAATCCGTATGACCAACACAATTTAAATACCAAACTTAACAACTTCCAAAATGAAAAAAAACTACTTGTTGCTACAATGCGAAATATGGCTTACCTCCTTGACCAAGAACAACCATGTTACAGGAATTGGCATTATTCATTTTATAGAACAACTATTTTGAATTTGAAGGGGTGTTTTATCAACAGGACAAAGGTACAGCTATGGGCAGCACGATGGCACCCAGCTATGCTAACGCGTATATGATTATTTTTGTCCTTGACCCTGTTTTTCATAACACAATTGTGCCAGTCGCCCAAACATATGCACATTTGTCCCAATTAGTAGAGGAACCCCATCATACAGTCCAGTAGGGGGACACACTAGGGCCAGAGTCTCCACTTGCTCTGCCACTCCAGACACAGAGGTGGGGAAAGACAACCAAATTCGGATATAGCCAGAGTAGGGGTAGGCCTTCTCACTTAAACCCCAGACATGCTGTCCTTCCAATGGTTGCAGGGGCACATCAGACAGATGCTTCTGATACCAATCCTGGAACATAATTGTCACTTGGGAGCCACTGTCTATTACAGCCCTTGTAGACACCCCATTCACCTTTACCATGGTCTCCATGGAGGGACCCACGATTCTGGACCAGACTGCAGAGGCGGTAGCAAGGGCCTGGGCAGACGATCTAGCCACACAGGGACATAAGTTAGCATTTCTGGGACCTTCACTGTGGTGATTTAGTGCACCTCTTAACCACTGACTTGTTCTCCGAAGCTCTCCTTGTAGCCGGCTCACCACTCTCTCTCTAAATCTTTCTGGAACCAGCATTCCCTCTTCATATGACCATCTTTTCCACAGCTGTGACACATGATAGACTCTTGGTTCATCCTGGGCGAAAACATGGCCTGAGAAGCTGAAGCATTAGCAATGGGTGGGGGTCCATTATGTACTGGCAACTGTGGGAGAGGTGTAACATGTCTCAACAGTTCTTTTAGGGCAGCAGTCAATTCTTTAAGTTCGGCCTGGGAGCTATTCTCATTATAGGATGCTTGAGGGGGCACCCCCACCCCCATGGCAGTCACAGCCTGAGCAGAATTAAAATCTGGTCCCACAGGGGAAGTCCTTGCTGGGGCGTCTACCTTCAACTCTCGGACCTCTTTCAATAGTTCATCTTTCAATAACTGGGCCCAGGGCCGGAAATCCTTCTCCCTCTCAGAGCACTCACTAGCTGCCAATCTTTGCCCCTGAACCTCACTGGGCAGATCACTCGTGTAGCAGCAGCAACTATAGGTGCAGTTTCCCCACAGGGTCGCCTTTTCTCAACCCCCCGAATTTCTCTCATCAGCTCATCATAGGAGGGGGGCGATTCCAGTTGGTTAGCCAGGCGCAACTGAAGCAACATCAGTTCTGAAAAGGGGACAGATTTAAGGATTCGGTCCAGCTTGGTTCTGTCCAATGAAGTTGCTGGCAAACTACCCTTTTTGAGGCACTCCTGCAGCAACTTTTCAAATCGAGGCACATATACAGACAACAATTCCCCAGGGTGCTGCTGAGCATTCCTCACCCTCCACCACAAGTCTTCATCTGAATCCGGGCTCCCATACACATTCTCCAAGGCCTCAAGATAGTCCTGTGCAGTTGCTTCAGGGCTACTAGCCTGTTTGGCACGAATGGTAGCCAGGGCAGGACCTCAGAGGCTCTCACTTAACCTCTTTCGCTTTTCTGCTTCCGAGCATTGCCATTCTAGCACTTGAGGGGCAACACAATCTATCCAGGTCTCCCAGTCATCCTCCCCTTGGGGGGTGGGAAGGGTGCCCGAGAAGATTCTCAACCTGCAGTAAGAGTCGCGACTAATGGCAGGTACAGACATAGGAGCTAGCATAGGCACAGGCACAGAAGGCGGGGCAATAACGGGTGCTGGAGTGGGAGAGGGTGTTGGAAGAGAACGCCCAGGTGGTAATAACAGTTTCTTTAAGTCCTCCACAGATTTCCCTTCCTCCAGCAACAATCTAGCAAATTTTTCCTCAGAAGTTTCAGATAGTGGGGGAGGCTCATTCTCCATGGGGTCTTTACTGTCTTTAGTTATCACTCTCCAGACAGTGAGGCCTTCCTCTGGGGTAATAGTATGTGGTACTTTAGAACTGTCTACAGGGTCCTTACACTCTATTAGGGCCATGAAAGTTTGGGTGAGCAGATCAGCCTGTCGCCCTACCACCACAGGATTTCGTAAACATCCGACCTTGGAAAGTACTCCCTCTACAGTATCCGTACTGGTACCCAGCGGGATAACCAAGATAAGTATAGCATTTTGGGGGTTGATCTCCTGCCCAGTACACCACCTCACTAACTGGTGTACAGCCACTTCTGTTGGGGTATCCATTTATTAATTTTTTTTAAACTTTATTTATTTAAAGTATTTTGTTCAGACATACAGAACATACAAGATACAGACATATCCATAACAAATACAATTATACTTTTTTTCCCCTTCTCTTTTGTTTTCAAAGGCATTTCATCTAGCATAATACATAATTAGGCCAAGCAGTCAACAGTTTATACAGAGAGGGTGGCACAAGACATCCAAAAATTCCTTTATATTTATAATCTTTAAGACTCATCTAAGTTGATTTCCATATTGTACCTTTTTATGTAAGGGAGAAGAGAAGAGGGGCCGGATTATTTACCAATTTATCAATCAGGATACAACATAGCCACTTTATTTATGCCTTACAAGTCTCTATGATATATTATGTGTTCTACCTCTCAGGCCCGTTATAATGATTTCATCATGGCGTTGATCAAGGAATGAAGTCAGGTCTCACCCTTGCCATGTATAGAACCCATCGCCTCCACAGAATCTCAAAACAGGGGACCCTTTTATTAATGGTAGCCATTAATGCCTCCATTCTATATATATTGATCATGCGTTCTTGCCACATACTTAGGGTGATAGCTTTGGGAGATAGCCAATTACTCAAGATTGCCTTTTGGGCCGCTAAGAATGAGATTTTCAGGAACTTAATCGTCAGAGGGTCCCGAAGTTCCTTGGTCAATTCCAGAAAAAAATAGCAGAGGGATGAAATCTCCAATTTAGGATCCATAATTGCCTGTAAGGCCTGTTGAAGATCCTGTAGGAAGGGAGTTAATATGGGGCAATTCCACATTATATGTGCTAATGATGCAGGAGAGTGCCCACAGTTTCTCCAACAAACTGAGGATTTGGGATTCCGGTATTTCATCTGGATTGCTGGTGTTCGAAAGTAGCGAACAAAAATCTTCCATAAGAACTCCTGCCAGCTAACTGCCGATGTGCCCCAATGAATCCTCGTTTGTGTCCAAGCCCAACATTCCTCAGAAATCCGAACTCCCAAATCCCGCTCCCAAGCTTTTTTTATATAAGAGGAAGAATCCCCTTTCTAGGACAGAAGAACCTGATATAATTTAGAGATAATGTGAGATCTAACCGGGACCCCCTCTATTGCTTTCTTAAGTATGTTTGCAATCTGTGGAGGAGATGAGCTCCCAACTTTATGGTATACCAAAAGACTACTAACATAGTTTCTAATTTGAAAGTATCTAAATCTATCCTGCCATGAAATTCCATACTTATTAACTAATGCTTCGAAAGACAGGATCTCATTTCCTTCTAGAAAATGCCAGACCAGGTGTAAACCCTTCTCCTCCCATCTCCTAAATCCTGCATCCCACCTGTTAGGAGCGAAGGAGTCTAGGTATGGAACTGAAGTCAGAAGACTTCTCCAACTCTTAGCACTTTTGTCTCCCAAGATCCTGCGCCATACACTTAAAGTGGAGGCTGCATAGGGATTGCCTTCCTGACCTGCGTTTGATCTTTCCCTCTGCCCAAGGAGTATGTCATTCAGATTTTTACGTGGGGCAGCCTCCCACAGCTCCAGAGTTTTCCACTTGGCCAGATAGGCCTGATCCAGCCAATACATGGCTGTTCGTAACTGAGCTGCACGGTGGTATAGTTTAAAGTTTGGTAATGCTAAGCCTCCCTCTGCCTTCGGAATCTGGAGCACCGAAAGGCGGACTCTAGGTTTTTGTGAACCCCAGATAAAACGAGAGATCATTCTATCTAGAGAGTGGAAGTATGAGTCCGGGACCAGAATAGGGATTGTCTGTACCAGGTACAGGAACTTAGGCAAAATTATCATTTTTATCACCTCCACTTTCTGTACCAATGGAATAGGGACGGGGGCCCACTGGTCCAACTCCAGTTTAATATTTTTTAATACTGGGATAAAGTTGAGGGAGAACAACCGGTCCACCTGAAAACTCATCTGAACTCCAAGATATTTAATCTGGGATAAGTTCCACCTAAATGGGAATTTCTTTTGGGTCTGTTCCGATGGTTCATAATGTGCTCTCAAGACCTCCGTCTTACCCATATTTATTTTATAACCAGCCAGAAGGCTAAATTCAGACAATCGAGCCCACAGGTGTTCCAATGACTGCTCTGGGTTTCTAAGATAGACTATTAAGTCATCCACATATAAAGCCAACTTATGTATTTCCCCACCCAAATCCCACCCCTGTATTGTCTCATCCTGTCTTAATGCCTGGGCTAAAGGCTCAAGCTACAGGGCGAAAAGAAGGGGGGAGAGGAGGCATCCCTGTCTAGTGCCACGATACAGGGCTATTGGAGGGGAGACTCTGCCATTAATCTTTATATATGCCCTGGGGTTAGTGTATATATTATTTATAATTTTAATAAAGGATTCCAAGAATCCAAATACGCCCAGAGCTAGATCCAAGCATCTCCATGCCACCCGGTTGAAGGCCTTCTCCACATCCAAGCTTAATAGCATGCATGGTGCCCCCGACCGAGCAGCATGATGTAAGACCTGCAATGATCTTTTAATATTATCCTGGGTCTGTCTACCAAGGATAACGTTTGTTTGATCATAATTGATCAATTTGGCCAAAACCACCTCCAGGCGCCTTGCCAGTATTGAAGCATACAGTTTATAATCAATGTTTAAAATTGATATTGGGTGAAAAGAATTACACTGTGTGGTATCTTTTCCAGGTTTAGGGACACCTGAAATAACCGCATAGTTCCATGTGTCCGGGAGTGCCACCCGTGATTGTGCCTCCCTACAAGTCTCCAACAGAGGGCTCTTAATCTCCTGTACGAAGAACCTGAAGAATTCAGGGGTGTATCCATCAGGGCCTGGGGATTTTTTTGTTTTCAATCTTTTAATCACCGAAGTCAACTCTATAGGGGTGATGGGAGTGTCAAGGGAGTCTCTGATTTCCTCAGTCAACCTTGGCAATTTTAATTTAGCTAAGTATGATTCTATTTGTTCTTTATCTGGTGTATGTTCTGATGCATATAAATTAGAATAGAAGTCCCGAAAAACATTCAGAATTTTTCCGGGGATTTTAATAAATGACCTGTCCTGGGGTCTCGGATCTGAGTGATCGTGACCGGGCGGTGTGTTGTCTCAGGCGGTGGGCCAGGAGGAGAGAAGCTCGAGGGCCATTTTCATGATATCTCTGCCGCAGGCATTGCAGTGCTTGTTCCGTCTGTACATCGATTAGCTTTCGGATCCGTTGTTTAATGTTCTGTACGTCTGACATAACGGAATTGTCCCCCCCAGCATGTCGCCCCTGTAGGGCATGTAATTGTTTCTGAAGGTCTTCTATCTGCTGGTTTTGTTGCCGTTTAAAATGGGCAGCAAACTTGATGCAGTCCCCTCTAAATACTGTTTTCACCGTATCCCATAATATAGCGCCCAGGACCTTAGGGTACGTATTATCCTGTTGAATTTGTGCTAGCCTCGCAGTGGCCATATCTGTAAACTCCTTTAAATTCAAAAAATAATTGTTGAATTTCCAAAGGGTCTGACCCTTTTTGACTTTCCAATTCAGCCTCAGCAACAGCTGGGAATGATCGGAGAGTACAGATGGAATATGCTTACATTCCAAGATCTGGTCTTGGTGCTCTCCAGAGAGCAGCAAGTAATCAATCCGGGCAAAGGAGCCGTGGGGAAATGAGTAGTGTGTATACTCTTGTTTATTTTTATTATGCAGTCTCCAGGCATCTACCCAGAAAGCCCCCTTTAAGTGGTTCTTAATCAATTTACTAGCCGGACTCTGACGGAATTATTTAGTTCTGGATGTGTCTTTTTGCTCCCATACCTGATTTAAGTCCCCCCCCTACTATTAATAAACCCTTTTGTTGCTCAGTAATTTTATGAAGTAAGGAACGAAGGGCTTCCTTTGTAGAACCCGGGGTTGCATACAGGGAGGCCAATGTGATAGGGGTACCCTCCAAGTTCCCTGAGAGAATGGCCAGACGACCCTCAGGGTCTGTATAGCTAGTCATCCTTTGAAACTGTGTTCCTTTGGAGACCAGAATTGCAGAACCTCTTCTCCTTCCCTTCCCATACGAGGCTACGACCACTTGATCATACCCAAACTTCCCCAATTTCTGGTGTTCAGACTTACTTAAATGAGTTTCTTGCAGTAAAACAAAAGAGGGATTCTGTCTTTTTATAGTGGACATGACCTTGTGTCTTTTTACTGGGTTGTTCAGCCATTAACATTATGGGAGACGATTCTTATACTGGTATTATCCTCCATTTAGAGACAGAAAGTTATATTCCCACCGGTACAAGGGTCTACACCCGCTCGTCCCTCTCCCCCCTCCTGCCTCCTCCAATGTTTGCTCCAGTGCCCTCTCTCCCCCTCTACCCCCCCCCCAAAGATTTGGATTGTGATAGTCTTTGATTTCCTCTATGTTGTTCAGATGTACATTGCCAGTGAAAGTTTTCGTCTGAAGTTATAACTCTCAACACAACATGAACACAGACATAACATATAATTTCCAACCTCCTATGGGAAGGTGCCAACAGAGCGATCCTCCCCCGGGGGTAAAAACTATTTACAAAATTACTCCCAAGGTAGGAGAACAGGAAATACTGTTCTCTGTTTGTTTGAGTTCTCAAAACTCGAATGTGAGGTGAAGGAGCCAATGAAATGGCTCGTTCCTCCTGGACCTTAAAGTTACCAGGTCCTTGCCAGATGACGTGGCTCATCGTCACCAACAGTGTACCAAAGATAATACAGGGTACACATAGCACTAGACCTCCCAGCATAGTTATTCTGGGGTTCCGTCTAGAGATTACTCAGTCCCCTCCTCCCCCTCCCCCTAACATTTCTGTCAAAACTGTATACTGTGATTCCGTATTTCCTCTATCCTTGAGACTACACCTATGGTAACAAACTACTTTTATATAAATAGTGAAGATTTTATAAAATTTTTCAGTTTCGTAGTAATACCCCAATGAGACTGTGTGTAGCCATTCAGCTTCAGCCTGCCAACACTAGCGAGTATTCTCACAAGGAGGAACCAAAACAAAACAGGGAGTGTAATTCAAACGCTCCACCTTCCTCATCCTGATCTGAAGCAGGCTGCTGCCAAAAGGATGATGAAAGAGGCCTCCTGCCCCATTTTTATGGTTTGTGTATGTATTCCAGGCCCGAGCCGAATGGCCTTCCTTCTCATCCTCCAACAGAAGGGACGGGAACCCTAAGGAGGTCATAGCCCAGAGTGGGGTTTCCTCTAATTTGGGAATTATTGTTGCTGCACAGGTGATACCACGACCCTCTTAGTCATGTGCCCCCCACTCTCGCTGTGCTAGCCCAAAACCACCAGCTACTTATAGTTATTTCAGTGCCATTCCATCTGGGTATGGGATCAAGATTATGGCCAATAAGCATATGCAGCACCCCCAGTGGGAATTACTCAGCAAACCAGATTAATCCCAACAATTACTGCAAGTGTCCTTCAAGGGAAGCCCTTAAACTGCTATGGCATCGTGTCAGGGGAGAACCCGGCAGACTCCACTCAGACAGCGTATCTCATTATTGAATATCCACTGGAGAGGGAGTATCCCCCTAAACAACCCTCCAACCCCTCTTATACTCCCTGCAGCAGACTGTACTGGTACCAGGTTTCAGCCTTCTAGCCCCTGCCTCCACTCTCCCCAAGGGGCATAAACATCAACATCAAAAATATATTACCTGTAGGAGTGATGTCGTCACACGCAAAAGCCACCACAATTATTTGATTCCCATTAACTTATATGGGGTTTACATGTGACTCACCACCTCCTCGACTCCATCCCCCAAGTCCCCTATCATTTACCAGTAGGGCCTCATTCGTTGGCCTCGATCAGAAATTTCAAGCGTCCCATTCACTTAGAGGTGGAGTTCAGTACTCCCTCATGGAGAAGGAGATGCAGGAAGGAGAACTCTCCCGATAACAACCATAGTCCCGTTATACTGGTTTCATCTTTCATGTGTCACCCATTCTTTCGGTTGATGGCTCCTTAGGGGCTTGAGGGTGAGTGAGCTTATGCAGCATTTTCTTGATATCCTGGAGTGTGGTAGCAGCCGCTTTCCTTCCTGGTTGAGTGGGGTTCTGGAGCTTAGCTGGTTGCCAGGGATGCTGCAGGACAATCGGTTGTTCCCTATAATGAGGGGCCTCCAAAACTCCATGCCCCTTGTTTCTCATTGCCTGGAGCGCCTCTTCATATGAATGATATAACTCTGTACCTGTTTCCCAATAGACTCGGAGGCAAGAGGGGTAAGGTGTCTGAAACTTGACGTTTAAAGCCTTCAGTTTCCGAAGTATTGGAGTGTAGACCATTCGTTGCTGCTGGATCACAGTGGGGTAGTCTTGGTCAAAGGACAATCGAGCACCATTGTACTCTACCCGGCCTTGTTTCCACGCTGCCCGGAGTATCTGCTCTTTCTCTCGGAAGCTTGAGAATTTCGCTACTATCGACCGGGGCCTAGCAGACACTGACGTTGGTTTAGGCACCAGCGCTCGGTGCGCTCTTTCAATTTTAAACTGGAAGGCTGGAGGTAGATCCAGGACATGTCGAAGCAGATCCTCCAGAAATTCATTCATCTCCCTGACCCCTGCAGATTCAGGGAGACCATATATTCTTAAGTTGTCTCTGCGAGCGGCTTCAAGATCTAGGCATTTAGCAGTAGTAAGCTCTTGTTGCTGCACTAAGTATTCCATTGCCGTGAAATTTGAATTAAATCGTCCTCGGCGGTCGATATGCGTTCCTCCGTGGAGGTCACTCTAGTTTCCAGTCCTTTTAAATCTGAATGCAACTTATTAAACTCCTGCTTCGTTTCTGATCGAAACTGTTTGATTTCTGTAAGTAGAGTTTCAAACCTGGAACGAGATAGAGTGTCCAGTTCTGTCTCAGTATCCCCTCCCGCCATACTCGAGGGCGACTCTCTCCCGCTAGTAGCTGAGCTTGCTGGACTTAATCCTCGTTGAGCACCCTTCATTTTCCGACTTTTTGAACGGGATTGTTTCACGGATGAGTTTCCACTTTGCGATCTTTGCATATTTGACCCAATTTGCATTAACAGTGCTGTGTGGAAATGTATTTATTAGTGATGAGGGGGGAGCTGCTCGTTTATGGGGCCATGATGCTGGTGATGTCACCGGAAGAGCTCCATTTATTTTTTAACAGTAATTTGTAAATGTGGCCACTAGAAGACACAAAATCCCAGCGGTGAGCCACCAAGACGTAACCCCTAGGTGGCACTATCCCCTGCCTGTCGGGCTAGTGACAGGTTAAGGGGCCTAGGTTCTATGACGGGTGCCTCCACGCAGAGGTCAGAGTTAGTAGTGGTTAAACTAGCTCGGGTACAGCCCTCTGGGACACTGCAACCCCCCTTTGTTCCCACTAGAGGCCCACACAGTACACGGGAGTTGCCTTCCCAATACCCCACATATAAACAGTTATCACACATGTAGATACCGCTTACCCTCGAGACCGATTTTGCAGCACATCTCTGAGGGCCCCCTGTAAAACAAAGTTAAACAACATACACAGCAAAATGCAATACTGTTTCTATATGTACTGACACACAGACAGTATATAGTATAATAACAACGAATCTGATTTATTTAGGGAACAGCAACACGGAAGGGGGCAATCAGGTTGATTAGTTTTTGCAAAGTTCAAATCACAGTACTGTTCGCATATATAGGGTCCAAAAAAGTCAGACTCTGGGTACCCAGGATGGTGGGGGCTAGCCAGGGTCGGTGCAGCTGGTTGGGGCCCTTTGCTGGGAAAAACATGCACACACAAATTGTACTCCAGAGCCCTGGGGCTCAGTTTGTGAAGAAATGAAACAGCAATAATCACATGACACACTTGTAATTGATAACAGGCTGCAGGGAGAATACCCTGATTTGTACTCACAATACCCAAGCTGAAAACTGGATGGTGGATGTTCTTTCTGGATTGCCAGAAACAACAGGGCATGGAGACAAGGTCCTTGTGACTGGACCCAACTGCAGTTGATAACAAATGTACTTAGTCCGACACAAGCTGGGGTTTGCTTCCAGCTTCAGCATACAGCTCACAGTACAGGGGACATGAAATAGCGATTCCCCACAAGCACTACGCACATTCATATGTAAAAGGAAAGTACTACACCAGGCAGGCTGCTCCTCGATCCCGATCGCACTTACTGCAAAACACCCAGGAGCACACACAGCAGCTTCAATTCCTGACAGACCGAGCACAATTCAGCAATATCTCCAGTCTTCTACAGGGTGGGCCTGGTTTCCACACTTCTGGTGCTTCTTTTTCCTCACAACTCGGATTCAGTCCAAACTGGCACTCACAACAGCTGCAGGCCGAAATTCAAGGCCTCAAACGGGCTTCCCGCGTGAAACTACATGCCGCAGCAGAAGCAGGGCTCTTTCTCTCTTCACTGTCACTGCTGATCTGAGCTTTCCAACAACAAAGCAGGGCATTTCCTTTGAGTTCCTCCCAGTTCGGTTGGCTGGTTCGGCTGTTACTCACAACAGGGCTCCCTCTGTTGGTGCAAAAAGGCGCCAAGGTCAAAACTACATTTCCCAGAGGCTCTGTACATATAATCCCCTCTCAGCAGGCTCCAGATGAGATTCCAAGTTCTGATTCGTCCACAGGCTCCATTTTAAGGTCTCCCTATCACACTGATTGGTCCAAGTCAGCAGTTCAGGACCAAAATGAAAGAGCTACACTGAAACAGTTCGTGCTGAAGTAAAGACAGGTTAGACAAACTACATTTTCTCAGTCACTCTAAATGATTCCTGGCAAACAGTTATATCTTTCAACAAGGCTCCCTCTGCACATGTAGCGACGGCAGAAACAGAGCGAATTGACAGCAGCCCGGGCGGGATTCGGGCATTAGAACACACAGTCCCCCCCATTTCAATTAATTATGGCTACAAGCAGGCAGCTCTTAAAGAGACAGTACCAGAGGCTCTAGAAGCACTCACACTTAAGCGGCTTAAATGCCGAACACCTCCAGACTTGGAGCATTCAGGCAAGCTCCTGGAAGACTTCTGGGAACCCCCATTTGCAAGGGGGTTACATAACTTTGACCCACATGTCGATTCGTCTATCCCCTCCAAGCATCGTATTTCATCTGCCCAGAGATTATTTTGTTCCCAGCTGGACTCATTAGGGTTAGCTGATGTCTGGAGACATTTTTATCCCACTTCTAGGGGATATACGTTTTATTCCCCCAGACATAACTCCCACTCAAGATTGGATTGTTTTTTTATTTCCAAAGAGCATGTGGATTATTTACAAGATCTGACCACTGGCCCCAGGTTCCTTTCAGACTACTCTCCCCTTTTTTTAAAGTTAGATTCCAGAATACCTAAGAAAACCACTGGATGGCGCTTGAACAACTCATTCCTTAGGGACAAAGCTTTTAAAGACAGATTTAGTGCTAAAATCTCCCAGGTCATAACTGAAAATTCCACCCCAGAGGTGTGCGCCACTATCGTATGGGATACAATGAAGGCGGTAATATGTGATGAGATTATCGCCTATGCTTCATATAAGAAAAAACAATGGGAGAGGCAATATACTAAGCTCCATGAAGAATTAAGGGAATTGCAACAGGCTCATACCCTGATTACCACTGAGGTCAGGACACAGATTAATCAGAAAAAAGCGGTTTCGCAGAAAATCTTAGCTGAGAAAACGCAACAGGGGTTGTTCTACCTTAAATCCTATAGATACGAAGGGGGCCCCAAGGGGGCGAGGAATTTAGCCTGGAGACTTAGAGGCCATAGGACAGCCACATATATTACACACCTTGTGGATCCCTCACATAATGAATACATCACAGATAAAGGAGATCTTCTGGAACTATTATGCACAGTTATATGGTGCACTATTGTCCCCAAACCCCTCTAGACTGGAGGAATTCTTTCGCCCTCTTTTCCTGCCGAAACGTTCCCTAGATATGGAGGAGAGACTGAAAGCCCCAGTCAGAATGGAGGAGCTTAAAAGGGTAGTGGCAGGTAACAAAACATTAAAAACACCAGGCCCTGATGGACTGCCTGCTGAATGGTATAAGTCCTTTCTCAGGCAGCTCGCCCCGTCATTGGTGAAAGCTTTTCGTCCGATACAGGAGGGCAGAGCTTCTCCACCTTCATGGGATTATACCAATATTTCACCTATATTAAAGCAAGGAAAGTCCTCTGAACTAGCCACATCCTATAGGCCGATATCCATTTTAAATATGGATTATAAGTTATTTATGTCCATCTGGGCCCACAGGATGGAGGAGATGATGCCACACCTGGTAAATTCAGATCAGTCTGGGTTTATCCGTTTTCGACAAACCTCCGACAATATTCGTAGAACAATACATTTGTTGGATCATACTAATCAGACACAAATACCAGCGGTCTTTGTCAGCCTAGAAGCTGACAAGGTCTTTGATTGGGTCATTTGGCCTTACCTCTGGAAAACACTGTGAGAGTTTGGATTCCCTAAGGAATTTGTCACCCTTCTCCAGCGAGTGTACACCTCCCCCAAGGCATATATAAAGGTGAGAGGACAGCTCTCGTCTTTGATCCCTCTAGGTAGGGGACAAGACAGGGCTGCCCTCTATCACCACTCCTTTTTGCCCTTTACATAGAACCCCTGGCAGAGGCTATAAGGCAACATCCAGACATTCAGGGTATACCACTAGGCGGCAGGGAGTTTGTTCTTTCCTAGTATGCGAATGATAGATTATTAACCTTAATAGATCCAGAAAATACTATCCCAGCTACTCTGGAAGTGATAGGGGCCTTTTCAGACATTGCAGGATACAAAATCAATATACAAAAGACAGAGATTCTGCCTTTGAATTTATCCCTGTCACAAGCTCTGAGGGCACTGTTACTTTTTTTTACAGTTAAACTTTTTTATTAATTTTTCATAAGATATACAGACAAACCTCTTACAGTACAGTACAATGCGAGGATTTTTTTTTTAAAGAAATTGAGGCAGCATATAATAAGAACAGTGCTACAATAATACAAGGAGCTTTTGGTTTAAAATATAGTAAACAATACAGGTCATGTAATTGGCATATATACTTGACATCTGTAGTGAACTTAAAAGCGGATAGTATGATTAGATACGGTTTATATTAAAATGTTACATAATTATATGATGCTGCAAAAGGGAAAAAAAGTACATTCGTAAAAGGATTGTGGAGTAATACAGAATGATTGAGAACAGAGTATAGGAAGAAAAATATATAAGAAAGTTAAGAGAGGAGAAACTATAAAAAAGGGAAAAAGCGAGACTACAATGATGTATCAGTAAAAGGGGAAAATCCATATATATTAAGTCCATACATTGGTGTTGGAAGATTTAGTTGATTCCAAAAAATTAAAAAAGCCCTGCCAGCAATTGTTATATAACATGAGTCGGTCAGACAAGATATATGTCATACGGTCCAGAGAGGCATATTGCAATAGTTGGCTAATGATACCAGGAAGGGTAGGGATTATGTTGGATCTCCAATGCATGAGGATTGTGCGTTTAACTTGAAGGAAGAGTATATTTAACCATCTGCTCTGTGAATATGAAATTTTATAAGAACTGCGATTAAAAATACCAAGAATACAATGTTTAGGGTCCAGTGTAAAAGGTTGACCTACCACTTTCATTGCAAATCTGTGAGTACAGTGCCAAATATTTTGTATGAGGGGACAGTGCCATAAGATATGCAATAAATCCCCATTGGGGGAATTGCAGCGCCAGCAATTGTTATTGTTCAATAAACCCATTTTTGTAATACAACAGGAGTTCTGTACCACAAATGAAGGATCTTGGTTTGAATAGAGAACTGCGTTTATCATTAAAAGATTTGTGACAGGAGAGCCAATATCTGGACCATTGTGCATTGGTGATATTATATTGTAGCAAAGTACTCCATCTGTTTTAGCATTGACAGAGTAGTCAGGAAGGATATCACAAATATCTTTGTAAACAGTGCTCTTTCAATTGGATGTTGTTTTATCCATTTAGAGATGTGCTTATCATACAGAGAATTGATAGAGAAGGGTGTGAGGTAAGAGTTGCATGCGGTACAAAGCTGTAGATATTTCCAAAAATCCTGATGGGGAAGATTCCATATGCCTCGTAGGTCGGTGTAAGATTTTAACTTTAATGACTTGGGTTCAAGTATATCCTGCAAAAAGAGAATACCCTTATTTTTCCAGGTACGACAAAAATGGGGTGATTATCAAGAGATATATGGTGGTTACCCCAGATGGGGGTGTAAGCTAAGGGTTTGGGGTTAGATTTAATATGGTTGTGAATGATTTTCCAATAGAATATAGAAGCAGCTATGGTAGGGTGAGACTTTAAAGAAGAGGTAGAGGCGTTATAAAGGAAAGAAGTGCCACATTACCAGGACATAAGGATGTTTCCACATTGACCCATAAAGGAGACTGGATGTTGGGTTTGTTAAACCATTTAATTGTTTGAGTATGCGGAAAGCCCATAAGTAGGCTTGGAACCAAGGAAGGCCAAAGCCAACTTTTGATAGCAGGGATCTAAGTTTATTACGACTAAATGTAGGTATTTTGCCTTCCAAAATGAAGCTGCCAATAATTTTGCCTATTTTGGTAAGAAAACTAGAGGAAGTATCAAAGGGATATTGGAAAATAGGTATAATATTTTAGGAGTTATAGACATTTTAATGGCGAAATTTTACCATTAAAGAAAGTTTAAGTAGCTTCCATCTATCAAGTGTTGTTTGGATACTGGTTAACAGAGGAAAGATTAGCATTCCATAATTTATCCAATGTCGGGGTGATCCGAATGCCAAGATAAGATATACCTTGGGGGGCCCAACGAAAGCCTAATGAGTTCATGAGGGGACTATAAAGGGTATTCAATGGTAGTGTTTCGGATTTGTTAAGGTTTAGAGCTAGTCCGGAGTGGGAGGTGAAGTCATTCAGTAGTTTAACTAAAGGTTGCCCGGAACTTTAGAGGTTTTCAAGTAAAATAACGAGATCATCTGCATATGAGAGTGAAGTATAGTGAGAGTTACCAATAGTAATGCCTTTAATTGTACCGGATTGACATAGGGACGCAGAAAGAGGTTCCATGGTAAGTATAAACAATGAAGGCGATAAGGGGCATCCTTGTCTGGTGCCTCTTGCTAAGTAAAAGGAGGGGGACAAAATAGAGTTTGTGAGAACTCGAGCTGAAGGAAGGGGTATACAATAATTGAATCCAAGCACAAAAATTATTTGTTAAGCCAAAATGAGATAGCACCTGATATAGATATTCCCAATTGAGAGAGTCAAATGCTTTCTCAAAGTCAATGGCTATTGCAGCTGCAGGGTTTTAAGAGTTTTTGCTTTGTGAATTAAATTGAGTAATGAGCGAAGATGATCGGAACTATTTCTATTTTTGATAAATCCTGATTGAGAAGTATGGATGAGTTTAGTCATTAAAGATTCTAAGAGGAGAGTTAATAATTTGGCAAAGATTTTTCCATCAGTATTAAGAAGTGAGATCGGTCTATAGTTTGAAGGAAGAAAAGAGTCTTTGTCTTTTTTTGGTAAGACTGTTCCCATCACTGCCAGGTGCTTTACCGTTTTTTTAATGATGATAAAGCAGTTTGGATTTCCTGTAAAGTGATTGGTTTATCAAGCATAGCTTTGTCCTGAGGGGATAGGTGGGGTAGATTCAATTTTTCCAGAAAATGTTGTATTAGGTTGGGATTTGTAGTATTAGGTTGCGAGTATAGTTGATGGTAAAAGGATTGCATAATACGATTGATTGAAAGGTTGTCTGTGTGTGTCTGACCTGATGGATCTTTTAGACCTGCTATATGTCTCTGCATCTGTTGAGTTTTTAGCTGGTAAGAGAGCAACTTTCCGCATTTATCCCTTTGTTCCCAATAACCGTGTTTAATCCTAAAAAGGGCAAGTTCAGCTTTCCTGGATATCAACTCGTTAATTTTAATTCTTAATTGTAGAATTTCCAGATGAAGCTGTGAATTATGATTGGGTTTATTTAATTTATAGCATTGGGTTTCTTTTTCTTTGAGGAATTTTTCTAAATTAGCTAATTGTTGTTCTCTTAATTTCTTTCTATGCTGCATAACTAATAATTTTACCTCTAATAGTGGCTTTTAATGCTTCCCAGATAGTACCTTGAGACATATCTGGAGTATCGTTAATAGAAAGAAAATCTTGAATCTGGGTTTTAATCCAAGGAGTGAATTCAGGGTCTCTGAGTAAAAGTGGGTCTAAACGCCAAGCTGGGGATTTAGAAGAAGGTGGACCCCAGAGTAAATGCAAAATGATAAGGGAATGATCAGATATAACAATAGGGAGAATCGATGTATCAATAATTTTTTTAGTAATGAGGGGAGAAGAGAACCAATAATCAATCCTACTATATGATTGTGGTAAAGAGGAATAAAAGGTGTAATCTCGTTGTCTGGGATGATGTAGTCTCCAAATGTCAGAGAGACCTAAATCCTTCATAAACATTGATAGAGCATTAATACTACGGGGGTGGGCATCATGTGACGAGTTACTTCTGTTTAAATATGCTTGTAGTGCTAAGTTAAAGTCACCACCAATAAGAACAGGTGAATTATTTTTATTATTAATCGTAATTTGTTGGGATAGATTATGGAAGAAAATGGGTGAATCAAAGTTGGGTGCATATACATTCACAAACATAAGCGGACCTGCTGCGGTGTTTAATAGGGTTATAATCCACCTACCATCCAGATCTCTAATGATTTTTATGGGGGTCCAATTAAGAGATTTATGTATTAAGATAGCAACCCCATGTTTTTTGGATGGAGAAGATGACGCATATACTTGACCGACCCAGTCCCTTTTAAGTCTGTCGACATCCTCTGATAAAAGTTTAGTTTCTTATAAGAAAGCAATATGTGTTTTATGCTTTTTAAGATAGGTAAGTACTTGCTTACGTTTACAAGGTGAGTTGAGTCCCTTGACATTCCATGAATGTAAGATTAGATCACTCATGGTACTAGGATATAAGGTAATTAGTTACAAATAGGAATGAGGGACTCAATAGCATTAATTTGGAGGATGTCACAGATTCAAAAGGTAAATATATATATTAAACAAATGTATGCAGGGCCCTTAACTTGTATGGGTTTCATTTTGTCTCGCAGAGGGAGAGTATAGAGATAGGAATATCAAGTAATTAAACATTAGAACCAACAAACGTTAGTTTGTGGATTTTACTTGGTAGAAGGTTAGTTCTTTTCTTTCTTACTTCTAAGGGGCTAGCAGAGTATTGCTTTGGGGGCTGCTGGAAGTTTGAAAACTGATTTGGTGGCTGTAACTGGGCTCATTTTGTGGATATTTCACTGTGTAACAGGCTGCACTGGTAGAGGCCTATTTCTTCTGATTTAAAACCTATTTGGTGGGATTTGCTTGGAGATGGTTATCTGAATTGGAGACCTATATCTGT
Source organism: Neoceratodus forsteri (assembly GCA_016271365.2). Lineage (NCBI taxonomy): Eukaryota > Metazoa > Chordata > Ceratodontiformes > Ceratodontidae > Neoceratodus > Neoceratodus forsteri. Next base: position 1,578,444,025 of record CM057452.1, read on the forward strand.
TAATTTCAAGCCTATTTTGATGTGTTGTTAGTGAAGCTGATTAAATTGGAGACCTGTTTCCTTTGGCAGCAAACATATTTTAGGGGCTTTGGGTTGAATTTTGATTCCTTTTTGCTGACTCCACTAGCTACAAAGGTTAGTGCATAGTGGGGGAAGGGTGTTAATGGTCTGGCCAGATCTCACTCAGCCAATTGACTGGAGGCAGAGCTGAATCAGGTTTGAGGTGTTAGCTGCTTTGTCTTCTCAGAAAGAACTGGAAGGGGACAGGATCAGTTGTGTTCCAGGACAGTAGCTGCTGCTTGTTGTTTCACAGGGTTCTTGTGGATTTTACTTGGTAGAAGGTTAGTTCTTTTCTTTCTTACTTCTAAGGGGCTAGCAGGGTATTGTTTTGGGGATGCTGAAAGTTTGAAAACTGATTTGGTGGCTGTAAGTGGGCTCATTTTGTGGATGTTTCACTGTGTAACAGGCTGCGCTGGTAGAGGCCTATTTCTTCTGATTTAAAATCTATTTGGTGGGATTTGCTGGGCCTGGTTCTTTGGCTGCTGGGCTTGGAGGGGAGACAGAGGGCTGATACACTCTCTCGCGAGTCAGGTGTCTTCCCAATACCTGCCCTCCCCACCCTCCCTCCCCAGAAGTCTGCTAATTTATAGGGAACACCTGCCCTGCAATTGGAGGAAAAGGCTGCAGGTGCAGCTCATGTAGTTCTAGCCACTGAGGGTTGGATTTAAAGGCTGGGAGAGAGGAGCTTAGGGAGTTGTTCATTTCCCTTATAAGTTTAATGTGTTACATAGAAACATAGAAGTTGATGGCAGATAAGGACCTCAAGGCCCATCCAGTCTGCCCATTTCTTTTTCTACCTTATAAATGTGCCATTGGCCTTTGCTCTGTCAGTGACCTATCTATTCATAGTCATTTGTAATGCTCCCTTATGCCTATCCCATGCCTGTTTGAAGCCCTGCACTGTATTCATAGCCACCACTTCTTGTGGTAAGCCATTCCATGCATCTACCACCCTTTCTGTGAAAAAATTTCCTCACATTCCCCTTAATCGGCCTCCCTCTAATCTCATGCTGTGTCCTCTTGTCCTGCTATTTTTCTTATATTTAAACATGTTAGACTCTTTCACCTTGTTTATGCCCTTAAGGTGTTTGAATGCCTCGATCATATACCTCTCTCCTCCTTTGCTCAAGGGTATACATATTGAGCTCCGTTAATCTGTCCTCATATGTCTTCTGATGCAGTCCCTGCACCATTTTGGTTGCCCTTCTCTGGACTGCCTCAATTTGGTTAATGTCCTTTTGAAGTGTGGCCTCCAATACTGTACACAGTACTCCAGGCCGGGCCTAACCAATGTCTTGTACAGAGGATTATTACCTCCCTCTTCGACTTGTGATACCCTACTAATACACCCCAACACCCCCTAGCCTTACCTACTGCTTTAGGGTCTGCTTGGATGATTTCAGGTCATCAGTGATGATGATGCCCAAGTCTCTTTCTTCCTTTGTGACTGCTAGCAACTCCCTCCCAGCCTATAAGTGGCTTCAGGTTTCTCTTCCCTATGTGCATGATTTTGCACTTCTTTGCATTAAATCCCAGTTGCCACTGTTCTGACCATTCTGCTAGTTTATCAGATCTCTTCTCATTCTGCCCACCCCATCTGGATCATCTACTCTGTTGCAGATCTTGGTGTCATCTGCAAACAGACAAGCCTTACCCTCTAGTCCATCTCGAGGTCACTAATGAAGATGTTGAATAGGACTGGTCCCAGGACTGATCCTAAGGTACCCCACTTGTGACTTGCATCTCTTCTGACTGTATACCATTTACCACCACTCTCTGTTTTCTGCCAGTCAACCAATTTGCCACCCAGTTGACCAACTTCTGACCCACCCTGAGCCTACCTAGCTTATTTATCAATCTTCTATGTGGAACAGTGTCAAAAGCTTTGCTGAAGTCAAGGTAGGCGACATCAACTGCTCCCCCTTGGTCCACCACTCTGGTTACCCAGTCAAAGAAATCTATGAGATTAGTTTGACAGGACCTTCCTTTGTAAACCCATGCTGTCTTGGATCCTGTGCCCTGTGGATTCCAGGTGTTGCACTATCCTTTCCTTAAGGAGTGCCTCCATAATCTTGCCCACTACTGAGGTAAGACTGACGGTCTGTAGTTCCCGCCTCCTCCTGACCACTCTTGTGGGCGGGATCACATGAGCCCTTCTCCAGTCTTCTGGGACCTCTCCTGTGCTCAGAGACTCACTAAACAATTCTGCTAATGGCTCTGCTAGTTCCTCCTTTAGCTCCAAAAGTACCCTGGGATGTATGCCATCAGGTCCCATTGCCTTATCCACCCTGAGCTTAGCAAGCTCTTGTAGGACCCTTTCTTTTGTGAAGGAGTAGTGCTCACCTCCCTCCCCCCTGTGTCCATGATGCTGAGCTGTGGGCCCTGCCCTACCTTCTCTTCAGTAAATACTGAGCAAAAGTATCTATTTAGGATAGATGCCTTTACAGGGTCCTCCTCCTCCTCACTTGCTCCTTTTCTCCATTAAACAGCAATACCCCCTGGACTTTCTCCTTTAACTAATGTATCTATAGAAAGTCTTGTCACCTTCTTTTACTGTTAGTGCTAGTGTTTCCTCAGTTTGGGACTTGCCTGCCTTACTGCCTTACCTGCTTCCCTTAGGGCAGTTTGGTATGCCTCCCTACCTTCATCCGCTGTGTTCCCTTATATTTCTGAAGGCCAGCCTTTTGGCTCTGACCTTTTCTGCTACTGTATTTGAGAACCAAAGTGGTTTCCTTCTTCTTTGCACTTCCTTTTCTGTCTAACACAATGGGATGTTGCTTCAAGTATTGAATCATAATGCTTGCCCACTTTGCCTGTACCTCCTCACCTGTGTTTCTTTTGCCAGGGCTAGCTTAACTCTGTTGGCCATCTTATCAAAGTCAGCTCCTCTGAAGTCCCATATTTTTGCCTTGGAATGGGATGATTTAGATGTAGTCCAAATTGAACCATACCATGTGATGGTCACTGGCCCCAGTGACCTTCTACCTGGAGATCTGTGATCCCTTCTTTGTTAGTCAGTACTAGATCTAGGATAGCCCTGTCTCTTGTGGGTTGCTGTACCAGTTGTTTGAGGCCCTCCCCTGCAGGGAATCCACTATGAGTCTAGTTCTGGCAGATGTTCCTGCTGGTATTGACCAATCTGTATCTGGCATGTTGAAGTCTCCATTATCAGAACCTCCCTTTAGCTGTCATGTTTTGTATATCTTCTAACAGTAATGTGTCTATGTCCTCCCCTGGTCTGGGGCCTGTAGACAACCCCAGTTCTTATGGTTGTCCCATTTCCTGTTTCAGGGTGACCACAGTTCTTCTGGCTCCTTATGTGTATTCTGAATTTCTGTAGCTTTGATATTTTCATTAACATACAGGGCCACTCCTCCCCTTTTGCACCTCGGTCTCTTCTGAACAATACATAGCCAGGTACTGAAGTCTCCCAAGTGTGGTTACTGGTAAACCACGTCTCACTAATTGCTACTATGTCAGTTTAGCCTCTGACATTATTGCCTGCAGGTCTGGGATCTTATTTCCCAGGCTGTGAGCATTGTTACATGATTTTCCATTGCCAGATTTTGGTGTGTTAGTTGTTGGGTGAAGTTTGGCATTACCCTGTGCATCATATGGGAGACAAACCTTTTTTCTTACCTGGTGATGCAAATGAGCAGCAAACACGCTGAATTCCTGTTTGACCACTAGCTGAGGGGAGGGTGTTCTTCCCATTTGTGATGTAAGGTGCTACCCCTCTCCCCATTGCTAGTTTAAATATTCTGCAAAGGCGTCAAACTTCTGCCCCAATGCACTGACTCCTCTTTAGTCAGAAGCAGTCCATCAAATTTAAAGAACTTTAGCTCCCAGAACTGTTGCCAGTTCCTACAAATCTGTGTCCTTTTCCTGGCACCAGTCCTTGAGCCACGTGTTTAGCTCCCCTCTCTCCTTCTCTGACCTTCCGTCCATCTGCTCCCTTCTCCCAGACTGGCAGGATCTCAGAGAGGAGATGCACAAAATAGATGATAGTTTGTCACCCAGCCTAGTCAGGTGTTCCTTGGTCTCCACAACTGACCGGCTGGCAAGATCAATGATCCCTATGTGTACTAGGACATCAATGTTTTCTCCTGCTTTGTGAACAATTTTAGCAATGCGGTCAGTGTCTCTCCATGCTGATGTACCTGGGAGACACCTGACCATCACCCCTGGCTGGAGATGGGTATCAACTCCCGAATCATGGAGTCTCCTATGATCAGAAGTTTTTGGATTTCCTTTGTGCTTGTTTAGTTTTGGTTCCTGATTTGGGTGAGTATTGTTGTGCTAGCTCCTGTGCATGTGTCCTGCTCTGCAGTGTCTTCTGCCTCTTTATATGATTTCAGAGATAGAGGCAGATACCTGTTTTGTAGTGTTTATATGGTTTTGGAGGTAATGTGTTGGAGAGCAGAGAGTGATGGGGCACCTGATTTGCTCTCCTAACCACCTGCCAACCTCCTGGACCAACTACCCTCTCATGATCGAGGTTTTTCCGTTGGATGCTGAAATGGCGGGTGGTTCTTATAATGTATTTCCTCTTCAATATGAAATTTGAGGCGTGCAATCTCTGCCCATGCTGCCCGAGCTGAGACCTAAGATCTCCAAAGGCCCAGCATGTAGGACAGTGTCCTAAGTCTAATGTTGTACTGCACCTAGTAACAGGGTTACTGGTGTACAGGGGACTGTCTCTAAGATTAGTGGGTGACCTGATTAGGCAGTAGGGTGTATCTTGGACTAGGGGGGAACCTGGTGGCTCACCCAAGGAAACCTATTTGGAAGGGGATGGAACCACACGTCATTAGGGCTGGCATCTTTGGGAGGGTGGTGGGGTGCACAGGGTGTGGAGCAGCCATGATACTGGACTGAGCTTGGAAGTTCGGTGGTTGCCCAGTGTGCTACCAGCCACCAAGCACTGGGGGTGGGGGCATAGGGAAAGGAGTGCAGGAGAATACTCAGGGGTCACATAGGGACCCTGGCAGAGGGAGTCCAAAAGGACACTACCAAGGAAGCAGGCAGGTAACTGGGGACCCTCACAAAGGAGGGACGGAGGGACAACATTCTCAGGGAAGTAGGCAGATGGCCAGGCTGGACAGAAGGAAGCAAGGGGGAGGTGGATCAGACCTTACACTCAATAACACGCTCAATTCTCTTCTTCTGCTCGAGGATGAGGGGTGATGTAGCAACGACAGGGTGGTTAGAGATGGAAAGGGAGTGGGGGCAGGAGGCAGGGCCCAGATAGCAGGAAGAACAGGGGACCTGGAATGCAGGGAAAATGGGGGAGCAGTGAATCAGAGCAGGAGGGGCAGGGGGAAGAGGGAGGAAAGCGCAAGGAGAAGGACCAGTTGGGAGGAAAGGTAAAGGAGAAGGACCAGAAGTACAAGGAGGATTCAGTAAAGGGAGCTGAGGGTTTAGGCCAGGGGAGCACGACGAGCAAGGAGGAACTAAATGGAGACAGGAAGGAAGGGAGAACGAGCCAGGCTAGTTTAGCAGATGGGGTAGAAGGACCAGTTGCGAGCAGTGAGGGGGGAATTAGCAAGGTACAGAAGGATACTCAGGAGGAGGAGAGGCATAGGATTGGAGGGAAGGGGGTGGCCATGGTAAATAAGGAGGGGGTGGCATGTGCACCCAGATAGGGGAGGAACAAGGAGCTGGCTGGGTGGAGGGCCAGTAGAAAGGATGAGGACATGGAAGGGGAAATGGAGGAAAAGGAGCGGTCAGAGTGCTCCTGTTGGGGATTCTATGATCAGGGTATCAAATGGGATAGGGAGGGAGAAGCCTGGCCAGTTAGAACAAGATGCTTCCCTGGACTAATGGTGCAGAGGGCTAAGCACGAGGTATATCAGCTGGCAAAGGATTGTGGGGGTTCCCCAGACATACTGGTTCACCTGGGTAAAAATGACACTGAGGGAAATAGCGAGCTAGAGATACAGGCAAGATTCAGGGAGCTCGCCAGGGTCTGTCATGACATAGGATGCACAGTTTCCTTCTCAGAAATCCTGCCAGTGCCAAGGGCTAGTGGGGAACACAAAAGGAAGATTAGGGAGATAAACCAGTGGCTCAGGGAGTGGTGTGAGGCCAGAGGGTATGGGTTGATGGGGGATTTGGGGGAGACCTGGGAGGATAAGGAGCTGTATGCTAGAGATAGACTCCATCTCAATTTGGAAGGAAGGGGAATCCTTAAGTTGAAAATAGAGGGGTTCATTGGTGAAAAGTGGCGTTTAAACTTGTGAAGGGGGCGGGATGGGAGAAAAGGCTGTCAAGGGGGTGCCGATAAAAGAGGGACTCTGTCTCCACCCCCCTGGGGACCAGGAGGATTGCAGGAAAAGGCCGACTGGCAAAGTGCAGACCAGGGGAAAACAGAATCCCCATGGGAACACGAGCAGGGGAAATGGAACTATAGGGAAAGGGTGGAAGGTAGTCCTGCTAAATGCCAGGAGCTTGGGCAATAAAATGCCTGAGCTCCAGGCGATGCTAACTGAGGGAGCAGTGGATGTGGCAGCGGTCACTGAGACTTGGGCCACTGCAGGACATGACTGAGACCTGAACCTGGAGGATACACTATGTTCAGGAAGGACAGGGGGGAAGGGAGGAGGGTAGCAATGATGGTCAAAACTGCATTGGCATGGGGAGTAGAGGAGGCAGAGGGAACCGTGGAGCAATTTGGGTCACCTTGATAACAAGAGGGGGCAAGAGGTAAAATAGGGTGGTATAGACCCTGCCCTGGCCCGGAGGAGCTGGAGGACAGTCTGGTGGCAGATGTTGGGGAGACACTGCAGACTGGGCAGAGGCAGGCGGTGGTGGTGGGGACTAAACATGCCAGGAACAGACTGGGAGACTATGACATCCTCTGTGACCGGGAACAGAGGTTGTTGGATGTCTTCAAGGCAGCGTTCCTAACTCAGCAGGTGAGGGAACCGACCAGGGAGCGGGTACTGGATGTGGTCTGGCAGACAGTGACCAGATTGGGGGCCTGGAGGTGAGGGACCCATTGGCGGGGAGTGACCATGCCACGGTCTGGTTCTGCCTGGACCTAGGAGGGTAGAAGGTTGCACAAAGATGGAAGCAACTGACTTCAGGGGCGGATTTTAAGGAAGCGGAAGGATCCTTAAGGAGCATTTGGATGGGATTGGGTCAGACATGGACGCTGATAGTAGGGGGAAATCATCAGGAGAGGTGCAGGATGCTACCAGCACCTGTGCAAGAGTAAGGCAATCGGTGGGGCCCAAAAACCCTGCTGGTGGACCAGGGAGGTCCAGGAGGTGGTGCAGGAAAGAAGGCAGCCTATAAGCAATTCAAGTGCTCAAGGAGTGAAAGGGATCGAGAGTACGAGCTGATGGCTAGAAGGGCCACTGGGGTGGTGAGGGCGGCTAAGGCAAGGAAGGAGCAGAACCTGGCCAGGGAAGTGGGAGAGGAACAAGGGTTCTTTAGATACACTGGGAAAAATGAAGGGTGAAGGGCAGATTAGCAGGATTAAATCAGGGAGAGATGGGCACAAGACCGGGGAGCAGGCTGAGGTACTAAATGAGTACTTCACCTCAGTTTCCCCAAGGAAAATGGGGGTGCTACATCTACATGGAGGAGACAGAATACTGGGGAGACCCTTACCAATCGGCGGGGTCTGGAGAGGAGGCATCACTGGCAGGTGGGGGAGGGCTAAGCAGGGAGAAGAGGTACCGGAAGTGGAAATCACAGCAGAGAGAGTGAGGGAAGCCCTCAACTCCCTTAAGATGGAGAAAGCACTGGGGCCGGATAAATTACATCCCAGAGTGCTGAAGGAACTTGCGGATGTCCTGGCAAAACCCCTGGTGGAGCTTTTCACCATCTCTCTGAGGACAGGGTGGGTGCCCCAAGACTGAAAGGTGGCGCATATAGTGCCTATCCACAAGGGAGGATCAAGGGAGGTGGCAGGGAACTACAGGCCTGTCAGCCTGACATCAGTGGTGGGCAAGGTGACGGAGGCATTGTAAGGAGAGGCTGGGGGACCTGGATAAGTCAGGGTGCCTGGACGATGAGACAGCATGGATTCATCCGGAAATCGTGTCAGACAAACCTGGTGGAGTTCTATGACTGGGTGACTAGTGCCTTGGACCTGGGTAGACCAGTGGACGTCCTCTTTCTAGACTTCAGCAAGGCATTTGACTCTGTTCCTCACGTGGGCCTGTTGGATAAGCTGGGAGAAATGGGGTGGGGAACCAGATGATCAGATGGATAGGCAATTGGCTCCAGGACCGGACCCAGGGGTCGTGAGTTGGTGGGATAGTCTCATCCCAAGGAGGTCATTAGTGGGGTCCCACAGGGATCAGTCCTTGGGCCCTTCTGTTCAATGCCTCGTCTCTGACATAAGGACAGGAATCAGGAGTGAGATGAGTCTCTTTGCGGATGACTCGAAACTGGGGGCGGTGGTGGATGGCGAGGAGGGGAGGGTGGCCCTACAGGGGGACCTGGAGGCTCTGTAAAGATGGTCTAGAAAGTGGAAGCTGAGGTTCAATGCAGGGAAATGCAAGGTACTCCACCTGGGGGCCAGAAACCCAGGCCAAGTGTACACCCGGAGGGGGGGGGAATACTACAAGTCTCGATGGCTGAGAGGGACCTGGGGGAGGTGGTGGATGTCAAGATGAACAACTCTGAGACTTGTAGGAGGGCAGCAGCCAAGGCCAACAGGATGCTGGGCTGCATCGCTAGGGGATCACCTCCAGAAGGAGGGAAGTGATACTCCTCTATATAACTGCTTGGTGAGGCAGCAACTTGAGTACTGCGTGCAGCTTTGGAGGCCACACTTAAAGAGGGACATTAACCTCCTGGAGAGGGTCCAGAGGAGGCAACAAAATGATTTGGGGCTTGGGGACAGGACCTATGAGGAGAGCTCGAAGAGCTAAATATATACACATTGGAAGAGAGAAGGGACCGGGGACACATGATAGAGGTCTTCAGGTACATGAAGAGGTAAATAGGGAGGAACAGTCAGGGTGCTTCAAAGGAAGGAGGAGGGCCACTAGAGGGCATGGGTGGAAGCTGGAGGGGAAGATTCAGGGAGAAAGGAGGAGGTGCTACTTCACTGAGAGGGTGGTGGAGCCATGGAATGCACTGCCTAGGGGGCTGGTGGAGGCAGAGACAGTGGAGGGGTTCAAGAGGGGGTGGGACAGGTACAGGGGAAGGGTTCTGGAAGCAAAATCCAATGCAGCAAGAATATCTGGAACTGGGAAGGGAGAAGCCAGAGAAGGCGAGGGGGACAGCAAGGTCAGCACCCAGGGTGGGGGCTGACCAAACGAACAGACACGAAAGACCGTTAGGCCTATTCTGCTGGCATTTTAGTATGTTAGTATGTAAACTCAGTAACAAGAATATTAATTTGAAACTTTTATGAAATGCAGAGCAATAAGAGCCAGTAAATATACCAGGACTCTCACTCTACACTACTAGGCGTGTAGAGTAATTAGTGAATCTCAAGATACGGTTTACCCTATAATCTTAAGATACTAAACTTTATATAACAGTATATTAAAGAAGTGTAATTGAGATTTGTGCTGAGGTAATTAAAGCATTACCCTGGAAAAAACCAAAACATCATTCTACCAAATAAAAAAGGTTAATTATGTAATAGTGTTAAATTCCAAACAAAATGAATTAGCATGGACCTAGCAATAAGTCCAATATTAAATAAAGTATACCAACATGATGGCAGATAATGCTGGAACAGTGTGAGCCAGATGAAAAAATTACTCACCTTAGTAATGTTGTTTCTTCTAATGGAGTCTTGCTATATTATAGACATTAGTAGTTTGATCCAGCTCTAGAACTGCCCCGGAGTGAAATGGTTAAAACCATTCCAAAATAGAATTTTGGCACGAGAGCAGCTCTATCTGTGTCATTTCAAACTTGAACTGTCAGATCTTTACGAGCCAAACTCACTAAGGTCTGTGTGAAGCTGTAACTCACACTAGCCAAAATGGCTACCTAAATAATAACAACCATTGATGGTCCCAACACCCAAGACTCAAGTCAGGGGACCAGAAATACTAACACCATTCTAATAATATGAAAATGGAACATAAGTATAATAAAACACACACATGCGTACACATACACACCCCCAAAGTCCCAAAGGGGACAAAATGCTAACAGGACATAAGTAGTGCCCACACTAAGTTGCCCGCACCCCACCAAGTAGAGGTTCTGAGAGGGGCAGGTTGGGGGGGAGGTCTATAATAGACAAGACTCCATTAGAAGAACAACATTACTAAGGTGAGTAATTTTTCTTCAAACAACATGAAGTCTTGCTATATTATAGACATTAACAAATACACAGCAGTACCTCCATGGAGGAGGGCAGAACCTACTTAGGAATAGGCTCTGAAGAACAGCTGTGCAGGCAGAGCATCTCTCCTGGCCTGGACATCCAGGGAGTAATGCTTGGTAAAAGTGTGTACCGTTTTCCAAGTAGCAGCCTGGCAAATCTCTAATAAAGGGATATCTCTGGCAGCAGCTAGGAGGCAGCTGTACCCTGGTAGAATGAGCCCTCAAACCGGGGGGCTCTGCCCACTTTCTGATAACAAAATTGGATACAAAGAGACAATCCACCTGGCTATTGATCTCTTAGTGGCAGGTTGCCTTTCCCAACTTCACCATAGGTAAGGAAAAGTTGGAGGGATTGAACCTGTGACCTTTGAGTGCGCTCTTATATAATAACTAAGGGCTCTCTTAACATCCAGGCTGTGCAACCTCCTCTCACCGAAGAGGTGATCAGTGAAAAATACTGGAAGGAGATAGATTGATTAAGATGGAAATCTGAAACCACCTTAGGCAAAACTTCCTATTAGTCCTAAGGACTACCTTATTCCTGTGGAAAGAAATAAAGTCAGTCTCCACTGACAAGGCTTGCAATTCACTTATGCGTCTGGCAGAAGTGATAGCCACTAGAAAAACAGTTTTCCAAGTTAGGTACTTAAGCTCTGCAGAAGACAGAGGTTCAAAGGGGTTGCATTAACTGGGCAATGCAAACATTAAGGTCCCAAGCAGGGGCGGTTCCCGAAAGGAGGATTAGTATGGAGTAATCCTTAAAAACTTGGAAAACACAGGATGAGAGAAGAAGGGGATGACTTTCCTGCTGACACAAAAGCAGACACAGCTGCCAAATGAACTCTCAGGGTAGCTGGTCTGAGACCCAGGAATTAAGATGTACCATGTAATGTAACAAAATGGGCAATTCAGCAGATTCTGGGGAAATATTTTCCCAGCACCAAATGGAAAACCTTTTCCATTTAGAACTATAAGTAGCCCTAGTGGAAGGCTTTCTGGAAGCCTTTAGGATCTCAAGAACACCCTGAGAGGTGTAAATCAGCAAACTCTAACTCCTCAAGAGCCAGGCCTTGAGGTTGGGGATTAGGTCGGATACCAAACCCTTCCTGGGCACAAGTCAACAGATTGTGATTCCTGGGAGGCACAGGGGAAGATGGACTGTCAGAGACAGAAGGAGTGGGTACCAGGGCTGCCTGGCCCAATCCGGGCAATCAGAATCACCCTGCAAGGCTGAGATCTGATTTTGACTAGTACTTTGAATAGGAGAGGAAAGGGGAAAGCATAGAGGAACTTCCCTCCCAATCCAGAAAAGAAGGGCATCCAGGGAACTGAACCCAGCACTGGAGGCCTCCAACAGAACAGAAAGTTTGTGATTGTCTGGGGCTGCAAAAGATCTATGTGAGGATACCCAACCTGGCAAAAACTATCCCCAGCGCCTGAGGATCCAGGGACCATCGTGATGGCCCTGGGAAATCCTGCTGAGGGCATCCACTAGGACATTGTCCTTCCTGGAAGATGAACTGCTATGAGGGAAGTGTTCAGGGAATAGGCCAGAGACCACAACTTCATTGCCTCGGTGCACAAGGCCAGGACAGGTGCCCCCTGTTTGTTGATGTACCACATTGTTGTGGTGTTGTCTGTTCTGACTTGTACCACCTTGTCGTGGACAGATGCAGAAAAAGCTTGAAGAGCTAAAAGACAGCTCTGAGTTCCAGAAAATTGATGTGGAGCAGAGATTCCTGGGGACCAAACTCCCTGAGTGGAAAGGTCGCCCATGTGGGTCCCCAACCCAGAAGGGAAGCATCTGTAGTGAGAGTCAGAGTCGTGAGAAGGGAAATGAAGGGACCCCGCTCTTAAGTTGCTCTGATCCTGCTACCACTGGAGAGCTAGGATCAAGGTTCGAGTCACTGGGACCAACTTGGAAAGGGTCTCTTCTCTGAGACCAAAAGGTTCTCAAGTGAAACTGAATGTCTCTCATCTGAAATCTGGCTCCTGCACAACAGCTGTGGATGCAGCCATGTGCCCCAGGAGCTGCAGAAAGTGTCTTGCTGGTCGAGAGACCTGCAGAGTGAAGGAAGAGGCGAGCCACTAAATTCCTTACCCTTTCTGGGAAGAAGGCTCTGGCTAGCTTTGTGTCCAATTCTGCCCTATAAAGGTGAGTACCTGGACTGGTTCCAGAACCGACTTTGGTAGGTTTTAGAAAACCCAGGGAGGTGAGAAGCTGCTGGGTGACCTGCAGGTGAGATTTTACCTGTTCTAGGGACTGGCCTACAATGAGCCAGTCGTCTAGATAGGGAAAACAAGCAATCCTCTGCCTCCTTAAGTGGGCCACTGCCACTGCTAGACACTTTGTGAATACCCTTGGAGCAGAGGTAGGCCGAGAGGGCATTGCTCTGAACTGGAAATGACCTGAGGGCAGTTGAATCTGAGGTACTTTCGATGGGAGCTTCTGATTAGGACATGGAAATAGGATCCTTGAGGTCCAGGAGGCTAGCCAGTCCCTGGCCTTAGGGAAGGTAAAATCATTGCCAGAGTTACCATTTTGAACTTTGGTTTCAAAAGATGCTTGTTCAGATATCTGAGATCTAAAATGGCGCCACTCTCCTGTCTTTTTGGGGTAAGGAAGTATCTGAATACAGACCCCTGCCCTGATGCAGGGGAGGAACCTTTCTACTGCTCTGAGAGCTAACAGGGATGAGACCTCTGTTTCCAGAGTGAGGGTCTCTGAAGCACTTGCAGGTAGAAAAGTCTGCTTCTCAACTTGGGAAACTTTTGAAGCTGAGAACCAGACCCTGGCACTACTTCCAGAACCCACTTGTCTGAGGTTAAAGAAGCCCAATTCTGACTGAAGTAAGCCAGCCTGCCTCCCACTGGTACAGGAGAATCGGCCCTGGGCACCCCATCAGGGTGCCTGTTTATAGGAGCTTTAGGCTGGGGGGTGGGAGCAGGTCTGCCCACCCCTCGTCTGCCCCTGCCTCTGAAGAAGCCCTCTGAGCATAGGCAGAGGAGGCCTGAGTCTGGTAGAAAGACCTGTGAAAAGGCTCTACACCTACCCCTGGGGCATGCCTTTGAGGAGTGGCTTGCCGCTCTAGCCTGGGCACTCTTGTAAGTAGTCCTATATTCATCCATCTTCTTCATGTAGTTCTCTGTCTGCTCCAAACAGAGAATTTCCTCCACAGGAAAATCCATAGCCTTAGTCTGGGTATCCTGTGACAAACTAAGTACACCTGAGCCAGGCCAACCTCTGAAAAGCTACAGATGTGGCCATGACCCTAGAGGAAACATCATTAACATCCACAGCAGCATGAAACTGGACCTTAGAGCTTCAATGCCATCAGCAGCCACCTGTTCTAGTTCACTAGCCAGCTGGCCATGGGCCTGCTTGGCCATGCATAACAGTATCCCATCTAGATTTCTGATACCTAGCTACATAAGCCATATAATTTGCTTGCCTGAGTCCCAGAGAGGCTGCCATATACTGTTTTTGCCATGGCATCAATCTTCCTGGAATCCTTGTCAGGAGGATGTGAAGCCAAGGAATATTAGCTTTATCACAGGCAGCAGCCTGAACTACTAACATGACTGCATTGCTGAGAAAGGAATTCTGTATCAGGGCCTGACAATGTATACCTTCTGTCCATCTTTTTATCTACAGGAGGCACAGAATTAGGAGCTTTTAAAATTTTAATTGTTTGTTTCCTAAAAGACTTATGTAAAGGAATAGACAATCTCCTAGACTCTGGAATATCCATCATTTCTACAAAATCAGGCTCCTCTTGCTCATCCACAGCCTCTTCTAAAGAAGCTGGAGGTTTCAAGCAACTTTTTATAAAACATAAAATGAGATGGGGACTCAGACAGCATAGGGGAGATTCTAAAGGTCTGTCTGGGAGATGTCCGGTTCAATGGGCACACCAGACCTTCCCAGCCACATTCATACTGTTCATAATCCTCCTCCCCTCCTCTGGTTCATAAAATTCCTCAATATCATAATCCTGAACCACTGGGACCAGACAGAACCGACCTTTTACCAGATAGTGGTGGTTCGGACGGACCCTGAGACAGTGACTGGACAATTTGTATGGCTTTTGCTATCTCTGCAGCAGTTGGAGGAATTTTGGACTCCAGACCTGCTGATTTTCTTGTTTTCTTTACTGGAATTGGTTCCTCAGAACCAGCTTTTCTTTGCCGAGGAAGTCTGGCCCTGGTCAGAGGGCACTCCCTCTGGTTCGGTTGGCACCGAACCGGGCTGGCCATCCGGGTCAGCGGACTTTTTGGCCCCTCGTTCCCTGAGCCTGCCCAATCTTTTTTCCAGGGTGGCTGCAGGGAAATTCTTACATACCTGGCAGTCTGACTGGAGGTGGTCAAACCCCAGACAATAAACACATGTGGTGTGTGGGTCAGCCTTGGCAAAGACTTCCCCACAAACATCACAGTGTTGAAACCCAGTGGCCCGGTTTTCTTTGGGTTTCTCAGACATAATGCCAGCCTAACCAAAAAACTTGCCCTTTACTATGGCAGTGCCAGGCAAGACACCCTTATAGGTTCCTAACCGTGTCATGGAGTATTGGAAAAAACGTAATAAATCCGTTTTTAGAACCGATAAGAACCGGGAACCGCACTCTAAAATAGTAACTTTTAGTTTTAAATGAGTTTTAAACCCACTGATAGGTTCAAAACCGAACCGATAACTACAAGTTCCACACAGACAAAACCTTCATTTACTTACAGTTTACCACAGATAGAGCTTGAACGAACGGTTTTGCGGTTAAATAAAACTATTCTCGGTTAAATCCAACAGAAAACACTTTTAAACCGAGAAATGAACCGAGCAGAAGGAGAAATCTCCGGAGCGACTGTTCACTGAGGCGGAGTAAAGAATCTGACGGTTCAAGTTTGAAATGACACAGATAGAGCTGCTCTCGTGCCAAAATTCTATTTTGGAATGGTTTTAACCATTTCACTCCAGGGCAGTTCTAGAGCTGGATCAAACTGCTAATGTCTATAATATAGCAAGACTTCATGTTGTTTGAAAAAAGGATGCCCGATGTGTATTAATCCACATAAGCTACGTTAGGGAATGCAGTATATACTATAGGTTCATAGTGCATCAGTGTATTGTGGAATCATTTTTATAAGTTCCAATGATTTGGAAGAAAATGGGATGAAGAATAATGTGAAAAGGTGGAAAAACTCAATGTATAGAAATATAATTGGAAGCATACTTTGGTGCAAAATCTGTGAGATATAATGGGAATGCACCTGATGCACTACATACCAGAAGTGATGCAAAATAAATATTAAATAAGTAAATGATTTTAGAGTATTTGTCTAATCATCCTCCACATTCCAAATGATAGGATTTATGTGGAAAAATGGTATAATAGTAGGGGTTAAGGGCACAATGATATGAAATACAGAACTCTATATATGTATGTATGCACCTGACCACATGGTGGCGCTAAAGCTTATGAAAAATTAGAATGTAAATAGCAATTATATACTAATGTCTGGCACCACACAAGGATTAATTAGAAGAGATCTTACAAACATTGTAATATTTATTCTTTCTCTTATTTTTTTTTTTCCCATTCAATACATTGACAGTAACTCCCACATGGATTAAATACCTCAAGTGTCAATTGGCTCACCTCCCACAGACAGATACAGGCTTCTCAGCAGCGATAGCGATTTACTGCATTTAAGTGCTCCAAACCTGTTGGGTGCGATAGAGACTGCGCTTTGTGGTAAATGTACCGAAGGAATCGAGTGAGGTGGTGTGAAGAGGAGGGATTCTGGTGAGAAACTGCTACACCACATCTAATTATGGGCCATAGTATTTATTACAAATTTTTTTTTTTTAGTGGGAAAAGTCTCAGGTAGCCTTGCTCTTCGATTTTCTTCTCCTTTTCTTTTTGGGTGGTTCAGATGATTTAAAGGGAGAGCTGTACACAAGATCAGCCCAGGAAGAATCGGAAGAGTCATTACCCGTTGAGAGCTTCTTCGGGTCTTGAGTAAACGTGTCGGAAACAGTCTGTCTCAGATCCTCCATAGATGAGTGCAGATTTTCTTGGAGCAGATCTTCTTGGAGTGGGGAGAATTTGTTAGACAAGGTAAGAGGAGTAGAAAAATTGATGTGACGTTCCACATGGGAAGCTGGAGAGGTGGAAATATTATTTAAATAGCAGGTATTATTATTTAGAGAAGAACCAGATGCTTTTTTTTCTTGTATGCATACGCAGCTTCTGGCAGGAGCTACAGTGGCAGATATGATGGCTGCAGATTTCTCAGGGACCTGAAGGACAGTTTCAGCAGGAAGGACAAGACATTGTAATTGCAAAGTGCTTGTGCTGGAGCAGGAACAAGCTGCATTAGCATCGCAAGGCAATGTAAGTGCGGGCTGTGTCCAATTCAGAAATTCAGAGAGAGATTCTGGGGTACTGAAATCTCTGGTAGAATCATTCAAAAAGACGCATTGTTGCAGGGTAAGCGAGTGCAAACTTAATTCCACGCTGATGAAGGATCGCTTTAATGGGGTTGTAAGCTTTTCGTTTGTTAGATAATTCTTTAGAACAGTCTCTGAAAATTAGGATTCTGTTTTCTTGCCAAGTAAGAGCACCTAATTGCCTACTTTTGAAGAATCAGTTCAGTATGTGCGTGGTTTAGAAATCTGGCAATGATGGGCCTGGGTTTCTGGTCGGTCCAGGCCTCGGATTTAAGGTGCGGTGAGATCTCTCGATGGTTAGGTCTTGGCCGGCTGGTAATTTAAGCAAAGAAGGAAGTACATGAGTTAGAAGAGCACTGGTATCTCCTAGTTCAACACCTTCAGGAAATCCGAGAAATCTAAGGTTGTTACGTCTGTTTCTATTTTCAATATCATCTATTTTGTCCTGAAGGTTCCTAATAACTCTGTCCTGCTCCCTGATGGTAGCCTGTAATGTGTTAATGGAATCTTCATTTTGAGATGCTTTAACATCAGTAGCGCTGATTTTTGATCAAGTGCCTGCATATTATTGATATTTTGTTGAGATGCAATTTTTAATACATTGATTTCACTTATTAGTTGCTGGAACATTGCCTCACTCTATTAAGAGAACTGTTATGTGGAGATTGGTCCGCCATTATTGCAGGCCTTAATAGAGAAATTGAAAAGCTGTAGATAACTCGTTCAGTAATTATGAGGCAATAAAAACACTGTACCAGAGCTGTTCTGCGATGTACATATAGTAAGATCTCAGATGTTGGTAAAGGTAGGAAGTCTGGAATCTGTAGGATGGATGATGATATTTGGTGAATCCAGGGAGATGAAGAATCAAGCAGCCATCTTCAGCACAGCAGGCCACGCCCCCAGCACTGTTACTTTTGAGATGGAGAAATAACAGTTAAATATTTGGGAATATTTATTCCTCAAAATTTAGAGCATTTAGAACTCTCTAATTTGGAATGCTTGACACTGGAAATAGATTTGTTATTTGGGACTTGGACGCACCTCTCCCTATCTTTTTGCCTGCGAATACAGGTTATACAGATGACTTTGTTCCCTAAGCTATTGTATTTTTTTCAGACTTTCCCTTTTACCCCATCCAAATTTTATTTTTGCTCATGGGACAGAATACTTGCTAGATTTGTTTGGGCTGGGAAACAACCAAGGCTTAGGTGGTCCCTGCTGCAGTTACCTATTGCTAAGGGGGCCTTGAACCTTCTTTGAAGGAGTAGCATAGGGCTGTGGTTTGTAAAATAGCCCTGATTTGGCTCAACCAACAAATGGTGACAACATGGAAGTACATCAAGTTTATATTAAATGATCTCTTTGATGTTCTTCCGATTATATTAGCCCCACTGGATTCCCTGCCAAACTTCAGGGACTTTACATTTGGGACCCGCAACACTCTAAAAATTTGGCATGAGGTAAGGGCACGCCCAAGAGTAGAAATAGTATTTTATTATTTTAGACTTTTGGGGACGGAGAGAGATTTTCCAGCAGCCCGACTTAATCATGTATATTGGTAGTGGCATGGGAGAGGATTATCAATGACACACCAATTTTTGGAAACACACGGTGTGGTGCCTTTCGCAACTTTACAATCCAAATTTCACCTTTCCCATACACATCATTATAGATATTTGCAGGTCAGGACCTTTTTACTGGGGAGAAACCCCACACAAAATGCATTACCAAACCCTATACCCCCCGCTAATGAGCTTGCTTCTTGAAGCTATTGAAGGGCGGAAGCATACTCACCTGATAGGCCTGATGTATAAGTCCCTCAGAGAGTACCGGCAAGAATCGACTAGGGATAATTTAGCCACACGGAATAAGGAATTAAACACCCAACATACGAGGAAATGGTTAGAACCAATTCTGTATTCTATGAAAATTTCACAAGCCCCTTATTGGTTTGAATATATATGGAATTATACAATGGCAAGAAAAAATCCTGGACTCTTATTGGTCAGTCTTGGGCTGGACCCGTGATGTTATCCCAGCACAACAGCACGGGTCTAGTCTCAGCCTCACTGTGAACCTGCAGATGAGCATCAGCATGCTCATCATTTGCTGGATTGTTTCATCTGCTCTTAAAAAACAAAAATATTTTTCCACACAAAAACATCTTTAAAATTATTTTTTTTTATTTTGAATAACAATGAGCCATTGTATAATAGCAATAATGCCCTCCAGGGTGTGTATCGTTTGGGATAACGTCACGCCTCTCAGTTATTGAGGCCTTTTCGGCCTGTGCGTGCCCAATATTCACCTGGCGTGACGTTATCAGCATGTTAAACCCTATAGGAATATTGCTTAAATCACACATGTTTTTTATCACCCTGATAAGCTAGTTAAATTTTTATCTGTGAAGTATGGTGTGTGCTGGAGGGAGTGTGTGGAATCGTTAGCAAATACCTCCCATGTTTTCTGCACCTGCCCGAAAGTAGCCCAATACTGGCAGGATATTACAAGAAGCTTACAGCTCTTATTGATCCAGATTTGAATTTAACACATCAAATGATACTCCTTTACATAGGAGAAGATGGAGTGGTCCCTCTGAATAAGAGTAAGCTGTACCTTTATTTGGCAGCAGCCGAAAAAGCTATAATCCACCTTTGGCGGACTGCCACTGTACCCACACTGCCCCACTGGCATACTATTATGTCTGAAATCTACTATTTGGAATGATCTATAGCAACCAGGGTAAGACGGGTGCCTCAGTTTGAACTTAAATGGAGACCCTGGGTTTTCTACATAACACCCTTGGATTATTCTTTTATCCCATGAATTGGGCTGATGGATCAGTTAATTGTTACTATAATGAAGGCATCTGACTATACCTCGTCTGAATGAGCTGAGATACTAAAAACCATCATCTTTGTCTATAACACGGTTGCCTATAGAGTATTACATTTGATGTTTTAATTGTAAAATGTATTCCTGCTGTAATGAATTGGAAAAAAATAAAGAATATTAAAAAAAAAAAAGAAAATACTACTAGCATTGATTGTGCACTGACACATCGTATTCGGGGTCATGACTGTAACAGTTGATGGTGAGTTCAGACTTGGCAACAACCCGGCATCGTACTGCCCATAGTAGGCTCAGCAGCACCCAAGCCAAGCCCCGACCAAGTGTGACAGTATGCACTGCAACTGCCTCTGGGCATCAAGTAGCACAGTCACATACTACCAAAATTAACTGATTACCCTTTTTACTTTTGTCTAGGGGGCCAACCACATTCATTGCAATTCTCTCAAAAGGCACATCATCAAGGGTAGGGGCACCAGGGGCACCTTCTCTTGTTTATTCACTGGGGCTGCTTTCTGATATTCAGCACAAGAACTGCAATAGGTAGCAACATCTTCATGAATCTCCAGGCCAGTAAGATCTGTACAGCATACTGGCAAGGGTGTGGTCCCTCCCCAAGTGACCAGCCAAAGGACTATCATTTGCCATCTGTAACAACTCAGTTCTATATTTTTGTGGTATAACCAATTGTTCTATCTGTTCCTCATCTGTGGATTAAAACAAACTCTGTAAAGTGGCCCATTAAATTTTTTAAACATTGGTTCACCCTGTTTTTGTTGCAGCCCCAGCTGCTTGAAATAACCTTGGAGAGAAACATCCTTAGTTTGCTCTGAAATAAAATCACAATCAGTTATCAGTTTAGTTTCAGCATTTTCATATATTAACCTCTTCTGTTCGTCAGTCTTTTGTTGCCACTGTTTCTTCAGGCATCGTCTGCATTCTTTCCTGGACGTCTGGATCTTGGAGCTGTGCTCAGACAAGTCAGCATCAAAGCCACCGAAAGGAAAACAGTCCCCACCATCTGAGATTTTTTTTTGATTGTGCTCTTGTCATCATAGCTGCTGAAACATCAGGATTTACTCCCTCTGTGATTAACTCAGAAAATCCTGGAAAGTCATTTCCAATAATCACAGGTAAAGGTAACTTAGGTACTACCCCCACTTTCATTTGTGTGACACCCCATTAATATTCAGAGTCACTTGGGTGGTGGGACAGTATCGAGTGTCCCCATGGATGCAGATGACACTAGTACCTGGTCCTTCTGCACAGTGTTTTCCCAACACGTCAACATGCACTAGGGTTTGTCTGCTTCCCGAATCAGCAAGTCCCTTCACAGTCTTATCTCCTACCTTGACATCTGTTAAATACTTGCCCCAATTTGCTCCAGTGTTACCCTCCTTACTATGGCAGTTTCTTGCAATATGGCCTGGCTTGTTACAGATATGGCAAACAATGTTTCTGAGTGCAGATTTGTTAGCACCACTAGAGTTTTTATCTGACCTGAAGTTAAATCGGGAAAAAGAGGGTCTTACTGGTCCTTGACTGTTACCTCGCTGCTGTGGCATTTGTCTGGCCATCTGGTAATCTTCAGCCAAAGAAACAGCCTTTTCCCACTTTCTGGTCAGTGTTCTTTTACCCAAAGCTGCACGTCTATAGGCAGGATGCTAACGAACTGCTCCATTGTAAGTGTGTTGATGATCTGTGGGCAGTGGCGGAGCCATGTTTGGGAGCCGGGGGGGTCATTCAATCAATCAAGAGCTCCACAATGGGCACTAAACAGTGAATAAAGATGGTGAAGGGGCACCACTGCTGACACTGGGGCAGCCAGGAGGGGCAACTGCCCCCCCAGCCCCGCCACTGTCTGTGGGACTATTTTACCCTCTGGTTGGAGCTATTTAATAAGCAGTTCTCTGAGTCTGGTGAAGGCTTCTCAAGGACTGTCTACTGAGTGGTACTTCAGGGACTGGAATCTCTGCTAGTAGGTCTCTCCTGAGATGTCATATCTTTTCAGAATTTCTCTTTTCACAAGGTCATAGTTTTCTGACTATGCAGTGTCCATACTGCTGTAAGGCAAGTTGGGCTTTACCCATCAGGTAAGGTACCAGCCTGATTACCCATTGCTGTTTTTGTCTATTGGCAGGCTGTGGCAACCCTTTCAAAAGTTGTCAGGTATGCTTCAATATCATCTAAGGGCTACAGCTTTGTAAGTTTAATGTCTTTTAAGTTGTTTGTGTCTTGTTGCTCTGCTGGACCTGTGCCAGATCCTCCAGCTTTGAAAACTTGCAAGGCATCCAGCCATCGCTGCATCTCTTCTGTTCTTTGCTGTTCCTGTCGCTGCATCTCTTCTCTTTGAGTTGCTGCATTTCTTCTTTTCTCTGTGCCTCTAAATGTTGAATTTCTTTTTCTCTCTGCTGCATCGCCTTTCTTCTCTGTCTCTTTCTGTTGTATAGTCTACCATTTGAAAAAGATAGTCAGGCTTTCAGGTTCTGTCACTGCCTGTTCTTGTTTTTCCATCACTGGTGCTGGCTGTACAGTCTCAGCTTGGACTTCTGTCTCTGCTAGTCTGGCTGCCATTCTTCTGGTAATGACTCCTGGGCTTACTGCTGCAGAATCCATACCTTTCTGCTATGCTTCCCTAGTATCAGGTTTAGTATTCATGCACAAAACTCCTGGCTTAGAGTTTGCACGGTGTAAATCCCACTGCTAACACCATCTTTTGTCAAGGCGCAGGTCAGGAAGCATAGGAAAACTACGAGCAGTTATAAAATTCACAAGTACTGTTTTATTATTATCAATAACAATAGAATAAAAATAAAAATTATTTGTTCATGACAGTGAAATACAAAGGCAGCACAAACAGAAAACAAAAGTCCTTCATTTGAGGGTTTCTTTTCTAGTTTCCAAGAAGTCTCTCTAGCAAAAATACTGCTGCTCTTTTTACAGCAAGTCTCTGCATGGCAAGAAAAAATTACTCACCTTAGTAATGTTGTTTCTTCTAATGGAGTCTTGTTATATTATGACAGTAGCAGTTTGATCCAGCTCTAGAACTGCTCCGGAGGTGAAATGGTTAAAACCATTCCAAAATAGAATTTTGGCCACGAGCTCTAAGAACAGCTCTATCTGTGTTATTTCAAACCTGAACTGTCAGATCTTTACGAGCCAAAACTCACTAAGGTCTGTGTGGAAGCTGTAACCTACACTAGCCAAATGGCTACCTAAATAATAACAACCATTGCTGGTCCCAACACCCAAGACTCAAGTCAGGGGACCAGAAATACTAACACAATTCTAATAATATGAGAATAAAACATAAGTATAACAGAACACACACACACACACACACACACACCCAAAGCCCCAAAAGGGGACAAAAATGCTAACAGGGCATAAAGGTGCCCACAAGGTTGCCCGCACCCCACCCAAGTAGAGGTTCTGAGAGGGCAGGTTGGGGAGGTCATAATATGCAAGACTCCATTAGAAGAAACAACATTACAAAGGTGAGTAATTTTTCTTCAAACAACATGAAGTCTTGCTATATTATGACAGTAACAGAATACACAGCAGTACCTCCATGGAGAGGGGCAGAACCTACTTAGGGAATAGGCTCTGAAGAACAGCTGTGCCAAACCGAGCATCTCTCCTGGCCTGGACATCCAGGGGAGTAATGCTTGCAAAAGTGTGTACTGCTTTCCAAGTAGCAGCCTGGCAAATCTCTAATATAGGGATGTCTCTGGCAGCAGCTAGAGACGCAGCTGTACCCCTGGTAGAATGAGCCCTCAAACCAGGGGGACTCTGCCCAGTTTCTGATAGCAAAATTGGATACAAGAGACAATCCACCTGGCAACTGATCTCTTAGTGGCAGGTTTGCCTTTCCCAACTTCACCATAGGTAAGGAAAAGTTGGAGGGATTCGAACCTGTGACCTTTGGTACGCTCTATATAGTAACTAAGAGCTCTCTTAACATCCAGGCTGTGCAACCTCCTCTCACCAGATGAGGAGTGATCAGTGAAAAATACTGGAAGGAAGACAGATTGATTAAGATGGAAATCTGAAACCACCTTAGGCAAAAACTTCTATTAGTCCTAAGGACTACCTTATCCCTGTGGAAAGAAATAAAGCCAGTTTCCACTGACAAGGCTTGCAACTCACTTATGCGTCTGGCAGAAGTGATAGCCACTAGAAAAACAGTTTTCCAAGTTGGGTACTTAAGCTCTGCAGAAGACAGAGGTTCAAAAGGGGGTTGCATTAACTGGGCAATGCAAACATTCAGGTCCCAAGCAGGAGCCGGTTCCCGAAAGGGTGGATTAGTATGGAGTAATCCCTTAAAAAACTTGGAAAACACAGGATGAGAGGAAAGAGGGGATGACTTTCCTGCTGACACAAAAGCAGATACAGCTGCCAAATGAACTCTCATGGTAGCTGGTCTGAGACCCAAGAAATTAAGATGTACCATGTAATCTAACACAGTGGGCAAATCAGCAGATTCTGGGGAAATATTTTTCCCCGCACACCAAATGGAAAACCTTTTCCATTTAGAACTATAAGTAGCCCTAGTGGAAGGCTTTCTAGAAGCCTTTAGGATCTCAAGAACACCCTGAGAAAGGTGTAAATCAGCAAACTCTAACTCCTCAAGAGCCAGGCCTTGAGGTTGAGGGATTTGAGGTCCGGATACCAAACCCTTTCCTGGGCACAAGTCAACAGGTTGTGATTCCTGGGGAGGCAAAGGGGAAGATGGATTGTCAGTGACAGAAGGAGTGGGTACCAGGGCTGCCTGGCCCAATCCGGGGCAATCAGAATCACCCTGCAAGGCTGAGATCTGATTTTAACTAATACTTTGAATAGGAGAGGGAAGGAGGAAAGCATAGAGAAACTTTCCTCCCAATCCAGAAGAAGGGCATCCAGGGAACTGAGCCCAGCACTGGAGGCCTGCAACAGAACAGAGGAAGTTTGTGATTGTCTGGGGCTGCAAAAGATCTATCTGAGGGGTGCCCCATCTGGCAAAGACTATCCCCAGCACTTGAGGATCCAGGGACCATCGTGATGGCCCTGGGAAATCCTGCTGACAGCATCCGCTAGGACATTGTCCTTCCCTGGAAGATGAACTGCTATGAGGAAGTGTTCAGGAAATAGGCCAGAGACCACAACTTCATTGCCTCGGTGCACAAGGCCAAGACTGAGTGCCCCGCTTGTTGATGTACCACATTGTTGTGGTGTTGTCTGTTCTGACTTGTATCACCTTGTCATGGACAGATGCACAAAATGCTTGAAGAGCTAAAAAGACAGCTCTGAGTTCCAGAAAATTGATGTGGAGCAGAGATTCCTGGGGGGACCACACTCCCTGAGTGGAAAGGTCGCCCATGTGGGCTCCCCAACCCAGAAGGGAAGCATCTGTAGTGAGAGTCAAGTCGTAAGTAGGGGAAATGAAGGGGACCCCCAATCTTAAATTGCTCTGATCCTGCCACCACTGGAGGGCTAGGATCAAGGTTCGAGTCACTGGGACCAACTTGGAAAGGGGTCTCTCTCTGAGACCAATAGGTTCTCAAGTGAAACTGAATGTCTCTCATCTGAAATCTTGCCCTGCACAACAGCTGTGGATGCAGCCATGTGCCCCAGGAGCTGCAGAAAGTGTCTTGCTGGTCAAGAGACCTGCAGAGTGAAGGAGGAGGCCAGAGCCACTAAATTCCTTACCCTTTCTAAGGGAAGAAAGGCTCTGGCTAGCTTTGTGTCCAATTCTGCCCGTATAAAGGTGAGTACCTGGACTGGTTCCAGAACCGACTTTGGTAGATTTAGCAGAAAGCCCAGGGAGGTGAGAAGCTGCTGGGTGACCTGCAGGTTAGATTTTACCTGTTCTGGGGACTGACCTACAATGAGCCAGTCGTCTAGATAGGGGAAAACAGCAATCCTTTGCCTCCTTAAGTGAGCCACTGCTAGACACTTTGTGAATACCCTTGGGGCAGAGGTAAGGCCAAAGGGCATTGCTCTGAACTGGTAATGACCTGAGGGCAGTTCGAATCTGAGGTACTTTCGATGGGAGCTTCTGATTAGGACATGAAAATAGGCATCCTTGAGGTCCAGGGAGGCTAGCCAGTCCCCTGGCCTTAGGGAGGGTAAAATCATTGCCAGGGTTACCATTTTGAACTTTGGTTTCAAAAGATGCTTGTTCAGATATCTGAGATCTAATATGGGCCACCATTCTCCTGTCTTTTTTGGGGTAAGGAAGTATCTGGAATACAGACCCCTGCCCTGGTGCAGGGGAGGAACCCTTTCTACTGCTCTGAGAGCTAACAGGGATGAGACCTCTGCTTCCAGAGCAAGGGTCTCTGAAGCACTTGCAGGTAGAAAAAGTCTGCTTCTCAACTTGGGAAACTTTTTGAAGCTGAGAACCAGACCCTGGCTTACTACTTCC
Organism: Neoceratodus forsteri; assembly: GCA_016271365.2. Classification (NCBI taxonomy): domain Eukaryota; kingdom Metazoa; phylum Chordata; order Ceratodontiformes; family Ceratodontidae; genus Neoceratodus; species Neoceratodus forsteri. The sequence goes on from CM057452.1 coordinate 1,578,470,097, forward strand.
AGAACCCACTTGTCTGAGGTTAAAGAAGCAAAATTCTGACTGAAGTAAGCCAGCCTGCCCCCTACCGGTACAGGAGAATCGGCCCTGGGCACCCCATCAAGGTGCCTGCTTGCAGCTTTAGGCTGGAGAGTGGGGCAGGTCTGCCCACCCTCGCCTGCCTCTGCCTCTGAAGAAGCCCCTCTGAGCATAGGCAGAGGAGGCCTGAGTCTGATAAAGGCCTGTGAAAGGCCTACCCCACCCCTGGGGTATGCCTTGAGGAGTGGCTCACGCTCCTTAGCCTGGGCACCTTGTAAGTAGTCCCATATTCATCCATCTTTTCATGTAGTTCTCTGTCTGCTCCCCAAACAGAGAATTTCCCACCACAGGAAAATCCATAGCCTTAGTCTGGGTATCCTGAGACAGACTAGTACACCTGAGCCAGGCCAACCTACAAAAGCTACAGATGTGGCCATGACCCTAGAGGAAACATCATTAACATCCACAGCAGCATGAAACTGAACCTTAGAAGCCTCAATGCCATCAGCAGCCACCTGTTCTAGTTCACTAGCCAGCTGGCCATGGGCTTGTTAGCTAATTGCATAACAGTATCCCATCTAGATTTCTGATACCTAGCTACATAAGCCATATAATTTGCTTGCCTGAGTCCCAGAGAGGCTGCCATATACTGTTTTTAGCCATGGCATCAATCTTCCTGGAATCCTTGTCAGGAGGATGTGAAGCCAGGGAATATTAGCTTTATCACAGGCTGCAGCCTGAACTACCTAACATGACTGCATTGCTGAGAAAGGAATTCTGTACCAGGACCTGACAATGTGTACCTTCTGTCCATCTTTTTATCTACAGGAGGCACAGAATTAGGAGCTTTAAAATTTTTATTGTTTGCTTCCTAAAAACTTATGTAAAGGAATAGACAATCTCCTAGACTCTGAATATCCATCATTTCTACAAAATCAGGCTCCTCTTTCATCCACAGCTTCCTCTAAGGGAAGCTGAAGGGTTTCAGCAACTTTTTTGTAAAACATAAAATCAGATGGGGACTCAGACAGCATAGGGGGAGATTCTAAAGGTCTGTCTGGAGAGATGTCCGGTTCAATGGGCACACCCAGACCTTCCCAGCCACATTCATACTGTTCATAATCATCCTCCCCCTCCTCTGGTTCATAAAATTCCTCAATAATATATTCCTGAACCACTGGGACCGGACAAACCGACCTTTTGCCAGATAGTGGTGGTTCGGACGGACCTGAGACAGTGACTGGACAATTTGTATGGCTTTTGCTATCTCTGCAGCAGTTGGAGAAGGGGTTTTGGACTCCAGACCTGTTGATTTTCTTGTTTTCTTTACTGGAAGTGGTTTCTCAGAACCAGCTTTTCTTTTGCGGAAGTCTAACCCTGGTCAGAGGGCACTCCCTCCGGTTCGGTTGGCACCGAACCGGGCTGGCCATCCGGGTCAGCGGACTTTTTGGCCTCTCGTTCCCTGAGCCTGCCCAATCTTTTTTCCAGGGTGGCTGCAGGGAAATTCTTGCATATCTGGCAGTCTGACTGGAGGTGGTCAAACCCCAGACAATAAACACATGTGGTGTGTGGGTCAGCCTTGGCAAAGACTTCCCCACAAACATCACAGTGTTGAAACCCAGTGGGCCCGGTTTTTCTTTTGGGTTTCTCAGACATAATGCCAGCCTAACCAGAAAACTTGCCCTTTTAACGGCAGTGCCAGGCAAGACACCCTTATCGGTTCCTAACCATGTCACTGTATTTGAAAAAAAACGTAATAAATCCGTTTTTTTTAGAACCGATAAGAACCGGGAACCGCACTCTAAAATGTTAATTTTTAGTTTTAAATGAGTTTTAAACCCAGCTGATCGGTTCAAAACCGAACCGATAACTTACAAGTTCCACACAGACAAAAACCTTTAATTTACTTACGGTTACCACAGATAGAGCTTGAACCGAACGGTTTTGCAGTTAAAATAAAACTATTCTCGGTTGAATCCAACCGAGAAAACACTTTTTAAACCGAGAAATGAACCGAGCAGTAGGAGAAATCTCTGGAGCGACTGTTCACTGAGGCGGAGTAAAGAATCTGACAGTTCAGGTTTGAAATAACACAGATAGAGCTGCTTCTTAGAGCTCGTGGCCAAAATTCTATTTTGGAATGGTCTTAACCATTTCACCTCCAGAGCAGTTCTAGAGCTGGATCAAACTGCTACTGTCATAATATAGCAAGACTTCATGTTGTTTGAATTAACATCTTCATCCTGAGCTTGTTAAGGAGACATCCAGTTTCTTACAAAATGTATCAGAGTTCTTGTCAGTTTCTTTGCAGAGCAGGCCTGCAAACAGAACAGTGTCCCAATCTGGCCTCCTGCTAACAGCTCTGCAAAAGAGTTTGCAAACAAGCCAGAGAGGAGCTCAAACTGCATCTCAGGTTAACCCCCTAAATTCCAAATAACTCTTTGCAATCATTTCAACAGTATAACCATATACATTTCAAACCAAGGGATCCCAGTTTGACATAAAGATTCACATATATTTTTAAAACTGCAGATATGCAAGGGGAAGAAAAGACAGAAACAGCAAGTGAAAGCAGAGCAAGAGGGTGAGAGGCGGAGAATCGCAAGACTGTGAGAGTGATCAGTTCCTAGGTCTCACAAGAACATCTGGTTGTGCAATCAGACAGGCAACAGACAGAAAAGGAGAGGACAGAACAGATCCTTGCATTAAACTCTTTCTGCATAACAAATGGGACAGGGTCTTATTTAACCCTGTCACACGTTGGTGTCTAGTCAACAGACGGATGGTGAGGGCTGAAGTCAGAGCGGATGATGATGATAAGGAAATACCTGTTGACTGCAACTGCGACCTGAAGTGTGTCAGCAAGGCCTCATCCTTATATTTGTGGCAGTGCTTATGCCTATGGCTGCTCAACGACAATTCATCTTTTGATTTCCATGACGGTGATTCGGTTGATAGGGCAGGTGATGCAGACTTTTCTACAAGTTGTTTTTCCACTGCTACTGTTTTAAGTAAAACATTTTCTAGCACCCCCTTTTTGTGTTGCCTGGTAGCAGAGTTAAAGCCTTTGCAGATTTCACATCATGGGAAAGGCCTAAAACAGCAGACACACACTTCGTGAGTACTGTCTTTGTAATTCTTCTCTCCATAATCACAGTATCATAATAAAGTTGATGGTTCTTTCGGCAGCATGCAGGAGCTGAAAATCACTAAAGTAGTGATACTTTTGTAAGAGGAAAATAATATCGATGGTGGCCAGTAGTTGAGGTTTCTGTGAGCAGGTCTGATGAGTATGATCGGTGGTGGGAAAATAACCGAGGAGAGATAGGCCGCTCATGTTTATGTAGATGCTTATGCATGACGGCGTCATGGGCAGCCTATGGCTTGCAAAAGTTTGCATGTGGTCCTAGTGCTGTGGCAGGTATAGGTCCAAAACTGTTACCTGATGAAAGAGATATCCTCAAAGAAGATCACATGTGGTCAATCTAGTAACAATATTAACATCTACTGTATGACCTTACATGACAGAAAGTAAATCCTGAAACTATTCTAAGAAGAGGAGCGCTGCCCCAAGAATTACACATAATTTTTTATTTTATTTTACTTTTTGAGGTCAACTGGAAAGAAGATCCTCCACATCTGGGAATTTCCTAATACAGTAAAGAGTTTATTTTTCAGTGTGTGCCAGCATCTTAAAGCATTATATGGAGGACCAGATGGACACATACCATTAAGAAAGCCATTAAAACACTAATGAGCTTCATTGCAGTATTCTCTCTCTCAGCATTTTTCTTGAATGGTTTGGAGAAAGGGGCTTACGGAACCAAATTGCTTTAGTAGTCTAATGGCTTTATTAGTGTAATTTTTAATAGTCTGTTTCAAGATGTTGACATGTTTTACCATCAGGTGCATTACTGCATCCAAAAACTCCTTGAGAAATCATGAAAAGGTAAACAGAGTTTTATTTTCTTAATCAGATATGTCTAAGACCATGTTATGGATATCATAACACTGGACATAACACTAGGGTACACAGAACAATTTTCCCCACAAAGGTTTGCATCCTCCTAGGCAGGTCTAGGGGGGCTATCAGCCTGTCCCCATGCCTGCCGGTCATCCCTTACCTCTCTCATGGTCCAGAAGCTGGTAGCCCGCAGATCCCCACCCCGTGTGGTGTGGTGAGAGGGGGATGGTCATTCCACCCCCCACCCCCAGCAGACAAAATCAGAGTGACCTCGGGACTGGAATGGTAGGGCAGACCGCCAGGACATGAACAGGGCATCACGAAGCCCAGACCTCTATATTTTCCATTTTCTCCCTTCAACCCCTGCAGCAGTGTCACCTCAGTACGTGTATGTGAAGGAGTGCATGTCCTGCAGATGCATGGCACCACCTGGTCTAGTCACTCAGGCCTGCAATGCCACTGGATCTGCACCCAGTGGCAGTCATGGGCTGAGACAGCTTGCTCCTCCCCCTTCAAAGAAGAGGAGAGCAGTCCCTGGGAAGCTCAATCCTCACCCAGCCGACCACTGGCAACTCGTGCTCATGTCACCAGGCTGGCCCAGGGTACACTGGACTTTGTTAGAAACATAATACAGTTAGTATATACCACTTGACCAGTTGTGTCCTTGTAAAATACCAGCATTAATATGAAACCTAATTAAAACTAAATGTGTGATGCTGTGTCTGGATGTTTTTTCTATTTGTTAGATTGTAAAACACTTACCACAGCCCCATTCATCTGAACTGTCTTCACAGTCTCTGTGGCCATCACACCACTGACTACGATGTACACAAACATGATTGTCACATACAAGCTCATTCTCCTTACAGAATGCTGTAAAAATAACAGAGAATTCAAACCAAAGTTACATTTCACAAAATCCATAGATGACACAAAACCTCTCTCTGTACTCAGTGTTTGTGAATTGAACTGTGGGTGCACACAAGTAGTGCTGCATACTTTAATCCTTTTATGCTACTGCTAGTCTATTTATACAGTGAGAGACTGCTGAGCCATACAATCAGCTCTATGTCACACTTCTGTTAACAAGCTGAGGGAAAAGAACAGTTATGCAAGAATTTATCGTAGCTGTAGATCTTCAAGAGAATCTCCTCCATTAGGTCACACCTTTGGAACTATAAGCTGTCAGTGTCAGAACCACTTAGAACCTTTTTGCTAGCCAGGGCCAGCCCACAATGATGTGCAGCGTCTTTGCGTATATAACGGCCCCATCATGCCTCAGTTTCCTGCTGAAGATTAGCCTCAGAGGATCTCCAGCCATGTGGAATCAGGAGATTAGACCAGTACCAGGCATACAATGAGTGACATGGGGGGGGTGGAGAGAGGATGCATGGAGTAAGGTTTTAGCCAAATCATCTCATATGACCCCAGTGAAAGCAAAAAGGGGGAAGAAAGGAGGGTATGGCATGGCCTAATGGAGGAGACTCTCTGGAAGATCTACTGTTACAATGATTTCTTATGTAACTGTTCTATCTCCTTCAAGGATATCTCCTCCATTAGGGAAAGGGAAAAATGTTTAACTAGGAAAGGCACACTAAGCACGAGCTTGTTTCCAGGTGCAACCTGGGAGCACAAGGAAGTTAAGTGACTTGCTCAGGGTCTCATAGTATGCAAGTAGGGGCTGATGGGATTCAAACCCAGGTCTCCACGTTTGCAGCTCATTGCCCTTAACCACTATGCTATGCTATACTGCTTCCTTGTCTAAAATTATTCTCCTAACTCTGGACTACGCTGACATCATCTATAGCACTGCCCCCTCTACCTCTCTCTCTCTCTCTCTAAACTAGATACCATATTAAATTCTTTCTACAGATTTGCAACCAACTCTCCTCCCTGTACATACCACTGTTCCCTTTATTCTGCACTCTCCATCTCTCCCCTTTCTCATAGGAGGCATGTCCACTCCCTAACCTTCATTGCTAAGTTCTGGTTTGGGCTGCTCCTTCCCTACCTCTCCTCTTGCCTTACCCCTGCTTCTCCTCCCTCTTACTCTCTACACTCCTGGGACCCCCATTCCTTCTTCACCCCACATCCCCACTCTACTGCTGGCCAGTCTTCCTTCTTCTACCGCATCCCTCTCCTTTGGAATAAACTGCCCCCCAACCTCCGTAACTCTTCCACATTCCTTTCCTTTGAAAGTCTTTTTCGTCTTCTTTCAGCCGCACTCTGTACCTGTCCCTCCTCCTCCTTCTTCCTGTCCGTCCCTCCCACCTCGTCTCCTCCTCTGAATCATGTGTCCCTAGCATCAGTAAAAGTCCTGTAATTTCCTCACATAACCCTAGCTAATTTGTTCTAATTTGTAATTTTTCACTATTGTATTAAAATGAATGTTCGTGAATTACAATATCGCTATGCCTTGTAACCATCACTGCTTGTATTGTTACTTCCTGACTTGAATTATGTATCTCCTTTGTCTGTTTTTCTTTCTCCCCATGTCCCCGGGTTGCACCTGGAAATGAACCTCAGCTCAGTGTGCCTTTTCCGGTTACCAAAATTTTAAATAAAAAAAATAAATTAGGCCACACCTTTGGAATGATTCCCAAGCAGTACAAAGTAAACTGGGAGGATGGCACAGTGTGATATGTAATCATGACAGAAGGCCTTGCAGTACAGCAAGCCCAAAGCCAGCACATCTACAATTCGAGAGACTATGTTCAGATGCAATGTTTAGTGAAAGTACGAATAGTGCTCCATGTGGCTGCAGCAAATATAGCAGCAGCAGGGACATTTTTTAAACAAGCATTTGTCAATGCTGAACGTTGGCTGCTTGTTAAACAATTTGTTTTTTGCAATTCTGACCCCAAATTTTGAAGATATTTGTTTTAGGATTTGACTGATGGACGTGACATGTGCCATTTATAGCATAATGGCCAAAATGTCATTTTGTACCAGAGGTGCAAAAACACATCTCATCCAGGAGTTTAAAAATGACACGTCACATTTATGAAGTGGCGTCGAAAAATGGCTATGTTGAAACGGGAGATGGAGTGGAGTGGCATTGAGGAGAAATGGGCACATATCAAGAAGACCATAGCAGAGATCACAAAACAATGTGTTAGGAGGATAGATAAAGGACAAAGAAGAAGAAAACCACTTTGGTTCTCGGGGGGGGGTGGTGGTGGCTGAACAGGTAAGGGCCAAGAGGCTAGCCTTCAGGAAGTATAAGGTGAGACAAAGAGACGAGGACAGGGAAATGTACCAGAAGTGTCTGAGAGAGGCAGGAAAAGCAGTGAGAAGCGCCAAAGCATAAACTGAGGAGTGAACAGCTCAGTCAGCTACAAAGGGAGATGAGGCATTCTTCAGGTGCATCAGCGACAGCAGGAAGGCAAAGAGGGGGGAGTAGCTAAGCTTCGAGGAGCCAAGGGACAGACAGTGGAAGGAGACGGGGAAAAAGCAGCGATCCAGAATGAATATTTCTGTTCAGTCTTCACTGTGGAAGCACATGGGCAGGGTCCACAGCAAGAATTTAAAGTAATGGAGGAAAAGGAGGTAAACACCAGTCCGTTCACAGAGCAGAGGGTCCTAGAAGAGCTTACAAAGCTGCAGGTGGACAAAGCCATGGGTCCAGATGGCATCCATCCCAGGGTCTGAAGAGAACTGAGAATTGAACTGGCAGCCCTATTCAGTGAGTCCCTAGACACTGGAGTGGTCTCAGAGGACCGGAGAAGGGCAAATGTTGTCCCTCTTCACAAGAGCGGTAGTAAAGAAGATGTAGGGAACTACAGACCAGTTAGTCTAACCTCTGTAGTAGGAAAGATACTGGAGATGCTCCTCAAAGAAAGAATAGTGGAGTACCTAGAAGTCATGGGGATGTTGGATCCCAGGCAACACGGGTTCACTGCAGGATGGTCCTGTCAAACTGATATAATACATTTCTTTGACTGGGTGACAAAGGTAGTAGAGCGGGGCGGGGTGCTGTAGACACTGCCTACCTAGATTTCAGCAAAGCCTTTGACACATCCCACATAGGAGCCTGGTCAACAAGCTAGGAAGCCTGGGGACGGGACACAAGGTGGTAAACTGGATTGAAAATTGGTTAAAGGACTGAAAACAGAGGGTAGTAGTAAATGGAACCCAATCAGAGGAAAGGGAGGTGACCAGTGGAGTACCTCAAGGGTCAGTTCTGGGGCCAGTCCTCTTCAATGTCTTCATCAGTGACATTGCAGATGGGCTGGAGGGAAAAGTTTGCCTGTTTGCGGATGACACCAAGATCTGCAACAAGGTGGATACCCGGAAGGGGGTGGAAAGGATGAGAAAAGACCTGGAATGGTTGGAGAGATGGTCAGATGCGTGGCAATTAAGGTTTAATGCAAAGAAATACAAAATCATGCATGTGGGAAGTAGGAACCCTGGAGCAAGCTACAGGTTGGGGGAGAGCTGTTGGCAGTTACTAAGGAAGAGAGGGACTTGGGGGTCATAATCACATATAACCTGAAGGCCACAAGGCAGACAGCCAAGGCGGTGGGCGGTGAGGAAGGCCACTGGGATGTTGGGGTGTATTGGAATGGGAATCACAAGCTGAAGGAAGGAGATGATAGTTCCACTGTACAGGACCCTGATGAGGCCTCACCTTGAGTACTGTGTCCAGTTCTGGAGGCCACACCTTTGTAAGGACACTGACAAAGTAGAGATGGTGCAGAGGAGGGTGACCAAAATGGTGAAGGGTCTACATCACAAGCCTTAGGAGGAAAGAGTTAGAGACATCAATTTGTACATGCTGGAGCAAAGTACTGAAATAAAAATAAATAAATAAATAAAAGGAGGGAGAGAGGTGACATTACAGAAACATTCAAATGCCTCAAGGGCATGAACAAGATGGAAGGGGACAACGTATTCCAGTTTAAAAGTAGTGCCAGAACAAGAGGGTATGATATGAGACTGATGGGTGGCCGCGTAAGGAGTAATGTCAGGAAGTTCTTTTTTACAGAGAGGGTGGTGGATGCATGAAATAGCCTGCCCCAGGAAGTGGTGGCTGCCCGTATGGTGGCAGGCTTCAAATATACATGGGACAGGAATAAAGGAATATTAGAGATGGGATGAAAAAGATAAAGCCAGTGACCAGATAGGGTCACTGGCCACTTCCTCAGGTAGCATAAATGTGCAGATTGGATGGGCCTGGCGGCCCTTATCTGCTGACAGTATCTATGTATCTATCTACGAGTCAAAATATTGAAAATGAATGAAGTCATGAGTGAAAGTTGAAATGGTGTAACGTTCGATCATAACCCGGGCATTTTACCGTAGTTGTACATCAAATGTTCAGCATAGCCTTCTTATTAGCCCACCTAATGAACGCAATAGGTGAAAATGTTAAACTCTCTGACAAAACGTAATTTCATGCCACAGGTGCGAAAACACATTTTGGTAAGGATTTGAATAATGACAGCTGTCACATTCGTGAGGTTCTGTGAAGAAATGGCTTTGTTGAAAATTTGGGGTCAAAATATTGAAAATTACCAAAGTTACAAGGCTGCGTTGACACACTTCAATTTAAGCACATAACTTTGTAGTTTTTTTAATATTTTTACACCAAATTTTCAACATAGCCTTCTTATGACCCCACCTTATGAACAATAGTGGGGAAAATTTTCATCTCCTGTGCGAAAGGTGATTTTGCGAAGTGACTGTGAAAAAAAATCACCTTTCAGAATGTGAAAACACATTTTGGCCAGGATTTGAAAAATGACAGCTGTCACATTCATAAGGTGCTTCAAAGAAATGGCTATGCTGAAAGTTTGGGATCAAAACATTGAAAATGAGCAAAGTTACGAGCCTGCGTTCATAAATTCCAATGTAGGCTCATAATGTTGTTTTTTTACACCAAATTTTCAACACAGCCTTCTTATGACCCCATTTCATGAACAAGGGTGGAGAAAATGTTCAGCTCCTGCCCGAAAGGTGATTTCACGCAACACCTGCAAATTCACCTTTCAGGACAGATTTACCTAATGTCACTTGGATTGTTCATGAGGTACTGTCCCCAAAAAAGGTATGTTGAAAATTTGGGGCAAAAGTATTGAAAAATGGCCAAAGTTATGCTACTAAGTTCAAAACCCAACTGAAATACATTGAACAGCATACCTCATTTCCTCAGTTCCTGGTCCAACGTTGAAGAGTGAAGACGTCTCTGCAGTCTGAAGATGATCACGGCATCAGACCCCGCTGGGTGAGTAAGGGCTTGGGGGTGTGTGGGGTGGTGGGTGCTGAGTGGGAGGGTCAGGTGGGGGGATTAATGGTGCAACAGACAACGATGGATGTTTTTCTGTTTTACAGAGTTCAAAAAAACAAACAAAAAGAGGGATGGTTTTCTATACTGTAGCTAATGACACCGGGGGACTTCAGCACCCCAATTATCAGTGTTACATTATAAGGGTATAGTGTTGGGTGCTGAGAGGGAGGGTCAGGTTGGGAGGGCAGTACAAAAGAAAAAAAACTACGAGGGACAACACTGGAGGATTGAGCACCCCCCTGTGTCAGTGCTATGTTTGTTGGGGGGAGGGGTGCACAGAGGGAGGGTCAGGTGGGGGAGGAGCAGTTACAAGGGTGCCAGCTACAGACATCAAGGGACTTTTTCTTTATTAAAGGCAATACATAAATAAAATAAAAGAAAGAAAAAAAAAACCTAAGGATTACATAGAAACATAGAAACATAGACTTTGGCAGATAAGGACCGCTAGGCCCATCTAGTCTGCCCATTTCCCTACCTACAGGATAGGCCGCAGATCCTAGTTAACCAACAGCCTATTTCTTCTTACCCCCCACAAGAATTGTCTTATGTCTGTCCCATGCATTCTTGAATTCTCCCACAGTTTTAGACCCCATAACCTCCTCAGGAAGGCTGTTCCATGCATCCACTACCCTCTCTGTAAATAATACTTCCTCACATTGCCCTGAACCGCCTCCTTCTATCTTTAAATTGTGTCCCCTTGTTCTTGCAAGTCTCTTTTTCTGAAAAATGCTACCCTCTTGGACTTTGTTGATTCCACTGAGGTACTTAAAAGTTTCTATCATGTCCCCCCTCTCCCTTCTTCCTCAAGGGTATACATATTAAGCTCCTTTAGTCTCTCCTCATACGGCTTCTCTTGCAGACCCTGCACCATTTTAGTTGCCCTCCTCTGGACTGCCTCTATCCTGTCTATGTCCTTGTGGAGATGGGGTCTCCAGAATTGGACACAGTACTACAGATGGGGTCTCACCAACTGTCTGTACAGAGGGATAACAACTTCCTGTTTTCTGCTGCTGATGCCTCTCCCTATACATCCCAGTATACCCCAGCCCTCCCTACTGCCTTCTCCATTTAGCACTAACCTTAAGGTCATCTGATATGATTACCCCCAGGTCCCTTTCCTTTTTGTTGTTGTTACTACCTCCTCACCCATTGTGTATTCTTCCCTGGGTTCTTGTTTACCAGGTGCATTATTTGCACTTCTTTGCATTGAATCCTAACTGCCATACTTCTGACCATTCCTCCAACCTTGCCAAAGTCCCTTTTCATCCTTTCCATGCCTCATGCATTATCAACCCTGTTGCAGATTTTTGTGTCATCTGCAAAGGCATACTTTTCCTTCCAGTCCCTCTGCAATGTCACTGATGAAGACATTAAAAGGACTGGACCCATCTGAACCCTGCAGTACCCACTAGTAACCTTTCTTCAGAATGGACTCCATTTACAATTACCTTCTGTCTCCTGTTGTCAGCCAATGTTTTACCCAGGCTACCAGCTGGGTCCCATTCCCAGGCTGGTTAATTTGACTATTAATCTTTTGTGTGGGACTGTGTCAAATGCCTTGCTAAAGTCTAGGTAGGCCATCTGGCCCTCCTGGTCTACTACTTTGGTCACCCAGTCAAAGAAATCTATTAGATTCATCTGACATGACCTTCCGCTGTGAACCCATGCTGCCTTGGGTCCTGTGCTCCACTGGCCTCTAGGTATTCAACTATTCTTTCCTTCAAAGTGACTTCATCACTTTCCCTACCACAGAGGTCAGACTGACAGGTCTGTAGTTCCTAGCCTCTGTCTTGGACCCACTTTTGTGAAGGGAATCACATCCGCCTTCCTCCAGTCCTCGGTACCACACCATCCTCCCATGATTTATTAAAAGAGTAGCCAAGTGGTTTCACTGGTTCCTCCTTAATTCTTTTAGAAGTCTGGGGTGAATTCCATCAGGACCCATTGCTTTGTCCACCTTCAGTTTTAGGAGTTCTTGCAGAACCCTTTCTTCTGTGAAAGGACTGGGATCGACCCCCCTATCAAGAGTGCTTCTGTTAATTGGATTAGGCACTTCCCCCTCCTCTTTTGTGAATACTGAGCAGAAATATTCGTTCAGTATTCCTGCTTTTTCACTGTCCCCCTCTGCCCACCCACTGTTCATTCTATTCAGCCTCACTATCCCTCCCTTTGTCTTTCTACGCTCGCTGATGTACCTATAAAAGGTTTTATCCCCCTTCTTAACTAAGTTGGCTATCTTTTCCTCAGTTTGGGCCTTTACTATTCTGACTTCCCTCCCTGCTTCCTTCTGCCTTAACTTGTACAGCTGTCTGTCCTGCTCCTTCTGTGTTTCCTTATACTTCTGGAATGCTATTTTATTCTTCATGGCTTTCACAGCCACCTCTTTTGAGAACCATAGTGGCTTTTTCTTTCGTTTTGATTTGTTCATTTGCTTCACACAAAGGCTTGTTGCCTCTGTGATGGCAGTTTGATAATTCCCATTGTTGCTCACACCTCCTTCTAGCCTGTTTTCTTAGTGCTTTTCTGAGCACTCTCCCATCTTGCCAAGTCAGCTCTCTAAAGTCCAGTACCCTCACTTTTGTATGGCTTGACTCTGTAGCTGAGTGTTAACGTGAACCACACTGTTTGATGGTCACTTGTCCCCAGATGGCAACCCACTTCTAGATCTGAGAATCCTCTCACTGCCCCGTTTGAGAGTCTGAGGTCTAGGTTGCTCCCTCACAAGTGGGTTCGAGCTAGCTGTCTAATGCCTGCCACCTGTAGGACATCAAGAATGGCCCTGCTCTTGGATGTGGCTGCAGCAAATGTGCTCCACTTAACATCTGGCATATTCAGGTCTCCCATCAACAGTATCTCCCCTTTCTCTGCCATTCTAAGAATGCCTATTATCATATCCTTGTCCATTCCTTCCCCCTGACATGGGGGTCTGTACACAACCCCTGTGCGGATTGTGGTGCCCTTTCCAGTCTCCAAGATGACCCACAGTGCCTCCTCTCCTCCCTGTTTACTCTTTTGTTCAGTTGCTTTATCCCTTCCTTTACATAGAGAGCTACTCCTCCCCTCTTCTTCCCTGCCTGTCTCCTGTAGGTTATGTACCCTGGTATGTTAACATCCCAGTCATGGTTCTCTGTGTACCATGTATCTGTGACTACTCGATATCAGGCATCCCTCTTCCATTAAGGCCATCAGCTCAGGAGCTTATTGCCCAGACTACGGGCATTGGTACTCATACCTCCATTTCCTGATGGCCTTACTCCTTTGCCCCATCCCTGTCCTTCTTGCCTTGTCACTTTCTCCATTTACCCTGCCCATCTCCCTATCGACACCTCTATGTTGGTGTTTGCCGCGCCTACATTGATTATTTGGAGGCTAGGATTTTTCCTGCTCCTTTCCAGTGCCTCCCCTTGGCTGGTTAAAAGCTTGCCAATGAAGCATTTAAACCTATCACCTAGGATCCTGGTTCCCCTCCCGGACAGATGCAGCCCATCATGCCAGTATAGGCTTGCATCATTCCAGGTGGACCCCAGTCCCCAATGAAGCCAAATCCTGAGCTCTACACCAGTTTTCAACCACTGATTGAATCCCATAGTGCGGAACACCTAGCCTCTCCTATGCCATAGATGGGTAGCACCTCCGAGAAGGTTACCGTGCATGCTACTTGACTAAGGCCCCTCCCCAATTCCACAAACTCTTCCTGCACTTCTCTAATCCCTTTCTTAGCCAGGTCATTTGTCCCTAGGTGGACAATGACATCCAGCTCCCTCCCCTGTGCAGCTGCTCCGGCAATCCTGAGGATTTGCTTCCTGTCCCTGCAAGCCATGGCGCCAGGCAGGCACCTTACCTCCCTCTCCCCTTCCTCCCCCAGTTCTACCTTCCTAACAATGGAGTCCCCCACCTGGAGTTGTTTCCTTCCCCTGCAGGGTCCCCTGCCACCCTCCTGTGGGTCTCCTTTGTGGAGGTTCCCAGCATCCTCCTTGGTCTCCACTGTGGGTGCCTCCCATGAGGAACCACACTTTGCCAAGTGGCATAGGGTGTGGAGAGAGTACAATGGGAGGGATCGCCTCTGTTCCACCACCCTCACCCTCCCTGAGCCCACTGTGGTCCAACGCTCCTCTTTCTTGGCAACCTCTGAGGCAGCGGCAGTGGCACTGGTGGTCCCTGGATGGAAGGAGGTCCCACAAATCTGGCCAACTCAGCCTGGAGATGAGAACCTCCTCCCTCAGCCCAGAGGTTGCCTGCAGATGGGACAACACCGCATCCTCCAGAACATCTCCCGGAAGACTGCTGCTCCACAGCCACTGCACTGCACCACTCCAATCATGTCTTATTTCTGGCCCCTTAACTGTTTGCAATCCTTACTCTTTCCTCTGTTTTTTTTCTCTCTCTCTCTCCTTTCTGCCTGTGTGCCCTTTAAGCTCCTGATTGTCCTGTTCTGAGACAAGAATATCCTATATTTCGCAGTAGACCACTTACTTGCTCAGAGGCAGACCTCCAGCAGCTAGAGGGGGCCGGAGAGCTACTCTTGCCCTTCTAGGATGGTGGGTCCTTGGTAGTTCTGTGATCACTCACTTCCTGCCCCTAAACAGGAAGTTCCTGTTGTCAGTCAAATTCTGTGCCTATAAAAATAGAACTAGCTTTGGGTGGGGGATTCGAGGGAAGGAGGGCAATATAGTCTCAGCAGAGAAGTTCAGTCACACAGCAGTCCTTTCTCCTGGTGTCTTCCACGCAAGCTATTAGCAGACACTGGGAGGTTTGGCACTCCCAATGTCAGTGTTATCTTGGGGTGGGGTGGGTGCTGAGAAGCAGGGTTGGGTGGGGGCCAGTTACGGGGTGAGGGGCAGAAACAGACATAGATGGGCGTGTTTTAGACAGGCTCCTTTGAAAGCCACTCAGCTGTTCGCTGACAGCTTCATGCAAATCAGAGGACCGAAGCCCGCTCTGATTGGAGCGACTTTGGTCTTTTGAAATACACAAAGTTTCAGCCCACCAAGCAGAGAGTGATGTCAGGACCACAGCCCATGGTCATTGGTGTAGACTGCCAAGCCCTTGCTTTTGTGAACTGCAATTGGCTTGGCAGTGACACCCCCCCCCACCGAAATCCCCTATCATTGCCACTAAACGGGTGCACAAGTGCAGCCAATGTAAAAAGCAACATACAGTAAGTGGCCATACCCCCTGTGGAGTGACCACAAACAGCACCAGTAAGTTCCTTACCATACCTCCTATAACAGAATGTAGTACAATGTGCCAGCCACTTGGATAGGCATTATAGTGAATGATGGAACATCGTTGTGTATGGAGATTCATACACTGTAAAAAGTTGTTCTGCTGCAGTAGTGACATAGCTACTAACACAGAATGACTTTTTGTTCTGCGTTAGTAGCGATGTCACATGCAACTGCCCCAGCAGCACTGTTCATAGGACAGGGGGCAGTTAAAGTGTTGCTTGTGCAAGTTGACTGGCAGGCGGATGGCCGAGAAGTGCAGGTTGCGGACATCAGAGACTGACTACTTGAACAAGAAAAAGTAAGTGATTGTGTTTTTTGGATCATACACTATAGAATAGTGTATGATAGCCTAATTACACAACATTGCTCTTCTCACACCTCGTGGTTACCATGACATCAACGGGACCTCTTGAACTTTGGTATAAGAATAGCATTGTTGTGTATTGGCTACCATACACTATCCTATTTGTTTAGACACAGGAGTGCACTCTTTCAGGGGGGAATGAAACAAAAGCTGAGAGGACTTTCTGCAGTCCTTGGAGTGAGCAATATAGTATCTTAGTAGACTATGTACATTCAAAGTATGGAGGAATGACTCACCCTGGTTGGCATGCTCAGGATAATAAACAGGAAGGTGGATGGTTTAATTTAGTGTAAACTCAGACACCACCTTTGGCATAAACTTAGGATCAGTATGCAAAGAAACTCACTCTTAGTGAAAAATCAAACAAGGAGGCTCAGAAATCCTCCGAGTAGAGGCCACTGCAACTGAAAATGTTTTCTGTAACAGGAAACGTGAGCCACAACTCATGGCAAGTTCAAAAGGAACCAACGTTAATTTCTCAAGAATGAAATTCAAGTCCCAAGGCAGGACTGGATTGAGGACAGATTTCATATGAAGAATACCTCTCAGTAATGAACGGAACACCCCTAACTGGGCAACCGTACAACCACCAATAGGGACATGGAAAGCTTATATGCAGCCACATGCACCTTAAAAGAGGAAAACTGCAGGCCAGACAGGGGAAGCAAGTATTCTAACACATCATTCATAGGACATGTAAAAGGGTCCATATTCTGGGAAGCAGCCTACAAAGTGAATTGCTTCCATTTAAGGGAATAAGTATGTCTTGTAGAAGGCTTCCTAGCCACAAGCAGGACATCAGCAACCTTAGAGGATACCCCAAAATGTGCAATGGCTATGTCTTCAGGAGCCATGCATGCAGGTGTAAGGACTTCATGTCAGGATGGATCAGGGATCCCTTGCCCTGTGACAACAGACCCTGACACAGAGGTAAGGGGAGATGAGGCTCCATGCCTGATGCTGAAGGAGTGTCAATCATATCTAGTGAGGCCAGAATGGCGCAATGAGGATGAGAATGGCACTCTCCACCCATAGCTTGAGCAGAACCCTCTGTATTTGAGAAATGGGTCGGAATGTGTATAGGAATTTCCCTTTCCATGAGAGGGACAACATGTCTCACCCAAAAACTCCAGGCCCTGGAGAAAGCAAGCAGAAACACAGCAGTTTTGCATTGTGTGTGGATGCAAAAAATAGTCCAGCTCTGGTTGAACCCATCTTGCTAAGAGGTCAATTACCATGGAGAATAGCAGTTCTCATTTGTGAATCACCAACAGGGACCAATTTAACCTGTCTACCAAGACTTTTTGGAGACCGGGTAGAAACATGGCTGATAGCTGAAGGCTATGAGACAGTGCCCAGTACCATACCCACTTTGCTTCCCTGCAAAGGGGATAGGAGTGAGTGCCCCATGTTTGTTGATTCAAAGCATCACACTGACGTTGTCCATCTGGATTAGCAGAGGATTGGGGCAGTTATGATTCTGAAAAGCCTAGAGGCTGTGAGAGACAGCCCACATTTCCAAAACATTTATGTGCAGCTAGGCCTCCACCTTGGTCCATGACCCCTGTTGTCTGGTAAAGGCCAAAATGAGCACCCCGGCCTGAGCCCGAGGCATCCTTGGTGAGGATCAGTACAGGAGCTGGTACAAGGAATGGAACACCCTTCAGTAGGTTGTCACAATCCACCCACCACAATAACTCTCTGCAAAGAGGAGATGTAACGAGAATCATTTGGTCCAGTTCATCCACCAACTGAGCCCACTGGACCCAGAGTGTCCACTGAGGTGTCCTCATATGAAGATGTGCTGGTTGGATAGTCACTATGGCTGCAACCATGAGGCCCAGAAGGCATAACATTGTTCGCACAGACATGGTGGCTCCTGTATATCAACTGTGGCTGACCAGAGTGTCTGCCCTGTCCTGTGACGAGAAAGCACATCCTGACTCTGTGTCCAACTGCCCCTATGTATTGCAGTCTTTGGCACAGAGTCAACACAGACTTTGGCATATTCGCTATGATCCCCAAGTCATTGAACAACTGACGTGTCCAAGACAGGGTATGTAGCACAGCTTTCCTGGAACCAGCCTTCAGAAGCCAGTCATCTAGATAGGGGAAAACATACAGGGCTTCCCCTCAAAGGGCTGCTGCAACTATTGCCAAGCATTTCGTAAAGACCTGTGGCACAGAAGACAAGCAAAAGGGCAATATCTTAAAGTAATAGTGTTTGCCCTCCATCATAAGGTAGAGGTATTGTCTGTGGGATTTCCTTATCGTTACATGAAGGTATGCGTCCTTCATGTCCCAAGAACAGAGTCAGTCCACTGTTCACTGAAGGGAAACAATTTAAAGATAGAAGGAGGGCGATTCAGGGGCAATGTGAGGAAGTATTATTTCACAGAGAGGGTAGTGGATGCATGGAACAGCCTTCCTGAGGAGGCTGTGGGGTCTAAAACTGTGGGAGAATTCAAGAATGCATGGGACAGACATAAGGCAATTCTTGTGGGGGTTAGGAAGAAATAGGCTGTTGGTTAACTAGGATCTGCGGCCTATCCTGTAGGTAGGGAAATGGGCAGACTAGATGGGCCTAGCGGTCCTTATCTGCCATCAAAGTCTATGTTTCTATGGAAAGCAGAGTTTGCAGGGATACCATTTAAAAGGGTGGAGGTGGATGATCTGGAGGAATTTGTAACAAATTCAGAGCATGCCCTATTGCAATTATCTCCAGAACCAACTCGTCCGTAGTGATCTCTTGCCACTGTCCGAGATGCAGTGAGAGCCTGTCTCCCACACTCCCCCCTGGAGGTAACAGCAGAGGAAGGAGAGACTGAAGAGTGTCAAGCAGAACTGGGATGGCATCAGGGCCACCAGAACCAATTCCTTTGGGTGCTTTTGCATGGGCACCTGGGGTGGGGTGGTGGAGACGTGGAAGGGGGCCACCTCCTCTGTCACAGCCTTGCTGACAGTAGACTTGACTACCTCGGGCAGCAGGTGGACAAAAGGAGCCTGACCACTGACCACGACCTCTAGCAACAAACATAAAATGTGATGGCAGATAAGGGCCGCTGGGCCCACCTAGTCTGCCCATTTTCTTTTCTTTTTCTTTTCTGTTGAAATACAGGGACATTACAGACCTTAGAGTCATTTTTGAAGTTTGAAGGCCACGTAGGGTCTCTTCAACATCATAGCCAAACAATTTTGGCCCTTTAAATGGAGCATTCAAAACTGCCTGTTTGCACATCATTGGCAAAGCCAGCAACTCTAAGCCATAAATATCTCTTCATATGCCAGAAGCTACTGCCTTGGAAGAAACACCAGAGACATCATAAGCTGAGCGCAGCAAGTGTTTGCACCAGCAGACAATGTTTTAAGCAGATCAGTCTTGGCAGACACAGGAGGCAAAAATGGCACCTTGCAAAGGGGCCAGGACTACCTGGCCCGACAATAATATCATCATACCATCCATAGTAGGTATGGCAACACCTAAGCCAAGCCCCGACCTTGGTGTCTCAACAAAGGCTGGGGGGGGCTGTAGTTGACGCTGCTGCAGCAGGCATTGACAAGGATGTACCTTGTCTCAACAGTGACCAGGACCTCGCCGGTGAAGCAGACTAATCTTTTTCTCTATGTGTTTTTCTTACTATGTCACTTTGTAGTCTGGTTGAAGCTCTGGCAATCTCAAGTCCTCACGTTTTGAGGCAGTCCCAACAGCACATAAAAAACCACGTGTATCCTTTTTGGAAATCTTATCTCCATATTTACTATACCAAAATAAAGGCTCTTTTGACTTCAGAGGCATACAACAACCTACAATGGAACACTAAGAAAAGGAAAAGTAAAAAATGGCAATGGCTAAGTTGATGAGATGTTTCCTTAAGCAGGTTGAACAAGGATGATCGATGGTGGAAGAAAGAACAGAGGAGTGATAGGGCCAACCACATTATATACGCGTAGATACTGCACGTCACTGTGGGCAGCTCTCCGGCTAGCAGAAAGTTTTCTGAGTAGTCCCACTGCTGATGGCTTATAGTTCCAAAGGTGTGGCCTAATGGAAGAGATATCCTCGAAGATATGATGTTCTGAGGCATTCTTTTCACCCATTCTACAATTATCTTCAGCCTCTCAGTTTTATAGATTTTCTCCAACATTTGTAGTTTTCTAGCAACAATCTACAGTAGGAGTGATAACTATGAAATATCTGAGTATCTCTACTAATTTGCAAATGGTCCAAAATCCCCACCCAAAAAACATTTTGGGTTTTAAAATTAAAAAATGTACCCACCACGAGGACAACCAGGCCTTATTTATTACTATAGTGCATATGTGTCAGGTATTAATGTTATGAATGCTTATCTCCCTGTCACAACAAGAAGGGTCAGGGGCAGCTGTACCCGCTGGTTATCCAAGGAGCTGGCCCTAATGAAATGCAGAGACAGATAATGGAAAGCCTACAAGTCACCCCCCCTCCCCCTAGCTATAGAACACATACAGACAACTGTTCAAATGGATCAAATTCCAGAATCATGGAAGGGCAGTATTATTTGCCCAATTCATAAAAAAGGAGACATTAATGATCCTGTAATGTACCGCCCTATTAGCTTGATAGATACTTCACAAATACTATTTACAAGGATTATTTTAAAAAGATTGCAACAATGGGTGGAGGAGAAC
This sequence comes from Neoceratodus forsteri, assembly GCA_016271365.2. Classification (NCBI taxonomy): domain Eukaryota; kingdom Metazoa; phylum Chordata; order Ceratodontiformes; family Ceratodontidae; genus Neoceratodus; species Neoceratodus forsteri. The sequence goes on from CM057452.1 coordinate 1,578,490,625, forward strand.
AAATTATTAACAGAACTTCAAAACGGGTTCAGAGCAAAGAGATCAATGGTGCAACATTGTTTTGTGTTGCAACACCTCATTTGGAAGTATGTAGAGTTAAAAAGGGTAAATTATATTGTTGTTTTGTTGACCGTAAAACTGCATTTGACTCTATAAGCTGAAAACTATTGTGGTTAAAGTTAGAAAAATATAATATTAATAATAATAATAATAATCTTTATTTTTAATGCGCCTTTCAAAAATCAAGGCACAGAAAAGATTATAAAATCACATCAAGATAAAACATTACAATACAAACCAATAAAATACATCACATCAAACAGCATGATGAAACAATAAAATCAAACCCGATCAACCTCTTCCCCATAAGCCTTAATCCATAGAAAGGATTTTAATGCTCGTTTAAAACCCCCCACTGTCGCACACTCTCTAATCCAACACGGTAGAGAATTCCAGAGGGTCGGAGCCATGAACATAAAAGCCCGGGTGCCTGAAGATTTTAGAACAACCCTCGGAATCTCTAGCAACCCCTTGTTGGTCGAGCGGAGCAGTCGCTCCGGGAGATAGGGAACCAGGAGCTCTTTCAGGTAGTCAGGACCCAAACTGTGCAGGGCTTTATAAGTCAGCAAGCCGACTTTAAAGGTGATCTGCCACTGAACCGGCAGGCAGTGCAGTCTCTGCAGCACCGATGTAACATGGGAAGACCGAGGCGTCCCAGTTAACAACCGGGCTGCGGAGTTCTGCACCAGCTGCAAGCGGCAGATATCAACCCCTGGAAGCCCAAAGTAAAGATGTAGGTAGGTCCTCGGACGGAACAAGGTGCTTGATCCTAGCGATGTTCCTAAGACGGTAAAAGGAGACCTTAACGACGGCCGACACTTGAGCACGTAGTGTCAGTCGATCGTCAAGAATCACCCCTAGGTTCCGTACCTGTTCAGAGATGGGGAGCTCAACTTCCCCTAGGAATAAACCTGAGGGATGGTTTGTCCCCCACCCCCCTATCTGACGACTGGGATCCACGACTATCACCTCCGTCTTCCCAGAATTCAGCTTCAGCCATCTGAACCTCATCCAACCTTGGATTTCGCCAAGGCAGTTATTAAACACCAAGAATGCTCCGTTCTGGTCAGGTGCAAAAGACAGGTACAGCTGGGTATCATCGGCATAACAATGAAACTCCAGCCCATACCGTCTTACAATGTCTCCAAGGGGAAGCATCTACACCTCAAACAACATGGGGGACAGCACTGAGCCCTGGGGCACCCCACAAGAGAGAGAGATAGGATCAGAGGAAAACACCCCGATACCACCCTCTGAGTTCTACCAGTGAGGAAAGAAGTAAACAATCTGAGGACCAAACCTGAAAGCCCACAGATGATTCTCAGGTGCTCAAGCAGAACCCCATGGTCTACAGTGTCAAATGCTGATGACAGATCCAAAAGGACCAAAATGGACCATTTTTTCTGGTCTCTGGCCATCAAGAGATCATTGAGCACCCGAACCAGCGCAGTCTCGGTGCTGTGCCTCTTTCAAAAACCCGATTGAAGAGGATCGTAGATGCTATGGATGGTCAAGTGGTCGTCTAACTGAGTTGCCACTGCATTCTCAAATACCTTCCCAACAAAGGGAAGGTTTGAGATAGGCCAGTAGTTACCGAGGGAGTCGGGGTCCAAAGAAGCCTTCTTTAACACTGGTGTCACCACTGCCTCCTTCAGGGAGCAAGGATAATCACCAGAGTCTAAGGAGCACCAGACTATCCTCGCCAGAACCAGGATGATAATCTCCCCACAGCCCATAATCAAGGCTGTGGGGCCCGGATCTAAACTACAGCAGGTAGTGCGCATACCCTGGACAATCCTCATAACAGCTTTGATTTCCGGCCTTTTGAAGAGACTCCAGGAAAAGAGAGGGAGTGCGACTGGGGCCTGGTCCACAGCCGTTCCCATAGAGAGTGTTGCGTGAGTCTCCGCCCTGATGTCATCCACCTTATCTGCAAAGAACCGAGCGAGCTCCTCGCACTGAGATTGCAAAAAAGCTCTATGAACCTGCAGACAGGCTGGGTTGCACAGTCTGTCTACGGTTCGAAAGAGCTGGGCTGGTCGGTTCTGAACAGCAGCAATTTCCCTGGACAGGAATACTGCCTTCTTACGGGCAACTGCTGACTGATAGAGTTGATAGTGCTCTAGCACTCTAAGATAGTCGGTATCTAAGCCGGATTTCCACCAACACCTCTCTAACCTGCGTCCTAGTCGTCGCATCTCCCTCAAGTCCCCATTGAACAATGGTGACCGAGGGCAAAGGGAGAGAGGATGCACACGGATGGGAGCAATAGAATCCAGAGCATTGGTAATGGCCTTATTATAGGCCAGAACCAAGGCCTCTGGATCAGAGCTCATCACAGGAAATTCTGATAGGTCAAGTACCACAGTTAGACCATTGGGAGTCACATCCCGTAAAGGGCGGTACTTGACCATCTCCACAGGGGTAGGTCTACGCAAGGGGGTACTAAAATTGAATCTCACAGTGTGATGGTCGGATCATCTGACAGGTTCCACCCCCACGCCAGAGGCTTCCATCCCCAGGAGGAAAACCAGATCAAGGGAATGGCCACATTTATGAGTGGCAGAGGTAACAACCTGTGAGAGGCCCAATGAATTCATCAATTGGAGGAAGTGCTGTCCAAATTGCGAGAGTTCATCGTCGATCCAGGCACTGAAGTTGCCCAGCACCATCAACCTGGGGGACTCAATACCAGGTCAACGACGAAGTCCACCACTTCCTTAAGGAATGGCTTCCCATCCCCAGGTGGACGGTAGATGAGAGACAGTCTATAGCCCCCATCTGCCACTACAACACATTCGAATGATCTGGTCTCCTCAACTGGAACACTGGTGAGACCCAATTCGGTCTTAAAACAGACCGCGACCCCCCCACCCCTGCAATCCAATCTTGGGCGGTGTATCACCGAATATCCATCCGGAACTGCCGCTTCAAGAATGGGGCCGGCATTTCCATCCAGCCAGGTTTCGGTGATGCAAGCCAGATCCACTGTATCCACCAGGTCCGTCACAATGGCAGTCTTGTTTACAATGGATCTGGCATTGCATAAAACCGCCCGAGTTGGACAGAATCCCAGGGATCCCCCAACCACCTGCCCATTATTAGTGGCGGTGCCCTTGGGTATGGGGATCAGACAAGGAAACCCACGTTCTAACCTCCATTTTGCCCCAGGGCATCTTCTGGGCCTAACAATCCCGATTTGAGCACTCCCCTCATCCATCCTCCACTGTTCAGGACCCCCACCCTGCCCCCTCCTCCTTCAGGCAATTCCTAAAGCCCTACAACGTTGGTAAATGGAAAACAGTAAAGGAGGGGGAAAAAAGGGCGGAGGGCATGAAGAGTGGAGATGAAATAGCACCGCGACATGGGGTGGGATAATATACTTATCCGTCCTTCAACATGGAATAAGACAATAGAGTTCTACTCTCACAAAAATTAACAAAAAACAAATCCCCCCAAAAAATTAAAAAACAAGATTTTCCAAACAAAAGTAAAACAACATAAACCAGAAAAACAAAACTTAAACCCAATTAATCCATATTTCTCAGAATCGAAACATACTTTCTGGAAAATAAACAAAACAAAACTAAAGCCCAAAAATAAACAGAAAATAATAATAAAATAAAATAAAAAATAAATGATAAATAAAGACGGGGGTCCCTCCTCTCAAAAGGAAATCCCGTCATAAAATCAAACAAACACAAATACAAAAAGAAAAAAGAAAAAAACAAGAAACAATAAAGAAAATCCCACAAAATAAAACAATATAAGTTGGCTAAGAAAACAGGCACTCCCACTATGAGCTTACTTAGCCTCCAGGCACCCTCACAACCTAAAAATAAAACAACATAAAATAACCCCAAAATAATAAAATAAGAATTTGTGGGTAGGCAGGGACTCACACTCCCCACAGACTCACAATAGCTGAGCACTCTCACTGCACGGACAAAATATTTTGGTCCAGAGAGAAGGTTCCAGTCAGAGAAAACATCAAATAAAACTGTAAGAAATAATCCAAACCAGGGATCATCTACAATCTCCTCGACGAGTAAATTAAATCTATTAAACCCTCAGTACTTATACTCTCAACTCCATATGCTTGAATCCAAAAAAGCAGTCCAAGCAAAACAGTCAAGGGTGGACTAGATAGCAGATTGAAAACCTCTTTGTGAGCAATCGGGATACCAGTCAATCCCCACTCACTGCTGGAAAGTACTTCTCAGTCTGAGCCAACAAAGGTGATAGCATTAAAACTTAATAGTTCCCTGAAACTGCAGTCACTCAGGTCAAAATTAACCCCACAGACCACACTGGCCAGGAGGCACCCCACAACCCTCACTCCCAGGGTCAGGGCCCCAGAGACAGGGCGGTACAATGACCACCCCGGCACTGCAGGCCCCCCAGGGCAGACAGAGGCCCAACCCTCTGGCTGGTCGCCAACTAGCCCCCTCACCCTCTGGTAGCAAGGACCGGGCCGGGGGGGTTCCCTCTCCATAGCAGTCCCAGGTCTTGACCCGGCCCAAAATCTTTCACTTCGGCAGAATCAGGCAAAAACCAACACCCGAAGAAGAGCCAGTCCTAATACCAAAGTTCCCAAGGAAACCAGGCTCAAACCAAAGGAGGAAAGCACGTCCAGATGATGGGTTCCTGAACGCCCAAACAGTCCAAGCCAGGTTTCTTCCCACAAACCTCGAAAGGGATAGCAGAGCAGTCTCCAAAACATCAAAAATGCTACAGCGGTTCTGATTGATCCACAGTCCGGTAAGATTTCAATCCGATAAGTCGACAATCGCACGGAGATGACTAAGTAGCTCCAGATGTCGATAAGGCCACAAATGTTCTGCAAGTGTTCCAATAAAATCACTGTCCGATAAATCCTCGATCACACAGGGCAAACAAAACCAATTTTACTCCAATTAGCCCAACTCCAAAAATCGCATTAAAACACAACGGCTCGCATTCGCGGCAATAAGTATCTCCACGGAAAAAACAAAGGGAAGACTTCTGAATCCAGTCCCAAAAGTCCAGATCCCTGAACAAAATACACAATGAAACGATAATACAGGACTTAAATAAACTAAAAACCGACTAAAAAACGAATAAAACAAAATAACGGTTGTACGAGAGGAAGATTCAGAGTATGATTCAATGCAGACCCACACGAGTCGCCATCTTTTGATTGATTCTGCTTTATTAGACATTCTTATTCGGCTCCATGATGGTACCTGGCTTAAGGTCAAATACAATCAACAAGGTGATTTAACAAATAAGACACATACTAATGTAGGGGTACGTCAGGGGTGTTTGTTGGATCCAATGTTATTTAACTTATATATTAACTCTAACATGCAAGGTTTGAATAATTTGGATTTTCAGTCTCCAAATGTATTCATCGAAAAAATATCACTACTAGCATACGCAGATGATGTAGTTCTTATATCTACATCCCTGCTTGGCTTGCAACGTAAGGTTAATAGAGTCGCAGAGTTATGTAATGAGGATGGATTAAAAATAAATTTTCAAAAAACAAATTTGGTGGTTTTTGGACAAAAAAAGAATACGATACCATCGTTATTTATTGGGAAAAATAAAACTGGAGCTTAAACCATATTATGACTATTTAGGTTTGAGATTTTTGTCAAATCTTTTATGGAATTTTCATATTAAATCTATGATTCAAAAATTGAGAATAGCGTTTGGAGCTTTCAAACGCTTTAGTGGAAAGATGGGCCATAGCTCAATATTGGGACTTCTAAAAGTTATTAATATAAAAATAAAGACAAGCATACTGTATGCTATAGAAATATGGTCTCCCCCGAATTAAAATCTTTAGAAGTGATGGTAAATAAAATGTATCGCTTTATATTAAGAGTGCAACAATCACTGCCAGCAGAAATTCTAAGAAAGGAATTAGGACAATTTTCTTTGACAACTTTGGCAACTGAACGTCAAATCATTTTTACATTACAGTTGTTTCTTCTCCCAGATCATAGATTGCCAAAACTAGGAGAGGCTAGGGTGTTCCGCACCATGGGATTCAATCAGTGGTTGAAAAACTGGTGTGGTGTGGAGCTCAGGGATTTGGCTTCATTGGGGACTGGGGGTCCACCTGGAGTGATGCAAGCCTATACTGGCATGATGGGCTGCATCTGTCCGGGAGGGGAACCAGGATCCTAGGTGATAGGTTTAAATGCTTCATTGGCAAGCTTTTAAACTAGCCAAGGGGGGAGACACTGGAAAGGAGCAGGAAAATCCTAGCCCCCCCCCCCCAAATAATCACGGTAGTAAGTGCGGCAAACACCAACATAGAGTATCGATAGGAGAGGGGCAGGGGTAAATGGAGAAAGTGACAAAGGCAAGAAGGACAGGGATGGGGCAAAAGGGAGTAAGGCCATCAGGAAATGGAGGGTAATGAGTACCAATGCCCGTAATCTGGGCAATAAGCTCCCTGAGCTGATGGCCTTAATGGAAGAGGGATGCCTGGATATCGTAGCAGTCACAGAAACATGGTACACAGAGAACCATGACTGGGATGTTAACATACCAGAGTACATAACCTACAGCAGAGACAGGCAGGGGAGAAGAGGGGGAGGAGTAGCTCTCTATGTAAAGGAAGGGATAAAAGCAACTGAACAAAAGAGTAAACAGGGAGGAGAGGAGGCACTGTGGGTCACCTTGGAGACTGGAAAGGGCACCACAATCCGCACAGGGGTTGTATACAGACCCCCATGTCAGGGGGAAGGAATGGAAAAGGATATGATAGAAGGCATTCTTAGAATGGCAGAGAAAGGGGAGATACTGTTGATGGGAGACCTGAATATGCCAGATGTTAAGTGGAGCACATTTGCTGCAGCCACATCCAAGAGCAGGGCCATTCTTGATGTCCTACAGGTGGCAGGCATTAGACAGCTAGTTTCGGAACCCACTCGTGAGGGAGCAATCTTAGACCTTGTACTCTCAAACGGGGGCAGTGAGAGGATCTCAGCTCTAGAAGTGGGTTGCCATCTGGGAACAAGTGACCATCAAACAGTGTGGTTCACGTTAAACTCAGCTACAGAGTCAAGCCGCATAAAAGTGAGGGTACTGGACTTTAGGAGGGCTGACTTTGGCAAGATGGGAGAGTGCCTCAGAAAAGCACCAGCAAACAGGCTAGAAGGAGGTGGAGCAACAATGGGGAATTATCAAACTGCCATCACAGAGGCAACAAGCCTTTGTGTGAAGCAAATGAACAAATCAAAATGAAAGAAAAAGCCACTATGGTTCTCAAAAGAGGTGGCTGTGAAAGTCAGGAAGAAAAAGATAGCATTCCGGAAGTATAAGGAAACACAGAAGGAGCAGGACAGACAGCTGTACCAGTTAAGGCAGAAGGAAGCAGGGAGGGAAGTCAGAATAGCAAAGGCCCAAACTGAGGAAAAGATAGCCAACTCAGTTAAGAAGGGGGATAAAACCTTTTATAGGTACATCAGCGAGCATAGAAAGACAAAGGGAGGGATAGTGAGGCTGAATAGAATGAACAGTGGGTGGGCAGAGGGGGACAGTGAAAAAGCAGGAATACTGAACGAATATTTCTGCTCAGTATTCACAAAAGAGGAGGGGGAAGTGCCTAATCCAATTAACAGAAGCACTCTTGATAGGGGGGTCGATCCCAGTCCTTTCACAGAAAAAAGGGTTCTGCAAGAACTCCTAAAACTGAAGGTGGACAAAGCAATGGGTCCTGATGGAATTCACCCCAGAATTCTAAAAGAATTAAGGGAGGAACTAGTGAAACCACTGGCTACTCTTTTTAATAAATCATGGGAGGATGGTGTGGTACCCGAGGACTGGAGGAAGGCGGATGTGATTTCCCTTCACAAAAGTGGGTCCAAGACAGAGGCAGGAAACTACAGACCTGTCAGTCTGACCTCTGTGGTAGGGAAAGTGATGGAGTCACTTCTGAAGGAAAGAACAGTCGAGTACCTAGGGCCAGTGGAGCACAGGACCCAAGGCAGCATGGGTTCACAGCGGGAAGGTCATGTCAGATGAATCTGATTTCTTTGACTGGGTGACCAAAGTAGTAGACCAGGGAGGGGCTGTGGACATGGCCTACCTAGACTTTAGCAAGGCATTTGACACAGTCCCACACAAAAGATTAATAGTCAAATTAACCAGCCTGGGAGTGGGTCCCAGGGTGGTAGCCTGGGTAAAACATTGGCTGGACAACAGGACACACAAGGTAATTGTAAATGGAGTCCATTATGAAGAAAGGGGGGTTACTAGTGGGGTACCGCAGAGTTCAGTATTGGATCCAGTCCTTTTTAATGTCTTCATCGGTGACACTGCAGAGGGACTGGAAGGAAAAGTATGCCTTTTTGCAGATGACACAAAAATCTGCAACAGGGTTGATACACAAGGAGGCGTGGAAAGGATGAAAAGGGACTTGGCAAGGTTGGAGGAATGGTCAGAAGTATGGCAGTTATGATTCAATGCAAAGAAGTGCAAAATAATGCACCTGGAAAACAAGAACCCAGGGGAAGAATACACAATGGGTGGGGAGGTAGTAACAACAACAAAAAGGAAAGGGACCTGGGGTAACCATATCAGATGACCTTAAGGTTAGCAAGCAATGTGAGAAGGCAGTAGGGAGGGCTGGGGTATACTGGGATGTATAGGGAGGCATCAGCAGCAGAAAACAGGAAGTTGTTATCCCTCTGTACAGACAGTTGGTGAGACCCATCTGGAGTACTGTGTCCAGTTCTGGAGACCCCATCTCGCAAGGACATAGACAGGATAGAGGCAGTCCAGAGGAGGGCAACTAAAATGGTGCAGGGTCTGCAAGAGAAGCCGTATGAGGAGAGACTAAAGGAGCTTAATATGTATACCCTTGAGGAAAGAAGGGAGAGGGGGACATAGAAACTTTTAAGTACCTCAGTGGAATCAACAAAGTCCAAGAGGGTAGCATCTTTCAGAAAAAGAGACTTGCAAGAACAAGGGGACACAATTTAAAGATAGAAGAGGGCGGTTCAGGGGCAATGTGAGGAAGTATTATTTCACAGAGAGGGTATTGGATGCATGGAACAGCCTTCCTGAGGAGGTTGTGGGGTCTAAAACTGTGGGAGAATTCAAGAATGCATGGGACAGACATAAGGCAATTCTTGTGGGGGGTAGGAAGAAATAGGCTGTTGGTTAACTAGGATCTGCGGCCTATCCTGTAGGTAGGGAAATGGGCAGACTAGATGGGCCTAGCGGTCCTTATCTGCCGTCAAAGTCTATGTTTCTATGTTTGTCTGGAAGAACAAATAAAATATCACTTTTTAAATTTTACATCAGGGGCAAGTAAGACTATAAAAGAAAATGGGGAATGACAAATATGTTGCATGAACTTTATAGTACTCCCTTCGTTAAAGTAGTGGAAAAAATCAAAATTAAAGTCAGAAGCCATTTTATGGCTTCGGACCAAGAAAAGGTTAACAAACTAAGACATTTTCGATGGTTTAAAACATTAAAAACATCACATGGACTGGAGCCTTATTTGACTATTCTGAGTGATCCGCAGGAGAGGAGAATATTTACTAGATTTAGATTAGAGTTATATTCAGCGAAATACATATTATATGATCAGAAACAAGATGGGGTTTCCACGCCAGAATGTAACTGCAAGATGGGATCCGAAGGTGATCTTAAGCATATAATATTGCACTGTCCTAAATAGGAGACTCTTTGGAAAAAATAGCTGACTCCATTATTAGCTACCCTTGGTCTCCCCTCTTAACATCTTTTTGTATTTTTGTTTAATACAAAAAATAGAAATACATTATTGGTGCTTCTAAACTTCTTAAAAGGAGTTCATTTATAAGAAGGAAAAGGTTGAAATACAAGAAATTTAACTTATGTCAAATTGGTACTCACATTTTGAAAATCTGTGTGTAACAGACATGTATAGTGTTATATGAAATGTTTTGTGCAATAATAATATTTCAAATGGTTTTAATTATGTATTATTATTAAAAATGTTTGTAAAGACTTTAAGTCGAACAATAAATCATTACCTACCTACAGACAACTGCGAAACTCCTGCAAGCAGGCGGTAAAGTCCCTGAAACGCAAGTACTACATCTAGCAGCAAAAAGATGCACTTGACAACCCATGTTGTTTCTGGGCCTCAACTGGTTCCCTCCTTGACCCTAAGCATAACAAGCATATCACACAGCTAAATTCCCTGTCGGGTCCCATCACTGAACCTGGTGCAATTGTGGACACTTTTAACAATATGTTTACTGACCTCACGTCAATATACTGGTAAACTCCATTCTCAGCCTCCCACTGACCAAAACAGGTATCTGCAATGCACCCAATCGTCCCCTAATGCCACCAATCCTCCAACATGTCACTTCAAGGCCATCGGCCTAAACATTACTACCGGGCTCCTCAAGTTACTACCAGCCAGAGGCAGCCCTGGTAGTGATGGGCTATATCCTACCTTCCTGAAGCTGCACTCCCCACTTATTACCAAACCCCTAACATTCATCTTCAACCTTGCGCTCACAACCTCGACAGTGCCTGACCTATGGAAACATGCTAACATGGTACTCATCTTTAAGACCTGTGGCCCCCCTCTCCCCAGAAAATTACAGACCTATCTCTCTCCTCCCACATCTTAGCACATTACTAGAGAAAATTATTCACCACCAATTATCTGACCACCTAGAAAAACACCACCTCCTGTGCCCCCTCCAGCACGACTTCCACAAACACCACAGCACCTCCTTTGCCTTGGCTCTATTCACCAACAGTGTACTTACAAACATGGACCAGGGCGAAGCCACTGGCACAATGTTTGTGGACCTATCAAAGGCCTTTGACCTCGTAGACCACCATCTCCTCTATTCCACACAGCTGAACTTTGGCTGCTCACCAGACACTATCAGATGGTTCCATAGTTTTCTCTCAAACAGGTCCCAGTCAGTTATGATAGGTAAGGACTCCTCTGCCGCCCTGCCTATCCACTCTGGAGTCCCCCAGGGATCTATACTTGGACCCCTACTCTTTTCAATGTTCATTAACAATCTCCCCACTGAAAGCATAAAATGCCAGGCCCTCCTGTACGTAGACGACTTAGTCATCTATCATAGTGAAAAATAATTTGAGTCCCTATCTACCACCATAACACTAAACTATTACGCAGCTCAGGACTGGTTCCTCTCCAGAAAACTTCTCATAAATGAGAAGAAGACAAAAGTAATGTTCTTTGGCTCTAAACCATTCCTAGAAAAGGTTGCAAAATCAAAAGATGCACTCCAGATTACTACCCCTGCTGGCACTCCCCTCAAAATTGTCCCTTCCGTCAGATACCTAGGTGTATCTCTAGATCCCTCCCTTACTTTCAGTGAACACATCAGTAACACAGTAATGAAAATCCATCAAAAGCTAGGTGCGGCCTATTGCCACAGTATCTGACCCCAGATGTTCGCCTAGCCATTGCACAAGGAAATCTGCTGCCCCTTCTTGATTACTGCTCCCCTGTGTACTCAACTGTGCCCCCTTCTTTACACTTGCGCCTGAACTCCACGTATAACTCCATTTGTTGCTTTGCCCTTCAAGCACTTTTTTCCACCCACCACTGCTCGCTGTATCAGTCTCTAGGCTGGCTCACACTTCAGGGGCGTTTTGATTTTTGCAATGGGCTGCCTAGTTGACAACGCACTCAGGAACTTCCAGCTGTCCCCTTACTCTGCTCTACTCACTGACAGGGTGTCCTCTCGGTGCCTACAAGCTTCCTCAGTTCCCCCTCTGGAGGTCCCATGCACCACTACTTCTATGGGTAGCAGGGCCTTCTCGGTCTCCGCCCCTTCCCTCTGGAATAAACTCCCATTGTCCATCAGATCATCCGCCTCCCACCAATCCTTCAAATCAAGCCTAAGAGTCTGGCTACTGGCCGTGTCCACCTGTACCTGTAAAAGTCTCCTAGACAGATCCAGGGCCCGTAATCCACCCTAGTACCCACGACCTACCAAAGCAATACCCCTCCAGCATCTATTCCTACTGTGCCGTCAGGATGTATGGAAACTCAGACTTGGCTATTATCTGTTAGCACTTGATCCATTGCTTTACCTATTAGTTACCATGTTTCCCAGATTGTCTGTTCATATGTTGGTAAGCACCATTGTATATTTCATACGTTTGTATGCACCACTGTATATGTTACACATTTGTATGCACCATTGTATATCTCATATGTTTGTATGCACCATTGTATATTTCATACATTTGTATGCACCATTGTATGTTTCTTATATTCCACACCACCTCAAGCTTGAGGTGTGTATTACCATGCCTGTATGTTCTGCTGTGATCTTGTTGTTTTGCCACTTTGTGGCCCGGGTCATGATTGAAAACAGTTCTTTGGATCAGTGCACTTACCTGGTTAACAAATACATAAATAAATAAATTATAGGATGATTTCATAGAAAATAGTTCAGACTTTTTCAGACCAGCTGGCGGAATCTTGGATGAGTGCTGATGTAATTTAAGAGAGAATTACCCCATTTTCTTTAGGTTCTTTCAAATCAGTACATCAGACAGTGAAATAGGAAAAACCAGTCTTTGCTTCCAATTTTCAATGGTCTTTATTAATGGAGTTATGCCATTAAAACAACATGGGTAAATATCTAGCAAGTTCCTCATGCTGATCACCAGCACTTTTTGCAGTTCAAGTCACCCCCCTCCAAAAAAAAAAAATAAAACCCCACAAAAACACCTACCAGGCTTGCAGAATTGCGCTGAGCCTGTAAGTCATTTTTCCTAGTAGAAGCTGTTTTTTTTTTTTTAGATACGGGTCCAATTATGTTACTGTCACATCTATACAGGCTTTTTAATTATCCCAGTGAGTGGCAATGTTAGGTTCTGAGTTGCACTCTGGTGTTAAGTACTTTTTTAGACTCTGAATCACAGTGGTCGAGATGTCATATGATATAGAGGATTGTGTATGATCACTCATACACAACAAGGGTATTTTTCACTCGAGAGGTTTCCATCATTACCATGGAAACCTCAAGAGTTGAAAAATACCCTAGTTGTGTATGAGCGATCATACATAGTCTTTTATAGTCTATGGTCGCTCGTAAAAAGTCTGCCCTTACTTTTCTTCAGATTCCGGTGTGGTTTTCTGTTCCTCCGGCCCATTTCACTGCCACGGCCACTGTTAGCGCATCACCGGTCGCCCAATCACGCATGCGCACCCATCTTCTCGGTGTTATGCTGCAACAGCTACGATGACGTAGCTAGTGCAGTACAACAGCGCTGTTGGGAGCATGGATTTCCATGCTCAACAGCGTTCTACCATACAGTATTTAGTTTTTGTCCCTCTGAATCAGTGTTCTATAAGTACCTTTTTTAGAACTGTATGATACAGCTTAAGTTCATCTGAGCCAGTGTTCTATAAGTACCTTTTTAGAACTTTATGACGTAGCTTTTGTCCCTCTGAACCACAGAGTTCTACAAGTACCTTTTCAGACCTTTATGATGTGGTTTATATCCCTCTTAGTTCAAGTTCAAGTTTATTGCAGGAAAGACTCCATTGAGCAAGCTCATTCACAAGGAGGTCCAGAGGCACATACACACAGTTCGCAATTACATAGACAGGAGATATAAAATGTAGAACAACAAAGAAAAAATATATAATACAAGAGGTATACACAATAGAAGTCCTTATGCTATATATGCAGTACATTCTAGCTTTAACCATGCCCTAAATTATGCAACACATTTCAGCTTAATAAGTAGAGGGCCAGTTGGTACCTAGGAAGTTGACTTGGCGTTTGGGGCCTAGTAGCACCTACATATGTCTTTTAATTTAGAGATAGCTAGTGTTTTGTAGGAATTAATTGATACGATGCTGGTTAGCTTCAGCATGGCTTGTAGTTGGTTCCAAATGTTTGAGAGGACGTATGCGACAGCTCTTTGGCCAGCTGTGGTACGTGTCCTGGGAACATCTAGTAGGATAAGGTCGGATTTCCTTAGGGAGTAGGCGCTATGCGAGATGTGTATGAGAGACGTTAAATAGGCAGTTTGTGGAGTAGTAATTTGAGGGTCCAAATGCTAGCATGAAGGAGGCGTCTGGTGGCAAGAGAGATCCATCCAACTGCTGCATAAAGATCACAGTGGTGGGTCCTGTACGCAGAGTTAGTAATGAAGCGAAGAGCACAGTGATAGAGTACATCCAGTTTAGATAGGTTCAAGGTTGGGGAGGAGATAAAGATAATGTCTCCGTAGTCAAGCAAGGTAAGGAATGTTGCTTAGACAAGTCTTTTGCGGGTCGCGAGAGAAAAGAGGGTCCTATTTCTAAAGAAGAAACCCAAGCGTGCTTTAAGCCTCTTTGATAGATCCTCAATGTGGTCGTTGAAGGAAAGCTTGTTGTCCATCCACATACCTAGATATTTAAATTTAGGTACGACTTCCAAGGGTTCACCTAGGGAGGTAACTATGAAGTTTTTAGGTGGGGAAGGTAGGGCACCAGACAAGGCAAGTCTCGAGAAAATCATTGTCTTGGTTTTTTTGGCATTTAAGAGAAGCTTGGCATTGATAAGGTTGCTTTCTAATTGGATAAAGTCAGCTTGGAGTGCTTCCTTGACTTCAGTTAAGGACGAGCCTGATGCGTACAAAACCGTATCGTCTGCAAATAAATGTATGCTAGAGTTCTTTATGTGGGAGTCAAGGTTGTTGATGTACAGGTAAAAATGGGTTGGTCCTAGGATGGAGTCTTGAGGGACTCCTCTGGCAATTGGAAGGAGGGCAGATAGTAGGCCAAAAGTTTGAGTTTTTGTATCCTTTCTGTGAGATAACTGTTAAACTACTGTAAGGTAAGTGGAGTGGCACCTATGTAGGCAGGACAGGTGATTAGGAGGTGATGGTTTACAGTGTCGAAGGCCTTACTAAGGTCTAGAAAGACTGCACCAGTAACCTTCTTGGTGTCCATAGCATGGATCCAGTCATTAGAGACTTTAGCCAAGGCTGAGATGGTACTGTGCTTCGACCTGAAGCCAGATTGGGCTGGGTTTAGGAGGGAGTGCGCTTCAAGGTGATTTTTCAGTTGGTTGTATATAAGTTTTTCCAGCACTTTGCAGAGAATGGGCAAGATAGAGATAGGATGGTAGTTGTTTAAGTCACAAGGATCTCCTGATTTGAAGAGAGGAAGAACATGGGCAGATTTCCAGCAGGATGGAACAGTGGCTGTGGTAATAGAGAGGTTGAAGATGTGAAGGATGGGGGCTATGAGCTGGGCATAGCCTAGCTGCAAGAAAAATGATTCAAGGGCATCGTCCCCTGCACTTTTCTTGGGGTCAAGGCTAAGAATTATGTCTTTGACTTCTTTGTAGCTTAGAAAATGGTCTAAGAAATTCCTGGGCTCTGATTGGTCGATACTCCTGGCAAGGTGGGCATCTATCAGACAACAAAGCCCAGGTTAAAAAAAGTGCCAGTCTCAACTGAACTGATTACTAGTATCTTTGCACCCATGGAATGTTAAGTTTTAAACAGCTGCCATTTTTTTCTCTCGCTTAGTGAGAGATCCAGCCCCCCCACACACACCGTTTGCCACATACCCATTTTTTTCTTATTGTTTAACCACTCCTGTTCACGTTTCCATTTATTTCCTTGCTTAGCAAAACATAAAGTACCTTGGCACAATGCTCATTTTTTAATTCAGCGCCAGTGCACCACGCCACTTTTATACACTAAAGGTGGCTAGCCTAATCTTAACACAAGCTGTATCTGAGTAAGTACTGTGCTGTAGTAGTCTGCCAGCTGATTGCATCGCCGTTGTGTCTAATTCCCCTCCCTCTGTACTCGCTGTGCACTTCCTTCCATTCTGACCATTATTCGGAAATAGCAGAGACAGACATTTAAAAAAAAAAAGAACAAAAACCCAATTTACCCTTCACCTGCTCTCACGTTACGTCACTTGGTAGAGCAACAAACTACATGGTAACAGTCGGCATTCTCCTCCAAGTGCACCTGCCCCCCTCTGCACTCCGATTGCGAGAGACCGATGGGTAGAGGGGTCTTCGATACAAGATAAATTGAAGGGACTAAGCTGCCTACGAAAAAAAAAACAGTGGAGGCAATAATAGATAAACCAAACAATAGAAGCAGCAGTAGTGTGGGGACAAGTTTAAATAAATAAATGCCTATTTGCAGTGTCACGCTTAACTTATTCTTCAGGTTCTGTCAGCGATCGGAGTGGTTGAAGCTTAGAGTGCTGAACTTAAAACAAGAAATGATACAGCAGCTGGAAGAATGGGCACAACAGGGCGGTCGGCTCTCAGAGGGTTGGTAGCAATGTAGGACATGAATGTATAAGCAACAAAATAAACAAAACAAGCAACAAAAGTTAACTTGAAATGCCACCGGGGAGGCTGATGTGTTGTTTCTGGCAGCTGGCACTGAAAAACATAAGTGTTGTAGGGCAGCAGTATCTCCCGCTAAGCGAGAGAAAAAAAATGGTAAAATGGTTCCAAATGATTGAACATTTTAAGGGTACAGTGGTGCATGAGTATGTGTGTGTAACCATTTCAACCACCTCCCAAGAATGCAGGCAGAGGAACTATTTTATTACAAATCTTACTTTAAATAAATGTTTCATTAACATTTTTCTTATTAAACTTATTTTTTTGACAGTGCCCATTTTCTAAGCCAATAATACCCTCCAGGGTGTGTGGTATTGTGCTATACCAGACTTTCCAGGAGCTATAAGGCCCTCCGCCTGTGGCATCAGGCCTCATTACGCCCCTGGGCAGTCTGGTATAGCATAATACCGCCCACCCTGTCGAGTATTATTGCTTACTGAGACTGCACCACAGTGTTCTGTAAGTACCTTTTTGGAACAGTATGATGTAGCTTTTGTCCTTCTGAACTACAGAGTTCTACAAGTACCTTTTCAGACCTTTATGATGACGTTTATATCCCTCTGCACCACAGTGTTCTATAAGTACATTTTTATAACTGTATGATGTAGCTTTTGTCCGTCTGAACTAGAGTTCTAAAAGTACCTTTTTAGAACTTTATAATGTAGCTTATGTCCCTCTAAACCAGAGTTCTACAATTGCCTTTTCAGATTTTTATAATGTAGTCTGTGTCCCTCTAAACCAGTGTTCCGTAAGTACCTTTTTAGAACTGTTTGATGTAGTTTATATCCCTCTCAACCACAGAGGTCCATGACAGCACACTAATCCATTGTGACAATATTGTAAGAGCTTTGTCAGGATACGAACTACATCATACCATATTAAAATGGTATTTACTGCCAGTGTGTAGATCGAAAACACTTAGAGGGATAAACAAAAAGCCTGTAGATATAGAACAATAACAGAATTGGAACCTGTATCTGAAAATAGCTTCTACTAGAAGAAGTTTTTAAAAATGCATCTGACAGCATTAGGAAAACTTTGAAAAAAGTAAGATTTATTTTCATCTCCATCCCATGTTCTTTATTACTTCATATATTTTCAGTAATTACTTCCCCATGTTCTTTATTACTGAAAACAGTTGAATGAAAGCAAGATTCCTGTCCACCAGACTATATCTACTCTGGCTGCTTTCTACATATGACATCACAGTGCCCTGTTTATGACATCATAATTATCTCCACAGCAACTTATTTTGATGTCATAAACAGAATTATGATGTCAGCTGTAGGCAGGCTGCCAGAGCTAAAAGGATAGCTATACTACATTCGTGCAAATACACACAGTAATAAAGAAATAAGGGTGAGAATTACAGAATAAAATACAAAATGGGCTACATTTTTGCCTGAATGTTAAATTTTTTCAGAGTTGTCTCACCCATGTCAGGAGCTCTTTAAAGGTTCAGTGCAGCTCCTTAAAATGTAAATATGTGTTTCCTTCATTCCTTTTCAGCCCTAAATCCCACAGCTCCCTTCTTAGTTATTCTATTCAAATTCATCCCTTTGCTGAGATTCCGTAACACTCCTAGAATAAGTACTACTACTTCTGTACCTCCCCCCAAATGTATAATCCCACAAAAATATACAGGATACCTCTAGGTTGCCCCTCCCCTGCAACTATTCCAAAATGTGCCCACAATCCTTTTCCTCGTTTCTAACTCTACCATGCACTTGTAAAGCCAAAAAAAAATCAGCCACTCACCACCTCTAGTAAAAAAAAATACCCAGCTCCAGGCTTGTAAGCTAAGTTGTCCTTTATTACAAAGTGACAATCACACATTTATTATACAGACAAGCAGGGTGCTCGCCTGACGCACATCGGACGAACGTCCTTTTTTTGCTTTACATTGCACCACTCTTACAATGTGTACCCTTTCTCCCACACACCACCTAACATTTATACTTATCACTAAATCCCTCCTGTACTTTTTTACTTCTGCACCCTGACAAAATATGCATACCTCCCTAAATCAGCACACTTATCCTTGAAACTCTTTCAAGTGTACTCCTGTCCTAAAACACCTCTCCCACAATTTATACCCTGCCCCTAGACTTGTACCTCACCCTCACTCCCCCAAGATGTGTGCCCATCTGAACACCTTCAAAATGTATACCCCACCACACCACTCCAAATATCTGTAACATTATCCCACGTGACTCAAAATATGTACCTCCCCATTGCTCCTCACAAAATGTGAAAACTTCCACAAATTTGTACCCCTACCAATCACAAACTCTGCACCCCACCTCATTTCCCTTCCAAAAGTTCCACTCTAGGCCCCTGCAACCTTCTAAGGTTTTACCCCTATCCCCACACTCACTCTACAAAATGTTACTGTCACCCCACTCTTCCCAAGATTTACACACTTCCTCTAGTACCCCTAAATTCCACTGGGGGGAACTCGTCCCATCTCCTGATGGCCCCAACTTTGGGGCAAACCAGGGAGGAGTTGAAAGGTAGAAGTAAGCCTATGAGATGGTGGGTGATGGGGCTTTGCATGAGGGACTGCCTGATGAGGACAGTCTGGGTGATAAAGAGGGGAAAAAAGGCATATGTAATAAAAAAAAAAGTGTATCTTAATTTCCTGCACCTTCCCAGAATCTGCAAACCACTGCATTCCTCCAACAATCTGTACCTCTTGCCCCACACAACTCACAAAATGTTACCTCCTTGCACTACTCCCCTATTGTGCACCCCACCTCAGAGGTAGAACTCCCTACCCTTGCATCCTCATAAATTTCTACCTCATAACCCGGGCTCCCCTCTCAACAACTGCAACACTACTTCTATACCCTCCCAAAGTGTGCACCCCTAACTATGTACTCTACAAAGTCTGTACCCTTGCTTCTGTCTCTGCCCCAAGATTTGTTCCCCTTCTTTTACTTTTCCCAAATTTCATATCCCAACCCCCAATCAATCCCCAAAATGCTACCAATGCCCCTGCACCATTCCGCAAATTCATAACCATAACCTTTCTCCTCCCCTGCACTACTCCAAACTGGCACCTTACAAAATGCGTACATCCTACACCAACTCCCCGTCCTCAGTTTGTTTCCCATGTAACAATCCTAGGTTATCTACCCTCCACCCCACCTCCCCCAAACAAACTAGTAACTCTATCTGCAGGGGTACATATTTTGTTATGGATTTGGGGAGGGGTTACAAATTTGTGGAGGGTTGCAATTACTAGGAGTGCAGGAGTAAAGGTGCAATATTGGGAGTGGGATAAGGGGAATATGTTTTGGGTAGAGTCTGGGGTTAGAGGTTACACATTTTAAAAGGGATGTATGTACATTTTGAGAGGGGTGAGATCATAGGGGTACACAGTTTGAGAGGGATGCTGATTTAAGGATGGCTACGGAGGGTAAACGTACAAATTATGAGAAGAATGCAATAGGTGCACATTTGGGGAAGAGTGCAGGGGTAAAGGCACACATTTTTGAAGAGGTATGGGCTAAAAAAGACAAGTTATGGGAGGTGTGCAGAGGAATGCAGAAGAAGGGAGTCCGTATGAGTGCAGGAGTAAAAGTGCAAGGTTTGAGCAAGGAGGGAGTAAAGGCAAAATTAGTTGGAGAGGAAACAGTAGAAGACAGGTGCATATTTTGGGAAAGATGAATAAATGTCCAATGTTAGCAAGCGTGCAGGGCAGAACTACTAACAAGGAAGATGCAAAGAACAAAAGTACATAGTTTTGAAGGGTTATAAGGGTAGGAGTACAAATTCTGGGAGGAGGAATATCTGCTATAGAGCAGATGC
The DNA here is from genome assembly GCA_016271365.2 of Neoceratodus forsteri. NCBI lineage: Eukaryota > Metazoa > Chordata > Ceratodontiformes > Ceratodontidae > Neoceratodus > Neoceratodus forsteri. Next base: position 1,578,510,877 of record CM057452.1, read on the forward strand.
ACAGAGTGTAGTTTAACCTCAACTAAACAGCTGAATTTGAATAGGATATAGAAGCAGAGTTACATAAGGGTATATACAGTGTATATATATATATATATATATATAGTTAGCCAGGAAAACAGAAAACAAAGGCCTGGATATTCAGACTGCGCCAGGCTGTGGAGCAAGCCTGGGCGCAGCGCAACTTGGCTGCGCAGGGGTGTTAACTGGGCGATATTCAACGAGCTGCACTATGGCACAGCATCATTGAATATCGCGACCTCAGCACCAGACAGTGTGCATGGCGAGTTGCACTGCACCAGTGCAAGTGGCCAGAGTGGAGCAGGGGGATGCGTGGCGCCAAGTTCCATTAACGCTAGCAATAAACGACGCGATATTCAACAATGCACATGCAAATGGAGCCATAATGTATGCAAAGGCACAAATGGGGCCATTTGCATGTCATTCAGACCCATTTGCATGCAGGTGTGCGATCCCAGCGACTTGCGCTGGCGCCCCTGCCAGGCAGCAACCGTCGAGGACCGGCATACTGCAACGCGGCAATGTGCCCCACACCCGATCGTGGGCATTTGTTGGGATTAAATAACCATCAATATCCCTGGTGGTCCAGTGGACCGCTTGCAGCCCGATCGCAGGCATAAGTTTAAAAAAAGAATTCCAATATCCCTGGTGGTCCAGTGGACCGCTCGCAGCCCGATTGCGGGCATAAGTTCGAATAAAAGGATTCCAATAACCCTGTTGGTCCAGTGGACCGCTTGCAACCCAATCGCGGGCATAAGTTTAAAAAAAGAATTCCAATATCCCTGGTGGTCCAGTGGACCACTCGCAGCCCGATCGCAGGCATAAGTTAGAATAAAAGGATTCCAATAACCCTGGTGGTCCAGTGGACCGCTTCTAGCCCGATCGCGGGTATAAATCCACCGTGGGTCAAAAGGCTACATCAACCTTCTCCTTCAACCCAATATCCTTGAAAGAAGTGGAAGATCTCCTCTCCAATTTAGATACTTCAAAAAGTGCAGGTACAGACTCCCTGGACCCCTACTTCCTCAAGATTGCATCTCAAGTCTTATCTGCCCCCCTCACTCATCTCTTAAATCTTTCCCTCACCACTGGATCCATTCCCTCCACTTGGAAAACAGCTCAAGTAGTTCCTTTACTCAAATCTGGTGATCCCATGGTCCTCAATAATTACAGGCCCATTTCCATCCTATCAGTTCTATCCAAGATGCTCGAAAAGTTAGTAAACTCACAATTAAGGGACTACCTGGATAACAATAACCTCCTAAATACAGCACAATCAGGATTTAGATCAAGGCATAGCACCATTTCGGCCCTAGCCAAAGTAACCAACGACTGGCAGATTGCTACGGATAAGAAGAACAGTACCTGTGCTGTGTTCCTGGATTTGAGCAAAGCATTTGACACAGTGGATCATGAATCATTAATCACCTCCCTTGGCTCACTAGGGTTGGATTCCCCTTCACTCAATTGGTTCAAGTGCTATCTATCAGATAGGTCACAACTGGTAAAATGGAAACTACCTATCCACCTTAAAACCACTGTTAAGGTGTACATAAGGCTCTATTCTGGCCCATCCTCTTTGCCATCTATATTAATAATATTGATGTTAACCTCACTCAATCCAACATCCATCTGTTTGCTGATGATACTGTATTATATGTTAGCAATCCTTCATTATCTAAAGCCTGTGAACTGCTACAATCTGAATTTTCCATCCTACAACACAACCTACTGGATAAAAACTACTCTAAATGCCAAAAAAAAAAAAGCTATGTTCTTTACCTCAAAAGTTGCTCTGCCACTACCCCACCATCCACCACCCTACAACTAACCACCTTACTTGGAAGAAGCTGGAATTCGTTGATAACTTCAAATACCTTGGAGTCTGGATTGATAACAAGCTTGACTATTCTGTCCATATTGAGGAGCTACTAAAGAAACTGAGACAAAGGCTTGGTTTATTTTTAGAATAAACACTACCTCAACAGAGACTCCAAAAAGATTAATCCAGGCTTCATTCCTATCCCTCATTGACTATGCTGACTTTCTGTACGGACATTGTTCCTCCCTCTTAAATAAACTGGACACCCTATACACAGGTCCATCAGATTCATTACTGACCTTCCTTCAGCACCCATCATTGCTCCCTTTATAAGGCAGTTAACTGGACATCATTACAACACAGAAGAAATAGGAATGCTGCAATTTGGATATTCAAAGCCTTATCAGGCAAGCTACCTACCTATATCTCAGACTGTTTTACTCAAATTACTTCTAGGCCATACAACCTAAGGATCAGCAAAATTATCATTCTTAAGGTCCCCAATGTCTGCACCCAGTTTGGGAGGGCTGCTATCAGCTACTCACTAGCAATTGTTTGGAATTCACTCCAAAAAACCATGAAGCTAAATAACCTCCTACCATAATATCCTTCAAGATTATTCCACCACCTATTCAGAACTCTGCAACTGCTTCACAAGGCCTAAACCCGGCCCTACCTACTCCCCTTTTGTGCCCATTGCCTTCTGTCTCTGAATTAAAAGTTTTAATGTGCCTTGTACATATGTATATTGTTATATATTAGCACTTATGTCATTGTATTACTGTTTATGTTACCCCTGTCATTGTATTACTGTTTATACTACCCTTGTCAATGTAATAACACTTGCACTTCTTGACCACTCAGGTCCATCTTGTAAATGAGCTATGCTCAATGATGTTCACCTGATTAAATAAAGATTTTGATTGATTGATTGATTGATTGATAAGGTTAAAAATTCATATCCCTGGTGGTCCAGCGGTACCCCTCACCCGCCCACTGAGCCTCACGCCCGCTCCACCCCGGTCAGCGGCAGCACCCCCCACCTGCCACCCTGCCGCTGACACCGTGCGGAAGGGCTGTACACCTTGGTCCACAGTGTGAGCCAATGGGCGTGCAGCCTCCGTACTACACAATCAGATATGTAGATGGATCCATTCACATATCTGGATATTATGTACAGTACAGGCTGCCGCCCATTCGAACTCGCGCTGTCCAATAGGCGTACAACCCTTCCATCGCTATCGATCGGCAGGCCGAGGTGGTGCTGCCGCCCGCTGACCGAGGGGAGAGAGGCGGTGGGGCCCAGTGGGCGGTGGGAGGTGTACCGCTGGACCACCAGAGATATGGGCATTCTTTAACCTTATGCCTGTGATCAGGCTGCGAGCGGTCCACTGGACCACCAGGGATATTGGATTTTTTATTTAAACTTATGCCCGCGATCAGGCTACGAGTGGTCCACTGGACCACCAGGGTTATTGGATTTCTATTCTTTACAACTTATGCCCGCAATCGGGCTGCGAGCGGTCCACTGGACCACCAGGGATATTGGACTTCTTTTATTTTACATTCAGCCCGCGATCGGGCTGCAAGCGGTCCACTGGACCACCAGAGATATTGGACATGTATTATTTTATACTTCAGCCCACGATCGGGCTGCAAGCGGTCCACTGGACCACCAGGGATATTGGACTTTGTTTATTTTACATTCAGCCCGCAATCGGCTGCAAGCAGTCCACTGGACCACCACCGATATTGGAGGATCCTATTTCTACGCATGCACACAATCGGGCATGGGGGGGCGCTGCCAGGTGCAGACCGAGCTCGGGTGGCCACCCACAGGTGGCAGCTGCCGTGTTGCGCCCTGCAATATGGCAGCTCAACTGTGGGTGGCCAGCCATTGTTCCTTTTTTTTTTTGGCTCACCTGTGTGCAGCGCAAGTAGGGGTTGCACATACATGGGCTCAGCACATCCCGGGCTGAATATTGGGATGTGCGGAGTATGCATGGGCACACCCCCCCACCTGCCCTGCATACATTACTGATGCGCTCCGGCGCATCGGGATTTGTGCCAGGCACAATCTATGTTTGAATATCGCGCCGGGGCGCATCAGTGGGTTGCGTATGGCGCAACAGTGTTGCACTATGCTCAACCCTTCTGAATATCTGGGCTACAATGTATATGACCCGATGCATGTGGGTATCCCTTCTGTTGTTTGAGACTGTCCCCAAAGTTTTACTTGTTAGCCTATGAAACCTACTAGATATTTAACTGTGGTGTTGTATTGTTCAAAGTAAGCAATAATACCCAACAGGGTGAGTGAGGTGTAGAGACCGACCGCCTAGGGCGAATGAGGTCTGGACGCAGGCGAGGGTCTTATAGCTCCTGAAAGTCCGTATAGCACAATACCGCACCCTGAGAGTATTATTGCACTTAGAAAATGGGTACTGTAAAAAAAAAAAATTAGTTAAAAAATGTTAATGATAAATAAGTTTACAGTAAGTTTTTAAATAAAATAGTTCCGCCGCCTGCAGTTGTCTTTTATGTCTGAAGACTGTACTTAAAAACTGCCTCCTTTTGTAAGTTGACAGAGACTGTTGATTGCCTTTGTTTTTCTGCAGTATCTTTTCATTCCCTGCTCCCCTCCCCCAACCCCAACAGAAAAAGACAGGCACAGAGAATGTCAATTTAACTTGTTTTCCTGCAGTTTCTTGTTGCCGACCCCTCCCACACACACACACACACACACACACACACACGTGCACACCTTGTGTTCTTTTTTTACTCCTTGGTGATGGCGTTTCATTTATTTATTTATTGGGTAACAAACTGTGGTTTGTCATTCCTTGGTCCCCCCCAAAAAGTCATGCAGAGTTAGAGCGGGTGAGGCTGCGGGCGAACGATCGTGCTATCTGGAGCTGCTTAGAGGAACAGAAAGTCTGAAGGTGAACGGAGAGAACTGGCAAAAAAGTTGTAAGTCTGTAAAAACAGGCAGATTAGTGTGCATTTTTATTTTGTGATGCGGCTGCACTGAGCACCCTTAATTAATTGGCAGTGCTACCATTTCAAATTTTAAATTACATCGGGAGACGAATGCTGCTGACATGTCGTAATGGACAGACGGGTAGGCGGGGGTGAAGAAACGGAGCCACGCGGCTCAAATATCTGAGGCAGGCGATTATGAAGCACTTTCAAATTATTTTCAGAACAAAGTAGCAGTTCTGTGAGAAATGTTATTTTTTTAATGGCTCACTTTTCTTGACACTGCACTGCAGTTCAGTTGCAAGACTGGGGGGAGGGCTTTTCTGTCAGGCTGCTTCGGGTATGAAAAGTCTTTCTGTCAGGCTGCTTTGGGTATGAAAAGTCTTTCTGTCAGGATGCTGCTTTGCTTACTTTGTGCTGGTGTTGCTAGGTACGTGTTACATGGCACCTTGTGATACATTTTACAAGACACTATCCGTTTCTGTGTTGAAATTAGCATGGCAGGCTCTTTCTCTCGCTAGCTAGACTGTAGTCTCTGTCACTCGCTAAGCATTAAAAAAATGGCGACAGTTTGAAATTGTGTGTCAGGCACTTCAGCCAATGAGAAAGCAGGGTGCTGGGCACAAGGATACTTTGCTGGCTGTCAGGAAGGTTTGGGCTGGGCCTTTTTTTGGTGGGCATCTATTGTCTGATAGGTGCCCACCTAAATAAGTGTCTCAGCCAATCAGAAACTAGACTTTTCCCTACCCATTTTCTAATTCAATGTACAAATTTCACAACCCAACCCCCGAACCCTCCCAAAAATGCTAGCTGGTAATGTTAGACATTTATTCATGTTTCAAAAAATGTGCACCTGTCTTCTACAGCTTCCCTTCCCTCAAACATTTGGTAGTTATGATGGATTTTTGCCATTTTACAATGTGATGTACTGTATGTGCTGAATGGATAGAACCTTGAAGAAAATGATGTCATTCTTGCTTAAATTACATCAGCACACACCCAAGATTCTGCCAACAAGTCTGAACAGTCTGATGAATTTTCTGTGAAACCATCAAATCAGAGTCCATAAAACAGCATTAAAACCGTACATGAGAAATGGTGATTCCTGCATTTTATTTGTAACAAATAAGGCCTAGGAAAATACAAAAGTCTCATCTGGCCCTCGGATTCCACAAGGCTGATAATCACAAAAGAAAACAAACATACTCTACGTAAAACCACTAGTACTGGCTCAAAACTTACAGCAGTTTTTTTCATCAGAGTTGTCAGGACAGTCAAGGAAACCATCACAGATCATGGCATGCTTGATACACAGCTTACTGGAAGGGCATTCCCAGAGGCCTCGCTCAGTACAGCCTGCAAAGAGACAAAGTTAGGTAGGTATTTGTATGGTAAGAATACATACTCGCAAACAAAATATGAAAACAAGGCTTCTGTCCTAAAAGGCAAAATTTGATACACTGTTTTATAAGACGGGTCAGGATGGCTGCCACAATTATGCCCTCTAACTGGGCAAACTAGTCACATGTCATGCCTACAAGTACTTACATACGCACTGTGCTACATTTTCTAAGCCAAAATGGTTAATACCAAGCCATTTTATAAGTGCAGTAATGCACTCTAGGCTGGTATGTTCACTGGAAGATACAGGCACGCCTCCAGCAAGTGTGGAAGAGCAGTAGGCCAGTGGCTTTGTGCCTGAAGGTGTGTCTATATCGCCCAAAGAACGCACACACCCTGTCTTGAGTTACTGCACACGTGTATTTTTGTTATAGGCAGACTTAAACAGCTCTGTTCAAAAAGATTCCTGTAAATAAAATGTGCCTTGTCTTGTGAGGTTCCAGTTCATACCAACATACTTCAATGCAGATTTAGCTATCTACTCGACTAGGTGGACCTTTGGTCTTTTTTTGCTCTCACTGTCCATGACTCTATCTTTTATTTTGCAATTTATTATCTTCCAGTGGTTTTGCAGACTACGAAAAGTGTAAGGAAATTTGGGGTTACTTGAACTTTCATTTAAAATAAATTGAAGATATTTTTGAAGGCACAAACAGTGGAACTGCTTGGGCTAGGAACCTGGCTATGTCAAGTCAATATAGTTTTCTCACGTCAGTGCACATCAAGGCAGGTGCCGAACTCTTAAATGAAGGTGGACAATGTTTGATATAATACTGATCACTGCATTGGAAGATTCGAGAAAGGGAACCACAACCTTCTTTAATATTTATCCCTTGGCTAGACCAACGGAGAAGCAACATTCTCATTTTCAGTGGGCTCCTATTTTTAACCAATTTGACGGCTGGCAGGACTTAAGCGCAAGAAGGTTAAAGAGCTACTGAGGCTTCCAGGAAAGCTGGAAATTATAAGATTTAGACACAACTCCACATGTACAGGGGTTATGCACTAGCTTGACTCAGAGTATGCCATTTATCTTCTGAGTGAGGGGGAAGGACCAAAACTCGCAAGTGGTGAAGCCTGGCTCCACACATATGAAGGTACAGGTTAGGTCCTTAATATCTAGTCCCATTCAATGGCTGTTGCTTTATCATATTTGTTTTCTGAGTTAGTGACAGTGAGTGGTGCCTTAAAGTAGCAGTATTTCTTAGTCAGCAAAAAAATTCATCATAAAGTGTTTTTTGCCCCAAAACTATATTTCCGACAGCCTTAAGATTCATCATCAGTGTATTTTTAATTACCTCAGACATCTCCCAGGAGAGGGAACTAATAGACACTTAAAAATCCGATATCTCCAGTTAGGAATGAAAGAAAAGAAACAGAAAATGGGTATAATGATGTTTTTGCCAGAGATAAATCATTGCTAAAATCTACATGGTGACAAACGAATACTGCTTCTTTAAACTCGGACTTCCTTAGCATTGACGACCTGAGGACAGTGCTACTGGTGTTGCAGCACAGAATGAGTTAGGCAGCCAAGGTGCTAATATGGGATTTACCTGACAATGCCACAGAACGGAATTATTTTGTACTAATAAAGTAAGTCAGAAACATTTCAAAAGCTCTTACGTGTGCAGTCTTTCGTATGCTTTTTGTGTCTGTCGGGTATATACAGTTCGGTGGCATTGGACTTTAAATAGCTCACTGTTATCTTTTGTTGAGTTGCTGTAATTGCTGACCCTAGAACTGTCGACCCAAACTGGAGTAGTTCCATGACACAGAGGGCTCACAAGCACCTTTCAGCGACCCTTAGATTGGTACTTTTGTATAGCCTGGTTCTGGTCATCCCACAAATGGATGGATTAGGAATACCCTGGGCACAGTTTGTCCTAGGAAAAAATTCCTTTAGTGCAGTATGAATCTTTCAGAAGCTGCAGGAGTCAGAGAATTGTTGGTTTGAAATGACTCTGTCATCCAAAGTATAAGGAAACTGTAAATGAACTGTAAGTAAAGTTGTGGTCACTTTAACACCCCCAAAATGGGCTATGCCTTAACTACATATATACATTGTCAATGATGTCTGAAAAGGCTCATCCAGTCTGCCCACTCCCCCTAACTACTCTGTACTGGCCCTAGTGCCCCCTCTCTTTTATAATCTTTTTCTTTCCTTGGAACTGCCCCCCCCATCAGACCTGGATCTGTCCAGCTCCATCACCCCACCATCCCTGTGACTTACCTTCTCTGGCGATCCCTCATCAACTGCCACTCACTGTGGGGCTGTCAGGGCTGGCCAAGCTCCTCTGGAGCACAATCCAGATTAGGTCAGGAAAGGGGCACCCATTCGGTGGGCATGAGGCCTGTGGCAGACCAAGCTGTCACCCTCCAGGTCCCCACCAGTTTTCCTCCTTCTCTCCCTGGCCGCCAAGCACGATAGTGCATGGGTGTCATGCACCGCTTCATGACAGCTGGAGGCTCTCCCCCAATGTCACTCTTGCTGTTCTGACATTCAACGTCCTCTAGGGGACAGGCACAGAGTAGAACAGAAGTACCACCTGCCTGGGAAAGAAGAGCAGTCCCTTGGATGCTCGAGCTTTTCCTCCTGGTCAATACCCATGTTACCCGAGTCCGCTTCTGAACCTGGGTCACCAGCATGGTAGGCAGTAATGCTACTGCCGTGCTACTGCCCTGACCCACTGCCACCCCATATCTACCTAATCCCGTATCCCTGTCCCATCGCTATTTCAAGGTACTTGCTGATCTGGCCTGTACCACTGCCTCTGGCAGCATATTCTGCTTGTCCACCACACTTTCCATGAAACAGGGCTTGCAGACGTCCCTTTTAAATCCCTTCCCCCTAGCCCCAAGTTTAAGTGAGCTGCCCCTTGTCTCTCAATTTCAGCTCAAGGAGAAAAGCTCCTTGGCGTCCACCCTCCTTATCCTGTGCAGGCACCTGTATGTTTCAGTCATGTCTTCTCTTACCCTCCTTTTCTTGAGGGTGTGTGCAAACATGTTCAATGCAGCCTCTCCCCATGTGCCTTGTCCCCTAGGGCAGGTGATTTATGATTGACAACACAGTGTCATTAATGTAGGTAAAAAAATAAAACAAAAAAACAACTTATGATGAAGCAAGTTGTAAAAAAGTATTCGCTAGCAGTGGCCTGCCCTCAAATTATGATGTGCGACACAGACACCAGTTCTCGGTCACTAACTCAGAAAACAATTGTGTTAAAACAATGGTCACAGAACAGTATTATATATGTAAGCATTAAGCCACGACGAAGGTGGCATCTGATGGTGGATTAATGCATGGATGGAAGGGTCGTGGCACAAGGCCGTAGGCCGAGTGCCTACAACAGCCCAACCATGCATTAATCCCATTAGATGCCACCTTCGGAGTGACTTAACGCTTTTGTAACACGGCTTTTATGAGCAGCTGTTTAATACCACTCTTATTTACATACTGTGAATACAATAATACACACACTTTTTTTGTAGTCTTTGCATTTGTGTGCTGCACTTGCTGAAGATTTGAGACACTGTGATTTATTTGCTGATGTTATGAAATTGATAGCAAGGATGTGTATCAAGGTACTATGTGTGAACATTTCTGTATGACATTTATTCAAATCCATGTGGCTATTACTGTGATAGCCACTATGGGAGGTCGCCTGTATGCTCGTTTAACACTTCCTTTATGTCCGACTTTATCTGCTTTACATACTACGTGATCTTCTGTGTGTGTCTAGTACGGGACTCCGATGTGATTCTGTCCCCTTTTGCTTAGCTGCCATTTCTTGCATGTTGCTCACTTTTCTCCCTCGTTTACACGTCTTTTGCCTGTCCTGTGTCGCTTTCTCACATTACTAATTCCCGTTCGCCCGTGCCATCTACTTTTACTGACTGCGCATCCATCACATAGTACATTTCGCCTACTGCTCTGTGTGCCACTGCGTTGTCATTCGGACATCTCTCGTGGGTTGCTCCACTCTGGGTACTGCCTGTCGCTCCTGCTTCCACCTGCACATTGCTACTGAGTTGCGGTGAGTAGTACAGACAGGCAGTCATGGGCATTTGGGTGGGTGACTCACACACACTTGCCGGTTCTGTGCTTTGCTGCTTTTCTACCTCTGTGGCTCACTATGGTAGTTCAGTTTGAGGACAGCATTACTGCTGGATTAATCCCCACTCCAAACTATACCAGGTGATCTTTTTTATCCAATCCAGTGTGCTGTTTTGAGGTTCCTTAAATTTGCTATGTTGCAATATACATTATACAATGGCAAGGAAAAATGTAAGAAGCTAACTGGCTGCTGTCCCTTTCAGACAGTGTTGTCATTACACAATAACATCACTGTAACACCACAGGTCTAGTCTCAGCACTGTGAGCCTCTTGACTCATTGTTTGCATCTTCTGCTAAGAAACAAAAATATTTTCCCACACTAACAAAAACATTCTTTCAAATTATTTTTTCATTCTGTATATAACAACAAGCCATTGTATAACTGCAATAAGGCACTCCAGGGTGTGTGTTATTGTGTAATAACGTCACTCCTGGAGTGGTGGAAGCACTCGGCATCGCCTCGTGTTTCAACTCACCCCAGGAGTGACGTTATTACACATTAACACACATCCTGTTGTGCCTTATTGCTTAATTAGGGAAATGACCTGTGCCTCCTACTCTAACCATGTTACTTAATGTCACTAACTCAGAAAACAATTAAGTTAAAGTAACAGTCACAGAACAGTACTAGATATTAAGGACATGACCTGTACCTCCTACTCTGGCCAAGTTACTGAAAAAAAAAACTGCCTTCAAATCAGAATTTGTAGGACAGAGTCAACTTACTGTCATTAATGTAAAAAAAATGCTGCAATTATATGATTTTTGTAACACACAGAGTAACTCATGAACATACTGTAACATACACTTTATGGCAGGAACACCAGGCAGAGTACATAAACTTTGTGGCACAAGTTAAAAACTGTTTCCTTGCATGGTACTGTGAAATGGCGCCAGTATCTGTGAACCTAGTCATCAAACATTAGGGAAGTGGGGAACGGAGAGGAGGCTGGCAGAGAGAAAAAGTTGTGTTGGTTTTCCATTGGTGTGCACTGACTTTGCTCACAGAGCAATCAGGAGTCGTCTGTCAGGGTATCGACAGTATAGTGCTGGCATGGAATTTTATTTATTTTTTAATTATACCTCCCCCTTACCTCTTCACTCCTAATTTTTGTCTCGAGTTGGAAAAGTTCCTGCCATGTTGTTTTCTGTGGCCACATGAAAATATTAATAGTGGGTGGCAATGTCATAGAGAAAAAGGAGTTTACCGAGAATAATACAGTACAAAGAAAAGTGAGTTCAGCACACAGTAAGGTCAGGTGTGGCAGCAGTTACTTTCTTTTGCCAGCTAACAAGTTGACAGAAAGGGAGAATAAACACAGTGGCCTTGGAACATGTCAGAAATCTGGGGCTTCGCCAGCATTCTAGTCATTAATTTTCCTAATTCAGCCCTTACTGTTTTTACTGGGTGAGGTTGTTTTAGGTATCTGTAGCATGGTGTTGTACAGCATATAAATAGGATGCTGGAATTTTCCAAGCTTTCCATACCCTGGCTTTTTGACTTGTACCATGTTACTGTATTTATTTTCTCATTTGCAGGAATTTTTTTGAAGTCGAGAAAACTTTGGAGTGAAGAGGTAAGGGGAAAGAATAATTAATAAAATGCTGTGCCAGCACTATACTGTCAGATACACTGACAGACGACTCCTGATTGCTCTGTGAGCCAAGTCAGTCAGAGATCAGCTGTTCTGGCAATGGTTCTTCCTTGCGGCTGAAATTATGAGCCGCTGCTTGGGAAGAGTTGATCATCTGACTGCCATGTGAATGTGCACGCTTGCTAGAGGTCTGAAGGTTAGCGCAATCGCACTACTTGCCTGGCACATGAAGCCCAAGTCACCTTACTGTAAGTGGTGTCACTAAGACTTGGGCGTCACAGTGCAGCTGACCGGTTGTTTTATCTTACTTGTCCAGCTTCTGCTTTCCCTGGGGTAGTCGTAGAGCTCACCAGATGGTGTCACCATTTCACTATCGGTTGCTGTGGTCGGAAAGGGGTGACTGAGTGGTGGAGCATCTGGCCGCATGTAGGAGGAACCCTCCAGAGCAGGGCACAGGAAGTGAAAGAAATGGGGTTGGAGTGTGCAGGGCTGGAAACAATTTTGCTGAGGAAGGGAGCGAGTTACTGAGAGCTGATTTACTGTAAATCAATGAGTGGACTGGCTGTTCGTCGAGGGGGCAGGGAGGGGTGGGAGACACGGAGAACAAAAAATTTGTTAAAGAAGTTAAGTAGAAGTAAAAGAAATGGGGAGTTATTTTGATGTTGCGGGCAGCTTTATGCAAATGAAAGGACTGGCGCTCTCTCACGGGCACTTCAGTTCTTTCAAAACCTGAGATTTCACTTCCATAAAACTGTGACCATGGTCATACTCAGTTTGTGTGGTCATTGGTGTGTCAGGGACAAGCCCAATGTAGATTGCTCTGCATTGGGCTAGTCCATGAGACACCTCTGAAATGCCATTCTCTGAAGCAAAGCAAAATGTTTCTTGCGCACGAGCAAGGAAACATAAAAAGGTCACTTTTGTTAACAGATGAAACATTGAGTACAATTTTGGGATCAAAACTGAGAATTTCCCAAATTTAGAGGACCAAATCTAGATGATATTTTGACCTTGACCCACTGTGTGGAAGAAACATCACAGCTGTGACTACATTTTATGTTGATAGGACCACCAGGCAGCTCAGAACCCAAATGATGGAACATATTAGGGCAATACAAAATGGTTCCAATAAGAGTGTCTTAGGCGCACATTTCAAGGAGTGTCATAACAGAGACCCTACCTGGCTCAAATCTGTGGCTTTTGAACATATACCAAATATGGCTAGGGGAGGGAACAGATTCAATAAACTCTATAGCCCATTATACCCAATAGCGCCATATGGCATCAGAACCATCCATTGCTTAACCTGACCCAAAATGGCGGCATCAGATAGAATGAGTTAAGAGAGAGAATCCTGATGGATTTTCTACTTCAAGAACTGACCACCAGGGGGACTAAATGAAACTGGATTATACCCCCTTTTTGTAGTTTGCATTACATGTACAGTCGATTCCACATGTGTGCCATTCGGTTGTATGCCTTTTCCGCTTGTATGCGGTTTTTCACATGGCCCCGATTCTTTTCTCATCGCTGTAATGTTAAACTACCCGCTTGTATGCCTGTTTTAAGATGTTAAACTGCTGCTTAAATAGTTAATTTCCTTTGCCTTTGCTGTGTGTGACAACTTGTGGTCTTGTTAATCCTTTTATTTGTGGCTTAATCACCTATTAAAAACTGCTTAAAAGGTAGCAGATGAGGTGTCAGCACAGCAAAGCAGCCTAGCAATCAGAATGATGGAGTCTGTTAAGCTCAACGTTCTCTCCCGCTCCAAAAAAGTCAAGCTGATAGAAAAAGCTAACATTCCTGGGATCTCAAGAAAGGACTTAACTTCAGAATTCAGAGTTGACATTTCCTCTGTTAGCCGTTTCTTACGAAACTGCTAGAAAATCCTCCAGGAATGGAGCAGCTGCGGCAATGCTAACCGAAAAAGAAAGAGGGATGGGAAAGACCACATGGTAGAGGAGGCACTCCTTCAATGGTTCACATCAGCAAGGGATCGAGGAGTGCCTCCGTCCGGCAATCTTTTGATGGAAAAGGCAGACACTGTCTGACTCACTGGGGGTCAGCTTCGAACTCACAGCGGACTGGCTCTCCCGTTGGAAAGAGCGAAATAACATCTGCTACCATAGAATTCACAGGGAGAAGGCAGAAAATGACACCACAGCAGCCAAGGAGTGGGTTCAAAATGTTCTGTCCACTATCCTAAGTGAATATGCCCCAGTTAACAAAACAGCCCTTTTTTTCCGTGCAACACCTGATGGCACCCTTTGATTCAGAAACCAAATCCCAGCTGGGCACAAGACACAGAAGGAACATCTGTCTGTAATGGTCTGTGCTAACAGTACTGGAACTGAAAAAACATCTCTTCTTGTTATTGGAAAATCTCATAAGCCTAGATGTTTTAAAGGCATTAATGTTGAAGCCCTACCAGTGCAATACAGAAACAATGGCAACGCTTGGATGATGGCGTATATCTTTCATGAATGGCTTTGGGAATTAAAAAAATGCGGTATCGTAGAAGAAAAATTGCCCTCATTGTCGATAACTGCCCTGCACACAAGACAATACAGTTGTCACACATCAATTTAATTTTTCTCCCTCCTAACTGTACGGCACTAATTCAACCCATGGACCAAGGAGTAATCCACAACTTAAAGCTGCACTACAGAAAGCAAATTGTCAGCAGACTGCGTACAGCGGTCGATGGGTCCGGCCAGTTATTCTACGACATGTCATGCACAATAACAATCCTTGATGCTATTCATCTCCTTCACTCAGCCTGGACAGAGGTAAAGACCGAAACAATTCAGAACTGCTTCATTAAAGCTGGAATTTACAGAGATGCAGAACTGTCAATTGAGGAGCCTGTCACACCAATCGGCATGCAGCAAGCAGAGTTTGAAAGTTACGTTACTATAGACCAATATGAACAGACTATGGGGGAGGTGACTGAGGCCGAAATATACACTCAGATCTTATCGCAACAAACTTCAGAGCTTGAGTCGGAAGATGACAGTGAGGAGCCAGAAAATCCAGCAACAAGCGCTGAGGCATGAGGGATGTTAAGGAAGATCAGGAGATTTGTCGAGGTTAAAGAACATCATGACTTCTCGCAAGTAAGAGAACAAAGCAGCTGTCCATTGATGCATGGCTCATTCAGGGGGGTGCTACAAGCCCGCATACTGACTTAGGACTGCCGGAGGAAGATCTCCAAGAACTGTGATGTATGCTTTGCAATTTGCACATAAATGCTGCTTACATTAATTTACTGATGCTGCTCTTAAAATGCATGTGTACAAGTGTGTTGATTCATTACTGACCTGCATTTTAAACTTTTTAGCTAATGATTAAAAAGTTCAAACAAGTTTGTGGTGCAACTGATGTTTTCTTTATCTGTATACAGTACTGTGTTTGTTTCATCGGTAATGCGTTAATGCAGTAATTTTTTTTGTTTGCAGCAGAATCGCTTGTATGCCATTCCGCTTGTATGCCCAAAAACGGATAGTTCCAGCCATAGGCATACAAGTGGAATTGACTGTATGTATGAAATGTTACATGGTTTCTAATATTCAACTTTTTTATTATTCTGTATTTTAAGCTTTAGGAATGTTTCCACTTAAACCTCATGATGGTCAACTAAATGATTTAAAAAATGACACTGAGAAAAAGCTCAGAACATTGAATTCAAAAAACTAACTGCTTTTCTAAAAATTTAGTGCGCTTCCAACAATGTTCCTAGACTGATTGTTTTTATTACAACATTATTCGATAGTATTCTGTCTAATTCCTTCTTAACATGATGCTTAATGCGGCTGGCCGGTGGCGCTGAGGGTTGAAGAACCGGACGCCACACCTCATGCAATGCCAGTGACCCGGGTTTGGGAGCGAGCTCGGGCCGCCAGGGGTCGGCTGGGGAAGGTTGAGGATGAGTGCCCTTGTGGTGCTCGCCTCCCCGGGTATAGGGGGGAGGGATGTCTCGGTGCGCTAGTGTCTCCCGATGGAGGCCAGGAGCACTGCAGCAACCCAGACTCGCACGTATTCCAGCGTGGGTGACGCAGGCAGGGATGCTGTGTGCCAGCTGCGTCGATGTACACCACGCGGGGGGGGGGTCCTATACAGAACAAGGGAAAACAACGGTGCCAGGGAGAGGTGACAGCACCTGTCCCCCATGCCCCTTGCCGGGCCTGCTCCGATTGACCTTCAGGTCCTCCTCCACAGGGCCCAGCCCTGTGACCGGAGTCTGACTAGTAAGCGCACCCAAGAGGAGAGGGCGACCCACCCCAGGCGGGTTAAACTGGGGGTGCTGGCCGTGGGGTGTGGAGGAGAGAGGAAGGTACAGTTCAGAGAAGCTTCAGGCTGGGAAGGACAAGGATCAGGCTGCCCGAGAGATGCTCCATGGGGGCCATGATCGAAAGGAAAAAGTAAAAAAAAAAAAATGATGCTTAATTAATACATTTCTTCCTTCCTTTGTTCATTGTACTGCAATATCATTATGTTTTTTCTGCTTTGCACAACACCTAGCATATTTTATGTACTATTTACCATATGGATGAATTTCATTAATTGCATCGCCTTATATCAATCAATCAATCAACTTTATTTAACCAGGAATGTAACACCATTGAGCAAGCTCATTTTCAAGGTGGTCCTGGACATAAATTCGATACAATACAGAGAACACAGTAAGCGAAAGGTAAAAACAAAAACATGACATAGTACAGATATGGTAGTCAGTAATGTGGCGATAGTGAACAGGTGTAGGCCAGGGGAGGCATATACATAAGGTCCAATATAGTTACATACACAGTTTCCAACATGTTTTACAAGAAAGTAAAGATTACCATCCTAGCTGTTACCACTGATTTAGAGGCTAAATGTCTTTATACTAGAAGCAGGGGAGGGAAGAGCGAATCTGGAGGAAGAAGGGGCGAGAGTCGCAGGAAGGGAAAAAAGGAAGTTAGGCTAAGTTTAGGGGGGAAAGGAATAAGTGCTGGGGATCCCTTGCTAGGAGAGAAGGGGCGACAGTCGGAGTGTAAAGTTTGCAGAAGGGACCAGTAATTGAGGTAAAAGAGTCATCTAAAGCAACTGCATGTATCCTTCAACAGGTCCCATATCAGTGTTTTGAATGTGAAGATGCTAGGGAGCGTGGAAAGCTTTAAAGATTTTTGCACAGAATTCCACAGTGATGACAGAGAAAAATTTAATGCTGCCAGGCCAAGGGTTGTTTTCACTCTAGGGTCTGGAAGCAAATCATGGAGAAGCATCTTAATCCATAAAATCCCTTGGCACGTACAAAGAAGCTCGAGATGTACGTAGGGAGATTACTGGATAGCACTCTAAACATTTAAAGGAGAGCATTTCTTTTTCTCCTGGTTGAGAGTGACGGCCATCCCAGCTCCTGGTATAGTAGACAGTGGTGAGTGCGACGGGGTAAGTTAAGGATAAATCTTAGGGCCCGGTGGTAAAGGGTGTCAAGTTTGTTGAGCGTCGTAGTAGGGCAATGACTGTAGAGGAAGTCAGCATAGTCCAGTACAGGCAGAAATGTGGATTGCACTAGCCTCTTCTTGGCTATAGGGTAAGCAGATGTTTAAGGCGATAAAAAAGCCCTAATCGCTGCCTTAGTTTCTTCAAGATTTCATGCAGCTGGCACAGGAAGTTGAGCTTATTATCTAGCCAGAACCCTAGGTATTTAAAAGTATCAACTGTCTCTAGGGGTTCGTCTAGCAGCGTTACAATCTGGGAGGTATGTGTAGACCCAGAGGCAGACTTTGGCGACAGGATCATGGTTTTAGTCTTTTTGGGGGGTTAGTGTCTCCAAATGTTTAGGGATTTCTAATACCGTGGCAAGAATGGACCCCATTCTTTAGCCAGGGCATATTCAAAACTCAAGAAATTAGTACTGTATTAATCTTTGATGTTTGCTGAGACCGCTCTTCTCAGCACACACAATGTCCCCAAAATAGCTTCCTTTTGAAGTTCATAAGGTGTCACAAATATTGGTAGCATATTTAAATGTGCCTGAAAATTCTTTTTGATTAGTCCCATTGCTCCAAGCACTTCTGGAACAATCTGTGTGTCCTTATTCCACATCAGTTTGGTTTCTGACTGCATATCTTGGTATTTCATAATTTTGTCTCTCTGTGCACATGCACTGTAGTCACTAGGGGTGGCTATTTCAATCAGTAATGCTACCTTTGTCCTCTTTTCTTGTATTACAATATCAGGTTTTCTTGCTTCCACTTTCTTGGCTGTTGGTATGGGGTGATCCCATGTGATCATTACTTCTTCTTCTCTGTGATTCTTTGTGGTTCATGTTTCCAGTGTCTCTCTGCTACCTGTATGTTATAGTGTTTGCACAGTTTCCAGTGGATCAATCTTGCTACATTGTTGTGTCTTTCAGATACAGCCTTCTGCCATAAGTACTTCACATCCAGCCACAAGATGCTCAACGGTTTCTAATTCTGTACTACAGAACCTGCACTTGTCTGTTTCTCCTGTTTTTTCCATGGATTTTGTGAACCATCTTGTGCGTAGCCCACTATCTTAGGCTGCCACTATTAGTCTCTCATCTCGTGGCCTAAATTCACCTCTTTTTAACCACTCATGGGTCAGGGCTTGATCGACCTGTGGTTGCTCCAGTAGCTCCCTGTATTTTCCACTATAATTATGGAATTTCCAATTGTTTTTTCTTTTCTGTTGGTCTTTATCTTTATACTCCTTTTTCTGATTCTTTGCATTTTCTGTTGCTGACAATTCCTTATCTACCTTTGGATTGACATCAATCTGCTACCCTTCTGAAGGCTTCTCCTAATTTGATGAGTGAAGTCATTTTAGGCTTATTTTCTTCATGATGCAAGACCTTGACTATATTTGGGTCCAAGGATGTCAGTAAGTATGTATGTAGCCCCACTACTGTGGATCTATATGTGTAATCAATCTCAATAGGCCCATGCCTCCTCTGCCCTAGGGATGTATAATTTTGGCATGCACTGATTTTTGTATATTAATTGGTGAGCATGAAACATTTTTCTTGTTTTTATATCTAGCTGGTTCAACACTTTCTGTTGCCAGTCTATCACACCAAAGCTGTATGATATCACTGGAAGAAGCGAGTTGATTTATAGCTTGCACTTATTTCGTGTTGTCAAAGCAGTTTCAAAATTAAGCTTTAACCTTCTAAAATATTCCTTGCTTACTTTACTCTCATTTGTTCATGTTGTGCTGTTGCTCCTTCATCTATTCCCAGGTATTTATACACTCCCTCTTGCTCAAGTTCTTTTATGTCACAAACCTCCGCCAGATTCATGTTTTCTTTCTGAGTTAACTTTCCTGCTACAAATGTTGCTTTGGCACATTTGTCTGAATAACGTCATCCGTATGTCATCAGAAAAGGTCTTAACAATTTGTAGTTGTTCTTTCAAATGTTTGTCAGATGAACTGTAAAGTTTTAGGTCATCTACAAATAGAAGGTGAGATGTTAGCTGTTGATTGTTTTTGTTTCTGGGGTTCAAGCTGTATCCATAGCCTAGGTTGTTGATTAGGCTACTCAAGGGATTGAGGGCAAGGCAAAACAGAAGTGGTGACAAAGAGTCACCTTGAAATATCCCTCGTTGGATACTTATATTTGGGATGGTGATTTGACCTTTCTTATGATTTAATTGCAGGGTGGTTTGCCACTTTGTCATTATTGTTGTGATGAAGTTTATCAGTGTGGGATGTATCCTGTAGATCCGTAAACACTCAGTGATCCAGGAGTGTGGGATACTGTCAAATGCTTTTTTGTAGTCGATCCATGCTACACTAAGATTTCAGCATTTTTTGCAGCTCTCCATAATGGCTTTGTTCAACATGAGATGATCCTTTGTGCCATATGATTTTCTTTTATTACCTTTTTGTTCTATTGCCATGAGTTTATTGCAGTCTAAATGGTTGTAGACTCTATCTGCATCGATTCCAGTATATAGTGTATATGTTGTTGGTAAACAGGTTATTGGACGATAGTTCTTGGGGACACTGGCAGGTTCAGATTTAATAAGGAGTGTGGTATTCCCTGTCGTTAACCAGATGGGTGTCAAGTCAGGATGTGCGTATAAATAGTTTTTTGAGGTAGCTAAATCTTGGTGCAAAGATGTTAGTACTTTCATCCAGAAGTTGGGTACTGCATCTGGAGCTGGGTTTTTCCAGTTGGAGGCCTTCCTTATCTTCATTTCTATCTCCTTAGCAGTTACGTCAGGCCACTCCATATCTCTAGTAGTACCATTTCTAATGCTGTCTTTTATTTCCTGTATCCACTTTGCATCCCTATTATGTTCAACTGGGTCTTCATAAATACTTCTCCAGAATTCCTCAATTTTTTCTTTACTGGTGGAGTTTTATGTTGGCTATTTTCTTTCCCAGCTCCTATAGGATTTCTTGGTCTTCTCTAAACCATCTATTTTGCATTTTTCATTGTTCCTTTCTCAGTATCTCCTGAGCTTCTCGGCTTGAGCAGAGATCTTAAGCTTGTTATTTGAGATGGTAAAATTTAGGTCCTGATCTGTTTTAATACAGCATTTTCTTTGATTTCACCCACTTTCCTGATGACTTTCATTGATCTATTACCTTTTCTAAACTCCTCCAGCAGTGATACTTCTGATCTTAGTTCCATAATTGTCCCTTCTATCCTCTTTTTCCATGGTGGTATGCTGAATTTCCCTCTCTTTTTGTTCTTCATTCCTTGCTTTTTTGGCACTTCTCTATTTGTTATTAGTCTCGCTGCACAATAATGTATTCTGTTTATTTCAGTGACATCATATGGATCCCTCTGGATGGTTCCAATAACTTTGTTTATCTGTTTTATGTGTTCCCTAACTGTGTATGTCAGGCGTAATTTTTGCAGTCTTTCCCTTTGATGTATTTTAATATATTTGTCCATGTCAATTAGGTCCAGCAAGTCTTCTCTCATGTTTTCTTCCTCTTGGTTAAGGGTTGTTCCTGTAGTTGGCATTTCCTGCTCTTCCACTCTCTGTATGGGTTGAACTGGAACTTCAGCTGTTTTGCTCGGATATGGCACTTGATGTGCACTTTGCTGGGTGTCTTTAGGAGATGTGTCATGTTTCGTTTCATGTACCAATATTGGCTGAGCAGTTGTCTGCTGTAACGGCTTACCAGATGATATTGGTGGAGGCTGAGTCTGTACCTCAAATCCTTCTTTCTTTAACTGTTCAAGGACTTCTATTTCGATGTGTTGCCTTTCTAAATCACTAAACTGTGCACTTTTCATTACATTCCACTTTGTGTGGTTATTCTTTTCTTTGTGATGTTTGCCATATCTGGATGTCTCTGTCTATATGTCTGTTCGAATATGTCTGTAATTTTCGTTGTTGTGCTGGTAAGAGCTGCTTTCTTTTTGGCATAAATGCTACACCATATCAGATCCCTTTTCTTTGCTGTGTCCCATGTATCTGCTCTTCCTGCTATGAAAGCCTCTGGTACCTCTTTCTTCTCTTTTGCTACCTCTTCACTTGCTTCCTTCTGTAGTCTGCCCAAGTTAATCTCATCTATGTACTTTTTTGTTTTTATTTGTCCTATTAGGGATCTAAAGTTTGCATCTGTCACACTGTTCAGTTTGTCTGTGGCAACTATTTTTCTCTGCTGCAATTTGTTCCGAAGTCTGATGGTATATCCTCTTACTGGAAACTCAGGGTGCGTTGCATAATAATAGCAATACATAATTTCTAGTTTGTCCTCGTAAGTCCACTTAACTGTTTGCAGTCCTCTGGGCTGGCCTATCAGTCTTTTTACTGTTTGTGGCTTGCTGGCTTCTGCTGCCACTGTGGGACAATGCACTCCATGGTCTGACACTGTGGCAGGGGTGGTACTATTACTCGAGGATACGGCACTATCACATCATCCAACCCTTGCCCTAGTGCCTAGGCTAGGGTTGGGCACTTTTTTATGCTGGGATCTGTGCGCCCAGCTTTCAGTTTAATTTTTGTCTCTTTCCATACTATATATTATCTATACAGTAGTATCGCCTTGGTGAGATTCTGTTGAAACAGGGCCCACCATGTGAAGGTACTCACCAAGACTTGAGCACGAAATACCTATGGCTTGTCACTAGTGTCACAAATTACTCCACCAACGATTCGTCACTCTCACTTCATCACTCCATCCGAGCCCCTTGCGATGGGGTAGGTTAAGGATAAATCTTAGGGCCGGTGGTAAAGGGTGTCAAGTTTGTTGAGCGTCGTAGTAGGGCAATGACTGTAGAGGAAGTCAGCATAGTCCAGTACAGGCAGAAATGTGGATTGCACTAGCCTCTTCTTGGCTATAGGGTAAGCAGATGTTTAAGGCGATAAAAAAGCCCTAATCGCTGCCTTAGTTTCTTCAAGATTTCATGCAGCTGGCACAGGAAGTTGAGCTTATTATCTAGCCAGAACCCTAGGTATTTAAAAGTATCAACTGTCTCTAGGGGTTCGTCTAGCAGCGTTACAATCTGGGAGGTATGTGTAGACCCAGAGGCAGACTTTGGCGACAGGATCATGATTTTAGTCTTTTTGGCATTGAGAAGAAGCTTATGTTTGATGAGGTTATAATGGAGAGTGATGAAGTCTTGCTGAAGGTTCACGTGGGCCAAGTCCAAGGAAGAGTTAGTGGTATAGAGTACGGTGTCATCTGCAAATAAGTGCACATTGGCTGTGCGCAGGTGTGAGTCCAGGTTGTTGATGCAGATTGCAAAGATTGCAAAGAGGACTGGACCCAGTATGGAGCCTTGTGGAACACCTTGTAAGAGGGGTTTTTACGGGGACAGATCGCCTATAGCTTTGACTTGCTGAAGCCTGTTGGTTAGGTAGCTGGTGAACCATTTGATGGCAGAGCTATCGAAACCGATATTGCCCAGAGCAGTAAGTAAGATGTTATGATCCACAGTATCGAAGGCTTTGCAAAGATCCAGGAATAGGGCAGCTACATACTTCTTGGAATCCAGGGCAATTTGCCAATTGGTGGATACTTTTGTTAGGGCCGAACGGTGCTATGTTTGGCTCTGAAGCCAGACTGAGCTGGATTTTGCAAGTTATTTGAGTCAAGATGTTCTCTGATCTGGGCATTGACAATTTTTTCGAGTAGTTTTGAGAGGACGGATAGAATAGAGTTAGGCCGATAATTGTTTAGATCACTTGGGTCCCCAGATTTGAATAAGGGTAGGATGTGTGCAGTTTTCCATGACACAGGTTGCACGCCCTGTTTGAGGGAGGTGTTGAATAAGTGGGTGATGGGGGCGGTTAAATAGAAGTGGCTGAGTTTTAGAAAGTAAGGTTCGATATTGTCTGCACCAGCGCTCTTTTTGATATCCAGGGACAGGAGGAGGTCCTCAACTTGTTTAAACGTAACTGTTAGAAAGCTGAAGTTGGCAGGATGCGGTCAGTTTGGGTCGAGATTAGTAGTATGATTAGCAGTAGCATCCCCTGGAGGACTGAGACTGTTGATGGGAGAGGTGTCAAAGGCGAGCCCTGCAGTAGCAAAGTGTTCGTTGAACTGTTCTAATATAGCAGCTTTGTCTGTGTAGGTATTACCTGCAGACACAATTTTGGTTGGGAGGGAAGAATCGGCCATCTGACCTTCGACCTCTTTAAGAATATTCCAAAATTTGGCAGAGTTGTTTTTGCTGTTTTCTAGTTCAGTTTGGTAATATCTGGCTTTTTCAGACCTAATTAGTCTGGTGCAGGCATTTCCAGGTGCGAAATGCCAGCCAATCAGTTTCTAGGTGAGATTTCCTTGCTTTTTTCCACCAAAAATCCCTATCCTTAAGTGCTTTCTTCAGGATGGGAGAGAACCAACCGGGAGTTTTTTTTTTTAGATCTGATCATTCTTAGAGGGGCATGTTTGTCGACTAGTCCTATGAGTAGGCTATGAAAGATGTCATAGGTTTCGTTAAGGGTGGGTGCCAGATAGAAGTCTTACCATCTGATGTCGCTTAAATCTTTTAGGAAGGAGTTCTAGCAGAAGTTTTTCAGGCATCGTTTGACTTTGAATTTAGCAACAGGCTTCATGTGGGGAGAATGTCTGATACAGGTCGTAGCACAGTGGTCACTTATGTCATTGAAAAATACTCCAATGTGCGAGATGTTATGTGGTTTGTTTACCAGTATGAGATCTAGAAGGGAGCTATGCTCAGGATTTTTTCTGTTAAGTCTGGCGACAGTGGTTGTCATTTGTACCAGTCCATTTGCATCACAAAGTTCCTTTAGCTTCTTTGAACTATCATCATTCCAATTTTGGTTGAAATCTCTCCCATCAGTATACATTCTGAGTTAGCAGAGTCAAGAAGATTTTGTAGGTGTGACAGCAATGCCATGCCTCCAGAAGGTGGACGATAGCATGCTGCTATAAGAAGTGACTTATCTTTGGAAAGGGAGAGTTTTAGGGCCAAGCATTCGAATTCTTTAGCCTTTGAGGTACAGTCAAGGATTGTAGTTGTGTATTTACACTTCACATAGATTACGGCCTCTCCTCCTCCTCCTCTAGAGGGTCTTTCACAATGACAGGAATTATATCCTGGTATGTGGATAGATTTGTCAGAGTTTGAAGGCGTGAGCCAGGATTCAGTTATCATGAGGACATCAGGCAAAGCATGTAGAGCCCAGGCCTGAATAGGGTCTAGCTTCTTTAATAAGCTACAGGCATTGATATGGAGAAAGCTGATACCTTTATATTGTGGTAGGTCTGCAAGGGTGTCCAGAGGGGAGGGTGGGCCTGGATTTAGTTCAATGTTTCCCAAGCAGAGTAGGAGAAGTAATAGTAGTTTTTTTAGATAATTTGTTAGTCTGCTGAGTAGCCTTTTTTTTTACTCCTTCTGGAATGAGTTGCTTTATTGGTGGCAGTGTTCTGGGCAGTAGTACGTTTAGGAAGGGATAGGATATACATGGTTATTAAGGCTGAAGTGTCAGAGGCCTTCGCACCTGCTTATTAATCATTGTCTGGTGCTGGGGGGGATGTGTCCATAACGAAGTCTGCCCTTTGGAGTGAGACTAAGCATTAATAAAAAAGGGTCCATCGTGGTATGAGTCAGAGGGAGGTTTTTGGCCTTGGTGCCAAGTGTCACCTGGACTATTGAATGGTATGTAAATTAGCAAAATTAGACAGTTATTAAGGAGAGCAGCCACGGGGTCATTTTTGCAGGGAAATATCTCTAAGGTATGGCCGGAGTGGTTAGAACAGTTACCTTATATGAGGCTAGTAGTGTTATGTTGCACTAGTTTAGTAGGCTGATCAGCAACAGCTTTAAGAGGCGGGGTTATCCAGGGGGTGGTGGACTAAGCACTGGTGTGGCTGAGTGTGCTGAGACCAATACGAGAGTAGGGGTTGACCTAGCTTCGTACAGTAAGAGTATTTAATAGAGGCCAGGGCGGGTGTGTGAAGAAAATTCCCACCAGAAGCGCGCTGTTGAGCAGGCACCCAGAGTAGCTTTTGAAAATGAGAGGATTTGTCAGACAGCCAATCCCAGGCAGACCATAACTTAGCGGCAGCCAATCGGAAGGGAGGAACAGGGTTGCCATCCAATCGGGGTTCCAGGAAAATCCCCGATGCTGAGAGCAGGCTTACCGGGTTAAAGGCGCTCCTAGGCGGGCAGGAGTGGCACGCGCTGTTGGCTGGTTCCTCCAGCCGCAGCGCCTCACAGCGTGAGGTGGTAGCCCAATCAGGGGCTCTTGAGAGATGAAAGAGAGAGAGAGAGGGGTAGGGTTTTTTTAGCTATACAATTGGGACAAAACAGCTTTGGCAATTTGCAGGCCTAAATCGGAGGGCAGAGGTGAGATATTTGCAAGAGGAAGTTATACAAGGCAAGTGGAGGGGGGGGGGCCGAGACCAGACAGTAAGGTAATTTACTGCGGCGCCACTAGCCCTGGGTGGTGAGGGGAGAGAGAGAATAGGGTGAAGCATGAGGGAGAGAGACTGAGTAAGGGTTTAGGAAGAGCGAGGGTAGAAAAACACAGCAACCAGAATAACACTAGCAGTAAACACTTTTTGTCAGTAATGCATTCCCAGAAAGTTTAGTTTGCAATCATTATAGCAGTCTAAAGATTCCCCACAGTAAACATTCACATTTAGCTAAAAAATTCCCACCAGAAGTGTACAGCGAGCAGGCGCCCAGAGTAGCTTTTTGGAAAAGGAGAGGATTTGTCAGGCAGCCAATCCCAGACAGAGCCGTAACTTAGCGGCAGCCAATCGGAAGAGAGGAACAGGGTTGCCATCCAGTCAGGGTCCCAGGAAAATCCCCGATGCTGAGAGCAGGCTTACCAGGTCAAAGGCGCTCCTAGGCGGGCAGGAGTGACGCGCGCTGTCGGCTGGCTCCTCCAGCCGCGGCACCTCACAGCGTGAGGTGATAGCCCGATCAGGGGCTCTTGAGAGCGGGTCAAAGGTGCTCCTAAGCGGGCAGGAGTGGCGCGCGTTGTCGGCTGGCTCCTCCAGCCACGGTGCCTCACAGTGTGAGGTGATAGCCCAATCAGGGGGTCTTCAGAGCGGGTCAACGGCTCTCCTAGGCGGGCAGGAGTGGCACGCGCGGTCGGCTGGCTCCTCCAGCCGCGGCGCCTCACAGCGTGAGGTGGTAGCCCGCTCAGGGGCTCTTGAGAGTGGGTCAAAGGCGCTCCTAGGCGAGCAGGAGTGGCGTGTGCTGTCGGCTGGTTCCTCCACTCGCGGCGCCTCACAGCGTGAGGTGGTAGCCCGATCAGGGGCTCTTGACAGCAGGTCAAAGGCGCTCCGAGGCGGGCAGGATTGGTGCGTGCTGTCGGCTGGCTCCTCCAGCCACGGTGCCTCCAGCCGCGGCGCTTCACAGTGTGAGGTGGCAGCCCGATCAGGGGTTCTTGAGAGCTATATATATTCCCCTTCCATAATGCAATACCATGTTTCATGTTTCCTCCCCACACTACCTACTGTATTACAATGTATTCTACTGTATGTACTGCCTGGCATGGAATCTTTTACGTATATCTCTCGGGTTGTATCTGAAAATAGGTACTGACTGCCCAGTGTGTGGAAAAGATCCCAAGAAATTTTGGTTTTACATAAAGAAGTTACAAAATCCAGTGAATCCTGGAACACCAATACAGCTGACTGAAAATAATTTAATAACAAATGATGAGAAGAGAGTGGCTTATACGCTAAACAAGTATTTCAAAGAATTGCCTGACCTGGGGTTAGAGAATCCCAGGACCAGCACTTCTGATATACAAATACAAGATATTATTCAGACTGCTGTAACATCAATGGTTGGAGATAGACAACATGGTTCAGATTTAAGGCAATCAAAGTACAGGAAGTTGAAAAAGAACTAAAAAGACTAAAAACTAATAAATTCGGAGGTTTAGATGGGGTAAAAGCTAAATTCCTGAAATTGGGAGCTGATATTTTGGCACCGATAATAACACGCTTATTTAACTGGAGTCTTAGTATGGCATCATTCCCAGATATATGGAAGATGGGGAAAATTGCCCCTATTTTCAAAGATGGGGATTCTTTGGTCACCTCAAATTACAGACCAATAGCTTTGCTCCTGATATTAGCAAAGATGATGGAGAGATTTGCACAACTTTGCCAGTGCTTGGACCAGTATGGTTTGACTACAAATTGTCAAAACAGTTTCAGAGCAGTGAGGTCCATGGAAACGGCCCTGGTGGACTTAAATAATCTCACAGCAACATTTATGAACTCAGGACATAGTACTGGGGCCATGTTTGTGGACCTCAGCAAGGCTTTTGATTTGGTGGAACATGGAACCTTATTGACGAGGTTGCATGAAATTGGGGTGTGTAAAGAAACGTTAAACTAGTTTAAATCATACTTGGCAAATAGGAAGCAATGTGTTTCTGTGGGGGTGGCAGTGTCAATATTAGGAGAGGTAAAAACAGGTGTGCCACACGGCTCAATTTTAGGCCCTCTGCTTTCTACTGTTTACGGTAACAGATTACCAGAAAGTTTAAAAAATGGAGAGGTCAAGCTGGCCCGGTGGTGCTGAGGGCTGAGGCGCTGGACGCCTACCTTGCACTGATGACCCAGGTTCAGGGATGACCTCGGGTTGCTAGGGGGGGAGCAGGGCTGAGCAAATCCTCTCCTCTCCCGGGTGGGGGGGGGTCACTCACTCGCAGTCCTGCCGTCACCGAATGGAGGTTCAGTGATGAGCGCAGGCGATACCGGGCGACCTGCAAGACATACGTACGCATGCCTCCACATGTGTGCATCAGGTCAGGGACGCGTGGGAGTGGGACAGGAGAAAACCCACAAAAACCCATAAATACTAATAGAAAAAAAAAATGGAGAGGCTGTATGCGGATGACACGGTCCTGGTGGTGTCTGCAGACAGCCGTACCTCCCTAGAAAGAAAGGTACAGGATGACATACAGTATGGAGGAGTGGTTTTGTGAATCTAAACTCTTAATGAACCTTAAAAAAAACTCTGTGTATGAGCTTCATGTTACGTACAAAATCTAAGGTGGACCAAGAATTAAATATATTTTTTAAGAATAACCAAAAAATCTTAACTACAAATACTTTGGTGTATTAACAGACCGGAGACTTACATATGAAGAACACATAAATTCTACAGTAAGAAAGACCATCCAAAAGTTAGGTGCATCGAGAAGATTTTCTTCTTGTCTTGTAAAAACAGTAAGACTCAAACTCATACAACAAATCATAATACCTGTTTTGGAATATGGGGGACTGGTTTACAGGTGTGCCCCAAAAAAAGCACTGAAAAAGGTTGATCAAAATTATTATTAGCTTTCAACATTTGTTAATTTTAGTAAATTTGGAACACACCATTGTAAAGTCTATGCTGACTTGGAATGGATGGGCCCAGAACAGAAAAGAGAAAGCAGGTGGATAATTTGGTGCTATAAATGATTAAATATTGAAAGTGTTCATCCATGACGACATCTAGTAACTATTGGTACCAGGGATGAAGTAAATGCACACTGAGAAAGAGCACAGTAGATATGTCTTGGCCCAGATCCAAAACAGGTTTGGCGACATTACTTTACAAACTTCTGTAGTACAGACACGAACAGTATACCACTGGAACTAAAAGCTACAAACTCACTATCTGAATTCCAGACAGCGCTGAAAAAACATTACAAATCATACTGTAATTGCTATACATGATTTTATTGAGTGTATAATTGTGCAATAGTTTTTATGTACCCAACAATACTTGTATTTTTTTTTATTTTTGGTTTGGTAGTGTATTTAGTGTTGTAAACTGTAGTACTGTGGTAAGTGTTTATTGTATGGGACATCCTTATTGAAAACAGGGATATTATCCCTAAAGTTTGTAACTGGGTAAAAACAAAATTTTATCAATCAATCAAATAAATAAGCACTTGTTTAAATATGTCACTGCCTTTTTGCCTGCAGGTTTGTGTTTTCATATAGTGTTCTGTATCATCTTGTCACATATTTGGAGGCAGTATAGCGCAGTGGGTCAAGGCTCTGAGCTGCAGATCTGGAGACCTGGGTTTGAATCCCACAGCTGCCTAGGTGCATACTGTGTGATCCTGAGCAAGCCACTTAACATCCTTGTGCTCCCAGGTTGCATCTGGAAACACGCTACTCCAGGTTAAACAATGTTCCCTTTCCCCCTGTTTATTGTTGCACTAATAACTTTATTGCAGTTTTGATGTGGGGTGCTCCTATCTTCCTGGGCAGTTCTCCTGGTTCATCATTTACTGTGAGCTCCAACTGCGTCTAACTGGATTGATGAGGACTTACCACTTTAAGAGTATGGCCATAAATATTCATAATCTGCGATGAGCATCACTGAAAGGTAGACACAACACAGCTAAGCTCCACCCCCTGATAAAGGAGCAGTCAGTTTTGAATGTGCATGCGGCAGCTTCTGTGGCTTATGCAGGCTCGCACTGTCTTTGCACACTGTATGTTATTTTGCACATTTGTTGAATAAATTTATTATACACCTTCACTGCTGTGCTCGCCTTTTTTCGGTTCGTCCTGTACAGCACTAAGCAGAGCACCTTTTGAGTTTTCAGTGCAGGTGTTTTCACTGCAGTAGTCTACCTTAGAGGTGATAAAGGCAAGGACTATTGTCACCAGATCAGTGTGCACAAGATGTAGCTTGATCTTGGCAATTTTACGGAGATGGTAAAAGTTATTTTGGACTGCAGCTGACACCTACTGTTCTAATCTCAGCTTGTTTTCCAGAATGAGCCCCCCCCCCCCGATTCCTTACTGCATTCACAGCTCTGAGTCAATGGCCACTTCAGAAGGTAAGCACGCCCCTCCACCCATCATCACTGACTCATGCTGTGCTAGTTGACAATCAGTAATACCTCATTCTTACCTGGGTTGAGGCACAGCTAGTTTGAGGCCACCCAGTCATTGATCTCACAAAGGTACTGCCCCAGCACACAGGCAACACTTCTCCCATTAGTAGTACAGGACAGTTGTCGGCCCGTCTGTGCGGTGGTAATGCTGCCACCCATGGCACTGGTGACCCAGGTTTGGGAATGAGCCTGGGTCATCGGGGGCCGGATGGGGGGAGGAGGTTTGAGCTTCCCACAGGACACTCTCCTCCTCCAAGGTGGGGAGGGCTGTCGCACAGCCCCACCACCCCCACCTGTGGATGCACGGTGGCAGCACCGGGACTCATGGTGAGGAGGGTAGGACTTAGATCGCTGGCTGAGGCTACGCGCCAGCACGCCTATAGCCTGAACTCTCATCCTTCTAGCCAGCATCCTCAGGGGATGGGGTTTCGGGGACCAAAAAACAAAATAAGGGAAAAATTAAAAAAACAAACAAACAAAAAAAAAAACACAAAGGTCCCACTGCTATGCCGCATGATCCCTGACAACATGGGCGGGGGGGAATGAAGCACGGATGGTCGGTATTACCCCCACCGAGCCCAGCTGGCAGTGGGAGATGCACAAAATGTGATTTATTAAAAAAAAAAAAAGAAAGAAAGAAGTGCAGGACAGGTAGACTGAGAGTATCATCAGCATAGCAATGAAACTCAACACAATACTGTCTCATGCTCTCACCCAAAGGCATCACATACATGGCAAACAACACAGGGGCAAATATTCAGCCTTGAAGAATAACACAGCTGAGCACAACTGCTCCACACATGGAATTACCTAGAGCAACCTGCTGCATTCTCATATTATTCTATTTGTATCTATTTATTTTATCAGGAAAAAAGCCCAGTAAGCAAAGCTCATTTACAAGGAGGTCCTGGGTAGTACTGGCAATAGTAATACAATAATCAGTGTTGCAATAATATACATAACAAATGGAAAAGCGTGGCAGCAGGTAGTAGCAGACACATACAGTACACTACACACATGTACATCACAAACAAACAGAAATGTAATGAAATATAATAATGCAAAAAGCGAGGGAAACTCAAGGCAAATACCATAACCGTACAATAAATAAAATCAGGGAGGTCAAAAGCATTCACATTCTCTGTACAATGATTAACAGTTATGGTTTTGAAAGAGTTACGGCTAATGACAGCACTCGGCTTAATATACTTTTGCAGATTGTTTCAAAGGGAAGCAGCAAGCCAGTTGAAAGCCAATCCTCCAAATTTCGTGAAATGTCCAAGGATGCTGAGAGGAATAAATATAGGTTACTCACCTGTAACAGGAGTTCTAGGAATGGTATATGTTGTTCATCCACACTTATTGGCAGGTTCCTTGCTGCTTTAAATCTTGCCGGAAGGTCTTCAAGCTGGCTCCTCCCACCCACCCGGGTGGTAAAACTCTCAGCTCCGCCCCATGACGCCAGATCTGGCCCGCTGGAAGCTCAGGTTGTGCGTCGAAGCCGGGGAGGTCGGGTGGAGTCGTGTGGATGAACAACATATACCATTCCTGGAACTCCTGTTACAGGTGAGTAACCTGTATTTCTAGGGACATGGATATGTTGTTCATCCACACTGTCAACGAACTCCTAGCAGTTCTCCGGGAGGAGAGGCAAAGCACACCCCAATGACTTGCAGAAATAAGGACTGGAGAACCGAGGCCCCAAAACCAGCATCCCGGTGTGACTCAAGGTCGATGTGGTAATGGGTAATGAAGGTGTGTCTGACTTCCAGGTAGCAGCCCTACAGATTTCCTGGATAGGGGCGTCCCTGGAAGCAGCCACCGATGCAACAGTATGTGACGGTAGAATGAGCTCTTATCCCTCTGGAGGCTCCATGCCCGCCAACTTATAGCAGCGATCTATGCAGGAGGTGACCCACCTGCCTATCGTCCGCTTGGCTGCAGGTCTGCCAGGTGCGGCTTCAGCGTAGGTGACAAACAGCTGGCGAACCTCTCCCAGAATTTCAGCCGTGCGCTCCTTATAATAAGCGAGCACCCTTCTAGGGTCCAGAGTATGGAGCCTATATTCGGCCTCCGAGGTGTGATTGGGGTAGAACACCGGCAGAGTCAGCACCTGGTTAAGGTGAAACTCCGACACCACCTTCGGAAGGAATTTAGGGTGGGGGCGCAGGACAACCTTGTCCCTGTGGAAGACCAGGTAAGGAGACTCGATGCAAAGCGCCTGGAGCTCTCCCATCCTTCTGGCTGACGTGATAGCCACCAAGAAGGCGGTCTTCCACGACAGGTGAGAGAGAGATCACACCTGTGCACTGGTTCAAATGGCTTGCCCATGAGCTTTGCAAGTACCAGCGGTAAATCCCACAGAGGTGGAGGTTCTGCTTTTCGGAGGAAGTATGATCAGGCCTTTGGCGCCCGACCACCTTTTCCTGCGCCACCGACTGCTTCCGGCCCGCGCCGGTAAGCAGAGATGGCTGCCAGGTGCACCTTTTAGGGTTGTCGACCTAAGCCCTTGACTAGAAAGGGACCATAAATAGTCCAAAATGCTTGCCACAGAACAGGAGGAAGGGTCCAAGCCCTTGCCTTGACACCAAATGGAGAATCTCTTCCATTTGAAGGCGTAGCATTTTCTGGTCAACTCCTTACAGGACGCCTCAACAACATTGAGGACCTCGTCGGAAAGACCCAAGGCCTGGAACTCTAGCCGCTCAGGAACCAGGCCGTCAGGTGCAGGGATTGAAGGTCCGGATGGAACACCTTCCCCTGATTGACTGAAAGCAGGTCCGGGCGAGCTAGAAGCTGCCTCGGGAGCCTGGAGCTGAGGCTGAGGAGATCTGAGTACCAGAACTGGCGGGGCCAGTCTGGGGCTATCAGGATCACCTGCGCCTTGTCCCTCCTTGCTTTGAGAAGCACCTTGTGAATCAAGGGAAATGGGGGAAAGGCGTAGAAGAGGCCCGGGGTCCACAGCCTCGAGAAGGCATCCCCCTGCAGCGAGCCCTGCTGAGGGGGGCGGGCATGAAACAGCCTCAGCTTCGCGTTCTCCTTGAGGCAAACAGGTCCACCTGAGGTGTGCCCCAGTGGGAGAACAGATCTTGTACTACCTCCGGCAGGAGAGACCATTCGTGAGATGCAGCCCCTATCCGGCTCAGGGCATCGGCCAGGGTGTTGGAGGCTCCTGCCACATGAATGGCTAGGAGATCGGCTCCAGGCTGCGCCGCAGTGATCAAATGGGAGAACTTCCTTGCATAGAAGCATGGGCGTCCGCCCTGGCGGTTCAGGTAGTACATGGTGGTGGTATTGTCCATCTGGACTCGGACCACTTGACCCGGAGAAAGCGAACCAAAGGCGGTGAGAGCTGGGCGGACGCCGGAGCCAACAGGTTGATGTGGCATCGGGACTCCGAGGGACCAGAGGCCGTGCACTCAGTGTTCCCCAGATGGGCACCCCAACCCATCAGAGAGCATCGGTCGATAGAGACCGTCGGCTGGGGTGGACAAGCAGGATGCCCTCCTGCAAATGGAATGGAACGGTCCAACACTGGAGAGCGTTCCACATCTCCTGGGTCACTATCACTAGCTGGTCCAAAGGATGGCAGCGTTGTGACCACTGGCTGGCCAGTCCCCACTGAAGGGGGCGCATGTGCCAGCGGGCCCAACGGACCATGCTGGTACAGGCCGCCATGAGACCCAGAAGGCGCAGGAAGTCCCGGGCAGGGCGCGATTGCCCAACCAGAAATGATTGGGCAAAGGAGGTAAGAACCTCGGCCCTGTCCGCCGGGAGTCGTGCTCTGGCTCGAAGAGAGTCGAGCTCTGCCTCGATGAACAGGATCACCTGCTTTGGCTCGAGTTCCGACTTGGCCTCGTTGATGAGAAGGCCAACTCGAGAGCAAACCTGGAGGGCCAGATCTCTGGACCGCTCCACCTCCCGTCTGGAGGAGGCTGCTATCAGCCAATCGTCCAGGTAAGGGTACACCCGGACCCCTCGGCGCCGGAGGAATGCTGTCACCACTGCCATGCATTTGGTGAAGACCCTGGGAGCTGGAGATAAGCCGAAGGGCATGGCTCGAACTGAAGAGGGATCCCTCCGCTCGGCGGAGAATCTCTGATGTGACAGGCGGATAGGGACGTGATAGAGCAGCGTCCTGTAGGTCCAGAGAGCAGAACCACCGCCGTGTTCCAGAGATGGTATTATCTGCAGAGTGACCATTCTGAAGGTTGAGACCTTAGGAACTTGTTCAGGCGTGTAGGTTGAGAATGGGGCCAGCCCCGTCTGTTCGGAACCAGGAAATACCTGGACATGAACCCGGGTCTGAAGGGGTCCTCCACCTCCGTGATCACCTCCTTTTGGAGGAGGAGGCGATGTTGGCTCGGCCCGAACCGTCAGTGAGGCTCGCGGACCCAGCCCCCAGGTGCGGCGGCTCTGGGCGGGGCCTGCTCGAATTCCAGAGGTAGGCCTCTTCCCACCACCTCCAGTACCCACCTGTCCGTGGTAACAGCGGACCAGGCGGAAAGGAAGTGTCTGAGCCGTCCCCAGGGGAACCAGGGGTGAGTGACAGGGATGGGGCGACACCCTCAGCCCGTCACTGGGCAGGCTTGGAGGAGGGACGGCCGAGGAACCTCCTGGGCCTTACCTCCCTGCTTCCTGTTGGAGGAAGCCGGCGGCAGGCTTGGGATACCAAGGTCGAGCCTGATAGCTAGCGTTGCTGGGCTGGGCGCCCGAGGCAGAAGGATGAAAGGAGCTTAGGCTGTGGCTTGCGGCCTTTGTCCTTCTGAGCCGGAAGACCCGAAGTCCAAGGTAGCATTGGACTTCTCGATCCTCTGCAGGTGACCTTCCACCCCAGGGCAAGAGTCAGTCCCAAAAGGAACATCCGCCAACTTGTGCTGGGTATCAAGTAAAGGTGGATATCCTCAGCCAAGCCCGATGGCGCATGGCCACTGCGGCCGCCACAGACCTGGCACATGAGTCCCTGATGTCTAACGCAGTCTGGAGCTGCTGTTTAGCCACTGCCTACCCTGGTCCGCACCTGCCTGGCGGTAGTCTGCAGATCTGCAGGAAGATGAGGACAACCTCATCAGGGAGCCCAACAGGGCGTGAGAAAAAGTGCCATGAGGGACGGCGAACTGGCCTGGCGAAGGCGAGAGAGACGCAGCATAGACTTTTCGCCCGGCATAATCCAATTTCTTGGATTCCTTGTCGGGAGGTTTGTCCACATCCCTGGCGTTCCGGCACGCGGAAAATGCTGTCGGTAACCAACCCCTCGGCGAGGGTGTTCAAACCGGACAGGGAACCAGTAGGGACCGCATACTTCCTGGCCAACCTGGCGGCGCAGGGCAGGAAGCAGGACGCTGCCAAAGTTCCAAGGCCGGACCCACTATGGCC
The DNA here is from genome assembly GCA_016271365.2 of Neoceratodus forsteri. Lineage (NCBI taxonomy): Eukaryota > Metazoa > Chordata > Ceratodontiformes > Ceratodontidae > Neoceratodus > Neoceratodus forsteri. Next base: position 1,578,546,503 of record CM057452.1, read on the forward strand.
TCGGCCACCGGAAAGGCCTCCATAGGAGAATCCCCTCGGTCCAGAATCTCCGTGAGGGGATACCTGGCCCATTTAGAAACAGGTTCGAGCTTCATCCCGGTGGACTCCGAGATGAGTCGAAGCAACCCTAAGAAGGACGAAGGGCTATCGTCCATTGACTGTCCTCCCGAGGACTCCAAGTCTATGCGCTTGGAGAAGAGGGAGGAACCATCATCGGACTCAGAAGAGTCCTCAAAGAGCTACCTCGGCCCTGAGCCACCCTCCACCTGCTGAGGTTTATCGGGAGTGAGGGTGACCGACAGCCTATGGGGCAAACCCAAAGCCGACCGAGAATTTTGGTGGAGCCCCAATAATGGCTGTGGGGCGGAGGTTCCACCAGAATCGGTGGGGCAGCTGGAATTGGCGAACAACCGACCTGAGAACAGCTCCTCGACTCAATAGGGGTTGTTTGGCTGCTCGGTGACAGCCACTTAATGGCGGGAAGGCGACTGGGTTGGCTTATTCCGGTCAAAAGGGCTGTTGCCACATAAGTTCCTTGTACCTCCAGCGCCTTGGCGAAGCCTCCCCTCGTCCGAGGAAGAGCGGCGGCGCCGCTTGCCGCGGTGCCGAGACCGCCTATGATGGCGGGATTGGTTAGACCGCGAGGATGTCCGAGACCGAGAGTCTCGACTAGGCCGAGGAAGGCGAGGAGAAGTGTCAGAAATCGGCACTCCCCTCAGCTCGGACGATCCAACCGAAGGCTCCGGAACCGGAGGCACAGACGAGCCGACGGGATCCTCAACTCACACCGGGGGAACCGGGGAGAGGAGATTCTCAGCTTCTCCAGCCGACAACCCGTCCAACGGGTCGAGAAAAATCTCGACCGCGTCGACGGGAGTCTCGGCCAACTGGTCTGACGGGGACACCGTGAAGCCAGTGGCCGAAGCTGAGGGGTCGACCGAAGTTGACTGTCGACAAGGGAGGGATCTTTCCGCTCCCAAGGCGTCGACAGAGACTTCTCTTTTGGACCTGGAAGAAGGTCCGAAGAAGTTGGACCCTCACCTTTGGTCGAGAGGGTCAGACAAAGCTCCATAAAAGAAGCGAGTAAGAGGCACCGAGAAGGCGGGACAAATGCGCAGCCGAGGTAGAAGCAGCCAGCGCCGCCTCCTCTTCGAGGCGATCATCTGCTCAAGCTGATCCGCCCGAGCCATACATGGACACCATGTCAGACCTCTTTAGATTTCACGGTGGAATTCTCTCTTCTCGGGGCGCCCCAGTTGTGTCAGACGGCACCGGTCTTCCAGGGCGTAGGCGAAAAGGAAGAGCACAAGTCGCCAGGCCTGCGGGTCGTGCTCAAGGCCCAGGCAGTAAACGCACGTGGAGTGCGGATCCGTCCCAGACATCTTCTGCCCGCAAGGGCACCTCCGAAATCCGGGAGTCGATTTGTCCATCGCAGCCACGAGGAGAAGAAGACCGAAGTCTTTTTGCAAAAACTTTAAATTTCGAACTTTTAGAAGAATTAGGAACCAGTCTTAAGCGCAACGCGTTAAGGAGGGAACCTGAGCTTCCAAGCGGTAAGGAAGATCTGGCATCATGGGGCGGAGCCAAGAGTTTTACCACCCGGGTGGGTGGGAGGAGCCAGCTTGAAGACCTTCCGGCAAGATTTAAAGCGGCAAGGAACCTGCCAATAAGTGTGGATGAACAACATATCCATGTCCCTAGAATGTAATTTTTTCTTAGACTGTATAGACCAGTAGCTCGCACAAAAACAGACACTACATATAACAGAAATGTATTCCTAAGTGCTTTAAGAAGGACAGGAAATTATTTCTAACTGGCAGCAGTTCATGAGGATATTATTCTCAGAAATGATATGCACCCCCCCCTAAATTATCCATATTTAACTGTCCCTGAGCAAAAAGTGATCCAAAAAACTGTATTTTGCATTGTTTTATTTTTATGGGCAGCATTCTGTTACAGTTATCTTCATGGAACCAGTAATTTGGAGTTTTAACTATGTCATAGTTTGTGCACAGAACTCTAAGCATAGTTCTGATAGGTCAACAGCTCATAATTAGCATTCCATGCACAAACTGTGACATAGTAAAAACTCCAAATTACTGGTTCCATGAAGATAACTGTAACAGAATGCTGCCCATAAAAACAAAACAATGCAAAATACAGTTTTTGTATGACTTTCTATTCAGGTAATTTCTGACAGTAAGAACTTACAGCTGAAATTTGAAATGATTTCCTGTCCCCTAGAGGTTCCTTAGTCTCCCCTGTGGTGAGGGATGTCATCCAGCAGCTGTATATAGGGAGCAGTTAAGTGTTCTTCCTGGAAGAATCGTTGCAAAATGCAATGCTCTATGATACAGTACATCTAATCTGGATAACCGTGTAGTAGAGGCACTTCCATAAATTATATCCCCATAGTCAAGCAAAGGTATAAAAGTAGCCTGAACCATGTAGGAACAGAACCAGAGCAAAACAGCACCAGTGAGTCCCACAAAGTTCCTCAGGTGCTCCAGCAACACTCCATGGACAACTGTGTTCAATGTCTATGACAGATTCAGGAGGACAAAGACGGAACATTGCCCTCGATCTTCACCATGAGACAGGGTTTTAAATAATTGATTAGCAGTTTTTTTCTTGGGACAATACTAACTGTACAGAAAGCATTTATATAGGTTTTCTAGAAGTGTTATGTTTGTTAAACACAGTGAGGCAAGTGTTGTGCATTTTCACACTGTCTAGCACTTTTATGAGCAAAACGCTAATCAATTTGTAGAGTTAAATAAAACCCTGATGAGGAGATGATGCGACACCGAAGATGATGCAACACCCTGACAAGAGTAGTCTTCATACCATGAGAGGGCCAGAAACCCGCTTGTAGAGGCTCACAGATGTCAAACTGTTCCACCTGAACCTCAAGTTGTACCACCACCCACCTTCTCAATAACCTTCCCTAGGAAGGGAAGGTTCAAGACAAGCCTGTAATTCACTAGATCGTCAGGGCACAAAGAAGTTTTTATTCAGGAGGGGTTTAACCACCATCCTTTTCAAGGCAGTGGGAAAAACAGCGCTGTCCATGAAGTCTGCCAAGTCCTGCAAGAAACCACCCCTAAAGGGAGGCTGGCACATGAGGATAATTTTGCATCCAACACCTAACCTGCATTTCCCCAGGGATTCCAGGCAGCCTAAGAGCAACCAGATAGTCCTAGGGTCCAACATACAGCAAGTTGGACGCAGACTCGGGATCACCCAGAGACCACTTCTTCTACAACTAGTTAAACTGCACCCAGGTTAGCAGATCATCAATGTCTCTCACCAGCTGACCACTATTAGTCCATGACAGACCACTTGAAGATTTCCAGTCCAAACAGAGGACACCTTGTTGGGACAGAATCTGCTAAACTCCTCCCATATATCAATGGAAAAGCCTTGAATGGATCATAGACAGAGGGGTTTATCAACGTGTTCATGGTGCGAAAGAGCTGAGCTGACCAATTCTTTCCAGAGGCAATCGTCCTTGACAAGAACTCTAACTGGTCTAGGAAAATGCCCACTGATACTCACCGTAATGGGCTCTTAGTGCCAAATTTTCCTCCATAGAGAAGGCTTTTCACAAAGAATGCTTCAACTTCCATCCTTTAGCCTTCAACTGCCTCAGCTAATCACAAAACCATGGTGAGCCGCTGCAAGATGTCAAGGGACAGACATGGTAATGTTCCAGGGAGTCCAAGGCAGCCAAGAGAAACATATTATAGCGCTCCATAGCTTTCTTGGCCCACAGCACAAGCCGTCAACATGCCCAGGGTGCCAAGTGTAACCCCCCTGCAAATGGGGGTTCCCAAAAGACTTCCAGGAGCTTGCTTGAATGCTCCAAGCCTGAATGGTGTTTGGCGTTTAAGCCATTTATCAGTGAGTGTTTTTAGAACCTCTGGTACTGTCTCTTTAAGAGCTGTCTGCTTGCAGACATAATTAGTTTGTATGGGGGACTGTGTGTTTCTTTGATTGAGTACCACTCAAGCTGCTGCCAATTCACTCCATTTTTGCAGTCACTAGGAGTGCAAAGGGAACCTATCTGAAAGATGTAACTGTTTGCCAGAAATCATTTACAGTAATAATGAAATTACAGTTTGTCTAACCTGCTTTCTTTTGCAGTCAGAACAGTGTCTGCCTAGTTCCCCATTCTGGTTTTGAACTGCTGAACTGGACCAATCAGTGTGGAGTAAGCTAGCTCTAAAATGGTGCCTTGGACGAATCAGAACTTGGACTCATAATCTGAGCCAGCCACAAGAGGATTGTATGAGCAGTGACTCTGGGAGATGTAGTTTAGACTTCAGCACCTTTTGGACCAACAGCAGCAGTCTATTGTGGTGTGGCCAATCCAGTCAAGAACTGGGAGGAACTCAAAGGAAGTGCCGGTTTTGTCGGTTGGAGTTTCAGTTGAGCTTTGGCAGTGAAGAAGGAAGGAGCCCTGTGCTTTTCAGTGTGCAGTTTTAGTCAAAAACGTGTGTAAGGCCCAGAGTTCCGGTCTGCAGCTTGTGTAACAGCTTGTTAGGACTGAATCAGTCCTGTGAAAAGAATCAAAGGATCTCTGAAGAGTAGAAACCAGGCTCACCCTGTAGAAGACTGGAGGAATTGCTGAAAATTGCACTCGGTCTGTCAGGAACTGAATCTGCTGTGTGTTCTCCGGTATTGTGCAGTAATTGCGATCGGGATACAGATGCAGCCTGCCTGGTATAGTGCTTTCTTTTATATGGATGTGTGAAGAGGTTTGTGTACCTCAAGTGAGCCCTGCTGACATTGAAGGACCCTATCTTATTTGGAGGTCGTGAGTACTAATTCAGGGTGCTTCCCTGTTGAATTGCTACATTAAATCCAAATGGAATTACTGTACTGCTGACTGTTTAATTCTCCTTTCTGTGTGAAAGGGCCCTACCAGCTGCCACGGTTTGGACTAGCCACTAGGGCTTGGGTACCCAGGGACAGTAACTGATAGGGATAGGCCTGTGCACAGAGCCATAGGTAGATTATTAGAGTGATAAGCTAATTAACCTGATTTCCCTGTCCTTGTTATATCCCCTAAATAAATCAGAGCTGCTTGTTTCAGCAAAGTTATACTGCCTGAGGTATTTGTCTATGTTAAAGTACTGTACTGTGATTGTTGCACTGTATCTCATTTCACAGGAGGTCCCAGTGCGGAACGAGACCTGGGGTAAGTGTATACTGTGAAGGTAATTCTGATATATTGTGTGGGCCACTAGTGGGAAGAAAGGGGTTGCAGTGTCCCAGAGGGCTGTGACCAAGTTAGTTTAACTATTGCAAACCCTGACCTCTGGGTGGAGGCACCGCCATTGGATCCAGGCCCCTCAACCTGTTAGTGGCAAATCAGGCAGGGGTAGTAGCCCCTGGGATAGCGCCATCTAGGGGTTACATCTTGGAGGCTCACCGCTGGGATTGTGTGTCCTCTAGTGGCCATATTACGAACCACTGTTAAGAAAAAATGGGTACCCGACAGAAGTGGCTGTGCACGGCTGGTGGAGTGGTGTACTGGGGAGGAGATCGACCCCAAAATGCTATGCTTATCCTGGACATCCCCTGGGTATCAATACTGGACACTGTGCAGGAGTACTTTCCAAGGTGGAAGGTTTACAAAACCCTGTGGTGGTGGGTCGGCATGCTAATCTGCTCACCCACACTTTCCTGGCCCTAGTAGAGTTTAAGGATCCCATAGATAGCTCCAAAGTGCCACAGACCATTACCCCAGAGGGAGCCCTCACTGCTTGGAGTGTGATAACTAAGGACAGTAAAGACCGGGGAATCAGCCCCACCACTATCTGAAACTCTGAGGAGAAATTTGCTGAATGGTTGCTGGGAGAGGGAAAACTGTGGAGGACTTGAAGAAACTATTCTTGCCACCTGGGGTGTTCCTCCCCAACACCCTCTCCTGCTCCAGTGCCCGTAATGGTGGCTGAACCAATGCAGACTCCTATTTCTGCACCTGCCATTAGTCACGACTCTTACCGAAGGTTGAGGATCTTCTCTGGCACCTCCCACCCCCAAAGGGGAGGATGACTGGGAAGACCTGGATAGACATATGTTGCCCCAAGTGCTAGAATGGCAATGCTCGGGCGGCGAAGAGGGTTAGTGAGAGCCTCCGAGGTCCTGCCCTGGCTACCATCCGTGCAAACGGGCCAGTAACCCTGAAGCGACTGCACAGGCCTATCTTGAGGCCTTGGAGAATGTGTATGGAGCCCAGATTCTGATGAGGACCTATGGTGGAGAGTAAGAAATGCACAACAGTACCAAGGGAGTTGTTGTCTGTGTATGTCTCGGCTGGAAAAATTGTTGCAAGAATGCCTCAGAAAGGGTAGTTTGCCAGCGATTGAACTGGACCGAACCAGACTGGACAGAATCCTTAAGTCTGACCCTTCTCAGAACTGCTGTTGCTTCAATTACGCCTGGCAAATGACTGAATCCCACCCTCCTATGATGAGTTAATGAGAGGGATGAGGAGTTGAGAAAAGGCGACCTCGGGAGGTATCTGCACCAACAGCTGTGGCTACGACCCGAGTGACTGAGGGTGACCCATCAAGTGAAGTTCAGGGGCAGAGGTTGACAGTCAATGAGTGCTCTGACAAGGAAAAAGATATGCCACAATGGGGCGAACTGTTGAGAGAGATCCGGGAATTCAAAAACAGTCCCTTTATGAAGGCCACGCCTGCAAGTATGGGCCCTGACCTATATCCGACTGCATCTGCTATGGGGTGGGGTACCCACCCATGTATCTCCTGCTGATAACAGCTCCAAACTCAATTCCTTGACTATGGAAGTGGAGAAACTGACGAGATGTCTCCAAATGCTTATCACGCCAGACAGAGATGGCACAGGGTTTCCAGTTATAATACCCCGCCCTGGCTCCCAGTGTGGCGCCTCAGCAGCTCAAACTCAGAAAGTATGTTTTGCTATAATTGGGAAAGATGGGCACATGAAAAGGGAATGCCAGTCCCCAAAAGACACTGACAAAGTTGCATATAGGCTACAAGGAGAGCTTGGAGAAGAAATCAGTGGTTAAGAGGTGCGACATGATCCCAGTGAGGGCACCAAAATGCTAATTCACGTCCTTTTGTGGCAAGGTCAGTTGCCCAGGCCCACTACCGCCTCTCCAGACTGGTCCAGAATAGTGGGTCCTCCATGGAGACCACTGTAAAGGTGAAGGAGTGTCTACAAGAGCTGTATTAGACAGTGGCTCCCAAGTGACAATTATGTTCCAGGATTGGTATCAAGCATTTGTCAGACGTACCCTTACAACCATTAGAAGGACTGCATGTATGGGGGTTAAGTGAGAAGGCCTACCCCTATTCCGGTATATCCAATTTGGCTGTCTTTCCCCACCTCCGTGGCTGGAGTGGCCGAACAAGTAGAGACCCTAGCCTTAGTGTGTCCCCCACTGGACTGTATGATGGTGTCCCTTTGTTGATTGGAACAAATGCTCATATGTTGGAAGGCTGGCACAGTTGTGTTATGAAAAACAGGGGTCAAAGACTAGTAGAGCTTTAAGAGTTCCGGCTTTAATTAAGAAGGCCTATGAGGCACAGAGATGCTGAAAAACAGAACCAGAGGAACCGGTTGGAATTGTATGGAAGAAGGATCCTGAGTCTCTGATCCTGGCACCAAATGCCCAGTGTACCTTACAGGAGAGGTCCGTATCAGAAAGGATGTTAAGAATAAAATATTAATGTTGGATGCACCAGGCGATGGAAAATTGCCAGAGGGACTGCTGGTCAAGCCTAGTATTTTGCCAGCTAGAGCCCATGCTTATGCCAGAAGGGTAATGGTCCAAGTTCATAATGTGTCTGAAGAAATTCGAGTAAACAGAGGTTGCATCCTGGCTAATGTGCATTGTGCAGACACTGCAGTGCTACCCAGCAGCAAGAGTTCAAGGAAGAATGACAGAGTAGCATCTGACTTGTTTGATTTGGCGACTCCCGCTGCCAGCTGAATGGAAAGTGAGGATCAGTGAGAAGCTTGCCCAGAGAGACCAGGTGTTTTCTTTAAAAGGAATGGGATGTAGGATCGTGCAAGGAGCTGAGCACAATATCCGGCTGCATGATGAAAGACCATTTCGTGAGAGGTCTCGACGCCTGGCACCTGCTGACATAGATGATGTGAGGCGGCATCTGCAAGAGATGTTAGCTGCTGGTGTAATACAAGAATCCAGAAAGCCCTTATCGTCCCCCATTGTGGTAGTGAGGAAAAAGAATGGAACAGTAAGGATGTGTGTGGATTGCTCGCACCTTAAACTGGCGGACTATCCCTGATCAGTACACAATGCCCGTATTCAGGATGCTTTGGACTGCCTAAGCGGGGAGCAAGTGGTTCTCTGTGCTGGATCTCCGCAGTGGGTACTACCAGATCCCGATGGCCCCAGAAGGACCGTGACAGAGCCTTTATCTGTCAGCAGCTTCTATGAATTCATGAGGATGCCTCAAGGGATTTCAGGTGCCCCAGCCACTTTTCAACGATTGATGGAGCGTGCAGTGGGGACATGAACTTACTAGAGTGCCTGGTATACCTAGATGATGTTATTGTGTTTGGCAGCTCACTGGAGGAACATGAGAGCAGATTATTTAAGGTATTGGACCGACTGGAGGACTTTGGCCTTAAACTGTCCATTGATAAGTGTCAATTCTTTCAAACATCAGTAAAGTATGTGGGACACATAGTATCCACCGAGGAATAGAGACCGACCCAAGTAAAGTTGAGGCCTTGACCACCTGGCCACAGCCCAAAAATCTAAAAGAACTGCAAAGATTCCTGGGATTCTGGGTTATTATCGGCGCTTCATCAAGGACTATTCAAGAGTGATCCGCCCTTTACTTAACCTTACTCAAGGGTATCCCCAACCCACAAAAATACCAAAAGTCAGCGTCCCTCAAGACTGAAAGAGTGTATTTTCATCCGAGTGAAGTATTTGGGGCCCGCTGGACTCCTGATTGTGAGACTGCTTTTCATGAGATCATATATCAACTACCCATGCTCCAGTGCTGGCCTATGCCGATCCAAGAAAACCTTACGTCCTGCACACTGATGCTAGCTTGCAAGGGTTGGGGCTGTGTTGTACCAAAGACACGAGAATGGCCTGAGACCAGTGGCCTTTGCCAGTAGAAGCCTGAACCCCATCCGAAAAAAAACTATCCTGTACATAAGTTAGAGTTCCTAGCTTTGAAGTGGGCTATTGTTGACCAATTCCATGAGTACTTGTATGGGGCTAAAATACTAGTAAAACTGACAATAATCCTTTGACCTATGTGCAGACCTCAGCTAAGTTGGATGCCACTGGCCATAGGTGGCTTTCTGCATTATCTACATATGACTATGCTTCGAATACCGAGCATGTCTGAACCACATAGATGCTGATGCTCTCTCCGAGGCCTGTTCCCCAGAATGATTGGGTCCGATTGGCAGAACCTGACATTGGGCACTCTGCGGAAGTTTGACAGGGAGGAACAAATGTCCACAGGACTGAAGTGGACTGCATGGTGGATTGCTTGGGACCCTCTGAGAATTGCATACCTGCTGCTTATTGCCACTTTTCTGCAATGAGACATTGGTGCACTGCCTCAGCTGGACAATGACAGTATTCGGCAGGCTCAATCCCGCGATCCCATGATCAAAGCAGCTTTAGAAGCCCTCTATGCAGGAAAAGATGTGTCCAAATTACTCCACTGATTTGAGAACTGCACTGTTATACAAAGAAGGTCCTAAGTTGAAACTGATCAATAAACTGTTATACAGAGAAACAGTAGACAGAGGGGACAAGTAGACAAATAACAACTAGTGCTGCCCACTGCCTTTCGAGACTCAGTACTGAGGTCCTTGCACAACCACATGGGGCACCTTGGTATAGACAGAACACTTGACTTGGTGAGATCCAGATTCTATTGGCCTAAGATGGGGCTGATGTGGAGCAACACATTGAACTTGTAGTAAGCTGCTTACAGAGAAAGCTTTGCCCCAGAGGGCTGCCCCTTGTTAACATCACCACCATGCACCCATGGAGCTGGTCTGTATTGATTTTCTGAGTTTGGAGTCAGATCAAAGAAATATCAGTAATGTGCTGGTGGTCACTGACCATTTCCACGAGATATGCCCAAGCTTTCCCACCAAAGACCAGAAAGCATCCACTGTGGCCAAAGTACTTGTAGAAACTTTTGTTCACTATGGGGCTCCACAAAGAATCCATTCTGATCAAGGGAGAGACTTTGAGAGTCGTCTGATCAAAGAGATGCTTTCTCTGTGGGGAGTCACGAAGTCCAGAACCACTCCTTACCACCCCAGGGGACCCACAGCCTGAGCGTTTCAACCGCACTTCTCTAGATATGCTGGGCACCCTGCACCCAAAGGACAAGCCTAGATGGAGCAAACAAATTAGCAACCTGGTACATGCTTATAACTGCACTAAAAGTGATGCCACTGGATTCTCCCACTGCCTGATGTTTGGAAGAGAAGCTCGACTACCAGTAGATGTGTGTTTTGGGGTCTCTCCTGATGGGGTTCAAGCTGACAACTATTTACAGTATGTGCAAAAGTTAAAGGCCCAGCTAACTCATGCGTACCAACTGGCTCAAACCATGGCTGCAAAAGAAATCTGGCCAACAAAGAAAGGGATGATAAAAGGTGAAAGCACAGGAACTCCAGGAGGAGATCGGGTATTGCTAAGAAATCTGGGACTGCATGGCAAGCACAAGATTGCTGACAGATGGCACCATCTCCCTCACATTGTAGTGGGCAAACTAGATGATCTGCCAGTGTACAAAGTAAGGCCTGAGAATAATTCAAAAGATGTAAAAACAATGCATAGAAATCATTTACTGCCCATTGGACAAATCTTAATTGAGTCTGAGCCCCTAGAAGATGCCCCCTCTGGACCAGTGACTAGAGCTGCTGCTAAGAAAAGATCAAGAAAGTCTGCACCTACAGAAGCAAAGTTAAAGTGTTCCCCTCCACAAGTCCCAGTTGAGCATGACTGTCAGTCCATATCGGAAGAAAGTGAGAGTGACTTTGAATACTATCCTTCTTACGAACTGAGTCAATTGTTTCGGGCAATCCCTAGTCAATACTGGAGACAAAGCTGGGCCTTCTGGACTGTCTAAGCCCCAGCTTCATCCCTGGAGCCAATGCTCCCAGAAAGTGAAGTGCAAAGCATCAGATCAGATGAAATGGAATCATTGTGCATGGTTGAACTGTTTGAGCTTTCAGGGAGGAAAATGATAGATTGGGGCAGACTGGTGATACACCCGAACAAGAAGAGTATTTGAGTGCCCTGACAGTCCACTGCCAGTGTCCAAAGCTCTCCATGCGAGCCAAATGTTGTGGACTCAGAAACTGTAACTCCTGGAGCTGAAAGTGCCCCAAGTTCTAGCCTCTCTACCCCATGGAGACTCCCCTGACAAGTGAGGACAATGCTGAAAATGAGGCTCAGAGTGCAGAGACTGTAACAGTTCCCCTAGAAAGACTGGTCGAGCTGTAAAGCCTGTGGTGCACCTCAGTTATGATTCACTTGGGAGGCCTGTGGACTTGCCTCTCAATGTTGTCCATAAAGAGTGTATGTGTCCCGAGCTCATTGCCCAAACTGAGCATCAGTGCTAACTCCAAGTTACTTGTGTTGCCCTCTAAGTATGGTGCCCTTGCCCCATCCAGCCCCAAGGTAACTGATAGGGAAGGGCCCCCTCTCTTCAGGTTTCATGTACAAGAGGTAATAACTTGAGTTATGGTACAATGTGTATGTAATGCTGTGTAAAGAGTGACATACTGCAATGTTTCAGAAATGAGTTCTTGGTAAAATGATATATTGACTGATGATTACATGTGCGAGCCTAATGCAAATGTATATGGTTGCAGTTGAAACTTATGGGGGTACTTGCTTGACGCGGACGTCAAGCTTTCCCAGGCCAGGAAGGGTGTAACCCCCCTGCAAATGGGGGTTCCCAAAAGACTTCCAGGAGCTTGCTTGAATGCTCCAAGCCTGAATGGTGTTTGGCATGTTAAGCCATTTATCAGTGAGTGTTTTAGAACCTCTGGTACTGTCTCTTTAAGAGCTGTCTGCTTGCAGACATAATTAGTTTGTATGGGGACTGTGTGTTTCTTTGATTGAGTACCACTCAAGCTGCTGCCAATTCACTCCATTTTGCAGTCACTAGGAGTGCAAAGGGAACCTATCTGAAAGATGTAACTGTTTGCCAGAAATCATTTACAGTAATAATGAAATTACAGTTTGTCTAACCTGCTTTCTTTTGCAGTCAGAACAGTGTCTGCCTACTTCCCATTCTGGTTTTGAACTGCTGAACTGGACCAATCAGTGTAGATAAGCTAGCTCTAAAATGGTGCCTTGCACGAATCAGAACTTGGACTCATAATCTGAGCCAGCCACAAGAGGATTGTATGAGCAATGACTCTGGGAGATGTAGTTTAGACTTCAGCACCTTTTGGACCAACAGCAGCAGTCTATTGTGAGTGACAGCCAATCCAGTCAAGAACTGGGAGGAACTCAAAGGAAGTGCCGGTTTTGTTGGTTGGAGTTTCAGTTGAGCTTTGGCAGTGAAGAAGGAAGGAGCCCTGTGCTTTTTCAGTGTGCAGTTTTAGTCAAAAAACGTGTGTAAGGCCCAGAGTTCCGGTCTGCAGCTTGTGTAACAGCTTGTTAGGACTGAATCCGTCCTGTGAAAAGAATCAAAGGATCTCTGAAGAGTAGAAACCAGGCTCACCCTGTAGAAGACTGGAGGAATTGCTGAAAATTGCACTCGGTCTGTCAGGAACTGAATCTGCTGTGTGTTCTCCGGTATTGTGCAGTAATTGCGATCGGGATACAGATGCAGCCTGCCTGGTATAGTGCTTTCTTTATATGGATGTGTGAAGAGGTTTGTGTACCTCAAGTGAGCCCTGCTGACATTGAAGGACCCTATCTTATTTGGAGGTCGTGAGTACTAATTCAGGGTCGCTCCCTGTTGAATTGCCACATTAAATCCAAAATGGAATTACTGTACTGCTGACTGTTTAATTCTCCTTTTCTCTGTGTGAAAGGGCCCTACCAGCTGCCACGGTTTGGACTAGCCACTAGGGCTTGGGTACCCAGGGACAGTAACTGATAGGGATAGGCCTGTGCACAGAGCCATAGGTAGATTATTAGAGTGATAAGCTAATTAACCTGATTTCCCCTGTCCTTGTTATATCCCCTAAATAAATCAGAGCTGCTTGTTTCAGCAAAGTTATACTGCCTGAGGTATTTGTCTATGTTAAAGTACTGTACTGTGATTGTTGCACTGTATCTCATTTCACAGGAGGTCCCAGTGCGGAGCAAGGACCGGGGGTAAGTGTATACTGTGAAGGTAATTCTGATATATTGTGTGGGCCACTAGTGGGAAGAAAGGGGGGTTGCAGTGTCCCAGAGGGCTGTGACCAAGTTAGTTTAACTATTGCAAACCCTGACCTCTGGGTGGAGGCACCCGCCATTGGATCCAGGCCCCTCAACCTGTTAGTGGCAAATCAGGCAGGGGTAGTAGCCCCTGGGATAGCGCCATCTAGGGGTTACACAAGTACCTCCTGGAGTTTGCATGAGTCCAAATGATATTTTGGATAGTACCGGATCCTCTCCACAGGGGGTTATTTATACAGGGGAACCTACTGGAGAACGACATAGCATGATGATTCAACCAAATGAGTGGATCAGTCTTCACCGCACTAGTCTCCAGAACTGATGAGAAGCCAGGTCCAAGGTGAGACCACGCTGATGTATGACAAAGGCAAGTGCAGTTACAGGCCCAGTGATGCCATCAACTGGATAACCTGCTGACCAAAGGATTAGGTTCCATTGTCAACCCAGGCACTGAAGTTCACCAGCAACAAAAGTCTTGGGGCATTCAGCACATGGTCAACCACGAAGTATGCCAGCTCCTGCAAGAAATTACCCCCATAGTGCAGAAGTCGATACAAGAAGATAATTTTGCATCCAACACCTGACCTGCATCTAGCTGCCACATAATCAAAGGTCTTGGAAGTTCCAGTGATGTATGCTTTTGAGTCCCAAAACGGATCTAAACAAAATGGAACTCCACCACTCCTGTGATCCCACCATGAACAATGAACCACTGAGTACCCAGCTGGTATTGACATCTCCAGCACGGCACATAAAGTGGGTTGAATTGGGGCCTGGGCTGTCATTTGTTGTGGTGTGCTGTTTTCCCATTTTGTCCTGTGCACCTCACGCATGCTGCAGTGCCTCAGGTGGCACCTCTTGTTTGCCCACACCATCTAATGCATCATTAGCAACCCTTTTGCTGGAGATGCTCCACGGTGGCAAAATGCTCAACCCTTCCACTGGGAGGGCAGTGTCTGAAAGATGCTCCATTGCCCACCCTGATGACCTCTGCTCATGACATTCTGGGCTGGGGTTGCAAACCTGGGTTACCAGCATGCCACAGCAGTCCTTCACAGCTCAGGGCTGCAGAGATGACATGTTTCTGTTGCTTTTATACTTTGCTAGCACAGATGACTGCCTTGTCCACTAACCACCTACTTGCCCAGTGGTAAATGCTGCAGGCCGCAAAGACCGAGTCCCCCCTTTTCTCTCAATATTGAAACCTCTCCAGCTGCTAGCTGCCACCAGATAAAGAAAAATAGCAAAAATGTTCCGCAGGTGCTACAAAAGGTAAAAATTCTAAGTCCTTCTCAACACTGTTGAAAACAGTGCGGCCAGCGTGCTTACCAATTTCAGACAAACAGAAAATGCGTCCGAAAAAAATGAAAAAAGAAAATTATTTCACTGAGTGATTCTAAAGGTTAAAATTAGCAGCAATGCAAAAACTAGCACCTCAGAAGTTGTGGTTTTATAATGCCTACATTGGTACTTTATTTATGAAGCGGAGGGGAAACGGGACGACTACTGTCTTCTTGGAGATGCCTTTTTATTTATGTAATCCTGGAACACACACTTTATTTCAGTTATTACTTTTTCTGTGTCGCAGTTCCCATATTTGTTCTATTTCTGACGGGGTTTTATGTCCCACGGAGGCCCAGGAGGTATATACCCCTGGCTTACCTCCAGAGCTCAGCCTAATTTTATGGGTTGAGCTCACAGGGAGACTGAAAATGGACTCCCCTACCTTGGAAGTTCTAGACCAAGCATCTAAATTTTGGATGGTTGGTCTTATAATCGCACCTTGTTGTCTTCTGTGTGCACTGCTAGTTGTGTATAGTTATGGAGATAGGAGTGATAGCTGTAATGTTACCCCCGCTCCTTACTGGTTACTTAACTTGTTTGTTTCCTGTTTGATTACAGCTTTTATAGAAACATATTGTAATACATTTTTTTGGTATGTTGTAACTCATAAAATGTCACGGGGGAGTATCTACAATTATTATTTATTTATTTATGCCAATGGTGTCGACGGGCAACTACGAGGGCTGACACCCAAGAAGGACTTAGTCAGCTAATAACACTGGGAATGGAGCTGCATTTTCAAAAGATTTTGACAGAATTGGCTCTTTGGTTCTTTATTACTGTGATAAAGCTGGTTAAGGTGGAGATGGAGGATATCTGTATTTATCAGCTGGGCCCCCAATCTTTACACTTCACATGATGGCTCTCTCTCCCTAGTTCAACTACTGTCCCTTAATATAAATGGGCTAAACAATCCTTTTAAAAGGTCAAGGGTATTCTATATTTCTGTTAACAAAAATTAGATATAATATACCTGCAAGAGACCCACCCGACTTCAGCAGAACATCTGAAACTTGCTCAGGGGGGTCGGTACCGCGTAAATGCTTCCTCCTGCTCCAAGGGTAAATGAAGAGGAGTGGCTATCCTGGTGCCAGCTTCCACCACATTCCAGCTTCAAAAGGAGTATCTCAATCCCTCAGGGTGCTATGTTATATTAACAGGTCTCCTGTGCGGCCAGATGATCACCTTGGCAAATGTGTATCTTCCTCCACAGGCTTCTCCAGAGAAATTTAAGGCATTTTTTAATAACATTTTAGAAATGTTGGATGGGTGCCTAATACTGGGGGGTGATTTAAATATAACATTAAGACCGCAGTTTGACACATCCATAGCTGGAGCTCACTCGGCTCTCAGAAATATTTTCGTGCCCAAGAAAACTCACTGGGATTAACAGACGTCTGGCGTTTTTTTCTTTCCTACTTCGCGGGGATACACCTATTATTCCCTCTGATTCCATACTTTCTCCCATCTGGACTACTTGTTTATTTACAGGGAACATATGGATTGGTTGCATGATATAACAGTTTGTTTCCGTTTCCTTTCGGACCACTCCTCACTGTTATTAAAACTAGATTTGGGGAGACCCTGCAAAATTACCAGTTGGCAGTTGCACCCATCTCTCCTCCATGATGAAGCCTCAAAAATCAATGAATAGTAAGATCCCACAGATTGTGGTGGAGAATTCTTCCCTGGATATTACAACCAGCATAACAAGGGACACGTTAAAAGCTGTCTTGCAGTTAGCCGGCCCACCTGCAGTGCTACCGCTCGCGATGCTGGCGACCTGTGTTTGGCAACGAGCCTGGGGAGTCAGAGGGACAGCCAGAGGAGGAGGAGGAGGCTGAGCATCCAAAGGACTGCTCACCTTCTCTGGGGGGGGGGGGCTGAGGCTCTGCACTTGACTGGCCCCAGGCAGAGGCCTGAGGTACAGCAAGCACCCAGCCATGTAGAGAGGGGGAGGTGTGACAGACATCGGCGGTTACACCTTGACATCGGGGCGCATGTCATGTCCACAGAACAAGGAAAAAATCAGCTCCCCGAGCACTGGGAAGATGGAGTGTTCGGTGCAGTACCCATAGCTCTCTCCTGCCTGTCCTGTTGGGACCTGACGAAACCAGAAGGTTCGGGGTGTACGGGTCCCATCTTGTCCCCACCTGGGGGAAAGAACCAAGGCTCCATAGGGGTACCTCGCAGGCTCCAGGTAGGTGAAGAAGAAGGTGCAGACACCATAGCGACTCCTGATGGTGTGGGGCTCGGGGAGCAGGGGTGAAGATAAAATGCAAGTGTAAAAAAAAAAAAGCTGTCTTGCAGGGAGAAGTCATCACCTATACGGTTCATAAAAGGAGGCTCTGAGAGGCTCAATATACCAAACTGCAGACGGAGTTGCAACAACTACAGCAACCCACGTCTGCTAACTCCCCTGAAGTCTTTGCTCGTATTCGCTATCTGAAGGCTGAGATTCAGAAAAGTTTAGACGAAAAAGTTCAACAAGCACTTTTTTTCTTAAAAAATATTACTATGAAAGTGTCCCTAAAGGTGCTCGGAATTTAGATCACCATCTGTGATGTCACAGAGTGACTTCTTGTATCACTCGACTGATTCATCCACAGCACAACTTCCCAGTTTTTCATACACTAGAGATTATTGAGGGTTTCCGGTCCTATTATGCCCATTTGTATCAAGCCAAGCCCCAAGCACTCAAACTGAACAATTTCTTTCTTGCCTTTCACTATCTAATATATCCATTCCCACTCAGACCTTTTACTGGCTCCGATCACTGAGTCAGAGGTGACGATGGCAATTTCTAACAGTAAAACACAGAAATGCCCAGGCCCTCATGGGCTACCCTCTGAATGGTATAAAACGTTTTCAAAGAAATGATTGCCCACTTTGCTTGCCACCTTTCGTAAGGTTCAGGGGGGAGGGGCTCCTCCACCCTCCTGGTCCTATGCGACTCTATCCCCTATACTTAAACCTAACAAGGACCCAAATTTTCCTTCTTTATACAGACCCATATCCATCTTGAATATGGATTATAAAATTTTTATGTCAATATTGGCTCATCGAATGGAGGGGATTTTGCCATACATTATACATCCAGACCAGTCCGGTTTTATCCATACATGACAGACAATGGATAACATACGAAGGTCAAAGAATGGTACTTTTAATTGACCACTTAAATCAGAGATCGATCTCAGTGGCCTTGATCAGCTTAGATGCTGACAAGGCCTTCGATTGGGTCTCATGGACATTTCTATGGAAAACCCTTAAAAGTTTTGGTTTTCCAGAGAATTTTATTGCTATGATTCAGACTATTTATATGGCCCCTCAGGCACACATTAAAGTAAATGGTCATCTCTTTGCTCCTATACCTTTAACACGCGGTACCCACCACAGATGCCCCCTCTCCCCCAATCTGTTTGCGGTATATATAGAACCATTAGCTGCGGCAATTCGTGCGCTTGAGGGGATCCCATGGGGGGGGGCAGACTTTCAAAGTCTTCCTTTATGCGGATGATGTTCTGTTAACTCTCTTAGACCCTGAACAATCAGTTCCAATGATTTTGGACATCATTCAGACATTTTCAGAACTGTTGGGATATATTATTAATGTGCAGAAAACTGAACTTGTGACCTTAAATTTTTCCCCATCACAGCAACTGAAGAGGTTATTCCTGTCCCGCTGGCGTTGCACTAAAATAAAATACTTAGGAGTTTATTTACCCCAAAATTATTGCATTTGGAAATCATAAATTACGTACCCCTAACTCAAGTTATTGAGGGGGTCCTGAGTAGGTGGGCCCAGTTACATTTATCCTTTTCAAGAATAGACGCTCTGAGGAGGACAGTGTTCCCTAGACTCCTTTATTTATTTCAGCCCGGCCCGGTATCTCCCTCTCTGTATTTCTTCTCATCCTGGAATTTGTTTGGATGGGGAAGCGCCCTCGGGTCCGCTGGTCATTATTACAACTACCGGTGGATAGAGGCAGCTTAAACCTTCCTAATTTGGCAGAATACTACAGAACAGTTGTTTTCAAAACTATTTTGCTATGGTTAAATCCCACCTATAACGCCATGTGGAAATATATAGAGTTTGTACTGAACGATTTGTTTGATATAAATTCTATACTGTTTGCACCCCTTATGTTCCTTCCAGATTTTAAGTCTTTTACCTTTGATACTGGGGATGCCCTCCGCATCTGGTACAAGATATGAAATTCTCCCACCCTGTCCCTGATTTTCTATTTTGTACAACTTTTACGGTCTGAACAGGACTTTTTACCAACCTGAATAGATCTTGCATTTCAACAATGGCATCGACTGGGCCTGTCCTTTATTTATCAATTTTTAGACTCTCAGGGAGTTGTCCCATTTCCCCGTCTCCAGACTACCTATCAGCTTTCCCCGTGAGAACATTTTCGGTATCTACAAGTCTGTACATTTTTGATGTGGAAAGACCTACTTGGAATGCCCTTCCTAATCCGGTTCTTCCACTTTTAAAATTACTAATTGATGCTATAAAGGGAGTGAATTATCCACATTTGATAGGGTTGATGTATAAGGCTCTGAGGGATTTCTGGCTAGAGACTACCCACTCTGTTCTTCAAGCTTGGAATGAAGAGCTCTCAGTATGAAATTCCTTATGAGAAATGGCTGGAAGCTATTTCCCCTTCGATGACGATCTTGCAGGCTCCATATTGGCAAGAATTTATTGAAAATGTCAAATATGCTACTTCAATACCCCAGATAAACTTATTAAATATCTACCACTGTCTTATGGGGCTGCTGGCGTCGTTGCGGAGAGCTACGGGTCAATTCAGTTCATACTTTTTGGAGCTCTCCGGCCCTTTCCTTATTCTGGAAGGATATAAGCTTTGCCTTGACACAATTATTTAATGTGGAACTGAAGCTTTCTCCTCAGTTGGTTCTTTTATATGTGCTGGATGAAAAACATGTTGTACATATACTTAGTGGCTGCAAAAAAAGGCTATCACTTGCCTTTGGCGCACTCAGACATCCTACACGTTGCCCAATGGCATAATATAGTTAATGAAATGTACTATTTGGAATGGAGTACTGCACATTATCTGGGCCGACTTCCCCGGTTTGAGCTGACCTGGAGGCCCTGGGTGTTTTATATATCCCAAACAGACCCGGCATTCATTCCTTAAATTCAATCTTCAGAGTGACCCTTGGGACTACTCCCCCTCCTCCTCTAAGGATTTACCTATTTCTTCTTTTTCTGGTATAGTAATGGTTGCTAAGAATGCAAATTGTTATAGAGCATAATTTGGGTGCATATGAATTGATTTATTATCTTAATGTCACTGCAAATGTGATGTTTAATTCTGTATTGCCCCCCATGAATGAATAAATAAATAGTTAAAAAAAAAGAAGTTGTGATTCGTTTACCATTGCCAGAAACAGCAGTGTCTTGTTTTGCTTGCCCATCTCCTGCACTGAGCACAGCACTGAGGGGCTCAAACAGTCCGATAGTGACCAGAAAACTACAAGCAAAATATGGCAAAGAAGTGCCCCTTTTGATCCTGCATGAATACAGTCCATTTTCCCCATTTTGATGTGTAATTTAGTTTTTCACAAAAATAGTGCAGAGCTCTATGAACAGCTGTCTCTCCCTTCCTCTGCACTCCAGTGTGACAGCCATTTTCAGTAACTACTAGGTTATATTTGACCTGGAAATGCTTCAGTTACAGTTAGCTGCACCTTGTGTCTCAGCCCGGGAGCCCTGGTGTAGTTGCTGCAGGATAATGATTAATTGCCTTGGATATATAATCTGGGGTCAACACAGCGCAGAAGCTTCTTAGTCCGTATTACCTGTGCGAAATTAGGGAGAATCATGAAACCACCACTAAGTATGTGTACTTCTCTTTAACGAGTATTTTGTTTTTTAATGATAGTTTTTTTTATTGTAAATAGCTGGATCATTGTAGGACAAAAGCTTTTTAATAATGTCTGGTGTTCAATAGGTGTGAGGGTTGGTAGATGGTGGTGTAGGGCTTTACTTCTCTTTATTTTTTTATTTATTAAATTTTGGTGACCGGGTAGGCCCACTGAGCCCTGAAGGTCCCTTTTTCAGGGGCGACCCTTGCACTGGTTGTGTGCAAACTGTTGAAAATGTTATTTAAATCTAGGATGCTTCTGTAAAACTGTTACCAGCTCACTATATCTTTCCTGGTAAAATGTGGTCTGTACAGAGGAGCAGAGCTGTACAAGAGCATTGTCACAGTAGCCACACCAATGCAGACCCCTCAGTGTCTAAATTTTACATTCATACTTCGCTGAAATGGAAAAGTAGTCACTTCAGTGTCTGTGGCACACACCTCAAAGAACACTGTTTTCGTCTGGTGGCCACTATACAAGAATTAGCAAAACATTTTAAGGACTGGAGAATGTAATAATGCATTAAAGACATTCATGAGTAATGCCTATGTATACCATAAACAGTATACAGCGAAAACACACTTCTCATACATTTTGGAACATGCAAAAAGTTTTGCTTTTCATTAGTGATGACAAGGAACTGCAAACCTTGACATTGTGCCAGACTACAATGTAAGCATTTCTTTGTTTGCAGCATAACTTCTAAAATATACACTTAGTTTTGATGACAGAATTATTTTGTTTGTTTCATGTTAGGGTTATTAGAGTACTTTGCATTGCACAACAGATGTTTTTGGCAAGAATATACACAGTGGGCATCATGAAGAATGTTCATTATCCCCTGTAACCTTTAGAGTGCTCAGGAATTCATCACATATGGGTTATCCTCCATCCATCCTGTTGGCCGATGCATGATCATAAATCTTTTCTGTACTGCCAGAGGCCAAAATCCCGGCTATGTCCAGAGATATCAATTTACTTCGCGCATCTCTGGAGGCCGGACATGATTTTCACTCGTTCTCTCTCTCCAAGTTATTTACTTTGACTTTTCTGTCATTTTTCCTGCCTCCTACTATCCAGTTAGGTCACGTTGACAGGCTAAGTGTCCAGTGTATTTTTTTCTACCTGTTCTCTATTCAAAAAAAAACAAAACAGATGTTTCTACGAAAGTAAAGGACTTGGCTGTAGGAGGGCAAGTTTTAATACTGGTTGTTCGAGGCAGGGAAGTTGGCAGCACAGACCCTCATGTAGCATCTGTCCTGTCCCCTGCTCCAGTTCGGGACCCTCCAGTAGCATCTCCAACCTCATCCGGTAATGGGGAGTGGACCCTTCAGTAGTGTCTGCTCCACCTAGGCACACTACAGTCATACAGGTGCCTGTGCCAAAAAGAAGCAGTTATGGGCTGCACAAGGAATTTTCCAGGACAGAACAGTCACCCCCCCCCCCCCGAGTTACCTGGTACTGGGGGTTAGGTGAGCAGGTCGAGCTGCTGCATGGTGCTGCCAGTCATTCTCAGGGCTCTGCATCTCTCCAGACCCCTCCAGGAGCAAAATTGGTGATGGGGCGGCACGCATCCATAAACAATGGCACCTGCGCTTTTCACATCACACAGCTCTGCAGCGCCCTATTGGGGAGACTCCCCCACAAATTCCAGAGTTGGACACCATGCTGCCTGAGAGTCTCGAGCCGAACCATGCAAGATGGCTGCTCTCACGAGACTCTGTGGACTCCTGAGCACCCAAATAACACGGGGGTGTGGTAAAATTATGCACTGTGGGGGGAGGAGTGGCAGAGAGCCCCAGGGCATCCCAGGAGGCACACTAGTTAAAAATTTGGGCTGTTATTTTAAAAAGTGAACCCTCCTTTAGGCTGCGATCTCCCAAGAGTCGCTACTGTCGCGAAACTACAGCCGAAGTCCCAGTCAAGCCCCATGCAATTCCCAGTGAATCTTGAGGGATGGTGGCCTTTTTGAGAAAGGCCAGAGGGTGGCCATTTTGCATAGACCGGTGCCCATCTGGTGTGGGCCTTAAGACCACACTCACCATTAAAGGCATAGGCACCCATTAGCACACTTATACAGTGCATGGTATTGTTCTGCTGGCAGCTTGCAGGTGACATGTTTCTGGCGCAGTTTTTTCTGTCTGCTCTTCACAGGTCAGCTAGCCTGCTGTATTTTCCAGCCATCCCTGCCTGCCTGCCTGGAATGTGGCACCAACTACCAGAGTCCCTGGTGGGAGAGGCCCTCTGTGCAGTCTGCACAGTGTCGGAATCAGGCAGACGGCAGAGCCCTAACATGGATGTGATAGCCACCCTGGAAGAGACACACAGCACTGCTGACCTTGAACAAAGCACAAGCTGGGCTATTATTCCAGTGGCTGGAGAAATTGCAAACTCTGCAGCCAGACACTATACTGCAGGCAGCACCCAAGAAGTGCCTGGGACCATCTCAGGCCCCGCAACCACCGAAAAAGCAGTGCAGACAGAAGACTCTGCAGATGCACTGGAGGAGGAAGAGGTGGAGCAGGAGTAGGATCAGGCATCCAGCAAGCTGTGCCCGCAGAAGGACATGGCTGAACTGATCCGATTGGTCCGAGAGGTTCTCCAGGTCCCGGAGGAAGCAGAACAGCCACACACCTCAAAGAATCCTCTACTCTCCTCACATTCAAAGCCGGACATATACTTTTTCCTGACTTGTGCAGCCCTCGACACCATCCTGACTAAGGAGCAGGAAGTGCCTGAATCATCAAGGATCCCAGAAAAGTGAACCGTACAAAAACTGTACCCTTTGGCGGAATCATACTGGTCAACCTGGTCCACAGCCCCCAAGGTGGACACTCTGGTGTCAACCCTCACTTGTTGCACTGTTATACTGGTCGAGAGCATGGCAGCTCTAAATGGACAAGAAGGTCAAAGAATCGCTGAAAAAGATCCATAAGGTGAGGGGGCTGGCTCTCTCAGCAGACATGGCAGTGTGGTACACCAGCCAGGCCCTGTTAAGGTGGGTGGAGACCATCGCAGATGGGCTGCGAGTGGACTTCCAGTTGACAGGGCAGGCCAACTGTGCCATGCAGGCCACACGCTACATAGTAGATGCCACCTCAGATATCTTAAAATTTGGCATGAGGGCCATGGTCCTCACCAATCAGGCCAGACGAGCCCTATGGCTCAAGCTATGGCAGGCAGACGCTGAATCCAAGGCTACACTGATGAAGCTCCCCTGCAAAGGGGGCCAGTTGTTGGGAGAAACCCTGATCCCTTTTCTCAGGGACAGGGCAGGGGTGAAACAGAAGGACCTTTATCTGCTATTGGGGTGCCCAAAGATTAGGAACAACAGGGGCAAGGCCAAGTCCAAATCAGCCCAACCTCAGAGAGAGGGGATTGCCAAGTCTGTTTTCAATCCAATTTCAAACAATCCAAATTTAAAGGCAATCTCGGAAAATGTGGGGGCTTCAATAGCAACAGATCAGGTGGCACCTCATCTGGAAAGAACCAATGAAAGGAGGTGGGCCTCAACGAACAATCCACCGGTGGGGGAACGCTTGCTACTGTTTGCCAACCAATGGGCCCAAACTACCAGAGACAAGTGGGTCAAAGAAATAGTGTCACAAGGCTATGCCACAGAATTCATTCAAAAGACACTGTCACACAGACTGACGAAATCCCCTATATCACGGGACCCTTCCAAACTGGTAGCAATCCAACAGGCACTTGACAATCTGGTCAGGAACTGGGCCAAAGCACCCATGCCCCCACAGAAGAGAGACACAGGAAGGTACTCTATGTTCTTTATGGTGCCGAAGAAGACTGGGGGACTTTGTCCAGTTCTCGACCTAAAGTTCCTCAACAAGTTTGTGGTCTACAAAAAGTTCAAAATGGAAACCCTGCAGACAACACTGGTGGCAGTTCAACCAGGCAACTTCCTGACTTCAGTAGACCTAAAAAATGCTTATCTGCACATCCTGATTTGTCCCAGCCATCATCGCTTCCTAAGGTTCCAAATCAACGGTTATCACTTCCAGTTCACCTGTCTCCCATTTGTGCTGGCGTCTGCTCCAAGAGTCTTCACCAAGTCTCTAGTAGTGATCGCGGTGGACTTCCGAAAATGGGGGGGGTACATGTCATCCCATACCTGGATGATTGGTTAATCTGGGCCAGATCCCCGACTCAAGCCCAGGGAGACATGGAGGCCATGCTGCAGTGCTTAAACCAACATGGCTGGATAGTCAATTGAGATAACAGCCACCTCAGCTCCACACAAGAGATCACCTACTTGGGTGCCAGAATCAATACAGAGGTGGGTCTCGTTTTTCCCATGGAGGAAAAAGTCTGCAACCTGGTCGCACTCCTGGGGGCAATACAGGCACAGCCACACAGGCCGGTGCACACGTATCTTCGGATGCTTAGGCTTATGGCATTGGTGATTACTATGGTTCTGTGGGCCTGCCTCCACATGCGCCCACTTCAGTGGTATGTTCTAGATGCATGGGACCAATCAACCCAGGATTTCAAGTAAAAACTCAATCCCGAGCCCAGCATTCACCACAGTCTCCACTGGTGGAGGGATCGGTGCAACCTGACAAAAGGAGTCCTGCTGTCGCTGCCACCTACAGTGTCGATTACAGTGGATGCCAGCTTGTTCGGTTGGAGTGCCATGCTGGGTCACCACATTGCCCAGGGAAAATGATCTCTGGTGGAGGCCCATCTGCCAATCAATGTCCTGGAGATGAGGGTGGTATTCCAGGCCTTCACCTTTTTCGCCCCACAGGTAATAGGTCAGTTGGTGCTAATCAGGACCGACAATAAGGGGTAACCCGTGAAGTGGGCGCATGAGGAAGGGCGCCATCCCTTATGGCGACACCTTCCTCGCACAATCCACTCACGGCGACCGGCGGGTAGAGGCGACGGATGAGGGGTGGGCGAACTAGGTGACAGGATGTCACTATACGTACACGCGCAGGGTGGTGGGAGCGAGCACGGCGAGCAAGGGCTGGGGGGGTGGAGAGGCTGTAGGGGGTGGCGCTGTGGTCGTCGGTCGAGCTGCGGCGTGAAGTCGGGGATTGGGCATTGGCTGGGGTGGCTGAGGTACTGGGTTTGGGTCCGGACGCTGGTGCGATTTCTATTGCGCCTGGCCCGAACCTTTTATTTTTACTACTTTCGCCCCCCGACATGCACCCTGGGTTGAGAATCTTAAGTAGGGTGGTGGGGGGCACAGCCCCCACTGAAAGTGGTAAAAATATCCTGGCACCATTGTGCTGGTGCGCCAGGTTGGTCAGAGTGCCGAAATGTGTCTCGGCACTCTGACTGAGCGATAACGGCGATCGCCCAGGCGCTCGCTGCCATCATACAGACTCAGCCAACAAGGTCACCATGGTGTACATCAACAAGAAGGGCGGAACCAGAAGCAGGGTGATGTTCAGGGAGACCCAGCAGACCTTGCGCAGGGCGGCAACACACTTGTGGATGCTCTCAGCCATTTATCTGGCAGGGAAGCTGAACTCGCAGGTGGAGTGGCTCAGTCAAGTGACCCTCGACCAGGCAGAATGGAAACTGCACCTTCAGGTTTTTCAGATGCTCAATCGGAAATGGGGACCATTCCAAGTGGATCTGATGGCATCCAGTCACAACACACAACTGACCCGTTTTCATTCTTGAGCCCCAGACAGTCAAGCCAAGGAAATCAACACAATGGCAGCACCGTGGAATTTCAAGAAGGCTTAAATTTGTTCACCCCTTCCAATGATAGCGAAGGTGCTTTCCAAGGTCAGAGTCACGAGGGCAATGGTACTGCTGGTGGCTCTGGACAGGCCGGGGAGGTCTTGGTACTCCCTATTCAGAGCAATGTTGATCGACGAACACTGGCGCTTGCCACAGTGCCCAGACTTGCTAATTCAGGGACCCGTACTTCACCACAAACCCCAGCTTCTATGCCTGATGGCATGGATGTTGAAAGGTCAAGATTGCTGAATGAGGGCTATCCCCTAGGGTGGTGGACCACCTACTGAAGTCTAGAAAAAAACTCTACAAATATCAGAGACATTGGCAGATTTTCTGTAAATGGTGTACTGCAAAGGGCTTGTCACCTTTGGTGGCGAGTCTTCCCCACATTTTGGATTTTCTTAATGATGGGGCTGAGAAGAGTTTGACCTACTCCTCAAGGGTTCAAATGTCGGCCATCTCGGCAATAAGGGGGCCTCTTCCAAAGGTGGGGAAACAGGTTTGCATCCTTATGTGGTACGCTTACTCCGGACTGTGCAAGTCGCCTGTCCCCGAGTCAGGCCTACTTGTCCGTCTTGGCACTCAATTTGGCCGGTTTCTTCCCCAGTCACCTTATTGGATGACCTAACAGTTTTTCTCTCAGCCACGTGCTCCGCAAGGTAGGGGTGTGTGTGTGTTGCAGGCACTCTCCTACCGTGAGCTATACCTAACTTTTCATAAAGATAGGGTGCCCCTGATCACTGTCCCATTTTTCACCCCCAAGGTCATTTCTACCTTTCATCTGGAACAAGCTATCCATTTGCCAGCCTTGCTTGGGACTCAAGGGAGTGAGAAGGGAGAGTCCCATCCTCTAGACATGGTCTCTCTGCTGCGGGACTATCTGACTATGTCTGAAGGTTTCTGTAAGTCAGACAGGCTGGTTGTGTTTTTCTCTGGCAGGAAAAAAGGCCAGGTGGCCTCCAAGGAGGCAACTGCCTGCTGGATACTGGGGACAACAGTAGCGGCCTATCAAGGGAGCTGGCCAAGATCCCCCCAAGGGCATTCAAGTGCATTCCACAAGGGCTTTAACAGCCTCATGGGCAGAGCGGGGGTTGCTTCGGTGCAAGATATCTATGCCGTGGCCACCTGGCCCTTGATCCACACATTTGTGCACCACTACAAAATTGATGTGGCTTTGGCTGACAGGGCTACATTTGGCAGAGCTGTGCTTCAGGCTGCGGCAGGTGTGGTCTGATCCTGTGGGTTTGTGGTTTTCTCGCCCAGAGATTTTCTGTCTACTGCTAAGAAGTCTCATATGTGATGAATTCCTGAGCACTATAAAGGCTGCAGGGGATAATGGTATTTACTCACCTGGTTAAGGTGATTATACCTGCAACCTTTAGAGGGCTCAGGATCCCTCCAACAATGAACGAACCCGACACTGCAGCAGTCGGAATCAGATCCTGTCATTTTGTTTCAAAGTTACTGACTAACGACCTTGTTTGCTTTCCTGTGGGACCCTTGCCCAACATAGATTGCTGGTTTAGGGTATTCTATACTCTCTGCATTTATACGATTCTTCTGTATTTACTGCATGTGTTCTTATTATCGACCTGGATATATATTTGGAACTATATGGTGTGTGTACCACTTGCACTCTAAAGGTTGCAGTTATAATCACCTTTATCAGGTGAGTAAATACCATTTTCCTGCGAGTCTTACATTGTGCACAGTGTCCGGCTGCACTGGTCGCCTTGCAGTTTCTCTGATGTTACTGTGACACTGCCAAGTAAGGGTCTGTAGAAGAGCGAAAATTATTTGTGCTCACTACTGTACAACTTAGTAAGGTAATCAAGGCTAAAGGACAAAAGGAAGATTTTTTCCCATTCTATTTTTGCCAGTTTTATTTATAAGACTCAAATTAATTACATCCCACAAACACATAAACATCCAAACTGATCTGTCTTGTGGTTAGAACATGGTGAAGCTATTAAGGTTATAATCAAGGCACAGAGATTTTAAATTACAATAACTTATCTGAAGTAAAGCAAAAGGGTGCAGATCCATCACCATACATTATATGAAATACAAGCATCCAGTTCAAAGGGCATCCTTTATAACTAATTAATCCATGGGCCATTACCCATCTGCAGACAATACATTTATATGCTGCAGGACATTCTACTCCATTTATAACAACAGCAAGGTTACAGTTGTCATTAGCTACTGAGTCCTTGAAAGTAATTAAGAAACAGGGTGACTTTCTCAGACAGGACTGCCACTGGATACTGCATCCAGTACTTTTCACCAGGTATACAGTGTCCGGGATCCAGGGCTCCCAGATCTACAGGACTTACTGTATTTTAGAGATTTGGAGCTATCTGCAGGGAAATTCTACTCATGGAGTTGCACTGGCTATACAGGAAAACAGAACAATTCAGCTTCCATAGGAAATAATGCAATCTACAGGAACACACAGAAAAATCACCCTAGAGTTACTGGGAAAATGCCAAATCAATCTGTTATCACTGATGATCGCTTAAACAATACTGAGAGAAACCATGCATTTTCTGATACAGTCTTCTGCAATTTCTACAGCAGTCTCACCTGTGCAATGACAAAAGTAACTGTAGTATTTGCTGGTACCACTAGAAAGAGCTAGCTAGCTATGTAATCGGTAGACCCCACCATGCTAGGTTTAATAGAAATTTAGTACCAAGAACATTGTTATTTTTTTTTTCATATTTCTATTTCTGCTCTTAATTCACCCCCTGGAGACCCCCATCTGACCGACCCTCCCCCCAGCCCTGTCACCTAGCTTCCCCTGGGACTTACCTTACACCAATGCCACCGGCGAGGGACTGTGGCACGTGCCCGGCCACCGGTGCAGCACCTGCGAGGGGTTGGTCCATCATCAAGTCTCCGGAGGGTGTTTTTCCTCCATTTTCTCCCCTTACAGCCCCGAGGACCTGACGATACGGTTATGCATGTGCGTGGAGGTACACATGTGCATGCGCATCTGAACCAAACTGACCTCGATACACCCACCTGCGGCCTTGTGCTAGGCCGCCCATTGCCCAGCACTACCCTAAGGCTTATCGCCCTCATCCGGGAGGGAAGAGCTGCCAGATGGCTGCTCGATCCACTCCCAGCCCTCCCCCCAGCAGACCCCTGGCAACCCATGCTTGTCATAAAACACGTGTCGCCAGTGTGGCAGGAAGTAAGGCGCCCAGTGTCTCAGTCCTCCATGCCACTGGGCCGGCCCCAAGAACTGTATTTCTAACAGAACTTTTGCACCGAGAACAGCATAGCTACATTACATAAACTAACAACCAGAATATTATAACTTAAGAAAACTCCAAAGCCTTATAGCATCATGGTAGTTAATGGTCATCAAGCACATCTGCAAAAGCTATAATTTCACGTCTCATCTCTCTGCATAATCCTAGAAATGAGATCAATTCTAATCAAAGTAATTTTCCTATTTATATAAATATGTTTTGAATTAACAATTTTGAACATTAATATCTGAGCTGTTGTGAAAGCTCAAAAGTGCAAATCTCTCAGAAAGCACAAAGTTGCGATGGCTTGAATCAAACTTGAAAAAGGATGACTGGTTTGAATCAGTTCATATCTGTATAATATTTCTGATTCACGTTTCATAACTTTGGGCATACATATTAGTTTAAATTTCAAATCTGTTCAGCCAAATTACGCCTTCATTTAAGTTTCTGATCCCAAAACTTCTTTTCTGTGCAAGGACAACTGATATTTGTGGCACCATTTAGTCGCAAAGGGTAGCAGCACTAAATGGGATGCAAACAGACTCCCTCCCCTGTTGCGCTATCACCCATGTTTGCTATGCACAAATGAGGGGCATAGTCACTGTGGAAAGGCATCTGAAACAGTACAAAGTGTAGGTGGCCACCCAATGGACTAGCTGAGCCCCGGACGACTGTTTCTTAAACAGTACAAATGTACAGAACGTGCTAAGGCTAATGTATAAAAAAACAAAACAACACAACCTTGGTTGTTTGATTCGTAACACAAAGATTTATTAATAAAAATGCTGGGAGCAGCACTCACCCAACCACGCAGTTGAGGGGCTAGCTGCACTGTCAAGCAGACTTGATAGACCATGCGGCCTGTTTCTGCTGGCATTTCGTATGTTTGTATGTAAATGTTTCTGAGTGTATCTTGTGGCCTTTCTCAGTGCTGAGAAAGAGTAGGAGATGCACTCAAAAACGTCTGGCATGGTTAGGTGAGTGCTGCTCCCAACACTTTTATTAATAAATCTTCTTATTACAAATCAGACAACCAAGGTTGTGGTTTTTGTCGTGTGTTAGCCTTAGCATGGACTTTACTTCTGTACTGTCTCAGGCAGGGAGTGTTGCAAAACTCTGTAATGGGGTTTGAAATGTTTGCCATGCTTTGTGCATGGTCCAGGGGGCCATTCTCATGGCAACTCAGACCCTTACCCACACAGGCACAGTACATTTGGTGATAGCACAGGGAAGGGCTGTGGCCCCTTTTATGCACAGCACATCAGGGCTGCAAGTGAGGGACTGCTGCTAAATGGTTACTGTGACCACTACGTGAGGGTCACCTGCATGTATGTACGGGGTCCCAGGTTCCGTTTTTTTTTTTTAAATGATTGCTTCAGGTTTGATTGCAAATCAGAAGAAGCACAGTAGTCTGTCAATAAAATATTACCCCTTCCAGTAATTAGGATTCTATATGTAGTATACAGGATTCAAACTTGGGTTTCAAGTGTAATCCAATGGAAAAACTCAGAGCAAGGAAACAAAAACCTGCTCTTGGTTTACAAATACATTAAAAACTGCCTTACACCACAGAGACCAGCTATGAAAGAAGGCCGGAAAAACTAAGTCTGATTCTGACTGGGCTGCTTTTAGAATTGCAAGGAATCATTGCACTAGCCTTATCCGGGCTGAAAAGGCTAAGTACTACCAGTAAGCACTGGACTCCTCCAAGAACAATGCAGCCAAAGTTTGGCAAGCACTAAGGGAAATAGAGGGTTACAGATCACCTTTGTCTCTCCCTGCTAAGACAGTTTCAGGGGCCAATACGGTTACAAGCAGCGAAGATATTCTAGACCAGTTAAATAATCACTTTGCTACCCGCTGGCCTAGCTTTTGACTCTTCGCCTGCTAGTAAGTTGCTCCCTCAGTCCACCACTGGCGCTGCTGTATGCCCATCAGCCAAAGCCCACCCTCCCCCTGCTCAATTCAGCTTCAGTCTCGTCTCCATCAAACAGGTTGAGGATCTCTTAATCGCCCTGGACACCGAGAAAAGTGCTGGCGCCGATAAGCTTGAACCTTTTTTCTAAAATTAGTCTACTGTAACCCCCCTACAAATGGGAGTTCCTAAATTGTCTTCCTGGGCTTGCCTAAATGCCCACTGCCAGGCTGGTGTTCTGTGTTCTAACAGTTTTAAAAGTGCTTGCATGTGAGTGCTCTATTAGCCTCTGTGCCTGTCTCTTTAAGAGGTGTCATTTTCGTATGGTTATAATTAATCTGGGTGGGGGCCGAGTGTTTTCAGCCTCGAGTCCTACCTGGGCTGCAATACAGCTGCTTCATTCTGCCATTGATAATTGCGCAGGGGGAGCTTTATTAGGATCCTGTGATTGTTTGCTGATTATCTGCTTAAATAGCAATGATACAGTAGTCTGTCTAACCTGCCTTCCTTTGCAGCATGGACTTTCTGTTTTGCACCACCATCTTGGTTCTGGACTGCCAGTTTAGACCAATCAGTACCTTTGGGGACCCTAAAATGGAGACTGTCCCCAGGGGGTCTTGTGGGAGTGAATTTCTGTAGGAATTGTAGTTTTTACTGTTTGGTGCCTAAAAGGACCTGGAGGGGGAGCCCTTGCTGTGACAGACAGATGGATCCACCAACCGAATCTTTTGG
This sequence comes from Neoceratodus forsteri, assembly GCA_016271365.2. NCBI lineage: Eukaryota > Metazoa > Chordata > Ceratodontiformes > Ceratodontidae > Neoceratodus > Neoceratodus forsteri. Next base: position 1,578,578,796 of record CM057452.1, read on the forward strand.
ATCACTGGAACACCCAGAGCTACCTGTAGCAGTGGAGGAGTAATGAGTTGGAGTTGGGAGAGAGAGCAGCTCGAGCTAGTCGAGCTTTTGCCCCATGGGGTAGCGTGGGGATTCAGCAGGAAGGCTGAATCTGGCCTGCCTGCCTCCAGCTCTCCCCTCTTGGAGGGATTCGTGCAACCTTAATTCAGACTTTTCTCTGAACAATTCACTGTGCCCTGAGTATCGGGTTCAGCGAGTCAGTGTGCAGTTGGAGTTGAGAGAGTGAACAGCTTGAATAATTTGAGCAGCTGCTCCTGCGTAGTGGCACGGGGGGAATCGGTGGAAAGGCTGTGTCTGGCCTGCCTGCTTCTCGAGTGAAGAAGTCTGCATTAATATCTCAGAGTTTATCCGAATTTGCTGTGATTGTGACAAAGTGAAATTCGCCTGGTGTGGACCAAAGATTTGCCTCAGTGCGATCAACTTGTCAGGACTTGAGATAACCCAGTACGTACGGTTTGCACAGAGACACTGTTGATTGCAACTGGACTGTCATCTGAACTGTGGTATTTGCCTATCCTTTACTATAATTGTACTGAATGTGCAGTGTGGGTCGCGATTTGGTTCCCCACATTGCTTGAATGTGTCACACTAGCTGGAAGCTGTATCTAGCACTTTACTGGACTGAATCCGAACTGTTCACCTGGTCTCGGCCTAGATTGCCATTCACGCTGCAGAGAATCATCTGATAAAAGACCTGCCTGGGGATTCAGCTCCCTGCTCAACACCATCGAACAGGATTGACCGCCACGGTGCATCGTGTGGGCCCTGCTTCTCCTGGCAAACCAGCACTTCATCCTGAGGTCTTCATTTCGTCCATCCTTCATCCTGGTCTGGGTAGCATGAGTAAACATCAGGGTAGCTCCCCTGAAACAGAGCTCAATATCAAAGTGAGTCATCTGATTTAATTGTTTTGGTTAATCATTACGAACTGAGCCATCCGGCTCCGGAATACAAATTGTGGGTTAAAGTGCATATTGTGTTTTTTCCTTCCTAAGGGCCCCAACAACAGCTGCAACAACGGCCTACCCCGGGCAACTCTTCTGGCTAGCCTGCAGACCAACTGGGTACCCAATGTGTGTGTGACTGTGTTAGAGGGACTCTTAGAGACATGCATGCTTAGTCTGATTAAATCAGATCCAGAATCAAACACCAGATTACTGCCCCTCCGTTGTTCACGTCCCCCCAATAAATCAGATCTAAATACATTTGCATTTACACTGGCTATTGTGTACCTTTGTAGTGGGGATACTGTGTTGGTATTGACTTTCTCCACGGCAGGTCTTGTTTTGCAGGGGGTCTCCAGGGCCAGTGCAGCTGATTCAGCCCTGGTGGTAAGTGTGCCAAGTGTGGGTATAACATTGCATTCGGTGTTCATTGTAACTGTCTAATTGCTGACCAGTATAGGCCATTAGAGGGGTTAGTGGGGGTATCAGTGTCCCAAAGGGCTGTACCCAGAGCAGCCACGCTACCCTTAAACCAACTCTCCGGGTGGAGGCACCACTTCACAGAACTCAGGCCCCCCAACCTGCGCTTAGTCACACAGGCAGGGGTAGTATCCCTTGGGATAGCGCCAACTAGGGGTTACACTACTATTTCTTGTCCCTACCTATCACCAATCTGTTCAACCTGTCCCTTTCCCAAGGTGCTTTACCTTCTGTCTGGAAAATAGCATATGTTATTCCACTTTTTAAATCGGGTGATCCAAGTGATCTTAACAACTACCGGCAGGACTCCAGATAAGATTTCATTGGATAAGTACTGTACTCCTCATTTTGAAAGAGAGACGAGTAAAACCAAATTCAGATGCGTACAAATGCCTGGACAGAGTGCAGTGAGGAGTACATTTTTAAAACAATGTAGTTTTTTTTCTATATAAGAAGTAATAAGGTGCCAACAATGTTGCCAGATAATGTTGGCAGGTAGGAGTAATTTACTCACCAGTTTTAAAATATAGTGAGTAAAACAGAATTGGGTTCAAGTGCTGTAAATCTGGAAATAAAATGTTCCTTCTGAATCAGTAGTTATGTTATGAAGCACTATAGTTACATCTTTAACACAGTAGTTGTCGTCAGAAAAAGACCCCATCCATCCAGTCTGCCCTTGTTCTAGCTTAGTTCTTATTTCTTTTCTACAGATCCCGTCAGACCTGTGTCCTTAATCCCACCCCCCCTTTTACTTCTGTTCTATTCACTATTTTTTGGAGCATAGAGTATTTACAAATGTTGGATGAGCATCAGTACTCAATAAAAAAAATTTCTGAAGAGTATTTCCTAAAATGAGGTGAGTAAAATAGGTCGGTACTCCCCTTATCTGGAGCCCTGACTACCGGCCAATTTCACCACTGCCAATTTTATCCAAGTTACTTGAAAAACTAGTTAATTCCCAACTCAGAGCCCACCTTGAATCTGAAAACTTACTGAACCCACTTCAGTCTGGGTTCAGGCCTAAAATAGCATAGTATCGGCCTTGGCCAAAGTCACCAATGACTGTCAAACCTCTCTCAATGCCAAAAATCATGTCCGTGCCCTTTTTTAGACCTGAGTAAGGCCTTCGATACTGCTGACCATCAGCTTTTATTAGCCATGTTAAATAATCTTGGACTAAATGACATCTCTTTAAAATGTTTTTCCTGCTACCTTACAGGTAGATAGCAACAGGTAAAAGCTAACAGTGTCCTCTCTCCCTTAAAAACCTTACTCAGAGGAGTTCCACAGGGGTCCATCCTGGGACCCTTGTTATTTGCCATATATATTAATGATATTGACAACAAAATTAACACAGCAAGAGTCCACTTTTTTTTTTACGGACGACACTGCTTTATGGTGCTAGGCCCTCCCTTCAACTTGCCTGCCTGGCACTACAGAGTGAATCTAACCTTCTTCAACATAACCTGCTCCATCTGAAGTTACTCCTCAATGCAAAACAAACTAAAGTTATGCTCCTCTCTCCTCAAAACAAATAATTAATATCTAACCTCTCGATTGCTAAATACCACATCAAAACCATTCCAGGGGAGACACTTGAATCAGTAGAAAAATGTACATTCCTAGGCTGCAGGCTCGACAGCAAACTCTCCTTTGTCATACACATTGAGGAAACAGCCAAAAAATTACATCAGTGGCTTGGGCTCTTTTATTGAATAAAGCATCTGCTTACCTATGATGCTAAACTAAGATTGGTCCAAATGACCTTCCTCCCACTAACTGACTATGTGGACTTCCTTTACAGCCATTGTACTAAATCAGCTTTATGCACCCAAGATATGCTTAAGCAATAAGGCACGACAGGGTGTGTGTTATTGTGTAATAACGTCACTCCTGGGGTGGGTTGAAGCATGAGGCGAAGCAGAGTGCTTCCACCACCCCAGGAGTGACGTTATTACACAATAATACACTCCCTGGAGTGCCTTATTGCTATTATACAATGACTCGTTTTAAAATAATATTAAAAAGTTAAAAAAACAACTTTTTTTTGTAATATTTGTATTGTTTTTTGTATGAGAGGTATATTTCAGAAATAAGAGAAAAAGTAGTCCAGTAGGTGGTGCTGCTGCTAATATATGCCTTTCTTGTGCATGGAACCCCTCCACCCCAACACACTCCTCGTATGGTATCTTTTGAATTTAATTAGTGTGCTCCCGCTGCTTGTTTTGGAAGCAGTTGAAGATGTATTTTTTTTATTTTGTTAGCTGTGAGAGAAAGGCATGGACAGTGAAAAAAAAACATGGAAGCTGAGTGGCTACTTCCGGTTTCCCGCTGCGCTGCGTAACTGGACATCAGCAGGACCTGTAAGTTACAGGTTGTTTTTACTTTGGTAAAAGTGCTTTTTCTGAAAAGGCAAAAGTTTTTGGGTTTGATGAGAAGCTGGTGAGGGTTTAAAATGCTATTGCCACTGTTTGTGTTTTTTTTTGAAACGGCCAAGTGCGCGACAGCGGTTTTATATTCACAGGCAGCTAGAGTGCAGTCAAAGATGGAGAGCCGCCTTTTTTTTTTTATGTTGTTGCTTTCGTTTAATTGAATGAAGGAGTGAGGCAGTGATGCAGAAAATGTGTGTTTGTTGTTTTGGGGGGGCGAGCTGGTCTAAGCTGTGACAGCTTGAGGGACTGTTAGCTTGCGTGGGCAGGGAGGGATTTTTCACTGTTGTCCGGTCAGTTGTGTGCCTGAACTTAATACAGTGATGTTATAGCTTAATATCATCACTGTACGAGGCACACACTGACCAATCAGAGAAGAGATTTTTTTCTTGCCATTGTATAATTTACCACAGAGCCTTAAGATTCATTACGAACGCCCCTTATAACACCCATCATTGCTCTCTCTACTCTCAGATTGGTTGGCCATTTCTTAGTACCAGGAGGTGTCGAAATGCATCACTCTGGGTGTATAGAGCTGTCACAATGAAACTTCCTCCTTACATCTGCACACTTTTCAAATGTGCCCCCTGTGCGTATACACTCAAGAGATATCTCATATATTTCTTTTGACATTCCTAGGATCAGAACCCAGTTCGGTTTCTCATCTATAAGCCATTCTCTACCTACCCTTTGGAACACCCTTCAAAGGACACTCAAATGCAAATGTACTGCTGGGTTACATTCCTTTAAATCCCTGCTTAGCTCTAACCCAAAGGACGAATGAAATTGCTATGCTTAACCTCCCTTGCTGCATTAAGGAATCCTCACCTAGGGTCATCATTCTGCACTTCTAGCTCCCTCTATTCCTCTAATTCCTTCACTTCTGCACACCCTTCACACCCGTCTTTTTCCTTCTTGTCTTGTCCCCCTCCAAAGGTCTCATCCTGCCTACTCTTCACTATACATATGCACTTACCTTGCCCCCTTCTCTATAGCCAGCTGTGCACCCCCTCCCTCCCCCTAAAGCACTTCTATGCAAATATTGTTGCCCCTGTTGTCATTCCTGTAGCATGGTGCCTTATATTCTAGGCTAGATATGTATTGTTCCCCTTTTTGAGTTGTGACCTAATTGTATGCATTTACTGCCTTGTACCTATTGTTATTACTCTGTAATGTTGTGTTCTTTTGTATGCATTTATTGCTCTCGTACTTATTGCAATTATTCTGTACTGTTTAGATATGTCCCTATTATCCTTCCAGGATCTCCTTGCAAATGAGTTGTCTCAATGGTGATATCCTGGTAAAATAAAAATTGAACTGAAAATTGAATATATGTATATATGCATCAGATGCTCCATCCATTTGCGGGTATCTGAGAGACACCTCCAGCCTTCTCGTGCTGCTGGCATCCTCACAGAACACAAGCTCTCAATGATGTGTGTCCCAGAAGGATACCAGCACCATATGAAGGCCGGAGGCAACTCTCTTATACCTGCAAGTGGGTGGAGTGTGTGGTACACCTTGTGACTTCAGATGTCAACCTGGAATGAAGTCCAAGTTAAGGTTGCTTTAGTAACCACTCCTGCAGCTATAGTCGAGTCTCCACTTGCATTTATACATGGGTGAGACAGTAATGGTGCCTGTGGGTATATCCACAATCCAGCTGCAACAGAAGTTCAGCAGTTTCTGTTTACAAGACATGCTGTTCTGGACTGCCACAGCAAGCCACTCTGTTTAATGTGAGCCGCTGTATATTCAGTACAATTTCCTATCTAAAACAAAACAACATGTATACATCCGTCTCAGGTGTGTTCAAATACTTATGACTCCGTTCCTTAAATTAAATGTCTTTTTACACCTGTGTCACCAAAATGATATTCATATCTCCGATATCCAGAGCCACACTTGATAAATGAAACACTATATACAGTGTTCCAAGTTATAGTAAGGATACTGCTTTTATCCTCATTTCCTTAACTTATTTATTTATTTATTAATTTTCGGAATTACAACCTTTGAGTCAAAGACTCCTTTGCAAAGGCTCCACGTCTGGACAAACAAACAGTTTTGTGAGACCACAGTATACAGAATCATGCGAACAAGCATCAATGTCTGGTTATTGTGACATAATTCTCTAAAATCTCTGTGCGTATCACTAATAGACCATTATAATAATGTCCATATCATGGTGGTTCAGAATTATACTTTGTGGATTAAAGCCTGTGACATATAGGCATAAACCGCCCCATTAAACTTAAGAAAATCCAAACCTAACTTAAGGCAGCTAAATGAGATGTTGCTTTTATTCAGACAATGCACAATTTGCCATCAGAGATTGCCAGCGTCGAAGGGAATGGGTGGGTTTGGTGGGTTCCAGTTTGGTATCAAGTAAAAGGTGTGGGGTTGCAATTCTCTTCCACAAAAAACTAAAGGCATCTCTGTGGAAATCCAAGAATGATAAGAAGGGATGGTGGGTCATGTCCCAAAGCCTTTGTAACTTATATGCTCCCATTTCCATACTTAGGATTCAATGTTTACTATAGGGGGTGTCTTTAAAGAAACACAGAAACATAGAAGATGACGGCAGAAAGGGACCTGTGATCCATCAGGTCTGCCCAAGTGAGGTATCCCGGGACCTATTGTGCACCAGTGTTCTGTCCTCCTAGCCACCCAGCCTAGCCCTTGCCAGTGCCATGTGTTTGTTCCCAATACTTGTCTCATGCATGCTTAAAGCTTGATACTGACTTTGCAGCCACCACCTCAGGAGGTAATCTATTTCAAGGTCCTACCACCCTCTCTGAGAAGTAACACTTTCTGATGTCCCTCTTGAACACTCCACCCTTCAATTTCCACTTGTGTCCTCTTGTAGTAGAATTGATGTTCCTGGTAAAAAGCTGCACTTCTGGCACCTTGTTGATGCATTTAAGGAACTTGAAGGTCTCAATTATATCCCACCTCTCCCTCCTAGTCTCTAACGAGTACAATTTTAGAGCCCCAAGCCTCTCTTCATAGGTGATTTCCTAAAGGCCATGTATCATTATTGTTGCCCTTCTCAGGACCACTTCCAATCTGTCCGTGTCCCTTCCTAGGTGAGGCCTCTGGAACTGTACACAATATTCCAGATGAGGCCTAATGACCGGTAAAGTGGTAGTATCACCTCCCTGTCCCTGCTGTCTATCCCCCGTCAATGCATCCTAACACCCTGCTAGCCCTGCTGTAAGCTTTACTGCACTGACTTTTCTGCCTGAGGTCATCCCTAATGATGACTCCCAGATCACGTTCCTCGGCAGAAAAGCTCAGCTGGACTCCGTTTAGCCAGTATTTTTCCTTGGGGTTGGCCCTACCCAGGTGCATCACCTTACATTTCTTAGCATTGAAGTTTAATTGTCATATTTGTGACCCTTTCCAACTTCTTAAGGTCCTCCTGCAGTCGTCTGACTCCCTCCGTACTATCCACTCTTCTGCTGAGTTTCATGTCATCTGCAAACAGGCCAATGTTGCCATTTATGCCCTCGCTGATGTCACTAATGGATACACTGAATAGGACCGACCCCTGAGGCACCCCACTAGTGACCTGCCTCTTGTTAGTTTTCACCCGATTTACTACCACCCTTTGATTTCTGTTTCTCAGCCAACTTCGCACCCACTTTTCTGTCTGTTCCGCTACACCAAAGTCTTCTAGCTTTTTCAAGCACTATCTATGCGGGACTGTGTCAAATGCCTTACTGAAGTCAAAGTCGAGTCTCTACTTCATTAGGATCATAAGGACGTACAGAGCTTAGTTGACATGAGTCCATATAGCTCGCCATATCTTTATCCATAATGGCCCTTAAGATAACCAGATTTATAGTAATTATCCAATTCAGTCTTAAACTCATCCATGCTCTTACTTCCTACAATTTCAATTGGTAATGAGTTCCAAATAGATATCGCCCTCTGGTTGAACCAATGCCTCCTTTTGTTGGTCCTGCAAATTTCACCTAACAACTGTAGTAAATGCAACCTGGTATCGTAAATCTGTTTTCTTATTTCTAACCCTGGCAATTCTACAGATTTTCATCTGTCATTGCCTTAAAAAGTAGGCACATGTCACCTCTCTGTCTCCGATATTCCAGTGGGAACATATCTAAATTATTCAACCTATTCTCATAATTCATCTCTTTAAGGCAACAAATCATTTTGGTAGCCCTTCTCTGTACTTTGTCAAGGGAGTTATTTTAGGATTTATTGCATGGTGCCCCAAACTGTACACAATACTCAAAATGAGGCCTGACAAGTATAAGTCATAGGTTCAGTGCAGTTCTCCTTAAAGGACTTCTACCTGATGCTTTATGTGTCCAAACTGGGTTTAAACCCCTTCCAAGCTCTAGTGCATACTTTCAAAGAGACCTCTGATGAAGGACAACTTCCCCTTTCAAAAGGGGGGAGGCAATCATTACTGTTCTCCCCAAACCAGATAAGGAACATAGCTTATGTGGTAACTACCATCCCATTTCCCTAATAAATGGGGAAGCTAAAGTTCTCACTAAAATTCATGGCTTGAGGCTCGAAAAAGGACCCTCACATACCATACATAGGTAACAGCAAGGCTTTATGAACAGACATACAAGGCTGACAAAATCTTCTCTACGTTAAGACATTATACAAGCATATCTACACCACCCCTCCCTAGCAGCAGCCAATGCTACTGATGCAGAAAAAGCACATGACTCAGTGGAGTGGGGGTACTGGATCAAGTGCTGGGTGCTTTTGGGATAGGACCAAACTTTCAGAGGTGGATCTCTACCATTTACACTGATCCAAGGGCAGCCATCATAACCAAGGGACTGACATCCCCCTCTTTTCCCCTTTAAAGTTAAACCAGAGAAGGCTGCCCTCTACCCCCCTCCTTATTTTTCTCATAGTTGCCAAACTGCTTGAAGTCAAACTGAGGTCAATGGGGTCAGACAGGGGCCGACATGTGGCACTCATGAAGTCAAGAGCCTCGCCTATGCGGACGGTCAGCTGATCACCATGGGAAATCCTGAGACTTCTGTTCTTAACCCATTTACTAACCTTAAATTCTTTACTGTGGGTAATAGGGCTAAAAGTAAACTGCTGCAAGACCAAAATTATTATGCCTTTAGATAAAGACTGTTTACAACAGCCGTTCCCAACAGAAACAATGAAGTGCACCCTCCCCCCCCCGGTCCCTTAAATGTGTGGGTATCATCTTGTAACCAACAAGAAGCAAAATCCCATATCTGCATTTCCACCTATTATTAAAAGAGCTGGAGCTAGATTTTGCAAGGTGGAACAACTTGCATCTTTCATTGGGGTTGGGGAGGAGCAGCCACCTTCAAAGAGGTGTCTTTTCCTAAAATATTTTATTGCCTGGAGAACCTGGCATTATTTGACAGAAGGTGGTTTGATGTGCTGGAAAAGAAAATGAGTAGTTTTCTTTGGAAGGGTAACTCCCCTTCCCACACACATACTTGTTTCATATTCTATGCCTCAGGTTAACTTCAGAAGCATGCATCTGGGGTCCTGGGAGTACTTATGGCACAAAAGGAATCCTCTCAGCAAATAAACTTTTTAACTAAAGCCAACAAAATGGGTCCTAAACATCTCTCCCGATAGCTAGCACTTCTTGCACAAGCAGTCTTGTAAATGGAAAACTCAATGCATTTTGTTTCCCTCCTGAATACAAAACATGGAAACTGGTTGCAAAACATAATGTTTGGAATTCTGGATGCGCTGGCTGTTCTGCAATAACAATGTTAGTCTAAGTCAATGTATTCCAAACCTAATAGCACTCCGATTACTATAATTTTCTTGCAGACACTGTCGTCCATATTTATAGAACCAGATAAGAATTTGATTGATTGCCGCTGGCATATCTAATCTCAACAAAAATAACTAAGGAAGAAAGCTATTTCCACAAAAAAAGAAATTTAAAAGGGCATAATTACCAGATTTATTTTTCCAGACCAATTCATAATATTGCCAAAAAGTAATACAAGTGTGACAGAGGAGGGCATTTTAGTAGGGATACATGACCCCATTATTACAGTATGTTGCAGTAAGTCAAGCAGACCGGGGAATAGTCTCTAAAAGGCAGAAATACTATAAAAATCTGCTTTTTAGAACAGTGAATACATGGAAAATTCCCAGTGGCTTGCTGCTAGGGTGACAAACATGACTTCAGTGATAACGATGGCAGACTCAAATGGCATAACTTTGATGGTTACAGTGATGGTTGGAAGTAGCAGCCATGGTATTGGTGGTAGTCAGTTTCTAGGAAAATGGTACAGGAGAGTATATGTGGGGAGGGAAATATTTAGGAAATCATGGCTGAAATGGTGTTGACAGATTTTGGTGTGTTAGAAAAAGCTGATGATTCTTGATAAGTCGTCACCAGCATTGATAACCAGATCGGCTATGGACAGTAGACCTCTGGAATAGTGGAAGTTTATAGTGATAGCAACAGTTGCGGTATCTCTAGGTGTAATGAAAAATGGCTATATTGGTACTGGTAATGTGCCTGGTTCTTTAATGTAAGTAGTAGTTCATGTTTCCAGTTTATGCCACTCTAGGCAGTAGTTTAGCAATGGTTTTACTTTTTTTTAATATATTTGCTTTGCCTGTTTTTTTTTTACTGGCCAGGCAGGTTGTATCCAACTTTCAATGACATCATGTTTTTTATTTTTATCACATGAGCAGTTTCACTTTTTTCTATGTGCTGTAACTGCTGACTAGAAATGGTCCGAGTTTCTTACTTTTTTGGAACTGCATTTTTATTAAAAATTAGTACAGATGTACATTACAGGTACAAGCTGAAAAAGAGACATATGCTGGCTCTCCGACAATGAGCCCCTGTCACTGAGACCTAAGCAAAGAACAATTTAAACATCAGCACCTTTTTGTTACAGCTTGGGTGCCCAAAACATTCAGTATATATGCAGTTCCAATGAACTGTGAAAGTTAGCTATAATAAAGAGCCTGGGGTGGGGCGGGGTAAAGGGGTTACTAAGTGCCATTCAACCAATATCTGCCAATAAAATGGGTAGCCAAGAAGGAAGCGAGGGGAAGGCTCTAATGTCCCAATCCATGCCAAGACTCTTACTTACATTCTCCACCCCATATGTGTTCACGGAATGAAAGTGGGATCCCTAGCCATGGCGTACAGTAGCTAATGTGTCTAACGGGAATTTAAAAACTCCGGTCTATTGTTCAGTGAGTAAGTAATCTACTCCATTTTTATATATTGCATGCATTATATGTATCTAGGTTCCAACAGTAAGGGATGGAGAGTTCAATCAATGGTGTGTGGTTACCTTCTTACAAGCTGTTAGCATGATACCCAACAGGTATTTTACATGTTTATCTGTCCAGCCCACTGGGTAGTCTCGCAAAAGATAAACTCTTGGCATAAGAGTCAGCAGTTGCTCGAAGATGTCCACTAGGGCTGACTTCACATCCTACAGGAAAGGTTGCACCACAGGGCACTCCCAAAATATATGTGTCTACAAAGCCTGCTGCTCACCACAGCCGCACCAGGAGGCTGAATCTTGGGCCGGATCATAGTGTGTCAAAAAAAAAAAAAGGAATTAAAAACTTCCAGCCAAATTCGCACCAGATGTGTGATCCAGTGACCTTGGAGGATTCTCAGTATGTTCCGTCCCAGGTCTCTGGGGGTCTGCAGCAACACCAGCTCCTCACTCTACCTGTGTGCAATCCAAGTAGTATTTCCTTGTTGTGTGTCCTGTGTGGATTGATAAGAGCTTGACACCAAATGAGCTGTGTTACCTGCTCTAATAATAATCGGAAAGGTCTGAATGAACACTGGGTGCATTGTTAAGTCTTTGGGTTATCGTCATGAAGTTAATATAATGCTGGACTTGCAAAAAAAAAGAAAAAAAAAAGCTTGTTGTTTCAGACCACAGAGCTGCTGCAGATCTGAAAAGACCCTAAGGCCTTCTTTCGCCATGAACTGAAATATATGCATAAGACCTAGCTGCTCCAAGGTTACAAAGCCATGGTCAAGTCATGAAGGGGTGACTATACCTAAACATGCCAGGGGCATAAATGTGCCACAAAAGAGGTTAACCATAAAGATTTACGGATGTGCCACCAAAGCTGCACAGTCTCAGCCATTCGTGGGTGCAGTCCCAGCAGGCAGTTCCTGTCTGGTGTTAAATGGAAGTAGAGACTAACATATTCTGTGAAAGGGGATGAGGGACCTCTCTATTACTAGTCAGTGAGGGGAATAAGCTGGTACATGACTCATTAATATGAACCACATATGTGCTGCCCAACTGTAAGTCTATAGGTCTGGCAATGCCTGGCCTTAGGGAGGATCAATGTCTTGCAGTGTACCTGTGGGCAATGACCATTTCAGATTTATCTGGAGATATGGTTCTTCTACTGGTGCCACTGATTCCTCCAGCAGCAGGGGTCATTCCAGAACATATACTTGTACAGAAATCAAAGAAGCACCACCATCCTAATGGTTTCTATTCCACAGGAAATGGATAAAGGAAGGGTGTACCACAATGTTAAATACACCACTAGCTGGGTGGAGAGAGGGCAATAATTTGCTGAGTATGCATCTTCCTTGCATGCCATAAGCTGGACTCCCAGGCATTTAAGCACTTTCAGGTTCCAGAGGAAAGGGAAGCTCGCCACTATGGTATCTGAGGGGGTGTAATTATGTGCCAATCTCCATTTTGGAGGTATTTAGCCTTCATCCCAAGACCTCTCCACATGTCCTCAGTGCTTCAAAAGCCCTGAGGATCAAGACCTCAGGGTCTTTGATTCTCTACTTTATGAAAATCAAAATGTATGAAAAGTCTAAGTCATCAACTTTTGTAATGGAACATTTTGCGGATGCTATTTGCAAAGATATATTCTGTTGGATAACTACTGACACAGCATCTCTATTTTTCTACTAGGCAGTATGGTGCAGTGTTTAGAGCACTGTACTGTGAAACATGAGGTCACAAGTTTGAATCCCACCACAACCATTGACTTCTATGTGACTTAGCAAGTCTCACGATCTCCTTGTACATCAGTTCCTTCCAACTGTAACACTGGGTAGTAGACCTCACTGAAAGCAAAAATGCATTCTTGCAGTTGTCTTCTCACCGGAGTGGGTAAATTGTAAACCGACAAGCATGTGTCAGATGAAAAAGATGCAGAATATACCACATATGAAGGGCAAAGACTGGTGTGAAAGCTCTGCAACCACTTGTTTGCAGTTGTCCTGTGCCTGTATACATGTGGCTTTGGTAGGTACAACTAGTTTGTGCATCTACAAGGCTTATATTATGACATTGTTTGATGGCATCTAGGACACAATTTTTTAAATAAAAACTGTGAACTATGAGCAAGAGAGAGAATGAGCAATAAATACCAAGATGAAGATTTTGTAGTGCTAAACCCTTTCCATGACGGAGGTACTCACTATACCCTCCCCCACCAACACTAAGAAACTAATTTAAAGTAAGGCATCTGAACTAGATTTGAATTTGAAATGATATACATTGTCACAAACCCACTCAGCAGGTCAGGCCCTCTGCTCCCACAGTGCCAACCTCCGAGCGCAGTCTTGTGAACAGTTAACAGAACAGGGTAACCCTCCTGTCTGTTTTGTGGGTTCAAATCAAACTTTGGTCTGTAGTTCTGGAGGGATTCAAACTGTGAACCTCTTTCTAGTGTACCCAATGTACAGGCTCAGATAATTCTGCTCTTTGGGGGGGGGCAGATATCTTTTGCTTATGGGCACCTAACCAGGCATACAAAATGAACCCTTAAAAACTCTTTTAAAGACCTCAGAATAAACTCTTACCTTTTCCCAGGTTGATAAAGCCAGTAAGCTTTGTACAGTGTCAACTTTAACAAAGTAAGTTTCACTTGTCAAGAAAAAGAATTTCAAAGGCACGCCAAGTAGCCTCTAAAGTAGAGGTTTACTTAAAGATAGATAAAAAATATAACGTGTAAATACAGAACCATATATCACAAAAACATACAATCATTTAAAAGAACAAGGGTTAAAACAAAGTGCAAAATTCCTACCACCAGACAATTAGACTTATATATCTAATGTATCTCTTCTAATAGTGCTGATAGACAGATGATGTTGTCAAGAGAGTCCAAACATGTGTGTCTTTACAGGTCACTCACAGCATAATTAAAACACTGTCATGAGCCTGCCTTCTCCATGATATCACCCAGCTCCTCCTCTGTTTATTAAAAATTATACAATCAGGATGTCATCACTGGAAGGTAAATTAAATAAGGTTAATTTCTAAGTCCTTCTTTCATCCATGAGCAACATCCTGCTTTTACAGACATCAGAGGAACATTTATGACTTCGCACCAGTGCGACATAACCTGGTTTTCCTCCTCTAAACATAATAAAATGGATATTTTCTATCCTGTCAGTTGGTAAGCTACAATTAAGCTAGATAAACAGGAGATGCTTAATTTAGGCCTCTTCTAGCCTGTAATTATCTCCTGCCCTTCCAGGTAACACCTTGTAGCTAAAATCTGGGAGTGGGGTATCATTCCACAGGCTGTTTCAGCATGTCTCATGACAGACATTCAGTAACACATTTTTATATTACAAAAATCATAGATTAATCAGAACCAGCTGAGTGTCACATACATAATTAAAGATAAACACATTTATAATGATAAAATATATACATATAACAGGATATTTTGCAGAGTACATTACTTTAAAACTGGTAATTTGCATCTATATAAAGAATACATAAATTAATGTAGTTTCTCAGGGATATGAAACTTATTTTATTGCCTATGAAAAGACTAGTCAGCTTATGAAAGGTGTAGCCAAGATTACATAACGAACTTCCCCTCATGAGATTCATAGTCAACTGACACCCAAATCCATGAAGTATTCCATGTACCATAAAGTATTTCAAATCACATAATGAAACTTGACAAAAGTAATTCCCACACGTATAAAAGAGACACTGTCAACCCTCTTTGGCCTCGGTTTGTCCATAGTTTGAAAAACACATTTTATGGTTGCTTACACTCTGTAGATACCGCGGATGTAGCTTTTTTCATTCTGGTTTGTTTTTTCTTTTTAAAAGTGAAAAACAGACTGCCAGCCATACTGGTGCTACCACGCAAAAATGTGTTTGGTTACATTCCTTCATCAACTCTCACTGCATCTTTTCTTGACTTGGGAACACCCCTAACACAGTCTAGTCACTCGCAATGCAATGGGAGGAGAGGATACTGTTGCAAAACGAGTGGCTGCATTACTTGGGGGTATTCGTATGTAAAGGAAGTGTGCAATAAGACCTGATCAATAATTTGATGCAAAAAACAAGGTAGAGTATAATTACACCATCACCATGCATTTCAGTTCTACTAAGAAAAGAAGCAGACGGGACAACCAGCCACATCAATGAATTTTAGAGAAGGTAAGCAATCATAAAAGGTAAGTCTTCAACTAGGAATAATATGATGCAAAAAGAGTTAACAGCGTCCCCTTAGTCAAAATAATACAAACTAGCTCGGAGCCAGATTTGTAAACCTTGTAGTGGGGGCACAGCTCATGGATGTGTCTCTGCTGCACCCTCCACCCAAGCCTTGCTCTGCTGGCTCATGACTATGTTCAGAGCTGTGCTGTTTCTGTGACACTTTTACTTGTTAACCAGCACGCAACTAGATTTGGATGCATGCTGTCGAATATGGACATCCTGATTATCCTACACAAGCTGAATATCGAATGCAGCAGTCCTTGGGAATTCCCACTGTAAATCTTCAAGACATCTCAGGTCTGGTACAACTGCTTTACTTGGTAATGGCAGTCCCACACCATCTCCCGTTTAATCCATAATGGGGTGCAGCCACAGGATAGCCCTCATATCATATTCACAATGATATTCCAAGACAGTGTGAACCCTGCTGACCCCCTCTGTGGATCCCACTTTAACCTAAGTTACTCAAAGATACAGACCCTCTGGCAAACCTCTCAGGTCTTCTCCTGCATCTAATTTCCTTTCACTCCTGCCCAGTTTTCGTGCTGTGTCCACTACTTTTGCACTGTGTAATAATGGACAGTTTTTCTTTTTCTGCACACTAATGCACATTCCCACAGTACACATGAGGTTTTATTTCTGTTATTTGTATTTCTGTTTTTGCTGTAGTCTTTGCACTGCTGATAGATTGCACAATTATTGTAGTAAGACCTGTAATTACCTGTTCCTTAATACCAGTCAGTACAGCTGAAAATGATTGTACATGCTCTATAAATACTATTAAAAATTGATTTATCCATCTCTGGAAAAGGGAATGCCCTCAGTAGGCTCAGTACGTTTTCCCAGTAAAATGTTTCTAAATACATAAATAAAAGCACAGGCAGTGCTGATGGTTTGGAGTTTTGCATATGTGAATGAGCTGCAGCTCAACCCTCACGCCCCATAACACTCTATTTTAATCTCTCTTACTGGATATTTACTGGCCCCCCAGGAAAAAAACTATTATGATCCTAATCAGAAAGTCTGAATCAGCCTGGGAGCCAAACAACTACCACCCAACCTCACTGCTTCCAGCACTCCGTAAGCTTCTCGAGAAACTGGCAGACAGGCAACTACTGGATCACGTTTGTTTTTATTTTACTTAAAATGATGACCAGGATGGCACACCGGGTCAAAGATTCATTTCCAGGAGTGACCTGGTGGGTGGTGATACAATGGAGAAAAATAACATGAGCAGGCAAACACACACAATTCGGTGCAAAGCAATGTAAATCAGTGCAACAAATGGCATAGCACACAATTTTCAAAGTGCCTTCTCCAGACATTGTCCTTATCCTCCCCCCATGTTCCTTTGTATCCTGGACAATATTATTTCATGTTTCATATGGAATGGACAATGTCCCCAAATTAGATATACAGAGTTACAGTTACCCTTTTTAGCGAGGAGGAAGGGGGTTAATCTAACAAACCTGAAGGAACTATTCTATAGCTGCCCATCTCCGTACAGTTTATTACTGGCTCTATAAGCAGTATAATACCACCTGGAAGCAAACAGAATTCATATTAAATGACATGTTTTGCATTAGTAAGGTCCTATTTTCATTTCCTGTAGCCTCCCTCTGCCTGGCTCAGTATACTAGGTATACAGCTTTGACACTGGCGGTATTGTAAAATCTCAGGCTTCTCTGCAATTTTGGACAAGTGTTTTACTTTTGTAGAGCAACTGCAGAAGATACAGCGTTTTCCCTCCCACACAGACCATATGTTCCTTACTGGAGACAACTGGGTCTCACCCATATATTCCAAATCATTGATACACAAAATATTACCAGTCTCTGAGCCACAGCAGAAATATGGTCTCACCAGGCATGGGGGTCATTCCGGTATCTACAAATTAGTAAGTTATCTATTGCAAAAACTGCTTTGTTCCCCTTTGCTTTTGCACATTTTTATGGGAGTTCTAAGTCAGTTTTTCATTCAGGTACAGTTAAATATGGTTCATTTGGAGGTGAATCTTTCATTTCTGTTACTATGGACATTACTAACTGCTGTCAGTTAGTACAGATTTCCTGTCCCCTTCAAAGTAATTTTGTGCACTTCAGAATGAAATGCATTACTTGCATAAAAGTGAAGCTTGTGCTGGCAATAGTCCCTTTGTATAAATGTTGATAATGTTTCTGTAGCCGTTATTGAATTAGAAGGGATCATAGTTTGGCCCCGACAAGGTGACCAGCCAATCCCTTCCACTTTCCGATTTATTTCCACGCCCCTGTGGTATGACATGCAGCAAGGGAGAGCAAAGGGGCATGCCCCATTGAAATGAATGGGGGTATTTGTTCATTAGCATTTTGTATA
The DNA here is from genome assembly GCA_016271365.2 of Neoceratodus forsteri. Lineage (NCBI taxonomy): Eukaryota > Metazoa > Chordata > Ceratodontiformes > Ceratodontidae > Neoceratodus > Neoceratodus forsteri. The sequence goes on from CM057452.1 coordinate 1,578,596,541, forward strand.
TTATGATGGCGAGTTAAGAGATTAATGAAGGCAACTGCTCAACTAACAAGGTCTTTGTTAGTCCAGTGGTGGCCTTCATTAACCTCTAACTCACAATCATAATGTATAAAATGCTACTAAAAACATACTCTCATTCATTTCAATGGGGCGTGCCTCCGCACTCTCCTTTGCTGAACGTCATAACATGCCAGCGCGCAAGGGCATGGAAATCAACTGGAAAGTGGAAGTGATCGGCAGGCCACCTTGTTGGGGCAAAGCTATGATCCCTTCCCATTCAATAACAGCTGCAGAAAAATTATCAACATTTATAAAGAGGGACTATCGCCGACACAAGCTTCACTTTTATAAAAAGTACCCCCGTAAGCTTCAAAAACCACTTTAAACAATTTGCAGCAAAAGGAAGTCTCAGGCAGATTAAACTGTCCTGGAGAAATATTTATTTATTTAAATGTAAAACCATTATTTTATTGTACTTGAGTCTTCACCTGCATCACTTCCTATTTATCTGTTTGTGTCTCTGGGGCTATAACACTAGGGGGAATTTTTTAACCAGGAGAGACACACTAAGCCAAATCTTGTTTACAGGTACAACCTGGCAGCACAAGGAAGTTGAGTGACTTGCTCAGGGTCAGACACTATGCAAGCAGGGGGCTGTGGGATCCAAATCCAGGTCTCCAGGTTTGCAGCTCAGAGCCTTAAACCACTGTGCTATACTGCCTCCCAAAAGGGAAGGGAAGAAAAAATTACTCACCTTAGTAATGTTTCTTCTAATGGAGTCTTGCTATATTATGACAAGTGCAGTTTGTCCCACCACTAGAACTGCTCCGGAGGTGAAAGAGTTAACTTCCATGCAGAGCATGGAGCTTAGAGCTGAGCTCGGTTAAGAAGCTCTGTTAGGGTGGTTTCAAACCAAACCGCCAGATCTTTAATGGCAGCAAAACTCACTAAGGTTCTGTGTGGAAGCTGTAACCTACACTAGCCAACTGGCTACTAACATATTCACACATTTTCTCCTGGTCCCAACACCAAGACTCAAGTCAGTGGACCAGAAAAATAAGATAAAATAACTAAATAAACACAACACCCAAACATGAAAGAGGGCATCAATAAATGCCAACAGAGGACTGCCCACCCCATACCCAAAGTAGAAGTTCTGAGAGGGCAGGTGGAGGAGGTTATAATAGCAAGACTCCATTAGAAGAAACAACATTACTAAGGTGAGTAATTTTTCTTCAAACAACATGAAGTCTTGCTATATTATGACAAGTGCAGACTACACAGCAGTACCTCCATGGAGGAGGGACAGAACCTACTTAGGGAATAGGCTCTGAAGCACGGCTGTGCCAAACCGAGCATCCCTCCTGGCCTGAATATCCAGGGAGTAATGCTTGGTGAAAGTGTGTACTGTTTTCCAAGTAGCTGCTTGACATATCTCCAAGATAGGATGTCTCTAGCAGCAGCTAGAGATGCAGCTGTACCTCTGGTAGAGTGAGCCCTCAGGCCTGAGGGGGAACCTTACCCAGCTTTTGATAGCAAAATTGGATACAAGAAACGATCCACCTGGCAATGGATCTCTTAGTGGCAGGTCTCCCTTTCCCAACCTCACCATAAGTGAGAAACAGTTGGAGGAGTCAAACCTGTGACCCTTGGTACGCCTATGTAGTAACTTAGGGCCCTTTAACATCTAGGCTGTGCAGCCTCCTCCTCACCAGAGGAGGAATGGTCAGTGAAGAACACCGAAGTGAAATAGATTGGTTAAGGTGGAAATCTGAAACCACCTTAGGCAAAAACTTCCTGTTAGTCCTGAGGACTACTTTAGCCCTGTGAAAGGAAATAAAGTCAGTCTCTACTGATAAAGCCTGTAACTCACTTATGCACCTGGCAGAAGTGATGGCTACCAGAAATACAGTTTTCCAAGTCAAATACTTAAGCTCTGCCGAAGACAGAGGCTCAAAGGGGGGTTGCATCAGCTGAGCAATGCATACATTAAGATCCCAAGCCGGGCAGGGTCCCTGAATGGAGGATTGGTATGAAGCAATCCTTTAAAAAACTTGGAAAATACAGGGTGAGAAGAGGGCTTCCCTGCTGAAAGGAAGGCAGAGACAGCTGCCAAGTGCACTTTCAGGGTAGCTGGTCTCAGTCCCAAAGAATTAAGATGGACCATATAGTCCAATACAGTGGGTAGATCAGCAGATTCCGGGGAAACATGCTTCCCAGAACACCATATGGAAAAACCTTTTCCACTTGGAGTTATAGGTAGCCCTGGTGGAAGGCTTCCCAGCAGCCTTCAGGATTTCCGAGAACACTTTGAGAAAGTTGTAGATCAGCAACTCTAACTGCTCAAGAGCCAAGCCTTGAGGTTGAGGGATTTGAGATCGGATACCAAACTCTCCCCTGAGCACAGGTTAACAGATTGTGGTTCCTGGGGAGACACAGGGGAAGATGGACTGCTAAGGACAGAAGGAGTGGGTACCAGGGCTGCCTGGCCCAGTCTGGAGCAATCAGGATAATTTTGCAGGGTTGAGACCTGATTTTGACTAGTACTTTGAACAGGAGAGGAAAGGGGGGAAAGGCATAAAGAAACTTCCCATCCCAATCGAGGAGAAAGGCATCCAGGGGAACTGAGCCCAACACTGGGGGCCTGCAACAAAACAGTGGAAGTTGATGATTGTCTGGGGCTGCAAAAAGATCTATCTGAGGAGTGCCCCATCTGGCAAACACTATCCCCAGTACTAGGGGATCCAGTGACCATTCATGATGGCCCTGGGAAATCCTGCTGAGAGCATCTGCCAGGACATTGTCCTTGCCTGGGAGGTGAACTGCTATGGGGAAGTGTCTAGGAATAAGCCAGAGACCACAACTTATCGCCTCGGTGTGCACAAGGCCAAGACCGAGTGCCCCCTTGTTTGTTGATGTACCACATTGTAGTGGTGTTGTCTGTTCTGACCTGTACCACCTTGTTCTGAACAGATGCAGAAAACCTGAAGTGCTAGAAAAACAGCTCTGAGTTCCAACAGATTGATGTGGAGCAGAGATTCCTGAGGGGACCATAACCCCTGGGTGGAGAGGTCGCCCATGTGAGCTCCCCATCCCAAGAGGGATGCATCTGTAGTAAGGGTCAAGGAGTGGGACAGAGGGATGAAAGGCACCCCTTGTCTCAGATTGCTCTGATCCTGCCACCACTGAAGGGCCTGGATCAGGGTTCGAGTCACTGGGATTAACTTGGATAGGGAATCTCTTCTTTGAGACCAGAAAGCTCTCAAATGGAACTGAATGTCCCTCATCTGAAATCTTGCTCCTTGCACAACAGCTGTGGAGGCAGCCATGTGTCCTAGGAGCTGCAGGAAATGCCTTGCTGGTTGAGAGACCTGCAGAGTGAAGAACGAGGCCAGGGCCACTAAGATCCTTACCCTTTCCAAGGGAAGGAAGGCTCTGGCCTGCTTTGTGTCCAGTTCTACGCCTATAAAGGTGAGTACCTGGACAGGTTCCAAAATTGACTTTGGAAGATTGAGAAGAAAGCCCAGAGAGGTAAGCAGCTGCTGGGTAACTAGCAGGTGTGATTTGACCTGGTCTGGAGACTGACCCACAATGAGCCAGTCATCCAGGTAGGGGAAAATGGCAATCCTTTGCCTTCTTAGATGAGCAACTGCTACTGCCAGACATTTTGTGAACACCCTTGGGGCAGAAGTGAGGCCAAAGGGCATTGCTCTGAACTGATAATGGCCTGAGGGCAGTTCGAATCTGAGGTACTTTCGTTGGGAGCTTCTGATAAGAACATGGAAGTAGGCATCCTTGAGGTCCAGGGAGGCTAGCCAGTCCCCTGGCCTTAGGGAGGGTAAAATCATTCCCAGTGTCACCATTTTGAACTTTGGTTTTAAAAGGTGCTTGTTTAGATATCTTAGATCCAGGATAGGCCGCCACTCTCCTGTCTTTTTTGGGGTAAGGAAGTACCTGGAGTACAGACCCTTGCCCTGGTGTGGGGGAGAAACCCTTTCTACAGCTCTGAGAGCCAGGAGGGTTGAGAATTCTGTTTCCAAAGCAAGAGTCTCTAAAGGGTTTGCAGGTGGAAAAGATCTGGTTCTCATCTTTGGAAATTTTTTGAGGCTGAGAACCAGACCCTGGCTCACTACTTCCAGGACCCACCTGTCTGAAGTTAAAGACTCCAGTCCTGGACGAAGTAAGACAGCCTGCCCCCTACAGGTAATGGAGAGCCGACCCTGGGCATCCCATCAGGGTGCCTGTTTGGCAGGGGCTTTAGGCTGAGGGGTGGGAGCAGGCCTGCTCGTACCCCGTCTGCCTCTCCCTCTGAAGAACCCCCTCTGTGCATAGGCTGAAGAGGAGGAGGCCTGGGTCTTGTAAAAAGGCCTGTGAAAGGCCTGCCCCTACCCCTGGGGGTCTGCCTCTGAGGAGTGGCTTGCCGCTCCTTGGCTTGTGCACTCCTATAAGTGGTTCTATATTCATCCATTTTCTTCATATAATTCTCTGTCTGCTCCCCAAACAGAGAATTCCACCACAGGAAAATCCATAGCCTTAGACTGGATATCCTGTGACAAAGTAGTACACCTGAGCCAGGCCAATCTCCGAAAAGCCACAGATGTAGCCATGACTCTAGAGGATACATCGTTAGAATCCACTGCAGCATGGAATTGCACCTTAGATGCCTCAATACCATCAAGAGCCACCTGCTCCAGCTCCTTTGCAAGCTGGCCAGGGGCCTGTTTGGCTAAGGCCATGACGGATCCCATCTAGATTTCTGGTATCTCGCAACATAAGCCATATAGTTTGCTTGTCTGAGTCCCAAGGATGCTGCCATGTATTGTTTGGCCATGGCATCAATCTTCCTGGAGTCCTTGTCAGGAGGATGTGAAGCCAGGGAATATTAGCTTTATCACAGGCTGCAACCTGAACTACCCCAACATGACTGCATTGCTGTGAAAGAAAATCTGTATCAGGACCTGACAAAGTGTACCTCCTGTCCATCTTTTTATCTACAGGAGGCACAGAATTAGGAGCTTTTAAAATTTTTAATGTTTGTTTCCTAAAAGATTTATGCAAAGGGATGGACAATCTCCTGGACTCTGGGATATCCATCATCTCTACATAGTCAGGCTCCTCTTGCTCATCCAAAGCCTCCTCTAAGGGAAGCTGGAGGGTCTCAGCAACTTTTATAAAACAAAATGAGAAGGGACTCAGAAAGCCTAGGGGAGATTCACCTGAAGGTCTGTCTGGGGAGAAGTCCGGTTCAATGGGCACATCCAGACTTTCAAAGTCACATTCACACTGATCATAATCCTCCTCCCCCTCCTCTGGTTCATAAAACTCTTCTATATCATATTCCTGAACCATTGGAACCGACCGAACCGACCTTTTGCCAGACAGTGGCGGTTCGGAGGGAACCGGGGACAGAGACTGGACAATCTGTATTGCCCTGGCTATCTCTGCAGCAGTTGGAGAAGGAATTTTGGACTCTAAACCTGCTGATTTTTTAGTTTTCTTTGCTGGAACTGGCTCCTCAGAGCCAACTTTTCGTTTGTCCGAGGAAGTCTCACCCTGCTCAGAGGGCACTCCCTCCGGTTCGGTTGGCACCGAACCAGGCTGGCCATCCGGGTCAGCGGACTTTTTGGCCTCTCGTTCCCTGAGCCTGCCCACTCTCTTGTCCAGGGTGGCTGCAGGGAAATTTTTACAAATCTGGCAGTCTGAATTGAGGTGGTCAAACCCCAGACAATAGACAAATGTAGTGTGTGGGTCAGCCTTGGCAAAGGCTTCCCCACAGACAATACAGTGCTGAAACCCAGTGGGCCTGGTTTTTCTTTTGGGTTTCTCAGACATGATGCCAGCCTAACCAACAAACTTGCCCTTTTAATGGCCGTGCCAGGCAAGACACCCTTATCGGTTCCAAACCGTGTCACGGGTCGTGGAAAAAAACGTAATGAAATCCGGTTTTTAGAACCGATAAGAACCGAAACATTCACTCTAACAAGCCTTAAAAGGCTTTAAAACTAAGTTTTAGTACAATTCGATCGGTTCAAACCGAACCGATAACAATTTACAAGTTCCACACAGAAAAAACCTATCTATTACTTACAATACCATAGACAGAGCTTGAAGCGATCGGTTTTGAGGTTAAAATAATTAAATCGCGGTTAAATTCAACCGAGAAATAGCGTTTTAAACCGAAGAAATGAACCGAGCAACAGGAGGAATCTCCAGAGCGACTCTTCAGTGAGGCGGAGTAAAGAATCTGACGGTTTCGGTTTGAAACCACCCTAAGAGAGCTTCTTAACCGAGCTCGCACTCTAAGCTCCATGCCCTGCATGGAAGTTAACTCTTTCACCTCCGGAGCAGTTCTAGTGGTGGGACAAACTGCACTTGTCATAATATAGCAAGACTTCATGTTGTTTGAAGGGGAAATTGTTTGGATGTGAGACTTGGCTATTGTAATGAATTTCCATGGGTAAAATTAACAAAGTCAATTATTGACTGGCATTTTCGAGCAGTTATTAGAGTCTGTCTGGATATATAGCTGGGTGGTATGTTCTCTAATGCAAGGGAGTACCAGAGTGACAGAGGCGAATTTAGGTCAGGATAACAGCATTGCATAAGCTATGATGATGCATCTCCAATTTAGGTGCACTATACCCTCCAACTGATTGACTGTGTAACCAGTAAGGTAATAAGAAATGAAAAATCTCACATCCTTTTTCCTTAGCCCATTTGCAGATTGACCAGTAAATATATTCCTTTTAAACACAATCCGTTCAAAAGTTTATAGTCTGTTGTAGCACAGACACAGGGCTGTTGATTGAAAGGCTGACAGTTCCAATGGTATCATAATGAAGGCCTTGCAGCACTCTGATTCCTAATGTTAATTGTGCAAAAGAAATACATGAATTAAACAGTGTTGCAAGCCAGGTCATCTGTTCTCCTGGTAAAACATAGCGCTATGTTTCTATCCATGGCACTCCAATCATTACCTCATGGGCCTTAGCTCACCGGAAAAGCTATAGATGCACATGTGACCATGGTTCAAATTTCGTGGATACATCTAGGTCCCAGGAGTCCCTGCTCTCTGGTTCTCCTAGTGCATCTGAAAGGCTAACAGCACTCCAGAGTCCCTGCGTGCATCTTCAGATACTTTCAGTCGTTTTTCTATCTCAAGGTAAGATACAAGTTATTTTTGCCACAGGGGAATTATTGCTTATGCCATTTATCTGAATTTACTTGAATGTATTTCAACTGAAAAGTACAGTTATGTAAGAATTTACCGTAACAGCAGATCTTTGAGAGAAGCTCTTGCAGCAGGTAAACACTTATAGGACTGCCGCGGCTGACGTCAGGACCCCACAGCAAGCTTCTTTCTAGCAGTACCTAGCGGGGACCGCCCCTCACTGATGTCAGCGCTGCCCCCGACATCCCACCCAGTATATAAGAGGAGGTGGTCCCAGCGTGCTCCAGTTCTTGTACCACCAGAAAACACCATCAGTTAACACAAAAGGTGCAGATGAAAGAATGGTGCTTCCTCATCCAGCAGGCAACCTAGAGTACTGTCTCATGCAGAGAGAAGTAGACCTCCCAGGGGAAGGATATAGCTGCTGAAAGAGCTTGTCTCGAAGATCTACTTTTACGGTAAGTCCTTAAGTAACTGTACTATCTTATTTTGAAGGAAGCACTTGCAGCAGCTAAATACTTAAAGGACTGATTCCCAAGCAGTATAAACTAAATACAACCACCTGGGGAGGTAGGAGAGGACAAGGAATGAGACAGAAAGAGACCCCTCAGGAGATCAGGCCCTGCAGGACAGCAAGGCCAAAGCCTGCTCTGTGCCGAGAGGCAATATTCAGGCTGTAGTGCTTAACGAAGGTATGGACAGAATGCCATGTGGCCACTGCACAAATATCCGAGGTGGAAACCCTCTTGAGAGTGGCAAAGGATGTAGCAACAGCCCTCGTAGAGTGTCCCTTGACAGGGCTTGAAAGGGGTCTGCCATGTTTCTGATTGCAGAAGGTGATGCAGTACACCAACCACCACGAAAGGGTTTGCTTGGAAACCGGGCATCCTAAGGAACGTGCAGCAAAGGAAAGGAACAACCGGTCAGACTTCCTGAACCCCTTGGTCCTAGACAGATAAAAATGCAAAACGTGATGAACATCCAATGTGTGGAGCAGTGCCTCTTCTTTGTTAACATAATTGGGGGAGTAAACAGGAAGGGGAGCTTCCTGGTTTAGTGTAATTTCCGACACTACCTTAGGGAAAAACTTAGGATTAGTACACAAAGACACTCTATGAAAAAACAAATAAGGCTCCTTACACATGAAGGCCTGAAGCTTGGAAATTCTCCTGGCCGAGGTGACAGCAACTAAAAATAACGTTTTCCAAGAGAGAAAACGCAGCTCACAATCCGTGGTGGGTTTAAAAGGAGGGCAGATAAGCTTTTCCAACACAAACAAAAAGTCCCAAGAGGGAACAGGATCCCGAATGGGGGCCTTATATGAAGAATGACCCTGAGGAAAGATTTGGACACCTCCAATTGAGCCATTGTTCTGCCCTAGACAGGGACATGATGTGGAAGGGTTGTGGGATAACAGATGGACCAGACACCAAACTTCAGGTTCAGCACACAATACAGGAAATGAGCTTCTACAATGCCATATTCCTTCTTCAGAACATCAGTTTGCAGCAACAGACTACGATTTCCTTTCTCTGCACTTAGCCAGCACCTACTAACACTGATCTCTGATCTAACCACTTTTCACTGAAAACCCTTCACCCCTATGTGGGCCCCGTTTGCTTGGGTAGTGGGGGCCCAAAAAGGAAAAACACATGACATAGACAAAGAATCTCAATGCAGAATCACTGAAAAAACGGTTACCCCAAAAGACACTGGCAGCAAATCAAGGTTCAAAGAAATACAACATCATACATACTTCGATACTGCAAATCATCATGGGATATATGCAAATCACCATGGAATTTCAGACTTGTTCAGTTTACAGCAATTTACATGCATTTTAAACAGCACAACTAACAATTTCTATAATAGTCACCTAGTACTTTTTACCATTATCAAAAACACCTAGTGCCATGGTATTTTCAACATTTACAGGCTTCATAAACACAAAGTATATACAGCAAGGTACTTTATGACATAGTGCTATTACATACTAAATCCAACAACAATAAACACAACCTGTTTTACATATGCTTGGGAGGTCACAACAATAATCTCCCTGTTCGAGGACCTGAGAGGGAAAAAGAAAATGAAAGAGGGCACTATAGTATAGTCAAGAAAGGGAAGGGGTGGCCAACCTTACGAACTAGAAATTGTAAAGGATAGATTAGGCTAAGAAAATAGAAGAACTGTTGCAACAGATTTAAGGAATGGTCGGTCCTTAAGAGTGGCAGGGAGCTTCCTGTCACACATGATAGGCAGAAAGAGTAGCCAGGTGTACTTTGATGGAGGAGTAGCTAAGGCCTGACTCTGATAAAGACAGCATGTATTCTAGGAATGTGTTGACTGGACAGACCAGAGGATCTAGTTGTCTTGCTGCAGCCCAGAGACAGAACTGTTTCCACTTCATAGCATAAGCTGCTCTCATGGAGGGCTTTCTGGCCTCCACCAGGACTTCAGCCACCTTGTCTGAGACTCCAAACCTAAGCTTAACTAGGTCTTGAGGAGCCAGGCATGAAGGTGAAGGAAACACAGATCTGGATGAACCAGGCACCTGTTGTCCTGAGAGAGAGAAGGTGGGTTAAGAATGGCAGTAATATGGGCGGCGCCGCTGCTAGCTGCTGGAGCAATGGAAACCAATTTGGTGTGGCCACAGTGGAGCATCCAGGATCAGTGTGGTCCCATCGGATTGCAGCTTGAGGAGGACTCTCTGGATCAATGGGAAGGGGGGGGAAGCATACAGAAACCTCCCCCTCCAAGAGAGGGACAACAGGTCTTGCCAAAAAACCCCAGGCTTGGGATCTAACGAGCAGAAACTGGGCTGTTTTGCATTGGACTGGGATGCAAAAATGTCCAACTCTGGTGTCCCCCACCTGATGAACAGGTCGTCAACTATGGACTGAATGAGGGACCATTCATGAGCTTGAGACCTTGATCTGTTGAGAGCATCTATGAGATCGTTCTGGACCCCTGGAACATGAACTACGGAGATGGTCACCTGATGGGCTATGGCCCATTCCCATACTCTCATGGCCTCTCGGCATAGAGGGTAAGAGTGAGTGCCCCCCTGTTTGTTGAGGTAGAAGGCAAGTGCCGTGATGTCCGTCTGGATGAGAAGGTGACCTGGTAAGAGCACAGAGTCCAGCGCTTGTAGAGCATACAGAACAGCTCTCAATTCAAGGACATTGATTTGAAGAGACTGCTCTATCAGTGACCAAGATCCTCGCGTCCTGTGACTTCGTAAGTGCGCACCTCATCTCGTATTGGAAGCATCCATGGATAGAGTCTGGCTGGGAACATCCATCTGAAAAAGAGTGCCCTCCAGTAAAGTCGGAGACAACATCCACCAGAGTAGTTCCCGGTGAACCGGTCCCGTAATGGCGATGGACGCATCCAAGTCATCCCGGCTTTGGTCCCACTGAACCCGGAGGGTCCACTGAATGGTCCACATTCGTAGCCTGGCGAATGGGACAGAGACAATGGCAGCTGCCATGTGGCCCAACAGGTGAAGCAGGAGCCTGGCGGGCGCTGAGGAGGCTGAATAGAGTTGTCCGGCTAGAGCCTGTATGCACTCTGACCAATCCTGAGGCAAGAAGGCTCTTCCCAAGACAGTGTCCAGCAGCGCCCCTATGAACTGCAAAGTCTGTGTGGGAAAAAGAGGCGACTTGGAGGGATTGATCATCACCCCCAGGTGGCTGCAATGGGTGCAGGTGTCCTGGATGGTGTCCTGGAGATGATCCTTGAAGGGAGCCAGAAGGAGCCAGTCATCCAGGTAAGGGGACATGAAGTGACCCCTCCTACGAAATGCTGTGGCTACCACCACCAGGCACTTCGTAAAGACCCTTTGGGGGTGGAAGAAATGCCGAAGGGAAGAACTCTGAATTGAAAATGTTTTCCCTGAAAGGCAAACCTCAGGTATCTCCGGTGACGCTGGGTCACCCGGATGTGGAGATAAGCATCCTGCTTATCCAGGGATGCTAACCAGTCTCCCAGGCTGACCATGGGGAGAAGGTTTTGAAGGGTGACCATCTTGAAGCGTCTGTAGACGACTCAGAGGTTTGAGTCGCTGAGGTCAAGAATAGGCCTTAAATCTCTGGACTTCTTTGGGACCAGGAAGAAGTGAGAATAGAACCAGAGCCCCTCTCAGCAGGAGGGACTGGTTCTATTGCCCTTTTGGAGACCAGAGCTTGAATCTCCTGGAGAATGAGATCTCTGTGTCCTCCAGGATGATGGGATGAGGGTGGTGGTCTGTCCAGAGGAAGATCCACAAACTCGATAGAGTGCCTGTGATCTATGAGTTCGAGAACCCACTGGTCGGAGGTCACTTGTCTCCAGGCTTCTGGATATAGAGAGAAGCGACCTCCCACCTCCTCTCCTGATGAGCCATTGTGGAGAGGTGCGTTTCGTGGATAGTCAGGCATTGGGGGGGGCTTGGGCTAGTTTAGCCTGTCGGGAGGCAGAGGCCGAGGAACCCCTGGCTCCACCTCATCGACAGAAGCCTCCCCGCTGAGGCTGGTTCTGAAAGTGTGGGTTGCTGAGGCTGATGACCTCCTCAGCCATGAAAATGGAACCTACAAAACTGTCCCTGCTTCGGGCGGTACATCGACTGCACGGTATGGACAGCCTTACTGGAGTCTTGAAGCTTAGAAATAATCTTCTCCAACTCTTCACTGAAGAGGACGGAGCCTTTAAAGGGCATGTCCAGAAGGCTGGATTGCACATCTGGTGTGAACCAGGAGACCCAGAGCCAGGAGTGGCACCGGAGGCAAATGTCCATAGCAGCCGCCCTTGCTGATGTGTCCGCAGAGTCGTATGCAGAGCGAAGCATGTGCTTGCCCATGTCTGATCCTGTCTGCAGTAATTTAGTAAATTCTACCTTTTCAGGGCAGTTGGGCACAGCTTGCAGTATGTCCAGTCCTTGTTCCTAAAGGGCATTCTGAAACTGGACCATGTGAGTCAGGAAGTTCAGGCTCCTGACACAGCAAGTGGCAGACGCGTTCTCCTTTCTGCCTATTGAATTCAGTTGCTTGGACTCCCTGTCTGGGGGCTGGGTGCTCAGGTGTTTGGGCCTCTGCAAATAATCATAAGCCACTGAGAAGACCACCGAATCCATGGTGGGTTGCACATCAAGAAAGGGATGTTCCTTAGGAGCCCGGTATAAGCGATTAGTCTTTTTGGGGACCGATGAGGAAGAGTGAGGGTGCCACCAGGTGGCTTGAGTCACGTCAGCGAAAGTGTCCACCAAAGGCGGTATAACCATGGGCTTGAGATCCTTTTGCTGGAGATGTCTGGCAAGCCTTGAGTGCTCCGGGTCAAGGACTTCCGTGTCCCAACCCATGTTTGACTGGATGTGCCACATGACCTCCATAAACGAAGGATCGTAAGGAGGTGATTTTGGCTGGTCTTCAGGCTCTCCCGAAGGTGACTCCTCCACTGAGGAAGAAGACGAGGAATCCATCGGGATTTAGGAGTCTGATGAAGAAGGAGAGGGAGAGTGATGTCTCCTCCTTTTGCGCCGGTGCCTGTCTGGAGAGCAGGAGGGGCTAGAGCTGCGAGACCTGCAGAGCCTCCTTTTCACCAGCTTCTTTCTGGGAGGTTAATGGTGCCTGCCCCTACCTTCATCGGAAGGGGGAGGTGGGATCTCGTCCCCTGCAGGTGGGGGTTTGGCCTCTTCATCCGGATTCGGGGTAAGCTTGGGCTGAGAAGCAGCCGGAGTAGGTTTGGCAGGCAACAGGCCAGGCTTTATTGCCTCCCACCAATGGGAAAAGAGATCCTTCACCTGGCTCATATTGAGCCTCGGCAAGCCTGGAGTTGGCAGAGCCGGATCCAGCATCGGTGGGTGGCCACTGGCGGCAGTACCGGCGTCGGAAGGATCTGGCATCACGGTAGGGTATACAGGTGACAACGGAATGTCCTGGGCCTGGAGGCCGTCGTCGGGCTCAGAAGAAGGCCTATGGGCCAGCGTCTGTTCCACTGATGACGCGTCGTACACAGTGTCGTCGGGTCGGGCCGGTGGCAGCAGAGTCCAAGCCAGAGGCAGCACCGTAGCCCCGAAGGAGGAAGTGCTGACGCAGACTTATGACGTCCGATGAGGCTTGTGAACCTTCTCCGTCGGGCGTTGGTCAGACGCAGGCATCTGACGGTGTTTGTCTTTTTCAGAAGACTTGGTCTGTTTAGGCGGGAGAGGCAAGACCCTACCCGCCAACTTAGATCTCTTCCGGGAGTCAGCACCGGAGACAGAGGATGACCGGGAGGAAGGATGGGCCTTACCTGGATCCAAGGATCTCCCAGAGGCAGCAGGAGGAGGCCTAATCTTTAGTGACTGGAGGGATGGCGATTGCCCGGAGGACTTCTGATGAGAGGCCGCCCCACCGGAGGCTGGGGCAGGCTTCAGGGCCGTAAGGCAGGAGTCCTGGCTGGAGGAACCCGACCTGGAGGCTGTGTGAGACCCAGAGGACCGGGACTTACAGTGGGATCTCTCCCTTTCTCTGTCTCTCTCTCTCTCTCTCTCTGTTGCTCCTTTAATTTGGAGGAATGGTGTTTCTTGGAAGAACAATCAGGAGAGTCCCCCGAGGACGACTGCCTCTGCATGGCAGCAAGTTGTTTCTGGGCGAGGAAGGCCTGGAGAGACTTTTGGCGCTGAATTCTGGTCCTGCTATTAAAAGCCTGACAGTGAGAGCAGGCAGCGGGGTCATGGTTCTGGCCCAGGAAGAATAAACAGGCCATGTGGCGGTCCTTTGATGGGATCTGATGACAGCAGGCGCACTTGTTAGTGTGCCCCTAAGGTGTAGTAGACATGCAGGAAATGCGATTAATAGTGGAGAAAAAAACAATTATAGCGGTTGGTACTGGTGACAGAAGCGGCCAAAGAGCCAATGATAGCATGCAATGGCAGGAAAAGAACTGGAACACACGGGGACCGCCTCCTCTTATATAATGGGCAGGATGTCGGGCGCAGAGCCGATGTCAGCACAGGGCAGCCCCCGCTAGGTACTGCTAGAAAGAAGTTTTCCGTGGGGTCCTGCCGCCGGCCGGCGTCAGTCCTATAAGTGTTTACCTGCTGCATGAGCTTCCTCTTGAAGTAAGATCTTGGTTTAGTTGGTTCTGGTTGTGCAGATTCCACCCCCAAGTGGGGAATTCTGTCAATCTATGGGGATTTGTGAGGAAAAGTATTATCACTGCTGTTTTTGGAAGTTGTTGTTAATTGCTCACTGGTGAGAGTTGTTTTTTGTTGTTTGGTTGGCATTAAGGATTGGATCCCTGTGACTCTCCTTCATCCCTGTCCCAGGTCCCAAAGCCCACTGTGGCTTCAGTTAGCCTAGGGAATCAATTCGCCGTCGGCTGGAACATGACACGCAGTGTTTCAAATTACCCGCCATCTCCACTGCTGCGCTGATGGGCCTCGCCTTCCCTCCTCCCAAGCAGGATTGGCGTGGGCTTCTGAATACAGCCCCCGAGCCGTTCCTGTTCAGGGAGCCGCCCCCTGGCATGGGCGGTGCAGGTGTTCTGTCTTTCCCTCCTCCCTCTTGATTTGCCCCTCTCTTAGCGGCCGATCAGGTAAACTTACTCTTTCACTAGCAGCCCCTATTAGCAGTCAATATTGAAGTCACAGGGGCATCCCGTCTGGTTTCTGATCGGTCCCTCTCATAGCAGCCAATCTGGAGAGAGCACAGAGTCCCCTGCTGGTGGTCCCTTCTCAGCGTCCACCAGCTACAGAGTGTTTGGTCCCTAAGTGTTTGTTTCTGGGCGGCCTAACCATGGATTTAAAGGAATGTGGGCCTACCGAGTTTTCTTGCCTCCAATGTGACTCCCTTCAGGTCCCCCTCTTCTGCTCAGTGAGTGGTGAGGCCTGGTAGTTAGGCCGCAAGTGGCGCCATTTTCTGTCCCGCATGGCACGCCACTGCAGTCTCCGTCTACTCTCCACTAGCTGCTCCCCTTCCGTCTCGCTCCATTGGGAGCACATGCACATTGTGTGGCCACCATTTTGCACTCAGCTGCGCATGCACAAGTTCCTGGATACCATCTAGAGGATGGCAAGCATTCCTTGCACATCACACGGCCGCCATTTTAATCATGGCTGCACATGCACGATTCTCGTCCATCATCTTAAGAGATTGCAAACAAAAGGGATTTGCAACGCTAGACTGGCAAACATCTCCTAGGATGCCAACCGTGCTCCAGATCCCTAGAAGGCATCCTTCAAGGGTGCTACCACTGGCAATCAGATCATTTCTGGGGCACCTTACAATCTCATGCCCAAGGACCTATTGGATGAGCTCAAAAGGTTCGGAGGGGCCAAGAAGGCTTACCCTAGGGACCTTGTAATCTGTACCATTTTTTGATACTGTTGGGGGTTACAGGGTACAAAGGGGCCAGCCCAGCACCTGTTCAGCTGTTTGGACTACTTGAATGTTGTATGGGGCTAATTATCGACTGAAGGGGGGCACAGCACCTCCCATAACTGTCTGGGCCACCCATGAGACTTGTGGCCCAGTCCAGAGGGATCCCCTTTCTATGTTTACTTGTATGGTTTCTGGGGGTGTTAACGCAGGTGAGTCCCATTGTTAAGCATGGGCACCTCACCTTTTTTGGCCTCCACAATACGATGATGACGGGGGGGGGGGCAACTGCCACGTTTAGTACACAGCATGTACATAATGTGGCTTCATGGGCCTCCAGACAAGATATTCATCTCTCTCCCCCTTTCTGTCTTCAGATGGTAAAAGCCAAGAAATGCAGTACATGCAGCACTACACTGATGCCCCACAACTCGAGGCCCCAATGCCCAGCCTGTTTACATGAGGAAGAGGAGGAGTCCTCATTGGAGCAATCCCCTTCCCTCGATCAGAGTCTGCGAGGCTTGAGCGGGGCTTCTTGGATGGGAGTCCCATCTGCCCTGTTACTACAGACCCAACAGGCAGCTGCTGCTATGATGGAAAGACAACAATTATTCATGCTGAAAATGATGGAGAAACTCAAGTCTTTCACCGAGAACAAACCACTGGGTCCTAATGGACCAGCCCTGAGAGGGCCCTCCTCCGCAACCAGAACTCAATTGACCCCAACCAGGAGGGGGTGCGGGCCTGGAACCAGAGGCTCCTGCTTACCACGATGGGGGAGCAGAAGACCCGGATGATAAGGGGGATGAGGGCTTCAATGTTGATTTGGATGAAGAGGATGAGGAGCCCCTGGAAATGGGCACCCCTTCCCTGACTTCCAAGCTATGCCCATTTGACCTGGTGCCAAGAATTGTCAAAGCAATAAAAACCACAATGGGCTTCAAGATGCCCCCACCTCAACCTGAATCAAAATTGGATCCAATTATCCAGCAAAAACAAACTTCAAAAAAGACTCCTTCCCCATATGCCCAGCAATTGAGGACATCTTCAACAAGGAGTGGGAATCACAGGAGCCTTGGAGTCTCTGAGAAAAGGAACATGGACCGCATGTACCCCATTCAGGAGGAAAAGGTCAAACTGTGGTTCACAGCACTCACTATCAACCCCCAAATAGCAGCACTTAGCAAGAAAACAGTGCTGCCCTGCAGCACAATTGCCCTAAAAGACCCGGCCAACAAGAAACTGGAACACATGCTCAAAAAGCTATTTGAAATGTCAGGATTGGCAGCCCGGCAGGCACTACTGCAATCTGTGCAGCCAGATCCCAAATCTGATGAATGGAAGAGCTCATGGAAATTACGACTCTCAATACTGGGGGGCAAAGAACTCCTAGAATGCACCCTAGACACAGCAAAATACATGGGGGACATGGCGGCTGATGCTCTCAAGCTAAATGCTTGAGCATCTGCTCTCATGAATAGAGCAAGAAGAGGCCTGTGGCTTAAACTCTGGGAAGCTGATTCGGAATCCAAATCTCTACTGGTCAATCTGCCCTTAAAATGCAAACATGTCTTCAGGGAGGATCCTCGGGAGCACCTGAAGTAGAAAGAGGAGGGCAAGGACCTAGCAAGGGACAAGAACAGAATGAGGTACCTACCATCTGGACGCCAGAGAATAACAAATTTGAAAACCGCAGGCAAGGGTCCAATTCTAACAGCAATTCCTCCCACAGAAGAGGGTACAATCACCATCGCTCTTCCTACAACCACAGCTCATCCTCATTCAGGGGAAAATCCTCCAGACAGAAATTCAGAGGCAGAGGAGGAAAGTCAGGTCAACAAAGACTCGGACAGGTATCAGACCCAAGTTGCACCGACAACTATAAAGCAAAGAACACCTCTGACACCGCTCCCAATGGGGAAAACTGCCACTCTTCCAAAACCAATGGCACCACACTACTTCAGAACGGTGGGTACAAGACATGGTCTCCAAGGGCTACATTATAGAACTGTCAAACATTCCAATCCAAGAAAGATTAGTACTGTCACCCGTCTCAAGAAGATGGGCATCAGCTCACCAAATCCGAGATATCCTGAGAGACCTATTGCTAAACAAAGCGATACAGATGGTACCACAGGAGGAGCAGGGACAGGGTGTCTAGTCCATCTTCTTCCTTGTCCCAAAGAGGAACGGGGACCTGCAGCTCATTCTGGACCTCAGGTTCTTAAACGTGACTGCTGATTGGTTCAAGATGGAAACCCTCAGATCCACTCTCAGAAGGCTCCGCAAAGGCGATCACTTAACTTCAATTGACCTCAAAGATGCCTACCTTCACATCCCCAAAAGGCCTTCTCACAGAAAGTACATCAGGTTTCAAATACTGGGCCAGCATTTCCAATACCAGGCCCTACCCTTTGGTTTGGCACCTGCTCCAAGAGTATTTGCAAAAATCTTAGTCATGCTAGTGGCACATCTAAGGGAGAAGGGAGTGGAAATCATCCCGTATTTGGACGACTGATCTGGGCTGAAGCAGATCACAACTCCAGAGGGACGCAGAACTAGTGATAAACTCCCTGGAATCACATGGCTGGGTAGTCAACTTTGCCAAAAGCTCCTTAACTCCAACTCAGACAATCGAACACCTGGGGCAGACATAGATAGCCTCCAGGGAAAGGCGAGGCCATCTCTCTCCAGTGAACAATCTAATCAGGGTCTCCAAGGACCTGATGAAGACACCCTCACCCACCATAGGGCAGGTGGCTATGGTGCTAGGGTGCATGGCGTCATGTATCGACCTGGTTCCCTGGGTCAGGTGGAACATGCACCCACTTCAGATTTGTCTCTTACACCAGGCTGCACCAATACAGGACAACCTGTGAACCAAGATGCAGCTGAGAGATGGGGTCAGAACCTCCCTAACATGGTGGACAGCAAGATGGAACCTAATCAGAGGTACCAATCTTGAGCAAACCTAATAGGTTGTGATGGAAACAGACCCAAGTTTAACGGGATGGGGGCGTGCCTGGGCTGTTCCTCAGCTCAGGGAAAATGGACAAGGACAGAGGCCAAGCTGTCCATAAATGTTCTGGAGATGAGAGAGGTCTACCATGCACTGCTGGCATTTCGGACACAAATCACAGGGAAGTTGCTCCTGGTACGCACGGACAACAGATAACTGTTGCATAAATCACAAAACAGAGCGGTACCAGGAGCATGGCAATGCAGAGAGGTGAGGCGAGTAATGCAATAGTCACAGCTTCACCTCACCCATATTCATTCAGTGCACCTGTCCAGGAAACTGAACATCAGGGTGGACTGGCTCAGCAGACAGCGGGTACACCCAGGGGAATGGCAGCTGCACCCTGAGGTCTTCAGATCCATAAACAAAAGGTGGGGACCAGTAACCATGAACCTGATGACGTCCATGGCCAACGCACAAGTCAAGATCTACTTCTCCCGGTACAGGGAGCACCAATTAGCAGGGGTCGATGCGCTCTCCTAAAACTGGACACTAGACAGGTCGGTCATACGTGTTCCCTCCAAAACCCTTGATCACGCAAGTCCTTACAAAGATACGACACTCAAGGAGGCTCATCATTCTAATCCCTCCATATTGGCCAAGGAGGGCTTGGTTTTCGACAGCAACAGCGATGGCACTGGATGTTTGGCACCTGCCCCACAGATGCAACATCCTCATTCAGGGCCCGATACTGCACCCGGACCCAAGGACACTCAAACTCTCTGCCTTGCTCCTGAAAGGCAGGGATTGCTAGAAGCTGGATATCATAAATCTGTAATCACTACAATGCTGCAATCCAGAAAGCTCTCAACCACGCCCACTTACAACAGACAATGGAGGATCTTCTCAACCTGGAGCGTGAACAAGGGGATAGATCCAAAGACTGCAGATATGTCTACCATACTACTGTATCTCCAACAAGGGCTGGACAAAGGACTCTTCCCAGCTTCACTCAGGGTCCAGCTGTCAACCATCGGCACAGCAGTGGGCCAGATCAGGCAAACCCTACTGGGTTCTCACCCTGACATCCTGCGTCTTCTTAAGGCAGCAGAGATGATCCACCAACATCAAAAGGTACGGGTCACCCCATGGGACTTAACCCTGGTACTGGATTCTTTTACCATTACTCCCTTCGAACCATTCCAGGAAGCCCAGTTGTATTGGACAGGCCTAAATTCTTGCTTCCTGATAGCCATTTGTTCTGTTCGCAGGATTAGCGAGCTGGGAGCCCTCTCTTGCAAAGAGCCCTACACAGTGTTCACTGCGGAAGGAGTCTCTATGAGGACAGTCCCAGCCTTCACACCTAAAGTCCTCACTAACTTTCATTCGGAACAAACCATCAAACTGCCTACCCTATTTGACAACATGGTCTAAGGGAGGCCCAATACCCCTCACAGCCTGGACATGAAGGGCACCCTAGCTTATTACATTGAACAATCACAGCCAATAAGGAAAACTGAGAGACTCTTCATAGTGGCACAAGGCCATAAACAAGGACAAGAGCATCTAAGATGACACTCGCCAGCTGGTTAAAGAGAACCATTCTGAAAGCCTACAAGGCTAAGAAAGTACAGTTATGTAAGAACTTACCATAACAGTAGACATTCGAGAATAGCTCCTGCAGCAGGCTACACCATAAGGACTTTGCTGTCAGGCACTAGGACTCCATGGCAAACTTCTAGTCAGCAGTACCCAGCTGGGGTCCGCCCCTTACGTCAGTCCGCCCACCGACGTCACCCTCTGTATAAAGGGGGCGGTCCCCAGCCCCACCTCAGTTCGCTCGCTGGAGACTCTGAGGTTAATCAGCAGGAAGGAAGCTGAGGCAGGTGCTGAAAATTCCCAAGAGGAGAAAAACTGAATGGGGATGGAGGGAGGGAAAATAGCACCTGCTGCAGGAGCTCTTCTAGAAGATCTACTGATATGGTAAGTTCTTACATAACTGTACTATCTTACTTCAAGTATGAGCTCCTGCAGTAGCCTACACCACAAGGACTGAGTCTCAATCAGTGTCCCAGGAAGGGACAAGAGAAAACAGGGTGGTAGGAATAATCCCCATGAGAAATTACGAAAGAAGACATTGGAGCACAGCTAGGCCAAATCCTGCTATCCTTCTGGAAGCAATGTCCAGTGTAGTGCTTAATAAATGTATGCATGGAGTTCCATGTTGTGGCAGCACAGATATCTGCCATCGAAACATTTTTCATAACTGCAAAGGATGCAGCCATCCCCCTTGTATAATGTCTCTTGACTGACCCTGGCAAGGGTTTCTCATACTTACTGTAGATAAACCTAATGCAATTGGTTAACCATTTAGACATGGTCTGCTTTGCAACCGGCTTTCCCAGAGCCCTGGGGGCAAAGGAAACAAACATCTGATCCAATTTGCGTATCGATTTTGTCCGAGTGAGATAATAACATAGGATCCTATGGACGTCTAGAGTGTGAAGGAGGGCCTCCCCCTGATTTGAATACTCAGACAAATAAACTGGAAAGGCAGATGTCTTGGTTCAATGTCAGTTACACAGAAACACAGAAGTTGATGGCAGACAAGGATTGCAGGGTCCATCCAGTCTGCCCATTTTTTCTACTTTATGAATGTGCCGTAGGCCTTTACTCTGTCAATGGCCTATCTATTCATACTCATCCGTATTGCTCCCTTATGCCTATCCCATTCCTGTTTGAAGCCCTGCACTGTATTCATATCCACCATTTCCTGAGGTAGGCCATTCCATGCATCCACCACCCTTTCTGTGAAAAAGAACTTCTTCACATTACCCCTTAATCGGCCTCTCTCTAATCTCATGCTGTGTCCTCTTGTCCTGCTATTTTTCTTATATTGAAACATGTTAGAATCTTTCACCTTGTTAATGCCCTTAAGATGATTGACTGTTTCGATCATATCACCTCTCTCCCTCCTTTGCTCTACGGTATACATATTGAGCTCTGTTAATCTGTCCTCATATGTTTTCTGATGCAGTCCCTGCAGCATTTTAGTTGCCCTTCTCTGGACTGCCTCCATTTTGTTAATGTCCTTGTGCAGGTGCGGCCTCCAGTATTCCATGCAGTACTCCAGATGGGGCCTAACCAGTGTCTTGTAAAGAGGGATTATTACCTCCCTCTTACGACTTGTGATACCCCTACTAATACACCCCAACATCCCTCTAGCCTTACCTACTGTTTTAGTGGTCTGCCTGGATGATTTCAGGTCATCTGTGATGATGATGCCCAAGTCTCTTTCTTCCCTTGTGATTGCCAGCAACTCCCCTCCAAACCTATAGGCAGCATCAGGGTTTCTCTTCCCTGTGTGTGTGGTCTTGCACTTCTTTGCGTTAAATCCTGGTTGCCACTCTTCCGACCATTTTGCCAGTTTATCCAGATCTCTTCTCATTCTGCCCACCCCATCTGGATCATCTACTCTGTTGCAGATCTTGGTGTCATCTGAAAACAGGCAATCCTTACCCTCCAGTCCATCTGCAATATCACTGATGAAGATACTGAAGAGGACTGGCCCCAGGATTGATCCCTGAGGTACCCCACTTGTGACTTGCATCCTTCTGACTGTATACAATTTACCACCACTCTGTTTTCTGCCCGCCACCCAGTTGACCAACCTCTGACTCACCCCGAGCCTACCCAGCTTATTAATCAATCTTCTATGTGGAACAGTATCGAAAGCTTTCCTGAAGTCAAGATGGGCGACATCAACCGCACCCCCTTAGTCCACCACTCTGGTTACCCAGTCAAAGAAATCTATGAGATTAGTTTGACAGGACCTTCCTGCTGTAAACCCATGCTGTCTTGGATCCTGTACTCCCATGGATTCCAGGTGTTGTACTATCCTTTCCTTAAGGAGTGCCTCCATAATCTTGCCCACTACTGAGGTAAGACTGACTGGTCTGTAGTTCCCTGCCTCCTTCCTGCTGCCACTCTTGTGGAACAGGATCACATGAGCCCTTCTCCAGTCTTCTGGGACCTCTCCTGTGCTCAGAGACTCACTAAACAGTTCTGCTAATGGCTCTGCTAGTTCCACCCTTAGCTCCTTTAGTACCCTGAGATGTAGCCATCAGGTCCCATTGCCTTGTCCACCCTGAGTGTAGCTAGCTCTTGTAGGACCCTTTCTTTTGTGAAGGGACTTGTACACACCACCCTCCCTCCTGTGTCCATGGTGCTGAGCTGTGGGCTCTGCCCTACCTTCTTCTCAGTAAACACTGAGCAGAAGTATCTATTTAGGACAGATGCTTTTCCTTGGTCCTCCTCCACACGCTCCCCCTTATCCCCTTTGATCTTAGCAATACCCCCTCTAGACTTTCTCCTTTCACTAATGTATCTATAGAAAGTCTTATCCCATTCTTTTACTGTTTGTGCTAGTGTTTCCTCGGTTTTGGCCTTTGCCTGACTTACTGCCTTCCCTGCTTCCCTTAGGGAAGTTTAGTATGCCTCCTTATCTTCATCCCGCTGCGTTCCCTTATATTTCCTGAAGGCCAACCTTTTGGCTCTGATCTTTTCTGTTACTGTTTTTGAGAACCAAAGTAGTTTCCTCCTTATTTTGCTCTTGCTTTTCGCCCTAACACAAAGGGATGTTGCTTCAAGTACTGCATCCTTAATGCTTGCCCACTTTGCCTGTACCCCCCTCACCTGTATTTCGTCTTCCCAAGGCTAGCTTAACTCTGTTGGCCATCTTATCAAAGTCAGCTCCTCTGAAGTCCCATATTTTGCCTTGGAATGGGATGATATAGTTCTAGTTGCCAAACTGAACCATACCATGTGATGGTCAGTGGTCCCCAGGTGACCATCTACCTGGAGATCACTGATCCAACTGCAGGGAATACACTTTGTGTCTAGTTCTGGTGGATGTTATTGCTGGTATTGGCTAATCTGTATCTGGCATGTTGAAGTCTTCCATTACCAGAACCTCCACTTTAGCTGTCATGCTTTGTATATCTTCTAACAGTAATGTGTCTATGTCCTGCCCCTAGTCTGGAGGCCTGTAGACAACCCCAATTCGTATGGTTGTCCCATTTCCTGTTTCCAGGGCGACCACAGTTCTTCCGGCTCCTTATGTGTATTCTGAATTTCTGTAACTTTGATATTTTCATTGACATAAAGGGCCACTTCACCCCCACCCCTTTTTGTTGCACCTCGATCTCTTCTGAACAGTACATAGCCGGGTACTGAAGTCTCCCAAGTATGGTTACTGGTGAACCATGTCTCGCAAATGGCTACTATGTCCAGTTTAGCCTCATTGTTGCCTCCAGGTCTGGGATCTTGTTTCCCAGATTGCGGGCATTTGTGTAGATGATTTTCCATTGGCCAGATTTCATTGCATTAGTTGTTGGGCGAGGTCTGGCTTTTCCCCTGTATGTTGTATGGAGAGACCGACCTTTTTCCTTATCTGGTGATGCAAATGAACTACAAACATGCTGAACTCCTGTTTGATCATTAGCTGAGGGGGAGGGGTGTTCTTCAGGTTTGATGTATCGGGTGCTGCACCCCTCTCCTCATTTGCTAGTTTAAATATTCTGCAAAGACATCAAACTTCTGCCCCAATGCACTAACTCCCTCCTTGGTCAGATGCAGTCCATCGAATTTAAAGAACTTTCGCTCCCAAAACTGTTGCCAGTAATCTACAAATTTGTATCCTTTATCCTGGCACCAGCCCTTGAGCTACATGTTTAGCTTCCCTAACACCCCTTCTCTGACCTTCTGTCCATCTGCCCCCCTCTCCCAGACCGGCAGGATCTCAGAGAAGGAGATGCTGAATGAAATGGAAGACAGTTTGTCTCCCAGTCTGGTCAGGTGTTCCTTGGTCTCCACAACTGACCGGCTGGTGAGATCGTTATTCCCTATGTGTACCAGGATGTCGATGTTTTCTCCTGCTTCATGCATGATTTTAGCAATGCGATCAGTGTCTCTCCATGCTGATGTACCAGGGAGACATCTGACCATTACCCCCGAATGGAGAAAGGTATCAACTCCCCAAATCATGGAGTCTCCAATGATCAGAAGTGTTTTGGATTTCCTTATTGCTTTTTTTGTTTTGGTCCATTTTGGGCGAGTTCAGACACTACCTTTGGAAGAAACTTAGGATTGGTTCGAAGAGACACCCAGTCTCTGTGAAAAATTAAATAAGGTTCTTTACACATCAGTGCTTGCAGCTCTGAGATTCCGCGAGCTGAAGTGATAGCAACTAAAAATAACGCTTTCCATGAGAGAAAGCGAAGGTCACAATCTGTGGCTGGTTCAAAGGGAGGCAAGGTTAGTTTCTCTAGAACAAATAAAAGATCCCACAGGGGGACAGGAACCTTGATAGGAGGCTTCAAATGAAGTACGCCCTGTAGGAATGTACGGGAAAGGTCCAACTGAGCAACATTTCTACCCTCCACAGGTGCATGATAAGCCAAAATGGCACAGAGATGCACCTTAATGGATGAGTATTGCAGCCCTGTGTCCAAAAGTGATAGGAGATATTCCAAAACTGATTTCACCGAGCAGGATAATGGGTCCAGGGAATACGCTGCTGCCCAAATGCAGAAGCGTTTCCACTTCATAGCATACGTTGTCCGTGTAGATGGCTTTGTTGCCTCTACTAGGATTTCAGCCACCCTCTGCGAGATTACATGCCAGGAGATAGCTAAGTTTGCAGGAGCCGTGCATGAAGGTGCAGGGACTGAAGATCCAGGTGGACAAATGTGCCCTGATCTTGGGATAGCAAGCTGGATGACAGCGGTAGTAGGAAAGGAGGTTCCACTGCCAGTCGCTGCAAGAGACAGAACCATGTCTGACATGGCCAGAATGCAGCTACCAAGATCATTGTTGCTCCTTCCACCTGCAGCTTGAGCAACACCCTCTGTAACAGGGGAAAGAGAGGGAAAGCATAGAGGAACCTCACTGTCAAGCATAGGGACAATGTATCTTGCCAGAAAACATCAGGCCCAGGATCTAGCGAGCAGTTTTGCATTGCACGGGAACACGAAGAGGTCCAGCTCTGGATGTCCCCATTTTTCGAAGAGGTCATCCACCACTTCTTGAAGCAGCTCCCACTCATGATTTCTGGACCGGAAGCAGCTGAGCTCATCTGCCAGGATGATTTAGATGCCTGGGACATGAACTGCTGTCAGTGTGAGTCTATGTTCTAGGGCCCAGTACCTCACTCTCATGGCTTCTCTGTACAGAGGGTAGGAGTTCGTCCCCCCTGCTTGTTGATATAAAAGACCACCGACATGTTGTCGGTCTGGAGAAGCAGGGAACCCTGGGAAAGGTGAGTCTGGAAGGCCTGCATGGCATACATAATCGCCCTCATCTCTAAAATGCTGATGTGTAGGGACACTTCTACGCTGGACCATGTGCCCATGTGTCCTGAGTACAGTGATTCAGAAAACAAGCTCCCCATCCTAGACCCGATGCATCCGTGGTTAGGATCTGGCTCAGCGACCGATTCCAAATTCAGCGAAGTCAGCCACCATGATAGTGTTTGCTGAACAGCCCTTGATATGTGTATGAGATGCTAAAGGGCGTCAGACCTCTGGTCCCATTGGACCCTTAGGTTCCACTGAGAAACTATCATATGCAAGTGTGCCAGTGGTACCATAGGTATGGCGGCTGCCATATGTCCTAGAAGCTGCAGCATAGTACTTGCTGTGACTACGTTGGATGCAGCTATTCCGGAAGCTTAGTCTCTCAGCCGAATGGCCCTATCAGGTGGGAGGAACGCTCTTCTCTGTTGTGTGTCCAGGAGGGCTCCTATGTACTGTAGATGTTGGCAAGGCCAGGGACAGGACTTTGGGAGGTTGATTGTTATTCCCAACTGTTGGAACACTTGAAATGTGTCCGACATGGTATGAATCAGCTGCAACCTGGATGGAGGAGTTAGTAGCCAATCATCTAGGTAAGGATAGTCGGAAGTAACCCTGTCTCCGGAGAGCTGCTGCCACTACTACGAGGCATTTGGTAAACACATTCGGAGCAGAGGAGAGACCAGAAGGCAAAGCCCGGACTTGGTAGTGGTTCCCATGAAAGGTGAACCGAAGGTATCTCCGGTGAGCTGGAAACACCGGTATGTGCAGATACGTGTCTTATATATCCAGGGAACATAGCCAATCCTCTTGATGTAGCATGGGGATCAGTCTGGGTAAGGTCACCATTCTGAACCTTTTGTATTCGATGAACTGGTTCAGCTGGCTCAGGCCCGGTATGGGTCTTAGGTCCCCTGTCTTCTTGAGAACCAAGAAGAAGAGGGAGTAATATCTGATTCCCTGTTGGGAGAGAGGAACAGGGTCAATGGCTTGTTTTAAGAGCAAGGCCTGGAGCTCTTCTCTGATGAGGGCTGTGTGGGATGGGTGGTATCGAGAGGGTGCTGGAGGATTGTATGGGGGAAGTTTAGCAAACTCCAGCATATAACCCTTTTTGACAATGTTCTGAACCCAAACATCTGTTGTAATGTTGTTCCACCCTTCTAGGTAGAAGGAGAACCGACACCCTACTGCCTCCCCCATCGACTCTGATAGAGGAGGGGGTGCTGACAGGGAATCATGCATGAGTGACTGGAGTGGGGAGCGAGGACTGGGCAGATTTGGCATTCCTAGGCCTGCTGTTCCCAGATGAGTTGGAGGGAGCTTTTCTCTTGAAAGGACCTCGGGGTTGTTGTCCCTCTCTGTCTGTTGGCACCCAGGCGCTGAAATGGCTTTTGCTTTGGCTGCCGAGGATCCAGTCGGTTCATGTGGTGGATGGACTGCACCGCCTTCCCTGGTTTTGCAGTTGTTATGATCTTTCATATCTCCTCTCCAAAGAGGACAGTCCCATGAAATGGAGCATCCAGGATGGAATCCTGGAGGTCCACTCTAAACCCGGATACCCTCAGCCAGAAGTGGCGACGCAGGCAAATCCCAGTAGCAGCAGCTCTAGCGGCTGTGTACGCTGAATTGTAGAATGCTTTCAGCACATGTTTTCCTACATCCAGACTGGACTGAAGGACGTCCAGAAGTTCTGTGTTGGTTGGGCTCTCAGGTTGCTTCTGGGCCAACTCAAGGGCTTTCTTCCACAAAAATTTCTGATAAAGCACCATGTGTGCCAGAAAACTAAGGGACCATATGGAAGAAGTGAAAGACGCACAAACTCTCCTCCAGAGCTGGTCCAATTTTTTAGACTCATTGTCGGGAGGTTGTGAGCTCATGTACTTGGGCTGCTTACTCCTGCCATGTGCTATGGTCAGGACCATGGAAACTGCTCTCGGATTGTGTCCCAGGAAAGGTTCTGCCTTTGGAGGCTTGCAGAGTCTGTCTGCCTTCTTGGGGACAGCTGAAAAGGAGGAAGGGTGTTCCCATGTCAGTTTGGTTAGGTTCTGAAAAGGAGGAATCGGGGGATGACCAGCGGTTTCGGGTCACGCATGACTAAAAAGGTGTGGAGCCTTTTTCTCCCCGGGTCCAATTCCTCTGTGTCCCATTGGTTCAGGAGTTGGATGTGATGCATCACGTCCATGAATGACGGGTCATCCGGAGGGGACCTGGGCGAGTTATGATGACCCATCTGGCTCTGGAGAACAGTCCCTGACTGAAAAGTTCGAGGAAGAAGGGTGGCCTTTGGAGGAAGAGGAGGAGGCTGACCTTGAGCATTTGTGCCTATGCTGGCATCTGCTTCTGTCACCTGAGGACGACCTGGAAGAGGAGCGTTGATGCCTGCCCCTACGTCTGTGGCATTCCAAATCTGAACCCTTTGGAGTTGGACTCCTAGGTGGAGGTGGACAGAGTGGTCAGTTATCCGGAACCGGTACCTTGTCCAGAACCAGAGTGGGAGGTGGTGGTGGTGGAGGAGCTGGAGGATCATCTTTGTTAAGCAAGTCCCCTTTGCCCATGTTCCACCAGAATGCAAAAAGCTGTCCGACGTCCGCCGGGGGCACCACTGGTACTTGTGGTGGTGGCACACCGGTGGGGCCAGTGGGAGTGCCTGGAGGGTTACTTAGCCCTGGTGTCACATCTTGGTAGTCGTCAGGGCTTGGCAGAGTGGTAAGACCTGTCATCTGGTTGCCCGTCATCAGGTTCTCCGGCGTTTGGTCTTCAGGTTTGGAGCAGAGGGCGTTTGGGCCGTCTTTGCATCATCAGGTGCCTGGACATCAGGCTGCTGATCTGTCGGTGTCGACAGCTCCAATGTCAGCTTTTTAGGCAGTGGACCAGCAGGCATCTGGGTTAGGGTAGTTGGCACTGACATCTGGTCGCTTGACGCCTTACCCTGTGGCGTCTGCCGCAGGTCCTTCCATTTATCGGAAGGCTGGTCATCCGAAGCATGCATCAGGGCCTTTGCTGTAGCAGTCGACGACTTGTCTGAGGGGGGAGTGGTCCCTGGAGTTGTAGCATCCCTGGCGTCTGTGCCGGTCGTCAGGGGGTGACGACTGCTGGAAACAGAAGAGGAAGACGCTTGAGCCTTATCGGCTGAAGTCCTGACCTTAGACTCTGAGGACTGCTGGAAGGGTCTAAGGTTTGAGGATGGACCCAAGACCCCTGCCCCGAAGAACTGCCACCCGCAGAGAGGGTAAGGGCGGGAGCCTTCATCAACAGCAGGCCAGACGAACTTAGGCCTGATGGGGGGGCAGAGTCCACTCTCTTGCCAGAGTGTGAACCGAAGTGTTTCTCCTTATGGTGAGGAGATCTAGAGCAAGACTCCAACCTACTGTGCTCCTTTTTCCATCGTTGGTGCTTCCCTCTTGAGTGTTTCTCCTTTTGGGAAGTTGGCGACCAGGAGGCTGAGGAGCCGGCCTTGGACAGGCGTTGGAGGGCAGCGAGCTGCTGCTCCATGATGTAGGCCTGGAGAGTTTTGCATCGATGGATCCTAGTCTGTTGGTTGAATTTACTGCAGTCTGGGCAGGCGCTCATGTCGTAATCAAGCCCCAAGCAGAAGAGGCACTGCAAATGATTGTCTTTTGCCGGAATCTGCCGCCCACATGGATGCTTAGATTTCCATTGCTTGGTAGATGAAGACGAAGACAACATAAACTGTTTTAAATCGATGAGTTCTTAGAAAACATGGCTACGTTTGACTAGAAGAACGAAGATGGGGGTTGACAGATGCAATGAGGCGTCCAAGGGGCCGAAGCACATGGGTTGAAGGCGGGAAAAGAACTGAGGTGGAGCTGGGAACCACCCCCTTTATACAGAGAGTGACGCTGGTGGATGGAGTGACATAAGGGGCAGAACCAGCTGGGTACTGCTAACTAGATGTTTTCCGTAGAGTCCTAGTGCCTGACGGCATAGTCCTTATGGTATAACCTGCTGCAGGAGCTCATACTCGAAGTAAGAGCTTAAATCCACTGGACGGTATAAAGGCACATTCCACAAGGGCTGTTGCAACTTCCTGGGGAGAAAGGTCCAGCATTTCCACAGAGGACATATGTCGAGCAGCCACTTGGTCCTCTACACATACTTTTACCAAGCATTACAGACTAGAGACTCTATACAGGCAGAGAGCGTCTTTTGGTGAAAAAGTTCTATTAGCTGCCTGTGCCTCAGGTTCCCAAGCCACTCGCTAGAACCCATCCTGGTTTATGGGTGTACACTGCTATGTACTTGACCCATGAGGTAATGACTGGAGTGCCATGGACAGAACCATAACACTTGTGTTAGTTTATATCCATGGCACTCCATATCCCGCCCTGTTCTTGGAGCAGCTAATGTGGAACCTGTCAGGACTGATTCTGGATGACAATAATAATGCTGATTGTGGTAATTCTTTAGTCAGATGGCATAGCGTCTGAGTGAGTATTGTTCCAACAGAAGATTAAATTAGAGTAGTACTACACTGATCTCTGGATGAATAATGCTCCTTTCCCCTGTGGGTTTTGAGGGATTGTGTGATTATTTTCTTTCAGCTTTGGAAATATCAAAATGGGAGCAGGGACTCCTGGGACCTAGGTGTATCCATGAAATTTGATCCTGGGTCACGTGCATCTACAGCTTATCAGGTGGGCTAAGACCCATGAGGTAATGATTGGAGTGCCATGGATATAAACTAACACAATCATCTTTACCAGGTGAGTAAACATCCAGTAGTCATCCTTGCAGTTTAAAATTAGCCTTAATTACTGACCCAGTTTATATCTACTGGTTTAAGGTATCTATGTTGGAGTGAGAGGGTGGTTTATTGGCTTTTGTTTACTGGGTCAGCCCACTGAGACTGAAAGTCCCTTTTTCATGGGTGACCCGGATTAGTTAACAGGTAAACAGCAACACATAGCAGCAGTCAATAAATATGAGATGTCTTGGTACCAAGCTTAGATTAATTTCTGTGTATCATAGAAGAAAACAAAAGCCTTCCTATAGCTGGGCATGTTGGCTGCATTACATTATCAGTGAATTTAGCAGCTTCTTTAAACGTGTAAAATTCACAGCTTATAGTATCGTGGACCAAAAGAACATGTTTAGAGGACCATAAAATGAATGTACGATTTCCTGGATATATGCAGAGTACCGTATCATTTTTTTTTGGGGGCGTGGGGGGTTAATTTTTTATTTCTCAGTTTGCAATGCAAAACATTTACACTTGATCTCCAGGAAGATACCAGAACCTCTTTGGCAGTCACAGCAAGGGGGGATCATGGTAAGAGATCATTATTAACTATAAAATGCATTCAACTGGCATACAACTTGGAACTTGATAGGGGTGAGTTAATACAGAAAACATTAAACTTGGATTCCTAGCCGGCCCTATGGCGCTGAGGGTTGAGGCACTGGATGCCACACCTTGCGCTACACTGGCGACCCAGGTCGTCGGGGAGTCGGCTGGGGGAGGCAGGATTAAGCGTCCCCACGGGTGCTCTCCTCCTCCAGGGGAGCGGATTACAGGTCAGCGATGCCTACATGCACTGCTGCCAGTGGAAGCACGGGTGGTGAAGCGTAACAGCTCCCTACAGGGGAGTTGGGGGTGGGGAGGGTGCTGCAAATGCTTGACAGCGACGTGCGTAAGCACGCTGTCTGTCTGAGCTCAAGTCCTCTGCATCGGCACCCTCAGAGGGATGGGACTGGGAGAAAACCAAAGGCAAAAAATCTCCCAGTCCTGCGCAGAATGACGCTGGGTCCACGCTACGTCAGGACCCAGCCGAGAAGACCTGAGGAAAGGATTCCTCGGGGCAGGGACCAGGAGAAAGTTAAAAACAAGCATTTGTCAATGCCGAATGTTTGCTTGCTGGCATTGACATTGGTAGTGTAGGAGTTAGAGAGCTGCATAATAGGAATGGCAGTGAAGTATTGAACTGAAGCCAACCCCACCACCACCCTGCAGAGACTGACCGGCATTGGGGTGTGCCTTTGGGTCATCAGGCATAACGGCCATGCCATTTCACCATACCCTACCCTGCAGACACTGACAAGTGTCACAGTGTGCCTTGGGGTCTTTGGCCCTTATGCTCACCCTATTCCATCAGGAAATATGGTGAGATGGGTCCTGTATAGGAAAATGGGTAAACTTTGGGGCCGAAAAGTCCAAGGCACACCTCGATGCCTCTCACTGGCTGCAGGGTGTGGAATGGTATGAGCATTAGAGGCGAGAATCCCAAGTCACACCCCTGATGCCTGTCAATCTCTACAGGGTGGAGCGTCATGGTTGGAAACCCTAACGCCTCAGGTGTTCGTTGGCATTTTCACTCCAAATTTTCAACATGGGTTTTTTGTGACCCCCACCTTATGAACAGTGGCAATATCAGTTCGTTAGCTGAAAGCTGATTTCGCACAGTGACTACGCCATCTGGCACCACAGGTGCGAAAACACATTTCGAACAGGATGTGAAAAATGACAGCTGTACTGTTCATGGGGAGGTACAAAAACTGGCAATGTTGAAAATCTGCAGTGAAAATATAAAAACAACTGGAAGTCACGAACGTGCGTAGAAAATGCGCAACGCACAACCGTAATGCAATTAGTTTGGGGATTTTTTTACAGCAGATTGTCAACACAGGGATTCTGGAACCTCCGCTCATGAACAGTGTCACTGTGATTTTCTTAATCTGTCCCGAACAGTGATTTCCCACAGCGGCCACGCATTTCTGCGCTGGAAGTGCGAAAACACATTTTGGCCATGGTGTGAAAAATGACAGCTGTACTGTTCATAAGGAAGTGTGGAAAAGTGCCATTGGTGAAAATCTGGACTGAACATATTAGAAATCCATGAACTTACGAGGGTGCGTGGAAGCTGTGCAAACGTCACTCGTAACACAGTCATTTTATGGACTTTTTTCACCAAATTTTTAACATAGCCATTTTAACACCTCTGCTCATGAACAATGTCATTGTGATTTTCTTAATCTGTCCCGAACGTTGATTTTGCACACCGACTACGCCATTGTGCGCTACATGAGCCGAAACACATTTTGGGTGAGATGTAGAAATGACAGCTGTACTGCTCATAAGGAGGTGTGGTAAAATGGCAATGTTGAAAATCTGGAGTGAACATATTGAAAATTCGCGTAACTACGAGGCGTGCGTAGGGAGATAGTGCGCATGCTCGTAAAATGATCATTTTGGGAATTTTCACCAATTTTCAATATAGGGTTTTGGGGCCTACCTCATGAACTGTGACACTGTTGTTTTGTTAATTGGTCCTGAAAGGTGGTTCCACGCAGTGACCGTGGAAATCACTTTTCGGGCCCGATTAACAAAATGACAGTGACAGAATTCATGAGGTGGGGTCCCAAAAACCCCAGGTTGAAAATCTGGTGAAAAAATTCCCCAAAATGCCTGAGATATGCATCAAAGTTGAAAAAAACCCTATTTATTCCATTATACAGCTTACCGGCATTTCCTCAGTTCGCGGTCGGCTTTGAAGAGTGCAGACGTGTTCCTGGTCCACCAAAGATCATCGCGCGGACTCGGAGGTAAGTATGGAGTGAGGTGGGGGTGATAGGGAGGCAGGGTGTGCAGAGGGTGGCACGGGTGGGGGAGGGGTCAGGACAGTCAACGAGGGAAGGTTTTTTCTTTCAGGTTTTTCTTTTCCCCCTTAGACAACGTGGGACTTGTGCCATGCTGGGGTAGGCTCCCAGCGTGGCAGCTGGATGGCTGTTTGGGGGGGGGACAGTGGAGCTGACGGGGGATTGGGCACCCCTGTCAGCCATACGGACTGTTGCCACACTGGGGTGGGCTCCCAGCATGGTACCTGGTAGCCTCTTGGGGGTGCAGTGGAGCTGACGGGGGATTGGGCACCCCCGTCGGCCATACAGACTGTTGCCATGCTGGGGTGGGCTCCCAGCGTAGCACCTGGAACTCTGTTGGGGCACTGTTAATTTAGATCTCACCACAGTAAGCTTAGTATCTTCTTGTGCAGCATAACTTTAGGATTTTAGATCAGTCAAGTGGGTACATTTTTTTTGGTAAAATAAATGATTTAATTAGCGTCACATTGGAGCTGAGATGAAGAGCAAACTGAAAAGCTTCCAGCGTGGAACATGCTCTCTAGCCCTCCCCTCCAGGTTCTCAATATTATTTCTAAGCCAAATATGGCAGCCATCTTTATTTCTTGAGGGGAAAAAAAAACTACACTAAAACATTTATTAAACATTCAAAGTCTGGTGGAACTAGAAAATTTTACCACCAAATAAAACCAGGAGATGCCTGGAATTTCTTAAAGTGAAAAACAGGTAGGGTCATTTTGTTTTGCTCAATTTTGTTGCACTGCTGCTTTAACATATACTGTTGTGACTTAGAACATATTTCCCCAGTACAGCCCAGTTGAGTTGCACCATCTCATTCACAGGGAAGTCCTGCTTCTACCCAGTACTGCAAATGGGTGTCCTGGTGCACTGGGAAGTTAAATGACCCAAGGTCATACAAGGGGAATCTAGCTGTAGTGGAGCTTTAACCTGTGATCTCCGTTCCTCAGAGGCAATTGTACTAGTTCAGAATGTCTCGGGAGAGTGCCACAGCAGGCAATAGTGTGTGTATGTAGCATTTACAGTATATGCCTTTTTTTTTTAATTTATTTATATGGGTTTATACAAATAAAGGATATCATTTGTGGATAACAGCAATATACCAATTCAAGTACAGAAATTGATACAAAGCATATGTGAGGCAATTATTTGACAAACAAAATAATGAAGACACACCTTAACCATAAATCTACAGAACAGTACACAAAGGCCAACTGCAGCCAATGTTATCATAGGTACTGTATATCCTATTACTCGATTAAACCACAGTGAAAAACAGCTTGCAAGCCCATCTGTTAAACCAGGAATAAAGCACAAGATCCCACACTCTTCCGAGCTCCAATAGCCCTGAAATGTATTGTGCTATGCACACAAGTTGTAAAACCTGTAGGTATGTTTGGAAATGTGGTCTAGGAGCTAGCACTGAGATGTGCCATGCATCCTTCCCAGCACATGGTATACCAACTCTGGAGGGAAGGCCCTCTTCCCGCCTTCCTGGCGTTGGTCCCCCACATGCCTCAGGAACCTATCTCGGTCACACCACTTGTTCCAATGATAAATAGACACACACCCAGCTATGTAATACTAACTAACCATAATACTGTTTCTAACTTTCTTTATTGTAAAGCACCATCAGTGACACAGGAATGTACATCACAATTTGACATATGGACAAGCAATGCAATGCAATACAGTGCTATAATACTTGAAGTGCGAGAAAGCATTATAAATCATATATTAGGACACTTACAGCTATTTATGTAAACTGTGAAATTCTGTTAGGATTGTTGTTGTTTATTTCTTGTAGCCTCCTTCCACCTATCAGGCAGCATTCACTCTTGAATAAACAATATGCAATATGTCAGGGAGAAGTGATATATTACTTGCTTTAGCCTTCCGATCTTGAACCCCGCACAGGAAAGCACACGTTGTAAAATAAACGACTCTGCCATGCAAGCTTCAGGGATCCAAGTCACCAAAGTTCCAGGCACACTTAAAAAACAAGCATTTGTCAATGCTGAATGTTTGCTTGCTGGTATTGGTAGTGCAGGAGTTCAAGAGATGCAAAATAGGAATGGCAGTGAAGTATTTAAACTAATGCCAACCCCCACCCTGCAGAGAGTGAAGGGCGTTGGGGGTGTGCCTTTGGGTCATTGGCCATAACGCTTATGCCATTCCACCTTACCCCAGCCTGCAGACACCGACAGGTGTCGCGGTGTGCTTTGGGATCTTCAGCCCTTACGTTCACCCCATTCCATAAGGAAATAAGCTGAGATGGGTGCAGTACAGGAGAATGGGGTGAACATTAGGGCTGAAGACCCCAAGACACACCTCGATGCCTGTCAGTGGATGCAGGGTGGGGGTGTAATGCCATCAGCATTACAGCCAACGAACCCAAGTCACCCCCCCCCCCGATGCCTGTCAGTCGCTACAGGGTGGGCGTTACGGTTCAAAACCCTAATGCCTCAGGCGTTTGTTGGTATTTTCACTCCAGATTTTCAACATGAGCTTTTTGGAACCCTACCTCATGAATAGTGGCACAATCATTTCGTTACTCAATCCTGAAAGGTGATTTTGCACAGCAACTGCGCCATTCAGGCAGGATGTGAAAAATGACAGCTGTACTGTTGCCCCACTATTAATTTGAGCTCCTCTCTCCTTTCTCTAGCCGAGAACCCGCTAGGGATCCCAGCTCAGACGCCCTCTGCGTGGACCGCAGACACAGAACGGTCGGCGCTTCCGAAGCTGCCGCCCGAGACCTCCTCATTGGACTCCACCATTTGAGAGGTACGGCAAAGCCACAATTTTTCACCCACCCGTCCATCCCCCCTCCTGTGTGCTATTATATAGACCCATTAGCACTGCCCACTCCCATCCCTGACGAATCTCCTACCTTCTCTTTCTTACTAAAACAATTTGTTACTGCCAGGGTTCCGCCAGAAGCCGGCGAGCTACCCTTGTTATCAGCCACTCGCAACGCGGGCGCTTTTTCAAAGCAAGCCCCGATTGGCTCAGACGAAAGGCGCTGCATACCTGTGCTATGGGTTCAGTCCCTGCTGGGCTTTTTCTTCCCACCCCACCCCCTCTCAGGCCTCCATTAAATAATCAATTAGCTCCACCCCCTATAGAGCTGTTTCACTGATTCGCTCACATTAAAGGCATAGACCGTGCTGCAAGCCACCCTCTCTCTAGGCACCCCACCCCTTTGCCCTGCACTAGCCTGCTCTGCTGAAACATGACTCACCTCCCCATTGTCATTTTATTTTTGCTCACTAACATCCTAACTATATGCTATCATGATGAAATCCCAGGTTCAAAACCTACCCCGGAACATCTCACTGTTGTTTACGTTGCCCCCTTTCACTGCACTAACGGTCATCCAAAGCCAACCCTTCCCTTTAATTACAACCCACTCCCCACTCACCTGCTTTCATTACCCCCTTCTCACATGTCACTCAGAGCATTATCCCTACTATCTATTAACTGCCACATTAGACTGTACCATAATAGCACTAAAATGGTATCCCCTACCAGTACTATTAGCCGGTCACAACTTAAAAAAGCATCCAGATCCATCACAACAGCTATAAAAAAACTCCTGCTCTTGCTCCTTCTCTGCTCAGGTAATGTAGAACTAAACCCAGGCCCTCTGTCAACGTTCTCCTTGCCTACCGAGTTTTCTGCCGCTTCTGGCCTTAAATTCATGTTGGTCAAGCCTGGACCGCACACACTGAGCCCAACCTCATCATTATCACTGAATCCTGGCTCAAAAATACTATTATGGACCAGCAAATAATCTCCTCAACTATAATCTCTATAGGGCTGATAGGAATACCGGGGGGGTGGGGGTGGAGAAGTATTATGCCAAATCCAAATTCACTATTAGTGACATCTTCTACAATTCTAAATCTAAGGAATATGAAATCGTATCTCTGAAACTCCACCTTCCCTCCAATTAAATTATTACAGTAATCGGCGGCTACAGACCTCCAGCTGATGGAACTGAAATCATCAATGTCCTAAAATCCTTAGCTGCAACAGCCAGCACAAAAACACTGATACTTGGGGACCTCAACATGGATTGCCTCACAAACAAATCGCATAGCCTGAAATCCCTTTGCGATGAACTAGGTCTTGCCCAGATAATTAGTGAGCCCACTAGGATTAACACCACCAACATTGCCAATAGTTCTCTCATCGATGTCATACTTACCACCCATCCCCACAAAATACTACAATCAGCTGTTTTTTCCAACGATATGATTGACCATAGAGTTGTGGTCTGTACAAGACATCAGACCAATGCCTGCAATCAGCCTAAGTTCATAATCAAGCGTTTCTCTTGTAAATTCAACACCCTGAGCTATCTGACCGACCTTAGCAAGGTCAAATGGCAAGATCTGTACCTCTCTAAAACAGTCGATGAGGCTGTCTCTAACCTAAATGAAAATCTCACCACCCTGGCTAACAAGCATGCCCCATTTATTAAGGTGCGTACGCGCAAGGTCTCCCACCCCTGGTTTACATCAGAGCTCAAAACCACACTTATAAACCGGGATAAACTCTGGGCTCTAGCAAGAAGAACTAAGAATCCGACAGATTGGCAGATATTTAGAGCAGCTAGGAATGCCTGCGTAAAACATATTCGCTCTAACAAAGCAAATTATCACGTTTCCATGCTGGAAAAAGCCAAAGGAAACTCGCAGAAAATTTGGAGGACCATTAAGTCTATTGAAGGTCGACCGGCTGCTCCCTCCATCCCAGCTAAGATCAACATAAATGGCACAGTTATTGAGAACAATTACCAAATCCTCAAAGAACTGAATTCTCACTTCGCCACAGCTGGTCTAGCTTTCAATGCATCATCGTACGCATCTCGTACTAGTATCCATGCTAGCCCTATCACTGTCCCAAAAGCTACAGCCCATCCTTTCCAGCTGCTCCCCCTCAGCTTCAAAGAAGTCAAGGATTCACTCATCAATTTAGATACCACAAAAAGTGCCGGAGACGATGGCTTAGAACCATATTTCTTAAAAGTCGGCTACAGATATCTTACTGCTCCCATTCTCCACATATTCAACCTCTCTATCTCTTCTGCCGTAGTTCCATTATGCTAGAAATCCACTTATATCATACCCTTATTTAAATCCGGCGACCATGCGACTTAAACAATTACAGACCAATCTCAATCTTGCCTATCCTTTCAAAAGTCCTTGAAAAATTGATTTATATACAATTGAAGAATCATCTGGAAACCTACTCTCTCCTCAATCCAGCCCAATCAGGCCTTCGCTCTAATCATAGCACTGTTACTGCACTAGCTAAAGTCACCGATGACTGGATCTCAGCCAAGGATGCTAAAAAAAAATTACGGGTGCAGTATTCTTAGATTTGAGTAAAGCATTCAACACTGTTGCCCATACTCTAATTGTGAACAGCCTCACCAATATTGGCACTACCCTAGCTACTACCAAATGGTTCTCCAGTTACCTATCAGGTAGGAAACAGAAAGTTAAAGCTGGTGGGCTGTTCTCTGCCTCCTTACCAGTTACTAGGGGAGTCCCGCAAGGTTCCATCTTAAGTCCTATACTCTTCTCCCTATATATCAACAACCTCAATTCTCAAATAACCAGGTCAACCTTGCATTTCTTTGCAGACGATACAGTTTTGTATACATCCGGCCATACAATATCGGAAGTCAGGGATATACTTCAAGTCAATTTCGCACAGCTAGAAACAAATCTCATCAATACCAAACTCCTCCTAAACACTAAAAAAACTAAGGCCATGATTCCCCCCCAATACTTCCTCCGTCACCCTCACTGTCCCACCTAAAGACTTCATCGTTACATCCCTAGGTGAACCACTGGAAGTTGTCTCTAAATTTAAATACCTTGGCTTTTGGTTAGACAACAAGCTCTCCTTCAACGAGCACACTGACGATCTGTCCAAAAGACTAAAAGCTAGACTAGGCTTCTTCTTCCGAAATAGGTCCCTCTTTCCCCTGGAAACCAGACTCAGGCTTGTTCAGACCACCTTCCTCCCTTTACTTGACTGTGGGGACATATTATACACTTCTGCAGCAATTACTAACCTAAACAAATTGAACATTCTCTACCACCGCCCCGCGCCATTACAAACTACCCATACCAACCCAATTACTGCGAACTATACGCAGCTGTTGGTTGACCCCACGACTATTAGACGCACACCCATGCTGGCATTTGGACCCCAAAAACTTCTTTCTGAACAAATTACCAAGCTATTTAGTAGCACTTATCCGATTGCCCACAGCTCTTATTTCCTTAGGAAATCAGATTTTATCCTACTCGACGCACCTAGGACTCGTACCTCCTTTGGCAGATGAGCCTTCTCAAGTGCCCTACCAACTATTTGGAACCAGCTGCAATCTACTCTGAAACTATCCAGTGTAGTCTCAGTAAATTTCTTCAAAAAACTGGTAGCTTCAAAAATAAAGGACACCTGTAACTTTTTCTAAACTCCCTCCCTAGCTTTCTCCTTACTTCCTTAGTTTGTTCTCACTACACCACCTTCCTTAAACAACTTGTACTAAATATTTTTTTGGTTTTTGGTTTTCACCAAGGACTGTTTACCCATGTACCTTGTAGGACCTGGTCCGCCATTTATGTATTGT
Organism: Neoceratodus forsteri; assembly: GCA_016271365.2. Taxonomy (NCBI): domain Eukaryota; kingdom Metazoa; phylum Chordata; order Ceratodontiformes; family Ceratodontidae; genus Neoceratodus; species Neoceratodus forsteri. The sequence continues at coordinate 1,578,636,625 of CM057452.1, forward strand.
TATGTTATTGCCTGCATTATATATTTGTTGTAACCATGCACCCAGGACCTCCTTGGGACTGAGCTTGCTCAATGGAGCTTTCCAGCAATAAACTTGAACTTGAACTTATGCGGGCGCTGTAAAGAGGCATTGGGAATGTGGAGCATGGAGATCGGTCTCAGCTTTCTGCAGTAAAGTACAGGTCACTTTTTTTATTTTAATGGCTTGATTGTTTTCTATTTGAAGAGGCAAGAATGCAAGTGATGGGGGAATGAAACTAGAAGCATGAACTGAAAGTCATCTCTACGAGTGCTTCCCGTTTCAGCGTTAAGCGCTTCCTCTTTCAGCGGTCGCGTGTGACTGAGGTATTTTGGTGAATGAAAACAAAATAACAAACATTTTTAGTTTTGTGTGAGGATTTTGAATAACAGCAATTTTTACTGTAAAGGGATATAAGGAGTATTAGTAGCAGTGCTGTCAGAAGAGCGAAGGGGCGGGGGGGGGCAGCTCATAGAAAATAGCAGTTTTTTGTTTGTAGTTGCCAGAGGTCAGTGATACGCTCCTGTTATGGGGCATAGGGAGAAGATTAGTGCCGGTTGCCTATGATACATGCTGATGAGGCATGGCTCTGGAGGTCTATTAGCCAATCGGATTTGCGTATTTTAAAAGCCCATTTTATAAGATTGCTTACCTTCTCTAAAACTGTTGGTTGTTTGATTTGCTTCCTTTCTAAGAACTAAAATGCATGGCAATGCTGCACTTATACCCAACCCTGTTTTTCTTCAAATCCTTAATCTACTCTTATTGCATACATCCTGAGCATAGGAACACCCCCAAATGGTGCAGCTACTCATGATACAACAGCCTCCTCCCAAAGCTTCATGAGTGCCTAAACTGTATTAGGGGCATTCCCAAGTCCAGGAAAAATGCAGTGAGAGTTGATCAAGGAATGTAAACAAACATGTTTTTGTGTGGCAACACCAGTATGGTGGGCAGTCTGTTTTTTTACTTTAAAAAGAAAAAAGGAATCAAACTACCAGCTACAGAATGGGAGCAGTTATAAATAAGGGTTACTCACCTGTAACCATAGTTCTAGAAGTGGTATATGGTGCACAGCCACACACTGGCGGCTCTTCCTTTCCCCTTAAATCTCACTGGAAGGTCTTCAAGCTAAGCTTCTCCCACCCACCTGAGTGGAATCCTCCTCGGAAAAGCCCCATGACATCAGATCTTGTGCTGGAAGCAAGGATCCGTGTGCCACTTGCCAGGGGAGGCCACGTGGCTCATGTGGACGTGCACCATATACCACTCCTAGAACTATGGTTACAGGTGAGTAACCATCATTTCTAGAGACGTGGATATGGCACACTATCCACACTTTGGCAGACTCCAGGCAGTTCTCTGGGAGGAAGGGGCAAGGTGCATAGCCCTACTTTGGAAAAAGGGATTGGAGAACTGAGGCCCCCAAAACGGCATCCTGGTGTGACTCTAGGTCAATGTGGCAGTGGGAAATAAAGGTAGGTGCTGACTTATAGGTAGCAGCCTTGCTGATCTCCTGGGTAGGAACATCTGGATTTCAGCAAGGCCTTCGACACCATCCCACATAAGAGGCTGGTAAACAAGATAGGTAGTCTAGGCAGGGGGTACAAGGTGGTAAACTGGGTTAGAAACTGTCTAATGGACAGGAGGCAGAGGGTGGTCATAAATGGGATACAATTTGGGGTGAGGGGGGGTGACAAGCAGGGTACCCCAGTAATCAGTCCTGTTCAATGTATTCATTAGTGACATTGCAGAAGGGCTGGAGGGAAAGGTCTGCCTGTTTGCAGATGACACCAAGATCTGCAACAGGGTGAATACTCCTGATTGGAGGGGGGGGGGACAATGAAGAGGGACCTAGGGAGGCTTGAAAAATGATGAGGTGTGGCAACTGAGGTTTAATTCAAAGAAGTACAAAATTATGCACCTGGGACATAGGAATCCTGGGAAGAGTTGCAGGATGGGGTTGGGGAGAGGGGGAGCATGATAGAAACAGTCAAGTACCTTAAGAACATTAACAAGGTGCACAGGAGAGATATCTTCCAATATAGGAGGAGTACAAGAACAAGGGGGCATGATATGAAATTGGAGGGTGGCAGGCTAAGAGGGAATGTGAGAAAGGTTTTCTTCATGGAGAGGGTGGTGGACACATGGAATAGTCTGCCACAGGAGGTGGTGGGTGCGAGCATTGCGGAGGGATTTAAGCATGCCTGGAGACGCCCTCTGACAAAGGGTTACACACCTGAAGCACCGGGGCATTGTGGCAGTGGTGAGGACCCTTGTACTTGCTCACCTGAATATCGTTAATTAAAGCATTTATTTTGAATCTTCATCTGAGTGGAGCAGAGTACCTTGCTTAGGAGTGCAGGTATATTTGACTTTCTATTTGTCATGGGCTTGCTACCCTTACCTGCACCCCTTCCAACCTGGGCCGTTCACAGTTCTAATTCTTGGAACTTCACTTAAATAAGCATCTGACCACCTTCTCCTGCACCACAGCTGGCATACCAGCCTGCGCCCAGTATGCAGAGATGGCTGCCAGGTACACCTTGTGAGTCATTGACCTCAGGTCCGACTGAGAGAGGGACCACACATAATCCAGGATGCTTGCCACTGAGCAGGACAGGGGATCTAGCTCCTTGCCCTGACACCAAATGGAAAACCTTTTCCACTTGAAGGCATAGCACTGGCAAGTTGACTCCTTCCGAGAGGCCTCAACCACATGGAGAACCTCGTCAGAGAGACCCAAAGTCTGGAACTCTAGCCACTCAGGATCCAGGCTGTCAGGTGCAGAGACTGAAGGTCCGGGTGAAGGACCCTCCTCTGAGAACAAGAGAGCAGGTCCAGGCGAAGGGGCAAGTGCCATGGAGGCCAGCTGCTGAGACTGAGGGGAGCAGGGTACCAGAACTGGTGCGACCGGTCCAGAGCCACCAGGATCATTAACGCCTTGTCCCTCCGCACCTTGATCAACACCTTGTGGATCAGGGGAAAGTGAAGGAAGGCTTACAGAAGGCTCGGGGTCCAGGGCCTCACAAAGGCATCTCCTATCAGCGTCCTGCACTGAGGTGGGGGCGAACGCAAAACAGCCCCAGCTTCGCATTCAGACAGATCAACCTGGGGAGTGTCCCACTGGGAGAACAGGCAATGGATTACCTCTTGGTGAAGAGATCACTTGTGAGACACCTTGTCCACATGGCTGAGGGCGTCTACTAGCTGGCTGGAGGCACCGGACACATGAACTGCCAGGAGATCGGCATTCAGATGGTGTATGAGGGACCAGGTGTGGAGAGCTTCCAGGCACAACTGGAGGGAAAGCATCCCACCTTGCTTGTTGAGGTAGTACATGGTCATGGTGTTATTTGTCTGGACCTGCATGACTTGACCCCGAATGGATGAACTGAAGACTGTCAGAGCGCAACACACTGCACAGAGCTCATGCAGGTTGATGTGACATCGGGATTCTTCAGTGGTCTAGAGCCCATGGGCACTGTGGTCCCACAGGTGGTCTCCCAGTCCCATCAGAGATGCATCAGTCGTGAAAGTGACTGCTGGCTCTGGGTGGATAAATGGGACTCCTTCCTGCAGATGTTCCGGGACGAGCCACCATTGGATGGCATCCCACATCGGCTACGTTACCGTGACTGGCTGGTCGAGGTGACTGAGGTGCTGAGACCACTGGTGGGTCAGCTTCCAATGCAGGGGATGCATCTGCCAGCTGGCCCTCTGGACCACGCTGGTGCAGGACGCCATATACCCCAGTAGCCCCAGGAAGTCCTGGGCAGGGCACAAGTACTCAACCTGAAAAGATCAGGCAAAGGAGGTAAGATCCGCCACCCTGTCCACTGGGAGTCAAGCCTTGGTCTGAAGGGAGTCGAGCTCTGCCCTGATAAAGTGAATCAACCTGCGAGAGGCAGAGTTTTGATTTGCCCAGGTTGACAAGAAGGCCCAAGGCTGAGCAAGTCTGGAGGGCCAGATCCCTGGACCACTCCACCTCCTCTCGGGAAGGACTGGTGATGAACCACTTGTCCAGGTAAGGGTACATCCAGACCCCCTGATGCTGCAGGAATGCTGCCACCACTGGTATGCACTTGGTGAAGACCCTGGGGCTGAGGAGAGGCCAAACGGCATGGCGCGGAACTCATACAGCACCCCTTCCAAATGAAACCGAAGGAACCGCTGGTGGAATGGACGAATCAGGATGTAGGAGAATGCATCTTAGAGGTCAGAGAGCAGAACCATATGTCCCGCTCCAGGGATGGTATTATTTGGTTTAGGGTGACTATCCAGAACTTACGCTTCCTCAAGTACTGGTTGCAATTGTGAAGATCCAGTATGAAGCATCACCCTCCCGCCCCTGTCTATTTTGGAATCAGAAAATATCTGGAGACAAAGCCCGGACCGGCCATGGAGTCCAGTACATGGACCCAGCACCTTTCTGAGGGAGCTGAGCAATGTCCTCCCAAATGGCGGACAACACGTCACATAGATACACAGAAACATAGAAGGTGTCGGCAGATAAGGGCCTCTTGGACCACCAAGTCTGCCCTAGTTACTCTACCCATTCCCTATCTACTATCTATTCTATCACCTTGCCTTATCTGATCCATTGTCCCCCCCACTTTTTACTTCTAAGATCCACTGTGTGTAATTGTTTCCGACCGCATTACCTCCGCCGGAAGGCTGTTCCATTTGTCTACCACTCTTTCTGTGAAAAAGTGTTTTCTCACATTCCAGTTTCATAGTATGCCCCCTCGTTCTTGAGCATCTTATCCTTTGGAAAAATGCCACCTTCCTGTACCTTGTTCTTCCCTGTGATGTATTTGTATGTTTCTATCATATCCCCCTTCCTCCTCCTATCGTCCAGTGAATACATGTTCAATTCCTTAAGCCTTTCATCACAGGTTTCTGATGTATGCCCTGCACCATTTTGGTTGCCCTCCTCTGAATTGTCTCCATGCTAGCTATGTCTTTTTGAGGATAGGGCCTCCAGAACTGGACACAGTACTTGAGGTGTGGTCTCACCAAGGATCCATACAAGGGCAATATCTCCTCTCTCCTTCTACTTGTAATGCCCCTGCCTATGCATCCCAGCAACCTGCTAGTCTTCCCCACTGCCTTATTACACTGCCTTACAACCTTTAGATCATCTGCAATAATTACCCCCAGGTCCCTTTCCTGCTTCGTGACTGTCAGTGTGCCTTCCCCTCAATTTGTATGTTGCCCTCGGGTTTTTGTTCCCCATATACATTATTTTGCATTTTTTAGTTTTGAAACCCAGTTGTCAATTCCTTGACCATTCTTCTAACCTTTCTAGATCGCATCTTATTCTAACCACTCTCTCTCTCTGGTGTGTCCACTCTGTTGCAGTTTCGTGTTGTCCGCGAAGAGGCATACATTTCCTTCCAGTCCTACAGTAATATCACTAATAAAGACAATGAAGAGGACTGGGCACGGTACTGATCCCTGTGGCACCCCACTGGTCACTTTGCCCTCCCCTGAGTGGGTTCCATTCACCACCACCCTCTGAGTCCTACCACCTAGCCAACCCTCTACCCATTTAACAACTTTAGTACCCACTCCTGGACTCCCCAACTTATTTATCAATCTTCTATGTGGAGTGTTGCCAAATGCCTTATTTATTTATTTGAAAAGGTTTCACCAGGAAAGACAACATGAGCTGTAAACAGCTCATTTCCAGAAGCGTTCTGGGTGGAGGGGTACATAAGAGGGAGGAGTAAGTAAAAAAAACAAACATATCCAGACCAAATACCAACAGGCTAACTACAAGGCTAATACAGAGGCAAAACTACAGGTAAATATATACAAACATACAAATTTGCATAAAGATATGCATAAAGTGTACCCCATAGTGCAAGGTAAAACAATCCAGAAGGGGAGGCAAGACAGTACGTATTGATATACCATACAGGACAACAACGCCCTGAGCAAAACATGAAGTAATAACAAGGATGGTAAGATGTAGACTGATCAGCAGGGGTACACTATAAAATGCTAGGAGGAGGGAACTATATACAGGGATGGTCAAGTGCATAGGTTGCCTATTAGAGGGTAAGGAAGCAAAGGGGGTGGGTTGGGGGGAAGGGGGAAGGGAAGGAGGGAGGAAAGACATCCGAGATACAACGCCCCTTCAAGATGCTGTAAACCCTACAAGGGGAATAGGACCTGGCTCAGATGGGGAAGGGGAGAGACATGCTGAGGACAGCAACTCATCAAGATGCTGAGGCCCGGGGAGGGAGGGAAGAGAGACATGCTGAGAAAAACACCCTTCCACCTTGCTGAAATCCAGGTAGGCCACATCCACTGCCCCTTCCTGATCCACTTCTCTTGTTACCCAATCAAAGAACTCGGTCAGGTTTATCTGACCTCCCTCCTCTGAAACCATGTTGCCTTGGGTCCTGAAGACTATTGGCAACAAGGTATTCCACAATCCTTTCCTTTAACAGTGATTTCATTACCTTACCAACCACGGATGTCAAGCTAACAGGCCTGTAGTTTCCTGCCTCCTCCTCATTATCACATTTGCAGAGAGGGACCACATCTGCCCTCCTCCAGGGACACCACGTCTTCCCATGGGGCATGGGCTCAGCAGGGCGGGACAGCCTCAAAGTTTAGAGGCAGACTTTGACCCACCACATCGAGCATCCATTTGTCTGATGAGATGACGGACCAGGCGTTTACAGAATAGCGGAGCCGACCTCCCATGGGAGGCCAAGGTTGGGGCAAGATGGGCAAGGAAGTGACACCCCCAGATGGACAAGGGAGTGTCACTCAGCAGACTTGGCGGAGGCTCCCATACCAGCTGCTGGAGGAGCCCTGGCTCCCCAGCCTCTGAACATCTTGGAGCCAGAGGTGGCAGATTTAGGCTTGGGCTGCCAGGCCTGGGGCTGCCCTGCTTGGGGCTGCATTGATCTGGATGGAAGCACCAGGAAGGGCCAAAACTGAAAGGGCTTTTTCCTTTGCTTCTGGCCCTTAGGGACCTTCTGTGAGGACATAACTGAGTCCACAGTGGCACTGGACTTCCTCAATCCAGGTGAGGTGACCGTCCACACCCGGGCTGAACAGGTTGGTACCCATGAAGGGGACGTCCACCAACTTGCCGTAAAGGCCGAGATCCTCAACCATGCCCAGTGCCACATGGTGACTGCTGCAGCCATGGACCTGGCACATGAGTCGCCGATGTCCAAGACCATCTGGAGCTGTTGCGTGGCCACTAATCATTTCTGGTCCGAGATCATCTTGACTGCCAACTGTAAGCCCATGGGAAGGCAAGGAATAACTTGGTCTAAGACTCCCATTAGGTCATGGGAGAAGTTGGACATCATGACAGCCGAGTGAGCCTGCCAAAGGCCCAGGAAGCAGGGGGTATAGACTTTGTTTGCCACATGGTCTAGCTTCTTGGACTCCTCGTCAGGTGGATTATCGACATCCCCAAAGCTGTCCATCTGCTTAAACACCGAGTCTGCCAGCAGACCTTCATCTGAAGGATGACTTATGAACCCAGGCAGAGACCCAGTAGGTACCGCATACTTGCAGACCATACAGGCCAAAGGTGCTGAGCAGGAGGCTGGATGTCACCACAGCTCAAGAGCAGGACCCAGAATGGCTTCCACCACTGGAAAGGCGACCCCCGGGGAATCATCTCTGTCCAGGATCTCGGTCAGGGGTACTTGGCCCATTTCTGGACTGGCTCCAGTGGGATCCCACTGACTTTGATATCAAGCAGAGCAGAGCCCTGAAGAAGGCCAGTCCATGTTCTGTGGTAAGCTCCTCAAAGGACTCCCGGTCGAAGGCCAGAGTCCTAAAAGAGTGTATGGAGGAGTCATATGAATCAGAGGACTCCTCAAACACCACCCTCAACCCAGGTTCCTCTTAGACAACCTGCGGCTGGTCTGAGTAGGTGATCTTCAATGAGAGCCTATCAGGAAGTCCAGAAGCAGGACAGGCAGCTTTGGACAGAGTCCCATGCAAGGGTTGAGGGGGCTCCACCTGAATGGGTGGCAAAGCTGGCATCCTCTTGACCATGATGATCGGGGTAGGTCGTGGCAAAGGGCAACCAGGGAAGCACCAAAAGTTGAGGTGGGGCGCGGCCATGGCCGAAGATCCATTGTTGCCAGAGGAGCTCCTCATGACAGCAAGCAGTTTATGATGGAGCCTGTCCTCATCTGAAGACAAGGAAGAAAAAGAGGAGCGCTAATGATGCCTCTTGGTCGACAGCTGAGAGCAAATCACGCAAAGATTCCTTGGATCTCGACCAAGAGCCCATTCAAGACCTTAACCAGGACCTCGACCGATGATCAGTTTGTCAGGGAGAAGACACGGGGGAAGGCTTCATGAGATCGACGAGAGCCGGGCCCTGAGGAACCACCCAGGAGTTGATCTCCCGAGGGGAGACAGCCAACCCAGCTGATCTATCCGGCCCCTCCTGAGAAAGGGCCATGACTACTGGAGTCCTCAAAAGTAAGCTACACCCATCATCCTATGACAACAGGTCGATCAGGCTGAGAAACATCTCAATAGGTTGGTTGACCCACGTTTCAATCGGCAGGCCTGACAGGAATACTAAAGGGCCAGCAACCTAGACCAGGGGCACAGAAGCATGGTCCGAAACTGATGGCTTGACATCAATTGAGCCAGATAGAGTTGCGTGAACAGGAGGAGCGAATTTGCTCCCAATCCCATGACCTGTGATGGGACTTCTTAGGCTTGGAGGGCCGTGAAGACTTGGACCCTTGAGAAGGGCCATCCCTGAGGGTAGGAAGCGAATGACATAAGTCCAGGAACATTCCAGTGAATGAAGCACCCAAGCCCACCAGAAGTAGCGTGGAGGTTGGAGCCGCATCTCCTGCAGCCTGGACTGCAGCCTCCTTCGAAGGTGGCAAGCTGCACCGCCGAACCGCCACTATTAAAAAACTGCCCACGGCATCCTTGACCGCATGGAAGGTCCCGTTGTCTTGGCTGCCTAAAAGAAGGCAGGCATAATGGTCCTCTAACGTGGAGGGCTGACCAGACAGGCACAGGCCACAGGCCTGCGGATTATGCTGGGGCCCCAAGGCAATAAACGCATGAGGTATGAGGATCTGTGCACAGCATCTTCTGGGAACCAGCAGCACACTGCTTGAACCCCGGACCAGTTTTCTGCTCTTTGCACTCTATTTGGAGAAAGAAAAACTTGTTTTTTTGCAAACAGTCTACACAGAAGTCGAAGACTAAGTTGGGCCTACACTGCACGCAGGAGCAGTGAAGGAAGAGACCTGATGCTACCAGCAGAAAGAAAGATCCAACGTCCTGGGGCCATGCTGAGGAGGATATCACCCAGGTGGGTGGGAGAAGCTTAGCCTGAAGACCTTCTGGCAAGATTTGAAGGGAAAGAAAGAGCTGCCAAAGTGAGGATAGTGCACCATATCCACATCCCTAGAACATGTGTATTTTATTTATTTATTTCATAGTTCGGAAATAACCTTTGAGCACAATGCTCTTTTTCAAAGGTTCCACATCAAGATCAGGAAACAAGATTAATACAGCAGGTAAAAAGTAGTGACTGAGGTTCTCAAAAACATAGTAATATGTACATTAGGGACAGCACAAAAACGCAGCTACAGTTATGACACACAATTCAAGTGCAGGAGGAGATTCTGTTACAGTTGAATCAGAGAAGGGTTGAGGTCTAATTTATGGTGCAAAAGGGTAAGTAAAGAACTTACAGTTCAACAGGCAGAGCCACCTGAGTACAGGCATTGTTAGGATTAGGAGAAGCAAGGCAGGGTTAGTGCAGGGCAAAGCCACCTGAGTACAGGCATTGTTAGGATTAGGAGAAACAAGGCAGGGTTAGTGCAGGGCAAAGCCACCTGAGTAAAGGCATTGTTAGGATTAGGAGAAGAAACAAGTCAGGGTTAGTGCAGGGCAGAGTCACCTGAGTACAGGCATTGTTAGGATTAGGAGAAGAAACAAGGCAGGGTTAGTGCAGGGCAGAGCCACCTGAGTACAGGCATTGTTAGGATTAGGAGAAACAAGGCAGGGTTAGTGCAGGGCAAAGCCACCTGAGTACAGGCATTGTTAGGATTAGGAGAAACAAGGCAGGGTTAGTGCAGGGCAAAGTCACCTGAGTACAGGCATTGAAGGACTGAGAAGAAACAAGGCAGGGTTAGTGCAGGGCAGAGCCACCTGAGTAAAGGCATTGTTAGGATTAGGAGAAGAAACAAGGCAGGGTTAGTGCAGGGCAGGGCCACCTGAGTACAGGCATTGTTAGGATTAGGAGAAACAAGGCAGGGTTAGTGCAGGGAAGAGCCACCTGAGTACAGGCATTGTTAGGATTAGGAGAAGAAACAAGGCAGGGTTAGTGCAGGGCAAAGTCACCTGAGTACAGGCATTGTTAGGATTAGGAGAAACAAGGCAGGGTTAGTGCAGGGCAGGGCCACCTGAGTACAGGCATTGTTAGGATTAGGAGAAACAAGGCAGGGTTAGTGCAGGGCAAAGCCACCTGAGTACAGGCATTGTTAGGATTAGGAGAAGAAACAAGGCAGGGTTAGTGCAGGGCAAAGTCACCTGAGTACAGGCATTGTTAGGATTAGGAGAAACAAGGCAGGGTTAGTGCAGGGCAGAGCCACCTGAGTACAGGCATTGTTAGGATTAGGAGAAACAAGGCAGGGTTAGTGCAGGGCAAAGCCACCTGAGTACAGGCATTGTTAGGATTAGGAGAAGAAACAAGGCAGGGTTAGTGCAGGGCAGGGCCACCTGAGTACAGGCATTGTTAGGATTGAGAAGAAACAAGTCAGGGTTAGTGCAGGGCAGAGCCACCTGAATACAGGCATTGTTAGGATTAGGAGAAGAAACAAGTCAGGGTTAGTGCAGGGCAGAGCCACCTGAATACAGGCATTGTTAGGATTAGGAGAAGAAACAAGTCCGGGTTAGTGCAGGGCAGAGCCACCTGAGTACAGGCATTGTTAGGATTAGGAGAAACAAGGTAGGGTTAGTGCAGGGCAAAGCCACCTGAGTACAGGCATTGTTAGGATTAGGAGAAGAAACAAGGTAGGATTAGTGCAGTTTGGGGGTGGTGGTGGGGGGCACAGGCACAGATAACGCAAAGGGCCCAGGAGGGATAAGAGAAAAGATAAGTGCGTAGGACAGGAAGCTAGAGTTAGATCGATGAAATGGGAGTGGCACCCTTCCCCCCTCCAAGTACTTGTCACAGTGGACTGTGCAAATTACCTGCAGACACAGGTACTAGCAGAAGTGAGATATTGCATCAGATCTAACTTAAAGGCAGGAAGGCTGGGAGAAGTAGTGATGTGATGTGTTTCTTGATCTAAAGGCAGTTTGAAGCCTAAGGGGGTTGACAGTGTTCCTTTAATGCAATTTCCAACTCACACAATACTTGCATGTCATGGTTTTTCACAGTTTGCAAATATGTCCTAAAGTTTTAACTTTAAAAACTAATCCCAATATTGCCGTTTCAAGTACAGGTTTAGTGGAATGGCCTGATAACTATAAACAGAGTCTGATGACAGAATTTCCTTTGCATGGAGGCTTTTTGCCTAAGAGGTAAAATACGGTTTTCTTAATAGTCACTGCATGTTTTTCCACACAGATCATTTTATTTAAGATTTTCACTAGAACAGTACATTAGTGTAATTACTTAGTTGTCAAGTATAACCTGGGGAGCTAGGGATAAGACAGAAAAGCCATATATCATTATAATTCATGATGAACATTAATAAAATTATCCAAAACTTTCACAACGACCAGATCATATTTTGTTCTAAAAACAGGTGAAACTGCTTATTTTATTTATACATGTAGAATTTCCCCTTTGACTGTTCTCTGGGAACTCCAGTTCTTGATAGTGCAACACTAGAAACAGTCAATGTTTTTTGCAGCCCGTTCACGGAAAATCTGGTGTCGGTTTAAGTCGAGTGTTTTTTTTTTTACCACCACAAAAATCACCAGACTGCACCCAGTGTTGCCAACAGGGGACCTCCCTACCACTGTCTCTGCATCTGTCACTGTGGCCAGCACTGGTCCACTGCAATGTGCTCTACACTAGGCTACCTACTGCAAGAGATGAGCCACTGCTTGCAGCTAGTGCTGAATGCAGCTGCAGTAGTCGTTTCTGGTACTCCCGGATCTGGGCATCCCTCTCCAGTTTTGAGTGAGCTGCAGTAGTAGCCTGTAGAGTGGTGGATTTTATGCAAGGACCGGAGGCTGAATTTCAGAGCTCTAAATGATGCTGGCCCTTCTGACTTTGAGCATCACAAAGGGTGCTTTCCTCCTCCATGGTGGGATGTTGCATGGCTCTGCCATAGAAGTGCCACCTGTGCGACCAGCGATGCATCTGCTGGCAGGTTCACCACGGGGGGTGGGGTGGGGGGTGGAGACACTGGCTGGTGCTGTGCGGCAGTGTACTCTTTGTGCATGTATGCACACGCGCACCCATCCCACAGACCAGGCCCTTGCTTCAGCTGATGTAGATAATAGAAGGGGGGTATGGGAACCCCCAATGACCTGGCCATGAAGCAAGTCATGAAGATCTAAGGTTGCTGATAAGTCCTGGTGATGGGACTGGGGGTGCCAGAGGAAGGGGGCATGCCAGAGAGTTAAGGGGCATAAAAAGAAATGATAACATGGGTTCCAAAAATGCTGTGCAAGCCCTTCCTCCAGATCTAGGGATATGTCAGATGTTACATTGGGAGACACTTCCAGCCAGAAACACAGTCACAGAAAATTAAACTCATTACCTGGGTTCCGCTGAATGGTCTTTTTTTTTTTGGGGGGGGGGGTGCAGGCAATTCATACTTGAGAGGTGCAGCAGCTGCAGGGGCAAATCTTTGAATCACCGGGTGCTTTGATTAAATCCACTGTCCACACGAAAGAATAAAAGTACAAAACAGATTTAATTATTAATCAAAAACATTACATCTCTATGGAACAGTCTGGGTGCAGAATTTCATTTTTGCAGATATAATCATGTAGTGTGGCTAAAATTGCAAGCAGCAGCATTTCAGATCTGAAACTCGAGCTCAACATTGCTTGTTGGTTTCTCAGAGCCAAATTAGGCTTTCCAAACTGGTGACAGCAACATTTTCTTTCGTGCAGCTCACATATTGCAGGCCAAAACTCTTCTCCCTCCTGCACACTCTTTTTGGCTCCCAACAATATTCAAATCCCCTACACACTGGGAGAGCACCCCATGGACAGCACGGAGCTTGTACAGCTGCCATTAAAGTGGTCTCTCCAAAACGGCGGGTACAGGGAGCTTACTGGGAGTGGTCCACATACTACTCTCCACAACCAGAGTCCACACACTGAAGCAGGCACCCAAGCTGGACGACATGAATGGCGCACCAGGCAGGGCCAAGGACTACTACACACGGTGGCTGTTCTTAGAGACTGACGCCTCAGGCTCCTATAAAACCTCACACCTGTCCCCAACCGCTCCTGATCAGTGTGACAAGGAACCACACCTCCGGAAAGGGGTGACTGTGAAATGGGCTCTCACCACCACTTCAGCTCGACCTGGGCTGCCACCATCAGGCCGCACACTGGACTCTTCCCTCTCTTTTCTTCAGGACACATACCGGGTCCCTCTGTGCTGCTGCACACCCCAGTGCCAGAGTTCATGGGGTAGGCTCCACTTTTTCCCTGGGCTTCGGCTTCCAAAAAATGTTATCTGAAGTTCCCAGCTCACAAACAAACTGGGACCCCGATTGCTCCACAGATCTTCAAGGGCGGCAGGCAGGGTGGCAAACGGCCCACCCTGACCCTGAACTTTGGGCCCTTACAGCTGAAACACGACACACTTCACCCACTCTCTCTACCAGAAACTAAAAGACCCCTATTTGGCCACAAACCTCCTACTGTTATACCTCTTGGCCCTGTGACCCCCACTGGCCGGCAGGGGACCATGCAGGCACCTGACTGGGCACTACTAGCAAGCTCCCAAGAAGGGGCTTACACCTTCCCCCCACACAAAGCGCTCACCCTCTGGTGAACACCCCACCAGTTACTCCAAATGGTCCAGTGAGGGGAGATATGCAGTGTCTCCCTCCACCACCAACCACTGCGCAGTGCTTATTCACCGCCGCAATGCTGGGACCTCCCCTACCACCCAGGGCACTACTTAGGATTACACTAACTACCTGAGGTCCCAGGCGACCCACCCACCACGTCTCAAGTGCAAACTGCCTGGTACTTGGGCGGTGGCATCCCTCCCCCCATTCTAACTACCCTATCCACAAGGCTGCTGCCACCAAGGGGTTGTAAACCTTTTAGCACCCACATGCATAGATATACGGCCAACAAGCAGGGCACCTAAAACAGAGGTGCCAAACACTTGAGCTTTAAACACAATAGCATAAATGCTGTAAGCAACTAGGTTCCCCCACTATCTTGCTCCTTAAACACACACACACACACACACACACACACACACTCACACAGCACTCTCACTGCTCATAGGCCTTACACTCACAACCCCTACACCATACATGAGTGGATAATAACACATTTATTTTTATTTTTCAAAACAGGGCCCAAAACCCAGGCCGGGCACAACTGCAGTCCATAACAACATAGGAAAACCACCAAACAACAAGGCAACCCCAACAGTGGAGCACACAGAACATTAATTAATAACATGGGCTACACATAGCAGACCTGAATGGGGGGCCGGGGGCCTGGCATCATCCAGTGGTGGGGGAACAGTCCAGAAAAAGTCCAGACATCACTCTTCAGCCCTGGCATTCAAGGATGTTCAGTGGTGAAGTATGGCTTTGGGTCAGGCTTAGTGGTCTCCTCACCAAAGGTATCTTCACAGATTATGTAGTACTTGGTGCACTGCCCTTCTGTATCCTGGACCATGGCATAGGTCTTGAATGGGGTCACACCTGTCCACACTGTGGAGGCGCACATCTGCTTCACCTTCCTGATGGCCTGTTGTTGATGACCCTCCCAGTCCAGGGCGCCTCCCTTGTTCCGCTGCTTAACCTTGTCCAGGGCACCCTGGAACACCTAGTCCTCCCACCTCTCCTCTCTTCTATGATATCTCATAGGTGCTCAATTAAATACGGTAGAACTCCCCAGGGTATTCCTTGTGGATGTGTCGCCACACCCAGCATTTAGCCTGCAACCACTCACGTATGCTCTTCATACTGGGCCTGGGCGCAGCACTCTTTTGCAAACAACTCCCTGAGGTGTACTGCCAATATCAGGGGTTGGAGGGTCTGAGGGTGTCCATGTCCTTATGCCTTTGCATACAGACAGTGGGCAACCTGGGAATAGTATACAGGTATTTCAGGCTAGGAAAGTGATAAGACCTTGGAATATATCGCTCCCAATCCGGATCATTGAACGTGAATGACCTTGGGCAGCCACAAGGAGCTGGGGGCACCACATCCATCCCTTCCATCTCCTCCATGGGTGTGCTGGAATCTCCCTCAGAGAGAACCTCTTCTATCTCCACATCTGGCTTCTCAGCTGCTGCAATACCGGGGGGAGGCCCAAAAGCAGTCTTCTTGCTCCCTGCCACCATGGGGGTGGTAGCACAGGTGGGGGAGGGGCCCACTGGGCTTGGCCTTCCCCGCCACCCCACGGCCTCTTCTTCTGCCACAGGATGGGGCAGGTTCTGATGGGGAGAAGGGCTGGGCAGACTGCTAGTGCCCTTATCCACAGGGATCACATCACCTTTTTTTCTTAACTTGAACATTTTTATTAATAGTATAATCAACTTGAACAAAGTCAATTGTATTTATTAATATCCATAATACAATCTGCAAAATTAAGTAACTCATAAATAATATACATACTGTAGGTAAGTTTCAACACAGGGTAAGATTTCATTACTGAGTTCAGACTATTACTTCTTATCTGGTATCCTACATAACCATCAGGAGCTCAAGCATATAATTAATAATACTGTCTTAGAAGTAATAATCTTTCATTATAACAAAGCATTTCTTTTGTCCTTTTTTGATTTCAGGTGTAGAGATGGAACTCCCACGTAGGATGACCAAAGTCTGAGAAGAATATTTGGCTTCTGTATGTAGTCTGTGAAACTGAAAGTCTTGTCCATCAGGAAGTTTTCCACACCTTGCTGTGTTACAATAACTCTATCAGCAAAAATTAGCTATGAAAGACTCATTGTAATCCATCAAAAACACAAGAAAAAAAACAACATTAACTCTAATAATAATAAAAAAAAGATAAACAATGTATAACATAATCACTGTCTCCTCTGTATAACTGTTGTCCTATACCAAGGTCTATCTTACCCTCAATTCTCCTGCATACCTTAACATAAATATTGGTCTAATATGGGAATATTTTCCACCACTTCAATGTAAGAATAAAAAGGTAACCACCTTAGATAATATTTCTCTATTCTGAGATTTAGCCTGGCTGTAATTGCTTCCATCTGTTTAATTTGCTGTATACTACACATCCATTGTTGGGCTGTGGGTAATGAGCTGTTAATCAATGTTGCATGATCACTTTGTTGGCTGCCACTATGAAAATAATCAAAAAAAAAAAAGAAAAGATATTTTTGAGCTTGTCTCCGCAATTCTGTGGGTGTTAGTCCCAGAACTAGATTTTCAAAGGTGGGCATAATATTTAGTGACAGAACCTTCATTATTACCCTGATAACCTCTGACCAGAAATCTTCCAAAGCTGAGCATGACCAGAAAACATGGTAATGAGCCTCATTATTGTCACACTGTCTCCAACATAGTAGTGGGACCCGTAACGTTTAGATATAGACGGTGTAATAAAAAATCTTATACACATTTTCCACCTAAATTCACTCCATGATCATGCATAGGTGGTTTTATGAATACCCTCCCAGATTCTGTCCTATCTCTTCCTCCCATTTACTTTGTATACTGCTTCTGATTAAGTCCCCCTCTCCTTCTAGTAGTAAAGTGTATATCTGTGTAATCAACTGCTTAGTGTCTGCAGTGAGTTTGCCATTACAGTATAGATATTCCCTGGTTGGGTACCTGAACTATTTCAGAAATTGGGATTTCAGAAAGGATATAATGCCTATATCTCAAATACTTATAAAAAACTGTCTTTGGTAACTGATACTCTGCTTTCAAATCATCAAACTACTCCACACACCCTTCTGAGTCCACCAATTGAAAGACATACCTCAATCCCCTCCTCTCCCATGCTGCAAAGCCAATGCCCCCACCTGTTCCAATTACCCCGGCAACAGTTTTAAAGGAACATATTTCCAAACCGGCATTGGGACTTCCCAACACTGTCTGGTCTGAAGCCACATTTTGAGACTATGTTTTGTCCATGTATTAATAATTTTTGATAGAGTCTGAAATGTCATTGCCCAGGCTAAAAAACAAAGTGGGATAGTTGGATGTGCCCCTCCTCCATTTCAGGCCAGCCTCCCACATTTTCTGGAGTCAGCATTTTTAATACTGAAGACAGCTGGGCTGCCTTGTAATATTTTTACCAAATTTGGAAGTCCCAACCCCCCCACATGATCTCAGTTCTGTTAAAGATGCCACCTAATTATTTGTCTCTTTCCTGCTCAGACGAACCTGGGTAACTTTTTCTTTAATTCTTTCCAGTCTTTTGCTGGAACGGGAATTGGCAACGTAGAAAAATGGAATAAAAAACGAGGTAGTATATTCATTTTTAAAGCCTCTATTCTATTAGTGAAACTCATAGGGAGATTTCCCCACCTATTTAAGTCCTCATAGACTTCTTGTTTCAGAGCTCCATAATTCACAGCATACAAAGAGTGTAGCTTAATTGGTATTTGAATTTCCAGATATTGAACTTTACCTGTTACCCATTTATATGGCATTATTCTATTGATCGCTGAAGATATGGGTCCATTAATCACTAAAACCTCTGACTTAGCCTTAGTAATTTTAAAACTTGAAATTTCTCCAAATTTTCAAACTAAATTAACAAAAGGAGGAAAAGAACTCTCCGGATCTGAAAGACATACCAAGGTATCATCAGCATACAGGGAGATGTTATTATCATGACCGTTAACCCTAATTTCCTGTGCTTAGCAGACTGCCGCCGCCAGGGGCTCCATACTAATCTCAAATAAGAGCGGCAACAGTGGGCAACCCTACCAAGTGCCCCTCCCTATTTCAAAATAATCAGATAAACTGCCATTGACTCTTACATGGGCCTTGGGATTACTGTATAACAATTTTGTCCATAAAAGAAAACCCTCTCCCACCCCTATGTGTCCCAAAACCGTAAATAAATATGTCCAATTGAGGTGATCAAATGCTTTTTCAGCATCTAAAAAAATAGCGAGCTGAGGTATTTTTGCCTTATAATGTTGGATGGATCATGACATTTAACAAGCAGTGGATATTATCAGTAAGATGACGTTGTGGTATAACACCAGATTGATCTGGGTGAATCAAAAGCTGTATATACCGTTGTAATCTTTTTGCTAAAATCTTTGTTAATATTTTCATATCCTGATTTAATAAAGATATGGGGTGGTAAGATGAACATTTATCCAATTGTTTACCAGATTTCGGCAAAACCATTATTATAGCATCTTGCCAGGTTCCTGGGATATCTTTTAACAGGCATTGTATACATCCGTCAAAATTGGCACTACTGTATAACTTCTTAAAGCACTATGTAAATTCAATGCTATACCCATCTGGGCCAGGACATTTCCCAAGTTTAAAATCTTTTATGGATGATACTACCTCTGATTGTGCAAATGGAGAATCCAAATCATCTCTAGCATCCTGACTTAATCTAGGAAGGTCTAGGCCATTGAAGAAATCCAAAGTTTTCTGACTAATCATCTCAGATAAAGTGCCTCATTGAATAATTATTGATAGAAGGTTTTAAAACACTCCGCTATCTTGTCAGGAGTGTAACAATTTTTCACTGAGGTTTTTCCCTTAGCAATATTCATCACTGTTCTATCTGCCCTTGCCTTTCGTAATCAAAAGGGCAGCAATATAGATGCCCTTCCACCCATCTCCTGGTAATCCTTTTTCTTTTTTTACTTGCTGTTTATACTCCCACCGCCCACTGTGCTCCACTCCCTTTGGCAGTCGCCTATGGCATCTGTCCTCGCCCTCTTATCTGGAGCCTGGAGTGGTTGGTCCCCCATGTAGCTGTGGTTTTCCCCCAGGTGGGATTGAGGTGGTGCCCATACACCCCAAGTTCTTTAGTGTCGTCGGGACACCACTCCAGGGCAGGCAGGGGCACTGGGGATCTATGCCTGGCGCTCCATCCACCGGGAGCACAGAGAGTCATTTTCCTGTATTCTGTGCTGCGTGACATGCGCCCTGACGTCAAGGTGCAAGCGCTGATGTCCGTCATGCAGCCCCTGTGTATGTGGCTGGGCTTGCTGTACCTCAGGCCTCCGCCTGGGGTCAGCCGAGCACCAAGCCCTAATCCCCCCTCCCTACCAGAGAAGGCGAGCAGTGCTGGGATGCCCAAGCCTCCTCACCCTGGCTGACCCTCCAGCTCCCCGGGCTCGTTCCCGAACCCAGGTCACTGGCATGGTGAGCGGTAGTGTCTCCTGGTATCTTTGATTAGTGAAAGAAAGCAAACCTTCCCCTTTTTCATCTTCAGATCGCCTAATTTTCCAACCTAGCTTGTTCCAATGCCCGTAATGTTTTACTGTTTTTAGAATCCTTCTTATGTTCTTTTTCTAACTCCTGTACTGACTGTGCTAGTCTATTGTATGTCAACTGTGCTAGTCCCCCCTCCCCCATGCAGCACTGATCAGTTCGCCCCGGACCACTGCTTTAGTGGTTTCCCATCTGATCGTGGCTCAACAATCTGCATAAGCCTCAGCATTATACAATTCTTTGATGAGATCTGCTAATGTTTCTACCAAGTGTGTATCATTTAAGAGTGACACATTCAATCGCCATACAGATTTCCTCCCATTAGATTTTGGCTGAAATTGTATAGAGATTGGGGCATGATCGGAGTTTGTGATATTATGAATTTTAGAGTCCAAAACCGTAAATGGGAAAGATTTCTGAGTTATAAATTCATCAATTCTAGAGTAAGAATTCTGCACACTAGAGAAAAATGTGTAATCTCGCTCAGATGGGTGCTGAGCCCTCTATATATCTACTAATCCCATTTCCTGCATTAATGCTCTCAATATTTGTGTAGCACATTTCCTGGTCGTGGTACATTGGGATGATCTAGCCAGTGAGGGGCGTAGTACATAATTGAAATCCCCCTTAACAGAATTTGCCCTGGTGGTAACTCAACTAATTTGCTAAAAACATCTCCAAAGAATCCTGATGCCCTTTCATTAGGGCACAGATGTTAACCAAGTGTATTAACTCACCCTGAACCATACCGGACACCCTAACATATCTACCTTTATCATCCCCATTAGTGTGTAAAATTGTAAAAGGGCATCCTCTCATTTAAAATGACTACCCCTGCTTTTTTACCTCCTGTCCTGGAAACAGCAACTACGTGAACCACCCATGCTCTACGTAATTTAAGATGTTCGGTCAGGTCAAGGTGCATGTCTTAAAGATAAACGGTATCCCCCAACCTGTTCAATTCAGTCAATATTTTGATTTGTTTAATTGGGGAATGTTTGCCTATTATATTATATGAAATTAGATGTAGTTTATCCATTAAAAATAAAAAGAACGCTATCTGAACCATGCCAGACATTCCATTCAAATAAAGTATTTTGTATCCCCTTCAGATCCTGGAGCACAGCGGAGACTAAATCTAGTACAACATTAAACAGGTAAAAATCCAAACATGTGTAACCATCATAACTATATAAAACCAACTCAATGATTATTACACGAGGTCCCTGCACCCTTATTGGTACCCCCAGAGGTATACCATAGACAATTAGTGCTTAGGCATATGTTATACTAACATATAGGGCTAAGGTCATCTACCATACAAGAGTAGATGTCAGGATATGTATGCATATTATTGTTATACACTTTGCTTTCCAATACATATATGTTTTCTATGTATTTTCTATGTATTTCTCACTTACAAGATGTTAGGACATCTGTGTCCTTGTAATGATTATGATATGTAAGTCGGCATTGCTTCCTTTTGGTGATTTGTACTGCTACACTGATTTGTGTAAGAACTGTACTCTTTTGTTTCGCAAAGTGATGACTACTACAAAATTGTATAATGTTATCTTGGACTGTGGAGCCACCTCTAATGTAGCCAATAGGGCTCATCTCTGTAACTAGAAATGTTTCTATCTTACAGTAACCATAGCAATTATCATAGGTATATAATGTGAGACACTGAGTCTTATACCTCAGAGACCCCAAGACACACGAAGAAACCTTGAGGTATAGGGAACGCTTAGCATTGGCTCCCGGTTCGTATTAGTAAGAACTGCTTAGGTCAAATGTGATTTATCCTTTTGGTAGTAATAAACAAGTTTATTACTCTTATGCAACGTGTCTATGATGCCTTGCATTCCCAATATTGCCAAGAACCTGAGAGTGAGGTTTAGACCTCCTGACAATTGGAGACCGTGCAGGCAATATTTGGTGTTTGTAAGCCTTCACGTGTTGCTTAAAACTTTTCCCTTCCCAACAGGGACAGTAGGTGTGCATTTCCGCATCACCTCTCCTGTTTTCAGACCACTTTTGTAGTCACTTGCAAAGTCTGGCTGCTTTTTGTTGGGTGTGGTCGATGCCGACTCGACCCACTCCCGCAGCAGCTTTTGAATTGCAAGCCTGAGCATACAGTAGCCCGACTGTGTGTAAAGTGTTCCTGCTGTGGATCGATACACAGCACGGCGCCTTATTCACAGTTTGATTCTTCTTTCCCTCCTACACAATGGCCACCATATCAAATATCTGCGCAGAACTGAGACTCGATGTCTCAGACTTCCTTGCCTCCCATGGAGGATGGGCTGACTTCACGCAGGACACAAATCAATCCGAAAACCATATACTGGGGATCTCAACAAAGTACTGTGAGACGAGACAAACAGCCAATAAGCGTCATGCGACAGGGCTGTTGGTCACAGCTCTCTATGCTGCTCTGAAAGCCTCCGAAGCGAGGTTTCAAACCCTTGATCTGCAGATTTCATCTCTTACGCAAGAGATGGGTTTGCAGGAAACAGAATGTGTTAGACTGCAGCAGAATTTGGAGTCTGAACTCCAGACCCTGCGCAATGAAAAGGATTCACTTTTGCATCATTCTGCACAGGCTGGAGAGCAAGAAATTTGTATATTGAAGCAGAAGTGTGAAAGTTTGAGACAGGATAAGGGGCAGGCTTTGGATATGAATGACTTGTTAAGTAGAGCGAATGAACAGTTGAGTTAGGAGATGGGAGAGCTACAGGACGAGATAAACCAGGTACGTAATGACTTAGAAGTGGCTACTAGGGACAATTGTAAATTCAGCACCGCGTATAGTGTGTTGCAGAAACAAATGCAAGATGAGGGTGATGTGAATATTTCAAATGTGAGTCATGCAGAATGTGAATCTAAGATGGGAAAACTGTGCCATCAGTGAGAGGTTCTGGCTGGACATGTTAGGCAATGGGAGGCGTAGCCCCTGCCTTACACACGTCATCCGAAAGGGAGGTCTTAGATGACGACATCTCTCAGTACAATGCCCAGTCACACCCCTACTATGGCCCAGAGACCCCACCCAGCCATCCACAACATGGCGGGTCCCCACTCCACCCACACCTTGTCTTACATCGTCGATGTCGTGACGCACATCATGGGCGATGCCAACATGGCAGCCCCCATGATGGGGGGGAGCAGGCCCAGGCCTGGTCCCGACGGCACCATCGGTGGCCGTTATTAATGTGGAAGACAGGCAGGAGATAGAAACAATAAATGAGAATGCAATAGGTAACGTGCCTATCTCTGAGAGAAATAAGCAGGTCCTTAAAACCCAGATTAGGCAGTTTCTGCAAGAGACTGGTACTCAGGAAGGCATGGTTCATACTGCAACTGAGGCCGCAGTCCGGGCAGCCTTGGATGGCACCTGAGGCATTCTACTCCAGCCTGATCGGCCCAATAGTCCACTACAAATGGCCTACTCTGTACGGCAAATATCTGACAGTATTGGTTGGATGAGCCTGTCCGACAATCTCAGCTGCCACTTGGAAAAGGTGTGTTCCAAATGTGAGATGCTTAGCCTCACTGCAGACTATCAGGTCCAAATACTACGCCAAACCATCAAGCCTGGATTGTGGGCCAAACTCCACGATGCCATCCGCCAGGCCGGCAATGCCACCTTTGACAAGGTTGCAGCTGAACTAATTTCTGCACACAGCCCAGGTGTAGTAGGAGTGATGCTTGCATACCCTGTGAAACAGAATGCAAAGGAAAGTCCAGCAACTTACAACCAGAGACTCTGGATGGCCTACTGAGCAGGAAAACAACCTGCACAAGAAGCTGCAGATGTAGATCTTATTGAATATAAGACCTTGTTCCTTAGGAACATGATCCCTGCAGTGAGAGAGAAGGTAGAGCCAACCACCTATCCCACCACGGAAAGGTTTGCCGACATCCTTCGGAAAACTGAGAGAGTTTATCAACTCTATAGCCATGATCTGGGCTCTGGTTCCAAGAAAGTAGCTGCTGTGGAGCCTGCTCAAGAGGCAGTGACACACTACACGGTGGAAGGGCAGGCCCAACACAAACAGCCCCTCCCCGCGGACAACCAACACCCCCAGCAGGCCCAACAACAACAACCACAGCAGCAACTGGGTGGGAATCGGAACTATCACAAAAACAAGAAGCACAAAAATCATAAGGGTAAACAACAACAAAGACCAGGCCCTTCATATAGGAAGATAGCCGAAGAGAATTGGAAGTTTAGAGAACTCCTGGGGCAAGTGCGCTCTTCGGTGGATGCTGTTCCTGCTCAGTCCCTTGCAGCCATACAACTGGGAACCCAGGCCCCAATGGGCCACGGTGATAACGGAAGTTCAGGCTCTCAGACCCATAGAGGCCTGAACCCAGAAGCACCTCCCTATATAGCATCAGTGCAGCACGGTGAAGTGGTTCAAAGGAGCCAAGCCCAACCTCTCCATGCTTCCTCCAGCACAGACTGACAATTACAGGCCCCAGTCCGGATTGTAAACAAGCTGGTCATGGATACAAACGGAAGGCCTTGCACTGAGGCCGAAGTCAGGGGCCGCCTACTTACAGTGTTATTGGATACAGGCACAGCTGTGTCTGTATTACATGATGACCACTCGGATACATCTCCTTGGTCCACCAGACGGAGGACCAACATGTCAGGAGTAGATGGTACTAGGTTACCTGCATACCACTCTCTACCCCTGCTTGCAGAGTTGGGCCACCTGAAGGCCTCACACACCTTCCAACTGATGGTATTGCATGATCATCCTAGTATCACTGGAACTGACTTCCTTGTACCACACAGTTGTGTGGTGGACTTAGCTAACATACTACTGATACAGATTCAGGGCCAATATCATACTCTCTTGATCCCTGATTCACACGTTGTGGCAACAATATCTGCAAACGACAAGGAGTATGACGTCATAGATTTGTTTAAGAACCATGAGCTTTTCCCAAAGCTCCTTCCCATCCTACAAAGACATTTGGAAGCATTTTCTATCAACAAGCATGACTGTGGCAGAATGCACACTGTCATCGAAGTACCAGGCCCAGCACATGAGAGGCAAAGGCAATATCCTTTCCCATCTGAGGCCTTGCCTTCTCTTAGGGAAACAATAAAATCACTCCTCAACCAAGGGGTAATCAGAACATGTGTTCCTACTGCCAACTCCCCAGTGTGGCCTGTGGAAAAAACCTACAGGCGCCTGTAGACTTACTATTGACTACAGGAAACTGAACCAGGTCACCCCCAGTTCTGCTCCAACTGTGGCCTCCACACCTGATGTGCTGCAACTCTTGACCCCTGACCTAAAATGGTTCAGTGACCTGGATATTTCAAATGGTTTCTGGTCATTGCCATTGGCCCCTAAAAGTCAATATAAGTTCGCCTTCACCTTTGAAGGTAGACAGTACAGATGGACCTGCTTACCACAGAAATTCCGTAACAGCCCTTCCCTGTTCCATCTGCACATGATGGTTGCCCTTGAGGGTTTCTCTACTCCCCAGTGTCTCTTTCAGTATGTAGACAACCTGCTATTGGCAACAGCCATGCAGGAACAACACCTGGATCTCTTGGATGAACTACTGACTCTCATTCAGAGAGCAGGCCTCAAATGTAATCCAGCAAAAGCACAACTATGTCAGAAAGAGGTATTCTTTCTGGGCCTGAGAATAACTGACCAAGGCCATAGCCCTACCTGGAAGAAGATACAAGGATTGCAAGACTTGCCCTTGCCTACCAGTGTGGCAACTCTTAGAAGGTTTCTAGGTATGGTAAACTATTCCAGAGATTTTATTTGTGGTTTTGCTCAGAAGGCTGCTCCTCTGTATGAACTACTAAAGAAGGACATTCCCTGGACTTGGGGTCCCATACACACCCAGGCTGTGATGTCACTGAAGCAGGTACTGGCCTCGGCTCCAGCTCTGGTTAACCCCTATCCAGCACTACCATTCCATTTGGAATGCGACACCTCTGACATTGCTATGTCAGCAGTGCTGGCCCAGAAGGTTCATGGTACTCTGAGACCCACTGCATATGCATCACAGCTCTTGACTCCAGTGGAACAGAAGTACAGCCTTTGTGAAAGGAACCTTCTGGCCACCTACTGGGCTGTCAAGCACTTTCTGTATATCATTGGTACTCCCCACTGATTGTTAATACCAACCACACCCCAACTATCTTTCTGCTATCAGACAGAGTGAAGGATGGGTCAGTCTCTAATACCAGACTGACACACTGGTCACTTCCTCTCCAGGATAGAGACATACAGGTACACCCAACCAAAATTCCATCCATGCTGGCACATGGACTCCTTTTCCAAGGAGAACCCCATGACTGTACATTGCAACCACCTGATCTTCCAGATCCAGGTCCTTTCCTCTCTGCCACACCACAAATACTTGAGAGTACCTCTTTGTGTTGTATTTTCACAGATGGTTCAGCTTCCTACTACCAGGGAGAACAGACTGCAGGGATGGGTGCCTTGGTGATTTACTCCTATGGTAACACTGTTAAAATCTCTAAACATTGCAGTGTAGCATCATCACAGTATGCAGAGATGGCAGCGGTGGCCTATGCCCTCGAGTTCATCCAGCATGGAACCGAGGATAACAACATTTTTACAGACTCTAACTGGGTTTGTTGTTCTCTTACAGAATCTCTTCCCTTCTGGCAGAAGAACTCCTTCTTCTCTTCTGATGGCAGCCCAGTGAAGCACAAAGAATTGGTAATATACATACACTCACTGGCACAAAGGTTTGCACACAAACTCTATGTACACAAAGTTAAGGCTCATTCCCTACATGACCCCTATCATGCCTTCAATGACACAGTAGACACCCTTGCCAAGGAAGGGGCCCAAGGGGGAACACCTGGATGATGGACCATCCAGAGGCCAATGCGGCTGTACACATCGCAGCAGTCAGGAAGAAACCTGAAACTTTTTCCCCCTTGGACCTTTCAGCAGCCCAACATGTTGATACTAAGCTCAAAGAAGTATTCAGATTCCTTGACAAGGGTACCGAAGAAAAACTTCCCACACACAACCCCTACTGGAGGCATGAAGGTAAGTTACACTTGTCACCAGATGACAAGCTCATCTGGTACCAACCAGATGATTCCACCACCAAATTGTGGGTGGTCCCCAGACACCTTAGGTCCGAATTCTTGCACCAAGTGCATGATATACCCACTGGTGGACACCAGGGAGTGGAAAACACCCTCCAGAGGCTTAAGACCACCGCCTGGTGGCCTGGTGTCACCAAAGATGTTAAACAGTACATAGATAACTGCCTTGTTTGTGCACAAAACAATGCCATTCCCATCAAATGAAATGCCAAACTCCTACCACAAAGACACTCTGGCCCTTGGCATGCCATACAGATTGATTTTATTGGCCCCCCTCACCAATACCAGCAGAAACAACAAGTATGCTCTTGTGGTAACTGATCTCTTCTCTAAGTGGGTTGAAGCTTTCCCCACTAAGACATGTACTACTAAAACCACTGCCAAAATCCTGGTGGAACAAATTTTCTCCAGGTGGGGCCTACCTCTTAAGGTAGACTCTGACAAAGGAACCAGTTTTACAGGTGAGTTAATGAAAGAATCCCTTGAGCTCCTTGGTGTTCAACAGAAGTTCCACATACCTTACCAACCCCAATCTTCAGGTCAAGTAGAGAGAGCCAACAAACGGATTAAGCACATGCTTTCCAAATTCATTGAGGACAATGCCAAAACCTGGGATTCCCTATTGCCCGTTACTCCTTATGGCAATCAGAAGCACAGCCTCAGCCACCACCCAGTTGACACCCTTTGAGATGATAACTGGAAGACAGATGAGATTACCTGAACACCTGTTGTTTGACCTGCACATCCCAACTGCGGACCGAGTGTCCATAGACCAATATGTGGAAAAACTCAGAAAAGACCTCCTACACACACACTTGTATGCTGCTAATTGCATTGGCAAGGCCCAGCAACAGTCCAATATACAGTTTGACAAGCATGCACAAGAAGCTGATTGGCAGGTTGGAGATCAGGTGATGGTCCTCCGATTTGCACATCCCACACACTCCTTCTCCAATAAGTGGGAAGACCCTTACCCAAATGTCAACAAGCTCAGTCCGGCAGTCTAACAAGTTAGACTCCTGCACAACAATAAACTGACTGACAAATGGTTACATGCAAACCAACTGAAACTGTATAGAGGAGCATAATTACTTTTCCTCACCCCACTGGGCGGAGTAGTACTAACCTACTAATGTTTGATTTTGCTTTTCAGATATACTGACAAGATGGCTATCTTGTTCCATTTTCTCCTCATCTCAGGAGTTATCCCCTGCATCCAAGGCATGGTACCGAACCTCCTACCTCACCTTGATCATCCAGCATCTGCTCCAGAGGGAGTATCCATCAAAATACCCGATAGTTTGATTACTGTCCAGGAAGGTTCTGATGCTTACCTCACTGCCTCAGTTGTTGCTCCTGACAAATCTACCCTACAAATTGAGTGCCAAACCACATCGCAAGGACAAATTCTCCCTGTGGCCAAACTCTCCAAGGGAACTTTCCAGGGTTGGCCTAATGCTAAATTATCCCCAAACGGTTCTCTGTCCTAGCTACAAACTGCTCTTAGACATTCTGGTTTATACAATATCACTGCTCTAATTGATCCCTCATATTGTAAGTCTTTGTTTAAAGACTCTGCTCGGAAAATGTTGTGCTGTACACAACATGGCCTCTGCTGCGATGTACCTTTCTGTGTTACCACCCACTGACAAACAGCTTTTGGAATGCCCAAAGCACACCCCTGGTCCTCGTAGCGGTCTAACAGCCACTGCTCTACCTGGTACACTGATTAAAAAATTATGCATATACTGTGTTGTTTAATTTAACCTACTGGAATATGAAAGAATTTGGTATGTGTCACAATACTAACACTTCAGCATTTTATAGTACGATATTGCTTGACAGTTTAGCAGCATTTCAGATTCGTACTCAAAACCCTATTGCCGGGGTACATACCACTGAGCATAGAGGCAACTTCAGGAGAAAACCAAATCCTGATGATTAAAGTCATAAACGTAATACACGTGAAGCTGACAGTTCTGATGTCACTGGTGCAACAGGCACTGTCACAGGTCTCTTTGGCACAGCTATATCTATCTGGAACAAAGCAGACATTGCTGCTATCAAATCTCATTCTGCCAAATTTCAAACTGGTTTGGTGAATAATATACTATCCCCATTATTGCATGGTGTGGATGGCCTTAGTCAGGAAGAAAGATACACTGTTTACAATATACAAGACATTGCTAAGGCATTTACTGATTCTAAAGATAAGATTAATGCACTCATTGCACAGAACAACAAAGAAGCAGATAAGCAATACACGGCATATAATAACATTTGTCGTTTTGCTTTGGCTGCCCCCCGCCTCACCCACCGACGTGAGCTATATGAGAAACTCTGCTGGCTCTCCCCAGCCAGATACCTTGATTTTGGGGTGGGATGCCTCTCAGGGAAAGTGGTCAGAACCGGCATCCCCCCGAGGCTGGCCCGGCTTCTACCAAAAATGGATCCTACTCCCTACCATCTTAGGTCTCTGACATCAGGGATGGTCAAAGTCCCTTCCACCCATACCCTCATGGGGGATCGAGACTATGCCGTAAGCACGCCCAGACTCTGGAACTCCCTCCCTGGGGATATCCGTTCGGCCCCCTCCTATCCGAGTTTTCGCAATTCCCTGTGGGGTTTCCTAAAACTAGCCTCAGTGTGTGACTGCCCCAAGCCTCCCTAGAGTAATGAATCAAACTGTTGGTTAAATTAGCCCCAAGCTGCCTCCACTGAAGCTGCTTGATACTTCCTGCGGTTCCAATGATTCTGTTTACTCCATTCTCAACTGCCCAAATTCTAAACTGTGGGCATTATTGTCCACAACATTGCACCATGGTCATAGGTAGGAATGCCTACTCCCAAGTGTCCTGATACTGCCTAACTTGTATGTCTTAGATAATGTGATGACCTGTAAATAATCTGTCTGTGAACCTGCTAGTCTAGGGAATGCCAACTATAAAGTTATAAGTTATATTATGACCAATCCATTCCTTGGATAGTGCTCAACTGCTGTATGTTTCCTCTTATTGTCAAATGATGTATTTCTTTCCCATATGTTTGTTTATTGTGACATAATGTACTATCATCCTCTTTGTACCTTGACTGTATTCCCCATGTTGTATTCTCCCGGGTCGTTCCTGAAAATAGGCATAATACTTGTCTAATGTACTTACCCGGTCAACAAAAGCTAAATAAATAAATAAATTGCCCATGAGATTTTATGCTCAGCCTATGGCTCGTACATTATTACTACCATCAATAATCTCTTCTGTGATCTAGAATCTGGAAGAATCCCTGATATTATACATGACAAACGTATTTCCAAATGGTACTGTCCACGGTGTAAAACCCCTGGCTGTACTGCTATGTGTATGCAACAATCTCTAACTATTCCTCCTTCTACAGCTAGGAATTTGGGTTTTGTGACCAGACACCCTAATACTGGTCCCTGTTTTACTTATAAGAAATGTTCTATCAAAGATACATTGTTTGTTTCTTTTACTGTCTCTTTACCACGCTTTGATCCCACTACAGCTTTATTTGCAAGCTGGCTTCCGTTCACTCCGTTGGGCACCTTGATGATGACCTCTACAGAGAACGCCTGGACTTGCCTCCTCTACTGGTCTTCCACCCTTTCCTGGACGCCTGGGACGCTCCACACACAGACTGCTGTGCGAAGAAACAATATATCTACTTGTGTCGATGTGATGTATTTGATGTTATTAAACCTGTATGTGGTTATCCTCCCGACAGTACTGATTGGTCCTTTTCCATGGACGATGACATCAGCACAAATGACATTGCCTTTCCAGACTCAACATTGGCTCCAGATAAACTTTACCAATCTTATCAAGAGGAGGTTCGTCACATGTCAACACGGATTTCCAAGTACCTGCCCGCTACAGTTGCAAAAATGGCGACTCCCCGCTGTTAAAATGCAGTACAATTCTGACGGGGAGTACTGCATGGTGACTAACTATAAATCATACACTTACGGAACTGAGACGTGTTATTGATAACCCTAACTTTTGCTTTGTTCCTCACCAGAAGGCTGTCATTGGACATACCATTATTACCCCTGTCCCCCTTATGGATGTGGACATCATTGATGGTAACCCCGATTATCTACTCACCCTTTCTGAATATTTACCATATTTTAATATACACATAGATCCACTGTCACTTACATTAAAATCACTTTTAGAGAGAAAAGACACCCACCTCATCCACATCAGCAATAATATTACTAAGGCTAATAAAGCTATCCTTTCATTGACTAATGATGGTGATATGAATGATGCATTAACTAACACATGGTTAGAGACCACTTTTAAAGGTTTCATTATTATACAAGCATTTTTTGATATTTTTTCTTGGTTATTATGTTATGCTGCCTACGGTGCACGCTGCGCCAACACTGTGAGCAGCTGGAGTTCCTTTACAAAGCTTGCGCGTCAGGTTTGTAAATGACCCCTACTCTCTGACCTTTCCCTATGTTTGCCTGTGTTGCCCTTGGAGGCAACAAGGAGGCAATGTTACACGAGGTCCCTGCACCCTTATTGGTACCCCCAGAGGTACACCGTAGACAGCTAGTGCTTAGGCATATGTTATACTAACACATAGGGCCAAGGGCATCTACTGTACAAAAGTAGATGTCAGGATATGTATGCATATTATTGTTATACACATTGCTTTCCAATACATATATATTTTCTATGTATTTGTCACTTACAGGATGTTAGGACATCTGTGTCCTTGTAATGATTATGATATATAAATCGGCATTGCCACCTTTTGGTGATTTGTACTGCTAAGTTGATTTGTGTAAGAACTGTACTCTTTTGTTTCACAAAGTGATGACTACTACAAAATTGTATAATGTTATCTTGGACTGTGGAGCCACCTCTAATTTAGTCAATAGGGCTCATCTCTGTAACTAGAAATGTTTCTATCTTACAGTAACCATAGTAATTATCATAGGTACATAATGTGAGACACTGAGTCTTATACCTCGGAGACCCCAAGAGACACGGAGAAACCTCGAGGTATAGGGAATGCTTATCATTGGCTCCCATTTCGTATTGGTAAGAACTGCTTAGGGCAACCGTGATTTATCCTTTTGGTAGTAATAAACAAGTTTATTACTCTTATGCAACGTGTCTGTGATGCCTTGCATTCCCAATATTGCCAAGAACCTGAGAGTGAGGTTTAGACCTCCTGACAAGGATGTTCCCAGTTCCCAAGTAGGACTGAGTGACAAAATGTTTGAACATTCCATATGAAAGTTTCCTAGGTGACCAACAGATGACCATAAAAAAGGTTTGTTATTTTGATTCAGCTGCAAAAAATAACCCCCATGTGATTTTATGTGGTGTCCGTAATGCAGTATGTGCTATTCTGTCCAACCAACAATAAGAAACCACATCAATATAATCCTAATAGGCCCCCATCGCTCTAATAGCATAGTATAGCTATGTATAAAGATCTTATATATACCATTACAACCATGCCACTTCCCATATTTCAATCAGACCAACACACAGGATATTCTTAGAGAAGAACAAGAAAGCAGAAGGAAGGAAGGAAGAAAGGGGAAGAAAAGGAAAAGAAAAAAGGTGATGGGGTGGGTGGATCACATATAAGAGTAATCATAACACTGCTGGAATACTCCATGTCCCTTTCCAGAACCCTTCTAGATTTTCACCAATATAAATTCATCCACTACATACTTATCCTCCCTTGTCCCACCTTAATCCAGAACTAATTTTCATACTGCATGCAGGGCGGTGCACATTCCCTTGGGCTACCACATGACCCCACAGGAAGTGCCCTTGAATACCTCCCTTCCCCCCTGACCACAACCAACTTTTCCCCGTACCAGTTTTAAGATACGTTTGCACATTATTCATGTATTACATATCAGGGTATTGCAGTCATTAGAGGAAAGTGACCCCCCAATCACATTAAAAAAAAAAAAATCCTCTCACAACAGCAGGAAAAGACTGTCCAAGAGATAGAATCAGTTTTCCCCCTTTCCCTCTAAATAAACGTTTTTCCAATTCTGTGTGAAGTCTCTCATTTTCCCCCCACCCTCCCCCATTGTAAATTGCCAGCGCACTCCACTGCCGCTAAGTGCATAAAACTAAACCAGCCTTTCTAGGGTTCGAGCTGAATGAAAAGAGCAATAAAACAAAAACTCTCCCTTTGCGCATTAATGACTTCCGCTTTACACTCTGAAAATCAGTCACCTTTTATTGTCCATCGCTGTTGATCCTGCCTCTGTCATGCTACTCCAGGCCAAATCCACATTCTTTATTAATTTAGAAAAATCTGTTGCCAACCATTTGGTGAGCGACCAATAGGAACCTTGTTTTCTCCACCGTGTAACCAGATCCCATGCTCCACTAATCAGTTTCTGTTCTAAAATATCTATTTCCAGCTCTGGAAGTGAAATCTGGTGTTCCTCGAGGAAGGGAACGGCTTAAGCCAAGATGTTAAAAACTCTTGGTCTGGCATACAGGAAAATCTTAAGCTTAGCAGGGAAATTCAATTGTGCTCGGATGCTTTTCTTTTCCCTGAGCTCCTTAATTACGGCCCATACCTGAGCTCTTTTCATTTGCAGCTTGGTAGAGAAATTGTGATCCAGACAGACAGGTGAGCACTTTTAAATCCTTGTGTCACCAGGCTTCCTGTAAAATGTGCTCCTCCTCCTCCTGATATTTACTTTTTTTATACTTCTTTTATTGAAATCCAGAAGGTTGTGCAGATCCACATACAGATCCCATTAAAGTCAGTCAGCTTACAGGAATCATTAAACCAATATTTCTTTACAGATTTAAATTTCCGATCATATTAAAGCTTCAGCTCAGCATCTATATGTATGTTTTGATACATTATATTTAACATTATGTATAAAAAGAAATCTATTTTCAACTCTTTATCATAGTAAAATTAAAAATAACAGAAATGATTAAAAACATGAACTGAAATTTGCAATTTATAAGCTAACACCCCCCCACCCCCACACACCCAGGTCACCCCTACTTAATTTTTACATAACTATACTCAAATAAACTTCTTTCCTTCAAACAGTATTTGGACTAAGAGTAATTCCCTATATTTCCGACAGTTGATCTGGGGGAAAAAAGGAACAAATACCCCCCTCCTTGTGTGTATGATTTAGTTCTTTCTATACAAATGCCATTAATTAATTATCTAAGACAACAGATGGATAAGGTGGAAAGGATATGTCACAAACCTCATAAGTACAATAGTTCAGTAAAGAATTATAATTGAGTGAATTGACTTGGTGGAAAGATCTCGCTCCTATGATTTCATAGAAAGGATAAATTAGTGTGAAATGAAACGGTTATGTTAAATTGCCTGCTTCATAAAGTTCCCAACGTGTCCATCAGTTAATAAATGCATTTTGCCTATGTTGCAGGGAATATGCGATTCATTCCATTTCTTGCATTTGTAGTACTACTGCAGTCCAGTCTTTTTCCTCAGGTGGTATGGGCTGCAGTCAGTGTCTAGTAACTGTTTTTAAGGCAGCTGCTATTAATATATGCCGTAGGTAGTTGGCCTGTTTTCCCTTTAATTCAACTGGTTCTATTCCCAAAATGATATGTTCGGGGCCCACCACTCCCTCCTCCACCATCAAAATAGTTTTAATGCGAGTGACCACCGCCTCCCAGTATACCTTTAACTGAGGACATAACCAGAAGACGTGCGCATGTGTAGCACATGTCTCTCCATACCATCTTCAAAAATCTGTAGATTTAGATGGATCAAATTTGGCCTGAAACTTTGAGACAAGAAAATATCTAATCCGTACCCTCCATAAGAATTCTCTCCAGTCTGGGGACGAGGAGGTTGTTCAGACAGCCAGCCAAATTTTCTCCCATTCATTTTGTAGCAACTGTATGCCCAGTTCCCCTTCCCATTTTAATTTAATATGCTTTGTTGTAGTTTCCTGGTCAGCTATATAATTTGCATATATTAAAGTAATAGCACCCTTAGCTGTAGGGGCCGATCATATTGTCTCAAAGGGGGGGGTAGGGGAACACCCATTTCTCTTATAGTTGCGGGGTTGTTAAGATGTACATTAACATAATGTCTAAGCTGGTAGGTTAAATTAGACCTCTGGGCCACTATATCAAACGGAAGGATTTTGGTGCCCTGTATGAGTTGCCATGGGGAATGAAAACCCAAATATGCCTGAAGTTTAAAGCACGGATCTAGTCCGGCTGGTGGGAACTGTTCGTTCCAGGCCCACCATTTATATATCCAAAGTGAGCTAACTGTTCGTCCCTGTTTGGTGCCTCGGCTCCAACCTTCTAAGGCTGCCTGAATCCCAGTTAGTTGTTCCACCTTTTTCCTAGATATCAAATCCAGATGAAAAGGTAGTGCCTGCAGAGGAGGGTCCTGAGTCATAGCCAGTTCCATCGATTTCCAATGTGAGAAATACTGCGGGTTCTGCCACATAAGCACTGTCTTCATTTGAGCAGCTACCCAATATCTGGTTAGGTGTGGCAGTGCAAGACCCCCCTGTTGTTTTGTCAGGTATAGGATTGATCGCCTTTCTCTTGGCATTTTAGAGTTCCCCATAAAGGTTAACAGTTGTCTCTGCTAAGATACTAACTCTTGTCGGGGAACAGTACAGGACACACTAAAAAAGATATAAAAATCTCAGCAGGACATTCATTTTTGCCCTTTGTACCAGAGCATGTAATGGTAACGGAAGAAGAGTCCACCGCTTGTAGTCATTCTGTATATTTTTAACCAGTGTGGAATAATTGCATACATGTGATAATGCCAATCTGGCCGAGAGGGAGGTTTGGCCAAAGTTAGAAGGGAGATTTAACTTTTAGGAGGGCGATAGCATAGCGCACTGGTTTGGCACTTAAATAATGACAAAAACAAGAAAAAAGTAAATGTCATGCATTTTATTAATTTATTCTATGAATGAATATGCACCAATAAGTTCAAAAAAGTTAAAAAAATCACAAATAAATACAAACGTTAAAAATCCACAGTTGTTGTTAAATTATTAAATACTGTCTTCTCTCTTGCTATGGTATTGTCAGTTTCTCCCTAGTAGTGCTTAAGTGCTGCAGGCTTATTTAAGTTTCTCCTCTCTTGCTTTTGAGAAGCCAGTTGAATTCCCTCGACCAGCTTCTTTTAAATTTGGAGCTGTATTTCTTTTTCTTTACCGCTGCATTCTCAGAGGAGTGTTGGCATTTTGACATGCTGACAGACTGAATAAATCACCACCCAAACACAAACCAGAGTAAGTAAATAAATCTTACCTCAGTTCTCCTTTGTACTCACTATTGCTAGTGTAACAAAATGATTTAGAACAATGTGGTGATAATTGCCTTGGGCCCTGCTGCTAGCAGGAGTCATTAACAGTGTTAAACACAGCCATTAAACAGATAAGCTAACCAAACTACTTAATCGGTTGACAGCTTGCTGAAATGTTTAGTGTTAACTACCGACTTGCTGAGAGAAGCAGCTGTAAGCTAAAAAGCAAGATCGAGTCTGTGACTCCCAGCAAGTCAGGAGATTGTCATTCCCATGCAGGAGGGCAGGAGATCACTTAAAAAAAAAAAAAAAAAAACGGGACTCTCATGGCCAACTCGGGAGATATCATATGTATGTAATTATCTTTAAACAGAGAGGAGGTGGTCTGCCCCAAGTAGATTCCTAGGTATTTCATCCTGGTGAGGTCCCAATGCATTGGGTATTTAACCCTTAGTTGGGTTGTGGCCAAGTAAAAGAATGATAAAACCTCTGTTTTAGTGGTATTAAGGTGATAGCCTGATATTCCTGATAATTTCTAGTTTTAAGTCAACACCTCTGGAAGAGACGTGTCTGGATCCCCAAGAAAACGTAAAACATCATCCTTGTAGAATCCTAACTTATGCTCCATTTCCCCCACCCAAATTCCCCGGATTTTAGGGTTTAAGCGTATGGCTTGGGCTAAGGGCTCAATATATAGGGTAAAAGCAGGGGAGAAAGGGGACAACCCTGCCTGGTCCCCCCTCTCTAACCTAAAGGGCTTAGCAATGTGTCCATTCAATCTCACATATCCCACTGGGGATTGGTATAGTTTGGGAATAAACTGACAAAATTTGCTGGGGAATCCAAAGCCTGTCAAGGCTGCCTGTAGATATCAAAGGCCTTTTCAGTATCAAGGCTCATCAATAGGGCAGATTGTTTAGGTCTAGTGAGGTGATCTATGATGTGTACTGCTCGCTGGATGTTATCTTGAGTCTGGCGGCCTGGGATAAACCCTGTTTGGTCAATATGAATGAGCTGAGGTAAGATGTTTTTCAGATGCCTAGTAATTATACCTGTTAGTATTTTATAGTCCATGTTTAAGATTGAAATCGGACAGTATGATGCACAATTTGTTGGGTCCCTGGCCGGCTTTGGTAGCACTGCAACAATCACCTGTGTCCAAGAGGGTGTCATCTTAGCTGATGCCATCCCATCATCTGGATTTAAAAGTGCATTGTAGGCCCTGTTTAATAATGGGACTAATGAATCCCGAAAGCACTTGTAAAGCTCCCCTGGGAACCCATCAGTCCCCGGACACTTTCCTGTTTACAACTGGGCAATTTGGGCATTTATTTTAGAACTGCGAATGGCGGAAATCAGCTGCTGTGCTGCCTCTTGAGGGACCTGGAGGAGGTGTAAAGTGTTAAAAAATTCTGTCAAATTGATATTATCAGGGAAGGCATCTGCTGTATATAAAGTCTGGTAATAATCTGTAAATGCAGATGCAATGTCAAAGGTAGCATACTGGGGGTGGGGCTCTAGTGTGAGGGGGGAAAAGTTTAGTAATCGTTGCCCTTGCAGTAACCTGTGAACGCGTAGGCCATCCTCATAATAACATTGTTTTAAGTAGAGCAGGTTTTGCTCTACCTGGTAATCTAACAAGGCATTGAGTTCTTTCTTGATAGTAGTTAATTCTTTTTCTCTTTGAGGGTCATTTTACTTTTTTGCATAGTTTCTAAGTTAGCTATCTGGGATTGCAATAAGAGCCATCGCGCTTCCCTTCGTTTCTTATTATAAGCTGATATGGACATAAGTTTACCCCTAACAACTCTAAAAGCAACTGAAAGTGTGGGTCTGCATAGGGCTGTTATACACACTAGAAAAATATACTATTTCTTAAATGTAAACTGTTTTTCTTCTGTTATTGAACTGTTTGTGTGGAGCCCAGTAATTCCAAACAGGAAACAGGAAGAGGGTAGGGCGTCACACAGGGACAGTGAACACCTTATTGAAAGTGCTTTTTAGCGTTGTTTTAAATTGTTTTAAATCAGTTTACCACCTTATACTGCTAAATTAGATAGCACTGGGGCTCATAAATACAACTGTTACTACAGTTTACTAACTTTGAAACACGAGTGTTCCCGCAACCTCTGTGCAGTACTTCCGGGTCATAGGACCCATAAAAGCTCACACTACAGCGACGGAACAACTCTAAAAGCAACTGAAAGTGTGGGTCTTCATAGGGCTGTTATACACACTGGAAAAATATACTATTTCTTAAATGTAAACTGTTTTTCTTCTGTTATTGAACTGTTTGTGTGGAGCCCTGTAATTCCAAACAGGAAACAAGAAGAGGGTAGGGAGTCACACAGGGACAGTGAACACCTTACTGAAAGCACTTTTTAGCGTTGTTTTAAATCAGTTTACCACCTTATACTGCTAAATTAGATAGCACTGGGGCTCATAAATACAACTGTTACTACAGTTTACTAATTTTGAAACACGAGTGTTCCCACGACCTCTGTGCAGTACATCCGGGTCATATGACCCATAAAAGCTCGCACTACAGCGAGCAGGGCAGGGTTGTCATCACACA
This sequence comes from Neoceratodus forsteri, assembly GCA_016271365.2. Lineage (NCBI taxonomy): Eukaryota > Metazoa > Chordata > Ceratodontiformes > Ceratodontidae > Neoceratodus > Neoceratodus forsteri. Next base: position 1,578,675,239 of record CM057452.1, read on the forward strand.
GTAGAGACACACGTGTCTGCTGCATGGTCTGTTGTGTCCGCTGGGACCGTAAGGACGTAAGGCAAAATAAAACAACTAACGTAGTAAGTACTATTTTAGTACAAAATACAGCTCTATTCTGTAAGCAATACCAGATAAGAGTACAAAATGGTTAAGACTAAAGCTAAAATTGCAAAATGTATACAGAAGAAATAGTGGTGGAATTTACATGTGAGAAGTGCATACAGAATCAGGCTTTGCATACTGAAATAGAAATAATAAAGAGGAGGATGGACAGTAGTAACCAAATAGAAACATTAGAAGTCCAGAGAGAGATCGCAGAATTAGAAGCTTACATAGATTCATTCATAGTTGAGAATGATATAGAGCTACTACACAAAGGGGCCCAAAAAGAGTCTCAAACAGAGACACCACAAAAACATGGTGATAATAAATGCTCTACCAAAAAAGAGGAAATAAATCAGCTGTTAACGTATTATCCAGAAACAGAAAATAGATATAAGGCATTGGATCCAGAAAGGCAAGCTACACAGGAGTCTTTGGAAGAAAGTCATGATGGGGGTGAGGGACTGAAGGTTAACCAAAGTCTAAAAGACTCTAGTTTAGGTCAAAAACTACTACCAGATAAAAGGATAGACCAAGTACACAAGGTATCCAAACAGAGCAATGTTTGCCAAAATACAAAATAAGCAATATCATCCAAAGTAGATTCCACAACAGAAAAAGAAATCACAACACAAATAAAACAAAAAGATATCCTAATAACAGGAGACTCCCTAACTAGAGGAATTGATACAATAGTATGTAAAAATAGAAAAACGCACACTACAGTGAGCTCACTACCTGGGGTAAAAATCTCAGACATTGGTTACTTATTAGATGGCTTGATGGAAGTACTACAAGATCCTTCAATCATAATTCATGTCGGTGTAAATGATGTGGGGCTACGTAGTACAGATGACATCATACAAGATTATCAACACATTGTAAATACAATGAAAAATAAAGGATGTGACATAATTATTTCTGGTCTAATCCCATGCCACGGGAGACATGAATTCAAAAACTCAGGCATTGAGATACTTAATATGAAACTGAGAACCCTTTGTAGATATAATCATATTGGATTTATGGACAATTCAGGGACCTTTGGGAAAAACACTCTTTTTAAAAGTGATGGACTACACCTAAATAAAACAGGCATTAGAATACGGAGTATGAAAGTAAACAATGTTATCTCTTTTCATTTAAACTGGAGGAGGAGGGAAGGGAGACTCACAACTTAACTTTTACAACTATGGACCTCAAAGAGGGATGGAATTGCATTGTATTAAATGCACGTAGTCTAGTAAATAAATTTGAGGAACTACAATGCTTATTATATGAAAACAACATACAAATTGCACTAATAACTGAGACTTGGTGGACTACTGAAGATAGATGGGATAAAGAAATAACCGGTTACAAACTATACTATCCATCAAGGGAATCAAGGAAAGGAGGGGGTATAGCTATATACACAGAAAATCTTATACAATGTGAGGAAATAACTAGAGCTAAAGATGGCCTGGAGATGGTGTGGTTAAAACTCATACCAAGGGGACAAACAAAAATTAAATTAGGTCTGGTTTATAGACCCTCCTCAATGAGTCCAGAAGGAGAACTAGAACTACTAGAAGTCATTAATAACCTAGATCCGTCAGAAAGATTAATATTGACCGGGGATTTTAATTTTCCAGACATAAACTGGAAAAAACTTGAAGGTACAAACAAAAAAGTACACAATTTCTGGAGGCTCTAAATCAAATAGGGCTTGTTCAGCTTGTTCTTGAAAACACCAGGGGAAATAACACTCTAGACTTGATTTTAACTAATATGGGATAATCAATACAAAATGTGCACACTAGTAACCTTTTGGGAAATAGTGACCACCAGTCAGTCAAGTTCCTAATTAAAGATGTACCAAATACTCTTAGGGAAGGAAAAACTACAGTTCTAAATTTTAAAAAGGCTGACTTTCCAGCTATGAGGAAATACCTCACAAATTGGGATTGGCAGAAAGAACTCGGTAATCACACAGTTCATAAAATGTGGGACTCCTGGGTCAATGTATTACACAAAACTATAAACCTATGTATACCAAAGTACCCTAAGTACTCAACAAACAAAAATATTCCTAAATGGCTAACTCCAAGAATTAAAACATTGATAAATAAAAAAAACAGTTGGTTCAAAAAAATTAAACATGAAATAAATAACCAACCCAACTTACAGTATAGAGAGTTTGTTAAAAAAGTCAAATGGGAACTAAAAAAAGCAAAAAAAGATTATGAATTAAAACTTGCATCACTTGTTAAAGACAACTATAAGACCTTCTACTCTTATATAAATAATAAACAAAAAAAAGAGTACTATTATTGGACCTTTTAAAAATAATGCAAGAGAAACACTTAGTAATAGAGACTGTGCGGAGTTACAAAATAAATATTTCTGCTCCATCTTTAACCCAGTTACTTTACTAAATACTACTCCCAATACTACTTCTAGACCAGGGAGGATACAGATTAAACTACAAGATGTTCTAGATAAATTAAAAACAGTACATATAAACAAATCACAAGGACCTGATGAAATTCATCCTAGGGTACTGTATGAATTGGCAGATCAACTTGCACCACCTCTAACCTACATATTCCAAAGATCCCTAGATACAGGACAAGTACTACAAAATTGGTGAGAAGCGATGGTAGTTCCTATATACAAAAGCGGATCGAAATCTGAGTTAAAAAACTACAGACCGATTAGTTTGACATCGGTCATGGGTAAGATGATGGAATCCATACTAAAGAATTATATAGTCGAGTACCTTGAGGTTAACAAACTGCAGGACCCACTACAACATGGTTTCGGAAAAAAACGTTCCTGTCAGACAAATCTCTTGACTTTTTACGAAAAGGTTGGGAAGGCTTTGGATGCGGGGAATTGTGTTGACGTCATTTTTTGGATTTTTCTAAAGCTTTTGACAAACTCCCACATCAAGAATACCTTCTCTTAAACAGTATGCAATAGATACCAATATAATAAACTGGATAGATGCTTGGCTATGTGAAAGAAGGCAAACAGTGGTGATACAAGGAGAAAAATCAAACTGGGAGACTGTGACTAGTGGGGTCCCCCAGGGATCGGTACTTGGACCCTGTCTTTTTAACATCTATATAACCTCCGTGAAACTGGAAAATAAAGATATCTGGTTGACAAAATTTGCGGACGATTGCAGAATTGGTGCAATAACCAATACAGTAAAAAACCAGCAGGATCTACAAGAAGCACTAAATTACATACAACATTGGACTGTAAAGAGTAAGCTTGAATTAAATAAAAACAAATGTATAACTATGCATCTGGGTAAAGTAAAAAACAACAACCCCCTCCCCTACAAATTGGACAATCCTGTACTCAATAAAATAGAAGAGGAAAGGGATTTAGGGGTAACAATTAGTTCTGACTTAAAATTTAGTACACATTGTAACAAAGTAATAAGAAAGGGAAATCAAATTTTGAATTGTATTCTGAGACACATCTCAAGTAGGGATAGGAAGGTGTTAATCCCTCTTTATGGTGCTCTGGTTTGACCAAACCTGGAGTACTGTGCTCAGGTCTGGGCACCTTATAAAAAAGTAGATATACATAATATTGAACGAATACAGAAAAGAGCGACTAAGTCAGTTGAAGGGTTGGAAAAGAAGACTTACCCTGAGAGATTTAGTGAGCTGAATTTGTTTACCCTGGAGTATAGAAGCACTAGGGGGGACTATTGTCTACTATTCAGATGTATAAATGATCCTGCACTTTTGTCAGAACTTGGACTAGTCTGGAGGAAATCAAGATACGAACCTAGGGGGCACCCTTTCCAGTTTGAAACTCAAAAATGGCAGACTTTATCACGAAAATATTGGTTCAGCAACAGAGTTGTGGTAGGATGGAATTCTCTGCCTAGGGAAGTGGTGTCTAGTACAAATATGGACTCCTTTAAAAACAAACTCGATAACTTCCTTTTGGATAGAATAGAAAAAGGGTTATAAATAATAAGGCAAGCATTATGGACGAAAGTCTACTGAGCTTGAAATCACCTATGAACCTATGAATTGCTTTTATGGTATCCCATAAAATAGAAGGGGGGGTTCCAGAGTATCATTTGTCTCCAGAGCCATTTTTATGTTAGATTATGTGCATGCACAAGCAACATTTTGCGGCAGTAGCACTGTACAAGCACTTTCAAAGGTGTGTCAGTGTGGTGGCAAATCCAGGGGGTGCTGCAGCCAGTGTGTCCCTCAGCTGCCAACCAGTGAGCATGCTGCCGATGACAGCAGTTTCAGGGAGTGCCACCAACTTGAAAGAAATCCGCTGCTGCAATGAAAGACAGGCTCGTCACTGCAGTGGCAGATCTGACATGCCTCCATTACGTGCCATTCTTGGTGAAACATTTTAATAAACATGATGGCAACTCTCGCCGTCTGCCTCTCGCAAGCCCTAGAAAGCCGACTTCGGGGGTGCCCAATCCCCTTGTCGGCATGCCCTCTCTCCAGTTCAATTTGTTTGCCAACAGGGGTGCCAATCCCTGTCAGCATAATGCCCCCCCCACATTTATTTGTCTGCTGATGGGGGGGTGCCCAATCCCCCTCTGCATCAGGCCCCCCCAACACAGACACGCTTTATTTGCCAACAGGGTGCCCAATCCCGCTCAGCTCCAGTCCCCCCAAAAAACAGGTGGCACACTGGGAGCCTACCCAGTGTGCCCAAATGTCTTAGTGTCACCTGTAAAACAAAACCTTCCCCAAAGTCCCCCTGCAAAACAAAAAGGTCCCTCCTCCAACCCCACCCACCTCTGTGCACCTCACCTCCCCACACCCCCCTCACCCCATACTTACCTCTGGAGGATGGCGCAGCGATCTTCGGTGGAGCGAGAACACATCTGCACTCTTCAAAGCCGACCGTAAACTGAAGAAATGCTGGTAAGCTGTACAATGGCATAAATGGGGGGTTTTCAACTTATGTGGATATCTCGCCCATTTTTTCAACTTTTGACTCCAAATTTTCAACATGGGGTTCTTGGGACCCCACCTCATGAAATCAGTCACTGTCATTTCATTATTCGGTCCTAAAAGGTGATTTTGCGGTCACAGCACACAATCACCTTTTGGGGCCGATTAACGAAACGACAGTGCCACTGTTCATGAGGTGGTCTCCCAAAAGCCCATGTTGCAAATTTGGTGAAAGAATTCCAAGAAATGACTGTTAATGAGCATGCATTGCGCAGTTTCCATGCATGCTCGTAACTTCAAGAATTTGTAATATTTTCACTCCAGATTTTCAATATTGCCATTTTTTCACACCTCATTATGAACAGTACAGCTGTCATTTTTCATATCCTGCCCGAAATGTGTTTTTGCACATGTGGCGCACAATGGCGCGATCTCTGTGGGAAATCAATGTTCAGGACAGATTAAGAAAATCACAGTGACACTGTTCATGAACGGAGGTCCCAAAATGCCTATGCTGAAAATTTGGTGAAAAAAATTACTATGTCACGAGCGTGCGTTGCACAGTTTCCATGCACACGCGTAACTTCAAGAATTTTTAATATTTTCACTCCAGATTTTCAACATTGCCATTTTTGCACACCTCCTTATGAACAGTACAGCTGCTATTTTTCACATCCTGCCCGAAACATGTTTTCGCACATGTGGCGCACAAAGGGCACGGTCACTGTGCGAAATCAATTTTCGGGACAGAGTAACAAAATCACAGTGACACTGTTCATGAGGAGAGGTCCCAAAATGCCCATGTTGAAAATCTGGTAAAGGAAATCCCAAAAATGTCTGCATTACGGGTGTGCATTGCGCAGTATCTATGCACGCTCATAAATTTGAAAATTTTTCATATTTTCTCTCCAGATTTTCAACATTGCCATTTTTTTAAATCTCCTCAAAAACAGTACAGCTGTTATTTTTTGCATCCTGCCCGAAATGTGTTTCCGCACCTGTGACTCCCAATGGCGCAGTTGCTGTGCAAAATCACCTTTCAGGACTGAGTAACGAAATGATAGTGCCACTGTTCATAAGGTGGGGTCCCAAAAAGCCACTGTTGAAAATTTAGAGGGAAAATACCAACAAACACCTGGGGCATTAAGATTTCCAACCCTACACCCACCCTGTAGAGACTGATAGGCGTCGGGGATGTAACTTGGGTTCATCAGCCATAATGTTCACAGAATTTTACCCCCACCCCCTACTCTACAGCCACTGACAGGCATTGAGGTGTGCCTTGGGTTCTGTCACCCTAACATTCACCCATTCTCTTATATTGCACCCATCTCAGCTTATTTCCTTATGGAATGGGGTGAGCATAAAGGCCGAAGACCACAATGCACACCCCAACACCTGTTGCTCTCTGCAGGGTGGGATGAGGTGGAATGGCATCAGCGTTATGGCCGACCCAAAACCACACTCCCAATGCCTTTCAGTCTCTGCCGGGGGGGGGGGGTTGGCATTACTTCAATACTTCACTGCCATTCCTATTTTGCATTTCTAGCTCCTGCACTACCAATACTAATGATAGCAAGTCAACATTCGGCATTGACAAATGCTTGTTATAGTATCTTTTATAATGGTTTGGTCCTCCTGGGATTGTAAAAGAGACAAATTTAGACGCCAGAAGGTAGTTTTCTTGGATTGTCCCAGAGTCATCTTTAAGGAGACAGGGGCATGATCTGACAATATTATATTCCCAATTGCTCCCTCTCTAAGCTGAGAAACAGACTCTTTAGAAATAAAAAAGTAATCCAGCCTAGTATAGGTTTTGTATATTGATGAATAAAAAGTAAAGTGCTTTCACTGTCCATGCCTACATCTCCATGAATCTGCAGTACATATCCCAATTCCATCATTAATTTACTGACCTTATGAGCCACCCTACGATCTGAGCATCTGACCAGGGATGTGGTGTCCAAATGTTCATTTAGTACCAGGTTTAAGTCACCCCAATTATCAAAGTACCCTCCATCCATTCTGTAATTTTCATAAACATCCCCCTACAAAAAGGACAGCTGGAGCATAGATTGATGCAAGTGTTATCATCTGCCCATTATATATCCCCTTCATAAGGGCGTAGCATCCCTCTGGATCCACTAGCGTGTCTCTTAGCTTGAATGGGACTCTGGTAGGGATCAGCACCACTGTTCCCCTCCTGCGACCCTTCTTGTAGGAGGAGGCAACGACATGTGCAAAACCAAACTTTGATAACTTATCGTGTTCCCCTTTAGAAAGATGCATTTCTTGCAGAAGAACAAATTCTGTCCCTGATGTTTTAATTGTGGACAGAATCTTACTTTTCACCAGGTTGGTGAGACCATGTACATTATATGATAAAAAAGATGTATTCATTTGTGCCATTGTGTAAACATGAACTTTTCATATATGTACTCCAGCTTCCCCAGACTTGTGTCAGTTCTCCACAGGTGACTCGTAAGGAACCCAGATCTGGTGAGGGACGACAGCTATAATTCTAATAACAACTATAAAAACTTTAAACAACTCAAAATTTGAAAACATTTGAACTATATTACAAATTAGAACTGCAGTTCCAAGGTTGGAGGTCTGTAGGTACATACCCCTATACTCCACCTCCTCAGCAAGCTTCTTAGGCTGTGCTGAGAGGGAAGAGGCAAGAGGGGTTTGTATGCCCCAAGTTATGGGACCCTCTCACAGAGCCCCTAGTTGAGGAAACAAGCTCATCTTCTAAAAGAATACGATGTCCGGATTCAACCCAGTACACACCAAGAGTAAGGGAGCCCAATCTCAAGTGTCCAAAGGGTAAACAATAGTTAATGCAACAAGTCTCTTGCTCCATGCTCTGCATCATGTGATATTTCTATTAAAGCACCTTTGTCAGGAACTATAAACATTTCTTTTTTCTCAAAACAATATGTAAAGCCAGCAACGTTTGTGGCGGCTTTGTAAAAAATGTAGGAATGGGGATACATTGCCACACACTTCCTCCCATCCCCCTTATCTCCATTATGACCATTTTTATGTTGAGAGAGGAATATGCACAGAGTAGTACAGAGAACTAAATCCCTGCCTTGGGATTCCTTATAGGGGTTACAGCACCCCCCCTTCATTTTTTTTTTATTCAAAAATAATCCAACAGAAAGCTATATTAAGGGAGGACTACCCTTGCTTGCCTATAAATCAAACCCTCAGTGTAAATATTTTCTTGCCTTCAGCAAAGAGACCCTCCCTGGCTGCCAGCTATATAAACGCTGCAGTTAAAGAGTTTTTAATAAACCCAACATTTATAAGATTAGCTAAACAGATACTCAACATAGTCTAAGGGTATTATAACCAGGATCTAATGTCATTTTCATGTACTGAAAATTAGAAAATAGAGAAAATATACTTAAGAGCTTGACCATGTCCCAGATTGCTACGTGTAGGATTTAGTCCTGTAAGGTTATTGAATTGAAAGGATCAGAATCCAGGGTCATGTAGCTGGCCCAAGTGAAGCCATGGAGAGAGCAATTCCACTCCCCCTCTAGCTTATATCACCCAGACCAGGCGGCCTTCAGGCCCAACATGTACATCTAATCCCCATTAAGGACAGAGCTAGAAAACCAAACAGGAACAAAAGTACACCGCAACCTTCAATCTTCCTCCTATCCCCGTTCATCATCAGGTGCCCCGGGGATTCTTTTTATTAAGTACTGGTGGCAGAAGTCGACTGCAGGCCCAGCGTTCCAACTCTCCGCTTGGACACCTACTGCCAGTCATTGGTAAAGTCCTTCTGCTTTTGCAAGGTTTGCCTGCCGCCTGTTGGTACTTCAATACCCCTCCTATCCAAAGCATCGTGGGCCTCCTGTGGAGTTAAATACAATTCTGGTCCCTCTTTCCAGAAAACTCTCAATTTTGCAGGGAATGGTGTCTGTATTCGGATTTGTTTTGCTCTAAGCACCTTAATTACTTCAGAATAAGCAAGACATTGTTTTTGTATGTCCGAAGGATAATCCTGGTCAAAAAATAATCGGCTGTCCAGGTATTTAACTTCTTTTTTTTGCCAAGCTCTCCTGAGTATATCCTCTTTCACTTTGTAGCTGTTAAATTTTAATACAACCAATCGTGGTCTAGCTTGCGGGTATTTTGGTTTTGGTTGCAGGGCCCTGTGAGCACATTCTATGCATAGCTCATATACTGATGGTAGCTCCAGCACGTCCTTCCACAGATCTGAAAGAAAGTCTGCCATATTCTCAGTTTCAGCACCGTCCTTTAATCCACAGATGCGCAGATTTTCAAGGCGGGTTCTGCTCTCCAAGTCTAGGCATTTGTTTTCCATGTCTGCAGCATGAGTGCAGAGAGCCCAAACCACTTCGCCTAGATGCAGATTATTATCCTCAGTTGTTGAAATGTGGTCCTCCATTTCTTGGACTCTCCGCTCCAACCAAGTCACCTTCTGACTGATTTGTTTGAATTCAGTTTTATTTTCAGCTCTCATTTCCCTGATCTCTGTTAAGACTGTCTCAAATCGTCGCAGTGATAATTGTTCAGCCTCTTTCTCTGTATCATAGTTAGGCCCCACATCTCACTGTTGGGACGGGCTGTGGCCGTGAGTGGACGCTACTGGCAACAATCCCATCTTCTGCTTCCATTTTTTGTGATGTTTCTTTAGATTTGATGCCACGATCCCTTTGTGTACCTCCTCCAGACAGTTAGATGAGTTTTGTGCTGGTTTTATTTATATATTAGAGGAGTTTTTTTGCAGAGCTTGAGTAGAGCTCAAGGTCTAACTGCTTAACCGGTCCATGACGTTACCAGAAGTCCTTTTCCTGATATTTAAGCATCTTCACCACTCATGAGCGAGGTCTCACCTTAGGATCTGATGGCTTTTGCCCCAAGGAGCGATAAGCTCTCTCCATCACTAGAGATAAATCTGAGGGCAGCAAGAGAGTAGATCTTAGCAAGTGCTGCACAAAGTCAATTGATGTCGGGAACCCATCTTCTGCACCTTCCATGACTCCGTACGTACAGAAATTATTCCTTCTGGAGTGATTTTCCACATCTTCAAGCCTAGCATGAGTAATTCTATGCCTTTTTAGCAAATGTAACAAGATGCAGTCATGTACTTCTTGGTTCTCTGCTACCTGTGCAACCTTGCGCTCATTCTCTCTTACTTTTTTATACTTTTTAAGTTCATGCATAAATCAGCTATTGAGGACTCTATTTTGTTCACCGTTTTCAAGATTTTCTGAATAGCTCAATGATTCCTTGTAGAAGTATCCTCATCCTCCAGTTCAGGCTCCAATGAGGATTTGGAGGGTGAGTGTCCATGAGAGGAGGCTGCAAATCCATCCATGGAAGGGTCAACAGAAAGCTGCTTCACCTTTGCTGTTTGATTGGTATTCTTCCTACCTTTTTAATGCTGTGGTTTATTCAACATCTAGGTTCTATAATTCCACCACTAATCTGCATTTTCAGCTATCCATTCGGAGGATTACAATAGATTAATAGAGTGGCTGTAAGAAGTGATCACAATTAGCCTGCAGTCATCACAGTGATGTCACTGGAAGTCCAGTATACTGTATCATCTCACTTACAGCTGATTCCACCTCCTCCTGGTTTTCCAGGCATGATGTACCAGTGCTCATCAAGGCTGAAGTGGTGGTCTATTCCCATGATGGCTGGAAGGGGGCCGCAGGTTGAGCGAGAGGTGGTGCCCCTCCACAGGAGCAATTCAAGCAGACAGGCAAACACTTCACATGACTTCCAGTACTGTTGCAAATAGCACTTCTGTGTGTGGCCTTTCTCCACCATCACCTACAACCAGGACAGTTGGGAGGGAGGCAGGAATAGTCACCTCCTTGCTGGTCATCGATGGAGCCTCTGCCATGCTGACAAAAAGTATCTCCACTCAGTCATTAAAGTTCTTCTGCTTCAAAACTGTGATGTAGTTCTCTGTTCCAGGCAAAAAGTGGTACACCCTCTCCTTGTCCCGTGACCTCTGCACTTAGCCCATGCCAGCTTCCAACCAATGGAGCACCGTCCCCATAGTTCTCCATACACTAACAGTATGATAAACAGTTCAGCCAGGCAATATGGTGCCAATTCCAGAGGTGCGAAAATTCATGAGCAAAAAATGGTGCCTTAGAGAAAAAAAAAATACCTTAAAGCCAGGCCTCCAAAATCTCCAGCACTGCAGCATCCAAAAATCACAGTCCAGGCAGGATTCTTGCACGCCCAGTGATTTTCAAATCCTGGACGAGCCCCCACATTGTAAGCCCCCCTCCCAGGTCGAGGGGTATGCCAGATGTTACACGGGGGAGGGGGGCACTTGCAGCCAGGAAACACAGTTGCAGAAAATTAAACTCGTTACCTGGGTTCCACTGAATAGTCTTGGGGGGGGGGGGGCAATTCATACTTGAGAGGTGCAGCAGCTGCAGGACCAAATCTTAGTTAGCTGAATCACTGGGTGCTTTGATTAAATCCATTGTCCACACGAAAGAATAAACGTACAAAACAGATTCAACTATAATCAAAAAAATTACATCTCCATGGAGTAGTCTGGGTGCAGAATTAGATTTCTGCAGATACAATTATGTAGTGCAGCCAAAACCACAAGCAGCAGCATTTCAGATCTGAAACTTGATCATGACATTGCTTGTTGGTTTCCCAGAACCGAATTAGGCTCTCCAAACTGGTGATAGTAACAAAGCTCTTCTCTTGCAGATACAATCACATAGTGCGACCAATAATGCAAGCAGCAGCATTTCAGATCTGAAACTAGATCTTGACACTGCTCATTGGTTTTCTGGAGCCAAATAAGGCTCTCCAAACTGGTGACAACAACATTTTCCTTTGAGCAGCTCACATGCTGCAGGCCAGAACTCTTCTCCCTCTTGCACGCTCTTCTTGGCTCCCACAATCTTTGAAAGGGGGTGACCGTGAAGCAGGCTCTTTCCACCACTCCACCAGACTCTTCTTTCTTCAGGACACATACCCAGGCCCCTCAGGGCTGCTGTCCACCCCAGTGCCAGAGTTCACAGGGTGGGCTCCACTTACTCTCTCGCTCTCAAAGCATCTGCGCAGAAGCTCCTGGCTTATGAACAGACTAAGACCCCAAATGCTCCACTACTCCACTGATCTTCAGGGGCGGTGGGCTGGGGTGGCAAACAGCCCACCCTGGCTCCAAACCTTGGTCCTTATGGATGAAACATGCCGCACTTCACCCACAGTCTCTACCGGACACCAAAAGACCCCTATTTGGTGCAATCCTCCTACCTTTATACCTCTTGGCCCCGTGACCCCACTGGCCAGCAGGGGACCTCGGGGACCAAACAGGCACCTCACTGGGCACTACTAGTAAGCTCCCACGAGGAGGCTTACAATCGTGTTCCGACTGGTCAAGACTGGTCTTTCACCGTGGCATTCTGAGAAGACTACCAATGGTTAAAACATACCCCATTATCCAGAAGATAGTACCAAAAATATTCTTGTTTCAAATGCACCCAGTATACACCTACCACTATTAGCCAGTTCAGAAAGTTACTGAAGTAAACCCCCTCAGCAGAAATGGCATGTGCTAATCACGTTTTGTTATATAGACAATGTTCACTGTATTAAACTGCAGAACTGTAGTACACCTCCACGGCAGCCACTCAACCTCACAAACTGCACATTTACTGCACCAGTGAACTTACAGCAAAATATAAAATGAAGACAACAAATGTATTATTTTGGTCACTCCTTTAAAAGTGTAGCATGTGGTTTATTACTCTTGTTTTTTTTAATCAACTCTGCATGAGTTTGGGACTATTTTTATTAGCCCATTAGTATTTAAATAATAATTCAGTTTTTGAGTCACAAGCATACAAATGTGTTACTTCTATTCATTTCAGACCTATGCTTGGATTACCCTTCTATGACTCCGTTTAGGGACACTGAAATTGGTGTTTGTGGTGGACGCTGGCAGATGCTGTAAACACCAAATCTGGGGAAGGGGGATTTGAGAGTTGACATCCATAGGATTTGTTAGGGTAAGGCTAAAACGACAGGCACAAAAAGTAGGAAAAATATTAAAAAACAGAAAAGTTATGACTTAAAGAAAAAAAAAACTGTAAAATGAATGGGTCCTATTTATTTTAGTGCAGGCAGCTGTCGGAGGAGTAGCACATCAAGGGACACTGAGGAGTCAACACTGAGGGACAGAGGAACCATGACACGAGACAGATTTGGCTGCCAGTGGCCAACCAGCTGCCAGCCACCAAGATGGGTCATGCCAGTTCCCTGCAGGAACGGCAAGCACTCAACCAGCTGACCGCTGCCAAGGCAGGCTATCCTGCTCCCCTCTGTAGGAGTGGCAATAGAAACTGTGTGTGGGGATGATTCAGCCCGCCTCCTGGAACAGGGGCATCCTTAGAGCCATGCTCTGCAGTAATCCAGCCCCCCCCCCAAGTGAGAGATCTTTACAGAAGCCATGCTCATCAGCGATCAGCCCCCATTGTTGGGGGGGGGCCCGTATAGAAGTTGTGCTCAGCAGTGATCCAGCCCCGGCCCTTCTTGGGAGAGCTGTTATTTACATAGGTGCTGCACTCCACAATGACCAGTCTCTCGCCACAGCCCAAATAACTAAATAAACAACTGGACCCACCAGTACAGCTACTCCAATAGTATAAAGGACCATTTAGATGTTAGGGTGTATTAGTAGGGATATCACAAGTTGGAAGAGGGAGGTAATAATCCCTCTTTACAAGACACTGGTTAGGCCCCATCTGGAGTACTGCGTGCAGTACTGGACGCTACACCTTCACAAGGACATTAACCAAATTGAGGCAGTCCAGAGAAGGGTAACCAAAATGGTGCAAGGACTGCATCAGAGAGCATATGAGGACAGATTAACGGAGCTCAATATGTATACCCCAGAGCAAAGGAGGGAGACAGGTGATATGATCGAAACATTCAAACACCTTAAGGGCATTAACAAGGTGAAAGAGTCTAACATGTTTCAATATAAGAAAAATAGCAGGACAAGAGGACACAGCATGAGATTAGAGGGAGGCCAATTAAGGGGTAATGTGAGGAAGTTATTTTTCTCAGAAAGGGTGGTGGATGAATGGAACGGCCTACCTCAGGAAGTGGTGGACATGAATACAGTGCAGGGCTTCAAACAGGCTTGGGATAGGCATAAGGGAGCAATACAGGTGAGTATGAATAGATAGTCCATTGACAGAGCAAAGGCCGATGGCACATTCATAAGGCAGAAAAAGAAATGGGCAGACTGGATAGGCCTTGCGGTCGTTATCTGCCGTCAACTTTTATGTTTCTATCCCCCCCATGACCATGTTCACACCACATCTGCACTATAAAAACCACACAGTCAAACATCACTGGCACTGACCAATGCTTGTTTGTATTGTTCTAATGTTTTTTGTCATTTGGGACTCTGTCTGACTGTCCAATTAAAATATTTCTCATTCTTGTACCATTCCCAACAGCTCCACTATCCTATGGATAGAAGAATGAAAACACAAGCAGATGTCAAAACTGCTCTGGCAGAAAGGCTAGCATTTTTTAAATTCTGTACTATGGACAGGATTTTAGATCCCTACTCAGCTGCTGACAGACTGGCAGAAACATGCATCTTAAAACAAAGCAAACATTCAAAGCATTTCATATTTCAGCTGCTGTAATCCCCCCATCGAATCAATAGGGCAGTAAGATTAAACATTATGTTTTCTTTTTGGCCATGCAGACCAGACCCTACTTCCCTTCTCATGTCTTGAGAAATAATATACATAATGAAATACCAAAACTGTACTACACAGAAGTGCTCTACGTGACCATTAAAAAGGGGTCCACACTGCAACAGAATTGCTATCTAGACAACTGGTCAGTGTAAGCCATATGAAAAGCATATATTTTAAATGGGGGGGCAATGTGTTTTGGGAGAGCTCCATGTTTTTTCTTCATGTACTGTTGATTTCATTTGATTTTAGTTTTAGTTTTCCCCATGGTGTATTATACGAAATTTGAATGTTTGCTTTAAAGTATGGGACCCAAAATGACTTGTCTGAGGTAGAGGTGGGCAAGCCAGGAATTCCTGACCCAGAGCCAAGCCACTGCTGAGCCAAGGAATTTACAATACGAGCCAAAGCATAAGCTTAGCCGTGGATGCTGCAAGCTGTCCCATTGGATATTGACACTGCCCCTTATGAGTTACACAAGATGATCTGAAAGTTCCCATCAATGCACTCACTTCACAGGCTGACAGAAATGCTGGCTTTGATTGTAACTGATATGCCTTGAGTTTGACTCTCAGCTGCTCATACAGGCTGTGCCAAGCCACAGCCAGGCACAAAGTGAAAACCTCCCTTGGCTTGTGTCCACCTCTAGTTTAGAGTCTAAACCAGTCAATGAGTTTTCCTTTTGACAAAAGTGGGCCTTCATTGACTGCGCCTGCCACATCTCCAATCCAGTTCTTCAACGCCTGCTTGTGACCATGCAGAGAAGGGAGGTTAAAGTCAAAGATGTAAACAAATAACTCAAAGCTTTTGATCAATGAGCAGCTACTGCAGAGAGCAAGTTTAACCATTTGGAGTTGGAGACAGTGTTATATTTTGAGGAGTGCATCCTAGCAATCAGGGCACTCTTTTCCCCTGCACGCTTGATACACTCTTATTTTGTAAAGTGGCCCTGTAAACGGGTTTATTTTGGTAGATATTTTAACTATTTTAATCTACAGTATTACTGACTGATCCAGATCAATAACAGAACAGTTACGTAAGCACTTACCATAACAACAGATCTTGGAGGGGATCTCAGTCATCAGGTCATACATGTGGAACTTCGCCGTCGATGAAGCAGGATCCACACGGAAGATTTTCAGCAGTACAACTGGGGCCGCCCATGCTGCCATTATCTACTGACGTCGCCAACCCTATAAAGGTGTGAGCAGCCCAGCTCCCTCCTCAGTTCTTTCCCCCAGAGACTAAGGGAGCAAGGCTCATGCCGTGGGGAACTGAGGAGAGAGAAAGAAAGACAGAGAAAGGTGTCCAGGCCTGCATAAAAGGCTGGATACACTGGACAGCCAGTTCTGAGAAAGAGCCCTATAAATGGGGATGGAGGAAGGCAAGGCTGACCTGATGACTGAGATCCCCTCGAAGATCTACTGTTATGGTACATTCTTACATAACTGTTCTGTCTTTGTCAGGGTATCTCAGTCATCAGGTTACACATACGGAATGAGTCCCAAGCAGTTACAGATGCACAGAAACAGTCTGGGAGGAGGGCCAGCCCCAAACTTAAGACAGGAGGCCCTGCAGCACGACCCTGCCAAAACCTGCACGGGCTCTAGAGGCAATGTCCAGACTGTAGTGCTTGGTGAAAGTATGGACGGTTCTAATGAGCTTTCACCATCCCTGGCAACTCTTTGCCATGTTTGTTATAGCAGAATACAATACAAGGTGGCAACCAATTAGACAAACATTGTTTAGAAACCTGAATGCCCTTTCCACCAGGGGTGAAAGAAACAAAAAGCTGCTTCGAATTTCTGCACTCCTTAGTTCAAAGCAGATAATACTTTAAAATCCTGCGTACATCTAATGTATAGAGCAGTGTTTCCCCTGGACTGGCACACTCAGGGAAGTAAACAGGTAGGTGGATAGATTGGTTCAGGGTAAATTCAGACGACACCTTAGGAAGAAACTTAGGATTCGTGTGCAAAGCCACCCTGTCTTTGTGAAAAATCAAATAAGGCTCCTCGCACCAGAAGGCCTGAAGCTCAAAAAATCCTTCAAGCAGAAGTAATAGCAACCAAAAATAACGCTTTCCAAAAAAAAAACAAAAAACATGTAGCTCACAAGTCGCAGCTGGCTCTAAAGGAGACAGCGTCAACTTTTCCAGAACATAATTCAAATCCCAAGCTGGGACAGGGTAATGGATTGGAGGTTTCAGATGCAGGATGCTCCCAAGGAAGGTATGGGAGACATCCAACTGAGCCTCAGTGCGACCATCCACAGGCTCATGGAAGGCCAAAATAGCCAAATGGTGCACCCTGAGAGAGAAGTACTGGAGGTCTGAGTCTGACAGAGATATCAGGTAATCCAGGTTCTAGCTCACTGGACAAGTGAAAGGATCCCGTTAATACTGGGCAGCCCCTTATGGCAAACCTCTTCCATGAAACAGAAACTGGGGGAGTTCATTACAGCCAAGTATAATTTAAACTGACTAAGGGGGGGGGGTAAGCTTAGCACTGGGAAGCAGCCAGAGCCAAAAGGAGAGGGAGGCAATGCTCCTCCACCCCCAGCTAGCAAGAAGGGGAAGGGGGGCAATCAAAAAGCGGAGGAGGTAGAGGGGAAGGGAGTACTGGGGTAAGCAGAGGATATGGTTGGAGGTTGGTGTCACTAAATGCAAGGAGCCTGGGGAACAAAATACCTGAGCTCCAAGCATTAATGGCAGAAGGGGAGGTGGATATAGCTGCCATCACCGAGACATGGGCCAACCAGCACCATGACTAGGATATCATGTTATCAGGATACAGACAGTATCGCAGGGATAGGACAAAAGGGAAGGGTGGAGGGGTGGCTTTATTTGTGATGGAAGGGATAGTGAGCAGTAGGGAGGAAGGAGGTGAGGGGAGACCGGAAGCCTTATGGGTTCACCTACAGAACAATAAAGGTAAAAGGGTCAGACTGGGGGTTGTGTACTGACCACCCTCACAGTCAGAGGGCATCGACAGAGAACTGGCAGATCAGTTACAGAAACACTGTGGATGGGATGGCACTGTGGTGGTCGGGGATTTCAATCTATCAGGAGTGGACTGGAAAACCATGTCTAGCACAAGCGCTAGGGAGTAGGTCATTCTGAAAGCCTTCCAGGATGTATTCCTGTCACAAAAGGTAGAGGAACCAACAAGGGAGGGGAACATCTTGGATCTTGTGCTGACTGATGCAGACTACATGCAGGGCATATGGACTGAGGACCCCCTAGCAGGTAGTGACCACCGAACAATTTGGTTCTCCCTGGACATGGGTAGGGAGGGGGCGTCTACAAAAACCAAGACAGTGGACTTCAAAAGGGCCAACTTCTGCAGGATGGCTGACATCTTCAGGGGGCATTTTACTAGCATCACCCCTGACATGGATACCATCCAGAAATGGGCCGTCCTGAAGTAAGGCCTGTTAGCGTCCACAGACACCTGCACAAAGAAACACAATAAGAAGGCAGGGACCAAGAAGCCATGTTGGCGGTCAAAGGAGGTGCAGATATGGGTGAGGGAGGATAAAGGTTGCCTTCAGAAGATGGAAGGGGTCCAAAAGAGAGGAGGATAAGGAGGAGTACACAAGGAAAACCAGGGAGGTGAGCAGAGCTGTGAGGGCTGCCAAGACTTCAAAGGAGCTAAGGCTAGAACAGGGGATCAAGGAGGGGGACAAGGCCTTCTTCAAGTATATAAGGGGGAAGAGGAGCAGCAAGGAGCAAATCACCAGGATAAAGAAAGACAGAGGTTGTGTAGAGAAGGGGGTTGAACAGGCAGAGGTGCTCAATGAGTACGTCTGCTCAGTTTTTACCAAGGAGAGAGGTGGGCCAATATCACAGGGGCAGAGCAACACTGGCATGGGAGGAGATAGGATAACGGATGGAGAGATCCTTGTGAGCAGAGTGCTTGAGGGCCTTATGTCACTGAACATGGACAAGGCTCCAGGGCTGGATGGGCTGCACCCTAGAGTCCTGAGGGAGTTGCTGAGGTCCTGTCGGCACCACTGGCAGATTTGTTCAATATCTCTCTGCAGACGTGGTGTGTACCTCAGGACTGGTGGATGGCACATGTGGTACCCCTGCACAACAGCGGTCCCAAGGATAAGCCTGGCAACTATTGATCAGTCAGTCTGACATCCATTGTGGATAAGCTCATGGAAATGATCCTAAAGGAAAGGTTGGCAACCTTCTTGGAGGTGAACGGTATATGGCTGACAAACAGCATCGGTTTGTCTCTGGGAGATCATGTTAAACAAACCTGGTTCACTTTTTTGACTGGGTGACAAAAGAACTAGACATTGGTCGGGCTGTAGATGTCCTGTATCTAGAGTTCAGTAAGGCCTCTAACTCGGTACCACATGGCAGATTAACTAGTAAATTGAGGAACCTGGGAGCAGGGGAGAAACTGGTTAAGTGGGTTGGTAACTGCTTGAGGCACAGACATCAGAGAGTGATTGTGAGGGGGGAGACTCTCAACTCATAGGGCAGTCACCAGTGGGGTTCCACAGGGTTCAGTGCTGGGGCTGGTGCTGTTTAACATCTTCATAGCCGATACAGCAGTTGGAGTTAAGAGCAGAATCAGTCTATTTGTGGATGACACCAAGATAGGGGCAGTTGTGGATGGGGTAGAGGGAGGAAGAGTCCTCCAAGAAGATTTGGGAAGGCTTGAGCAGTGGTCAGACACTTGGCAGCTGGGTTTCAATGCTAAGAAGTGCAAGGTCATGCACTTCGGAGTGAGGAACCCTGGGTACAGTTACCATCTGGGAGGGGTTCAGCTGTCCGTCTCTGAGGAGGAAAAGGATTTGGGGGTAATGGTCACAAAGCATATGAACCACTCGTTTCAATGTAGGAAAGCAGTGGCAAAAGCCAATAGAATGCTGGGGTGCATTGCTAGACGAATCACCTCTAGGAGGGAGGAAGTAATTCTGCCACCGTACAGGTCACTGGTGAGGCCGCACTTGGAGTACTGTGTACAGTTCTAGAACCATACTTAAGGCAAGGCAAGTTTTATTTTTCCAGGCGCCCAATCCCGGAGGCTCTGGGTGCCATACAAATCAAAATAACTAGTAAAACAATAAAATTACAACAACAATGTAAGTAAATAATATAGAAAAATAAATAAGACACAGATTTAAAAATTGTAGTTAAACAGAACTGTAGCTTAAAAGGAAAAGGGGAAAAAGGGGCCAACCCAGGGCAAGATCTAATACAGAAAAGTCCAGGAAGGCCTGACTAAACAAATGGGTCTTCAGGCAGGTTTTGAATGCCTCAACTGAAAGGGCCTCCTGTACAAATGGTGGAAGCAAATTCCACAGGACAGGGTCAGCGATGCTAGATGCTCTGTCCTGGGAATCGCAAGGAGGCCCCTACTGGAGGAGCGGAGGGAACGGACCGAGCTAGCAGAAGACAGAAGGTCAGACAAGTAGCCAGGGCCCAGCCCATGTAGGGCCTTAAAGGTGAGTAAGCCAACCTTAAAGAGGATCCTCCACCTGACTGGCAGCCAGTGCAGTTCGTGCAACACCAGGGTGACATGGCAGTAGTTCAACTGACCCGTCAGCAGTCTGGTGGCTGCATTCTGCACTAGCTGCAGTCTGTGGAGGGTATCTCCTGAGACCCCGAGGTAGAGCGCATTACAGTAGTCTAGCCTTGACAACACAAAGGCGCGTACCAGAGTGGGGCGGTACAGGGGCAGACCTACAGACTTGATCCTGGTGATATTCCTCAGGTGGTAAAAGATGGATCGGACAACGGATGACACCTGGGCCTCAAATGTCAATCCACTGTCGAAGGTCACACCAAGATCTCGTACCCTAAAGGAGGCCTTTAATGGCACAGACCCCAGGAACAAACTTGTCTCTGTGCCAGAGGCCATCCTATCGAACCCTCTGTTCAACTCCACAACCAGTATCTCCGTCTTATCAGGATTCAATCACAACCAGCTGGAGGCTATCCAGACATTGATCTCAGCGAGGCAATTATTTAGCACTTCCACCTCATTGGATGTCCCTGGTGCAAAAGAAAGATACAGCTGGGTATCATCCGCGTAGAAATGAAAACCCAAGCTGTACTTCTTAATGAGCACTCCCAGGGGCAGCATGTACATGGCAAACAACATCGGTAACAGGACTGAACCCTGAGGTACTCCACATGACAGGCAGTTAGGGGAGGAAGAGGAATTCCCCATCACTACCTGTTGCCTCCTGTTTGTGAGATAGGACTCAAACCAACAGATGACAGTGCCAGTGAGTCCACAGAATTCCCACAGGAGGTTGAGCGATGCACAATGGTCTATCTTGTCAAAAGATGAGGAGAGATCAAGGAGCATGAGAATTGTTCCTTCCCTTTGATCTCTAGCCCTGAGAAGGTCATTATGCACCTGAACTAATGTGGCCTCCGTGCTATGTCTCGCACAAAGCCCCGACTGGAAAGGTTCATATAAGTCAAAGACCATGAGGTGCTCCTCAAGCTGAAGCGCCATAACCTTCTCAACAACCTTCCCTAAGAATGGGAAGTTGGAGACAGATGGTAATTCGACTTGACATCAGGGTCTAAGGATGGTTTCTTCAGAAGGGGCCAGACCAGAGCCTCCTTCAGGGCATCTGGGAAGACTCCCTCCGAGAGAGAACACCAGACAATCAAGGCGAACACCGAGCTGACAGTGTCAACACATCTCATTAAGAAATGCTTCAGCACCTGATCTAGTTCACAATATGTGTGCTTCAGTCCACGAGTGACCCCCAAGACCTCTGCTGCCTCCACCAGTTTAAACTCCCCCCAACTAGGCGGAGTGCTCTCCAGATGCCCAAGGTGACAGCTGTCAGCCATATTATGGCACACTGGTGGGCACGTCCAGCCGGATGGTGGACACCCTGTCCAAAAAGAACCGAGCAAACTCTTTGCATAAAGTGTTTGAAAAGGCTTTTTTGGCTGTAGACAGGCTGGGTTTAGCAGCCTGTCCACAGTCTGAAAGAGCACAGTTGGTCGATTCTACCAGGCAGCAATCTCCCTGGACAGGAACTCTGCCTTCTTACGGGTGTTTGCCCCCTGGTACTCACCATAATGGGAGCGAAGGGCCAGTGTGTCCACCTCCAACCCAGACTTCTGCCAGCAGCGCTCCAACCTCCGACCCATGATCTTCATCACCTTGAGCTCCCCATCAAACCAAGAGGACCTCAAGTAAGAAGATCAGGGTCATACATGGACTGGTACAAGAGAGTCGAATGCTGCCGTCAGCACCTTATTATAGGCAAACACAGCCTCGCCCATACCCTCCATGCATGTACTGCCCAAATTAGATAGATTGGCTACCGCCAGAAAACCCTCCAGGATCAAACCCCTCAAAGGGCAGAAGCTTACTATCTCTGCAGGGGGAGGGCTCTCAGGGGGGCCCCAAATGAGAATTCCACTGTACAACGATCAGACCAAATGACCCGATCAGTCTTGAGGTTACTAACCTCAAGCCCCAGCGAGAAAACCAGGTCCAACATGTTGCCACCCTAGTGGGTCACAGAGGAAATGTCCTGCGACAGGCCCAGAGATTATGTCATCTGGAAGAGATTATAACTTAGCCTTGAAGTTTCGTCATCCGCCCAAACATTGAAGTTCCCCAGAATTAAGCATCTGGGGGACTCCAATGTTTCGCCTGACAACAAAATCAGCTATCTCCTGCAGGATTTCTCCTGCCTTCCTAGGAGGGGTGATAAAACTAGGAGAATCATGCAGCTTGCGCCCGGACCCCCATGGACGGCCACACATTCAAAGTATCCTGGCCTTCTCACTGGGTGTGTGGTGAAGCCTAGTTCAGATCTAAAACAGATGGCCATGCCCCCGCCCATGCACTCCACTCTGGGGCAGTGCACTACCGAGTACCCGGGTGGGACGGCAGCCTCTAAAACCGAGCTGGCATCATCGCCCACCCAGGTCTCAGTGATGCATGCCAGATTGACTGAGGAAATCAAATCCGCTATAACTGTGGTCTTGTTCCCGATCAATCTGGCATTTCAAAACACTAACCTCATGGGGCTGGTGGAGAGTGCCGCCCTACTGGCTCCTAGCCCACTTGGTCTGGTGGGAACCCTGTGGATAGAAACCTGACATGTCTTGCCTCTCTCTAGGGTCTGTCAACACCCAGGGCGTCTTCTGCACCTAATAACCTCAATCCTACCCCCATCCACTCCGGCACGGGGTGCCCTGCCATGCCTGATCACTCCGAGGCCTCTTAATCATCATCATGTTACTGGAGGGGGTACAGCGGAGGGTGACTAAAATGATCAGAGGTATGGAGAGGAAGCCTTATGAGGATAGGTTGAATGACCTCAACATGTACTCGTTGGAGGAGAGAAGGGGTGATATGATCAAAACTTTCAAGTACTTAAAGGGCAACAACAGGGTTAGTATGGAGGGCATGTTTCGATTAAAGGGAGAAGGGATTACTAGGGGGGCACAGCCTGAAGTTGGTGGGGGGCAGAGTCAGGAGGAAGGTGAGGAAGCATTACTTCACGGAGAGGGTGGTAGGGGAATGGAATGCACTCCTTGAAGAAGTGTGATCGCTTAAAATAGTGGAGAGCTTTAAAAGGGGGTGGGATAGGGTTAAAGGCAAGATACTAGTCAGTGAGAAGATGAGGGGGGAAGAGAGGGGGACAGCAGGAGTCTAACCTCTGTGCTACACAATCGAGCAGATGCAACAGACCATTTGGCTTGTATCTGCTGGCAGTTTCATATGTTCGTATGTGGCTTGAGTGGAGGGCTTCTCTGAGCAGCCATGAAGACACCAGCCACCCTCTGGGGCACTCCAAACCAGGTGATGGCTATGTCCTCAGGAGCCAGGCATGCAGACGAAGGGACTTGAGGTGGGAATGGACCAGGGTCTTCTGAGCCTTCATCAACAGATCTCTGCAGAGAGGTAGAGGGACTAGAGATTCCTCCACTAACTGTTGCAGTAATGGAAACCAAATCTGCCGTGGCCAGAATCGAGCTACCATAAGCATGCTGGGCCTCATCATCTATAACTTAATTAGCACCCTCTAAATCAGAGGAAATGGAGGGAAGGCATAAAGGAACCTCCCATTCCAGGAGAGGCACAATACATCTCACCAGAAAACTCCAGGCCCTGAATCTAGCGAGCAGAAACTGGACAGTTTTGCGTTGAGTAGGGACGCAAAAAGGTCCAACTCTGGATGACCCCATCTGTCGAACAGATCTTCTGCGACTGATGAGAGAAGTTCCATTTGCACATGCTGGACTGAGTCTGATTGAGGCTGTCCGCCAGGGTGTTTAGCACACCTGGGACATTGGCAGCCGATAGAACTAGACTATATTCTAGCGCCTAGTACCAAACTCTCATGGCTTCCCTCCATAGGGGATATGAATGCGTCACCCCTGCTTGTTGATATAGTATACAACACTGAGGTTGTCGGACTGAATCAGCAGCTGACCCGGGAGGAGATGATTCTGAAAGGCCTGCATGGCATACAGGACCACCCGCATCTCCAGGACGTTGATATGCAGGAAGGTTTCGATCTGGGACCAGGAGCCTTGAGTTTGAAGGGGACCTAGATGCACCCTCCCAGCCCAACCCAGAGGCATCTGAGGTGAGGATTTGCTGGGGGGGGGGATCTGGCATGGAACCCCTATCAACAGGTTCAGCAGGACCATCCACTATTAAAGCACCTTGTGGACTGGGGAAGAGACCAGCACTAACTGTTCTAACTTGTCTGTGTGTTGGTCCCATTGCACCCTGAGTGTCCACTGGAGGACTCGCATGTGTATCCGAGCCAGGGGAACTATGGGAATGGCCGTGGCCATCAACCCCAACAGCCTCAGGTATACCCTTGCTGTAACATAACAGCTCTGGGCAACCTGCTGAGCCTGAGCGATAAGGCACTCTGCTCTGTTCTGAGGCAGGAAGGCCTTTCCCTGCATCAAGTCCAGAACTGCCTCTATATTATTGCAGCCTTTGGGATGGGGCTAGGACTGACTTGGGCAAGTTGACTGTAATGCCCAGAGAAAGAAACAGCTGAAGGGTTCTCTCTAGAGTCCAGAGAAGGTGTTCTCTGGACTGGGCCTTTAGGAATCAATGATCCAGATAGGGGAAAACATACACTCTCTCCCTTCTGAGAGCTGCAGCTACTGCTGCTAAGCACTTGGTAAAGACCTGGCGGCACAGAGGATAAGCCGAAGGGCAATACCTTGAATTGGTAGCGTTCATCCTGAAAGACAAATCGGACGAATCTCCAGTGTGGTGGAAATACCGAGATATGCAGGTGGGCATCCTGCATGTCCAGGGAGCACAGCCACTGCTTGATAAGAGGCATCAGACCTGGCAGGATTACCATGCAGAATTTGTTGTGTTGGACATACAGACTGAGGTCCTTTAGATCTAAGATGGGCCTCAGATCTCTGGTCTTCTTGGAGACCAGGAAGAACTGGAATAGAATCCCCTGTTTCTTTGGCGCCTGGGCACTGGCTCGATGGCCTGTTTGCTCAAAAGGGACTGTACTTCCTCCTAGAGAACAGACAGATGGGCTGGAGATAGGTGGAAGGAAGTGGAGGAGTCTCTGGAGGCAACTCCATAAGCTAAATTCAAGAATGCATGGGACAGACATAAGGCAATTCTTGTGGGGGGGGTAGGAAGAAATAGGCTGTTGGTTAACTAGGATCTGCAGTTAATCCTGTAGGTAGGGAAATGGGCAGACTAGGTGTTCCAAGCGGTCCTTAACTGCCGTCAAAGTCTAAGTTTCTAGGTTTCTCCAGAGTGTGACCCCTCTCCACGAACTGAAGAATCCAGGCATCTGTGGTAATGGTTCTCCATTGATTGAGATGGAGGGAGAACCGACCTCCAACCACCACCTCTTGGTTGGGGACCAGAAGAGGAGGGTCTGGCAAGGAGTTAAGCGGAGGTGAATCCAGCTGCTGGGGCTGATTTGTCATCCCTAGGGTGCTTCATTGTGGCACCGGAGGTGGATGGGGAAGGCAATGCAGAGGAGGCTCTTCTCTTGCCCTGGGGCTGGGAGGCAGCTCTGGACTTCTGGGACACCTTGGGAAAAAGAGGGTACTGTCTGCTCCTAGGCTGGGTATGATAGAGCAAGTGGACAGACCTAATAGCCCTGACAGATGCCTGCAGCTCATTTATGATGTCCTGCACATCTGGACCAAACAGCTTAGAGTCATTAAAAGAGGCATTAAGCACCTTTTGCTGTACATCAGCTGGAAAACCCAAGACCCTCAGCCAGGAGTGCTTACAACGGCAAATGCCCGTGGCTGCAGCCCTGGCACCTGTATCTGAAATGTTGTAGAGGGCTTGCAGGAGGTGCTTGCTAATATCCTCAGCACTCTGCAAGCATTTAAGAACCTCCTGTTTCTGGGAACAGTCAGGAAGGGCCTGGGCCATGACCTTGCCCTTTTTCCAGATAGTATTTTGGTACTTTACCATGTGGGAGAAGTAACTGGCAATCCTCAACCCTAGGGTGGAGGAGGCATAGACCTTCTTGCCCCAGAGATCAATCATATGGGATTCTCTGTTGGGGGGAGGGAACTCAGGTGCTTGGGCACCTTTGACCTATCATGAGCTGCCTTAATGACCATAGAATCAGTTTCAGGCTGGGTAGCATAATGTGACAGAACCTGGGGGGCATGGTACGACTTATCAACCCTGCAGGGCATGACTGGCACCATGTCAGGCCTGTGCCAGGCTGCAGTCGTGGCGTTCCTCAAAGCAGGAAGGATGGGAGGAATGACCTTGGGGTGGGGGGGAGGCTCTGGGATCTCCAAGAAGTCCACCAGATCTCTTCTGGTGGCATCCTCCTCATCCTCAGTATGGAAGACCATGGCTGAGGACAGCTGCTTCACGACATTGAAGAAGATAGGGTCCTCTAGAGGAGACCTAAGAGTGTGTTTGACAGAGTCCTTGCTCACTGAGGAGGCAATGGACCTGTCAGAGGAGGGAGGGAGGGAGGCTCTTCCTCCTCTTCCTCGGGTAAGATGGTGGCCAGTCAAAACAGCTAAGTCAAATACAGTGATTGAAGATTGCCCCCTTCCCTGAGGTGCACCCCCCCCGGAGTTGGTATATATAAGAAGGGGGTTGAGGGGGGCAAAGGGGGGGTTGCAAAAAAAACAACAACTTGCTGTATCTGACCAAGCTGTTTTGCATTAGCTGTTTTTGGTGGTCACTGTTTTTACTTAGCTGTTTTCACATGGCATCAGGTAAGATGAGGTCAGGATGGTACTCCTCTTCTACATCAACCTGTTCCAGCTCAAGGTCTGATGAGCAAGGGACCATATGGCCTGTGGGCAGCCGCCCATGGGGGCTGAAGTAGTGTCAATGACGACAGAGTCATTGATGGTGCAGACTATGCAGGCCTATGTGCGCCCAACTGATAGACCACGACTGTAGTGAACTTGGTCAAAATGTCATTAAGATCGACGACAATGGAATGCTGCATCGCCAGAGGAGGGGTCGATGGCACAGGGTGCGATGACACTTCCAGTGGGCCCTGGAAGCCTGAGAAGCCTGAAGTCCGAGGACCTGGAGAAGCATCAGGCCTCAACGGGAGAGATGTCGATGATGAGCCCATTGTCGACAGAGATGGGGCCGAAGACCTGAAAGTCGACGAATGGCCACCCTAAGCAGTGGGCAGTGGCGTTGTTGTTATGGGTCTGGTAGAAACAGAGACCTGGACAGCAGCAGGTGTCGAAACAGCTGCAGACGACGGAGTACCCCCAGAAGAAGGAGAGGAGGTTGTTGGGGAGTGGGAACACTGCCGGTAGAAGCGATCCCGATCTCGGTCCTTTTTATGACTTTTCACCAAGGACTTGTCTAGGGCATTAGCAGCCTGGGAGCTCGACGAACCCACCAGGGACTGGGAAGAAGGGACCCCAGAGGACCCCTACCCAGAGCTGGCTATCTGCTGCTCCATCAGGAAATTTCTGAGAACCTTTTTGCATCCCCTAAGGGTGGTTTGATTAAACTTTTGGCACAGCTGACAATCCAAGATGTCATGGTCAGTCCCAGGACAGCAGACACAAAGTGAATGTTTGTCTGCAGGAGTAATCTTCTTTCCGCAGTGGCAATGACAGAAGAGAGAATGTGAAGGATTAACTCTTGACATACACAAAATAAAGGAATCTCTTTAGAAAAAAAGATTATAAAAGGCTAAGTCTGAAAAAAGTCGTAGGGAAAAACGGCGCAAAACTGCATCGGAGCTTCCGCGGAGACCCAAGCTAACAGAGTCAATGGCAAGAAAGAACTGAGGAGGGAATGGGGCTGCTCACACCTTTATAGGGTTGGTGACATCAGTAGATGACGTTGGCATGGGCGGCCCCAGTTGTACTGCTGAAAATCTTCTGTGTGGATCCTGCTTCACCGACAGTGAAGTTCCATATGTGTGACCTGATGACTGAAATACCCCTGATGAAGATCTATTAATTCACTGCCTAATGCTACATTAATGCAGAAGACAGAGTTCCAGCACAAAGCATAACAAGTAGGGAAATGCAACGTTAGGATAAAAATTCTACTGAGCCTTCCTGAATCTAAGTCATCGGGTTCCTCAGGGTTAGAACGCTCAAGCAACGCAGTGTTGGTAGTGTCCTAACTTCAGCACCATAACTCCAAGCACTGACTGATGAACGTTTCTCTAGCTGGACAGATGGTGTTGAAGTTAGGTCAACACCAACAGTGCATTGTGTGATCACTCCAACCACAAGCTACACAATGCCATACATTCAACAAGGCAGCTCAGTGAACATTTTACCCTACACCGCATTCCACTGTGTTTTCTACTTTTCAATTTTTTATACTTTCTATTTTTTCCCTTCTCTCTCCCCTCAGCTCCAGTCTCTTCAGGAGTACCTAGGAGTCATCCACCTACTGTTCACTTCTACCTGGTCTATCCTTCGTCGCCCAAGTAGCCTCGGTTCGCCTCGGTGGGACGGGTGGCTCCAACACCTGGAATTCCCTGGCGGCATCAGTCGGGAGGATGCCAGGAGGGCGGCCATAAATCGTGGGCAAGCTCCAGTTCTACGTCTCCGCCGGAGATGAAGTTTTTTTTCCCTTTTTCCCAGGAGTAGCCAGCGCCCAGACGTCAAGGCCTCACCGACATCTGCCACTTCCTGCCCCTTCTCTATGCCTCTCTGGTGCTTGCTGTATCTCCGGCTTCCTCCAGAGGTCAGCCGAGCACTGAACAGGGACCCGACCCCTGTCCCTCCCGGGAGAGGAGAGCTGTCCTCTGGATGCTCGATCCTCTCCTTCCCCTGCCAACCCCCAGTAACCCGGGCTCATTCCCGAACCCGGGTCACCGACGTGGCGTGAGGTGTGGCGTCCAGCACCTCAACCCTCAGCGCCACCTGGCCTGCCCTCTACTTTTCATTTTTGACTTAGTTTTTTCACTGTAAATTTTCTTTTACTCACAATTTAAAAAATGTTTTACCAGATCTCCACTAATCTACAAGATACCACCCTCTTTCACGACCACATAAGTGACAACATTTAAATCCTACCCACAATGCATTTTCAGGCTGCGGCTCTAAAAACACATTGCAGGCGGTATTTAAAAGCTGCCATTTATGTGGTTGTGAGAAAGGGTAGTAACTTTCAGATTAAAGACAATTTGGTGAAAAAAAAATACTTAAAAAAAAAAAAAATTGTGTGTAAAAGAAAATCAAGTTGGGGGAAAAAAAAGCTAAGCCTGTGCATATGCGCAGTTAAAGTTTTTTCGAGCTTAGTTTCTCCCTCCACGCACTGTAAATACATTTTTTTCAGTGGAAGGCCGCCAGCTAAGGTGGAGGGAGGGCTGTGTCGGTCACTGGCTGAAGGGCGGGGAATACATGTAAAGGGCGACTGGGGGTTGCCAGAGGATGGTTAGGTGTTGGGGGCTGCAAGTTCTGAGGGGAGGTAGCAAGACTGAATAGTGGGTGAGGGCAGCAGTTAGAATATCAGTGGCAGGGATTGGTTTCTGACTCCTGGTAAAATGGCAAACAAGCAACTTTGGAGAGAGAGGTGGGTGGGACAGGAATGCACACCAGTGGGGGATGGCCGATGGACTCCTGACTAAACGAGTGGAGCAACGGCAAATTCATACGTGGCTTCAGAGCCCTGATAATGGCAGTTCTCATGCCTCCGACTGCTCTGTGCCTGTCAGAGTCACTGGTGCATGAACTGCCCTTATTTTAAAAAAGCAGGTCTTGGAACTAAATTTCACCAGACTTGCTATGTCACGTAATTCTGGGACACAGATTGCTCAGTTGAATGTTTTATGAAAATCTATTGGGAAATGGCAAATATAAGCAGCTGAAAATTGTGATTTAAGAAAACATTGCCTAAAGCTGCCTTGTCTTACTCAACACTAACTGTCGTGGTACTACAATGCTTCTGTAATACTGCCATGAAGACCACTCTTATGGTTGTAAGAGTGGTCTCACATTCTTAGGGTACCCGAACTGCTCACATCTGATTTTGGTTTTCATACACTAAGAATGCACGTGAGAGAACTCTTACAAACATGAGAGTGGTATCGGTGACAGTATCACCATACAACATTTGGAACCAGATAATTTTGTTAGGAAGTTTCTATGGCAAAAGACCAGAAGTGTTCTATCAACAAGCCTGAAAGTTTGAAAAGTTTACTGTCGGCTATAAACACGAGAATTGTCAGTTTATCTGCTTCTGTGTAGAAAATTGAGCTTAACACTTTCCAGATGATTTTTGTTGGATGGTACGAGAATTTCATGGGAGACGGCTCAGATGGCAACAGTGTTTTGACTGCCTCAACACAGGAGACAGCAAAAGGAGGCCATGGCAGCTCTACAGTCATTGCTTTCTTGCGATCCTCAGACAACCAGCTAAGGAGCTAGGGATAGAATTAGAAAGGGGGGGGGTGCCAAAGGGAGATGGTAGTGGTGGGAGATCTAAACCTGCCAGATACTGATTAGGTCATTGCAGCGGCCAGGAGCTCAAGAAGGAAGGCCCTGCTGGATACCTTGCAGACTGCCTGCTGGTGCAGCTGGCTGAGGAACCAATAGGCAGGCTGCCACTCTAGATGTGGTGCACACCAACTTGGAAATGTTAACAGGAGTGAGGGTAGGGGAGCCACTAGGGTCCAGTGACCATAATTCTATATGATTCAACCAGGCCCTTGGGACAAGTAAGCCCTCATCCAATTCTGAAGTCCAAGATTTCAAAAGGGCAAACTTCAACCACGTGAGGGAGTGGAAAGCAGCAGAGATGTGGAGAAAAGATGGAGGGCAATCGGGGGGGGGGGCATTCTCGAAGCAACAAAGACTTTCATGAGAACGGAAATCAAAAGATACAGGTACAAAACCAATACGGTTTTCAGGAAAGGGCAAGGAAACAGAGACACCCAGAAAGAAGGCATAACCAGGTGCAAGGAAAAACAGCGGAAGAGGAGAATGGAGAGAGAGTAGCAAATAAGGAAACCAAAGTGTGGTCAGAGAAGTAAAACCCAGACGCGCTGCGTGCGGTAGCGGGGTCAAGTGAGGAGAAAAACAGCTCTTCAGATATATTAGGGAGAAAAAAAGAAGGGGGGGGTAATTTTTAGGCTAACACAGGGAGGAAGGGTAATTTTTATTTTATTTTATTTATTTAAATTTACAGGTAGGTACCCCAGAATATACATTCCTTTTTCAGGTACGACCTGAGGTCAAAGTAATAACAAGAAAGACTAACAATACAAAATACAATAAAAACATACACTAAATTAAACTGCAGAATCATTTCAGTTCTGCGTACATAAACAAACATTGATATATTTAAATACTGAAGGACAGTTGAAGAGAATGACTTAGCAGAAGAGAGATATTTAACATGTGTTGGTAGAGAAGTTGGTAGGCAGCACAATGTGTAAAAGTTCTTTTCCCTGCATTAGTGCGCACAACAGGTATGACCAGTTGAAATTTTTGAGAAGATCGTGATTCATAGGTAGAGGTATGCTTAATTAATAATTTACTCAGAGAAACTGTGACCAGGGCTCCAGATAAGATTTTTTGGGATGAGTACTGTACTCTTCATTTTGAAAGTGAGGTGAGTAAAACCAAATTCAGATGTGTACAAATGTCTGGACAGAGTGGAGTGAGGAGTACATTTTTAAATACAACGTAGTTTTTTTGTTTTTTTTATAAGAATTGATCAAATGACAACAATGCTCCAGATAATGTTGGCAGGTAGGAGTAATTTACTCACCAGTTTTAAAATATAGTGAGTAAAACAGAACTGGGATGCATACAAGTGCTGTAAATCTGGAAAAACTGCTCCTTTCGAATAACCAGTTATGTTATGAAGCACTATTCTTTGGAGCGTTGGGTATTTACAAATGTTGGGTGAGTATTGGTACACATGGAAAACATTTTCTGAAGAGTATTTCCTAAAATTAGATGAGTAAAACAGGTCGGTACTCCCCTTATCTGGAGCCCTGGCTGTGACACTAGATTTCATAATTTTGTACTTGAATCGTGACAAGGATAATTTGTAAGTATTCTGAACCGATAACCAGTCAAGTTTATCTAGAATTTGACAGTGACAAGTTTGATGGGGTGCCAAAAGAGCAAATTTACCAATTTTTTGAAGAAGTACTTCTTTCCTGAAAACAGTACTTGCAGGTGCAGTATCAATAACAAGGGAAGCATAGTTTAAGATCGGAAGAAGATTTTGCTGTGCTATGGCCAAGCGAGTTTCTTTGGTTAGGAAATTAAGTATACGGTAAAGTATTTCAATTTTCTAGTTAACCTTAGCAGTAATTTCATTCAACTGTATATTAAATCTTAGTGATGGATCCAATGTAACTCCAAGATATTTAAAGGAGTCCACAGTCTCAGTCAAACATCTGTCATAAGTATGTACCTTAAAATCATTACAGAATTATTTCAATTTACAATCTGAGCCAAACAACATAGCTTTTGTTTTTGTTTTATTTAAAACAAGGTTGTTCTGGCAGAGCCAATTCTGTACTTTAGTGAATTAATGGCTACGCGTGGCGCTGATTTTAGGTATAGATGAATTATGAGCCAGCAATACGGCATCACCTGCATACAGAAATAAATCACAATTATGGGTTGCATGAGAGATAGGGTTGATAAGAAGAGAAAAGAGCAAGGGACCCAGTATGGAGACCTTGGGGACTCCACACTGGACTCTCTTGTAGGATGAAACAGCACCACCAAACTTAACACACTGAAACCTGTCAAAGAGATAATCGCTAAACCAGTCCAATGCAGAATTTTCCAGCCCCACATACTTGAGACTGTTCAAAAAAATGAATGGTCAGCCAAGTTGAATGCCTTGGTTATGTCCACGACCACTTGAGGTGGATGGGCAGAAAGAGGCCATACTTAATGACTACTTCTGCTCTATATTCATAAGGGAAGACAGAGGGTCTCTGCCAGAGAGTGGGCTGTAAGGGAGATCCTTAAGATGAGGCAGCAAGTATTTACCAATAAAAGAGTTCAGAAAGAGATAGTAGCCCTAAAGATAGATATGGCCTCAGGGCCAGATGGGATGCATCCGAAGGTGCTCAAGAAAGTGGCAATGGAACTAACTGAAGCCCCGGTGGGACTATTCAATAGCTCAATTCAGACAGGGGTAGTGGAACATAGTCATGACCTGTATGGGGGGGGGAGACAATGAGCAACCACTGACTGTAGTCCTGTCAGCCTTACCTCTACTGTGGATAAACTGATGGAGAAACTCATCAAATAGGATTTCGGGGACTACCTGGAGAGCAATGGACCTCAGGATAGTAAACAGCACGAGTTAATGATAGGGGGATCTTGTCAGACTGAAAAAAACAGTTTAAATCTGCGCTGAACTGGAAAGGACGTGGATCCGCTACAAAAACTGGCTCAGTAAACTTGAGAACGGAACATTATAGCGATACACATGAGAGCTACAACTACTCAAATTTTACTGTGGACAAACAAGTTCTCCAGTGCTTCAAGGGATAACCCTCTTCATCAGACCCCCCTGATGAAGAGGGTTATCCCGCGAAGTGCCGGGGAACTTGTTTGTCCACAATAAAATCTGAGTATTTGGTGCTCTCGTGTGTATCGCTATAATGTTCTGTTCTCAAGATCTTGTCAGGCTAACCTGATAATATTCTTTGACTGGGTAATGAGGGTAGTGGATAAGGGCCACACTCTGGATTTACTCCGATTTCAGGAAGGCGTTTGACTCAGTACCTCACAGAAGTTTCCCAAAGAAGCTAGAGGATCTGGGTGCAGATTTGAACAAAGTTAGATGGTGAGAAATTAGTTGTGAGGGAGTCAGCAGAGGGCTGTGGTTAAACTCAAACAAGAACAGAGGGAGTTCATCAGTGGAGTGCCCCAAGGATCGGTCCTGGGTCCAGTTCATTTCAATATATTCATCAGCGACATGGAAGAATGAATCCAGGGCAAGATGTGTCTCTTTGTAGGTGACACTAAGCTCTGTGGCAAGATAGACAGCAAGGAGGGGGTTAGGGAGATGCAGAGAGACCTGCAAAGCCTGGAGAGGTGGTTGAAGGTTTGTCAGTTGAAAATTAATGCCAAAAAGTGCAAGGTAATGAACACAGGGAACAAGAATACTAGGATAGAGTAATGGATTTTGGGGGGGGGTTTAAAACTGGGCACGACCTCGGAGGAAAGAGACCTAGGGATCATCATCAGTGACTCCTTCAAACAATCAAGCCACTGCAACAAGGCCTACAGTAAGGCAAACAGGATGCTGGAGTGTATAGGAAGCGTTACTGACAGTAAAAGGAAGGAGGTATTACTATTTCTCTATAGATCACTGGTGAGGCCCCACCTGGAGTACCGTGCCCAGTTCTGGAGTCTTCACCTAAGGAAAGATAAGGACAAACTGGAGACTGTGCAAGGTAGGGCAACCAAAATGATTCAGGGTCAGCAGGGCAGATCTTACAAAGATCAGCTCACTGGACATGCACTCGCTGGAGGCCAGACAAGAGAGGTAAAATATGACAGAACCTTCAAGTTCCTCAAAGGAATGAACAAGGTAAACTGTGAGGAACTATTTAGCATAAGTAGTGGATCGAGAACATGGGGGGCATGAGTGGAAACTAATGTGGATGGGGTTCAAGAGGGAGATGAGAAGGTTTTATTTTACAGAAATAGGGCGGTGGAGCCATGGAAGGATTTGCCAGCTGAAGTGGTGATCACCAAAGCTATCAATGGTTTCAGACATGGCTGGGACAGAGTGAAGGGCTCAGTGGTTGCTCAGGGTAGTAGCAGTGGGGGGGGGGGCATGGGGATGGATAGTGTGGGTTAGACCCCTGTAAGGACAATAGATAGATCCTGGGTCCTTTAGGGTTTATGGGCAGACTGGATGGATCAATGGTCTTTTTGTACTGTCATTATCTGTGTTTCTGTTTTAATTTCGGCAGCTGTGAGATACAGGAGGGGTTAGTCTTACTCCGGTTACAAAGTTTTTATCTTTTTTGATCTCTCAGTGCATACCCAGCAGAGGAATAAACTCCTTGAGGTGACAAAAGGATTCTGTGAACTGGGTAATGCTGCAAATTTGTTTTTCCTGTCCAAGCTCCGTTTCATGTTGTGGAAGTTCTATATTTCTTTATAGACTCTCAGGCAGTGCTGAGATTATGGACTCACATTCACAGGAACTAGAGCTGTCTCTGGAGAGAGATGCAGCTAAAGGGTGACTGACAGCCATTTTGGTCCCGATTTTAATTTTTACAATTTTTCCCAGCTCATAGATGAAGATCACTTAAGATATTTTGACTATTGTTTATAGATCTGAAAGACTTTTTACATCTCCTTTATGGATATGTTTTTATTTTAACTACCATATACAGTAGCTAAGATTTAAAGCTGCCCTCGATCAGAAACCGCAGGACAAAAGAAAATAGTTTCAATAAAAGTCGTCCTTGAATATAGGCCATGGTTACTGATTGAAGGTGGAGAATCATCGAAGATACAGGTACCAGTACTTAGATCCCAAGTATGGTAGCTTAGTTTACCAGTACCTGCTTCAGTATCATTTGTTACTTAAGCCCCCTTACAATATCTGCCAGCAAGCCCAGTACCATGCTTGTCCCACAGTCCTGTGAATGTGAGCAGTTAAGCAGGTGAGCCGATGAGCAGGTAAGTCAGTGCTTAACCAAATGGTACCAAGCTGCTAAATTTAAGTGATGAAACAAAACAAAATAAAAGTGGACATCGGTAACTTCTGTGCGACCTGCTGTGAGTGTGGCATGTTCTGTGTTTGCTGCATCTGTGGGCGTGGCCGGGCATGTTTTTACATTGTATAGCAATGTGTAGAGACAAGCATAGCAACATAATACAGCAAAAGGTAAAAAAAAAAAGAAACATATAAGCTGATTAATGCACAAAACTTTATTATCTTGTCAGACAAAAAAGAAACAGAGAAGCTGACAGAAACATTTAAAAAAAGAGAATCAATGTCCATCAGACTCCTAGACTGTAAGTCACTCAGTTTCATCGCTGCTGCTGAGATTGCAATCACAGTAGCGGTTTGTTTTGTTTTCAATCACTTGACTCAGTTGTGTATCAACATTGTTTTCCATGGCTAGTTTGCTGATCAACTCTCCTCTTGCCTCCTCTGCTAGCCCTCTCTCCTTCATGCAGCAGATGCTATCAGGGTCACTTCTGGTAAATGCACAGACCAGCAAAACAAAGTTATAAGCAAGGAAATTTTGAAACATCACAATTTGTAACATGTGGATAAGACTGCCCCAAAGGATTTGACTATCATTTCTTTTGTGACAGCCTGCTAGGTTGTCTTAATCCATTTAAGCATTCTGTCCTTCCTGGGTACTCGTGGGTTGCCATCTTTGGTCAACTCTCTCTCCTCAGTGGCAATCCATCAGTCATAGAATTCCGTGCACGCTGTTTTAAAAGGAGCATTCCAGCCCAAGTTTGTAGGTTGAAGGACTTCCTGTAGAACCACCAGGGGTAATGAAGATGATGGTGTGTTTTTTTTTTTTTGCATTTGCTTTAACAGCAGGGTAGATATGGCAGTGGAAGGCATCCCATACTAGCATCCATTTACTGAATGCCATACTGTCCCATACTTTGTTTGGCCATTCAGTAGTAATCTATGGACATCCATACATTTTATGGAACATGTCAACAATAACCCCAGTAATGCCCAAGGTCTCTTTTGGCACCCTCTTTCCCTTAAACACCATACATGGTGATAGTTTTCTCCTGTCTCCCATTGAAGCCAGGTAGACAGTCACTCTTAGTTTGTTTCTCATGCCCTGTAGTTAGCAGCAGCACTGACTTGGTACTAATGTGGTCTATTGTGCTACTGCCTGGCATGTCCGCCCAGAAAGGAGAAGGGCATGGTTTTCTGAGACAGTGTTCAGAATATGGAACAGGTTACCCTCAGAGGTGGTTGAAAGCAGCACATTAAACATTTTTAAGGTACAACTAGGCAAGCATTTAATAAGTATGGGTATCAGTGGTTACTCCTGCTGAGAAACAGCAGACAAGTTAGATGGGCAAGTTCCTCCTCTTGGGTGAATTTTCCAATGCTGCTAACTGTTGTCTCATCCATGTTGCCAACCATGAGATTGTACATTTTAATTTGTTTATTGCAAAAACAGGTAAAGTTAATTACCTTTGGCACAAAGTCCTTAGGAAGACTCTGACTGGCAGTTGTTTTGGCACACAGTGACTCCCAGCACCACAGAAATTTGTTCACCCATCCCCAGCCAGCAGAAAAGGAGAGGTCTTGAATTAAAGCCATGGCTTTCAGTTCAATTGACTTGAGAGTTAGGTGGTAGTGCTGCTCCTACATTTCATTGATCCATGCTGCCAGCTCAAACTCTCATTCAGGGTACTTCACCTGGGGTCCACCACCATCCAGACACTGGCATTTGCAGTCAGAACCCACTGACCCAGCAAGACTGATCTCTCTAGAGAAGTAAGATTTTTGCACCACTCACATAGCTGCTTCTTGTCAATATGCAAAGAAGTAGCAACAGGGCGATTCCCTTCTTTCTCTGCTCAACGAGCAGTGGGAAACTTGAACTCAAGGTCGAACAATTTCCTTTTGGACATTTTGTCAGTGTTACTATAACTTTTTTTTTTTACAGCTCACTCGGCATTCTCTCTCTCCAGTCTACTACAACCTTCAAACAGGCACAATGATAGGTGTCTTTTTTATAGGACACAGACAGCTGTCAATTACCAGCTGACTGTCAAATCAAATAAAAGCCACTCTCAGTTTAAAGTCACCCTCGATCCAATGCAGAATTTGAAATATAAGCTACAGCTTTTAATCAAAGCTATACGGTACTTGTCTCTACTGCAGCAAATATGTACTATAATGCTGGTTGGGTTGGCTTAACCTTTTTGTTAAGGGGGCATAGGGACTAATTCTGAATATACTATGCAGTGCTTTCTATTATCTCCCTGATGTCTCTCCACTTCTCTTTTTAGACAATTGTAAGGATGGTGTTATATTTTCATATTTATCTTTTTAAATGGACTCCTAATGGCGCTGATTAGGTGAAGTTCCTATGTTATATTATCATCTTTTGACAACCCTACCAGATTACTGATTTTTGGGTGCAAGAGGACATTTTCCATTTGCGTTTTAATATATGACTCTTGGAAGATTTTTTTTCTTTTTTTTATGGCGCCCCTTCCACCAGGTATCAGCCCTGGTCACGGCCCCCGGTCTTCCACCTACTGCCATTGAATCCTGATCCCCCCGGAGGGTGGGACCGCAGAACTGGCTCCCCTTATCCAGCCCCATGGAACCATTATCTGGTTGGGAGAATCTGGGTGGCAGAGGCTAATCTAAGCCCGGGGAGGGCTTCATAGAGGTAGAGGCTCCTCTGCATTTTCTTGGTGTTTTTCGCCCACTGGAGAGCCGGATGTGCAATGACGTCAGCGCACTTACGTGCAGACGTCTGCCGGCTCTCCCCCCATTAGCTGCACCCACTACTGTCAGACACCCAGCCTCCACTGGGTGTCACTGTATCATGGCACATGTCCCTCACCCACCCCGAAAGAAGGAGAGCTATCACGGGATGCTCAATCCTTCCTTCCCTACCAGCCCCGGCGACCTGGAGTCGTTGTCCCGAGACGGGTCGCCGGCTGATGCAGGTGTGGCGCCCAGCACCTCAACCCTCAGCGCCACTGGGCCGGCTCTTTATTTCATTTTTAACAGGGTTATTTACCTGCTTACAACCTCCTAGAAGTGTCTAACTCTGTACTCTAGTATCCTGTTGTAAATTTTGTGTTGGGAGGTTGTTTCTGTG
Source organism: Neoceratodus forsteri (assembly GCA_016271365.2). NCBI lineage: Eukaryota > Metazoa > Chordata > Ceratodontiformes > Ceratodontidae > Neoceratodus > Neoceratodus forsteri. The sequence goes on from CM057452.1 coordinate 1,578,714,291, forward strand.
TTTTTGCTATGTACCAGAGAGGTCATTTAGTGTGGTTTTCTTTTATTTTTCTTGTAATCTTCTGAACATCTGTTTGGTTAGGTTTGTACATTTTACTTTTTTATATTAAAATGTTATTAAGACACTGATGTATACAGACAGTGATACACATATGACAGAACAATAAAAAATATGACCCTCGATCCTTGACAAAAGGCCGGGGATAGCACTGTTAATAACAAATAAAGGCAGTTTCACACATTTGTCAAAAGGGGGAATAACAGGTCTGTGTACTAGACAGAGGTATTACCACGTTGGCAAGGTCTGAAACTATGGGCCATCCCAAAACATATACGATCCAGCTGAACACCAAGTCTGTCCTCACAGTCTGAGGCATCAGGGAAGTCCCATATGACACAGCATATAATTGCAAGACTACGCCTGTAGTTCGATGGGCGAATCAACAAACCACTCCCCATCAGGCCTTTCAAGGCCGCTCCTCCTGGCTAGTCCAGGATTGTTTTCTTTTGTTGCAGCCGGAGGCACCGTCGCTCTTCCTCACTCCCTGCTTCCTTCTTATGCTTGCCCTTGTTCCTGTGGCTTGCTCCGTCCTGTGCTCATTTTGAGACATTATCTGCCGCTTGTCCCTAGCGTCTACCCTGCCTTCTGGCCATTTTCCCCTGTGCATCTGTTTGCTTTCCCTTCACCTCCGTCATTCTGCCGCTCTTGCAGTGGCTTTCCTCTCTCCAACCCTCCCTCGCTACTTCCTCCCCTTGGTTCTCCTCCCGTCTGCCACTTTCTTTGCGGCCCTGTACCTCTACCCTGGGCTGGTTTGCTGGCTGCTTCGGCGGCCCCCGGTTGTGCATCTCTTCATCCTCCTGAGTTCCTGGTGGGACCTCTCCACTCCTCAGTTGTCCACTGTTGCACCTCTGCCATCACTCCAGATGAAGCCTCTCAGTCTGGCCATCTGCTCACTCCCTGCCACCTACTTGGTGCACTTCTGGCTCCTTTGTGTTCCCATTCTGGCTCCATTCCACCGTGTTTCTCCTTCTGCAGCCCTGGTGTCTGTTTCTACAGGCTATCCACTGCTCGCTGCTCCAACCTTGTGCTTGCTCCTTCTGTCCCAGACCCTGCATTCCGGCCTGGTCCTCTCTACTGCTCGAAGTCGCTGCTCCTTTCCCAATCATGTTCTGGTCCTCCCTTCCTACCTGCCACCTTGTTCATGATGCCTGCCCTTGATCACAACTTCTTTGTTTTTGTTCTTTTCTTTGGGTTCCCCATGCTTGGCCCATTGCCCTTTCAGCAGGTACTCTAGTTGTTGGTTCTCTGCTTACAGCTACAGCCCCCCGTCTTCTGTTTTACATTTCTCAGCATGCTAGCCCAACTACTGTTGCAGGCATTCAATCACTTATTTCCCCATGCCATTTAATCATCGACTCACTTACTTTATCTTAATGTTTAATTTGCTGTCTGGTGCCCTGCTGCATCTTTTGTGGCTTCTCTGTTTTTCCCAGGACGGGGACTGCATGACTGCACTGGGTGCCTTGGCTCTGGGCAGCTGGACTCCTTTCTCCGTACGTTACCTACCATCGTCAGCCTTCCCTCCCCTCCACTGCTGGCTGCGGGCTCCGCCCAGCAGTTCTCATCTCTTCCACTCCTGCACTTTGTTCTCCTGCCTATCTCTCCTTGTTTGCCCTGCCTGCCTGCCTCGAGCCTTTTGGGATTTCTTACCCTACTATCACACCTCTCTAATGCTATGCTGTCAGTTGTCTAATCCTACCTGCAGAACCCATGTACATTCTTTTCTTTAGGCAGATTTCAGCTTCATTCTGTGTTTTGGCTCCTGGCATATAATCAATTCATTATCCAACAACATTAGTCAGACCTGCTACAGCTCGACTCCATTAATTTACCTTGCTGTATTCCTCCTCGATTCATTTATTTCCCTTCCCGCTGGCACTGTCTCAATTTTCATTCACCTCACTGTTTACTCCTTAACACATTCTATTTATCTTAATGTTTCATTAGCTTCTTGGTGTCCTGAGGCCTAGTTCGTGGCTCTCTGTTTTTCCCACAGTGAAGGACTGCTGAGTCACGGGTGCCATGGCTCCCAGCAGCGTTTCTACCATCTCCTCCCATGCCGCCCTCATCTTCCCTATCCCGTTAATCATTCCAGCCTTCCAGGCTTTCATTCCGCTATCATTTTTCATTCATTTGTTCTCGACCATCCTTTCCTCCCATATCAATTTTTCAACTCATTGTAGGCTGCGGGCCTTGCCTGGCCATCTTTGTCTAACCCTCTCATACCATTCATTCCCATTCTCCAGTCCTTGCCAGCCTTCCTCCATCAGCATACCTCGTATATCCATCTCGAACCTCCACTCGTCCATCCTGATTTCGTAGCTCCAACCTCACGACTCCTGGTACTTAGTACCTCACCCATCAGCTTTTCCCAGCTGTTCTCATTCCTACCATCATGAAGTTCATTCCTCTCCTGATTTGGCTTCTCAATGGACCCGGCTGGCATGCACTCCCATGATTGCTAATGCGACCTGCCTCCTCCGGACCCATGTCGGGGTCTCCTTTGCTCAATCCGACCTCTCTATAGGTCTCCTCATTCTCATTGACTAATTGTGCATGCCCCTCATATGGGTCCTATGCTACCTTGACTCGACCTGCTCTCCACTCGGAGATGTGCCTTCCATGTCCATTGCTCCATGGCTCAGGGCTAGCCTGTAGCCGACAGTCTCGCTCTGCACCCAAGAAGTCCGCATCTAGAGCATGTGAAGCTCAGAGCGTGGTCCTTCTCCCTGGCCCACAGCGAGAATGTCTTCACTCCAGGTGGACCTTCAGTCGTGTTTCATTTCGGCGACACCTCTGGATGCAGAATTTATGACTTTCAGCTGCGAGGGGTGGGGCTCTCATCAGCGGGGGCCCCTTTAGCTGCCGGTTCGGAAGCACCCTCTACGCTATTCTCCATCTGACCACCTCTAGTTCACCTGGTCTGTTTCGTAGGCTTGTGTAGGCTGGCTGAGTGCCTCAGCGGTCATTTCTCTCCTTCTTTGCTTTTGGGCGTCTAGTTGCAGAGATGTCGCTCGCAACCCCCAACAGCATTCCTGTTATAAGGACAGAGTGAGAGTTTCATCTAAATTGGAATCTTTTCCTCTTCCTTCGATCTCGACTCTAAATTGCAATAGGTGAGCCATCACTAACCAAAACATCCTTCAACCTGGAGAGAAGGCGACCTAGGCCTTGGATCTCCAGAGGTTTCCTCCTCAAAGGGTTTTTTTCCCTCTCCTCCATGCCGATGGTCACAATATTTAGATAGGGTTTGTGCTTTCATAGGTTCCGTAGTTTGATGGAGTCAGATGCTGGCCCTGGCTGTTCCCTCTCTCCTTAGGAAGTCCTGTCCTTCTGTGTCATGTCCACTACCATTCCGTTAAATATTTCTTGTTATCTCCTGTTCTACCCATCTGCATATATCGACCTCCATTCCCATTCTTGATATCATTCTGACTCCTCGCCTTCTTCAATGCTCGACACCCCCTTGGGTATTCTCTATAGGGTGGTATATCCCACGGATAGAGGGGCAAACAGCCACAATGTATCTAAGTTGCACAAGCACATATCATACCAAGTTGCATAAGCACATCGAAATACTATCTCTGCCAGCAAGCATCAAATTGTGGCAGTCGATGTTCCGACTGGCTGACAGTATTTCAGTTCCAACCTATATCCTTATGGGGTGTCAACTAATGAACCAGGCACTATGCCGGCAAACAGGATGCAAGTTCACCCAGTTATTCATACTGCCAAGATATATTTCTATCACATTTCTGGCAGCTTTGTTATGTTGTGGTAAAAAATACCTACCACCCCCAACTTGCCAATATTTAAAAAATAAAAAATGTAACTTTTTAATGACCTTCCCATGCCCAGTCACTACCCCAACACACCTACTATATAAAATAAAAATTTAAATTTGACATATCCTTGCCACATGTGATACTTTGCATGAGTTAATTGTATGACATTGTTTTATTTAAAAAAAAAAAAAATCAACACATTTTTTTTTATTTATTTCTAAAATCCTCAACAAGACTTGAAAGGCCCTCTGTCTCTAATCCAGTGAAGCACAGGCTGCCACCACTCATTCATACCTCTCCTGACTCAGACGCTTCAACTCCCCATCACTCAAGTTTCTTTCCCTGCACACAACTCCTGCTTGCTAAGCCTGTTTCCAATCCAGTACAACAGCAAAACATTAACAAATAAACAAACAAAAAAACCTTATTGCTTACGCAGTCTGCAGTCCAGGAAGAGGAATCGGTAGTTTTCTCCATGCACTTTCACCGCCTAGCTGCTGTTTTTTGAATGACCCTCATGCACAGCACAAAGCAGGACTCAGAAACAATGCGCAGAGACTAATTTTCCCATTTCAACCCTCACTCTTAAACTTTTACACATTCATGGTGGTGTCAATCATTGCAATGGGGAAATACTGTCTTACACCGCAGTGGTGGTGGTGGGGGTGACACTGTAGTTATGTTTCAAAGATGTAGAACACCAAGTGCCCTCTAGTGGCAGCCAAGGACCTCTATATGCTACTAAATTGCTATTGGCAATGCAGAAAAGGCAAACTTTGTGCTAAAACCACCACAAAAAACATTTGTATTCTCATTTTAATTTGTAATTTCTAAAAATTGTTTAAAATATATTCTGGCAGGACCCATTTTATAATCACAATAAGGCACTCCTGGGTGTTGCATGTCTTAGGTTAAACACATTTCCTGGCGCTGAAGGCACTTAGGGCTTACTAAGCCCCTGGGACATGCATTTAACCCATGAACACCAATACCCTGTCATGCCTTACTGATTATGTGCACTGTCCATCTGTATTATGAAAAATGGAATAAAGAAAGTTGTATATGGATGGAGTGTGATTTGGAGCAGCCGGAGGTGGCTATTAAACAGGAGATCCACTCCCCTAATGTGAGACTTTGAGCAGATCATCTAACCTGCCTGTTCTTCAGTCTTCTGAGATACACACTAAGTTGAAGTGTCCCATTGGAAATATGATGTTGCATAATACTTGGGCTAGCCTGGGTAAGGCTAATGTGAAATAATTATCAAACTTGACTCAGATAGTGTGACTACATCAAGTTATATTTTGACCTCCCAGATACTGAATTGGTGGTGAAAACAACTAACATAGAAGCATAGAAGTTGTCAGCAGATAAGGACCTCTTGGCCCACCATGTCTGCTCTATTTTCCCTACCTACAGTGCCACCGCAGACCTTACTTGATCTCCGGTCTCCCCCTTCCAACCTTATTTCTAAGGTTCCCTTGTGTCATTCCCATGCATGCTTGAATCCTATTACCATTATAGCACCCACCACCTCCCCTGGGAGGCTGTTCCACGCATCCACCACCCTTTTCGTGAAGGAGTATTTCCTCACATCTCTTCTGAGTCTCCCCCCAGCTTCATAGCGTGACCCCTTGTCCTCGAGCATCTTTTTCTATGCAAAATGCTACCCTTATATACCTTATTAATCCCTGTGAGGAATCTCAACACTTCTATCGTGTCCCCACCTTTCCCTCCTTTGTTCTAGAAAGTAATATTTAATTCCCTGAGTCTTTCCTCATAGGGCTTTTGATGCAGGCCCTCTTCTGCACCGCCTCCACCCTATCTATTTTCTTCCAGAGATGGGGCCTCCAGAACTGGACACAGTATTCGAGATGAGGCATCATCATCGATCTATACAGGGGTAACACTACCTCCCTCTTTCTGCTGCTGATACCCCTCCCTATGCACCCGAGCATCCTGCTGGATTTTTTCCACTACCTTATCACACTGCTTTGCTATCTTCAGGTCATCAGAAATTATTACCACCAGGTTCCTTTCCTGTTTTATGGTTGCCAATACCACCCTGTCCAATTGGTAAGTTGCCCCCGGGTTTCTGTGCCTCAAGTGCATGACTTTGCACTTTTTTTGCACTGAAACCCAGTTGCCAAACCCTTAACCTGTCTTCTAGCTTTTAAAGATCATCACTCATTATTTTCACTCCCCTGGTGTGTCCACTCTGTTGCAGAATTTTTTTGTGTCATCCACGAACAAGCAGCCCTCCTGCAATGTCGCTAATAAAGACACTGAAGAGAACCAGGCTTGGTACTGACACCTGTGGCACCCCACTGGTCACCCTGCCTTCTTCAGAGTGAACACCATTTATCACCACCCTCTGCCTCCTATTACTTAGCCAGCTTCTCACTCATTCTACTACTTTTGGACCCACTACAAGGCTGCCCAGCTTGCACACCAGTCTTCTGTGTGGAACGATGTCAAAGGCCTTACTGAAATAGAGGTAGGCTACATCAACCACTCCACCCTGATCCACTTCCCTGGTGACCCAGTCAAAGAACTCAATCAGGTTTGTCTGGCAAGACCTGCCCTCTGTGAAACCACGCTGCCTTGGATCCTGTTTCCACTAGTCACTAGGTATTCCCCAGTCCTTTCCTTCAGTAGTGATTCCATTACTTTACCCACCACTGAAGTCAGGCTGACACGCCTATAATTTCCTGCCTCCTCCCTATTATCCCTTTTGTGAAGTGGGACCACATCTGCCCTCTTTCAGTACTCAGGAACTTCCCCCATATCTAATGATAGGTTGAACAGGGCTGTTAGAGGTGCAGCCAGCACCTCCTTGAGCTCCCTCAGTATCCTAGGGTGTGTACCTCATCAGGCCCCATTGCCTTGTCCACTTTTAGTTTTGCTAGTTCCTTGAGGACTCTCTCCTCTGTAAAAGGACTAGTGTCCACCTCCCTTCTTTTAATGCCCTTGTCCCTTATCTGTGGCCTGTCACCTACCCCTTCCTCTGTAAGTACTGAACAAAAGTATTTGTTCAATATGTCTGCTTTTTTTTTTCGGTCCTCTTCCACATAAACCCCTCCTTCCCCTTTTAGCCTTACTATCCCTTTTTTTGTCTTCCTTTTTTCACTTATATACTCAAAGAATGTTTTATTCCCCTTCTTTACTAAATTGGCAATATTTCCTTCTGTTTGCGCCTTTGCGCTCCTGCTTTCCCTACTTCCCTTTGTTTCTCTTGATCTTCCTCCTTCTGTGTCATCTTGTACCTTCTTGTAAATTCTAGCTTTTCTGCCCTTACTTTTTCTGCCACTTCTTTAGATAACCATAGCGGTCTCTATTTTTCTCTTGTCCTTGTTAACCTGCCTGACACAAGAGGTTTGTTGCCTTCTCAATGCCATTCTTTATTTGTGCCCACTGTTCCTTGACTCCACCCAGTTTTCCTATCCCTACTAGGATGTCCCTGAGGCATTCTCCCATTTTCTTAAAATCGGCCCTCCTGAAGTCCAGGACCCTCGTTTTAGTGTAGTTTGATTCTGGTCCAGTTCTTATATTGAACCACATTGTACAATGGTCACTGGTCCCCAGGTGGCTACCCACAACTGCCCCCCCCCAAAAAAAAGCAGCCTTACTACTATTTAGGAATGACATACATAATGTTATGTTTACATAAACTTCAGATGAATTCTACACTACCCAAGACTAATACTGTACTACCAAACAATGACATGAGGGGCCTCATAGTATATTCAGTTCACAAGACAAGCCAGAGAGGAATGGTAGTGCAAAACAGGGGGAATTTGGTCGCCCTATAATGCCACTAACCTTTTGCACTATACACAGCCATTACCACTAGTCACAATGGAGATGAGTTGCTTTTCCCATGTGACATTATCACAATGGAAACTGGATTTTCAGATATTAGAGGGTGCACATGTTTACAGGTTGATTACAATCTGTAACAAAGATGCAGCATGGCAAAGTGTTAGACCCATTGTGCCATGCTGCACTGCAATAACGACGCTAACAGACGTGCTACTGGGAATTCTCCTTCTACCCTATTCACCTCTTACCCAGGGAGACATGGTGCCAGTAGGTTTTCAATTTTTTCTGGCCAGGTGGCTGTTGCCCTGCTAGTCCAGTAGACCCTCCCCCAACTTGCTTCCCAGACCACTGTCACTCCCTTGTGTCCAGTGGACTTCCCCCTATCCTGTTAAACTGTAGCATCCACCCAAATGGTTTCACCTGCTGGCTCTCCTGGTCTGGTCAGAAGCATGGCCACCCACTTATTGCTTGACTGTTAAAGTTCTACACATTCAGGGGCCACAAGAGGCTGCCACTGGCTGTGTGGGATGGCTAAATTTCAGGAAATGACCCTATAGGTCATTAGCACAGTGACCTGCACCCCCTTTGTTGCATGTCACAAACACTTTCTGACCATGCAGGGAGTGGTCACTGCCCCACTGAGCATAGCTCAATTGGGTTGTACAACAGCACTTGGCACTTAGTGTACAAAGCGACAACTTAGAGCTACAGCAGGGATTTATTTAACTCTAAAAATTGGTTAGCGTTTTGCTCATAAAAGTGCTAAATCTTTGTGAAAATGCATAGCTCTTGCTTCACTATGTTTAACAAACACAGCACTTCTAGAAAATCTATATAAATACTTTCTGTACAGTTAGTATAGTCCCAAGAAAAAAATCTGCTAATCAATTATTTAAAACCCTGCTCAGTTATCATCTGTGTATGGCACCCTAGGGCTCAAACACAGTACAGCAGCTATCGGGAGTAATAGTTCTATAATACATGGGTACCTCGTTTTGTCAGTGGTTTCAAAATGTAGTTCATAGCATCTAACTATTAAGAACAACTTTTTGAACTCAAATCTATCAATTTAAGAATCTTAAGAACAACATTTTCACCATAAATCTATTAATCAAAATGCTCATTACAGCACACTATACAAAGCTGCTGTTTTAAACCACAACTTAAGGTTGTTGTTTTTTTTTTTTTTACTTCAGTAGCTTTTTGCCGAATTTTTCTCCACTCTCAGAAACAATATATTTGTTTATGCTGCAATTCAGTTTGCAAAAAGAGGTAACCCTTGTATTATATAGAATAAATATCCCCCACATTTTATGAATGGGCTGCTTCTTAAATCACCTTATGGGTTCTGTAACATCAAGAGCTCTCTAGCTTCACTCATGAGGCCACGTGATATCCGAGAGCCACTTGGTGTTAAGAATCAGCACGTTCTTAGCATTTCAGGTTAATTCTTTTTTGTTTTCTGAATCAGTTCTTGTACAGGTAGTCACATTTTCTTTCTACTATAAAACACATTGCCAGGAAAACAGTCTTCTGAAAGACTGCTTCTCTGTCACCAGAGATCACAGAGTGTTGCACAGGTTCTTTTCTCTACTAAGTCCTGATGCTATACAATATACAGTACATGCCATAAGAAAGCATAAACACTGCAGTAGCCGCATCCCACTTAACCACAACATCAAATGCACCATTTCAAGACTCTTTGGTTCCATGCATGGAAACTGAATCAAGTAGTCAAGTCTAGCAGTAGAGAAAGCTCAGAACACAACACATTCTGAATTAGGATTCTCAATTTATTTTGCATTGCTGTTACATTCCTTTGCTCTGATAGGTGCAACAGCTAGTCAAAGAGAGGCTATGTACTGGACAGAAATCCTAGAAAAAAGTCCCGGACACCAGCGGCCCAGACTGCGGCCTTGAATCTGGAGCATCCCCAAGTTCTACCTGTATGCATATGTGTGGCAGTGTGTTTGCAAGGAGGCGAATACATGCAGCCACACTCTAAAACTGAAAGGTAAACCTTGTTTCCCTCATGGTAGTATTTGGTGTTCATTCCTAGAAGTGTCTTACTCTATTCTGTCTAGCCTCACTGCTTAACATAGTTCAGACCCAACTGAATGTCTTTTCCCTCATGAGTGTTATCGCCGACAGTGCTGCCAACCTATTTAAGTGCCCTGTTGCAATTTGTTAGCTTAAATTTATAAGAAAACATGTATTGTTTTAACTGCTCATGCAGTTCTTCTGGTTGCATCTAGAATACTCTGTTTCAAACCCTTAAATTTTCCCTTTCATAATCATATTAGCAAATAAAAATGGTGGCTTGTCAAGTGCTCTGAATTTGTGTTTCATGCTTATTCTTCTTTCTTTTCTGACCACTTGGTTTCTTTCCATCCTGCCACTTTAGGTGAAGTGGATGACAAATAGAAGATGCCTCTTGGCCTACATGTTATTCAAGATACCAATCATTAGAGGAGTTAGCGGCCATTGAAACTAGCTGCTGGCAACAACACTGTATATTTCAACACTCTTTAATGCAAAATATTACATTTTAGTTAGCTTCTGATTGTAAGCACGCTTATAGTGGTACCCAGCATCAGGTTACTGTATGTCTAGTTGCATCAGTCAGTATCTTGAGTGAAAAATCATTGGGAATAGTCACGGTCATGGCTTTGCATTTGCCTGTCTTCTTGAAATTTGGCAACTGACCGCTAAAGCCAGCAGGCTACAGGAATGCTGGAGGCTCACATGTCATCAGCAGTATTTCTGTGCTTTAACATCCCTGCAGCCATCAATGTATATACAGTATTGGAAAGCAACAATACCAAGTTTTATAGCTAGATGCTACTGAGGACACTGACAGAAGCATGATGTTGGGCACCTGTGTTTATTGCCTAAGCTATTTATTTATTTAGCTTTTGTTAACCAGGTAAGTACACTAGACAAGACACATTGCCTATTTTCAGGTACAACCCGGGAGAGTACAGGAAATATAATATGGTACAACAACATACACTTAGGGCATAGTACAACATGATACACTTTTGGCTATTATACAGTGTCAAGGGAAACAGAAACAACACCTAGTCAGCAGGTACAATGGTCATAACAAAATACAACTGAACACCAAGCTGTAAGCAGCACATTATATACAGGTCATTATACAGTATGAGTCCATTTATATACAAAAATATATACAGTATACGTCCCCAGCAAGGGGAGGTGCGGCCAGGGTAATATGCAGGACAGAATCCATGCAGTCAGAAATGTAGGGAGGAAATGTTCAGTGCGGGAGGCCAGGTGAGATTACGGAGGCTTGGGACATCCACACACTGACAAGAGCTTTAAGAGTCTCCACAGAGAGGTTCGGAGACCAGCATGAGAAGGGGCGGAGTAAACCTGGGCAGGAAGGCAGTTCCATAGTCTGGGAGCACATGAGGCGAAGTCTCTGTCACCGGGATCCTCAAAGCCGCACTGCCCAGGGCACGTGAAGCAGCCCAGGACAAAATTTAAGTAGTTGGATGGGGAGAGCCAATTAAGCCTACTATACAGGTCACAGTGGTGGGTGAGTCTAGGGCAAGCGCTTAAGCGACAAATATTGTTTGTGTCTGACGGTCCATCTGGTGAGGCGGACTTTAGCATTCCTGCTGCTGAGTCTTTTATGTTGTACTTCTATTTCTTTCATTATAAAAAGTCCTTAAACAACCTGTGACTTTTTACTCTAAAAATCATTTTTCAGTGTTTATTTGATCTTATTGAGGAAGTTCAATAAAGCTGGGCCAGCTTGTCTAAGGTTTACTCCAATTAGTTGGTACTCTTTTGAGGTGCTGAGACAGAAGAAAAAATTACTCACCTTAGTAATGTTGTTTCTTCTAATGGAGTCTTGCTATATTATGACAGATGCAGTTTGTCCCACCATTAGAACTGCTCCGGAGGTGAAAGAGTTAACTTCCATGCAGAGCATGGAACTTAGAGCGCGAGCTCTGTTAAAGAAGCTCTGTTAGGGTGGTTTCAAACCGAAACCGTCAGATCTTTTCGAGCAAAACTCACTAAGGCTCTGTGTGGAAGCTGTAACCTACACTAGCCAACTGGCTACTGAAATATTCACACATTTTCCTGGTCCCAACACCAAGACTCAAGTCAGGGGACCAGAAAATAAGATAAAATAACTAAATAAGACACAACACCCAAACATAAAAGAGGGCATCAATAAATGCCAACAGTGGACTGCCCACCCCATACCAGTAGAAGTTCTGAGAGGGGCAGGTGGGGAGTCATAATATAGCAAGACTCCATTAGAAGAAACAACATTACTAAGGTGAGTAATTTTTCTTCAAACAACATGAAGTCTTGCTATATTATGACAGATGCAGACTACACAGCAGTACCTCCATGGAGGAGGGACAGAACCTACTTAGGGAATAGGCTCTGAGCACGGCTGTTAAACCGAGCATCCCTCCTGGCCTGGATATCCAGGAGTAATGCTTGGTGAAAGTGTGTACTGTTTTCCAAGTAGCTGCTTGACATATCTCCAAGATAGGGATGTCTCTAGCAGCAGCTAGAGATGCAGCTGTACCTCTGGTAGAGCGAGCCCTCAGGCCTGAGGGGAACTCACCCAGCTTTTGATAGCAAAATTGGATACAAGAGATGATCCACCTGGCAATGGATCTCTTAGTGGCAGGTCTCCTTTCCCAACCTCACCATAAGTGAGAAATAGTTGGAGGGAGTCAAACCCTGCGACCCTTGGCACGCCTATGTAGTAACTTAGGGCCTCTAAACATCTAAGCTGGCAGCCTCCTCACCAGAGGAGGAATGGTCAGTGAAGAACACTGGAAGTGAAATAGATTGGTTAAGGTGGAATCCGAAACCACGTTAGGCAAAACTTCCTGTTAGTCCCGAGGACTACCTTATCCCTGTGAAAGGAAATAAAGTAGTCTCCACTGATAAAGCCTGTAACTCACTTATGCGCCTGGCAGAAGTGATGGCTACCAGAAATACAGTTTCAAGTCAATACTTAAGCTCTGCCGAAGACAGAGGCTCAAAGGGGTTGCATCAGCTGAGCAATGCAAACATTAAGATCCCAAGCAGGGCAGGGTTCCTGAATGGAGGATTGGTATAACAATCCCTTAAAAACTTGGAAAATACAGGGTGAGCAGAAAGAGAAGAGGCTTCCCTGTTGAAATGAAGGCAGAGACAGCTGCCAAGTGCACTTTCAGGGTAGCTGGTCTCAGTCCCAAAGAATTAAGATGGACCATATAATCCAATACAGTGGTAAATCAGCAGATTCTGGGAAATATGCTTCCCAGAACACCATATGGAAAAACCTTTCCACTTGGAGTTATAGGTAGCTCTGGTGGAAGGCTTCCTAGCAGCTTTGGATTTCGAGAACACTTTGAGAAAGTTGTAGATCAGCAACTCTAACTGCTCAAGAGCCAAGCCTTGAGGTTGAGGGATTTGAGATCTGGATACCAAACTCTCCTCTGAGCACAGGTTAACAGATTGTGGTTCCTGGGAGACACAGGAAGATGGGCTGCTAAGGACAGAAGGAGTGGGTACCAGGGCTGCCTGGCCAGTATGGAGCAATCAGGATCATCTTGCAGGGCTGAGACCTGATTTTGACTAGTACTTTGAACAGGAGAGGAGGGAAAGGCATAAAGGAACTTCCCTTCCAATCGAGGAGAAAGGCATCCAGGGGACTGAGCCCAACACTGGGGCCTGCAACAAAAAGTGGAAGTTGATGATTGTCTGGGGCTGCAAAAGATCTATCTGAGGAGTGCCCCATCTGGCAAAAACTATCCCCAGTACTAGGGATCCAGTGACCATCGTGATGGCCTGGGAAATCCTGCTGAGAGCATCTGCCAGGACATTGTCCTTGCCTGGGAGGTGAAACTATGAGGGAAGTGTTCAGGAATAAGCCAGAGACCACAACTTCATCGCCTCGGTGCACAAGGCCGAAGACCAAGTGCCCCCCTTGTTTGTTGATGTACCACATTGTAGTGGTATTGCCTGTTCTGACCTGTACCACCTTGTTCTGAACAGATGCAGAGAAAACCTGAAGTGCTAGAAAAACAGCTCTGAGTTCCAACAGATTGATGTGGAGCAGAGATTCCTGAGGGGACCATAACCCCTGGGTGGAGAGGTTGCCCATGTGAGCTCCTCATCCCAAGAGGGATGCATCTGTAGTAAGGGTCAAGGAGTGGGACAGAGGGATGAAAGGCACCCCTTGTCTCAGATTGCTCTGATCCTGCCACCACTGAAGGGTCTGGATCAGGGTTCGAGTCACTGGGATTAACTTGGATAGGGGATCTCTTCTTTGAGACCAGAAAGCTCTCAAATGGAACTGAATGTCCCTCATCTGAAATCTTGCTCCTTGCACTACAGCTGTGGAAGCAGCCATGTGTCCCAGGAGCTGCAGGAAATGCCTTGCTGGTCGAGAGACCTGCAGAGTGAAGGACGAGGCCAGGGCACCAAGGTCCTTACCCTTTCCAGGGAAGAGGCTTTCACTTTGCTGCGTGTCCAGTTTGCGCCTATAAAGGTGAGTACCTGGACAGGTTCCAAAACTGACTTTGGAAGATTGAGAAGAAAGCCCAGAGAGGTAAGCAGCTGCTGGGTAACTAGCAGGTGTGATTTGACCTGGTCTGGAGACTGACCCACAATGAGCCAGTTGTTCAGGTAGGGAAAATGGCAATCTTTTGCCTTCTTAGATGAGCAACTGCTACTGCCAGACATTTTGTGAACACCCTTGGGTCAGAGGTGAGGCCGAAGGGCATTGCTCTGAACTGATAATGGCCTGAGGGCAGTTCAATCTGAGGTACTTTCGATGGGAGCTTCTGATAAGAACATGGAAGTAGGCATCCTGAGGTCCAGGGAAGCTAGCCAGTCCCTGGCCTTAGGGAGGGTAAAATCATTCTCAGTCACCATTTTGAATTTGGTTTTAAAAGGTGCTTGTTTAGATATCTTAGATCCAGGATAGGCCGCCACTCTCCTGTCTTTTGGGGTAAGAAAGTACTCTGGAGTACAGGCCCTGCCCTGGTGTGGGAGAAACCTTTCTCAGCTCTGAGAGCCAGGAGGGTTGAGACTTCTGTTTCCAAAGCAAGAGTCTCTAATGGGTTTGCAGGTGGAAAAGATCTGGCTCTCATCTTTGGAAATTTTTTGAAGTTGAGAACCAGACCCTGGCTCACTACTTCCAGGACCCACCTGTCTGATGTTAAAGACTCCCAGTCCTGGATGAAGTAAGCCAGCCTGCCCCCTACAGGTAATGGAGAGCCGACCCTGGGCATCCCATCAGGGTGCCTGTTTGGCAGGGGCTTTAGGCTGAGGGGTGGGAGCAGGCTTGCTCGTACCCCGTCTGCCTCTCCTTCTGAAGAACCCTCTCTGAGCATAGGCTGAAGAGGAGGAGGCCTGAGTCTGGTAAAAGGCCTGTGAAAAGGCCTGCCCCTACCCCTGGGGCTGCCTCTGAGGAGTGGCTTGCTCCTTGGCTTGTGCACTCTATAAGTGGTTCTATATTCATCCATTTTCTTCATATAATTTCTGTCTGCTCCCCAAACAGAGAATTTCCCACCACAGGAAAATCCATAGCCTTAGACTGGGTGTCCTGTGACAAAGTAGTACACCTGAGCCAGGCCAATCTACGAAAAGCCATAGATGTAGCCATGACTCTAGAGGATACATCAGTAGAATCCACTGCAGCATGGAATTGCACCTTAGATGCCTCAATACCATCAGCAGCCACCTGCTCCAGCTCCTTTGCAAGCTGGCCAGGGACCTGTTTGGCTAAGGCCATGACAGTATCCCATCTAGATTTCTGGTATCTCGCAATATAAGCCATATAGTTTGCTTGTCTGAGTCCCAAAGATGCTGCCATGTATTGTTTTTTGGCCATGGCATCAATCTTCCTGGAGTCCTTGTCAGGAGGATGTGAAGCCAGGGGAATATTAGCTTTAACACAGGCTGCAGCCTGAACTACCCCAACATGACTGCATTGCTGTGAAAGAAAATCTGTATCAGGACCTGACAAAGTGTACCTCCTGTCCATCTTTTTATCTATAGGAGGCACAGAATTAGGAGCTTTTAAAATTTTTATTGTTTGTTTCCTAAAAGATTTATGTAAAGGGATGGACAATCTCCTGGACTCTGGGATATCCATCAGCTCTACAAAGTCAGGCTCCTCTTGCTCATCCAAAGCCTCCTCTAAGGGAAGCTGGAGGGTCTCAGCAACTTTATTATAAAACAAAAAATGAGAAGCGGACTCAGAAAGCCTAGGGGGAGATTCACCTGAAGGTCTGTCTGGGGAGATGTCCGGTTCAATGGGCACATCCAGACTTTCAAAGTCACATTCACACTGATCATAATCATCCTCCCCCTCCTCTGGTTCATAAAACTCTTCTATATCATATTCTTGAACCGGTGGAACCGACCGAACTGACCTTTTGCCAGATAGTGGCGGTTCGGAGGGAACCGGGGACAGTGACTGGACAATCTGTATTGCCCTGGCTATCTCTGCAGCAGTTGGAGAAGGAATTTTGGACTCCACACCTGCTGACTTTCTAGTTCTCTTTGCTGGAACTGGCTCCTCAGAGTCAGCTTTACGTTTGCCCGAGGAAGTCTGGCCCTGGTCAGAGGGCACTCCTCCGTTCGCTGGCACGAACTGGGCTGGCCATCCGGTCAGCGGACTTTTGGTTTTCTCGCCCTGAGCCTACCAACTCTCTATCTAGGGTGGCTGCAGGAAATTCTTGCAAATCTGGCAGTCTGCATTGAGGTGGTCAAACCCCAGACAATAAACACATGTGGTGTGTGGGTCAGCCTTGGCAAAGGCTTCACCACAGACACTACAGTATTGAAACCCAGTGGGCTCGGTTTTTCTTTTGGGTTTCTCAGACATAATGCCAGCCTAACCAAAAACTTGCCCTTTTGATGGCAGTGCCAGACAAGACACCCTTATCGGTTCCCAACCGTGTCACGGGTTGTGGAAAAAACCGTAATGAAATCCATTTTTTTTTAGAACCGATAAGAAACGGGAACCGCACTCTAACAAGCCTTAAAAGGCTTTAAAACCATGTTTAAATACAATTCGATCGGTTCAAACCGAACCGATAAACATTTACAAGTTCCACACAGAAAACCTATCTATTACTTACAATACCATAGACAGAGCTTGAACCGATCGGTTTGCAGTTAAAATAAATAATATCACAGTTAAATTCAACTGAGAAAAGACGTTTTAAACCAAGGAAATGAACCGAGCAGCAGGAGGAATCTCCGGAGCGACTGTTCAGTGAGGCGGAGTAAAGAATCTGATGGTTTCGGTTTGAAACCACCCTAACAGAGCTACTTTAACCGAGCTCGCGCTCTAAGTTCCATGCTCTGCATGGAAGTTAACTCTTTCACCTCCGGAGAAGTTCTAATGGTGGGACAAACTGCATCTGTCATAATATAGCAAGACTTCATGTTGTTTGAAAACCCTTTTGATGCAGAGCATTTTATTTTACCTAGATTTCTGCTGCAGTCTGCAGCATTTCTTTGTATGAGAGAAAATGTTTTCAATCCTGAAGTAGAAAAATAGATACAATAGAATGCCTATTTGTTCCTTGGTTAAATGGCATATGTTTAATTTCAAACTGAGTGTCTATTAATTCATAAGACTGAAGGAGAGTGTCCCCGGAGACCAGATGGGTTCTGTGGAGGTGGAACAAGCAGGGAACATTTGGGCAGACTGAGTGGGCCAAAAGGTCCTTTTCTGCCAACAAACCATATGTTTCGGAGTTTCTGAATACCCCTGTAATATTGGGGAAGAAACAGAGTTAACACTTACCACAGTTTTTCTCATCACTGCCATCTTCACAGTCGCTCTGTCCATCACATCTCCTCGAGGCCAAAACACACCTTCCTGAGCGACACCTGAAGTGGCTGGGAGAGCATTCTGTTAATGGAAATCAAAATTTTACTAGAAGACCAATCCTTTCTAAATTAAATGCAATGTACCTTTTTAGTCAGTGCAGACAAGGGGGATTTAAACTAGAGGATAATGGGAAGCGGGCTCGTACAGGGGCTCATCACAAGGAAAAGACAGATACAGAACATCACTGAGGAAAGAACAGCAGACTAGTGGAGCACAAGGAAAAAAGACCCTTGGGCATCAAGAATACATGGAGGGGTCAGACCGCTGGCATGGAGGGCCGAGGCATTGGGCACCTTACCTCCTGCCATGCTGGTGAACCAGGGTCGGCAACAAACTCAGTTTACATGGGGCCGTCGGGGAGAGGAAGGATTGAGCATCCCTAGACAGCTCTCCTTCCTTGAGGAGGGAGGTTTGTGTGGCGTGCTGCTTGCCTGACACCCAGCAGTAGCTAGATGGTGGCTCATGTGCATCACCACATAAGGGAAAGGGATCCCATGTTCAGGATGCTAGGGCCATCTCCACGGAGGTAAGGCTCGGACATCACATCCATTGCATGTCTACAGGCCCCCAGAGGAGAAATGCAAGGTGGAAAAACACAGAGGATGGGCTTAATAAAGCCCTCCCCATGAGCATCAATGGCCTGCCCAGTCCCAGTAGGTGGTAGGGGGGGATCGGGAAGGCATTGAACATGGGACAGGCTGATACAGCCACCCAGCCTGCCAGAGAGCAGAAAAACCTCTATAGAAAAAAAGAATGCATGGAGGGGCAACTATCCTCACTTACATGCTGGCCAACATGAGAAGCGTTCCCAAAACAATGGGTGCGCTTGAAGGCCTAATGCACTTTGAAGGCCAGGAACTGGTGGGGGAAGAAAATGACTGGCTCTAAACGATAGAAGGCTGGAAACTACTCTGAAAGTATAGGTCTGACAGGAAGGGGTAGGTGGCTCTTTGCTGTAAGGGAAGGAGTCACTGTGGAGGACATGAAGGACAGCAGTGGGGAGTGTCGCAGATTCCATCTGGGCCAAGCTAAGGAAAAGGAATCATCCTGGGTATGTGCTACAGGACCCCAAACAGCTCAGTGGAGCATGATGCCCTGCTGGTTGGGGAAATTATGAGAGCAGCTAAATCAGATGCAGTAGTGACCCTGGGAGATTTCAATCTCCTGGAAACAGAATGGTGTCTTGTGAGTGCAGAGCTGAGACCAAATTCCTGTCCACCTGCAAAGACTCCTTCCTAGAGCAGCATGTCCAGCAGGGTACCAGGTACTATATCAGGTCACAGTTAACTTTGCCCTCAGCAGTGGGGATAAGGTCATCACCAGTGTAAAAGTCAAGGAATCAATTGAAGGCTGTGACCACAACCAGGTCATCTCCCTAGTGACATGGGAAACTAGCCAGACATCAGCCACTAGGTTCAGAAACTTTAGAAAGGCAGACTTTGGTGGTGTCCAAGGCTCTGGAACAGCTGCCTAAGGCTGTATTCTTGTCAGTAATAAAGTAAAAAAGGTAATGTGCCTGCCCCCCCCCCCCAAACGGGGAAAGAACAGTTACTTACCATAACAGTAAATCTTCAGGAGAATCTCCTTCATTGGGCCACACCTTTGGAACTGTAAACCATTAGCGTCAAGACCACTCAGAAACATTTTGCTAGGCGTGGGCCACCCACGATGATGTACAATGGTGGTACCTTTATAAAGTGGATAGCCCCTCAGTTCCTGCTGGAGACATGCTCAGAGGGCATCTTACCATGAGGAACCAGATGAAATCAGTACCAGGCACACAAGGAGAGGCATCCGACTGGAAAACATAGTGAACATAAGGCACTTATGGACACCACCAACAAGACAGTGGACAAACCTGCCAGCTCATACCTCAATAAAGGAGAAAGAGGGTGGCCATGCTGTGGCCCAAAGGAGAAGATTCTCTCAAAGATCTACTGTTACAGTAACTGTTCTACTATTTGCATCAGGGGCATCTCTTCCATTGGGCCTTACCTTTGGAATGATTCCCAGGCAGTACAAGATATGCTGGGAGGGTGGCAAAGTCCGATATGATACCATGACAGGAGGCCTTGCAGTATGGCAAAACCAAAACCAGCACATCTAAAAGAGATGATGTCCAGACTGTAATGTTTAGTGAAAAGTATACACAGTGCTCCAAGTGGCAGCAGCACATGTCTGCTGCAGAAACATTCTAAAAGCAAGTAAAAGAAGTGGTCATACCACATGTAGAGAGGCCACACACACTGCACCAGGAAGTCCCTTGCTGTAGGTCCTATAACAGAAAGTGATTAGTCAGCCACTTGGACAAGCACTGTTTAGTCACAGCAGCACCCTCTTTACCAGGGGCGAACAAAACAAAAAACTGAGAGGCTTTCTGTAGCCCTTGGTGCAATCAAGACATAAATTAAGTATTCTGTGTACGTCAAGTGTATGGAGAAATGCTTCACCCTTGCCGGCTTGCTCAGAATAATACACAGGAAGGTGTAAGGTCTGAGTCAATGTGAATCAGATACCGCCTTTGGTAGAAAATGAGGATTGGTCTGCACAGACACCCTGTCCTTGAGGAAAATCAAATAAGAAGGCTCATGCATCGGAGTCTGAAGCTTGGACATCCTATGAGCAGAAGTCATGGCGACCAAAAACAATGCATTCCATGAAAGTAAACGCATCACACAGGTTGCAGCAGGCTCAATCAGAGTCAGAAGCAATTTATCAAGCATGCAATTGAAGTCCCAAGGTGAAACTGGTTGCAAATCGGGGTGGGGGTGGGGGAACGCATGCGCAAAATATCCTTAACATAGAAATAAAGAATTTGATGGCAGATAAGGACCGCTTGGCCCACCCAGTTTGCCCATTTTTCCCTACCTACAGTATCACCACAGACCCTACTTGATCTCGGGCCCATTCTCAATCACCCTCACTTCCTTTCCTCTAACATTCCCTTATGCCTATCCCATGCATTCTTGAACCCCACCACTGTTTTGCCCTCAACACCTCTGCTGGAAGGCTGTTTCAAGAATCCATCACTCCTTCTGTGAAGAAGTACTTCCTCACATCGCTCCTGAATCTACCCCCTCCAGCTTCACAGGATGTCCCATTGTTCTTGATTTTTTCCCTGAAAAACACTTCTCCTGTACCTTATTTACCACCGTGAAGAATTTAAAGGTCTCTATTACATCCCCCCCCCCTTCCAGGGTGTATATATTGAGGTAATTTATTATTTCCTCACAGGGCTTCTGATGCAGCCTCTGCACCATTTTAGGTACCCTCTTCTGGACTGCCTCCACTCTGTCTATGTCCTTCCAGAGATGTGGTCTCCAGAACTGGACATAGTCCTGTAGGTGGGGTCTTATCAGTGATCTACACAGAGGCAATACCACCTCCCTCTCTATGCTGGTGATACCACCCCAACACACCCCAACACCCACTACCCCTCCCAATTGCTTTGTCGCACTGCCTGGCCACCTATAGGTCATAGAATATGATTACCCCTAGGTCTCTTTCCTGCACAGAGGTAGTCAATACTACTCACCATTTTGTACTCCGCCCTTGGGTTTCTCTTTCCCAAGTGCAATATTTTCACTTTTTCACATTGAAACCCAGCTGCCATACCCTTGACTATACCTCTAGTTTTCTCAGGTCTCTTCTCATCCTTTCCACTCCCCCTGGAGTGTCCACCCTATTGCAGATTTTGGTGTCATCCGCAAAGAGGCATACTGTCCCTTCCAGCTCCTCTGCAATGTCACTTATAAAGATATTAAAGCTACTTGACCCAGCACTGATTCCTGAAGCATCCTGATGGTCACCTCCCTTCCTCGAAGTGAACTCTGTTTATCAACACTTTCTGTCGCCTATCCCCTAATCAATTTCTTACCCAGTTTACCACCTTTGGACCCACTCCTAAACTATGTAACTTGCTTACTAGTCTCCTATGTGGAACATCACTGAAAGCCTTACTGAAATCTAGGTAGGCCACATCCAGTGCTCCACCTTGACTTAGTTCCTCGGTCACCCAGTAAAATAAATCTATCAGATTCATTTGACGTGACCCCCCACGTGAAGCCATGTTGCCTTGGATCTTGTAACCCACTGGATTCAAAATACTCCTCAGTCCTTTCCTTCAGCATTGATTCATCACCACTGATGTCAGGCTGACTGGCCTATAATTGCCAGCCTCTTTCCTGCTACCAATTTTGTGAAGTGAGACTACATCTGCCTTCCCCCAGTCCTCCAGAACCACTCGTTTCCAATGAACTGTTAAATAGGGCTGTCAAGAGGTTCAGCCAGTACCTCCTTGAGCTCCATCAATACCCCTGGATGTGCCCTGTCTGGCCCCACTGCTTTGTCCACTTTTAGATTACCGAGTCCCTTCAGGACTCTCTCCTCCGAAAATGTACCAATGTCCACCTCCCTCCCTCCCTCCAATGCTCCTATTACTTTTTTGTGAACCCTCACCTTTTCTTTCCTTATGGATGTTTAAGAAACGTACAGGACACCTCTAGTTGTGCCTCCAATAGGGCCATGGAAAGCCGAAATGGCAGCCAAATACACTTTAATAAAAGAGTACTGGAGACCAGAGTCACATAAGTACAGAAGGTAGTCCAGTACAGTATTCACAGGACACATAAATGGGTTCACTGAACGGGAAGCACACCATATGCAGAAGTGTTTCCATTTCCAAGAAGACGTGTGTCCCGTAGAAGACTTTCTAGGCACAAGCAAGACATCAGCCAGCTTGGGGGAATCCCAAAACAGGCAACGGCTATATCTTCAGGATCAAGGCATGCAGATGCAGAGACTGCTGGTCTGAATGGACCAGGGACCCTTGAGCCTGGAACAGCAGACCCCGAAAGAAGGGGAGCTGAACAGGAGGCTCTACTGATAGATGGTGCAGAAGTGGACACCACATGTGACAAGGCCAGAATGGAGCCACCTGTATTAGGGAGGCATGCTCCACCAGCAGCTTGAGCAGAACCCTCTGACTTAGAGAGACTGGAGGAAATACATAAAGGAACCTCTCTTACCCAGAAAGCGACAATTTATCTTGCTAAAAAAACTCCAGGCCCTGGAGCGAGTGAGCAGAAACACAGCTGTTTTGCATTGTGGGGGGATGCAAGAAGGTCCAACTCTGGATGACCCCACCTTTTAACTATGGAGGTCAGCAGTTCCCATTCATGTATTATGGACTGAGACTTGCTTAGCCTGTCTGCCAAGAAGTTTTGGACACCTGAGAGAAACAGGGCTGACAGCTGAAGGCCATGAGACTTGGCTATATTAAGAACTGCAGCAATCAGCCCCAGCAGTCTTAACACTGTCTGAACCAACACATAATAGCTTTTTGTGTCTCAGCAGGGCCTGAGCAACAAGGGCTTCTGCCCTGTAAGCACAAATGCCCGGCCCACTGCTGTGTCCACCATGGCACCAATATATTGAAAGCGCTGACAAGGAACTAGTATGGATTTTGGTATGTTCACCATGATACAGTTCCTTTCACAACTGTTTCGTTATGCACAATGTGTACAGAATCACTTCCTTGGATGAGGGCTTCGGTAGCCAGTTGCCCACATATGGGAAGACATAAAGCCGTTCTTTATGGAGGGTCACCACCACAGCCTCTAAACATTTGGTAAATACCTGCAGTGTCAAGGATAAGCTAAAGGCAAAACTTGGAACCGATAATGGCTGCACTCCAGCATGAAGTGGAGGTACTGCCTGTGGCATTTACGAATCTTGATATGAAGTTATGCAACCTTCAAATCCAGGATAAAGAGCCAGTCCCCTTTTTCAGCAGAGGTTGAAAGCCTGAAGAGATACAATTTGAAACTTTTTGTATTTGATGGACAGGTTTAAGTCTCTGTGATCCAGTACAGGATGCACATCTCCTGTCTATTTGGGAACCAGGTAGCATCTGGAACAGAACCTCTTGTTTCCTTTGTGTGGGGTATGGGTTCGATAGCATGCTTTTGTATAATTAACTCAACCCGTTAGCAGAAGGGACAAGTGGCCCAGAGGATAATGTCAAGGAGGTGGCAAATGTACTGAAGGGGTGGTCAGGAGCTCCAGAGCATGCCCTATTTCACTATTTCCAGGACCAACTCATCCAATGTGATCTCCAGTACCTCTGGGTGCCTTGGCATGAGCACCAGGGGTGAGGGGACCTCCACTATGGGCACAGGGCTGCTGATGGGAGGCCATGGCCAACACAGCCAGCAGAAATATAAAACAAGCCCCTACCATGCCCTCTGTCGGGCTGGAGTTTAAAGATTTTATGAACCATATGGCCATCCGGGAGGTTTGAAGCCCGCGTAGAGGATTTTTAACATCTCCACCAAGCAGTCTGGAGCCTCTAAAAGGGGCATTCGATACAGACTGTTGTACTTTGGTGGCAAACCCAGTCACACATAGCCAAGAGTATCTCCAAAACTATATGCCAGAGACAGCAGCCCTATCCGAAACATCAAAGGCACTGCATGCAGACCACAACAGATGCTGACCAGTATCCATACCAGTTGAAGAAGCCTTAAGCAACTCAGCCTTGGCAGGACTGTCAGGTAAAGCCTGATCAGTAGACATGGCAGATGTCCCCAGGCCATTTTGATATTTGATCATACAGGCCTGATAATTAGTTATTCTGAAGCCTATGAGCACAGAGGTGCAAGTCTGTTTGCTCATAAATAAAAATGA
Organism: Neoceratodus forsteri; assembly: GCA_016271365.2. NCBI lineage: Eukaryota > Metazoa > Chordata > Ceratodontiformes > Ceratodontidae > Neoceratodus > Neoceratodus forsteri. The sequence continues at coordinate 1,578,738,540 of CM057452.1, forward strand.
CGTACTCACCATAATTCTTGATCTTCTAAGAATATGTTCACCACTGATTCACACTAATGGGTCTTTGCCAGAACTGCTAGGACCCAGCGAAATCCATAACTTTTCAGAGGGCTAGTGCTGTGATATGCAGTGCCCATGCATTACATCCGATGTAAGCGCACAAGGCCATTGGTCTACCTCGGCATCAGTCCCCAGCTGCCTCAGTACCTTTTTTCACCAAAGAGGTGAGCAGCATAACCTAACTAAAACCTATGCACTTAGGCTAAGGGCATAAGACAGCCCTCTTGGACCATGTAAGCAGGGACACCAAATGCAGTAACACAGTGTCTTCATATCCCAAATAAAGCATAAAGGTGTGAAGACCAACATAACAATACTGTAGTGAGTTTGGGGGATGGTGGATGGACGAGTGAATCAATAGTGAAGACATTCTTAGAAAATAAAGAACACACAGACAATACGTAATTTGGATATCTTCCAAGAATCTGTCTTCACCATTGATTCCCACTAGTGGGTCAAAGTACCAAGCACAGAAAAAGTCCCCCCAGGGTTGGTCTGCCAGCGCAGCGGTAACGCTACCACTTGTGGCGCTTATGATCCAGGTCCAGAAGCGAACTCAGGGTGTTGAAGAGTCAACCATGGGGAGGGGGATCGAGCGTCCATGGATAGCCCTCCTCCTTCATGGGTGAGAGGACGCAGAGCGTGGCACGTGCCTGACCCATAGTGGAGCCTAGAGAGAAGGCAGTCCGGGGCCACCAGAAGTGCGTGAAGGCGTGGCGACTGTTGAAGCATGTTATGTGGAAGCACACAATGTGCATCCTGACGGCACTGCATGTCAGCAGGACAGTAGCCACCTTCTGAGATACATTAAACTGAGCAATGGCTATGTCCTCAGGAGCCATGCATGCAGGTGGAGGGACTTGAGGCCTGGATGGACCAGGGTTCCCTGAGCCTGCGTCAACAGGTCTCTTCCGAGGAGCAGGGGAACTAGAGGTTCCACAGCCAATTTTTGCAGTAATAGAAACCATATCTGCCATGGCCAGAAGGCAGCTACCAGAATTAGGGTGGCACCCTCCATCTTCAGCTTGATGAGCACCCTCTGAATCAGAGGAAAGGGCTGGAAGGCATACAGAAACCTCCCCTTCCAGGAGAGGGATGTGTCTTGCCAAAAAACTCCAGGCCCTGGATCTAGCAAGCAGAAACGCAGCAGTTTTGCATTGACTGGGGATGCTAAAAGGTCAGACTCTGGATGACCCTACCTGTGGAACAGGTCCTCTGTGACAAAAGTCAGCAGTTCCCATTCATGCATTTGGGACTGTGACCTGCTGAGGTTGTCTGCCAAGGCATTCTGGGTGCCTGGCACATGGACGGCTGGCAGTTCTAAACTGTGATCTAGAGCCCAGTACCAGACCCTTATTGCTTTGCGGCACAGAGGGTAGGAATGGGTCCTCCCTTGCTTGCTGATGTAATAGACCACACTGAGATTGTCTGACTGCACCAGCAGAGGGCTTGGACAGAGATGGTTCTGGAAGGCCTGTAAGGCATAAAGAACTGCCGTCATTTCTAGGACGTTTATGTGGAGGTGATCTCTCAGTGGGGCCAAGACCCTAGGTCTGATAAGGACCTAGGTGGGCTTCCCAACCAGACCAGAAGCATTCAGTGTACGGATTTCTTGAGGAGTGGGGATAAGAATGGGAACCCCTTTAAAAGATTGGTTGGGTCCATCGACCAGTGAAGCGCTTTGCGTACCAGTGAGGAAACAAGGACCAGCTAATCTAGATTGTCTTAGCACTGATCTCACTGAACCTGGGGGTCCACTGCAGGATCCTCATGTGCAACCTTGCCAGAGGGAACGTAACAATGGCTGTGGCCATGAGGCCTAGCAGCCTGAGGAATGTCCTGGCTGTGACATGTCGGCTTTGAGCTACCTCCGGGGCCTGGGTAATAAGGCATGTAATGTATTCGCAGAACCTCCATCTTGGGCTTGTTTAACTTGTACTTTCATGGGCACCAAAGCCCAAAAGAGTTTGCCGGGGGGGGGGGTTCTGGGTCCTGCAGGGCTAGTTTCCGCTTCCTGTTGGTTAGCATTGGTGCTTGGATGTTGGGGTGTTGTCTAATAGCTTGTGCTAGAGGTTCTAAATAACAGGCAACCAATAACGGGGACAAGAGACATCCCTGACACATACCCCTGTGGAGAGAAAATAGGGGAGAGATACACCAATTAACTTTGACACAGGGTGTGGCATAGATAGCCTTTGAGACATCAACAAATGATGAAGGGAAGCCCATGGAATCCTGTACTGTAAACCAAAAATTTCATGCCACCCAGTGACAGCCTTCTCAGTGTCAAGACTAAGTAGTAAGAATGGTAGGTTTGACTGGGTGGCTGGTGTAAGATATGTAACGTTTGTTTAATGTTGTCTTGGGTCAGTCTGTTTCTAACAAATCAAGTTTGGTCTCCATTAATCGAAGTGAGTAGGAGCTTGTCCACACATTTGGCTAGGATAGATGCAAAGACTTTATAATCAGTGTTGAGTGCGGAAAAGGGGAGGTAGGAGGGGCACTGGGTTCTATCCTTATTTAGTTTGGGGACAGTTGATATAGCAGCATGATTCCATGAGGGTGGGACTGGAGAGCCTTCATGAACCTCATGACACACTTTCAGTAGAGGGGATAAGACTGATTTCCTGAACTGCTTATAAAACTCACTGGTGTATCCGTCCAGGCCCAAACCTTTTTCATTTTTCTAAGTTTTAATAACTGCATCTAGTTTATCCGACAGGTTCAGGGCTGTTAGAACTTGAGATAAGTCAGGTGAGAGAGTTGGAAGATTGAGGGGGCAGAGGTAAGGGGACAGACTGGAAGGTGAAGGGGCTTGCTCCAGAGTGTAAAGATTCAAACAGTAATTTCCACATGATTCCAAAATCTTCTCAGGGTCCAAGATGACCTGGCCTGTTCTAGGGCCCTGTACAAGCGTCACTGCCCCCTGAAATATCTGCCTATGCAGTCAGAAGGTCAGTACTTTCAAAGCTTTTGCTCCCCCACTGAACCACTGTCTGAGATAGCACAGTGCCATTTTAGTTTTAGTGTTTAAGCTCGCTTGTCATTCTTTTTTGAGCTTGACAATGTGCGGCCCTAAAGGGGTATCTCCCACCATATGGAGCCGCTGATTATATGCCAACTGAGTCTGAAGAGACATGAACTTTTCTTCCCATTGTTGCTCAAGTCAGGAAGCATAACTGATTAGTTCTTCTCTGAGTACAATTTTCAAGGAATCTCAGAGGATCATGTTGGAAATATTCGTGGAGGCATCATCTTGGAGGATTTGTGCTATTTTATCTTTGATAAACTCTTGAGACTCTGGAGCATTAGGTTGGAAATTGCTGAGGTGCCAGAGTGTGGTTTCTCGGGTGGGGTCCCAAGGTAAGGAGCAACAGGGCATGGTCAGAGAGATAAACAGGTTTAATGTCACATCCCTTCACCGAATCTAAGTGTTCCATGGAGATGTGGAACTAACCAATCCGGGTGTATATCTGGTGTGGACAAGAACAGCGACTGTACTGTCTTAGTGTGGATGGAGAGAATGCCAGACATCAGTCCAGCCACTTTCCCTGAGAACTGTGCAGCCCTCTTTTTGCGTCCTTGTCTCCTGGGGATGTGAGGGGTTTGTAGTGTCTTGCCAATCGAAAATCAAATTGTCCCCTTCTATGACAATCATGTCCTTCTGATGCTGAAGAATTGCACTGAGGAGGGACTGGTCTACTGGGGTATCTGCTCCAGGTGGCATATAGAGGTTGGCTAGTGTAATTTCTTTCCTCATATATTGTTCCATGGCCATAGCCAGCCATCCTTGAGGATCAACACAGGTAGCAGTATATTGGAAAGGGGTCTGTTTGGGAACAAAGTACTGCTACTCCTCTTCTTTTTTCCTGTTTATAACACGAGGCAACTACCAGAGGGAAATCCAACTTAGGCAACTTCTGGTGTTCCTGGTAGTAGAGACATGTCTCCTGCAGCAGGACAAATGTAGGGTGGGATTTGTTTCATAGCAGCCAGGACTTTGGATCTTTTTACTGCACTATTTAGACCATTAACATTTTGTGAATAAACAGCAGTGTGACTTTTAGCCATAGGGAAACAGAAAAATAAATCATACCACTTACTGAGAGCAAAGATATGTTCGGGCATCTAGCCCCTAGGATACAGCGGTGGGGCAGATGATGGATTGGAGATAGTTTACAGCCAGCTCTCAGTTTTTCCAGCTTGCAAAGGTTGGTGAATAAGACATAGTGCAGCACTAAGTCCCTTGGTTACCCAGAAAGCTAATACAGAAAAATCCTTATAAAGCTATTACAGAAAAATCTTTATCACCGAACATGGAATAAACATTGAACAAGAAACATCCATACAGTAAACATGAATAGGAGTCATAAGACTCAGCAGGAATTCCTGCAACCAACATGAACAAGGTGTCCTTCCAGGGCAAGAGACTGCTCCGTATGGCTCTCTACATTATCACAATGGCAGTCTCATCAGGAGGGCTGACAACACAGGGTGGAGGAAGAGTGGGAATGAGTGAAGCTGTAGGCCTCAATGGTGCTTGCTGGGGAAGCAGTACAGGAGGGGTGAAGGGCAAGAAGGGCTGGTGTTAGTGAGTGGTCATAACTGTACCTTACAGGAAAGGAAGTGGGAATTGTGAGGAAAAGGTGCAAGGTTACAGTCATCTGGTGGGGGTCAACAGCCAGAGACAAACTGTAATCGTGTTGGTAAAGGTAGATTGCTCCCTTGAGCACCCCACTGCCTGACTTATGAAGAGTAGGTACTGTGTAGTGGGAAAGAGCTGCTAGTACCTGTGGGTGCCTGCTCTGCAGCAAGATACATCCAGGCTACATATGGATGAATAAATATGACAGAGAGGCTAAGGTGGTGACTGGTAAGGAACAAGTTTTAAATGAGGATAAAAGGGCCGGGTCTGCAGGGAAGCTCAACAGGTGCAGGGTCATGAGATGAGATGCCTCCCTAACACATCTATCAAGATAATACTGCAACAGTTAGCTAATAAACAGTGTTTACCCAGTGTACTGTTATGGGCATGAGGTGGGGGCCTCACCAACTTCTGAGAAGTGAAGTTTACGCCACCCCCAAGTTTACCAGGGCCTACTGCAAGTCACAGCATATATCAGCCAATGGACCGAAATAGTATAGTAGTGTTCTGAGTGGCAGCGGCTGAACAGTAGATGAAGTGTTCACAAGGACCCTGAGGATTTGGTTTTGTGGGCTGTGGCCCCACCCCCCTCCAGCGGCCACCCTCATAGGCATTATACTCAGTAGTAGAATTCAGTTGGGGCAGTCATAGCTAAATAACAATGTGCCCTGAATTCAAACAGCACAGTCACTTGGTGGCACCCCCCCCAAGCCCCTTCTTAATATAAAGACACATCAGTAGTCATTCAGTACAACAGGGTTCAGCTACATACATCAAATATAAAATAATGGCAAGTAAGCATCTCAGTCTCTTCATCTTGGCTAGCCACGTCAGAGCCCAGAGGTAAGTTTGGTGGAAACAGCATGCATGAACTGCAGAGCCGTCGAGGTGAATTTAATAGACAGCATCTAGTCATAGGTGTGGCCCACTGTTGGTGCCATAACCAATCTGTTATCCCGTCATGTAATGAGGAATTTAGTGGTAATAAAAGGTCCCAAAAGAAAAGCTGTAAAGTACTCATGAGTCAGATCAAAGAAAGAATGCTTGCAATCCCGGTGGGAAAGTGAAACTCAGATCAAGAGGTTAAGCGTTCATGAAGCCAGTTTGCTCTGGCAGAAGGGTTTGAATGTCCTTAAGAGCAGCTGCCAAGTGGGCTTTTCTGGTCTGGAAAAGATCCTCTTGAGTCTCAAAGGCGTCCAGTTTTTGTACCACTGTTGTGCATGCTCTCTGCGGCTTGGCCACTTGTACCCCTCAGGCTCGTAGGTCGGTGATAGTGGCTGGTACAGTGTCATCTAATACCTGTCCAGGCCTGTAGTGTCGGTGTTGCTTCATCACTTGAGGTGAATAATTGTGATCTAAGACCCCCACCTCTTCAAAAAATATTTCTTTCAGCTACCAGAATCCGATCAATACTTATTTTTTTTGGCAGCATAACTGTAGAATTGCAGTATAATAGAATAGGGTCCCTCTGTTGATTGTTTTCTGATGGAGAACCAAGGGCTTGGTGCACTCTTTACAGGCCAAGGTGGAAGTTGAAAAGTAAGTCCAGCTTGCTCCTGAAAAATGCTTTTAGGAATTTAAATGTATTGGTTCCCTCTGCCTTCTCTCAAATACCATATAACCTCATGTTTTTTTCATGTACAGTGTCCTTCCAAGTCATGACACCTCGACTCAAGGTGCTGAATTCTTTGAACTGCCTCTATAAGGAGGCGATCGGTGGAGTCAGTGCAGGAGTCCAGGGGGGCAATGGCTGTCTGCTGCAGGTGTATTTTTTGTTTAAGCTCAGTGAATTCTGAGCGAACGTCTGCCAATTCCAGCTTCCCATCTATTCCAAATGGCCTCAATTCCATTAGGATTATATCTAGCTTTTTCTTTTTTGGGAACATTTCTCCCATCGAGCTGCCAGAGGTTTTGTAGGCCACAATGTCTCTGCTACTGGAAGCCTCACTAACAGAGCTGTTAGTCTCCCATCCATCAGCATCCAGGGCTGGGTTGGTGAGTACTGCAATCAATCGTTTTCCCATATGTGGGAAGAGCCCGGTTCGTGTTTCAGAAGAGTTTGCTAAGTCTGAATGGATATTCTGGGATATATCTGGGGGTGTTCAAGGAGGAGACGATTCTTGACCCTCCATCTCTGTTGTTGATGTCAGCGGAAGTCAGTCCGGAGGTTTTAAAACATATTCTAGCTTCATTAGATGTCTTAAGAGACTGCTCCACCTGCTGTCTGAACAGGTAAGTGCCATCAAAGGGCCCGGACACTCATTACCTGTTTCTGGGCATTTGGGGCGAAGCCAGCAATCCATAGCAAGGAATGCCACCTGATGCAAATGCTTGCAGTCACAGAGTGAGATGCTGCATCAAAGGCATCCAGAAGGCTTTAACCTGGTGACTGTTGGATTCAATACATTGCTTAACAGTCAGCAGTATATGCTGTTTAACCTCAGAATCTGGCAGAGTCTCTGCCACAGACTTGAGAAATGCCCTTGGTACCTAGCTATCTTCAGGGTTGCTGAAGTGTAAGCTCGTTTGCTCATTGTGTCAAGGTTGCGCAACTCATTATTATTTATTTATTTTGTAACTGGTGACTGGGAAAGGCACAGGGGATACAAAATATATATTGCACAGACACAATTCACAGTCACAATAAAGACAATCAGAATAACATGATGAATACAGGTATAAGTGCAGAATAAATAGGCAAGGCAAAAAAAAAAAAAAAAACTGTTAAGGGCCTCAGCCACTCTTTCACTGTGGTAACGTAGCAAATGTAGGCAAAATGCCAGGAAGATGGAACACAGGGGCAGGGGGAAAGGGAAGAAGTTTCATCTGATACCTGAGGGAGACAGGGGAGGCAGTGAAGTGGAGAGATGTGAACAGCTGGTTCCAAAGTATGGGAAGACAATAAGAAAAGGGTGACGGCCCACCAGAGGAGCTGTGATGAGGAATGGCAAAAGTGTGGTGATCCCTGGTGCAAAGGGAGCAAAAAACAGAGAGGATGAGGGAGAAGAATGATGAAAGGTAAGTGGTAAAGAACCCAAACCACAGTGGATCTGGTGACGTACGGGTAGAGTGAGCATGGATAAGGAGGAGTAAAGTGAACAGTGAGAAGTATGACAGGGAGAGTTGGTAGAATGGCAGCAAAAGGAGTTCCAGAGGGTGTCCAGTCTCATAAGGGAGGTGGAGGGGCAGTGCCACAGACCACGTCTGCGAAGTGAAAGACCAGTAGCACCATTTTGGTAACAAGGTCTCAGCTAACCTATGGAGACAAACATTCTTTACTGCTATACAAGGCACCAAGTTTAGGGTGGAACTTGGCATGGATGGCTTCAATGTGGGCAGGAAAGTCAAGTTTGCTGTCTAGCCATACACTGAGGTACTTGAAGGACTGAACCACTTCTAGAGGGCAGCCATCCAAGGGGAAGAAGATGGGAAGAGTAAGGAGTCTTTTAGCAGGATGCATAGTGACCTCCTTGGGTACAATGGCCTTGTCGTTCTCAGTGAGAATGACAACAGCATCAGCTATGGGTTGAATGAAATACACTGGTTTATTTTAGAAGCAGCATTGTTTCTTATTTACTTGCTTAGGGACACCTGCCACAGAACAGGTACATGCAAAACCACGTCATGCACAGACTCTAAAGAAGGTTAAATAGGAGGACTTTAACTGACCGGCATATTAGGCATGTTCAGGAATGCCAGCAGGAGGTGCCTAGCCTGTTCTTTAGCTGTTGGCTTGAAATCCAATGCTAAATACATATTTCTAAACAGAGCCTGGAAGGATAGGTCTTCTTGAGGAATAGACAAATAAACTGAGTCTGAGATCTCCTGACAATAGAAGCAGTCATCATCCCCACCTTCAGAAATAATGAGGTAAGGATCTCATTCATCTCCCTCTACACCCTCCACACCAGCAGGATAGAGAAGACAGTGTGGGGTTGCAGGGCAAACAATGCAATGTGTGGCTGTGGGAACCCCAGTACGGCTCCAGGAAGTGGGACCTGTGCCAGGGGCAGCACCAGAAATGACACCGCAGACAGCACTGGATTAGGCCCAGAGGGGTCTGAACATGGTACCAGGCACGACGCCGGAATCAGCATCGATGACCCAACTGGCACCGGACTGACAGGCAGTGCCACTGTGGCTATCCCCATCACCTGACAGAATGGAGGCAACACCACAAATGAGGCACACATCGGTGGCATTGCTTTCTGCAAGGACCCGAAGGCAGTTGCTGCAAGCAAACACTCTTTCAGGCCCAGCAGCACTATCAGCAGTGCCAGCCCAACTGACCCTGAGGAGTCAGGAGCCTGCACTGCTAGCAGTGCCACATGGGCCAAACGCTGCACCTACTGCTCTGTAAAAGTTGCCCAATGGTGGAACTGCCCACTGAAGCACTCACTAAAAGACAGAGGGGGTCTCCGGGCCCTAGACACCATCCTCCCAGGCCTAGAAGTCACCAGTGTTACTAGTCACAATGTTGGGAACCTCCAACTCCAGGAAGTAGAACATTTCAAGGCAGATCTCACAAACAGTGACCTCAACCAGTGCCGTTTCCTCCCTATCATATGAGAAGAGGAAAAGGCCAAGGCTGAGTGGTGCCTGGACTACAATGCCAAGTGTGTGGGGGATCGGTTCCATGGTTTGTAACTGCAGAAGACTGCCTTTACTCCCAGGTATTTGGAACCTCTGTCATCAGAAACTCTCTCCAGAGGAGAGAGTGGGGAGGACACAGCCCTGCTGCCAGATCAGCCTGCCTCTCAGGCTCCCTACCAACCTTCATGGTTGTCGACCAATCCCACACGGTAGGGCTGAGAGAGAAACTGAGTTATTTTTATGCAATAAAACTAAACTGACACAGAAATAAAACATTCTAACATAATAAAACTGAAGAGCTGAATGTTGTCGTCATATAGATGATGACGTTCTGACTCCCTATGAGTGAGGGACGTCATCTGTAATGTGCACTTGATGGTGAAAAAACTAACTGAGGCAGTTCGGTGCTGATGCCGAGGTAAACCAGCAGCCGCGTGCACTGATGCCAGACGCTGTGTATGTGCGCTGCATACCACAGCACCAGCCCTCTGAAAAGTTCTGTCTCCCACTGGGTCCTGGCGCCTCTGGCTAAGCCCCACTAGTGGCAATCAATGGTGAAGATTGACTCTTGGAAGATCAATAGGCCTCCTGGATTCTTATTATTAGGAGGCAAGGAGCTCATGTGTCTAGAGCCCTAGAACAATCATGAGCAGCCATGATAACCACAGAATCAGTTTCAAGCTATGAGGCATATAAGGTTTAGTGGGCAGAGCAGGGTACTGAAGGCAGGGTATTAGGCCTGTGCCAAGCAGCAAAAGTAACATCCTCCAAAGCAGCATATACAGGAGGGATGGCAATAGATGGATTAGCAGAACTTCTTCCTCAGCTACAAATCCCATTACATCCTGGATTTGTCTGAGCAGTGCCTGAAAAGAGGCCTCTTCAGGAGGGGGTCTAGATATGTAGACCAGAGTCCTCGCTGCATGAGGAAAGGGTAGAGCTGGAAGGCAAACCCTCTCACAGGGAACATGTTCCCCTTCCTATTCCTGCAAATCCTTCTTCATATTAAGGAGATCAGGATTATATTCCTCCTTGTCATCTGGAATGATGATGGGAGGGAAAGTCAGAGCCAGCAACAAAGGCAGCAACTGCAATGGAGGAACAGCAGACATGCTTCTGGTGCCTGCTGATGACGATGGTACCTTTGGGGGAAGGCCTTGGTTATCATCGGTGGGAGCAACAGCAACAGTCGGTGAAACAGTTAAGAGACATCACCAATGTGACCTGAGAGTCCACAGCACCCTGTAAAGGGCCCGGGACTACCGGCATCTAAGTGGTAGACCCCAATGATGAAGGCTCTTTACTGTCCACTGTAGGTATGGCAGCACCAGTGCCAGACCCTGACCTTGGTGTCTTTTCGATGGTTGGTGGTGGGGGCTATAGTAGTCACTTTGACCTCACCGGGGAAGCAGGTGCCTTGTCCTTATGCCTGTGGTGATGGCTAGAAGAGGAGGACTTTGATTATTTTTCTTGTCTTTGTCCTTCGATCTCGATGCCCGCATTGGGGAAAGTGGAGTGTTCCTGCTGGAGGCGGCTGCCGAGCCAAAGGAAGAAGCCAACTTGGAGCCCATGGCCTTGATGGTGATGAAGGTTTAAACAGCCTTCCTTCGGCATCTCATTGTGGTCTGTTTGAATCCCTGGCAGATCTTACAGGCCCTCATGTTGTGGGACTGGACAAAACAGCAAATACAAACTGCGTGAGCGTTGTGCCTGTAGATCTTCTAACCGCAGATACAAAACCTAAAGAAAAGTTCTGTCAATGGTATCATAAAAGGACAACGTCAGCTTCAGCTAAACTAACTCAGAAAATAATACATTCAATAAACGATGGCATTGTTTCTCCACAGGAAACCCCTGGCTAACAAAAGTTTCCAAGTGGTCCTGACACCACCGGCTTAAAGTTCCAAAGGTATCGCCCAATGGAAGAGATGATCTTAAAACAACTGATTCTAAGCATAAAACATACTATGACTGCTGGAAAAGAGGCATATCGCTTTTAGACAAGGAGTACAGAGTAGCACTTAGCACTGAGGGACTGCAAGACTAACCTTTAGAAAGACAAGGGCTGGAATTAATGTTCGGAGGCACTTTTTTGTCCAAGAGGGTTGTGAACCTAAGGAACAGCCTACCAGTGGACACAGAGGGATTGATGACAGTACAGGCCTTTAAGGCATGCCAGGATAAATTTCTACTTGCCAAGAACACCACTCAGTACCATGGGTTGAAGAGTGAGTATAGAATCCCTATAAACTGGTACATGTTTGTACTTCAGATTTATTTCATCCCTCCTTATGAAGTGGGGGAGGGAGCAGACATGATGAAGCCACATTGCCTTTCAACTTTTTGTTTTTGTAAATTCTGTTCTTAATCAGCCCTATCTCAAAATCGACCATCACTCCTACCATGGAATCCCCAACCCACCCAGGGAAGCCCGTAGCTTACCCCTCCATGGCAGGACCAAGGGGAGGTGCTACATCACCTTAATTCCCTGACCAGTGGTCTGGACATCATTTAGGCTTGGTGCAGCAGTGTCCTCCAGTCATCATGGTGCTTGTTCAAAGGAGCTTTCCTTGTTGTTTCCCCCATGAACATACAGACATACAGTACAATGATGTCCAGGCACAACTGTGCATGCTCCCACAGACAACATGCCGACATCCGCTATCACCTCCTGCCAGGTGTTGCAGTCCCTTGCTGCTCTACTCCAAGCCTCTGGTAGGAATCAATATGAGGCTGGTTGCTACAAACTCCCACCCCCCCTCCCAGAAAGCGATCAGTCCAGTGGATGCTTATCCTACTTCCCTCCAACCAGCACTCTGATATTCCAAACTTATTCCTGAACCCAGGTCAGCAGCATCACAAGCAGTAGCGCTATCATGCTGATGGGTTGGCTTCAACCTTACATTATTAAGTTACTATGCTAAGATGTTTATACCTGTCTGGCAAGCCATTCCTCAAATTACCCACACTGTTCAAAGTAGTATTTCCAAGACAGCACCGGCACAACCCTAATATCAACCCAAGTCTCATACTCAACTTTCATCTCCCGGATACAGTACTACAGAGTCCCCCTGCTCAACTCCACTTACTTGGATATGATATTACAGATTACTCCTGCTTAATTCCCCTTGTTCAACTACAATAACACAAATGACCTTTGCCTGAATCCCCTCCTTTAGATATACTGTAATAAGACAAACTATTTGCACCCAACTCCCATCTCAGGAACAGAAATACAGGCTTCCCCCTGTACCCCTTCTGTCAGATGCATTAAAACTGGCTCCTGCCACCCAACAGTCTACCTTTAGCTAATGACCAAAATGCATACCAATAATACTGGGAATGGGCCACACTGTGTACTGTTCCCAGTGACAGCAGGGAATTACTGCACAGCCTAAGTAGATCTGTATGGTTTTAGAAAATATTTTTTTAAAAGGAAAAACAATGCTAATCAAATTCAAGAGAGGTAATGTTGGATTGGCTCTCCAGAAGGCACATGTCTAAAAACTGTCTATGGGTTTTTAAAAAATTAGAACACTGGATCATATGGCTAGTAATACCCGTGACTACCCATTTCTGAATATGCCCATAAGGGTTTAACTACACATTGCATGCACTTGCCTCAAGAGTGACATGGCAGCAATGTTTAATGTATAGGGCTGCATGCTTGGCTGCTAGTACTTTTCCATACTGAGCTGTATTTGGGACCCTAAGATGTTGCTTACCCACACTGGGTTCAGATCAATGTCTTTTGCTCTGTAAAACAGGCAGCAATGGAAATCTATCCAGCAAATATGAACTCCTAATACTGACCTTCCACATCCTGATCAGGCATGAGGCAGGTTTCATTGCCAGTGTTTTCCTCTGGAAACTGACTGCAGTATGTGTCTTCAGGCCACTGTAATCCCACAATTCCCAGCACAGACTCGCACCGTTCTTTGGAATGTTCACACAGAGACCTACATGACCAAATGATAATAAGACCATTAAAGAAACGTACAATTGCGGCAGTGTGAACATCAACACAACGTACTGTAGCTGGTAGAAAACCCCATTACTATGCTTCCAGGATCTCAGTCTATTGCTTCAAGAAACTCATTAATGTCAGTTAAACAGAACATGGAAACATAGAATTTGATGGCAGATAAGGACTGTTTGGTCAACCCAGTCTGCCCATTTCCCTACCTATTGGATAAAGCTGCAGTTCCTAGTTAACCAACAGCCTATTTCTTTCTACCCCCCACAAAATTGATTTATGTCTGTCCCATGCATTCTTGAATTCCCCCACTGTTTTTTACCCCACTACCTCCTCAGGAAGGCCATTCCATGCGTCCACCACCCTCTCCATGAAAAAATACTTTGTCACGTTGCCCCGAGCCATTCCCCCTCTATCTTCAAATTGTACCCCCTTGTTCTTACACATCTCTTTTCTGAAAGATGCTACCCTCTTGGACTTTGTTGATTCCCCTGAGGTACTTGAAAGTTTCTATCATGTCCCCCCTTACCCTCCTTTCCTCGAGGGTATACATATTAAGCTGCTTTAGTTTCCTCTTCGTATAGCTTCTGGTACAGACCCTGCACCATTTTAGTTGCTCTCCTCTGGATTGCCTCCATCCTGTCTATATCCTTGTGGAGATGGGGGTCTCCAGAACTGCATGCAGTACTCCAGATGGGGTCTCACCAATTCCTGTTTTCTACTGGTGATGCCTCTTTCTATACATCCCAGTACCACCCCCAGCCCTCCTTACTGCCTTCTCATATTGCTTGCTTAACTTTAGGTCATCTGATGACTACCCCCAGGTCCCTTTCCATTTTTGTTGTTGTTAGTACCCCCCCAAATGGTGTACTCTTTCCCTGGGTTTTTGTTTTCCAGGTGCATTACTTTGCAGTTCTTTGCATTGAATCTAAGCTGCCATACTTTTGACCATTCCTCCAAGCTTGCCAAGTCCCTTCTCATCCTTTCCACCCCCCTTGTGTATCAACCCTGTTGCAGATCTTTGTGTCGTTTGCAAAGAGGCATACTTTTCCTTCCAGTCCCTCTGCAATGTCACTTATAAAGACAATAAAAAGGACTGGACCCAGTACTGAACCCTGCGGTACCCTGTTAGTAACCCCCCTTTCTTTGGGGTGGACTCCGTTTACTATTACCCTCTGTGTGCTGTTGTCCAGACAATTTTTTACCCAGGCTACCACCCTGGGACCCACTCCCAGGCTGGCTAGTTTATTTATTAATTTTTTGTGTGGGACTGGTTCAAATGCCTTGCTAAAGTTTTGGTAGGCCATGTCCACAGCCCCTCCCTGGTCTACTACTTAGGTCACCTTGTCAAAGAAATCTATTAGATTCATCTGATATGACCTTCCCGCTGTGAATCCATGCTGCCTTGGGTCCTGTGCCCCGCTGGCCTTGAGGTACTCAACAATTCTTTCTTTCAGAAGTGATTTCAGCATTTTCCCTACCACTGAGGTCAAACCAACAACTCTGTAGTTTCCTGCCTCTGCTTTGCTCCCACTTTTATGGAGGGGAATCACATCCGCCCTCCTCCAGTCCTTGGGTACCACACCATCCTCACATGATTTGTTAAAAAGGGTAGTCAGTGGTGTCACTAGTTCTCCCCTTAGTTCTTTTAGAATTCTAGGGTGAATCCCATCAGGGCCCATTTGCTAACAGTTAAATTTAAAATGTGAATAAATAGCAATTCTCAACACACTGTGCTCATGAAGCAGGTCACATTGACATAATCATTTCCCATTATAGTATTATATTATATGGCTAAGACCAATAACCCATGTTTAACAAGCACTTTCTAAACATGATAATCCACAATTTGTGATTAAGAGGTAGCGCTAACCCATTCTTAAGTGTGCATTATTACTACCTGTCAAACAAAAAACGTGGACTATCACAAGCTGACAAAAAAAGTGCTCTTGTGCTGCATTTTCAAATGCCAAACTATTCATTAACCTTGTAATTTCGGCTTGTCGCATATCCTGCCGCTACTCCATGGTACCACTCCCACCTCTAGCAATCACTGCGCCTGCACTGATTCCTGCTGCCTATACTGGCCATAGGTCCCAGCATCGCAAGCACAGTTATCAGTCTGAGTTCTAACCAGCAGAAGCAGCAGTCCAGTATGCGTGCTACAAGCCAGAGTGTGACTGACTGCTCCATACTCTCATACAGTCCTGATTATAAGCTGCCTACACTACACTTCCAAGCATTTCCTACTGCAGCTAACCACTGAAGCACCTCAGTCATTTAGCAGGGCTCACTCCCTAGTTCCACAGTTAAAACTGCTCAGCTCTCTGTCTGCCTGCTATTACACATATATACTAACTGTAATTCTGCACTTCCTGTCTTGTAACCATCTCCATCTTTAGTGTGACATTAAAGGGCCGCTACACTGCTAATGGCTGTAGTACTAATGTTTTGGTTAAAGGAGCTATGATTTACATCCTATCTACATCCTGCAGAACAGTTGGATTATCCCTATAATATAAAAATAAAAAACTAGGTAAGTCTGAGTTACAAGGGAGACGATTCAATCTCAGGGTTTATGGCTTGTCATCATCATCTATGTTCCATGGAACATTTAAGTTCCATACTGAATTATCACTTTGTAAACAACAGTCACTTACTGTAATAGTAGATCTTTGAGTGACTCTCCTCCATTGAGCCACATCATGGAACTGTACGCCACTGGCATCAGGGCCACCTGGAACATTTATTCTGGTTGGGGCCACCAATGTCGCGACATCTCGCTGGTGCCTATATAATGTGGGTGGCCCCAGCATGCCTCATTTCACCGCAGGAGACAAGCTCAGAGGATCATCGGACTGGCAGGGAACAAAACAACCAGGGCCAAACCAGACACACAGAGGAGGATATGGATACCTGAGTAAAGATGCCGAAGTAATTATCAGAGGAGAAAAATTGTGCGAGAGCAGGCAGGATAATCACTCATCACCTGAGAAAGAAGGAAGGAAGGAAGGAAAACTGTGGCTCAATGGAGGAGATTCTCTCGAGGATGTACTGGTACAGTAAGTAAGTATTCTTTCTTCTTCGAGGACATCTCCCTCCAATGAGCCACATCATGGAATGATTCCCAAGCAATCAGACACTGAGGGAGGACAGCAGGACCTAATGATCTTGAGTAAGGAGGCACTGCAAAGCAGAAAGGCCAAAGCTGGAAGGTCTAAGAGAGACTGTCCAAACAATAATCTTTAGTAAATGTATGAACAGTATTCCAAGTGGCTACAGTACATATGTCAGCAGTGGACACATGGTAAAAACAGCCAATGTAGTGAGCACAGACAGGACCAGGAAGCTGCTTACCATGCTTTGGATAACAAAAGTAATACAGCAGGCCAACCATTTGGACAGATCTTGCTTAGAAATGGGGAATACGGGAGCTTTTCTGCAATCCTTAGTATGATCTAAGTACGAACGCAGCATCCTTCAGATGTCCGGCGTATACAAATGACATTTCCCACTAACCATGGGAGTCAAGAAATAAACCGGATGGATAATGGTCTGATTTAGTGTTCTTTCGGACATGACCATCAGAAGAAAATGAAGATTAGTAAATAATTCATTTATTAATTTGTTTTGATAATTGGGTAGGTGCACTAGACATAAAATGCCTATTTTCATGCACGACCCAGGAGAGTACAAGATGGATTGCAGTCAGTAAATTTCAGAATTGACAGTACAGTATAGGAAACATACAGATGATTACAGCGAACAAATATCATAGGAGATTTGTACAGCAGTATATCACATTAGACCATCAGACAAAATTCACAATAAGCTTTGAGGACTGGGAATACAGAGTCGCAGTTTCAAAACAACATCAGCTTGGTGAGCAATATAGCATCAAAACATAACATCAGATATTACGAATTGAACAATTTAGCATTTCAGAATTTAAAAGTGCCAGTAGTGTTGGAGCAGGTATAGTAGAAAGGTAGAGAGAGAGGTGGGAACAAAATGACAGGTAGAAGGGTGGGGGGAGGAGTAGAGATACACTATGTCTGCACAGAGATGCAGTAGGGGAAATTGAAAGAGTGAGACTGGTAGGAGAGAGTCCAAATGGCAGAAAACTCACAGGGGATGAAAACAGTTGCAGGGTTCAGAGGCTGTGAGGCATCCACTTGAAACAATTATGAGTGAGGGATTGACAGATAGTTAGCAGTATAGAGTTCTAATATTGAGGAGCCGTGCAGGAAAAGGCCTGGGACCCCATATTTTTTTTACGTCTAGGGACATGTAGGAGGCTTTTATTCCCCGACAGCAGGTAATAGTGAGAGTTGGGCTGGTTTAGCATGCAAGCACAAGAGGAAGGGATGCCAGAGCGAATTATGCCATCAGTCAGGGTGCCAAGGGAGAGGAGGCGGTTAGCTGCTGGAGAGGGCCAATTTAGATCATTGTATAGCTGGCAATGATGGGTGAGACGGTGTGAGTCTAAGGCAAAAAGGCAGATGCTGTTGTAAGTCGAATCCCATTTAAGGAGACAGGTTTTGGCAGCTCCGAAGTAAGTAACAGAGCCGTAGGTAAGAGCTGGCAGCAGTATGCCCTGAGCGACAGCAACTCTAGTAAAGGGTGTAAGAGCATAGCTGGTTTTGTAGGCAAGACCTATTTCAGAATTAACGGATTTACAAGTGGTGGAAATATGAAGGTCAATGTAACTATCCTTGTGTAAAATAAGAAAAGAAGTGTCTGTAAACAGATCCTGCAACTCAGATCTGCATCTAGCAGACATCACAGACACTAGGAACAGCATCTTCCAAGAGAGGAAACACAGCTCACAAATAGTGCAGGCTCGAAGGGAGGCACAGTAAGGGTCTCAACCCAAACTAAAGTCCCACACCAGAACAGGATCGCAGACCAGGCGGTGTTAAGAGTAGGATAACAGTGAGGAACCTATGGGAAACCTCAAGCTGGGCCATCCCCTTGCTGTCTGTGAGGGCATGAAAAGCCTACACTTCAGCTAAGGGGACCTTAATAGAGGCATAACTGAGGCCCGAGTCTTTAAGGGAGAGGAGGTAGTCTAGCACTAGAACTGGACACGTAAAGGGATCCAGGGTACGAGCAGCACACCCAGCTGTAAAATGTTTCCATTTTTGCATGTAGGTGTACTGTGTAGACAGTTTTCTAGTCATCAGTAGTAAAGCTGCAACTGCCAGGGAGACCCTAAAGCCAGAGAGCTTGAGCAGCCAGGTGGGCAGGTGCAGGGACCACAAATCAAGATGCACCAGAGCACTCTGCTCCTGTGACAGCAGTCCCTCCCACAGATGGAGCTGCACAGAGGTTCCACTGCTAAGTGCTAGAGCACAGGTAATTAATAACTGTAGTTCTAGGAGTGGTATATGGTGTACACCCACACTTTGGCAGTCTTCCTTCCCCATTTAAATCAGCCAGAATACCTTCAAGGTAAGCTCCTCCCACCCACCCAGGTGGTATCCTCCTCGGCTCCATCCCGTGATGTCAGATCTTGCACGCTGAAAGCAAGGATCCTTGTGCCACTTGCCAGGGAAGGTTGTGTGGATCATGTGTATATACACCGTATACCACTTCTAGAACTATGGTTACAGGTTACAGGTGAGTATGAAAAAGTTACTTATCATAGTAACCTTGTTTCTCTCTGGGGATACTCCAATATTCATAACTCTTCTGCAGTATGCCTCTAAGCCAGATCTGCCTGGAGATAGAATGCTATTCTAATGATGGAATCATTGGCATGTGCCAATTTTCAAATGCTGCCACTAGTCAACTGCCTACATTCTAACCCTCAGATTTCGTGGACGCCTGTAAAGACAGGGCCCAAAAGATTTAAAATCAATAAAATTTTGTAATTTTAGGACTCCCACAACTAACCTTCAACTGCAGGCAGAATATACAAAGATATATTCACAAACAATGCATTCTCCAATGTCAGAATCACCTGAAAGGTGAAAAACCACTGAAACTGGTTTCAATAAGAACCAGAATGTGGCATACATACCCTTAAGGTACAGCATGGAATGCAGAAGCCACTGGTTCTGGAAGGGGAGGCAGGATGGGAGAGTTATGAATATTGGAGTATCCCCTGGGAGAAACAAGGTTACTATGGTAAGTAACTTTTTCTTCTCACCCCAGGAATACTCCAATATTCCTAACTCTTCTGCAGACTAAAAAGCAGTACTTTTGGAGGTGGAAACAGAAATTATTTTGGAAACAGGCTCTGCAGGACAGCTGTACCAACTGGGCATCAGTCCTAGCCTGCATATCCAGGCTGTAATGTTTGGTAAATGTGTGAACTGTATTCCAGGTAGCTGCTTTACAGATATCTAGAAAGGGACATCCCTGCCAGCTGCCAGTGTGTCAGCTGCCCCCCAACCCCCATGCGTAGTGGGCTCTGAGCCCTGCTTAGGTCTCTCTGCCCACTGTGACATGACAAAACTGAATACACTGGACCATCCAGCGAAAAGTGGACCTTTACATGCTCGATTAACCCTTCCCATATCCCCATAAATGAGGAAAACTGTGTCTTGTCCTGCCTGTGGAGCTTAATAGCTGTCATGCAGTAGCTGAAAGCTCCCTTGCATCAAGACTATGCAATATACGTTCACCAGAATAAGACTGCTCAGTAAAAAACACTAACTGAGTGATACATAGTTTGGTTTAGATGAAAGTCTGAAACCACTCTGGGAAGGAATTTCCTATCAATTTTAAGAACAACTTTATCCCTGTGAGAAGGGATGTAGTCCTGCTCAATGCATAAGGCCTGAAGGTCGCTGACTGGTCTGAGTGAGGTGATGGCCACTAAAAGTAGCATTTGCCATGTAACATAGTTTAGTGCTGCTGAAAACATGGGTTCAAAGGAAGAACCCATGAGCAGCTTGGCAAGACAAATGTACAGGCCCCATGCTGACACCGTTTCCCTGACCTGTATCCTTACATGTCAGGAATAGCTGTTTTCTGCCCTGCTTATGGGCTTTAGTGTCTGTCAAGTAATAGTTAGAAGTTCCTTTGACATCCAGGCTATGGAGTCTCCTTTCCCCAGAACTAGAGTGGTTAGTGAAAAACACAAAAAAAGGTAATACTTTGGTTCGAATGGGACTTAGGAACCATTCTAGTAATAAACCTCCTGTTTGTTCTCATGACCACTTTGTTTCTGTGGGATGAGATGTAGTCCTGTTTAATGGGACAAGGAAAACTGTGCCATGTGACACATCTCAAATGAGCTGAATGCATAGGTTCAAAAAGGGGAACCCATGAGCCCAGGTATGCACACATTTAGGTCCCATGCAGGCACTGGTTCCCAGCGAAGGGTGTAGGCGGACCAGGCCCTTAAAGAACCTCTTTTTTAAACAGAGTATAAAACCAGAAAAATACTCTGCAACCGACATGAAAGCAAAAAGCAAATGCTTTTTTTTTAAGCTACTGGGCTGCAAGCCCATTGATTGTAAATAGATAAAATAGTGAAGCGCAGCTGTGGCACCAGTCTGTGCTGGTATCCCAATAGAATACCTTCTACCTTTTGTAACATAGGTATTCCCAACAGACTTTCTGTAACCCCTTAAAAAGTCCATGACACCTTAGAAAGATGCATGCATGCATATTCTGGATTTCCAAAACCTCCAAGTGAGTTGAGGTTGGAGTGCAGGAGCCTCCCTCTACTGGAGGCAGTAAAATATGCCTTTTGAGGAGTATGCACTGACGTGGCCACAGACATGGAGGATAGCAGAATGTACCATGGTGTCTGGCTCAGTTTGGTGCCACAGAAACTGTTAATACTGATTTGGGCTTGAGCCCAAGCAATGCTCTGTACATCAAAGAGGAGAAAGAAGGTATGTGAAAGCATACATGTGCCTCACTCACCAAAACAAAGCCAGAATATCCAGGGAGACTAACTCCCAATCAGCTGTGCAATAGTACTGTGGCAAGTTGTAGTTCTGTGTGATACGAACAAGTGTACCACTGGACTGCCCAATTCTTAACGATCACTTGCACCACCTAACTCTTCAAGGCCCATTAGAAATGAGCCTGGTTGATTTAAGTCAGGGTACCTGCCAATGTACTGTATTATCCTTGCCTGGCAGAAGAAAAACCCTGTCAGGAAACCACCATGGAGTATACTGAACTCCATATTTTCATGACTTCTGTGCAGGGAGGATTTGACCTTATCTCTTCCTGCTTATTTATGTAGTGCAGTGTGGAGGTATTGTCTGCTCTGACCTGTAGCAGTAACACTACTCTTAGCTCCAGCAGATTTATCTACAGGAGTGACTCTGCACTCGACTATATGTCCCGGATGGTGTCAACCCCAAATGGGAATCCCACTCTAGTAGGGATGCATCTGTTGCTAGAACAACTGATAGGGATTCTTGCTGAAAAAGGAAACCCCTAGTTGGTTTCCTCTTTCCACCCTTGGAGGGTTGGTAACAATGTTCTTGTTACTAGGATTAGTTTTGAAGGGGGGGTGCTTACCTTAACCCCAGTGAGCCCTGAGGTAAAATTAAATGTCCCTCACCTGTAACCTGGATTCCAGGACTGTCAGTGGCAGGTGCCATATGGCCGGTAGGGGAAGAAACTGTGCTGGAGTATTTGGTTTATTCAGGTTGGTTATGCCTGCTAACCATGGGATACTCCTTAACCTGCACAGAGGCAGGTAAGGCCCTGCTTTGCAGGGTATCTAGCTCTGCTCCCACGAACCACAGTGCTTGAGCAAGCTGGGGACAGACTTTCTAGAGTTATGAGGCGCCTAAGGCTCTAGGAACCCTTGGGTGAGTTGCAGATGCTCACACTTGTTGGGATAATTTTACAACCCCCAGCCAGTGATCTAGGTAAAGAAAAACTGGCATGTTAAAGGAAAAACTGCCAAGTACTTTGAACTTTGGCTTTGTTAGGTGCCTAAAACAGGCCCCCACACCCCATTTTCTCTGTGGTACCCTTTGTTGTACTAGAGCAGGGTCCACTGTACTTGACAGTAACAGGTTTAACAAACCTGCTTTTAATGGGGGGTCATGTCAATTCCTC
This sequence comes from Neoceratodus forsteri, assembly GCA_016271365.2. Classification (NCBI taxonomy): domain Eukaryota; kingdom Metazoa; phylum Chordata; order Ceratodontiformes; family Ceratodontidae; genus Neoceratodus; species Neoceratodus forsteri. Next base: position 1,578,760,856 of record CM057452.1, read on the forward strand.
AAGTACCACTGCTATGGCACTGTAGGTACAAAGGTGCATCATGGCCTGGTAACCAAAGGAGCCTGATGTGGAAAGATCTGCCTCCCATCCTACGTGATTTAGTGGGAGGGGAAGCCTCTTCTTGTGCAGAATTGCTACTGTATTGTAATTGCCCTTAATGTCCTAATCATAGGACAGTTCAAACATTATCTCTTCAGTCCCGTACAGAGTGCCTGAAAAGAGGCATGGGCAATTCTGCTTTTTAAACCTTTATCTTTTCCCCAAAGAGGGAGTTACCCTCGGCTGGGAAATCCAGAGTCTTGGTTTGAGTATCCTAAATGAGGTTTGTGACTTGCAACCAGGCAAACCTCTTCTACCCGCTGTATTTACCATCCCTGGTAAGAGTCTTTAGAATCAGCAGACATTCGAGACTGATATTGGCTCCAAACCAAAATTAGCTGTTTCAGCTAGGTCATCTGACAGAGGAGTCTGGACCTTGACTGCTATAGCAGAGGCCGACTACCCTAATAACTTCTGGTATTGACATACACTTGAAAGTCTGCCTGCCTAATAGCTAGGAAAACTGATAAATGTCAGGGGTATCTATGCCTTGTCACAGGCTATCACTTGTACCACCCCTCAGTGGACAGAGTGGGAGGATAAAAAAATCCAGCCCCTCCTTATCCAGTTTATTATTTCTTGTACAGCCTCTTATCAAGAGGGGAGCCAGAGCTTAGGAGTTTGTAAAATCTTGAAAGTACCCTCCTTGATGAATCTATCTATTCACAGGAAGGAGAAGGTTTTGTTGGGTGTCAGCCCAGTCATCTCTCACAATTGTGGAGTGTGAGAAATAATCCTCAAGCTCTGTGGAAAGAATTAAACTTCTATTTGGGGGAAAAAAACTAGGTTTAATAGTTTCCCCTTTGTCCATTTCATCAAACACATATTTCTCCTCTGTAACATTAATAGTAACAAGCATTTGTCAATGCCGAATGTTTGCTTGCTGGCATTGGCATTGCTACTGCAGGAGTTAGAGATGCATAATAGGAATGGCAGTACTGAACTAACGCCAACCCCCACCATGCAGAGACTGAAAGGCATTGGGGGTGTGCCTTTGGGTCATCAGCCATAACACTTATGCCATTCCACCTCACCCCACCCTGCAGACACCGACAGGTGTCGCTGTGTGCTTTGGAGTCCTCATGCACTGGTGTGGGACACCCTCTAGTACTTCATTACAGTGTCACCACTGAATGTGAGTCCAGATCCTGAAGTGGGACACCTCCTTGAACTGCACTACAGTGCTACCACTGAATATGACTCCAGATCCTGAAGTGGAACACCCAATTGTACTGCACTACAATGTCACCATTGAATTTGAGTCCAGATCCCGAAGTGGGATACCCACTTGTACTGCACTACAGTGTCAGCATTAAATATGAGCTCAGGTACTGGTGTGGGACATCCCCTAGTACTGCACTGCAGGGTCACCACTGAATACGAGTCCAAATCCTGACGTGGAACAGACCGTTGTACTGCACTATAGTGTCACCACTGAATTTGAGTCCAGATCCTGAAGTGGGATACCCCCTTGTACAGCACTACAGTATCACCATTGAATATGAGCTCAGATGCTGGTGTGGGATACCCCCTAGTACTGGACTACAGTGTCATCATTGAATATAAGCTTAGGTGCTGGTATGGCACACCCCCTAGTACTACATCGCAGTGTCACTATTTAATATGAGTACTGGTCCTGAAGTGGGACACCCCCCCAGTACTGAATAACAGTGTCATTACTAAATATGAGCAGAGGTACTGAAGTGGGCCCCTCCAGTACTGCACTACAGTGTCAACACTTAATATGAGACCAGATCCTGAAGTGGGACACCCCCTAGTATTGAATAACAGTGTCAGCATTAAATATGAGCCCAGGTGCTGAAATGGGACACCCCCTAGTACTTCACTACAGTGTCGCCACTGAATATGAGCCCAGGCCCTGAAGTGGGACACCCCCTAGTACTGCGGGGCCAGCTGACATCAAAGTTCCCTCCCCACTGATTTTAATTACAACGTTTTATTATAGGCTGGTTTATCAGATTTGGTGTGCGAGCCATGAAATGTCACAATGGGACCAGTGAGGAGCTAAGTGCATTTCAGAGGTGAGGTGCTCTGCTCCAATGCAGTCCATTAACACCCCTCCTGCAGTGTGTCCCATAAATTCCTTGAATCTATCCCTGGTGTCTAGTGGCACCCTCACGCCACAATCACCCGTTTCTTATTTCCTTGAACTATCCTTGATGTCAGGTGGCATACACCACCCCCATATCACCCGACTCATGAATAGAGAGATATCCCTGATGTCTGGCAGTACCAGCACCCCCCCCAGTGCTCGATCTATGCATGTAAAGCTGTCCTTGGTGTCCAGTGCTTCCCCCACCCGACTGCTTGTCTACAAAAAGGAATCAGTGTTGGTCCAGTGTCCCCACCCACTCACTTACCACTACCTTGCCCCCTTTTACCTGGGTGTCTGTCAATCAGGAAGCTTGGTACAGCGACCAGCACAGCCTTAAACTCATCTCCTCAGCCAGCTGCCATATGAGCTGACAGAAATCATGCATACAGTATTCATACATGCTCTCACTGACAGCTTGTATGGTGGTCAGCCAAGGAGGTGAGAAGAGGGCTATGCCGGTCACTGTAGCAGCAGGGTTTCCTGATCAATGGACACCCAGTTAAGAGGGTGGGTGTGGGGTTGTAGTATGTGAGCACACGGGATGGGCAAGGGGGGGTCACTGGACCACTGCGGATTCCTTTTCCTTTTGTAAATGGGTGATTGAGGGTTTGGAAGGGAACCACTGAACACCAAGGATGTCTTTACATGCATAGATCAGGTGGTCATGGGGGGGAGGCATTGCTAAACTTCAGGGATGTCCTTCCATTCATTCATGGATTGGATTGGGTGATCGGGTTGGGGGTACCAATAGACACCAAGGATGGCTCTATTCTATTATAATGGGTGACTGGGTGGTTGGGGGTGACACTAGACACCAGGGATAACTAGTAAACTGTAAATGCAGTCGGGGTGGGCAGCTACATTGCAGCCGCCCTGCATTTTTTTTTTTTTTTTACAGAAAGTGTAGTGATCAACAAGCTTGCAGAGGAATTGTTTGAGACACTAATGGGAAAGGAATAGTGCATAAGGGGCAGACTCAGGGAGAGGATTGGGGGGACTGACAGGGACACTCTCTCTCAAAAACACTCCCACAGTTAGACGCTTTGGCAAACAACTGGGTGGGCCACTGGGCCTCCTAGCCATCATTTTCTATGTTTGTATCTGTTACACAAAATGTGAGGTCAAGTCTAGTCTGTCTGTGCATGAGACTCAGGTGGAAGTAGTAGCCCACCTTATAACCTTAGTGCCATAATGTTACATGGTTTGCCCTATTCCTAATAGTTTAGAGCCAATATTGAAAAATACAGAGTATGAGTTCATGTACAGTCAGATACATTATATGTTGTTAATTAGTGAATCCTAAATTAACTTGTATGTCTCAGTCTCAGTGTTCTGTTTTATTATGCTTCCGTTTTCAGCCAGTCAGATCCAAGAACAATACCTCTTTAGCCAATGCCCAGGTACATACAGTACAGCTATCATCTTAGGCTAGCTAGCTGCATGAACATGCTAGCTTAAGCTTCTGCTATGGAAACCAAAGACTAAGAGTGTTTTACATATAAAGACTGGCACAAAGGCGGTGGTGCAGACCTGGTCCCTGAGAGAGTGATCCCCAGAATAATTCTGTCAGACAGTCTAGATTGAAAAAGTAATTTATTCTTCTTTATTTATGTTTTATTTTTACATACCTCGGCTCCAGCCTTCTCTCTCTGATAGTCAGTCTTCTGTTAGACTCACTCACCCAGTTCCTCACCCACAGACCGCAGGCCTGAAGCAAAGAAGAGAGCACACACGTCGCTCTGGTCTGGGAGCATGACTCACACAGTGAAGTGACACTCTCACAGGGAGGACCGACCGACTGATTGCCGACCCACCATACCACACCTCACCAATGATGACGAGGAGTGACTCTGTCTACGAGTGGCTGCTGAGCTCACTGTTTCAGTCGACAATCGGTCTGGTCCATTCACTCTGACTCAAGTGGGCCTGGCTGTTAATGCTGATCTCCTCGTCTCGAGTCCATGGGTCGAAACAAGAGAAAGACTCGGACAGCCCGTCAGCCTCACAGCCCAAACCCAGTGAGATGCAATGCACGCACTGCCACCAGTCTGCCCCACAACTCCCGCTCCTCGTAGCCACACCTCCGGAGGACCTTGCCACACATTCTGATTGGTGTGTGAATGTGTGTGTGTGTTTTGTGTGTGGTCACTTAGATGACTACAGTGCAGAGACGCAGCCGATAGAGGCTCGCTTGCTGTGCGGACTGGGGGGGGCAGACTGGTTAGTTGGGCTTCAGCCTTTTCAAAACACATGGCCAGTGAGATGACAGGGTAGAGGAAAAGTACAGTTGAACAGTTCTTGAGGCACTTGTCGAGGGCCCTCCTGAATCCCACGGGGGCCTACGCCATGGTGTCATTTGCGTACATATGGGGATTGGGCACCCCTGTCGGCCGTACGGACTTTTGCCACGCTGGGGTGGGCTCCCAGCATGGCACCTAGAAGTCTGTTGGGGGGCAGTGAAACCGACGGGAGGATTGGGCACTTCGCCAGTCATACGGTGTGCGGGCGCATGAGCACGCTGGGATGGGCTCTCAGCGTGCTACTTGGGGGGGTAGACAAAAACGAAGCTGTCTATGACAGCTATACAGATGCAGTGCATAGTGTAGGTACTTTGCATACTGATAACGGCAGTATGCAAATTGTCTACACGTTACCACCGCTGATTGCAGCGGGTTTTTGCTTTCAACTGTACACCACTACATCTGAATGGCTGTCATAGACAGCTCCAACATTCACTGGCGTGGTGCAGCCGCGCCTGCAAAAGGGAGCAGGGCATTGGAAGTGGGGGAGGCACACCTACGAAAACTCGTATGGTGGCACTATGTTTCTTGCACATGCGTGCAAGCAAACATAAAAATGAGCAAAGGAGACAGCTGTTTGCAGAGGTCTGCTGCTCAAAAGCAGACAACCTTTGTAAGCTTGAATGATCTTTAGCAGCCTGCAATCTGCAGGAGTTGGCAGGCATTATAACAGGCATAGAAGTCCCCAAATGCTGTCCAGCAGGGGGATCTGTGTGCTTAGTTTTCTCTTGATTTTAGAGGGAACCAGGGAGTTAGCCAGTTCAGCAAGCCTCTTAAAAAATGCTTGTATACCCGTCTCAGGGGGTAGCAGTTACAGTAGTTATTATTGTGGTTTCACCCACAGTAATTTAGGGTGTCGGCTGGTCACAGCTCGAGGGACCCTGAGGTGGTGACATTTTTCTTGTTTTAGCCCTATTCAGACATTTTTAATAATTCTGTCAAGACATGAATGCAGGTTTCACGCTGCTGAAGTGTCCATGTCTCAACAGAATTCACCACACTTCAAAAAACATTAAAAAACCGGGATTACCAGTTTTTTCTTTTCAGTTTCTAGGTGTAAAACACATAAACTTTGCAACCACTAAACATCTGTTTTAAAGTATATACGGCGATTGCGGTTGGTTCCGGAACCGATCAAGAACCGATCGGAACCGGGAACCGAAGCAAAAGTGAACCGAAGCTAACGGTTCAAGATCCGGGATCAGCAGTTCTAAAAACAAGTTTAAATTAATAAAATTAAATAAAATTAATGGAGTTTTTAGTTAGAAAACTCCGATAAATATAAAACAAACCTGGGTTCACCCCTGGTTATGTTTAACTGGGAGAAACTGAGGAAACACATAATTTAACACTTAAAAACTTTCGGATTAGCTTAAAATGATGAAGAATAGAGGCAGAAAATGAAAAACAATAAATACTTATGTATATTTTATAAGTTTTCACATGACAGAACAAGATGATGAAGAGAGGATCTCCAGGCATCTAGTCTTGACAGGTGGAGAGAGAAATCTGAGGGTTAGAATGTAGGCAGTTGACTAGTGGCAGCATTTGAAAAGTGGCACATGCCAATGATTCCATCATTAGCATAGCATCCTATCTCCAGGCAGATCTGGCTTAGAGGCATACTGCAGAAGAGTTAGGAATATTGGAGTATTCCTGGGATGAGAACCCTCATTTCTATGGATATGGATATGGTACACTATCCACACTTGGGAATTGTACCGGTCGAGGATTTCCATCAGGGGGTACTTGGCCCATTTCTGGACTGGCTCCAGAGGAATCTCAATTGACTTGGAGGTGAGACAGAGCAAGGCCCTGAAAGAGAAAGGACTGTGGTCGAAAGTGAGCTCCTCTGCGCACTCTCAATCAAAGGCTGGGGTCCTTGAGGAGTGCATGGAGGAGCCATCAGTGTCCAATAACTCCTTGAACACCACCCTCGACACTTTGCCCTGGATTCTTCGGAGTGGGTGATCTGGACAGAGAAATGGCCGGGAAGGCCAGTAGCAGGGTGAGCAGCCTTGGACAGAGCTCTATGCAAGGGCTGCTTGGGAAGAGGCTCCACCAGGATTGGTGGCGAGGCCAGCGTAGGCTCCACTGAATGGGGTGGAACTAGGATGGGCCTCCCCAGAGGTGACTAGGGGAGTGCCAGGGCCTATGAGAGAGATCAACCTTGCCCAAGAACCCACTGCTGCCACCTCAGGTCCTCATAGTGCCACTGTAAACTGCAGCATAGCCTCTCATCATTCAAGGCCGAGGAGGAAAAGGAGCATCAATGGCGCTTCCTGGAAAAGGGTCAAGCATGAGAATGCCCAGAGTCCCAAGATCAGCATCAGAAACCGGATCGAGTCCTTGATCTGGACCTCGACCAGTGATGAGGGTGTAGACGGTGAGAAGACACGGGAGGAGGGGCCATGTACTCCACATGGACCAGGTCCTGCTGTGGGACCACCCCAAGGGTGACTCTCCTGGGAGGAGACAGCCTGGTCGGCCGACTTCTCCTGTCCCTCCTGAGAGAGGGCTGAGAGGACTGAAGTCCGGGAGAGTGAGTCATCCCCCAACTCGTCTTACAATGGGTCCACAAGGTTGAGAAGAAATCTTGGATGGCTACTAGGCCTGCATCTTGGCCAACAAGCCTGATGGGGTCACCATGGAGCAAGCAGCCTGCCCATCAGCCATAGGAGGACTGGCCAAAGTGAAAGGCTTGACAGTCGTTGAGCGATCAAAGGAGTCATGGGAGTGGAAAGAGCATACCCATTCCTGATCCTGTGACCAGCGACACTTCCGTTTCAGTTTCTTAGAACTATCCCCTCAGGAAGGGCCATCCCCAAGGGTCTGCAGGGACTGACATGTCCCAGATAGAACTGGAAAACAAAGCCCAGACACTGGTGCTCACTGGAAGTAGTATAGGAGCTGATGATGAGAATGCTGAGGCCTGGACTGCCGCTTCTTCAAGAGCGGCCAGCTGGGAGGCTGAAACCACCACCAAAACAGCATTGCGTGCGTCCTTGGAATGGACCGGTGGATCCCGTTCATCCAGGCAGCCTAAGAGGAGGTTGGCATACCGGTCCTCGAAAGAGGAAGGGAACAGAGTTTTACAGAGGCCACAAGCCTACAGGTTGTTCTTTGCCCCGAGACAATAAATGCACGAGGTATGCAGGTCGGTACACAACATCTTTTGGTTGCACGTGATGTACCTCTCGAAACCGGGGCCGGATCTGGGTTCATTGCATTCCATTCTAACGAGGAAAGCGAAAAAGTACTGAATTGCACCTGAAGATGCAAAAAGAAAAAATGGGCTTAAACCATGCACAGAGAGCTGCGAAGCAGGAGACCTAACACTTCCAGCTGAAGGAAGATCTGACACCATGGGGTAGAGCCAAGGAGGATATCATCTGGGTTGGTGGGAGGAACTTAGCTTGAAGACGTTCTGGCTGGAATTAAAGGGAAAGGAAGACTGCTTCATATCCATGCCCCAAGAATAGTTATTTCCTTCTGAAAGGGGCACTGAAGACCGACTGTTGTACATCAGAGGCAAAACCTGCGACATGCAGCTAGGAATGGCAGTGCAGGCAAATACCGGAAGCAGCAGCATCCGAGGCACCATAGGCACATCTAAGGAGATGCTTTCTGGCATCCAGTCCATTAGAGGCTGTCTGTTGAGCCATAATCCATTCAGGTCTATCCCAGCAGCTTATGAGCCAAGGAGGCCATCTTATGTGTTATATGTTTTATTTTATGTATTTGTGCGTAATTTATTCTATTCTGTATCACACTGCCTGTTTTTATGTAATTGGACGCCATATAAATAAATGTGTCTTGCCTTGCCTTACAGTATTTCCATAGGCAATTTTGATACCTGATCATGTAAGCCGGGTAGTTAGCAATTCTTAATCCAAAGGAAGCAGAAAAAAACAGTTACGTACAAGCTTACCGTAGCTGTAGATCTTCGAGAGAATCTCCTCCATTAGTCCAGACCTTGGGAACCGTAAGCTGTCAGCGTTAGGATCATATAGAAACCTTTCTCTAGCTGAAGGCTGCCCACAATGACATACAGTGCTGACATGTATATAATGTGGGTGGCCTCAATGTTCCGCAGTTTCCTGCCAGAGATAAGCCTTGGTGGGTATTTTACTGTGAATATTCAGGAGATCAAATCAGTACTAGGCTAACAAAGAGAGGCATGGGACTGGAAAACAGAACGCATGGAATAAGGCCTTAGGCACAGCATCTGCTATAAACCTCTGAAGAGAAAGTGGGATGAAGGTGGGTACGGCACGGCCTAATGGAGGAGAGTCTCTCTTTAAGATCTACTGTTACGGTAACTTATGTAGCTGTTCTGAATTCATCAAGGATATCTCTTCCATTAGGTCACACCCATGGAACAACTCCCAAGCAGAACAAAGCATTCCAGGAGGATGGTACTGTCTGATATGTGATAAAGACAGAAGGCCTTGCAGTACTGTAAGCCCAAAGCCAACATGTCTACAAGAGGCTCTAGGCACCTTATAATAAAAGCTAGGGTCAATACAACACAACACACATAATAAAAGTTTGAAAAATAAATATATAAATAAATATCAGCATTATTAGATGATGTCCAGACTGTTGTGTTTTGTTAAAGTGTAAACATGAACAGTACTCCATGTGGCAGCTGCATATATGTCAGCAGCAGGGACAGTTCTGAAACATGCAACAGAAATGGTCACACCCCTTGTAGAGAGACCTCAAACAACACCAGGAAGTTCCTTATCATACTTCCTAGAACAAAACATAATACAATTAGCCATTTGGACAGGCATTGCTTTGACATGGGGTGCCCTCTTTTTCAAGGGCGAATGAAACAAAAAGCTGGGAAGTCTTAGTGCGAGTGACATACCAAAGGGCAAGGCACAAAACTGATGGTGCGAGCACTGGAGCATGAACCACAGGTACTTGTGATGAGACTTGTGGATCTTGACATGAAGGTATGCACCCTTCATATCCACAGAAACCATCCAGTTCCCTTTTAGTAACAGGGGGAGGAGGGGAAGCTGAGAAACCATTCAAAAATGTCTGTATTAAATGAATAGATTCAGTCTTTAAAGGTCCAGTACAGGCCTTCAATTCCCAGTCCATTCTGGTATCAGGAAGTACCAGGAATAATAACTCAGGTTCTGTTTGGAAACCTCCCGTAGAGAATGGTTTGAACCTCCTCCATCAAGAAGGCAAGATGTCCCAGAGGTTATTTGTTTGGCAAAGGGGGTCACTGGAGGAACCGAAAGGAGCTCTAGGGCATGTTCTATCTGAACTACTTTCAGGACCCAAACATCGGTTGAACTTTCTCTCCACTTTGGTAAAAGAGGTAGATACTGCCTCCCACCAGAACTTCCTCAGGCAGCAGGCAGAAAAAGGAAGGAAGTCAGAAAGCACCGGGGGAGGTGTGGTTACCAATAATACCTTGATCTTATTATGAGTCTGGCATTGGCACTGGGGGAAGGTCTGTAGCAGCCTAGGACTAGGAAAGCTGAGGTCGCTGGGAACCATGTCCCCAACCTGAATAACTATGGCCTAAATGTGCATAAGGGCTGTTAAAAAAAGAGCCTCTGCCCTAACCGTGGGGCTCAGTGTTCAAAGTTTGAAGGGACCTCAGGGTAATCGTTGAGGACTCTAGGTTCCAGAGAGCATTCTCCACTTTGTGTCCAAAATGAGGGTTACTCACCTGCAACCATAGTTCTAGAAGTGGTATATGGTGTACATCAACACTTAGTCTGTCTTCCTTTCCCTTTAATTCCAGCTGGAATGCCTTCAAGCTAAGCTCCTCCCACCCACCTGGGTGACATCCTCCTCGGCTCCACCCTGTGACATCAGATGTTGCATGCTGGAAGCAGGGATCTGTGTGCCACTTGCTGGGGGGACGGGTGGGATGTGGGATGTGCACCATATACCACTCCTAGAACTACAGTTACAGATGAGTAACCCTCATTTCTAGGGATGTGGATATGGTGCATATATCCACACTTAGGCAGACTCCTAGCAGTTCTTCAGGAGAAGAGAGTGAGGCACACATTGCTACTTGGAAAAAAGGAGGGCTCAAGGCACGCATTTCTACTTGGGAAAAAAAGGGACTGGAGAACTGAGGCCCCAAAACTAGCTTCTCGACGTGACTCAAGGTCGATGTGGTGATGGGAAATGAAGGTGTGTGCTGACTTCCAGGTAACAGACCTGCACATCTCCTGGATAGGGATGTCCCTGGAAGCAGCCAATGAGGCAGCGGTATGTCTGGTGGAATGAGCCCTAAGCCCTACAGGAGCCTCCCTATCAGCCAACCTATAGCAGAGGGTGATGCAGGAGACTATGCACCTGTCAATAGTCCACTTAGCTGCTGGTTTGCCAGGTGAGGCTTCAGTGTAGGTAACAAAGAGCTGGTGAACTTTTCCCCAGACTACATCTGTGCACTCTGTGTTATAGGCGAGCACTCGCCTCAGGAACAACGTATGGAGGTTGGATTGGTGAAGTACATCAGGAGATTGATCATCTGATTAAGATGGAACTCTGAAACAACTTTTGGGAGGAACTTCAGGTTGTAGCAGAGGACAACCCTGTCCCTGTAAATCACCAAATAAGGAGACTCCACCAAGAGTGCCTGGCGCTCACTAATCCTTCTGGCAGAGGTGATGGCTGCAAAGAAGGTGGTCTTCCAAAACAGGTGAGAGATGTCACACCTGTGCACTGGTTCAAATGGCTTGCCCATATGCCAAGACCAACAACAGGTCCCACAGTGTTGGTGGTTCATGCACTGGCAGGGACAAGTGCTCAAGGCCTTTAAAGAACTGCCCGACTACCTTTTCCTGCACCACTGTCGGCATACCAGCCTGTGTCCAGTATGCTGAGACGGCTGCCAGGTGCACCTTGAGGGTTGTCAACCTCAGGCCCGATTGGTAGAGGGACCACAGGTAGTCCAGAATGCTAGCCAGCATTCTGCCCTGGCATCAAATGGAAATACACTTCCATATGAAGGCATAGCAGTGCCCTTCTGGTGAAACATTTCAATAAATAAACAGGTTGACCCCTTCTGGGAGGCTTCCACAACACGGAGGACCTCCATGGAGAGATCCAAAGCCTGGAACTCTAGCCACACAGAAACCAGGTTGTCAGGTGCAGAGACTGATGTTCTGGGTAGAAGACCTTCCCCTTGCAACAGGACAGCAGGTCTGGGCAGGCGCCACGGAGGCCTGCTGCTGCTGCTGAGGCTGAAGAGATCTGGGTACCAGAACTGGCACAGTCAGTCTGGGGCTACTGGGATCACCTGTGCCTTGTCCCTCTGTGTCTTGCTCAGCACCTGGTGGATCAGAAGAAAGGGAGTGAAGGCGTAAAAGAGGCCCGGGCTCCAGGGCCTCACAAAAGCATCCTCCATCAGTTTCATGCACTGAAGGGGTCGGGTACAAACTCAGCTTTGTGGTCTCCCAGGAGGTGAACAGATCGATCAAGGTAGTGGCCCACTGAGAGAACAGGTGGTTCACCACCACCCGATGAAGGGACCACTCATGAGACGCCTCACCTACCCAGCTGAAGACGTCCAGAAGCTGGCTGGAGGCTCTGGCCACATGAATCCCCAGATCATCAGCATCCAGACTGTGCACTAGGGTCCAGGTGCAGAGGGCATCCCGACATAGTCCGAGGGAATGCATTCTGCCCTGCCCATTGAGGTAATATGTGGTCGTGATTAGGGATCTCACGGTATACCGGTTTTATGGTATTAGAAGTCACGGTATTGATAATGTGAGCAAGTTCTGATACCGCGATAACCGTGATTCACGGTAAACCACAGTATTCACGATATACTGTGGTATTAAGGCCTTTCAACCAATCTTTTTTGCATTTTCTTTTTTTTTTTCGCCTTGAGCCCAGGCAGGTGGCTGTCGTCTTCCTCACGGAGGGACTCACTTCTCTGATCCTGCACGTCCCCGCTCTGATGACCCCCTGGAAATTCCCCCGTGGATTGCCCCCTGCAGTGGGGCCAGGGAGGAGGGCACCATCCTCCCCCCCTCCCTGAGACCAAATCCAGACAGCGGCGGTGGCCCTTGGAGACACGGGCCATCACAGAACCTGCCAGGCTCCTTTTCCTCTTTTTTTTTTTTTTCACCCATCCCCCCTCCCCTACTGACATAAGGATGTTGGTACGTGCCTACCGACTCGTACTGCCCTCCAGCCACCACCCGAGGGCAGTCAACGAGCGGGATGACAAGTCTCTCCCTCACTCCCCTAAGAAAAGAGCAGTCCTCTGGATGCTCGATCCTCTCTCCCTCCTGCCGACCCCTGGTGGCCCAGGCTCATTCCAGAAACCGAGTTGCCAGTGTGGCGCGAGGTGTAGTGACCAGCACCTCAACCTCCAGTGCCACCGGGCTGGCATTCTTTTTTGCATTTTCAGGGACAACTGTCCCTTCCACGCCTACTCTCTCTGCTCCTTTGTACAAAAAAAATACTGAGCAGAAGTATCTATTTAGGATAGATGCTTTTCCTTGGTCCTCCTCCACACACTCCCCCTTATCCCCTTTGATCTTAGCAATACCCCCTCTGGACTTTCTCCTTTCACTAATGTATCTATAGAAAGTCTTGTCCCCTTCTTTTACTGTTCGTGCTAGTGTTTCCTTGGTTTGGGCCTTTGTCTGCCTTACTGCCTTCCCTGCTTCCCTTAGGGAAGTTTGGTATGCCTCCCTATGTTCGTCCTGCTGCGTTCCCTTACATTTCCTGAAGGCCAACCTTTTGGCTCTGACCTTTTCTGCTACTGTTTCTGAGAACCAATGTGGTTTCCTCCTTCTTTTGTTCTTACTTTTCTCCCTAACACAATGGAATGTTGCTTCAAGTATTGCGTCCTTAATGCTTGCCCACTTTGCCTGTACCCCCTCATCTGTATTTCTTCTTGCCAGGGCTAGCTTAACTCTGTTGGCCATCTTATCAAAGTCAGCTCCTCTGAAGTCCCATATTTTTGCCTCGGAATGGGATGATTTAGTTCTAGTGGCCAAACTGAATCATACCACGTGATGGTCACTGGCCTCCAGGTGACCTTCTGCCTGCAGATCTGTGATCCTTTCCCCATTATTCAGTACTAGCTCTAGGATAGCCCTGTCTATTGTGAGTTGTTGTACCAGTTGTTTGAGGCCCTCCCCTGCAGGGAATCCACTATGTGTCTAGTTCTGGCGGATGTTCCTGCTGGTATTGATCAATCTGTATCTGGCATGTTGAAGTCTCCCATTATGAGAACCTCCACTTTAGCTGTCATGTTTTGTATATCTTCTATCAGTAATTTTCTATGTCTTCCCCCTGGTCTGGAGGCCTGTAGACAACCCCAGTTTGTATGGCTGTCCCATTTCCTGTTTCCAGGGTGACCCACAGTTCTTCTGGCTCCTTATGTGTATTCTGAATTTCTGTAGCTTTGATATTTTCATTGACATAAAGGGCTACTCCCCCACCTTTTTGCACCTCGGTCTCTTCTCAACAGTACATAGCCAGGTACTGAAGTCTCCCAAGTGTGGTTACTGGTGAATCATGTCTCACTAATGGCTACTATGTCAAGTTTAGCCTCTGTCATTGTTGCCTGCAGGTCTGGGATCTTGTTTCCCAGACTGCGAGCATTTGTGCACATGATTTTCCATTGGCCAGATTTTGGTGCATTAGTTGTTGGGTGAGGTCCAGCGTTTCCCCTGCGTGTTGTATGGGGAGCCGGGCCTTTTTCCTTACCTGGTGATGCAAATGTACTACAAACATGCTGAACTCCTGTTTGATCACTAGCTGAGGGGGAAGGGGTGTTCTTCATGTTCGATCTATCAGGTGCTGCACCCCTCTCCCCATTGGCTAGTTTAAATATTCTGCAAAGACGTCAAACTTCTGCCTCAATGCACTGACTCCCTCCTTAGTCAGATGCAGTCCATCAAATTTAAAGAACTTTCGCTCCCAAAACTATTGCCAGTTGCCTACAAATTTGTGTCCTTTTTCCTGGCACAAGCCCTTGAGCCACATGTTTAGCTCCCTTATCTCCCCTTCTCTGACCTTCCGTCAGTCTGCCCCCCATCTCCTAGACCAGCAGGATCTCAGAGACGGAGATGCAGGACGAAATGGATGACAGTTTGTTTCCCAGCCTGGTCAGGTGTTTTTTTGGTCTCCACAACTGACCGGCTGGTGAGATTGTTAGTCCCTATGTGTACCAGGACATCGATGTTTTCTCCTGCTTCCTACATGATTTTAGCAATGTGGTCTGTGTCTCTCCACGTTGATGTACCTGGGAGACATCTGACCATTACCCCCAGCTACAGGTAGGTATCTGTGATGCTCTGCCATCTGCTTATGGTTATATGTATGATATTTGTAATATACATAAATGGTCTGTGATTGTCTCACACAAGTCAGCAGTATGTGAGAGACTTGACATTTGACCTCCAAGGTTTCAGTGGTGCTGAAACAGCAGGATGTGAGGAAGAGACCAGGGAAACCACTAATTAAGACATCCTGCCAGAGGGACAGTTTATTACCCCCGTATAACCTGCTCCTGCTTTTGAAGTTGGAAACTATATGCATTTTATGACATAGCAGGAAGGGAAGTCACTTGGTTGATCCTTTGTGGGTTTCTCACCTAGAAGGGGGCTAGTGACAGGATGTGGGTTTATGAGCCATCAAAGGAACCTGCTTGCAAAGACTGTCACATATTTTTTTTTTTATTGGTAACTACTGATTCCAGCCAGAAGAAGAAGAATAATATCCTTTTTGGATATCTGAATTCAGATTACAGATCTATCACAGATCTAACAGTGACCTCATGGGTGACATCACCAGGAGGTGTAGAAAACTGACTTTTGAATATTGCTTGCAAGAGAAGTTTATGCAGAAGGACTCCCTGAAAAGCAAAGACACATTTAGTCTGTGGACTGGTAACTAGGCACTTTTAGAAAAATGATTCAACTGTAACTTAAGTATTTTTTTTGGTAGGCATTTGTGTTCCATAACTTTATTTTATGTGACTGTAAGTTGCTGATATATTTGTTCTGTGTTTGATATTTTACAATTTTCAGTAAACGATATTTTCTTTAAAATACTGCCTGTGCTTTTTCTCAGTTCTTTTGCAAGCGAATGCTGAATCAGTGTTTAAGTCTGAAAGCTGTTAAGGGCTTGAATGTGTTACTAATCTTGCAAAAAGGTAAGAATATACCTAGGTCTCATACTGAGTCTAAAGGTACATTTTGGGAACCTGGCTGGGTGCCACTGGGTGAAAGATTATATTGCACCCCCCCCCCCAGAAAAGACTATTATCTGAGCCTGTTAACTGGGTATGCTAGCATAAAGTTCACATTGGACTCCCAGGACTCGAGGCTAGTAGGTGATTCGGACCCAAAACAGATAGGAGAGTTACCCTGTCATCTGTTCACAATATTGCACTTCGAGGTTGGTACTGTGGGAGACAGATTTGGTTGGCAGCGGTGCAATTTGAAATATTTGGTAACACAAGCTTTAACAGTTCAGTGTGTCAGATTAATACTGTACAGCTCACACGCAAAATAAGGCAATGATTTTTAAAAAGTAAACAGAACTATATCATTGTGCTTACAGTCTAAGTTCCTTACCTGTTTTATTTTTTTTTTCGAGTGCAAGTTAGTATAGCTGTAGTTAGGGAAGAAGATGGCTTCCAACTATAGTGGGTACACTGCAGACTACCTGAGGCAGCTGTGCCAGGAGAGAGAAGTCCAGCACAAGGGGCGAGCTAACAAGCAGAACCTCATGGAGGCTCTGGTGGCAGCCGATACCCAGAGCCTCAAGTCACAGTCTGTGACTGAAAAGGACCAAACCTTGGGCGTGGAGGTACCAGGGTCCAGTGCAGTGTCCAGATCCAGTGAGAAGGACAGCAGGGCCAGTGCAAGCCAAGGGCCACAGCAGCAGGGGAAGGTCACCAGCATTCTCGAGCCAGAAGCGATCAGGCTGCAGATGGAGTTGCGGAGAATGGAGCTGGAATTCGAGAGAGAAGACAGGCGAGAGCAGCGAGCCACAGAGGGAAGAGAGCGACAGCTTCAGTGAGATGCAGAGGAAAGAGAGACAGCTTCAGCGAAAGCGGCAAGAGGTTGAGCAAGAACAGCGGGAAGCTGAGCGAGAGGAGAGAGAGCGCCAGAAGAAATTTGAACTGGGGAAGCTACAACGCCCAAGACCAGCACCAGAGCAGGAAAGTGGCCTAGGTTTTACTGGAACTACAGGACCGGGTTACAAATTAAATTCTAAATTGATAGTTGAATTTAAAGAGGGGGAAGATATGGATGCCTTTTTAAATTCCTTTGAAAAACCATGCATTCAGGCAAATATTCCTAGAGGGTCCTGGAGCTTCCAGTTATCCTCACTACTTACCGGGAAAGCTCAGGATGCACTGGGTCAAATGGACAATGAGGACAGTAATGATTACAGTAAACTTAAAACTGCACTTTAAAAAAAATATGATCTAACAACAGAAGCATACAGAGTTAAATTCCGTAAGCTCAGGAGGAGCCCTGACATGACCTATGAGGAGCTAGACACTAAACAACATCAGTTTTTAAAACATTGGTGAGAAGGAATTGAAGCAGACTCTGTAGAAAAAATTGAAAATTTGTTACTGTTAGAGCAGTTTTTGGGGGCATGCCCAGCAGAGCTGAAAACCGGGCTGGGGGACCGAGATCCAAAAACAGTGCAAGAAGCTGCTGAACTCTCGGACCGCTATGCCAGGAGCAGACCTGCTCTAAGAGTGAATGGGAAGGGCGTGGCAGTGCAGAAAGGGAAAAGCGTACCTTCAGGGCAGCTAAAATCCTCCCTGCCTTTACTGAAACCAGGTAGCCATAGGTTACAAAGAAAGGATTTACCTGAGAAAACAAATAAAAGTTGGGTTTGCAAAGAACCTGGTCATCGGGCCAGTCAGTGTCCCAAAAGGACAAGCAGTGCACAAAATGGCACTTGGAAAGAAGTGGGTTGTTTGTGTGTCCCTGAAAGCATGCCAGTAAATATGAGGGAACACATGTACCCAGTCACTGTGAATGGTGTACAGACACACGGGTTAAGAGACATGGGGGCATCCCTGATCTTGGTAAAAGGGGATCTGGTAGAGCCTGGTCAGCTTATACCCAATCAATTTGTGACTGTACAGGGATTCACTGGGAGGAGAAAACCTTGCCACTCGCTAGTGTCCTCCTAGACTGGGGTGAGACAGGGGGGACTGTACAAAAGGTTGCCGTAGCAGAAACTTTAGCAGTTGATGTAATTATTGGCAACAATCTCAAACAGGAGATGATGTGTGCAGTTACCCGCAGCCAAGCAGCAAAGGAAAATTGTAGTTCCCTGGACCCCATAGAAGCCTCTGTGGAAACCACTGGGAGGCTGGTTCCCCAGCCTGTCTCCTGATATGGAGAATAATGAAAGGGGGTAGAAATTCCCCAGGTAGCAGTTAACAGAACAGCTACAGAGGGTTACTCCAAGGAAGGGGGGATGACCCATAGTCAGAGGGTTAGAGATGGCAGTGATCCTGAATGCCCTGACACTAGAGCTAGGGACCCTAGTTTAGACACTGAAGGGGAACTGTCCCATGCCTTGGGAATGTGCAAGGAGTTTGCAGCTGCTTAGAAAAGTGACCGTAGTCTAGAGAAACTGAGGGCTTGGGCAGACTCTGATGGAGCACAGAGAGGTGACGAGAAACATAAAGTTTATTGGGACAATGGACTGCTGTATATGCAGAATGCTAAGACAGAGGGACGGGTGATGGGCAGGCAGCTTGTCGTTCCCCAGGGGTACCGTGAGTAGTTGCGCAAGACTGCACACAATATTCCAATGTCTGGTCATCTGGGAATCACGCGGAATACACAGCGATTGGCCCAGAATTTCTATTGGCCCAAATTCACCCAGCAGGTGAAGGAGTAATGCAGGTCTTGTCACTGGTGCCAAGAAATAGGGAAGGTGGGTAAGAAAATCCAAGCTGCCCTTACTCTATTGCCCATAGTGGAGGAGCCATTCCAGAGGGTGGGAATGGATATTGTGGGGTCTTTAAATACCCCCAGCTCCTCCGGGAAGAGGTTCATCCTGACTGTGGTGGATTATGCCACCCGATACCCAGAGGCAGTCGCCCTATTCTCACTGAGGACAGACAAAGTGGCAGATGCCTTACTAAGGATTTTCTCCTGTGTTGGGTTTTCGCAGGATGTCATCACCGATTGAGGGGGTTTCTTCATGTCGGACCTGATGAAATATTTGTGGGAGAAGTGTGGGGTGGTCCAGAGATGCACAACACCTTATCACCTGTAAGCCAATGGGCTTGTGGAAAGATTTCATGGTACCCTTCAGTCAATGCTCCAATAGTTTGCTGAACAGTATGGGAGGGACTGGGAGAAATACCTTCCCCACCTGTTTGCATACAAGGAGGTGCCCCAAGAGTCGACAGGGTTTTCCCCCTTTGAGCTCTTGCATGGACACAGGGTACACCGGCCCCTAGACTTGATCCGGGAGGACTGGGAAGGCAAGCACGCCACACAGGGAACTCCCATAGTGGATTACGTCCTTAGGTTAGGGAAAGGCTGAAGGAGCTTATGGGGACAGCCCAGAGCAACCTGGCAGCTGCCCAACAAAACCAAAAGGTGCGGTATGATTGCAGAGTCAGAGCTCACTTGTACACTGTGGGTCAGGAAGTCATGGTCCTAATCCCGGTCCATAAGGGTAAGCTGCAGGCCGAGTGGGCAGGACCGTACAAAGCAGTCAGACAGGTAAATTATGTAAATTACATTATAGCGTTACCTGAAAGAAGACATACACAAAGAATGTACCATGTCAACATGATGAAGCCATATGCTAATAGGGCTGACATGATGTTTGCAGTGTGTAGTCCTGGGGAGGGGATGGATGACAATATTCTGTCTATGACCTTAAAGTTACATAAAAATTGTAAATAAAAAAAACGGTACAGAGTTATCAGAATTTCCTGATAATTCAACTATGTAAACTGTATAAATCAACAGTATGTATATTGTATCTTGTTCCTTGTATTGCACAATGTTTATGTAATTGTCCCTGACCTAACCAGGTCCATCTTGCAAATGAGCATTGCTCAATGATGTCCGCCTGGATAAATAAAGATTTGACTGACTGATTGATTGAAGGAGATCCCCTTCTGGACTTGCTGGAAGAAAGTAAGTGGGAGTCCTCTGTAGAGGCAATTACAATGTCACCCCAGTTGACCCCAGACCAGATCCAGGAAGTACGGGAGGTTTTTGCAGATTTTGCCTCACTGTTTAGCACCAAGCCTGGACTAACCCCCTTAGTGACGCACGATGTGGAGACAGGGATGTAGGCACCCATAAGGCAAACAGCATATCGGGTGTCAGAGGCTGTCCAAAAGGACATTAGGAGGGAGGTGGAGAAAATGCTGGATTTAGAGGTAATCCAGAAATCCCACAGCCCATGGGCCTCACCTGTAGTCCTTGTCCCCAAGCCAGATGGCTCTACTCATTTTTGTGTGGACTATTGTGGACTTAATGCAGTCATGAAGTCAGACACCCACCCAATGCCATGGACGGACGAACTCCTACACAAGTTGGGAGGGGCGACATACCTTACACCTACTGACCTGACAAAAGGGTAATGGCAGGTAGGAGTTAACTGCCAGAGCTATGGAGAGGTTGGCGTTCATCACTCTGATAGGGTTATTTGAATTTAAAGTAATGCCTTTTGGAATGAAGAACACCCCGGCCACTTTCCAAAGGTTAGTGAATCAGGTGTTAAATGGTGCTGAGGAGTACGCCGTGGCATACCTGGAAGACACTGCCATCTTTAGTGCCAGCTGGGAAGAACACCTATCACACCTTAGGGAAGTGCTGGGCAGAATACAGAGGGCCAGACTCACTATCAAAGCTGAGAAGTGCCAGGTGGCCATGGCTGAGGTGGCATACCTCGGGAATGTTGTAGTCCGGGGACAGCTCCGTCCTAACCAAGCGAAAATAGAGGCAATCAAGGCATGGCCCAGACCAGAAATGCAAAAGCAGGTCAGGAGTTTTCTAGGGACAGCAGTGTACTATAGGAAATTTGTACCAAATTACAGTGCCCTTGCCACTCCCCTATCTGGCCTGTTAAAGAAAAGGATGCCTAAGAAAATTACCTGGGAACCAGCCTGTGAAAAAGCCTTTGCCAGACTGAAGGAGGCACTGTGCAGTGCTCCTGTACTGACAAGTCCAGACTCAAGCAGACTCTTTGTAGTCCAGACTGACACCTCAGATGTGGGTATTGGGGCACTGCTGAGTCAGACATCCAACCAAGGGAAAGATCACCCCATAGTGCACCACAGTAAAAAGTTACTTCCCAGGGAGCAGACTTATTCTACTGTGGAAAAAGAGTGTCTTGCTATTGCGTGGGCCCTAAAGAAGTTAGAGCCATACCTATACGGGCAGCATTTTGAGGTATAAACTGACCACAACCCCCTGGTTTGGCTGGCGCAAATGGGTAAAATGAATGGTAGACTACTAAGATGGAGTCTTGCCTTGCAAGGGTATGACATGACTGTCTCACATAGGGCCAGGGCAGCCAATGAAGATGCAGATGGATTGTCACATCAGTTTGAGCAATGAACTGACTTGGGGAGCTCATCCCATGCAGGGGATAGAGCCCCCAAATGTAGTCTAGATAGGGAGGACTGTGACGCTGTGCCATCAGTTTATGGTTATATGTATGATATTTGTAATATAAATAAATGGTCTGTGATTGTCTCACACAAGTCAGCAGTGTGTGAAAGACTTGACATTTGACCTCCAAGGTTTCAGTGGTGCTGAAACAGCAGGATGTGAGGAAAAGACCGGGGAAACCACTAATTAAGACATCCTCCCAGAGGGACAGTTTATTACCCCTTATAACCTGCTCCTGCTTTTGAAGTTGGAAACCAAATATGCATTTTATGACATAGCAGGAAGGGAAGTCACTTGGTTGATCCTTTGTGGTTTTCTCACCTAGAAGAAGCCTAGTGACAGGATGTGGGTTTATGAACCATCAAAGGAACCTGCTTGCAAAGACTGTCACATATTTCTTTTCATTGGTAACTACTGATTCCAGCCAGAAGAAAAAGAATATCCTTTTTGGATATCCCTACTTAGATTACAGATTTATCACAGATCTAACAGTGACCTCATGGGTAACATCACCAGGAGGTGGAGAAAACTGGCTTTTGACTATTGCTTGCAAGAGAAGTCTGTGTAGAAGGACTCCCTGAAAAGCAAAGACACACAGTCTGCAGACTGGTAACTAGGCGCTTTTAGAAAAATAATTAAACTGGAACTTAAGTATTTATTTTTGGTAGGCGTTTGTGTTCTGTAACTTCCCATTTATTTTATGTGACTGTAAGTTGTTGATATATTTGTTCTGTGTTTGATATTTTACAATTTTTAGTAAACAATATTTTCTTTAAAATACTGCCTGTGCTTTTTCTCAGTTCTTTTGCATGTGAATGCTGAATCAGTGCTTAAGTCTGAAATCTGTTAAGGGCTTGAACGTGTTATTAATCTTGCAAAAAGGTAAGAATATACCTAGGTCTCATACTGAGTCTAAAGGTACATTTTGGGAACCTGGCTGGGTGCCACTGGGTGAAAGATTATATTGCATCCCCCCAGAAGAGACTATTATCTGAGCCTGTTAACTGGGTATGCTAGCATAAGGTTCACATTTGACTCCCAGGAATCGAGGCTAGTAGGTAATTTGGACCAAAAACAGACAGGAGGGTTACCCTGTTTGTCACCTGTTCACACTATTGCACTTTGAGGTTGGCACTGTGGGAGCAGAGGGCCTGACCTGCAGAGCACGTTTGTGACAGTATCAACTCCCCAAAACATGGAGTCTCCTATGATTAGAAGTGTTTTGAATTTCCTTTTTGCCTTTTTTGGGGTTTTGGTCCCTGTTTTGGGTGAGTTTTTTAGCGCTTGCTCCTGTGCAGCAGTGTCCTACTCTACAGCGTCCTCTACCACTTTGTTTGATTTTGGAGATAGAGGCAGATACCTGTTTGTAGATTTTTATGGTGTGTGGAGGTGATACGTTGGAGAGCACTGAGTGATGGGGCACCCAATTTGCCCCTCCTAACCACCTGCCAACCTCCCAGACCAACTCTCCTCTGCGGTCAAGGTGCTTCAGTTGGATGTTGGAGAAATGGCAGGTGGTTCTTATAATGTATTTCCTCCTGAATATGCGAATTGAGGCATGCAATAATCTCTGCCCATGCTGCTTGGAGCTGAGCCCTCAGATCTCCAATGGTCCAGCATGTAGGACAACGTCCTAAATCCTGTATAACTGCCCTTTTGAAAAATGTCAAGCAGTGCCTGCAGTCAATAATATCCATTCCAGTTGAGCTGTCGATTTTATAACCTGGTCAGAGTAATTAGAAGGAGAAAAATGAAAGCAAAAGTTTGATTTTTGTTTTGTTTTCGTATAACTTGTTATAACAAGTTAACTTACTTGTGCTCATGTAAGTGAGATCACTGTGTGGATACCTCTCTGAGCCTCCCCTTCCTGCTTTGCTACAGGAAATGTCACAACTGTACAACTCCATAAAAGGAGTGTAGCATGGGGTAGTTGGGGATGGGGGTAGGTGGCTGGGCCCTACCCCTGCCAAAAAGGAAGAACCACGGACGAAAGAAACAATGAGGTAAGAGCAGAAATAATCAACCAACAACAAATGCAGTAGCCCTGAAAGCTTAGCCTAATGATACATAAAACTGTAAACCCTGCAAGCACCACCTGTAACAATTTTACAGAAGATATACCCTGCAAAAAACACTTCACTACAAACAAAAATAAAGCAGTAACAGAAGACATACCTTGCAAAATACAATTTGAATCAGAGAAGATTACAGCAGTAATCTGTAAGCACAAAACAGTAACAAATCTGTAGGCACACCCTGTAATAATGCAGCAGAAAGTATACCCTGCAACGGCAATTTGAATCAGAGAAGATTACAGCAGTAAAATGTACGCAAAAACAGTATTAAACCTTATGAGCACAAAAGAAAATAGTAACACACAGTAAATCTGCCTAGCAAAAAGAAGCCTTAATCTTTTTCATTGCTCTGATAATGTTGTTCCTTGCTCTGTCCTTACAAGCAAACCTAGAAGAAAAGAGCTCAGGTGAAGCTAGGTGCCTTTGCCAGCAAACCTAGTCTTCCACCTGCTGCTTGCTATTCCTTTTCAGGACTGATGTGTCTACACTAGTACACTAAAGGGAGGACGGGTTAAATAAACCAGTGTTCTCTACAGAGCAGTAAGCAAAACTTACACCTGATGGAACAGGGGCCTAACATTACAGTATCCAACATTAAGCAAAACTTCAGCTTAAAAACAGAGTGCAAACTCAAGGCTGTTTTAAGATGTAAAAGTTTGTTGTGAGTCACTTTATTCCACAAATCCCGAAGCTATCAATATTACTTAGACATTATAACATAATGCAATTTGTTGTACTGTTTTGATAACATCTTAGATGAAAGATAACTTTTGGAACTGAATGGAAAGAGTTCTGGCTGGATTAACTGCAGGCAGGGCAGAATCTCCAGAAGCACTTTAGTAGACAGACTGTTTTACTTTGAGCTCTGTTCTCAGACTGCTTTGTCCACAAGCACAAAATAGGAGAAACTCATTTGATAAGAAAGCCCTACTGTAAATGCTGACTATAAACTAATGTTGTAGAGGCTTACTAAGTACTACACAATCATGTGCCCTTAAAGGGGCATCAAAAGAAAAAAAAGACTAATAAGCATCCTTAGTCGCTCAGTGCATGATGCATGAGGAACACCATATTGAACCACACTCTGATGGCAAGATTTTTTTTAAGGGATACATCTCCTAAACAATGCGTAACATTAACATTTTAGTCATTTTTGACCCTCCTTAATTAGCAACAGTGTCATGTCTATATCAACACCCTCAAATTTTAGCATGGCCATAATGAGTATATTTGCACTGTTCCTCCTACCCCAAGTCAACAAATGGAGATCAATCACAGCAACTTGGTCTGTTCTGCTCATGGTTTTATTGAACATAGAAACAGAGAATTTGATGGCAGATAAGGACCACTTGGCCCATCTAGTCTGCCCATTTCCCTACCTAACGGATAAGCTGCAGATCCTAGTTAACCAACAGCCTACTTCCTCCTACCCCCCACTAGAATTGCCTTATGTCTGTCCCATGGATTCTTGAATTCCCCCACTGTTTTTGACTCTACAACCTCCTCAGGAAGGCTGTTCCATGTATCCACAACCCTCTCTGTGAAGAAATACTTCCTCACAATACCTCTGAGCCGTCCCCCCTCTATCTTCAAATTGTGCCCCCTTGTTTTTGCATATCTCTTTTTCTGAAAGATGCTACCCTCTTGGACTTTGTTGATTCCCTTGAGGTATTTGAAAATTTCTATCATGTCCCCCCTCTCCCTGCTTTCCTTGAGGCTATACATATTTAGTTCCTTTAGTCTTTCTTCATATGTCTTCTGATGCAGACCCTGCATCATTTTGGTAGCCCTCCTCTGGACAGCCTCCACCCTGTCTATGTCTTTGCGGAGATGGGGTCTCCAGAACTGTACACAGTACTCCAGATGTGGTCTTACCAACTGTCTCTACAGAGGGCCAACAACTTCCTGTTTTCTACTGGTGATGCCTTTCCCTATGCATCCCAGTATCCCCCCAGCCCTCCTTACTGCCTTCTCACATTGCTGACCCACCTTTAGGTCATCTGATATGACTACCCCCAGGTCCCTTTCCATTTTTGTTGTTGTCAGTATCTCACCCCTCATTGTGTACTCTTCCCCTGGGGTTTTGTTTCCCAGGTGCATTACTTTGCACTTCTTTGCACTGAATCTAAGCTGCCCTACATTTGACCATTCCTCCAACCTTGCCAAGTCCCTTTTCATCCTTTCCACCCCACCTTGTGTATCAACCATGTTGCAGATCTTTGTGTCATCTGTAAAGAGACATACTTTCCCTTCCAGTCCCTCTGCAATGTCACTTATAAAGACATTAAAAAGGACTGGCCCCAGTACTGAACCCTGCGGTACCCCACTAGTAACCCTCCTTTCTTCACTGTGGACTCCATTTACTATTACCCGCTGTGTCCTGTTGTCCAACCAGTGTTCTACCTAGGCTACCACCCTAGGACCCACTCCCAGCTGGTTAATTTGTTTATTAATCTTTTGTGCGGGACTGTGTCAAATGCCTTGCTAAAGTCTAGGTAGGCCATGTCCACAGCCTCTCCCTGGTCTACTGCTTTGGTCACCCAGTCAAAGAAATAAATTAGATTTGTCTGACATGACCTTCCCGCTGTGAATCCATGCTGCCTTGGGTCCTGTGCCCCACTGGCCTCTAGGTACTCAACAATTCTTTCCTTCAGAAGTGATTCCATCATTTTCCCTACCACTGAGGCCATACTGACAGGTTTGTAGTTTCCTGCCTCTGTCTTGCTCCCACTTTTGTGAAGGGGAATCACATCTGCCCTCCTCCAGTCCTCAGGTACCACCCCATCCTCCCATGATTTATTAAAAAGAGTAGTCAGTGGTGTTACTAGTTCTTCCCTTAGTTTTTTTAAAATTCTGGGGTGAATCCCATCAGGCCCCATTGCTTTATCCACCTTCAGTTTTAAGAGTTATTTCAGAACCCTTTCTTCTGTGAAAGGACTAATATCAACCCCCCTATCCAGAGTGCTTCTATTGACCGGATTAGGTATTTCCCCCTGCTTTTCAATTGTGAATATTGAGCAGAAGTATTCGTTCAGTATCCCTGATTTTTCACTGTCACTCTCTGCCCAACCACCTTCCTCTTTGTTCAGCCTCAGTATCCCTGCCTTAGTCTTTCTTTGCTCCCTAATGTACCTATAAAAGGTTTTATCCCCCTTCTTAACCAAGTTGGTTATCTTTTCCTCAGTTTGGGCCTTTGCTAATCTGACTGCCTTACCCACTTCCTTATGCTTTAACTGGTACAGTTCTCTGTCCTGCTCCTTCTGTGTTTCCTTATACTTCCTGAATGCTTTTTTCCCCTTACCTTCCCTGCCACTTCTTTGAGAACCATAGTGTTTTTTCTTTCGTTTTGATTGGTTTATTTGCTTCACACAAAGACTTGTTGCCTCTGTGATGGCGGGTTTTGATGATTCCCCATTGTTGCTCCACCCCACCTTCTTGCCTGTTTGCTAGTGCTTTTCTGAGGCACTCTCCCATTTTGACAAAATCAGCCCTCCTGAAGTCCAGTACCTTCATTTTTGTGTGGCTTGACTCTACAGCTAAGTTTATCGTGAACCACACTGTTTGGTGATCGCTTGTTCCCAGATGGCTACCCACTTCAAGATCAGAGATCCTCTCTCCATCCCCATATTGGCCAACATCCATGGCCCCATGGCCCAGAACTATGCAAGTCAACTGCAAATACTGGAACAGCACTGGGCCACTGAAACCAATTATGTGTTCAGTATATTTTTTCTACTGCATCTTTGAGGACAAATGTGTCAGCAGGCTCCTGAAAGAGTACCAAAACTAACTGGGTGAGCAGAGGTCCAAAAGAAGATTGGTAGGGAGGAGAAATATGTTGCCTGGAAATCTCTGGTAACCCTGGTCTATTGAGAACAGCACTGGGACAGGAAATAAATTAAAATTATGTATAAGAAAAAAGCTGACGCTGCATTTCCTGGCATGATGTTGATGTGGAATCATGAATTCAAAGACAATACTCTGACAGAGCTGGAATTACTAATTTAAGAAAAATCTTATTCCATTCTTGCGAAGAAAAAGTCCCCCCAAAAATTAAATTGGCAATATGCTCTAATATTGGATCTTAAAGTTAACTTTATTAAAGTTATATAATGGTATAACAGTATATATGAACTTAAAATATGTAAATCCTGTCACATTACCTGCAGGGTGGAATCTGCTGATTTTTCTCGGGGTCACACTTTGGCACAAGGATAGTACATGCAAAAAACATGAGGTACTTGTAACAATTTGTTTGCACCAAGGCAGGGAAGAGGGAGGATTCCCAGCTGAGAGAGGCTTCCTTCTGAGTCCTGTGACCAAGGTAGTTGGGGAATGTAGTATAATTATACGGTAGGTTCATACACAGTTCCAGAGTGATGGGCTCACACTGACCTGACAAGAAAAGGAAGAAACCTGCTTGAAATGATCAGATTACAATTGAAGAAGCACAATCATGAGATGAAGCAAAATCAGACTAGGTCAGCAATGCAATGCTGGGATACCACCACAGGGAATCTGATTGATATTATTGTACGCCCAGAAGTCTAGTCACATCCTTTGCAGTTCCTGGTCATCAGTCACATACAGAGAAAGCCAGCGGCGTGTTGTTTTCTGCTGTGCAGAAGACTGGCAGATCTCATAACAGGCTAAAGTCAATCAATCCACAGAACAAAAGGAAAAACAAAAGATTCTTTTGTTCTGTTAACTGCATTGCTTGGCAACAAGCTGCGATCTGTCAGGGCATGGTGCCCAGTAGAGCAAAACAGCTGCTGGCCACCAGTGTATACAGTAGTATCTAAGACCGAAAGACCAGATGTGCAGATGTCTGAGGATGTAACACTGTATTATGGATGTTACGGTACAAATTTTCATAATACTACTGTTAGTGTTTCTGAACTAGTCAATTTTTAAGAAAAAAAAGTCTCTGCAAACTCTTGTTTCAGGGACAGTTGGCACAGAAGGGATAATCACCCCCAAAATACTATTCTCCACATTTAGTTTAAAGGCCTCATAACAGCAGCATAAAGGAACCACGATTATCACGGTACCAGAAATGGCCTGCAGTATTAATGCCACAATGACGTCCAATACAACACTGCATCATGAAATTATGATACTACAGCATTCCTATATTTTACAACATGCAGTACTACGTTAGTACAGAACACTACCTTCTACAACTAAGTATTACTTAGTCCTGGAGATGCCGGTACAAATGTTCAAAAAATTAATCGGCTGCTCATCTTTTTAATTTTTCTCTATCACTGCCCATTAAATGTTACTGAAATAGTTATATCCTAAGATAAATCCTCATTTATGCTGGTGCTGTTGGCAATTAGTAGGATATAGGCCAGGGTTGCAAAATTATCACGTTCCAAATGTGTCACCCACAGTCATTATTTTAGTGTCTCCAATAAACAATATTACATCCTCAATCTCATAAACTCTATTATATACAGTATACAACTTGAGCAGGAACAACGTGATAGCAGATAAGACACAGTCTTAAGAAGTACAGTGCAAAAGACAAAGTTTCAATAACTCTAATAGAAAATAATTTGCTTGTAATCTTAAAGCAGCAGTGCAATGAAATTGGGCAAAACATTTGACCCTACCTTTTTTCATTAAGAAAGATTCTAGGCGTCTTCCAGTTTTATTTGGTGGTACAATTTTCTAATTCCATCAAAATCTGAGTAGTTTAGAAATGTTATAACTTGTTTTTTTGTCAAGAAAAAAAAAGATGGCCGCCACATTTTGTATAGGAATAGTATTGCAGACCTGGCAATGGTAGGATCAAAAAAATGAAAGGAAAAAAGACATGTTGCGAAGCATAGGAGGTACCTAGATGAGAACATTTGATAGGAATGAAAATGCTAATATTTTTCTTAACTGTAGCTGAAACTAGCTTTTTTTGGAAAACACATTTTTCGTTGCACTGCTGCTTTATATGCAAGGCTTATCAGAGACAAACCAGGACAGTCCACATACTGTATCTCTCATTAGTTAAGGCATCGGTAATACAATTATGCAATATGCCAATTTAGAATATTGTAACTACATAAATATAATGACATGAGTTGAAATTGATCATTTTCCTGCAATACTGGTAAGGATAATTATATAGCAGATCCAATAAATAGGAAGGAAAAGCAAGGGTCAAGCTGTAACACAGTATTTAAAGTGGTGAATAACAAAAGAATAACCTTGGAAACAAACCAAAAAGAAAAAAATCAAACATCTGTTAAAATAAGTCCATATTACTACACTAGAACAGAAACTGATTACAGACTAGCCTTACTAGGTAAGACAATTTATCAACCATTATATTATCATTGTACTTTTACAATGAATTACCCATTTTATACAGAGAAATATGAAGAAAAACAACACAAAACAAGAAATAAATGCTTTTTCTTATCTGTCAAAAGGAAAAAAAGTAACTTATTACAAAGCATCTGGACAGATTCCAGCTGCTTAAAAGGGAGTCAACATGGAATCGATAAAGCGAGACTGTGGCAGTCTAACTCGGTGGTCTTCTTTTAAGAAGTATCAAAAGGAACTAGACAGGAGAAGAGATAACTGATGTGCTCAGCAAAACATTTATGGTTTCTCATGAGAAGTTGGTTCTGAAGTGGAGGTTATTTGGAATTACAGGAACTAGAGCACAATTTATGGAGAGCTGGTTAAATACGGTGGTTTACTGGACGCAAGACTGGAAGGAAGTCACCAGTGAGGATCTCCAGGGGTCAGAATTTAAATTCCTATGTTTTCAATACTTTTTTGATGACCTGCCGGAAGGGAGCTCAAAAATTTAATTTGTGGATTACAAAGCTAATGACTGTGGTAGACTTCACTGTGGAGGAAGACAGACCGCAAAGGAACTTAAATGCACTTGGGGAGTGGAGAAATAAGTGACTGAAGTATAAAGCCCCTTACTTAGGCCCAAAGAGTTCTGACTGGAGGAACTATTTAAATTGTAAACAACTAGCAGAAATGGACAATAAAGACAACCTGTGCATGATCGCTGACAGGAAACTCAATGTGCAGCAGCAGTGGGTAAGGCAAATCAAACACTGGGCTGCATCAAAAGGGGTATAATAAGCTTTAAGAGAGCTATAACTCTGCCCCTGTATAGGACACTGGTAACACTGCACTTGGAGTACTATGTGCAGTTCTGGTCACAACAGTACAAAGAGGATATTGCAGCAGTCAAGAGGGTGCAGCAGACGTAAACAAGCATTTATCAATGCCGAATGTTCGCCACTTGCTTTGGTGTTGTACTGGGTCTTGTTAGTACACATTTTTACTGTACATTTACCCAGGATAGACCAAATGATATACAATATCTAATTTTATTTTAGTGGTGTCCTGCTTTTGCACATTTTACACTGTATTTACCTAGGACAGGCCAACTTAAAAGCAATATCTAATTTTCAGTGGGCTCCCATATTTTGACCCCAAGTTTCCAGAAATCTTTTAATGACCTGACATTATGACCAAGACAGGTGGAGTTTTTTTAATCCCATCTGAAAGGTGATTTCACAGTGCAACTGTGAAAACAACTTTTGGAGGGGGATTTGAAAAATGACAGCTGTCACGTTCAGGAAGTGGGGCAACACAATGGACATGTTGAATATTAGGGGCCAAAATCTGCAAAAAATAAAGTTATGAGTAAACGGTGAAACAATTCAATGTTTCTTCATAACTTGTTTTTTTTCACATTTTAACCTCCAATTTTCAACACAGACTTTTTAAGACTACTCCTGATGAACATGACAGGTGTCATTTATAAAAAAATGGCTGAAACGTCAATTCCTACCACACATGTGAAAGCACATTTTGGACAGGATCTGAAAAATGACAGCTGTCATGTTCAAGATGTGATGAGAAAAAATGGCTATGTTGAAAATTTGTTAAAATATTGAAAATTACCAAAGTTATGAGTGTGCACTGAAACATTTCAATGTATACTCATAATATTGCTGTTTTTAGTACTTTTACCCCAAAATTTTCAACAGAGCCTTCTTAGGACCTCACCTCATGAACAAGGGAGCAGAACATTTTCAAACCCTGCCTGAAAGGTGATTTTACACAAGTTTGAAAACATATTTCGGCCCAGATTTGAAAAATGACAGCTGTCACATTCATGAGGTGGTGTAAAAAAATGGCTATGCTGAAAATTTGGGGTCAAAATACTGAAAATTACCACAGTTACAAGTGTGCGTTGAAACATTTCGATGTTCGCTCATAATTTTGTTGTTTTTTAAGATTTTTACCTCAAATTTTCAAGATAACATTTTTATGACCCCACATCATGAACAAGGGTGGAGAATTTTTTCAGATTCTGCCAGAAAGGGGATTTTGTGCAGCGACCAGAAAAATCACCTTTCAGGATGGATATTTGCATAATTTCATCACCTTTGCTCATGAGGTGGGGTCCCAAAAAGGCCATGTTGAAAATCTGAGGAACTAGTATTCAAAAATGATCAAGTTATGAGGACAAGTTCAAAACCCACTGAAATACACTGAACCATATATCTGAGTTCCTCACTTCCCTATCCGCGATTGAAGAGTGAAGACGTGCCTCTGGTCCAGAGAGATTTACATCACTGGGCCCCCAAGTATGTAAGTAAGGGGTACTGGGGGTGTGGGCTGGTGGGTGCTGAGTGGGAGGGTCAGGTAGGGGAAGGGTAATAATGGCAGTGTGCCGCTGCTGGCAACAGACATCATTGGATGGTTTTCTTTTGTACAGGGTGTACAAAAATAAAAAGAAAGACTATGACTGGACACCAGTGTTCGGCAAGGTGGCAGCAAGGCTGGGTTGCTGTCTCCCTGTGCACAAGTAAAGCACAGGAAAATGAATGCTCTTCACTCCCCTTTTTGCTTTATTTTAGCTAAATTTTTAAGTAAATACTTGGAGAATCCTGTTATTAAGTCAAGTTCAGTTGCCAGCTAAATGCTCGTTTTGGCATGGCACCTGTAGTTTCGCCATTAAATCTTTAGTGAGCTGTGAGGAGTAGGGAACCAGTGATAGGGTTTTCATAATGATTTTAGTTTAGGAGTTAGTTTTGCTATTTTTAGTGAAAAGACCCATCTGTGTGCATCAGAGGAGCTTTGATTTTGCTTAAATAAATCCTGCAGTGGTAAACGCACTGCTGGTGCAGGAAGCCGCCTTTATGACCGGAGAAGTGTGAAGGATTCAGCGGGACTGCCCTGATTGGTGAGTTGCTGGAGGTCACCGAAAACAACATGGCTGGTGGAGAAAGGAAGCGAAGAAAGAGCCAGTGTCAAGAAGAACATTTTAGGACATCCGTTTGTTCTGTGGAGGACCAGATTTGCAGTGTACAGCTTGAGGCGGGTGGCCGTGGAGTGAGCCTGCTCTGGACGCTAGGAAGCTAGTGCCTGTAGATCGGAGTCGTCCTGTCTGCTGCCAAGGAGGCTGGAGGGTGAAACCACTGCCTGAAAATCAACTCGGGCCAATATCCATCGGAAAACCAAATTGGTTAATACCCATCAGGAAATCTAACTGGAGATAGCGGAGTGTGATTTTGGTGTGAGAAGTGAGCTGTGGGCCATCATTTTTTCTGTTCAGCAATTCTCTGCAAGTGCTGCTCAACCACAGGGCAGAAGGTGAGAGCTTCTGTGGTGAGGGAAAAGCTCACTGTGTTCTCGGTCAGGAACTTGAGTACTGTTGTTTCAGTGAAAAGAGGAGCCACTGGAGCGTCCGCTATGACTGGTGAAAATCTAACACTGTTGTGGGATAGCATTGGTTTTATCATTTTCTTCACACTAAACTGTGTGCATTTGGAAAGATCTGTCAGTGGTGTGAGCACCGAATATTGGCTATACTGGGGCATATTTCTGGACTTAAGACTGTCATTCACAGACTGAAAGAACCTATATTTGCTCCTTTGCTGTTCACCATATTGGATTCTCCATCTTGTAGTGGTGTATTTATTTGAGAGAGTATTTGAGTTTATTATTTTGGATTAGATAGTGTGTGAGTGGAGTGAAAAGGTATTTAATGGTTGGGATGTAAGTGTGTGAATTAGTATAAAACGTTAGGGGGAATAAGGGACGTCTTAGGTTGTGGAATGTTTGGTAGTGGGGAGTGGGATTAGTGAGTTTTAAAGTAAATAGTGCGATAGTGAACCCAGAAAAGATGTGTAAGGGCAAGAGCAATGGCCGCATCGTATACTCAGCATCCCAGCTGCACGACCTCCATTCCTTCACTGATGTACCTGGATCAGAGACTGCAGCAAGTAGCAGCAGGGAGTTTGGGATTGGGAGGAGGTGAAAGAACATGCTGCGGGCTGCTAGGGATGCGACTGGGGTGAGCAGCATTAAGGTGGTCACGTACAGGAGGTGCCCTGAGGTAAAATGGGACCTAGAGAGAGGCCAGACATGTTTGGTTCCCATTCCCAGGGCTCCTACTAGACTAAGTGGGCAGGTAGCCTTGGGACGAGTGGCCTACACCAGGTCTCCTTGAGCAGTGCTATGAAATACCAGGTCGATGAGAAGCAAGAGGCTATTATGGCTGACCTGACTTTTTCTGTCGACCTGGCATGCATTACGGAGACCTGGTTGGGGGATGATGCAGGGCCGGTTTTGGAGGCATCTATCCCAACAGGATACTCGATTGTGCACTGCCCGAGGAGGGAATGTAGGGTTGGGGGAGTGGCTATCTGTTTTAGATCCGACTTGAAATTTTCATGCACCCAGTGGAATCTACTTCGTCATTTAAATGCATGGCTGTACGTGGCGGTCCAGGTGCAGGTTGTAGGATCTGCCTCATTTATCACCCTCTGGGGCGCAGGGATTTCCTGTAGGAAGTCATGGACTTCATCACTGACAGGGTGTTGGAGACACCCAGATGGTTAATTCGTTGGGATTTCAATGCCTGGATCGACGATAAACTCTGCATTTTGGAAAAGACTTCCTCCAGACGATGATGTCTCTGGGCCTTGCACAAGTGGTTGCTTCTGCAGACCCATTGCCAGCACGCCTTGGACTTAGTATTTTCACTGGGGTTTGAGATCACTGATTTCAAGATTGATCTGGTTGCTTGGTCGGATCACTGCACAGTAAAGTTCTTGTTCACGGCCCCCCCGTCCCTCCCTTTTTGAGACAGTCTGTTACTGTGCTTTGAGGTGTTTGTCCCCAGTGGGACTGCTGGCGGTGACAGACTTATCTGGTGTGAGTGCTGCATGTGCAATGGGGTTGAATGAGGTGGTGGCAGCATATAATGATGCTGTCACCAAGGCTTTTGACACCATTGCACCGATCTGTATAAAACTCAGGTCTTCTCACTTGAGACCTCCATGGTTTGATGGGGGCTCTTAAGGAGATGGAAGACCAGGGGTCAGAAGTTGGAGCGTGCTGCAGGAGGACCGGGCTCGTGGATGACAAACTGGCTTTAAGAGTTGGTATCCTGTGTAATTGGCGACCGCGATTGAGCGCTTTCAAAAAAGGTGACTTAATCATGGCACTTTTACACATGGCTATGAGCAGGGAGGGCGACAGGATAGGGGGATGGCGACTATGGTGACAGGATGTCACTATGTATACATGGATGTAGGGGGGTTGGGATGGGACCATGTTGTGCGACGGGTGGCAGGGGAAGGAGGGTTTATGGGGTGTAGTGCAGTGGTGGGCTGCCGAGCTGGCTGTGTGGTATGGTGGCAGGCTAGGGTTGGAAGGGTGTAAGGTTCTGTTCTGGGCGCTCGTTTTTGTGCGGGTTGCATTTTTTTTCCTTCTTTGTTTTGTACCCCGATATACCCCCAGAGTTGAGAATCCTTTAGTAGGGGTGTGTGGGGCACAGCTCCCCCACATAAAACATTAAAACCTAAGTGTCTGGCACCATCTTGCTGTGTGCATTCATTTTCAAATTCATTTTCGGTGATGCAGACTCGCCCAAACAACGATCGGTATTACACGGTCACCATTACTACATGGAACCTAAGAGTTCACTATGATGAATATCAAAGGGCAATCAACCATTAGAAGGCAGAGTTCCTGTATGGGGAGATTGCTGCAGGAAGGAACAGATCAGTTCTGCTCTTTTGTGTTATAGACAGGCTCTCCATCCAGCTTGCCTGCATCCAAAAAGAGCAATTTCAGTCGCACAGTGTGAAGAGTTTGCTCAGTTCTTTTCTGACAGGGTGTCCTCCATTAGGTCTGGGATCTTAACAGTGGAGCAAGATCTGTCCTGCAGTGTTGAGCCTGGTGGTGAAAGAAGCACTATATCAGTCTGGGATGAGTTTCAGCTAGTGGGGGTGGCTGAGGTCATCGAGGTGATTTCAAAGTTGCAACCCACTTTTTGTAAACTGGACCCAGGTCTCACGCATCTCCTAGTGGGATGTGTGGGGTCTGCTGGTCCAGTGTTTGCCGAGATTGTCCAGTGTTCACTCTCAGGGGGCCTTTTGAAGGAGATGTTGGTGAGGCCCCTGCTGAAGAAATCATCACTCGACCCTGACATCTTGGTGAATTTCCGACCTGTCTCCAATCTTCCATTCTTGAGGAAAGTACTGGAGAAAGTGGTGGCTTTGCAGCTCGAGGCCCACCTGATGGCTTTTGACATCTACAAGCCACTCCAGTCTGGTTTTAGGAGAAAGCATAGCACTGAAACAGCATTAGTTAGGGTGCAAAATGATCTCCTTAGGGTGACAGATAGAGGAGAGTGGACAATTCTCGTTCTCCTCGATCTCTCCTCAACGTTTAATACCGTAGACCATGTGGTGCTGCTTGATCACCTGAGGGAGTGCTGTGGACTCACCGGCAAGGTCATCAGTTGGTTCGAGTCCTTCTTGACAGGCAGGAGGCAATGGGTAGTTATGGGAAATTTTTCCTCCTGCCTGAAGCCCCTGACCCATGCAGTGCCTCAAGGATCAATCTTGTCACCCATGTTGTTTGCAGTATACATGCTGCCCCTAGGAGACATCATTAGGTGTTACAGTTTGGGTTTTCACTGCTATGCAGATGATACCACGCTGGACATGTCCTTTGCCCTCAGAACATCGTATGCTGTAGAGGTGTTAAACAATTGCTTATCCGAGATCCAGACTTGGATGTCCTCTAAC
The DNA here is from genome assembly GCA_016271365.2 of Neoceratodus forsteri. NCBI lineage: Eukaryota > Metazoa > Chordata > Ceratodontiformes > Ceratodontidae > Neoceratodus > Neoceratodus forsteri. The sequence continues at coordinate 1,578,797,168 of CM057452.1, forward strand.
TGGGTGAGTCTCAACCCAGATAAGACGGAGGTACTAAAGATTGCGCCAAGTCATCGGCTGGATGTGGCTGCCACTGAAGCAGGAACAAGCTTATTCCTGGGGACCACTGTTTTGGTGGCGGACACTAAGATGTGCAATCTGGGGCATCAATTTTAAATGACGGCTTGACACAAGGGGGTCAGTGGAGGTAACCTCCACTGGCTGCAGCTAGTGAAGAACGCTACCGCCAGGTTGTTGACGTGCTTTTCGAGGTCTGCTCATATAACCCCACTTTTGTGTGAACTGCACTGGTTGCCAGTCAGGTGGAGGACTGCCTTCAAGGTGGATTTGCCAACCTGTAAGACCCTACACGGCCAGGGTCCTGGCTACGTGTCTGACCTCCTGACACCTGTCTGCCCAGTGCGCTCACTCCAGTCTTCCACTGAGGGCCTCCTAGTGTTCCAAGAGTGCAGTTAAAAACTTCTGGGGACAGCGCCTTTGAAGTGGCAGGATCAATTACATGAAACTCTCTACCAAGAGTTCTAAGGGAGGCTACCTCTGTGGAAGCGTTCAAACAGGGCCTGAAAGCTAATCTTTTTAATCTGGTATTTGATGTCCACTAATTTTAATTAATGTAGTATAAGGGTTTTAAAAAACAAATTTATATGGCTTAAATTATGTATGTTCTGATTGACAGTTTTTGATTTTAATGCCATTAAAGCAGCAGTGCTGGATAACCAGGAAGTGGTAATCGAAATTCTGGATTTGGTTGGGGTGGTTCTGCAAAAATTCTGGTTCCCAAATCTGTGTTTTTTTTATTTTGTCCCAGCTTTTTAATTTTTTGAATAAAAAATAAAAGTTTTCCATTCTTGTAACGCTACAGGAAAGATGGCGGCTGCCATTCACAGTTTGTTTTCCTTGTGTATGTCGGCTTGGACGTGCAGTGTTTACTTCCATCCACCCCCATTGTTGGGCGCTTCCACTCAGCATAGTGCAGCCTGCTGATTGATTTTTCCTCAGTTCTGGACATGGCACTGTGTTTCTGTAGGATGTTTTCTTTTCTCCGGTGGCAAGTAACCACGTTTGGTTCGATATTTGCTGTATCGGAGTTAATTGTTGGCTTACTGGAAAACCGGAAGAGGAGGGAACTGGACTGGCCATGCACTACCCCTGTGTTTGCGACAGAGACAAATGGCTAGCAAATGCGACACTCGCATAAACAAACCTGGAGTAATAAATTAAAATTTAAATACTAAAATGAGCCTACCGGGAAAAAAATAAGCACAGTACAGTGATTCAGGGACAGGGACCCGCAACACAAAGCCAGCAACTGAGGTACGATTTATCTTGCACTGCTGCTTTAACTGTATGTTTCCTGTTTTCACCTCTGTGTAAAGTACACAGAGCCTCTGGGATTGGATGCTAAAGAAAAAAGTTTGACTTGACTATGAGGAACAGTTTTCTTTATTTCAGGTGCCGACATTGAGTACTGGGCACCCTAGTGTTGGTGTTATGTTTGGTGGCACAAGGGATGGGCTCCCCGGTGTCGCACAGTGAAAACTGTCAGGGTGGGGAATACTAGCCAGCACTGTGGAATGGGCACACCTGTGTTGTAAAATTAAAAGGGAGGGGTGTGAGTGCTAAGTGGGAGGATTGGATGGGGGGACAGTGACGGCTGTGGTGTGCTGGCAGTGGCAACAGACATCGATGAATGTTTTTTTTTTTTACAGGGTGTATAAAAATCAAAAAAAGACTATGAGGGATGGTTTTCTTTATTTCAGGTACCGATACTAGGGATTGGGCACCCCAATTTTGATGTTATGTTTGGCTGCACCGGGGGCGGGTTTCCCGGTGTCTCACAGTGAAAATGGGTGGGGCTTGGGCACCTCAGTGTTGGAAAATTAAGAAGAGGCAGCAATGGGAGGTGGGAGGGATACTTGGTACATGGTGGGAGAGATTGTTTTTATGTTGAGCGGGAGGACCACAGCAGGCTGATCATGACACCAGTCAGCCCTACTTGCTGGGCGGCTTATGCAGATCAAAGCAAAGAGCCGCCCTATGAGTCCGGCAGCTCTTTTCTTTGAACTACACAAAGTTTCTGCCCAGCAAGACCTGAAGAGTGTCATAACCAGCCTGGCTGATGACTGGTCTGGCACTGTTGAGTCCCTTGCAGACTGCCTTACAGTGGACCAACAGTGACACACCTCTCAAAACCCCCTAGCACACCAGTATGTTTGCTATGCAAAAGCACAAAGGCAAATAGTAAGGGGGCTTGGCTTGGACCCAAAGGAGATGGCAGCCTAAATCTTTTTCTCTGCCCCAGCCTGACAGGAAAAGCGAACATAAACTATTAAGATGTTGGACTAACGGTTAATTCTGCACTTCCACATACCTTTTCTCGCCTCTGCCATCACCGCTGAGATGTAATTTGGGCTGCCACGCTCTTTCTTTTCGTATCTGACGTGCCATGCCTATTTCGGAGCCGACATGTATCAGTAGGCCCGAGCGAGGCATACCAGTGCTGCTGTATCCCCCCCCCCCATCTCGATCGGAGCTGCAGCGTCCCCCCCCCCTTCCTCCAATCGAGATTCGGGTCGAGTTTGAAGGAGTTCTCGGATGTGGTGGGGATCTCTGCTGTTCTCCCGAGGGATAAACGCTAGGTTATTTGATCACTGGCTGCAGGAATTATTGTAGAGATGGATTCCTCAGTCCGTAGTGTTGCTGGATCATCTCATCAGGCCACCCTGGACTCCCCTGATCAGGCCCAAGTTGGAGAAGCCCTGGCCAATATTACAAAAATGCTGGAGGCATTATTGAGCAGAGTGAATACAATCGGTGCCTCTCTAACGACTAATGTGGCTGACGTACGCCGCTTAGCATAACGCCCTGGAGCAACGGACAGAAGAATTAGAGAGACAGCATCTCCATGTTTTACAAAAGCTCCGGGATCATGAGGCCAAGCTATCTCGCCTATGGTACAGAGCAGAAGACCAGGAAAACCGAAGTAGGAGAAACAATATCCAGATTCTAGGCGTGCCTGAGGGAGTCGAGAGGCCTAATATGGAAAGGTTTTTGAATGACTGGATACTGCAACTCCTTGGTGACCGATGGAAGGAACCAGTTGTGGTGGAGAGGGCCCACCGTGTCTTCGGCAACCCCAACAACACTAAAGGCCCGCGTACCATCATTGCCTATTTGCTGCGCTTTTTGGTCAAGGAACGCTTACTCCGGGCAACAAGAGACCTCGGGGAGATTGTGTGGAAAGGCAACACCATCTCGTTTTATAGAGATTTTACTCAAGAGGTGGCGGCTAAACACAGAGCATTCAACCCTTTAAAAAAAATTCTGGCAGCCAACTCAGTTCAATATTGCTTCAGGGGCCTCACTGCTCTGTACCTGAACAGAAACGGACAATCTTTCCTCGCTGAATCCCCAGGAGATTCAGAGGCCTGGATCCAGAGTCATTGGCCGAGTATGCTACCACGAACTACATCCCCCAGACGCCTCTGGGAGCCTAGGAACCAAATGGGCCCAAGGAATTAATAAAAAAGGAAGTGCTATACCAGGGGACAGTAAATCCTATCGGAGTGGCCCGCCAAATAAGGATTCCCCCATCAGCAGACAGCTATGGGCTCCGCAACCTATGGGAGATAAGCTGAGTAAAACCGTGGCTGTTATCCCCAACAACCAGGAGGTGCCTAGAAATAATTCGCAAAATAAGAACCAGGGTGAGGCTATGACCCCACTGCCTGCTAGACAAAGGCAACACTCCAGAAATCCTTGCTCCATGACGTCAGGTAACACTACGGCTTCACCACCTGCCAAGCAGTCTAGGGCCAATGCCTCAGCATGGAGCAAAGTCGATCAGAAAGACCAATCGGGAGAAGAGGCCGCTATACTCATGGAGGATTTGACTCCGCTGGACTGGGCAACTGAAATGGATGTATATGAAGGAGAAGCTGCAGCTGTTGACGGTTTGCTGAAACCAGGCCTTAAGACGTTCGCAGAAGCACTCGCCTCGAATTCTGGCTCTGCTGACTCTGGACTAACATGTAACTTGGGGGATGCCACGCCGAGCTCTGGCACTTAATGCATACTAGCTTTCTTTGTGTTCTTTCTCTGTTGGGTGAAAGCTCTTGCGCCCACTAGAATATGAGGCACTGGCATTGCTGTGCTACAGGTAGACTCCTGCCTGGGCAAGCCCTGCCATATCGGCTACTCGCCTTTCTTTTTTGGGATGCAGGTTTTTCACCTCCCCTGATAGATGGCATGCAGCAGCCTTGATTGCCCCCCCCCCTTTCTCTGATGTTACATTTGCAGAAGGGGGAGGGTACGAATCTACTCCTTAGATAAACCCTAGTAATCAGGGTGGGCTGCTGGGGATGACCCTTATGCCACATTAACACTGCGGCAGAACAGCTACAATTGGCAGCCCACCAACTCCAGGAACAGATGGTACTACCACTTGCCAAGACGACTAACCCATGGCGTGTAACTGGCAGAGGCCCCCCCCCCATCCAGGTGACTTACGATCGCCAGATATGCCTAGACTTTCCAGATCTGGCATTATGACTGGATGTATGGAGTCAGGCTGGGTTAGGTCATTTCTACTAGGTGTGACCTCTCCCGTTGCTCTTTGTGGTGCCTGAAGCAGTGTGGCTTATAGGGGACTTTTACCTCTATTCACACATACACCTCGACACCACTAACTGAGCTAGCGTTAGCAGTTTAGGTGATTAATACTGTTATAGCTTTTTGCTTGTTAATCTTTTACTACATTTTAATTATTAAGATAGTTAACCTTCCTTGTCTCTGTTCTCAATTTGCTTAGGTGTTTGACCAGCATAGACCAGAACATCTGTTGCTGTCTACTCTCTCTCTCATCACCTTTTTTCTAAGATTTGCCTTCACACTTCACGGTAACAGGCTACCTTCTCTCTGCTATACTGTGTCTCCCTATTCCTACCTACAGGGTGAGTACTCTACATCTCTATAAATACCTGGGGGTGAACCACCATGGCATCGGCGACCGCAGGACCATGAGGGTGGAGGTGCGTCTCCTGGAATGTCAGGGGAATTAATCACCCGGCGAAACGCACTAAGGTCTTGCAGTTCTTGAACTCCATGGGGGCTGATGTGGCCCTGCTCCAGGAGACTCATCTCACTAGCCAAACGGTGCAGTGGTTAAAGAAATTATGGGTGGGAACAGTATTGCCTAGTTGTGCGCCTACAAAGTCTAGAGGGGTTGCCATCCTCCTTCGGAGGTCGGGACCATGGTCAGTTGAAACCCAGCGTCTGGACACCCAGGGGAGGTGGTTAGCGGCTAGACTCTCTTACCTGGGTGGCAAAGTTATAATGGCCAATGTGTATGGCCCCAATACAGATTCTGGGGAACTCTACTCTGAATTGAATCAAGCCTTTGCAGAACTTATGGAGGATGAGATTGAGATCCTTATACTACTGGGCAGAGACCATAATTTGGTCTTAGATGTTTTCATAGATAAGTCCCTCCCTACACCACAATCTCACCCCAAAGTTCTAGCTACTTTGAATACTCTGATGTGAGAATGAGCTCTAGGGGATCCATGGAGAAACAGCAACCCCCAGGGGCATGATTACATCTTTTATTCCAATGTGCATGGCACCCATAGTAGATTGGACTGTTGGTTGGTTAATCATGCAGCAATGTCAGGTGTGACTGATGCAACCATAGGTAATATCTTGATATCTGACCATGCCCCTGTTGCAATCACGTTCTCCCCACCAGGCCAAAGCCCTCCTTCTACAAGATGGAGATGTAATCCCCTTATACTATAGGATGTAGCCTTCCAGGAGTATCTAAGGGAGGAAACATGCCAGTACTCTTCTCTTAACACCCCTGGAGAGATGAGAGTGACCACGGTATGGGAAGCCTTTAAGGCTGTTATAAGGGGGAGAATCATTTCCTTTGCAGCCGCCAAAAATAAGGAGTGAAGGAAACATCTCCAGGAACTACAGGATGAATTAGCAAAATTGGAGAAGCAGTTTAAAGTCTCTCCCCAGAACCCGCTCAACTCCCCACTTCTGGCCCCCATCACAGGTTTAAAATACCAGATTAACGTTCTATTAAATAGAAAGGCTGAATGGCAGTTGACCTGGGCAAAACATAGGTTATGGGAAGGAGGGGTCAAGGGAGGGAAGCTGCTTGCCTACCATCTGCGGAAGCAACAGACTTCCTCTAGAATCTTGGCCCTCAAGAATAAAAAGGGGGAACCCATTACGGCACCCAAGGCCATTAATGCGGAGATGCAAAGCTTCTACCAGGAGCTCTACCAATCTCAGAGCACCCTTTCAGATGATGAGCTCTCCCACCGGCTGAGCACTCTGTGCCAGGGGACCCCTCTTCCTCGGATTTCTGAGACACAACAACGTGAGTTGGATGCCCAGCTTACCTCCGAGGAGCTCCGTAATGCTTTATGCCAGATGGCGAAGGGAAAAGCGCCTGGGCCGGATGGGATATGGGTGACGCTCTACCAACTACTCCAAGATGACATCACTGACCCACTTCTACAAGCACTACAAGAAGCCCAAAAAGATACCATGCTCCCTCCGACTATGTGTGAGGCACTAACAACCCTTATCTCCAAAAAATCATCCGATGTTCTCCTTTGTGTGAACTTCCATCCCATCTCACTCCTCCATGTGGATACTAAGCTGCTGGCTAAAATCCTAGCGAATAGATTATCCTTGTTCATGCCCACCCTGATTCACCCATCACAATCCGGCTTCTTAAAGGGGAAATCGAGTGCAGATAATCTGCGCTTAATTCTGAACCTTAAGTGGTTGGCGTTACAATCCAAAACCCCAATGGCTGCCTTGGCAATAGATTGTGTCAAGGCATTTGACTCCCTAGAATGGGTGTTCCTCCACAAAGTCCTCACGCTATATGGATTTGGGCCAGACTTTTGCTCATGGGTCTCTACCCTATACCACTCCCCTACAGCTAGAGTTGCCACTAACAGAGATACTTCCCTTCCCTTTTCGTTGCAAAGAGGCACCAGACAGGGCTGCCCTCTTTCTCCTCTTCTTTTTCTTACTGCCTTAGACCCTCTGATTAAGAAACTTATAAATTCCCCTAACATCACGGGCAATCCTATAAAAGGGATGACTTATCTGGTTAACGCGTACACGGACGATATGCTCCTTACACTATCAAATCCCCAGTTCTCCATTACTCCACTTCTAACAATCCTATGGGAATTTGCCTGTCTCTCGGGGCTAACGGTGAATCAAAAGAAAACCATCCTGTCCCCCCTGAATGGGGCATGCAGTAGGTATTTTATTGTCGGTACCGACATTACTTGGGCCCCGCAAGGCTTCCCATACCTAGGCGTAACTATTACCACATCTTGGAAGGATCTAGAATCTGCTAATTTCTCTCCTCTACTGGCCTCTTTAACGGCTGAAGTCCAGCGATGGAAACGGCTCCACCTCACCTTAAAAGGCAAGATGGAAGCCATTAGAATGTTTTTGTTCTCCAGAGTCTCATACCTACTAAATAATCTTTCCATCCCACGCTCACAAAAACCTTTTAAGGCCCTAGATAATCTAATTTCTCCCTTCCTGTGGGAGGGTAAAGTCCCAAGATGGGGGCGCACGAAACTGCGTGCACATTGGACCAGAGGTGGATTGAGGCTCCCCTGGTTTGACGGTTATCACCTAGATACATAGATACATAGATACATAGACAGTGTCGGCAGATAAGGGCCTATGGCCCACCTAGTCTGCCCATTTGAGCTTGTAAGTTCAGTTTGTTTTCCTAGAAGTCTATTTCCCCTTACCCCTGACCTCTAGAATTCCTTTATGTCTATCCCATGCATTCTTAAATCCCGTGATTGTTTCAGCCCCCACCACTTCCTCTGGCAGGGTGTTCCACTTGTCCACCACCCGTTCTGTGAAGAAATTCTTTCTCATGTTCCTCTGAATCGTCCTCCCTCCAACTTCATCCCATGCCCTCTAGTCCTGAAACATCTTTTTCGCTTAAAATAGTGTTTTCCTGCACCCTGTTCCTCCCTGTAAGATACTTGTATGTCTCTATCATATCCCTCTCTCTCCTCCTCTCCTCCAGGAGTACATGTTCAGTTCCTTCAACCTGTCTTCATAGGACTTGTGATGCAACCCATGCACCATCTTTGTTGCCCTCCTCTGAACCTTCTCTACCCTGTCTATGTCCTTACGTGGTATGGTCTCCAGGATGTACACTGTACTCCAGGTGGGGCCTCACTAGTGTCTTGTATAGCGGAATTATGACCTCCCTTTCCTGCTGGTGATGCCCCTGCCTATACATCCCAGCATCCTATTTGCTTTACCTGATGCCTTGTCACACTGTTTCTCCTACCTTGAGGTCATCAGAGATGACAACCCCAAGATCCCTTTCCTGCTTGGTGCATGCTATATCCTCACCCCCAACTGATATATTGTGCCAGGGTTTTTGTGCCCATATGCATTATCTTGCACTTCTTTGCATTGAATTTCAACTGCCAAACCCTTGACCATTCTTCAAGTTTCTGCAGGTCCTTCTCATTCTGTCTACACCCTCTGGTGTGTCTACTCTGTTACAGAGCTTTGTGTCATCAGCGAACAGTGAAATTCTGCCTTCTAGATCCTGTGCAATGTCACTGATGAAGATGTTGAATAGGACCGGTCCCAGCACTGATCCCTGTGGTACCCCACTGGTCACTCTTCCCTCTGTGGAGTGACAGCCATTTACCACCACCTCTGTGTCCTGCCACCCAGCCAGTTACCTACCCACCACACTACTGTCCTGCCCACACCCATATTCCCCAGTTTGTGTAATAGTCTTCTATGTGGCACAGTGTCAAAGGCCTTGCTGAAGTCCAGATAGACCATGTCCACTGCCCTCCCCTGATCCACCTCCCTAGTCACCCAGTCAAAAAATTCAATGAGGTTGGTCTGACATGACCTCCCCCTGGTGAAACCATGCTGCCTTGGGTCCTGTAGTCCATTGACAACCAGATGTTCCACCAATCTCTCCTTCAGTAGTGCTTCCATGATCTTTCCCACTACTGGGCCATTCTGTAAACCTAGTTTACAGAATGGCCCAGGCCACAGCCTGGTTCATCCCCTGCCTCACCCCCCCTCCTCAATGGGTATCTTTAGAGGCCACTTTGTCAATGGACACTCCCCTCTTTTTTCTGCTCTCTAATACAAAACCGGCAGCAAACTGTCTCACCCCCCATTATGTTAGAAACATGCAGATTGTGGCAGATAGCGATGGCAATTACTGGGGTTCCGAAATCAGAATACCTTCCCCCGCTCAGATATGCCCCGATATGGAACAACCCTCTCATCATGGTTGATCGTAAACCGTTCACGTGGACCCTTTGGACCTCCAAAGGCATTCGAGTTATACGGGATCTCCTACTCCCGAATTCTCGCACACTAATGTCCTTTGAACAGATCCGGGATAGATATGGGTTGGGATCCTCAGACTTATTGAAATTTCTGCAGCTGAGAAGTGCTCTCTCCTCCCTTCTTAAAGCCCCATCATCACAAAACACCTGGGACTGCTTGAGCGTTCTCCACCTACCCAGAAAGGGCCAAGGACTGGTGGGCGTTTTCTACAAAATCCTTAGAGATGCGCAGTCAGATGCTACTCTTACCAGCAGAGCCGCCTGGGAAAGGGATCTGCTTCACCCTTATCCAGCAGCAATTGTCGCGTAAGGCCGAGGCGGCTCACACAGCCTATGAAGACTCCAAGATCCAATTAATATAACTAAAAATTCTCTTAAGGTGGTATAGAACCCCTGCGGTTCTACATAGCCTTAAGATTATACCACAGGATCAATGTTGGAGATGTCACTCTTTCTCTGCTCACCTACTTCACATTATCTGGACCTGCCCGGCCCTACAAAATTTCTGGACGCAAGTCCTAGGGGACTGCTCCAGGATAATAGGGAAACCAATTCTGCTGCAACATTATTCCCTCTTACTGGGGGGATACTTCACCATTAAATCCACTCCCTCCTCCCAGCACAGCTTGGGACCTAGTGGCTATCATGGAGGCAAAGTGGGCCATTTTGATACGCTGGAGACAATCTGCGCCCCCAGTGGTTTTGCAATGGCATTCTGCTATGGTTAGATTGGCTACTTTCAAGAGGCTCTCGGCGCTGGCCAAGGGAAGGCTTGACACATACTACAAGAAATGGGGGCTTATTTGCACTTCCATATCTGCTCGGTTGCACCCTTGCCACCGCAAAACCCCCCCCGTACCTCACTTTGCAACATAGTTTGATAACACTACAACAGCTGGCTGCTGCTGTCTGGTCCTATCACCCTCTCTGCTCATACTGTTCTCTTTTTCTTGATCTTCTTGGTTTCTCTTTACTACCTATAGTTTTGAATGGTAGAATTCCCTTGGTTTACACAAACCTCTGTCAATTAGTTGCCATTTCACATACATCTGAATTGGCTGATAGTGGGATGCTCTGATCTGGTCTTCTGGATCAGATCTTGGTAACCTCCAGTTAATGTAAAAAGAATATGATAGTTAATCTTCCTTTTGTATAAGATTTGTATTTTGTAGTTTAGAGTGTGCACACATTACCACCTGCATTACGTTATACTTGTTTAGGTATAGAGTCTCTACGTAACACATTGCATTTTGAGAACAATTACCTATGTATTAGCTTACTTGGCAGTATTGTAGGCTTGGTGTATGAGGGCCATTTTCACGGCTTAAGGTATCTGAAAAACTTTAATAAAATCTTAAATGATAAAAAAAAAAAGGCACATATCAAAATGATTATAGGGAATTAAAGGTTAGGCTATAGAAACATAGAAACAAGGACTTTGACGGCAGATAAGGACTGCTTGGCCCACCTAGTCTGCCCATTTCCCTACCTACAGGATAAGCTGCAGATCCTAGTTAACCAACAGCCTATTTCTTCCTACCCCCCACAAGAATTGCCTTATGTCTGTCCCATGCATTCTTGAATACTCCCACAGTTTTAGACCCCACAACCTCCTCAAGAAGGCTGTTCCATGCATCCACCACCCTCTCTGTGAAATAATACTTTCTCACATTGCCCCTGAGCCGTCCCCCCCTCTATCTTCAAATTGTGCCCCTTGTTCTTGCATTTCTTTTTTTGAAAGATGCTACCCTCTTGGACTTTGTTGATTCCACTGAGGTACTTCAATGTTTCTATCATGCCCCCCTCTTACTCCTTTCCTCAAGGGTATACATATTAAGCTCCTTTAGTCTCTCCTCATATGGCTTCTCTTGTAGACCCTGCACCATTTTAGTTGCCCTCCTCTGGACTACCTCCATCCTGTCTATGTCCTTGCGGAGATGGGGTCTCCAGAACTGGACGCAGTACTCCAGATGGGGTCTCACCAACTGTCTGTACAAGGAGATAACAACTTCCTGTTTTCTGCTGGTGATGCCTCTCCCTATACATCCCAGTATCCCCCCAGCCTTCCCTACTGCCTTCTCACATTGCTTGCTAACCTTGAGGTCATCTGATATTATTACCCCCAGGTCCCTTTCCATTTTTGTTGTTGTTACTACCACCCCCCCATTGTGTAATCTTTCCCCTGTGTATTATTTTGCACTTCTTTGCATTGAAGCCAAGCTGCCATACTTATGACCATTCCTCCAACCTTGCCAAGTCCCTTCTCATCCTTTCCACGCATCCTTGTGTATCAACCCTGTTGCAGATCTTTGTATCATCTGCAAAGAGGCATACTTTTCCTTCCAGTCCCTCTGCAATGTCACTTATAAAGACATTAAAAAGGACTGGACCCAGTACTGAACCCTGCAGTACCCCACTAGTAACCCCTCTTTCTTCAGAGTGGATTCCATTTACAGTTACCTTCTGTGTCCTGTTGTCCAGCCAATGTTTTACCCAGGCTAACACCTTGGGACCCACTCCCAGGCTGGTTAATTTGATTATTAATCTTTTGTGTGAGTCTGTGTTAAATGCCTTGCTAAAGTCTAGGTAGGTCATGTCCACAGCCCCTCCCTGGTCTACTACTTTGGTCACCCAGTCAAAGAAATCAATTAGATTCGTCTGACATGACCTTCCTGCTGTGAACCCATGCTGCCTTGGGTCCTGTGCCCCACTTTCCTCTAGGTACTCAACAATTCTTTCCTTCAGAAGTGATTTCATCACTTTCCCTACCACAGAGGTCAAACTGACAGGTCTGTAGTTTCCTGCCTCTGTCTTGCTCCCACTTTCGTGAAGGGGAATCACATCCACCTTCCTCCAGTCCTCAGGTACCACACCATCCTCCCATGATTTGTTAAAAAGGGTAGTCAGTGGTATCACTAGTTCTCTGCTTAATTCTTTTAGAATTCTGGGGTGAATTCCATCAGGCCCCATTGCTCTGTCCACCTTCAGTTTTAGGAGTTCTTTCAGAACCCTTTCTTCTGTGAAAGGACTGGGATCGACCCCCCTATCCAGAGTGCTTCTGTTAATTGGATTAGACACCTCCCCCTCCTTCTCTTTTGTGAATACTGAGCAGAAGTATTTGTTCAGTATCCCTGCTTTTTCATTGTCCCTCTCTGCCCACCCACCGTCCTTTCTATTCAGCCCCACTATCCCTCCCTTTGTCTTTCTATGCTTCCTGATGCACTTATAAAAGGTTTTATCCCACTTCTTAACCGAGCTGGCTATCTTTTCCTCAGTTTGGGCCTTTGCTATTCTGATTTCCCTCTCTGCTTCCTTCTGCCTTAACTGGTACAGTTCTCTGTCCTGCTCCTTCTGTGTTTCCTTATACTTCCTAAATGCTATCTTTTTCTCCCTTACCTTCCCCGCCACCTCTTTTGAGAACTAAGTGGCATTTCTTTGTTTTGATTTGTTTATTTGCTTCACACAAAGGCTTGTTGCCTCTGTGATGGCAGTTTGATAGTTCCCCATTGTTGCTCCACCCCTCCTTCTAGCCTGTTTGCTAGTGCTTTTCTAAGGCACTCTCTCATCTTGCCAAAGTCAGCCCTCCTGAAGTCCAGTACCCTAACATTTGTATGGCTTGACTCTGTAGCTGAGTTTATCGTGAACCACACTGTTTGGTGGTCACTTGTTCTCACATGGCTACCCACTTCTAGATCTGAGATCCCCTCACTGTCCCCATTTGGGAGTATGAGGTCTAAGATTGCTCCCTCACGAGTGGGTTCCAAAAGTAGCTGTCTAAGGCATGCCACCTGTAGGGCATCGAGAATGGCCCTGCTCTTAGATGTGGCTGCAGTAAAGGTGCTCCAGTTAACATTTGGTATATTCAGGTCCCCCATCAACAGTATTTCCCCTTTCTCTGCCATCCTAAGGATGCCTTCTATCATATCCTTGTCCATTCCCTCTCCCTGACATGGGGGACTGTATACAACCCTGTGCGGATTGTGGTGCCATTTCCAGTCTCTAAGGTGACCCACAGTGCCTCCTCTCCTCCCTGTTTACTTTTTTGTTCCTTTGCATTTATCCCTTCCCTTACATAGAGAGCTACTCCTCCCCATCTTCTACCTTCTCTGACTCTCCTGCAGGTTGTGTACCCTGGTATGTTAACATCCCAGTCATGGTTCTCTGTGTACCATGTTTCTGTGATTGCTACGATATCCAGGCATCCCTCTTCCATCAAGGCCACAAGTTCAGGGAGGTTGTTGCCTATACTACAGGCATTGGTACTCATCACCCTCCATTTCTTGACTGATGAACCTCTAGACAGGCTAGGCAATTTTTGCCTGGAAAGACGAAGGCTAAGAGGAGTTATGATTAGGTCTTATTTTTTCCCCTAAAAGGATTGGATAAGGTAAATCTGGGGACACATTTTCAGCACGTTTAGGGCAGCTGAACATCAGGGCATGCCTTCACTGAAGCGGGGGTAGAACTAGGGATCTTGAGAGAAAACATTTTTACCCACAGAATGCTGAATGTTTGGAGCATGCTCCCAAAGGAAGGGGTACAACAGGCTAGTGCTGAATTTTTTAAACTTAAGTTGAATCAATTCCCATAACATTGCTGGATCCAGCATTTCATTTACTGGGAGAATAGAGAGTTACAAAGAGCATACCTCATAATGGAATAAGTGTGCCGGTGAGGAAATGGTGGATCACATGACCTTGGGTTCCCAAAGGATTCACCACCACTAGCTTTCCTCTGAAGAGTGCAAAAGTCCAAAAAGTTTACATATCCTACTTCCCATTTAATAATATATACAGAAATGTAATTTTCTTTTTATTCCGTCACCAGAGCTGCCCACCTCTGCCAGGCAACACACCCAGCCCCATCCACCTCCACCTCTGGCAATAACCTGCCTTCATGGTGTCCACAGGGCATTCTGCCCATCGTGGTTGATCCCACTGAGGAGACTAGCACGGAAGTGAGAAGGACAGAGGCAAGCTGGAGTGGTGGGGCCTGAGAGTGCCGATGCCATGCTACCCTGCTCCAGAGTTTTTCCACTTAGTTACTCCCAGCCCTCAAGGATGCAGTTGGCGAGGGTTCCCTGGTGCACATGTGCACACAGTTGTGTTGCAGTGCTCTGAAGTAAGGCTGTGTCCTCCCTCCCTCAAGCTCTACTCTCTGTACCAGCACCTGTGGCCACCCTGGTGGCAGTACTCCAGCACAGAATGCTGCCCCTCCCAGATGAGGACAGCTTAATCCTCCTTCCCTGGCCACCCCCTCCATACCCTGGTGTCCCAGGCTTGGTTCTGAACCTGGATCATTGGGGTCCTATGGTAAATCAGGATATAGAAAGTGCTTCATTTATAGTGCAGGAAAACAGGATACACAAATGCTAATTTTAAAAGGATACACAGATGCAGCACAAGACGATTCATGGCAACAGGAGGAAGCAATTATTCAAGTTGAGTGTTTGCTTGTACGCAATAAACACACACATTATCATATGGCTGAAGTATGAAATGTTATAGAAGCACTAATAAATAAGTGTATTTACCTTTGGCTAGTAACAGTAGCAAGGATCTTTCAAGCGATCAATATGCATGTCTTTTTTTAAGCTGGTAAGGGATAATGAGATTTTAGCGGCATCAGGAAGACTGTTCCACTCAGGGATGTGGAAGCATGTCTTTTCACCACTGCATCCTTAATGAGCACCTTTCTCAGTGCTGCAAACAAGTAAGAGGAAGCTCCCATACCTCCATGAGAGCTCCTCTGTGGCACTTTTTGAATTTTTCTGTATGCCCTCCCAAGGAAGGGTAGGGATCCCAATTTGCCCTGAGGGGCTAGCCACATGATCCTTTCCAATTCTTTATCACTGGCTCCACTCCCACACTTAGACGTTTTATGACGTCTGTATAGGGAGAATGCAAGGGTGAGCTCCATTCAAGTCTACGACGTGTCACTTTCAAATGCTTCTATTGGTCATTTAAGTGAACATTTGATAAAAGCAGGGTCAGGGTTCAACTAACAAGAATCAGAAAAGTCAAAGAACCAGCCACACAGCAAAGTAATTAAAAGTTTGTCTTAAGCTTTATTTTCACTTTGTCACTCGGCATGATGTCCCCACATAGTGCCCAACATTTCTCCCAATACATACGGCTTCCTCAGGGGAGGAGACTATACATAAAAATATTTTAAAAATACATAATTAATACTTCATAACAAATTATTTATTGAATTTTGGTGACCCGGTAGGCCCACTGAGACTAGAAGTCCCTTTTTCAGGGGCGACCGGGGGGATACAGATGGTAACCAACTGAAACTGAACCAGATTAAGCTGCTGGTGGAATTTTTAGTGAATGGGGGAAATTTGGCCAGGACACCGGGGAAATTGCTGGCCATCAGCTAAGATGGCCACTTCGGGTGTGTTGGTGGAGAGGACAGACATGCTAGAGACAGGGGAGCAGGCCTCCTCTCCTGTCTTAATTCCTTTAGAGGCTGAAAACATGGAGTTGGACGTGGATGTAGAGAGCAAGCAACATGGAGCGGTATGCTCTGACAATTTTTTGAGGAAAATATTGAGTTTGTATCTACGTTGGAGGGACATAATGGCAGTAATACTTTGAGGCCCTTGGCAGTTCAGCAAGAGCTCTATCAGCTTGAAACTGAGGAAAAAGAAATTCTTGCAAAGCAGAAAGACTTACGAGGAAAAACTGCCGTCTTGAAGGCTTCCATGGCTCCTGTCATGGCTCAAGAGCAGGCTGTCAGGCAGCACCAGCTGTCGAATGACGCAGTATCATCAAAGGATTTCAAGGAGAGGCCCGGGGAATCAGACGCTGCGGCCACTTTGGTTGAGTGCATTAACTCAACTTTGACTGGCTCTCTAACACAGCTGCCCCCCTTGCATCCTTCTGTGATGAACATGGGCTGACGCAACTTATTACTGAACCAACATGCCCAAACGTGAAGAACCCAGTAAAAGTACACTTTTGGATGTGCTAATGGTGAGCAAACCCCATCTCTTCTCCCACACTGATGTCATCTTCTCAGACGCCAGCGACCATTGTTTTATTGCGGGAGTAAGATCCACCAACAACCCAGCACCCATCAGCAAGTTCTCTATGAAGAGATTCAGGTGCAACTTCAATGAACATGCCTACCTAAATGAGCTTAAGTACTCCCCTCAGTGGCAAGATTTCTACCTGGCCAAAACGATTACGTCAGCTTACAATATCTTCCACAACATTCTATCAAGGGCCCTTAATAAGTATGCTCACCTGATTAAAGTTCGAACTAGGACTAAAACCTGTAAATGGTTCACCCCTCAGATCAAGTCCTTGCTTCTAGAAAGAGATAAGCTCTGGAAAAAAGCGTGCAGACTGAACACTGCAGAGGACTGGAACCAGTTCAGGAGACTACGAAATTTATGTACCAAAACAAACAGAGAATTGAAGGCCACCTTCTTCAAATCCAAATTCAACTCTGCCACAAAGAGTCCAATCAAGCTCTGGAACACAATCAATGATCTGCTAGGCCACTCCCCAGGAAATTCACTCCCGACCAAGATTACCTCTGGCAACTTGACTATAACCGAAAAGATGGATATACTTGACGCATTCAATAACCACTTTGCTACTGCAGGCATGGCATTTAATAACTCCCCTGCAAACATACTTCGCTCCCAGGCTGCCAGCCAACTGCCTGAAACTCCGATAGCTTCGCCACCTTTCTCACTTCAACCTGCCCCACTGAAAGAGGTAGAGGACCTCTTGCTTCAGTTGGATACTAGAAAAAGTGCTGGGGCCAACACCCTTGACCCTTACTTCCTAAAAATTGCCTACCACATACTAGCAATACCCGTTACCCACCTTTTTAACTTATCCCTGTCTCAGGGCACCTTACCACCTATATGGAAGACAGCACATGTCATACCACTGTTCAAATCAGGTGACCCTGGCGATCTCAAGAACTACAGGCCAATTTCTCTCCTTCCAGTCCTGTCCAAGCTTCAAGAAAAAATTGTAAATGCACAGCTGAGGACTCACCTTGAGTCTAGGGAACTGCTAAATCCTATGCAGTCCGGATTCAGAGCTAAACATAGCACTATCTCAGCCCTCGCCAAAGTTACTAACGACTGGCAGCATAATCTTGAGAGCAAAAACTTTATTTGTGCTGTTTTATTTGATCTAAGCAAGGCTTTTGACACTGTTGACCATAGTCTGCTCCTCTCCTCCCTTCAAACCATAGGTGTGGACTCCTCCTCTCTGCGTTGGTTTACTGACTATCTTACAGGGCGCCTTCAACAAGTTAAAGCCGAAGGAGGCCTGTCCCCCTTAAAAACTCTGCAAAGAGGGGTACCTCAAGGTTCTATATTAGGGCCCTTACTTTTAGCAATCTACATTAATAACATTGACTATTGTATAAAAGAAGCCAACATCCATCTGTTTGCAGATGATACAGTTCTCCACGTGAGTCGCCCAACACCTGAAGCTGCTGCAATGACCTACAGTCAGAATTCAACCTTTTGCAATTCAAGTCCTCCAAAAAAAGCTACTCCTTAATGCCAAAAAAACTGAAGTGATGGTCCTCTCCCCTTTTATCCGTACAGCTAACCCGGGTCCAATGGGACAGTTCCCCAAATTACCACAGTTCTAGGTGAAAAACTAGAATTTGTTACAAAATTTAAGTATCTGGGAGTTTGGATAGACCAAAGACTCTCCTTCATTGAACATATTGAGGCCTTGCTAAAACGACTTCGGCAAAGACTTGGACTGTTTTTTAGAATCAACCAATTTCTCACCAGAGATGCCAAGAAACAACTGGTCCAATCCATTTTCCTATCATTGGTTGATTACGCTGATTTCCTCTACAGCCAATGCCCCAACTCTTACATGGCTAAACTGGACACACTCTACCATCGAGCACTGAGGTTTATAACAGGACTCCCCTTCGACACGCATCACTGTACCCTATATGCGGCAGTGGGGTGGACATCACTAAAGTTCAGGCGCCACAGAAACACCGCTCTCTGGACCTATAGAGCCATCTCTAATAAGCTGCCTTACTATATCTCCTGCTGTCTTCCCCTGAGTATAATTGGGAAATATGCGTTAAGAAGTTACTCAGCTATTACACTTAAAGTACCCAAAGCAAAATCCCGCTTTGGCAGGGCAGCCATAAGCTTTGTGCTACCCACCTTATTGAACGATCTACAAAAAACCCTCAAATTAAGCACTCTGATCGGTATAAATGCCTTCAAGATGCTTTATTTCCGTACAATCAGAGAAGTATATAACTGCTTCACCCACTCAGACCCAGTACCGGTATCTGCACTGGTATATAGCCACGCCTAGACCCAATTTTAAGTACTGACCCCCCAGCTTGCTCCTCACCAGCCTAATTGTTCTCTCTCTTATCCCCCTGTCTTATCAACACTAGGCCCGTCCATCCGCTTATTCTTCCTTTCCCAACCTCGGATAGGAGCTCACTACCCTGGGTTGTGACATCCTACCATGCCCCGTACTTTATAGCATTCAATCCCGGGGCTCACACATACTCCTTTTCTCCATCCACCTTCTCTACATCCCGTTTTACCAACTCCTCTCTGTGCACCATGCCCCCCAGCCTTTCTTCCCCTACCTCCCTACCTTCACCTCTACCTGGTGTATATTTTTACTTTTATTTCTTTTCTTCCGTTACTTCCTCCTGCAACCTTAGATAACCTGCTTTATCTTCCTATAGACACTTCTATGTATGTAAATACCATGTAATCTGTACAATATCTGTATAATTCTATGTACATATGGACTTCTTTTTCTTCCTCTCTGTAAAGGGTATTATCTGTATTGCCTTGTAAATACCTGTGTTGACCTGTATATACAATTATTCATGCTCCACCCAGGTCCATCTTGCAAATGAGCTTCTGCTCAACGATGAACGCCTGGTTAAATAAAGACTTGACTGATTGATTGATTAAGGCATCCGAAGATGTTGCGACTGGCAGTACAAACACTGAATGGGGTGTGTGCCTAGAGTCGGGAGAGTTCTCTAATTCTAAAATTACCCTGAAGGTTTCCGTTACTGATCAGGGAAATGTACTGAGTGAAGGGTGTGCTGCTGTGAGCTATTGGCCATGGTGCTACGGGAGGTGAGCCGAATATGCGGTGCCTGGAGTCTGCATTACAAACTGATGATCTGCATACTCACAGACAATTGGTGGTTTTCCAGCCTGAAGTGGCTGACCTTATTTTGTCACAAACGGGTGCCAGTTCTTCTATACCTTCAGGTACTGTTTCTTGTTCTTCTGCTATAGATCAAATGCCCAGTACTGACTTGCAGGGGGCCATGTATGTACAACAGGGTAGCGTTGCAGGAGTGTATACAGAATTGCAGGATGATACAGACAGGGTTCCCCCCCAGTAGAGACTATGTTCCTCCTAACTATGATACCAATGTTTCAGTGACTGGTGTTACCATTGCGGATGCATTGCGGGGGGCAGGCTGGTTGAAATCTCCTGAAACAAATACTTGGTCTTCTCCTGTTCATGAGAGCACTAGTGCTGCTGATAATTTGGTTGACATGTCGGATCCCTTGGAAATCCTGTTGGGGCTGCATTTAACCCAGAACCCTGCCCTAAAAATGAGCTCAGTTCCACAAACTGCTGAAATTGAAACTGTTCTCTCTGACACTTTCATTCCTAATTGGACTGTTTCAATCCTCCTAGCTCTTCCCCTTTCTGCTTCGGACAGAGGGCAGCAGATAGATGATGGTCAATCTGTAGCTAGAAGGCAGCGTATTACAGAAGAGCACGATTCTAAAAATGATGAAGGTTCCCCTTCTACTTCAACTGATCACCCTCATAAAATTCCTGAACAGGGTGCGGGTTCCTCTGAGAATCAAGGGCCCTGCCCTAGGTCTTATGCAGGGCTTTTTCATGCTTCCCCTGAGCTCGTGAAATGGAGAAAGGTTGTACGGACACAATACAGAGGGGGTCTTGATGTTTTTCCGTACCAGGTGTATGTGGGGAAATCACTGGTCAGAGGCAGTTTACAGTTCTTGCCCACTGAGATCTATGTGCTTATACACACCTCTGGAGACTCCAACTTTGATCTCAGCTTTAAAATGGCCGCAGGCCTTGAACAATTTTGGGAAAGATACCAGCAAGTGAAATATACCCCTCTGTAGACCCCCTTTGTGGTCATCCCTTTATCAAAGCCTGCAATAAAAATCATCACAGTGCTTTTTAAAAATGAAGGGGTGGCAGTCACGGATATTATCAAGTGGTTGAAACTTAAGTGTACAGTTCTAGGATTATCTGAGGGGATCAGAGACTCTGAACAATTTTGGATGGGGGGTTGGAAAATCCAGGTTAGACTGCCTCATTTAAATGTAGTAATACCACATCTACCAAGCTGTTTTTACCTGGGAAAGGATTGTGGTTTTATTTTCTACCCCGGGCAACCAAAGTCATACTTCAGATGTGGTGCCCAGTCCCATTTAAGTAATGCCTGTGATAAACTGAAATGCTCTCTTAGTTTAGGCATTGGTCATACCAGCCTTGGCTGTCCTAATCCTACCTACTGCAACTTATGTGAAGCTACCACTCATACTTTTCGGAACTGCCCCTGGGACTTTCATAACGACACCTCTCAAACACAAGATGAACAGGATAAGACATTGTTCAAAGCGCAGCAACAAGCAACTGCTCGGCCTCCTCCTCCAGCTGCTCAGCCTCCTCCTCCTACTGCTAAACTGAAGGCTCGTAGGCTGTAAACGACCCTACAGACCATGGAGACAGACACCCAGGGCCGAGACTCAGGTCCAGTCCAGGCTTCCCCTCAAGCATCAGTTATAGACCTGGTTGTGGAAGACGGACCTATAACTGTACCAGTTATATCCATGGCTGCACCTACAGATGGTCTTGGAGGGGATGCTCCGGTTCAAGTAATGCAGACTTACCTGCACTAGCTAGGCCAGTTGGCAGTCCTGCAATGCCCCCTCCTGAAGACACATCCTGGTTATTAAAAACTCAAAAAAGGGTAACCAGAAGTAGTTCCACTAAAGGTTCTTCTGAGGTTCTGCATATGGCTGATGAGGTACAATTGGTGGATGTGGTGCCAACCACCAACAAGTATGCCCCTTTGGCCAAAAGAAAGCAAGCGGAGGGGACGGAGGATGACTCTGATGCTTCCTCGATGGCCTCTCCCTCACAACCTGACCCTATGACTGATACGGAACAAGTTTTGAGTGACTCTAAGAAATCCGGGAAGAAGAGGTGTAAATGTAGCTCTCCTGGAAAAGGGAGAAAGTTGTGACCCTTCTTTAACTTTTTCCTATGTCTTTGGATCTCAACTTTGGGACCTCGAATGTGAAACAGCATTAGGAATCCTAGGAGAAGGCGTTCTACTTTCTCTATTCTACAAAATCTAAACTTACAGATTCTTTTTTTTACAGAATAGTAGGCTGTATACTTTGAATGAAGCACGAAGGGCCTCACAGGAATGGACAAATGGGCTCTCTTATTGGACTTTGGGGGAGGATACTTGTGCAGGGGTTGGGATACTGTTTAATAAGCTAGATGGGTCTTAATTTTGGATGTAGTTATTCACAATCAGGAATGGAGGTTGATTAATATTTATAACCCCCAGGTTAAAACGCACATGGTGGATGTGATGAAGGCAGTTCAGCCTTATTTACACACTACAAAGTCAGTACTGTTTGGAGGTGACTTCAATTGTATAATGTCTCTGTCAGATAAAACTGGTCTGACACAGAAATTATACAATGATTCTAATTTCTGAAGTAAAATGTGTGATACTGCTAAATTGATAGATGGAGCACTCTTTGGCCCTCAACCCCCATCTCACAGTACCACAGAGGTCGGTCATCCTCTAGGATTGACCTTTTTTTTTTATATCAGAATGGTTACCATGTAATCATATGCTTACTCTTCCTGTAGAAACTTCTGATCATTGTTTATTACAGATACATTTAGGAATACCTAGGAATAAACCTCATACCCATAATCATTGGAAAATGAATATCAAACTTTTAGAGGATGCACAAGACTGGCATGCTCTTACTTTGGTTCTTGATGCAAAGATTTCAGTATTTGAGCTGTATGAGGATCCACTTTTGTGGTGGTTAGAAACAAAATCTGAAATCAAGCACCATTGCCAACAGAGATCAAAACTTAAACATAAAAATAATTATGTCCAATACCTAGACAAGAGAAGACATTTACAAAAAATACTTTCCTTAAAAGCTGACTATGGCTTGGATTATACCTCGCAAATAGCCCAAGTAAAAAAAGATATGTGCTCCTTTCAATATGATAGAGCAACTTCATTATTTATGGAACAAAAATATGGCATGAGAGGAAAGGCCCAGTCTGTGAATCCTTATAATTGTTGTAGACAATGGGTGGATATAAAATATATGCCATGTCTTAAAAATAAGGCAGGGGAATTACTAAAGTCTAATCAGGAAATATTAAATATTGTAGTTGACCATACTTATTCAATATTTGGACAACAAACTCCTCAACTGGGGGATGTGGAAAACATTTTGGGTAAAGTTAATATTCCTAAGTTATCAGATGTGGATGCTAGAGAACTGACAAACCCAATCTTGGAATCAGAAGTGGAATTCTTGATACACCAGTTGAAAAATGGGGTAACACCAGGCCCGGATGGAATTCCTAATGAATTCTATAAAAAAAGCATAGATATCCTCCGTCGCCCACTAGCTTCGATTTTTAACACTATATTACAGGGTCACCATACGATACCACCTACATTGGCGGATAGTTTACTGATCTTCTTACATAAAAAAAATGTAAAGCAGGATATAAATAACTGGAGATCAATCAGCTTGATAAATAGTGACTGGAAACTGCTGAGTAAAATTATATGTGCTAGGTTGCCAAAGGTTGCAGGTGACTTGATACATCCCACTCAAACTTGTGCAATACCAGAGAGGTCAATGTTGGATAATTTGAAGTTTATGAGAGAGGTTTTTGATTGTCCTACAGCAGGAGGTTATAAGTCTAGATCAGACTAAAGCTTTTGATCTGGTACCCCATTTTTACTTGTTTACAGTATTAAGACTATATGGATTGCCCCAGATCTTTGTTCAATGGATACAAAAATTGTATCATACTGCCTTTATGACACCGTTGGTTAATAGATGCCTTGGACCACATATTCCAGTTCGAAGAGGGGTTAGGCAGGGGTGTCCACGGAGTCCTCTGTTGTATGTATTTACGATAGATCCTATACTATAACTCCTAAATACGGATCATCAAATTAGACACATGATGAGCCCTGCAGACACAACATTCCCATGTACAATGGCTTATGCAGATGATGTCTGCCTTCTGGTAGCAGATTATAGATCTGGAGCTCATGCACTAGAGGTAATACAATCCTTCTCAGAACTTTCTGGGTCACAAATAAATAAACAGAAATGTAAAGGGGTAGCTATAGCCATTAGGCCAGAACTCCAAGTTACTGAGATAGAAGGGATACAGATTCACAGTGACATGGTGTACTTATTGGGGGTATCCTTTGGGGGTGTGAATGCAGCTGAAAGGAACTGGGTGGAAAAATTAGAGGAGGCGGATAAAAAAGTAAAAAAAATGGAAGTCTTATCCAATGACCAGATTTAAGAGAATTTATATGTTAAAAACATATATAATCCCTATTTTTTTGACATTGAGTTATGTGTTTCCACTCCCTCTAAAACTAGAAGCTAGACTACATAATATATGTTTTCAGTTATTATGGGGGAGCCTGTTGAATCCCGTCTGGAGGTCTGTGACTTTCTGGCCGGTTAAACAAGGGGGTCTGAATATGCTTAATCCGGTGTTATTTTTTTTCTCTATATATGTTTATTCTAATATTATTCCCCTTCTTATGGGGAATCAGATGGATTGGGCAATAAGCTTGAAAGCTAGATGTTTTTATTTTTTCAGTAAATGGGAAGCACCACAATGGGGAGCATTTAGATTGATTCCAGATGGAACATCTCTTTATTTGACTGAAGTGTTCAAAAAACCGAAACAATGGGATGTGGCTATTCACCTTTGTCCAAGGCACAACAGGAAAGCTTTTTATACTGACATTATGGAGAGGCATTTTTTAAATGGGCCTTGTTTTACCTGTCCTTCATCTATAGAGTCTAAATGGTTACTTGCACAGCTTTTAGAGGCTAGGATACCAGGGATACTGTGGGATACTATTTGGATGTTTTGCCACGGCAAACTGAATGTGAAAGGAAATCATGCTCATAAAGTGGTTGAGGACAGGCTATGTGTTAGGGAATTATGTATTATGCAAGTGGAAACAATGCAGCATTTATTTTTTGAGTGTTCTTATATAGCTTTGTTTTGGGATCAATTAGCTCAACAATGGAACTTACCTATATTACGCAATACGACCTACACAGAGTTAGTATATGGAAAATTTGAGACTGCATGAGATATGTTTTACTGGGGACCTTACGGGTGGTTTTTGCAATAATAAAGTGGTATGTTTGGCAAAATAGATGCAAATATGTGCTGCAGCAATGTTTTGTATGTTTAAGTGGTCTCATTGCAACTATTAAAAAAGAAGTAGCATTGGTTTATCAAAAAGAAAAGTCGACATTGCCTCCTCCCATTACAGAAAATTGGTGGAGAGCACTCCCAAAGATTTTATTTGAAGGGGTGACATGATTATATCGGTGTATGCTCCAGGAGTTTTGAATACTGTTGATACTCTTAACTGTTACAGATGGTTTGTTTTTCAGTTCATAGTTTGGAATTCTTTTTTGGTTTCTTTTCTTTCAGGTGATAAGTGTTACACTGTTATTTTTTGTGTATCTTCACTGCTGTTTATATGTTTATGGGTTTTCTTGAGTGTCATATGTTGTTATATTTCTTCTAATAAAAAATTCCCCCACTCTTTTTGGCAGGTGGCACTGTGGAGCCAAAAGATAGGAGTCCCAGATGGAAGGAGATAGTGGAGGAGGATGGTCGAGTGGCCATCCGCTGCAAACAAGATCTTGCGAAGGGGAAAGTACGGCTGGCATGCACCCAGGAGGTGGCCAGCAGATCGTACCTACATCCTCGCATCGGGAACTGGCATCAGATGGTGTTGTTGACACCGATAGTTGTATGCCGACAGAAGGCCTTACAGGCCTGGACCAGGATGTAGGACTTGGCAACATACGGGAATTAGACACTCCTCGAGATGAGGTGTTGAGTACTTCACAGCAGGAGGAAAATGGATCAAGTTCTCTTTTGGGAAGCATACATCTTAGGCGGCAGCAGCAGACTTCAGATGGGCTCAAATACTCGCCGAAGAGGAGCTAAGGAAACGGAAACGGAAACGCCCTGAGGTGGATTCCCCCTCAGCAACTCCAGGTAGTGGCGTTAAAGTTTTCATAAGTACCACATTACCAGAAAATGGGAAAGGCAGACCCCTACTCCTCACACTGACGGTGCTCAGCTGCAGTGGTCCCCCAAACTAGTCCTAGAAGAAGCAGGCTGGATTCAGTTAGAGACAGGGCAATGGATCACCAATCCAGTCATACCAATACCAGGGGTATCCGGGGTGGGTAGGCAGGGGTCTGGAGAAGTGAATATACCATTGGACAAGGGCCTACTGACTCCTGCTTCCCTACAAAAAGGAAAGGTCCCCACAAACCCAGGGGCTCCTCTGAGTCTTACAATGGACTCACAACAGGATGGGGTGCATAACCCCACTATAGAACATGAACAAATACATGAAGAGGATAGTTCAATTTCCTTCTCACCCCGAGAAGGTCTTTCTCAGGGTTACCTCCCTAATGACCCTACGACAGGGGACCCCATGACCCCAGTAATAGACCCAGCTCAGGTTACGACTTTAGATATAGGGGCGGATGTCCCTGCCCTACAGGAACCTGCTCCTACATATGCAAGTTTATTTAAAAAAAAAAACAGTGGACTTGGCTAAAAGAAGGAACGTGGTAAGGCTGCGGTTTCTGGGGCCCAGTGATAATATGCCAGACAGGTTCTATGTCAGCAAAAGTTCTAATTAAACAAACGCTGGGCTTTTCACCCAGCAAAGTGTATGCATTGATAAATACCTCCGGAGACAATACCTTTGATATTAGTTTTAGAACTCCTGACTTACTCAACCGGTTCTGGTTGAAATATGCCTTATTAAAAACTAATCCAGCTTGGTCCCATTTCCAGGACTAAACAATCTTTTAAGGTAATCAAGGTCCTGTTTCGTAATGAGGGGGTAAACGCGGAGGGCATTTCAGACTGGCTGGAGTGCAGATGAAATTACAAGGCAACCCAGAACCCATTCTCGATTCAGAGGGGTTCTGGAATGGGGGTTGGAGGTACAAAATCAACTTGGCACAGACTGAAGAAGGGCTACAGCATCTCCCCAGCTGTTTTTTATCTTGGCCAGGACAAGGGGTTCTTATTTTACCTGAGTCAACCCCGCCACTGTTACAAGTGTGGCTCAGGTAGGCACCTGAGTAGAACCTGTGACACTGTGAAATGTGTGCAATGTGGAGAATTGGGACACAATGTCCGACTGTCACCACTCCATAAAATGCTCCTTATGTGAGGAAGGACATGCCTATATAGAATGCCCATGGGCTGCTCAGAATAAAACCAACGGGGACTTTTGCATACAGGACTTCTTTATTAATTTGGCAGGGCATGCAGCCCAAAGCCTGAGGCCTTCAACCCCCCTCCCCCGGGAGGTCACAGACCCAAGCTCCACTAGTACAGACTGATCCCTCTGTAAGGGGAATGGAAACAGACATACATGTGACCAAGGATACTGAACAGGCCCTGGCTGGGAATGTAGCAGACTACATCGCCTGAGGGGTCAGCCCTTACATCTACATCTATGCCTCCCCCTTTACCACCGGAGGAGGCCTTTCAAACGGTGTCAAGCAGATGGCAGAGTCTGCGGTCTAGGTCCTCTGCTAAACCCCTGGTACAGCAGGGACTTCCTTTAGACAACACCTTCATGGTGCTTCAGGAAGATGGAGGCACCAAATCAGATTCCACATCTGTGCAGTCGTCTCAGCCAAAGGGGCCATCTGATATGGAACAAATGGGAGTTTCAGAAACTGTAAAGAAAAAGAAAACCCATTTGGGTTCACGGAAATGGACAAAAAAGAAATAAGGACAGGTTGTGGCTTATTATTCCACATATTAGAAATCTGAGTTATAACCTCTGGTTTGTGGTTCTCCCTTTGCTTATGACCGGGATTTATACAATCACAGCTGCTTCCCTCAATACCAACAGCATACAATCTGAAAGGAAGAGACTTAATTTATTCCTTATTTGACAGAAGGGAACAAGATATTGTCTTTTTACAGGATACCCAGTTACACACCAAGTTGGAGATGGACCAAGCGTCCAGAGATTGGAAATGGGGGGTTATGTACTGGTCAATAGGAGAGGACCTGTGTTGTGGGTTAGGAATAGGAGTTAATCACCCCTCAGCGGGTCTAATCCAATTGATAGAGATAATATCAGGGAGAGTATTATTACCAGATATGGTTTTATGTGGTCTCCAGTGCCGTTTAATAAATGTTTATGCACCTCAATTAAAATCTTCTAGGGTAGATATGTTTAGGGCTATTCAGCCATACCTGTTCACTACAAAGCATGTGCTTTTTTTTGGGGGGGGGGACTTTAATTGCAGTAGGTATTTAACAGATAGAGGGAGTAAAACGAGGAAAATATTTTGTGATGCCAACTGTTTGAAAGATCTCCTGGTACAGACTGGCCTTGTAGATGCACTGGCATTATCAGGGACCCCACAGAAAACCCTTTTTTCATGGTACACGAGCCACCAGGATTGACTTTGGTTTTTTGTTGGATTCCCTGGGGGCAGTAAAGACAAAAACTAATTATGCACCATGGCCCAGGATATTAGAGGCTAAATATGGCTCTCCTGTCCCTCCCAACAGTAGAGACTGGTTTGACCTCCCTCTTAGAAGCACAAAATCGGTTTTTGGTTTATATGATTCCCACTGTGATTGGTGGGAAGATACCAAAACAGACATAAAAAAAAAAAAAACAACTTCCAGCCTATAGGAAGGATAAATGGTAAACATAGAAAAGATTCCTATCAGATGTACAGAGTGAAATTTCAAGAATTACTCTCTCTTGTAGCTCAAGGTAATCACACGGTTCTTCCAGAACTAGACACTATCACAAAACATTTAAACAGGGTACAATATGATTGTTTGAAATCCCTGGATCAAGAACGAAGGTTTGGGTCACAGGGAGGCAAAGCCTTCATGAACCCATTTCACTGTTGTGCACAACAAAGGTAGCAGAAACATACAGCCCACCTGAGAGACCCACATGGGAAATTGTGCACATCCAAAGCGGAGATCTTACAAGAAGTAGATAGGCATATTTCCCAGTTGTTTAACCAATTAGCAGTACCACCAGGCTCTCATAAGAAGTGGTTAACAGAGACTCCACTGCCACAACTCCCCGTTTCACAAACACAATTGCTGATCGTCCCTCTCACCCCCCTGGAAGCTTCTGCAGGCCTTTTACAAACAAAAGAAGGAACATCCCCAGGGAAAGATGGGATTCCTTATGAACTATATAGGTTCATATTTAAGGTATTATTACACAAATTCACGGCTGTACCACAGGAAATTCTGAACTCAGGGATTCTCCCAAGAAGTATAAGGAAACACAGAAGGAGCAGGACAGAGAATTGTACCAGTTAAACCAGAAGGAAGTGGAGAAGGCAGTCACAATAGCAAAAGCCCAAACTGAGGAAAAGATAGCCAACTCAGTTAAGAAGGGGGATAAAACCTTTTATAGGTAAATTAAGGAGCGAAGAAAGATGAAGGAAGGGATAGTGAGGCTTACTAAAAGGAAGGGAGAGTGGGCAGAGGATGACAGTGAAAAAGCAGGGATACTGAATGAATACTTCTGCTCAATATTCACAAAAGAAGAGGAGGGGGAGGTACCTAAATCAAAGAATAGAAGCACACTGGATAGGGAGGTCGATAACAGTCCATTCACAGAAGAAAGGGTTCTGAAAGAACTCTTAAAACTGAAGGTGGACAAAGCAATGGGGCCTGATGGGATTCACCCAAGAATTCTAAAAGAACTAAGGGTAGAACTAGTGACACCACTGACCTCCCTTTATAAAAAATCATGGGAGGATGGTGTGGTACCGGAGAACTGGAGGAGGGCAAACGTGATTCCTCTTTACAAAAGTGGGAGCAAGAGAGAGGCAGGAAACTACAGACCTGTTAGTTTGACCTCAGTGGTAGGGAAAATGATGGAATCACTTCTAAAGGAAAGAATTGTTGAGTTCCTAGAGGCCAGTGGGGCAGAGGACCCAAGGCAGCATGGATTCACAGCAGGAAGGTCATGTCAGACAAATCTAATTGATTTCTTTGACTGGATGACCAAAGTAGTAGACCAGGGAGGGGCTGTGGACATGGCTTACCTAGGCTTTAGCAAGGCATTTGACACAGTCCCACACAAAAGATTAATATACAAGTTAGCCAGCCTTGGTGTGGGTCCCAAGGTGGTAGCCTGGGTAAAAAATTGGCTGGACAACATGATACAGAGGATAATAGTAAATGGAGTTTACTCTGAAGAAAGGGGGGGTTACTAGTGGGGTACTGCAGGGTTCCGTACTGGGACCGGTCCTCTTTAATGTCTTTATAAGTGACATTGCAGAGGGACTGGAAGGAAAAGTATGTCTCTTTGCAGACGACACAAAGATCTGCAATAGGGTTGATACAGAAGGTGGGGTGGAGAGGATGCAAAGGGACTTGGCAAGGTTGGAGGCATGGTCAAATGTAGGGCAGCTTAGATTCAGTGCAAAGAAGTACAAAGTAATGCACCTGGGAAACAAAAATCCAGGGAAAGAGTACATAATGGTAGGTGAGATAACAACAACAGAAATGGAAAGGGACCTGGGGGTAGTCACATCAGACAACCTTAAGATGGGCAAGCAATGTGAGAAGGCAGTAAGGAGGGCTGGTGGGATACTAGGATGCACAGGGAGAGGCATCACCAGTAGAAAACAGGAAGTTATTATCCCTCTGTACAGACAGTTGGTGAGACTCCATCTGGAGTTCTGCGTCCAGTTCTGGAGACCTAATCTCCGCAAGGACATAGACAGGATGGAGGCTGTCCAGAGGAGGGCAACTAAAATGGTGCAGGGTCTGCACCAGAAGACATATGAAGAGAGATTAAAGAAGCTTAATATGGTTACACTCGAGGAGAGGAGGAAGAGGGGGGACATGATAGAAACTTTCAAGTACATCAAGGGAATCAACAGAGTCCAAGATGGTAGCATCTTTCAGATAAAGAGATGTGCAAGAACAAGGGGGCATAATTTGAAGATAGAGGGGGGATGGCTCAGAGGTAATGTGAGGAAGTATTTTTTCACGGAGAGGGTTGTGGATGCATGGAACAGCCTTCCTAAGGAGGTAGTGGAGTCAAAAACAGTGGGGGGGAATTCAAGAATGTACGGGACAGACATAAGGCAATTCTAGTGGGGGTTAAGAAGAAGTAGGCTGTTGGTTAACTAGGATCTGCAGCCTATGCATTAGGTAGAGAAATGGGTAGACTAGGTGGGCCAAGCGTTCCTTATCTGCCATCAAATTCTATGTTCTATGTTTCCGAAATAGTACGTCAGATGGCCTAGTCCTGTTTATGTTCAAAAAGGGAGACAGAGCACTTCTGACTAACCGGTGGCCCATAATGTTGCTGAACTCAGATTTTCAACTTCTAACTAAAGTACTGAATAATCGCCTTTTGCTTCACTCGGATTTTCTCATACACTCAGCGCAGACATGTTCCATACCAGATAGGAGGATATCAGATGGCCTTATTTTATTAAGGAAAATATTCCAAAGGGGGTTACGGGGGAGCTCACAAGCTTACTTTTTAGCCTAGATCAGGCTAAAGACTTTGACAATGTGCATCATGAATATTCATGGGATTGTTTAGATAGTTATGGGCTGCCCAGTGTTTTTGTTAGGTGGGTAAAAACCTGTTATGCCACAGCTTCTGTGCAATCTTATTGTAATGGTTGGCTGGGACAAAAATGCAGAGGTCAACAGGGGGTGTGACAGGGCTGTCCTTTAAGCCCACTTCTATATTTATTTACAATAGATCCATTAATCCGCTGAGTTTATGCCACCACGAATATACGAGGGGCTTCCTTCTCTAGCACAGACCCAGAGATCAAATGTATTGCCTATGCAGACGATCTTTGTTTTACAGTCAGCAACATAGCCTCTGCTCAGGAATTAGAAAGTGAGCCACACGGGTGCAAATAAACTGCAAAAAATGCAATTGTGTCCCCATACGACAGGAGGATGTGTCAGCTACACAGATAATTGGGATCCCTGTAGTTAAAGACACTTGCACAATATTAGGCCTGCAAATCGGGACAGGAGACCTGGCCTCACTAAATTGGACTGCTAAATTACAGATGGCTCAGGATAATGTAAATTCATGGAATAAATGGCGCCTGTTTAAACTAAAGAGGATCTATATGGTAAAAACATTTTTGCTCCCTAACTTTTTGTATATAAGTATGGTCTTTTGTCTTCCCCCACTATTAGAAACAAAAATGCATGGGTGTTTCTTCTCCTGTATTTGGCGGAGTAGGCTTAATCCTATTAAGAGATGTCTCTTATTTAGAGATAAGAAACATGGTGGGTTAAAGATGATTCAACCAATAGTGTTTTTCTTTACAATGTTCCTTTATTCTAATTTACGCCCTTTAGTGAGCCCTAGTAATAAGGTTTGGATACCTTGGGTAACTGACTCTTTAGGACAGTCTTTTACCATTTGGCTGGCTCACATGCACATACCTAGAAAACAATCTTTACAACAGCTTCCTGATTCCTTTAGGGTATGTTTTGGGAAAATTAAGCTTTGGGCGTTAGCAAAAGAACATATTATAAAGTTCTCCAGGAAGGAATTATATAGCTTTATTCTTCAAACATTTTTTCAGGACTTGGCTCATGTTGACACTCTGCCTCCCCAGGATAAGGTAGCCCTAGGTAATATGTTAGAATCCCCCTACATCCTACAGTATATGTGGGATGTGTTATGGCTTTCCCTACATGGCAGTCTCAATGTCAAGGGAAACCTGAAGCTTAGACAGCTCTCAGAAAGCTATTGTCCACGGGACTCTTGTTATGCTGTGGTAGAAACAATGGCACATCTGTTTTTAGATTGTCCTTTTGTTCAAAGTTTCTGGCAGACAAAAGTGGCCTACTTCACCCTTTTATCCTATGGACTTAGAGATTCTATGCCTAGGTATATTACCCCATCTATGGACAAAACATGACAGAACCACAATGTGGCTGTTCCTGGTATGTTTTAATTCCATTTATGGTTTGTCTGGTGCTGGCTGACTGGATATAACTGACATAAGGTCTAGCATGTGGTACATTATGTAATGACAATATGTTCCTTAGGTTATGGGATGTAAAATGATATGTTTTCCCTTTGGGTTTGAGCTCTCAAATATATGGCTGCATGATATAATTCTAATGTCAGATGTATACTAGTTTTTGGTTAAAAAAAGTCCCCTACTATTTAAGTCGGGAGGAGAAAAGGGTATGTTTATGGTATTTTTGCTTTTTAGTTTGGTTCTGGATTCGGAATGAAGGGACACTGATTACTTGTATAGTTTAAGTTATGAATACAAATCTCCCCTTCTCTTTTGGGGGGGCTATGCTTACAGGATGTAGTTAGGTTTAACGTATGAAACAATATTCATTTGTGTTTAAATCTGTATTACACCTTAGTATGGGGTAAGACTGCTGTTTCGTTTGTATGTTCCTTGATTTTAGAGGAAAACTTCCCCTTCTCTTTTAGTAAGGGGGGGATACATTTACAGCATTTTTAAGTATGGGCTGAGTTAATAGTATGAAGCAATACCTTTTTGTGTTTCCGTTTTTTCCCTTTTTGTTTGATTTGGCATGAAGTAATATGGAATTTGTGTGTATGTTTCTTAAAGTTATGAAGAGGTAATTATAGGTTCAAACAATTTTAGTTGACAGACAAATCTGACTATGTAGGGCTATACTACTCATTCAAGCTTTTCTGTATTAGGATTTGTATATTATTTTGTGTGAAGTCAACACTGTCTGATTATCATTTGTTGTTGAAAGTCATAACACAAATTCCCCTACTCTTTTAGTAGGGAGGGGGAGGGAGTATGATTACAGTTATTTAAGTGATATATTGACTCTAAAGTATGATGTAATACTTTTTTTGTGTGTTTATGTTTTATTTATTCTTAAGATTTAGTATGAAGTAATACTGAATTGTTTGTATGCTCTTTAAAGTTATGGAGAAATTCCCCTACTATGTTAGTGGGGGGGGGGGCCCTTTTCAGTTTTACGATGTAATTTTAGGTTCAACAATTTAGTCGAAAGAAAGTCTGACTCTGTATGGATGTAATACTTATTTTGATTTATCTTGGTTTATGATTTGTTTAGTATTTTGTGTGAAGTCAACACTGTTTGTTATCATTTATTGTTGAAAGTTATAATAAAAATTCCTCTACTATTTTAGTAGGGAGGGGGGGAGTGGGTATGCTTACTGTAATTTTAGTTATGTTGTGAGTTTAAAGTATGACATAATGCTCTTTTGTGTTTATGTTTTATCCATTCTTATGATTTAGTATGAAGTAATACTGATTTGTTTGTATGTTGTTTAAGTTAGGAAAAAAATTCCCCTACTCTTTTAGTGTGGGGGGGGGGTCGTTTTAGCTTCATGATTTAATTTTAGGTTCAAAAATGTTGTTGAAAGAAAAATGACTGTGTATGGATGTAATACTTATTTGAGTTCTCTTGTTTTATGATTTGTATATTAATTTGTGTGAAGTCAGCACTGTTTGTTATCACTTGTTGTTGAAAGTTATAATAAAAATTCCCCTACTCACCAGTAGGGGAACCTCTGGCTGACAAGATGGCGGATGTCAGACCTGGAAGGAGGATGGTTGCTGTGGAGCTGGGAGAGCAGGCCCTCTCTCCCACCTCATCAATGATTGGGGCTACAAGTTTGAGTCTGGCTGGAGAACGCAGAAATAACATTATGGACAAAGAGCAAAAAGTACTGGAAGAACCTTTAAATGGAGCAGAAAAGTCTATACCTGTGCCTGAGGAGAGTATGTACATTACGAATGACTCTGAATCCTCAGAATTTAATGATTCCATGTAGCCTGATTTGAACAAGGATTCGGCAGAGACCCTGCAACTGAAGCGATTGCTGGAAACCAAGGAGAGAAATTTTATGATAAAGAAGATGTCACAGCAGCAGAAAATTCACCAGCTGCAAGCTGACAGCGCTGCTGACACTATCTCAGAAGACCAGCTAAGAGATTGGAATGCTTTGAAGAAGCCGCTGTCTGCCGGTGACGATCTAGCGACTAGAACTATGATTGCCTCTGACAGTGTAACAGGGAAACCTGCAAGTACAGCTACAGATTCTAATTCAGTGCACAATTCTGGTCTAACTGAAGTCACAGTGCAGCACAATAGACAATGTAAAGAAGCGGCCCCGAGGTGGTCAGTGGACGCTGCCTTACAGGGGGCTGGGTGGGAAAGGCAGCCTGGAACAAACGAGTGGGTATCTGGTATTTTTCCCATTAAGACACCTACTCCAGAAGACTTTTCTAACTCGCAGCCTAAAGTAGCTCCCCAAATGAATAATGCAGGACAGTTAACTGATCCTTTAGTGGTGCCAGAAGAATTGCAGTTGACACAGAACCCGGTGTTTAATTTACCGTCCTATTCTCCCAGAAAAATGGCAGAACGCCGTCAGACTAACGTACTTAGGTGGCATGCAAGAGCCTCCGGACCGCATCTTTGTAGCCAGAACTTTATTGAAGGACTCTCTAAAAAAATTTTCCCATGAAATATATGCGTTAATTCACATCTCAGGAGAGACTTCTTTTGACATTAGTTTTAAGACCAGTCGTGGCCTAGAATGGTTCTGGGCTAAGTATCATTCCTTGAAAAATACTGCTTTGTGGACTCCCTTGTTAGTGACACCTTTAACAAAGCCAGCGTATAAAACCATAATGATTTTGTTCCAGAACGAAGGTGTGGATGTGGCTGATGTGTCATACTGGTTAAAACAACGTTGCACAGTACTTGTGGAACCGGAAGCTATTCTGGACTCAGAGAACATCTGGACTTGGGGGTGGAGGGTGAAGATTCTGTTAAAATCTACAGATATTGGGGTTGTGCACCTACCTAACTCTTTTATTTAGGGCGAGATAGAGGAGTGCTGTTTTACCCGGGCCAGCCGAAGGCCTGCTATAGATGTGGGGATTCTGATTACCTTAGTAGTGTCTGTGACAAGGTGAAGTGTACACTATGTGGGGAATTGGGGCATTTGAGTTCTGCTTGTCTAAATGAAACCAAGTGTAATTTATGTGATGAAGTGGAACATATGTTTCACTGCATCTGGGCAGCACATAATCAGGAACATCATGACGAACGGGAAGATCAGCACTTTATAACTTC
Source organism: Neoceratodus forsteri (assembly GCA_016271365.2). NCBI lineage: Eukaryota > Metazoa > Chordata > Ceratodontiformes > Ceratodontidae > Neoceratodus > Neoceratodus forsteri. Next base: position 1,578,833,085 of record CM057452.1, read on the forward strand.
TCAGGCCCAGAAGGCAAGGATCAGAAATAGGCCCACTCTAGTATCTACAAACCATATGCAAGAAGGCCCTTTGGCAGCTAGCCCCCTCCCTTCCCAGGGTGGATACTCTGCCAGATGAGATAGTATCAGAAGAAATCCCTATAGCTTCTACCTCTACAACAGTAAGCACTGATGTTCCTGTAGGTAATATAGACATGCCTCCTCCCAAAGAAACTGCCCAAGCGAAGTGTAGAAGGTCTGCTAGGTCAAAGCTGAAAGTTGCCCTCCCGCCGAAAGCAACAAAAATTTCTCCAATTACATTAACAAATCAATACGAGATCCTCCAGGGGACCTCCGCTGAATTTGGGGAGGATACTGATTCCTCAACTATTTCTTCTTCCCATCCTGAAGGAACAGACACTGAGATTTGTTCCAAAGGTGGAGGGTCTCAAAAGAGGAAGGCAAGATCTAAAAGTAAAGGAGGGTCAGGGGGTAGGAAGTAATGAGGTTTAAAGACCTTAAATTGTTTCTTTTTGTCCTTTGTATCATCAGTAGCTACATTGGTCTGATGTCTGAGCCATTGCACTGTCATACAATTAATGTAAACAGTATTAAGCGGTTAGGAAAGCATCAGACTATATTTTCTTTTCTCATTTCCCTACACTTTGGTATTTTCTGCCTGTAGGACACCAGGTTCTACACCTCCCACGAGGTAAGACAAGCCCAGAGGGAGTGGATACCAGGACCATCTTTTTGGTCCATAGGACAGGAAACATGCTCCAATGTGGGTATACTTGTATGTTTACCAGTCTTTAAACTGCTGAAATTATATAATTTGGTTCCTGGGAGGGTTTTAATACTCAATGTAGTAATAGAGGCTAGGCCTTATCACATAATTAATCTCTATGCACCCCAAGACTAAACTGCTTGAAAAGACATTTTTTTTCATCATTCAACCATAGTTACATACCTCTAAGGAAATAATATTTACTGGTGATTTTAACTGTGGTTTAAGTCTTAGAGATACGAGCGCCCACGCTGCAACTAAAATACTATTTTGTGATACCCTGGCCTTAAAAAAGATCTTGCATACTGCAAGGCTAAAAGATGCTTATCTGAAAGTGGTGAAACAACACACTCCCACATTTCAGAAAGGAACCCTAACTGCAAGGATTGATTTTATTTTTCTATCACAATCTATTAATATTAGTTCAGCTAAAGTCACCCCTTTAGAATTTTCTGATTGTAAGATGGTGTCTATCCCTTTAGCTAATAACTTTTCAGAGTGCAGAGGCCCTGGAACCTGGAAATTCAATGTAAACCTCCTACAAGACAAAAGTTTTATAGAGTCATTAACTCAGTTTTTGGCGGCAAGAAAATCAGTGATGGTATGTTATGAAAGCCCCATTAGGCGGTGGGAGGACACAAAATCAGATCTAATTCGCTTTTTAAAACAATATAGTAAACAAAAAAGTAACTTGGAATATTTGGCTTATTTGCAGAAAAGGCATCATCTGCAAACTCTATTCACTATAACCTGTACAACAGGTCAGGAGCTAGGACAGCAAATACATCTAGTTCAAAGGGACATGCTTTTATTTCATGAGAAACAAGCATTTGTCAATGCCGAATGTTGTCTCGCTGGCATTGGCATTGGTAGTGCAGGAGTTAGAGATGAATAATAGGAATGGCAGTGAAGTATTGAACTGACGCCAACCCCACCCCCACCCTGCAGAGACTGGCAGGCGCTGTGGTGTGCCTTTGGGTCGTCAGCTATAACGCTTATGCCAATTTTCCTCACCCTACTCTGTAAACACTGACAATTGTTGTGGTGTGCTTTGGGCCTTATACTTACCCCATTCCATAAGGAAATATGCTGAGATGGGTGCAGTATAGGAGAATGGGGTGAACTTTAGGGCCGAACACTCCAAGGCACACCTCGATGCCTGTCACTAGCTGCAGGGTGGAGGTGGGGGTGGAATGGCGTGAGCATTACAGCCAATGATCCCAAGTCACACCCCTGAAGCCTGTCAGTCTCTACAGGGTCGGGTGTTACAGTTGGAAACCCTAACGCTGTACGCGTTTGTTGGTATTTTCACTCCAAATTTTCAGCATGGGCTTTTTGTGACCCCACCTCATGAAGAGCAGCACAATCAGTTTGTTATCTGAAAGGTGGTTTTGCACAGCGGTTATGCCATTTGGCGACACAGGCAAGAAAACACATTTTGGGCAGGATGTGAAAAATGACAACTGTATTGTTCATGAGGAGGTGTAAAAAAAATGGCAACGTTGAAAATCTGGAGTGAAAATATGAAAACTTGGTGAAGTCATGAGCATACGTAGGAACTGCGCAACACACGTCCATAACCCAATTATTTTGGGGATTTTTTAACCACATTTTCAACATAGGCATTTGGGACCTCCCTCATGAACAGTGGCATTGTGATTTTGTTAATCTGTCCCAAAGTTGATTTCCCACAGTGACCATGCCATTATGCCACAGGTACAAAAACACATTTGGGCAAGATGTGAAAAATGACAGCTATACTGTTCATAAGGGGGTGTGAAAAAATGCCAGTGTTGAAAATCTGGCATGAAAATATTGCAAATTTGCAAAGTTACAAGGGTGCATGGAAACTGCGCAATGCATGCTTGTAACAGTCATTTTATGGACTTTAATCACCAAATTTTCAGCATAGGCATTTTAGGACCTCTGCTTGTGAACAGTGTCACTGTCATTTCCTTAATCTGTCCCTAAAACTGATCTCCCACAGCGACCGTGCTATTTTGCGCCGGAAGTGCGAAAACACATTTCGGCCAGGATATGTAAAATGACAGCTGTACTGTTCATAAGGAGGTGTGGAAAAATGGCAACTTTGAAAATCTGGAGTGAAAATATTACAGATTCACGAAGTTATGGGTGTGCGTGGAAACTGCGCAGCACATGCTTGTAAAACAGTCATTTTTGGGATTTTTTTCCACCAAATTTGCAACATAGGTTTTTTGAGAGCCCACCTCATGAACAGCGGCACTGTCGTTTTGTTAATCGGTCCCAAAAGGTGATTCCGTGCAGTGACCGCGAAATCACTGAATTCATGAGGAGGGGTCCCAATAACCCCATGTTGAAAATTTGGTGCCAAAATTCACCAGAATGCCCGAGATATGCACCAAAGTTGAAACACCTCTATTTATGCCATTATACAGCTTACCAGCATTTCTTCAGTTCACAATCAGCTTTGAAGAGTGCAGACATGTTCCTGGTCCACCGAAGATCATTGCGCCAGGCTTTGGAGGCAAGTATGGGGTGAGAGGGGGATGTGGGGAGGCAGGGATGCAGAGAGGGAGGATGCGGGTTGGGTGAGGATAGGAGAGACCATGAGGGACCGTTTCTTCTTTAGGAAAGGAGAAAAAAAAAAAAGACAACAGTCGATTTTCTTTTTTTTTGCAGGTGTTGTTTGGTACACTGGGGTGGGCTCCCAGTGTACCACCTGCATGAGGGAGGGGACCACAGTCAGCGGGACTGGGCCTCCATTGGCACAGAAGCGGATGGGGACATGCATGATGCTGAGGGGATTGGGCACCCTCGGCACACAGCACAAATCAGGGGTTGGGGACATTACGTGGACAGGGGTGGGCTCCCCTGTCGGCCAAATTGAACTGGGCAGGGGACTGAAGCCGATGGGATTGGGCCCCCATTGAAAAGACTGTTGGGGGTGCATGATGCCGAAGTTGGGCACCCATCGTCTGATGGAATGGGAGGGGCATTATGCCGACGGAGTGGGCTCCCCCGTCAGCAAATGAAGTGGGTCGGGGCATGCTGATGGGGACTGGGCACCCGTGAAGTTAGCACTCTGCGCGGCAATAGTCAGTGCTGCCATGTTTACTGAACTGCTTCACCAGGAAAGGCACGCTGGGAGGCATGTTATTGTGCTGCTGCGTGACAAGCTTGGCTTTCATTGCAGCAGCACTTTTCTTAGATCTGGTGGCCACTTTACGTACTACTGGTGTCAGTGCCTGCATGCTGGCTTATTGGGGAATAAGGGACGCACCTACTGATGCGTGCCCTGCATTCGCCCACAGTGACTGCACCTCCAAATCTGCTACTACTGCTATATATACATACTACTATATGTTGGCTGGCGCGCAAGCGTGAGCCAACATAAAAAGCAGTACAACACTTTAATCAGCACAAATCTGACACACAGGGTACCGCGCAAGAAGTATGTCCCTTTGATCTAAACTATAGGAATATAGGTCACAAATCCATGTCCTTTTTGATTGATAAGCTGGGGGTTAAACATTCTGGCCAACAAGAAATTTTAAGACTGGTCTCTGAATACTCTAGTAATTTATTCTTCCCTATTTCATCGAATATATCAGAGTCTAAAAGATTCCTTTCTGAAATCCAGATCCCATATGTTCCTTCTCACATTACCACTGCAACGTGCAAGCCAATATCTTCAGCAGAAAAACTGGGTGCAATACAGCATCAAAAAATAATGTTACCCCTGGGCCTGATGGCCTTCTCAATGAACTGTATAAAAAAATAGGAGAGCATCTCTGTACAGAACTAACAGATGTCTTTAAAGCCGTGTTGGAAACAGGAGACATCCCCTTGAACTTTAACAAAGGTACTCTATTATATTTGCATAAAAAAGATGAGAAATCCAACTTAAATAACTGGAGGCCAATTTGTATTCTAAATACTGATTTCAAACTCCTAACTAAACTCTTGACTACCCAGTTGTTACAGATAGCAGTAGTAGTAATCTCCCTGTAGCAATCCTGTTCATACCACACAGAAGGATTCAGGACCATCTGATTCTCTTACAAGAAGTTGTAACTATGGGCTATACTAATACCTTACCAGGATATATCATTTCGCTTGATCAATGCCAAGCCTTCGACTCTATTAGTCATGATTTTCTTTGGACTACCTTGCACCACTATAAAGTCCCTGAGGTTATGATAGCCTGGTTGAAAGCATTATATAGAAATGCCACGGTTACTCCAGTAGTGAATGGATGGCGGGGTCCCTTGATCCCTATTAAGAGGTGAGTAAGGCAGGGGTGCCCCCTAAGTCCTCTACTTTATGTATTTTTTATAGATCCTCTACTACAAAAATTAAATGGGTGTAGTAACATCAAATATACTTCCAACCCAGAGACACCGATTCTTCCTAAGGCCTTGGCATATGCTGATGATCTCTGCCTCCTTCTGGCTGACAAAGATCAGAATTCCCTGCATCAATGCAAAGTATTAGGAACATTTTCAGGAGCTGCACTGAATTTAAATAAATGCTTAGGGTTTTCACTGGGTACGCTTTCCAATCTAGAAACTGACATAGGCCCAATCCGATTGACAAAAGACCCTGTATCTATCCTAGGGGTAAAATTTGGACCCCAGGGTATGGAGAAACTAAACTGGGAGAAAACGCTTGCTATAGGTAAGCAAAAGGTGGCCCACTGAAACCAGCGTACTATTGGAAAAAAGAAGAGGGTATTTTTAGTTAAAACTTTTTTAATTCCTATTTTTTTTTATATTTGAGCTATGTGTTCCCTGTCCCCAAGCAGTTGGAAACTTCACTGTTGAGTGTATTTTTCCAGGCCATATGGGACCGCCCCCTTAATCCTATAAAAAGGAACATAACCTATTTACCGGTTAAAGAGGCCGGCCTATCTGTGGTCAATCCCATAATATTTGTTTCTGGTATTTTTTTTATGTCAAATTTAAAACCCCTTCTAGTTAATGTGCAGAGAGGATGGGAACCATGGCTGCATGGTAATTGCAGGAATTGGTTTCAGCAATGGAAGACAAATTCACTTTGATTAGAGCTTCTGGGTCTACACCCATCTATCTTAAAGAAACTTTTCAGAGGTTAAAACAGTGGAAAGTTTGCCCACAACAAATTATTTCAGCCCCATCACATAAGGTTCTATATAGAGATCTTCTAACTGCACTGTGTGCAGTACCAGTGCCATTTTTCAACTGCCCAAATCCATACTTACAATCTCTACGAACATTGTATAGATCCTCCAAAATTCCTATTCATATATGGGATTTCCACTGGCTTTCTTGCCACGGGAAAATGAACACAAAAGGAAACCAGAAGCACAAGCAGCTCCAGGAAAGGATCTGTTGCCGTCCTGGGTGCACTGCTATAGAAGAAACCATAGAACATTTATTTTTTTGACAGTTCTTTTATTATAGATTTTTGAAAATACCTTGCTCAACAATGGCAGGAACTGCTGGCCCGGTGGCGCTGAGGGATGAGGCGCTGGCCCCTTACCTCGCACTACACTGGCGACCCGTGTTTGGGAACGAGCACGAGCCGTCAGGGGTCGGCAGAGGAGGAGAAGGATTGAGAGTCCGATGGACTGCTCTTGTTCTCCGGGGAGGGGGGTGGTCGGTGCTTGTTCGCCCCCCGGTGGAGGCTGGAGGACAGGATGCCGCACCACAAGTAGGGGAGGAGTTGGGCCAGACGTCTGGAGGGAGCGCATGCGGACATGTGTGTGCTCCACTCCACTGACGTCATGGCACGGTTCCGACTCCTGGAAGAACAGGAGAAAAAAGATACTGCCGTGCAGGATGGCGGAGGGCGCCTCGCAGGCTCCGCCCGGCTAACCACGGCTGGCCATTTAATCCAGTCCTCAGTGGGGGAGTTCAACCCCGCCGACCCCACCGGGGGGGTAAGCCCTGGGGCCAGGTCAGCGTCGGCTGCTGGATGCTGGGGGACGGGGCTGGGGACACCCTCCTGATACAAGCCGGCAGTAGGAGGAGAGAAAAAGTAATAACTACAAAAAAAACAATGGCAGGAACCAATCTTTGCAAAAGTCACATATGAAAACTTAATGTATGGGTATTTTCTTGCTCAATGGGGAAAATGGAGTATAGGGACTTTAAACTTTCTATTTACAATCATAAAATGGAATATTTGGATGGCTAGATGCCTATATACTTTACAACAGAAAGAGTGCACTTACATAGAGTTAATCAAGAAAATTGAGAAAGATGTATATATAGTATGTAGTACTGAATGTGCACAGATCTCACATCATGTTTTATTAGAATTATGGAAGGGCCTACCCTGGGGTAACAAACTCAGATGCTGCAGCTACATAAATGTAATTTTTTTCCTGTTTTATTCTGGACAAGTGTTGTAATCCTCTTATGATCCTTTCCTGTGATTTGTAAGAATTTTGTAATGTGAAATGTTTTGACTGTATTCATTTTTTTTTCTGTTCAATAAAGTTTCCCCTACTCTTTTTAGAAGTGCCATGGGATCTTTAACATCCACCTGAACTACCACCAGAACAGGCAGATGGGGCCTCGGTTTAACGTCTCATCCAAAAGACAGCACCTCAGAAGTGCAGCATCCCCCTCATGCTGCACTGCAGTGTTAGTATTGGGATATTAACCCAAGTGCCTGGTGTGGGGATAGAACCCACAGCCTTCTGATCTCCTGGCCTCAGAGGCGAGTGTGCTACTGCCACTCAATACTGTAAACATATTCCTGTAAACACTTCAGTATATATTCCACTGCACAGGTGCCACCCTTTTCCAACTGTACACCATTTTAGTTATTGCTACAGTACTAATAAAATTAAAAAAACTTTCAAAAACATTCAAAAAAGAGTTGTGTTTGTTCTTAGTTATGCATTCCTGGTAAAGGGACTTACTCATGGTATGTTTTTTCTTACTACAGCGTTAATATCACTGTTCACAATTACAACCGATGTACTGTATTAAACCTTAGAATATTATTACTGTCACAGAAATGTAAACATAGAAATGACACAGTTCTCCACTATGTTTATTAGATTGAAAAATATACAATAAAAACTATATACTGTAGGTAGTCACAATTATATTTTTCCATTCCCAAAACAAATATTTTCTCACAGTCCCAGGTCCAGCTAATTATAATAATGTTCTTGCAGCTTTTATCACACCTTGTCTGAAATACTGTTGTTGTTTATCTAAGGTTTTTAAGTATATACTGTTCTGTGAAGAGATAACAAACCTTTTTCACACGTGACTAATCTACTATCAATATAATAGTCCCTTACCTACTCCGACCACATTGCTTCTGATATGTTGCATAAACCAGAAGCTTGGTCTCTGCTACCACCTAATTGACCATCTCATGCCGGAAGCTCACCTTGTTGTAGCCCGCAGCAAGTTAGCAACCTCCTCCTTGATTATGGGTGTCCAGTATACTCCCTTACTGCCACTGCCAACTATTACCGTCTGGATACAACTTACAACCGGATTTGTCGCTTTGCCCTTCATGCCCCTCTCTCCACACACCACTGCTCTCTCTACCAGGCCCTAAACAGGCTCCCCGTTCAAGCCTGATGCTCATACCTCCTGGCCCAGACCATCGGGGATGCCATCCATAGCCTCTCTTTCTCCCCTCTATCTCTTCTGCTATGTCCCAAGACTTATAGCCGCAATCTCCGGCAGTCATCCAACATCCAACTTGTCCATCCTAACATAACCACCAGGATGGGTCAAAGAGTCTTCTCCATTGTTGGACCCTCTCTATGGAATGACCTCATCACCCTCTCTGCATTCCTACGACCCCCCTCTAAATTTAAATACCCTACTAAGAACCCACTCCTGTCCTCCTTGACCTGCGATTGCCCTCAGGCCACTAGCACTGTTGTGCCTTCTATGTAGCCCTCTTTGCCCCCCCCCCCACTAGTAGCCTTTTCTACTACCTTGAAACTGGCTCAATGGTCACCATCTTATCCAAAGACTGCTGCCTACTACCTGCAACTTAATTATGCAGTTTGTGTACTTGTGACACTATTTGTTTCTGCCAATGTATTTCACACCTTAGAGCAGAGGCTGTTGCTGCCTAAACACCATGGGCCGGAATTTCAAAGCCCCGGCGCAAGCTGCGACAATGGCAGCTTGCTCCGAGTGCAGTGCGCCTGGGACCCTGTGCCCGAATTTCTATTTCTCAGGGTCCCGGCTCCTAAGTCCAGTGGCTTGCAGCAAAGGGAGTGCTGCGCCTGACATATGGCGCACCCACCCAGAATGCTGCAACGGCCATGGGGAGTCTGCAGCACCCATGGACAGGGGCTGGCAACCGGGCACTGCCCCCCCAACACCACTGTGCCAACGGCACCAGCGCCGCAACACTCCCTGTACCCTGGTGGGCCAGTACCCCCACCTACCCATCTCAGCACTCCCACCCACCTCCCATACCTGATCTGGCGACCGGCACAGCCCTCCACACGCCACCCCGGCCGGCCGCCGAATGGGCAGTCCGTGCGCATACTGTATACAGTACATGCACTGACTGCTCATTCAATGGCTAACCATGAGTAACGTGTGGAGGAGGCTCTACCGACCCAGTCCAGATGCGAAGGTGGTGGAGAATGCTGAATAGATGGAAGGTTGGCAGAGATACAGGAGGGCGTGGTTGTCGGGACGTGATGAGGATCGCCCACGAGGATGGATGGGGTGAGGCCACGGTGGCACATGCAGGACCAACCCCAGGGAGCCGTCTTAAGTCCCCTTAGACCTGCCCCTTGGTGGTCTAAGGGTACTTAGCACTTGGTTCCTGGGGGGTTCTTTCAAATTCCGGATCTGACGGCTGCAGCAGTCTGGGGCTGCCACAAGCCCCCAGCGCCATTCCGAAGCCACTTTCGTGATGCAAGGATGGCGCTAGCTCACTTTGGGGCAGCAGCCTGCTGGGTGACGCAGGCTGCCTTTCAGATTCCCACTTGGCGCAAGGTGCCCTTGCGTCAGACCTGTTTGATGCAAGCACCTTGCGTCAATCTGAGGCCTTTGAAAATCCGGCCCCATATATATATATACACTTTATCTACTATGTATACCTGGACAATGTATTCTGGCATTGTATCTGTATGTTGATTACCTCTCGACTGTATGTTAGCCTGACTTGCACTTGATTCTAGTTACTCCTCATGTCTGTGTACTGTTATTGTCCTTAAAGGTGATAGGAAACCATTTTTACACCTCTAGAAGCCCTCTTGTTGTTCTTTTATTGGCTGCCTAGTATTCTGATAAGTTTTTGACCTTTTTTGTTAAATTAATAATCTAATTTTGTTGCCTTTTTAAAGACCTTGAATCCCTCTCTCCTCAGCAGTTCGTGTTCTCTCTTTTCATACTGCCTGCACATTCTATGACATCAGACATGCTCATTCCAGGCCATTCAGAGGAACAGTGTGGCCTGGGAGTTACTGATGTCATAGAATGTCACAGAATGTCTTAGAAATATGAAATTCAAGAGCAGTAGTTGGTGAGGAGAGTTGAACTGAATGTAGCTCTGAGGGCACCCCAATGCTAGATTATTTCTTTAGCAAAAAATCATCAAAGCATATCTGAATACATACCTGGCATGAAAGAGAAGATGGAAGGGCAATTAACTATGTAAAAATCATTTCCTATCTCCTTTAATGTATCTCCCAATGTTTGTGCCAGTCTCTGGCCTGTGCCGTGCCTGAAAAAGGTCCTTGGATCAGTGCACCAACCCGGTTAACAAATGAATAAACATATAAATAAATAAATAAATCTATTATCAATTTTCAATATCGCTGCATATCATTTTAAATATACAGAGGATTTTCACTTGTGTTTTCAATTTGATTCTTGTTCTGGATATTTAAAGTGATATGCACTGAATTTTTGAGGTATGCCACCTAGAGCAGTTTTAAAGAATATAAGAAAATGTGTAGTACAAAGATAACAAGTACACTAGTCCTATATGAAAAACACTTATTTCTCTGCAAAACAGCATGTATGAAAACAAAAAGGTTTTTTTTTTTTTTTTTTACAAATAACAGCATTATACAACACAAGGTATGTTGAAATATATGCCATCCATGTAGATTTGGAAAAATAGAAAACATGTCGTACTAAGATAAAATAGATTAGTCATGTGAAAAATGCTTGTTATCTCTTCACAGAACAGCATATACTTCAGAAAAAAAAAACCTTATATAAACTACAACAGTATCTCAGATGAGGTATGTCAAAAGCTGCCAGAACAATATTATAATTAGCTGGACCCATAGATATGGGATTGTGAGAAAATATTTGTTTTGGAAATGAAAAATATAATTGTGACTACCCATGTGGTTTTTACTTTATATTTTTCAGTCTAACAAACACAGTGGAGAGCTGTATGGTTTCTGTGTTTAAATTTCTGTGACAGTAATAACATAGACACCGGATTGTGAGAAAAATATTTGTTTTGGGAATGAAAAAATATAATTGTGACTACCCATATGGTTTTTATTTTATATTTTTTTAATCTAACAAACATAGTGGAGAGTTGTGTGGTTTCTGTGTTTAAATATCTGTTATAGTAATAACATTGTAAGATTTCAGTACATTGGTTGTAATTATGAACAGTGATATTAAGGTTATACTACATGAGCATATCCCTTTAGCAGAAATGTATAAATAGGAACAAATACAACTTTATTTATTTTTTTTGCTCCTTGGACCCCCTGGCCATCCAGTCCTTCAGGCCTACCAAGGCCCCCTACAATTGCTACAGAATCCCAAATGCCATCCACGGTCCCTTAGTGCCGTGTCCCCTGGGTAGCATGATGTAATCCTTCGTCGGGTAGGCCCCTACCCCTGTGGGAGGCTACAAGGGGAGGAGAATTGCCCCAGAGGACTTCTTAAGCATCCTGGGCATGGCAGGGGTTGGCACGGACACACTTGTATGGGGCTTCAGGTGTGTGGCGGGACTGGCAGCCATCATTAGGTTGGCCAGGTGGGCGACTTTTCCCATTTTCTTGGGGAGCATGATGTGCCACATGACATCAAGGTGCAAGCCAACATTCACCATGCTCTCTTCCACAGTGAGGCCCGACGTGTCACTGTGCCTCTGGGCTCTGCTAGGGGCCAGCAAATGCTGAGCCTCAACCCCCCACGAGAAGGCGAGCGGTCATTGGACGATCAAGCTTTCTCCCCCTGGCCAGCCCTCCAACAACAGAATCCATTCCCAAACACAGGTAGTCGGCGTCGCAGGCAGAAATCCAACTGCTATGCTGGCAGGCCAGCTAATGTTTTTTAACTTTTCATTTTTATTTTATTAACAGCTGTAACTGAAATGGTGTACAGCTGGAAAAGGATGGCACCTGTGTAGTGGAATATATACTGAAGTGTTTACAGGAATATGATTACAATATTATTAAGTATTAATTATGTATTTTTGAAATATTTGAACACAGATTCTCTCCTCTGAGGATGCCAACGTATTGGGTGAAATGTTAGACACTATGTGGGGACATCATGCTGAGTGATAAAGTGGAAATAAAGCTTGACAATAACTTTTAATTCTTTTGTCGTGTGGCTAGTACATTGACTTTTCTGACTGCTTTCATGCCCAATCAGTCCCACAACTATAGACTTGATAACACATATCTGCTGTAGAAGGGGACCCAAATAACCCATGCTCTGATTCAACTAACAAGAGCCTTGTTAGCTGAACACTGGCCCTGTTTCCCCTGGCCACGTTTTTAACAAATGTCCACTTAATTGGCCAATAAAACAGTCTGAAAACGATGCTCCATAGACTTGAATGGAGTGGCCCTTGCACTTTCCTTATACAGACATCAGAAAATGTCTAAGCGCAGGGGTAGAGCCAGCAATAAGGAAGTGGAAGGGATCCTGTGGCTAGCCCCTCAGCTGCAAATTAAGAACCCTTCCCTTCCTTGTGGGGCATACAGAAAAAAAATCAAAGGAGCTCCCATGGAGGTATGGGTGCTTCCTCTTTTCTGATTATGGATTTTCTAAATAGCAGGAAGGGTTCTCTTTAACATGAGTTGTATAAGAACACTGTAGGGTGTACTGTAAGCGTACTCAACTGGTGCAAGGAAAGACTGCAGGTAATCTGGCATCATTCCACGAGCGTGTTTCTACAGTGAAAGCAGGTGGTGTCTCCTGCAATGTGGTAGGTGGATTTTGTCAGTTTAGCTGGTCCTATACAAGGCAGTGTTAATTTAGGTGGTTACTTGACAGGGAAACCTGCATAGCATGCTGAGATTCCAACAATACAAGATGAGCTTGTCTGTTCCTTAACGTTGTTACCTCAGCTCCAGGTGCTACTGTAAAGGACTCTGTTCCATTTAGCTCACCCAGTCAACAAAATAAATAAATAACATCTATACATATATACATAATTAAACACATACATTATGGGGAAATGTTGGCACATGCTCAGAGTAGCACAGTAAGTAGTGGTTGTGATATTCAGTCCTGGGTCCCCAAGTTCACAGCTCTGCCCTCTAAACACTTTGCCAAACTGCTTCCCAGAAACGGATTAAAAGTTGTTAAGTAGATCATCCATGGACAGGTGATCTGACACCTGCAAAAAGTTCACCTTCTCAACAACTTTATTAAGGAAGGGCAGCCTGGCGATAAAGATCTAAAGAGGCAGTCTGTGTTGAGAGGCTTTGTAAGAAGGGGAGACCGTGAATATTTTACAGGGGCCAGCAAATGTTCCACTAAAGAGAAAGAGAAAAAAAGAGAGAGGGATGATAGCGAGATTTGCGAGGGCAGACATGTATGGCAGGCGCATCAGAAGGAAGTCGGTGATCAGGCATGATCCAAGACATCAACAATAAATTAGAAATAGAGGAGCTACAAAGGCCAAATAACTGAATGGGATGTAACATTCAATCTAAGGCCTGCCAGAACGCACATCAGTGATTTGTGTGGTTAATAATTTTACTGGCTCTGAAGATGCTGTCATACTTGATACTTCACCATCTTACGTGAAAGTATAGAGCCACCTTCAAACTATGACCACGAACAGTAAACAACAAAAAAGTTGGAAGCACATCTACCTGAGAGAGAAAAACTACATGTGACATGTCTGCAAAAGAGAAAAACAGGAATTGCTATACACTAAAAAAGTAGTCTCATCAATTGATAATGAAATACAACAAAAAAAGATAAATATTTTATAATGTACTGCGCATATACTGCAAAATGCCAGCTTTTTTTGTTTGTCTTAGCTAAGACACTTATTTCTATGGGTCTGCCATTAAACCTAGAGGTTAGAGTAATGAGCTGTGAAGGAGACTGGCCCAGCAGGCCTGGGTGTGATTACCACAACACCCACTTTCACACTGTGTATCTTGAAGGAAGTCACTTAACCTCCCCAGTGCTCCCGGGTTGCCCTTAAAAACAGGCACTTGTGCCTAGTGGGTCTTACCGCTTTACCAAAGAATTAAAAAAAAAAAGCTTCTTTCAGAAGCAAAGGGGAAACTGCCCACATAAACAGCTACTACCAGACCTTATTCTTTAAAAGGGGTACTGTGCAGAGTGGAACCAGGAAAAGGCAGAGGCAGACATTCTGAACAAATACATTCTTTCAGTGTTCACAGAGAAAGAAGAGATGGGGCCACAAAATATTAACAAAAGCTTTGGTGGGAGGGAGGTGGACACTAGTCCTTTTTTGGAGGCGAAAGTCCTGAAGGGACATGCTAATTGAAGATGGACAAAGCAATGGAGCCAGATGGGGAACATCCAAGTGTATTGAGGGAGCTCAGGGAAATACTGGCTGCACCTCTGACAGTTCTATTTAACAGCTCACTGGAAACAGGAGTGGTTCCGGAGGACTGCAGGAGGGCAGATGTAGTTCCACTAAACAAAAGTGGTAGCAGGGAGGAGGGCAGGCAATTATAGGCCAGTTAGCCTGACATCGGTGGTGGGAAAGTTAATGGAATCACTGCTGAAGGAAATGACTGTAGAATATCTTGAATCCAGTGGGTTATAAGACCTAAGGCAGCATGAAGTCACAGGGAAAAGGTCACGTTAAACGAATCCAATAGCTTTCTTTGACTGGGTCACCAAGGAAATAGGTCAGTGTGGAGCACTGGAAGTGGCCTACCTAGATTTCAGTATGACTTTCAACACCATTCTGCACAGGAGACTCGTAAGCAAGCTGGGTGGCTTAGGAGTGGGTCCAAAGGTGGTAAATTGGATAAGAAATTAGCTAGGGGATAGGTGACAGAGGGTGGTAGTAAATGGAGTTTACTCCAAGAAAGAGAGGGTGACCAGCAGGGTGCCTAATGGATCAGTGCTGGGACCAGTCCTCTTTAACATCTTTATAAATGACACTGCAGAGGAGCTGGAAGGGAAGATCTGCCTCTTTGCAGATGACGCCAAAATCTGCAATACGGTAGACACTCGTGGGGGTGTGTGGGGGTGTAATGGATGAGTAGAGACCGAGAAAACTAGAGGAGTGTGGTCAAGGGTATGGCAGCTGTGGTTCAATGTGAAAAAGTGCAAACTAACACACAGCACAGAAACCCAGGGGCGAAGTACAAAATGGGTGACATGGTATTGATGACCATCAAGCAGGAAAGAGACCTGGAGCTAATCATATCATATGACCTAAAGATGGCTAGGCAGTGCAACAAGGCAGTAGGGAGGGCTACAGGGATGTTGGGGTGCATAGGAAGGGGTATCTCTAACAGAAAGAGGGAGGTGTTGTTGCCCTCTGTATAGATCACTGGTAAGATCCCATGTAGAGTATTGTATCTAGTTCTGCAAACAACATCGCTGGAAGGATACAGAATAAAGGCAGGCCAGAGAAGGGCAACTAAAATGGTACAGGGTCTGCATCAAAAGCCCTATGAAGAGAGACTAAAGGACCTCAATATGTGCATCATGAAACAGAGGAGGGAGAGGGGTGATATGATAGAGACCTTTAAATACATCACGGGAGTAAATAAAGTACAGGAGGGGAGTATTTTTCAGAACAAAAGATGCTCAAGAACAAGGGGACAGGCCATGAAGCTGGAGGGGGGAAAATTCAGGAGAGATGCGGGGAAGTACTTCTTCACAGAAAGAGTAGCTGATTAATGGAACAGCTTTCCAGTGGAGGTGAAAACAGTGGTGAGGTTCAAGAATGCATGGGATAAGCACAATGGAATTATAGTGGAAAGTGGGAAGGGAAAAAGCTGTAGATCGGGCACGGTCTGGGGTAATAGTGTGGGTATGGAGAATGGGTAGACTGGATGGGCCAAACAGTCCTTATTTGTCATCAAATTCTACGTTTGTGCAAACTAAGTGTTTATCAGGTGTTCTACTTACTGCAGTTGGTTCGGTTGTAAGTTGCACAGTTAGGATTCCCACTGCATGATTCTGAACATGAAGAGGATATGCAGCCAGGATCCCCTCCTGGGCATGGACTCTGACCTAGACAAAACAATGCACACTTTGTTAAAAACAAACACATAGGCAGCAGTGTGTTGGCATTTTTTTGTGGTTAATTTCCATGTCCTTTTCTTAACAATGTCCTTGCACCTCGGCTGCAAATGGAGGGCCAGATTAACAGAATCACCCTTTCTGTTAGTTTACCTAAAGACAGGTGTTCCATGCTTATTCAGTTTTTGTCTGTTAGCTTAGTTACTTTACACATAAATACGATCTTGTGCTTCTTATGGATTGTGGAGAGATGTCTGGGTAGTGATCTCAACCTGGATTTTTAAAAGGATCTATGAGGTGGTGTATTGGCCCTTTCGAGTTCACTGGAGAGACCCTCCAGGCCTCTGTGGATTGTCTCTGTGGTATCACGTCTATACAGCGTGGGGATTTCAACTATGGTAATTTCAGCGACAGCATCTGGGTGAATGTTAAAACGGCGATGGTACATTTGGGCATCCTACAGTACAGGCGACAATTGTTTTCCACCTCCCTGAGGTGCTACAACTTCAGAGTTAGTTATATAAGTAAGGGGGGCAGAGCCCCCTGCAATGGGGGTGCATGGGGCGAAGCCCCCAGCAGAAAAACAGCAATGTAATTGTCACCCTTACTGTAGGGTGACCAAATTCACTGATGTTGTTGTAACATTCGCCCGAATATTGTTGCTCAAATTACTGTCGCTGAAATCCCTGCGCTGAGTTGACATGGAACCGTCTCTGTTTATGCCACAAACCTCCCTTGTGTAGGGATGCGCCCTAAAGCCATGAAAGGGTTAAAAGGTTAAAACAGAAACCTGACACCTAGTTGAAGTAGGCTGTTTGTTCCAGTATTTAAAAGGCTGTGTGAACCTACCAAAGTTTGACAGCACAAACTTTGACCACCGAACTGCATAAAGTTTGCCAAAATGTTCTTGACAGAGTACTAGTTCACACTGGTTTGACCATGAAAAAGCATTAGGAAATGGGACAAAGTGAAATAATATAATGCACTGGGCTGATCAAGCACCCAAAACAACAGGATGATACAGTGGGCAACACTGGTTCCAAAAACTGTGTCCATTCAATCAGTGCCAAACATGGACAATGCTAGTAGTACACAAGAGTATTATTGGCCAACAATGCTGAAATACAATGGTTGTGAGGCCTATGTATGCCCACAAAATATGAGTACAAAATCCCACAGCACTGGCTACTGATTCCAAAAACTGTGTGCCCACTTGGACAGTGACACATATGGACAAGGCTGCCCATTATAACATGGATACTGTACATGTTGTACACACTGGTTTCACTGGCAACATTGCCCCAAAATTATTTTAAACCTGCCACAAATTTACAAAACATTAATCTGAGGAAGACTGAATGAAGACAACAGTGCAGCATCCCACAGTGTGGGCTACTGGTTCCAAAATGTGTGTGCCCAATGAGACAGTACCACGCATGGACATGGCTTCCTGTTATGCAATGGACACAGTAGCTGCCACAGACACTGCCAGCTGTTTCCCGAAATTTCTTTGATACTTCCAGAAATATCTGATGGTTTCTGCATTTGAACAGTAGGGGCAGCAGAGAAAAACTCTTCAGAAATTTCGCAAAATATCTGGAAATAGCTGGCAATGTCTGTGGCTACCACTGTAAGTGTTGTACACACTGGTTTCATGGCCAGCGCTACCCCAAAAATTACTTATTCAGCCTGTGCAGACCTGCCAAAAATTCACAAAACATTAATCTGAGGAAGACTGTGTGATAACAACAGTGCAGCATCCCACAGTGTGTGTGTAGGCTACTGGGTCCAAAAAAACAACTAATGGACACAGACGTCCTCCCCATCTACCTCCTCCTCTGTGTTTAGCCCAGCTGGAAGTGTAAGAGACACATCATCCATAAAACTCCATAAACCATGGCAAAGGGGCTTTGGAAAAAGAAGCAGTTAAATTTTTTTTTAAAGTGAGAATCTACATTTTTGGTTGAAAGGCATATTCTCCTGTTGGTGAAAATATTGCCTGCAGCACTGAACATTCTTTCAGCACGTATTTGCAGGTGGGCAACTGAAGTGTTCAACAATTACCTCTGTCAAAGAGGGACAGGTGGTCTTTTTTTTGGTACCTGTACAATAGAGGCTCCAGATAATCTTGCACCATTTTATTTGCTGACATCTCTGCCACCACTGTGTCAGAAAGCGACCTGCCATGCTTCTCCATAGTCAGACAGTTGTTCCCATAGTGGTTTGTCATCAATGACTGTCTTTCCCGGGGGGGGGGGGGCAGTAGCAGGTTGACGTGGAGACAAAAATAAGCAACTCCTATGGTATTTAGTAGTAGCAGTGGAAACACACTGGGATCCTCCTTCCCTCACCTCCACTTGGCCAGACAGTGTAACTGCAAGGGATGATGAGTGCTGTTGTTTAGCTCTGTTTGTGTTCCTGTTCTTGTCTTGTGCCACATATACAGAGACCAGATGGATAAGCCAGGTTTCATAGAACTGCTGTTCCTTACTGCATTCATGTGCATCAAAGAAAGTCTTAACTGTGTCTTTGAACCAAGAGTCTAAGAAAATGGCCATGAGGTAGTGGTCATCTGTATGCAGTTCTGAAATTCATGTGTCATTCCAGAAAAGTGATCTTATCTTTTCTACTAGACTGATTGCAGTGGTATCCTTCTTTTCCTCGTACTTAGTTTTCATGTGAAGAAGTCACAGGTCAATGAGTAAGCATACCTGTCTCAGACCAGCCGCATTAGCAGTTACCACTCTTGTAGCAGCTTCAAAAGGCTTCAGCTCAGTAATATCATGCTCAATGATATACCGGTAGATAGCCTTCAATTGTTCTTGCAGCCTGGAATTCCACTTCGTTGCCACATCCTGTTTCAGGAGGTGGAGGGGAACGTAGTTCCATTGCTACATGTTTAGCACCGGTTTCCGTGTCTTTGCAGAATGTCTAAAATGACCACAAACTTTTTTATTTTTATGTTGTCTTGTGTGCGCAGTGCAAGCAACATTTTGTGGCAGCTTGCTGGAGTAGCAGGTTGTGGAGGTGCGGCTGTGTTGTGGCCAATGGCACCACTGCTATTTTGGGCTGGTCTCTGTGGCACCAATGAATGAGCACGCTGTCTATGACATCAGTTGAGAAGCATGCTACCAACGTCAAAGAATTTTGCCGCTGCAATGAGGGAGCACCCTGTCGTTGCAGGGCGTGCCTTGCCTGCAGAAACATTTCAATAAACATGGCGGTGGCTGCTGATGTCTGCCTCTCACAGTCCCTACAAAGCCAACGTTGGGGGTGCCCAGTCCCCCTATTGGCATGCCCCCTCCCTAGTTGTTTGCCGATGGGGGAGCCCAATCCCTGTCAGCATAATGTTCCCCCATGTTTTATTTGTCTGCTGAGGGGGTGCCCAATCCCCCTCGGCATCATGCCCCCCCCAACACACACGTTTTCTTTGCCGACGGGAGGTCCTGTCCCCGTCGGCTTCAGTCCCCTGTCCCCAAAAACACAGGTGGCACACTGGGAGCCCACCCCAGTGTGCCCAAAGCAAATCTGGGAAAAAAAAAACCTTCTCACAATCTCCTTTTTTCTTCTCCTTGTAGCACAGAAAACAGTCCCTCGTGTTCATGACGCCCTCTCCCCAACCCACACTCACCCTCTACGCACCCCACCTCCCCGCATCCCCCCCCTCACCCCATACTTATCTCCGGAGTCCGGCGCGACGATCTTCGGTGGAGCGGGAGATGTCTAAACTCTTCAAAAGCCAACCTCGAACTGAAAAAATCACGGTAAGCTGTATAATGGCAACAATGGGGGTGGGGTCAACTTAGTGGATATCTCAGCCATTTTTGTGATTTTTAGCTCCATATTTTCAACATGGGGTTCTTGGGACACCACTTCATGAACTCAGTCACTGTCATTTCATTATTCGGTCCTGAAGGTGACTTTTGCAGTCACTGCGCCGAAATCATCTTCCGGGACCGGTCACTTGACACAGTCTCACTGTTCATACGGTGGGCTCCCAAAAAGCTAAGGTTGCAAATTTGCGAAAAATCAAAACAAATGACTGTGTTATGAGCGCAGTGTTGTGCAGTTTCCACGCACACTCGTAAGTTCGAGAATTTTTAATATTTTCACTCCAGATTTTCAACATTGCCATTTTTTCACACCTCCTTATGAAGAGTACAGCTGTCATTTTTCACATCCTGCCCGAAATGTGTTTTCGCACATCTGGCACACAATGGAGCGCTTGCTGTGGGAAATCAACGTTTGGGACAGATTAAGAAAATCACAGTGACACTGTTCATGAGCAGAGGTCCCACAATGCCTATGTTGAAAATCTGGTGAAAAAATTCCACAAAATGACTATGTTACGGGCATGCATTGTGCAGTTTCCACGCATGCTCGTAACTTTGAGAATTTTTAATATTTTTACTCCAGATTTTCAACATTGCCATTTCTTCACACCTCCCTTATGAATGGTACACCTGTCATTTTTCATATCCTGCCCGAGATGTGTTTTCGCACATCTGGCACAGAATGACGCAGTCGCTGTGGGAAATCAACATTCAGGACAGGTTAACAAAATCACAGTGCCACTGTTCATGAGCAGAGGTCCCAAATGCTTTCATGAGGTGGAGTCACAAAAAGCCCATGTTGAAAATCTGGAGTGCAAATACTAATAAACGCCTGGGGCATTAGGGTTTCTAACCCTAACATCCCACCCTGTAGAGACCGAGAGGCATCAGGGGTGTGACTTTGGATTGTCGGCTGTACAGCTCAAGCCATTCCACCCCCACCCCACACCCACTCTGCATCCAGTGACGGGCATCAAGGCATGCCTTGGACTCTTCTGCCCCAAAGTTCACCCCATTCTCCTATACTGCACCCATCTCAACGTATTTCCTTATGGAATGGGGTGAGCATAAGGCCCAATGACCCCAAGGCACAACGTGACATTTGTCGGAGTCTGCAGGGTAGGGTGAGGTGAAATGGCATGAACGTTATGGTCAACAACCCAAAGACACACCTCAATGCCTGTAAGTCTCTGCAGGGTAGGATGGGGTTGTCGTCAGTTCCATACTTCACTGCCATTCCTATTATGTATCTCTCTAACTCCTGCATTACCAATGCTAATGCCAGCAAGACAACATACGGAATTGACAAATGCTTGTTTCTTTTAATGTTTTATCCCCCTGCATGCCAACTCCTTTGAGAGGTGCCAAGGCATCCAGTTGACTGTTGTCCCCACCTTACCTAAGGTCCAGTGAGCAGGCCTTCCCCCATGGAGCCGTGGTTTGCTCCCCCAATGTCCCCCGCCCCGAACTGTGCCATCGGGAAGCTGTTGCCTCAGGACAGGCAGGAGTAGATCCAGGGATGGTGCGAGGCGTTTTGTCATCCCTGGCATTCCAGGGCCATTTTTTATTTTGTTTCTCCACCCAGGATGTCGGCATGCAGAGAGGCCAAGGGTCATCCCACACACAGAGGCATGGCAGCGCTCCCGGATCTGGCTAATGTTCGTACCTCCCCTGGCGTCCTCGATCTGCACTACCACCTGTGGCCACCCAGGTGGTAGTGTAGCAGTGGGGACAGCAATGCACCCTCATCAGAGGAGGACAGCGTCCTATGGGATGCTCAATCCTCCTTCCCCCAGCCAGCCCCTGATGACCCCGAGCCCGCTACCAAACTCGGAGCACCAGCGTTGCAAGCAGTAGTACTACCGATGCACTGGTGGGCTAGAATAACCTCCACAATCTTTCTGGGCCAGACCTACACATGTCTGCACAGTGGTGCCTTCCTCATTTAGGAATCCCTGAACTACCAGATTTATACAGTGAACAAAACACGGAACATGTGTATAATCCCCATTGTCTACTGCCTTTACAATGTTCTTTGCATTATCTGATACTGTAAAACCTGGTGTTAACGAGTGTGGTGTCAGCCAGTCAACAGACATCTGTTGAAGGAAATGCAACAAGTTTTCTACATGATGTTCATTGTCAAAATCAGCAATTCATAAACATATCTGCTCGCGGAGGTTGCAAGGGCCACTGCTGCTGCTGACCCTTAACACATGAGGAGGAAAGGCAGGGGAAAACTGATCCAATGGGCAGTCATTGCCTTGTAATCAACAGTCTGACCCCTGGGCCACATGTCAGTGGTGACATTAACCACTGGAACAAATGATGCTTTCCAGACATGTGACACAGTCTTGTAGACACACTAATACAAATCAGGAAGAGACACCATGGAAAAGAAGATATGACTGGGCACTTGATAACCTTGGCACTACAACTTTTTTTTTTTTTTATTTAGTTGTTTAACCAGGTATAGCACACTAAGCTGAAAGCTTTTTCACAGGAGCGACCTGGGAGCACAAGGAGGTTAAGTGACTTGCTCAGTGTCACACAGTATGCAAGTGGAAGCTGTGGGATTCAAACCCAGGTCTGGTCTGCTGGATGTTACCAGATTTGCAGCTCAGAGCCTTAGACCGCTGCGCTATACTGCCTCCAACTTGTATCATGGCCGTTGCCAACTGGAGTTTGTCAGGTACGAACAATCTCCCCCCCTCCCATCTCCTTTTTGTGTTGTACTGGGACTTTTTTACTGTCCCTTTAAAAATTCTTAGTATGTGCTTAGTACATGTGCTAAGCCCTGCAGCACCTTCCCTCTTCACGTGCTCCCTTTCCCCAATCTGCCCCACTGTCCAATCAGCTCCCTTAGTGCATTCGGATATGTGGCTTTCGGCACCCTCTTCTATGATCATCTGGTGAGTCGGAGCTCACATTAGGACATCAGCAGGACTGCAGTGCAGCATGGTGGCTTCCAGAATTCACAAATACACCAGCATTAGACTGAGAAGGATGGAGAAGCATGGCAGCCGACTTGGAGATGACATCTCCAGAACTCGTACAAAAGGATGTCAGCACCTCATCTCCTACATCAAGTCTGTCTGGCAGGCAAATTTTGCTGGCTGCCATCAACTGTGTTTCTATTCAAATTGGGGGGGGATGACTATAAAGCTGCAGTTGGGTGAGGGAGCCATTTGGAGGGAGGGGGTGGACTGCAGTCACCTCAGATCCTACAGTGAGTCAGAAAAAAACAAGCATGGTGCTGTTGACGGGTATGTAACCCCTGCGCCAAACTGGGGTTACGAAAAAGGTTCCAGAACCTACAGGTCACATGCTGTATATGCATTCTATATGTACCCTGTACAAAACATGCATGTAAACATGCTTCTATTGAGAATATATTTTCCATATGTGGGCATATATATGTAAAAATGCAGCACTTATATAATGACTGTGAGAATAAAAAAAGAATAATAGGGGACACAGAATGGCATGACTTAAAATATGCCATTTATCTTAGAGAGTGAGGAGGCAGGACAATAACTTATGAGTGGTAGAGACGCAAGAGATTTATGCAGGTCCTACTTCCATGTGATGACACGTGTGAGCCAGGCCATTCTGTGTCCAATTTATGCAGTGTTTTTTTCCTTTTTGTGAAGTTTTAAGTGTTGCTGTCTGATTTCACTGCTCTATACTAAGTGCAGCAGATGCCATTGTCATGCCATTAGGTATTGTTCAAGCTGATTAAGAGTCCCTTTCTGACCTGCCTAAAGTGGAAATAAATAGCTAAAATGAAGATAAATGATTTATATTCATTTAAATGCTTCAGTTGCTAAAATAAATCATTTATCTGTGAGGTCTGACTCTCACTTACTTGTATGAAGGCATTTATTATGGCTGCAGTAGGCGGAGCCTGCAGACGTTTTGCAGGTACAAAAGGAGTGATGTCATGTTTTCTGTCCGTGGAACTGACTGAAGGTATAAACAGTCTCTTCCACCTTACTCTCCTCCAAGCAATGTTTTCCGCCCTCAAATAAATATGCTTTCATGTTAGTCAATGGTTGCAGGATACTATCTTCTTTCTTACATGGGTGGTACAAGAACTGGAACCTGAGTAGTGGGAGGCAACATTAGTTTTTTTTTTTTTGGGGGAGTAAGATCCACCCCCACCTCAGAAGCTCCTAAAGATCCACCCCAACTTTTTTTTGATTCATGTGGGAGGGGCATGAGGTGGCTCTATCATGCTGTAACAAGACACACTAGTTTGGGACCTGAATCAACCAACAGAACAAGTCTGTGCAGTGATCAAGTTGTGGAGCCACTGCATTTTATTAAGGACTAGAAGAACAAAGATACTTAATGCCTTTATTAAGGACTAGGAGAACAGAAGATACTTAATGCCTTTATTAAGGACTAGAAGAACAGAAGATACTTAATGCCTTCAAATTGACTTAAAAAATCTTTGGAACAAATGATTACCAGAAACTGTAGCTCCCAAGGAAAACAGTAGACGCAGCATTCTAATTTACAGTAACAGACACATTTTTCTTAAACATTTATATACTAAAAACATAAAGTTCAGCTTTTGGGATTAACAATATTTGTTTACTATATTCTATATATATATATATAGAGAGAGAGAGAGAGTTTATATATAATTTGTACTTTTTAGTAGTTTCAAAACTTTGAAAGCACTGGTGTTAGTAATGCTATTCAGGTTTTTTATTGCATCTTGTCCCAGGCAATCTTCCCAGAGTGCAGTTTGTCAGCGCACATTTTTTTGGGGAGGGGATTCAAATTATTTTAATCATGAAGCACTGGTTTTAGTAATGCATTTAGAAATACATTATTTAATTGTCTCTACAGTTAAACATGCAGTTTCATGTCAGGAGATATTTTTGGGGGAAGAGGGTTTAAAATATTTTAATCATGGGCACAGTACTTGTTAAACACAGACTTTGATGATAAAATGTGTTTCTTTTAAGTTTGAGAAGTATGTATTAGAAAACGCTGAACAAGAAAACAACTGGTGATTTTAAAAGCTGTTCTGATCAGAGCTGACATTAAAATAAATGTCAACTGCATTTTTTAATTTATCAGTGACACTAGAAACATGATGTTAACATTTACTCCCAGGAACCTGCTATTCCGGTTTTTTTTATTGCATCTTGTCCCAGGCAATCTTCCCAGAGTGCAGTTTGTCAGGGCACATTTTTTTTGGTGAGGGGTTCAAATTATTTTAATCATGAAGCATTGGTGTTAGTAATGAATTTAGAAATAGATTTTTTAATTGTCTTTGCAGTTAAACATGCAGTTTCATGTCAGGGCACATTTTTGGGGGGAGGGGGTTCAAATTATTTTAATCATGGGCACAGTACTTGGCAAACATAGACTTTGATGATAAACGTGTGTTTTTTATTTTTTGTTGTTTAAGAAATAGAGAACTCCCTGTCGTGGCGATGCCAAGTTCAAAATTAGAAATGCTGCTATGACACACAATGGAACAGCATACATCTCATTTCAATGGAGCAAGCAGACCTCCTTCATTTTCCATTTATGTGGGTTCAGTGATTACCATTGGCACATCTTGTGATACTAGTGCTATGACAGCTGCTCTTTATTAAAAATATAGGTGTCTCAACACAAGATGATAAAGAGCAGCTAGAAAAAATAACATCCATGTAGAATTCTTATTTGTCCATGTAGAAAACATGTTTAAGACACCAGCTTAGTGTCCAGCTCTTAAAATTCCCAACTGATGTTTTATACTTTGCACATCATCAAAGTACCGTGCAGCAATTTGTTAGCTACAATTTAAGTTCTGCCAGTGTGTCTAATAACCTGGCAATGGCCTTCCATTGATCCAGTTCTTAATTACATGCCTACATTGCTTTGGCATACAATTGCTAGGTAACCATAATGTCACCTGTTACACACTCATTCTTTGGCTCCTAAGTGGCAAAACAGTCCATTATACACACTTAAAACGGGCATTTAAAATATGTTCTTTTCAAGCTAGAACAGGAGACAAGATCAACATTAAATGTTTTCCGTTTCAAAAATGGAAGCTGCAGTCCCAAACAACTCTTGCCCCCCTTCCCATTGTTGTACCTCTGCATGTCTCGTTGGTAGAATGACTGATCTGTGTGTTTTTTTATAACAGCCTACTCTCTAGCCAGCAAAGGAGCACACCTTGCTCCTGGGGACACTTAGCATATCCCAAACTATTAACTGTCATCATTTACATTAGTCCGGTCAAAAGAAAAGTGCTACTTCTTTTTATCATTAAATTAAAAAAAAGAGGAAAGGCCTAATATCATGAAACAGATTTAAGAAAAATTATTCTGCACTTACTTTACGACACATTTTTTCAGCTCTCCTCTTTATAATCAGAGCTGCCGATGCCACAGTGAAAACTTACATTTTAAATATATTCTGTAGATTTCTCCTGCCTATCTTCTATTACAGAGGAAATTTGGATGAATATATCATCTTTATCTGCTAGAGTTCATCTGCCTCTATAACTTATTCCCTACTTCAAATCATAATGCTATGTTGTGACATCACAGTCTGCTGTCATGGGAGTAACTGTGATGTCACAAGCCATGCATTATGACCTCAGGTAGGGAGAAAGCACCAGGAATACATGAACACTTCAGGAGCAGTGGTCCTCTTTTCATTCAAATGGCCTCAGTAAAAATAACGGGGGGAAAATACAGAACTAATGTGAAATATAAACTGAACTGTGTCTAAATATTATGTTTTCTTTCACTTATCCTGAAGGCGTCAGATGCTCTTTAAGACTGGCACTCTGCTTGGGGGGTGCTCATTGGGGCAAGGTGGCAACATGTATGTTACAAGTATGTCTCAGTGCTAAACTATAACACGCTGCTTTCATTGTTTTTCCTGTACTATAACTGTTTTAAGACATTCCAGTACATGCTTAAACCCATAGGCGATTATTGACAGCAAAATAGTGCTGCTTGGAAAGTTTTTTCAACCCAAATTAGTGAACATGACTGTGACTCTAGGGGCAGTTGCCTCTCCAAAGACTGTCATGACTATAACTTCTCCCTCTGTCTATGTAATTATCTATATTTCTATCAATTGCATCTATCCCTATTTTTACCTACTGTATATGTAAAATAAACCTGTATATCACATTTGCCTGTTCTCTGAACACATACTTATGATACAGTGCATATTTGTACTCCACTCCTGTATAGACCTCGTACTGTCCTGATATTCCCATTATCACAGGCATAACTACCTTAACCTTATCAACAGTGATATAGAAACATAGAAGATGATGGCAGATAAGGACCACAAGGCCCATCCAGTCTGCCCATTTCTTTTTCTACCTTATGGATGTGCCATTGGCCTTTGCTCTGTCAATGGCCTATCTATTCATACTCATCTGTATTGCTCCCTTATGCCTATCCCATGCCTGTTTGAAGCCCTGCACTACATTCATATCCCCCACTTCCTGAGGTAGGCCATTCCATGCAACCACCACCCTTTCTGTGAAAAAGAACTTCCTCACATTACCCCTTAATCGGCCTCCCTCTAATCTCATGCTGTGTCCTCTTGACCTGCTATTTTTCTTACATTGAAACATGTTAGACTCTTTCACCTTGTTAATGCCCTTAAGGTGTTTGAATGTTTCGATCATATCACCTTTCTCCCTCCTTTGCTCTAGGGTATACCTATTCAGCACCGTTAATCTGTCCTCATATATTTTCTGATGTAGTCCCTGCACCATTTTGGTTGCCCTTCTCTGGACTGCCTCAATTTGATTAATATCCTTGTGAAGATGTGGCCTCCAGTACCGCACGCTGTACTCCAGATGGGGCCTAACCAGTGTCTTGTAAAGAGGGATTATTACCTCCCTCTTCCAACTTGTGATACCCCTACAAATACACCACAACATTCCCCTAGCCTTACCTACTGCTTTAGTGGCCTGCTTGGATGATTTCAGGTCGACCCCTTATAAAAGTTACTATCACATTTTCTCTCCTAATGAAGTCCATCCTTACACCTGACTGCCTGACATCAACACATTACTTAAATATAACTTACATCACCGCATGGACAAACCCACTGTTTTTCTCTATAAAACTGTGTAAATAATCCCAAGACTGAACATATGCCAGCCATTACTTTTTCATGTACTGCCACCTATTCAACCTGTCAAACCTATATTGCTTACCACTCCTTCCACTGAAATCTACACCTCCATATCTTTTCCTAATGTGTCTGCCTTCCTTAGAATGCAAAATAAAACAAATCTTACTAGTTAAAAATCATTGTGTTGTTTCTCCATGTCTCCTTAACAGTTCCACACAACCTCACTAACTTCATTATGCAGCCGTGGTGGATCTGACCAGAATTGTTTTTACTGTTGAGACTTATACTGTGCAACAAAATCTCTGATAGCCACAATAGGAGTATCGACTGATATTTCAACTACAACATCCTCTTGTATACTAGTGCATCAGTTGACCTAACTGTACCTGTGACGGGGGTGTACATGGCCCTGGGCACTCCTGTGTTTAGGGGTAATGTAATGGCATGGCTCTCTGAGAGCCCCGTTCAAACAATAACTGTTAACTGGTTCACCATTCTCCTCTACACAGGAGCTGCTGATACGGGGGCACCTTTAGTTTTTTTTTTAACCTTATATTTATTGCATTTTAGACATGATACAATGACAAGTCTCATCCGTATGCCAGACATCACATATAACAGAGGATCCAACAAATGGAACAGGCAAAGTTAGTCAAAACATAGCAAAGTCATGGATGTAGGGGATATCGAAATGAGCATAATACCCTTATTATCAAAACAGCTGCACCACACAGGAAGTGGTGGTCCATCCAGACATAAAGAAAATCCAAACATTTAGTAACCTCAGCATAATAAAGTTGATATGACCCCTTCCCAAACATAAAGGTGTCCAAACATTTTCAGTGTTCAACCAGGGCCCATCCTCCCAGAGAACAACAGTAATGCAGCAACCAGCATCATAAGCATATTTAACCAATAAACTAGCTCAGCGATTAAGTGGATATTAAGCAGAACACTACAGTCCACATAAGAAAAAAGTCACTGAAATGTGGACTGCAGGAAGCCGGCCTCAAAAAGAGAGAACCAAGTCCACAACTGCACATTTTAAATCAGGACAGTTCTTCATACCTCTCATGTGCCACTTAACTCCTCTCCTGAACTTTGGTCATCTTGTGCAGACACTAGAGCCACCGCAAACTCACGCTGAATTAGCTCTGCCCGTTTACTGGCTTCTACCGGGTTTGTAAATTGAAAGGTACAGCCACCATAAAAAATATGCAACCGGGCTGGCATCAGCAGACAGTGGGCCACTCCAAGGCTTTTCAGCTTTGCCCGGACCCCATCAAATTTTTTCCGGCGAGCCAGAGTGGCAAAGGACAGGTCGGAGAATAGATGCACTGTGTGTCCGCCATTTAAATGTTCCTCAGTGCGAGCAGCTTGGAGCACTTGATCCCGCACAGCAACTCCGCTCGTAACCAACAGTACAGTTCTAGGCAAGTCCTGCTGTGCTTCCACAGACTGAGGAGAAATGTGGCATGCCCAGATAAAGTGAGCAGCATACTCCAGGTTAAACTGCAGAGCTCCAGGGAGCCAGTCCTTCAGCAAAGAAAGAACACTGGGTTCCTCTCGACCCTCTGCAATTCTGATACTGGAGGCACACTGGGCACTTTCCAGTGCTTCCAAGCCATACTGAAGTTGGGAGTTTTCTTGCATAAGCTTTGTGGTCTCTGAAAGGGCTTGTGTGGCTTGAGCTTCAGCTGTGGTTGCCGTCTTAGTGGCAACCTCAATTTTTATATCCTGCTCCCCGATCCTCCTCAGAATTGTCTCCACCTTACTGTCAATGGCCTGCATGGACAACTGTAAGGCCTTCCATGGGGGCTCTGCTCCAGTAGATTCAGGCGTGGGCGTTGAGGCCTGTAGCTCAGTCGGATGCTGGGATTTAGCACCACTCTGTCTGCTTTTATGCATTCTGCCCTTGGTTCCAATGCACACCAAACTGCTCCTAAGAAGGTGAACCATTGATTGCACATATTTGCTAGTTGATACTATAGCTTCAGAAAGTAAATATTAAGAAAAATGTTCCTCTGTGATTAGGAGCTGAGAAGAACATATCTGCTCCATATTTGTGCTTAATAGCACCCCGGGGCACTTTAGTTTGATGGAATAATCATTTTGACACAGGGATGTTCAGTCACTCTTCTCTCCTTTACTAAGGCAGATGGTACTGATGGTACACAGAAAATTCTCACTGGTCACAGAGACCCTAATCATTTGACTTTCACCTGTCATTAATGATACTTGCACACCTCAAGTGTTGCCATAGTCCCAGCACCATAGTTGAGGCCTTACCTGTGTCAATGTTGGGGACTCTCCAGTCGAGACAAGGTACAGAGAGGAGAGACACAGACATGTAGGCTTATGAGGTAATCACTATTTTCTGGGACTGGCAGGTAATTCTTACAGTAATTAAAAAAAAAAAGACAATCCCTCTCCACTGGCCGCCATCGCTGATGAACTGAAGCCCCTTCATGCCTCCTTGATTCAGTATCTTGTGGCAAGGGCCTATTAAAGCAGTATTTGGTGGGTAATGGGGCAAGGAGCCATGTTTGGGGGGGTGCATTGATGATGGTCTCCAGATCAAACAACTAAACAAAGTATGGAATAGAGCACGCTGAAGCTTGTGGCATATCATTTGTTTTGTTTTTTTAACGTTATTTATATCCATTCCTGGAGAACTCCTTCCAGCAACCTCGGAGCTACCCAGCCTCTACCCTCCTCCGTGACTAGTCCCTCTCCCTCGTGCCACCAAGCACCACCTCTGGGTCTGAACCCTCCGGTGGTAGGGCCGCCCTATCCGACCAGGGCACTCTAGCTACAGGGGAAAGTGCCCAGCACACAACTGGCCCCGCGGAGAGGAGATAGCCCGGAATTGGAGGTGTGGGCTTTGAGCAGGCGAGGTGCCTTCATCTATCCCCAGGTATAGCGGTTTTATCTCTTTTTTTCCCATGTTTCCTCTCCCTGCAGAGCCCGGCCAGCAAGGCAATGGATTGCTGTGGCTCCGCCCCCAGGCGTACGCTGCGCCGCTACAATCAGCGATCCCCTAGCCACTGCCAGAGGTCGCTCAAGAGTGGCGCCAGGCCCACCCGGGAAGAGAGGGCAGTCCTCTGGACACTCAATCTCTTCCCTCCTACCGACCCTCAGCGGCCCCGGCATTCTCAAACTCGGTGCGCGCGTGGAGCGAGATGTGGCGTCCAGCGCCTCAACCCTCAGCGCCGTGCCAGCTTGTGGCATGTAATTACAAGAACTATTGTCTCTGTGTAATTCAGGCAGCCACATGGCGGCTGAGGGCACAGCATATTGATGTTGTCTGGTAGTAAGTAAAGCTTGTGCCAATTGAGGCTGGCAGTATAGCTTAGAGGTTAGACTAATGAGAAGTAAATGTGCTTGGAAGTTGGTACATCCAGTAGACAGACCTGATTTTGATTCCCACAACCTCCATTTCTATAACACGTGACTCTGAGCAAGTCATGCAACCTCCCCAGTGCTCCTGGGTTGCCCCTGAAAACAGGCACCTGTGTCTAGTGGGCTTTACCCAGTTACCAGAGAATAAAATCAATAGAAGATATACAATGGTCTGTATTCAACATAGAAATTGTCAGCAGATAAGGACCACTAGGTCCTTCCAGTCTGCCTGTAGGCCCTATACATTGTATGTGGCCACTGACACTATGTGATTGTAACCCCCCTGCAAATGGGGGTTCCCAAAAGACTTCCAGGAGCTTGCTTGAATGCTCCAAGCCTGAATGGTGTTTGGCATTTAAGCCATTTATCAGTGAGTGTTTTTAGAGCCTCTGGTACTGTCTCTTTAAGAGCTGTCTGCTTGCAGACATAATTAGTTTATATGGGGGGACTGTGTGTTTCTCTGAGTACCACTCGAGCTGCTGCCAATTCACTTCATTTTTGCAGTCACTAGGAGTGCAAAGGGAACCTATCTGAAAGATGTAACTGTTTGCCAGAAATTATTTAGAGTAATAATGAAATTACAGTTTGTCTAACCTGCTTTCTTTGCAGTCAGAACTGTGTCTGCTAGTTCCCCATTCTAGTTTTGAACTGCTGAACTGGACCAATCAGTGTGGGGTAAGCTAGCTCTAAAATGGTGCCTTGGACGAATCAGAACTTGGACTCATAATCTGAGCCAGCCACAAGAGGATTGTATGGGCAGTGACTCTGGGAGATGTAGTTTAGACTTCAGTGCCTTTTGGACCAACAGCAGCAGTCTATTGTGAGTGACAGCCAATCCAGTCAAGAACTGGGAGGAACTCAAAGGAAGTGCCCGGTTTGTCGGTTGGAGTTTCAGTTGAGCTTTGGCAGTGAAGAAGGAAGGAGCCCTGTGCTTTTTCAGTGTGCAGTTTTAGTCAAAAACGTGTGTAAGGCCCAGAATTCGGTCTGCAGCTTGTGTAACAGCTTGTTAGGACTGAATCCGTCCTGTGAAAAGAATCAAAGGATCTCTGAAGAGTAGAAACCAGGCTCACCCTGTAGAAGACTGGAGGAATTGCTGAAAATTGCATTCGGTCTGTCAGGAACTGAATCTGCTGTGTGTTCTCCCGGGTATTGTGCAGTAATTGCGATCGGGATACAGATGCAGCCTGCCTGGTATAGTGCTTTCTTTTATATGGATGTGTGAAGAGGTTTGTGTACCTCAAGTGAGCCCTGCTGACATTGAAGGACCCTATCTTATTTGGAGGTCGTGAGTACTAATTCAGGGTCGCTCCCTGTTGAATTGCCACATTAAATCCAAATGGAATTACTGTACTGCTGACTGTTTAATTCTCCTTTTCTCTGTGTGAAAGGGCCCCTACCAGCTGCCACCAGTTTGGACTAGCCACTAGGGCTTGGGTACCCAGGGACAGTAACTGATAGGGATAGGCCTGTGCACAGAGCCATAGGTAGATTATTAGAGTGATAAGCTAATTAACCTGATTTCCCCTGTCCTTGTTATACCCCTAAATAAATCAGAGCTGCTTGTTTCAGCAAAGTTATACTGCCTGAGGTATTTGTCTATGTTAAAGTACTGTACTGTGAGTTGTTGCACTGTATCTCATTTTACAGGAGGTCCCAGTGCGGAACCAGACCTGGGGGTAAGTGTATACTGTGAAGGTAATTCTGATATATTGTGTGGGCCACTAGTGGGAAGAAAGGGGTTGCAGTGTCCCAGAGGGCTGTGACCAAGTTAGTTTAACTATTGCAAACCCTGACCTCTGGGTGGAGGCATCCGCCATTGGATCCAGGCCCCTCAACCTGTTAGTGGCAAATCAGGCAGGGGTAGTAGCCCCTGGGATAGCGCCATCTAGGGGTTACAAGATCAATGGCTTTTCATCATTCCCTCCCCTCTCAAGCTTCCCTTGTGCCTATTCCAGGCATGCTTAAACCCCTCCACTGTGCTTGCCCCCACTACCTCCCATGGCAGACTATTCCAAGTGTCGACTACCCTTTCTGTGTAGAAAAACATCATCACATTACCTCTTAGTCTACCCCCTTCCAATTTCATATTGTGCCCCTTTATTCTAGTACTTTTTCTACATTGGAAAAGGTCCCCCACCTGCACCTTGTTCATGCCCTTGAGGTACTTGAAAGTATCAGTCATGTCCCCCCACTGCCTCTCCTCCAGTGAGTACATATTGAGGTCCCTTAGTCTCTCCTCATATGTTTTGTGGTGCAGGCCCTGCACGATCTTTGTTGCCCTTCTCTGGATAGTCTCCACCTCATCTATGTCCTTGTGCAGGTGTGGCCTCCAGAATACTCCATGTGAGGCCTTACCAATGTTTTATACAATAGCATCACCACCTCCCGCCTCCTGCCAGTGGTACCTCTGCCTATGTACCCCAGCATGCCACTGGCCCTCCGTGCCGCCTTTGTACACTGCTTTGATAACTTAAGGTCATCAGAGATGATAACCTCTAGGTCCGTGTATTTTTTTTTTTAATAACACCTAGTTTGCTAACAAGATGGATCCCTCAGAGCAGGCCGGTGAGTGAGGATATTTAAATAAATTCAGTTCAGTAATCTGCGATTAACTCAAGAAATTTAGGTTAAATTCTTTAGGCCAAGACCAAGTTGGTCTGCAAGGCCAAGACAAGGCTGCTGAAACCAGCTGGGGATTTATTTATCCCACCAAAACTGGTAAAGGTCTGTACTCCAAAACGAAGGGGAGAGAGAGGGAGAGAGAGACAGACAGACACACTGTATTTCAGTTCAGGACTTGTCTGAGTGTATTCACACAGACACACACTCACTCACACTAGTCTGTGGTCTGCCTGGATGGGCCGGTGGGAGAGCCGCTCTGGGCTGGCAGCTGGTTACACTGTATTTAGACAGTAGACTCAGTCAGTGGTTAGTTCAAGGGGAAAAGTATCTTTTTTTCCCCCTTAAATTTTGTCAAATGTTACAGACAAAAGTATTACTGCAAAAGAGGCTGAAGAGGCTGTGTGTAGCTGCTAGCAGTAAATTAATGTAATTCTCCTGGAATTACTACTCTGACAAAAGTGTGTTATGTTGTATAATAAGCTAAATGTGAACAAAGCTTGCTCACCAGTCACACACACAAATGCGCAGACTAGGTAGGTAGGTGAACCAGGGCAAGCGCAGCCGCAGGCGGTGATTATCTGCCAACTGTTGTCAAATTTTATGTTTAAGCTTTTTTTCCATAGCTACGGCAGTAGTGGTACTACTCTAGTATGCATATAGAGCAGTAGTTCTCACACTTTGTCATAGTGAGCCTCCCCCGAGCTTTGGAAAATATCTTGAGGCCCCCCCCACCCCAATATAGAAATAATTTTGGGCCTCCCCATAGTTAGAACACTTATCATACTTTGCACAGTAGACAAGGAATACAGTGACATGTCTTTGAGTAGTTGCGTTTATTCTCATTTTATTGAATTTATTATTCTACCTCTGTGTTATCCCTTCCCCATGTCAGGCTACTCGCTCCACACTTCTGGGTTTTGGACCCTATTTACTGTACCCCTCATTGCAATACCTCCATGAGTCAGATTACTTTCTTTGTCAGTTTTACCTTGTCCTTAAACACCTTCTCAAGGACCATTTTGCTTTGTCCTGCTCTTGCTCCTAGTACCTCTCAAGTGTTTGTTGAGTATGACTTTCCTGGTCACTCATTTTGTACATAAATTTGCATGCCATTATTCACTTTAGTTTGCTGCACCCCATCACAAAAAGCATCCAAAACCTGACACTTAAACATAGTACATTTTAAGGCTTGCTTGAGCCTCCCCTGGAACAGGTTGGGGCCTCCCTGGGAGGCTGGCCTCACCATTTGAGAAACCCTGATATAGAGTTAAACAGACTAGGTAAGCCTGGACGTCCATATCTGCCCTCGAAATCTAAGTTTCTATGTAGTACAAGTATACTAATTAGTACTACTGCTACAGCGGAGATGTTGTACTTAGATTATGACAGACAGATGACGACGTCACTCAGTCACACACACAAATATAGGTTAGGACTAGTACGAGATACAGGTATATTAAAATGTGTGTACACATGTATATGTAACATGTATATATGAGCTTCTTACAAAGTGCCCCCAACAAAAAAGAAAAGCAGTTGTCTGTAAGGATGAGGGATTTTTTTTTTTTTTAAACACAAAATAAATGAGTGGGCAATCAACATGTGGCAAACCTAACTAGGTTGTGGTAAACCCACAGTAATTTCTTAACAGACAGACAGTTAAGTCCTTTGATTGATACTTTTTATATTAGATTGAAAAAAAGGAACTGCCCTTTGCCTGGTCTGGGCTGCAGCAAATCTCACTGCCTTTGCTTAAATGGTTTTATAGTACACATACACACACACACACACACTCTGGTATTTTATTTATTTATTGATTTTAAGGCTTTTCCC
Organism: Neoceratodus forsteri; assembly: GCA_016271365.2. Lineage (NCBI taxonomy): Eukaryota > Metazoa > Chordata > Ceratodontiformes > Ceratodontidae > Neoceratodus > Neoceratodus forsteri. The sequence continues at coordinate 1,578,869,084 of CM057452.1, forward strand.
CCGTCACTTATTTAGAGAGACAGATTTTATTGGACTGGAGACAACAGTGCTTTTGTCAAGTGTTAGGTAGGGACAGACTGACCCACACTCTGCTGCAGCTCCTCCTGCTAATTAAACAAGCTTTTTCACAGACTGCCCCTCAAACAAAAGCAAAGCAGTTGTCTGAAGCTCCCAAGTATTTTTTTCCACACAAAAATAAATGAGTGGGGATGAGGAATCAATTCAGAATGTGGCAACTTGTGGACTGGTTGTGGGAACCCCATGTAATTGCTTAACGAGCAGACAGTTATGTCCTTGTTGACCCTTACTTTATATTACATGGAAAAAAAATCCAGCATCTGTTTGCCTGGGCTGCATCTAAAATGCTGCAAATCTCACACTGCCTTTGCTTAAAATGCTTTGTTTATAGCACAGCACATACTCTGACATTATGTTTAATGATTTTATAGCTTTCTTCCCCCCTCCCATATTTAGACACACACAACGCAACTGGTATTGGACTGGAGATAACAGTGCTTTTGTCAAGCATTAGGTATGGGACTGACTGACCCACGCTCCAGACTGTGAAGGATTAAGTAATCCTACACACAGACTGCTGCAACTCCTGCTAATATATATAAAATGAACTTTTTCACAGACTGCCCCCTCAAAGGCAAAGCAGTGGTCTGAAACTCCAAGTATTGTTTTTTTCACGTTCATACAATGAGGTCAAGGAATAGGGATCAAAATGTGACATGGTTGCGATAAAAATAAAACCACAAATTGCTCATCTTCGGACAGACAGTTCACTCCTCTTTTCCTTAAAACTGCATAAAAAGTAAACAGAAACTGCTCTTTTTTTATACAGTAGAAGTGGTCCCACTCCACTCCCTCTGATGCAACACAAACAATACCCAAGGAAATCTCACTGCTCGGATGTGGGGTGAAGCCCCAATTTACTTTGATTGCTTGTTTTTGAAACTTATTAATTTCCAGTTGTAAAAGGCTTTTTTGTTCTTAAATTACAACCTTCAGCTGTTAAACACTTTCCTTCTGCCTAGATACTGCTAAAATATTCGTTTTTGCACAAGAGAAAAAAAGATTTAATTCGGTTGCGAAGCTTCCCGCCTAGCAACTATTCTCGTCAAACTCTTCACAAAACTGCGTAGCTAGAATTGATGCGCATGCCTGTGTGAACCTTACTGTACCATAAGGGTGACAGAAACTGGAACACGTGGTACAGTAAGGTTAACACTGCATGAGCTATGCCAGCAGCAACTAGGCCCCACCTTGAGCTCTGTAACCAATCACCACCCCTTGTGCACAACACCCATCCCCATAGGCATCAATGCAGCTCAGCACCCACCCCCAACCCCTTAAGCCAATCATCGTTGCAGCCTGGGAAATGAATATTCATATTGACTGCCTGCCTCCTGCGAATAGAGTAGATGCCCGCCAGCACCGCCATGTCCCACCTCCTTCTTTGTCGACACTCCTCCTGCTGTTAGTTTGGGATGACTCTGACGATGACTCTCTCCAGACACCACTGCTCACTCCTGTAATGCTTCCTCCTGACTCCTCACACTGGCACGTACACACGCATGATGCGATGTTATTTAAAAAAAAAAAAAAAAAAAGTTTCAGCCTGCCTGTAATCTCGGCACTGCACCCCTTGTGGCAGCTCTTTGTATTGCAGCCAAAAGACTGGAAATGTGCTACATGCACTACAGTGCAAGCCAGAAGCAAAACTACATGCACCAGCCTGTTCCTGCTTGCACTGGGAACAGGCTGGGTATGCTAATTTCGACCCCTGCTTTGTGCAGTCCCTTTCTTTTGAAACTTAAGTTTATATAAGAATTCCAAATTAACATACAGGAGGAATATGTTGCAAAAGTGAACATTTTTCCAATCCAACTCACTAATGAGGAAGATGCCTCTCCCACAAATTAGTATATTGTGGTACAAAAGAAAGAATCCTACCATGTAAACCTCTAAGAAGTACCAAAAGGCCTGCTCCCCCCATTCTATTTATAATAAATATTATACTAATTAAGGACACAAGTAAGCATTAATGCATGACAGAGGAGGGCTCTACTAGGGAGTTAATGCCCGGTTGGGGGGGACGAGGCCGAAGGCCGAGTGCGTCCAACCACCAACTGGGCATTAATTCCCTAGTACAGCCTGACTCTGGAGTGCATTAATGTGCTTGTAACATGAGAAACACGCTAGAAGAAAAAATTACTCACCTTAGTAATGTTGTTTCTTCTAATGGAGTCTTGCTATATTATAGACATTAGCAGTTTGATCCAGCTCTAGAACTGCCCCGGAGTGAAATGGTTAAAACCATTCCAAAATAGAATTTTGGCACGAGAGCAGCTCTATCTGTGTCATTTCAAACTTGAACTGTCAGATCTTTACGAGCCAAACTCACTAAGGTCTGTGTGGAAGCTGTAACCTACTAGCCAAATGCTACCTAAATAATAACAACCATTGATGGTCCCAACACCCAAGACTCAAGTCAGGGGACCAGAAATACTAACACCATTCTAATAATATGAAAATGGAACATAAGTATAATAAAACACACACATGGCGTACACATACACACCCCCAAAGTCCCAAAGGGGACAAAATGCTAACAGGACATAAGTAGTGCCCACACTAAGTTGCCCGCACCCCACCAAGCAGAGGTTCTGAGAGGGGCAGGTTGGGGGGTCTATAATATAGCATGACTCCATTAGAAGAAACAACATTACTAAGGTGAGTAATTTTTTCTTCAAACAACATGAAGTCTTGCTATATTATAGACATTAGCAGAATACACAGCAGTACCTCCATGGAGGAGGGTAGAACCTACTTAGGAATAGGCTCTGAAGAACAGCTGTGCCAAACCGAGCATCTCTCCTGGCCTGGACATCCAGGGAATAATGCTTGGTAAAAGTGTGTACCGTTTTCCAAGTAGCAGCCTGGCAAATCTCTAATAAAGGGATATCTCTGGCAGCAGCTAGGGCAGCTGTACCCTGGTAGAATGAGCCCCTCAAACCGGGGGCTCTGCCCACTTTCTGATAACAAAATTGGATACAAGACAATCCACCTGGCTATTGATCTCTTAGTGGCAGGTTTGCCTTTCCCAACTTCACCATAGGTAAGGAAAAGTTGGAGGGATTGAACCTGTGACCTTTAGTACACCTTATATAATAACTAAGAGCTCTCTTAACATCCAGGCAGTGCAACCTCCTCTCACCCGAAGAGGTGATCAGTGAAAAATACTGGAAGGAGATAGATTGATTAAGATGGAAATCTGAAACCACCTTAGGCAAAAACTTCCTATTAGTCCTAAGGACTACCTTATCCCTGTGGAAAGAAATAAAGTCAGTCTCCACTGACAAGGCTTGCAATTCACTTATGCATCTGGCAGAAGTGATACACACTAGAAAAACAGTTTTCCAAGTTAGGTACTTAAGCTCTGCAGAAGACAGAGGTTCAAAAGGGGGTTGCATTAACTGGGCAATGCAAACATTAAGGTCCCAAGCAGGGGCCGGTTCCCGAAAGGGAGGATTAGTATGGAGTAATCCCTTAAAAAACTTGGAAAACACAGGATGAGAGGAAAGAGGGGATGACTTTCCTGCTGACACAAAAGCAGACACAGCTGCCAAACGAACTCTCAGGGTAGCTGGTCTGAGGCCCAAGGAATTAAGATGTACCATGTAATCTAACAAAATGGGCAATTCAGCAGATTCTGGGGAAATATTTTTCCCAGCACACCAAATGGAAAACCTTTTCCATTTAGAACTATAAGTAGCCCTAGTGGAAGGCTTTCTGGAAGCCTTTGGGATCTCAAGAACACCCTGAGAGAGGTGTAAATCAGCAAACTAACTCCTCAAGAGCCAGGCCTTGAGGTTGAGGATTTGAGGTCCGGATACAAACCCTTCCTGGGCACAAGTCAACAGATTGTGATTCCTGGGGAGGCACAGGGGAAGATGGACTGTCAGAGACAGAAGGAGTGGGTACCAGGGCTGCCTGGCCAATCCAGGGCAATCAGAATCACCCTGCAAGGCTGAGATCTGATTTTGACTAGTACTTTGAATAGGAGAGGAAGGGAAAGCATAGAGGAACTTCCTCCCAATCCAGAAGAAGGGCATCCAGGGAACTGAGCCCAGCACTGGAGGCCTGCAACAGAACAGAGGAAGTTTGTGATTGTCTGGGGCTGCAAAAAGATCTATCTGAGGGATGCCCCACCTGGTAAAACTATCCCCAGCACTTGAGGATCCCGGGACCATTCGTGATGGCCCTGGGAAATCCTGCTGAGGGCATCCGCTAGGACATTGTCCTTCCCTGGAAGATGAACTGCTATGAGGGAAGTGTTCAGGGAATAGGCCAGAGACCACAACTTCATTGCCTCGGTGCACAAGGCTGAAGACCGAGTGCCCCCCTGTTTGTTGATGTACCACATTGTTGTGGTGTTGTCTGTTCTGACTTGTATCACCTTGTCATGGACAGATGCAGAAAAGCTTGAAGAGCTAAAAGACAGCTCTGAGTTCCAGCAAATTGATGTGGAGCAGAGATTCCTGGGGGACCAAACTCCCTTGAGTGGAAAGGTCGCCCATGTGGGCTCCCAACCCAGAAGGGAAGCATCTGTAGTGAGAGTCAAGTCATGAGAAGGGAAATGAAGGGACCCCGGCTCTTAAATTGCTCTGATCCTGCCACCACTGGAGAGCTAGGATCAAGGTTGATCACTGGAACCAACTTGGAAGGGGTCTCTTCTCTGAGACCAAAGGTTCTCAAGTGAAACTGAATGTCTCTCATCTGAAATCTGGCTCCCTGCACAACAGCTGTGGATGCAGCCATGTGCCCCAGGAGCTGCAGAAAGTGTCTTGCTGGTCGAGACCTGCAGAGTGAAGGAAGAGGCCAGAGCCACTAAATTCCTTACCCTTTCTGGGGAAGAAAGGCTTTGCTTTGTGTCCAATTCTGCCCCTATAAAGGTGAGTACCTGGACTGGTTCCAGAACCGACTTTGGTAGGTTTAGCAGAAAACCCAGGGAGGTGAGAAGCTGCTGGGTGACCTGCAGGTGAGACTACCCGTTCTGGGGACTGGCCTACAATGAGCCAGTCGTCTAGATAGGAAAAACAGCAATCCTCTGCCTCCTTAAGTGGGCCACTGCCACTGCTAGACACTTTGTGAATACCCTTGGAGCAGAGGTAAGGCCGAAGGGCATTGCTCTGAACTGGTAATGACCTGAGGGCAGTTCGAATCTGAGGTACTTTCGATGGGATCTTCTGATTAGGACATGGAAATAGGTATCCTTGAGGTCCAGGGAGGCTAGCCAGTCCCCTGGTCTTAGAGAAGGTAAAATCATTGCCAGAGTTACCATTTTGAACTTTGGTTTCAAAAGATGCTTGTTCAGATATCTGAGATCTAAAATGGGCCGCCACTCTCCTGTCTTTTTTGGGGTAAGGAAGTATCTGGAATACAGACCCTGCCCTGATGCAGGGGAGGAACCCTTTCTACTGCTCTGAGAGCTAACAGGGATGAGACCTCTGTTTCCAGAGCGAGGGTCTCTGAAGCACTTGCAGGTAGAAAAGTCTGCTTCTCAACTTGGGAAACTTTTGAAGCTGAGAACCAGACCCTGGCTTACTACTTCCAGAACCCACTTGTCTGAGGTTAAAGAAGCCCAATTCTGACTGAAGTAAGCCAGCCTGCCCCCACTGGTACAGGAGAATTGGCCTGGGCACCCCATCAGGGTGCCTGTTTCTACAGGGAGCTTTAGGCTGGGGGTGGGAGCAGGTCTGCCCACCCCTCGCCTGCCCCTGCCTCTGAAGAAGCCCTCTGAGCATAGGCAGAGGAGGCCTGAGTCTGGTAGAAAGGCCTGTGAAAAGGCTCACCCTCACCCCTGGGGCATGCCTTTGAGGAGTGGCTTGCCGCTCCTTAGCCTGGGCACTCTTGTAAGTAGTCCTATATTCATCCATCTTCTTCATGTAGTTCTCTGTCTGCTCTCCAAACAGAGAATTTCCACCACAGGAAAATCCACAGCCTTAGTCTGGGTATCCTGTGACAAACTAGTACACCTGAGCCAGGCCAACCACAAAAGCTACAGATGTGGCCATGACCCTAGAGGAAACATCATTAACATCCACAGCAGCATGAAACTGAACCTTAGAGGCTTCAATGCCATCACCAGCCACCTGTTCTAGTTCACTAGCCAGCTGGCCATGGGCCTGCTTGGCCAATTGCATAACAGTATCCCATCTAGATTTCTGATACCTAGCTACATAAGCCATATAATTTGCTTGCCTGAGTCCCAGAGAGGCTGCCATATACTGTTTTTGCCATGGCATCAATCTTCCTGGAATCCTTGTCAGGAGGATGTGAAGCCAAGGAATATTAGCTTTATCACAGGCAGCAGCCTGAACTACTAACATGACTGCATTGCTGAGAAAGGAATTCTGTATCAGGGCCTGACAATGTATACCTTCTGTCCATCTTTTTATCTACAGGAGGCACAGAATTAGGAGCTTTTAAAATTTTAATTGTTTGTTTCCTAAAAGACTTATGTAAAGGAATAGACAATCTCCTAGACTCTGGAATATCCATCATTTCTACAAAATCAGGCTCCTCTTGCTCATCCACAGCCTCTTCTAAATGAAGCTGGAGGGTTTCAGCAACTTTTTTATAAAACATAAAATGAGATGGGGACTCAGAAAGCATAGGGGGAGATTCTAAAGGTCTGTCTGGGGAGATGTCCGGTTCAATGGGCACACCCAGACCTTCCCAGCCACATTCATACTGTTCATAATCCTCCTCCCCCTCCTCTGGTTCATAAAATTCCTCAATATCATAATCCTGAACCACTGGGACCGGACAAACCGACCTTTTACCAGATAGTGGTGGTTCGGACGGACCCTGAGACAGTGACTGGACAATTTGTATGGCTTTGCTATCTCTGCAGCAGTTGGAGAAGGAATTTTGGACTCAGACCTGCTGATTTTCTTGTTTTCTTTACTGGAATTGGTTCCTCAGAACCAGCTTTTCTTTGCCGAGGAAGTCTGGCCCTGGTCAAAAGGCACTCCCTCTGGTTCGGTTGGCACCGAACCGGGCTGGCCATCGGGTCAGCGACTTTTGGCCTCTCGTTCCCTGAGCCTGCCCAATCTTTTCCAGGGTGGCTGCAGGGAAATTCTTACATACCTGGCAGTCTGACTGGAGGTGGTCAAACCCCAGACAATAAACACATGTGGTGTGTGGGTCAGCCTTGGCAAAGACTTCCCACAAACATCACAGTGTTGAAACCCAGTGGGCCGGTTTTTCTTTGGGTTTCTCAGACATAATGCCAGCCTAACCAAAACTTGCCCTTTTAGCGCAGTGCCAGGCAAGAACACACTTATCGGTTCTAACGTGTCATGGGTATTGGAAAAACGTAATAAATCCGTTTTTAGAACCGATAAGAACCGGAACCGCACTCTAAAATAGTAACTTTTAGTTTTAAATGAGTTTAAACCCACTGATCGGTTCAAAACCGAACCGATAACTTACAAGTTCCACACAGACAAAACCTTCATTTACTTACGGTTACCACAGATAGAGCTTGAACCGAACGGCTTTCGGTTAAAATAAAACTATTCTCGGTCAAATCCAACGAGAAAACACTTTTAAACCGAGAAATGAACCGAAAGCAGAAGGAGAAATTCGAGCGACTGTTCACTGAGGCGGAGTAAAGAATCTGACAGTTCAAGTTTGAAATGACACAGATAGAGCTGCTCTCGTGCCAAAATTCTATTTTGGAATGGTTTTAACTATTTCACTCCGGGGCAGTTCTAGAGCTGGATCAAACTGCTAATGTCTATAATATAGCAAGACTTCATGTTGTTTGAACAAGTGATTTCACAAATTAGGATTTTGAAAGAAAAACAGAGATGCTCATTTTTCTTAATCATGAGTTTGTTCACTGTGTATAAATAGTTTTGATACATCCAACATTCTTCACTATTGTGGCTGCTACATACTATTGTGCCACTAAAATATAATAATTGTTGAAGATTAACACACGGTGCTACATGGTACATGTCAACATTTTCAAAACAACTACTTGTTATTTTTTAAAACTACTCGTTACTTGCTCGTCTTCTGCTGAATTGAGCATCAAAGGATTATGGGACTGGAATCGTGCAACAGGGAACCACGTTCTTCAGACAGTGGTGTGACTGCAGCATCAACAGAGACTCAAGAAGCAGCAGATGCGGTGGTGCAATCACAGCGTCGAGACAGAGTCACTAAGCAGCACCTGTAGATGCCTCCCCTGCTGTATGTTGAAGCAATGCCATGGGGACTTTCATTTAGGAGGAGGGCGGAAGGCTTGGGACGGGGTTCGCTTCATCTGTCATCTGTGGCTGCCCCCATTTAATGACTGTGAGCTGTGCTGAAAGATCCCAGCTGGGGCTGGAGGATGCTCCTTAACTGATTTGTGTTGCATGACCCTGACAACAATTGTACTTTGATTATTTCTTTGGCGCACTCTCACATGCACTACCGAGCATTGTGGCTGCAAACAGTACTACAGTCTGAAGCGGGCATTATTAGGGAATTAATCCCCACTTCAGAATGTACCATGTGTTCTGTTTGCACCAATCTAGTTTCTCTATTGCACGATAACATTTCTTGCCATGTTACAATCTGTTGTAAACATGTCAAGGGTCTCACCTCACAATAGCAACCAGGGTATAACACGTTTATCACAGAGAAAAGAAGGTTCAGTAAATCTGTAAGTCCCAGGCTGAAACTCGAAAAGGATCCCCAAATTTCTGCCTAAGGAACATGCTCCTCAGGTACAGGAAGAGCACAATTGGTGCCAGGGCTGCCTTAGTTCCAAGAATTGTGCAGTCCCTTTCTGTCTCAAACTACAAACCTTCCACCTAGTGTAGAAACAAATGGCAAGGAACTGTGGTAGCAGTATTATCCACTGGTACCTGCAGAAATTGGTGTGAACACAAATGAACAAAATAACATTACTATGGTACTGTGACATACCTAACAGTCCATCCTGTTCACCCTTCTTCCACACAGAATTGACAATATCCAAATTTTAGTGCAGACATAACCAGGCCAGAATATTTCACTTATTCAGGCTGTGTATTTCTCAATGATATTCTTTCTCAGGAATTGGTCTAGTTCTACTCTGAAAAACCTAAACAGTACTCATTTCCACTACATGTCCAACTAGGTTGTTGAACAAACTAATCACCCTCGGCATGAAGTATTGCTGTCAGATGTTTTCTCTTATCCTGCTGCCCCTCCCCCCCAGTTTGAGAGCATGCTGTCTATTTTTGCAGGTACTCAACAGCTGTGGATAAGATCAGGGAAGCAGTCATTTTATGAAACCTTCACAAAGGAAGTGATGTCACGGTTGGCCAAGTTTTGCTTGACAACGTACAGCTTCCCCATCTGTGATATTACTTAGTGACAAGGTTCTATAGAATGGCCTCTCCCTTTATTTATGATAGGAAAGATTTAAACAGTGATATATCTAGACTGCTGATACTAGTAAACCCAGTAGGAAGGGTAGTCTGTTTGTACTTAGAAAAGGAATCTTGTTTTATATACTATGAAAGTACCTCACATTTTTTGCCCACTGTGATAAGGTGGGTGTGCGGTGGGGGAAGGGGGGGCGGCATCCCCCTTCAGCCCTCCATAATTCCAGGGACCTTCTATTACTGTGATGCAAATCTGCAATTTTAATATTACAGCACTATAACAAATACATTCAAATCCAAGCAGCACTTTAATTCTGTGTGTCTTATCAGGTTTCGAAGCAGTTCTGACTCGGACCACAGCTTGCTCGTTTTACCACCACTTATGGTCTTTTTTTAAACTTTTTATTTCTGGATTATCACAGTGCAAAGGGGCAACATGTACACACATTAAAGTACTCATGCAAACACAGGTGTAAGGCCATATCTGGTCAGATTAAATAACAAAAGACAGCTTATAACAGATCACGATACTCAGATAGAGGCCATCAACCCCAGAGAATGCAGAAGAGTTAAAGAGCTTGGAGAGTTAAAACGTAGGATGTAGCAATCTCACCACAGGAGCTAGAAAATATAGTCTCTTCACCGAGTTTCTCCCCCGCCCCCGCAGGACTGAGCAAAATAATGGAGGGTGGGCCACTTGTAAGAGGGATACTGTACAAAACTTCAGAATGTCTGGACTTGGTTAAGCTGAGACCCTGCACATGTAGGTATCCTCCTGGACACCGTGCAGGGGGACGGTTAACAAACTGAATTTTAAAAAGTCCATAAACTGAGCGTTGCACCTCGGTACACCATTCATTAGAATTGTCTTGTTACAATAGCATAAGACTTTCAGGCAGACCAACGTGTACAAAAAAAACCCAAAAACAGAATTATAAACCTGAAATTCAAACAGGCATGCCTGTAGTAAAAATTAAATGTGAGGAATCCCCGGGCTTAAACCAAAAATCGTATGACCATGGGACCCAACACAGTACCCAACTAAGCAGAAACTCAGTAATTGCCAAGTTGCAGTCACTCTGGTTCCCCATCCAAAGCAGTGCCTTGAGCCTCAGAATCCATTTGGAAAACCAGTTTATCAGAGAAGCAAGAGGCAGCTTTGGAGTTGGTGAAAATTTAATTATTTATTGTCTTGGGAAAATACCTTTGAGCTAGAAGCTCGTTTACAAAGGTGCCATGTCATAACAAGCACAAATTACAGGCATACAAGACATAGTAAAATACAGATATTGAAGAAGAAATAAATTAAAATATACAATCGGCTAATTCTACTCTTCTCCACACATTTAATCTGTTCAGAGGTACCAGACAAGGTTGCTCCCTGTCCCGATTGTTTTTCATTTTAGCTATCGAACCCCTAGCGTCCGCCCTTCATCAATCCACTGAGATCAGAGGTATTTCCATTGGTAAAATACAATATACTTCATTACTTTACGAGGACAATTTATTAATTCTAGTAGAAAATCTGAATCATCTGCTAAATCTCTTATCTCATTTTTGAATACATTCACCAGTTTATCTGGTCTCATGGTTAATCATAAGAAAACTGAAGTTCTTCCATTAAATTGTTTTCGCAAATTTCACATGAATACCCCCCTAGGTTTTTGCTGGGCCCCTGACGGTATTACATACTTGGGCATAGCAATTGCACCTAATCTTGACAAACTTTTGGAGTTAAATCTTCTTCTGCTACTTACTGATTTAAAAACAGTAACAGACCAATGAAAATTACTTAAATTTATGCTGGCAGGTGCAATACCTGCTGTAGAAAATGAGGTTTCGCCAAATCATCTTTATCTTTTTCAACAGTGCCTTAATTTTACCCATATCGCTTTTGGTCAAACAGATCGTATGTTAGGTGACTTTCTATGGGAGGGCTCTATGCCTCGTTTTAGTCATACTAAACTATGGGCTCATTGGTCCAAAGGCAGTTTTTGCCTTACCTGGTTTCAGGCCTATCTTTGGCCTTCCATGCCTTGCAAACCAGTAAATGGTTTGAAAGATCAACATCTGAAATCCCACAATGGTTACACATGGAAATATCTCAGATTTCAGGTGAGGTCCCTGCTAATTTTATTTTTAATACTTTATCGAAAAAACTAAGACATCCAGCTATAGGGCACTCAGTTCATTACTGGTTTAAACTTCATAAATGGTTGGATACTAACCCTAGATCTTTTTCATATACCCCTCTTTGGGGTAAACCTAAAATCACCCTTGATAACCGCCCCCCCCCGTTCCATCACCCTTGGAAACTAAAGGGAATACAACACCTAGGTGACATTTTAGTTCAGAATTCCTTTATATTGAATTCTTATTCTTATGTCTGTAGTATGCTTATTTGGTGCAAAATAATTCATTTTTGGTATAGGACCCCTTCAGTCCTTTATCATTTAAATCTTTTATCAAATGACAAATGCTGGAGTTGTAATGCTTCTGGTGGTAATTTACTTCCTATACTATGGTCCTGTAAACAAATTTACTCTTATTGGCAAATGGTCCATCATTTTACAACTGATGTTCTTGGTTGTTATATTCTCTTTGAAGCTATGCTCTTTTTATTGGGTATCACTGACCAGGCACCTTTTATTTCGCATTCACAACATAGATGGTTGCCCATCCTATTTATGCAAGCAAAACGTCTTATTTTAACTAGATGGAAATCTCCCTAAAATTCTCTCTTTTGAGGAGTTACTTACCAGCCTTTCATAGGCTGCTCCCTTTGATTGGCTCACTTATTTGGCCTTAGGCCAAACAGAAAAATTTAGAATTTGTTGGTAAGCATGCCTCAACCTCCTACAATCCTTCAATTCTGGAGCTGTTTACTGTTTATTGCGTTAAGTGTTTCAGTAGTTAATCTCTCGATGTTTTACATCAGTTTTGTATGGTTATGGTTTCTTCTGTACATTTTGTTGTGCAGTATTTCATACCCTGTTGTCTCATATATGATGTACCTGTACTCTTGTGGCATGTGTAGCGTTGTTTCTCTTAAACATTTATACTATCTATGCTGCTGTAATCTATAATTTCAGAATTACCTGTATAGACATGTTGTTATCTGCATATTAGTTGAGTGTATGCACGTTTTAAAACCTCAATAAAAAAGATTAACTGTAAAATATACAATCGAAGGCAATACAACAACAGACAATAATATTTAGCAACATATTAGGTAGCAGTCAAGTAATTGACTTTGTTAGGTAGAAGACTGAGCAGTAAAATGGGAAGGGAAATATAAAAATATTTGATAGCATAGATTAGGAAAAAAAAGGGGGAGGAGGTATAGGTGAGCAAGAAGGGCACTGTGCAAAAGGGGGTGAGGAGGTGAGGATAGATAAGTAGTGTGAAACAGAGGGAAGGTAGTTGAGAGGAGCAGAAGGAATCGTGGTGGGGGTGGGCTGTGGGTCAAGAGGTGAAGGGAGGGTTGGGTAAGAGCCACCCCTGAGGCTCTCTGAGCTTTGGCCGGAAGGGTGGCTGCGCCTGAAGGCGCCTGATGCTTGGCCTGATGTCTGGCTGTTTTCTGCTATTTCATCTGCCGCTTGGTCTGGCGATCAAAAAACTACTTGGCCTTAAATCTGGGGTGGTACATTGTATGGACAGACCGTAAAGCCTTGCCCTTATCCTGCAGGCTGGTGATTATGTCCTGAGCATCCCCCCCAAAGAGGACAGAACCCTTGGTGGGGGCATCCCGGATGGCTGACTGGACATCAGGTGCCAAGCCTGACACCCTTAACCAGGAACACCTTCTGAGGTAAACAGCTGTAGCGGTGCCCCTGGCTAAGGAATTCACCAAATCATATGTCGCCCTTAAAGAGTGGCAACAAGTGACCTTAGGAGACCTGGTGGTGTCAGCCAGGATGGTCTTGGACTCGGAGTCTGGCATGACCTCAATGACCAGCTCCAATTGGCGAAAAAGAAATTTCTGGTACACCAGCATGTGCACCACATACTTAAGGGCTCGCATAGCTAATGTGGAGGAAGAATAGAATTTCCTACCGAATTGATCCAGCTGTCTTGGCTCCTTGTCGGGAAGGGGGAGGTGCTCATGTGTTTTGGTCTGGAGGACCTGTCATGAGCTGCCGTAATGACCACTGAATTTGCCCTAGGGTGGACAATGAGGTGGTCTTTACCCTCTGGTGTCCTGTATGTTATGTCTGCCTTTTTTGCTACCACTGGGATAGAGGAAGGGAGTATCCAAATGGTAGAAGCCAAGTCTTCGTGAGGCTCTAACCATGGGGGTGTCAGGACAGGAGCGGCCTCCTGAATATCCAGGTGTTCTGCTAGTCTCTGATGCTTGGGGTTTTGGGCGTTAGTCTTCATTTCATAGACCTCCACAATCTTTTTCAAGAGGTCTGTGAACAAGTGGTCCTCCAGAGGCGATTTGGGAGACTCCTTGGGTGTGAGCTCTTCTAGAGGGGGAGTCCCATAGCCCGAAACTGAGGAGGAGGATCATCCAGATTTGGAGTCTGAATCCAAGGACTCTGGGGACCTGACGTCAGGGTGAGAAGTCTCTTGAGGCTTAAGAGGGAGACCGCTGATCGCCAGCCCCTTCAAAGGCCCATTTGTCAGGCCTGATGAAGGCTGGAACATTTCCAGTGGAGAGGCAGGTCTGGGAGTCTGATCCGGGTGAATCGGAATAGCCGCCCCCACTGGGCGTCAGCTGTCCAGCTCTGAGATGAGCTGTGACTTGGTTTCTGCCCAAGAGGACTGGAGGATGGCCCAGAAATCCACCTGAGGCGGAGGAGGAGGCAGTAGAGGCTGGCAGATGGGAGGAAACCCCAAAGCAAACCCCGGCATTGGGTACTCTGACATATGATACCCATGCATCGGGTAACCCAGCAGGGAGTAAGCTAGCGCATAACCCGGTGTCGGAAAGCCTGATGTCGATTAGTCCGTCGGAGGGTAACTGGGCACATAATGTGGCACCTGGTAACTGGGTGGAGGGTAGCCTGATGGAGGCCCTGATGGGGGTGCCGAAGGACATGACGGAGGGCCCTGAGGGGGCCTAAAACTCGGCCCAGAAGGATCCGGAATGACAGCGTTGGGCACACGACTGGCGGGCAGAAAGCCCACGGAGGGGAGGGTCCAGAAGGTTGCCTAGAGTGTCTGACGTGAAATCTGGAGACAACTCGATGATGTCGCCTGACGGACGACCCCAGTTCCCTGGCACCCTCTGGTCTGGGGAGGGCGAAGGAAGCTCCGGGTATCCCGGCAGGGGGACCCAACTGGGGAATGCTGCATTGGGACTAACAGCTGGCTCATGTCCAGCTGGACTTCATTGGGTCCAACACCGGGATCCGACATGAACGGTTCGGTCGGGCGGTCATCGAAGGATCCGGCTTCACCACTGACAATCAGAGCTGCAGCAGGCACCAGAGTCACCGTGCCCAAACTTATTGGGCCTGGCACTCATTGGGGTGTCTGACGAGTGACTTATTGGCCCCGCCTGATGCTTAGACTCCTTGGAGGAAATGGGCCTAAGAGTGGCGGAGGCCTCACATTTGACTGAGGTGCCCGCAGCCACCGTGACCACTGGTGGCGGGGGAATCGAGGGCTGCTCCTGGGAAGGTGGGGCAGACTTGGCAGTGGCAGCGGTCTTCCCTGAGGAACAGGGCTGCTGTTCACCTGAGGGTGGCCATGGGTGAGAGGGAGACCTATCCTGGTCCCGGTGCTTCTCTTTGTCCCTCTTCTTGTGTCTCTGGGAGTTGGTAGGAGAGGATGAAGAGCTCCTCAGCTTCTGCAGCTCCTTTTTCATGGTGGCCATCTTTTGTTTTAGCAAGTGGGCCTTGAGGGCCGACTGGTGACACTTCTGTGTGGCATGGTTGAAGCTCAGGCGGGCCTAACAATCCTCGGTCTTGTGCTCCGGGCCTAAGCAGAAGAGGCACAGAGTGTGAGAGTCCTTATGTTGGAGTTACGTACTGCAGGAATTGCACTTGTTTTTATGCGACTCGGTGGAAGACGAAGAAGACATATACAAAAAATTAAGTGTTGGGTCCGGAAAGAAAATTAAAAATGGATACTCATCTGAGAAATGGTGGTCGAACTGAAGCAAGGGATCCACCCATTATATAGTGTCACGCTGACGCCGGTCACATGATGTCGGGTGGGCAGTCCCCCGCCAGACACTGCTAGCTAAAGTTTCTGTGTGGTCCTGACGCCAGAGGGCGCAGTCCTCAAGCTTATTACCTACTGCAAGAGCCCTCTTGAAGTAAGTTGAACAGTTACAAACTTACCATAACAGTAGATCTTTGAGAGAATCTCTTTCATCAGGCCACACCTATGGAACTATAGCCCCCAGGCACTAGGACCACATGGAAACTTTTTGTAAACAGTCCACTAGGGGCCACCCATGATGACGTCCTACATCGGCTCTTCCTTTATAAACGTAAGCGGCCCCTTCCTTCCTCAGTTCCCCGCCAGAGATCATGCTTGGGGGACTTACCTGTAGGGAACCAAGAGAGGAGCTAAGGCTCTGCTGACCAGGTGAGAGAGAGAACAGCTGGAAAAGCTCTATGGAAAAGGAGCCCTCAGGATGTAGGGGGATGGACGGTGGGACGGCATGGCCTGATGAAAGAGATTCTCTCGAAGATCTGCTGTTATGGTAAGTACGTAACTGTTCTATCTTCTTCAAGGATATCTCTTTCATCAGGCCACACCTTTGGAATGAGTACCAAGCAGTACTGACAGAGAAACAGTCTGGGTGGCTGAAGCCTGCAGGCCTAAGAAAGTAGGACTTGGAGCACAGCTAGGCCAAAGCCTCCCCTTCTACAGATATGCCTATTCCTGAGGCATCTGTAGTGAAAATCTGATAAGGAGAGGGGATCAGGAAGGAACCCTATTCAGCAAATGCCTGGGTTCCATCCACCACTGAAGTATCTTCCTGACAGGGGAGGTTACCAGAACCTTTTGTCCTAGGTCATTTGTATGCTGGTCCCACTGGACTCTCAGTGTCCATTGAGGGATCCTCATGTGCACTCTCGCCAGTGTTACTCTGGTGATGGCTGCTGCCATCAGGCCTAGGAGTCTCAGGAATTCCTGGCTGTGACATACCTGCTGTTGTAGACTACCGGGGCCTATGCAATCAGACACTCTGCTCTGTTCTGTGGAAGAAAGACTAAGCATTGGGTTGTGTCCAGGACTGCCCCTATGTACTGCAAACGCTGGCAAGGGGTCGGGGCTGACTTTGTTACATTGATGGTAATCCCTAGAGCATTGAACAGGTGTCTAGTGCAGTCTAAGGTGTGGAAGAGCTGCTCCTTGGAGTGAGCTTTAAGAAGCCAGTTGTCCAGGTATGGGAAAACATATAGACCTTTCCTGCGGAGGGCTACTGCCACAACTGCTAAACATCTGGTAAACACCCACGGCGCAGATGACAAGCCAAAGGGCAGTATCCTGAACTGGTAATGTTCTCCCAGAAACAGGAATCTTAGATATTTCCTGTGTGAGGTGCAGATCCTGATGTGCAGGTAAGCATCCTGCATATCTAGGGAGCAAATCCAGTCCTGTTTGCAGCAGTGGCAGAAGGCCCTGCAGTGTTACCATTCTGAACTTCTTGTACTCAAGTTCAGGTCCCTGAGATCTAGAATGGATCACAGGTATCCTGTCTATTTTGCAACCAGGAAGTACTGAGACTAGAACCCTGTGCTGCTTCATTCCAGTGGGACAGTTTCTACTCCCCCTTCTGCAGCAAGGTGTGAATTTCTTCCAGGAGCAATGGAGTATGATCTGGATAGTGATGGGGAGGCACTGGTGAATGGTCTGGTGGTAGTTCCAGAAGTTCTAGAGCATGGCCTTGTGCTATTATCTGCAGGACTCAAGCATCTGAAGTTACCTTTCTCCACTATTCCAGATGGAGGGAAAGGTGACCTCCTACTACCACCCCTGGAGGTACAGGTAGTGGGAGATTTCAGAAGGAGTCAAGCTGAGCTGGTTGCTGCGGCTGCTGCTGCAGTGCCACCTCAAGAGGCCTCCGAGTGGGCACCTAGGGTGAAGCCTGGCAGGGGTAAGGTTGTTGCTGCTCTACTCTTGTCCTGCTGTCTTGTTGTGGAGCAGTGTCTGGCTGTGGCTGGATGAAAGGGTACCCTCTGTCTAGTCCTGGTCTAGGTATGACAGGGGGAATGTACTGATTTCACGGTTCTACCTGGGGCTTATAAATTAGAGAAGATGACTTGCACATCTGCTTCGAACAGCTTAAATCCCTTGAAAGGTGCACTGAAGATGGATTTGACACATAGCCGCCACCCCCCCAAAAGATCTGACAAAGACCCAGGCAGAGCAAAAGCCGGACAACACCTAGGAGGCCATAGCAAGGATCCTGGGGATAATAAAATGTACAATTCTTTTTTAGCAAAATAACCCAGCAGACATTTTTGGTAAGACAGAAATAACATACACTGCTTTCTTATCTCTGCACACTATTGTTAGTGACAGAATTCTTGGGTCGGCTATAGCACCCCAAAGCCACAAACATATGTATACCAAGAAGTAACAACTTATTTTTGCTATGCTTTATATTTTACTCTAACTGGAAATTTTTTGCTTATTTTTTTAAGTATTATTATTTTTGTCTGATGAAAAAACCCAGGCTGTTTTTGATACCATTTGTTGGCAGGCCTATTAGGTAGAAAATTCTATTTTGGGTTTTCTATAAATTTTTAACCAAAGACACAGCTCTAAGTATGGCTGCTTTTTCTCCTAAAGACAAGACTTTCTGAGGAATCCTAGAGACCTTTTTGCAGTCCAGTGAGTAGCCCAGCCACCTTGAGACAAGACACAGAGGGTATCTGCATCCCTAGGCACCGAGGTGCCTGGGTATTTAGAAACAAAAACAGCCCAAACATTTTTTTTGGCAAGGATATTGATTCAGGCTTTTAGCATGGATAGCCTACATGGAGAACATAAGTATATAGCGACCACAGGTCATTAGAAACTACTTCTTTTGGGGAATATTTGCTTGCTTAGAATCACTGATAGAAATTATATTAGACTAGAGAATAACAGATTGCTAAATGCATGACTATTTTGCAGGCTGATATTTACATGCAAGACCATGCTTAGAAAAGACATATGAATGCTTTGTGACTATTCATGTATTCTGGATTAGTCCAATGTATGGTGTTAATTAGCATACTAGTTTGTAATAGCCAGACATATGAGAGTATCGTTTTTGCATACTGCCGGTAGAAACAGATGTTTTTGCTCATGGTTTATTATTGCTGGACAAATACAAATATCTTATGCTGTTTTGCTTATTTGCTTGTGTTTTTCTAGTCTTAGAATAAAACTTTTGGATCTCTTGCTTAGGGGTACCCTCTGGAAGGGCCCGAGCAGTCGCCTTGGCCTTCCTCCAAAGAATATTTTGGTATTTTACCATGTGGGCCTGGTAATTTGCAATCTTTAGGACCAGAGAGGCAGAAGCAAATGTCCTTTTGCCCAAGACATCAAGCTTCCTGGACTCCTTGTCAGGAGGAAGGGAACTAAGGTGCTTTGGTGCCTTAGATATGTCATGGGCTGCATTGATGTCAACAGAATCCACCTCAGGTTGACCTGCAAAAGAAGGTTTACCGGGGGGGGCCTAGTACATCTTATCCACCTTAGCTGGTATGGCAGGTATCATACTGGGTCTATGCCAGGCAGTCAAGGTGGCATCTTCTAGGGCTGGCAGAAGGGGAGGAATAACTGGGGGTATCAGGCAATTCTAAGAAGTCTACAAAGTTCTTCTTAGTAATGTCCTGTTCCTCTAAATCAAATCCTATTCCAGATGGAATTTTCTGCATCACTGTTATAAATGAGGGATCTTTGGGGGGGAGACCAGGCTGTATAGACCACAGAGGCTTCACTCTGAGTAGAGACTGTGCAACTGGTTCTAACATAGGGTTCCACATATTTGTCTCCTTCTTTCTCCTCCTCCTCCTCCTCTTCCAGAATAAGCTTTGGATTATACTGCTGGTCCTCGTCGATGTGGTCGGGAGGACACAATGATGCAGATTGGTAACCCGTTGACAGCCTAGGAAGGTACTTGGTGCATCGTCATAGCAGGCGTGATCGTTGGGGTTTGCTGTATTGACCCCATCAACAAAAATCTCACTGATGGAGGAAAAGGTAACAGGCGTTTTAAGATGTCCATAAAAAACAAGAGACCCGTTTGGATATTGGCACCTGTGTGGTCAATGGGAACATCAGCAGAGGTTGACGGGGGGAGACAAGAGCTCCAGCATCGACACACCAGCTGTAATAAGTCTGGAGGTGCCAAGAGCCGACCCAGCCATCTCGATGGTCTGTCAGAACTAACAGAGGATCTGGGGATAGGTGAGCCTGGAAGGCCTGTAGGCATAGAAACACAGAAGGTGATGGCAGATAAGGACTGCAAAACCCATCCAGTCTGCCCATTTTTTCTATCTTACGAATGTGCCATGGGCCTTTACTCTGTCAATGGCCTATCTATTCATACTCATCTGTATTGCTACCTTATGCCTATCCCATGCCTGTCTGAAGCCCTGCACTGTATTCATATCCACCACTTCCTGAGGTAGGCTGTTCCATGCATCCACCACCCTTTCTGTGAAAAAGAACTTCCTCACATTATCCCTTACTCGGCCTACCTCTAATCTCATGCTGTGTCCTCTTGTCCTGCTATTTTTCTTATACTGAAACATGTTAGACTCTTTCACCTTGTTAATGTCCTTAAAATGTTTGAATGTTTTGATCATATCACCTCTCTCCCTCCTTTGCTCTAGGGTATACATACTGAGCTCCGTTAATCTGTCTTCATATGTTTTCTGATGCAGTCCCTGCACCATTTTGGTTGCCCTTCTCTGGACTGCCTCAATTTTCTTAATGTCTTTGTGCAGGTGCAGCCTCCAGTACTGCATGCAGTACTCGAGATGGGGCCTAACCAGTGTCTTGTAAAGAGGGATTATTACCTCCCTCTTACGACTTGTGATACCCCTACTAATATACCCCAAGATCCCTATAGTCTTACCTACTGCTTTAGTGGCCTGCTTGGATGATTTCAGGTCATCTGTGATGATGATGCCCAAGTCTCTTTCTTCCCTGGTGATTGCCAGCAACTCCCCTCCCAACATATAGGTAGCTTCAGGGTTTCTCTTCCCTATGTGCATGATCTTGCACTTCTTTGCATTAAACCCCAGTTGTCACTCTTCCAACTCTTGCCAGTTTATCCAGATCTCTTCTCATTCTGCCCACCCCATCTGGATCATCTACTCTGTTGCAGATCTTGGTGTCATCTGCAAACAGACAAACCTTACCCTCCAGTCCATCTGCAATGTCATTGATGAAGATATTGAAGAGGACTGGACCCAGGACTGATCCCTGAGGTATCCCACTTGTGACTTGCATCTCTTCTGACTGTATACCATTTACCATCACTCTCTGTTTTCTGCCCGTCAACCAGTTTGCCACCCAGTTGACCAACTTCTGACCCACCCCGAGACTACCCATCTTATTAATCAATCTTCTATGTGGAACAGTATCGAAAGCTTTGCTGAAGTCAAGGTAGGTGACATCAACTGCTCCCCCTTGGTCCACCACTGTGGTTACCCAGTCAAAGAAATCTATGAGATTAGTTTGACAGGACCTTCCTTTTGTAAACCCATGCTGTCTTGGATCCTGTGCTCCTATGGATTCCAGGTGTTGCACTATGAGTGAATAGATAAACAATTTAACTGAGGGCTGCTGTATATGTGAAGGACTGTTCTAGCTGTTTTAAAAAGGGCTACTAGCTCTATTTGCTTATTTTTATATACCTTTACCGGTGGTCAGTGTGGGAGCCCTGGTTGCTGTGGCAACCAGGAAGAGAGACTCATAGAAGTCTAATAGATAAACTGTTATACTGTGGCACTGTTACAGTACTAAGATTGCTGGTATTACTTTTTAATGTTAACAGGTCCAATTTTCACATCAAAAGGGCACAGCTGTTTGCAGCGAATAGCACTCGCATTCCCACGCCTGCTTCCGGGGTTACTTGCTATATCAGTGAGCCCCGCTGCGAGCGGAGCGAGTGAATAGATAAACAACTTAACTGAGGGCTGCTGTATATGTGAAGGACTGTTATAGCTGTTTTAAAAAGGGCTACAAGCTCTATTTGCTTATTTTTATATACTTTTACCGGTGTTCAGTGTGGGAGCCCTGGTTGCTGTGGCAACCAGGAAGAGAGACTCACAGAAGTCTAATAGATAAACCATTTGTTATACTGTGGCACTGTTACAGCACTAAGATTGCTGGTATTACTTTTTAACATTAACAGGTCCAATTTTCACATCAAAAGGGCACAGCTGTTTACAGCGAATAGCACTTGCATTCCGCCTACTTCCAGGGTTACTTGTTATATCAGACAGCCCTGGCCAAGTAGTGGAGCGAGCAGAGCATGGTGCGCGCCTTTAGCGCAGAGACGCAAGAGACATGCGTCTGCAGTGTCCGGTGAGTGGAGAAAGGGAAAAAGGGGACAAAAGAGTTTTTAATACTGTTGACTGGTAAGAGATATATATTTCTTTCCTATCTTATTCACTAGCTGTCAGGCCGAAATGGCACAGACTAAGGGAAAAAAGGGAAAGAACACCAAGAAAAAAACGTGCACGCAATGTAATATGTACCAAGAAACAATACAGGAACAAGAGTTTGTGTGTGCTAAATGTATTCAAAATACTGCCCTTCTAAAAGAAATAGACCAACTATGCAGAAGATTAGACACTTATAAAGAAATCACTCTACTGGAGAGCTTCATAGATGAGGCAGTAAAAGAAACAAGTATAATCCATCAACAACAACAAAAGGGTGATACACTTGAAATGTTAGCCTCCCCTTCTAGTTCAATAAATAATTCTACCATAGTCCCTTCATACCCTTTGACAGGACAGGCTCCTCAGTATATTAGTTTACAAAACAGATATGAGAGTCTGATAGTAGACCCTGAGTTAATTGAGGAAAAGTCCACATTAGCAACTACAGGCCCATTAAATATTGCTTCTAGAAATTCTCAATCAGCTATTACAAAATCACCACAAACTAGGGATATTATAGCAATTGGTGATTCCTTAATTAGGGTTACTGACACAATGATTTGTGAGGGATGGAAAGAATTTACCACAGTTAGCATGCTCCCTGGGGTTAAGATCCAGAACATCAGCAACTTATTAGATGGATTACTAGAAAATACCACAAACCCACTAGTTATTCTTCATGTTGGAATAAATGACCTTTTCACCTGTGATCTTTTCAACATATAGTCAAACTTCATGAGTGTATTTGACCAAATCAAAAGTAAAGGGGGAGAAATAATTATGTCTGGGTTACTGCCTACCTTTGGGAAAAATGCATATAAAAATAATATGATTTACAAAATAAATATTTGTCTGAGACAATATTGTGTGTCAAAAAACATTGGCTTTATAGATAACTCTACTTCTTTTAATAATCCAGCTTGCTACAAGGGGGATGGACTGCATCTTAATCATTTTGGAGCTAGGATCCTAGGGAACAAAATAAACAGAGTTATTAAATTCCATTTAAACTGGATGAGGAGGAGAGGGCATCTAGTGACCATATGAATACAAATCACACAGTCAACTTCTCAAACTTTAACCACTTGGGCTGGAATGGAGTACTGACTAATGCCAGAAACCTGACCAATAAATTTGATGAATTCAAAAATTTTTTGGAAATGAACAGCATTCAAATTGCATTAATTACGGAGACATGGTGGGAAGAGAACGATTGTTGGGATAAAAGCATCTCAGGCTACAATGTGTATTCTAAAAGTAGGATCTATAGGAAGGGTGGAGGGGTAGCTATTTACTTGCAAAATAACATAGAGAGTGAGGTAATCCCAACAGATATTCCTAATCTAAAATCACTATGGATCAAACTTCTCCCCTAGATGGGACCCTCTTTTACTTTAGGATTGGATATAGACCTCCCTGTATAGCATCAGAGGATGACATGGCACTTCTAAATCATCTAGAAAACCTGGATCCATCTAGTAATCTCATGATTTTTGGTTATTTCAACCTACCCAATATTACTGGAAAACATCGTCCACAGCTACTAAAACTGAAGGCAGATATCTGGATCTTTTCCAGGAACTGGGGTTAGAACAAAAAGTGCAAGCCCCCACAAGAAATGACAAAACACTGGATATTATTTTAACTATTACAGAACACTGTATTACCAATATTAGAGTAGGGGACCCTCTGAGTAATAGCGACCACAACAAGGTACTCTTTAAAATCATTGGGAAGTTAAAACAAAGCACAACTGAATCTACCCAAAAATAAAATTTTTATAAAGCTGACTTTGAGAGTATAAAAACTAGGCTTAAACAATGGGACTGACCCAGAGAATTTACCATACTGACCGTTGAAGGTAAATGGAGGTCACTGATTCACAAACTAAAAAGCCTCATTAAAACTTAAATACCTAAAACAAAAAAATACAACAGACACAAAATTACCCCTACATGGCTTAATGCACCAATAAAACATGCGATAAATAAAAAAAAAAAAAAAAAAAGACTTTTCAAAAAGATAAGAAAAGGATATTCTCATCTTATCCCTAAGTATAGGCTAGTAGTAAAAAGTATAAAAGGTAGGATTAAAACTGCAAAATCTAAATATGAACTGAATTTGGCACATAAAGTAAAAGACAACAAGAAAAGTTTTTTTTGCCCATGTTAATAGAAAAAGGGGAAGACAAATTCTATAGGACCCTTAATAACCAATGATGGGAAACAAGCTTCAAATTCTGAAGCTGCTAATATTTATAATCATTATTTCTGTACTGTATTCAACCCAAGAGATGAAAGGATGAAAAATACCACAGATCTACCTTGTACTGATGAACCCATTATACCACCTAAAGTAGTTCTTGACAAGTTAAGAAAATTTGACATCAATAAATCACCAGGTCCAGATGAAATCCACCCTATGGTGTTAAAGGAACTAGTTGAGGATATATACCTTCCACTTACTAGTATACTACAACATTCCCTTAAAACAGGAGAGGTCCCTCAAGATTGGAGGGTGGCTACAGTGGTGCCCATTCATAAAAAGGACTGAGAACTAACCCTGAGAATTATAGGCCCATTAGCCTAACTTCCCTCATGGGAAAAATACTTGAAAGTATTATTAAAGATATTGTACAGAAGCACCTCGAAAAAGCTGGGCAAGCTGACCCAGCACAGCATGGGTTTACCAAGACTAGGTCCTGCCAAACTAATTTACTAGTATTTTACGAGCTAGTGACTAAAAAGGTGGATTTGGTATTTTTAGACTTTGCCAAGGTATTTGACAAACTGCCACACTTTGAACTTGTTAGCACCCTGAGAAAATACAATCTAAACTCCCATATAATAAACTGGATAAAAAACTGGTTGATAGGATGTAAGCAATGAGTTACTGTAAATGGGGAGTTTTCAGACTGGGAACCAGTTACCAGTGGAGTACCTCAACGGTCAGTATTGGGACCCTGCCTTTTCAACATCTGTGTATCTACTTTAACTACTACAGAACCCAATATATGGATGCTAAAATTTGCTGATGACTGTCAGGTCGGGGCAGTTTTAAATCAGCCAGACAGTAGTGTAGCACTTCAATCAGCTTTAGACAACATACAGATTTGGGCTAGCACTAACAAACTAATGTTAAACCCTACTAAGTGCAAAGTCATGTACCTAGGTATACATAATAAACAATACAAATACAAATTAGGGAACATAGGTTTACTGGAAACAGAACACGAAAGAGACTTAGAGATAACTGTAAACCCCAAATTAAAAATGTAGGACTCATTGTAAAACCCAACTAGGTAAAGCAAATCAAATACTAAATTGTATACTTAGGCATATGTCTAGCAGAACGACCGAGGTACTGCTCCCCTTGTATATAGCACTGGTGAGGCCCCAATTGGAGTACTGTGCGCAGGTATAGTCTCCATACTACAATGAAGATACAATAAAAATGGAAAGAGTCCAATGGAGGTTCACTAAAGCCCTTATGGGCATGTCAAGTATGACTTATGAAAACAGATTACTTGGTTTACTTGGTTTTTTGGACAAAAGTAGGCTAGTAGCTCATCGGGATTGTCCTCCATATTGATGGATCACACACCCAGGTCTCGTTTATTCATCCAATTATCTAATTTATTCTTGAATATTGATATATTTGTTAAATTGGCAATATCTTGAGGTAATTTATTCCATAATCTGGGTGATCTAACAGTAAAAAAGTTTAATCTCTTATTGTTGTTTACTTTTTCTATTTCCAATTGTCTATTATGCAGCCTCGGTACAATTTTTCTTGTTGAATAAACAATACCACATAGTTTCATTTGTTCAGGTGATTTAAGTATTTTGAACAGTTGTAAAAGGTCACCTCTGGTTCGTCTTCGCTCTAGAGAGTATAGTCCATTTTTTTTTAATCTACTTTCATACTCTAAATGAGTAAGATGTGGTACTAATCTGGTAGCTCTACGTTGTATTTGTTCAATTTTGTTTATATCTTCCTTTAAGTAAGGGTTCCAAAATGGTGATCCATAGTCAAGATATGGCCTTACATGTGACCTGTACAGTGACAATAGGCATTCTTCTGTTTTAGAAATAAAAATGTTTTGTTAATTCTACGCAGTAAAGCATTTGTTTGATTAGCAATTTTTGAACAATGAGATGAGGATGACAATTTGTCATTCACCATGATGCCCAAGTCCTTTTCTATAGAAGATGCCCTAATTATACTATTATTCAAGTAGTATTTTTGTTTTGGGTTGTCTTTTCCAAAATGTAATGCAACACATTTAGCTACATTAAAATACATCTTATTAGTACTGGTCCATTGTTCAATTAGTAAAAGATCCAAAGTCAAGTTATGACAATTTGTAGGGGTGTTTACCATTCCTCCAAGTTTAGTATCATCAGCGAATTTAACCATTGTGTTATGTGGTGAGATATACATGTTACTGATGAAAAGATTAAACAATACCGGACCCAGGACAGTGCCCTGTGGGACACCACTTGCCACCACATCCACACCTGAAAGCACCCCATTCACCCTAACCCTCTGTGTTCTACCGCACAACCAGTTATTTATCCAGGATATGATGGGTGCTGAAAAACCTAGCCGATTTAGTTTATTGATCAGGATACTATGTGATACTTTATCAAAGGCCTTGCTGTAATCTAAAAGAATGACATCTGTGGGTATTTTATAGCCAAGGTTGGAACTAATATAATTGTAAAAACTTATCAAGTTTGTAGTACATGAGTATCCTGTTCTAAAGCCATGTTGATATTCATCATTAATGTTTAATATAGACATTTCTTTTTCAAGTTGATGTTTAATTATTTTTCCATGAGTTTACATGGTATGGATGTTAAGCTGATGGGTCTGTAGTTTTCAATTTTAGAATGAGAGCCTTGTTTAAAAATGGGTGTGACAGTGGCATCGCCAGTCATTTGGGACTGAAGATTCATGTAATGATTTTTGAATATGACAGTCAGGGAGAAATTATTGTATCCTTAGTTTCTATAAGGAATCTGGAACTAATATTATCTGGGCCAGAACTAGTATAATGTTTGAGGGTATCAAAGACCCACTGAATGTCTTGAAACAGAGTTTCATATGTTTCAAGTTTAAAGTCCACTGTAGTAAAAGTAGTTTTAATAAGTTCAGGAGTGAAAACAGATGAGAAATATTTGTTCAGCTCAGAAGCTGTTTCAATATCGGATGTTATAGTCATATTGTTGCTCACCAAGGGACCAATCATATTGTTGTTACTTTTCTTACCATTTAGGTAAGTATATAAAGCCTTATGGTTATCTTTTGTGTGCACAATTTTAAATTCAAAATTACGTTTGGCTAATAAAATGGTTTTCTTTAATTGTCTAACCACCTCTTTGTATTTGGGGAGAATGTTAATTTCCTGATCCGATGAGCATTTTTTTAGAGCTGTAAATAATTTCTTTTTCTGTTTAATTAGTGTTTTAATATTGCCGTTGAACTATGGGGGGATTTTCCCTTTATTGTTATACTTGAATTTGTCAGGGACAAGTTTTTTTTCCAGTTCCAATATCTTAGTTTTTAAATAGCTCCAGGCTGTTTCAGTGTTCATTGGTTGCATTATTTGTTCCCAGTTAAGGGATTTTATCTGTTGATTAATAGCTATAAAGTTCGCCCTATTGTATTGTTTTATTTTTAGTTTGTTTGTTTTGGATAGTAGAGACAATTGAATAGAGAAAAAAAGAGACAAATGGTCACTATTTCCCAGGGGATTAAGTAATTGGACATCGGATATGTGTGTCTCAGGATTAGTTATAACTAGGTCTAATATATTTTTCCCCCTAGTTGGTTGGTTTACACATTGAGTTAGTCCCAAATTAATTATAACTGATAGAAACTGTTCGTCATGTTTATTAATTCCAGAAAGTGCATCCCAGTTTATACTGGGAAGATTGAAGTCCCCTAGAATAAGAACCGGATCTTTATTAGCTAATTGGGTGATTTCACTACAAAGTTGTTTGGTTTGATCAATATCAAATGAAGGGGGACGATAACAGGTACCTATAAGGAACTGGTGGGTACTGGTAGGCATAATATGAACCCAGATACTTTCAGAATGTATGGTAGCTGTTGATTCATATGATGGAATATCATCTTGAACATACAGACTAACCCCACCACCTTTTTTTGTGTCCGCTCTGTTTTTGCAGTAGTGTTTAAAGCCAGAGATTTCTGCTCTCCATTTTTTATCCATATTCCCCCAAGTGTCAGTGATTGCTATTAAAGCTAAGTTTGAGGTTTTAGCTAAAATTTCAAGTTCAGCAAGTTTGGTGGTTGTGAGTGATCTGGCATTTAAAGAAAGGATATTGAAGTTTGTCGAATGGGGTGTACATGGGCTGCTTTTACAAGAGATGGGGGTAGTCCCCATCTCCCCTCTTGCTATTAGTTTAAATGACTGTTTATGAAATTTGTTATCTTTCACCCTAATAATGAACTACCTCTTCTGGTGAGGTGTAAACCATCCCAACAGAAGACTGAGGGTCTGTCCTCAAATTCCTCCCAATGGGTTAAGCAGCTTATGCCCTGTCGATAAGACCCCTTACGAATCCATTCATTTAATGCTTTTATTTTGTTGTTAATGTATCTAGTTGCTCTTGGAATGGGTAGAACTTCAGACAAACATATACTGCAACCGTAATCAGTTAGTACATTACATAAGGCCACATAGTCTTGTTTAATCTGACGAAGTGGGAATTGTGTGATTTCATTAGAACCAACATGGGTAACCACTAAGGTTTTTTTTCTTCCAGCTGTTGACAAAATTTCTTTTACCATTGAAGTGAGGTCAGCTATTTTTGCTCCTCTGTAGCTAGAGCAAGTCCGGTTTTCTTTATCAGGGCTACAAACTGTTTGGTAGATATATTTTGTTATGGAGTCACCTAGTACATATATCTGTTTTTTTGGTAAAGGCATGTCAGAAGTATGTAGAGATTGAGACACAGAGGGAGTGTTCAGGGTGACAGTATCTTGGGGAGATTTAAATGCTGAGGTTTCAGTTATTTCGTTCTTCAATGTCTTGTAACTACTCATGTTTGGTTTATCATGTACATACTCGGCGGTGCCTAAGGAGTTATTGGATACTTCCTCAGCCAGTTCGTTGAGGGGTTCAAAAGAATTAGAGAGTGGGATCATATATGGTTTTGTAACAAATTTATTTTTAATATGCATTTTGGGGAGGTTAAAGACCAGTTCTCAAGCTGTGAGGGAGGGTCCACTAAGTTTTTAGTAGTGGTGATTAAAGGAGTAGAGGAATTAGTTGGATGTTCAGCTAAAATAGAGAGTGGTAAGCAGTTAAGTGGTACATCACTAGAGAAAGAGTTTCTCAGACATTTTGAGGTGGAGGTATTGGCCTCTACAAGTAGTGACATATGGTCAATGTATTCTTCCAGTGCTTTAATGTCAGAGCTCATATTTTCACTTGGCTGCAGTTTTTTTAATTTCCTCCTGTAAATTCCCAATTAGGATACATTTATCACATAAGAATTTAGGGTCTTGCTTACCAGTAATATACATTATACACTCCGAACACATTTTGTTTGCTCTCTTCATGTCTGTGTTAATAAGGGTACAAACATAGTGATTTAGTAATTTCTATTACCTCAGCTGAATGTGTCTTAGTGGGGTTGCCTGGTCTTGGTAGTCCGGTGGACTGCAGTGAATTTAAATGGGGCGCGTGTATCTCACATGGCCCCACGCACCTTTCGTCCCTTTCGCTAGCGTGTCTTTTATTACGATAACCGGAAGTGCGTTCTCCCGCTACTTCCGGTTTCGCGCTATGTTCAAATTTGTAAAAACTGAATTTGCTAGCCTTTAAAAAGGCTTCTCCTGGTATATAATTAGGAGCAAAGCAGTATTACTACTCAAAACAAGTTTTAAGTGCTGTGCTGGAGGGAGAGATTGGTGCCACAAATATGTCAATCACCGCACTCAGTCCTTCACTATCCCACAGTCCCACAGTGCACACAAGCAGAGTTGTAAGACAGGGAGCAAATGCCAACCCTGTTCTTAGCCCCCTGGTGTATTACAGCAATGTTCACAGCAAATATAGCAAGGTATATCTAGTATTTAGTATCAGAAGCATCTAATTAAGGGCACTAAATTTGTATACACTACAATACAGAAGACTAAGGGGAGACATGTGCCTATTATATAGAGCACTAAAAGATACTACTCTCACCAATGAATTAGGAATTGTTACAAGTGATAAAAAATTAAATATCAGAGGGCATGCAAAACAATTATATGTCCCAAAATGGAAATCTCTACGTAGAAATCACTGGTTCAGTCTTAGGGTTGTTTCTACATGGAACCAGTTCCCAGCAGAAGTCATTGACAGTCCTAGTATGGATATATTTAAAAACCTAGATGTAGCAATCGGAGATAGGATTAAGTACCAAAATTATTAGATTTTTGGCAAGCTTTGCAGACACTTGTCCTTGTAGCTTGATATACCTATGATGATACTATCCTTTCCTTAAGGAGTGCCTCCATAATCTTGCCCACTACTGGATGCTGGGTTCCCTCCACCACTTGAACACCTAGCATACAAGAGAGGTTACTAGAACCTTCTGTTCAAGATTGTCTGTGAGTTGATCTCACTGGACTCTCAAGGTCCACTGAGGGATCTTCACATGGAGCCTGCCCAGAGGCACTGTGACAATGGCCGCTGCCATTTGGCCCAGAAGCTGAAGAAACATTCTGGCTGTGACATACTGGCTGTTGTGAACTAGCCGAACCTGTGCCATCAGATGCTCGGCCCTGTCCAGAGACAGAAATGCTGAGCCTATGGCCATATCCAAAACAGCCCCTGTATAGTGCAGACGCTGGCAAGGGATCAGGATGGACTTTGGCACATTGACAATGACCCTCAGAGCATTAGACAGTTGTCTGGTTTGGCCTAAAGTGTGTACAGGTTGCTACCTGGAGTGAGCTTTCAGAAGCCAGTCATCCAAGTAAGGAAATGCAAAAGGCTACTGCCACTATTGCCAAGCATTTGGTAACAACCTGCAGTGCAGTTGACAAGGCAAAGGGCAATACTCTGAACTGGAAATGTTCCCCCTGAAAAAGGAACCTTACACATTTTCTGTGAGGTTTTCCCATTTTACTATAAAGGTAGGCATCCTTCATGTCGCAGGAACAGCGCCAATCCCCTATCTGCAGTAGTGGTAGTAGGCCCTGCACAGTAACAATCTCAAACTTTTCATGTTCTATAAAAAAGTTCAGGTCCCTGAGATTTAAAATAGGCCTCAGATCCCCTGTCCATTTTGGAACTAGGAAGTACCCAGAATAGAAAGTACAGTTACGCAAGAACTTACCATAACAGTATATCTTCGAGGGAGGCTCTTGCAGTAGGTAATTACATATAGGACTGACCCGGCAGGCATCAAGACCCCACGGAAAAATTTCTAGCTAGCAGTCTCTGGCAGGGGACCGCCCCCACATCAGGTGACCGATGTCATGCAACGTCAGTATAAAGGGGAGATCTCACATGTCCGTCTTTCAGTTCTTTCCCGCCAAAGGCCAAAAAAGGCAAGACAAGAGAGATGTGGATGATTCCCTTCCTGGAAAAAGAGCTGAAAAAGCTAAGGGGGATGGAGGGCGGGAAGGTATTACCTGCTGCAAGAGCCTCTCTCGAAGAGCTACTGTTACGGTAAGTTCTTGCACGTAACTGTACTATCTTATGAGGAGGGCTCCTGCAGTAGGTAATTACATATAGGACTGAATCCCAAGCAGTCTGGAAAAAGGAAATGCACTCGGAAGGAGGAAAACTAACCAACCAATGGAACCTCCGGCTGCACAGGTCTTAAGAAGGAAGACCTTGCAGTACAGCCAACCTGAAGCCTGCTCTACGGCAAGAGGCAATATCCAAACTGTAGTGTTTCGTAAAGGTATGGACAGAAGTCCAAGTCGCGGCTGTGCAGATATCTGCTGCTAACACTTTCTTGAAACAAGCCACAGAGGCAGCTACTCCTCTGGTGGAGTGAGCCCTGACCTGACCCAGCAGGGTCTTGTGGTACATGTCGTAACAAAAGGTGATACAATGAGCCAACCACTTCAATAGACATTGCTTAGAAACTGCATTGCCCTCTCTTTTGTGAGCAAAAGAGATAAAAAGCTGATCAGATTTCCTGAGATCCTTAGTCCTAGTGGTATAGTATCTCAGCATCCTATGAACATCCAAAGTATGCAAGAGGTGCTCCCCTTGATTGTAGTGTTGCATAAAGAAAGTGGGTAGCTCAATGGATTGATTCAGCATAGATTCCACTACCACCTTAGGAAGAAACTTAGGGTTGGTGTACAGAGCCACACGTTCCTTGTGAAAAATCAAATAAGGGATTTTGCACATCAGGACCTGAAGCTCGGAAATTTGTCGAGCTGAAGTAATGGTCACTAGGAAGAGTCTTCCAAGAGAGGAACTTCAAGTCTGCTGAAGCTGCCAGTTCGAAAGGAGGCAGAGTAAGTTTCTCGAGAACAAAGTTCAGATCCCAAGGAGAAGCAGGAATGTGGATGGGGGGTCTCAAATGGAGAACCCCTCTGAGGAAAATCTTAGAGACTTCCAACTGCACAAAAGTCCTGTCTCCAAAAGGGACATGGTAGGTCGAAACAACCGCCATGTGGACCTTCAAAGAGGAATGACTGAGACCCAGGTCAAAGAGATGATGCATGTAGTCCAGGACTCTCTCAACAGGGCAAGAGAAAGACTCAAAGTCCTTTGATGAGGCCCAGTTCGAAAATCGTTTTCACTTCATGGCATAGGTGGACCTAGTGGAAGGCTTCCTGGCCTCCACCAGAATGTCTGCTATGAGTGGAGAAACCCAGAACCGGGCTTGAGCTACGTCTGCAGAAGCCATGCATGCAACTGAAGGGATTTGAGACCTGGATGAACAAGGGTCCCCTGATCCTGGGTCAGCAAGTGCTGTGACTGAGGAAGAAGAAGCGGAGGTTCCTCTGAAAATTGTTGCAGAAGAGAGAATCAAACTTGCCCGGATCAGAATAGAGTGATGAGGATCATCCTGGCTCCTTCTGTCCTGAGTTTGTGTAAGACCCTCGGAATTAAGGGAACTGAAGGGAAGGCATAGACAAATCTATCCTTCCAATCGAGAGACAGAGCGTCCAGCCAGAAATGCCTCACCCTGGAGCGAGCGAGCAGAAGGCGGGAAATTTTGCGTTTTGAGGAGACACAAACAGGTCTACCCGAGAGGTTCCCCAGTGCAGAAAGATGTCGCCTACTACCGCTTGATCCAGTTCCCATTCGTGGGCTTTGGCTGAAGACTGACTGAGGATGGTCTGGCAGCGTATTATCTCCTCCCGGAACATGAACTGCCATCAGGTGAAGGTTGTACTGAGCAGCCCAACTCCAAACTCTCATTGCTTCCCTGCACAGGGGGTAGGAACGAGTTCCTCCCTGCTTGTTGATGTACCAGACTATGCACATGTTGTCCGTCTGGATGGTTAGATGACCGCGAAGAATGTAGGAGTGCAGAGCCTGAAGAGCATACAGTATGGCTCTGAGTTCAAGCACATTTATGTGTAAAGTCTGCTTGAGTCTGGACCAGGAGCCCAGAGTCCTGTGAGACCCTAGATGGGCTCCCCAGTCCTCTCCTGATGCATCTGTTGTCAATGTTTGGGAGGGGGTTCGATATTGAAGGGAACTCCCCGGTAAAGGTTCTCCTGCACCATCCACCATTGCAAGTCCCTGACCATGGGATCGGAGACTAGAACCTCCTGATCTAGGTTGTCCAGTATCTGGTCCCACTGAGACAGGAGCGTCCACTGAGAGATCCTCATATGGAGCCGAGTGCAAGGGACTGTTGGTATAGCAGCCGCCATGAGCCTGAGGAGGCGAAGAACTGACCTGGCACCGACTCTTCTGTGACTGGACAACAGACTTGCTTGAGCCTGGAGGGTATAAACCCTGTCCAGAGGCAGAAAGGCCTTGTCGGTGGTCATGTCCAGGATCGCCCTGATGAACTGGAGTCTTTGGCAAGGGACCAGATGGGACTTAGCCTGGTTAATGGTGATACCCAGGCTGGTGAAAGTGTGCAGGGTAAAGGAAAGAGAGCATAGAAGTTCCTCCCTGGATGGGTCCGCCAGGAGCCAGTCATCCACGTAGGGACTACCTGCACTCCCTGAATACACAGGTGGGCTGCTACCACCGAAAGGCATTTGTTAAACATTCAGGGAGCCGAGGAAAGACCAAATGGAAGGGCCCTGAATTGGTAGTCATCCCCCTGAAATGAAAACCAAAGGAATTTGTGGTGGGAAGGCCAAATGGGGATGTGCAGGTAGGCATAATGCATATCCAAAGTGCACAGCCACTGTCCCTGCCAAAGAAGCAGCAGAAGGCTCTGCAGAGAGCGCATTCTGAATCACTTGTACTCCACGAACATGTTCGGGAGCTTAGGTCCAAAATAGGCCTCATGTCTCCCATTGTCTTTGGTACTAGAAAGAAATGGGAATAGTAACCTGTCCCCCAAAGATGAGTGGGGACTGGCTCAATCGCTGCCTTCGAGAGAAGGTAAGAAATTTCTTCCAGGACCAGAGGAAGATGTTCCAGGGAGTAAGATAACTTGGAGGGTTGACTTTGGGGCGGTTTCGGAAGAAACTCGACTGAGTGTCCTGCTGCTATCAGTTGGAGCACCTAAGCATCTGATGTAATCCTCTCCCAACCCGGTAGATGGAATGAGAACCTCCCTCCTACTGGTTCCTCTGGAGTGTCCAGAGGCTGTGGAAGAGGGAAGGAGTCAGGAGGTGTGGGGCAGCACAGCGGCCGAGGCTCCTGCAGCTTTTTTGGGTGGGGGAGTCTTGGTTGCTGGAGGGGCCCGACGTTTGTTGGCCCGCTTGCCCTGTGGTTTTGCTTTTGGTTGAGAACGTCGACGAAAAGGGCGACGCTGTCCCCGAGGGTGCCTGTACAGAGAGTCCACGGACTTGAGTGCAGTGCCCTTCTCCTGCAGGTCGGTGATGATGTCCTTGACATCTCCACTGAACAGCACCGAACCCCTGAAGGGCATATCCTGAATAGCGGATTGCACTTCAGGGACCAATCCTGACACCCGGAGCCAGGCATGACGCCGAAGACCTACGGTGAAAGCTGAACTCCATCCAGCTACGTCCACTGCATCGTAGGTGGCACAAAGCATATGCCGACAGTCTGAATGAGCAGAGCGGATAAGGGCAACCACTTCCTGTTTGGTCTGGGACTCAGGAAGGGAGTCCAATTTAGATTCCACCTGACTCAGGATTGTCCTCTGGTAGTACCCCAGAAACACTGAAACATAGAATTTGACGGCAGATAAGGACCACTTGGCCCACCTAGTCTGCCCATTTTTCTACCTAACAGATAAGCTGCAGATCCTAGTTAACCAACAGCTTACTTCCCCCTACCCCCCACTAGGACTGCCTTATGTCTGTGCCATGCATTCTTGAATTTCCCTACTGTTCTTGACTCCACGACCTCCTCAGGGAGGCTGTTCCATGCATCCACAACCCTCTCTGTGAAAAAATACTTCCTCACATTACCTCTGAGCCGTCCCCCCTCTATCTTCAAATTGTGCCCCCTTGTTCTTGCACATCTCTTTTTCTGAAATATGCTACCCTCTTGGACTTTGTTGATTTCCTTGAAGTACTTGAAAGTTTCTATCATGTCCCTTCTCTCCCTTCTTTCCTCAAGGGTATACATATTAAGCTCCTTTAGTATTTCTTCGTATGTCTTCTGGTGCAGACCCTGCACCATTTTGGTTGCC
Organism: Neoceratodus forsteri; assembly: GCA_016271365.2. NCBI lineage: Eukaryota > Metazoa > Chordata > Ceratodontiformes > Ceratodontidae > Neoceratodus > Neoceratodus forsteri. The sequence continues at coordinate 1,578,904,892 of CM057452.1, forward strand.
CTCCTCTGGACAGCCTCCACTCTGTCTATGTCTTTGCGGAGGTGGGGTCTCCAGAACTGCACACAGTACTCCAGATGGGGTCTCACCAACTGTCTGTACAGAGGGAGAACAACTTCCTGTTTTCTACTGGTGATGCCTCTCTCTGTGCATCCCAGTATCTCCCAGCCTTCCTGTCTTCTCACATTATTTTCCCACCTTCAGGTCATCTGATTTAATTACCCCCAGGTCCCTTTCCATTTTTACTGTTGTCAGTATCTCACTCCCCCATTGTGTACTCTTCCCCTGGGTTTTTGTTTCCCAGGTGCATTACCTTGCACTTATTTGCATTGAATCTGAGCTGCCATACATCTGACCATTCCTCCAACCTTGCCAAGCCCCTTCTCATCCTTTCCACTCCATCTGGTGTAGCAACCCTGTTGCAGATCTTTGTGTCGTCTGCAAAGAGACATACTTTTCCTTCCAGTTCCTCTGCAATGTCACTTATAAAGACATTAAAAAGGACCGGTCCCAGTACTGAACCCTGTGATACCCCGCTAGTACCCCTCCTTTCTTCACTGTGGACTCCATTTACTACTACCCTTTGCGTCCTGTTGTCTAGCCAATTTTTTATCCAGGCTACCACCTTGGGACCCACTCCAAGGCTGGCTAACTTGTGTATTAATCGTTTGTGTGGGATTGTATCAAATGCCTTGCTAAAATCTAGGTAGGCCATGTCCACAGCCCCTCCCTGGTCTACTACTTTGGTCACCCAGTCAAATAAATCTATTAGAGTCGTCTGACATGACCTTCCCATCGTGAATCCATGCTGCCTTGGGTCCTGTGCCCCACTGGCCTCTAGGTACTCAACAATTCTTTCCTTCAGAAGTGATTCCATCATTTTCCCTACCACTGAGGTCAAACTAACTGGTCTGTAGTTTCCTGCCTCTGTCCTGCTCCCACTTTTGTGAAGAGGAATCACATCCACCCTACTCCAGTCCTCAGGTACCACCCCTTCCTCCCATGATTTGTTAAAGAGAGTAGTCAACGGTGTCATTAGTTCTACCCTTAGTTCTATTAGAATTCTTGGGTGAATCCCATCAGGCCCCATTGCTTTGTCCATTTTCAATTTTATTAGTTCTTTCAGAACCCTTTCTTCTGTAAACGGACTGGTTTCGACCCCCATCTTCAGAGTGTTTCTCTTGTTTGGTTTAGGTACCTCCCCCTCCTCTTCCTTTGTGAACACTGAGCAGAAATATTCGTTCAGTATCCCTGCTTTTTCACTGTCACCCTCTACCCACATTCCTTCCCCTTTATTAAGCCTCAGTATCCCTCCTTTGGTCTTTCTTTGCTCCCTAATGTACCTATAAAAGGTCTTATCCCCCTTCTTAACAGAGTCGGCTATCCTTTCCTCGGTTTGGGCCTTTGCTATTCTGACTGCCTTCCCAGCCTCTTTCTGCTTTAACTAATAAAAGTTTTCTGTCCTGCTCCTTCTGTGTTTCCTTATATTTCCTGAATGCTATCCTTTTCTCCTTAACCTTCCCTGCCACCTCTTTTAAGAACCGTAGCGGTTTTTTCCTTCATTGTGTTTTGTTGATTTGCTTTACACAAAGGCTTCTTGCCTCTGTGACGGCTGTTTTAATTACTCCCCATTGTTCCTCCACCCCTCCTTCTTGCCTGCTTGCTAGTGCTTTTCTGAGGCACTCTCTCATTTTCTCAAAGTCAGCCCTCCTAAAGTCCAATACTCTTGTTTTTGTATGGCTTGACTGTATGGCTGTGTTTATCGTGAACCACACTGTTTGGTGGTCGCTTGTTCTCAGATGGCTACCCACTTCTAAATCTGAGATTCTTCCTCTGTCCCCATTTGAGAGTACCAGGTCTAAGATTGCTCCCTCCCAAGTGGGTTCTGATACTAGCTGTCTGAGGCATGCCCCCTGTAGGGCATCAAGAATTACTCTGCTCTTGGATGTGCCTGCAGCAAAGGTGCTCCAGTTAACATCTGGCACATCAAGTCCCCCATCAACAATATCTCCCCTTTTACTGCCATTCTAAGGAAGCCTTCAATCATTTCCTTGTCTATTCCTTCCCCCTGAGATGGGGGTCTGTATACAACCCCCATGCGGATTGTGGTGCCATTTCCTGTCTCTAGGGTGACCCAGAGTGCCTCATCTGCTCCCTGTTTACTCTTTAGTTCTGTTGCTCTGATCACTCCCTTTACACAGAGAGCTACTCCTCCTCCTCCTATTTTACCCTCCCTGTCCCTAGTGTAGATTGTGTATCCCGGTATGTTGACATCCCAGTCATGGGTCTCTGTGTACCATGTTTCTGTGACTGCCACAATTTCCAGGCAACCCTCTTCCATCAAGGCCACTAGTTCAGGGAGCTTGTTACACAGACTACGGGCATATGTCCAACATAGTTCAGGTTCCTAATACCCAGGGTAGAAGAAGCGTACACCTTCTTTCCATACTTGTCCAGAAGTCGGGACTCCTTGTCAGGTGGAGACGAGCTAAGATGTTTGGGATTGGCAGAATGACTGTGAGCAGCGCTAATCATGACCAAATCCACCTTGGGGTGTACATTCAGAGAATCTACTCCCTCAGGAGCCTGATATAGCTGGTCCACCTTCCTTGGAAGGGGGGGCTAATGCTGACGGTTGTTTCCAAATAGTGGAAACAAGGTCTGAGTGAGGGTCAATCCAGGGTGGAATCAATATTGGAACGGTCTCAGGCAGATCCAAGTGAGCAGCGAGCTTCTTACATTGTGGATCTGGCTCCAGAGATTGCCACTGATGAACTTCCTGGATCTTTCTCAGCAACTCCAAAAAGGAAGGATCCTCTGGTGGGGACTTCCGAGAAGTCCTTGGCCTGGGATGATCTGGAGTACGTGGCTCGTCATCAGGATTGGAGCATCCCCCTGAGCCTGAGTCAGAGGTCTCCGATGTAGAGGAGGAAGACTCTTCCCGACACGGGGGAGGAATGGTCCCTTTAGGAAGCCCTCTGGGAAGCATGTCCTCCCCACCCCTGGCACCTGAGGATTTACCTCTGGTGTTGGGGTAAGGGGGAGGGAGTCTCCCATCTACAGCGTTGGGATCCTGTGCAGGGTCTGGCGTCGAGATGGCTCTACCTCCCTGGAGAGCTGAGCCTTGGCCTCAGCCCACCAGGTAGCCAGAGTCTCCTTCAAGTACACCGGCGGCTGGGGTGAGGGCAGTAGAGGAGGAGGAGGGAGATATGGATACTGAGGGTATCCGTAATCCAATGCTGGAAAGCCCGGCAATGGGTACTGAGGCGCTGGGTACTGCGGTGTCGGATAAAGTGGCACAGGGTACTGCGGCGTCGGATACTGCAGTATCGAGTAAGGCGGCACCGGATTAAGCGGTGTCAGATAACCAGGTGCCAGGGGCTCTGATGAAGCAGAAGGCCCTGGGAGAGGACCAGCGGGCGGGCCTGGTAAAGGTGGCCCCTCAGGCATCGGGCCTGGCAGAGAAGCGGCGTCCGGCAGGGGGATGTCATCTGGCGTCGGGTAGGCTGGTGTCCGAGGATCCAGTGTCAGAGGGTCCGGCTTTGTAAGAGAGAGCCCTGACGGCAGCATGCCAAGTCCTCCATGTTGCCCGGGGAAGGAGAGCTGAAATCCCCGGGGTCCAGCAGAGGAGATGCGGGAGCCCCGGTAAGCAATGGCTGATGTTGTGGAGAGCCTGTGATGTCAGACTGGTTCAAGGGGTCTGATGTAGGCTCTTTCGCTGGGCAGTCGTCAGAGGGGCCAACGTCCGACCTATCAGCGGGATCCAGGTGGACGCCAGAGAAGCCGGCGTCCGACTCATCTGAGCCCAAGCCTGACATGGGTCACGTTGGGGAAGCAGCCTTAGCAGGCATGTGAGGGACCGTGCACCCTCCCAAAGGAGATGGCATCTTGTTGATCCTGTCCGGGTGGACATCGGTGGCACCGAAGTCCGACTTAGCGGACACGCGTGACCCAGAAGGCTGTGTGCCAACGGCCTTCCCGGGAGTGGCAGCCTCCTTTGCGCCGGAGGCACCCGATGGGCCCGAGCGCAAGCCCAACAGGTGGGGTGACACCATCTTGGGCGCCGCCAAGACGGTCGTCAAAGATCGGTCACCCGGAGGGGACGTTACCTTATGCACCGCGACTCCAGCCGGAGTCGCAGAGGCCATGGAGGTCAAGTCCCAGTCCCGGTGCTTGTCCTTCTTTTTCTTATGCCCCTCTGGGGAAGTGGAGGCCTGCCTTAACTTCTTCAATGCCTTCTACATAAAAGCCATCTTTTTCTTGAGAACATGGGCTTCCAGGGACTGCTGCCTCCGTTTTCGGGTGACTGCGTTGAACTGCTGGCAGTGCTGGCACTTCTCCACAGGGTGGTCTGGGCCTAAGCAGAAGAGGCACAGGGAGTGTCCGTCCTTATGCAGCAGTTGGGAACCACATGAGTTGCACTTATTTTTATGCGATTCGGAAGGCGTTGGGGACAACATACACGGATGTTAGAAAACAAGAAAAAATGGTCGAAGATATCAGTAAACTGACCGACGTAAGACTGATGAGAGAAGGAACTTTACCTCGAGGAACTTTCACAAGTCAACAGCGGGAAAGAACTGGAAGGCAGGCGTGGGGGACCGCCCCTTTATACTAACATCGCATGATGTCGGTCACCTGACATGGGGGCGGTTCCCCGCCAGAGACTGCTAGCAAGAAATTTTTCCGTGCCTGACGAGTCAGTCCTGTATGTAATTATCTACTGCAACAGCCATCTCGAAGTAAGAGATCTGTGTTTCTCTGTTCCAGGTGTACAGGTTTTATTGCTCTTTTTCTGGAGCAAGATGTGAGTTTCCTCTAGAAGCAGTGGAATGTGTCTGGAGGATTACGTGTAGACACTGGTGGATGGTCTGGAGATAGCTCTAGAAGCTCTAGAGCATATCCTTGTGCTATTATTTCCATGACCCAAGCATCTGAGGCCAGTTTCTGCCACTGGTCCAGGCAGAGGGACAGACAACCCCCAACAACCACCCCTGGAGGCAATGATGGCTGGGGGGTGTAAATGGAAACAGGCTGAACCAGTTGTGGCTCCAGGTGCACCGCCACCTCTAGGGGCTTTTGAGTGGGTATCTGGAGTGGCTGCTGGAGTAGGAAGGGCTCCTACTCCTTTACCCTTACCTAACTAACTGGTAGTGGTATGGTGTTTCACTTCAGCTGGACAATAAGGCACCCTCTGTCCGCTCCTTGGCTGGGTTTGATAGAGGGAATGTACTGATTTGAGGTTCTGCTTGAGGCCTAAAAATTGGAGAGGATATCTTGCACATCTGCACCAAAGAACTTATTTCCTCTGAAAGAGGCATTTAGAATTGACTGCTGGACGTCATTTGCAAAGTCCGCCACCCTTAGCCAGGAATACCTTCTAAGACCTATTCCAGATGCTGCTGCCCTAGCCGAAGCATCCAAAATACCATAAGCAGCACGTAGCACGTGTTTGCCTACATCAGCCCCAGCTGTTAACACTTTAAGGAGCTCTTGATTTGGTGCACCTTCTGAAAGAGCTTGGGCAGCTGCTTTATCTTTCCTCCAAAGTGTGTTTTGGTATTCTACCATATGGGCCTGGTAGTTTACAATTCTCAGGCCCAAAGAGGCTGAGGCATAGGTCATTTTGCCGATCACGTCCAACCTCCTGAATTTCTGTCAGGAGGAAGAGAACTGAGATGTTTTGGTGCCTTTAATCTGTCATGAGCAGCATGTTTGACCACAAAGTCTGCTTCAGGTTGGCCTACAAAGAAAGGCCTACTTAAGGGGGATAAAAACATTTTATCTGTCTTTCTAAGTATGGCAGGAATTACATTAGGCCTATGCCAGGCAGCAAAGGTGGCCTCCTCCAGGGCAGGGAGGCGGGGAGAAATTACATTGGGAGGGGAGTCATGTAGTTCCAAGAAGTCTATCAAGTTCTTCTTAGTTGTGTCCTGCTCCTCCATGTCAAACCCCATGGCAGCTTGAAGTTGCTGCATCATGGTTATGAAGGATGGGTCCTCAGGAAGGGACCTGGGGTGTAAATCACAGAGTCCTCACTGCAGGTTGAAACTGTACAAGTCCTCTCATCGGGACTTTCCACATAATCTTCGGCCTCCTCCTCATCCTGTACCATGAGGTCAGGATTATAGTCTAGGTTGTTGTCTATCTGGTCGATGGGACGAAGAGAGCGCGCCAGTGACAATGTCAGTGCTCGAGAGGGCATAACCCTAGTTGGCGTCAGCAGGGGGTTTGAATGAGAGATCCCATCAACAAAGCTCCTGGTGTAGGAGAAGAAGGAGGCAGAAGTCATTTTAGGATGTCCGTAAAGGATGACAGGATGGCTTGTACATCAGCGCCCATATATTTGACGGGAGTGCCGGAAGAGGTAGACGAGGAAGGAAGGCCCCTGGCATCGATGGCGACACACTAGCCATACTACAGTAGACCTGGTGGTGCCTGTAGCCTGCCCGGACCTGTAAGCTTGGTCAATGGTCTGGGAAGCTGGCTGCATCGCTGCTGAAGCGGTCAACAGCACTGAAGTGGTTGAGAACGAACCAGGAGATTTTGTCTTTCTCTTTCTCCCTTTCCTGGTGCTTATGCTTGTATGACCTGGATGTTTTTTCCTGGGATTTCGATGATTTAGATCCCAAGGAATGTGCTGGTGACACAGTGGAGTTCTTTTCCTGGAGCTCCTTCTCAATTCAGGCTACCTGCTCCTTAAGTAGGTGCTTTTCTAGAGTGTCTTTTCGGTGTTGCTGGGTGGCTGTATTAAATCCCCTGCAGATCAGGCATGTCTAAATGTTATGGCTCGGGCCAAGGCAGCACATGCAGACGTCATGCAGATCTCTAGAGTATAGTTTTTCCCACACTCACAATATCGGCTTTGATGGCTGTTTAGCTGACAGACACTCTTGTCGAGGATCACTTGGGAAAGTGACAGCATGACTACAGGGACAAAAAAGAACCACAACTGGTGACTGTAACAGCATTATTTCCATGCATGGTCAGATGAGAATGGTCAATGGTAGGAAAAGAACTGAGGAGGAAAGGGGCCACCCACGTTTATATGGGAGAGCCTACATCTGACGTCATCTTGGGTGGCCCCTAGTGGACTGCTTGCAAAATATTTTGTGTGGTCCTAGTGCCCGGCGGCTTATAGTTCCACAGGTGCGACCTGATGAAAGAGATATCCTCGAAGAATAAATGGTTGGAAGGGAGACAGCAAAGCATTGTGGTTAACAGAGGCAAATCAGAAGTCAGAGAGGTCACCAGTGGGGTACCACAAGGATCCGTCCTGGATCCAGTCCTTTTCAATATGTTTATCAGTGACACGAGAGAAGGAACCCAGGGAAAGATGTGTCTCTTTGCAGATGACACTAAGCTCTGTGGCAAGGTAGACAGTGAGAAGGAGGTAGGGAGATGCAGAGAGATGACCTCTGTGGTAGGGAAAGTGATGGAGTCACTTCTGAAGGAAAGATTAGTTGAGTATCTAGAGGCCAGTGGAGCACAGGACCCAAGGCAGCATGGGTTCACAGCGGGAAGGTCATGTCAGACGAATCTAATAGATTTCTTTGACTGGGTGACCAAAGTCGTAGACCAGGGAGGGGCTGTGGACATGGCCTACCTAGACTTTAGCAAGGCATTTGACACAGTCCCACACAAAAGATTAACAGTCATGTAACCCCCCTGCAAATGGGGGTTCCCAAAAGACTTCCAGGAGCTTGCTTGAATGCTCCAAGCCTGAATGGTGTTTGGCATTTAAGCCATTTATCAGTGAGTGTTTTTAGAGCCTCTGGTACTGTCTCTTTAAGAGCTGTCTGCTTGCAGACATAATTAGTTTGTATGGGGGACTGTGTGCTTCTCTGAGTACCACTCGAGCTGCTGCCAATTCACTTCATTTTGCAGTCACTAGGAGTGCAAAGGAACCTATCTGAAAGATGTAACTGTTTGCCAGAAATTGTTTAGAGTAATAATGAAATTACAGTTTGTCTAACCTGCTTTCTTTGCAGTCAGAACTATGTCTGCTAGTTCCCATTCTAGTTTTGAACTGCTGAACTGGACCAATCAGTGTGGGGTAAGCTAGCTCTAAAATGGTGCCTTGGACGAATCAGAACTTGGACTCATAATCTGAGCCAGCCACAAGAGGATTGTATGGGCAGTGACTCTGGGAGATGTAGTTTAGACTTCAGTGCCTTTTGGACCAACAGCAGCAGTCTATTGTGAGTGACAGCCGATCCAGTCAAGAACTGGGAGGAACTCAAAGGAAGTGCCCGTTTTGTCGGTTGGAGTTTCAGTTGAGCTTTGGCAGTGAAGAAGGAAGGAGCCCTGTGCTTTTCAGTGTGCAGTTTTAGTCAAAACGTGTAAGGCCCAGAGTTCCGTCTGCAGCTTGTGTAACAGCTTGTTAGGACTGAATCCGTCCTGTGAAAAGAATCAAAGGATCTCTGAAGTAGAAACCAGGCTCACCCTGTAGAAGACTGGAGGAATTGCTGAAAATTGCACTCTGTCTGTCAGGAACTGAATCTGCTGTGTTCTCCCAGCTATTGTGCAGTAATTGCGATCGGGATACAGATGCAGCCTGCCTGGTATAGTGCTTTCTTTTATATGGATGTGTGAAGAGGTTTGTGTACCTCAAGTGAGCCCTGCTGACATTGAAGGACCCTATCTTATTTGGAGGTCGTGAGTACTAATTCAGGGTCGCTTCCTGTTGAATTGCCACATTAAATCCAAATGGAATTACTGTACTGCTGACTGTTTAATTCTCCTTTTCTCTGTGTGAAAGGGCCCCTACCAGCTGCCACGGTTTGGACTAGCCACTAGGGCTTGGGTACCCAGGGGCAGTAACTGATAGGGATAGGCCTGTGCACAGAGCCACAGGTAGATTATTAGAGTGATAAGCTAATTAACCTGATTTCCCCCTGTCCTTGTTATATCCCCCTAAATAAATCAGAGCTGCTTGTTTCACCAAAGTTATACTGCCTGAGGTATTTGTCTATGTTAAAGTACTGTACTGTGATTGTTGCACTGTATCTCATTTCACAGGAGGTCCCAGTGCCGGAACCAGACCTGGGGGTAAGTGTATACTGTGAAGGTAATTCTGATATATTGTGTGGGCCACTAGTGGGAAGAAAGAGGTTGCAGTGTCCCAGAGGGCTGTGACCAAGTTAGTTTAACTATTGCAAACCCTGACCTCTGGGTGGAGGCACCCGCCATTGGATCAGACCCCTCAACCTGTTAGTGGCAAATCAGGCAGGGGTAGTAGCCCTGGGATAGCGCCATCTAGGGGTTACATCTTGGAGGCTCACCGCTGGGATTGTGTGTCCTCTAGTGGCCATATTTACGAACCACTGTTAAGAAAAAATGGGTACCCGACAGAAGTGGCTGTGCACCGGCTGGTGGAGTGGTGTACTGGGGAGGAGATCGACCCCCAAAATGCTATGCTTATCCTGGACATCCCCTGGGTATCAATACGGACACTGTGCAGGGAGTACTTTCCAAGCGGAAGGTTTACAAAACCCTGTGGTGGTGGGTCGGCATGCTAATCTGCTCACCCACACTTTCCTGGCCCTAGTAGAGTTTAAGGATCCCATAGATAGCTCCAAAGTGCCACAGACCATTACCCCAGAGGGAGCCCTCACTGCTTGGAGAATGATAACTAAGGACAGTAAAGACCCGGGGGGGAATGAGCCCCCACCACTATCTGAAACTTTTGAGGAGAAATTTGCTAAATGGTTGCTGGGGGAAGGGAAAACTGTGGAGGACTTGAAGAAACTATTCTTGCCACCTGGGGTGTTCCTCCCCAACACCTTCTCCCGCCCAGTGCCCGTAATGGTGGCTGAACCAATGCAGACTCCAATTTCTGCACCTGCCATTAGTCACGACTCTTACGAAGGTTGAGGATCTTCTCTGGCACCTCCCACCCCCAAGGGAGGATGACTGGGAGACCTGGATAGACTATGTTGCCCCCAAGTGCTAGAATGGCAATGCTCGGAAGCCGAAAAGCAAGAGGGTTAGTGAGAGCCTCCGAGGTCCTGCCCTGGCTACCATTGTGCTAAACGGGCCAGTAACCCTGAAGTGACTGCACAGGCCTATCTTGAGGCCCTGGAGAATGTGTATGGGAGCCCAGATTCTGATGAGGACCTATGGTGGAGAGTAAGAGATGCACAACAGTACCAGGGAGTTGTTGTCTGTATGTATCTCGGCTGGAAAAATTGTTGCAAGAATGCCTCAGAAAAGGTAGTTTGCCAGCGATTGAACTGGACCGAACCAGGCTGGACAGGATCCTTAAGTCTGCCCCTTCTCAGAACTGCTGTTGCTCAGTTCGCCTGGCAGATCGACTGGAATCCCCACCCTCCTATGATGAGTTAATGAGAGAAATTCGAGGAGTTGAGAAAAGGCGACCTGGGAGGTACCTGCACCAACAGCTGTGGCTACGACCCGAGTGACTGAGGGTGACCCATCAAGTGAAGTTCAGGGGCAGAGGTTGACAGTCAATGAGTGCTCTGACAAGGAAAAGATATGCCACAATGGGGCGAACTGTTGAGAGAGATCCAGGAATTCAAAACAGTCCCTTTATGAAGGCCACGCCTGCAAGTGCAGGGCCCTGACCTATATCCGACTGCATCTGCTATGGGGGCGGGGTACCCACCATGTATCTCCTGCTGATAACAGCTCCAAACTCACCCCTGACCATGGAAGTGGAGAAACTGACGAGATGTCTCCAAATGCTTATCACGCGCAGACAGAGATGGCACCCAGGTTTCCAGTTAGTAATACCCCGCCCTGGCTCCCAGTGTGGCGCCTCGGCCAGCTCAAACTCCAGAAAGTATGTTTTGCTATAATTGTGGGAAAGATGGGCACATGAAAAGGAATGCCAGTCCCAAAGACACTGACAAAGTTGCATATAGGCTACAAGGAGAGCTTGGAGAAGAAATCAGTGGTTAAGAGGTGCACGACATGATCCCAGTGAGGGCACCAAAAATGCTAATTCACGTCCCTTTGTGGCAAGGTCAGTTGCCCAGGCCCCCCTACCGCCTCTCAGACTGGTCCAGAATAGTGGGTCCCTCCATGGAGACCACTGTAAAGGTGAATGGAGTGTCTACAAGAGCTGTATTAGACAGTGGCTCCCAAGTGACAATTATGTTCCAAGATTGGTATCAGAAGCATTTGTCAGATGTACCCTTACAACCATTAGAAGGACTGCATGTATGGGGGTTAAGTGAGAAGGCCTACCCTATTCGGGTATATCCGAATTTGGCTGTCTTTCCCCACCTCCGTGGCTGGAGTGGCGAACAAGTAGAGACCCTAGCCTTAGTGTGTCCCCCACTGGACTGTATGATGGTGTCCCTTTGTTGATTGGAACAAATGCTCATATGTTCGGAAGGCTGGCACAGTTGTGTTATGAAAACAGGGTCAAAGACTAGTAGAGCTTTAAGAGTTCGGCTTTAATTAAGAAGGCCTATGAGGCAAGAGATGCTGAAAAATAGAACCAGAGGAACCGGTCGGAATTGTATGGAAGAAGGATCCTGAGTCTCTGATCCTGGCGCCAAATGCCCAGTGTACTTTACAGGAGAGGTCCGTATCAGAAAGGATGTTAAGAATAAAATATTAATGTTGGATGCACCAGGCGATGGAAAATTGCCAGAGGGACTGCTGGTCAAGCTCAGTATTTTGCCCGCTAGAGCCCATGCTTATGCCAGAAGGGTAATGGTCCAAGTTCATAATGTGTCTGAAAGAGACATTCGAGTAAATAGAGGTTGCATCCTGGCTAATGTGCATTGTGCAGACACTGCAGTGCTACCAGCAGCAAGAGTTCAGGAAGAATGACAGAGTAGCATACGACTTGTTTGATTTCGCGACTCGCTGCCAGCTGAATGGAAAGTGAGGATCAGTGAGAAAGCTTGCCCAGAGAGACCAGGTGTTTTCTTTAAAGGAATGGGACGTGGGATGTGCAAGGAGCTGAGCACAATATCCGACTGCATGACGAAAGACCATTTCGTGAGGAGGTCTCGACGCCTGGCACCTGCTGACATAGATGATGTGAGACGGCATCTGCAAGAGATGTTAGCTGCTGGTGTAATACAAGAATCCAGAAGCCTTATGCTTCCCCATTGTAGTAGTGAGGAAAAAGAATGGAACAGTAAGGATGTGTGTGGATTATCGCACCTGTAAACGCGGACTATCCTGATCAGTACACAATGCCCTGCATTCAGGATGCTTTGGACTGCCTAAGGGAGCAAGTGGTTCTCTGTGCTGGATCTCTCAGTAGGGTACTATCAGATCCCGACGGCCCCAGAGGACCGTGAAAGACAGCTTTATCTGTCCGCTGGCTTTTATGAATTCATGAGGATGCCAAGGATTTCAGGTGCCCAGCCACTTTTCAACGATTGATGGGCGTGCAGTGGGGACATGAACTTACTAGAGGTGCCTGGTATACCTAGATGATGTTATTGTGTTTGGCAGCTCACTGGAGGAACATGAGAGCAGATTATTTAAGGTATTGGACCCACTGGAGGACTTTGGCCTTAAACTGTCCATTGATAAGTGTCAATTCTTTCAAACATCAGTAAAGTATGTGGACACATAGTATCCACGAGGAATAGAGACCGACCAAGTAAAGTTGAGGCCTTGACCACCTGGCACTGGCCAAAAATCTAAAAGAACTGCAAAGATTCCTGGGATTCTGTGGTTATTATCGGCGTTTCATCAAGGACTATTCAAGAGTGATCCGCCCTTTACTTAACCTTACTCAAGGGTATCCCCCAACCCACAAAAAATACCAAAAGTCAGCGTCCCTCAAGACTGAAAGAGTGTATTTTCATCCGAGTGAAGTATTTGGGGCCCGCTGGACTCCTGATTGTGAGACTGCTTTTCATGAGATCATTTATCAACTTACCCATGCTCCAGTGCTGGCCTATGCCGATCCAAGAAAACCTTACGTCCTGCACACTGATGCTAGCTTGCAAGGGTTGGGGGCTGTGTTGTACCAAGAGCACGAGAATGGCCTGAGACCAGTGGCCTTTGCCAGTGAAGCCTGACCCCATCCGAAAGAACTATCCTGTACATAAGTTGGGTTCCTAGCTTTGAAGTGGGCTATTGTTGACCAATTCCATGAGTACTTGTATGGAGCTAAAATACTAGTAAAACTGACAATAATCCTTTAACCTATGTGCAGACCTCAGCTGTTGGATGCCACTGGCCATAGGTGGCTTTCTGCATTATCTACATACAACTATGCTCTCGAATACCGAGCAGGTCTGAACCACATAGATGCTGATGCTCTCCAGGAGGCCTGTTCCCAGAATGATTGGGTCCGATTGGCAGAACCTGACATTCGGGCACTCTGCCGGAAGTTTGACAGGGAGGAACAAATGTCCACGAGACGCAGTGGACTGCATGGTGGATTGCTTGGGACCCTCTGAGAATTGCATACCTGCAGCTTATTGCCACTTTTCTGCAATAGACATTGGTGCACTGCCTCAGCTGGACAATGACAGTATTTCGGGCTCAATCCCGCGATCCCATGATCAAAGCAGCTTTAGAAGCCCTCTATGAGGAAAAGATGTGTCCAAATTACGCTCCACTGATTTGAGAACTGCACTGCTGTTATACAAAGAAGGTCCTAAATTGAAACTGATCAATAAACTGTTATACAGAGAAACAGTAGATAGAGGGGACAAGTAGACAAACAACAACTAGTGCTGCCACTGCCTTCGAGACTCAGTATTGAGGTCCTTGCACAACCACATGGGGCACCTTGGTATAGACAGAACACTTGACTTGGTGAGATCCAGATTCTATTGGCCTAAGATGGGGGCTGATGTGGAGCAACACATTCGAACTTGTAGTCGCTGCTTACAGAGGAAAGCTTTGCCCCAGAGGGCTGCCCCCCTTGTTAACATAACCACCAGTGCACCCATGGAGCTGGTCTGTATTGATTTTCTAAGTTTGGAGTCAGATCAAAGAAATATCAGTAATGTGCTGGTGGTGGCACTGACCATTTCACGAGATATACCCAAGCTTTCCCCACAAAGACCAGAAAGCATCCACTGTAGCCAAAGTACTTGTAGAAAACTTTTGTTCACTATGGGGCTCCACAAAGAATCCATTCTGATCAAGGAGAGACTTTGAGATCGTCTGATCAAAGAGATGCTTTCTCTGTGGGGAGTCAAAGTCCAGAACCACTCCTTCACCACCCCAGGGACCCACAGCCTGAGCGTTTCAACACGACTTTGCTAGATATGCTAGGCACCCAGCACCCAAAGGACAAGCCTAGATGGAGCCAACAAATTAGCACCCTGGTACATGCTATACTGCACCAAAAGTGATGCCACTGGATTCTCCCTACCGCCTGATATTTGGAAGAAGCTCGACTACCAGTAGATGTGTGTTTGGGGTCTCTCCTGATGGGGTTCAAGCTGACAACTATTTACAGTATGTGCAAAAGTTAAAGGCCCAGCTAACTCATGCGTACCAACTGGCTCAAACCATGGCTGCCAAAAGAAATCTGGCCAACAAAGAAAGGTATGATAAAAGGTGAAAGCACAGGAACTCCAGGAGGAGATCGGGATTGCTAAGAAATCTGGGACTGCATGGCAAGCACAAGATTGCTGACAGATGGCACCATCTCCCTCACATTGTAGTGGGCAAACTAGATGATCTGCCAGTGTACAAAGTAAGGCCTGAGAATAATTCAAAAGATGTAAAAACAATGCATAGAAATCATTTACTGCCCATTGGACAAATCTTAATTGAGTCTGAGCCCTAGAAGATGCCCCTCTGGACCAGTGACTAGAGCTGCTGCAAGAAAAGATCAAGAAAGTCTGCACCTACAGAAGCAAAGTTAAGTGTTCCCTCCACAAGTCCCAGTTGAGCATGACTGTCAGTCCATATCGGAAGAAAGTGAGAGTGACTTTGAATACTATCCTTCTTACGAACTGAGTCAATTGTTTCGGGGCAATCCCCTAGTCAATACTGGAGACAAAGCTGGGCCTTCTGGACTGTCTAAGCCCCCAGCTTCATCCCTGGAGCCAATGCTCCCAGAAAGTGAAGTGCAAAGCATCAGATCAGATGAAATGGAATCATTGTGCATGCTTGAACTGTTTGAGCTTTCAGGGAAGGAAAATGATAGATTGGGGCAGCCTGGTGATACACCCGAACAAGAAGAGTATTTTGAGTGTCCTGACAGTCCACCGCCAGTGTCTGAAAGCTCTCCATGCGAGCCAAATGTTGTGGACTCAGAAACTGTAACTCCTGGAGCTGAAAGTGCCCCAAGTTCTAGCCTCTCTACCCCCATGGAGACTCCCTGACAAGTGAGGACAATGCTGAAAATGAGGCTCAGAGTGCAGAGACTATAACAGTTCCCCTAGAAAGACTGGTCGAGCTGTAAAGCCTGTGGTGCACCTCAGTTATGATTCACTTGGGAGGCCTGTGGACTTGCCTCTCAATGTTGTCCATAAAAGAGTGTATGTGTCCCGAGCTCATTGCCCAAACTGAGCATCAGTGCTAACTCCAAGTTACTTGTGTTGCCCTCTAAGTATGGTGCCCTTGCCCATCCAGCCCCAAGGTAACTGAGGAAGGGCCCCTCTCTTCCAGGTTTCATGTACAAGAGATAATAACTTGAGTTATAGTACAATGTGTATGTAATACTGTGTAAAGAGTGACGATACTGCAATGTTTCAGAAATGTGTTCTTGGTAAAATGATATATTGACTGATGATTACATATGCGAGCCTAATGCAAATGATATGGTTGCAGTTGAAACTTATGGGTACTTGCTTGGCCTTGATCAAGCTTTCCCAAAACCAGGAAGGTGTAACCCCCTGCAAATGGGGTTCCCAAAAGACTTCCAGGAGCTTGCTTGAATGCTCCAAGCCTGAATGGTGTTTGGCATTTAAGCCATTTATCAGTGAGTGTTTTAGAGCCTCTGGTACTGTCTCTTTAAGAGCTGTCTGCTTGCAGACATAATTAGCTTGTATGGGGGACTGTGTGCATCTCTGAGTACCACTCGAGCTGCTGCCAATTCACTTCATTTTGCAGTCACTAGAGTGCAAAGGAACCTATCTGAAGATGTAACTGTTTGCCAGAAATTATTTAGAGTAATAATGAAATTACAGTTTGTCTAACCTGCTTTCTTTGCAGTCAGAACTGTGTCTGCTAGTTCCCATTCTAGTTTTGAACTGCTGAACTGGACCAATCAGTGTGGGGTAAGCTAGCTCTAAAATGGTGCCTTGGACGAATCAGAACTTGGACTCATAATCTGAGCCAGCCACAAGAGGATTGTATGGGCAGTGACTCTGGGAGATGTAGTTTAGACTTCAGTGCCTTTTGGACCAACAGCAGCAGTCTATTGTGAGTGACAGCCAATCCAGTCAAGAACTGGGAGGAACTCAAAGAAAGTGCCGGTTTTGTGGGTTGGAGTTTCAGGTTGAGCTTTGGCAGTGAAGAAGGAAGGAGCCCTGTGCTTTTTCAGTGTGCAGTTTTAGTCAAAAACGTGTGTAAGGCCCAGAGTTCGGTCTGCAGCTTGTGTAACAGCTTGTTAGGACTGAATCCGTCCTGTGAAAAGAATCAAAGGATCTCTGAAGAGTAGAAACCAGGCTCACCCTGTAGAGACTGGAGGAATTGCTGAAAATTGCACTCTGTCTGTCAGGAACTGAATCTGCTGTGTGTTCTCCCGGGTATTGTGCAGTAATTGCGATCGGGATACAGATGCAGCCTGCCTGGTATAGTGCTTTCTTTTATATGGATGTGTGAAGAGGTTTGTGTACCTCAAGTGAGCCCTGCTGACATTGAAGGACCCTATCTTATTTGGAGGTCGTGAGTACTAATTCAGGGTCGCTCCCTGTTGAATTGCCACATTAAATCCAAATGGAATTACTGTACTGCTGACTGTTTAATTCTCCTTTTCTCTGTGTAAAGGGCCCCTACCAGCTGCTACAGTTTGGACTAGCCACTAGGGCTTGGGTACCCAGGGCAGTAACTGATAGGGATAGGCCTTGCACAGAGCCACAGGTAGATTATTAGAGTGATAAGCTAATTAACCTGATTTCCCCTGTCCTTGTTATATCCCCTAAATAAATCAGAGCTGCTTGTTTCACCAAAGTTATACTGCCTGAGGTATTTGTCTATGTTAAAGTACTGTACTGTGATTGTTGCACTGTATCTCATTTCACAGGAGGTCCCAGTGCGGAACCAGACCTGGGGGTAAGTGTATACTGTGAAGGTAATTCTGATATATTGTGTGGGCCACTAGTGGGAAGAAAGGGGTTGCAGTGTCCCAGAGGCTGTGACCAAGTTAGTTTAACTATTGCAAACCCTGACCTCTGGGTGGAAGCACCCGCCATTGGATCCAGGCCCCTCAACCTGTTAGTGGCAAATCAGGCAGGGGTAGTAGCCCCTGGGATAGCGCCATCTAGGGGTTACAGTCAAATTAACTAGCCTGGGAGTGGGACCCAGGGTGGTAGCCTGGGTAAAACATTGGCTGAACAACAGGACACAGAAGGTAATTGTAAATGGATTCCACTCTGAAGAAAGGGGGTTACTAGTGGGGTACCGCAGGGTTCAGTATTGGGTCAGTCCTTTTTAATGTCTTCATCAGTGACATTGCAGAGGGACTGAAGGAAAGTATGCCTTTTGCAGATGACACAAAGATCTGCAACAGGGTTGATACACAAGGAGGCGTGGAAAGGATGAAAAGGGACTTGGCAAGGTTGGAGGAATGGTCAGAAGTATGGCAGCTAGGATTCAATGCAAAGAAGTGCAAAATAATGCACCTGGGAAACAAGAACCAAGGGGAAGAATACACAATGGGTGGGGATGTAGTAACAACAACAAAAAAGGAAAGGGACCTGGGGGTAATCATATCAGACGACCTTAAGGTTAGCAAGCAATGTGAGAAGGCAGTAGGGAGGGCTGGGGAATACTGGGATGTATAGGGAGCGGCATCATCAGCAGAAAACAGGAAGTTGTTATCCCTCTGTACAGACAGTTGGTGAGACCCCATCTGGAGTACTGTGTCCAGTTCTGGAGACCCCATCTCCGCAAGGACATAGACAGGATAGAGGCAGTCCAGAGGAGGGCAACTAAAATGGTGCAGGGTCTGCAAGAGAAGCCATATGAGAAGAGACTAAAGGAGCTTAACATGTATACCCTTGAGGAAAGAAGGGAGAGGGGGGACATGATAGAAACTTCTAAGTACCTCAGTGGAATCAACAAAGTCCAAGATGGTAGCATCTTTCAGAAAAAGAGACTTGCAAGAACAAGGGGACACAATTTAAAGATAGAAGGAGGCGATTCAGGGGCAATGTGAGAAGTATTATTTCACAGAGAGGTAGTGGATGCATGGAACAGCCTTCCTGAGGAGGTTGTGGGTCTAAAACTGTGGGAGAATTCAAGAATGCATGGGACAGACATAAGGCAATTCTTGTGGGGGGTAGGAAGAAATAGGCTGTTGGTTAACTAGGATCTGCGGCCTATCCTGTAGGTAGGGAAATGGGCAGACTAGATGGGCCTAGCGGTCCTTATCTGCCGTCAAAGTCTATGTTTCTATTGCAAAGGCTAGAGAGATGGGCAAAGGTTTGGCAGTTGAAACTGAATGCCAAAAAGTGCAAGGTGATGCACACAGACAACATGAACTCCAGTATAAAGTACTGGATTGGGGGGGGGGGTGCTAAAGCAGTGCATGATCTCTGAGTAAAGAAATCTAGGGGTCATCCTCAGTGACTCCTTAAAAACAATGAAGCCCATGTAGAAAAGCCAACAGTAAGGCAAACAGGATGCTGGTGTGAATAGGAAGGGGTATTGACAGCAGAAGGAAGGAGGTATTACTACCTCTCTATGCCCCACCTAGAGTACTGTGCTCAGTTCTGGTGTCCTCACCTGAAGAAGCATAAGGACAGGTTGGAGACAATGCAATGTAGGGTGACCAAAATAATTCAGGGCCAGCAGGGCAGATCTTATGAGGATCAGCTCACAGTACTGAACATGTTCTTGCTGGAGGCCAGACGAGAGAGGGGGAAGAGACGATAGAGACCTCCAAGACCAAGAAATTAACAAGGTAAACTGTGAGGAACTATTTAGAATGAGTAATGGATCAAGAACACAGAGGCACGAGTGGAAACTGTTGAGGGGAGGTTCAAGAGGAATGTGAGAAAGTTTTACTTTACAGAAAGAGTTGTTGAACTGTAAACTATCTGCCAGCTGATGCAAAAAACATCAATAGCTTCAAACACAGTTGGGACTGAGTGAAGGGCTTAGTGGTTGCTCCAAGTGGTAGCAGTAGGGTGGGGAGCATGAGTTAAAACCCTGTATGGAAAATAGATTCTGGGTTTGTTAGGGTTGTAAGGGCAGAGTGGAATGACCGATGGTCTTTTTCTACCATCACTATGTTTGCACTGTGTGTTACTGATAAAGTAGGTTAAAATTATTGTTTTGAAATACAGCTGTGGGCTGAGTGATCAGGGTAACAAAAAAATGAAGTGCGACATACAACACTACAAATGTGCTTAAGTGTTTGTAGAGACCCCGTCTACATAATTGAACGGTACATTCTTTTTGGGGGAGCTGGGGTAGATACAGGCATTGTCTTTGTTCTATTTGTGTTTCATTGGGATTTACACAGTTTTCTGTACCTCGGGAATATGGATTTATACTGTATAAAATTTGGTTTGTAGCATACACAACAGAAAATGATACATTTACCTTTTAATTTCTTTTCTATCTTGTATTTGCATTGGTCTCTGTAATGAATCGTGGTCAGTTTGGTAATTATTAAATATAATGTTCTCCCCCTCTATAACTGTGTACATAACATACTGCCACTGAGGAGGTAATGCTGTAGAACGGTGCCTTTAAAAGTACAATTTGCAATAAATGAACTCATAGTGAGTAATGCTTTTAACAAAGACAGACTTTTAGTTCTTGACATTTTCTTCATAATGACGCAACATTCTGTTTTCTTTTGTAGATTTCTTTACTGCTTTTACAATAAACATAAATTACAAAATATGAAACTAAAATTAGGACATTTGAAGCAAAACAGCATATTAAAGAGGACAGTCTGTAATTTCACGCAGCCCAACAGTCTGTTTCTCCTTAGACAATCAAATCCAAGGCTCATCACTGCACAGGATGTTCTTTTGTGCTTGTAATTTAATTTTCATTAATTTAACAAACATTGACATATTTCATTTAACTTATGTTTCTCATCTCTACTAATAAAAACAAGAAGTTATGTTTTTCTAGTCTCAGATGAGGATATGTTCTATTTGTGCTGCGGTAGTCTTGATCAAGACACAGTAACCCAAAGCAGGACTACCCTCAAACCCTTTTCTCTCTGACAGAAAAACTAAGGACAATGTTACAAAAACATCAGGGGGAAATTCACCAAGATCAGGGATACTCTGTAAACAATTTAAAAGCCCTAGAAAATGCAAAAGTAAATATGGGAGCATAGAAGGAAATACATATCTAAAGGAATTGTTACTCAGAACTGTAAAGTCTGGCATTGTGTGTAGTTTATGCTTTGAAGTTTCACCTCATAATTGATGGAAAGTCAAGGGCAGGTGAGATCTTGGCTAGTCAGATCAGGTGGTAATGCCACCAAAGATCCCCTGAGCACTAAAAGTACTGCTGTAACAGTTACTTTTCTCAAAGGGCATGTCCAACGTCTGAAAGCATTAGGGGCTTGATCCCAAAAAGAAAACATAATTGGTTAGGGGTCTGGAGGTCACCTAAGCCCCCAAACCTGTCAGATTTGTATACATTCTGGCATATTTTGAGTGTTTTTTTTTGGGCGGGGGGGCTTTCATACTTCTGCTTCCTTTCTCCAGCGCACTACAAGGCTAGCTCTTTGTAGCTGCTACTGCTGCTTCTGCTGCAATCCGGAGTGGGCACCCAAAGAGACTGGTTCCCTAGGCTTCCCCCATTATCTCTGTGTCTGCCCACACTGCCACAAACCAACTGTCTGCTCAGCTCTGGTCATCCTGGAGTCATCACATTCTCTCAGTTTTATTGTCAATATGTTCTCTGCAGCTGGAAAGCTATCAGTAATATATTCTGGGATATGGTATTTAAACAAGAAGATAAGCTGGCTTATGGAGCTGCTCACTTGATACCTCAGCACAACTAAAGTGTGTACAAGCAGGCAGGCAACACAGTCTTCTAGATGCAGAGAGACAACACAGTCATCTAGGCACAGAGATAGGGCGATAGAAAAGCATGCCTTACTGGCTACCACACCAAACATTTTCTAAAGCTGCTGATTGACTGTCAGGACTCCCCCACACACACCCGTGCTCATTGTGCAAGTTTCTCCTTGTTGTCGTCTCCTACAGTCTGATCAGCTGCTGATTCACTCAGCTGGGCTTAACTTGGGCTGTCATGTGAATAAACTGGGCAGCGCTGTGGCCGATGCCTGTCTGTTTTTGATGAGGTCAGTGATACAGACTTCCTCCAGAGCAATGCAAACATGCTTGGGTGACTCTTGAAGATGGCAACGGGAAATTGCCAAACGCGAATGCTGTGCAGTTTTTTAATACTCACAATCACTGGCACAGCCATGAAAGATTCAGAGCTTCTAAGAAAAGATTTACAGCTGCGGCCCAACATGCCTACCTGTAGTGACAATCCTGCTTTTCCAAATGCATGTGCTTTGACAACTGTCACAGAAGTGACAATACCTTGCAATGCTCTCTTAGTTTGGTCCCTACTGCTTTGCTGTGGAATGGTTCTTTCAACCCAGTGGCATCTACAGTCCAGAAACAACTTAAAGAGGTTTGGTGAAAGAGTTGCACGCGCGCTCGTAAGTTCGAGAACTTTTAATATTTTCACTCCAGATTTTCAACATTGCCATTTTTTCACACTTCCTTATGAACAGTACAGCTGCCATTTTTCACTTCCTACCCGAAATGTGTTTTCGCACATCTGGCGCACAATAGCGTGGTCGCTGTGGGAAATCAATATTCAGGACAGATTAAGAAAATCACAGTGATACTGTTCATGAGTGAAGGTCCCAAAATGCCTATGTTGAAAATTTGGTGGCAAAATTCCACAAAATGACTATGTTATTTAGCATGCATTGCGCTGTTTTAATGCATAATTCTCGTAACTTCGAGAATTTTTAATATTTTCACTTCAGATTTTCAACATTGTCATTTTTTCACACCTCCTTACGAACAGTACAGCTGTCATTTTTCACAACCTGCCCGAAATGTATTTTCGCACATCTGGCACATAATACATCCTACGTCCTACCTCTCCAACACAAGGAAGCCAAGCAGCAACCTCTGTAGACAAGCTCCAAAGCTGTCTGACCTTTTGATTATGTTTGCAATAAATATGCTGCTATTTGCACTTATTTTCTGGTGCCTGGCTTCGTTTTTGGGGTGAGAGGATGGTGCTTGACCTTTTGTTGATTTCCTTATACCAAGGACCTGGACATGTAATGGTTTTAAATTTGTAACCTCAGCCTTTAAAGGGACAATTTCCTTTGTATGCTTGAATGTTTGTAGCCTTATGGCTATGTGAGAAAAGGTAGTTACGTGTGTTGAGCTAAACAAATCTGATAAGACTTTTGGAAACTTGGTTGACACCATTAGTAACTGATAATTTAGTCAATGTAAGTAACTGTGTTTGTTTTCGAAAAGAAAGGGTAGGTAAAAAGGGAGATGGTCAATCTATGTTAGGGATTACTTTGTTGCCACCAACACTGACCAATCATCTGATGACAATCTGTGTAACGTTTTAACAATTTGCTTACTATTGGGAGGTACTGTCAAAAAGTTAACAGAATCTACATATTAGTTTCCACCAAGGTGTTCTGACAGAGGTTTACAATGCTTACTTCAAATGTGTAGTAAATATATGGCAAATAATGAATCAGTTTCCCTCCTCCATCCCTCCATTCCCTTCCGAAGACTGCAACTAAAACTTCTCCCTCCTCCCCCTTGTTCCTGCCAACTCTCATCCTGAAACCTTCCATAACTTTCTGTGCTCCACCTCCCGGCACTGGTTCATCATTCCATCAGCCGGGCTCCCTGCATTTTTTAAATCTGACTCATTTGCACAGAAGGTGTTTGACTTTCTACACTATTTGATCTTGCACACAGCTGCAGTGTTTGACATTACTATCTGTATTGCTCTTGACTTGTGCACTTTAAATCACTGTTCTTTAATTTTATCATCATCAGCCTGGCTTTGTATTTCTGTGTGACTGTGTTCTCCCCTTCCCTTTCCCTGGGCTGTACCTGGAAACAAGCCTTGGCTCAGAGTGCATCTCCCAGTCACCAATTTTCAAATCCAGAAATACATAAATCCATAAATAAAATAAATTAATTAATAATGCTTGGCGAGACATGCAATATGGTTTAAAAAATATAAAATTAAAAGACTACATTTGTGATTTAGTGCTGTCCCAAATAATTAGCTCACCATCGAGGTACAGTCATAAAACTAGAAATCATTCTCTTCTGAACTGGGTAAAAGGTCAAAAGAATCGACAGGGTAAAACATTTTGGAACTCTGATTCTGTTAGTGACCACTGTCTAGCCTATTGCCAGTGGAATGCTAGAAATAAATAGGTTATTCACCTGTAACCATAGTTTTTGGAGTGGCATACAGTTAACAGCCACACTTTGGCAGTTCCACTTAAAGTGCTGATTCACTGAACGTCAGCTCCTCCCATCACCTGGACAGTATATCCTCCAGCATCGCCCCATGATGTCAGATCTTTGCAAGCTGGAATCAGAGATTTGTGTG
Source organism: Neoceratodus forsteri (assembly GCA_016271365.2). NCBI lineage: Eukaryota > Metazoa > Chordata > Ceratodontiformes > Ceratodontidae > Neoceratodus > Neoceratodus forsteri. Next base: position 1,578,928,622 of record CM057452.1, read on the forward strand.
CCACTTGCCAGGAGAGGCTGGGTGGGTTGTGTGGATAAGAACTGTATAACACTCCTAGAACTACAATAACAGGTGAATAACCTAGTTTTCTAGGGTTGTGGACACAGTTCGCTATCCACACTTTGTAGACTCCTAGCTGTTCTCAGGGAGAAGGGGCAAGGCACGCATCCCTGCTTGACGAACACAGACTGGAGAACCAAGGTCCCAAAAGCAGCATCCCAACGTGACTCAAGGTCGCTGCTTTACGTGGGAAATGAAGGTGTGTGCTGACTTCCAAGTGGCAGCTCTACATATCTCCCGTATGGGGATATTTCTGGAAGCTGCCACTGAGACAATGGTTGGTCTGGTGGAATGAGCCCTAAGCCCTATGGGAGGCTCCCTGGTCAGCCAACCTATAGCAGAGGCTGATGCAGGATGTTATCCACCTGCCAATCATCTGCTTTGCTGTCGGTCTGCCAGGCGCAGCTTCAGAATATGTTACAAACAGCTGGTGAGCTTCATCCTGAACTCCAGCTGTGCGCTCCTTATAATAAAAGAGCACCCTCCATAGGTCCAACGTTTGGAGCCTACAGTCAGTCTCCGAAGATGGATTCGTAAAGTATACCAGAAAGTGAATTACCTGGTTAAGGTGAAATTCTGATTCTACCTTTGGGAAGAACTGCAGGTGGGGGTGAAGGATGACTCTGTCCTTGTGGAAGACCAGGAATGGCGACTCCGAGAACACCTGCAGCTCACTGATCCTTCTGGCTGACATGATGGACACTAAGAAGGCTGTCTTCCACAACAGGTGTGACATCTTACACCTGTGCACTGGCTCAAATGGCTTGCCCATGAGCACAGCCAGTACCAGCAATAGGTCCCATGGTGGTGGTGGTTCATGCACCGGAGGGGACAAGTGGTCAAGGCCTTGAAAAAGCGCCCAACCACCTTTTCCTTACCAGATCATGCCCGGTTTGCAGAGATGGCTGCAAGGTGCACCGTAAGGGCTGTCACTTGTAGCCTCAACTGAGAGAGGGACCAGAGGTACTTTAAGATACTAGCCACTGGGCAGATCAGGGGATCAAGCTCCTTGCCCTTTACTCTTTATGGGAGGCCTCCACAACACAGAGCACAGCTTCCAAAAGTCCCAAAGCCTGTAACTCCAGCCCCTCAGGAAGAATAGGTTACTCACCTGTAACTGTAGTTCTAGGAGTGGTATATAGTACACATCCACACTCTGGCAGTTCCACTGAAAGGCAATGATTGGCCAGAATGTTTGACAAGCTAAGCTCCTCCCACTATCCAGGTGGCTATAACCCCCTGATTCTGTCCCATAATGTCAGATCTAGCATGCTGGAAGCAGGATCTTGTGCCACTTGCCAGGGGAGACTGGGTAGGTTGTGTGAATGTGTATCCTGTATCACTCTTAGAACAATGGTTGCAGGTGAGTAACCTATTTTTCTAGGGGCCTGGATATGGTACACAATCCACACTCTGGCAGACCCCTAGCAGTTCTCCAGGAGGAAGAGGCAAGGTGCACACCCCTACTTGGCAAACAGCATCTGGACAAATGAGGTCCCAAAACACGCATCCTGGTGTGACTCAAGGTCAATATGGCAGTGGGAAATGAAGGTGTGAGCTGACTTACAGGTAGCGGCCCTACAGATGTCCTGTATCAGACTATCCCTGGAAGCAGCCGCTGAGGCAGCAGTATTTTTGGTGGACTGAGCCCCAATCCCAACGGGAGACTCCCAACCAGCTAACCTGTAGCAAAGGTCTATGCAAGAGATGATCCAAATTGCAATCATCCACTTTGCTGCCAGTCTGCCAAGTGCAACTTCAGCACAGGTGACAAACAGCTGGTGAGTCTGACCCCAAATTTCAGCCCTACAATCCACATAATAGGAGAGCGTTCTCCACAGGTGCAAGGTTCATAGCCTGTGGTCGGCCTCTGAAAAGGGGTTGGTAAAATATACTGGGACGTCAATCACCTGGATAAGGTGAAACTTCGACACCATCTTCGGGAGTAACTTCGGAATAGAGCAAATGATGATCTTGTCCCTGTGGAAGACCAGATAAGAAGAGTCCACCGAAAGCGCCTGGAGCACCCCAATCCTTCTGGCAGACGTGATGGCCACCAGGAAGGCTGTCTTCCATGATGGGTATGATAGCTCACTCCTGTGCATCGGCTCAAATGACTTGCTCAAACAAATTAGACAGGACCAGCAGTAAGTCCCATGGTGGAGTTGGATTATGCACCGGAGGGGGGCAAGTGGTCAAAGCCCTTGAAAAAGCGTTTGACCATCTCCTTCTGGGCCACTGATGGCATACCAGCCCACACCCTGCAAGCCAAGATGGCTGCCAGGTGCAACTTAAGGGTCTTTGCTCACAGACCCAGCTGGAAGAAGGAACAGTGGTAGTCCAAGATGCTAGCCACCGGGCACGCAGGGGGATCAAGCTCCTTGCCCAGATACCAAAGGGAAAATCTCTTCCATCTGAAGGCTTAGCACCTATGAGTCAACTCCTTCCTGGATGCCTCCATAATGTGGAGGACATCCTCGGGGAGGTGCAAGACCTGGAACTCTATCCGCTCAGGAACCCAAGCTGTGAGGTGGAGGGACTGAAGGTCGGGATGCAGGATCCTCTCCCAAAGTCTGGTTAGTAGGTCTGAGCAGAAAGGCAACTCCCACAGAGGCCTGCTGTTGAGGCTGAGGAGATCCGGGTACCAGAAATGCCTTGGCTAGTCTGAAGCTATCAGGATCATCCATGCCTTGTCCTTCCTGACCTTGACCAGAACCCTGTGGATCATGAGGAAGGGATGAAAGGCAAACACAAGGCCCGGAGTCCAGGGCCTCGCAAAGACATCCCCCATCAGTGTCCCAGACTGTGGGGGGGGGGAGAGAGGGGTGGACACAAAAGAGCCTAAGTTTGGCATTCTCTTGGGAGGCAAACAGGTCCGAGGGTAAGCGACCCTAGGAAAACAGGTGGTCCACCACCACCTGATGCAGAGACCACTCGTGCAATGTCTCTCCTACCCAGCTGAGACCATCTGCCAGCTGATTGTTCTCTCCTGTGAACTGAATCACCAGTAGATTGGCACCCAGGCTGTGCACAAGGGTTCAGGCATGAAAAGACTCTCGACACAAGAGAAAGGAGTGCATGACACCCCATCTGTTCAGGTAAAACAAGGTTGTGGTGTTGTCCATATGGACTGGAATGACCTGACCCCAGATCATCAAAGCAAATTCCATGAGGGCCAGCCGCACTGCATGGAGCTCCAGCAGGTTTATATGGTGATGAGACTCCCTGGGTGACCTGAACCAATGGGTCATGTGGTCCCCCAGGTGCGCTCCCCACCTTACCAGAGAGGTGTCCGTCATCAGTGTGATGGTCAGCTCTGGGCAGACAAACAGGATTCCTTCTTCCAGGTGTTCCGGGACTAGCCACCACTGGATGGCATCCCACATCAGCTGGGACACTGTGACCAGCTGATCCAAGTGACCCACGTCCTGGGACCATTGCTGGCCCAGCTACCACTGGAAGGGGTGCATCCGCCAGTAGGCCCGGCAGAACATGCTGGTGCAGGATGCCATGTACCCCAGCAACCACAGGAAATCCCGGGCAGGGCACAAGAGCCCAACCTGAAATGATCGGGCAAAGGAGGTAAGATCCTGTGTCCAGTCTTCCAGGAGGCAGGCCTTGGCCCCACAGGGAGTCTAGTTCTGCCTCAATTAACTTGAACACCTGTTTCAGTACCAGTCTGGACTTGTCCAGGTTGACCAAGAGGCCCAAGTCTCTGCAGGTATGGAGAGCCAGGGTTGTGATCTCACCACGGCCTCTCTCGATAACCAGCAATTAGCCAGTCATCCATGTAGGGGTAGACTCTGACCCCTAGGCACCATAGATGGGCTACCACCACTGCCAGGCACTTGGTGAAGACCCTCGGAGCTCAAGAGAGGCTCAACAGCATGACCTGGAACTGGTACAAGATCCCCTCTACTTAGAACCATAGGTACTGATGGTAGGATCTTCGGATGGAGATGTGAAAAATTGCAACCTGGAGATCCAGTGAACAGAACCACATGCCCTACTCCAGAAATGGTATAATTTGCTCAGAGTGACCATCCAGAACATTTCCTTCTGTATGTACTGGTTGAGATGGTGAAAATCCAGTATGGGGCACCAGGCCCCCCCATACCTCTCAACCTCCCTCTTCACAAATCAGGGACAAGGCTTAAAATGATCAGGGACAAATGACCAAAATCAGGGACACATCTGAAAAAATAGTAATATTAGTTCCAGAAGCTGTGTACAACATGCTTCTTAGTGTGAATAGCATTTTCTTAATGAGAACTAGACTGTAACACCAATGGCTGGCATTATTTTGTGATTCAAATCCTTACTCTTCAGTGACAAAAATGCCAAATTGAGGAGGGACAGAAGAAATTTCCGAGGCAAAATCAGGGACATCCCTGAAAATCAGGGACAGTTGAGAGGTATGGGCCCCCCATCTGTTTTGGGACCAGGAAGTACCTGTACATGTAACCCTGACTGGCCAGGGTGTCCCGGACATGGGCTATCCTTTCGCAAGGAGCTGAGCGATGTCCTCCCTGAGGGCAGACATCGTGTCCTGAGACACCTAGGACACTCAAGGCGCATGAAGGGGGTAAGGCAGTAGAGTCTCAAAATTGAGAGACAGATCTCTGCCCACTACATCTAACACCCACTTGTCCACTGTGACAGTGGACCAACATGGCAAGAAGACACATACCCTGCCTCTGATGGGGAGAGTGGTCAGGACAGGCAGAGGGATGACACCCCCAACCTATCAGTGGGAAGGCTTTGTGGGGGCACCAGTGGCTGCAGCCAGAGATTACCAAACCCCCTGCCCCTCTCTTTTTTGGACCTTGGTCCCTGAACTTCTTAGGGCACTAGGACTGAAACTGCCCCTGCTAGGGCTGCTGCCAGGAAGGCAGTGACTGAAAGGACTTGTACTGAAAATCTGGTCTCTTAGGCTTTTTCTTGGGGTCCTTCTGGGATGAAGTCACAGAGTCCAAGGTGGCATTGGACTTCCCAATCCATGTGAGATGTCCTTCCACTCCTGGGCTGAAGAGGTCGGTTCCCAGAAAGGGGACATCTGCCAACCTCTGTTGGGTATCCACCATGAAGGGGGACAAACACAGCCAAGCCCTGCGATGAATGAAGACTGCCACTGCCACCACACGGGTAAACAAATCGCCCATGTCCAAGGCAGTCTGGAGATGGTGCTTAGCCAGTGATTGATTGTGGACTCGGAATAGTTCCACCACCACCTGCTGCTCAAGGGGGAGGTGGGGGAGGACAATGTGAAACATACTCATCATGGAATGGCCACAGTTGTCTATCATGACAGCATAGCTAGCCTGCCTAAGACCCAAGGTAGCTGAAACGTACAACTTTTTAGTGGCGTGGTCAACCTTATGGGACTCCATGTCAGGGTTTGTTTATGTCCCCTGGCATCCCGACTTAGGAAACACCAAGTCCATAACAAGCCCTTTTGTGGAGGGTGGTCAGAGAACGCTGAGAGGGAGCCAGTAGGTACCATGTACTTTCAGACCATACAGGCCAAGAGTGCCAGGCAGGATGCGGGCAATGCTCCAGGGCTGGTCCCAAGATGGCCTCAGCCATTGGGAAGGCAACAACCAGGGATGTGTCCCAATCCAAAATGTCTGTGAGAGGGTATGTGGCTCTCTTCTGAGTGGGTCACAACTGGATACCTGTGGACTCGGAGATGAAGCGAAACAGTGCCCTGAATGACAACGATCCCTGGCCAGTGGATGGCTCATCGACCATATCCTGGTTGAAAAGCAGAGCCCCAGAGAAGGCCATGGACTCTTGGTCAGAGTTTACAAAGGACTCCTCAAAACAACATTTGGCTGCGCATCACTGTGAACTTCTCAGGACTCCTCACCCGTGGTGATCCTGACCGAAAACCAGACTGGCAAGCTGAATGGCTGGCCTCCTTGGACTGAACGCTGGTGGGTGGATGTTGGGGTGGCGGCTCCACCATAATCAGAGAAGCAGGTGTTGGCAGCACCCGTGGAACCGGGGTCAGCAGGGTGACCACTGGCAGTTGCCAGGGGAGAAGAGGACCTTGGAGTAGAGTCCTACCCTGTCCCGCGATGACCCACTGCTGTCAGAGTAACTCTTCGTAGCACTGGTGCATCTTGCGGCAGTGTCTGTCCTCTCTAGAGGACCAGAAGCACGAACAGCAGTGCCTCCCAGTCGGACTGGATTGAGCACAGGAACACCTCGACCACGACCGCTGACAATCCAGTTGACAGCGGGTGGGGACGTTCTGTGACTGCCCATAGACGAAAAGCTGATCCGTGTTAAGAAAAAATGGGTGTAGAAGTTTCGACATCGGTCGGAGGCTTGTCCTCAGCAGGGTCAACCAGGGACACCGATTGAGCCATGACCTGGATGAGCACCAGGAGCACCATGGGCTGCAAGACCACTTCTTCTGCATCATCTGACAGTGGATCGATCAGGTCGAGGTAATACGGACTGGCTGGTTGACTGGAGTTGAGATCAACTGACTCATCGGCAAGGCTGAAGAGTCCTCAACCTGCCCCACCTTGACATCCACCAAATGGTCAGGCGAGTCAAGGGACTGGAAGGACCGAGATCTCTCCTGTCCCATGACCGGCGTCGATGGTGAGAGACTTCTTTGATTTAGCAGACTTTGTCTTCAACCAGTGGCCTTGGAGGGCAGGGCTCTCCCCCATGGTCTGGAGGGACCAGCGTACCCAATGGAACAGGTGCGTGAAGGCCCTCTGATGCTTGGCCCACCTGAGAACAGTGCTGAGGCTGAGGAGGAGCCCGTCATGGCTCCTGCCACCGCTGCTTCTGCTTCTAGAGCAGCAAGCTGAGCTGCAGACATGGCAGCTGCCAAGGTCTTTTTGCCATCTTTCAATCAGTCCTTTGGATCCCATTCCAAAGGCTGACCCACAGTGAGCTGGAGCTTCCTGTCCTCGAGGGACTCAGGGAGCATAGAAAGACATAGGCCGCACCCATCCACGTTACATTGCCCACTCAGACAATACACCTGTCATGCGGATTGGTGGCCAACATGTTCTGCCAGCATCGAACATAAAAATTTTAATCAAGGAGTATGGCAATCCTTCATAGATCAGGAGACAGAGTTGAGGAAACCGCAAATAAGCAATAAACTTCTTTGAAAACTTCGATGTAACAGTTCACCAATGGTCTAGAGCAAATCCTAAGCATAACACAAAGGAAGTGACCTGTTCTTCCAGCGGAAAGTAATATCTGACATCATAGGGTGGATTTGGGGTTATATCCACCTGGGTGGTGGGAAGAGCTTAGCTTGAGAAACATTCTGGCCAATCATCACCTTCCAGTGGGACTGCCCAAGTGTGAATAGTGTACCATATCCTTGCCCCCAGAATCAGGCTGTGAGGTGCAGGGCCTGATGGTCCAGGTGCAGGACCGTCCCCTGTTGTTTGCCAGCAGGTCCAGATGAAGAGGCAACAACCATGGAGGCCTGTTGCTGAGGCTGGGGAAATCTGGGTACCAGAACTGCCTTGGCCAGTATGAAGCTATCAGAATCATCTGAACCTTGTCCTTCCAGGCCTTGACCACCACCTTGTGTATCAAGGGAAGGTGTACACGAGGCCTGGCGTCCAGGTCCTTGCAAAGGTATCCCCCAACAGTGTCCGGGACTGTGGGGGGCAGGCACAAAACAGCTCCAGCCTTCTGCTCTCTCAGGAGGCAAACATCCACCAGAGAGGTTCCCCACTGGAAGAACAGGAGACGTACCACCTCCTGATGCAGGTACCACTCATACGATATCTCTCCCACCTGGCTGAGAGCATCTGCCAGTTGACTGTTCACTCCTGCGACATGTATCAGCAAGAGATCTGCAGTTGTGAAGTTAGTTTCGGCCTGCTTTTTCAGGTAGAATATGGTTGTGGTGTTGTCTGTCTGGACCTGCACAACCTGACACTGGACTAGAGAAGCAAATTCTGTGAGGGCCAACCCCACTGCATGGAGATCCAGCAGGTTGATGATGTGGTGGGACTCCCTGGATGACCAGAACCTATGGGATCTGAGGTTCCCAAGGTACGATCACCACCCCACCAGACGCGTCTGTCATGAGAGTGATGGTATACTCTGGCAGGACAGATGATGATGAACTAGCCACCACTGTATGGCATTTCATACTGGCTGGGTCACAAAAACTTGCTGGGTTAGGTGACCTAGGCACTGGGACCACTGAAGGCTCAGCTTCCACTGCAGATAGCACATCCGCCAGCATGTCCAACAGACCTCACTAGTGGTGGATGCTATGTATCTCACCAGCCACAGAAAACCCCAGGCAGGACTTAAGTGACCAACCAGAAATGATTGGGCAAGAGATAAAATTCTGAGCCCAGTCCACAGGGAGATGGGCCCTGGCCCACAGGGAGTCTAGCACTTCCCTGATTAACTTGATGACCTGCGAGAGGACCAGGTTAGACTTGTCTAGGTGGACAAGCAGGTTAAAGTCTCTGCAAGTCTGGAGGACCAGATCTCTGGACTGCTTTATGGCCTCCTTGGATGGCCCGGCTATCAGCCAGTTGTTCAGGCAGGGATACACCATGATGCCCTTGCACCACAGGAAGGCTGCCACCACTGCCATGCACTTGGTGAAGACCCTAGGCACAGACAAGAGGCTGAACGTTAAGTGCATGACCTGGAACAGATAAAGAACCCCTTCTGTGCCAATTCAAAGGTACTGCCAATGGGATAGATGGACTGGGATGTGGAAGAACACATCTTGGACAACCAGGATGCAGAACTACATGTGCTGCTCCAGGGATGGTATACATAGTTTGGCTCAGAGTGACCATGCAGGTCCAGTATGGGGCACCTGCCCCCTGTCCATTTCGGGACCAGGAAGTATCTGGGACACGGGCTATGGCTCCATTCACAAGGAACCAAGTGATGTCCTCCCATAGGGCGGACACCATGTCCTGCTGTACCGAGGACTCCCAAGGAGCGAGGTGTCAGTAAGGCAGAACAGCCTCAAAATCTAGAGGCAACCCTCTGCCTACCACCGCCAGTGCCATCTGTCTATAGTAATGATGGACTAATGTGGCCAGAAGTGGCAAAGAAGACCCTCCACAGGGAGCTGGGTCAGGGACTGGACAGGCAGGAGGTTGACACTCCTGGACCTATCAGTGGGTAGCTCTGGAGGGGGCAGCAGCTGCTGGGGTCGGACGGGCACTTCCCTTACTGCCGCCTCTTTTCAGCCATTGGCCAGAAAACTTGACCTTTGGCCACCAGGCTTGGTGTTGCCCCTGCTGGGGCTGCTGCTATGGCTGAAAGGACTGATACTGAAAGTTCTTCTTGGGCTTCTGAGCCTAAGGATCCTTTTTGGATGAAGCCACAGAATCCAGAATGGCACTGGACCTCTCTATTCTGGTGAGATGTCCTTCCACCCCAAGGCCAAAGACAGTGCCCAAGAAGGGAACATCGGCAAGTTTGTGCTGAGTGCCCACCATGAAGGTGGATAACCTTAGCCAGTCTGTGGCAAGGGTGCAGTAGTCACCCATCTCCAAGGCCATCTGAACCTAGTGTTTAGCCTATGCTTGACCTTGGTACTTGACCAATTTCACTGACAACTGCTTGTCAGCAGGAAGGGTAGGGAGGTTTTCATTCCAGCATTCCCAACAGGGAGTGACCAAAGTTGGCCATCAGGACAGCATAACTGGCCACATGCAAACCCAATGAGGAGACAGACCTTCTTGGCCGCATGGTCAAGCTTTGTCAGGGGGCTTGGTTCACATCCCCTCACCCTCCAGACTTGCAGAAGGCCGAGACCAGCACTCTGATGAGTTGTGGTCCCAGAATCCTGAAAAGGTCCTAGTAGGGACTGCGTACCTACGTACCATACAGGTTGAGAGTGATGGGCAGGATGCTGGATGCTACCAAAGATCCAGGGCCAGTCCCAAAATGCCTCAGCCATGGGAAAGGCAACCTCTGGCAAGTCGTCCTTGTCCAAAATGTCAATGAAGCGGTATTTAACCCTCTTTCGGACTGGCTCCAAGGACAAATTCATGGACTCCGACATCAGGTGGAAGAGACACCCAAATAACACTGGCCCATGCTTGGTTGTCAGTTCCTCAACCAAGGTTCGGTTGAAGGTACGCAACCTCAACAGCAACATGGACAACCCATCCGAGTCATTCAAGGACTTTTCAAAAATGGCCCATGATGCCGTTTTTCACCATGGACCATCCTGGTGTCTTTTGACTGAGTGATTTCCACTGAAAGCCAACCAGGCAAGATGGCTGCAGCATGGGAGTCCTTGGTCAGAGCTCCCACCAAAGGCTTGGTGAAGGCGGCTACAACCACAGGGGTGGAAAGTGAAATGCCGGACACATATGTTGAAGGTGGACCAGCATGGGCAACACTAGTGCCTCCCAGTTGACCATAGGTCCAGGGGACAGTGCCCTACCCCACCCTTAAATGGTCCACTGCTGTAGGAGGAGTTCCTCGTAGTGCCGCCATATCCTTCATTGGTGCCTCTCCTCACTAAAGAACAAAGAATTTGAGGAGCGTTGATGGCAGTGCCTCCAAGTTGAACAGGACTGAGAGTGTGAATCACACCTGGACTATGACCTTGTCCATCGACCCAAGGGCAGACACCGAGAAGAAGCCACCACAGGGTCAGTATAGACCGCAAGCTCAGCCACATTTACCAGCACTGGATCTATCTGGTGGCAAGACCACCGGTGGAGGCTGGTCCTGGGTGGAACCAGTCAAGACCAGCCCACATCCTCCTGGAAGAGCTGACTGCGAGAACTGGGGTCCTGGAAATTGACCCCTCATCAATTCCCTCCGACTATTCGTCAACAAGATCAAGAAAATTCTTTACAGCCTGCTTGACTGGTGACAAAGTTGACAAGCCAAATGGGGGCACCATGCAGCTGTCGACCAACCATTCGACTGAGGGCAACTCAGCCCAAGATGAGGGGTCAGGGCAGTTGAGGGAGCAGAAGAACTGTGATCTCTCCCAATCCCATGACCAGCACTGATGGTGCCTGTGCTTCCTGCCATGCAGGACTTGGCTCTCTCCAAATGCCTGGAGGGCCCGACACATATCTTGGAATCCATTTGAGAAGGACCTCCAGATGCTGGCCCAAGACAGGAATAGCACTGAGGTCGGTGAGGTGCACATCACAGCAGTCACTACCACTTCTTCCAGGGCTGCAAACTGAGCAGCTGACTCAGCCACAGCAGAGACCTTCTTGTGACCCTTAGGTTGGATGTGCAGCTCTCTATCGGCCAGCCAACCAAAGAGGAAGCTGAGCTGCACAAACTTCCAAAGACAATGGAAGCATCAACCTGGCATAGGGCATAGCCAGAAACAATGTGGGCTGCCCCTAGACAGTAGAGGCAAGACAGCTGCAGGTCTATGTTCGACCTCTTCTGCTGACACCTGATGCAGAAACTGAATCTGCGGGATGGCTCTGCTTCCTCAGACTCTATCTTCTGTTGATGGGGGCAGAGCCAGATTGAAGGAGCAAAGTAGTCGAGGAACAAATTATTTGAAGAAGAGCATTTTTAAAATCACCAAATACACAATGTCAGCCTTCAACCTTGCAGAGCTGTGAAGGAGACCTGCCTCTTCCAGTGGAAAAGTAGATCTGATGTCATGGAGCAGAGCCAGAGAAAGTACTGTCCAGGTGATGGAAGGAGCTTAGTTTGAAGACTTCCAACAAAACAGCACTTTCAGTGGAGCTGCCACAGTGTGGATAGTGAAGTCCATCCATGGCCCTGGAACAGAAGGTTCTCCAAATGGTGATTAAAATATGTTGTTTAAAAAATGTGAATTCTCATGTTTTTAAGGACGAGATCAATAACACAGATTGGTCCCTAATGGAATGGATTCCAAACATTAATTTGGTTTTGGACTTTTTGCAAGCAGAATTTAATTTCTGATAAGACTATGCTAAAAAAAATACGAAGGTTAAAAGGAAATACTCAGGAGTGGGTTACTCTATAAGTCTGAGAAAATATGGCTAAGACAGATGAGTTTTGGAAAGAATATTTACACACAAGGGATACTAATTCACTAAAGGGCCATTCACACAGGCAATTCTGCACCATTGTAGGTGGTGCACAGCAGCCAGATTGTTGCCGCTGTGTACATGTGAATGCAACTGTTTTGCCATTTTTGTCCTGTGTTGCGACAATGATCCCTCTTTCCCTGGGATCGTGTTCGGATTTGGGTGTATTCCTTGGTTGTGTGAACAGCCGGCATCACCTACTACAGCTGCAGTGCCTCGCAGACACTGGCATGGAGAGAGAGATTCCACTTTGGCTAGGAGATGAGGGCATTTATTTTGTTGTATCACATTATATGCATGCAAGCACATACAGAACATATGTATGCATTCATTTGTGACGTGTGTGAATGTTGTTGCTCTCTCTCTCTGTACTACAGTGTCTTTTGTGTTAAATACATACAATACGACAAGGGCAGAACTAATTTCATAACGAACCCACTCCCGTCCGCTGTATATTTAGAAATATTTTGATGAAAACACCAAAACAGCATAGTTTTGTGAAACATTCCATTTTTGCATCTTCCTACCATTCTCTCTGAGCCACAACTAATTACGGAAGAAACCACACAGATGCTGAACAAGACAGCTACCAGCCCTCTACCTGAAGTACTGGCAACTTTTCATTTTAATCGGTGCTCAGTCAGAGTCAGAGTAGAGGCTTCATACCATGTGGTTGCGAGGTGTTGTGACCAATGAAAGAAATTGGCTTTTTTTTTCTTGTTTAGTAAACAAGGTTGAGGACCGGGGGAGACCATTATGAGTCTTGCTGTTTTGAGCCTCGGCGGAAATTTAGTGGAAATGCCAGAAGTACTGACTGCTACCCTGCACCAGTGCACAACTGTACCCATGTGACTGGCTGTCAGGTGCGTGTAGGCTGGCGCGATGGATGGAAGCGCATCCAGCAGGTACATGTGAACACGGCATGTGATTATATTGGGATTGCTCAATACTGTAGGTGAAGATCTCTAATCAGATAAGTTAAATCAGTCATCTTTTTTAAAATAAAAAAGGCAAGCTCTTCTAATGTAAAAGCTCATGGAATATTATAAATGGCTTACTTAGACAAGAGGCATGTACCATCAAAGCATTAGATACACCTCAAAGAACTGTGGTTGGTTATTCTTTTTGTGCAAATGTAATCATTCATTTTGTGTTGCATCAAGATACTTGAGAGATTTTATTGATGTTAGGTTGGAAAAAGTGAGCAATGTAAATGATGAATTTAATAATTTGCCTGGAAAGAAATTCTATTTAAAAATAATAACAGTAACTAAAATGAGAAACTATCTTGAAAAAATGGTTATAAAATCGAGAGAGAGGCTGGACTCACCTGATATGAGACTTTTTGAGATGGAACATGTTATTATGGCTAAACCAATGAGTTGTGTGTTCAATCTAGCTTTGATTTCACTAAACCTCACTCAACCATGGAGGCAGGCAATGTGGTCCCTGTGTGGCAGGGTAGCAGTGCTGCAGTGGTTGACAATTACCACCCTGTTTTCCTCCTGTCCCCCTTGTTCAAGGTTCTTGAAAGGGTAGTATAAGACCAAGTAGTGGAGTATGTGGGTGCTAGCTGTTTTATGTCAGAGGCCCAACATGGCTTCCACGAGGATCGAAGTACCCAAACAGCTCTGTTAGTATCAACAGAAGATTTGACTGGGGCCTTGGACATGTTTCTTGATCAAAGGCATCTGACCTTGTGAATCATGGTCACCTGCTGACTAAGTTGGAAACATTTTGTTTCTCTAGGAATGTTCAGGAATAGTTCATGAGTTACTCAGGTAATACAGTGCTCCCTCATTTGTCTGCCCTTTATCGGCCACCCTCACTTAACACCAGTGTTAGCTCCTGTTCCATTTCCAGCAATGTTTTCTCCCCCTTTAACTGCCACTCTCTATTATCTGACAAAATCTATGATGTACAGAAACTGGCGGGTAAAAGAGGGAGCACAGCAGATCTCAACGGATGAAACTGGGTTTAGCCTTATCCGATTCCCTAGCACCAAGTGGTGTTCCACTAGGATCCATACTGGGACCTTTGCTTTTTAGTCTGTGTGCTAATGCTTTGCCCAATGTTGTAAAGAAAGCCTTAGTTTTATTGTATGCAGATTATATTTTCCTCTTCTCCAAGTGTAATGATCAGTCTGCAATAAATCTAACTTTGCATGATGATTTTCTTAAAGTCCAGGAAGGGCTAATTGAGAGTTAATTTAGAAAATTCAGAAAGAATAGAACAATTCCACTAGGTGACATACCTTCAAACTGGAGGTGGGCAGATTCAGAGGGGACATCAGAGGGAGGTTCTTTACTGCAAGGGTGGTACAGCCATGGAACAGGCTGGTGGAGGTGGATACAGTGGAGAGTTATAAGAGGGGCCTGGAATATGCACATCTGACTGGCAGGCAGAGGACAGGCTGGAAAGGGATGGAGGGAATCTTCCTGCGGGGGTTACAGGCAGACTGGATGGGCATAGGGGTCCTTTTCTGCCCGATTTCTATGAGTCTATGATTCTATGCATACTGCTGATGAATTGCCCGTGGAGATCAGGATGATCTATTCTCAGAAGATTGAGAAGGTGAACACTGTACGTATCTAGGACTGGCTTTGGATGACTCACTTGTTTCACTGCACACTGACAGTATGTTGAAATCTGCACATGGAAGGATACGTTATACATGTTTGTTTTTTTTTTTAAACTTGAACATTTTTATTAATAGTATAATCAACTTGAACAAAGCCAGCTGAGTTTATCAAGATCCATAATACATTCTGCAAAATTAAATAACTCATACATAGTATACATATGTAAGTTTCAGCACAGGGTAGGATTTCATTACTAACTACAAGCTATTACTTCATATCTGGCATCCTACAGAACCATCATGAGCTCAAGCATATAATTAATAATAGTGCCTTAGAGATAAGAGTCTTTCATTATAATAAAACATTTCTTTTGTCCTCCCTTTTTTTTTGCGTTCAGGTGTAGAGATGGAGCTCCTACAGGGAATAACCAAAGCCTAAGAAGAGTACTTGGTTTCTGTATAGAATGTATACAATTAAGAGTCTTGTCCCTCAGGAAGTTTCCACATCTCCCTGTGTTACATTAACTCTATCAGCAAAACTTGAGAAAGACTCACTGTGATCCATAAAAAAAAAAAGACACAATAGTAACTCTGTAATAATCAAACACAAAAATAAACAATATATAACTACTGTCTCCACTGTATGACTGTCTTCTATACTAAGGTCTATCTTATCCTCAATTCTCCTGCACGCCTTAACATAAATATTGGTCTAATATAGGGATATTTTCCACCTCTTCAATGTAAGAATAAAAAGGTAACCACCTTAGATTATATTTCTCTATTCTGAGATTTAGTCTGGCTGTAATTGCTTCCATCTGTTTAATTTGCTGTATATTATGCATCCAATGCTGAGCTGTGGCTAAATGAGTTGTTAACCAATGTTGCATAATCCTTTGTTGGCTGCCGCTATGAAAATAAAAAAAAAAACATTTTTTATCTTGTCTCTGTAATTCTGTGGGTGGCATTCCCAGAACTAGATTTTCAAAGGTGGGCATAATATTTAGTGCCAGAACCTTCATTATTATCATCCTGATAACCTCAGACAAGAAATCCTCCAAAGCTGGGTATGACCAGAAAATATGGTAATGAGTCCCTTTATTGTCACACTGTCTCCAACATTGACCTGAGTAGTGGGACCTATAATGTTTAGAAATAGAGGGTGTAATAAAAAATCTTGTACAAATTTTCCACCTGAACTCCCTCCATGATCGTGCATAAGTGGTTTTATGAATACCCTCCCAGATGTGCTGACCCGGTGGTGCTGAGGGTTGAGGCGCTGGACGCCACACCTCACACCACGCTGGTGACCCATGTTCGGGAGTGAGCTCGGGTTGCCGGGGGTCGACCGGGGAGGAAAGGATCGAGCGTCCAGAGGACAGCTCTCCTCTCCTGGGGAGGATGGGCTCGTGATCCCGCTATAGCAGCGACTCCCAGTGGAGACTGGGAGCACTGAAGCTGGGATCGCGCACATACAGGGAGGAGGCAACAGCGGATGCTTGCGAGTGGGGTGTGGGAATGTGCCCAGCTCATGCTGAGCACCACTGCACGTCCGTGCCTCCATAGGGGTCACGTCACGAGCCAGTATAAGGAAAAACCCCAGCTCCTGGGGAGACGACGGCACATCAGCCCCACACCCACTGCTGTATCCCACCCGGGTCCCGATATCCTCTGGCCTGCACTCGACCATCTGACCAGATTTGAAGGAGCGCCCAAGCTAGGAGTGGGTGGCCCCGCCCTGGGGGGGCACAAGCCAGGTGGAACTTGAGGTGGTTCAGGGTGCTAGGTTGGGGTTCCAGGCGGACCTGGAGGTGCGGGGACTCAGACAGGGCAGGATCAGCTGGCGATGCCTGAGGGATGCCCCAGGACCGGCGACCAGAGGGAAACAAATATGATAAAAAAAAATCCCAGATTCTATCCCACCTTTTTTCTGGTATGAGATATCCTATCTCTTCCTCCCATTTACTTTGTATATTGCTTATGATTAAGTCCCCTTCCCCTTACAACAGCAAAAAATATATTTGTGTAATCAACTGTTTAGTGTCTGCATTGAGGCTTCTGTTTTTCATTATATCTGTTCCCCTGTTAGGTATCTGAGTTATCTCAGAGATTAGGATTTCAGAAAGGATACAATGCCTGCATCTCAAATACTTAGAAAAATATGTCTTTGGTAACTGATACTCTGCCTTCAAATCATCAAATGACTTCATACCCCCTTCAGAGTCCACCAATTGAGAGACATACCTCAATCCCCTCATCTCTCATGCTCCAAAGCCAAAATCCCCACCCTTTCCAATCTTCCCCGACAAAAATTTTAAAGGAAAATACCTCCAAACTGGCGTCGGGACTGCCCAACACTGTCTGGTCTGAAGCCAAATTTTTAGACTATGGTTTGTCCATGTGTTAGCAATTTGTAGTACAGTCTGCCAGGTTATTGCCCAGGGTAAAAAACTAAGTGCGATACTTTGAGGTGCCCCTTCCTCCATTTCAGGCCAGCCTCCCACTTTCCTTGGAGTCAGCATTTTTAATATTGGCGATAACTGGGCTGCCTTGTAATATTTTTCCAAATTTGGAAGCCCCCACTCCCCTTGTAATTTGAGTGCTGTTAAAAGATGCCATCAAATTCTTGGTCTCTTTCCTGTCCATACAAACCTGGATAACTTTTTCTTTAATTCTTTCCAATCTTTTGTTGGAATGGGAATTGGCAACATGGAAAAAAGGAATAAAAAACGAGGTACTATATTTATTTTTAGAGCCTCTATTCTAGTAGTGAAACTCATAGGGCGATTCCGCAATCTATTTAAGTCCTCATGACTTGTTGTTTCAAAGCACCATAATTCACAGCATACAAAGAATGTAGCTTAATTGGTATTTGAATTCCCAGATAT
The DNA here is from genome assembly GCA_016271365.2 of Neoceratodus forsteri. Lineage (NCBI taxonomy): Eukaryota > Metazoa > Chordata > Ceratodontiformes > Ceratodontidae > Neoceratodus > Neoceratodus forsteri. The sequence goes on from CM057452.1 coordinate 1,578,946,189, forward strand.
TGAACTTTACCTGTCACCCATTTATATGGTATTATTCTCTTGATCGCTGAAGATATTGATCCATTAATCACTAAAACCACTGACTTATCCTTATTGATTTTAAAACCTGAAATCTCTCCAACTTTTTGAACTAAATTAACAAAATGAGGAAAAGAACTCTTCGGATCTGAAAGATATACCCAGGGTATCATCAGCATACAGGGAGATTTTATTATCTTAACTGTTAACCCTAATACCCCTAATTTCCTGTGTTTGGTGAACTGCGACCACCAGGGGCTCCATACTAATCGTAAATAGGTGTGGCAACAGTGAGCAACCCTGCCGCGTGCCCGTCCAAATTTCAAAATACCCTGATAAAGTGCCGTTGACTCTTACACAGGCCTTGGGATTACTGTATAACAATTCTGTCCATGAGAGAAAACCCTCTCCAACCCCTATGTATTCCCAAACCATAAATAAATATGTCCAATTGAGGCGATCAAATGCCTTTTCCGTGTCTAAAAAAATAGCGAGTTGGGGTATTTTTGCTTTTAATGTTGGGTTATGATATTTAACAAGCACCGGATATTATCCGTATGATGACGCTGAGGTATAAAACCAGATTGATCTGGGTGAATCAAAAGCTGTATATACCGTTGTAATCTTTTTGCTAGAATATTTGTTAATATTTTCATATTCTGATTTAATAAAGATATGGGGTGGTAAGATGAACATTTATTCAATTGTTTACTTGATTTCGGCAACACCGTTATTATAGCATCCTGCCAGGTTCTTGGAATGTCTTTTTCTTCTAAACAGGCATAGAAACAGAAACACAGACTTTGAAGGCAGATAAGGACCACTTGGCCCACCCAGTCTGCCCATTTCCCTGACTTTTGGATAAGCTGCAGTTCCTAGTTAACCAACAGCCTACTTCCTCCTACTCCCCCAACCCCCACTGGAACTGCCTTATGTCTGTCCCATGCATTCTTGAATTCACTCACTGTTTTTGACCCCACTACCTCCTCTGGAAGGTCATTTCATGCGTCCACCACCCTGTCTCTGAAAAAATACTTCCTCACGTTGCCCATGAGCCATCCCCCCTCTATCTTCAAATTGTGCCCCCTTGTTCTTGCACATCTCTTTTTCTGAAAGATGCTACCCTCTTGGACTTTGTGGATTCCCTTTAGATACTTGAATGTTGCTATCATGTCCCCCCCTCCCCCTCCTTTCCTCTAGGGTATACATATTGAGCTCCTTTAGTCTCTTTTCACATGGCTTCTGGTGCAGACCCTGAGCCATTTTAGTTGCCCTTCTCTGGACTGCCTCCATCCTGTCTATGCCCTTGTGGAGATGGGGTCTCCAGAACTGCACGCAGTACTCCAGATGGGATCTCACCAACTGCCTGTACAAAGGGATAACAACTTCCTGTTTTCTACTGCTGATGCCTCTCCCTATGCATTCCAGTATCCCCCAGCCCTCTTTACTGTCTTCTCATATTGCTTGCCTAACTTTAGTCATCTGATATGACTACCCCCAGTCCTGTTCAATTTTTGTTGTTCTTGGCACCCCCCTCTCCCCACATTGTGTACTCTTCCCCTGGGTTTTGTTTCCCAGGTGTATTACTTTGCACTGAATCTAAGCTGCCATACTTTTGACCATTCCTCCAACCTTGCCAAGTCCCTTCTCATCCTTTCCACCCCCCCCCCAGTGTATCAACCCTGTTGCAGATCTTTGTGTCATCTGCGAAGAGGCATACTTTTCCTTCCAGACCCTCCACAATGTCACCTATAAAGACATTAAAGAGGACCAGTCCCAGTACTGAACCCTGCGGTACTCTGCTAGTAACCTCCCTTTCCTTGGAGTGGACTCTGTTTACTATTACCCTCTGTGTCCTGTTGTCCAGCCAGTTTTTTACCCAGGTTACCACCCTGGGACCCACTCCTAGGCTGGCTAACTTGTTTATTAATCTTTTGTGTGGGACTGTGTCAAATGCCTTGCTAAAGTCTAGGTAGGCCACATCCACAGCCCCTCCTTAGTCTACTACTTTGGTCACCCAGTCAAAGAAATCTATCAGATTCATCTGACATGACCTCCCCACTGTGAATCCATGCTATCTTGGGACCTGTGCACCGCTGATCTCTAGGTACTCAACAATTCTTTCTTTCGAAAGTGATTCCATAATTTTCCCTACCACTGAGGTCAAACTAACAGGTTGCATTGTATACATCTGTCAAAACTGGCACTATAACTTCTTAAAGCACTACATAAAATTTGATGCTATACCCATCTGGGCCAGGAGATTTCCCAGATTTAAAATCTTTTATGGCCAATATTACCTCTGATTGTGTAATGGGAGTATCCAAATCATCACTAGCTTCCTGACGTAATCTAGGAAGGTTTAGGCCACTTAAGAAATCCAAAGTTTTCTGACTGGTGATCTCAGGTAAAGTTGCTTCACCAGGGCCGTTTTTGTGCATAGGCTAACTAGGCTGCAGCCTAGGGGCACCAGCCATTTAGGGGTATCTGCAAAATTAGGCAGCAAAAAAATAAAAATAAAAAAAAGTTTAAAAAAAATGTTTTTTTCTGGGCTGGCTGCTAGTGTTGTCTGCCAGTATGTCTTGCTAAAAACAAAACAAACAAAAAAAAGACACAAAAGTCTAAAGACATTCCAGTTTAGACTCTTACTAAGGGACTTCCTGTCAGCGTCATTTAAACAATTGGCTCCCCGCCCTCCCCTTTGTCGTGACAGACATAAATGTTTATTGCTCCTGCTGTTGTGCTGATGACAAGCCCCCCTCCCCCCTTAGGCACTGGATGACGTGACATCAATGTACATGACTGCTGGTGCCCCCCACTTAGGCAATAGCTGACCTGACCCTGACTGACGCTGACATCAATGTATTTACTCCAACTGTTGGTGCCCTGCCTGCTTGCTCTACCCTTCCCCTGTATGAAACTATTATCCTCAGCAAGTCAGCAGCGCCCCACAGACCTTGTGATTTAGGATTTCAATCAGGTCCGCGGTGGGCGTATACTGTGCATCCTTCGACTGGCTGCCATTTCAAGTAAGAGGGGCAGCAAGTTTAAATGGCCCTAGTACAAGTACAGCAAAGTACTTGGAAGATAGTAGGAGAACTGTATCAACCCCCACTCTGCCAGCCGAGAGAGAGAGAGACAAGCCGCTGTGTCTTCAAGTCCACTGGGTCTCTGTCTGGGAGAGTCACCATCGCAGAGACAAGACAAGTGTGACTGCGTAGGAGATTCGGGAGTCGGAAGCAAGCAGCAGATGCAGAGTACTACTAGTCTGGAGCAGCTAGACCAGCCAGCTACAGCTACTTAATTTTAGTCCCCCTAACTGTATTGTGGACTGAAGTGAAAAATTCAAATCCTCCATCCTCTCCTGACTGGAGCGTGGAGGTTGGATAGGCTGGAGAACAAAGACTGAGAGGGACCTTCCTTGCCAGACAGTGAGTGCAGACAGTGCCGCCAGCCCAGCAGTTGTGGCGGTCTGGTCAGGAGAAGTTTGAAAGCAAGTCGAGGGTCACTAAGACTCACACAGTCAGCACCAGACCCATTTTACTTTAGTAAGTAAACAGTAAAACTGAACTGTTCTTCATCTTTTGAGTGAGCAGTGCCAGCCAGTGTGTGTGTGAGGGAGGTGTAGACTAGGTGTGTTCCAAATCAGCGCAGATGCATCATTCATCACAACTAATTAGACGGACTGGGTCATGCGTGTCCTGTCGGTCGGCTTCTCTGGATAAATAACTGCTGCCTGCAACTTCTGCCAGACTATTTACCTTCCCACAGAATCATTCAAGGCATATCAGGTACCATTTTTGCTTTATTGCACGTCGTCTGACAGTTTGTTCGAAGCTTATCTTATTTTATTGTCTGTGTTATATAGTAACAAAAATAAATGCTGCTCCTGGTTGATCTGTAGTGTATCCATTTTTTTCAGAAAGTTCAGGATGCATGCTACCTCCCCAACCCCATGACCTGTAGTGAATTTGAAGTTTTTTTTTCCTGTAAATTAGATTGATAGCAGCAGCTTCAGAGTTCAGACTGTTTATCAACAGGTTCTGTATTATCAGACAGTGACACTGACTGGCACTGCAGTAGCTTTTATTCTTAAATAATGTTATCACCACACTTAGTAACAAAAATGCTGCCCCCTGACCTTCGGACCACTTGGATAAAAAAACATTTAACCACTAGCCTCCATTTTAAAATGCTACCACCCCCACCCCACCCCCATGACCTGCAGATTTTTTCTCTAACTCCTAAGAAGTTAAAATGGTGAGTTTTAGGCAGTGCATTTATTCTTGCAGCTTGTCTGTTATGACACTAACTTTAGTTTAGCCTTAAAATGCTACCCCTGAATGACTTGCAGTGATTGAACTCAGACCATTTAGGTAAAAGTGACTGTTGTTCTGTTCAGTGCATTACTTTTTTTTCTAACTAGGGAGACTCTGAATAAGAATGCACACTGTTTGGCCTTGTTCAGATCAAATGCATAAATAAGCGAGTGTTTGTGCTAGCTTGTGTGCTGATGGACTGTTTTTTCTCACCTCTAAATAAGTGTAAACTGTTTATTAAAAGGAATTTTAACATTTTGACTGTAAAAATGTTCATATTCTGGAAAAGTTTTATACAAGTTTAGCTTTCAAAAGGGTATGAGTGGGACCAGGCAGGGACTCGTGGTGTGGATGTAACTCAGTATGACATGGCAGGGAGGGGTGTGTGTGTGTGTTGGGGGGGGACACACCTGGTGCACGGGTCAGTGGTGGGGGGGCACCTGAAGTTTCAAGCCTATGGGCGCTATCTATGTAAACACAGCCCTGTACTTCACTGTATAATTCTTGATAAAAGGTTTTAAAACACTCTGCTGTCTTGTCTGGGGTGTAACATTTTTCCCCTGCGTTTTTTCCCTTAGTAATATTTGTCACTGTTCTATCTGCTCTTGCCTTTCGTAATCGAAAGGCAAGCAATTTTAGATGTCCTTCCACCCATCTGCTGATATCTTTGATTAGTGAAACAAAGCAAACCTTCTGCTTTTTCATCCTCAAATTGCCTAAGTTCCAACCTAGCCGGTTCCAATGCTCGTAATATTTTATTGTTTTTAGAGTCCTTCTTATGTTCTTTTTCTAACTCCTGTATTGACCTCATTAGTCTATTATATGCCAACTGCGCTAGTTTTCCCCCCGATGCAGCACTGATGAATTAGCCCCTGACCACTGCTTTAATGGTTTCCCATCTGATCCTGGCCGAACAATCTGCATTAACCTCAGCATTACACAATTCTTTGATAAGATCTGGTAATTTTTCTACCAGTTGTTTATAATTTAAGAATAACACATTCCATCGCCATACAGATATCCTCGCAGTAGATTCTGGTTGAAATTGTAGAGAAATTGGGACATGATCGGAGTTTGTGATGTTGTGAATTTCAGAATCCCAAACCGTATATAGGAAATATTTCTGAGTTATAAATGCATCAATTTTAGAATAAGAATTCTGTACTCTAGAAAAAAATGTGTAGTCTCGCTTGGATGGGTGCTGAGCTCTCTGTATATCTACCATGCATTAATGCTCTCAATATTTTTGTAGCACTTTTGTTGGCCCTGGTACATTAGGATAATCTATCCAATAAGGGGTGTAGTACACAACTGAAATCCCCACCCCTAACAGAATTTGCCCTGGTGGTAACTCAACTAATTTACTGAAAACATCTCTAAAGAGATCTCACTATTTGCACCTACTTCTGCCCTGAGCACTAAATTGCCCAGGGCCCTCCCTCCAATTTAGTTGAGCTTTGTCTTTGACTTTTTAACTAACGGCCCGCCTTTTTTTCCTGCTCTTTTTTTAGCCACAAGCCCAAACCAGGCTCTCCACTTCAGCTGAGTGGCCCTTGCACTGCTACCTGCTGGCAGGCAGACCTCTGCAACCAGCCTGCCACCCCCTGACCAAGGAAAGCAGGTACGATTGGTCAGTTCCTAGCTCGGAGCCATCAGGCTTCAATCCCTGTAATTGGACTGGCTCCTGGGGACTGTGACCACTTCATGAATGGATGCTGCAGATCTCCATTGAGAAAGCAAGCACCCAAGGCACCTTTTTCAAAATACAGCTCGGCCACTGCCTTTCCGTACTGCTCTCGGGACAGTTTTTCGCCCACCTGCCCGCCCTTTTATTAAATATACTTCCCCAGTGATGCTCACCCCATGAGGCCTCACACTAGTCAATTACAGCAACTCTTTAAAGGGGCTCTCCTTCCTGTAACTTTTTAAAGGGGTGATCCTCTCTCGTGCTCAAATTTAACTTATCGTCCTCAATGCATCCGGGATCAAGTGCATTAACACTGACTATGGTCCTCCTCCTACTTCCTACACCAGCCCCACCTCACTTAGGACCATCACCCTCTACCCATAGTACCCCCCTCTTATCTACAACACCTCTACCAGACCCCCGATGCTTGACCACCTCCCCCTCGGTACCCCCCACACTTCCACCCCTGCTACCTCTTACTTCCCACTCATACCTTGGTCTCTTCTCCTCTATGCCTTTCCCACCCTTCGTACGCTACCCACCCCTTGTACCCTAGCACCTGGCCCCATGTCCAATCGCAAGGGGAGATGCCACAATCACTACCACGCTTTGGTGTGCCTAATCACCCTCCTGTTGCTTCTATCAGGTAACTTTCTTCCAAACCCTGGCACCATGCCCAACCTTATGAACAAGCCTGCCCAGGCTCAAGGACTCCGCATAGCTTCCATGAATATTTGCAGCCTCCTTAATAAGGCTGCAGCATTCCAATGCTGGGTTACTCAGCACCAACCAGACATTGTCGCACTCGTCGAAACCTGGTTATCTAAATCCACCCCTGACTCCTTCGTCTCTCTCCCTGGTTACACCCTTTCCAGGGCAGATTGGGTGGGTAAGCGTGGAGGTGGTTGTGCTGTCTACATGCGTGACTCCCTCCTTGGACATGCACTTCCACCACCCAAGCTTGATAACGGGGCGCAAGTTCTCATGCTAAAATTATCCCCCAAGCCTGGTAAGGACCCACTCTTTCTCACTTTTGCCTATACTCCCCCCAGAAAGCAAGACCTTGCCATTCAGGCGCTTGCTGACTACCTCTCTGGCCTACCACCCAAAATGGGCCAGATAATTGTTGGTGACCTGAATATCAACTGGCTCTCTGCCACGGCCTCCCAAACAAGAGATATCTTTGCCACCCTTGACATGTCTCACCTTGTCACCACCCCAACTAGATTCAACCCCTCTACTGGCACCAGCACCCTCCTGGACATCACCATTACCAACTGCCCCCAGAGGGTGCTCGATTTCAGTGTACTTCCCAACTCACTTAGTGACCACTCCCTGATCGTATTCTCTTGGACTGCTATCAACAGCAAACCTGCACCACAAACCACCCAGTGATGTCGCCTACTCCCAGGCGGCCTGTGTCACCTTAAACTGTATCTCTCACAACTGGATTGATCCCCAATCAGGCTTGCACCATCCATAGACGAGGCACTGGATTTTTTCACTCATACTTTTAACACTGCCTGTGACCTCTTTGCCCCCCTCACTAGAAATCGCACCAAAAAGCAAAGCATGCCCTGGGTTACCCCTTCCCTCCTTCACAAACTTAAAATGAGAGACAACTTATGGCACATTGCTGTGGAGTCTGGCAAGCATACAACGCTGAGCGAAATAAGTGTACTTGGGCCATTCGACAGGCCAAAGCCCAGTATTACCAATCCGCTCTTGTCTCCTCCTGGGGGTCGGCTAGGAACTTTTGGGATAATGTAAAAGAGCTGAATGGGAAATCCCGCTCCCCACCCCCCTCTCAATTCTCCTTTAATGGAACTGTCTGCTCTGCCCCCCCTTGGCATTGCAGACTACCTAAACCCACTTTCTCAGACCTGAGTTCAGTCCTGCCCAGTAACTTCTTTGACCCCATCCCAGTAGCGCCCCGCCCACTCTCCAGAGACCTCCTTTCTATCTCCATACCATCTCCCCGCTGGAGGCTATACCCCTTTTGCAAAAAGCCGTTAATAGTAACAACCCTTGCACCAACCTAATGGACACTAGGCTACTTCGTCTGACGTTGGATGCTATCCTGGTCCCACTGACTGATCTGCTCAACCACTCTCTGTGCCTGGGACAGTTCCCCAGCACATGGAAAACTGCCATCATCACTCCCATCCTAAAGAGCGGCACTCGAGCGACCCTGGGTAACTATCGACCTATCTCCATCTTCCCCCACTCTCTAAGGCCCTTGAAAAAGTAGTTGCCAACCAGCTTGCCGAATACCTGGCCATGCACAATATCCTGTGCCCTGAACAGCATGGCTTTCATGCAGGTCACAGTACCACAACTGCGCTACTTGAATTCTCCAACTTCCTGCGCTCTGCTCTTGATGCTGGAAGTCCTGCCAGTGCCGTGTTCATTGACCTCTCCAAGGCCTTTGACATGGTTTGCCATCCCCTTCTGTTTGACTCCCTCAGATGCCTTGGTTTCTCCCCAGCCCCCTTGCATGGTTCACCAGCTACCTCTCTGCCAGAACTCAGTGTGTAAAAATCAATAGCACCCTATCTGACACATGACCTGTCCACTCTGGGGTTCCCCAGGGCTCCATTTTAGACCCTCTCCGCTTCAGTCTCTACCTCAACTCCCTCCCCTCGGCCTGCCCAAGTAAGATCCTCCTCTATGCGGATGACGCTGTGCTCTTCACCTCTGATCCCAACCCCAACACACTCCAGGCCACCCTCCAACAAGCTTTTGATAGAGCTGAGCATTGGTTCACATCACGATGGCTAGTCCTGAACCTAAAAAAGACCAAATCTATGCTCTTCTCGCATCGCCAAAGCAAATGTAGTGGTGTCCCTCTTGTGATACTGCCTAGCACACTAAACCCCATTGAGCAGGTTTCTCCCTACAAGTATCTGGTCATTACTTTTGATTCGGCACTCTCCTTCCATTCCCATATCAATGTCCTTTCTGCTGCCACCAATGTCAGTATTGGACTGTTATACCACCATAGGGACTGCCTACCATAAGAGGCCCTTAGACTGGCAATCACCTCCTCTGTCCTGTCGTTAATCGACTATGGGCTGCCCATCTATGCTGTAGCTGACAACACTGCGCTTGCAAGAATCCAGCTCTCTATAAACAAGGCCTGCAGGCTAACGCTGAGAGCCCCTAGGCGCACCCATACGTGCTTGCTGTACTCCACCACCAACTTGCTCAACATTGAAGAAAGACTCCGCTTCCAAACCTGCCTTCTTGTAAAAAAGACCCTGCTAGGGCTCTCCCCCCCCCAGGGCCGCCACCTCCCTGCAGTGTGCCTCCCCCTCAGTCTACACCAGCAGCACTGTCAAAACCTCCCTTATTGTCCCCAGGGTAAGGACCTCTATGGCCCAGAGATCCTTTTGCTATCGGGCTCCCTCCTGGTTCAATTCCCTCCCAGCCAACATAGCTGACTCCACTAAGCTTGGTCCTTTCAAGGTCTCCCTCAGAAGCCATCTGACAAACACTCGCTGCTGCAACTGCACATAATCCCCCACCTGCCCCTCATCCTCACCCCTAGGCTGGGTTTGCCCTGCCTACTTTTGCTGTACATGCCTGGGGTCTCAGGCAACATCTGCTGACTAATGTAATAAAATATCTCTGGTTGCTACCTGATGTGGTACTTGTATACCTACATTATGACTACTGTGATCTACCTGTACCACCAGTGAATGCCTGTAACACTGGTTGCTTTTTTACTCTAAGCGTTATGTAATGTATTGTTTTGTTTGCTGTGATGTATTGCTCTCTTGACGAGGTGCCTTTGTAAATGAGTCTTTGACTCAAAGGTCTGTAAACCGATGATCTAATAAATAAATAAAATAAAAGAATCCTGATGCCCCTTCATTAGGGGCATAGATGTTAACCAAGTGTATTGATTCACCCTGAACCATACCCGATACCCTGCCATATCTGTCTTTATCATCCCCATCAGTGTGTACAATCGTAAATGGGCATCCCCTCTTAATTAAAATGGCTACTCCTGCTTTTATACCTTCTGTCCTGGAAGCAGCCACTACATGACCAACCATGCTCTATGTAATTTAAGATGTTTGGTCTGGTCAAAGTGCGCCTCCTGAAGATAAACAATATCTCCCCTCCTCAACCTGTTCAACTCGGTCAATATTTTGGTTCATTTAACTGAAGAATGTACGCCCTTTATAGTATATGAAATTAAATGTAATTTACCCATTAAAAATAAAAAGAACGCTATCTGAACCGAACCAGACATTCCATTCAAATAAAATAGTTTGTTTCCCTTCAGACCCTGGAGTACAGCGGGGACAAAAACTAGTACAATATTAAACAGGTAAAAAATCCAAACATGTTTAGCCATCATAACAATATAAAACCAATTCAAAAACATATCCAGTCTCCAAGTAAGACTGAGTGACAAAATGTTTGAACTTTCCTTATGAAAGCTTCCTAGGTGACCAACAGATATCCCTAAAAAAGGTTTATTTTGATTCAGCTGCAAAATATAACCCCCACGTAATTTTACGTGGTTTCCGTAATGCAGTATCTGCAATTCTGTCCAACCAACAATAAGAAACCACATCACCATAATCTTAATAGGCCCCCATTGCTCTAATAGCATAGCATAGGTATATATAAAGATCTCATATATACCATTACAACCACTCCACTTCCCATATTTCAATCAGACCAACACACAGGATATTCCTACAGAAGACCAAGAGAGCAGGGGAAAGAAAGGGGAAGAGAAAGAAGAACGAAAAGAAAAAGAAATGAGAATGAGGGTGGGTGGATCATGTATAGGAAAAATCATAACAATGCTGGAATACGCCATGTCCCTTCCCAGAACCCTCGTGGAGTTTCACTAATATTAATTCACCCACCACATACTTATCCTCCCTTGTCCCACTTTCATTCAGAACTAATCTTCATGCTGCGTATAGGGATGTATACATTCTTTTAAGCTACCACATGATCCCCAGGAATTACCCTTAAATATCTCCCCCCCCCGACCGCAGCCAACTGTTCTATATACCAATTATAGGGTACGTTTGCATATTATTCATTTTAATACATATCAGGGTATTGCAGACATTAGAAGAAAGTGACCCCCCATCACCTTAAAAACATAAAATTCCCCTCACCCTACCGAAAAAAGATTACCCAAGAAATAAAATCAGCTTTCCCCCTTCCCTTTTGACAAGCGTATTTCCAACCCTATGTGAAGTCTTTCATTTTCTTCCCATTTTACATTGCCAGCGCATTCCATAACTGCAATGTGCATAAAACTATACTAGCCGTCCTACGGTTCGAGCTGAATGAAAAGAGGGAGGAAAAAAAAAAAAAACACTCCCATCACGCATTAATGGCTTCCGCTCTACCCTCCGAACATCAGTTATCTTTCATTGTCTGTTGCTATTGCTCCTGCCTCTGTCGCACCTGTCCTAGCCAAATCCACATTCTTTATTAATTTAGAGAAATCTGGTGCCAACTGTTTGGGAAGCGATCAAGAGGAACTTCATTTTCTCCCCCATGTAACCAGGCCCCAGGCTCCACTAATCAGTTTCTGCTCTAAAATATCCATCTCCAGCTCCAGAAGTGAAATCTGGTGTTCCTTGAGGAAGGGAATGGCTTCAGCCAAGGTACTGAAAACCTTTGGTCCGGAATCCAGGAAAACCTTAAGCTCAGCAGGGAAATTCAATTGTGCTCAGATGCTTTTCTTTTCCTTGAGCTCCTTAATGACTGCCTATACCTGGTTTCTTTTCATTTGCAGCTCAGTGGAGAAATCGTGATCTAGATAAAATACGTGAGCCTTCAAATTTCAAATCGTTATGTTGCCAGGCTTCCTGTAAAATGTGCTCCTTCTTCAGATATTTAAGCATCTTCACCACCAACAAGCAAGGTCTTGCCTTGGGATCTGATGGCTTTTGCTGCAAGGAGCGATAAGCTCTCTCCATCTTTAAGGATAACTCTGAGGGCAGTGAGAGCGCAGATCTGAGCAGGTGCTGCACAAAGTCAATTGATGTCGGGAAACCATCTTCCGCGTCTTCCTTGATACCGTATTTTCGAAAATTATTCTTCCTGAAGCGATTTTCCACGTCTTCAAGCCTAGCATGAGTAATTCTATCTCTTTTTAGCAGACATAACAGGACGCAGTCATGTACTTGATTCTCCGCTACCTGCACAACCTTATGCTCGTTCTCAATTACTTTTTTATCTATGCTTTTTAAGTCCATGAGTAAATCACCTATGGAGACTCTATTTTGTTCACCATAGTCAAGATTTTCTGAATAGCTCGATCAGTCCTCATAGAAGTACCCTCATCTTCCAATTCAGGCTCCAATGAGGATTCAGAGGGTGATCGGCCATGCAACGAGGTCACAAAGCCATCCATGGAAGCGTCAATAGAAACTGCTTCATCTTTGCTTTTTGATTGGTATTTTTACTACCTTTTTGACGCTGTGGTTTACTCGACATCTAGATTCTATAATTCCACCGGTAATTTGCATTTTCCAGCTATCCATTGGGAGGATTACAGTAGATTAATAGAGTGACTGTACAGAGTGATCTCAATTAGCCTGCAGTCACCACGATAACGTCACTGGAAGTCCCCGTTACACATGGTTAAAGAGTGTCTTTCTGAAGAAGTAAAAACTTTGGTGGCTCAGAGACTGGTATATCAACAATTGATTATGACTGTATCATTTACAGATCTGCCAATGTAACTAACCTTGAAAGGTGCAAGTACTTTATAGTAGTGTTGGCAAATCTGTTTGTAATGCTGACCAAAAGATGTACCACTGTGATTTATATGAATATTTGGTTGGATCCCATGGGAAGCCCGGGGTCAGCTGATTACTGGAGTAAACCTTTGGAAAATCCTAAAGACTGGGGAAGTGAGTGATTTGAATAAAACTATTCTTGGTAGTAAATTCAAACCACAATACATGATCAAGTGATATGAATAAACCTTTTTTTTTCTTAGAAAGACTTTCCTAGACTAACAATCTTTGTCTTTTAAGGCAACTAAATTTTGGAACTCTTGTTCACAGTCAACTTAACAATGTGGTACTTAAAGTTGTAGCCAATGCCACCAGTAGCCATTATGGACCACGACAGGTCATGCTGTATGCTGATATCACTTTCTATGCATTTAGTAACACAGAGCTAATGAGAATGATAGCGTCTCATGGTGCACCATAATGTACGATATTGTTCACTGTTGCGCTGACTACCACTGTGTGGTACTTTTATACATAATTTGAAATTAGTTTCTTATGGATGTATTCACATGTAATTGTTTTTGAAGTTTGTAATCTGTACAAATGTTAAACTAGTTCTGGGTCACCCATGTAAATGGGCATTTGTGATCTAGGGCTCTTACCGGGTTACCAAAAAATAAAATAAAATAAAGGCACATTGGAAGCATCAGAGTTTTAAGGATAATCACTCTTGTTGTTTATATGGTTACTCCTGCCAACACCAGCCTACCATCCTGATTCCATGCCCCCCCATGGCTGGTGTTGTGGACAACAGACGTGGGGCTTCAGTGCCATCACATCTGCTGCCTCTAAAAGTATAGCAGCTGTCAGCATTTGTCCAAAATCCCAGTCAAAAGTACACATTTTGCAATGACTGTTTTGTACACGTCCTACACTAAATTGACATTATCTGGGACTCTGTTGAGAGGCACCACTCAGCCACAAACACAACTAAGGACGTTTTGAGGCTAGAAGGAGAAGAATCAGCATTTATATAGCACCGTTCATACATAATGTATCCCAAAGTGCTTTACAAGCAATGTAAGACTAGTAGTGAAGTGACTGAATGTGTAGTGGCAGCCATTTTGCACATCAACACCCACATACAGCCTTGGACAACTGCATGAATCAGCTTTATGGGAAGGGGAATGTTGGCCAAGGCACTGGGGAAACTCTCCGGCTCTTTCGAAAAGTGACATGGGTTCTTTTACTTCCATCTGGACACCCACCAGGATAGCACCAGAGACTGGCAGAAGGAACCTCGGTTTAACATCTCATCTGAAGGACAGCACACCTCGACAGTACAGTGCCCCCCAGTACTGTCTGCGCAAGTGCAAGTATAGTTCATCCAAATTACTTGAGATCTACCCACCCAGTTCAGGTGCTGCTCTGCGCTTAGCAAGTCCACCTTATACTACCAGGAGACAGCAGCTTTTTAATTAGCAGAAATCTTCCAGTTTAGTTTTCAGAACCTATTCTGTCCCACATGGTGAAGGTGCTGTCCCAAGCTGTTTGAGTCTGTGCCACTACAGTGAATGGGGGGACATCTTTAATTTAGAGCTTGAACTCCTGATCTGGAGATAACCACCTCCCTGGAGAGTCAGGGGTGACACTCAACATCATCATTGACCAGACAACATCATGTCCACTCCAGGACAATGTAATGATGATACTTGAACATTGTGGGATTTGGGCGGGCACCTAACGGGGAAAAATTCAGTCCTTGTTCTAATGATGGTGTGGAGCTTCCACCACACAAGCACCAGATGTCACCAATGCCTTCTTCCACATCCCTGCAGATGAACTTGTGTAAAATCCAGTGGTTCCTTGCTCAAAGGTCTACTAGAGAAGGGCTTTAGCTCTGGGTTGTCTCCTGTGGGCAGTAGTCCTGCACTGGAGGTTGGAGATTAACTGTGAGGCTGGTATGATCAGGAGGACTGAGTGCCTAAAGTAGTAAAGAGAGCTGGAGGAAGGCAAGAGATGGGGGATACAGAGATAATAAAAGATCTTACTTTGAGGGAGACCCTTGCAGCAGGCCAACACCGGTGGGACTAAGACACCAGGACCACATGGAGACTTTCTAGCTAGCAGTGTATTATGGGGGACTGCCCACAGCCGTCACCCTCTGACATCAGTCTATCCTACAAAGGCAGGCAGTCCCCAACATCCTCCCCCAGTTCTTTCCTGCCGTCGACCCCCACACATCGGAGCACTGGAAGTGCCTCAGCTGCAGTCGACCAACACTTCCTGCACTTTCCACGCTTTTTAATTTTTACCATTTCTTTATTTTAACATCAAAGTGTCACCTGATTCAGGTTTATGTCTTCTCAACGTGCCTCAACTTCCGACTGCTCCACGTAGTGTGCCTGTGGCAAACAAATTCCCGAATAGGACAGGCTTTCTGCTTGCATTCTGTGCCTAGCCCCAGCCATGACACCACATCCTGCCAAATCTGCAAAAATGTAACCAGGCCACACAGAGACACCGCCTGAAAATTCCAGACAGCCGTCTAATCAAGCAGAAGCTCATCGCAGCGGAACAAGAGCTGCCGGACAGGAGGTCTTCAGCTTCAACAGCCCAGTCCTCCGGGGCTTCCTCCTCCTCCTCTCAGTCCTGGGAAAAGTCTAGCAGGAAGCACAAACACCAGGACAAAGACCGAGACCGGTCTGCTTCCCGTTTGGGGTCTCCTCACAAATCTTCAATCGCGTCTGGGTCTTCCTCCCATGGGAAGTCGGCCTCACCAGCCCTTATTCCTGCAGGGCTACCAGTGGCCCCACCACCCACCCTTATCTCTGTAGCTCTTCGGGGCAGAGGACTCTGTCTCTGGCTCCCCAGCCCCTGACACTCAGGCCCCTGTCTTCCTCGGGTTCTCAACCAGGAGGCTCGGCTGGTGTGGGTGCGATCGGTGCCAGCTCTTCTGCCGTCACCCTCACGGCCCTGGCGCTGTCTACATCGGTTCCTTCAATGGGAGCCAATGCTAGTCCTTCTAGGCAGTGCCTGCTGCAGGCTACTGGTGTCTCCCCAAGCCCGGTCTCACATCAGCCTTCGCCAGTGAGGTCTCTGTCCCCTCATGCACCAGTCTCTCCTCTCCCAGCACCAGTGGACACTACTCCCAGACTTCCTCAGCTGGTGCCTGCTGAGCCTCAGTCACCACTCGCAGGCCCACTGCTGGCCCTGTAGCCTATGCCTGCAGGGCCACCACCAGGGTACCCGATGCCGGCCCCGATTGTCCCAACGCCACCCTTCCCATACCCAGCGCTGGCCTATTCCTATCCTCCGGTCAATAACTATCCTCTGCCAGTGGATTATAATGCTCTCTTTTCCTCTTCATGGTCTTTCATGCAGAAGCAGAATCCCACCCCTACGGGTCCAACCCCAGTGTCCCCTTGATGGCTCCCCAGGGATCACCATCCCCTGGACTCAGTCTGGCCAGGTCCTTGTAATCCACGCACTCCAGGTAACAACCCCTGATCCTGGTTCTCGCGGTCACCAGGAACGACGCCTGCCAGCTGAAAGTGAACTGCATGAGGAGGATGAAGATGACTCATTACACAGAGTCTTCCTCCGTTCATGGTGTCTCATCTGAGGCCGAGAAACCTGCTAAGGTGGTCCCAAAGTCCCCTCCTGAAGATCCCTCCTTTATGGACATCATGAGGCACATTCAGGCCACTGTGGGCTGGCAGACAGAGGAACTGGACCTGAGCGACATCGACTGGCCATCTACTTGCAGCAACCCGATGCTCTCCCTTTGGTGGTTTCGGCTCTCATTGATTCTTATGAGGATGTTACCAGGGTGGCCTGGAATCGCCCTTCTTCTACCTCAGCTGTGCCCAAGAAGGCTGATCAGCTTTACCACACTTACACTGGTAAGCCATTTTTAGGGGAACAACCTAAAGCTGACTCTGTGGTCATTAATGTGGCTCACGACTGCACCAAGAAAACAAAGCACCTCAGTGCCCTCCCCCTGACAGGGAGTCCAGGCAGCTGGATCACCTGGGCAACCAAGTCTTTGCATCTTCTACTCTGACCATCCTGGCCATGAACTATTTGGCCCACATGGTACAATACCAGAACATCCTTTGGAACCAGGCCAGGGAGCTGGTTCAGACCTTGCCAGAAGACCAATCTAAGAAGCAGCTGGCCCAGGTTCTCCAGGTAGGCTCAGACATAGGGACCCATGACCTTCGGGCTGCCTATGATGCGGTCGATGCCTTGTGTAGAGGAGTGGCCACTGACATCTGACTCCAGTGCCACTCTTGGCTCTGGGTGTTTGGATTTGCTTCTGATGTGCAGTCCAGCATCTTGGATGCCCCCTTTTGGGGTGCTGTCCTTTTCGGAAGAGATATCCAGGATTTGATCCCTTTCCTTCAGGAGGCAGGCTGGGCTCTCCAGTCTGTCCACTCCTTGTACCATACTCAATCTAAGTCTAGTCAGCGGCCAGACCTTCACCACCCCTCTTGTAGACAGGGCATCCCTCCCTCTAGAGGTTAGGGCAAACGAAAGGCGGCATTAGTCCCTGCCACAGCCACCGCCAGGGCCCCTCGAGCAGCGGCTGCTACCCTTCCAATGCCCGCGCCTAACTCCTGATGATTTGCATACCCCCCTCACTTCAGAAGAGACTCTGGGGGAGGCAGTCGGTGGTCGATTTTCCCTCCACCTCAATGGATGGCGAGGGATTACCTCAGACAATTGGGTATTACACCTCATAGAACACGGCCACGCTATGAAACTCCTAGAGTGGCCCCCAAAAGTCCTCCAGGCAACTCCTTTTACTCCCCAGCTCATGTGCATTTTGTCTGGGAGAAAATTCAGGCCCTACTATAAAAAAGAGCCATAGAGCCTGTCCATCCATCTCAGTGGGGCAGGGGATTCTACTCCCACTTCTTCCTGTTCCCCAAGACTGAGCGGCCTGAATCTGTTCATAGAGAACAAGCGCTTCAGGATTGTCACCCTTCAGGGTCTCTTGCCCCTCCTGCAGCGGCGGGACTGGCTCAGTTTCTTGGATATGCAGGATGCATATCTGCATATCAAAATTTTCCCTTCTCACCGGCGCTTCCTCCTCTTCCATTTCTGAGGTGCCTATTACCAGTTCTGGGCTCTCCCCTTTGGCCTGTCCTCAGTTCCTAGGGTTTTCACCAAGTGCCTGGCGGTGGTAGTGGCTGCCGTGAGGCACCAGGGCTTTTACATGTTTCCCGACCTGGATGATTGGCTCCTGGTGGCCCCATCTTGGGAACACCTTGTCTAGACTCTGCATCATACCTTGTCTAGACTCTGCATCATACCTTCTACCGTTTCCAGGCCTTGGCTATCATTATCAACAAACCAAAGTCCTGCTTGACTCCCTGCCAGCACCTCCAGTACACAGGGACAGTCCTGGACACGGCCCAGGGCATAGCCTTCTTTCCCATGGACAGAGCAGAGCGCCTGGTGGACCAGGATCACCTGGCTTCCTCCAGCCGACAGGTCCCCGCCAGGGTGTTCCTGCGCATCCTGGGCCACATGTCAGCTGCCATTGCCACAGTCCCCCTCTCCTGGTTGCACAAGCGAATACCTCAATGGACACTGAGGGTCCAGTGGGACCAATGCACAACCTCGACCAGCTGGTCATGGTTTCCAATCCGGTCACGAGACTCCTGTCATGGTGGCTGGAGCTGACCAACCTTCCCTGGGGGATTGATTCCCTTTGCTATTTCAGCCCCTTGGCAGTTCCTCATGACAGATGCCTCAGATCTGGGTTGGGGAGCTCACTTGGGCGCTCAACAGACACAGGGCACCTGGACAGATTTAGAACAGAGCCTCCACATCAATGTCCTGGAGATACCAGTGGTTCTGTAGGCTCTGCAGGCCTTCCAGACATCTCATCCCCAGTCCGATCTTGGTTCAGATGGACAACATGTGCATGGTTTATTACATATACAATGGGGGGCTCACTCCAACGCCCTGTGCAGGGAGGCAATGAGGGTCTGGTATTGGGCCATGGAGTATGGTCTGGAGCTCTCTGCCATCCATGTGTCAGGCGCCCAAAATGTCCTGTAAGACAGTCTAAGTCACTCCCAGTCCAGGGCTCACAAGTGGGAGCTTCTGACCCTGGTGGTCGATGACCTGTTTGTCAGATGGGGTCGGCCAGAGTTGGACCTTTTTGGGTCTCCACTCAACATAAAACTGCTGTTTTTTTGCTCGCTCGATCCCGGGTCTGGAGTTTTCTGGCAAGATGCATTTTCCCTCTCTTGGAAGGAGAGGTTTCTATATGCCTTCCCTCCCTTCCCACTCCTCTAGCAGATACAGCTCAAACTTCAGATGGAGGGGGCAGAGATGATCCTCATAGCCCCTTTCTGGCCTTGCCAGATCTGGTTCCCCTTGCTGCAGCAGCTGGTGGTGGAACCCCCGGTCCCCTTGCCCCTGTGCACTGGCTTGCTCTCTCAGGAGCAGGGAACCCTGGTCCCTCCAGACCTCAAGTCTCTGCATCTGCATCTACATGCGTGGCTCCTAAGGGCGTAGCCATTTCCCAGTCTGGGGTATTTCCAAGGGTCGTGGATGTCCTGGTGGCTGCCAGAAAACCTTACACCAGGGCTACCTATGCTATGAAATGGAAGCGTTTTGCTGCTTCACACCATTTAGACCATATTTCACCAGCCCGGTGGCTCAGATGTTGGAATATCTTCTCTTCCTTTCAGATTCAGGCTTGATTTACTCCTCCATTAATTTAGATCTTTCTGCCATCTCCACATACCATGTACCTATCAAGGGCAGGGCTGTGGCTCAGCTTGATGTATCTCGCACTTTCTTGCGGGGCATCTTGAATCTGAAACCTCCCATACAGGATCTGGTCCCTCTGTGGGACCTCAATTTTGTGTTGAAGAAACTCACGTTACCTCCCTTTGAACTGGCTGCAAGTTGTGAGCTGCGCTTTCTGTCATGGAAAGTGCTTTTTTTTAGTTGCTATTACTGATGCTTGAAGGATTGCTGAGCTTCAGGCTCTTATGTGTCAGGAGACTTATTTGGTTTTTCACAAAGACAGGGTGTCTTCCTCTGAAAATACTCAGGCTGGTCACATGTAGCTTTTGAAGTGCATTCACAGCATATTAATGAAGTTTGTACAATAACTGGAATTGGATTACTTTAAGGAATCAGTCTCAATGCAACCTCCCAGTCGTTCATATGAATGGAGCTAAACATTTAAGTGGTCAAGGAGTGGGTCAAAGGAAATGTTTTACTTCCGCTTTAATCAACTTTATAGTTTAAATAATTAAAATAATGCATCCATAATTGTCAGCAATGTCACATTAATATATATATATATATATATACACACATATACATATACGTATATATATATATATATATATATATATAAATAAAATCAATCTTTATTTTACCAGGCAAAACATCATTGAGAGGCAATCTCATTTACAAGATGGATCTGGGCGGTTCACATAGGTCAATGGAAAAGTGACAGATGATACAATAATTTTACAAAGCATCATAAAAAAATGACAAGGGTGAAGGTTCCAGATAAAGGTAGGTAGAAAACAGTACAAGAAACTCTCAACATGCATAATATTCACAATATATACATAATATACATACACAAAAGGTGCAATGGGTGAGTGGCTAAAAGCTAGGTAGATAGAGACAGTTCAGCTGGAGGAAGGGAAGAGGTAAAGGATACAAGACAGTAGGACAACGGGCTGTCATGGGAAGCATTTACAGGACTCACTGAAGGTGCGTGCAGCTAGAGTTTTAAAGGTGGCCAATGTGACAGGGATCGATATTTTTTAAGGTTTTCTGAAGGTTATTCCACAAGACAGGAAGGGCATGGCTTATGGAAGCCCTACCAAAGTGCATCCTAACTCTAGGGATGACAAGGGAGATGTAGAAAAGACTCCTGAGTGGGTAGCTACCCACAGTACAAGCAGGTAAACAGTCTGAAATGTACTGGGGCAACGTGTTGATAATTGCTCTGTAAATCCAAGTAGCAGCGTTTTTTTTGATGTCCGAGTTTGAGTGTTAACCAACGTACTTTAGAGTACAGTGAACAATGATGAGTGGAATAAGGAGCTCCAGTGATAAATCTTAGTGCTCGGTGGTAAAGAGTGTCAAGTTTAGATAGAGCAGCACTGGGACCTTGACCATAAAGGAAGTCAGCGTAGTCTAGAAGAGGAAGGACAGTGGACTGAACCAATCTAATTTTGGCTTCCTGGGTAAGTAAATGCTTGATGCAGAAAAACAGACCAAATCTTTGTTTTAATTTTTTTGCTAATTCGTCAATGTGGTCAAGGAAGGAAAAATTATGGTCAACCCAGAACCCCTGATATGTGAATTTGTCCACAAATTCCAAAGACTCCCCCAAAAGGGTGGTGATTTAAGGTACAGGGTAGTGATTGGAGGCATGGACTAAAGGTGAGAAAAGCACGACCTTAGTTTTTTTGGCATTTAACAAGAGCTTCAGATGCAGGAGGTTTTGCGGCAAAAGGTTAAACTCCAATTGCAAGTCCTTGCATGCCAGTTCCTGGGTGGGCCTATCTATGTAAAGGACAGTATCAACAGCAAAAAGCTGAATATTTCCTGATTTAATGCCAGAATTGATGTTGTTGATGTATAATGCAAATAACAGTGGACCTAAAATAGACCCCTGAGGCACACATCTCAGGAGAGGTTTCAGTGGGGAGAGTTACCCTTCTGCTTTGACCTGCTGATTGCGACCCGTTAGGTAACTGGTAAATCAACTCAACGTAGGGGAATCTAGACCAATGTTTTGAAGAGTAAGCAGTAGCAAGTCATGGTCCACTGTACCAAAAGCCTTGCTAAGGTCAAGGAATAAGGCACATGTAACCCCTCCAACAAATTGGGGTTTACTATAATGTCTTCCTGGGCTCCCTAATGCCCACTGTCAGGCTGGTGTCCTGTCTTCAGTAGTTTTTATTTGTATGCGTGAGAGTGCCCAAGTGAGCCTCCGCACCTGTTGCTTTAAGAAAATGGCTAATCTGTGTTAGAAATTAGTATGGGCTGGGTCCGAATGATTTAAGGCTTGTGACTGGCCTGATAGTCTGTTATTCTACTCCATTCAGCAGTCACTACTTGCGCAGAGGGAGTTTTCATAGGAACTGTGATTGTTTATTGATTATTTGTTGTGTAGTAAAGATAGAGAAGTTTGTCTAACCTACTTTGATTGCAGGTTGAACATTTGGATAGGAGCCAACATGTTAGGTTCTGGACTTCCAGTATTTGGACCAATCGAACCACTGGGGGCCTAAAATGGAGACTGTCCCCAAGGGTCTTGTGGGAAGGAAGTTCTGCAGTTTTTGTAGTTTTGAGTGTTGGCGCCTAAATGGAACAAGAAGGGGAGCCCTTACTGTGACTGACAGTTCCCTCAGCCAGCCGAACTTTCGGATTAGCAGGGAATCCCCCAAACTGTTTGAAGCAGTGGATCAGTTAGAGTTGGAAGCTGAAGAGTGAACAGCTCGAGCTTTGAAGAAGCTGCTCCCAGAAGGAGCGTAGAGGAATCAGCGGGAAGAGGCTTTGCTGGCCTTCCTGTCACGTTCTCCTGCCACTGAACTGCCTATTACAGAGGTCGGACCTGTCCAATTTCCAGACTGGAACTGCGGCAGAAAAATCGAAGAATTGTTAGTACAGCTTTTAATTTTGACCTCAGATTTGCTATGGAAGTGAGAGGCCCAGCATGTGAGAGAATTTGCTCAGACTGGAAGGTTTGCGCAGTGAAGCTGTCATTTGCAACTGGACTGTATCCGAACTGTTGTTTAGAGAAATTAGTGATTTACATGTGCTGAATGCGTGTCGTGGGTCGCGATTTGGTTCCCCACAGAAAAATATTTTACGCCAGCTGGAGGCTTCACCAGCAGAAGATCACAAACTTTTTCAGGACTGTTCATCTTGCCTGGGCCCTGTCATCTCGGCCTAGGCCACTACTTCCACTTCAGAGACCATCTCGGCAAAAGACCAGGTTGGGGATTCTGCCCCCTGCCCAACACCATCGAGCAGGTAGCGACCACCCAGAGGAGAGTTGTGTTGGCCCTGCTTCCCCTGGCCTCCCTGATCATCACCACAAGGTCTGCATCTCACCTCTCCTGCATCCTGGTCTGGGTAGCGTGAGTACAATCCAGGTAGCTCCCTGCAACAAAATCAAAATTTATTGTGGTACCATCGAATTGTTTCTTTTTCTGGGCCATCCAACTGGGATTACAAATAATTGGGTTGCGTGCATGTCTAACTGTTTTCCTTTCTTAAGGGTCCCAACAACAGCTAAATCGCCGGCCACCCCAGGCAACACTTCAGGCTAACCTGCATGACATACTGGGTATCCAGGGTTGTTGAACTGTCTAATTGGGACTCACAGTGCATGCTGAACAATCCTGATTTAAATCAGATTGGTAATCATTCTACTAGATTCACGTTCTTCCCTTGTTCACTGCCCCTAAATAAATCTGATCGTCTTGTCTCATGTTTAACCTGGATAGTGTGCATATTATTAGTTGGGTTACAGTGGTAAGACTGTATTGCTGCATTGCTGATCTTATTTTCCAGGGGGTCTCCAGGGCAGTTGCAGCAGATCCAGCCCTGGTGGTTAAGTGAAAAGGGTATGAGCATATTACTACTGCTACCTACTGAATGTGAATGTACCATTGTGTTATTATTTAAGCCACTAGAAGGGTTGGTGGGGTTATAGTGTCCCAGAGAGCTATACCAGAGCAGCAGAGCTACCCCAATACCATTCCTCTGGGTGGAGGCACCCGATTACAGAACTCAGGCCCTTACAACCTGTGTATTGCCATACAAGCAGGGGTAGTAGCCCTTAGAATAGCGCCACCTAGGGGTTAATATCTTGGAGGCACCACTGGGATTAGCACCCTCTAGTGGTCGAAAGTTAAAATTTCAGCCAAGTGCAAAACTGAGACAAGATCTGAGATGGAGGTGCTTACTATGTCCAAATGGAAAATTTCCCCCAACAAGCTGGTCATGCACCGCATGATGGGGTGGAGTGAGGCCGAAGGGGTAGACCTCACCATGCCATACTACTACTTGATATCCCCGTGGGGACCACTAATGAAACTACTGAAGAAATAATGAGAAAGGTTAAGTGTCTGGGAAAGGTTGAAGAACGGGGGTGGGACTCAGACCTATTTGCTCAGACCTTGGTGACCCTTCCTTTCTTGCAGCCTCCCCATAGACCCTGAGACAGTACCACCTGTCATTATGCCAGAAGGGTCCCAGAAGGAGTGGAGAGTTATTCATTTATATAGTGACCTGTCTTCCCCTGGGAGATCCCCGAGGATAGAGGGGTTTAAGGACAAACTATTGAGACTCCTAGCTGCCGAAGTGCAGTCATCTAAAGATTTGCTAAAGGCTTTAGAGGATTCGGAAGAGACCACTCCATTACAATCTCCTCCAGCCTCTCCGTCCACCCCCAAGGCATCCCCTATTGTAGCATTCCCCAATGTGATACCTTCTGTACACCTGGACTCCTAGCGCAGGCTCAGATTGTTCTCTGGTGCAGTTCCTGTGCCAGTGGAGGAGGACGACTTAGAAACATGGATGGACTATGCTATTCCACTGGTTCAGGAGTGGCAGTGCTCTGAGGCAGAGAAGCGAAAGAAACTTCTGGAAAGTTTAAGAGGCCCTGCACTGGAGGCTATTTGGTTCCTTCGATCAACAAACCCAGAGGCCACTGCAGCCGAGTACCTATCCACCTTAGAAGTGGTGTTTGGTAGCACCGAATCTGGGGAGGATTTAATGTGGAAGTTCAAGTCTGCTTAACAGTGGAAAAATGAGAAGTTGTCTGCTTTTGCCAACCTTACTGAACCGGCCCTGCAGAGAGCACATAGAAAGGAGGGTGTCTCAGCTAGTGAACTGAATTGTGTCAGGCTGGAGCACATCCTAAAATCTGCCCGTTAGTCAAGCGTGTGTAAGTTAAAATTGAAGTTTCATGACAGGAAGGCTAACCCTCCCGAATACTGATGGCTGATGAAGGAGATCCTGGAGGCTGAGAACGAGGAAGATTGCTGGGAACCATATGCTGGGGTTGCACGCACTACCCTAACCATAGACCAACCAATGAGAAAGAGGAAGCTCTTGAGACACAACAGGTCTGAGAGCTGCTGAAAGAGATGCAAGCCAGCCAACAAGCTGCAGCTGAAGCGGACAGTAACTCTAACTTTTGCCCGCCTAAGACTGAGACCGGCAGTGAGGCCCCACACGTGGGTGTGGGGGCTCATGCTCTTGCCACTGAACCTTGAGCTGAATCCAAACTGGTGGAAGAAATGAGAGAACTGCAAGCTTTAGTGGGGGACCTCATACATGCCACCCGAACTTCTGCCCCCTGGCGGAACTGATGAGAAAGGGAGCTTGAACCCAAACCAAAAGAAGACAGTAGAACTCCCTCCTCCGACCGTTACAAATTTTGTTAAAAAACTAACCGCCCTAGTGATCACAGAGAAAAGGTGTTCTGCTATAGATGTAGAGAAGACGGACATATCCGATGAAGTTGCAATTCTCCTGAGGACCTGGGGAAAGTCACTACCAAACTGCTCAATCTGGTCCGACAGAGCACTATAAAACCTCAGCCAGGTCCACTGTACAAATCCTTTTACTCTAAAACTGCAGTGGGCCAGTCCACAAAACAGACATCCCTGGATTGGTCCGAAATGGTGGGCTCCTCCATGGAGACTACAGTAACAGTTAATGGCATCTCCACCCGAGCTGTGTTAGACAGTGGCTCACAGGTCACCATTATATTTAAAGATTGGAATAACCAGTACTTATCTGACCTTCCACTCCTACTCCTTGAAGGACTGCATGTGTGGAGGTTGAGTGAAAAAATACAGGTTACTAACCTGTAACAGGAGTTCTAGGAATGGTATATGTTGTTCATCCACACTTACTGGCAGGTTCCTTGCCACTTTAAATTTTGCCGGAAGCTCTTCAAGCTGGCTCCTCCCACCCACCCGGGTGGTAAAACTCTCGGCTCTGCCCCATGACACCAGACCTAGCCCGCTGGAAGCCAGGTTGCGCGGCGAAGCCGGGGAGGTCGGGTGGGTTGTGTGGATGAACAACATACCATTCCTAGAACTTCTGTTACAGGTGAGTAACCTGTATTTCTAGGGACATGAATATGTTGTTCAATCCACACTTACTGGCAGACTCCTAGCAGTTCTCCGGGAGGAGGGAGGCAAGACGTGCACCCCTTACTTGGGAAATAAGGACTGGAGAACTGAGGTCCCAAAACCAGCATCCCGGCGTGACTCAAGGTCAATGTGGTAGTGGGTAATTAAGGTGTGTGCTGACTTCCAGGTAGCAGCCCTGCAAATTTCCTGGATAGGGACATCCCTGGAAACAGCCACTGAAGCAGCGGTATGGCGGACAGAATGAGCTCTTATCCCTTTGGGAGGCTCCATGCCCGCAAACCTGTAGCACAGATCTATGCAGGAGGTGACCCACCTGCCTATCGTCTGCAGGTCTGCCAGGTGCGGCTTCAGCGTAGGTGACAAACAGCTGGCGAACCTCTCCCCGAACTTCAGTCATCTGTTCCTTGTAATAAGAGAGCGCTCTTCTAGGGTCCAAAGTATGGAGCCTATATTCGGCCTTCGAGGTGTGATTACGGTAGAACACCGGCAGAGTCAACACCTGGTTAAGGTGAAACTCCAACACCACCTTCGGAAGGAATTTCGGTTGGGGGCGCAGAACAACCTTGTCCCTGTGGAAGACCAGATAAGGAGACTCGATGGAAAGTGCCTGGAGCTCTCCCATCCTTCTGGCTGACGTGATAGCCACCAAGAAGGCAGTCTTCCATGACAGGTGAGAGATGTCACACCTGTGCATCGGTTCGAACGGCTCTCCCATGAACTTAGCCAATACCCGCTGTAGATCCCACGGAGGTGGAGGTTCGCGGACCGGAGGGGATATGTGATCAAGGCCTTTTAAAAAGTGCCCGACCACCTTCTCCTGCACCACCGACTGCTTTCCGGCCTGCGCCCGGTAAGCAGAGATGGCTGCCAGGTGCACCTTAAGGGTCATCGACTGAAGCCCTAGCTGAGAAAGGGACCATAGGTAGTCCAAAATGCTGGCCAAGGAACAGGAGGAAGGGTCCAACCCCTTATCCTGACACCAAATGGAGAATCTCTTCCATTTGAAGGCATAGCATTTTCTGGTCGACTCCTTATGGGATACCTCAACAATGTTGAGGACCTCGTCGGAAAGATCCAAGCCCTGGAACTCTAGCCACTCAGGAACCAGGCCGTCAGGTGCAGGGACTGAAGGTCCAGGTGGAGTACCTTCCCCCTTGTTGACTGAGATCAGGTCCGGGCAGGCTGGAAGCCGCCTCGTGAGCCTGGAGCTGAGGCTGAGGAGATCTGGATACCAGAACTAGCGGGGCCAGTCTGGGGCTACCAGAATCACCTGCGCCTTGTCCCTCCTTGCCTTGAGAAGCAACTCGTGGATCAAGGGAAATGGGGGAAAGGCGTAGAGGAGGCCCGGGGTCCATGGCCCTGAGAAGGCATCCCCCTGCAGCGAGCCCTGCTCAGGGGGGTGGGCATGAAACAGCCTCAGCTTCGCATTCTCCCTGGAGGCAAACAGGTCCACCTGAGGAGTGCCCCAGTGGGAGAATAGATCTAGTACTGCCTCCAGCAGGAGAGACCACTCGTGAGATGCAGCACCTATCCGGCTTAGGGCATCGGCCAGAGTGTTGGAGGCTCCTGCCACATGGAAGGCTAGGAGATCCGCCTCCAGTCTGCTCACGACAGACCATGTGCGGGGAGAGCTTCCTTGCACAGAGGCAAGGAGCGCATCCCGCCCTGACGGTTTAGGTAGTACATGGTCGTGGTGTTGTCCGTCTGGACCTGGACCACTTGACCCCATACAAACGGAGCGAAGGCGGTGAGGGCTAGTCGGACTGCTCGAAGCTCCAGCAGGTTGATGTGACATCAAGACTCCTGAGGGGACCAGAGGCCGTGCACTCTGAGCTCTCCCAGATGGGCACCCCTACCCGTCAGAGAAGCGTTGGTCATTAGAGTGACCGTCGGCTCTGGGCGGACAAACGAGATGCCCTCCTGCAGATTAGCTGGAACGAGCCACCACTGGAGAGCGTTCCACATTTCCTGGGTCACTATCACTGGCTGGTCCAGAGGACCGGAGCGCTGTGACCATTGGTGGGCCAGTCCCCATTGAAGGGGACGCATGTGCCAGCGGGCCCAATGGACCATGCAGGTGCAGGCTGCCATGAGGCCCAGGAGGCACAGGATGTCCTGGGCAGGGCGCAATTGCCCAACCAGAAATGATTGGGCAAAGGAGGAAAGAACCTTGGCCCTGTCTGCCGGGAGCTGTGCTCTGGCTCAAAGACAGTGTCGAGTTCTGCCCCGATGAACGAATCACCTGCATTGGCACGAGTTCCGATTTGGCCTCGTTGATGAGGAGGCCAATCTGAGAGCAGACCTGGAGGGCCAGATCCCTGGACTGCTCCACCTCCGGCTTGGAGGAGGCTGCAATCAGCCAGTCGTCCTGGTAAGGGTACACCCGGACCCTTCGGTGCCGCAGGAATACTGTCACCACTGCCATGCATTTGGTGAAGACCCTGTAAGCTGGAGAGAGGCCGAAGGGCATTGCCCAGAACTCGTATAGGGATCCGAATCGCTGGTGGGACGAAGGACGGATTGGGACGTGAAAGAACGCGTCCTGGAGGTCCAGAGAACAGAACCACATGCCTTGTTCCAAGAATGGAATGATCTGAGCCAGAGTGACCATCCTGAAGGATCGAGACCTTAGGAACTTGTTCAGGTCATGTAGGTCTAGAATGGGGGCGCCAGACCCCCGTCCATTTTGGGACCAGGAAGTACCTGGACACAAACCCTGGGTCTGATGGAGGATCCGCCACCTCCCTGATCACCTTCTTCTGGAGGAGCAGGGCAATGTCGGCTCAACGAGCCGACAGAAAAGACTTTGGACCCATGGCCCCGTGGGCGGCAGCTCGACAGGGTGGGGACTGCTCGAATTCCAGAGGCAGACCCTTTCCTACCACTTCCAGCACCCAACGGTCCGTGGTGATATCGGACCAGGCGGAAAGGAAGTGGTGGAGCTGTCCCCCCATGGGGGGAACCCGGGGAGGAGTGATGAGGCTGGGGGCAACACCCCTCAACCCGTCACTGGGCAGGCTTGGAGGAAGGACCAGCCGAGGAGCCTCCTGGACCTTTCCCTCCCGGCTTCCTGCTGGAGGAAGTAGCAGGCTTGGCTTTGGGGTGCCAAATGCGAGCCTGCTGGCCCTAATGCTGGTGTTGCTGGGCCGGACGTGCCGCAGGGGCTGAAGGCCGAATGGGCTTACGTTGCTGCTGGTGGCCTTTGTCCTTCTGGGCAGACGTGACCAAGTCCAAGGTGGCGTTGGACTTCTCGATCCTTTGCAGATGACTCTCAACCCCGGGACCGAACAAGCTGGTACCCAAGAAGAGAACATCTGCCAGCTTGTGCTGGGTATCTGCCGTAAAGGTGGAGATCCGCAGCCAAGCTCTGCGGCGCATGGCCACTGCAGCTGCTACTGACCAAGCACACGAGTCAGCGATGTCCAGAGAAGTCTGGAGCTGCTGTTTGGCCACCGCCCCTCCCTGATCCTGCACCTGCTTGACCGTCGTCTGAAGGTCAGCCAGGAGATGAGGAATCACCTCATCCAGGGAGCCCAAAAGGGCGTGTGAAAAGTGTGCCATCAGAACGGCCGAGCTGGCCTGACGAAGGCCTAGAGAGGACGCAGCATAGACTTTCTGCCCAGAGTAGTCCAGTTTCTTGGACTCCTTATTGGGTGGTTTGTCCACATCCTGAGCATTGCCAGAACGCCGGAAAACACTGTCGGTCACTAGCCCCTCCGCGGAGGGGTGCTCCGCGAGAAACCGGAGAGTGAACCAGTGGGAACAGCATACTTTTGAGCCATCCTGCCTGAAGGTGCTGGACAAGAAGCTGGCTGCTGCCACAGCTCCAGGGCAGGGCCAACAATGGCTTTGGCCACCGGGAAGGCCTCCGTGAGGGAATCCCCTCGGTCCAGTATCTCCGTGAGGGGATATTTGGCCCATTTTGAAACGGGTTCAAGCTTCATCCCAGTGGACTCTGAGATGAGTCGAAGCATTCCAAGAAACGAGGATGGGCTCTTGTCCACCGACTGACCCCCGGTGGACTCCAGGTCAAGTGGCCTGGAGAACAAGGAAGAGTCGTTGTCAGACTCCCGAGGAGTCTGCAAACAGCTGCCGAGCACCTGAGCCACCCTCCACCTGCCGAGGTTGATCGGGAGTGAGGGTGACTGACAACCAATGGGGCAAGCCCTGACCCAACCGAGAATCCTTGGTTGGGGCCCCAGTTTTAGGTTGTGGAGGCGGGGGTTCCACCATAATGGGTGGCGCAGCCGGTTTCGGCCGAAAAACCGGTGCCGGCTTCGGCTCCTCGACTACAATGAGGGGTTGTTTCGGCTGCTCTGGTGACAGCCACTTAATGGCCTGGGAATGCGACGGAGTCGGCTTATTCCCGGTCGAAAGCAGCTGCTGCCAAATTAGATCATCGTAGCGCTGACGCAATTTGCGCCGGATCCTATCCTCCGAAGAGGACGAAGAAGAGGATGAGCGCTGCCGCCGCTTTCCATAGTGCCGAGACCGAGACCGCCGATGTCGGCGGGATCAGCTGGACCTGGAAGAGGTCCAAGACCGAGACCTTCGGTGTTTTCGAGGGTGGGTCTGAGAGGGGTTGGGGGAAATCCGCTCCTCCCTCGGTTCAGGGACCTTAACCGGGGACTCCGGCACAGGAGGCACAGCCAAGTCCTCAGTTTTCACCGGGGGAACTGGTGAAAAAGGGTTGTCGGCTTCACCAGTCGACAGCCCGTCCGATGGGTCGAGAAAAATCTTGACTGCGTCGACAGGTGTCTCGGCCGGCTGACCTGATGGGGACACCGTGAAGCCAGCGGCCTTAGCCGCAACCTCGACCAAAGTCGAGTGTCGACTGTCTGGGGAAGGGGACCTCTCCCGCTCCCACGAACGTCGATGGTGGGACTTACCCTTAGAGTCCTTCTTTTTGGACCAAGAGGAATGTCCTGAAGGCCCCTCACCCTTGGTGGAGAGGGACTGACAAAGCTCCTTGAACGAAGCCGTGTAGGAGGATCCCAAGGAGAGCGGGATAAATGCCGCGACTGATGAAGATGATGCTGCGGCCTGGACCGCATCCTCCTCGAGGCGATCATCTGCTCAAGCTGTTCAACCGAGCAGCGCGCCGCGGTAGCAGACCTCTTCGACTTGACCCGGATAGCGTTTCTCGAGGGTGCCCAAGTTGCAATCTGGCAGCGCGATCCTCTAAGACCGTGGCCGAAAAGGACTTGCACAAGTCACAGGCCTGCGAATCATGTTCAAGCCCCAGGCAGTAAACGCACGTGGAGTGCGGATCGGTCCGGGACATCTTCTGCACACAGGGGCACCGACGAAATCCGGGGGTCAATCTGTCCATCACAGCCGTGAAGGAAGATAAAGACCGAAGTCTTGTAAATTTTAAAATTAGTTTCGGTTAACCGAAGAGTTTGGATCCAGGCCTAAAATGCAGAGCGCAAAGGAGGGAACCTGAGCTTCCAAGTGGTAAGGAAGATCTGGCATCATGGGGCGGAGCCGAGAGTTTTACCACCCGGGTGGGTGGGAGGAGCCAGCTTGAAGACCTTCCGGCAAGATTTAAAGCGGCAAGGAACCTGCCAGTAAGTGTGGATTGAACAACATATCCATGTCCCTAGAAATCCTATCCTTACCAATGGTATGTACGAATTTGGTTATCTTTCCCTACTGCTATTGCTGGCGTGGACGAACAAGTGGAGACCCTAGCCCTGGTGTGCCCGCCGACTGGAATGTATGATGGTATCTCTTTGCTGATTGACACCAACACCCATATGTTCAGCCGGCTAGCCCAGCTCTGTCAAGAGAAACAAGCCAAACAGACTGGAAAGGCCTAACATATTCCGGCCACGGTGCATCGAGCCTATGATTTAAAGTTGCAAACTAAAGAGATTGAGAAAGATGAACCCATGGGGATAGTATGGGAAAAAGATCCGCAATCACTTGTATTGCCCCAAATGCTCAGTGCACCATCAGTGGCGAAGTGTGAATAAAAAAGGATGTCAAAAACAAGATTCTTATGCTGGATGCCCCAGAAGATTGGAAACTGCCTGAGGGACTACTGGTTAAGCCTAGCATTTTACCAGCCCGGGCCCATGCCTACGCTCGGCGGGTAGTGGTGCAAGTCCAAAACATGTCAGACCGGGATGTTCGAGTGAATCGAGGGTGCACATTGGCTACTGTATATTGTGCAGTTACTGCTGTACTGCCCAGCAAAAAGTGCCCTGGAGAGGATGACGAAGTGACCCCGATCTGTTTGACTTTGGAGAGTCCTCCCCTTCGTGCAGAATAGGGAGCCAAAATCAGTCAGAAACTGACTCAGATGATTTTCTCTTGTTGGTTGTTGTACAAATTACTGAAAACCATTAATCTGACATATCTCAAGAAATACTTTGTCGGTATTACTTTTCCCCTGCTGACTAATCCAGTCAATATTTGGTAGATTAGAATCGCCGATTATGATGCAGTTTTGTTTACAAGTCATGTTTTCGATCTGTTCTAGAAAAAGTTTGTTTTCAGCTTCCAACAGACTGGGTGACCTGTAACAGATACCCAGTGTGAATGTTTCATTTTTTAATTGGATCCCAACCCATTTTTGCTCAGGGCTTTTCATGTCTTGGTTTTCTTTCTTGTGTAAAACAGCATTTAGATGGTTCGAGACATATAGTCCCACTCCACCAGCCTTATTTGTTCGTGGTTTTTAAAAAAGTCATATCCCTGAATCTCCTTCCCTCAGTCATCTTTCCTACTCCAGGTCTCTGTTATTCCACACACAACAACACTATCTCTCAGAAGTATATATTTAAGTTCATCGTACTTATTTCTGATACTTCTGGCATTTATAAGCAGGAGCTTTATTTCACTTTTCTGCACTGATTTGGTACTATCTATGATGTATTCAGAGTTCACAACCACTGAACATACACCTTCCACTACCAGTTATCAGTTTACATTTTCATCAGTCATTTCTTTAAACATTCGTCCTAATTCTTTACTAACTTTCCTATTTAGATGTAGTCCGTCATTACCAAATAACTCCAATTTATCGTTAAACAATTCCCATGTTTTGACACACTCAATTCCTTCCATCATGGTCCATCTTCTCAACCAGTTATTTATCTTGTGCGCTTTCCTATTTATTCTAGTACTTGCTCTTGGAACTGGTAATATTTCTGACAAGACTAGAATTCCATTCACATCTTTTACCAGTTTATCAATAGTCATGTAGTCCAAATACATTTGTTCTTCACTAGTACTTTTTAAATCGTTCGTCCCAACGTGTATCATAATCATGGGAGTGTCCCCCTTGTGTTTCACCATTTTAGGTAGTAGAGACACTACGTCAGCTATTTTTGCTCCAGGTAAATAAGAACTAGTGACTGTTTCCTTCAAGTTTTTTGTTGTCTATGCATCTGTGTATTTTATCATGGAGCTTCCGATTACATACATCCTACTATTACCATTTAGTCCATTTGTTCAACTTCAGTATCTTGTTGGTGTACTTCCCCAGTAGTTTCTATTATTGGCCAAGTTTCTGTACTTATGGCAACTGTTCCACTTTCTTCTCCAACTACCTTATTTAGACCTACCCTTTGTCCTGGATTATCTCCCTCTAGTTCAGTTAGGGGGGAGAAGGAGTTTGTTAGGGGGATAACAAAGCTCATGGCCCTTCTTCCTTTCTTTTGTTTATTTAAATTTGTATGAACCTCCCAATCAAGTCCTTGTTCAATATGACTCTTGTCTCTTATTTGATTGGTCACTTGCTGCCTCCTGTGTAGTATTAAGTGCTGCCCCATTTAAATCTACCTGCTTGAAACATTTCAGTTCAAGTTCTAGCCCAAGGATTTTCACCTTTAATTCTTTTATTTGTATGCACTGCTGACAAACAAATTCGATCATCTCTGTATTCCCCTCTAAACTAATTTGTCTGCACTCCTTACACTTAATCTCCAGCTCCCCCTGTCCTCAGTGTGACTATTTGACTTGCCATTATAGTACTACCTTTTGTCTACTGTCTTTAGCCATTGCTTATTCACCACTTACTGACACACTATTTGGCAGTGATGTTTATGTGGTCTGTGGTCCCGCTTTTCCCCGCTTCAAAACGCTGAAACATGCGCTTAGATGCACGTGTCTCCACGCGCGACACTGCGCACTCTGGCTCGCAACGCTCATTCCCGCTCCTCATGTGTGCCACGACCCGGAAGAGCTCTTGGGGCCGTGAGCAGACACAGGGCACAATAACTCCACAAAAGGTATAAAACAGTCTAAAATAGGCTACTGTGGTCCCCTTACAACTGAAGGGTCTACTACAGTCAGCCCTTTTCTGATTTAAAATCACACAGTGCAGGGCGTCCCCCCCAGGCTCATAGTTTCCTGGCTGATTGGAACTATGAGTCCCAGACTACTTCCTGTCTCTGTCTCTACCACCAGCACAGTTACCTCAAGACAGAGACAAATTCTAAAGCTAGAAATACAGAGCGCCTAGTGCAATGAGTGCTGAGTCCTCCTGTCCCTCAGCTTTTTAGGCTGACACTCAGGCTCCGACACAGCTCCCAATCCAGTAATGAGAGTAATACTGTTGAACCAGAACTACCAGAGCAAGAAGCTAAAAGTGTTTCCTGTCCAGAACAGACAACCAGTGCAGATGTATCCCTTTTTTTCAGAAGCAAACTTATTGACAAGCATTGAGCTGGGACTGAGAGACCCAAATGCAAATGCTGAAAGAACTGAGCCTGTGCCTGCCCCTCCCAGAAAGTCTGGACCAGCCACAAAGCCAGTGATACGCCTCAGTTATGACTTCCCAGGAAGGCCTGTAGATCTTCCATTACATGAAGTTCACAAAGGGGTGTATATTTCTGAAAGCTCTCTTCCTAAACTGGGTTATTCGACTACATCTAAGCTAATAGTAAAACCCTCCAATCAATGTACTGACACCCTTGCCCATTGCATCCCTAGTATAGCTGGATAGGGATAGGCCCCAAGCTATGTGGGTTAGTATGCAGGAGGCAATATATACTAGAATTGTAAGAGTAATGTGTTTAACTGTTTGAATCTGCTAACATGTTTATGAAAATGTATGACTGTGTTACTATGGAAATGTTCATTGCAAATGGAAAGTATGGTAATATTGTATTGCTACCACTAGCTATTTTACTCACGCATCCGTTTTTTTCTTTTATGGTTTACAAAATGAAACATGCATGTATTTTCATATAATGTTTTCTATATAGAATTTTATAGTATGTTTAGACTTGATGCGGACGCCAAGTTTTTCCAGGCAGGAAAGAGTGTAACCCCTCTACAAATTGGGGTTTACTATAATGTCTTCCTGGGCTCCCTAATGCCCACTGTCAGGCTGGTGTCCTATCTTCAGTAGTTTTATTTGTGTGTGTGAGACTGCCCAAGTGAGCCTCCACACCTGTCGCTTTCAGAAAATGGCTAATCTGTGTTAGAAATTAGTCTAGGCTGGGTATAAGTGATTTAAAGCTTACGAGTGGCCAGACAGTCTGTTATTCTACTCCATTCTGCAGTCGCTACTTGTGCAGAAGGAGTTTTCACAAGAACTGTGATTGTTTATTGATTATTTGATGTGTAGTAAAGATAGAGAAGTTTGTCTAACCTGCTTTGATTGCAGCTCGAACATTTGGATGGGAGCCACCATGTTAGGTTCTGGACTTCCAGCATTTGGATCAATCGAACCACTGGGGACCTAAAATGGAGACTGTCCCCAGAGGTCTTGTGGGAAGGAAATTCTGCAGTTTTTGTAGTTTTGAGTACTGGCACCTAAATGGAACAAGAAGGGAAGCCCTTACTGTGACTGACCGTTCCCACAGCCAACCGATCTTCTGGATTACCAGGGAAATCCCCAGAACTGCCTGAAGCAGTGGATCAGTTAGAGTTGGAAGTTGAAGAGTGAACAGCTTAAGCTTTCAAGCAGTTGCTCCCAGAAGGAGCATAGGGGAATCGGCAGGAAGATGCTTTGCTGGCCTTCCTGTCACATTCTCCTGCTACTGAACTGCATATTGCAGAGGTAGGACCTGTTTGATTTCCAGACTGGAACTGCTGCAGAAGAATCGAAGAAGTGTTAGTGCAGCTTGTAATTTAGATAGAAGATTTGCTACAGAAGCGAGCGGCCCAGCTTGTGAGAGAGCGTTGTTTGGAATGGAAGGTTTGCGCAGTGAAGCTGTCATTTGCAACTGGACTGTATCTGAACTGTTGTTTACAGAAATTAGTGATTTACATGTGCTGAATGTGTTTCGTCTGTCACGATTTGGTTCCTCACAGAAAAATCTTTTACACCAGCTGGAGGTTTCACCAGCAGAAGATCACAAACTTTTTCAGGACTGTTCATCTTGCCTTGGCCCTGTCACCTCAGCCTAGGCCCCTACTCCTGCCTCAGAGACCATCTCGGCAAAAGACCAGCTTGGGGATTCGGCACCCTGCCCAACGCCATCAAGCAGGTAGCACCCACTCGGAGGTGAGTTGTGTTGGCCCTGCTTCCCCTGGCCTCCCTAATAATAACCACAAGGTCTACATCTCACCTGTCCTGCATCCTAGTCTGAGTAGCATGCGTATAATCTGGGTAGCTCCCTGCAACAAAAGCAAAAATCACTGTGGTACCATCTAATTGTTTCTTTTTCTGGGTTAATGCAACAGACTGAGCCATCTGGTTTCGATTACAAAGAATTGGGTTGTGTGCATGTCTAACTATTTTTCTTGCTTAAGGGCCCCAACAACAGCTGCAACACTGGCCACCCCGGACAATGCTTCAGGCTAGCCTGCAAGACATACTGGGTACCCAGGGCTGTTGAACTGTCTAATTGGGACTCACAGTGCACGCTGAACAACCCTGATTTAAATAAGATTGCTAATCATTCTATTAGATTCATGCCCCTCCCTTGTTGACTGCCCCTAAATAAATATGACTGTCTTGTTTCACGTTCAGCCTGACTAGTGTGCATATTATTAGTTGGGTTACAGTGGTAAGATTGTATTGCTGATCTTATTTTCCAGGGGGTCTCCAGGGCAGCTGTAGCAGATCCAGCCCTGGTGGTAAGTGAAAAGGGTGTGAGCATATTACTACTGTTACCTACTGAATGTGAATGTACCATTGTGTTATTATTTAGGCCACTAGAAGGGTTGGTAGGGGGTTATAGTATCCCAGAAGGCTATACCAGAGCAGCAGAGCTACCCCAATACCATTCCTCTGGGTAGAGGCACCAGATTACAGAACTCAGGCCCCTCAACCTGTGTATTGCCATACAGGCAGAGGTAGTAGCCCTTAGAATAGCGCCACCTAGGGGTTACACACATACATAATTTTCAGCATCCAAGGCCTTTAACCAATCATTAGATACCTTAGCAAGCGCAGATACTGTGCTGTGTCACGGTCTGAACCCTGATTGTACAGGATTAAGCAGATTATAAGACTCCAGATGCTTTTTAATTGGAAATTGACTATTTTTTGAGCATTTTGGATAGAATAGGAAAAAGAGATATGGGTCGATAGTTGTTTAGATCACTAGGATCACAACAGTTGAACAGTGGGATGACATGGGCGGTTTTCCAAACAGACGGGATAACCTCCTGTGTAACAGATAGATTGAAAAGGTGTGTGATAGGGGCAGAAAAGACATGATACACTGGCTTTAGGAAGGAAGGGTCAATGTGGTCAGCACCCACACTTTTCTTAGTGTCTAGATCTAGGAGAAGATCTTCCACTTCCTTTATGGAGACAGGACAGAAGGAGAAGAGAGCATCATAAGTAGTGGAGGCCGGGGCAATGCAAGAAGTGTCCTGAGCACAGAGCTGCGCATGAAAGTTGTAGGCAGGGGAAGAATCAAACTCTAGACCGGCAGTGGCAAAGTGGTTGTTAAGAAGATCTAAGATAGTATGCTTATTAGAGGTGTAGGAGCCACCCGTGGAAATTTTTGCAGGAATGGAGCTAGCTGGGTTATACCCTTCAATGTCCTTTAAGTTCTTCCAAAATTGTGCAGAATAGTTGGAGGTGGAGGTCCGTTCAGTTCTAAAGTATTTAGCTTTTCCAGCCCTAATTAGCTTAGTGCACTGATTCCTTACTGCTCTAAAGGCTGCCCAGTCAGACGTAGTTTTAATTTTCTGCGGTTATTCCACAGGGCATCCCTATGGAGAAGCACAGCTTTTTGACTGATCGTAAACCAGGGGCATGATTTTTTCCTAGTATGAATTTTGCCTAATGGTGAATGTCGATTTATGGTTCCAAGGATGATATTCTGAAACTACTCATAAGCCTCACTTACAGTGGGGGCCAGGTAAAAGTCCTGCCAATAGGAGTACTGAAGATCCATGAGAAAGGTATGTGGGTCGAAGTTGCGATGACTTCTTTTATAAATGTATCTACAAGTGGAAGCAGTTTTAGGGATGGCCCTCACACAGGCTAAGGCGCAGTGGTCACTTAGGTCATTGAAGAAAGTACCAGAGTGAAAGATGAAGCAAGGTTTATTTACTAGAATTAGATCAACTAAAGTGCTATGGTCTGTTTTTTTAATATTTGGATGGGTAATTTCTGTAATAAGCTGCATAAGGCCAAAAGTGTCACAGAAGTCTTTTAATGGTTTAGAGCTCAGAGAGAACCAATCGAGATTGAAATCACCCAAGATAATGACCTCAGAAGACAGTTTGTCCAAGGTGTTGCATAGATAATTCAGTATCTTAGGCCCCGTCGAGGGAGGTCTGTAACACCCGATGATGGTAAGAGACGTAGAGGAGGGAAGTAGGACCTTTAATGTCAGACTCTCATATTCCTTAGGCGAAGTAGTAACGTCGACTAAAGTGGCAGAGAAATCGTCATAAACATAGATTGCGATCCCTCCCCCTCTAAAGAGTCTGTTCGATTTGAAAACATTATAGGAAGGAATGTTAATTTCAAAGTCCGAAGTAGAGGGTCTAAGCCAGGTTTCTGTAACCACTATAATGTCAGGCTTAGTATGGCAAGTCCAAGATTGGATTGAATCAAATTTCCTTAATAGGCTACAAGCATTTAAGTGGAGAAGGCTTGTTCCCTTTAATTGAGCCAGCTCTGAGGGCACCTTAATGGGGGAGGCAGACCCAGGATTCAGCTCAACATTGCCTGAGCATAGGAGGAGCAGAAGCAAGATTTTCTTGAGAGCACTAAGCAACAGCATAAGGGGCCGAGTCCAATCACTCTTATGGTAGTATGAGGGGGATAGTGATGGACGGTCTGGGCAGTAAGCGAGGTATGCATATAAAAGCACCCTGGCCAAGTAGGTGAAATGAAACTTAAAAGGAGAAGAGGACATATAATGGGGGGCACAAGGCCTAAAATACGTAAAAGACATGCTACAGAAGGAGCAAGGTTGCAAGACTACCGGTGCATCAGGTGGTAGGACTAGTATTATAGAAGGCGTGCAAGGTTCTTGCAACCTAGCATTTGTAGGTACAGCTACATATGAGGGCTCAGCAAAAGGATTGAGGGTGCTGAAGAACAGACCCATAAAACAACTAATACTGAGCAACATCGACTGCATTTTAGAGGTTTAGGGGCTCTTGGGGTATTAGGTTTACAGTGCTCCCCCTTAAGGTTTTATGTCAGGCAAGTGTTTGCCAATAGAAGGACTGACAGCACAGGAGGGAGGGAAGGCAAGAGTATTTAAAGTGTGTCATGGAGGGGGTGGGTGGATGGGAGAATATTCAAGCAGAATTAAAAAATAGAAAAAGAGCCCTGAGCAGACAGATGGTACAAGAAAGTTATGACCAAGCTTCAGCCAATCAGGGGCAAAGCCGTAGACCAATAGTTCTCAGACTTTGTCACAGTGAGCCTCCCCAAATCCATGGAAAAGATTTTGAGCCTCCCCCAAAAACTGAAATAATTTTGGCCCCCCCCCAAAGAAAAATAACATACTGTACTTTGCGCAGTACACCATGAATAAATTGAAACCTCTGAGTACTTGGCTCACATTCAGTTCTTGGTCTTATACTGACATGGAACATTTGAAAAAGTGCTCATGTGCTCAAGTGTTATCTGAATAACAAATAAATAAAATAAACAAATATTATTATTAAGACATTGAAACTCCTCCCCAACAGGCCAACCTACTTGCTCCGCTATTTTCATTTTGAACCATTGTTACCCCTTGTTGCAGTACCTTCACGGTCAGACTGCTTTCTCTGTTTCCTCTCTATATGAAATAACCTTCCTCCATACTTTGCCTCTCCGCTCCTTCCCTGCTCCTAAGCAACTTCTTGAGGATTACTTTGCTCCTTCCTGCTGTTGCTCTCAGCACTTCTATGCTCAACCCTTATATTTGGTCTGTTCTGCCATCAGTCTACAAATTAATCAATTACCACCACTCATTATTAGTTTATTGCTCATATTTGTTTACACTATTGTACGTTGTGTATTTCTTGATTGTTTTGCAGTTACCGTTTGAAATGTATTCACTCCCTACTCTTCCCCCGGGAACACCTGAAATGAGCCTTGACTCATTCAACTTCCCTTGTCATCTATTATTAAATAATTACATAAAATCCACCTACTTTTATCCTCTTTCAGTTTGCTTCATCTCCTCACACAAAATATATAAAACTCAGAATTTAAATACAGTCCTTTCTTTTAGACCTGCTTGAGCCTCCCCTGGAACAGGTTGGGGCCTCCCTAGGGAGGCTGGCCTCACCATTTGAAAAACCCATGCCGTAGACCAAGCCACCAATGTTGAGACATGACTGGGAGGCTTCTTCCATTCGAATTCACGGCTTACAATCCAGGTCTGGTCTGCAAATAAGTATATTTATTTGTGCAGAGTGCAAAATAAATCAGAAAACCTGTTGTTGAAAAAGTAAAGGACACAGAGTCTACATACTGTGCTTTGTAGTACAGTTGTCTTCATCACTTCCGTCTTTGCAGTCATTCTCTCCATCACAGTGGAAGGCACTGGGGATGCACTGCCCATTCTTGCACTCCATCAGGCCTTGGCTACTACAAGCTGTAATAAAACAGAGACAACAGCAGCTGATTCACCACCAGTTCAGTCAGACTAAAGACTTAAGCAGTTCCCCTCTTTTCTGCTGTATTATGTGTTTTAAAGCTGCTGGAAAGAGCCATTTTGCCACATCTTCTGGACAGATATGCTGTTTCAGGAAAGTACTGAGAAAAAATTACTTACCATAGTAATCTTGTTTCTTCCAAGGAATCCCTCAGTATTCTTGACTATGGCAGTTAGCCAGCTGAGTTCAGCTTGCCCCGGAGGAGGAGTTTATGTAAATGATTAAAACTAAACTACCAATCAGTTTGTACTAAGAGATTACACTGCCTGTAGGTTGTGCTGTTTGCTAGTCAGATTCTTTTCAAAGCTGAAAGGGGGCAAAAGGCCCCACTCTAAACCCCATGCCTAAGGAAAAAAGAACAATCTATAAAAAAGAACCAGAAAAACACCAAACCGCCCAAGGCAAACAATAAAACATTGCATGAACTGTGAAGCCTTGTACCAAAAATGCTGCTCTACAAGAAAACATTTGGCCAGAGTAAAGGAGTATAGAACCTCAAATAGAGGGGTTCTGTTAGGGGAAGGTGGGCGGGAGGTCAAGAATACTAAAGGATCCCTTGGAAGAAACAAGATTACTATGGCAAGTAATTTTTTCTTCTCACCCCAGGAATCCCTCAGTATTCTTGACTATAACAGATTACAAAGCAGTGCAGTTGAAGAAGGGAACAGAGCTTACTTTGGAAACAGGTTCTGCAGAACTGCTGTACCAAATTTGGTGTCCAGTCTAGATTGTACATCTAAGCAGTAGTGCTTTGTCAAAGTGTATAGTTTTCCAAGTAGCTGCTTTACAGATATCAAGCAAAGGAATGTCTCTATGAGCAGCACTGAGACCGCAGTGCCCCTGCTAAAGAGGGCCCTAAGGCCTTGAAGAGGCTGCTTGCCAGCGTTTTTTGTAACAAAACTGAATGCAGGAAATTATCCAGCGAGAGATCGTTCTCTTAGAAGCTGGCCTACCTTTGCCTACCTCACCATAGGTAAGAAAAAGCTGGATATGAGAGTCTCTGAGCTCCTTAGTGCGCTCCAGATAGTAGGTCAGTGCCCTCTTAACATCCAAGCTATGAAGCCTGTGTTCACCAGCGGTAGATTTGTCTGTAAAGAAGACAGGTAGGAAAAAAGACTGGTTGAGGTGGAACTCCGAAACTACTTTGTGAAAGAATTTCCTATTTGTTCTGAGAACCACTTTGCCTCTGTGGGTGACAATGTAGTTGGGTTCAGTACAAAGAGCCTGCAACTCTTAAATTCTCCTGGCAGAACTAATTGCTACAAGGAATACTGTTTTCCAGGTAACATACTTTAAGTCTGCTGTAGCCATAGGTTTGAATAGGGCATCCATTAACATGGCTATTCACAGGTTCAAATCCCAGGGAGGGACAAGTTCCCTAAGTGGGGCTGAAGGTGCAGCAGACCTTTAAAGAATTTCTTAAAAATGGAGTGAGAAACAACAGATTTCTCTTTGCCCCCGAAAGGTATGCTGAAATTGCTGCCAGGTGAACTTTCAAAGAGGAGGCTCTCATGCCACAGGCCTGCAGGTGTACCAAGTAATCTAGAATAGAGAGGCTTGACTGCATGGGATCAATCTGTTTATGTTTACACCAGAAAGAAAATCTCTTCCATTTGGAGGCATGGGTCTTTTTGGTGCTATGCTTTTTAGCCTGTCTCAGGATTTTCAGGACCTGCTCGGAATACTGAGAGTTGAGGAACTCTAGCTCCTTGAGTATCAGGTCGTGAGGTGAAGTGACTGGAAGCTGGGGTATGTAACTGCCTTCTGAGGCAGAGTCAGGAGACTGTGACTCGGAGGCAGACGAACAAGCTGCTGAACTGATAGATGGAGAAGCTGGGGGTACTAAGGCTGTCTAGCCCAGTCTGGGGCTATTAGGATCATTGTTGCAGGCTGGTTCCTGAGTTTGAGGAGTACTCTGAGAATCAGGGGAAATGAGGAAAAGCATACAGGAACCCCCACGACCAGTCGAAGTGCAGGGCATATACTGGCATGCTGCCTGAGGGAGCTGATGACTGAGCTCAGAAATGAACAAGACTATTTATGGAGTGCCCCATCTCCTGAACACTGTAGCTAGTACCTGGCTGTTCAGGGTACACTCATGGTGGCCCTGGCTAATATGGCTCAGAGAGTCTGCAAGGACATTGTGCTTGCCTGGCAGGTGAATAGCCAGGTACACAGCTCTGAGCTCGAGGAGGTTTATATGACAGCTGTCATATAGACCTCCTCAACCGTACTCTGCTTATGGATTGGTCCTCCAGATGGGCCCCCCAACCTAGGAAGGAGACATCTGTTGTGAGGACTTTGGAGGGCTCCATCTGCTGGAAGGGAACCCCTTCCCTGAGGTTTTGCCTGTCTTTCCACCAGTCCAGAGCTTGCAGAAACGTCTTTGTGACTGGAATTAGCTTTGACACGGAGTCTCTTTTCTGAGACCAATGCGCCCTGAGGTGGTACTGAATGTCCCTCATTTGCAACCTGGCACCTGGAACCACTGCTGTGATCGAGGCTATGTGGCCTAGTAACCTGAGGAAGTGTCTGGCTGGCGATGGCTGGCCTAGCACATACAAATCTGCCAGGGACTGGAGATTCTGAATCCTGTCCAATGGAAGCAGAGCCTTTCCCTGCCAGGTGTCCAGTTCCGCTCCAATGAACTCCAGTATTTGGACTGGTTCCAACTGAGACTTCTGCAAGATGATCAGGAACCCCAGAGACTCCGCAGTAAGCTGAGTGAGCTTTAGAGAGTCTTTGAGCTGTTGAGGAGACTTGTCTACCACGAGGCAGTCATCCAGGTAAGGGAAAACTGAGACATGCTGTCTCCTGAGGTAAACTACCACTGCAGCCAGGCACTTTGTGAAAACCATGGGTTCTGTGGTAAGGCCAAAAGGCACAACTGTAAACTGGTAGAGTCCAGAAGGCAGTCTGAATCTGAGGTACTTTCTGTGTTAAGGTCATACTGGAATGTGAAATAGGCATCCCTGAGGTCTAAGGAGGCTGGCCAGTCTCCCTGCTGCAAGGAAGGAATGACCACTGACAGGGTGACCATTTTGAACTTTGGTTTGCACAGATGCTTATTTAAGTAGCCGAGGTCCAGAATAGGTCAGCAGTGCCCATTTTTCTTCAGGGTGAGAAAGTATCTGGAGTAGAGGCCCTTCCCCCACTGGGAGGTAACTACTCTCTCTATTGCATTTTGTGACAGAAGCAACTTTACCTCTAACTCCAGCAGAATCTTTTCTGTTGGGGTGAGAGGTTTGAAACTTCTGTGTCCTTCCTGAGTGGGAAATTTTTTGAACTGCAGGGTAAGACCTTGGCCCACTACCTCCAACACCCACCTGTCTGTGGTGATGCTTTGCCAATTGTGGAGGTAGTGGATAAGCCTTCCACCTACTGGAAGAGGGGAGTTGATCTGGATATTTTTATCAGGAGTTTTGTTTGGACTGGGTTTTTGTGGAAGGGGTAGGGTCAGCATGCTTCTGGGTTCTTCTGCCTCTTCCCCTGAAGGAACCTCTAATTTGAGAGTAGACCATTGGCATAGGCATAGGCATTTGATAGAAAGCTCTGGGGTAGTAAACTCTGCTTCTGGCTCCCCATCCCTGGGGCTTCTAGGAAGTAGAGTATTTTCCTTAGCTGCACTGCTCTTGTAGGTGATTTTGTATTCACCTACCTTTTCCATATAGGCCTCAGTTTTATCTCTGAAAAGTGATTTGTTCTTGCAGGGAAAGTCCATGGCCTTATTCTGGGTATCCTGAATAAGGTTAGTAGTCCATAGCCAAGCAAATCTCCTAAGAGAGATAGCTTGCACCATTGCCCTGGAGGCAATATCGTTTGTATCCACAGCCATGTGAAATTGATACCTGGTGGCATCCAAGAGAGTCTGTACTGTTTTGCATAGGTCCTAAGCAATGTTGTCAGGGAGCTTCTGGCTAATAGTCAGAACAGCGTTCCATTGAGCTTTCTGGTACTGTGCTGAGTATGCCATGTATGGCCAGGCAACTCTGCAAGGA
This sequence comes from Neoceratodus forsteri, assembly GCA_016271365.2. Taxonomy (NCBI): domain Eukaryota; kingdom Metazoa; phylum Chordata; order Ceratodontiformes; family Ceratodontidae; genus Neoceratodus; species Neoceratodus forsteri. The sequence continues at coordinate 1,578,991,147 of CM057452.1, forward strand.
GGCTGTAATATAAGATTTCTTGCCTATGCATCCAGTTTTCTGGACTCTTTGTCAGGAGGCTGTGCTAAGGGTACTTTAGCTTTGCTACAGGCTGCCACCTGCATCACACCTTTGTGATCAGGATGTGTATAAAGGTAGTCAGTGTTATTCTTATAAAGATGGTACTTTTTCTTTATTTTCTTGTCTACCCCTGGGATGGATGTTAGGCCTTGTAGCAGTTTAAAAGTCACCATGTGAAGGGACTTGTGGACTGGCAAGAGCAATTTCTTGGGGAGCGGGAGATCCATCATGTCTAAACAGTCTGCTTCTTCATCCTCTTAAGAGACTTTTTGAATAGAGGTTAAGGGTGTCCACCATCTGCTGGACAAAAGCGTAGTGCGAGGTGAAATCCTCCTGACCTGGTAAGGGGGAGTCAAATCCCTGGTCAAGGGACTCGCCTAAATCGATCCCATCCTCCTGCTCCTCTTCATTTTCATCATAATAAAAATCATGACCTAGGTTGGGGTTAGATGGAGCAGGGGTAGACAGCCCTGGTGAGTCCACAAACAGGTTTCCCATAGCCTGGAACGTCTTGTATATTTGTCAAGCCTTTGCCAATTCCTCAGGATAAGGCATATTTTGATTTGCCACCGGCGTCTCCCTTTGCCTTTCGGTAGAAGGGGCAGTGATATGCTTTTCTTTTCCTTTTTTGGTAGGCACAGAATCAGAAATCTGCTTAGAATGTCTTTCATGCTTGGTTTGGTCAACATTATTTTTATCAGAATTTATTTTCACTGGGGTCCTTAGAGAACCTATCTTTACATTTACTATGGTAAGAAGTCCCCTCCTCAACAGGCTTAGTAGATAGGAAGGGAGACTGAGAAGCCATAATTCTGACCTCTATTCAACTTTTTTTTTAACTGAATACTAGGTAAATAATAAAAACTTGGAACCACAGGAAAAACAGCAAGGTCATGGTCATCAGCAGTGACCATGATTAAATATAAATGAAGCAGATATTTATAAAAGAAATGTAGGTCCAGCTCAGTTTAAAAGTCTGTCGGGGTTGGGGGGACTTGGCTCAAACCACAGTGGCAGCCTGAGCGTTTAGCTCCATTGGTGCTGGATACATCTAACTTAATATCTTCTCAGACACATCTGTTTACCTGCCAAAAAACAAAGGTTGGACTGACTTTTTTTATCAGCAGTACAGAAATCCAACTTGTGTCTGTATCCGTGCCCGCTCTGGTGTGCTATTTGGAAAGGTCTGCCTCAAGCAGAACTGCATACCCAGTATGGCCGATACTCTTACACCAGCTGTGGCGGTCAGAAAGGCCTTGGATTCCGAGAAAATAATGAAGCTGTTTAATACTCCAGTTCAACAGATATCAGGGGTCACTATCACCTCTGATGCCACTACTTTGGCGATACACTAATTTCAGACAGTGCGCTGTGCAGCAGCAAATTCGTCTGCCATTAATGACCTCCACTCCCTTCTGCATGAACAGAATAAGGCTCAGAAAATGAAGTTTCCAGTCAGTGAATACATTGTGGAAAACCTGAAGTAACTCCTATGAGGGCAAATTTAAACTGTTCCTGGAAAGCGCTGGGAGCCCAGAAAAACACTAAAACCAGATACAAATGTAAAAAAATAAATAAATCAACCTAAAGGCAGTAAAAGTGAAAAATAATACACTATAAACAGAAAAGAACTTCCTTCAAACGGGGAGAGAGAGAAAGAGTGTCAAGAGTCTCCGTAGCCAACTGTACACTGCAGATGGAGAAAAGACTCTGACTAGCAAACAGCACAGCCTATAGGCAGTAATCTCTTACTACAATCTAACTGGTAGTTTAGTTTTAATGATTTACATAAACTCCTCCTCCGGGGCCAGCTGAACCCAGCTGGCTAACTGCCACAGTCAAGAATACTGAGGGATTCATAGGGTGAGAAATACTCATTTTAGCAAATGTTAAACCTATAGCCTGGTACAGAGTTTTTTTTTTCTAAGGAAAAGTCCCCTCAACCTATTTTCTGTATACCTTTGTGTGTAGGCATGAACAATGATTCACTCTCTTGCATCCCCCTAATTTCACCTTCATTTAAATATAAATGAGGTTGCTTCACTCTGTTTTGCCCTGGTGTTAAAACCTGTTTGTCTCGATTGCAAAGGACATGACCCCACTCATGCAAGGCATCATGGGAGTTGATGTGTACATTTATTTTATTTTATTTAAGTCTTTGGTTACCAGGTAAGTGCACTGATCTTGGGGACCATTTTCAGGTACGACCCTGGCCAACAAATGGCACAGCAACATTACATACAGGTGTAGCAAGGCACAGGTGAGACAAAGTAGATACAGTATAGTTAAATACAAGGATGGCAGAAATGTAATACAATAAATAACTATCTATGAGATAGCAAGAAATTTTACAATTTACACAGGTAAATGGGGTATAAATACCAGTGCTTGATAGAGTGAAGGAATACTGTACAATATGCAAAAATGGTGACAGGGAGAGGGTGGGGAAGCAGAGCAGATTTGCAACAGATAAACACTAACACAGACGTTCCCTAGTGGGAAGGAGCGAGTAGAGGAGCAAAACCGGGACCAAAGTGGCAAGGAAGTATAGGAGCATAGATGGGAGAGGGCAGGACAGGTGTTGGGGTTTGGGTAAGGAGATGGAGAGCTGATTGTTAAGGATTGCCTTCAGTGACATAGGCATCCGTCTTTCGGATGAGACGTTAAACCGAGGACCCATTTGCCTGGATTGGTGGTAGTTCAGTTGGATGTTAAAGATCCCATGGCACTTATCAAAAAGAGTAGGGGAATTTTTATTAAAGTTGGAAAGTAAAATACAGTCAAATAATACAAAAAAGCAAAACCAAATTACTCGAAACAAAATACATATGCCATCATACATAAAATACAAAACTAACATTGCAAAAGACTCAAAACTTACTAGACATATTGAAAAATAACCCCCATCCCACTAAAAGTGAGAATTTTTGTTATTTCAGTAAACAAAATTGAAACATACAGTGTTAAATCACACAAAAAAATATATAAATCATATAGAAGATACTCTATTACAAAGATATATCATCCAAACAATGTAAAGGAAAACTGCAAAACAGTCCCCCCCTCCCACTTACAAAATGAGTAGGGGAACTTTTGTTATCATAGACAGCAAACCAAACAATAAATTCAATCAATGTTAAGTCACATTAAAGAAAATGATACAGCATATTGTTATCATAATAGAAAACAAAGATTATACATAAAACGAAAGGGAGAAAAAAAAGAAGAGAAGAAAAAGCAAATAGAAAACACTAATTCAATACATCCAAAATAATTATTCCAAATTAACCCAATGAAGTTATAGCCAATCTACAGAATCCCATCTAGAGTGACATATAAATGAAGAAAATTTCCCATAATCCTGCCTTTTTCAATCTCAATATTGCATTAGCAACCATACCAAATAATGCTTCTTGTGAAAAATGTTGTTGAATGGTGAAACGGCATCTCACATGCCATATATAGTATTTAAAACAAAGCAAAATCAAACATAAAGTCACTTTATCATATTGCACAGTGGTTACTGGCAGAATCCCTATACACAACATATCTAACGTCATAGGGTATAAAGGAAAGGTAGGCCATTTTCTTAAAACAAGACTCTAAAATCATTTTATAAAAGGACATTCCAAAAATAAGTGTTCCATTGTCTCCACTAATTCAAAACACGTACCCCTACGGCAATACCGATCAGTAATTTGCTTATGTTTTAGATTTGCTCGGAAATTTAATTTGCTATATAGGGATAACCATAACACATCCCACATATGAGGTGGAATCTGGGGGAGGTTAACATATTGCCAATTGCAAGTTTATAGGCGATGAAAAATAATCAAATGGAGCGAATCTTGAAAATACTTTTGTAAAATATGCGTATAATTCCTTTCTATTAAAATGCAAAAGGTATGCCTTGAAATACCCATAATATAATTTTCCGAAACATATTTTAAGGGATTGTGGAGATGGTTTATGGAACGTTGTCTCGGAATACCTCATATTCAGGCCAGAAAAGACATAAATCTCCCAGAGTATCCTGAAGCCATGGTTTCTATTGTGTGTCACTATCTATAAACAGAGGTTTTACATTTGTATAGAGAACATAGTAAAGAAAAAACTCACAGGATGTAACATTTTAGCCCCCATGTTTTTCTCCCTAAACAACAAGGCTCTCTTTATGGGGTTCAGTCTACGCCCATATACAAGCAAAAAACATCCATATAACTGTGTCTCCAAAGCTAAAGGAAGACTAAAACCGCACTTAAATATAAAAATATGGGTAATAAAAATGTTTTAACCAGTTGAATCCGTTTCAATTTAGGCAGTCTCCATGTATTCCAGACATCTACCTTAGTTTGCGCTTCCTTTAGTTTAAATTTCCAATTTAGATATGCTAAATCTCCTGCTCCGAATAAAAGACCCAACATTTTACAAGTATCTTTAATTACCGGAATACCTATAACCTGTGTAAGATGAAAATACTCTATCCCCAGTGTTATACCATTACATTTCTCATAGTTAATTTGTGCACCGGTACATAACAAAAAACCCTGTAAAACTTTTTGAAAACCCTTGCAGAGGGAAGATCCCCAATCGAAAAACATAAATCATCCGCATAGGCAATACATTTAACTTCAGGATCAGTACTTGAAAAGGAGAGTCCCAGTATACTGTCATGACCATACACCCGCCTAATTAAGGGATCTATAGTAAATAAATAAAAAAGGGCACTAAGAGGACATCCTTGACGCACACCCCGTAATATGGGATATATGGTCCCTACCCACCCATTACAAAAAGCTTGAGCAGTAGCATTGGCATAACAGGTTTTTATCCATTCTATAAAGGTTTTCGGGTACACCATACCCAACTAAACAGCCCCATAAATAACCATGTCTTACATTATCAAAGGCTTTTGCCTGGTCTAAACTCATAATCAAACCTGTAAGTTCCCCTGTAGATTCCTTTTGAAAAAGTTCCCTCAAAAGTATTAGACTATCGGTAATGTTCCTATTTGGAATGGAACATGTTTGTGCCGGATGTAAAAGGGAATGTGCATTAAGTAACAGTCTATTGTTTAATATTTTGGTAAATAGTTTAAGATCTGTATTTAATAGGGGTATAGGTCTCCAGTTTAACAAATCCCCTCTATCTCCTTTTTTATACATAAAAACTACAAGCCCCTCATTCATACTTTTTGGTAATATCCCTGAGGATAGTATTTCATTCAAAACACCTGTAAATTCTTCCAATAATTGTTGAAAAATTATTTTATAAATTTCATACGGAATACCATCATTCCCCGGGGCTGTACCAGCTTTTACTTGTGCCAACACTGCAGCAACCTCTTGTGTTGTAATATGTGCTACTAAGTTAACTGACCCTGAATCTGAAATTTGGGGTAAATTACATCCTCCCAACCAGTTCTCATGTGTGTGACTCAATGTTTCAGTAATACCAAAAGTTTCTGTACATGTAAATCAACAATCCACATAACCTCTCTGGTATCTGTGCACCAAATCCTGCCTGATCATTAAGACCTGTCATATGTTTCTGATGTCTTTGGGAAGCACTAAATTGAAATGAATTCAGAAAGGCCTTTGTGCCTTGGGTACCAAAACGTATGCTTCATTTTCTAAAGATTTTGCCCGATCATATTGAAAATTATTCATCTTTTTCTTATTTCGTATAACTGGGGAGGACTGAAACCTCACCATTGCCTACCGAAAGTGTAAATCCAAAATTCCTTTCTATAATTTAAGTAAGTATCAGTTTTGTATTTACCATATAATCTCCCTATTGATTGAAAAAACGTTTAATTTCAGTTTTGTATCCATCCACCATTCCGATAAGTATCATAGAGACATAACACAGATTTCCTGGCCTTTAAAATAGCTAGAAAGCCATCTTCAATTGTAGGAAGAAGTAATAGAGCCAAGTTCATTCTCCAGTACCCTGGACCCCGATGCATAGGCATATGACTTGCCACTGTAGCTACTATAATTACATGGTCAGATGAAGTAACAGCCAATGTTCTAGTATCAATCACCTGTAGGGAATTGGAAAGAAACCAAAAATCTATCCTTGTGGCCTTATTGCCTTGAAAAAATGTTTTTGCCGGATTCCCTGAAAGGGCCATAACATCACTAAGGCCTGTTTGAACTAGTAAATTATTAAGACAAGTAGCATCACAAAACATTTTGGTGGTTCGGCATCCCCTATCTGTATTGTATCTACTACAATTGAAGTCACCCCCCAAAAAAACATACTTTGAAGTAAATAAATAAGGTTGAAATAAGCGAAATATTTCAATACGTGCAAATTTTGTTTGAGGTGCATAAACATTGATTAACCAACACTGTAAACCCTTAATCACTACATCCAACAACAATACACGACCAGGGACAAGATCAACTAGTTGTATCACTTTTGCAGTGGGACTATTTAGGGCTATACCTACACCACTACAGGGGTCTTCACCCATAGACCAATAGGTAACCCCCATCTCCAGCCAGCGGTTGCTAATTCAATATCGAGTTTGGTATGTAACCTAGTACCCTGCAAAAAAAACACATCATAATCCTTTTTCTCAAAAAGGGATAAAATCAACACCCGTTTCCTCTCGGATAACATACTATTCACATTTAAAGAAGCTACTGAAAGATTATAAACTGCTACCATCAAGAGAGGGGAAACGAACAGCCATATTTTTTAACACATTTTGGCATATTATTTTTTCTTGTTCCCTTTCCTCATTCCCAATCTATTTTTTTCCTTTTTGCCTAAATCAGTTTTTGCCAAATTTTGGTCTATATCAGACGTACCATCATGTTGTGAGGAATTTACAGAAACTGAGTCAGACTCCGTCCCTGTGTCATCTTGTAATACAATAAAAGGATTATGTGTAGCCGTCATAGGGGGTTCAGGAATCACCATGCTAGTATTGCCGGATCGAAGACTACGTCTTCTGGAAGATACCAGAGTAAAGGCCTCTTCGGCCGGGAGCGGTGGAGGCATTGAAATCAAACTGCCACTAGAAACCTCCACCTGAGAGACAGGATTTTGTATCACTGACAGAGGCTCAGAAACATCAGGGTGTATCTGCGACTGAGGTTCTTTTTGAATCAATGCACAACCATGATTACCAGAAATATGTGGTTGAGGTCTCCCAGAGGGTGTGGTAGGGTTTTATTCCAAGGCAGCTTTAACCGCCATACTGATGTAAAAATCTTGAATACTATAGTCTCCAGATTTATTTTACGCAGCGAAAGGGCAATCAACAAAAGAATGTGCATCTTCACACAGTGAACACTTACTGGGGTGATGACAGTCAGTAAGGACATGTCCTTGTTCTCCACATTGAGCACATTTTACCACTTCACACATCCTACTCAGGTGCCTATGAGAGCCACACTTATAACAATGTATTGGTTGGCCTGGATAAAAAATAAAACCCTTATCCCGACCCAAATAGAAACAACTAGGTAAATGCTATAGACCAGGGGTTCTCAAATGGTAAGGCCAGCCTCCCTGGGGAGGCCCCAACCTGTTCCACGGGAGGCTCAAGTAAGTCTGAAACAGTACTGTATTTAAATTTTGAGTTTTATGTATTTTGTGTGAAGAGATGAAGCAAACTGAAAGAGGATAATAGTAGGTGAATTCTATGTATTTATTTACTAATAGGTGACAAGGGAAGGTGAATGAGCCAAGGCTCATGTCAGGTGTACCCAGGGAAGGGTAGGTAGTGAATACAATTCAAAAAGTAACTGCAAAACAATCAGGAAATACAAAGTGAACAATAGTGCAAACACATATGAACAATAAACTAATAATGAGTGGTGGTACCTGATCAATTTGTAGACTGAAGGCAGAGCAGCCCAAATACAAGGATTGAGCATAGAAGTGCTAAGAGCAATAGCAAGAAGGAGCAAAGTAATCCCAGAGAAGTTGCTTAGGAGTATGGAAGGAGGGGGAGAGGCAAAGTATGTAGGAAGGTTATTTCATATAGAGAGGAAAAGAGAAAGTAGTCTGACCCATGAAGGTAACACAACAAGGGGTAACAATGGTTCAAGAATGAAAATAGCGGAGCAAGTAGGCTGTCCTGTGTGTTGGGGGGGGTGGAGGGGGGTACAATAAGCTGAATAATAATATTTATTTTATTCATTTGTTATTCAGATAACACCTTTGAGCACAGGAGCTCTTTTTCAAAGTTCCACATCAGTATAAGACAAAGAACTGAATGAAGGAACTGAATGTGAGCCAAGTATACAAAGGGGTTTCAATTTATTCATGGTATACTGCGCAAAGTACAGTATGTTATTTTTCTTTGGGGAGGCCCAAGATTATTTCAGTTTTTGGGGGAGGCTCAAAATCTTTTCCATGGATTTGGGGAGGCTCACTGTGGCAAAGTCTAAGAACTACTGCCGTAGACCTTCATCATTTTGAAATAGATTAACCTTATATCTCCACCCTCCATTCCAGAAACCTTCATCATCCAATATAGGTTCAGGATTCCCCTGAACAGTACATTTTTTTTCCACCCAGTACGTTATATCTTCTACATTTACTCCCTCATTCCAAAAAGTACATTTATTACTTTAAAGGATTGTTTGGTGAGAGGTATAGCCTGAAAATGTAACCACGCTGGGTTAGTTTTTAAAAGAGCATATCTCATCCAAAATTTATTTAGCAAATCTGGTGTCTGAAAACTAATGTCATAATTGTTATCCCTAGGGTGTGTATAAGGCATACACCTCCCTGGAGAAAAACCCAGCATTTGCTTAATCGAAACCTTCCCTACATAAAAACGATCTGGCATACCATCCATAGGACCTAGGAACCTTAAACGCACTGCATTCCTACGTTTTGCCAAAGTAACTGGTTTTTTAAATAAACTAGCAAATGTAACAGTGGGTTGTGCGATAACAGGCTGATCCTGTACTGGATTTAACTCAGAACCCAAAACATTCGCATAACTTAAAGCTTCAGGAGTGACAGTTTGTCCTAATGTGGGCTCTGATAGCAAAGAACCATTTGATAGTAAATTAGAAATACTGGTTTGAGGAGACACACATAAAGAAGAGTGTACAGTTATTACAGGGGAAGTTTCAAAACAGTCTGGCCCATAGCTAGATACAGCATCCCTTGATGCAGATTTGGCCTTTTCCCCATCTGCTACACTTGTTCCCGGCAGAGGGATTATTGTGTCGGCTATCCAGCCTCCCTCATCTGATTGTATCCAACCTGCCTCCTGGAGAGCTTGTTGAGGGGACCAGGATTCATTAACCACCAGATTAGCATCCTGAGGTGGGGTTTCATCCGTCGATCGATCTAAAAAACTGGGACCTTTTAGAACCTTAGGCACAGTACCTGGTAGGCCTGAAGGAGAGTCCAAAACGGGCCTTTTTCTTTTTCGATCCTCCTCAGCTTGTTGTTTTAATTCGTTGAACTCAGCCAAAGCTTCTTTTATCAGCTGCCGTTTTTTTTCCAACAATACTTTAAGCTCCTCAGACCCTTGAGAAAGAGCTGGAGCTCCACACAAAACTGCAGCATTTTCGCCCATCATTTCTCCCGAGATCCCAGGCTCCATCAGAAACTCATGGTTTTGCTCCAACTCCACATTCCCGATGACTTCCGCATCGTGCACTAATACTTCAGGTCGCGGGGATTCCGGTACGCTATGCTGGCCACCATCAAGGTGCATCCCAGCCGTACCACTGTCCCCGCACGGATGATTTAGGAGTTGAGCAACATCCGTCCTACTTCCACTGCTCTCTGCAGCCATCCGGAAAGCCGTACCATGTTCCCCGCTGAGCCTTGCTAACTCAGCCACAGCATGTCCTCCTCTACTATCCTCCTCCTCCGCCATCTTGGTCCCACCAGAAAATGGGTCCCCCCTGCTCACAGGAAGCAGGGGAATTTCCCCGGTGTCCTGGCCAAATTTCCCTCATTCACTAAAAATACCACCAACAGCTTAATCTGGTTCAAGGTCAGTTGGCATTCATCTGTATCCCCCTCCCCCGGGTCGTGCCTGAAAAATAGGCAGGATTTGTCTAGTGCACTTACTCGGTCAACAAAAACTAAATAAATAAATTTGGTCTCAGATTGAAGCCAAACTTTGAGTTGGAGCTTGAAAGTGCACAAGCCTGCAGAATCTCATTCAGTTCTGTTACACGTTTTCTGAAGTCCCTGCATTCTCTAAAATCATTTTTGTCTTACTCAGAAACACTTTAAAGTACAGAAAACAGCAGGACACTTACTATGCCTTGAAAAGTTTTGTGGCCATCCTAAGACAAGAACATAGGGACTTGCAGAGGACAGCGACAGCACTGACTAATACAGTACAATTACTGCAGGATTTAGAAGTAAAACATCATATAATTCCAGAATGCCTTACATGTGTAACCATGACCTGTGGATGGGGCTTACCTGTTTGTCTTAGGAGCCCATTCTTGCTCCTACTTATCTCACTGCCAGTTCCGGGTTCCTGCTGCTCTAGTTAAGTTTCTGACCGGACTGGTGTTGTTTTTAATCCTTTGGGGCTAGTGGAGCAAATGTTGCAGGACCGCTGCTGCCCTAGCACTTTTAGAGGGCCAGCAAGGTCCACGCATGCGCACTAGCGAGGCTGTGACTTCTTGCCATTGTGGTGGCTTCCTAATTACCTTCCCGGTGTTCTCAATCTCCTGTATAGGCTAAACAGGGGTCAAACACCTGGAGGAGGTGACCAAAAGGTGACTGTAGTCCCTGTTTTCAAAGCGTCAATAAGTGCTTAAAACAAGGGGCATTTACGAATAAAGATAAGGTTCCCGTGAACATTAATGAGCCGGATTGCTGCTCCAGAGTGAGACTGATGAATCGGAGCTGGCGACTGGTCAAAGGAGGACTCTGAAATAATGATTGTACAGTCTCTTGGCAGGGGGCAAGGGCAGCCACAAGACTATGGGGCAAGTGTTCATAAAGACTGCATGGTTTGGCTGTCAGAACATTTTAAAGCTGTGACTGCTGAAATCACTGTACTGACCAGTATACTAAGCAGCCATCTTTGGTACTTTGACCCCCCTGTGCCAGCCAATCACTAGCTTAGTCGCCCAAAGACTGGTGAACTGCTTCATGGGAGAGATGTGAACCCTATTCCAGGTGCCAAAACTCATTTACTAATCAATAATCCAACTGGGTTAATGACTATTAATATTTGTGATTGTCAGCAGGATCTAACCAATCAGAAGCTGGGATGTTCGTGTGAAACCCCAGGGACTCTGGGCAGTCGGGGCTGTCTGGTTTGGGCTCTGATCGAGTCAAGAAGAGCTCAGGCTATGTAATGAAAAAAGGCAGGAGGCCTGTTTCAAGGACTTTGTTGGTCAATCGGTCATTTAACTGGGAAAAAGGAAGATGGGGATTGTTTCTGGCTGAAAGAATTGTGGTGTTGCAGCTGAACATCCACGGAAATTTGGTGAAAGCTCCTGGTGATTTTGGAGATCCAGTGTTGCAGTGGGCCTGCATCAGTGTGGAGAACATAGAGCCTGTGAAAAGGGTTAATCGGAACTGTGTTTGCCAGAGCTAAAGTGGACACTCGGCCTGAATCTGAGGACATTGAAGGGAAAAGGTCTGCAGGTATCCAGAGTTTGGGAGCTTGTTGTTTTGCTGAAAACCAGCTGTGGAAAGTGGAGGTCAAATCTAGAAACTGCAATTCACTAGCCAAAAGCCACTGGCAAGGTGGAAATTGAAGAACTTGTTGCTGCACATCAGAGCTGTTTGTTCCTGCTCAGGAGAAAGGCTAAAACCGCAAATCTTCCCAGCAGTAACTTGTAGCCAGGTAGGGAAACTGCATCCCTCTATCGAGTGAGGCAGAGTTGGCTGCAGGGGGCCACTGGTGCATGCCTGAGTGTAAGGGCACCCTGGACCCATTAGGGAAGCTGGCCCATGGGGTCACTTCTGGGTCTGGGTTCCTTGTGGCCTAGTAGGCCTTGCATCTGGGCTCTGCAATCTGGCCTCCTTGGTGGGCTGAAGGTAACAAGCTGCAAGAATCTTCAAGCAAGTCAGAAGGTGAAAAGCTGCAAGAAGCTTCAAGCAAGTCTGCGGTCGACCAGCTGCTAGCCATTGTTTCATCTTCTGGACCAGCAGACCCTGCCCCTGTGCTTGCTGCCCTTCGAAGCAATTGATCCTGAATTACCTGAACCTACTGTGTCAGTAGCCAAGTTCCAGTCTGCAGGACTGTGAGTAACCAAGGGCTTGCCCTGCCAAAGGAGAGTAAAATTTAACATTGCTAGTATCCTAGAAAGAGCTACTTCAAGGGTCCCAATGCCAGTCAACCCACAGCATCTAGCAGGACTGCGTTAAATCTGGGTACCCAGGCAGGACATAGTGGGTGTACACTGGTACCAGTGGCGGGTGGGGCATTGTTAATGTTGTGGCCTACAGGCCCTGTTAAACTCAATCAACCCTTTTTTCTCTTCTTCACGGCAATCCTGTGTCCCGGTACCCCTTACCTAGCCCTCCCCCTAAAATAAAGCGGTTTTATTCTTGGAAATTTCTGTGGTGTGAGCATATTATTAATTATTCCTGTAAAGTATATGCGTTTTACAGTATTGGTGAACATCAGGGTATTTAGTGTGTGGGGTGACTGGAAGGGGAGGTGGGTAGGTGCAGCATCCCAGGAGGTTGTACTAATCAAACACCTGGCCCCCTGTTACTTTACTCTGGGTGAAGGCACCACGCTACTTTCTTTCTATTCTGGGATAGAACCCTCAACCACCATCGAAACAGAACCCAGGCCCCTTAATCTGTGTGGTAGTCAACAGGCAGGGGTAGTAGCCCACTGGCACACAGCATCTGGGCTACACATGAGTCAGGTCATGACCTTTGTAATGGAGTCGAGCAGGGCTTTCACACCAGGGCAGAACAGAGTGAAGCAACCTCATTTACATTTAAATTAGGATGAAATTAGGGAGATGTAAGGGAGAGAATCACTGTTCATGCCTACAAACTACACAGATATACAGAAAATAGGTTGTGAGGACTTTCCCTTTAAGTGTTTTGAAATATACCAACCACTAACTCGCAATTCCCACAAAGACGGCAAAGAGGCATACTTACTGTAGGTTCCTCTATATTTTCCAAAGATTCATTTTTTTTAATTGACCTATTGATCTATACCAATTTATTTACTTGTACACTGCCCTACACCCCTAAGAAACCAAAATGAGAAACTGGGTGCCATTGGTGGTTAGCAACAATTCCTGCGTCACAGCCCTGGGCACATTCTCCATGAGTTAGTGTCCTCACAGTTTTGTTAGTTGAGCGGTGGCCTTGATTTGTCAGAATTAGAACTCTAAAGTGTAAGACGCAACACTTTAAAAACTGGCCCTACTGTAGCGTATGGAACGTGCCCCCTTCCCCGCACTCTATAACATGCTAGGACTGGAGTGCATCTCTGAATAGGAAAGTGGAAGGGATTGGGCTCTTGGCTCCACAAAGCCAAAATATGATCCCTTCCCTCCCAATATACAGGCAGCCATAAATTAAAACTTACGCAGCAGTGGAACTGGGGCCAGGTAAGGGTCTGTTTTTTTTTTTTTTTGTGGGGGGCACTAGAAAAGGTGCTCTTTAATAATATGAGCTAGTTTTATTGATGGTTGTGGCTTCTTACTAGAAATGGCTGAACAAGACTGTAGTGTCACTAACTAACCAGTTCTTGTTAATATAAAGGCTGGTTTCAGAAAAATGCTGTCAGGCTTAGGAAGGGCTGGTTGGATGCCAGATAACTGACATTAATATGCAAGGACCCAGGGGAATAGGGGTGATTGTGAGACAAGCTGCGGTAATCTTGATTTTTTTCCTCTCCTTTTTTTAACTTTTTTTTTTCAATTCTGAACAGAAATATTGGGGCTGGTATTTGTCAAATAATAGACAGTTATTAAAATTTGGCTGTAAGGCCAATATCCTCCGTGATAACCCACGCCTGATGGCGGTGCTGGATCTATCTAGTTTTCCGAGTGAATGCATGGATCCTGGGGACCTGGTTCTTGCCTATAATAAGGCGGTAGTAGGGACCCTGGATTCCATTGCTCCTGTTCATGTTCTACCCCTCACCCTTCGCCCCAAGTCTCCTTGGTTTGATGAGACTTTGAGGGAGTTGAGGAGAGTGGGAAGAAGGCTTGAGAGATGTTGGCGGAAGTCGGGTATGGAGTGTGACAGGCTTAGTTTGATGGACCATTATCATGTCTATCAATCAGCAATTACCCGTAAGAAGGCAGAATTCCTGTCCAGGGAAATTGCTGCTGCACAGAATTGACCAGCCCAGCTCTTTCGGACCATGGACAGACTGTGCAATCCACTCTGTCTTTAGCCTGAGAGAGCGTTTTCACAGGAACGGTGTGAGGAGTTTGCGCGATTCTTTGCGGATAAGGTTGACACAATCAGGTCTGATCTCCTTCTAACTCTTTTAAACAGGATTTGTGGTGATCATCAGATGTCAGACACCCAGTTTGTGTGGTCTGACTTCAACCGGCCCACAATCAATGACATAGTGATGATCGTCCAATCGCTGCAACCAACGAACTGTAGTTTGGAACCGGGCCCCACCCATCTCTTAGTAGGATGTGTGGATAAAATCGGCCCGATCCTTGCCGAGACAGTCTGGTTGTCATTGGAAAAGGGGATCTTTCCTGATCCCTTGAAGGAAGCTGTGATTAGGCCCCTTCTTAAAAAGCCCTCCTTGGACCCGGACTGTCTGACTAATTACAGGCCTGTCTCTAACCTACCTTTTGTGGGTAAGGTTATCGAGAAGGCAGTCGCGTTGCAGCTGGACGATCACTTGACCTGCCACAATGCCTAAGATTCTCTCCAGTCCGGATTTAGGAAGAGACATAGTACCGAGACGGCCCTTGTTCGGGTACTAAATGACCTCCTAATAGCAAGAGATCGAAAGACTCGTTCCATCTTGGTCCTTCTTAATCTCTCTGCGGCATTTGATACTGTTGACCATGGAGTGCTTTCGGAGCTCCTGCGGTTTATCTGTGGACTATCGGGCTTGGTCCTCAGTTGGTTTCGATCATTCCTCGAGGATAGGACTCAGACAGTGGTGTCTGGGATTTTTTCCTCAGCATCACTCCCCCTATCCTCTGCGGTGCCGCAGGGCTCTATTTTGGCACCCATGTTGTTTGCGGTATATATGCTTCCATTGGGAGCGATTAGTAGGCGGTACGGCTTGAGTTTTCACTGCTATGCAGATGATACTCAGCTGTACATGTCCTTTGTGCCTGACCAGGGTGATGCTGTCTCGGTCTTTAACAACTGTCTCACCGAGATTCAGGACTGGATGACGTTGCGGTTAAACCCTGAAAAAACTGAGGTGTTGGTTGTGGACTCAGGTCATCAGGGGCGGGTTTGCTGACTGGGTCACCTTCAGGTCTTTGGCTTGGGGGGACCCAGTTAGCGACCTCAGACCGAGTGCAGAACTTGGGTGTTATATTTGATGACTGCCTGACCCTTAAACATCAGGTGTCAGCCGTTGTCAAAACTTCCTTTTACCGTCTGAGGAATATAGCCAGAGTGAAGCATCTGGTTCCTGCTGATGACCTTCCAACGCTGGTCCACGCCTTCGTTATCTCCCGTTTGGACTACTGCAACGCCCTGTACCTAGGGCTACCAGGGGTGGATATCCGCCGCTTGCAGTTGGTGCAGAATGCGGCGGTCAGGCTTCTGACTGGTACGTCAAGGACCAGTCATATAACTCCTGTCCTCCGCGGACTGCACTGGCTGCCAATACAGTGGCGGATTACCTTCAAGGTCGGTCTTCTGACCTATAAGGCCCTACACGATCAGGGACCTAGTTACCTGCAAGATCTTCTTCGTCCCTACTGTCCTTCTTGTTGGCTCCGATCCACCGATGAAGGATTGCTAGAGATTCCCAGGGTTCGTTTAAAGACATCTGGGGCAAGATCATTTAGTTTTATGGCCCCAACCCTGTGGAATGCTCTACCTCATCGGGTAAGAGATTGCCTGACCGTCCAAAGTTTTAAGTTAGCCCTAAAGACGTATTTGTTTAGTCTAGCATATTCAGATTTTTAAATATATTTATTGATTGATTTTAGGATGTTGTTTTAATTTTATGTATTGATCTATTGTAAAAGCACCTTGGTTTTGGAAAGGCGCTTTTTAAAAATAAAGTTTTGATTGATTGATTCCTCAGGACATTTACTCTGGGGTTCTTTTGTAGCCAGTTATTTGTGGCATTTGGTAATAATACTCTATACTGGTAGAGGCCTAGCCTACAGTATGTTCAGCAGTGTATTTGTATTTATTTAACTCACAGATGAGCACTTCAGTTTGATACAAGTTGAGCAGTGTCACAATTACACTACATTACAAATTTGTTACTCTGTGTAGGTTTTAATAAAACAACTTTATATTATTCTAAAATAAATTTATTTAGTGATTTTTTTTTTTCTACACAATTAAACAGTTAAACACTTGGAAAAGCACAAAGCAACTTACAGCAGTTGGTTTCATCGGAACTGTCTGCACAGTCATGGTCACCATCACAAACCCAGTCTATTACTATACATCTGCCATCCCCGCACCTGTATTCGAGCTCAGGAGTGCAATCTGCAGAAACATAAAAAAGGATTTTTAAACTTCCATCTCCACAACATACAATCAAACCATTCATTCAATCCCAGATTCTCAGGATATTTCTCAACCACTTCAATCAACTCTTGTGTAACACAGCTTTAACAAACACAGCTGCAGATGTCTGAAAGTTCTGCACAAAGACTAACCTAGGATAGATGACATTACTACTATAGGTCTTGTAGAGTTCCAAAGAGCCATTATCTTATTCTAAGTCTGAACCCCTGATTACAATGTGCTAGTGTGAAATGACTATTCTGAGATGCTTAAAGGGGGTTAGAACATTCCAGCTAATTGGCAGTTGTTTTTAATATTCACAAGTTCTCTATCACAAGGTGGCTCGCTTCGCCACCCTATCCGGCTCCCGGGCTCACCACTGTGACACTCTATCCCAACTAAACTGACCCTCCTGGGAGGCCCGGCTCCAATACCCCCTACTCTGCCACACTCAAACTACTCAACCCATCCTCTCCTCCCAGCCTCACTGGACTCAATGCCCAAAAAAGAAACCCTAGGCTCCTCAGAACAACGGACAGAACCCTCCTCGCAGTGCCAAGGGTTAGAACCAAGGTGGGGGGTAAGTCGTTCGCCATCAGAGCGCCCACCCTATGGAACTCCCTGCCCCCTGGTGTTCAGGATGCTACCTCTACCCACACCTTCCGCACAAGGCTGAAGGCTCATATGATGGTCACCTCCATATGCAACTGCTAAAGTGAGAGGCTCCTAAGTGGAAGCCCACCCCTCTCCCTCATATGGAAATAGCAACTATCACTGCACTTCATCTATATAGCACTGCACCCCATCTGTAGAGCTTACCCAGAAATGTTAACTGCTAAAAAGCTACTATGTCTTACTGTACCTCTTAAATGTAACTGCTGAAAAACTACTATGTATTATGTTCCTCGCTGTCTAGTGTAATGTACCTGTGCTGTATGCTAACCCATGTATTATTCCATGTAATTCCCCGGGTCACCCCTGAAAAAGGGACCTTCGGGGCCCAGCGGGCTTACCCGGTTATCAAAATGTAATAAATAAATAAATAAATATTTGCATAACTGTTGCCAAAGGATCTATATTTAATTGTATCTGAATAAGCACCAATGTCAAAAAATGTGTTTTGCATTTTTTGCTTTTTATGGACAACATTTTGTACAGTTCTCTTCATGAACCCAGTAATTTGGATTTTTCCTGTGTCAGTTTGTGTACAGTACACTAAGCAAGAGTTGCTGTCCTACCAGAACTGTGTTCAAAGTTCTGTGCACAAACCGTGACTTAAAACTCTAAATTACTAGCTCCATAAAAGAAACTGTACAGAATGTGGCCCCTAAAATACAAAAAAATAAAAAGTACATTTTTATATCACCTTTCAGTCAGGCACTGTTAAATATGGAATCACTCACTGTATGGTATCAATTAAAGAAAAAATTACTTACCATAGTAATATTGTTTCTTCCAGGGGATCTCTCAGTATGATTGACTTGTGCAGTTATGCCAGCTGGATTCAGCTGCCCCCAGAGGTAGTGCCTATGCTAATGATGGCTGGGCATCAGCCAATCAGAATGCGGCAAGAGACTGCTGCCTGCAGGTGCTGCTGCTTGAGAATCAGATTCATTTTGAAGCCTAAGGCGCAAAAGGACCCAATCCCTAACCCTATTTCAAAAATATTGAAAATATGGGAAAAATATGGAAAAAGACCCAAAAAGGAAAAGGAATAAACAAATAGGACACCTAAGGGCAAACTAGGTACATAAGGTTTAACTGTGATATTTTACCCTAAACGTGCCCCTCAATAAAAAATTTGGCCTGCTCAGGACTGCAGAAGCATCAATAGCCAGGTTATGTGCGGGGAGGATGGGCGGGAGGTCAAGCATACTGAGGGATCCCCTGGAAGAAACAATATTACTATGGTAATTTTTTCTTGTCACCCCAGGAATCCCTCAGTATACTTCACTTGTGCAGACTACAAAACAGTATAGTTGGGAGAAGGGAACAGACCGTACTTAGGGAATAGGTTCTGCAGGACTGCAGTGCCAAATTTGGCATCTGATCTGGACTGTACATCCAAGTGGTAGTGCTTTTTGAAGGTGTGTACAGTCTTCCAAGTAGCTGCTTTGCAGATATTGAGCAAAGGTATGTCCTTTTGTGCTGTCATCGAGGCTGTGGTGCCCCCGGTGGAGTGGGCCCTGAGGTGGTTGTTTGCCAGTCTTATTGTAACAGAATTGAATGCAAGAGACTATCCAGTGAGAGATGGTTCTCTTAGAGGCTGGCTTGCCCCTGCCCACCTTGACACAGGTGAGGAACAGCTTGGTATGAGAGGACCTGACCTGCTTAGTATGCTGTAAGTAGTAGGACAGTGCCCTTTTAACATCCAGGCTTTGAAGCCCACACTCACTAGGAGTGGATTTGTCTGTGAAGAAGACAGGAAGGGTTACAGACTGGTTGAGGTGAAATTCAGAGACTACCTTGGGAAGTAATTTCCTGTTAGTTCTGAAAAAAACTTTATCTTTGTGGGAGATAATGTAGTTGGGTTCAGTACAAAGAGCGTGCAGCTTTGAAATCCACCTGGCCGAAGTGATGGCCACTAGGAATATTGTTTTCCAAGTGACAAATTTGAGATCAGCAGTAGCCACAGGTTCCAACTGAGCACCCATCAGCTTGGCTATGCAAAGGTTCAAATCTCAGGGTGAGACAGGTTCCCTAAGTGTGGGTTGAAGGTGCAGCAGGCCTCTGAAGAATTTCTTGAAAATCAAATGAGGGATTACAGAGTTCTCTTTGCCTGCTGAAAGGTTTGCAGAGATGGCTCCAGGTAGACTTTCAGTGATGAGGTCCTACGGCCTGAAACCTCTAGGTGCACTAGGTAATCTAGTATCGAAGATAAGCTAGGTTGCAGAGGGTCAATCTGTCTGTCTTTACACCAAATAGAGAATCTCTTCCACTTGGAAGCGTAAGTCTTTTTGCTGCTAGGTTTTTAGCTAGCCTAAGGATTCTGAGGACCTGCTCTGAATACTGAGAGTCAGGAAACTCTAGCTCCTCAAGAACCAAACTTTGAGGTGAAGGGACTCTGTGTTGGGGTATGCCACTCCCGACTGAGTCAAGGTCAGGAGACTGTGGCTCACAGGCAGGCGAATAGGCTGTTTGACTGATAGGTAAAGGAGCATGGAGTACCATGGCTGCCTTGCCCAGTCTGGAGTCACCAGGATCATTGTTGCTGGCTGCCTTCTGAGCTTGAGGAGCACTCTGAAAATCAAGGGAAAAGGTGGAAAAGCACAGAGAAACCTTTCTGTCCAGTTGAGGGACAGGGTATCCACTGGAACTGTGCACAGTGCCGGAGGTCTTCAGCAGTACAAGGGAATCTGGTGATTTTGTCTGGAGGTGAACAGGTCTATCTATAGAGTGCCCGATCTGCTGAAGACTGTGGCCAGTCATGGTGACCCTGACTGATACGGCTCAGAGACTCTGCCTGCACATTGTCCTTGCCAGGTAGGTGGATGGCAGTTCGGTGCACATCCAGGGAGTAAGCTAGGAGCCAGATTTTCATGGCCTCTGTACACAGCTTTGAGGATCTTGTGCCCCCTTGTTTGTTGATGTAGAACATGGTTGTGATGTTGTCTGTCCTGATCTGGACAGAGTATCCCTTGAGCTGGGGGGGTGAAGGCTTTTATCACCATATACACAGCTCTGAGTTCCAAAAAGTTTGTATGACATCTGGACTCCCTGGGAGACCACACTCCACTTATAGATTGGTCTGCCAGGTGTGCTCCCCATCCTAGAAGGAAGGCATCTGTAGTGAGCACCTTGGAGGGCTCCTTTTGCTGGAAGGGAACTCCTTCCCTGAGATTGTGACTGTCTTTCCAACAGTCCAAGGCTTGTAAGAGAGTCCCGGAGACTGGAATGAGCTTTGACAGTAAGTCTCTTTTCTGAGACCAATGGGCCCTCAGATAGCTAGATAGACTTTATTTATAAAGCACTCCTTCTCTGGGTCTCGGAGCGCTATAAAATACATAAACACATACATATCTAATGTAAATAAAACATTCATCTTACTATAAATAAAAACATTACATTACAGAGCGTAATCAGCTTCAAGTCACAGTATTAATAATAAATGACAGTCTATGCTATGATAGGTTGAATTCTTGTTTGATTAAGAACGTCTTGAGACACCTCTTAAAGGCTTCCACCTAGAGGGCCTCTCTAAGATACGCTGGGAGCGAGTTCCATAGGGCAGGTGCAGCCACAGAGAAAGCATGGTCTCCAGAAAGCTTCAGCCTCATCCCGGGAACCACTAATAGGCTGCCCTCGGAGGACCGAAGAGGGTGAGCCAGGCAGTGTGGAACCAGGAGGTCTTTCAGATAGTCTGGTCCCCGATGGTAGGGGGTGTGCAAATCCCATTGCCCCTGTCTGAGGCAAGTAAAATTTCCTTGAAGGGCAAGTACAAAAAGAGAGCTAATTTCATTGTAACGAATAGGGGGCAAGTGAAAATTCAGCTAGTCATGCCTGGGCAAGTCCTAAAAATTTTGAACACCCCTGCCCGATGGTACTAAATGTCCCACATCTGAAACCTGGCACCGGAAACTACTGCAGTGGTAGAGGCCATGTGGCCTAAGAGTCTGAGGTAGTGCCTAGCTGCCCTTGGTTGGCCTAGAAGAAATTAGTTTGCTAGATTTTGGAGGTTCTGTACCCTGTCAAGAGGTAGCAGAGCTTTCCCCTGCTGGGTGTTCAGCTCTGCTCCTATGAACTTTAGGAGCCAGACTGGTTCGAAGTGTGACTTTTCTGTATTGATAAGGAAGCCTAGTGACTCTAGGGTAAGCTGAGTGAGCCATATAGAGTCTCTGAGCTTTTGAGGAGACTTGTCTACTATGAGCCAGTCATCCAGGTAGGGAAAAACAGAGACCGCCTGTCTCCTTAGGTGGGCTGCCACCACTGCCAAACATTTTGTGAAGACCCTGGGAGCTGCGGACAAGCCAAATGGTAGTACTGCAAACTGGTAATGGCCTGACGGCAGTTTGAATCTGAGATACTTTCTGTGAGAGGGCCTGATTGGGATATAAAAACAGGCATCTCTGAGATATAGGGAGGCTAGCTAATCTCCTTGTTGTAAGGATAGAATCACCAGTGAAAGTGTGACCATCTTGAATTTGGGATTTAATAGATGTTTACATTTCTGAGATCTAGGATGGGTCGCCAGTCCCCATTTTTCTTTTGGGTAAAAAATACCTGGAATAGAGACCCTTTCCCCACGGGGGGGGGGGGGCACCCTTTCCACTGCGTTTCAGACGGAAGGGATATGATCTCTGACTTCAACAGGATCTTTTCTGTGGGTGTTGGAGGTTTGAAATTCCTGTGTCCCTGCTGTGTGGGGAACTTTCTGAACTGCAAGTAAGCCATTGACCCATTACTTCCAGCACCCACTTATCTGTGGTGATGAGCAGCCACTGGTGGAGGTAGTGGGTCAGCCTTCCTCCTCCTACTGGGAGAGGGGAGGCAATCTGGGCATTCCCGTCAGGAGGTTTGTTTGGATTGTTTTTTTGGCGAGGAGGCATGGTCAGATCGCTTCTATGCCCTTCTAACTCTTCCCCTGAAGTAACCTCTCATTTAAGAGTAATCCATGGGCATGGTATAAAAGGCTCTGTGGTAGTAACCCCTGCCTCTGCCTCCTGTTCCCTGAAGCCTATAAGAAGTGGAGGCTTTCTCTTTAGCCACATTGCTTCTATTTTATCCCAAACAGTTACTTATTCTCACAGGGGAAATCCACAGACTTGGTCTGGGTATCCAGAGAGAGATTGGTGGTTGCGCCATCAAGGCAACTAGAACCTGGGCCATCCCAGAGCACACATTACTCCTTCTTCAATGCACAACCTGGTGCTACACAAATAATTACTACATTTTCAATCACATGAGTGTGGAGTGCATATTTATGGAGGCAACCGGAACCAGGTTAAGCACTGAAGAAACAGTAATGTGTGCTCAGGGATGGCCCAGGTTCCAGTTGCCTTGGTGGTGCAGCTGGTTAGCACAACTGGAATGGTATTTCGGGTGGCCTGTATTCAAGTCCCAGCTGAGGCATTTAATTCTTTCTCTCCTCTGTTTGTATGTGTTCTATAAATGTGCACACCACACTCATGTGATTGAAAATGTAGTAGTTATTTGTGTAGCACCAGGTTGTGCATTGGAGAAAGAGTAATGTGTGCTCTGGGATGGCCCAGGTTCCAGTTGCCTTGGTGGCGCAGCTGGTTAGCGTGACCGGAACAGCATTCCGGGTGGCCTGGGATCATGTTCCAGCTGAGGCATTTACTTCTTTCTCTCCTCAGTCTGTATGCATTCCATAAATATGCACACTGCACCCATGTGATTGAAAATGTAGAGATTGGTGGTTCTCAGCCACGCATACCTTCTAAGGGAAATGGCCTGGGCCACGGACCTGGAGGTAGTGTCACTGGCATCCACTGCCATATGGAGCTGGTACTTCGTGGCATCCAAGGTGGTTTTCACAGTTTCTGCTAAGTCCTGAGCAATTCTGTCAGGAGCTTCCTTGTGAATGAGCTTGCTCAACAGAATCTTTCCTGCAATAAACTTGAGCTTTCTGACTAATGGCCAGGGCTAAATTCCATAAGGCCTTTTGGTACTGTGCTGCATAAGCCATGTATGTGGAAAAATGCAGCAGCAGGGAGGCTATAGTATAAGATTTCTTGTCCAAAGCATCTAATTTTCTGTATTCCTTCTCAGGAGGTTGAGAGAAAGAAGTACTTTAGCCTTGTCACAGGCTGCAGCCTGTACCACTCCTACATGGTCAGGGTGAGCGTATGGGTACTCAGCATTGGCTTTGACTAGCTGGTACTTCTCTATTTTCTTATCCATCACAGAAATGGACGTAGGATTCTGAAGTAGTTTTAATGTAGCCTTGCGAAGGGACTTGTGAACTGGAAGTAACAGCTTTTTGAGAAGAGGGAGACTCATCATATCCAAAAAGTCTGCCTCCTCAATAGTCTCCTGTACGGAGAGATCGAGGGTGTCCACCATCTGTTGGACAAATTTATAATGGGAAGAAAAATCCTCCTGACCACATGTAGGGAAGCCAAATTCTTGGTCAGGGGAAACATCAGGTTCTATGAGTTCCTACTCATCATCACCTATATCATAATAAAAGCCCTGGTCTTGGTCAAGGTCTGTACGAAGAGGTGTAGAGGGATCACCTGGGGCACCAAATAAATTGCCCATAGCCCGGAAAGTTTGATAAAGTTGCCAACTCCTCAGAAGAAGGCATATTTACTTGTGTCACTGGCGTCTCCCTTCGCTCTTCAGCAGAAGGGGCAGTGATGTGTTTTTCTTTTTGGGAGGCACTGAATCAGAAACCTGCTCAGAATGTCTGTTTTGTTGGGCTTGATTTGTATTATTCTTATCAGACTTATTTTCTTGAGGGTCCTTAGAGGGCTTTGATTTATTTTGAGAAGAGGTTCCCTCTTCGAGAGGCTCATTAGAGAGGGAGGCAGACTGAGAAGCCATTAATTCCAATCTTTTTGAAGTGTTTTAGAGCAAAATTTAGTGCAACATTATATGGATCCAGACAACTTAAACAGACTTCATGGTTGTCTGCCTTGGCTACAATTTTAAAACATGTAATGCAATATTTAAAACCAGTTGGTCCAGTTCTCTTTTTTGGTCTATCTGACATTCCACAAATGTCAGTAGACTAAGTATTTGGTTCCCAATAGGGAAAAATAAGTGAAAACGGGGACGATTCCCAAGCGAGACGGAACCAGGAGAAATGGTTCCCAAAATAGAAATATAAAGGAAAAATGCGGTTCCCCTAAAAAGAAGGGAACCAACCGAAAACTAAAGTTAAAATGTAAAAACAGAGGTTTTTACCTCAGAAAGTGAATTCCCAGTCAAGAGAAAAAGGCGGGACTGTGGTGAAAACCCCTGTCATGGGGAAGATTTCTTGGTTCTTGGGAACTGCTGGGAACTGAGAAAAACAGAGAAAATAATAAAAAAAAAACTACAAAAGTGACAAAGGCAGCACAAACTACAGAAATAAAACAACTATGTATAAAACAAATCTCTTCAAGTGATGAGAAATTGAGATCTCTCCTGGGCTAGAGGTGGAGAAATGAATCTGACTCTCGAGCAGCAGCACCTACAGGCAGCAGTCTCTTATCGTGTTCTGATTGGCTGATGCCTGGCCATCATTAGCATAGGCATCACCTCCAGGACAGCTGAACCCAACTGGCATAACTGCACAAGTCAAGCATACTGAGGGATTCCTGGGGAGATAATTTCTTAATACAGTAACATTACAAACATCAACCAATTAAGCAGAAAAGCATGACAGTGTGTGGCTTATTGGAGGATTTTTTTTTTTTTTAGTTGTTTAACCAGGAGTAGCACACTAAGCTGAAAGCTTTTTTACAGGTGCGACCTGGGAGCACAGGAAAGTTAAGTGACTTGCTTAGGGTCACACAGTCTGCAAGTGGAAGCTGTGGGATTCAAACCCAGGTCTGGTCTGCTGGATGTCACCAGATTTGCAGCTCAGAGCCTTAAACCACTGCACTACATACTGCCTCACCTTGTGCAATGTGTCACAAGGTGCAGCCAAGTGACTTAACCTCACAAGATGTGGGTAATCTCCCAATTACCCACATCCTGGAGTGCCCTATTGCTATTATACAATGTATCCATTTGTAAAAGAAATTGTTTAAAACTCTTATATATATTTATAAATGCCCTCAGCTGTGGGTTATTATAGGATGTACCCATAGGTAAAAAGAGTAGTTGACCAATCAGGTTACAGTATTTTTATGTTGACTGTGCAATGAGAAATAAATTAATTTCCTCTTAAAAGAGCAGTGCATGTTATGATGAAAATTCTGAACCAATACTATTTTGTTCTATTTTAGATCATCCCTTTTTCCTCCAGTCTTAAAATTCAATTTTCCCTGTGTTTTAGTACTATATTTTTTAGCTTCAAAATAATTAAAGGAGCACTAAATCAAGTATGGATATCCCTAGGACTTTCATCAATATTCTCAGCTGTTTCTCAGCACCTACTGTTTAAACTGTGCCTTCCCATTGACTAAGGTGGGCTAGCATACAAACAAACAACATTGCTCACTAATCTCATAGGATAGTGAGTGTTGAAAGGCAGTAAAAATACTGGTGAAAACTTGAGGGCAGCCATACTTAATGGTGTGCACCATTGTAATTGGATTGTGATGGTTAAAATGTCTTTACAAAATGGAAAAAAAAAATCTAAAAACGTAATTTACCAAGAGACAGTGTTCCCCATTCATTATTTTAGCGCTGTGGGCCACCACTCTATATTTTTTTTACCACCACTCTATATTTTTTTGCCACTACCCTATATTTTTATTCATTACTGATTGTTTTTATAAAATCCTCCAAAATTGTCTTTTATTTATTTACTTACTTTTTATTTAAAATTTTGATGACTGGGTAGGCCCACTGACACCGTCACAGCCCTTTTTTCAGGGGTGACCCGGGATTAATTACATAAATCTAGAGAACAACATCAATAAAAGGATCTCATGGCAACAGTACATTCAAAACAGACATAAAGCACAAGTTAAAGGTACATCAGGTAGGACAAGTATGATTAATACCAACAAGATAAGAAAGCCACAAATACACAAAAATAACCAGAGATCAGATATAGATCAGTATGGGTATATCAGTCAGCAGAGAAACAAGCGCGGCCATATGAGTGCCTGAAAGTCGGACTGACTCTCAGCAGTCGCAGGTACAGCAGCTCGGTTCCAGAAGGTGAGTCTTAAGACCCTTCTTAACGCCCCCAAGGGAGGAACATTCCTGGAGATTGCTAGGGAGATCGTTCCAGATAGACGGGATGAATGCAGCGAAGGACTGTAGTCCTTGGGAAGTCCTTACCCTGGGACTTGGAGAAGCTGGCGACCAGAGGACCTTAGTGTTCTACGATTTTCCTTGGCAGCTATCATGTTAATTAGGCTTGGGGGCATTATTTTGCTGGAGTTTAAAGGCAAGGCACAGTGAAGGATACACTAATCTGCCTTCGAAGGAAGGCCAGTTTAATGATACTAGTGCCTTGCAATGATGTTCCATCCGCAGGGCCCTGCTGCAAAGTGTCCTACCCTGTGATACAGGTTTCTCAGTCTTTGCATTTCAGAGTTTCTTACTGAATGTAATAAAAGGGACCCATATAGTAAGGTGGGTAGGACAGTACCTGTGGCTACCTTGATTTTTGATTGAGGAATGGGCTCAGGCAGTACAGGAGACCCAGTTTTTGCTTGAGTGTCTTAGTCAGCTGGTCAGTGTGACTCTTAAAGGTACAGTCTTGATCCATGTATATACTTAAATATTTGATACAGTCAACCACCTCAATCTTTGAGGCATTGGAGACAGCTGGAGACAATAAATGTGACCTGCTTGGGCCCAAGCTTCTATGGACAATGGTAAGGTCTTGGTCTTTTTTGTGTTGAGAACTAAATTATTGATGTGAAAAAAATTTTCAAGCAATAAGAGGTCTTGCCCGAGTAGATGGTTCAGTTGGACAGTGTCTTGAGAAGATCTATACATTACGGCATCGTCCGCATACAGGGTAACCTTTGCCCCTCCACAGTGTTGACGCATGTTATTAATTAATAGGGAAAATAGGAATGGTGCCAGGATTGAGCCCTGCAAAACACCATCCAGGATGGGAGGTTTGTCAGAGTTAGCACCATGCCATTTGACGATCTGTGACCTGCCACCAAGGTAGTCCATAAACCACTGTGCTGCCAGACTATCTAGACCAAGGGATGTCAATTTAGTGATAAGCAGCCGGTGGCTCACCAAGTCAAAGGCCTTGGTGAGGTCTATAAAGACCACACCAGTTTGTTGGCCATTATCTAGGGTTGAGCGGGTATCCGTGGTGAGGTTAATTAGGGCTGCACTGGTACCATGATTTTTCCTAAATCCATATTAACATGCTGTTAGTAAATTGTGCTGTTCGATGTATTCTTGGACCTGCTGATAAACAATCCTCTCAACACTTTGCTTAGAGTGCAGAGGATAGATAGATAGATACAGGTCTATAATTCTCAACAAGCTCGCTATCCCCACCCTTAGGAACAGACATGACCAGGGAAACTTTCCACACTGCGAGGACTTTGTCTTCGAGCAGTGATCTGTAGAGAAGCCAAGTAACTGGGGAAGGTAATGACGTGCTGGGATTTTGAGAAGCTTGGGCTCCAGCTTGTCATATCCAGCAGAACCTGTGGATTTAGTTTTCTTTAAAGGAAAGCTGTCCAAAAGACTCTAGCCAGTTACTAGGGCTGCAGAAACACCCGATTAGCACAACCTTTGGGTGCTTACAGTTTACCAACTAGCCTGTCATATTAATTTGGTTCTGTTTCTGTGTCTTGACAGTGGTACCGAGGTCTGTGCTGAAGCCACCATTGTAAGAATGCGACTGCACCGGAAGACTGTGCATGAGCTCCATTCATTACTTTGCTTCCTGTGATCTGCTGGAGCGCTCGTTCATGACGAGCTGGGTACATTTTCACGAAGGGAAAAGAAGCGATGTGATATGTAGTACTCGTTGAGCTGCACTTTTAGAAGCAAATCCGACTGAAAACGAGGCACTGTAACCTATTTAATTTTTTTATTGAAACTTGAAGCACTGAGTTCGGGCATGCGCGTTAGCGCCTGTTCCAGCAGATCACAGGAAGGATACTACGCTAATTTGCATAGAAATTGCGGCTCTGGCCGCTGTAATCAATGAAATAGCGCAACTCACTCCAGGACATAAAAATAGCAATTTAATAGAATAGAATTAATAGAAGAGCGCCCTTCAACAGAAATTCAACTCTCTCCCTGCAAGCTGACAGCTGAGTAGGGGCTGGGAGAAAACTAGAGTTTATGACAGCTTTCCTTTAATAATTGTAGGACCTCAGATTTAGTTTGAAATGGAAATTAGGAGATGGGGGAGGATCTGCTCAACAGTCATGGGGGGGGGGGGGCCTGAGGGATTATTTTTAAATTTGTCAAGATCTGTGAGAAATGCATTAAATGCATTAGCAGGGTCTTGCGGGTTCGTATGACTGACACCATTTGCTACATCATCACATTTATCATAGGTAGTGTTCCCGTTGAGGAGGGTGTTAATTTGGGACCAAAATCTTTGGGGGTCAGAGAGGTTTTTGGTTCGTAGGTTCTGGAGGTATTGTCTTTTAGCAGATTTTCTTTTTTACACTTATTTCTAAGTTCTCTGTAGTTCACCCAATCCTTGGACGGATTTGTGGATTTGAATTTATCCCATGCTCCATCTCTTACCATCCTTAGTTTTTTTTAGATCTTGGGTCAACCACCTTGAGTGCTGCCCCTTAACTCTAATTTGTTTTAATGGGGCATATTTATTGGTGGCCAAGAGGAAATTATTTATAAAGAATTCAAGGGTTGTATCTAAGCTGAAGGCTAGCCTTATTTGAGTCAAGTCCAATACCGACAGAGTTTTGAGGAAGGAGCATGTATCAAAGTTTGAATAATCACGAACCCAAAAACTTCTGGGGGGAGGGTGGGATGGTAATTTTTCCAGATGCCAAATATAGGGGCATGGTCTCTTAGGGAGTCTGCAAAAGTGGCAACCAACTTAAATCTACTGTAATTGGATGCAAGGATCCAATCCAACGTGGTGTGGTTTTCTGACTTTACATTCAGCCTCGTAGGTTAATGCATTAATTAGGTAAGATTGGCCTCTAGCAAACTATATTTTAATTCACCATTGCTATGCTGAACCCAATGGAGGTTGAAGTCACCAAAGATTATTTTCTCCCATGGAAGCAGACCAGGGATTCCTGCCAGACGGGTCTTTAAGGCTTCTTTTTTAATCTTAGACGGGTTGTAGACACAGGCTGTCAGCAGGGGCTTAGTCCCACCTAGCAGCAATTTGATGAATGCTGCCTCACAGTCTGGATGGGTACGGTCAAGTGTTGCCACCAGGGAAGCATTTAGGGAGACACTGGTGTAGATAACGCCACCCCCCTTCTTTCCACGTCTATCTTGCCTAAAAGACTTATACCCCTGGAGCTCAACCTCATGCATCTGAATATTGGGCTTAAGCCAGGTTTCTGAAATGGCAGTTATATCTGGGGTGTACAAATTTACACATGCTTAGAGTTCATGTATCTTGGGCATCAGGCTATTAATATTATTGTCATCCTTTATTGCACTGCTACCCCTGTTTTGATAACAGTGCACTATATTTTACTTAAAATCCACTTATGCACCTGTACAGTGCATATAGGAGGTCCAGAAACATAACGCACTTTTTGACCCCATCACCACTGCCACCACCCTGTATTTTCAGACACTGGGGAACATTGAGAGACATCAACTGACCATGCATTAAACCTCTATAAACACATGGTCAGGTGCCGAACCACATTTTCCTCCCCCAAAAAACTACTTACAGTCATTTTAGAAGTGAAGTAAGCCCCCCCAGGGTGTGCATCATAGGATTTTAATGCTCAGTCTTCTGCCTCATACTTTACTACACCCCTGGGTTGTGCAATAAAATCTATAATACACATCCTGTTGTGGCTTACTACTTACATACATTATTGATATCCTTATGCTCAACCTCTTTATGGACTGAATAGTTTACCTCTCTTATCCAGTGTGTCAGGTTTTTGGCATATATTGAATATACTCAACTTGCCATAGGGAAGTGAGCTGTTGCTCAATAGTTTTCATTTCATAAATGAATAAATATATATCATCAATGTATTGAATTATTTTGAATCTGTAAGAATTTGAACTGGGACTGGAAGGAAAAGTATGCCTCTTTGCAGATGACACAAAGATCGCAACAGGGTCAATACACAATCGGGGGGTGTGTGTGTGTGGAAAGGATGAGAAGGGACTTGGCAAGGTTGGAGGAATGGACAGAAGTATGGCAGCTTGAATTCAATGCAAAGAAGTGCAAAATGATGCACCTGGGAAACAAAACCCAGGGGAAAAATACACAATGGGGGGAGGTAGTAACAACAACAAAAATGGAAAGGGACCTGGGGGTAATCATATCAGATGACCTTAAGGTTAGCAAACAATGTGAGAAGGCAGCAGGGAGGGCTGGGGGATATTGGGATGTATAGGGAGAGACAGCACCAGCAGAAAACAGGAAGTTTTTATCCCTCTGTACAGACAGTTGGTGAGACCCCATCTGGAGTACTGCATCCAGTTCTGGAGACCCCATCTCCGCAAGGACATAGACAGGATGGAGGCAGTCCAGAGGAGGGCAACTAAAATGGTGCAGGGTCTGCAAGAGAAGCCATACGAAGAGAGACTAAAGGAGCTTAATATGTATGCCCTTGAGGAAAGGGGGGGCATGATTGAAACTTTTAAGTACCTCAGTGGAATCAACAAAGTCCAAGAGGGTAGCATCTTTCAGAAAAAGAGATGTGCAAGAACAAGGGGACACAATTTGAAGATAGAGGGGGTTGGCTCAGGGGCAATGTGAGGAAGTATTTTTTCACAGAGAGGGTGGTGGAACATGGAACCGCCTTCCTGAGGAGGTCGTGGTGTCAAAAACAGTGGGGGAATTCAAGAATGCATGGGACAGACATAAGGCAGTTCTTGTCGGGGGTAGAAAGAAATAGACTGTTGGTTAACTAAGATCTGCAGCTTATCCAGTAGGTAGGAAAATGGGCAGACTAGGTGGGCCAAGCAGTCCTTATCTGCCATCAAAGTCTATGTTACTATTTTTTTTTAAAGCTGACTCAAAATAGGGGAAAGGGCATTTTATAAGACAGGAGAAAAGGCTGCCCTAAAATTGAATAAAAAGTTACAGGTCCAAAAGTTTCACCATAACATGCACTATAGCAGCAGTATTTTTTATTTTGGTAACTAAAAGTTTATTCAGTATATGCATGGTGTACAGATAAATATGCATTAAACAGATTAAATTCACAAAACGCACAATGTAATACTGTTGCAATAACATACAAACATGTGAATCTGCCAGCAGAAACAGGCCTTACGCACTATCACGTTAGTCTGCCCGAATGCACAGCTAGCATCCTTATATTGCAACTGCTCCCCCTCTTCTCCCCCCCCCGCACCCTGTCCCACGCCCTTTTAAAACTGCCCATTGTGCTAAAGGATACCACCTCCTCAGGTACAGTGTTCCATTTCTCCACCACCCTCTCTGTGAAAAAATGCCTCCTCATCTCTCTCTGATTTCTTCCACCCTCCAACCTGAGACCATGTCCTTTGGTGTTCCCTCCTCTCCTCAGCTTAAATATTCCTTCTTTGCCCATTTTGTTAATCCCCTTCAAATATCTGAAGGTCTCAATCATATCCCCTGATCCCTACTCTCCTCCAGGGTGTACATATTCAACTCAGTCAGCCTGTCCTCATAGGTTTTGCCTTCCAGTCCCTGGATCATCTTAGTTGCCCTACGGTGCACCCCTCCAGCAATCTGATATCCTTCTTCAGAAAGGGATGCCAGAACTGCATGCAGTACTTCAAATGTGGCCTGACTAGTGACCCGTAAAGCAACAGAATCACATCCCTATTTCTGGATGAGATTCCTCTCGCAATACACCCTAGCATCCTGCTGGCCTTAGCTGCCACCTTCCTGCACTGAGCTGAGTTCATATTATCCGTTATGAACACCCCAGGTCCTTCTCCTCCTCAGTGATCTCTATCTGATCCCCTTCCAACTGGTAGCTCCTCCCTGGGCTCCTTGCTCTGAAGTGCATAACCTTGCATTTTTTCGCATTGAAGCTCAATTGCCACTTTTCCGACCACTCCTCCAGTTTGATCAGGTCCTCCTGTAGCCCCTGCCTCCTCTCTATGTTGTCCACCACTGCCCCTATCTTGGTATCATCTGCGAACAGACTGATCTTGCTCCTAACGCCATGTGAGATATCTGATATGAATAACCCAAACAACACCGGACCCAAGACTGAGCCCTGCGGCACCCCGCTTGTCACTGCCCTTGGGGAAGAGAGTGCCCCACCACCACCACCTGTTGCTGCCTGCCATTCAGCCTGTTCACAATCCAGTTTACCATCTTTGTCCCCGCTCCCACATACTGCAACTTACCCCCCAGCCTCCCATGAGGCACTGAATCAAAGGCCTTGCTGAAATCTAAATACAGCACATCCACTGCATGGTCTTTATCCAGTTCCCGTGTTACCCAGTCACAGTATTCAATTAGGTTGGTCTGGCAGGATCTTCCAGAGACAAATCCATACTGCTGACTGTCCTGGAGTCCATTTTCCTGCAAAAAGGTCACCAGCCTCTCTTTTCAGGATTGCTTCCATAAGTTTTCTTACAATGGATGTGAGGCTTACAAGTCTGTAATTGCCTGGTTGATCCTTTAGGCCAATCCTGTGGTACGCAACCTGTGTCCAGGGAGGTATTGAACAGGTCTGCCAGTGGCCCTGCCAATACCCCTGCCAGTTCTTTCAGCACCCTGGGATGAATGCCATCCGGACCTGCTGCCTTATCTACCCTTCGTGCCTTCAGACCCTCCAGCACCCTGCCCGCTGTAATTACCCCATATGTCACCCCTGCTCACCTTCCCCATCCCCTGAGGTAGCTGTCCACCTTCTCCTTTGTGAACACAGAATAGAAGTACTCATTTAGTGCTTCTGCCTGTTCTGCCCCCTTCTCCACCCACCCCCCATCCTTCCTAATCTTCATTATGTAGTCCCTGCAGCTCCTTCTCTCGCTTTTATGTATCTGAAAAGTCTTTCTCCCCTTCCCTGATGCCCTGTGCCAGCCTCAGCTGTCTGGAAGCCTTGGCTTCCCTGACCAATCTGGTTATCTCCTTGGACTTCATCGCATACAATTCCCTGTCCTCCCCCCTCCCAGACTTCTTGCACCTTGGTCACTTGGTAGAAACTTGTACTACCAAGTGTTTCTGTTTCTGTCTAACATGTGCATATTTAGAAAAATGCTGATGAGCTGTATATACTTTTCTGCGATCCAACTAGCCTAGGGGGTGTATACAACAATGTTATAAGTTATATTATGACCAATCCAGTCCTTGAGCTATGCTCCACTCCTATGTATAATGACCTGTATATATCTGTCAGTTGAACTAGCTAGAGTGTATAATCTGAAATGTACTTACTACTATATGTTTCCCCTAGCGTCAAATGATGTATTTCCCACATGTTTGTTTACCGTGACAAAAAACTGTACTCTCTTTGCCATGTCTCCTTGACTGTTGTTCCTCATGTTGTATTCTCCCGGGTCGTTCCTGAAAATAGGCATAATACTTGTCTAGTGTACTTACCCGGTAAACAAAAGCTAAATAAATAAATCCACCCTGGATGCTGTGTAGTACCCCAGCCTTTATTTCACGACTCCCTGACCTACCTTACTCAAACGCAATCCGTCTTTCATGTACAGCTCACTATTATCCCAGATGTTTCCTCAACCTCCCACCAGCCCATATCCTTGGGATTGACACCACTCTCTCAGTCAAGAGTTAAATTCCTCTATCCTTTTTTCCTCGCCGTGCTTGCCCTGGGTACTGGGAGCACTTCTGGCAAGGCCACTGAACTCCCTACCTCCAACCACAACCTCTCCAGTTCTTCGAACCTCTCCCTTACCAGTTCAACCATACTGTCTCCCAAGTCGTTTGTGCCTACTTGCACCACCACATGCAGTTTATCTCTTCCCCTCCTAACACATTTGAGCAAGGATTTTCCCACCCTACCCACTGTCAATCCAGGCACTGATTCCACCCATATCCAACTATACTGTTCTTCCTTCCTTCCCTCCCCATCTGACCCCTTTTAGGATTGAGTCCCCTAGCACTAAGACCCAGCCCCCTTCTCCCTACTGTTCCCCTGTACTGTCCTACTATCCCTACCCCCACCTTGAACATCCATCCTGTCCTGCACACTTGCGACTTCATCTGCCCCCCAGCCAAGCCCCCACCGTATCTCGCTGAACTGACCCTCCTGCTATACTCATCGCCCCTCCCCTATTGTCCATCTCACCCCTATGACTCTCCCTGCCTCATAAACCTCCTTTCCATCCTCTCTGGTTCCCCTCTTCCCTTTTGACTCCTCTGCCCTGCCCCCCCATGCCCTCCCATCTACCCCAATCCATTTTCACTTTTCTCCCCCTGCCCCCCTCCTCTGCCATACAGTTGCCCCAATGTGTTCTCTACCTTCTTTCCTTTCTGCCCTTTCCCGGAGATCCCTTCCCTCATCATCCACCAACTACTGAATGCATCTCCCCAGTGCCACCAGAAGGTTCCCCCTTATTGCTTCTAAATTTTTTTTTAATTACATTTTTTCTACCTCCTTTCCCAGCCTGCCACCTCCGACCCATCCGGGGAGACAACTGACATCCCACTGCCTTCCACCCTACCAGACAGACCCAAATCCCCATGAAGCTGCGGATGCGGATATATCCCCTCTGGGCAGGGACAAGGTGGGGGGGGCGAATGCCTCGTAACTTACGTTTCATTGGCCCTGGGTCTTGTCGGGCGGATGGAGGAACACTGTGGGCACGGCATAGTTCCCCATATTCCCGGCGATGGCCGGCTCAGTTTCCCTTTTACACCCTCCCTGTGCAGCGTGCATCTCCCTGATGTCATGACGCAGAGCACCGCCATCCACGCTGCGCTATGGCCAACCATCCCTCAAGGGGCTTGCAGTACTCTGAGCCTCCTTTCAGAGTCAGGCAAGTGTGCGGGCATCGGCCTGTTCCCTCACCGGAAAAGGCGAGCTGTCGTGGGACACTCAAGCCTATCTCCCCCCTACCGACCCACCAGCGACCTGAGTCCATACCCGATCACCAGCGTAGCATGAGGTGTGGCATCCAGCGCCTCAACCCTTAGCGCCACCGGGCCAGCATGCTTCTAAAATTTTGAACTCCATCCCCTATCCTCCTTGATACCACTGGCTCAGTACTCCTGGTCCCCTGAGGAGGTGACCATCTTGCTCCAATGATCTCCCTTCCTCCTATAATCCTTGTTAACTCCCTCCCTAGCCACTGGACCGCTGCCTCCAGTTTCCTTAACTTGAGGCAAATAAGACACCCACCTAGCTGCCACAATATGCCCATACAGATGGCCGCCCCACAACCATTGCAGTTAACTATCCTGTCTATCCTGGTACATCTGTTGTCCTCCTGCCCCCTGTACAAGTCTCCCAACCCCTGCAGCCAGCGCCACCTCTGCTTCCTGTACCAGTCCCTTATCCCTGCCACCATATAATGCTTAAGAAAAATAGAAAAAAAGAACATAACATTCATTTCAAATTAGAGCTTTTCAGTACACAAACCCATAGCCGATAAACCATCCTGTATTCTATTACTATAGATTAAAGGTCTGCAACACAAGGCTCGAGCGCTGCATGTGGCTCTTTGCCTGTGTTCATGTGGCTCAACAGCTCCTTACCCCTCAAAGGGCCAACATTTTTGCTTTTTAGTATCCATGCTACTCTGCTCCATAAAAGAGAGTTGGAGCACTGAATGCTAGCTTTTTGGAATTTAGTCTATATGTGTCCATCTTTTAAAGGTTATGTATATGCAAAATCACATACACACTGATGTCCTTGATGCTGGAACAATTATTTAATTATTTATTTCAGAAGCTTTACCAGGAAAGACATACTGAGCTGATGACAGCCCATTTCTAGATATGTCCTGGGGGTGAGGGGGTATGGAAGATAGTATAAGAGGAGGAAATAAAATAGTAAATAACAACATTACAAAACTAGTAGTAGTTAACAGCAACACAGTAAATCAAAGGACCATAATCACAAACATTGTAAGGCAACAGTACCACAGGTACAGCAATTATTTCAGGCAGTGAAGCTTAGGTACATAAGGGAGGCTATCGGAATTGCATTGTCACCCCATATCTTATGTCAGTATCAATATTACAAATTGTGTAGTAGACCCTGGTCAGTGGGAGGTGAGACAGTAAACTTCCAGAAGCCGGCTGTAGTGCTGCCCGATGGCCTAATAGTAAGTGTTACCATTTATGCTGTTGACAACGCAGGTTGGTGCTGAAGCCAGAGGAACTGCACATAAAGTGGCAAAGTCAGTGACAAGAATTGATTCTAGATGCTTCTTGACTCTGCACACATTCTCCCTGGTAGCCCAAGGGGGAGAGATCAGGTTTTCAGGAATCTGCAGTGCTAGACATGTTGACAGATGCCAGCCAGAATTCTGACGCCTGTCATCTGATGCTGAGGCAGCAGATATCCAGTTCGGTGTGCTTACGTAGAGTAGGCTGGGCTGCTGGATTGGCATACCCAACCACCATAGCCTAAGACATCTGTTCCCCAAGTGACATGGACAGAGCTGAAACAAAGGTAGGAAAACGTAACAGGATTGGCTAGCAAGTTGGAGTCTTACCCCCACCACACAGGATGGTCAAGCTAATTCTTCTGTCATCTTTAAATGCTGAGCACCCTATATACTTTACTGGGATATTCCCACATCAGTTGGGATCTAGCCCACATCAGTTGTCACAGTGTGTGTGGAGGGTGGGGTGGGTGAACAACCACAATTAACATCAGGATGCTATGGAGAGGTAGCATGAGGAAGGCTGTGGTTTCTTGAATGGGATATGAGACTGTGGAGGTGGAAGGAAGACTGCGTCAAGGCATGCAAGGTCATACAACTGCAAGAAATAGTAAGTTCAAAAAAAATGCTGCCCCATATTCTTAAGGTGGCACTGTAACTAGTGAATCAGTCATACATTTTATGTTAAAATGGCACAACCTGCAAAGGAGAGAAAAATATTTGATGAGAGCATAACATTTCTAGAAGACTGGTGTATTTCTGGGTATCAACAGGAGTGGACATATATTCCATGTGATTTTCAGTGGAAGTCTTTGCTATAAATAATAAGTATAATTCCAGGAGCATGGCATTATCAAACATTCTACATATGCTAACAATATGAAAGACAGGCATGGTGGAAAGCTTTTTCTGCAATTGGAAATAAATTGGGCCAATACAGAATTGCTTTAACTTTATGGCTTGCATCTAACCAACTTCACTGAAGCCCTACAGTGGCTTTGTTCACACAAACATTTCACTGATGGGGAGGTTATACAGAAGGCAGTTTTCAAAATCGCCAGAATTTTATGGTATGATAGATTTATGACCTGCTTTTGTCTACATAGGACTATGAGGGACAATGCAAAGAACATTTTGAGGAATATGGATTTTTAGCCTTGTTTATGATACTTGGTCAGCTTGCCATGTTTCTCATGTGCTTGATGAATCCATGGATAACAAGGATGCCATACAGAACTGCTGGCATTTGTGGTCCACTCTACTGTATGTATGTACTGAGAATTAAGGTTGAGTTTGTAACTATTTGCTCTTGTGACTATATAATCAGCACTAAAACTTCTTCAGGTCCCTTAGAAAGGATCTGGAGAAGGAGAGCTATCTATGAATACACCTGTTAATGTCTTCACAGATTGTGCATCCAGAATGACGGGCAACACCAAGTGAGACAAAAGTCTGTGTCTTGCAGAGCAAACTGGTGGGGGTACACCGTTATTTGCATGCATTCATACTCTGCTAGTTGAAACATTTGCACATTTTTATAGGATGATAAATATATCCATGTTAAAAACAGGTAATATGTTACATTTTTACAGTGTTTTGCTTTGTGTAGTTTTCCAATTATTTAACATGCATGTTATTAAAACAGCATTTTGTGATGAACTTGATTAACCCTTGCTGTGCCATGGACTGATATATCAATCCAGAATTCCTATATGTTCTAATTGTGTCGGCAGTGTAAGGGTTAAAAATGTGCATTACACAGGGCAACTGCTATGCATACACTCATATGGCTCTCTGGTGATCAGGACTATCTCGGCAGGCAGACAAGTGGCTCCCGATCTTGAAAAGGCTGCAGACCCTTGACATAGATGGTCATAAACTAGCAGTATTTTAAAGGTATAGTGTGAAACACACAAACACCTCTCCGTTGAGTTCATGAGGGTAAAATCAGAAAAAAAGATAAAGAAAAAGACACAGTAGAAAGGCAGGAAGGAAGAAAGAAAGAAAGAGATGTTATGAGGTAAGTATGGAAATAACATGGATTATGTTGTGTTACTAAATCTTGGTAGATAGTAATTAAGACCACATTTTGAAGGAGTCAAGATATTCAATGGAGTACCCAATTATTATTATTGCCTGCCGAAGGGCGAGGGGGGCAGGGGTGTGCGAACAGGGTTGGGGGAACAAGTGGAGTCACCGTGTTGGGGTTATTAAGTCCAGAAGGTGCCCTGGGGCGAAATGGAATCCAGAGCGGGGTCTGCCCTGTCTGGTTTCCATACCCAAGGGCACTACTGATTACAGTAGGCAGATAGGCCCGACAACCTCTGAGGTTTGTCCAACTCGGGTGGTGTTATGCAATGCCAGATCTGTTAGGAATAAAACTGCTATTATTGCCGACCTTATTGCACGGCTGATCTGGCTTGCATCACCGAGACCTGGCTGCATGAAAATTCTGGCCCTATAGTGGAGGCCATGACTCGCTGGTATTCGGTGTTACACACTTCGAGATTGGACCGCAGGGGCGGGGGGTTGCAGTCTGTTTTAAGACTGAATTGGGCCTCTCGAATGTGGTAGTGGGTGAGGCCGAGTCCTTTGAGTGCACAGTTGTAGCAGGTTGAGGCGTCAATCGCTCATCTACCGTCCACCCGGAGATGGGAACGCTTTCTTACAGGAAGTGGCAGACTTCGCCGACATGTCGCTTTGAGTTGCCCAGATTGATGGTGCTGGGTGACTTTAACGCCTGGGTCGACGATGAACTCTCACAATTTGGTAAACACTTCCTCCAACTGATGTCTTCTTTGGGCCTCACACAGGTAGTTTCCACTGCTACACATAAATCTGGACACTCTCTCGACTTGGTCTTCCTTCTTGGGATTGATGCATCCGATATGGGGGTGGAACCAGTCATTTGGTCTGACCACCACATCGTGAGGTTCAATTTTTACACCCCCCTGAGAAGGCCAGCCCCTGTGGAGATGGTCAGGTACCGCCCATTACGGAACGTTACCCCACAAAGCCTGGTGGCAGTACTTGACCTATCATCCCTCGTATTGGTGGGCAGTAGTCCAGAGGTGCTTGTACGGGCCTATAATGAGGCCATTACGGTTGCCTTGCATTCTATTGCTCCTGTTCACGAGCGCCCTCTTTCCCATCACCCCAGGGCCCCTTGGTTTGATGGGACTCTGAGGGAAATGCGGAGACAAGGGCGAAGGTTAGAGCCTTGCTGGCACAAGTCTGCCCTTGATGCCAACCGTCTTAGATTGATTGAACATTATACTAGCTATCAATCTGCAATCACCCATAAGAAGGCAGAATTCCTGTCCAGGGAGATTGCAGTTGCTCAGAATCGACCGGCTCAGCTGTTCCGAACTGTAGACAGACTGTGCAACCCGGCCTGTCTGCAAGTTCGGAAAGCCTTTTCGCAAATTGAGTGCGATGAGCTTGTTCGATACTTTGCAACTAAGGTAGCTGACATCAGGGCGGACTTGTGTCCAGCAACCTCTAAGGGTGATGTGGTGGGAGTGTGCGAGAGCACAAGACCTCGCTTCTCCTGGAGTTCCTTTTGTCGACCTGAGTTCGTGGATATTATGAGGATCATCCACAGTGTGCGCCCTACAAGCTGCAGCTTGGATCCTGGACCTATTACCCTAATTCTGGGTTGTGTACACATCATAGGTCCAGTACTGGCTCAAATTGTCTGGTGCTCCTTGGAGTCGGGTGAGTTTCCTAGCTCCCTGAAAGAGGTGGTGGTGACACCTCTCTTGAAGAAAGCTTCCTTGGACCCAGATTGTTTTTCCAGCTATCGACCCATCTCTAACCTTCCCTTTATTGGGAAGGTTATTGAAAAGGTCGTGGCTGCTCAATTGGATGACCATTTAACTATCCATAATATCT
The DNA here is from genome assembly GCA_016271365.2 of Neoceratodus forsteri. NCBI lineage: Eukaryota > Metazoa > Chordata > Ceratodontiformes > Ceratodontidae > Neoceratodus > Neoceratodus forsteri. The sequence goes on from CM057452.1 coordinate 1,579,031,761, forward strand.
ACGAATCCTTCCAGTCTGGTTTCCGTAAAAGACACAGTACCGAGACAGCGCTGGTTCGGGTGCTAAATGACCTTTCTGAGGGCGAGAGATCTAAGGAGACGCTCTATCCTGGTTCTCCTTGATCTCTCTTCAGCTTTTGACACTATGGATCACATGGTGTTGCTAGCATGCCTGGGGCAAATTTGTGGAATGTCTGGAACCGTTCTTAAATGGTTCGAGTCATTCCTCACTGGGAGATCACAAAGAGTTGTGTCGGATTTTTCCTCCAGCCCAGTCTCTTTGTTGTGTGGAGTGCCTCAGGGTCCTTGCTGTCGCCTATGTTATTTGCAGTGGTGTACATGCTGCCTCGAAACATTATAAGATGGTATGGGCTGAGGTTTCACTGCTATGCAGATGATACTCAGCTATACCTGACTTTTGCACCCGACCAGGATGGAGCTCTCTCAGTATTTAATAACTGTCTGGGGGAGATCCAAGACTGGATGGATTCTAGTTGGCTAAAGTTGAACTGGGAGAAAACTGAGGTTTTGATCGTGGACCCGGGTAGTCAGATTGAGAGGTCGTGTGCTGGCACGCCGTCTGGAATTTTTCTCGGCAGTGTGTCGCTTCTGGCCTCTGAACGGGTGCGCAACCTTGGGGTGATTCTTGACAATAGGCTGACTTTTCAATCTCAGGTGTCAGCCGTCGTCAAGACTTCCTTTTACCATCTTAGGAATATTGCCTGGGTTAAGAACCTTGTTCCGTCTGACTCTCTGCCGACTTTGGTCCACGCTTTTGTGTCCTCGCGCCTCGACTACTGCAATGCCCTCTACTTTGGGCTTTCTGGGGTTGAAATCCGCGGCCTACAGCTCGTGCAGAATGCGGCAGCCCAGGTTTTGACTGGGACAAGTAGGTCCTGTCACATTACCCCGGTGCTGTGCGAGCTGCACTGGCTCCCAATACGGTGGCAGATCACCTTTAAAGTAATTTTATTGACTTTCAAAGCCCTTCACAATCAGGGTCCGTCCTATCTGAAAGACCTTCTGGTTCCTTACTGCCCTAGCCGATCACTCCGCTTGGCTGACATGGGGTTGTTAGAGATTCCAAGAGTGAGTTTGAAATCCTCCGGCAGTAGAGCATTTTCTCATGCCGCACCCACTCTTTGGAATTCTCTACCATGCCGGTTACGGGAATGCTCCTCCATGGAGATTTTTAAGAAGGAATTGAAAACCTATCTCTGGAGCATGGCCTTCTCGGAAAGTTAAATGCACTGTTTAGTGTGTGAAATTTTATTGTAATTTATTATGCTTCTAGAACATATTTTATAATTTTTATGGTTTTGTGGTTTGTATTGTGTGTTGATGTTTTTATTGATCTGTTCAGCGCCCTGATATAGTGAAAGGCGCTATATAAATAAAATTATTATTATTATTATTTAAACAGCATGGCTAAATATGTATTGTTTAATTTACAATTTCACAATTTATTTTATAATTTTACCCCAGATAGTCCATTTGGGAAGAAATGCCTCACTTACAGTGGGTTCTTGCTTTTACCTTGTTTTAAAGCTCTGAGGCCTGAATACCAAGGGAAGTCATGTGACTTTCTCAAAGTTTCATGTTTTCAGGTTTATTTACTTATTTCCCTAATGCTATTTTGTCAGTCCCCACTGCTTAAAAGACACACCTCAAGCCCCTGCTGGGGAATCAAACTTGGAATTGTCAAGTCCCAAAACCAGAAGCAGTTTCCTTTGAGCTAAAGGGAAATTCTCCATTCACTAAGAGGTTAGACGGAGCCTCTGACTTCATGCACTCAAATCTCAACCACCACCAAAATGATTAAACCATGTTTTCAGAAGATCTTGTTTTAATCAAAGTAGCAAAACTTTGTTGACTGTAGGATCTTTCACATTCCTGCCTCCTCCTCATTTGTGTGACATCCCCCACATAATCTACAAAAGGTCTACATCATGGCCGTGCTATTCAGCTCTCCCATTTGCCACATACGGTCTCAACAGGTATAGAAATGGGCATTTGAGGAAGGACTCAGGAAATATAAAAAAAAAAAAAAATACATTGCATAGCATAGATCATACTGAGAAAAAGGAGACTGAACAAGGATGCTGATGCCTTTAATAATTGTATCTGGTAACTGGCTTTGTTAAATAAGTTGCCCTGCTGCTTTTAAGAGTTGACCAACCATACTGATTCTTAAAAAACTCTAAAAGTGATCAAATGTAGTCCTTTATTTGTTTCAAAAGTTTTGCCAGGAAAGGCATATTGAGCCCATAACAGCTCATTTCCAGATGTGTCCTGAGGGAAGGGGGAAGTGGAGTACAGTAAAACTTGATGGCAAAAGGCCATAAAATAACACAGTTATTATGACAAGCATTTGTCAATGCCGAATGTTGGTTGCTGGCACTGGTAGTGCAGGTGTTAGACAGATGTATGATAGGATTGGCAGTGAAGTAGTGAAGTGACGGCAAGGCAAGGTAAGGCAAAATTTATTTAAAATGCCCAATCCCAGAGCCTCTGGGTGCTGTACAAAACAAATAAATACATTTTCAATATAACAAAGAAAATACAAAACATATTTAAATACATTTAAAACACATCCTATAAATATCATATTTAACCAAAATTTAACATTCACTCTTGAAATGCTTGGGAGAATAGGAGGGCCTTAAGGCAAGCCTTGAAAACCTCCAAAGTAGGGGCCCCCCTTAACCCTGGAGGGCAACGAATTCCAAAGGACAGGGGCAGCAACACTAAAAGCTCTGTCGCCAGCAGATCACAACCTCATCCTAGGGATTGCCAGAGGACCCCTACAGGAAGAACGGAGGGGGTGAACAGAGAGAGCAGGTACAAGAAGGTCTAACAGATAACCAGGACCCTGTCCGTGTAGGGACTTACAGGTGAGAAGACGCACCTTAAAAAGAATCCTCCACCTAACCGGCAGCCAATCCAATTCACGCAACACTGGTGTAATATGGCAAGACTTTTGCTGCCCAGTAAGTAACAGGGCAGCCGCGTTTTGCACTAGCTGCAGTCTGCGGAGAGATCCTCCTGTGACCCCAAGGTACAGCGCATTACAGTAGTCAAGCCTTGATGTAACTAAGGCATGTATCAAGGTGGGGAGGTCCAGAGGTGGAACAAGGGTCTTTATCCTGGCAATGTTTCTGAGATGGAAGAAACAGGAGCGGACCGTGGAGGAAATTTGTGCCTCCATAGTCAAATTCCTATCCAAGATGACACCAAGATTTCGCACCCAAGAGGAGGTCTTCAATGAAACAGATCCCAGAACAAGTCCAGTCACTGATTCAGAGGCCATCCTATCACGCACTCTGTTCGACTCTACCACCAATACCTCCGTCTTATCGGGGTTCAGTCGCAACCAGCTGGAGGTCATCCAGTCGTTAATCTCAGCAAGGCAGATGTTCAGCACATCCACCACGTTGGATGTTCCTGGGGCAAAGGAAAAGTATAGCTGGGTATCATCGGCATAGAAATTAAAACCCAAGTCATACTTCCTAATGAGCCCTCCCAGGGGTAGCATGTACACTGCGAACAACATTGGGGCTAGTGCCGATCTCTGAGGAACTCCGCAAGGTAGAAGGCTAGGGGAGGAGGAGGAATTCTCCATCACAACCCGTTGCCTTCTGTTGGTAAGAAAGGACTCAAACCAGTTGATAACAGTACCGGTGAGTCCACAGAGCTCCCTAAGGCGATCAAGTAACACACAATGGTCCACAGTGTCAAATGCTGAGGAGAGATCCAGGAGAACAAGAATTGTCTTATCTCCTAGATCTCTCACCCTGAGGACATGATTTAGTGCCCGAACAAGCGCAGTTTCTGTGCTGTGCCTAGCACGAAACCCCGACTGGAAAGGTTCATACAACTCATGAGTCATGAGGTGCTCTTCCAACTGAAGCGCCACTACCTTCTCAACTACCTTTTCCAAAAAAGGCAGATTAGAGGTAGGTCGGTAATTTGCCCTGACCTCCGGGTACAAAGATGGTTTCTTTAAGAGGGGTCTCACCGATGCCTCCTTCAAGGCATCGGGAAAGACCCCCTCAGATAAGGGGCACTAGACAATCAGCGCAAACACCGGGCCAACGGTGTCAATGCATCCCATCAAGAGACTCGTTGGCATCGGTTCCAGTTCACAAAAAGTGTGCTTGAGATTGGTTGCCACTTCTATGACCTCATTTACCTCCACTGGTCTAAACTTCCCCCAACCAGGTGAAGTGCACTCAGAACACTTTGGGCGACCACTGCCAGCTATGACATTGCTGACCGAAGAAACCACCTGCTGGATACTGGACACTCTGTCTGAGAAGAATCGAGCAAACTCTTCGCATTCAGCATTAGTAAAAACCTTCTTCGGCTGTAGATAAACAGGATGAAGTAGCCTGTCCACAGTCCGAAAAAGTATAGTTGGTCGGTTCTTCCCAGCAGCAAACTCCCTGGATAGGAACACTGCCTTCTTATGGTTGATTGCCCCCTGGTATGCCTTATAATGTACACGCAGGGCCAGTTTGTCCCCCTTCAGACCGGATTTTCTCCAGCAACGCTCTAACCTCTGACCCTTTCTCTTCATCTCCCTGAGAGCTCCATCAAACCACAGGGACCTCAGGTAGGAAGATTTGGGTCATACATGGACAGGTGCGTGGGAGTCAATGGTGCTGGATAACACCTTATTATAGGTGTCACCCCAACACCAATGCCTCCAACGCATGCATCACCCACACTAGATAGATCAGCTGCCGCCAAAAAACCCTCAGGGGTCAATCCCCGTAAAGGGCGACAGCTCATCATCTCAGTAGGGGGAGGGCATCCAGTGGGAGCCCCAAACCTGAACTGCACCGTGCAATGATTGGACCAAGCCACCCGATCAATCCTGAGATCGTCTATTTCAAGCCCCAGTGAGAATACCAGGTCCAACATGTTACCGTCCTGATGTGTCGCGGCAGTAACAACTTGTGTCAGGCCCAGAGAAGACAGTCTGAAGGAGGTTGCAGCCATGCTGAGAAGATTCGTCATCAGCCCAAACATTGAAATCACCCAGAATAATACATCTGGGGGTTTCCAATGTTTCGCTGACAATGGAGTCAGCAACCTCCTGCAGGAAATTCCCCCACCAACCCAGAAGGGCAGTAGATAAGAAAAATCCTGCAGCCTGCACCTGGACCCCCACGAACAGCCACACATTCAAAGGAACCCAGAGCTCCCACTGGGTGCACGGTGAAGGCCAGGTCAGATCTAAAACAGATGGCTACACCACCACCCCTACGTTCCTCTCTGGGGCACTGCATCACGGTATACCCAGGTGTGATGCCAACCCCAGCCCCATCATGCAGAGAGTGACAGGCATTGGGGTGTGCCTTTAGGGTGTTGGCTATAATGCGCATGCCATTTCACCCCACCCTACCCCGCAGAGACCGACAAGTGCCACAACGTGCCTTGGGTTCCTCAGGCCTTATGCTCACCCCATTCCATAAGGAATTATACTGACATGGGTGCAGTGTAGGAAAATGGGGTGAATGTTGGGGTTGAAGAGTCCAAAGCACACCTCGACACCTGTGTGGCTGCAGGGTGGGGGTGGAATGGCTTGAGCATTACAACTGACAATGCCAAGTCACACCCCTGACGCCTGTGAGTCTGTACGGGGTGGGCCATTACAGGTGGAAACCCTAATGCCCAGGGTGTTTGTTGGTATTTTCACTCCAAATTTTCAACATGGGCCGTTTGTGACCCCACCTCATGAGCAGTGGCACTACGAGTTTGTTTGCTGAAAGGTGATTTTGTATTGCGAGTGTGCATTTTGGCACCACAGGTGCGAAAACACATTTCACGCAGGATGTGAAAAATAACAGGTGCACTGTGCGAGAGGAGGTGTAAAAAAAATGGCACTGTTGAAAATCTGGAGTGAAAATATGACAAATTGGTGACATCACGAGCGTGCATAGAAACTGTGCAACATAATGCAATTATTTTGAGGATTTGTTTAACCAAATTTTCAACATAGGCATTTTGGGAACTCCGGTCATGAACAGTGTCGCAGTGATTTTGTTTGTCTGGTCCAAACACTGATTTCCCACAGCGACCACGCCATTGTGTGACATGTGCAAATACACATTTTGGGCGGGATGTGAACAATAACAGCTGTACTATTCAATAAGGAGGTGTACAAAAATGACAATGGTGAAAATCTGGAGTGAAAATATGGGAAATTGGTGATGTCATGAGCGTGTATAGTAACTGTGCAATGCATGCCCATAATGCAGTTATTTTGGGTACTTTTTTTTTACCAAATTTTCAACATAGGCATTTTAGCACCACCACTCATGAACAGTGTCACTGTGATTTTGCTAATGTGTCCTGAACATTGATTTCGCACAACGACCGCGCCATTGTGCGCCACATGCGTGAAAACAAATTTCGGGCAGGATGTGAAAAATGATAGCTATACTGGTCACAAGGAGGTGTGAAATAAAAATTATCAAAGTTACGAGCATGTGTTGAAACTGCGCAATGCACGCTCATAACACGCTAATTTTTTTTAATTTTTCCACCAAATTTGCAAGATGGGGTTTTTGGGATCCCACCTCATGAACAGTGACATCGTCATTCCGTTACTCATTCCCGAAAGGTGATTTTGTGCAGTGACTGTGAAATAACCTTTTGGGGCCGAGTAACGAGATGACAGTGCATGTGTTCATGAGGTGGGGTCCCAAGCACCCCATGTTGAATATTTGGAGGCAAAATTCAAAAGAATGGCTGAGATATGCACCTATGTTGACAGAAAAACCCTATTTATGCCATTATACAGCTTACTGGCATTTCTTCAGTTCGGTCGGGTTTGAAGAGTGCAGACGTGTTCCTGGTCCACGGAAGATCATTGCACCAGCTCCAGAGGTAAGTATGGGGTCAGGGGTGTGGGAGGTGGATGCACAGAGGGTGGGTGCCCGGGTTGGGCGGGGGTGCCATAGACAGCACAGGACCGTTTTTTTCTTTCAGGTACTTAAAAAAAAAAAAAAAACCACCCATGGACAGTTTTCTTTTTAGAGGTGTGTAAACAGTTCTGCACACTGGGTGGGCTCCCAGTGTGCCCCATGACTTTGGGTGATATTGGCCACACTGGGGTGGGCTCCCAGTGTGGCACAGAATGGGGGCGGGCGGAACATGCCGATGATGGTCGACTTTGATTACGGGGAGGCACACTGGAGTGGGCTCCCAGTGTGCCACACAGTCTTGGGGGGTTTATTTAGCATGCAGATAGGGGAATTGGGCACCCCTGAAGTTGGCATTGTGTGGCAGGTGGCGGCAGTTGCCGCCATGTTTATGGAAATACTTCACCGGAAAAGGCACGTCGGGAGGCGTGTTGTGCCACTGCATGACGAGCTTGTCTCTCATTGCAGCGGCACTTTCTATACATGTCATGACCACTTAGCATATTTCATGTGTCAGTGCTTGCATGCTGGCTTATAGGGGAATGAGGGAGGCACCTACTAAAGTGTGCCCTGCATTTGCCCACACGGACACACCTCTGAAATCTGCTACTACCACAAGATGTTGTCTGGCACGCAGGCGCAAGCCAACATAAAAATTCTATGAAACAGAAAGGTACTGTCGACAGACAGAAATATGTACATACATATATACCATAGCTATAACCAAATTGACAGAAGTATTGCCAGAATCTCAGGATGACAATTTTCAACAAATACTCTCATCTAAAGATCTGCAACTACAGTACTTAAGCACAATTTCCAATTATTCAAGGCAGAGAAAAAGAGTGAGATTTTCATACTTTCCAAGTCTAAATTCAGTTCTGCCTAATCCATCCCATTCTTTTAAATCCCAGCAATGTCCTAAAATAAGTATCTACCTTTGCAGGCTTTTGGGGGGGGGTAGAAAAATAAAGCCATTGCATCATTCATCATATGCAAATTGCAAAACTACATGAATAAAATAAATACAACACATTGTCTAAAAAGTAGTTTAAGTAAACAAAATACTTACTGCAGTTTCTCTCATCACTCAGGTCTCCACAGTCGTCATACCCATCACACACAAAACTGTTATTTAGGCATTTTCCGGTGTTACAGCGAAACTGGTCTTCATTGCAAGCTGTACCAAAGGGAAGGAACACTCATATGAACTATGTGTAATCAAAGTTGTGATTATACTGTTGCTTTATGAAATGAACACATTCACACTGCTTTCTAGCTAACCAGCAAATGACTAAAAGGGACACTGTCTACCCTTTGAAAACCCATATTTTTGATTGCTTACCTTCCCCAAAATTCACTGATGTTGCTGGTTGTTTTATTTGCTTCCTTTCTTAGTAAAACCGAAATGCATGCTAATGGTGTGACTATACCCAACCTTGTTTTGTTTCAAATCCTTAATATACTCTTACTGCATACTTCCTGAACATCAGGAACACCCCCAAACATGTAGCCACCCACGATGAAACAGTCTCCTCTCCTCCCAATGCATTATGAGTTGTTAGACAGTATTAGTGGTGTTCCCAAGTCCAAGAAAGATACAGTGGGACTTGATCAAGGACTGTAAACACACATTTTTGTGGGGTAACAGCAGTTTGTTGGGGAGTCTTTTCCACTTTAAAAAGGAATCGGAAGCAAACTGACCAGCTATATCTGCAAATTCTGTAGAATGTTTGCAATCATAAAATGTGTTTTTTTAAGTAGAGACACTCTGTGACCTAAAGGGGTTGGCATGACAGGGTGTGCATCATGTGTGGGATAATGGCACACCTAGGGTGGGTTGAAGCACGAGGCCAGAGGCTGAGTGCTTCCGCCACCCCAGGTGTGCTGTTATCCCACCATGACGTACACCCTGGAGTGCCTTATTGCGATTATAATATAGCAATAAAACATCTGACATGGCTTTAATGATTGAGCAATAAACAGATGCAAGAAATCAGAAGGTTTAACTTTATTGCAATTAAATTTGGCCACGACAGAGATAAAGTAGTCCCTTGCAGAACTAGTCTGCATCACTTCACATTATTTGCTTTTTTTTTTTTTTGCATAAAAAAAAAAAAATGTAACAGAAGCAAAGAATCTAAAGGTTTAACTGTACTGCAATTAAATTTAGCCAAAACATATAGAGATACTGTAGTCCCTTGTCATGTCTTGGACTGCTTTTTAATTTTTTTATACATTAAAAAGAAGCAAGAAAACTGATTGTCTTAACTGCATTGTAACAAAATTTAAACACATTCAATCACATTTACTGTACTCCCTTGCAGAGCTACCCTGCATCATGTGTTTATTTATTACATTTTACTATTAGCTGTAAAAATACGATTTTAGTTGCTTTATAGTACTTGTGCTGTCGATGGGATGGAGGGAAATAACACCAAGCTCCTGGACACAAGCAGGTTGACTGTCTGTTTCCTGTTGGAACAGATTAATATTTTTTCACCAAACCAGCCAAAGCCACATCTGTGGGCTAAGCCCTTTCTACCCTGAAAATTTCAGACCAAGATTCCAAAGTGGCCGCTAGACAATGACAAAAAACAAACAGCAACAAATTGTGATTTTTTAAAACTTTTTTCACTTTCTGGATCTCAGAATCGGTGCATCCAACTGAACCAGAACTTGGCAAGTCAAGAGATCTACCCCCTCGAGACCACGCATTTGAAATTTCATGCAAACCCATTAAACAGTTGCGAAGATATTAAAGTGCAAAGTATCCAAGAAAGTAGTTTAAGATGCTTGTCTTGAGTTTGAATTCAAGAGATGGGATGTTTACTATGTATGGAATACAAGAATTCAAATCTCTGCTAAGTTCTATTGGCAGAATGTTCACCCCCACTGTCACACAATAGAAGGCCTTAGCTGGAACCAGGGTTTTTGTTTGATCTCTAGCAGGTTAAACAACACAGATTTCCCCAGTAAGCAGGTAAGGATATGAGGGGGATTTTTCATGGTTAACAAAGAAACACCATAAATTAAAATCATATGCTGCAGTACTTCATTTTTAAGTAGTGTGTGTGTATGAAGAGGTTTATGAACAAGGGCAAATAACGTTTAATTATTATGTTTTTAAACTTAAGACAGTTTTGTTTTTAGGGCCTAGTTGAAGATTTTTAGTGAGTAATGGTGACAGTCACATTTGTGATGGCAGTCAGCTATGTGTTGGTACAACTGACTTCTTATGTGAAGAGGCTACTGGTCCTTCTTTCAGTGCTGTTGGGGTGGGACAACAGCACTGGGTTCTGAGCTCCTCAGTCAATCAGATTACTGAATTTTTTATACCCATATTATAATTAAGCAATATCACACGACTGAGTGTACTTTATCATAGGATATCGGCATGCCTCGGGTGCTTTGTGAAGCGTAAGGCGAAGTCGAGTGCCTTACACACTCAAGGTATGCCGATATCCTATGATAAAGCATGCTCTGGAGTGTGTCATTGCGATTATGCACTGAACCCCCACAGTAACATAAAAAAGACCCCTAAAGGTACATAAAAGAGACAGACACAGGTTTAACAATAAATATTTTTTACTTGTTTAATTGTGGAAATATACAGTACTTTTGCATAAAATAGTCTGTTAACAGTATAATTAATAAAGCTCTACTGTGAAACAGCATTAATTTGTTGGTCAATAAACATTAAATTAACAAGTTATAACAAACTGCTAAATTATGATACAGTATGTTATTTACTTAGCATGGAACTGCTTTGAGTGAACTCAGGCTTATATTTTAAATTTTGATTAAAATCAGAGCGGTATCACTTTAAATGCTAAATCTCATGCTTTATAAATATTAAATTGCACATTACCATGCAGCGTTCTGACTAGGAGATACTGTAAGAAATCTGTAGGAGGAGCAGTAGGAGGAGTACAGAGGTCGTGCACGTGGAGTAGTTTTAAGGGGGAGAAGAAACTGCTTCACTGACTTCATCAGTTGGGCGTTCACGTCGGAGGTTTTGTGATGTCGGGAGCTGCAGCATGGGTCGCTGGTTGCGGAATGCTGGAGGAAGATTTTGCTGCTCTTTGCTCGTTGTCGAGGAGAACTGCCGCAGAGTGTCTTCCTTCTCGAAAAAAGGTACGCTTTGATTTGCTGTATTTACATCTGCTGAGCTTTTACTTGTAGTTGATTTGCTGGGGTCAGTGTTTACACTAGGATGCCGCCATTTTGTTGCTGAATTCTTGGGGGTTATGCCAGTTAAGTAGGGCTCCTCGGAGGTGGTTTCTGACTCATTTAGTGTTTCTGTGTCAATGCAAACATCAATTCCGGCTGCTTTGTTCTCTTTGGCTGAACTTGGTGCATGTGTTGCTTTTGTGAGTTGAATTTGCCTTTCGTCGGAGCATGTAACAGCAGTACGTTTTTTTTTGTTTACCTCGACTGTTTTACTGCACTTGGACATCTCAACAGTGGCTGCAGCACTTGAGTAACGGTACGGCAGGTGGGAATCATTCGTGATGCTCTGTTCAGGTAACGGCTGCTGTGGGGTGATTTCTTTCACTGCTGCAATTACAGTTGATGACTTTTCTGCCATTTGTACAGGTTTAATGTGTTCCATATGTACTTCAGTAGTGGTCAGAGTATTATGCTTCATTGCGGCTTTTGTAAATGCCACTGTATTCGGGGTTATACTGCTGTTTTCTTTTCGGTTATTTTGAAGTACAGCTGTGGGAAAGAATGCAGGATTGTTTTGTACTGCATAGTTTGGCAGGACTGTAACAGGTAGTAGGCTCTCTGGCTCATCACTGTTTGGGTCCCTGCCAGCTTGTATTATTAAGGGAGCGGTTGAGGCAGGTGCACTACTGCATGACGGCTGACGAAGAATGTGGCTCCATTTTTGTCTTTCTTCAAATATGGGTTGCCAGTAACTTCGGATTGAAGTTTCAGATTTATGACTGGTAACAGCCATCACTTGCTTGGTGTCTAGCTCTGCATTCAACAGTATTTGGACTGGTGTGGTATGGATACTGTGGTTAGTATACTGTAGATCACGGGAATGTTAGTTGCTTTGCAGATTTTCAGAAGGAAACATCTCAAATAGTTGACTGCGACAGGCTCTCGACTGCACCACACAGGCTGGCTGTCTACGAACTGCTGTGGTGCTCTCAATGGATGACAGCAAAATGCTGGAGCATCCGGTGGTAGTTTTGATATATATTTCTTCAGAGATTTTACCAGACATGTTGGATCTCCTGGTTGAGAAACATAAATCCTCAAAGATTTCGTTTCTGTCTCTCATGTGGGTTGTGGTTTTTGCTGGCTTCGTTAAATGAAAAAGATACATATTCCACACCATGTTCATCTGTTTGAACTGTGAAGCAGTTTGGCTTTAATTTTCTTAAGGCTTCTTTACCTCGATGGGCGAAGCATAGCTGTACATCCAGCCACGCTTTCCTTAGGAGTCCTGGAGTTGTCTCTGGTGAAAGAAAGTATAGTTACGTAGGAACTTACCGTAGCAGTAGATCTTCGAGAAAGGTTTCTTCAGTAGGTCATTACATATAGGACTGATGCCACCTGGCGTCGGGCCACACGGCAGACTTTTCTAGCAATCCCTGAAGGGGAACCGTCCATCTGACATCACGCGACCGACATCAGCGTGGCTATATACAGTGGGCGTTCCCCACGCCCGCCCTCCAGTTCTCCTGCCGGAGCCAGGAAGAGGCCTGACAGCAGGAGTAAACAGGATTTGGAGTCCCTGTGTAAGAAATAAAATGAGGGGAAGGAGAGGGGGAAAAATATGACCTACCGAAGGAACCTTTCTTGAAGATCTACTGTTACGGTAAGTTCCTACGTAACTGTACTATCTTACTTCGAGAGGGTTCCGTCAGTAGGTCATTACATATAGGACTGAGTCCCAAGCAGTCTCTCCAAAGAGAGACCGAGAGAAACAAGGGAGAAGGAGAAAATAACTCCAACAGAAATTGGGAACTAGAATGAACCCAGCCTAGGACAGAAGGCCCTGCAAGACAGCTAGGCCAAAACCAGCCCTCCGCCTAGAAGCAGTGTCCAGACTGCAGTGTTTAGTAAAAGTGTGGACAGAACTTCATGTGGCTGCAATGAAGATATCAGCCACAGAGACGTTCCATAAAAAAGCAGTGGAAGCGGCCATGCCCCTAGTAGAATGACCACTGATGGGACCCGGCAGAGGTTTTTCGTACTTTTGGTAACAATACGGAATACAGTTGCCTAACCAGTTGGAAAGGCACTGCTTCAAAACCGCTTTGTCCTTCGACCTGGGGGCAAAGGAAACAAAAAGCTGATTCCAGCTACGGAAATCCTGTGCTCAGTGTGTGTAGCACTGAAGGATCCGATGGACGTCCATGGTGTGCAGGAGCACCTCACTTCTGTTTGTAGGGGACAGAAAGTAAACTGGAAGCTCTACTGATTGGTTCAGTGTGGTTTCTGACACCATCTTGGGTAAAAACTTAGGGTTTGTCCTGAGGACCGCCCAGTCCTTGTGAAAAATAAGATAAGGCTCTTTACAAACCAGAGCATGAAGCTCTGAAATCCTTCGAGCTGACGTAATGGCAACGGAAAATAACGTCTTCCAGGAAAGGAAGCATAAATCGAAGCTCATCGCTGGTTCGAATGGGGGAGGAGTGAGTTTCTCCAACACAAAGCTGAAATCCCAAGGTGGGGTTGGGCTGCAGATGGGGTGGGGTTTCAGATACATAGAAACATAGAAGTTGACAACAGACAAGGACCGCAAGGCCCATCCAGTCTGTCACTTCTTTTTCTGCCTTATGAATGTGCCATCGGCCTTTGCTCTGTCAATGGCCTATCTATTCACCATCTGTATTGCTCCTATGCGCTATCCTGGCTTGCTTGAAGCCCTGCACTGTATTCATATCCACCACTGCCTGAGGTAGGACGTCTGCATCCACCACCCTGTCTGTGAAAAAGAACTTCCTCACATTACCCCTTAATCGGCCTCCCTCTAATCTCATGCTGTGTCCTCTTGCCCTGATGTTTTTCTTATATTGAAACATGTTAGACTCTTTCACCTTGTTAATGCCCTTAAGGTGTTTGAATGTTTCAATCATATCACCTCTCTCCCTCCTTTGCTCTAGGGTATACATATTGAGCTCCGTTAATCCATCCTCGTAAGTTTTCTGATGCAGTCCCTGCACCATTTTGGTTGCCCTTCTCTGGACTGCCTCAATTTGGTTAATGTCTTTGTGAAAGTGTGGCCTCCGGTACTGCATGCAGTACTCCAGATGGGGCCTAACCAGTGTCTTGTAAAGAGGGATTATTGCCTCCCTCTTTTGACTTGAGATACCCCTACTAATACACCCCAACATCCCTCTAGCCTTACCTACTGCTTTAGTGGTCTGCTTGGATGATTTCAGGTCATCGGTGATGATGACGCCCAAGTCTCTTTCTTCCCTTGTGACTGCCAGCAACTCCCCTCCCAGCCTATAGGTGGCTTCAGGGTTTCTCTTCCCTATGTGCATGATCTTGCACTTCTTTGCGTTAAACTCCAGTTGCTACTCTTCCGATCATTTTGCTAGTGTATCCAGATCTCTTCTCATTCTGGCCACCCCATCTGGATGATCTACTCTATTGCAGATCTTGGTGTCATCTGCAAACAGACAAACATTACCCTCCAGTCCATCTGCAATGTCGCTGATGAAGATATTGAAGAGGACTGGTCCCAGGACTGATCCCTGAGGTACCCCACTTGTGACTTGCATCTCTTCTGACTGTATACCATTTACCACCACTCTCTGTTTTCTGCCCGTCAACCAGTTTGCCACCCAGTTGCCAAACTTCTGACCCACCCCGAGCCTACCCAGCTTATTAATCAATCTTCTACGTGGAACAGTATTGAAAGCATTGCTGAAATCAAGGTAGACAACATCAACTGCTCCCCCTTGGTCCACCACTCTGGTTACCCAGTCAAAGAAATCTAGGAGATTAGTTTGACAGGCCCTTCCTTTTGTAAACCCATGCTGTCTTGGATCCTGTGCTCCTATGGATTCCATGTGTTGCACTATCCTTTCCTTAAGGAGTGCCTCCATAATCTTGCCCACTACTGAGGTAAGACTGACTGGTCTGTAGTTCCCTGCCTCCTTCCTGCTACCACTCTTGTGGACGGGGATCACATGAGCCCTTCTCCAGTCTTCTGGGACCTCTCCTGTGCTCAAAGACTCACTAAACTGTTCTGATAATGTCTCTGCCAGTTCCACCCTTAGCTCCTTTAGTACCCTGGGATGTATGCCATCAGGTCCTATTACCTTGTCCACCCTGAGCTTAGCGAGCTCTTGTAGGACCCTTTCTTTTGTGAAGGGACTAGTGCACACCTCCCTCCCCCCCTGTGTCCATGGTGCTGAGCTGTGGGCCTTGCCCTACCTTCTCTTCAGTAAATACCAAGCAGAAGTATCTATTTAGGATAGACACTTTTACATGGTCCTCCTCCTCACATGCCCCTTATCCCCTTTGATCTTAGCAATACCCCCTCTGGACTTTCTCCTTTCACTAATGTATCTATAGAAAGTCTTGTCACCTTCTTTTACTGTTTGTGCTAGTGTTTCCTCAGTTTGGGCCGTTGCATGCCTTACTGCCTTCCCTGCTTTCCTTAGGGAAGTTTGGTATGCCTCCCTATCTTCATCCTGCTGCGTTCCCTTATATTTCCTGAAGGCCAGCCTTTTGGCTCTGACCTTTTCTGCTGTTTTTGAGAACCAAAGTGGTTTCCTTCTTCTTCTGCGCTTCCTTTTCTCTCTAACACAGTGGGATGTTGCTTCAAGTATTGCATCTTTAATGCTTGCCCACTTTGCCTGTACCCCCTCACCTGTATTTCTTTTTGCCAGGGCTAGCTTAACTGTGTTGGCCATCTTATCAAAGTCAGCTCCTCTGAAGTCCCATATTTTTGCCTTGGAATGGGATGATTTAGTTCTAGTGGCTAAACTGAACCATACTATGTGATGGTCACTGGCAGCCAGGTGACCTTCTACGTGGAGATCTGTGGTTCTTTCCCTGTTAGTCAGTACTAGATCATAGGATAGCCATGTCTCTAGTGGGCTGTTGTACCAGTTGTCTGAGTCCCTCCCCCTGCAGGGAATCCACCATGTGTCTGGTTCTGGCAGATGTTCCTGCTGGTATTGACCAATCTGTATCTGGCATGTTGAAGTCACCCGTTATCAGAACCTCCCCTTTAGCTGTCACGTTTTGTATATCTTTTAACAGTAATGTGTCTATGTCCTCTCCCTAGTCTGGAGGCCTGTACACAACCCCAGTTCGTATGGCTGTCCCATTTCCTGTTTCCAGGGTGTCCCACAGTTCTTCTGGCTCCTTATGTGTATTCTGAATTTCTGAAGCTTTGATATTTTCATTGACATAAAGGGCCACTCCACCCCCCGTTTTTGCACCTTGGTCTCTTCTGAACAGTACATAGCCAGGTACTGAAGTCTCCCAAGTCTGGTTACTGGTAAACCATGTCTTGCTAATGGCTACTATGTCCAGTTTAGCCTTTGTCATTATTGCCTGCAGGTCTGGGATCTTGTTTCCCAGACTGTGAGCATCTGTGTACATGCTTTTCCATTGGCCAGATTACGGTGTGTTAGTTGTTGAGAGAAGTCTGGCGTTTCCCCTGTGCATCGTATGGGGAACCAGACCTTTTTCCTTACCTGGTGGTGCAAATGAACTACAAATATGCTGAACTCCTGTTTGACCACTGAGGGGAAGGGGTGTTTTTCCCATTCGACGTATGGGGTGCTGCACCCCTCTCCCCATTTGTTAGTTTAAATATTCTGCAAAGATGTCAAACTTCTGCCCCAATACACTGACTCCCTGCTTAGTCAGATGCAGTCCATCGAATTTAAAGAACTTTTGCTCCCATAACTATTGCCAGTTCCCTACAAATTTGTGTCTTTTTTCCTGGCACCAGCCCTTGAGCCACATGTTTAGCTCCCCTATCTCACCTTCTCTGACCTTCTGTCCATCTTCCCCCCTCTCCCAGACTGTCAGGATCTCAGAGAAGGAGATGCCAGACGAAATGGATAATAGTCTGTCACCCAGCCTGGTCAGGTGTTCCTTGGTCTCCACAACTGACCGGCTGGCCAGATTGTTAGTCCCTATGTGTAACAGGATGTCAATGTTTACTCCTGCTTCCTGAACAATTTTAGCAATGCGGTCAGTGTCTCTCCACGCGTATGTACCTAGGAGACATCTGACCATTACCCCTGGTTGGAGATATGTATCAACTCCCCGAATCATGGAGTCTCCTATGATCAGAAGTTTTTTGGATTTGCATTCTGCTTTTTTTGTTTTGGTTCCTGTTTTGGGCGAGTTTTGTTGTGCTAGCTCCTGTGCGGCAGTATCCTGCTCTGCAGTGTCCTTTGCCCCTTTGTTTGATTTCGGAGATAGAGGCAGATACCTGTTTGTAGTTTTTATATGGTTTGTGGAGGTGATATCTTGGAGAATACCAAGTGATGGGGCACCCGATTTGCCCCTCCTAACCACCTAATAACCTCCCGGACCAACTACCCTCTGCGGTCGAGGTGTTTCTGTTGGATGTTGGGGGAATGGTGGGCGGTTCTTATATTTCCTCTTGAATATGCAACTTGAGGCACGCAATCTCTGCCCGTGCTGCCTGGAGCTGAGCCCTTAGATCTCCAATGGCCCAGTATGTAGGGCAGTGTCCTAAATCCTGTAAAACTGCCCTTCTGAAAAGTGTTCCTCGGTACCTGCAGTTAATGATATCCATTCCAGATAAGTTGCTGGCTTCTGGTCAGAGTAATTAGAAGGAAGAAAATGAAAGCAAAAGTTTGATTTTGTGTTTTGTTTGTCTGTTTTTGTATAACTTGTTATAACAAGTTAAATTACTAGTGCCCCTGTAAATGAGGTCACTGTGTGCACACCCCTCTGATCTGCCCCTTCCTGCTTTGCTACAGGAAATGTCACGACTGTGCTACCCTATAAAAGGAGTGTAGTGTGGGGTGGTTGGGGATGGAGGTGGGTGGCAGGGCCCTTCTCTGGCGGAAAAAGAACCACCACGGATGAAAGAAACAAGGAGGTAAGAGCAGAAACAATCAGCTAGCAACAAATGCAGTAACCCTAAAAGCTTATCCTAATGACATATAAAATGGTAAAACCTGTAAAGCACCACCTGTAATAATTTCACAGAAGATATACCCTGTAAGAAACACTTTGCTACAGAGAAAAATAAAGCAGTAACAGAAGATATACCTTGCAAAAGACAATCTGAATCAGAAGAGTACAGCAGTAATCTGTAAACACACACCCGTAGGCACACCCTGTAATAATGCAGCAGAAGGTATACCCAGCAACAACAATTTGAATAAGAGAAAAATAAAGCAATAAAATGTTAGCAACAAACAATAACAATCCCTGTGAGTACAAAATAAAAATAACAACACACAGTAAATCTGCCTAGCCAAAAGAAGCCTTAATCCTTTTCCTTGTTCTGGTAAGGTTATTTGCTCTGTCCTTTCAAACAACCTACTGTAGAAGAAAAGAGCTCAGGTGAAGCTGGTGCCTTAGCCAGCAAGCCTAGTCTTCCACTAGGGATGGAGGATCCCTTTCAGAAGGGTTTTTGAGACCTCCAGCTGAGCCACGGGTTTACCATCCACCAGCTCGTGGCACGCCGAAATTGCCAAAAGGTGGACCTTCAAGGAAGAATATGACAGACCTGAGTCTGAGAGATGAAGGAGGTATTCCATGACTTGTGGGGCAGAAAAAGAAAAGTGGTTCCAATTCTTGGAAGTCGCCCAGACGGAAAAACGTTTCCACTTTATGGCATAAGTGGAACAAGTAGAGGGTTTTCTAGTCTCTAAAAGAACCTGAGCTACTCAAGAGGAGACCCCAAAGCGAGAAATCACTATGTCTGCAGGAGCCACACATGAAGAAGCAGAGTCCTAAGCCCCAGATGGACAAGGCGACCTTGATCCTGAGTCAAGAGGTCGTGAGTTACTGATAGTGGAACCGTTGCTTTCCTAATTAGCTGTTGCTGCAGTGGGAACCAAATCTGTCTCAGCCAGAGACAGTCGATGAGGATCATCCTCGCCTTCTCTGCCTGAAGCTTGAGAAGGACCCTCTGGAGAATGGGAAATGGAGGGAAGGAGTACAAAAATTTCCCTGTCCAGGCGAGAGACAGCACATTGTGCCAGAAAACACCATGCCCTGGATCAAGCAAGCAAAAACTGGGAAGTTTTGCAATTGTACTGGGAGGCAAAAAGGTCGATTTCTGGATGCCCCCATTTTAGGAAGAGATATTCTGCCACTTCCCGATTTAATTCCAATTTGTGAGTTAGGGTCCAAGACCTGCAGAGACTGTTTGCCAGGACATTTTGAACACCTGGAACATGCACGGCCACTAGGGCCAGATCGTGCTGGACCGCCCAGTTCCACACCCGCATCGTCTCCTTGCACAGTGGGTACGAGCGAGTTCCTCCTTGTTTGTTGAGGTACCAAACTACCGATATATTGCCCGTTTGGACCAGCAGTGATCCCTTGGGAAGGAGGGTCTGGAAGGCTAGGAGGCAGACAAGACCGCCCTCATCTCTCCAGAACGTTGATGTGTAATGATGCTTCCAAGCTGGAACACAGTCCTTGAGCTTGGTGCTCCCCTAGATGTGCTCCCCATCCCATGTTCGATGTATCTGTAGTTAGGGATGCTGAGGGAGCCCGGCTCCTGAAAGGAAGACCCAAGGAAAGGTTGAAGGGGTCCCTCCACCATGGCAACTGTTTCTGAACTGCTGAGGAGACTAGGACCAGATGGTCTAGGTCATCCAGGAGTTGGTCCCACTGCACCCACAAGGACCACTGAATGACTCTCATGTGGAGCCTTGCCAGGGGAGCGGTAGTGATGGAGGCTGCCATCAGACCAAGAAGGCGGAGGACCTCCCGGGCCAGGATGGTCCTGGATGAAGCCACCAAAGAAGCCTGATGGACCAGGGTCTCCGTCCTGTCTGGAGGAAGGAAGGTTCTGCATTGGACCATATCCAAACCTGCCCCAATGAACTGTAGTCTCTGGGACGGGGTCATGAATAACTTGGGAATACTGACAGTAATTCCTAGTTTACCGAAGAGGTCCAGAGTAAAGGACAGAGCCTCCAGTAAGGAGTCCCTGGAAGGGGCTGAGATCAGCCAATCATCCAAGTAAGGGAAAACTGCAATACCCTGGTGGGGCAAAAAGGCTGCCACCACCGCCAGGCACTTGGTAAACACCTGAGGTGCCGAGGATTGACCAAAGAGGAGGGCCCGAAATTGGAAGTGCTCCCCTTAGAAAAGGAACCGCAGGAACCGGTGGTGGCTGGGGAATGTCGGGATGTGCAGGTAAGCATCCTGCATGTCCAGAGCACGCAACCAATGATTCTCCAAAAGGAGTGGAAGAAGGCTCTGGAGAATTAGCATCCAGAACTTTTTGTACTCGACGAACAGATTGAGACTGTTTAAGTCGAGAATGGGTCTCAAGTCTCTTGTCTTTTTTGGAACCAGGAAAAAATGGGAGTAAAACCCCCCTGCCCCTTTGCTGGAGGGGAACTCGCTCTATTGCTTCCTTGAGCAAAAGGCTTTGAATTTCTTCCCGATCAAGAAGAGCCTGATCCCTGAAGTAGGGAGACCTTTTTGGCAGAGATTCTGGGGGAACTTCCAGAAACTCTATAGTGTGTCTGACAGACACCAGTTGCAGGACGCACGCATCTGAGGTTATTGCATGCCATTCCTGTGCATGGCGAGCGAACCTCCCCCCCACCTGCTCCTCGTCGTGAGACGGGGGAGGTACTGGGGATAAGGGAGTCAGGAAGTGGCAGGACGTTCAGGAGGAGGGCCACCTGAAAGTCTCCATTTTTTGGAGGTAGGAGGAGTGTTGGAACCTGTGGACTTCAGTTTGCCCTTGCGTCGAGCCAGGGCCTGCTTCCTCTGCCTCCAGGTCCTTTTCCAAAAGGGCTGCTGCTGCGTGCCCGATCAGTATATGGACCTCACTTATCTGAGGGCGAGGCCTCTGTCCTGGAGATCAGTAATAATGTCTTTGGTGTCCTCACCAAAAAGCACTGAGCCCCAGAAGGGGGCATCCCGAATCGCAGACTGTACCTCGTTGGCTAGGCCAGAGATGTAAAGCCAGGAATGACGTTTTAAGGTGACGGCAGTCATCGAGGCATGAGCTACAGACTCAACAGAGTTGTATGTAGCCCTCAAAGCATGCCTACAGGAGAAGCGAGAGAGGCGAAGATCCTTGGCAAGTTCCTCCTTGAGGCTCGAGGGGTCCATCGCTTGTACTTGGGCCTCTAATCTGGCCAAGGTAGTTTTGTGTGACACATGGTGGGCCCAATAGTTAAGGGACCGGAGCGCACATGTGGCCGAAGAATAAACCTTCCTGCCGAACAGGTCCATCTGCCTCAACTCTTTGTCTGGAGAAGAGATGCTCATGTGCTTGGGTGCATGCGAGCGATCATGAGCAGCTGAGAGTCTGCCTTGGGATGGGTCTTGAGAAAGGGAGCTTCCTTCGGCACCCGCTACACTCTGTCCACTCTCTTGGGGCCAGGCGGGAGAGAATGAGGCATCTGCCAGACCATAGAGGTGAGGTCCTGGTGAGGTCCAATTCAAGGAGGAATCGGGACCGGGGACAGAGACTCTAAGTCCAGGTGTTCAGCTAGTCTCAGTCTCATGCGGTCCTGATCCTCTGACTCCCAGTAGAAAAAATCTTTCATGGACTTCAACAGGTCCGAAAAGGCAGGGTCCTCGGGGGGACTTAGGGGAAACCTTGCCCTTTGGACCCTCAGGTTCCTCCGAAACATCCTCCACTGACTCGTCGGTATCCTCGTCACCATCATCATCATCCGCCCCCTCATCTGGGAGACCATGAATGTTCAGAAGAATGATGGTTTGACGTGTCGTCCCCGAGACATGGACCATGGAAGGAGAGGCGTTCCTCGGGGACGGAGATCTGAGAGAGCGTGGGAGTGGTAGCCTACTCTCCAGATCTGACACCAACTCCGAGCACGCCCCCTGCCACCAAGACTGGATTAATGTCTTGAAGTCTGGCGTAGCCAGAGGAGGTGGAGAGGGAGGTGGAGGAAGCTGAGGCTGAGGGGGGGTGGAGGAGGAGGTGGAATTACTGGTGGAGGGGTGTAATGATACCCCTGATAACCCTGGAAGTGGTAACCCTGGTAGGGATTGTACCCAGGGTAATCCTGTCCCATAGAACTTCAATCAGGAGGAGGACCAGCCGGGTAGTGGTCCCCAGGATACCCCAGTGGGTAATGAGGAACAGTTCGGGGTCTGGAAAATATCCCCATCGTCAGGGGGTCTGATGGAGGGGGGACCCACATCAGACCCAACGTTGTATAAGTCGGTGGCAGATCCGGTGTCGGGATAGCCAACATCAGGGGCACTGATGTCGGGACCGGCGCCACCCGATCCAGCGCAGGAAAGGGGTCTGGCGTCGGAGGGCTGGCGTCAAGGCCAGACAAAGGGGACCCGACGGAGGGACCATGTCTGGCACCAGGGACCATGTCTGGAGCCAAAGGCTGGGTCAGACCACTGGGCCTAGGCTGAGAATAGTCTTTGGAGGTTCCGGCATCGGGTTGGGAGTCACCGGACCTGACGGTGGGATTGGGACTGGGATACTCGCCAAATCTGAAGGGATCTCACCCGATGGGGGAGGAGGGGCTTCCACCGTAAGGCCAGATGACTGAGGAGGAGCCTCCTTCTCCATGACCCCGTTGGGGGAGCGTGGGACAGACCCCGAGGAATGGTCTTCGGCGTCGAGGGGTCCCGCACTGTCCACACCTGAGGTACCTGCCTGAGAAGGGGAGGGCACTGGCGGGGGAGAAGGGGGGAGAGGGGCAGTCTCCCCCTGGTTCTGCCAGGCATCGGGGGTGGCACCGTTAGGCCCCGACTGGAGAACCACGCCTGAGCGGCCATCAGAGATGGGCGTCTTACCAAATGGAGCTGGGCGGGCGGGGGAGGAGCCCCCGGCCAACTTATCGGCTGTAGCCGGGTGGGTCCCCAAGGCCTGGGGAGCCAACTTATCAGCGGACCAGGTGGTCCCTGGAGGAGCCAGGGGCTGACTTAGTGGCCGTGGTGGTGCGGCCGCCGCCTGAGAAGCCGACGGACGGCTGACCCACAGAAGTTTTATCAGACTTACCGTCCGAAGTCTTCTTAGGCAGCTGTAAGGTGGCCTTGCTCGTCGAGAGCCTCGAGGCCTCAGGCTGGGCCTCCGCGGAGCACTCCTGCTCCCAAGACTTCTCCTTGTGGTGTTTCTTGGAGGGAGAAGATATTTCTGATGAGGACTCATGGATCCGGTCTATTTGCTTTTCAAGAGAAGCAAGACAGACTTTTAAAAGGTGGGCCTCCAAAGCCTGCCGTCTCCACTTTTTGGTGGCCTGATTGAATGTTTGGCACTCTGAGCAGGATGAGACAGGGTGGTCTGGGCCCAGACAGATCACACACTTCAGATGACTGTCCTTATGAAGTATTTGTGTGCCACAGGATGAGCACTTCTTCTTGGGTGAAGACATAAGCAAAGAATTTTTAAAAGGAATGGTGAAGGAAAAAAATCAGACGCAAGCTCTAACATGGCGATCGCTACTGGAAGTCTGCTATGCGACTGACACGAGGCGACAGAGGAAAAAGAACTGAGAGAAGTTGGCATGGGGACCACCTTACTGATACTGCCACGCTTGACGTCGGGTCACGTGATGTCGGGTGGGTGGTCCCCATCAGGGATTGCTAGAAAAGTCTGCTGCGAGGCCCGATGCCAGGTGGCGCCAGTCCTATATGTAATGATCTACTGAAGGAACCCTCTCGAAGTAAGATCTGGTGATTTGTACAGCATTTCTAGGTACGTTGCTGAAATTGCTGGATGACGTCTGGTTACATCTTTGCCTTCTCTTCTTAGTTGCTCGACTGTGCCCACAAAAACATTACTGCTGGTGTTAAAAGTTGCATCAGTTATCAGATTGAAAGGTCTGTTGAGGGGAAGCTCATTCAGAAATCTGTTGATTCCTGCACATAGAGAAACACAGCTGGATAATCTATATTCGTCTCCTTTATCAGTTCGAACTGTTCCGTAAAAGTCTCTCAAGAGAAGGTTTAGGTCCACTGCTGTGATGGTACTAAAGTCAATTTCTAATTTTATTTCTTCAACCCAGTCAGTCAGCACATTTATGGCCCATTTAGTCTGTCTCTTGGTATTTGCCTCATTTTCACTTCGCTCTAGATTTACAATAGAAGCTTCATTTATTTCAGCATGTCGGCTCACGGTCATTTTCTTCTTTTTCTTTGATATTTTCAGACAGACAACCCAGTCTTCAAAAGATTTCTCTTCAGTAAAGTTGAAAGTCACTTCGGGAGAATGATCCATCACAAGGTAAGTGACTTCTGTGGTGCACTGTTTTGACAGGGTGTAGGGATATCACTGTAGGTAACCAGGTTCTGTCCAGGGCTCTTGTTTTTATCCATTCTGTTGTGAGGGAAAATAGGTATGGGCCTAGAATACTTTTGACCAATCAGCTTCTCATATTTTTCCTGTCCAGTGCATAATGTCCCATTAACATTCATTTGCTAGTTAAGAGTACGTAGCTCAGTCAGTGTATCATAATTTGGACAAAGTATTTGATTTAGCTTGTACATCAACTGGGCATATCAAGTACAGAATTTAGCCAGCCTGCTGGTGCAGAGAACTGAGGTGATGTCACATGTCTCACCTCTTGTCACGCCAGCGACCCGAGTTCAGGAGGAAGCTTGAGTTGCCAGGGGGTGGGGTGGGAGAGGACTGAGCAGCTGACTGGCAGCTCTCCTCTCCCAGATTAGGGCAGTGCACCATCCCCGCACTTGGCTGCCACCAGGTGCAGGCCTGGTGATACAGCAGAAGTTCAGGAGGCAGATGAGAGTTGGGAGGGGAGGAAGGGGCTGCAGTTCTGGGATATATGCGCGCCTTCACATGCATGCATCCTCCATGCTGCCGCAGTACAGGGACAAAGTCACCAAAGTCTGTCCTGCCACTTCGAGGTCTGGGGGCACTTCTGGATGAGAATCTTCGAGGGGGAAGGCCATCCCTCCACCCCGGCCCTGTGTTGAGGGAACTAGCCCCAGGACCAGTGTAGAGCGGTAAAGGATGGCTGATGGTGCCCAGGGACCAGGCTGAATAGCCACCCTGTCTGACCCTGAAGGATAAAAACCTTGATGAATAAATACAGAATTCAATATGAGAGTATTCACCAAGTCAAGCAAAAAAAGCAACATAAAAACAGGTAAATTACCAAATACTATGTTAAAGATATAGAGGTTAGCATCCAACAAAATGTCCCAAGGAGTCAGGAAATGATACAGTATGTTAGGTTTGAAAACATACCACTTATGAGCTTAGGGCTCAAATCAATCTACAGATTGATTCAGGACAGCAGCCCCTAGCTCTCTCTCACAGAAATCAATAGCAGCTTGGACAACAGCCTATAGCCACAGCAGTCAATCACAAAACAATTATCAGTAAAATTGATGACAGTTGCTTGTAGCCACTGCATTCATTCATATAAATGATCACTAAACTGATGCTAGCAACTGCCACCAGTTACAATAATCATGACCAGATTTACGCTAATAGCCACTAGCTACTTCTCACAACTGGAAGGATCACTGTTAAAATGACAACAGTTGACTGCAGCAGCAGTCATCATTTTGAGGAGCTACCCAAAAATGAACTGATGACAACAGCGTGTGACTGCTGCTGTTGGTCAGGAAAAAGGATCAATAAATTAAGAACAGAGGCATGAACTGTAGAAATAATTACTGATTAAGTATGATTACAACCTAAAGCCACTGGCTGTAAATCTGCATTACACATACTCCATTACACATGATCATGGGTAACAGAGATTAGCCTGTGCCTACACGTCAGCTGTTTTCAGGCACACAATAAACCATTGGAACTTCATTTCATCAGGAAAATTAAAACTTTGTCAAAAACACACTAATGTGCCCAAACTCTCTCTCTGACCAAACAAAACCAGTCTTACTCACTGCATCTCACTACCCTTCCTCTCTTGACTGCTCAGATGTGGCAGCTCCTAGCTGTGGTGGTACTGGACTTTTAACTGACTTCCAGTTACTATAGAAACAAGCATTTGTCAGTGCCAAATCTTTGCCTGCATGGTGTTGTACTGGATTCTGTATGTACACATTTTTATGTTTCCTTACGCATGTGCAAGAAACATTTTGCTTTGCTTCAGAGAACAGCATTTCAGAGGTGTGTCATGGACTAGCCCAATGCAGAGCAATCTACACTGGGCTCGTCCCTGCCAGACTAATGACCATGCAAGCAGAGTATGACAGTGGTCAGAGATTCATGGGCGTAAACTTTGTGTACTTGAAAGAAATGAAGTGCTCCAATAAGTGAGTGCTTCATTTACTTTTATTTACATAAAAGGCTGGCAAGCAGCTGAGCGCAGGACCACCCCATTCCCATTCTCTCTCCTGTTGCCTGAGCTTCTTTCCCTCCGGTCTTGGTATCCCTCATCATTTAGCATCCTGTTCCTCCCCTTTGACTGTGGTTTCCCTTTCCCCATACCTTGTATTCTCCTCCGGTTCTGCCTTCCATGGCACCCATGGGCTCCTTGCTCCGCTCCGGGCTGCTGCTCCTTCACCCGCCGGAAATACTGTTTCCTTCAGTCTACCAAAAATAAAACCGAACAGCCAGTCATCATCCCACAGTGTCATCTGCACTGCAGCCCCATGCCTCTCATCTGGGGTGGCCTCTGTGAGCCACACCGAGGAGGGTGGTGGTGTCGACTGGGCTTTGGGTGAGCCCGGGGTTAGTTACTGCGGTAAACAAAGTTCTATATTACAGCCCTCAACTCATCTCTCACTTGCTGTCTCTTCCTTGCTCTCCTCCCACTCCTAGATAGTTCTGGAAACACTGTACCATCCTCCGATGGCAAAAGAACCCTCCTGCCAACAGGTGGTGCAAACACCCAAAAGGGACACGGTACCGCTTTAGCACCCACCACAAATGAATAAATAAATGTACATACACTGAAAGCAGTAGCACCTGCCCCTGTACAGTCTTAACTACGCCAAAGACTAGCACCTCTTCGAGAAGCCACAATGTCCGGGAGTGAAGTGGTCGAATTTCAGGAACGGCAAATTTCTGTACTTACATAGTAAACAAGTGAGACAAGATCCCACTACCCAAACTTTACAGCATTGCGTCTTGACAAATCCCCTGTCTTCCATAAGATGACCCTCTCAACCAAGCAGCTGCTGCTGCTGCACCAAGGCAAGCAGTGACTGATTCCCTGCTTTCTAAAAACAGTCCGGGGAATCAATTGAAACACACCTGCCATACTGAACTTTAAAAGTCACCATAAAAAAAAAAAAGACTACTTTAGGAGTTCATAATTTCGGTGCAGCATCTTCACCCCTCCATCTGATCCGATCGTCCCAGCAGGGCTGGCTGCTTCTGTTTTTTACACCAGCCTCTACAGAAAACGCACATCATTTTTAAAATGTAAACAAGATCCTTTTACTAACCTTGGCTGTCATTTACAAAAAAACTTACGGAACTGTATCGCTACACTCTGCCTCCTTGCATATTAGAATCAAATCTTTTGGCGCTATATTAATGACCTACTATATATTATTTCCACTAGGCAGTGACCTTTGGCATTACTCTACCTCTTAAACTGATCAAAGGGAAACTTAATGCAAAATGCATGTAAACAGCTGTCTCTCTACCATCCCCAGCAGTATTGGTCACAACTCAGACAGTACCTGCTGCAATTGCAGCCAGAAATCTGTGAAGTTTCTATGCGAAAATATGGCTCCATCATACACATTCTCTGACTGACATTTTACTTGTTATGGAGGAAGGACTCTGTGAATCAAGCTAATTTCTGGGACACTGCTGCCACAGGAGGGATCACTTTAATCCCTTGTCAAAAAAGTCACTTAACTGTGCTGTAGAAATGTTAAACTCAAGGAGATGTAACATCTCCAATAAAAAATAAATGTGCTCGAATGTGTTACCTTAAGTCCGAAGAATAACAAAACTTTTTCACATAAAAGCAACTTGGTCCAGAAGGTACTGAGCAGAGCCCTCAAAGTCTCAGAATAAAGTTTGGTGGTATTATATTGTCCTGAATGAGGCTTGAAAGCGGTTGGGATCTGTGACCCTGGCTGCTTTTCCTGAGTTTGTTTTATCACACTTTATTGTATTTAGGATTCCCTCCTGTCCTCGTTTGGTTGACTGTGTCCTCCACCAAAAGTCAACATGGTGTGCAGATTACACGTCCTGGTTGGGCATTTGAAAAGCGCCATTTATTCAGGGCCCTTGGTCATCAAGTTATGTGCAGTTTCTTTGTGGTAATATCTTTTATTAGACTAACTGAAGAATTTTTTTACACAAATGTCCGAGCCCTCTCAGGTCCCTCTGTCAGGTGCACTGTTGTTTCCTTTGGCTTTGTAAAAAAACATGCACATGGGCACATAAGAACCAACTGTAATTTCTCAGTTGTGATATGTAAAAGTATGGCTACAGAGATGAAAAAATTAAAAAAATCTGTGATTCCCCTGAGCAAAAACCACCTGCATCTTCCGAAGCCCACAGTCTTACACTTCAGCCTTAAATTATAAGAAAGTATAATTATGGTAACATTTTGTGAATCAAGGTTTAGAAATGTACATGCTTTGATTTACCCGTTTTAATTGTTCAGCTCTAATAAAAACAAATATGAGGGTTCCCAATGGCAGAATACAATCCGTATGCATTTAACTGTTTCAATTCAGTACCTGGTTCCAGGCCACGACAAGGCTATTATAATGCCATCAGCAGTTTGGCACACCTGCGAAGCATTGCAGCAGGTGAAGATTTGTTTAGTAACTTTCAGTTGTGATTCAACTAACACAATACACCTCTGCCACATAAACCATGCAAGGAAACATTCGAAATTGACAAATGCTTGCTATGTTTGCCTATGTGCATGCACAGAGCAAACATATTGTTACTGTAGTATAGGGCCTGTGTAGGTGTGTACTGTATAAACCAAGGAATGTAGAAATGCAGGAGACTTGCCTATCAAAAGCCAGTTCTGAAAAGGTTGACAATGATGGTGTTCATGTGTCTGATGGGTATAAACTTCTTGTAATTCAAAGGAGAAAGCTCCACCAACCAAAATGGTTTTCTGCCCATTATTTCATTTCGTTTTTATTTTTTATACTTGTAGGCACGATGAGCAATACTGCCAGTTTTTACATGCTACAAGTCATACATAGAACATCAATTATAAATACAAACATACAAGTAGCTAAAAAGACAAACATTCTCATGAGCAATACAAAATATAAACAGACTAACATTTTATCTTCTGTGGTGAGAAACATGTACTTTCATTATGAGCATCAAACCATGTTCTAAGTCTTGTTTTAAAAGTTTGTATTGTCGTACAATTGGACACTTCCTTTGGGAAGGAATTAAAAAAGAAGGGGGCTCTATATAATAGGGACCTTTGTACAGCAGTCGTTTAGAAAAAATGTAATTTACATATAAATCTACTTTAGAAACAGAGAATTTTTTTTTTTCACCAGAGGCATCACCAGTAGAAAACGGGAAGTTGTTATCCCTCTGTACAGACAGCTGGTGAGACCCCATCTGGAGTACTGTGTGCAGTTCTGGAGACCCAATCTCCGCAAGGACATAGACAAGATGGAAGCTCTCCAGAGGAGGGCAACTAAAATGGTGCAGGGTCTGCACCAGAAGACATATGAAGAGAGACTAAAGGAGCTTAATATGTATAGCCTCGAGGAAAGGAGGGAGAAGGGGGACATGATAGAAACTTTCAAGTACCTCAAGGGAATCAACAAAGTCCAAGAGGGTAGCATCTTTCAAAAAAAGAGGTGTGCAAGAACAAGGGGCACAATTTGAAGATAGAGGAGGCGGCTCAGAGTAATGTAAGGAAGTATTTTTTCACAGAGAGGGTTGTGGATGCATGGAACGGCCTTCCGGAGGAGGTTGTAGAGTCAAAAACAGTGGTTGAATTCAAGCATGCATGGGACAGTCATAAGGCAATTCTAGGGGGTGGGGGTAGAAAGAAGTAGGCTGCTGGTTAACTAGGATCTGCAGCTTATCCATTAGGTAGGGAAATGGGCAGACTGGGTGGGCCAAGTGGTCCTTATCTGCCGTCAAATTCTATGTTTCTATGTACTTTGGGATCTAGTTCCACAATGATTTGTGAGCCTGGGAAATAAAACATTAACAGAAGAGGGGAGGAGACCTACAATACCCTTGAACAAAAGAACCCCCAATCTAAATCTAACCCTATTTTCAAGGGATAGGCAATTTGATGAGATGACTTTTACCTTTCACAATGATGTGTTCGATTTGGTAAGCATGTCATAAATCTAAGAACAGAATTACAAGTAACCCTAAGTCTGTCCAAGAGCTTATCACTGGTAACTGTATTAATGATAAGGCCATAGTCTAACACACTTAAAGCTGTGAGAAAGTAATTCCTTGGATTCTATAGTCAAGAAAGGTTTTACCCTGTAAAGTAATCCAAGCCTTTGATGCACTGTTTTCTTAAGGTTGTTAATGTGCAATTCAAAAGTGAGGTTGGGATCCAGTGTAATATCCAAATATCTAAAATTTTCAACAAGTTCAATGGCTTCACCATTAAGATCTACAATGGGATTAATATTTTCTACTTTTTTTTTAGGCCCTGAAAAGAGCATAACTTTTTTTTTTTTTTAATTTAATACCATACATTTTGATAAGTCATTTTTGGAAAAAATGGAAAACAGTTGGTAGGATTCTATCTGGCCTACTCGGTAACCGAAACACACAAAATCTTTCAAAACATCGTTCTTGGCTCCATCAATAAATATGTGCCCCTTGCCAAAATTCATACTACAAAGAAGACATGCCCTTAGTTCACCACCAGCTTGAAAGCAGAACTGCTCCACAGGGACTCGCTTTGGAAGAGGGCAAGGAAGTCTAAACAGCCTGCTGACTGGGCAGCCTTCAGAGCTGCTAGAAACCAGTGTACCAGATTGACCAGGGATGCAAAATCTGGCTACTGCCGCTCTGAACTCGAATCCTCAGCTAATAACTCATCTAGATTCTGGAAAACACTAAAGGATATCCAAGGTCATAGCTCTACTAGCCCATTCCCATCTAAAATCGTGACGGGCAATTCCACCACCACTGACCAGCAAGAAATCCTCGAACTCTTCAACATCCACTTCTCTACAGCGGGTCTAGCCTTCAATGCTTCCCAGTCAACAACTTCCACACTAAATTATGCACCTTTAACACTAATTGCCTTGTCCCCGCCTTGTCTGCCCAAGGCAAAGCTTTCTCCTTTGCCCCTGTCACCATAAAGGAAGTAGAGGACCTCCTGCTCCAACTGGAAAGCAGGAAGAGTGCTGGTGCAGACCTGATTGAGCCTTACTTTCTTAAACTTGGCTACTATATCCTGTCACCCCCAATAACCCATCTCTTTAACTTATCCCTTGCCCAGGGCACACTCCCTGCCATATGGAAAACTGCCCACATTATACCACTTTTTAAATCAGGAAGCAGTAGCGACCTAAACAATTGCTGCCCAGTTTGCCTACTCCCTATCCTCTCTAAGCTACTTGAAAATGTGATCAACTCCCAGCTTAGACAGTACACTGAGGATGCTGACCTGCTAAACCCAGTCCAATCTGGCTTCCTGCCTCGCCACAGCACTATCACAGCACTTGCTAAGGTCACAAACAATTGACTGAATGCCCTAGATGCCAGGAACTTTGTATGTGCACTGTTCCTCGACCTTAGCAAAGCATTTGATATGGTGGACCACACCTTGCTTTTGGTCACCTTAAGGAACATTGGTGTCAATATTCCATCCCTTGAATGGTTCTCCAATTACCTTACCAACCAGTACAAGCAGATCAAGGCGGAGGGCGACCTCTCCCCTTTGAAAACTCTTCCAAGAGGGGTGCCACAAGGGTCCACTCTTGGCCCACTCTTGTTTGCCATCTACATAAATGATCTAAATGCTGGAGTCAGAGCAGCAAATATCCACTTATTCACTGATGACACTGTGCTGTATGTAGCGAGACAGACCTTGGAAAAAACGTGTAACGACCTCCAAACAGAATTTAATCACCTTCAGGCTGATCTCCTGCACTCTAAGCTCCTATTAAATGCCAAGAAAATGAAGGCCATGATTTTCACCCCATCAGTGAACTCTTCCAATCCCTGCCCTGCAGGGACTGCATCAAAGCTCCATACTTTGCTCGTCGAACCTCTGGACTACGTGGAGTCCTTTAAATACCTGGGGGTATGGATTCACTTTAAACTGTCATTCAAAGTCCATACTGAAGAAATCTCTAAGATGCTGAAGCAGAGGCTCAGGATCTTCTTTAGAATCAGGCATTTTCTAACCCAAGAGGGAAGAAAAGGTTGGTTCAAACAACGTTTCTGCCCCTCCTTGACTATGCAAACTTCTTGTATGGGCACAGCTCAAACATGGCCCTCTCCAAACTTGACACCCTGTATCTCTGGGTGATTAGGTTTGTTACTGTGACCCCTATTCAACACACCACTGTACCCTCTACAGGAGTGTGGGATGGTGCTCACTTAGCTTCAGGAGACATAAGAACATTGTGCTCTGGACCTATAGAGCCATTACTAATAAGCTTCCCCAATACATCAAGGACTGTATACCTGCCTGCAAACCCAGTACCTATATGCTAATAAGTCTCTCTTGCATTTCCCTTTCCATCCCCAAAGTTAGGATGCACATTGGTAGGGTGGCATTCAGCCATGCCCTCCCTGTCCTCTGGAACAATGCACAAAAAACACTGCAGCTTACTTCCCCACTGCTGTTGTTCTCTTTCAAACACCTCGTTCTGCAGTCTTTCCAGGAGACCTGCAACTGCTTCCGTCAGTGACAGCCTACACTCTGGCTCTATCCTTCCTCTGACTGCCCTCATCCTTAACCTTAAGTAACTGAACTAGCTCCCCTAACCTGTCTGACCTTCCTACCCTGCCCGGTGTTCCTCTGCTCATTGAAAGTACTTGTTCTCACCTCTCCCCTGCCCCCACTCCCACCCCCGAGTACCATGTCTACATGTGTAACCTTTGTTTACTCCTCCTATACACTGGCATGCTCTGGGTATATTCTGTGCATATCTATATAAGTGCTATGTTACAGCAGCTGATCAATGCTGGATGTGTATCTACCATGTATATAAATTGCATATAATCTGTATTATGTCTGCCAATGTACTTGCTTCTGTATCATATGCCTTCCACTATAATGTACATACTTTTGTTTTTATGTGAATCTGATGTGTCTTTTTTGTATATATTTGTATTCTATCTCCCATTGTAATCGTGACTGTGTCAGATTGTTGATGTATATCTCCTCCAGGTCCATCTTGTATATGAGTTCTTACTCAGTGGTGCTCCACCTGGTAAAATAAAGATTTTGATGGATTACTTGATTGACAGTTTTGTATATTCTCCATCATGGCACTAGGTGTCGCATCAACGTTGTATATTACAGCGTCATCCGGATACAAGGTCATTGATGTTTGGGTACAAATATTGGTACAGAATTCATAAATAAAGAAAAAATAAGCGGACCCAATATTGATCCCTGGTGAACCCCACATTTGATCATTTTTGGATGAGATAGGTTGCCTTCAATCCTTGTTCTGTGTAATCAATTGCTCAAGTAATCAGAATACCTCTTAACAACATCAGAAGAGAAATGCAAATCATGAAGAATGTTTTGTAGAAGGTGATGTTCCATCAAGTCAAAGGCCTTGGTGAGCTCCACAAATATGGCTGCAACAGAGCACCCTTTATCTAGGGCACTCTGTATGTAGCCAGTGAACCCCTTCAAGGCTGTCTCGGTATTGTGCTTGGATTTAAACCCATGTTGACACTCTATGACTAAACTGTATTTTTCAAGATGTTCAACAGTCTGACCAAGGATTATTTTTTCCAATATTTTTAAAAGGGAAGCTAATAGAGAAATTGGATGGTAGTTTGATACAAGTATTGGATTACCATTTCGTAGGATTGGCTTAATGGTAGCGAGTTTCAATTTGTTTGGAAAAAAAAACAAAACAAAGAAAAATTGAAGATGGTTACTAGAGGCTGAGAAAAGGAATTAATTCCTAATTTGATAACTATAACATCAATAATAAATTGAATTCCGAAAAGACTGAGGTGTTGGTGGTGGAACCAAGTCACCGGACAGAGGGGTCGGTGGTGGGACAGCCTTCTGGACTTTGGCTTGGAGGTGCCCAACCGCCTTCCTCTGAATGGGTGCGAAACCTGGGGGTGGTTTTTGGCAACGGGCTGACATTGCATTCGCAGGTGTCGGCAGTCGTCAAGTCCTCATTTTACCATCTTAGGAACATCGCCAGGATTAAGCACCTTGTTCCAACTGGTAACCTTCCAACACTGATCCACGCCTTCATGACCTCGCACCTAGACTACTGCAACTCCCTGTACTTAGGGCTGCCAGGGGTTGATATCCGCCGCTTGCAGCTGGTGCAGAACGCTGTGGTGCAGTTGTTAATGGGGACTCCTCGTTCAAGTCACATCGCTCCCATGCTCCGTGAACTGCACTGGCTGCCTATTCAGTGGCGGATCACCTTCAAGGTCGGGCTTCTGACCTATAAGGCCCTGCATGGACTGGGTCTGAGACACCTGCAAGAGCTCCTGAATCCTTACTGCCCCGGCTGACCTCTCTGCTCAGATGATGAGGGGTTGTTATAGATTCCCAGGGTACAGCTTAAACCATCAGGGGCCCGCACTTTCATGTACGTGGCTCCAACCCTGTGGAATTCTCTACCTCGTCAGATTTGAGAGTACATTATCGTGGAGAGCTTCAAGAAGGCCTTGAAAACGTATTTATGGCATCTTGCATATGGAGCTTAAATTGTTCTAACCAGATTTGTATCTTATTTGCCTGTTATAACTTGAGTTCTCGTGTTTTATTATTCATTTGGTTTTATAAGTTTTAACATGTACAGTGCCCTGATTGAAGAAAGGCACTCTATAAATAAAGTTATTATTAATATTAATATTATCATGAGCAACATAAAGCATAGGATCTGTTTAAAGACATATTTTTTGATTTGTTCAGGTGAAACTTTTCTAAAATAAAATTTCTGGATCTCAGTCAGTGCTTACAAGTCGCTGTATATTTGGCTAGGAGACACGGAATTTGAACTGGGCTTTTTTCTGCCCAAAGGACTCAGTGCTCCTCGCTGGTTTTTCATCCCACCCCCACCCCTCCCAGGCCCCCATTAAATATGCATTAACCCCGCTCATAGCTGGCATTGCTACCTCTCTATTGGCCAAACAACTGGACCTATTCCCAGTGCTCCTTCGCCACGCAGTAGGACACAGCGCTCTTTCCTTCCACCATTATATCTCACCCCCTCCTAGATTCATGGCATCCTGCACCTACAGTATCCCACTGTTTTTCTGCTGTGCACCTATTGCCCTTCGCACGAATGATGAATTAGGATCCAATCCAGTATTCATCCCCCCGTGCCCAGATAGCCAAGCCCCCTGCCAGTGCACCGCACCCCATCTCGCATTCTCCCCTTCTCTTGTCTACACCCCATTAGCTCCCCTATCACACCTCCTGCTTCCATCACCACTGACGCTCACAGCGCTCGCTCTCATATCCCCACAGTGCCATATTTCCCTGAAACACACCAGCAACATCAGACCGTCATTGCCACTTTCTAATAAGCGGGGCAAAAGAGACAAAGAGTTTAGATCTTTCCTATGCTTACTTAAGAAATTATTACTTCTATTACTACTATGCTCAGGCAATGTAGAGGTAAACCCTGGCCCACCCACCCGGCTTAATTCTCCTTTAGAGTTTGCATCAGCCCCAGGTCTTAAAATAATGCTAGTTAATATTCTAAGCCTGCCCCCAAAAATTGACTAGTTACAAGCTTGGGCTTTACACACAGAGCCCAATCTCATCATTATCACAGAATCCTGGCTAAAAAAATCTAACCTGGACCAACAAGTTACCCTCCTGGGCTACAAGCTTTATAGAGCAGACAGGGAATCCAGGGGAGGGGGAGTAGTTATTTACACCAAATCCAAATTCTCAGTTAGTGATATCTACTGCAGCTCCAAACATAAGGAATACGAAATAGCATCCCTAAAGTTACACCTCCCCTCCACGGAATGCATTACTATTATAGGTGGGTACAGACCCCCAAGTGGCGGAACTGACATCCTTAACATTCTTAAATCATTAACTACCTCTGCCAATTCCGAAGTATTAATCCTAGGGGATCTCAACATGGATTGGCTCTCACATAAATTGCACACTCTTAAGCCTCTCTGCGATGAACGTGGCCTTACCCAATTAGTGTCTGAACCTACTAGAACTAACAAGGTGAACACAGCGAATAGCTCCCTTCTGAAACTTATACTAACTACTCATCCCCACAAAATCCTCCACTCAGCAGTATTTCATAATGATATGAGCGATCATGGAATTGTAGGCTGTACAAGGCACAAGCTCAAATCCGGCAACAACCTAAGCTTATAACCAAACGATCTTTCTGAAAATTCAACCTAATTTCCTAAATGACCTTAGTAAGATAAGCTGTTTGAATTGGAGTCCTGTTTCTTTGGGTAGCAAACTATTTTGGGGGCTTTCAGTAGAATTGTGATTCATTGTTGCTGGCTTCACTAGCTGTAAAGTTTGAGTGCAGAGTGGGGGAAGGGTGCTAATGGTATGACCAGAGGCCTCAGCTACCTGATTGTTTCTGGAAGACTTGGGCTGGTCCCACCCCAAATCCTCACCCCACCCACCCCGGTCCATTATTTCCTTTATACCAGGGGTTCTGACATCACTTCCTCAAACAGGCAAAGGATATGCACCTGTCATAGCAGAAGCAGACATCCAGGAAAGGGACAGCAGCGAGTGAAGAGGTGACTGCTCTCTCAGTGGAAGGGAAGTAACTGCAAATCTAGGAGCTTTCATTATTACTTCTTCGCACTGATGTTGCATTGGGGAAAGGAGGAGTAGGAGTTTGAAGAAGGTTGTGCAATGGCTACTTAAAGTCTCTTTTTTAGTGTGGATAGGAAGGATAGGAATATAAAAAGCAGTTGCTCAATCTATCTAAGCGTGTACAACAAAGGAAGTAAAGGAAATAAAGAAAATGTTTTGCACTGATAGAGGGGGAGGGAGACTTGGGGGTGTTTGGTATCCTGCATCTGGAAGGGTGGGGGTCGCTGGTGGGCAACAACAGCAATGGGTAGGTGGTAGGCTAAACAACTGTGGTGCACCAATCTTTTAAAAATTGCCTGGGTGTGGAGGATGTTTAGTGTGCAACCACATAAAAAACTTAGAAAGGAGATTGAGGGTCTGTAGGAGGAACTAAGACAGGCAAGGCAGATTGGGGGTGGGTTTAGCCCAATACTGGAGGGAGGAAGAAGGGGAGATGAGGGTTGGTGATTTAAGCCAACAGTGGTGAGGAGAGGGTCAGAAGAAGGGAAGCAGAGACAAAGGGACCCAGGCCAGGAAAAACAATTGCCGGGGAAACCAGGTCAGGAGACAAAAGACAAATGGAAGGAGGAGATATGGACTTGTGAGGGGAGGCGAAGAAGTGGCAAAAGTCATGGAGTGGAAAGGAGAGAACAGGTTACTATGAAGAGAGAGGGAGGGCATTTGTGAAGGACCTTCAGAAAATAGTTGTGCACTGCTAGAGAGGAAGAAGGTGGAGGAGGGAAATGATGAAATTAGAGGAGTAATTGATAAATGCCTGGACCAAACTGGAGCGGGGGAAGTTCTGCTGGGAGAATTGCAACAGGGGTAAAAGGGGGAAATAATGTGCAGGAGGAAGAAGAGGAGCTGGAAATGAGAAAGGGAGATGAATGGAAGCAAGCAGGGAGTAAGAGGGGTGGAATCTTAGTGCTGGGGGACTCAATACTAAGAGGAGTTAGGTGGGGTAGCAAGGGGGAGAGGCATAGTCGCATTTGGGTGGAGGCCATGCCAGGAATAACAGCGGAAAGGGTGGGACAGTCTGTTCTGAAATATGCTAGAAGGGTTAGGGACAAGCCTCATTTAATTATATATCTTGGGACAAAACCTGACTGACAAGACAGTAGATATAGGCCAGAGGAGGTTTGAGGAACTAGCACAATTATGTGAGGGGGCAGGAAGATCAGTAACTTTTTCAGAGATACTTCCGGTGCCAAAGGCAAGCACAACAAGAAAGCTGAGAATAGAGGAATTTAACGGATGGCTAAGAACCTGGTGTTGTGCTAAAGGGTATGGGCTTTTGGGGGGTGGGGAGGGACCTGGGAGGACAGTAGTCTGTATGCCAGGACAGACTACACTTGAGTGAGGAGGAAGAAAGTGTTGAAACAGAGGATGGAGGAGTACATGAGGAAGTTGGGAATTTAAACTAGGAGTGGGGGTGGCAGCTGGGAAGAGATATGCAGAGACCACAGGTTGGGAAACCATATGAGCTTACCCCCATAACAGTGACAAAGGACAAATGGCAAGTACTGTTGGTGATGCTAGGAAAGGAGGGCAGGATGGGGGGAGGGTGGAAGGTGGCTACCCTTAATGCCAGGAGCCTTGGGAGGAAAACTGCAGAGTTACAGGTTCTCATGGCAGAGGGAGAGGTGGACATTGCAGCCATCACGGAAACATGGGCCACGCAATACAATGACTGGGACCTGTCTGTACCAGGTACAGGTTATTTCGTAGGGACAGGGTGATTGGGAAAGGAGGGGTGGCACTATATGTGAAGGAAGGACTGAAGTGTGTAAGGGAGGAAGGGGAGGAGGGTAGTACAGAGTCACTTTGGATGCAAATCCAGGATTCCAAGAATAGGATTCTTAGAATGGGAGTGGTGTACAGGCCACCATCTCAGATGGAGGAGTTAGACAAGGAATTAGCGGGACAGATCAGAAGGACCTGCAAGAAGGGTAGTGTGGTGATTGTGGGGGACTTCAACATGCCAGGAGTGGACTGGAGCACCCCAACAACCAGGAACAGAAGGGAGCAGGTACTGTTGGATGCCTTCCAGGACAGCTTTCTGCTGCAAATGGTCAGTGAACCAACCAGGTTAGGGAATACCCCTGACCTTGTGCTGGCAAATGGGGACTTTGTGAGAGAACTTACTGTGGAGGAACCGCTGTCAGGGAGTGACTACCACTCGGTATAGCTCACATTGGATATGGGCAAGGAAGGAGTGGAATCTGGCACAAGAGTGCTGGACTTCAGGAGGGCCGACTTTGGGAGGATGGGGGAAGTGGTAAAAGGGTACCTGGCTAGAATTCAATCTAGTATGGACACTAACCAGAGGTGGGAGCTCCTAAAGCTGGGGATAGTGGAGGCAACCAAAACCTGCTGCAAAGCCCAGAGCAAGAAGGATAGGGCTAAGAAACCGAGCTGGTTGAGCAAGTAGGTCATGGAAAAGGTAAGGAGGAAAAGAGCTGCCTTTAGGAAGTACAAGAAAACAGGGAGGGGGGAGGACAGGGAGGAGTACTTGACAGAATCGAAGGAGGTGACAAGGGCAGTAAGGGGAGCCAAAGCATCTAAGGAACTAAGGCTGGCACAAGGCATTAAGAAGGGGGAGAAGAACTTCTTTAAGTACATCAGAGAGAAAAGGAGCTGTAAGGACCACATAGTAAGGATTAGGAAGGAGGGGGTTGGGTGGAAGCAGGGTGCGATAAGGCGGAAGCACTAAATGAGTACTTCTGCTCAGTATTTACTAAAGAGAAGAGGAGGGTGACACCCAAGGTGGGAGAAATGGCAGAAGCAGGGTGGGAAGTGGTGACAGATGGGGAAATCATGGAGAGCAGAGTTCGAGAGGGTTTGAAGGCACTGAGGGTGGACAAGCGCCAGGCCCAGATGGCATCCACCCCAGGGTACTGAAGGAGCTGGCAGAGGTCCTTGCAGGACCTTTGGCAGACCTATTTAATGCCTCACTACATTTGGGGTGTGTACCTCAGGACTGGAGGATGGCTCATGTTGCCCTCCACAAGAGTGGCTCCAAGGATGAACCGGGAAACTACAGACCAGTGAGCCCACATCCATCGTGGGTAAGCTAATGGAGACTATCCTGAAGGAGAGGCTGGCGGCCCTCCTAGAGGCCAAAGGACTACAGGACAGTAGACAGCATGGCTTTCATATGGTGATCCTGCCAAACCAACCTGGTCGAGTTCTATGACTGGGTAACTAGGTAACTGGACAGGGGCCATGCAGTGGATGTCCTGTATCTGGACTTCAGTAAGGCATTCAACTCAGTGCCACATGGAAGGCTGGGAAGGAAGTTAGAAGGCACAGGGGCGGGTGCAAAGCTGGTGAGATGGGTAGGAAACTGGCTGCAGGGAAGGCAACAGAAGGTTGTGGTGGGTGGGGAGCTCTCACACCCAAGGGCAGTGACAAGCGGTGTTCCACAGGGCTCGGTGTTGGGACCAGTGTTGTTTGGGATATTTATTGCAGACATATCATGGGACATCAAGAGCAAGATCAGTCTGTTTGCTGATGATACCAAGGTAGGCGCGGTGGTGGATGACCTAGGGGGATGGCAGGGGTTGCAGGATGATCTGGCAAAGCTTGAAACCTGGTCAGACACCTGGCAACTGGGGTTTAATGCCAAAAAGTGCAAGGTGCTGCATTTTGGGATGAAGAACCCAAGGAGGAGTTACCAGCTAGGGGAGTGCAGCTAGCCCAGACAGAGGAGGAGAAGGATCTGGGTGTGCTCATTACAGGGTCAATGAACAACTCGGCACAATGTAGGAAGGTAGCTGCAAGGCCAACAAAATGCTGGGTTGTGTTGCAAGGGTATATCCTCGAGGAGGGAGGAGGTGATTCTGCCACTGTATAGGTCATTAGTTAGACCACACCTGGGTACTGCTGCAGTATTGGCGTCCGTATCTGAAGAGGACATTAGGTTACTGGAGGGGTGCAGCGCGAGCGACAAAGATGATCAAGGGGCTGGGGGACTTATCATACGAGGCGTTGAAGGAGTTGAACATGTACTCACTGGAGGAGAGGAGAGACAGGGTGACATGATTGAAACCTTTAAATACATGAAAGGAATAAACAAGACGGTACAGAGGGCTGTTCAAAGTAAAGGAGGGGAGGCCACCAGGGGCCTGATATGAGACTGGAGCGAGAAGGTTCAGGAGGGAGATGAGAGACACTTTTTACAGAGAGGGTGGTGCCTGGGTGGAATGCTACCTGCAGAAGTGGTATGCAGTTGAACAGTGGACTGCTTCAAACGAGGATGGGACAGGACAAGGGGGAGGGTTAATGAAGGGGAAGGGTGGAAGGGAGCGGCAGCTGCAGAATAAGGGGTGCTAGCTGCACATTCGAGCAGACTTGATAGACCTCTAGGCCTTTATCTGCTGGCAAATTTCGTATGTTCGTATGTTTGTATGAGGTGACAAGATCCATACCTCTCTAAAACGCCGGACAAGGCGGTCACAGCCCTAAATGATAAACTTAACCACATAGCAAATAAACATGCACCATTCATCAAAGACAGGACGCGGAACATCTCACACCAATGGTTCTCACATGAACTTAAGACCGCTCTCTCCATGCGTGATAAGCTATGGGCAAAGGCTAGGCATACCAAGAGCCCGGTGGATTGGCAGGCTTTTAGAACCACCAGGAATGCCTGCGTTAAACGTATCCGTTCAGCCAAAGCCAACTTCTATGTCACTACACTAGAACAGGCTAAAGGGGACTCCCAAAAAATCTGGAAGACCCTTAAGTCCATTGAAGGATGACCCGTGCCCTCCCCCCACCAACCAAGATCATCAAAAACAATATGACCATAGAAAATAGTAGCCAAATCCTCGAAGAACTCAACTCCCACTTCGTCACTGCTGGCCTAGCCTTCGACTCATCCCCCTATGTTGCGTGTGTAAATAATCAGGTTAATTCTAATCCCACTCCTTCAGCAGCAGCCTGTCCCTTTCAACTACTCCCCATTAGCTTCAAGGAAGTAGAAAATGCCCTTATGAATCTAGACTCCAAGAAAAGTGCAGGGGACGACGCAATTGAACCGCTTTTCCTAAAACTCGGGTACCTTCACCTGACTGCCCCTATCCTCCATATTTTTAACCTTTCTATT
Organism: Neoceratodus forsteri; assembly: GCA_016271365.2. Taxonomy (NCBI): domain Eukaryota; kingdom Metazoa; phylum Chordata; order Ceratodontiformes; family Ceratodontidae; genus Neoceratodus; species Neoceratodus forsteri. Next base: position 1,579,073,849 of record CM057452.1, read on the forward strand.
TCATCCTCCACCGTCCCTTCATGCTGGAAATTAGCCCACATCCTACCTCTATTTAAATCGGGAGACCCAAGTGATCTAAACAATTACAGACCTATCTCTATTCTACCTGTCCTCTCTAAAGTTTTCGAAAAGCTGATTTATGCACAACTAAAACAACACATGGAAACTTTTTCGCTCCTTAATCCAGCCCAATCCAGCTTCCTTTCTAACCACAATACCGTCACTGCTTTGGCTAAAGTAGCTGACAACTGGCTCTCCGGTATGGACTCAAAGATGATCATGGGTGCTGTCTTCCTAGATCTTAGCAAAGCATTCAATAACATAGACCACTCCCTAATAGAAAGCAGCGTTGCTAACATAGGTGCCACTCCTTTGACCATCCTGTGGTTTAGCAGTTACCTTTTAGGAAGGATGCAAAAAATCAAAGCCGGTGGCACGTTCTCCTCCCCGCTACCAGTCACTAGGGGAGTCCCGCAAGGCTCCATCTTTGGTCCCATCCTCTTCTCTCTATACATTAATGACCTTGACCGTCATATATCCAAATCAAAACTCCACTTCTTCGCAGACTATACAGTTCTCTATACATTCGATGCATCCATATCTGAGGTTAGAGATGTCCTCCAATCCGACTTTGCTCAGCTCGAATCCAATCTCATTAACGCCAAACTTCTTCTAAACACTAAGAAAACCAAAGGTATGATCTTCTCCTCCAATACTTTGTCCTCCGTATCTACCTCCCTGCCTAAGGACTTTATAGTTACCTCCCTAGGTGAGCCACTGGAAGTCACCCAAAATTTAAATACCTTGGATTCTGGCTAGACAGCAAGCTCGCCTTCACAGAACACCTGGATGACCTTTCTAGAAGACTAAAAATACGGTTAGGCTTCCTGTTCTGCAACAGGTCACTTTTCCAACTCGAAATTAGAACTAGACTTATACAGGCCACATTCCTCACGCTACTAGACTACGGGGACTTAATCTGTACCTCTTCTTCACCTCAAATCTAAATAAACTGGACATCCTCTATCACTGTGCCCTGCGCTTCATTACGAACTCCCCATTCCAAATGCATCACTGCGACCTGTACTCAGCCATAGGTTGGACGTCCCTAACTACCAGACGTATTCTCCATGCTGGTACCTGGACCCTAAAGCTTCTACTTAACAAACTTCCTAGCTAACTTCCCTTATCCACTCCTGCCAGAGTACTCATTCACTCAGGAAGTCAGACTTTATCTTCCTGAATGTCCCAAAGACTCGCACCTCCTTTGGCAAGCGCGCCTTCTCCATTACCCTCCCTGCTATCTGGAATCAGCTACAACTGTCTTTGAAACTACCCAAAGTAGTCTCTGTTAGCTTCTTTAAAAAGCTATCTAATGAAAAAATAAAAGATGTCTGCAGCTGCCACTAAAATCCACTCTTCTAGGACTTGTCAAGCCAATTGGCCCATATAAACAGTTACAGTATGTTATATAAGAGTGTGAAGACCTACTTCAAGTGATAAGGAGTACTACCTGAACACCTGTCTCACAAGTATAGGATTAGCACTTAATTTCTGTAGTGCACAATTACTGTATGTTATGTTAGTCTTGTTAGTATGCATACATCAGGACCTCCTTGTGAATGAGCTTGCTCAATGGAGTTATTTTTCCTGTAATAAACTTGAAAACCGGGAAAAATTTACTGAAGGAGAGGTTGAAGCATTAATTCTAAACCTGTCAAGGTCTCCAAAAAAAATCATTGAACAACTCAGATACACACCCCGGATTACTTACTAACTGTTCCCCATCCTGTAAGGAAATTACTGTTTCCTTTTGCCCTCTGCCCATCAAATTGTTAAAGGCCTGCCAGGTTTTTTTTATGGTTACCAAAGGAATTTTTCTGTTCAGTCAAACAGAAATCCATTTTTGCTTTTCTGAGTTTAGCTTCACATTTAGCCCTCAACATTTTGTATTTTTGCATGGAATTTACATCCCTATTTATATTATAAGACTGCCACACTTTATTTCTTATTTTCATTAACTTAGGTACTGTAGATCCTGGGTTATCCATTTGTTTTTGTTAGCTCTTATCCTCATCTTCCTTTTTGGTGCAACCTTATCAATTACTGACGTAAATAAATTAATAAATGTTTCAAGTAATATATCTATATCCTTAATAGAATCAAGCTGAACCCACGCTACCTCCCTACAGGCCTCATTAACAATTTCAGAGTTTAATCATTACAAATTTCTAGATTCAATGTACTTGGAGGGGTCACTTTTCTAGCTTACCACTCACAGTAGACTGGACAGTGGCCACTAATAGCGACTGACATGACAACAGTATCAATAATCTTATCAATATGTGTGTCCACTATCCAGTTTAATATGGTCCCTTTGCCAGTTTAGTAATCATATCTCGTTATATCTCTGATTATCCGTTGAACACCTAAGTCCAAAAAAGATTACCTACTATCATTTTTTTATTCTGAGCCCCAATCACAGTTAAAATCTCCCAGTATTATCCACTCTCTATTTAATGGTAGTTTCTCTTTAACCTTTGGCAACCAAACCCATACCAATCCCTATACTACCAGGTGGAATATATATTGAGCAAATGTTAGATGGTTAACCTGTCCAAAAACTAAATCAACAGTTATTAAGTCACAGCCTGAGTTTTCTCCAGAATGTTCCAACAAAATCGATTTGAACTTAGCATTGACATAGATCACTGTGCCCCCCCACACACACACAATCAATCAATCAAATCTTTATTTATTCAGGCGAGCATCATTGAGCAAGGCTCATTTACAAGATGGACCTGAAACACACACACACACACACTCCAACCCTATCCCATCTGTAATGATTATATCCCTCCAGAGATACCTCAAAATCTGCAATTTTGTTGTTTAACCAAGTTTCAGATAAGGTAATGACATCACATTTGTACTGTTCAACCCACACAACAAACTGGTTCCATTTAGCAGGTAAACTTTGTATGTTTAAATGTACAACTCTTAGTGTAGAGACCCTCTGGGCAGTACAAAAATTCAGGAGTAAAACTGGGTCAGATTCAGCACCACCAAGGTAAGGTGGACCCGGGCGAGGGTGAACAAACCCTGACATCAACAGCAATAATGCCAACAACCTTCTTAACAAAAGCCTGTTGTAGCAATTTCTTTCTCTTTTAGTAATAAACCATTTTGAACCAATACCAAAGTGTAAAGCAGTGGAGGCAGTATAGCGCAGTGGTTTAAGGCTCTGAGCTGCAAATCTGGTGACATCCAGCAGACCAGACCTGGGTTTGAATCCCACAGCTTCCACTTGCATATTGTGTGACCCTGAGCAAGTCACTTAACCTCCCTGTGCTCCCAGGTTGCACCTGTAAAAAAGCTTTCAGCTCAGTGTGCTACTCCTGGTTAAACAACTTTAAAATATATATATATATATCGGAATACCAATCGGAATCCAGGCGCCTTTTCAACTAAGACGCCGATTGGTCCAGTCCTCGCCACAGTGCAGGCTGTTCCCTGAGGCTCTTTCTAGTCTGGTTTTTCTACTCACCCCCTCCACCCCCTCCCAGGCCTCCTTTAAACACACTGTGGCCACGCCCCTAAGTACCACTTAGCCATCCTATAGGTAACCCCAGTTGACTGAAAATCAACCTCTCCTTGGCCGAAAATTAACCTCTCTTTTATCTATTCACGCGGAGTACAGTGAGTCATGGCATTCTCCTCCATGGTCTACCTACTACTACTTGCCTGCACTCCCGGTTTATATCAGACTAATACTTTAAAACAGGGAGATAGTACCATGATAAACAATTCCTGTCATGCCCCCGGTCACTATACCCTTCACTATTCCTCATGCCCCACTCCCTTTATTCACTTAGCACCCTTTTCTTTCTCTCTCTCTCCTCTCATCCCCACTGTCCCTCAAAGCACTCCCTCTCTTAGTCCCAAACTGTAACACAAGCCTTTGCTTAAACAACACCCAGTTTTCTCTTTCCAAAACAAACACTAGGCAGTCTGAAAGGAAAAAAGATATTAGGTTGCATTTCATCTCCATAAGGAAATTGCTTCTTCTCCTTCTTTCTGCTCAGGCAATGTTGAGTTAAATCGGTCCTGCTACATTGATACCCTCCCATTAGAATTTGCAGATGCTTCTGGTCTAAAAATAATGATGGTCAATATACGGAGCCTAATCAAAAAATTATCACAGTTACAAGCCTGGGCTGCACATACTGAGCCTGATATCATCATTGTCACCGAATCCTGGCTTAACAAAAATATAACCGATCAGCAAATTAACATAGTGGATTTTGTTCCTTTTAGGGCGGACAGGGGTTTAAGAGGGGGCGGAGCAACTGTCTATGCCAAATCAAAATATATGATCAGTAACATTATTATCATTTACAAACCTAAGGAATTTGAAAATGTCTCATTAAAGCTTCATCTCCCCTCCTCTGATAATATCACCATCATAGGTGGATATAGGCCACCTACTGCTGGCACTGCTATCCTTAGTGCCCTCAAAACCTTAATCACCAAAGATAACACAGAAACACTAATCCTTGGTGATTTTAATATGGATTGGCTATCATCAAAATCCTCCGACCTAAAGTCACTTTGCTACGACCTCGGATTATCCCAATTTATTAGTGAACCAATCAGGATTAATGCCCAAAATACAGCTAACAGTTCACTGTTAGACGTTATCCTAACTACCCATCTGCATAAAATCCTACAAATAGCAGTGTTTCATAATGATATGAGTGATCATAACATTGTTGTCTGCACTAGGTCACAACCCAAAGTTATCCTTCCCCCTAAATTCATAACCAAACGGTCATTCCGTAAGTTCAATATTGACAATTACTTGGCCGATCTAAGCAACATCAGATGGCAAGACCTTTTTCTTGCTAAATCAGTAGATGAGGCTGTTAATGTCCTTAACTGCAACATGACCGCCTTAGTTAACAGACATGCTCCTAAAATTAAGGTTCGAACGCGCAAAAGTTCTCACCCTTGGTTCACGTCGGAACTTAAAGCTGCGCTTGTCTAACTGTGACAAACTATGGGCTCCAGGCAAGGCGTCTAAGAGTCCCACAGACTGGCAGGCCTTCCGCAGCCAGGAATGCATGTGTCAAATGCATTTAGTGAAACTAAATCTAGTTACTATGTCTCTGCCCTAGAGCAGGCTAAAGGAATTCCTAAAATTTGGAAGACTCTCAAGTCTATTGAGGGTCGTTCAGCTGCACCATCTGTTCCAGCAAAGATTCTCATTAACGGTACATCTATTGAAAGTTCACATCAAATATTAGAAGAACTTAATTCTCACTTCATAGCCGCCAGCCTAGCATCTGATACTTCCCCACATGCCTCCCAAATTAGGAATATTGATACCACGTATTCAGCAACGAACACACCAGTCTGCCCATTCCAGCTGGTCCCCCTTAGCTATAAAGAAGTAGAAGAGTCACTTATTAACCTGGATATCAAAAAAAGCGCAGGAGAGGATAATATAGATCCATTATTTCTAAAACTCGGATACCCCTTTCTTACCGCCCCAATACTCCATATATTCAATCTCTCCATCTCAACCGCCACAGTTCCGTCGTGTTGGAAATCCGCCCATATTCTCCCCCTATTCAAGTCAGGAGACCCATGTGATCTCAATAATTATAGACCTATTTCAATACTACCTATTCTATCAAAAGCGTTTGAAAAGTTGATCTACAACCAATTGAAAAACCATATAGCTACTCAACAGATTCTTAACCCTCTTCAATCTGGCTTTCGCCCAAACCATAGTACCATTACAGCTCTAGCCAAAGTCACTAATGACTGGTTATCTGCATTGGACTCTAAGAAAACTACTGGTGTGGTCTTCTTGGATCTAAGTAAAGCATTCGATACAGTAGATTATAACTTACTAGTTTGCAGCCTTACCAAGCTTAGCTTTACTCCATCTACTACCCTATGGTTCAAGAACTATCTATTGGGCAGGACTCAGAAAGTCAAATCAGAAAATTTGTTCTCTTCCTCTCTGCCTACTGTGAGAGGAGTCCCTCAGGGATCTATTCTAGGTCCCGTCCTCTTCTTTTTATATATAAACAACCTTGACCATCAGATTACAAAGTCCCAGTTGCATTTCTTTGCAGATGACACTGTCCTGTATACCTCTGGGCCATCACTAGAAGCAACTAGGGACATCCTTCAAGCCGACTTCTCGCAATTAGAAAAAAACTTAATCAATGCAAAGCTACTCCTCAATGCCAAAAAAACAAAAGCTATGATCCTACGCCCATGCGCCTCACACGCTAGTGCCCCTGCCTTGCCCAATGATTTCATAAATACTGCCCTAAGTGAGCAGCTGGAAATAGTTTCAAAGTTCAAATATCTTGGTTTCTGGATAGATAGCAGGCTTTCTTTTAGTGATCATATTGATGACTTGGCTAAAAGGCTCAAAATCAGGTTGGGTTTCTTCTTCCGCAATAGATCTTTCTTTCCTGCTGATATTAGAACTAGATTGGTTCAGGCCACTTTTCTCCCACTCCTTGATTATGGCGATGTAATCTATAACTCCTCAGTTTCTACTAATCTCCAGAAACTAGATGTTCTCTATCACCGCTCCATACGATTCATAACAAACTTCCCCCCTCTAACCCACCATTGTGATCTATATGCCTTAGTTGGCTGGCCCTCGCTCTCCGTTAGACGGACAGTCCATGCAGGTACATGGACTTTAAAACTTCTTCAGAATAAACTACCGCAATACCTATCCTCCTTAATACTTTTAGCGCGCAGTGCCTATTCCTTAGGAAGTCCAAGTTTCTCTGCTTGGCGTACCTGGGACCCTTTATCCTTTGGAAACGTGCTATTTCATGCTCACTGCCAACTATTTGGAATCGACTATAATCATTTTTGAAATTAGCCAGTATTGTCCCTGTTAACTTCTTCAAAAGGATAGCTTTAGCTAAATTAAAAGACACTTGCAACTGTCTTTAATGAATTGCCTTCACTAGGATTCAAACCAGTGATCCCGTGATTTCCCAGGTTCCATTCCTACACTTCTTTAACTCTGTTTCGTACCACTATCAGTGTTTCAGGTGGAATCTTTGTTGAATTGTTATGGAATTTCTGTTATTTTCCAATGTATGTAATGTATTGCCTTTACAAACAGTACAAATTTCTCTTCATGAACCGAGAGCATCTTGGGTGCTCTTTATCATTTTGCCTATTGTGTATGATGATGCAAGCTCTTACCATTACGAACTCTGTTTTTTATGATGCAAGCACTTAACTATTTGTCTGTAAGTCTGTCACAGGACTTCATTGTAATGTATGTACACCTCAGGACCTCCTTGTGAATGAGCTTGCTCAATGGAGCTTTCCTGCAATAAACTTGAACTTGATATATATATATATATATATATATGAATTTTACAACTACTATTGTTTGTCCAAGGGTAGGCCCCGCTCAGTTTCATGTCATAAGAGTGAGGTTTAATGGGTGACTGCAATATGAGCGACTTTTAATAAGCGAAAGTAATAACGGCAACTGTTCACAAGCGTGACTGCTATATTAGCAAATATTTTTCACTGCAGCATCCCCTTCTGACTCCTCCTAAACTCCACCTCCATTATCAGCCATTACTTCCCCAACACACCCACCCACCCACCTTTATCCCCCATCAGCCACAGGTGCACCCTTGTCATGCAGGGGAGTTCTGCCCCCCTGCACCCCCCCCATGGGGACTGTGCCCTTGAACTCCCCCTATCTCTTAGATTATAACACCATGGTGCACATGGACACAGGGGGCAAACTATATAAGTGTTTGCCCAAATGACTGATTGCTCAATTTTATTAGTCGCTACATTAGTACAGTTGCCCAAATGTGTTGCGTTCTTTAGGAGCCGCTCATATTACAGTGTTCATTTGACATGCTTCCACCCCGCTCCAAGGTAAACAATAATCTGCCATACCATTTTCCTGGTTCATCCAGCTCAGTGGAGTGGACCAGCAAGTGTTCTGAACAGATTCAGCCTGGAGAGAAGCATTCCATGGGACCAAAACTGAATAAATTAGTGTAACCCCCCTGCAAATGGGGGTTCCCAAAAGACTTCCAGGAGCTTGCTTGAATGCTCCAAGCCTGAATGGTGTTTGGCGTTTAAGCCATTTATCAGTGAGTGTTTTTAGAACCTCTGGTACTGTCTCTTTAAGAGCTGTCTGCTTGCAGACATAATTAGTTTGTATGGGGGACTGTGTGTTTCTCTGTTTGAGTACCACTCTAGCTGCTGCCAATTCACTCCATTTTTGCAGTCACTAGGAGTGCAAAGGGAACCTATCTGAAAGATGTAACTGTTTGCCAGAAACCATTTAGAGTGATAATGAAATTACAGTTTGTCTAACCTGCTTTCTTTTGCAGTCAGAACAGTGTCTGCCTAGTTCCCCATTCTGGTTTTGAACTGCTGAACTGGACCAATCAGTGTGGGGTAAGCTAGCTCTAAAATGGTGCCTTGGACGAATCAGAACTTGGACTCATAATCTGAGCCAGCCACAAGAGGATTGTATGGGCAGTGACTCTGGGAGATGTAGTTTAGACTTCAGTGCCTTTTTGGACCAACAGCAGCAGTCTATTGTGAGTGACAGCCAATCCAGTCAAGAACTGGGAGGAACTCAAAGGAAGTGCCGGTTTTGTCGGGTTGGAGTTTCAGTTGAGCTTTGGCAGTGAAGAAGGAAGGAGCCCTGTTCTTTTCATGTGCAGTTTTAGAAACGTGTGTAGGCCCAGAGTTCCGTCTGCAGCTTGTGTAACTGCTTGTTAGGACTGAATCTGTCCTGTGAAAAGAATCAAAGGATCTCTGAAGAGTAGAAACCAGGCTCACCCTGTAGAAGACTGGAGAAATTATTGAATTGCACTCGGTCTGTCAGGAACTGAATCTGCTGTGTGTTCTCCCGGGTATTGTGCAGTAATTGCGATCGGGATAGAGAAGCAGCCTGCCTGGTATAGTACTCTTTTTTTTTTTTTTTACCATATAAATGTGTGAAGAGTCTCTTGGAGCTCAGGAGTAGCCCTGCTGATATTGAAGGACCCTATCTTATTTGGAGGTCGTGAGTACTAATTCAGGTCGCTCCTGTTGAATTGCCACATTAAATCCAAATGGAATTACTGTACTGCTGACTGTTTAATTTTCCTTTTCTCTGTGTGAAAGGGCCCCTACCAGCTGCCACGGTTTGGACTAGCCACTAGGGCTTGGGTACCAGGGACAGTAACTGATAGGGATAGGCCTGTGCACAGAGCCATAGGTAGATTATTAGAGTGATAAGCTAATTAACCTGATTTCTGTCCTTGTTATATCCCCTAAATAAATCAGAGCTGCTTGTTTCAGCAAAGTTATACTGCCTGAGGTATTTGTCTATGTTAAAGTACTGTACTGTGATTGTTGCACTGTATCTCATTTCACAGGAGGTCCCAGTGCCGGAACCAGTCCTGGGGTAAGTGTATACTGTGAAGGTAATTCTGATATATTGTGTGGGCCACTAGTGGGAAGAAAGGGGGGTTGCAGTGTCCCAGAGGGCTGTGACCAAGTTAGTTTAACTATTGCAAACCCTGACCTCTGGGTGGAGGCACCCGCCATTGGATCCAGGCCCCTCAACCTGTTAGTGGCAAATCAGGCAGGGGTAGTAGCCCCTGGGATAGCGCCATCTAGGGGTTACATTAGATTTTGTGGGAACAGAACTCTACAGACAATAAAACAGAACAAAATGATATGCACTTTCCCAAGCAGTTCTAATAATAATTTATACCAATGATAAGGTTTTATCCCCCTCTTAAGAATAAAACCGTGTTACTGAACAATCATTAAAACCTCTCCAATATATCCTAGGAAAATGTTTTAAATTGCTTAATAATTTACAGAGGTTACATGCCACTCGCAGCTGTTGCTGAGCCGGGTGGCTTTCAGAGCTTTAATAAGTGCTTGCCCACCTTCTCTGTGATGTCACCGCTGCCAGCTCTCCCAATCGCCACACACCGGTATCCAGCAGTTCCTTGCCTGGGTGATGAATGAAAGTGCCCCCAGAAGCACTCGAGCAGCAGGTCAGTGGTAGTGCAGAAGTCCGTGTTTGCAGACAGAAAGAGCAGGCACCAACAGAGAGGATGGGAGCATTAGCCAGCTAGCAGACATCATCAGGCTTTGAAGACAAACATCAAGCTTCACAGTGTGTGTGTGTGTGTGTTTTCCCCCTATTTACTGACAGGAAGTGCCTATTTCAAAAGCATTAAGCAGTTGAAGGAAAACAACATGCAGAGTGCAAATATAATAGCTTCAAATATGTTAACAGCATGTCAGTAATACCAACAACAGTTGGTTTAAATTACATATTGTTTTATGTTCCCTTTAAAGGGCCCCAATAGCGTTGGATAACTCTGAAAAATGTGAGAGACACAATTCAGTTTATCGTTCAAATATTTTTGCAATCCTTTTTTTGTGTGTGTGTGTCATATGGACTTTATCCTTCTGCCTCTCCCCATTGACCTCCTTCTGCTGATGAAGCTCAGACCCGTCACCCCACTGCCAGGACTTACTCCATCTACTTTTTACTTCATTGTGTGAGTGGGGGTGTGGATGGTGGTGGTGCAGTGCCTTCAGTGTCACAGCATCAGCCTGCAGAAAGAGGTTCTTTTCTGCTTGTTACTCCCCTTGAGTCAGAGTTGGAGGCACACAATGGCACACATGTAGACTGTGAAAACGGTGCAGGTTTTCAACACCACCCTCTGACTTTCAGTTCTGGTGACTGCTGCTGTGCCACCTACCCTCCACTAGAAGGCAGCCAAGAAGCAGTAAACACTGTCTCCCCACCCCACCCCAAATGAGGAGATCCAGTGATGGATGTTAAATCCTCCTTCCCCACCCCCACCAGCCTCTGGGTGATCTTGGTCCATTCCTGAACCCAGGTTGTTGGTGTGGCAGCAAGTGAGACATCCAGTGCCTTAGCCCTCCACAACTATTACTGGCTCAGCTACAAGTTTACAGTAGCACAGATTTCCTTACACAATATTGTTTGTGGCCCCGAGGGGGGCTGAACCTGCAACCTATTGTTTTACAGTTGTCTGTATTGACCCTCTGTACCATTCAGCCAGAACTATATTTTGTGCCGTTGTTCCTCTTTTTTCTTTATTACTGAGGGAAGTGACATAAAAACAAGATAACTCTCCCTTGGAGTTCATTGGCTTTGAGTGCTTGTCTACACATGACATCATAATGCCCTGTTGATGACAATATGATGACCTGTTTATGACATCATAATTACTATATCTCTCTTTGAACTTGCCTACGTCCCAGACGGTTTAGAATCTTTTTTTTTTCTGACTCTTTTTCCTTCCGGTCGCCGAAAGCCCAGGGAACTCTCTCGGATGTCCGTCAGCTTCTCCCACCCTGCCTGAGACTCCCCTCCTCCGCTTCACAGACCTTACTGGACAGGAACCCCCTGGCTTGTAACCATAAGGCGGGACCACCTCCACTACTATGGCGCTCCTTGAAATCCAATTGCAGCAGGAGTCAGGCTGTGAACGGAGGATTGGGACCCTGGTGGGTGGAGTCCAATGGTGGGTGTGGTGTTTAGGGACTGTCACCCTCCCCAGGCTCGGGGGGGGGGGTTCCTTGTTCATGATTGTAAGTTACGCCCCAACTCTTCCACAGTGAGCGTGAAAGTGCAATGATGTCCGGGTAGGGACACGCACGCTACCATGCATGCTCAAGCCATCTGCTGTGCTCCGCCTCCCGAACTGCTACCCGTAAGCCGCTTGGTACCGCCCAGCCACCACTGGGAGGCACCATGTTTCCAACCTCTGTATCCCTCCCCAGGAGAAGGTGAGCTACAGTACCTGTGGACACTACAACCTTCTCCTCCCCTGCCAACCCCTGGTGGCCCAAGCTCGCTCCCGAACCCGGGTCGCCAGCGTGGCACAAGGTGTGGCGTCCAGCACCTGAACCCTCAGCACCACTGGGCCGGCAACGGTTTGAAAGAAATCTTGGTCTGAAATTTTTAAGGCAGAAAGGGACTAGCCCAAAGATGTGCCTTTTGCTAGCATTGTGAAAAAATAATAAGCCGTTTTTAAGTTACTGCATTTTAACATTTTGAAAAAATCATTTCTGAGCATGCTCAGTAAGCACTAAAATATAGCTGTATGAAATGAAAACGGAATCCTGTTTTATATGGGAAAATTCCTTTTTTGTATGGCCTCAATCTTGTTTTCAATTTTGCCTCAGAAAATCAAATTTGGAAACCCAAAAAAGTGATATTTTGGGGATGAACCAACACATGTAGCTTGCTTATTGGGACCCCCTTAGGTGCATTCTGCATTTTACTGCTTGAGAAGTGCCCTTAAAATGTGTTTTATTTAACACTGAAATTCTTTTTTCATATCAGTGTCATACGAAAAAAGATCTTGTTTCATATGATGACTCACAAAAAAAGATCTTTTTTCATATGGGAAAAATGTATTTCAGTGGGATTTTCAACTTTGGTGCATAACTTTTCCATTTTTGCATATTTTGACACCAAATTTTCAACAAAGCCTTTAGAAGACCCCAATTCATGGACAATATGACTGTTGTTACACAACTCCCGCCCAATAGGTTATTTCGTGGTCGCTTGGCGAATTCACCTTTTGGGCGGGATTTGTATAATGACAATCATATTGTTCATGATGTGGGGTCATAAGAAGGCAGGTTGAAAATTTTGGGTCAAAATATGTAAAAATGGCAGTGTTATGACCATTTGTTGTAATTTGTTACACACGCTCATAACTTTGGAAATTTTAAAGACTTTGACCCCAAATATTCAACATACACTTCTTTTTACCCCATCTCATGTATGTCTCAGCCATCATTTTTAAAATCCTGGCCAAAATGCATTTTCACACCTGTGGCGCTGAATGGCGTTGTAGTTGTGCGGAATTAACATTTTGGCTGGATTTGAAGATTTTCTGTACCAGGTACATGAGGTGGGGTAATAAGATGGCTATCCTAGCAATTTGGTCACTGTTGCCCTGTACATTGAAGTGCAGGGCCCTTCCACAGCGACATACATATACGCATCTATGGAGGGATGGGAGCACAGGGCTCAAAGGGCACTGCGTTCCCATAGGCAAATAAGGCTACGATTACACAATCTCAAAAAGTAAAGAAATTCTTTGAAAAAAACTACATTAATGCATCAGTTAGGGTTGAAATCAAACTGTAATAAGGAAGGAAATACGATGTTAGGGTTTCCAACCTTAACACCCTATCCCAACTTTACACACGCACCAAAATGCATCTGGGGGTGTCTTGGGGTTTTCAGCCATAATGCTTACCCCATTCTCCTATACTGTACCCATCTCAGCATATTTACTTATGGAATGGAGTGAGCATTATGGCTGACGACCCTAAGGCATGCCCCCGTTGCCTGTTGGTGTGTGATGAGTGGGACTGGGGTGTTAGGGTTGGAAACTCTAACATCGTATTTCCCTCCTTTTTATGGTTTGATATCAACCCTAACTGATGCATTAACGTAGTTTTTGTGCAAAGAATATATTTACAGGATATAAAAACTGCGGCTGGTGTAAAACTCGATTTTTTGGTGTGTGGTGCTTAGATAAACTACTTGAGTTTCGCTCTTGGGTTTTATATAGCATCACACAATTCAAGCATGTAAAAAAAAAATTCTCATTATGCATCAACCCCCATGTACTATTTTCTATGTTACACACTATTGTCCATAAATTAGTCTCTATATAATTACCAAATTGACAACACTGGTCAAGCTAAGATATTTTCAATGGACTGATGACAGTGCACTGCAGACACTGCTATTACGTACAAGTCACAGACAAGGATACTGGTTTGTGGTTACTGTAAAAGTCAACAACCAGTTTTAAAGCATAGGGTCTTGGGATTTTCACTGGTAAGTTTCTGCATTTCATTTTGGTCCATGGATTTCTGCCACTGTGGCAATTTTGATCAGCTGGGTTTCCATCATTCTGATTGTTTTACCAACAAATTAAAAACAAAAAAAATAATAATGTCCTTGGGTCATGGCCTGGTAAATTGTTTTGAAAATTGTGGTTATGTCTGAGCATTCACTGGAATAAAAAATGTCTTTGCAGTCTGAAATTCAGCACTGGCATTTGCTTTTAAATGGATTGAGAATCCCATCTTATTTGTCCACAGAAATGAATGCCCGGTGACGACTTTAAAACATTTTTCTACCGAAACGAAGGGCCAAATGAAGACCACAGAATTTTCCTTTAAAATGTATGCCTGTCTGGGTAAAGTGCTGCAAAAGACAGCATGTCCCAGTTGAGATGGGAGGACACCATCGCCAGCTGCCCCAGTGACTCCCTTATGGTGGGCCAGAGAGCCTGTTCCCTTGCAAGGAGGTACCTGGCACTGTGACATTTTGGTGCAGGGAGGCGGAAGAGACACTGTGCAGAATCCAGGAGGTAGAAGGGTCAAGGGTCACAGCACTCTCATCCACAGAGATGAAGATGTGACACTAGTGGAGAAAAGGCCCCTTGAAATGCAGACAGCATAGCGACAGGTACGCACAGATCCTACCAGTAACATTAGGTGCAGCATTCAAGCGGAAAAGCATGGATGTGTGTGTATGCTTAAATGGGGTACAGTCACTGCCAGGCAACAGGGAGGGGGGCGACAAGATGGATCCTAACTCCCTTTTGCTACCAGAAGATTATGTTCCTGTGTTATTCTGTAGCAAACCATGTTGTCATAACTGTTACAATCTTTAATTCTTGTAAATACCAACTTCTAATTAGGAAACAGATTTAAGTTAGGAGTCGGAAATGGTGCTGCTGCATGACTCAATGTTGTTTGCACAGGTCCCATATGGCTTTCTTTACTCTAGTAGAGGACCTCCTCCCAAAAACTCTGTTTAAGGGGTCATTCGTAATACAAGTCCCCAGACTGAACAGAGCTCAGGCTGTGGTTTTACAGTTCTTTATGAGACAGACTCAAACTCAAGGATAATTAATATTTTATTAGTTTTATGTACAGGGTATAGCCAGCTAAAGAGATAATTCTACAGTGCAGATTTAGCAAGGACACCAAACTCCTTAGCAAGCAAAACTGTATTACAGTCAAAAGAAACAAACATCTAACCATCTTTTTCTTAACACTGTATTCAACGTGAGTATCGCATTCAGTACTAAAGGAAGGAACTGGTTTTATCCCTAATAAAGGACAGATTTGGAGAAGCCTGTGCAGTCTGCTTTGGTCTGATCCTCTAACGGGACCACTGTTAACAAATATGTGAATGGATGTTAAAAAGTCTACAAGGATACATTATTTAACAACCCCCCCACCCCCACCCCCACAAAAAACTGTCTAGTTGCATATATCAGCTATAAGTTCTGCATACCAAACCAATGCAAGAAAATATTATTTCTGTGCTTCTCAGAAAGCCTTACAAATTAAATAAATTTAACAACTGAAACAAATTACCTCAAGCAGGCAGACGGCTTAATTTTCAGGAAACCAGCCCAGGGCATTAATGTCAAAATCTTATTAATCAGTGTAGTGACAACAGCCTCATTCTTTTGGCGTTGATCCACCTTCCCAAGTCAAAGCAGTCAGTACTAGCTCGTCTGACAGGATTCATTTCCTGCTGAGCCTAATTGTTAACACTGTAAGTTCTCTTTTCACTCAAGTTTCTTTGCTGGCTGGTCTCATTTGTACCTGATGCTTGTTTGACATATACTTCTCCCCGCCACTGCCTAGCTACTGAACCATATTTTTAAGGAGCACTGTTTTATAAACTTTGATAATGGCTTTCCCAGGAATGATTTCATTACAGAAAGGTTAAACACCATCTGCAATGTATGTCTGTTGCCTGTTTTTAATAGTGAATTGGTCTGTCATGTTTTCACCCTAGCAAAGTACCTTGTGATTTCGGTAAAGTTTTCTATAGATAAAATATTATATGATGCAAAATCTCAGCCCTTTTATTTTCAGAAAGGAAGTAGAATATCAATATATACTACAGTCCACTACTTTATTCTAGCACCAACAGATCTAGTTGCACCATTATGCATTTCTCTTCAAACTGTTTCCACAATTATCACTCAGTCTCGAGTCTTACTAGCTCATTCCTCTAAGTGCATTTCACAATTAGTCAGGTCCATGGCCTTTAGATTATACTGTCTATAGTATATGGGTACTGCCTGTTGTCCATGGATTTCAGCAACTGCTGAAATCTTGTTGTAGTACAGTTCAAAGGTCAAAAAAGTTGTTGTACTATTGATGTGACGTCACATCGATAGTACAACAATTTTTTACCCTTGACCTTCCGCCTGATTGGCTCAGACATGGCTCTCAAGAAAAAAAAAACATGGCGGCGCGATTTAGCGAGCGCCGAGCAGCCAAGTCATCGACTCTGAAGTTGGGCATCACGACACGGAGAGCCATACATGGCTCCCTTTCTGAACACACTTTTTTCTCCACGATTTTAAAACTGTGCAGAGGAGAAACTGACAAGTCGGACGGAGGCGAGGAACATGAAGCGAGCAGGAGACCAGGCGGAACAGGAGCAGCAGCGTGCGTACAGCAAATGTGAAAAAAAAACAATGTAAAACAAAAAAAAAAACATATACTATATAAAACGGTGGATGGGTGAACATCACAACTGAAACCTAACGTTCCCCATCTCGGGCAGTTGATGACATCAGCTAGACCTCTCGAGCTTCGCTCTCGAGGTCTCTGTGATGTCATCAACTTCCTCGATGGAAACACAGCCTTGTTGTGGATGTTCACCCATCCACTATTCTATATGTGTTACACCGGCTAAAATACTGGAAGCCAACTGCTGGACCCCTTGATCTGTAAACACTGCATGGGGTTTCCACAAACGTTTTCATACAGTAATTCTTCAGGGTTTTTAAGCAGGCTATCCATGAGAACTCAAAGTGGTACAATTTTAAAAAGCAGGTTTGTACTCTTTTAGTACAGCGCACTGATTATGACAAATCAACGCCACTGCTCAACTAACAACGGCTTTGGTAATTGAGCAATGGCCTTGATTTGTCACAGTCAGAACACTATACTAACAAGCATTTGTCAATGCCGAATGTTGCTTGCTTCTATGTGCTGTTTAGGTATTTGGAAGTCATTGGAGTGTAAATATTGAAAATTTGCGAACTTACAAGCGTGCGTAGGAACTGCGCAACGCACGCTCGTAAAACAGTCATTTTTAGGATTTTTTTCACCAAATTTTCAACATAGCCATTTTAAGACCTCTGGTCATGAACAGTGTCACTGTGATTTTGTTAATGTGTCCCATACATTGAGTTTGCACACCGAATGCGCCACTGTGCGCTACATGGACGGAAACACGTTTTGGGCAGGATGTGAAAAATGACAGCTGTACTGCTCATAAGGAGGTGTGGTAAAATGGCAATTTTGAAAATCTGAGGGAAATATTGAAAATTTGCAAACCCTATGAGCTGTGGAACTGTGCAACGCACACCGTAAAAACAGTCATTTTAGAATTTTTCACTAATTTTCAACATTGCCATTTTAAGATCTCTGCTCATGAACAGTGACACTGTGATTTTCTTAATGTGTCCCATACACTGAGTTCGCACAACACTGCACCATTCTGCGCTACATGGGTGGAAACACGTTTTGGGTGAGATGTGAAAATGACAGCTGTATTACTCATAAGAAGGTGTGGTAAAATGGCAATGTTGAAAAATCTGGAGGAAAATATTGAAATTTCAGCGAACTTCAGAGCCCGCGAGGGAACCGCGCAACGACGCCAGAAATAGTGTCATTTTTGATTTATAATACTCAACATGGGGTTTTGCCCTTTCTGAATGATGACACATTGTCATGGCGGGTTCAGGCCCGAAGGGTGATTTCGCAGTCACTGCATGAAATCACCCTTCGGGCCCGAATAACGCCATGACACTGACATCATTCATGAGAAGGGTCCCAAAACCCATGTTGAAAATTTGGCAAAATTCCCAAAAATGGCTGAGATATGCACTAATGAAACCCCTATCTAGCCCATTATACAGCTTACCGGCATTTCCTCCGTCATGGGTCGGCTTTGAAGAGTGCAGACGGTTCCCCGTCCATCAAGATCGCCGCTCCAGAGTCCGGAGGTAAGTATGGGGTGAGAGGTGTGGGAGGCTGGGTGCGCAATGGTGGGTGCGGTTGTGGGGTCGAGACGACCGGGGACCGCTTTTTGTCTTACAGGTAAAAAAAAAAAAAGACGTCAGACCATTTGCCATGCTGGGGTGGGCCTCAGCGTGGGCACAAGGACGTTGGGAGTTTTAGCCGACGGGGCTGGGCACCCCGGCCGGCAAAGGACTGATTGCCACGCTGGGGTGGCCCCAGCATGGCACCAACTACTGGGGAGGGAGACGACGCAGCCCAGCCTGACGGGATTGGGCACCCGTCGGCTATACAGTGCGTGCGGGGGTGCACGCCTGCGGGTGGGGAGCGCGCGCGAGCAGTTTCTTATCGCTGCTCACCAAGCCGTAGCTTCCTTTCAATCAGAAACACTGCATTTTGAGCCGCATCATAGACAGCTCCAAAAACGCATTGGCTTACAGGCCGCGCCTGCCAGCACACTGCCTGAATTGGAGGAGGAGGTGACACACCTCTGAAATCTCCGATGATGGCACTATGTTTCTTGCACATGCGTGCAAGCAACATAAAAAGCACTCAAAAACGTCCCTATTGTACTCTGTGGAGTGCACCCCAGCACTCTCCCTGTACTGATATCACAGAATGTGCTAGTGCTGTGACGTGTCTCGGAATAAGGAAATGGAAGGGATCCAGCTCTCAGCTCCCCAGAGCCAAGATACGATCCATTCCCTTACTAAATATTGGCAGTAATAAATTAAAATTGTTATTGCATTAGACATGGGGCTTTATATGTTTTTTTTTTGAGGGGGGCAGAATTTTCAAAGAGTAGAAACTTGCTGTTTAACTGCAAACTTTGCGCCTTTAAATCTTGTTCAGATATTCTCCCCTACGTGATATGTCCCAAAGCCTTTTTACTATTCATGAAGCACAAATGAACGGGTTTGGCACGTTCAAGAGCACCTCAATAGCCAAGGTGGATGGTCATTTCAGACAGTTTAAGATCACTTTGCTTCCCTTCCAAAGTAAGTTTCTGTCCAATTACATAAACATACAATACACTTTTAAGACTACTATGACTACAGTGTCAACTGGCACCAGGCCTATATATTATAGCTCAATATTCACTGCATGATGCCGAATTGTTCGATTTGAAGAGCAGCTTTGCACTTTAGTGTGCACTTTCACTGAAGAAATGCTTCTGCTATTCAGTATTCACATTAGAAGGGGATGGGGAAGGCCCATGAAAAGACACCAGAAGCATTGAGGGGATGGAGATGAACACTAGTCCATTCTCTGAGGAGAACGTCCGGGAAGCACTTGCTAACCTGAAGGTGAACAAAGGTATGGGGCCAGATGGGGTACATCAAGGGTGCTTAGGGAGATACTGGCTGCACCCTGACAGACCTATTTAACAGGTCACTGGAGACCAGCATGGTCCTGGGGGAATGGAGAAGGGCAGACATAGTCTCACTTCATAAAAATGGTAGCAGGGAAGAGGCTGGCAATTATAGGCCTGTCAGTCTGACATCGGTGGTGGGTAAATTAATGGAATCACTACTGTAGGAAAGGACTGTAGATTATCTTGTATCCAACGGATTGCAGGATCCAAAGCAGCATGGTTTCACGGGGTCATGTCAAACAAATCTGATAGACTTCTTTGACTGGGTGACCAAGGAGTTGGATTGGGTGGAGCGGTGAATGTGGCCTACAGTACCTGGATTTCAGCAAGGTGTTTGACATCGTTCTGCACAGGAGACTAGTAAGCAAGTTGGGGAACCTGGGGGTGGGTAATAAGGTGGTAACCTGGGTAAGAAACTGGTTAGTGGATGGGACACACAGGGTAGTGATAAACAGAGTTCATTCAGATGAAGGGAAGGTAGCCAGCAGGGTACCTCACAGATCAGTGCTGGGACCTATCCTCTTCAATGTCTTTATAAGTGACACAGCAGAGGAATTGGAAGGAAAGGTTTGCATCTTTGTGGATGACACCAAGATCTGCAACAGAGTGGATACTCAGGGGTAGGGGGGTAGAATGCATGGGCAGGACTCTGAAAAAAACTGAAGGAGTGGTCAAGGGTATGGCAGCTGGGTTTTAATGCAAAAAACTGCAAGATAATTCATTTGGGCCATAGAAACCTGGGAGTGGAGTATGAAATGGGTGGAGTGACACTGACAAAGATCAAGTAGTAAAGAGACAGGAAAATTACGTACCTACCGTAATTCTTGATCTTCTCTTGTATCTTCACCATTCATTACTTACTGGAGTGTAAACCGGGCCTTTTCCGTCACGGGAAGCTTTTTTTTTTTTTTTTTTTAAAGTTGCCCTAACGGCCCGGCCTCGAGCTTACCGCCATGCCATAGCACGAGGGCGGCCGTTAGCAGCGATCGACTCTCCTCCAACTCAGTTCTGTGAGCCGGAGAGGCAAAATGAAAGCAGAAAATATATAGATAGCGAAAGATAGCCGAGGGATAGCAAAGCAAGGAAGAATGAACTGAAAAAGGAATAAGCCGATGGAGGAAGGACAGAGGAGATAAGAACATCCCTAGCCTAGGGAGTGCAGGGCCTCCTTACCTGGGCGACTCTAGGAGGAGAGATGAGTAAGGAAATGAGAAAATAGAAGAAGAAGAAGAAAGAGAGAGAGAGATGGGATGTTGAAGGGACCAGAATGCCCAACGAGCATAGTTAGCTTGTAGCTGAAGGCTCGACTAAAGGGAAGCAAGAATCCCCGGAGATAGAGCTGAAGAGAAGGTTCACCGAACCCGCTAGACAGACTCAGAAGGGCATAGTCCTCATCTTCAACATGCCATTGTTCTTGACACCCACCTCGGGCTCCTGGCCGTGGAAGGCCTTTAACTGGAGGACAGCCGAGGAGGGAAGAATAAAACCCCCGCAGCATAAGAGCGCTGCTCAGGGGTTTAGAAATGGAAAATGTAAGCCTTTCAGGCGTTCCAAGAAAGAAACGGGACCCAGACTGACTGGCTAAGGCCGGCCAAGGCTTAGGCTGGCTAAGATTGGATATGGTCAGTAGAGCTCTACTGTAAAAATTGTCCAGGAGGACACTTAAAGGGAGAAACCACTTAGCAAAACAGCGAGAAGGATAGCCTACCTTCTCATTTGCCTTCTTGTTTGATTTCTCCTTTTCCTTTTTTTTACAGATAAAAAAATTTTTTTTTTTTTTTTTTTTTTACTAGATGCATGACCCAGATACCAAGATGCCTATAGCAGTCGGAGAGAGTTCCCTCAGCATTTTTTTTTTTTTTTTTAGAAGAGAAAGGAACAGACGTACTCGTTCCTCTGCTCTGCAAGGCAAGAATAGAGGGGGGGGATTAGATTTCAGGGCAACTATCTGAACACGGGATTGCAGGATCAAAACTGAATAGCCTGAGCCAGGCCAAATAACCCCAGAGTGTATCTTGCCATAAGAATAGCAAGAGATAGTTGTGCAGTCTGATCGCTAATGCAATCCACTTAGATGGCCCATGAATCTTAGAGTAAATAATTTTCTGGTTTTAAACCCCCCAGAAGATTTTTTTTTTTTTTTTTTTTTACTTTTGTTATTTTTTTTTTTTGGAAAATGAAGCAATTTTCCTATATTTTATATAAATGCAGAGAGAGGAAGGAGGACGGAGGTGGAGAAGCCACAGGAAGAGGCCACTGAGGGGATGGTGGGCGGGTGTAAGTAATGAATGGTGAAGATACAAGAGAAGATCAAGAATTACGGTAGGTACGTAATTTTCCTATCTTCCTTGTCAATCTTCACCATTCATTACTCCTGGTGAGTACTGCTCCTCTTCCTGGAGGGGAAGAGGCCATACCCTGAGGGAACAAGACTCCAGCCTTCTGTTGGTGAGAAACAGAAGGAGAAGACCCTGGCTTATTCAGAAAGCCTAAGTGGGAGAAGAGCTAGGAGGTGCCTCCCGAGGACGAGGAGACGGAGGGAGCCCCTGTAAAGTCTCCAGCTCTGGAAGAGAAAAGACGGTCCCCGGAAGGCGGAGCGAATCACCCTACGCCGGGCCAGGGTGACAACCTGGAAAGACGAAGCCATGCCGTCCGCCTGATGCAGATCGCTGTCCCCGCAAGCCTGGAAGCCACCTCATTGGCGTCATAAGATGCCCTTGCTTGGTGTTTTGCCAGCTCCAGGCCCACAGCGGAGAGGGCAACGGCTTGTCTGGTTTGTTCCGATCAGGCATAGATGCCAGCAGCTGGGACATCATCGACCACAGATGCCGGTTGTAGGCAGCGTGGTGAGCCTGATGTGATGCAATACATGCACTGCATGAGAAGAAGAGAACACTCTCTACCCAACGGTCGAACTGAGAGAGTCCGAACTGTGGCGGTCGCGCCAGGCAACGGCGCCAGAAGGAGTATCCAGGTATACCAAACCTGAGGACGGGTTGGGAAGGGAACCTAGAGACTCAGAGGGGCACAATACCACGCTGGCAGTCCGCGGGCTGGGGAAGAAGCGGCAGGGACTGCCATGACCGGATAGACGCCTCCTGGAAGGGATAGGCCAGGAAGGTACCACCAGATGCTGGGCACTGAATTCACCAAGGAATTCACGCTGCCTCCGCTCGGTATTGTCTCTTCGAACGTAGGAAATCCGGAGATCCCTCACCATCCTCGAGAGGAAACGCTGATATTCTGTGAAATCAGCATCGGAGGACAGATGAGCAGGGGTTTCCTCTCCCTTGGAGGAGGGAGACGAGGATGATGGGGAACTGGAATGCCCAGAGGATTCCTGCGGCGGTGGGGAGAGTCGAAAGACCCGCTCATGCATGTATCTAACATATGAGGGGAAGGCCGCCAGAACCCCTGAACTGCCCCCAGGATAACGGACCCGTAGGACCGACATGGCCTGGGAGCAGCGGGGTGGTGAGGCAGAGAGATGGGAGAGGCACCTCCGCGGAGGTAACTGCTCTCTCGAGGGCTCTGGAATCCGGGAAAGGGCCCTGGAAGAGGGATCCCGGATATCAGACCAGGCCGCAGAACGGAACTCTGGGAAGCGGAGCCTGGAAGAGCCCTGGGGAGAACCTCCCTATGACGCACGCCTGGGACTGCATGGATCCAGAAGGGCAGTCCAGACAAACGCCGCGGAGGACACCCTAGAACCCTGGAGGGAGGCGAGGCTCTGCACTTGCTCCTGGCCACCCCCTGGAGTGGCCAAAGAAGACCGAGCAGCAGACCCCTGCCCTCAACCCCTCGGACTCGAGAGGGCCTCCCTCGACCACAGCGCCCCTGTCCCTAGAGAGCAGCAGCACCCTGTAAAGGTAGCTGTCACGGGCCTCAGAGGGAGCCTCCCCTGCGTCACCCCACGCTGCCCGGGGCTCCCGGCCACCCCCAGCCGGGGAACCCTCAGGAGACGACGGAAGGGGGGACAGAGGGAGGGGCCCGCTGCGCCGCCTGGCACCTCTAGCCACCGGGGACCCAGACTCCGAGGAGTGGGGGTGCCAGGATGGGTCCACGTCTGAATCATCGCCCTCCGAGGAGGACGAGATCAGCAGGACCTCAATGCTGGCCACCCCAGGGGTCCCTGAGGCTACGGGGCCGCGAACGGCCCCGGTACCAAGGGAGGCGCCGCTCGCCTCCTTCACGCCGGTAGCAGCCAGGCCTAGTCTATTTCAACGGCGCCGCAAAGGCCGCACCGCCTGGAGGAAGGACAAGGCCTACGGCCTGGCGCCGGAAAGCGAGGCGGACGCCGACGGCGCCGCTTGTCCATCGGGCGCTAACGCACCAGGCCTAAAGCGGGACTGCTTAACGGGCGCCGCCCGGTCACCGCGCCGAACGGCGCTGATCCCAAGCGGCGCACCACCAGCGCTGCTTGATCACCGGCGCCACGAACGCGCCGACCAAACGGTGCTGGAACGGCGCCAAGATCGATCACCGGCACGTGAACGGCGCCAGGATCCAAACGGCGCCGGCGGGCGGCGCCAGGGTCCACCCGAGCCAGGCCCAAAAGTCGAGGGCCTCGCCACGGGGGAGCCTGCACCGAAGAGGTGACTGCCGAGGCGGTGTCGGCGCCACTGCCCCAGAAGGGACTACGACGCCTCGACACCGCTGAAGGGCCTCCTCGGCAAGAAAAGACGAGGAGACCCTCCTCCTCAGATCAGAGTAGGCCCGGAGGGACCCGGGAAGGCCTAGAGACCTTACCTGAGAATCCCTTTGAGTTACCGCTGCCTCTCAAGGTCGGCGGGCTTTGCGAGCTTGAAACGCTGACTTCGAGGACACGGGCGTCCATGGAGAAACAGGCGCCGACGTAATCCATGTCATGGTTGGTCCAGGCAACAAGACAAACGCTATGCCGGTCCGAGACGGAGAAATGCCGCCACAGTAACACCGACGATAGGGGCGCGCCTGTTTTCAAATGCTTAGCTCGGAACCGGACATAACGCGAAATCAACAAGCAAAACAGCAGGAAAGCACACCCGCGCGCTTTAGAAATAAAAGAGCGGTCTTACCGATTGGCGTCGAGTGTGCGGGAAGAGGTCATGAGCGCGGTCAAAATATGGGCCGCTCGAAACAGGTGCTGCCTCGTGAGCGGGGAGAAACAGAGACTGAGTTGGAGGAGGTCGATCGCTGCTAACGGCCGCCCCTCGCGCGAGCATGACGATGACGCCTCGAGGGCGGGCCGTTAGGGCAACTTAAAAAAAAAAAAAAGCTTCCGTGACGGTGCGGCCCGCTTACACCCAGGAAGTAATGAATGGTGAAGATTGACAAGGGAAGATCTAGGGATAATCATATTGGATGATCTAAAAGTGACCAGGTAGTGTGGCAAGGCAGTAAGAAGGGCTAGTGGGATGCTGGGGTGCACAGGAAGTGGTATCACCAGCAGGAAAAGGGAGGTGGTGTTGCCCCTATTTAAACTGCTGGTAAGACCTGACTGAGTACTGTATCCAGTTCTGGAGACCACATCTTAGGAAGGACGTAGACAGAGTGGAGCTGGTCCAGAGGAGGGCTACCAAAATGGTGCAGGGTTTGCATCAAAAGCTCTATGAGGAGAGGCTTAAGGAGCTAAATATGTACATTGTGGAGGAGAGGAGGCAGATGGGGGATATGATCGAGACCTTTAAATATCTCATGGGGTGTAACTAAGGTATGGGAGGGAGGTATTTTTACAGAGAAAGACGTGCTCTAGAACAAGGGGGCATGCTACAAAACTGGAGGGGGGATACTTTCAGGAGGGATATGAAGAAGTGCCTCCTCACAGACAGGTTGGTGGATGCTTGGAACAGCCTTCCAGTGGAGGTAGTGGAAGAGAAGACAGTGGTGGGGTTCAAAAATGCCTGGGACAGGCACAAGGGATTCAAGGGAATCACAAGAATAAGGAAGGGAAGGGATGGTGCCATAGATCAAGTTGTGTATGCAGTGCAAAACAAAATGAGCAGACTGGGTGGGCCCAGCAGATCTTAAGTGCCGTCACATTCTGTGTTTCTATGTAACAAAGCATGTAACATAAATGCAATACGCCCTTCCCCCTCACCTGCGCGCACCTCTCTGCTCCCCCACCAAGTTCCACCACCAGGTCTGTTACTCGTCATAACACCCCCACCTAACCCCCTCTTCCTCCACCAGCACCCAGAAAAAATGCACCCTGTAGTAACGAAAGTGGTCCACAGGTGCAGAGTGTCTGCTCTGTTTAATGTCCGGTCTGTAATGGCGCATGAAAAAATACTGACTTTTGCTTCTTTGCCAGCGAACTGCACAAATTTGTGTGGCGAACTACATGAAGTGGCAAATTCATATAGATTTTCAATGCAAACTGGCCAACTGTGGGACCAATCACTAGGTGAATTAAGGTCGTCGGTGAAGCGAATAATTTCAGCGACTTCGTACACCTCTGATCTTGTGTTTTGTTATGAGGTCACTACTAGCCTGAGAATGAAGTTTAGTAACCCAACTGATGATTAAATAAGGGAATTCATTGATCATAAGTAATGTGTTTAGACCAACAAAGTTTATAGAATTTTGAAACCCATTTTACAATAAGTTCTAGTACCCATCACACTCCCCTTAAACTTTTTCAACCAATGTGCTGGAGTTAAGATTTGAGCATCAAAACACTTACAGCAGCTAGCTTCGGTACCCCCTCTCTTGAAATGAAAACAAATCACATGTCAATTCAAGCTCATAATCAGTTATCTATTTGAGGGTGTGCAGAACCAGACTCTGCAGCATAACCACCCCAACTATCACATTTTTCCTCATCATGCGTTCTGAGTGCCCTAATGCGACAAAGTTCAGGTCATTGTTCATATGATGCATCAACCATTTGCCCCACTTATTTTCGTCCCTTCTCTACTCGATTTCTGATATAGAAAGTTAAAGTGATTTGCCAACATTAGGCTTCTACTTACTTTTTCTGACAGCTTATGGCAGTAATAGTCATTTTATGTTATTTTCATACTTTTACTTGCAGTCTGTATTGGCATGGAAGAGATCATAGTTTGGCTCGATAAGGTGGCCTGCTGATACCTTCCACTTCCCAACTAATCTGTCAATCTCTGTACTCAGGCATGTAGTGATGTGTTCTCAGGAAGATCGTGGGATGTGTTCTTATGAAGTCAATGAGGGTCAAATTTAATTACATTTTATTACATAACAATGGACAGATTGAGATTAATCAAGGCCACCGCTTGACTAACAAGAACCTTGTTAGTTGAATGAAGGCCTTGATTAATCTCCAACTAGCCTTGTGGAAGCTGTAAATACTGTAAGGTGGTCCCTAAAACCAAGGCAGTTAGGAACCCAAGAAACAATAAAATGACTGAACTGAGGACCACTGGGGACATGCGATACAGAGGGGGTAATTTATATGGCAGTTTGCCAACGTGGTGTCTACTATGTGGGGAAAACCACACGCCAGTTCAGAATCTGAATTGGCGCACATATCAGGGCTGTTAGGGACAAGGACAGTGAGTATGCCACAGAATTACATAATGCTGTGAGGAGTAAAAATAAGAGTGATCATGGTTTCCATTTTGTTGGTTTGGAGAAGGTACCCATTTATCCGATTAATCTGAGAGCGGAAGATCATGATTATCTGCTCTTAAACAAAGAATGCTTTTGGATTTATTTCACAGGGGCACGCTCATGGCCTGGTTTAAACCCGGAGCTGGAGCTTGTCCCTTTTTGAAAGATTAGACAATATTACTCCAGCGGGCCATTCAAGTATAACTTGTATGCTTAAATATTATGACAATTATATCCTCCTTTCCTAATCCTGCTACTTCCCCTATTTTCTTCTGCTCCTGGACCTTCTCCCTTTTCCCTCTCTTCCCTATCCCGCCCCCTTCCCGCTGTTCCTTCCTCTGTATGCTGCTAGAATGCTGTCATCCTATATGTCATGCTAACCACCACTCCACTCCCCCCCCCAAAAAAAAAACCTCATGTATTCACCTGCTGCCTCTACCTACCTCCCTCCCTCCTCACTCAATTCTTGTCCTTTAGGGCTTAGATACTGTGTGCTATTATGAGGTTTGACAGCTCTTTAAAATATTTTGTTCCTATGATGAGACGGTGTAATGTGTTTAACCCTCAGAATGACAAAAGATACAGAACATACAGGTTTTTAGGACGTGTATGCATGCCGGCGGCACAGGAGGGGTTAATATTCTCTCCCTCACAGGATTCTCAAGCACACTCCCTGCACATCAGCATGCAAAAGCTGATCGAATCATATTGCAGTCTAGATAAACCGAGTTTTTAAACTTTGTGCGTGTGGTTATCTGTTTACAAATCACGTATTTGTGTAGTTATTATAGTTTTCACATTGTCTTTGCACTTTTCACTGTATGTATGCACTTCTACATTTGTCTGGTGTAGTTAGCCCGCCCATTATATGGTGGACCTGCCCCCTTTCATCAGGGATATAAAAAGGGCATGGTTCAAGGGACTGTACCTTTGAGAAAGCATAATGGCTCCTATGAGAAACATTAGGTTTTGCCCTGACGTGATCTACTAGTACATCCTTTGGCTGTTTGCACCTTCAGATTCCAAATAAACTTGCCTTCTTGCAAGAACCCTGAGCCATATGTAAGTATTTCGTATCAAAAGGAAAAAAAGGCAGACCATCATCTTTAAGCCAGCAACCCTACAATGTGAGCAGAAGGGGCACGCACCAGTCGATGTCAGCCTGCAACTGGGTTTGCAGGGGGCCACAATTAGCCTCAAATAGCTGGGACACAGACCTTGACAGCCTGATGCCTAAATACTTCATATTGTGAAGATCCCAATGGATGGAAAATTGCTCCTATAGCGGAGACACAGGTCTGGTCAGCCTGATGCCTAAATACTTGATATTGGGAGGATCCCAATGGATGGGAAATTGCTCGCGAAGTACAGAAGAGGGAGAGAAGTTAACTGCCAAAGTGTCAGGTTTTTTCCCATTCAACTTACATCTAGACAGTGTCCCAAAGTCATAGTAGCAACCATACCACCAGCAAGTCACTCTCTGGAGCAGACAAATACAGAAGGACATCATCCACATATAATGCTTTATGAGGCTCTGGCCTCCGTCCACAGAGTAGCCAAACAAATCCAGGTGCTAACAGCTTGAACCAAAGGCTCAATATAGAGTACAAACAGTAAGGGAAATAATGGACACCCTTGTTGAGTACCACGAGAAAGCTCAAACTATGGAGAAATATGCCCGCTGGCCCATACCTGCATTCCTGGGTGGTTATACATAGCAAACAGGAGATGCACAAAAAGGGGGGGGGGCACAGAGAAAGTTCCAAGAAACACTATTGAACACTTCTCCATTTCAAGACTAAGAGTAGGTAAGGGGGCATTTGTTTTAGATGCATGATGCAGCAGAGAGAGAGTGAGAGAGTATCTACTTCTATGCACTGTCTGATGGGTTCTAATAAAGACAGTTACATACTTATGTAACAGCAGATCTTTGAGAGAATCTCCTTCATTAGTCCACACCTTTGGAACTACAGGTGGCAGGCACTAGGACCACAAGGACATTTTTGCTAGCCAGGGGCATGGGCAGCCCCTAACTCCTCAGTTTCCCACCAGACATTAGACTCTCAGGACCTCCAACCATGGGGATCCAGGAGATAAGACCAGCCCAGGCATACCAGGTGAGGCACAGGGCTGGATATATAGTGCATGTATTAGGTCCAGTTGCACAACACCTGTTGTAGTGGACCAATGGAAGAGATTCTCTCAAAGATCTACTGTTATGGTATGTATGTAACTGTTCTTACTCAAGGACATCTCCTCCAGTAGTCCACACCTTTGGAACAACTCCCAAGTAGTCCCACACACCAACTGGAAGGTGGTTACAGTCTGATATACAATCAGGATAGTAGGTCTTGCAGTACAGCAAGCCTGAAATCAGCACATGTAGAGTCTGTCCAGACTGTAATGTTTAGTGAAGGTATGGACAGTGCTTCATGTGGCTGCAACACAAATGTCAGCAACAAAAACATCTCTAAAACAAGTAACATAAGTGGCCATTCCACTGGCAGAAGAACCAGGAATTGAACCAGGAATTTCCTTACTGTACTTCCTATAATAGAACTGAAACCTGTATTTTTCCTCTTACATTGCCCAATCCTACGTCTTGACTTGTTCATTTCTTTTTTATATTTTGCGCTTCTTGTATTCATCATGTTACTGTTATACTGTCTTGAGTCTCTCAGGACCTCCTCAAAAATGAGCTTGCTGAATGGAGTTTTTCCTGGAAATAAACTTGAACAATACAATGTGCCAGTGATTTGGACGAGCACTGTTTATACACAAGAGTACCCTCTTTCCCAGGGATGAGCAAAACAAAAAGCTAAAAGGACTTTCTGCAGTCCTTGGTGTGATTCAAACAGTAGCCGAGTATTCTATGTACATCTAAAGTATGGGGCAAGCCTTACCCTGATTGACATGCTGAGGGCAGTAAGATATACCTTAGGGGGCACCCCAAACATGCAATGGCTATGTCTTCAGGAGCCATGCATGCAGATGTAGGGATTTCAGGTCTGGATGGATCAGAGATCCCTTGTCCTGTGACAACAGAGCCCAACACAGATGTAGAGGGACAGGAGGCTCCACTGCCATCTGTTGCAGAAATGGAAACCATATCTGGCAAAACTGTCATGGAGCAATTGGGATGAGAGTGGCACACTCCATCCGTAGTCTGAGCAGCACCCTCTGTATTAAAGGAACTGGGGGAAATGCATATAGGAATTTCCCTTTGCAAGAGGGGAACAATGCAGCTCTCCAGAAAACTCAAGAACCTGGAATGAGAGAGCAGAAATGCAGCAGTTTTGCGTTGTGTGGGGATGCAGAAAGGTCCAACTGTGGACAACCCCATCTTGCGAAGAGGTAGTCTACTATGGCGGTCAGCAGTTTCCATTCATGGATCTTGGATTGTGACCTGCTTAGCCGGTCTGCTAAGACATTTTGGAGACCTGGGAGATGCATGGCTGACAACTGTAGGCCAGGGCATAGAGCCTAGTGCTATACTCTCATTGCTTCCCTACAAAAGAGATAGGGATGCGTTCCCCCTTGTATGTTGATGTAATGTATCACACAGGCATTGTCCATCTGTATTAACAATGAACCTGGGCATAAATGTTCCTGGAATGACGAGGCTGTATGGTACAGCTCTCATCTCCAGGGAAGTTATGTGTAACCTGGCCTCCACTTTGGTTCAAGACCCCTACGTCTGATAAGGGCCAAGGTGAGCACTCCAGACAGATTCCACAGCATCAGGATAATGTACACAGAGTGTTGAAACTATCAACACCTCCCAGCTGAGAAGCAGAAAGCAATAACTGCAGTTGATGTGGAGAAGGTGTTTGATCGCATGGATTAGAGCTTCTTAGATGCCACCCTCCATAACTTTGAGTTGGGGATAAATTTAGAAACTGGAATAAGGGGTCTGTTCTAATCCTGGAGTGAGGATAAAAATGAATGGCACCCTTTCAGACATATTTCTCATAAAACAGGGTATGTGCCAAGGATGCCTGCTCTCTCCCCTTCTTTTTGCTATAAGCCTTGAGCCCTGGATCAGAGCCTCAGACCAGGTTGCAAGAATACAAGTAGGGGTAGAAGAGATGAATATTTCCTTGTATGGGGATGACACTTTATTATATATGTCAGATCCTTTGCTTACTATCCCCAGACTGTTGGAGATAGTTCATAGGTACAGTGAGGCATCTGAATTCAAAGTAAATGAAGAGAAGTCCGAGATTCCGCTATTAGAAGAACCAGTCACACCACAGCTCAAGGAATGCTGTAAACTAAAGTGGGTGCCTAAAGAATTTAGGTACCTCGGGGTCTGGATCACCCTTGACATTTCCACATTGCGTGTCCTTAATTATCCAAAGCTCCTCAAAGAAATTCAAGAGGACTGTACTCATGGAAAGAATTACCACTGTCAGCTGGGGGTGAGGGCTGACTATTTTCCCTGGACTCGATTTTCTGCTCTCCTCTTTCTTGTCCAAATTCTCCCTAACAGCTGGAAACCACTATAAACTGTGCTTACAAAGTCTCTCTGGACAGGAAAGTGTCCCAGAGTAAAATGGGGCATGATGACAGCACCTAAATCTAAAAGGAAGGGTTGGGGATCCCAGACCTCAAAGTGTATTACTGGGCCTCACAGCAACAATATTTTATGCAATACGCTAAAACAGATAGACTGTCCATTGTGGATACTATTAGAGCACCACAGTCATAGCCAAGCCAAGATGGAAGATATTCCCTTCACAGATAATACCAAGCTCAGCCTCACACAAGTCGCCAACCCATGGGCACGGCTGATGGTACAAGTCTGGCAACAAACTTGTTAGAAGTGGAAACTCCAATCTGGTTATTATACCCTCACCCCACTAAGGGCCTTTGTAGAATTTCCACTGGTTCAGTTGGATGCTAGATACAAACAATGAGGAAATAATGACCTAATTAGGATAGGACAATTCTTCGAAGGAGGGACAGTAAAATCCTTCAGAAGACTATGCAAAGAATACGGCTGCTGCAGCAAGATTTCTTTAGATACTTGCAAGTCCGACACTTCCTAACCTCACAAAAGGTGGCAGACAGACTCAAAAAAGGCAAAAACCCTTTGAGAATAACTTTGAACAACACGATCGAACAGAAGCAAACTGGGAAGCTTATCTCCCATCTATACGCCTACCTTAAGAACGTAGGCTAAGACACCATTTTCGCAGTGAAAACAAAGCTGGAGGGAGTAAGAACATATGGAGTATACTGAGAAGGAATGGGGAAAAATCTGGCAGCAGGTCCACAAGACCACGGCTTCCCCAACTGGAGGGAGTCTGGATGGCAATTAACTATTCGATACTTTAGAACTAGTTATCTCTAAGCATTATGGGACATATAAAACTGATATATTTTGGAAATATTGTGGCCAGGTGGGTTCCATATGCACATATTCTGGAGCTGCCCAATAATAAGCAATGTCTAGAAATAAATCAATGCTGCAACTGCCCAGATTCTAGGCATCCCCTTGTCCACTCACCCCAAACACTGGATCATTGGCCTGGCAATGCCAATACCTTAAAGGGAAAAGCAAAGTTCACCTGCTCAATAGTCTTACCACAGCTGCTGTAAAGGGCATTACAGAGAGTTGGCTGGAAACCATGCCACCTCCACTAGATTATTGGCTTAAGAATTGTAGATGTATACAAGAAATGGAAAGGGCCAAGGCCCTACTCTGACACACCCTGGACAAGCATAACGGGTGCTGGATGCCATTCCTGGAATTCCAGGCAGTCAGGGAAGGTAGAGACATCTTTTTTTTTATTTTTTTCCCTCCGGTCATGGCTTGAGGGAACTCTCTCAGGCATCCTCTCCTTGTGCCTGCCCGCCTGAGGTACTCTGCCCTCTCCCCCAACCCCCCTGCTGCCAGCACCCCCAGTTTAACCTGCTCAGGGAGGGTAGCCAGACTCCTTCCTTGGGCTCCTTAGTAAGGCAGACTCTGGCAAGCGGGCGGGCCCGGGTGGAGGAGTGATGAGGCTCAGCCGAGTTGCACCCGGCGCTGGGTATGGAGGACAGGTGCCGTCGCCTATCCCTCCGAGCCAGGTTTTTCCTTTTTCTGACCCCCAACGCTCAGCGCACGGCAATCCTGCCAGCATCAGGCACACTGTAACATGCCGCCCGTGCTTCTGCTGCACCTCCGATCTCCACCAGGGGCCGCCGGAGCGCCGGGCATCCCAATGCCTTCCCCTCAGGACAGAAGAGCAGCCAGCCAGGCGCTCAATCCGATCCCTCCCCTGCCGACCTCCAGCGCCTGAGCTCGCTCCCGAACTCGGGTCGCCAGTGTGGGACGAGGTGTGGCGTCCAGCACCTCAACCCTCAGCGCCACTGGGCTGGCAGGTAGAGACATCTTAAAGGTCTTAAATGACAACCCTTGACAGTCTGTGGCTCCTATCCCTTCTCATTACATAAACCATTCCACAACAAAAAAATACCAATTAAGGGCATTATGTGCCTCACCCTTGGTAAGGATGGGACAGTAGACATCTTTTGGAAAAAAGAAAGTGGCACTGATTTTAACTGATGTGATTAAAATGTACTGATTAACCCTCTACTGTTTGTCTAGTTTTATTTCCAGTTTTTCTTTTACTTTTGCATCGTTTGTAATACAGTGTTTCCTGGTGTGTGCAATTCACTGAGGTTCAACTTCAAAGATGTAACGGTAACGCATTTATGGGGAACTATATCATCTAGTATTGTCATGTAGGTTACATGTCACAGTTTGAAAATTTTAATAAACTTATTTAAAAAAAAAAAGATTAGATACGCTTTCCTGTGGAAAGAAAGCCTTCCCTTGCAGGGTATCCAGTTCTGTGCATGTGAAGTCCTGCATGTGAACAAGGTCTGTCTGAGACTTCTGTAGATTTATCCGGAATCCCAGGTTCTCAAGGGAGCTCTCTACCTTTTGGATAGAACACTTTGCCTCTTGTTCTGTTCTCCCTAGGACTAGCCAATCATCTAGGTAGGGAAAACCACTCCACCTTGTCTTCTCAGGTGTGCTGCCACCACGGCTAGGCACGTTGTTAAGATTCTTAGTATTGAGGTGAGGCTGAAGGGTAGGGCTATAAACTGGTACTAGCAGTTTCCAAGGCTGAACCTGAGATATGTTTTGTGATTTGGTCTGACTGGGATGTGAAGATAGGCATCTTTCAGGTCAAGTGACCCCAGTCAGTTTCCTGACTGTAGGGATGGTATCACTGTGCTCAGTGTGACCATGTTGAACCTTTCCTTTCTGATTTGTTTGTTCAAATATCTCACATCTAAAATGGGCTGCCACTCCCCATTTTTCTTGTGGGTCAGAGGAAGTATCTTCAAAACAGGCCTTTTCCCCACTGCGAGGCAGGAAACTTTTCTACTGTTTCCAGCAGAATTTTTTCTGTTGGTGTATGGGCTGGGAAGTTTTTGGTCTCTGCGGTTTCAGAAGCTTTTCGAATTGCAGGAATGAACCCTGACTCACTTGTCTGTGGTGATTTTCTGCCACTCCTGAATGCAGTGTGGCGACCTAGGGGTAATGGTCAGGGGTTTTGCTTTGGCTGTGGCTTGGGGGCTGATGCTGCAGCAGCAGCCCATCTTTAGCCCCTCCTGCCTCTGTAGTAACCTCTTTGGTATTGGTCCTCATAGGGAGCACAGTGTCTTGGATAGTGCCCCTACCTCCGCCACCCCCCTTTCCATATGGTATGTAGGAAGTCAAAGTCTTTTCCTTTTCAGTGTTATTTTAAAAAGTGGTCTTGTACTTGTCCACTTTTTTATGTATACCTTGGTTTTGTCACTGAATAAGGAATTTCCCTCAAAGGAGAAAACCATGACTTTAGTCTGGGCATCCTGGTAAAGGATAGCAGCCCCTAGCCAGGCAAACCTCCTCAATGCCACTGCATGGGCTAGGACCTGTGAAGCAGAGTAACTGGTGTTGACAGCCATGAGAAACTGGTATTCAGTGGCACCCAGGGCTCACTCTGCTGTGGCAGTCAGGTCCTGTGCTCCCTCACCATAAACCTTATCAGTCAGTGCAGTACTGAGCTGTATAGGTGTAACCCCCCTGCACATGGGGGTTCCCAAAAGACTTCCAGGAGCTTGCTTGAATGCTCCAAGCCTGAATGGTGTTTGGCATTTAAGCCATTTATCAGTGAGTGTTTTTAGAGCCTTCTGGTACTGTCTCTTTAAGAGCTGTCTGCTTGCAGACATAATTAGTTTGTATGGGGGGACTGTGTGCTTCTCTGAGTACCACTCAACTGCTGCTAATTCACTTCATTTTGCAGTCACTAGGAGTGCAAAGGAACCTATCTGAAAGATGTAACTGTTTGCCAGAAATTATTTAGAGTAATAATGAAATACAGTTTGTCTAACCTGCTTTCTTTGCAGTCAGAACTGTGTCTGCTAGTTCCCATTCTAGTTTTGAACTGCTGAACTGGACCAATCAGTGTGAGTAAGCTAGCTCTAAAATGATGCCTTGGACGAATCAGAACTTGGACTCATAATCTGAGCCAGCCACAGAGGATTGTATGGGCAGTGACTCTGGGAGATGTAGTTTAGACTTCAGTGCCTTTTGGACCAACAGCAGCAGTCTATTGTGTGGACAGCCAATCCAGTCAAGAACTGGGAGGAACTCAAAGGAAGTGCCAGTTTCGTCAGTTGGAGTTCAGTTGACCTTTGGCAGTGAAGAAGGAAGGAGCCCTGTGCTTTTCAGTGTGCAGTTTTAGTCAAAACGTGTGTAAGGCCCAGAGTTCCAGTCTGCAGCTTGTTAGACTGAATCCGTCCTGTGAAAAGAATCAAAGGATCTCTGAAGAGTAGAAACAGGCTCACCCTGTGAAGACTGGAAGAATTGCTGAAAATTGCACTCGGTCTGTCAGGAACTGAATCTGCTGTGTGTTCTCCCGGGTATTGTGCAGTAGTGCATTCGGGATACAGATGCAGCCTACCTGGTATAGTACTTTCTTTATATGGATGTGTGAAGAGGTTTGTGTACCTCAAGTGAGCCCTACTGACATTGAAGGACCCTATCTTATTTGGAGGTCGTGAGTACTAATTCAGGGTTGCTCCCTGTTGAATTGCCATACAAATCCAAATGGAATTACTGTACTGCTGACTGTTTAATTCTCCTTTTTCTCTGTGTGAAAGGGCCCCTACCAGCTACCACAGTTTGACTAGCCACTAGGGCTTGGGTACCCAGGGACAGTAACTGATAGGGATAGGCCTGTGCACAGAGCCATAGTAGATTATTAGAGTGATAAGCTAATTAACCTGATTTCCCCTGTCCTTGTTATATCCCCTAAATAAATCAGAGCTGCTTGTTTCAGCAAAGTTATACTGCCTGAAGTATTTGTCTATGTTAAAGTACTGTACTGTGATTGTTGCACTGTATCTCATTTCTCACAGGAGAGTCCCAGTGCGGAACCAGACCTGGGGTAAGTGTATACTGTGAAGGTAATTCTGATATATTGTGTGGGCCACTAGTGGGAAGAAGAGAGTTGCAGTGTCCCAGAGGGCTGTGACAAGTTAGTTAACTAATTGCAAACCCTGACCTCTGGGTGGAAGCACCCGCCAGTGGATCAGGCCCCTCAACCTGTTAGTGGCAAATCAGGCAGGGGTAGTAGCCCCTGGGATAGCGCCATCTAGGGGTTACATCTTGAAGCTCACGCTGGGATTGTGTGTCCTCTAGTGGCCATATTCACAGAACCACTATTAGAAAAAAAATGGGTACCCGACTGAAGTGGCTGTGCACCGGCTGGTGGAGTGGTGTACTGGGAGGACGACCCCCAAAATGCTATGCTTATCCTGGACATCCCTGGGTATCCAATACGGACACTCGTGGGGGAGCACTTCAAGGTGGAAGGTTTACAAAACCCTGGTGGTGGTGGGTCGGCATGCTAATCTGCTCACCCACACTTTCCTGGCCCTAGTAGAGTTTAGGATCCCATAGATAGCTCAAAGTGCCACAGACCATTACCCAGAGGGCCCTCACTGCTTGAGTGATAACTAAGGACAGTAAAGGCCAGGGGAATCAGCCCCTACCACTATCTGAAACTTTTTGGGAGAATTTGTAATAGTTTGCTGGGAGGGAAAACTGTGAGGACTTGAAAAACATTCTTGCCACCTGAAATGTTCCTCCCCAACACCCTCTCCTGCTCCAGTGCCCGTGTGGTGGCTGGACAATGCAGACTCCTATTTCTGCACCTGCCATTAGTCACGACTCTTGCGAAGGTTGAGTCTTCTCTGCCACCTCCCACCCCAAGGGGAGGATGACTGGAAACCTGGATAGACTATTGCCTCCCAAGTGCTAGAATGGCAATGCTCGGAAGGTGAAGCGAAAGAGGTTAGTGAAGCCTCGAGGTCCTGCCCTGGCTACCATCCGTGCTAAGCGGGCCAGTAACCCTGAGCGACTGCACGGGCTATCTTGAGGCCTTGGAGAATGTGTATGGGGCAGATTCAGTGAGGACCTATGGTGGAGAGTAAGAGATGCACAACAGTACCAAGGAGTTGTTGTCTGTGTATGTATCTCGGCTGGAAAAATGTTGCAAGAATGCCTCAGAAAAGGTGAGTTGCCAGCGATTGAACTGGACGAACCAGGCTGGACAGGATCATCAAGTCTGCCCTTCACCAGAACTGCTGTTGCTTCAGTTACACCTGGCAGATCGACTGGAATCCCCACCCTCCTAAGATGAGTTAATGAGAGAAATTCGAGAGTTGAGAAGAGCGACCTCGGGAGGACCTGCACCAATAGCTGCAGCTCGACCCAGTGACTGAGGTGACCCATCAAGTGAAGTTCAGGGCAGAGGTTGGCAGTCAATGAGTGCTCTGACAAGGAAAAGATATGTCACAATGAAATGAACTGTTGAGAGAGATCCGGAATTCAAAACAGTCCCTTTATGAAGCCTGCACTGCAAGTGCAGACTGACCCCCTATATCGACTGCATCTGCATATGGGGTGGGGTACCACCCATGTATCTCCTGCTGATAACAGCTCCGAACTGATTCCTTGACCATGGAGTGAGAAACTGACGAGATGTCTCCAAATGCTTAT
This sequence comes from Neoceratodus forsteri, assembly GCA_016271365.2. Classification (NCBI taxonomy): domain Eukaryota; kingdom Metazoa; phylum Chordata; order Ceratodontiformes; family Ceratodontidae; genus Neoceratodus; species Neoceratodus forsteri. The sequence continues at coordinate 1,579,112,005 of CM057452.1, forward strand.
CACTTGCCGCAGACAGAGAGATGGCACCAAGGTTTTCCAGTTAATTAATACCCCGCCCTGGCTCCCAGTGAGGCGCCTCATAGCTCAAACTCCAGAAAGTATGTTTGCTTATAATTGGCATGGGAAAGATGGGCACATGAAAGAATACCAGTCCCAAAAGACACTACAAAGTTGCATATAGGCTACAAGGAGAGCTTGGAAAGAAATCAGTGGTTAGAGGTGCGACATGATCCAGTGAGGGCACCAAAATGCTAATTCACGTCCTTTGTGGCAAGGTCAGTTGCCCAGGCCCCCTACCGCCTCCAGACTGGTCCAGAATAGTGGGTCCTCCATGGAGACCACTGTGAAAGTTGAACAGTGTCTACAAGAAGCTATATTAGACAGTGGCTCCCAAGTGACAATTATGTTCAAGATTGGTATCAAGCATTTGTCAGGCGTACCTTACACCATTAGAAGGACTGCATGTATGGAGGTTAAGTGAAGCCTACCCTATTCCGGGTATATCCGAATTTGGCTGTCTTTCCCCACCTCCGTGGCTGGAGTGGCCGAACAAGTAGAGACCCTAGCCTTAGTGTGTCCCCCACTGGACTGTATGATGGTGTCCCTTTGTTGATTGGAACAAATGCTCATATGTTCGGGAAGAGCTGGCACAGTTGTGTTATGAAAAACAGGGGTCAAAGACTAGTAGAGCTTTAGAGTTCAGCTTTAATTAAGAAGGCCTATGAGGCACAGAGATGCTGAAAAACAGAACCAGAGGAACGGTCGAATTGTATGGAAGAAGGATCCTGAGTCTCTCCATCCTGGCGCCAAATGCCCAGTGTACCTTACAGGAGAGGTCCGTATCAGAAAGGATGTTAAGAATAAAATATTATCATTGGATGCAAGGCGATGGAAAATTGCCAGAGGGACTACTGGTCAAAGCCTAGTATTTTGCCAGCTAGAGCCCATGCTTATGCCAGAAGGGTAATGGTCCAAGTTCATAATGTGTCTGAAAGAGACATTCGAGTAAACAAGAGGTTGCATCCTAGCTAATGTGCATTGTGCAGACACTGCAGTGCTGCCAACAAGAGTTCAAGGAGAATGACGAGTACGCGCCTGACTTGTTTGATTTCGGCGACTCCCGCTGCCAGCTGAATGGAAAGTGAAGATCAGTAAGAAGCTTGCCCAGAGAGAACAGGTGTTTTCTTTAAAGGAATGGGATGTAGGATGCGTGCAGAGCTGAGCACAATATCCGGCTGCATGACGAAAGACCATTTCGTGAGAGGTCTCGACGCCTGGCACCTGCTGACATAGATGATGTGAGGACGGCATCTGCAAAGATGTTAACTGCTGGTGTAATACAAGAATCCAGAAGCCCTTATGCTTCCCCATTGTGGTAGTGAGGAAAAGAATGGAACAGTAAGGATATTGTGTGGATTATCGCTTTGTAAACGGCCGGACTATCCTGATCAGTACACAATGCCCGCATTCAAGGATGCTTTAGATTTAACCTAAGCGGGAGCAAGTGGTTCTCTGTGCTGGATCTCACGATGGGTACCTATCAGATCCCATTCGCCCCAGAGGACCGTGAAAAAGACAGCCTTTATCTGTCCGGCTTGGCTATAGTTTCATGAGGATGCCTCAAGGGTTTCAGGTACTCCAGCCACTTTTCAGCGATTGATGGGCGTGCAGTGGGGGACATGAACTTACTAGGTGCCTGGTATACCTAGATGATGTTGTGTGTTTGGCAGCTCACTGGAGGAACATGAGAGCAGATTATTTAAGGTATTGGACCAGACTGGAGGACTTTGGCCTTAAACTGTCCATTGATAAGTGTCAATTTTTCAAACATCAGTAAGTATGTGGGACACACTAGTATCCACCAGGAATAGAACCGACCCAAAAGTAAAGTTGAGACCTTGACCACCTGGCCTGGCCAAAAATCTAAAAAGAACTGCAAAGATTCCAGGGATTCTGTGGTTATCATCGGCGCTTCATCAAGGACTATTCAAGAGTGATCCGCTTTACTTAACCTTACTCAAGGGTATCCCCAACCCACAAAAATACCAAAGTCAGCATCCTCAAGACTGAAAGAGTGTATTTTCATCCGGTGAAGTATTTGGGCCCGCTGGACTCCTGATTGTGAGACTGCTTTTCATGAGATCATATATCAACTTACCCATGCTCCAGTGCTGGCCTATGCCGATCAAGAAAACCTTACGTCCTGCACACAGTGTTAACTAGCTTGCAAGGGTTGGGGGCTGTGGTGTACAAAAACACGAGAATGGCCTGAGACCAGTGGCCTTTGCCAGTGAAGCCTGACCCCATCCGAAAAGAACTATCCTGTACATAAGTTAGGTTCCTAGCTTTGAAGTGGGCTATTTGACCAATTCCATGAGTACTTGTATGGGGCTAAAATACTAGTAAAACTGACAATAATCCTTTGACCTATGTGCAGACCTCAGCTAAGTTGGATGCCACTGGCCATAGGTAGACTTTCTGCATTATCTACATATGACTATGCTCTCGAATACCGAGCAGGTCTGAACCACATAGATGCTGATGCTCTCTCCCGGAGGCCTGTTCCCCAGAATGATTGGGTCGATTGGCAGAACCTGACATTCGGGCACTCTGCCGGAAGTTTGACAGGAGGAACAAATGTCCCGCAGGGCGCAGTGGACTGCATGGTGGATTGTAGGAGCCTCGGAATTGCATACCTGCTGCTTGTTGCCACTTTTCTGCAGTAGACATTTGGTGCACTGCCTCAGCTGGACAATGACAGTGATACGCTGGGCTCAACTCATGGATCCCATGATCAGAGCAGCTTTAGAAGCCCTCTATGCAGGAAAAGATGTGTCCAAATTACGCCCACTGATTTGAGAACTGCACTGTTATACAAAGAAGGTCCCTAAGTTGAAACTGATCAATAACCATATACAGAGAACAGACAGAGGGGGACAAGTAGACAACAACAACTAGTGCTGCCCACTGCCTTTTCGAGACTCAGTACTGAGGTCCTTGCACAACCACATGGGCACCTTGGTATAGACAGAACACTTGACTTGGTGAGATCCAGATTCTATTGGCCTAAGATGGGGGCTGATGTGGGCAACACATTCGAACTTGTAGTCGCTGCTTACAGAGAGCTTTGCCCAGAGGGCTGCCCCTGTTAACATCACCACCAGTGCACCCATGGAGCTGGTCTGTATTGATTTTCTAAGTTTGGAGTCAGATCAAAGAAATATCAAGTATGCTGGTGGTCACTGACCATTTCACGAGATATGCAAGCTTTCCCCACCAAAGACAAGAAAGCATCCACTGTGGCCAAAGTACTTTGTAGAAAACTTTTGTTCACTATGGGGCTCACAAAGAATCCATTCTGATCAAGGAGAGACTTTGAGAGTCGTCTGATCAAAGAGATGCTTTCTCTGTGGGAGTCTGAAGTCAAGAACCACTCCTTACCACCCCAGGAGGACCCACAGCCTGAGCGTTTCAACCGCACTTTGCTAGATATATGAGCACCCTGCACCCAGAGGACAAGCCTAGATGGAGCCAACAAATTAGCACCTGGTACATGCTTATAACTGCACCAAAAGTGATGCCACTGGATTCTCCCCACCGCCTGATGTTTGGAAGAAGCTCGACTACCAGTAGATGTGTGTTTTGGGGTCTCTCTGATGGGGTTCAGGCGGCAACTATTTACAGTATGTGCAAAGTTAGGCCCAGCTAACTCATCGTACCAACTGGCTCAAACCATGGCTGCCAAAAGAAATCTGGCCAACAAGAAAGGTATGATAAAAGGTGAAAGCACAGAACCAGGAGGGAGATCGGGTATTGCTAGAAATCTGGGATTGCATGGCAAGCACAAGATTGCTGACAGATGGCACCATCTCCCTCACATTGTAGTGGGCAAACTAGATGATCTGCCAGTGTACAAAGTAAGGCCTGAGAATAATTCAAAGATGTAAAACAATGCATAGAAATCATTTACTGCCATTGGACAAATCTTAATTGAGTCTGAGCCCTAGAAGATGCCCCTCGGACCAGTGACTAGAGCTGCTGCTAAGAAAAGATCAAGAAAGTCTGCACCTACAGAAGCAAAGTTAAAGTGTTCCCTCCACAAGTCCCAGTTGAGCATGACTGTCAGTCCATATCGGAAGAAAGTGAGAGTGACTTTGAATACTATCCTTCTTACGAACTGAGTCAATTGTTTCGGGGCAATCCCTAGTCAATACTGGAGACAAAGCTGGGCCTTCTGGACTGTCTAAGCCCCAGCTTCATCCTGGAGCCAATGCTCCCAGAAAGTGAAGTGCAAAGCATCAGATCAGATGAAATGGAATCATTGTGCATGGTTGAACTGTTTGAGCTTTCGGGGAGGAAAATGATAGATGGGCAGAGCTGGTGATACACCGAACAAGAAGAGTATTTTGAGTGCCCTGACAGTCCACTGCCAGTGTCAGCTCTCCATCTGAGCCAAATGTTGTGGACTCAGAAACTGTAACTCCTGGAGCTGAAAGTGCCCCAAGTTCTAGCCTCTCTACCCCATGGAGACTCCCCTGACAAGTGTGGACAATGCTGAAAATGAGAGGCTCAGAGTGCAGAGACTGTAACAGTTCCCCTAGAAAGACTGGTCGAGCTGTAAAGCCTGTGGTGCACCTCAGTTATGATTCCCTTGGGAGGCCTGTGGATTGCCTCTCAATGTTGTCCATAAAGGGGCGTATGTGTCCCGAGCTCATTGCCCAAACTGGCGTCAGTGCTAACTCCAAGTTACTTGTGTTGCCCTCTAAGTATGGTGCCCTTGCCCCATCCAGCCCCAAGGTAACTGATAGGGAAGGCCCTCTTCAGGTTTCATGTACAAGAGGTATACTTGAGTTATGGTACAATGTGTATGTAATACTGTGTGAAGTGGCGTACTGCAATGTTTCAGAAATGTGTTTCTTGGTAAAATGATATATTGACTGATGATTACATATGCGAGCCTAATGCAAATGTATATGGTTGCAGTTAAAACTTATGAGGTACTGCTTGGCGCGACGATCAAGCTTTCCCAAACCAGGAAGGTGTAACCCCCTGCACATAGAGGTTCCCAAAGACTTCCAGGAGCTTGCTTGAATGCTCCAAGCCTGAATGGTGTTTGGCATTAAGCATTTATCAGTGAGTGTTTTAGAGCCTTCTGGTACTGTCTCTTTAAGAGCTGTCTGCTTGCAGACATAATTAGTTTTATGGGGGACTGTGTTAACCTCTGAGTACCACTCAAGCTGCTGCCAATTCACTTCATTTTGCAGTCACTAGGAGTGCAAAGGAACCTATCTGAAAGATGTAACTGTTTGCCAGAAATTATTTAAAGTAATAATGAAATTACAGTTTGTCTAACCTGCTTTCTTTGCAGTCAGAACTGTGTCTGCTAGTTCCCATTCTAGTTTTGAACTGCTGAACTGGACCAATCAGTGTGGAATAAGCTAAGCTCTAAAATGATGCCTTGGACGAATCAGAACTTGGACTCATAATCTGAGCCAGCCACAAGAGGATTGTATGGGCAGTGACTCTGGGAGATGTAGTTTAGACTTCAGTGCCTTTTTGGACCAACAGCAGCAGTCTATTGTGAGTGACAGCCAATCCAGTCAAGAACTGGGAGAACTCAAAGGAAGTGCCGGTTTCGTCAGTTGGAGTTCAGTTGACCTTTGGCAGTGAAGAAGGAAGGAGCCTGTGCTTTTCAGTGTGCAGTTTTAGTCAAAAACGTGTGTAAGGCCAGAGTTCCAGTCTGCAGCTTGTTGGACTGAATCCGTCCTGTGAAAAGAATCAAAGGATCTCTGAAGTAAAACCAGGCTCACCCTGTAGAAGACTGGAAGAATTGCTGAAAAATTACTTTTCAGTCTGTCGGAACCTGATCTGCTGTGTGTTCTCCCGGTATTGTGCAGTAATTGCGATCGGGATACAGATGCAGCCTGCCTGGTATAGTACTTTCTTTTATATGGATGTGTGAAGAGGTTTGTGTACCTCAAGTGAGCCCTGCTGACATTGAAGGACCCTATCTTATTTGAGTCAGTGAGTACTAATTCAGGGTTGCTCCTGTTGAATTGCCACATTAAATCCAAATGGAATTACTGTACTGCTGACTGTTTAATTCTCCTTTTCTCTGTGTGAAAGGGCCCCTACCAGCTGCCACGGTTTGGACTAGCCACTAGGGCTTGAAAGTGCCAGGGACAGTAACTGATAGGGATAGCCTGTGCACAGAGCCATAGGTAGATTATTAGAGTGATAAGCTAATTAACCTGATTTCCCGTCCTTGTTATATCCCCTAAATAAATCAGAGCTGCTTGTTTCAGCAAAGTTATACTGCCTGAGGTATTTGTCTATGTTAAAGTACTGTACTGTGATTGTTGCACTGTATCTCATTTCACAGGAGGTCCCAGTGCGGAACCAGACCTGGGGTAAGTGTATACTGTGAAGGTAATTCTGATATATTGTGTGGGCCACTAGTGGAAGAAAGGGGGTTGCAGTGTCCCAGAGGGCTGTGACCAAGTTAGTTTAACTATTGCAAACCCTGACCTCTGGGTGGAGGCACCCGCCATTGGATCCAGGCCCCTCAACCTGTTAGTGGCAAATCAGGCAGGGGTAGTAGCCCCTGGGATAGCGCCATCTAGGGGTTACATATGCCAAATAGGTTGCCTGCCTCAGAAGTAGGGAAGCTGCTGGCTCCGTAGCTCTGAGCGACGGGAGTTCACTCAGCACACTGGCGACCCGGGTTTGTGCCCGAGCCTGGACAGGAGCGGAGTCCAGCAGGTAGGGCTTGGAGCATGCTTGGGATGCTCTCCTCCATGGAGGGGTGGGTCTGACCTAGCATCGCTCTTGAGTGACTCCTGGTTGCCCATTTAGGTGGCACACATTTGCAGTGTGGATGACCATGCACCACAGGTGCGTCCAGTCAGGATGCCATGAGCGTGCAGCAGTACTGGGGAGGGCAGGGATGCAACAAACTGAAGATATGGCTGCCTGCCAGACCAGATGTTGGCAGCTGGTCCCCTGTGCACTGCGAAGCCCAGAGATGTCCGTGCTGTACCCCCACCATGCCTGGTAAGGAAAGGAATGCCCACTGGGCAAGTCTCCCCTCTCAGTTCCTGCCCTGTGAGAGCCCCCCAAACAAAGGGATATGTGAGTCAACGACTACAGCAGCAATGGGGGTGGCAAGACAGTGATAACGGGGGCAGCCGGTGGTGGAGGGGCTTGGCCACCCGAGGAGTAATCAGCCAGGAGGGGCGGGGGATAAAGAGTACCAAAAAATAAGTATGGAAGCTATATATGTGTATATACTGTATATACACACACACACACACACACACACATATACATACACACTTTTGGCCACAGTATCCAGTCTCCTGGAATCCTTCTGAGGAGGTTGTGCAGAGAAAGGCACCTTGGCCTTCTCACAAACAGCTGCTTGAACCACTTCTTCATGATCAGGGTGGGCATACAGGTATTCCATCCCCTATCTGTTCACCTGACACTTCCACTTTGTTACCAATATCAGCAGCTAAATTATGTGTGGATTATTTGAAGTAGCTTTTTGGACTAATTTGTGGATGGGGACTAGCAGCCTTCTTGTGGGGGCTAGCCCCATCATATCCATGAACTCTGCTTCTTCCTTATCATCCTCTGTTTCATGACAGGGGATATTGAGGGTGTTTGCCATCTATCTGATGAATGGGGAGCAAGAGGTATAATCCTCTTTGGTCCTAGGAAGGGAACCAAACTCCTGACCAGATGAACCATCAGGTTGTATAAGGTTCACCTTCCTCCTCCTCTTAATATATTTCCCCCCTTCTCCACAGGTAAGTGGTCTGGCACCTGAACCTGGGGAGGAGAGCAGGCACATTGAGGAAGTTCATCAGGCACTTTTGCTCTTCAAAGAAAATGTTTTATTGCCGGCAAATGTGAAATCAAATGAAGTTACATGTAGGCACATCAGTATGAGACAAATGTCCACGTAGCCATGTGCCCCGGCGCTTCGCCACGTAAGGGCTTTGTCATGGGGCCCCCCAATTCCAATGTGACTAAGTGAAGTCTTAGATCTGGTTAAGATAGAGTATTTCCGAGCACTGTAAAATGGTGAAATCAGTGTTGCACTTTATCAACTACAGGCTAACTGGAATCAGACAACTGGACAATGTACTAGGGTCACATAAATTTTGAGTCAGTGCCTATGAACTTTGTTTCTGTCGCAGTTAAATAGTTTTAATTAAAATTAATTTACTCAGGATTAGCTCATTTTAAATGCATCATCTAATTTCCAGTGTGGCCTTGGTGCTACAGTATCTAATACTACAACGATGGAGATGGAAAGGCAAGGAGTCCAAATGACTTGCTCCAGGTTACACAGTAAAGCTGGAGGCTCTGCTAGGATTTGAACAAGACAAAATTGGTTTGAATTCTGTGTTTTTTTCCTCCAGCATACAGTTTTATCAATTGACTGCTGACCTGCCATCCTCTAGACGGTTGCCCAGACCCATCACCCACATTCCCTAGGTATGTACCCCAACCTCCACATCAACCACGGTGGGAAGCGCAACATCCCCAACACAGTCTTCATCCAGTTCAGGGCAGGCGCTCTAGTCAGTGGTGTAGAATGGGGAGGGGTTGGCCATCATCCCACAATCAGAGATTTCCCACCATATAAGTTTCTTCCCATGAGGTCTCAATACACATCCGAGCCCTCTTCCTGTTAGCCACCCACTGCTCCATTACCCAACCTCTGCCAGGTAGCGAGCATGCAGCGGTACATGCTGTCTGCTCTCCTCAAAGGAGGAGAGCAGTCCCTGTGATGCTCAACCCTCATTCCCTAGCTGGCCCTGTAGTGACTCAAGTCCAATCCCAAATCTAGTCTGCCAGTGTAGTGAGCAGAAGCACCATTGCTATGCTATGAAGTCGTTTTGAACCCTGTGTCAGGACTGCTAGATCACAGTAGCTTGTAAAGCAATAGAAGCTGGTGTGATCTAGCAGTCAAGCCAGCTTCTGTGGCAACAGACAGACAATGAGGCCAACTTAGCCTTGACAACTAATTGGTCTCTATTATTTCACTCTGTTCTTCACACTTTCAGGGACAAGGTGAGATGTTGAGGGGGATGCCGGCTGGCCAGGAAGCAGTACTAACATGTAAAGCAGCAGTATTTGTTAGTCGGCAAACATTTTCATCATATAGTTTTTTGGTTTTTTTTGTTACCAAAAATCTATTTCTGACATCCTTAGATTCAGCCTCAGTGTATTCTTTATTTTTCTCAGATATTTTTGAAACCCCTTGTATAGCCAGTTTTATATTTAATGACTCATGCCCTTAAAGATGACCGCCACTCGCAGTTGTTAAAAATCTTTTTCATTGAGGCTACCTGTTAAATGTGCGTACTACATTCTTACAGTATATGTACTAGGATGGTGTAACCACATGTTTCTGATGGTAAACAGTAAACTTCAAAAATCCCATAACTTAGTCCAGGAAGGAAGGAAGAAAAAAAGAAGTGTATATTGATTTTTTTTTTTCAGCAATAAGAATTTTCTGGCAAAAACATCACATGGTGACTATTAAATACTGCTGCTTTAACATGGAGACAGTCCATCCATCAATTTGACCTTTATAGCCTGATACAGCTGAGTTAATTATAATGGAGGTTAGAATGTTTAACATAAAAAGATAAACAACACCTGTCAGTTCAGTAGCAATCTCTGCTCCTATGCTTCTATGGGACATATACAAAACACAAGCTGTAAAATGTAAATCTGTTAGACTTGAACAGACGGGGTGAAGTCGGGATGGAAGAAAGTAAAAATATTTATTGGCATTTAAAGTGGTTAAACAGAAGATGGCAGATACAAATGTTATGCGACCTTTTCATCTGGTTAAAATGGTGAGCTTCTCTGCTGACTGCTACAACAGAGCAAGTGTCTTCATGTTGCAAAGTTGAAGGTAGTTAAAAAGTGACTTACTGCAGTGTGACTCATCGCTCCAGTCATCACAATCATTGTAGCCGTTACATAGCAACTTCTTGGGGATACAGACTCCAGTGCTACACAGAAAGCTCTCCCGTTCATTACATAAGCCTGAAAATAAACATAAAAAAGGATAAATACACTGTAGTTTTTACTGTTCACCTTCATTTATTTATTTGAAATTTAAATGAAACAGTTGGCAGTGTGGTATGAAAAAAAAAAATCTAATTTTCATGCGGTCCCTTGATACAGATGTTGCAGGGTAGGCAAGGCAATTTTATTTATAGGACACCCCTTCCTGGAGGCTCTGGAAGCCTTACAATCATAGAAGAAAACATGATAAAAAACATTAAGATACTAAAAACCACCAGACCCTTAATTCATATTAAAAATTTAGTTTTTAAGCGGATTTTAAACCTTTCAGTCGAGGGGTCTCCTGTGACTTCAGGGAGAAGAGTGTTCCTGAACACCCAATCCCATGAGGACTTTAACTGGGATATCCGAATTGAGACAAGGTTCGCATTGGATAAACAAAGTGACAGCCAGGGGGTAAGGGATCAGGAGGTCTTTGTGCAACGTGCTAAAGTTGCAATGCCATACAGAAAGGTACAACAACACAGGTTTCATGCATACACAGGTTACAGAGAAGAGCAATAATTATCTTGATAGCTATCTCTCAACTGCCCCTCATTAGGAGGGACGTCCCTCATTTTAGTAATGTAGTAGTAGTAGTATAAAATCTTATTCAATTTGCATGAATAGGATAGCTGTTACATACTCCATTGAGCAAAGCTCATTTCAAGGGAGGTCCGTATACATTAGTAAACAACTACAGTTACACAATAATAAAATGTTGATATACATTATACAATATAAATTTACAATACAAAAAATTGTAATAATAACAATAGTAACTTTATTTGTATGAAGCGCAATTCAAAGAATACAAAAGTGCTTTTACAAGAACAATGAGATCATAAAAATGTAAAACCACTTAAAATGATAAAATCCATAAATTAATAGTCAGGATAGGCAAGAGAGAATAAATACATTTTCAGAGCGGATTTAAAGCACTCCACGGTCAGGCATCCCCTTATTCGAGGAGGTAGAGAATTCCACAGGGTAGGAGCCCCAAAAGCTAACGCACTGGCTCTTGAGGTCTTCAAGCGAACCCTGGGAATCTCTCGCAATCCCTCCTTGGTGGAGCAAAGTCGTCGGAGGGGGTGGTAGAGACAGAGGCTCTCTTGCGGATAACTCGGTCCCTGTCCATGTAGGGCCTTGTAGGTAAGCAAGCCAACCTTGAAGGTGATCCGCCACTGAACTGGCAGCCAGTGCAGGCCACGCAGCACAGGTGTGACATGGCTAGATCTAGAAAGCCCAGTCAACCACCTGGCAGCGGCATTCTGCACCAGCTGCAAGCAGTGGACATGAACCCCCGGAAGCCCTAGGTACAGGAGATTTCAGTAATCAAGGCGGGAGGTCACAAAGGTGTGGACCAAAGTCAGAAGATCACCAGGTGGAACTGGGTGCTTAATCCAAGCGATATTCCTCAGATGACAGAATGAGGTCTTGACGACAGATGACACCTGAGACTTCAGGGTCAACCCCTCGTCAAAAATAATGCCTAGACTCCGCACCCATTCAGAGGACATCAGCTGGCAACCCCAGAGCACAAGCCCAGAGGTGTGCCTAGCTGAGGACCTCTCTACCCGGTGACCTGGGTCCACCACCAAAACCTCAGTCTTGTCAGGATTCAGCCTCAGCCAGCTGGCACTCATCCAGCCCTGAATCTTGGCGAGGCAGTTGTTAAACACCGAGACCGCATCATCCTGGTCAGACGCAAAGGACAGGTATAGCTGAGTATCATCTGCATAGCAGTGAAAACTCATCATACCACCATACAATGCCTCCTAACCGCAGTATGTACATTGCGAATAACATAGGCAAAAGCACAGAGCCTTGGGGTACCCCACATGATAGAGAGAATGCATCAGAGGAATAAATTCCCAATGTGTATCTCTGAGATCTACCTGTGAGGAATGAATGGAACCATCTGAGTATTGTACCTGACAGTCCACAGATCACCCACAAATGCTCCAGCAAAATGCCATGATCCACGGTGTCAAATGCTGCAGACAGATCAAGGAGGACTAAGAGGGAGCAAGTCCTCTGATCTCTCACTATCAGGAGATCACTGAGCACTCGAACCAGGGCAGTCTCGGTGCTATGCCTCTTCCTAAATCCCGACTGGAGAGGATCATAGATGTCATGGATGGTAAGATGATCGTCCAGCTGCAGCACGACCACCTTCTCAATAACCTTGCCCACAAAGGGCAGTTTAGAAACAGGTCTGTAATTGGCGAGACAGTCCAGAAGATCAAGAAAAGATTTCTTAAGGAGGGGTGTAACCACCGCCTCCTTCAGGGAGTCAGGGAACTCACCCATCTCAAGCGACCTCTAAACTATCTCAGCCAGGACTGGGCTGATGACCTCAACGCATCCCACAAGGAGGTGAGTTGGGCCCGGGTCCAAGCCACAGCAGGTTGGCCACATATTCTGGACAATCCCTATGACGTCCACGATTGCTGGCTGGATGAAAGCCAATCAACAAAACCGAGGTTCTGCAACTTCCGACCTATCACTGCCCCACCCATTGGAGCTAGCTGGGACGATCTCTGATCTAATGTCGACAACCGTATCTGCAAAGAAGTAAGCAAACTCATCAAACTTATCCTGTGACAACGCTCTCTGAACTTGTAGACAGGCTGGACTGCACAGTCCATCTACCGTTCGGAAGAGCTGAGCAGGTCAGCTCCTTGCAGCAGCGATCTCCCCGGACAGGAATGCTGCCTTCTTACGGGAGATCGCCGATTGATAGTCCGTATAATGGACCATCAGTCTATGCCTGGCAGCACCAAGACCAGATTTACGCCAGTGTCGCTCCATCCTTCGCCCCTCTCTCCTCATCTCCCTCAAGGTCCCATCAAACCAAGGGGACCGGAGGCAAAGGGTGAGAGGGCAAACACGAAGAGAAGAAGCAATGGAGTCCAGAGCCGCCACCACAGCCATATTATAAGCTTGCAGCAGGTTGTCCGAACCCATGCTAGCAGTTGGAAGTCCCGATAGGTCAAGTACCGCCATCAGACCATCTGGGGTTACTCCCCTTTAAGGACGGTATCGGACCATCTCCACAGGGGCAGGCCTATGAGGAGGAGTCTGGAAATTGAACCTGATAGTGTAATGGTCAGACCAACTGACTCGTTCCAACACCAAATCGGAGATCTCTATACCCAGGAAGAATCTGGTGTTATATGTGTGTCAATTTCAAATTTTATATTGATCGTCCCCTTAGCCACTAACAGCCAGTATGACTGATGATCCTGCTTATTAATGACTGCTAACATATCCTGCCATTGCTTTTGTTGAAAAACTTCCTTTTTCCTAACTAGAAATTTCTTATACTCCTCTCTCCTTTTTTAAGCTCTTTATAAGTAATTCCATTTTATTTACACTAACCAACCTTATTATCCTGTTAAGGTCTTTTTTCCTCTGCAACATTCCTCATCGAACCAGGTTACATTCTTTGACTCTAAACCATATTTCTTGGTCGATGTAATAGATAAAAAGGACCTTACTTTCTCTAAACACACTGCTACTTCTTGCTTTAATGATACAATATTTACATTCCTTTCTGGATTTTCTGTAAATGTACTAAACAATATGTCCCTAATCTGGACAGAGGCCCTCACATTCCATTTAATTTTACTATTCCTGAACTCTATATCAAAAGCTGTGACTGCCTAGTTAACTGCTTATCCAGCAATATTGATTTTAGCACCAGAGGGAAGTGGCCACTTTCCACTTTTGTTGGAATTAATAATAATAATAGTAAATATATAAAACTTTATTTTTAAAGCACCTTTCCAAAACCAAGGCGCTGTACATTACTAAAGAATCCAAATAAAAACAGGTTACTCACCTGTAACAGTAGTTCTAGGAGTGGTATATGTTGTTCTTCTACACTGTTTGGCATGTCCTTTCCCTTTAAGAATCTTGCCAGAAGGTCTTTAAGCTGGCTCCTCCCACCCACCCGGTGGTATATGCCTGGCCCCCCCTGATGCCAGATCTTTGCCCACTGGAAGCTAGGTTGTGCGTCAAAGCCGGGGAGGTCGGGTGAGTTCGAGTGGATGAATAACATATACCACTCCTAGAACTACTGTTACAGGTGAGTAACCTGTTTTTCTAGGATCGTGGATATGTTGTTCTATCCACACTGTTTGACAGACTCCAAGCAGTTCTCCAGGAGGAAGGCAAGGCACACACCCCCTCTATACTTGCTTGGGGAACAGAGACTGGAGAACTGAAGCCCCAAAACCAGCATCCCGGCGTGACTCTAGGTTGATGTGGTAGTGGGTAATGAAGGTGTTTGCTGTCTTCCAGGCAGCAGCCCTGCAAATTTCCTGGATAGGGATGTTCCTGGAAGCAGCCACTGACGCAGCAGTATGGCAAGCAGAATGAGCTCTTATCCCTCTGGGAGGCTCCTTGCCCGACAACCGGTAGCAGACATCAATGCAGGATGTAATCCATCTGCCAATAGTTCACTTTGTTGCAGGTCTGCCAGGTGCAGCTTCAGCGTAGGTGACAAACAGCTGGCAACCTCTCCCCAAACTTCCGCCGTTCAGTCTTGATAATAAGTGAGCGCTCGTCTCAGGTCCAGAGTATGGAGCCTGTACTCAGCATCTGAGGTGTAGTTTGGATAGAACACAGGCAGAGTTAACACCTGGTTAAGGTGAAACTCCGACACCACCTTCGGGAGGAACTTTGGGTGGGGGCACAGGACAACCTTGTCCCTGTGGAAGGCCAGGTAAGGAGACTCCACCGAGAGTACCTGGAGCACCCCAGTCCTTCTGGCTGACGTGATAGCCACCAGGAAGGCGGTCTTCCATGACAGATGTGACATCTCACACCTGTGCATCGGTTTGAATGGCTTGCCCATGTGCTTTGCCAATACCAACAGTAAATCCCACGGAGGTGGAGGTTCATGCACCAGAGGGGATATGTGGTCGAGGCCTTTAAAGAAACACCAGACCAACTTTTCCTGTGCCACTGTCTGCTGACTGGCCCGCACCAGGTAAGCACAGATGGCGGCCAGGTGCACCTTAAGGGTCATGGACCAAAGACCACCCTTGGACAAGGACCAAAGGTAGTCGAAGATACTAGCCACCAGACAGGACAAGGGGTCCAAACCCTTGCCTTGACACCAAATGGAAAACCTTTTCCACTTGAAGGCATAGCACCTCCTGGTCGACTCCTTTCTAGATGCCTCCACTACTATGAGTAAATCCTCAGACACACCCAAAGCCTGGAACTCTAGCCACTCAGGAACCAGGCTGTCAGGTGCAGGGATTGAAGGTCTGGATGGAATACCTTCCCCGATTGACTGATAATGGGTCTGGGCATACTGGAAGATGCCTCGGAGTCCTGGAGCTGAGACAGAGGGGTTCTGGATACCAGAACTGGCGGGGCCAGTCTGGGGCTACCAGGATCACATGTGCCTTGTACCTCCTGACCTTGAGGATCACTTTGTGAACCAAGGGAAGTGGAGGGAAGGCACAGAAGAGGCCTGGGGTCCACAGTCTCGAGAAGGCATCCCCCTGCAGCGAGCCCTGCTGAGGGGGTGGGCATGAAACAGCCTCAGCTTCGTGTTCTCCCTGGAGGTAAACAGATCCACCTGAGGTTTGCCCCAGTAGGAGAACAGGATGTGCACTACCTCTGGATGGAGAGACCACTCATGGGATGTCTCGTCCACACGGCTGAGAGTGTCTGCCAGTTGGTTTGAGGCTCCTGTCACATGGATGGCTAGGAGATCTGCCTCCAGTCAGCTCACGAGGGTCCAGATGCAGAGCGCTTCTCTGCACAGAGGCCGGGAGTACGTGCCGCCCTGCTTGTCGAGAAAGTACATGGTCATAGTATTGTCCATCTGGACTTGCACCACTTGACCCCAAAGGAACGGAGCAAATGCTGACAGTGCCAGTCGGACTGCTCTGAGCTCCAGCAGATTGATATGACATTGGGATTCCTCGGGGGTCCAGAACCCGTTTTCTCTTGGTTTGCTGCCCAAGGCACCTAGCTTCACCTGAGCTCTTTCCTTCTAAGATTGCTTGAAAGGACAGAGCAGAGAACCTTACCAGAGCAAGGGAAAAGGATTAAGACTTCTTTTGGCTAAGCAGATTTACTGTGTGTTGTTATTTTTATTTGTACTCACAGGGATTGCTACTGTTTGTTGCTAACATTTCATTGCTTATTTTTCTCTGATTCAAATTGTTGTTGCTGGTATACCTTCTTCTGCATTATTGCAAAGTGTGCCTACAGGTGTGTGCTAACAGATTACTGCTGTAATCTTCTGATTCAAATTGTCTTTTGCAAGGTATATCTTCTATTACTGCTTTATTTTTCTCTGTACCAAAGTGTTTCTTACAGGGTATATCTTCTCTGAAATTATTACAGGTGGTGCATTACAGGTTTTACAGTTTTATTTAACATTAGGATAAGCTTTCAGGGTTACTGCATTTGTTGCTGATTGTTTCTGCTCTTAACCTCCTTGTTCTTTCATATGTCATTCTTCTTTTTGCGGCAGGGGAAGGGCCCAGCCACCCACCCCCATCCCCAACCACCCCACACTACACTCCTTTTATAGGGTACCAGAGTTGTGATATTTCCTGTGGCAAAGCAGGAAGAGGCGGATGAGTGGGGCATCCACAAGGTGAGCTCATTTATAGGGGCATTAGTAATTTAACTTGTTATAACAAGTTACACGAAAACAAAACACAAAATCAAACCAGAGAGAGAGAAGGAAAAAAAAAAAAAAACAGAGGAAAAAGTAAGGATTCCAAACAACCGTTAAGGGGCCAGAAACAAGACATGATGGGAGTGGTGCAGTGCAGTGGCTGTGGAGAAGCAGTCTTCCGGGAGACGTTCTGGAGGATGCGGTGTTGTCCCATCTGCAGGCACCTCTCTGGGCTGAGGGAGGAGGTTGCTCATCTCAGGCTGAGTTGGCCAGGATTTGTGGGACCTCCTCTTTCATCCAGGGACCACCAGTGTCACTGCCGTTGCCTCAGAGGTTGCCAAGAAAGAGGAGCGGTTGGACCACAGTGGGCTCAGGGAGGGTGAGGGTGGTGGAACAGAGGCACATCCCTCCAGTTGTACCTCTCCACAATTCCTATGCCATTCTGGCAAAGTGTGGTTCCTCTATGGAGGCACCCGCGGTGGAAACCAAGGAGGATGCTGGGAACCTCCACAAAGGAGACCCACAGGAGGGTGGCATGGGACCCCACAGGGGAAGGAAACAACTCCCAGTGGGGGACTCCATTGTTAGGAAGGTAGAACTGGGGGAGGGAGGGGAGAGGGAGGTAAGGTGCTTGCCTGGCGCATGGCTTGGAGGGACAGGGAGCGAATCCTCAGGATTGCCGGAGCAGCTGCACAGGGGAGGGAGCTGGATGTCACTGTCCACCTAGGGACAAATGACCTGGCTAAGAAAGGGATTAGAGCAGTGCAGGAAGAGTTTATGGAACTGGGAAGGGGCCTTAGACAAGCAGCACGCACGGTAACCTTCTCGGAGGAGCTGCCCATCTATGGCGTAGGAGAGGCTAGGGTGTTCCGCACCATGGGATTCAATCAGTGGTTGAAAAACTGGTGCAGAGCTCAGGGATATGGCTTCATTGGGGACTGGGGGTCCACCTGGAGTGATGCAAGCCTATACTGGCATGATGGGCTGCATCTGTCCAAGAGGGGAACCAGGATCCTAGGTGATAGGTTTAAATGCTTCATTGGCAAGCATTTAAACTAGCCAAGGGGGGAGGCACTGGAAAGGAGCAGGGAAATCCTAGTCCCCCCAAACAAATTACGGTAGTAAGTGCGGTAAACAACAACACAGAGGTGTCAATAGGGAGAAGGGCAGGGGTAAATGGGGAAAGTGGCAAGGCAAGGAGGACAGGGATGGGGCAAAATGGAGTAAGGCCATCAGGAAATGGAGGGTAATGAGTACCAATGCCCGTAGTCTGGGCAACAAGCTCCCTGAACTGGTGGCCTTGATGGAAGAGGAATGCCTGGATATCGTAGCAGTCACAGAAACGTGGTACACAGAGAACCATGACTGGGATGTTAACATACCAGGGTACATAACCTCACAGAGAGACAGAGCAGGGGAGAAGAGGGGGAGGAGTAGCTCTCTATGTAAAGGAAGGGATAAAAGCAACTGAACAAAATAGTAAACAGGGAGGAGAGGAGGCACTCTGGGTCACCTTGGAGACTGGAAAGGGCACCACAATCCACACAGGGGTTGTGTACAGACCCCCATGTCAGGGGGAGGGAATGGACAAGGATATGATAGAAGGCATTCTTAGGATGGCAGAGAAAGGGGAGATACTGTTGATAGGAGACCTGAATATGCCAGATGTTAACTGGAGCACATTTGCTGCAGCCACATCCAAGAGCAGGGCCATTCTCGATGCTCTACAGGTGGCACGCCTCAGACAGCTAGTTTCGGAACCCACTCGTGAGGGAGCAATCTTAGACCTCGTACTCTCAAATGGGGGCAGTGAGAGGATCTCAGATCTAGAAGTGGGTTGCCATCTGGGAACAACTGACCATCAAACAGTGTGGTTCACGTTAAACTCAGCTACGGAGTCAAGCCATACAAAAGTGAGGGTACTGGACTTCAGGAGGGCTGACTTTGGCAAGATGGGAGAGTGCCTCAGAAAAGCACTAGCAAACAGGTTAGAAGGAGGGGTGGAGCAACAATGGGGAATCATCAGAACTGCCATTACAGAGGCAACAAGCCTTTGTGTGAAGCAAATAAACAAATCAAAATGAAAGAAAAAGCCACTATGGTTCTCAAAAGAGGTGGCTGGGAAAGTCAGGGAGAAAAAGATAGCATTCAGGAAGTATAAGGAAACACAGAAGAAGCAGGACAGAGAGCTGTACCAGTTAAGGCAGAAGGAAGCAGGGAGGGAAGTCAGAATAGCAAAGGCCCAAACTGAGGAAAAGATAGCCAACTCGGTTAAGAAGGGGGATAAAACCTTTTATAGGTACATCAGAGAGCGTAGAAAGACAAAGGGAGGGATAGTGAGGCTGAATAGAATGAACGGTGGGTGGGAAGAGGGGGACAGTGAAAAAACAAGGATACTGAACGAATATTTCTGCTCAGTATTCACAAAGAGAGGAGAAGTGCCTAATCCAATTAACAGAAGCGCTCTTGATAGAGGGTCGATCCCAGTCCTTTCACAGAAGAAAGGGTTCTACGACAACTCCTAAAACTGGAAGGTGGACAAAGCAATGGGGCCTGATGGAATTCACTCCAGAATTCTAAAAGAATTAAGGTGGGAACTAGGGAAACCACTGACTACTCTTTTTAACAAATCATGGGAGGATGATGTGGTACCTGAGGACTGGAGGAAGGCGAATGTGATTCCCCTTCACAAAAGTGGGACCAAGACAGAGGCAGGAAACTACAGACCTGTCGGGAAAGTGATGGAGTCACTTCTGAAGGAAAGAATTGTTGAGTACCTAGAGGCCAGTGGGGCACAAGACCCAAAACAGCATGGCTTCACAGTGAGAAGGTCATGTCAGACGAATCTAATAGATTTCTTTGACTGGGTGACTAAAGTAGTAGACCAGGGAGGGGCTGTGGACATGGCCTACCTAGACTTTAGCAAGGCATCTGACACAGTCCCACACAAAAGATTAATAGTCAAATTAACCAGCCTGGGAGTGGGTCCCAGGGTGGTAGCCTGGATAAAACATTGGCTGGACAACAAGACACAGAAGGTAATTGTAAATGGAGTCTACTCTGAAGAAAGAGGGGTTACTAGTGGGGTACCACAGGGTTCAGTACTGGGTCCACTCCTTTTTAATGTCTTTATAAGTGACACTGCAGAGGGACTGGAAGGAAAAGTGTGCCTCTTTGGAGATGACACAAAGATCTGCAACAGGGTTGATACACAAGGAAGTGTGGAAAGGATGAGAAGGGACTTGGCAAGGTTGGAGGAATGGTCAGAAGTATGGCAGCTACGATTCAATGCAAAGAAGTGCGAAATAATGCACCTGGGAAACAAGAACCCAGGGGAAGAATACACAATTGGGGGTGAGGTAGTAGCAACAACAAAAAAGGAAAGGGACCTGGGGTAATCATATCAGATGACCTTAAGGTTAGCAAGCAATGTGAGAAGGCACTAGGGAGGGTTGGGGGTATACTGGGATGCATAGGGAGAGGCATCACCAGCAGAAAACAGGAAGTTGTTATCCCTCTGTACAGACAGTTGGTGAGACCGCATCTGGAGTACTGCATCCAGTTCTGGAGACCCCATCTCCACAAGGACATAGACAGGATAGAGGCAGTCCAGAGGAGGGCAACTAAAATGGTGCAGGGTCTGCAAGAGAAGCCGTACGAGGAGAGACTAAAGGAGCTTAATATGTATACCCTTGAGGAGAAAGGGAGAGGGGGGACATGATAGAAACTTTTAAGTACCTCAGTGGAATCAACAAAGAGGGTAGCATCTTTCAGAAAAAGAGACATGCAAGAACAAGGGGACACAATTTAAAGATAGACGGGGGGCGGTTCAGGGGCAATGTGAGGCAGTATTTTTTCACAGACAGGGTAGTGGATGCATGGAACAGCCTTCCTGAGGAGGTTGTGGGGTCTAAAACTGTGGGAGAATTCAAGAATGCATGGGACAGACATAAGGCAATTCTTGTGGGGGGTAGGAAGAAATTGGCTGTTCGTTAACTAGGATCTGCGGCCTATCCTGTAGGTAGGGAAATGGGCAGACTAGGTGGGCCAGGCGGTCCTGATCTGCCGTCAAAGTCTATGTTTCTATGTTTCTCTGTGATTCCCCATGTGGGCACCCCAGCCCGTGAGAGAGGCATCAGTCGTGAGAACGACCGTCAGCTTGGGACAGACAAATGGGATCCCATCCTGCAAATGTCTTGGACAGACCACCATTGGAGAGCATCCCACATCTTCTGGGTCACCATGACCAGTTGGTCAAAGTGATTATGACGATGAGTCCACTGGCTAGCCAGCTCCCACTGAAGGGGGCGCTTATGCCGCCAGGCCCATCGGACCACGGTGGTGCAGGCCGCCATGTACCCCAGAAGGTGCAGAAAGTCCCGGGCAGGGCACAAGTGCCCAACTAGAAATGATTGGGAAAATGAGGAGAGAACCTCCGCCCTGTTCACCTGGAGCCAGGCTCTGACTCGGCAAGAGTCAAGCTCTGCCCGATGTAGCATATCACATGTGAAGGTACGAGTTCCGACTTGGCCTCGTTGACCAGGAGACCAAGTTTGATTCAGGTCTGGAGGGCCAGATCCCTGGACCTCTTCACCTCCTGTTTGGAGGAACCCACTAAGAGCCAGTCATCGAGATAGGGGTATACCTTGACCCCTCGATGCCACAGGTGGGCCGCCACCACTGCAATGTATTTGGTGAAGACCCGTGGGGCCGATGACAGGCCGAACAGCATGGCTTGGAACTCGAATAGGGCTCCTTCTGCTAGGAAGCGAAGGAATCTCTGGTGAGACGGATGGATTGGGATGTAAAAGAATGCGTTCTGGAGATCCAGAGACCAAAACCACATGTCTTGCTCGAAAGATGGTATTATCTGGGACAGAGTTAGCATCCTAAATATGTGTGACCTGAGGAACTGGTTCAGGTTGTGCAGATCTAGAATGGGGCACCAGCCCCCCATCCGCTTCGGGACCAGGAAGTACCTGGAAACGAACCATGGGTTGACAGGGGGGTCCGTGACTCTGGCCATCACCTCCTTGCGGAGGAGTTGGGCAATGTCATCTCATAGAGCTGACTGAGTGTGTACGGACACCATTTCCTCCTGTGGGGTGTGGGCTCAGCTTGGAGGGAACTGCTTGAATTCTAGAGGCAGACCCTGGCCGATCACTTCTAGAACCCACCTGTCCATGGTAACAGCAGACCAGGAGGAAAGAAAGTGGTGGAGCCGGCTCCCCATGGGAGGACCCAGAGCTTGTGTGACAGGTATGGGAAGTGGCCACCCCATCCCGTCACTTAGCAGGCTTGGAGGAAGAGGATCCGGATTGGGGACCACCTGAGCCCTGTCCTCCAGGTTTATGGGCCGTTGGGGCCCGGACTTGGGCCGAGGGTGCCAAGGTTGTGCCTGCTGTTGCTGCCCCAATTGGAAATGGGGCTGCTTGGCCGCAGGGGTAGAATGCTGAAATGGCTTCTTCTTCTTCTTCTGCTTCTTGGAACCTTGAGATTCCTTCTATGCAGAAGTCACAGAGTCCAAGGTGGCACTGGACTTCTCGATGCTTTGGAGGTGACCATCCATGCCTGGGCCGAAGAGGTAGGTACCCAGGAAAGGGACATCCATTAGCTTGTGTTGGGTATCCACCGTGAAGGTGGAAACCCATACCCAAGCCCTGCGGCGCATGGCAACCGTGGCCGCCACCAAGCGGGCACAAGAGTCCCTGATATCCCAGACCCATCTTGAGTTGCTGCTTCTCAACAGCCTGACCCTGGTCATGTACCTGCATGACCGTAGTCTGGAGGTCTGCGAGGAGGTGAGGTAGAACCTCATCGAGGAAGCCCAGGCAGGCGTGAGAGAAATGCACCATGATGACGGCCGAGCTTGCCTGACAAAGGCCCAGCGATGAGACAGCATAGACTTTCCAAGCAGAATGGTCCAATTTCTTGGACTCTTTGTCAGGGGGCCTATCAGTGTCTCCCGAATTACCCGAGCATCTGAACACAGATTCGGTCACCAAACCCTCCGCAGAGGGGTGCTCTGTGAAACCCAAAAGGGACCCAATGGACACTGCGTATTTGCTAGCCATATAGGCAGATGGCACAGGGCAGGATGCTGCCAGAGCTCCAAGGCTGGATCAACAATGGCCTCAGCCACTGGGAAGGCCTCCATCAGGGAATCCTCCCATTTGAGAATATCAGTGAGGGGATAGTCGGCCCATTTCTGGACGGGATGAGACGGATGGTGCCCATAAAGGAAGAGGGACCCTCCTCCGTTGAGAGACTGCCGACCGATTCCTTGTCCAGGGGATGGGAATGAAGGTCAGAGTCCTCAGACTCCAAAGAGTCAGGATAAATCGGCCGGCCACCTGAGCCTCCCTCCACCTGCCTAGGATGGTCGGGAGTGAGTGTGACAGAAAGCCGGTGCGGGAGGTCCGGAATGGACCGAGACTCTTTGGCAGGAGCCCCCACCGGGGGCTGTTTGGGTGGCGACTCCACCAGGATCGGTGGAGAGGTCAATTTTGGCCAAACTGGAACAGTCTTGACCGATTCCGAAGGAGTAACAGTGCGGGCCGGCTCCGGAAGAGTCGGCTTCGGCCTAGGAGGTGACAGCCAAGTAATGGCTGGGGCAGAAGCCGGAGCCAACTTCTGGCCAGACATGATCAGTTGCTGCCATATTAGATCTTCGTAGCATCGACAGAGTTTCTGTTGAAGCCTCTCCTCATCTGAAGACGATGAAGAAGAAAGACGGCGGTGCCGCTGCTTTGAGCACTTGTGTGCCTTCTTCAGCCTATCGGTTGAAGGGGTCCGAGACCTTGCCCTCGATTGTTGGTGGAACCGACAAGGTCAAGAAGGTGCCGGGGAGGACCGCGGCTCCTCTAGGTCAGGGACCAGGTCTCCAATAGGATTCCCAGTGGGCTGGGTTTCCTCTCCAGTGACAGTCAGGACCAGAGTCCTGAATAAGGAGTTGTCGGCTTCAGTGGGCGACAACGGGTCGACTAGGTCGAGAATGATCTCAACTGGATCATCGTCCCCGTCTGAGCCAGCTGGCCTGACAGGTGAACCGTGAAGCCAGCGGCCAAGCCACAAATTTAACTGAAGTCGAGACAGGTGATTCCTGGGACAGAGATCTCTAACGAGCCCAGGAATGTCATCGGTGATATGAAGATTCTCTCAGTTCTTTGTCCTTTTTATGGGACCGAGAAGCATGTGCACCCAAAGGACCCTCGTCCTTGGTGGGAAGGGATTGACACATTTCTCGAAAAGAACCTGAGAAGGTGGAGCCCAAGTTGAGTGGTAGGAAGAAGGACTTCGAAGACCGATCTGCGGCCCGTGCCGCCCCTTCGTCAAAAACCTTTATTTGTTCAAGCTGATCAGCAGACCCCGCAGCCATGGAGACCGCCCATCTGGCTTCCTTAGATTTGACCAGCAGATTCCGTTTCTCTGGTCTGCCCAGTTGAAGCCATGCGAGACGACCGTCTAAGACATTCGGGTGAAATGCGTGACACATCTCACAGGCCTGGATGTCATGGCCGACCCCCAGGTAGTACATGCATGTGGATCGGTGTGAGACATCTTTTGCCTGCACGGGCAGCGGCGGAAACCAGGTGAGGATTTATCCTCCATAGCAGTCGATACAGCGAAGTAATTAGCTGCAACTCTTACGAGCTTTAGTTTAAGCAAATTTGAGGATTTGAGAGCCAGGATCTACAAAACGTGAGAGCGGTAAGGAGGGAACCTGCATCTTCCAGCGGAAAGGAAGATCCGGCATCAAGGGGCATGGCCGAGGCATATATCACCCGGGTGAGTAGGAGGAGCCAGCTTAAAGACCTCCCAGCAAGATTCTTAAAGGGAAAGTACATGCCAAACAGTGTGGATAGAACAACATATCCACGATCCTAGAACAATATGTTTCTGTTCCAAAAATAATAGTCTAATATTGAGGGTTCTTTTGGTGCAAAATGAGTGTAATTACCAGGCTGGTCCTCCTTGGATCCTGCCATTTATGGATTTAAGGGAGCCAGGTTATGCAGATTTAACACCTCAATAAGTTTATGACCCATACTATTTATCCTGACATCCTTTGATACACTTGGGAAGTTGGCAGCCTCCCTATGTACCCAATTGTGGAAATCATTGTCTGCATAGCCATCAAAACTTCCAATTCTTGCATTAAAGTCCCCACAAAGAAGAAACTCTTTGCAAGAAGTGACAGCCCAGCTTTTATGTATCAGGTCTTCAATTTGTTCCCAAATAATAGGATCATAAAACTCTGAGTTCCTAGGAGGAACGTAAACATTAGCTAGGCAAAATTTCTTCCCTCTAAGCTGTATATACACTGTTATTATACCCCTGTTGCAGTATAATAAATCCGCACTAACATCTTTCTCTATTTTGACCCATGATACTAGGTCACCTGCCAATCTGCCTATTTTAGCTTCCTTCATACCAAATGACTGAAACATTATATAGCCATTTAGTGAAATATCTGCTTCTGCACTATGCCACGTTTCTTGTAAGCAAATTACATTGAACTTTGTTATAAAGTCCTTCCACTCCTTATCCACAAATTTATTGGCTAAACCTGAAATATTCCATGAGACCAGCAATACCCTTGATTGATCCATTTCCCTAAATACATTATCTTTTGTGTCCAGTCCATTATTATGGGAGGCTAATTCCTCATACATGTTTGAAATTGAGACATTATAGATTGTTGTTTCTACCTCTTTTCCTAGATTACGATCTTCATTCCTTGGCTTTAGATTTTCAAGGGCATTAATACCTGTTGCACATGGTTGAGGAACAACATCAGCAGGGACTATGTGCAGACCCATAGCGTCTAGTAGGCCTACATTATCTAATATCTTTTTGTATAAACTCACAAATCTAACTGGAATGTGAACCACATCACAGTCAGGGTCCATACTCTGTGTGGTGACAGTAATTGCATCAGGGATGTCAACTGAAACATTCAATAATTGTTCAAGCAAATCTAAAACTGTACCTTTAAGTCTATCATTGCTTTCCTTTTTCGTTCTACCCATCCCGTATAAATACAGAGTGTTTGTGATTTTATCTTCAACTACTTCTCTGCTAATCTGGTTAGCTTTTGCGTTTGAGCTATTCAAAATGGCACTATCTACAGTATTATATGGATCCCTGCTTCATCCAATAATTAGGCTTTACTCAAAATAGTTTCTGCCATGTCTTGGCTACGTAATAATACATCTACACGGCCTGTGTTAGTGTCATATTTCCATCTGAACACTTTGACTATTCCAAAGTCTATTTTAGGAATTCTAAGAGTGTATGTAAACAAATTGATCAATGTGGCTTTCAGTTTGTTTACAGACTCATTTGGAGAAGATTTTAAGCCAAATATACAAATTTGAGTTGGTTGCCTCCTCACTATTGCACTCCCCATATTGACCTCTCTTCTGTTTATATAGTGAATAGTATAGCCAAATTTCTTTCGAGCTTCGCTGCAAATCAAGATCTGATTAGCTATACATGGTGCAGCACAGAAAATGAATAGACATTCTACTCCATCTGCATCCCTATCCTCCCAAATTTGCACCACATCTGTATTCACAATTTTGGCCCCCTTAGCTGCCCTTAATAGGTGCACAATCTTCTCTTTAGGCAAGTCATAGGACCAACCATTAACCACTGTATAGCCATACAGACTCAAAATAGCACAGTCAGCAATATTTATCACAGTGTTCCCAACAGTACTGGTAACATCAGACTGTAAATAACCATTATTTAAACCGTCCTTTCCTTCTGGGTTAGCAGATCCTTTGACCCCCTCAGGCCTGTTTTTCCAGCTTTCCCAGTCTTCCCTTAGCTGGTTCAAGTTCTGCTTTAATTTGCTTAGTTATAACGTTATGTTCTCAATAAGGGGGCCCTAGATTGTGTAAAGGGATCTGTAAGGATTTCCATCTTCCCACACTGGGTGGTTTCATATAATGTTTGAGCTATTTCTTTACAGGGGACAATAGGCTTAAGCACCTCTGCTTGTTGCAGGGTATTATCAAAGATGCTATCTCCAAATAGTTGAGCCTGTACGAGTTTTTTTCCTTTTACATTCTTATTCCTTTTAATTTTCCCTACACATTTGCTCGTGCCCTTCTTACCTTTCTTTTGTACTGAGGACTTAGGGATGACTATAGCAGGAAAATCTGTCCGTAACTGAGAGGTAGGTTCCTCAGTGATGGATACTGAACCCTCTTGTGGGACAACTTTATTTTAATTTCTGTAGTACATCTTCCAATCTAGAGCCATTAATGGCTATATTTTCTTTGATTGTATCCAGTTCATACTTTAAGTTAATTAGACGGTCAAGGATCATCAAGTGTGCTGTATAGGGGTTACACACAATTTTTGTTTAACCCATCGCTTAATATAAAGGGGTATGTGGCTGCAGATTCACTTAGCATTGGATTGGGAGACTGATTAATCCCTGTTTGACAGAGAGTTGCAAATTGCTTGAGGCCTTTTATGGTCTCCTGCAGCTCATTGGTAATATTTTTTAAATCATGTTGCCAGGTGGGATTTGGATTGAATTCTCAAAAATAATCAGGAGAAAATTTGAGTGACTTCGAAACACTAGTGGGAACATTGTTAATTCAGACTCTCTGATGCATCAATCGTAATATGTGGTTCTAGGTCTTCCTTACTGTATTTTAAAGTTGCGCCCTGTGCAGCCTCGAGCACAGGCGCCGATATATTTCCAACTGCTTCAATAACCTGAATGCTTTCCTCTCTGTTTAATTCTATTTAATCTGATTCTGGTTCTGATACACCATTCCCCACGTTCACAATTTTGTTAGAGGCTGATTGGTTAGGGACTAGACTACCCTTTAGAAATTATCCTTTTTTTTTTGTTTGTTTTGCTGTATTCCCTTTACCTTTTTCTAAAAGTATATTTGGAGCTTTCTTCTATATTTTTTCCATTTTTTTTCTATTTATTTTTATTCAGTTTTGTTGGTCCTGGCATATCCCTTTCCTTCCTATTTGCTTTTCTTTTAGCACTTTCTCCCACTAAAATAGGGGTAGAGTGGGATTCTAAAACATTCTGTACAATATCACTTTGCATACTATCTGTATGCTGAGAAATCATATTAAATAATATTCTGATCTTACTAAAGATCTGAAAGACTTTGCAGAATGGATAGAATCCCCCTTGCCCCTTTCTTGTAACTGTCTCCTTGTTTGCACCATTTTGCATTAGGGAGGAAAAAGAAAAAATCAGCAATACCGATAATAAAAATTATAGCAGCAGATTAAACCTACCGACAATATTTCTAGTGCAAAGTGCAGACAAAATTCATTTACAGGTATCCAGCTAGCAGAAAGGCCTAATACTAATGTGCTTTAAATGCTTTCGTGCTTTCGAGCTTAAAGTGCTAAGATGTGCTATGCACAAATAGATTATACAACTGTGATAGGTCCTTAGCGCAGTAAATTTCAAGAGAAAAAGACTGTGCTCAATAAATTACTCAGGCACAGGTTGGCTAATGCCTGCTAGTGCTCAGTCTCAGAAAATACATAAATCCTTCAGAAGCTCAACAAATCTTCTAGAACTCAGTTCTGGATTTTCCACGGCCGGCTATAAACAGGTCTGGAACCCTGTTAATGTTATCAGTTCTTACAAACTTCAAGTCTATTTGGTCAGTCTCAACGCAACATCTACTCCTTAGCGTAAAGATTTTCAGCTGTATTTTGAGACCAAGCTTCCACTTTATGAGCTGGGAGTACACTTTAGACTGTGTCTATTTTCTCACACTGTAGTAGGCCCAGCATTTAATAATGGGAGTACAGAATCATATTGCTCTTCCCTCCACAGGACACACTGTGAGAAAAAAGAATTTCCTTTAGGAACCGACCCTTTTTAAAAGTAGACAATTTCGGTAAATAACAAATACAACCCCAATTTCACATACCCCAGATAAACACATAAATAATTTTACACCCAGACTGAACCAGTAACATAAAACTTAAACAGTTTTAAACAATGTAGACAGCCTGTTTAAATAAGCATATAGCTAAACATTAAAACATTAAATAAAAAAAGATGCACAGGAAGGGTTTAAAATGGTTGAAAGCCAAACTTACTTGATCTATAAAAGTCTGTACACATGCAAGCACCCTTCCAGGCTAAAAAACTGCCGCTCTGCTGTGGCTTCTGCCTAAGTAACAGCAACTGGCTTCACACCGGGATAGTTTCTATAGCTTTACACCTGTGTCGCAGTCGTAGTTAAAATCGTGGCTGCAGTCAAATATAACCGCATATACCCGACTGGTTCTAGGCAGTTTTAAAGCTCTACAAATCACCAGAAGTCATCAACTACAGTTCTATAATGGACTGAGAAGTTACACTGCTCACTTACAGCAATGGCGCTCTAGCGGAATCTGAACGCTAGATGCCGAGTCTGCGCATTTCAAAGAAGCAGTCACGTGACACTCATGTGGCTCCAGGAAATTTAAAGCGACAGACCCATTTTTTTTTTTTTTTTTTTAATAAACTGGGATTCACCCTGCTAAGAAAAAAGAACAATTAGAAATTCAAAACTGATTATCCAAAATGGTCAAGTATGAACTCTAGACCCCTGGTGCAAGCACGTACCCAGGTTTGAGGACAAGTAACCCACGTCAACTGCTATTAAGGTGCTGCTAAGGTCATTAAACCAATAAATTTTAAAAAGAAATACGTGCAGCCAGGTAATATACCAGAACAGGCTACAAATGTCAATAAAATATCGGTGTAATAACAATATACATTCAATATACATATACATTCAGCGATAGTAAGAAAAGTGGAATACGTTCCTCTACTAGGGTGGTCTGGTAAAAGTTACAGGATCCTCTTGTCCCTTTTCTCCGTCTGACCGGCAGTTCTCACTTATGTCTCATTTGCCAACTTGTGCCGCTGCTTCTCTATACACTCCCTGTGGCAAAAGAGAATGGGACAGCCAAACCAACCAGGACTTAGGAGCAATAAGATGAACGGGAAAGGTTACATGCAGGCAACAATATCATACCTGTTAAAGAATTAAAACAAGTGGTGCAACCCTACTTCCTGGGTCTACATGCTCAGGAGCACGTAGCTTCAGACTTCCTTCTGCTACACAATCCCTACTGCCAACGGCTCATCTAAGTAGTTAGAACCAAGTCTCTGAGCTACTCTCTTACACACCCACATGCACACTCATGCACAGGCTATTCAGTTGATAGGCTGGGGATGGGCAGATGGTCAGCTGGAGGAGTTGTGGCTCCATCAACATCCGGAAGGAGCTCAAGGAGACTGGTGGGTGCCCAATACACAGTGGATCATTTACCTCAGTGCAGAGTTGGTTTCTCTCAGGACTGAAGTGCGGCATTTTTGGGAGCACCACAGCACAGAGTTCTGTGGGGGCTGCAGCTCCATCATCACAATGTACACATGCATCATATCAGGGATGGGTAGACTGTAGTGGGACAAGGGGAAGGGAGGGAGGGAGGATGGACAGCATATACAAGGAGGAAACACCAGCGCTAAACAAGAATAGATCTGTGACTCTTGCAGAATCTACTCTAGTAGGGGTATCACAAGTCGTAAGAGGGAGGTAATAATCCATCTTTACAAGACACTGGTTAGGCCCCATCTGGAGTGCTGCATGCAGTATTGGAGGCCACACCTTCACAAGGACATTAACCAAATTGAGGCAGTCCAGAGAAGGGCAACCAAAATGGTGCAGGGACTGCATCAGAAGACATATGAGGACAGATTAACAGAGCTCAATATGTATACCCTAGAGCAAAGGAGGGAGAGGTGATATGATCGAGGGCATTCAAACACCTTAAGGGCATTAACAAGGTGAAAGAGTCTAACATGTTTAAATATAAGAAAAATAGCAGGACAAGAGGACACAGTATGAGATTAGAGGGGCCAATTAAGGGGAATGCGAGGAATTCTTTTTCACAGAAAGGGTGGTGGA
Source organism: Neoceratodus forsteri (assembly GCA_016271365.2). Lineage (NCBI taxonomy): Eukaryota > Metazoa > Chordata > Ceratodontiformes > Ceratodontidae > Neoceratodus > Neoceratodus forsteri. Next base: position 1,579,142,719 of record CM057452.1, read on the forward strand.
TGCATGGAATGGCTTACCACAAGAAGTGGTGGCTATGAATACAGTGCAGGGCTTCAAACAGGCATGGGATAGGCATAAGGGAGCAATACAAATGACTATGAATAGATAAGCCACTGACAGAGCAAAGGCCGATGGCACATTTATAAGGTAGAAAAAGAAATGGGCAGACTGGATGGGCCTTGCGGTCCTTATCTGCTGTCAACTTCTATGTTTCTATGTTTCTATGTAGAATATTGCATCAACAAAGAGGCAGCTGGTGCAAGCCCAGAGGGAAAGGCAACATCAATTAATTATGAGCCAGTGGGGGTATATCAGGTAGTGAAAGGAGTAGCAAAGATCACTACATAGTCATAAGTGATTCTGTTGTCACAGGAAAAAGGAGAGTAATATGCCTCTCACACTGCATGGAGGGATCTGTTCTGTACCTGCTAGGTGCAAATGAGGAAAAGGTCACACCTCACCTTGCGAGGTTATTAGGCAAGAAAGGGGAGAAGCCAGGTGTTATGCTACACTTGGGTACCAATGCCCTGGCAAGACACAGAGTAGAGGAGGCAGGGTAAAAGTTTTTGGAGTTAGGTAGACTGCTGATAAAAGAACAGGCAAGATAATGTTCCGAGAGATGCAGCCAAAGTCACATGCAGGTGAGTGCAGACAAAGGAAAATTAGAGTTTAATATGTAGCTAAAAGGTTGGTGCGAGAAGAGTTTCTGCTATTCAGGAAACAGGGTTACCTTCTGGCAAGACAGGCAAGAGATGGTCTGCAAGTTAACCGGTAGTGGGACACCAGTGCACTGGGGCAAAAGTTACCTGTCCTAACTAGTCAGCTGTTGAACAAGAAAGGGGTGGAGCAGAAGGTTAGAGGAAGACTGCTAGATTACACATATACACGTGAAGAGAGCCCAGCCAAGTTAAAACCTGATGGCCATCCCCCATAACATGTAGGCCAAAGGGACACCACAAGGAAAGCATACCAAATTTGTAGCATGTACTGCCAGCTCTCTGCAGGTATCCAAATCCATTCAAGGACAGTCACCTTTACCTGGTCATAGTCTCTCCAGTCAAATATGGTGCAATGTGAGTGGCCAGGCAATGGTATTGGCAACATTCTCTCAAAAGTCATAAGTAGGCTTTGGGGTCATCCTCAGGACCCATTTTTGTTAGCAACAGTGACTGGATTCCCTGTGACCTGAAGCAGGGGAACAGTTTCTCCCTCTGCTTGCAGAACCTGCTTCATAAACTCTTGCTGTTGCTGGTTTCTCTAGGCTATCTGGTCCCTTTGCATCTGGACCTGCTATGCCAGTGTTTGGTCTCTCCAAGTCTGCTGTTGCACTTGCTGAATTATTCAGTCCCTTTGCATCTGGTGTCTGTTGTGCTTGCTGTTCTGCCAGCCATTTCAGTACTTTGTGTCCAAGTCCTTCGTATGCCTAATTAAACAAGGGAAATCAATCCCACCGCTTACGCCGACCATATGTAGCACTGCTGTAGCGAGCCAAGACTCGTGGGGGAGCCCACAGAAAAAAAAATTCTGTCAAAGTTTAATAAAACAAAAAGTTGCTTTACTTCAACAATAAGGGTTCGAAGCAGCTTACACTGGTTTTAGTTTTAGCTTGACTCATCTAGCCAGTTCACAGCAACTCTGCTCTCCCTCTCTCATGCTCCCAAATTATCTGTCTTGCTTTTTCTCTTTTCTTCTTTATGCCTCCCTGGTGAGGTTCAATTGTGCCCTTCCCCAACAGGGATTTCCATGTCTGCATACAGCCAGTGCATATGACTTTCAAATAGCCAGGCCAGAGATCAGCAGCGCTGGGTCCCAATTCACCCTGTTCTCCTGCTAGTATCTTAGTGGAAAGGGGGTTCCGGGTGAAGGTTCTATATACTACTTTATAGAGAGCCAAACCCCGATCCCAGCCAACATCAGTCCCTGGTAGTCCAGTGGGCCCCAACCCAAACCAACACTGGTCCCTGGTAGTCCAGTTGGCTGCAACTCAAACCCTAGCCAGCATGACTCCCTGGTAGTCTAGTGGGTCCCCAACCAAACCTACAGCTAACGTCAGTCTCTGGTAGTTCAGTAGGCTACCAATCCAAACCCCAGCCAATATCAGTTCCTGGTAATCCAGTGGGCCCCCCAACCCAAACCCCAGCCAGCATCAGTCCTTGGTAGCTCAGTGGTCCCTTAACCCAAAGCCAAGCCTACATCAGTCCCTGGTAGGCCAGTGGGCCACCACCCAAACACAAGCAAACATCAGTCCCTGATAGTCCAATGGATCCCCTTTCCTAGTCCCATTCCCCTGTAAATGGCATCTCTTGGTACTTGTCACTTGCTAAACTCTGTCCCCCCATATCCCTACACAGCATTTCAACAACTATGCAGTGTTCCAGATAATTCTGGTATTCAGGGGTAATGTACTCACCATTTATGACATTCAATGAGTAAAATAAAATTTTTATAAGTGCTTCAAACTTAAAAAAAACCCAGCTCATTTTGAAGCACCTATAAATCATTTCCAAGTGTGGAATGAGTATCAGTACTGATCAAAATATTTTGTAAAGAGAATTTCTTAAAAACTGGGGAGTGGAATAGGCCAGTACTCCCCTTATCTGGAGCACAGCCTCTACTGCCTATAAAAAGCTCCTTAGACAGGGAGTGTCACATGAGTGCTGCACCACTGGTAATTTGCAATGTGGAAGGCACAGCGTGTGTTTACATGTTGACCCCACCTCTTCTGTACACCAGCATGCTTTGATATGCGCTGGCACAAAGGACTGTCTGATGCCCTTTGAGCAGAGCTTGAAGGGAGCTGCATCCATGGGACTGGTGCTAAACTGTGCTGCACTGATTTAACGCTAGCATCTTGTGATTAAGAAATGGGCCCAATATTTCCAAAAGCACAATATAATATGAACCACCAAGATGCCAGAGCCTGCAGAAACTTATGGCTTCTCTCTGTTTAGACTAAAGACAATTTTTTGTCAATAAAGCAAATCTCCTGGTCCCCCAGTTTCTGGAAGCAAACCTAGTGAAGTTCAAAGGTTATTTCTGGGAAGTCCATTGTAAAACCTTTCACTATTTGTTCGTCTCAAGCATAAAGTTTCACAGGACACAAAAAATGTACTGACTCCCTTACAACACACTGAAAGGATAACTTTGTCGCTAGCTTTACAGCTCAGTGTAGCAATGCCTGCTATTTATTGAGCCTGGTGTGCCAACTAAGTAAACTCCGCTGTGGAGCAGTTTCTGACATTTTCATGTTGTTGCTTAAGCATACCTCATGAATCTTTACAAGCACAAACCACAAACGCTTTGACTAATTCACATTACTAAAGGGGTACTGTAACACATCTGATCCTGGTTACTTGGAAAGTGGTAAAAAGGTTGTTCCAGGAGGACTGGCTTGCAAACAGCTGATGGCTCCTTTCTGTACTAAAGCAGGGGGGGACCACCTACGATACCAGATAAAATTTTGTTTCAGACAGTACCCCATCCTCACTGCCAATCTACTGATAGAAGCAACAGGCCTGATAAAATCTCTGACCGACTAAAGGTTCTCAGAAAGGAACCAAAGGTGGTTTGTAGCACTCCTCTTTTTAATTACTCTTAGGGTAATATTTATTAGGATTAATAAAATATTTATGTCACTTTTTTTGTGCCTTACTGGCCAGTGCCTTCTTTGCCAAACAGCAGGATCCAGCTTCATAGCCCCAGATCTCACCTGATAACGTCTTGACCCTGCTGAGATGCCTCTCAACTAGCCTGTCCCACTTCCCCCAGAAGGGGTCTGCCTGTCAACAATTTGGCAGAGGTTTCTCCCTTGAAATCCAGCCACCCTTCAGGACAGAAGGCACCCAACAGGACTGTCAGAAGACAGGACAGATCCCCTGTTGGATGTGAGGGCAGGTGGAGCGTGACTGGACCACCTTGTTCTCCATTTTCTCCCCAAGGAGACAAGACATTGGGTGCACAGCAGTCAGAGTTTTTTTGCTTGGCCTCAGACAGTGTAGCTATGTGTACAAAAGGGGCAGGCTGGCAAAATCTGACTTGTGCCATTCCAGATCCAGAGTACTGGGGGTCCCAGGCATTACAGTTATAGAAAATCCCAAATGAAACTTTTTCTTGGCCTCAGACAGTAGGTGTGTATACAAAAAGTACAGGATGGCAAAATCTGACTTATTCTATTCCAGATCCAGAGTACCGGGGGGAGGGGGTCCCAGAGGTTACATAAAATCCCAAATGAAACTTTTTCTTGGCTTCAGACAGTAGCTGTGTATACAAGAAGTGCAGGATGGCAAAATCTGACTTGTATTCCAGATCCACAGTACCGGGGCAGAATTACAGTTACAGAAAATCCCAAATGAAACTTTTTCTTGGCCTCAGACAGTAGCTATGTGTAAAAAAAGTGCAGGCTGGCAAAATATGACTTGTGCCATCCCAAATCCAGAGGAGAGAGTACTGGTGGCCCAGAGATTACAATTACAGAAAATCCCAAATTAAAGTTTTTTTTCTTGGCAGTAAGGATGGGGCAAAATAAATATTTGTGACTTAAAAAGGGGAAAGGGAAAGAGACTGCACAGGGTGACCCACAATAAATGTGACATCCCAGAAATCCCAAATATTTTTTTTTTCCTAGCTTCAGTGTGGTTGTGGGTACAGAGCAAGGGCAGTAGGGTGTCAAAATAAATCTTTGTGACTTAAAGAGGGGAGAAGGTAAGAGACTGCAGGGTGGCCCACAATAAATGTGAGTCCCAGAAATCCAAGATAATTTTTTTCCCTGCCTTCAATGCGACTGTGTGTACAATCCAACCATGAATAATGATCATCATCACCTACGTTCAATCACGATTTCATGTATTAAAAAATACTGTTCAAACAACATACAAGATAATGTGCCTGCCCTGAGCTGCTGGCTGTAGGTGACACGGGATAATCTGACTGTAAGCTGTGGAAGGCTGAGTGTTTACAGTACAACACAAGTAAATCACAAGCACTACACACAAGTGTCATCATCATCACTCTGTCCCCATTATTCCTTATTATCATTAGTTTCATAATATAGCACATTACAAACTTACATTACGTATAAGCATTAACCAACTACTAGCGTGGCACTGTGCTGCATGCAGCTAATACACCAGATGTGGCGGCATCTCCAATTCAAATTCTGAGGCACACTTAACAGTTGCTGAATTTGGTCACTTTCACGTAACAGTAAGTATTATAGGAACCAGTTCAGCAGTCTTGGAAGGAAGTGGTGGTGGACTGCTGTGCTATCGGTGTGCTATGTACAGTCACGAGTCACAACAGTAAATTTGTCCCTGGTCTGTGTCGGTGGGAGCCATCAGAAGGACATCATGTTTGACGTTAGAGGGATCTTCTGTTTCAAAATGGATCAAAGTGTTGATGAGTCACTTTCTAGTTCTCAGGTAGGCAGTGGCACTGCAGAAGACAGGAACTGGCCAGAAAAGGGAAAACAAAATCAAACCCAAAAGGGATTTTTTCACATCTACTAACGTTTTGTCTTCCAAGTGAATGCCTGAATCCAAAAAAGATGAATGTCTCGGATCATCATCAGTCCCAAATAAAAAAACAAGGTATATAGTTAAAAAAACTAGAGACGTGGTGGGTACCATCCACAGAGGCACCCAACAGTGTGGAACAATTGCATACTGTGCTACGGTCTGTCCCTCATCCGAGTCTTCTGAGGTTGAACCCGGTAAGGGTAATACTGATGATAATAAAGAAGATGAAGAGAATGCCTAGGCAGCAGAAGGTTTACTGGAGGGGATGGAAATTGCAGATAAGGAACAGGCAGAAATATTTCGGTTGTGGAGGAGGAGGGGGGCAGTGGGAATAAACCAGAACAGGCCCAGGACAAATCCGGGGGGGGGGCCTGAAAAGATGACCGAGGTGTCATTCCTTTCTGGGAAAAAAACTAAAAAAATATAATCTTTTCTTTGGTCATACTTCTCCACTAGTGCTTTCAATGAGTTGATAGTAATATGTGCTATTTGTAAACGGCCAATCAGCAGGGGTAAAAAGAGAGGAGCACTGGGAACTTCAGCACTGAAAAGGCACCTAGACAGATGTTATAACATTAGTGAGAGGGTCAGTTGTGAGTCTCGAAGAGAAAGTGATAGTGATAGCTCACTACATTTGGGGGTAATGCCCATAGATGAAAGCCGAGGCAGCCCCTGCAGCACTACACCTCCACCACCACTTGCTGCCATTTGAAGGATTCCTCCGACTGTTACTGAAAGTGTCCATGTGTTCAAAAGCCCTCCTCCTTCAAAGAGACAGCTTACCATCTCAAAAACATATGAGCGTAAGGCCAAACAGGCCTCGACTCGCCCTGTTGCTGTTACAATAACCAAAGAAATTTCCAAAATGATAGCTGTTGACTTGCTACCATATAACATGGTTGAACATATAGGATTCAGGCAGCTGCTTGAGTACCTCAAACCTCGATATAGTACACCATCGTGGAAATACTTCTTGGCAAGAGGGATTTCCGATCTTTACAATGTCGTATGTAAAAAAATAAGACGCGTCTTATGCAGTGCTGTTGGGAGGGTGGTGCATCTTACAACAGACATCTGGACAAGCTGTCAGCCTGAACCCTTCATGTCTGTCATGACCCTCTGGGCATGTTTCGATAATTCACGTGGGAGTGGGGACAGTGAAGCATCGCAGTTTGCTGTTCTAAGAATGTTTTATTTTCCATCTGGACATACCTCATACAACATCAATGAAGAGCTCCAAAAACCAATACAGCAATGGCTCACTTCACAGGGACTGTCGGTTGACTTTATAGTTGCAGATAATGGGTCCAACATAAGGAAGGCCCTAGAGGAGGGGTGCTTTGTTCACATCCGCTGCTTTGCTCACTGCTTAAATTTAATAGTTCACGGTTTTCCCAGTGACGACAAGGAGATTAAGGCTGTCACTAGCACTGGTAAAAGAATATGCACTCATTTCAGTCACTCATGCAAAGCCCATTGTCACTTGCCCCATTCCCTACTGTACGTCATCAAAGTGCTGTTATTAGGAGTAGGGCTGCAGCACTCGGTGACCAGTCAGCTCATATGCGGAGGTCATGAGCCTGGCAAAGTAAGGTAAAATTAAACTCTTTAAACTGCTTAGAAAAATGTTAAAGCTAGCTCATTTAGCTCATCGGGCAGGCAACTCCCTGACATGAGCTGCCTGCGCGGACAATGTCAGCTGCTCTTTATACACGTTTTCAAGAAAATAATCATGTTAAAAAGGCAGCAGGAAGTGAGATTTGACTTTATTGGGGAGTCCAGTTAAAAAAAATGCTTTTATAAAATGGGCTTAAGAATCCTTGTAACTTGATTAGTCTAACCACATCACCTTACCATTGATTAATCTCTGGTATACACACAGTTTGTAACAAGCATACCCTAATCTACCTAGCAACAGCCTAACTAAATGAAATAAAAATATATTCCATATAAAACCTTTCTGTTTTATAAGTGCAGTAACCCACTCCAGGGCATAGCTGTATCAGGCATTAAAGCACTTCCCAGGTGGCTGGAAGGACACTTGGCCTTTGGCCTTTTGCCTCAAAACCCACCCGGGGTGTGCACTGATGCCTGATACACCCATGCCCTGTTGTGGGTTACAGCTTACAGCTGGCAGTTAAACAGTGATCAACAGTTTTCCCTTTAATCAAGAATTACAGACTTAAAACTACTCACTACTCTGCCCAGCAGCGGAGCCTGAGCACAGGGATTGCCAGAGCCTGTAAGAGGCCCTGAAGCACCCCTCTCGATTCACTACTCTGCCCAGCAGCGGAGCCTGAGCACGGAGATTGCCAGAGCCTGTAAGAGGTAAAGTGTCCTGCACTACAGCCTGACTGTTGTGTAGCACTTCCCGCCCGCCCCAACCACCCCCGCACCCAGGGTCGGTGCTTCACTTATTGCTGCTGGCAGTCACGTCACCTACCCTTCTTTTTACTAAGTGTCCACTTTCCCATTTGCAGCTTATAGTCACCAACCACAAGGGGTTGCTGCACTCTCACTCCTCTTTCAACTCACCATCCCTTCCTAGCAACTGTTTGCAAACCTATCCACTAGAGGTCCCCGCAGTTCCCTTTGAATCCTCTCTGCTATCTACTTTTCTCACTCTTCCCATCAGCCTACCACTAAGCACCCGGCAGCCTCAAACCTGGTGCCCTTTTTTCCAAAGTCTACTGACTAACCACTAAGCTAACGAACCAAGCCAACATCTTCCTCTACTTTCAAATTCTTAACCCTTCTTCCCTCCTTTTCTGAATTAAAAAACTTTCTACACTCTGTCCCTAAGTTGTGCTCAAACCCAGTACCCTTGCAGTCAGAGTCAGCAGCTCTACCTCTTAACCACTTTGTCTACCTATTTTATTCCTACTTTCTAGGTCTTTTAGTCTCTTACCCCCCCACCTGCCAAAATATAAAGTTTTACCACTTCTCTCCTGCTGCCTTTGAACCCTGCACCCTCACTGTCTAAATCAGCAGTTCCACCACTTAGCTAGCACACCTGTCTATTCTTTCTGAAGGATTTCAAATGCTAAAAAACACTCTAACCCTCAGACACTGCTAAATTGTTATCTGACTGTTTCTGCAGATCTTGAGCCCAGCTCCCTGCTGCTACAGCCACTGTCTGGGGTCCTTCCTGCTACCCTGGGCAAGACTTGAACCTCGTGCCCTGTGCACCTCAGGCACCAGCTCTGCCACTGTACCAAAGTGGCAACTACACTTAGAGGTGACCTCTCATTACTATCTCCCCCTCTATCATCCTAGTTCCCCCAGTCTTTCTTCACTTCAGCTCTCCCACCCTTACCAACTATGCATGTGCACCTCCTGCCCACCTGCCTCTCTTCTCCTCCTCCTACTTTTGCCTTCCGCCAACCCTATTGTCCCTGTTAACCCTCGGCCTCACTACTCCAGTGTTCCTACCAACCCTCCTGTCCTCCCCTCCTCCTATACCACTGCTCCTCCCCCTCCCTCCTCCTCCACACACCCCATATGCTCCACCCCCCACCCAGACATTACCTTTCCTCCCCCCCCCCCGGCTCCCTTGGGCATCTGATCACACAAGCCTTCTCTGCCTGTGCTGCCCTACCCACCCCTGTGCTCTGAAACCCCCTTCTCATCCTATCGCTACCAGCGTAAACTCTCCATCTGCCACCCTCTGACCAGAGCAGTTCTCCTCCTCCTACTCCTGACAGGGAACATACATCCCAACCCAGGCCCTGCCCCTCCCACCCACCCACGGCCCCTGGTCTCCAAACAGCCTCCATGAACATATGCAGCCTGCTGAAAAAATTTGGCCCTACAGTGCTGGGCCATGGCTCATCAACCAGACATCATAGCCCTGGTTGAAACCTGGCTGTCCAAATCCACCCCTGACTCATTTGTCTCCCTCCCAGACTATACCTTATACCGGGAGGACCGAGTAGGCAAACGAGGAGGAGGCTGTGCAATCTACACTACGGACACAATACTTGGACACGCACTCCTCACATCTGCCCTTGTAAATGGGGCCCAGGCTTTTACCCTCAAACTCACCCCGGACCCCTCTAGGAGCCCTCTCTATCTCACCACGGCCTACGTTCCCCCAAAGAACCAGCACCCGGCCCTGGTATCTTTAACTGACTATCTGGCCTCTCTCCACCATAAGGTGGAACAAATCCTAGTTGGGGACCTTAACGTAAATTGGCTCAGCACCACCTCTTCCGCGATTAGAGACTCATTTGCCGCCCAAGACCTGACGCAACTCGTCACCCAGCCCACGAGAATAAACCCTAAGAGAGCTACCAGCACTCTTCTGGATGTTATTATAACAAACCAACCCCAAAAAATCCAAAACATCCAGGTCCTACCAGACTCCCTAAGTGACCACTCCCCTATCCTATTTCATTGGGCAGTCCCCAATCCCAAACCCAAAGCCCAGACCACCCTCCATGAGCGCCCCTCCGCCCTGGAGGGCTGCAAAAATAACTATTCCTCAACCAGATAAACTGGTCCCCATTCATCGTGCAACCGACATTGACACTGCCCTCGCCTTCTTCACACACACCTTCAACATGGCCTGTGATCTCTTAGCACCCTTCACCAAAATCCAGTCCAAAAAGCAGAATGCACCCTGGGTTACCCCTGCCCTTCTACAATTACTAAGAAATCGGGATAACCTCTGGCACCTTGCCACTGAAATGGGTCAGCTGTGTGATAGGCAGGCTTACAATGCAGCCCCGAATAAGTGCTCTTGGGCCATCCGGAAAGCCAAGGCCGACCATTACCAGGCCACCCTTACCTCCTCCTGGGGCTCGGCCCGGACTTTCTGGGATAATATTAAACAACTAAATGGAAAATCTCGCTCCCCTGCCCCATCCCAGCTCACTAGCAATGGCACTACCACCACCGAGCCTGCCACCATAGCTAACTGGCTCAACACAATTTCACTGACCTTAGCTCAGTACTCCCTAGTAATTTCTTTGACCATCCCCCCCAACCAACCTCCCCCTGTCCCCCAGCACCCCAGCTTCCACCTGTGCAAGATTTCCGCCCGGGAAGCCAGACCCATCCTAATCAAAGCTTTGAATAGCAACAGTCCAGCAGTGACTCACTGGACCCCAGTATCCTCAGGCTGGTGCTAGATGAAGTCCTTGCCCCACTCACCAGCCTAATTAACCGATCGCTCTGCCTGGGACAATTTCCATGGCAGAAAACAACCATAATCACACCAATTCATAAAGGGCGACAGGTTGTGCCAGCAACTTCTGACCAATCTTCATCCCCCCCTCTAAAGCCCTGGAGAAAGTGGTGGCCATTCAAATCACTGATTTTCTGGCTAAGCATAACGTCTTATGCCCAGAGCAACATGGCTTCCGTGCTGGTCACAGTACCAGCACTGCCCTAATTGAATTCTCCAACTTCCTACACTCCTCCTTGGATACCAGCTCCCTAGCTGGTGCAGTGTTCATCGACCTCTCAAAGACTTTTGACACCGTCTCCCATCCTCTTCTGCTGAATGCTCTCTGCCACACTGGTCTCTTGGCTGGCCCCCTAGCATGGTGCACAAGCTATCTAACCGCTCGATCACAGTGTGTAAAAATCAATGGGATACTCTCTGATACCCGTCCCATTCACTCTGGGGTCCCCCAAGGCTCCATCCTGGACCCCCTTCTCTTCTCACTCTATCTGAACATCCTGCCCAGTGCATGCCCTGGCAAAATTCTCCTGTATGCAGATGACGCTGTCCTTTTTGCCACCCACCGCAATCCCATCTCCCTTCAGGACACCCTACAGCAGTCTTTCAATAATGCGAAGCTTGGTTTAGGGCGCAGACTCGTCATCAATCTTAAAAAACCAAAGCTATACTCTTTTCCCACCCCCAAAACAAAGCTAGTAACCACCCACTCTATATCCTTCCTAGTACCAAACAGCCACTGGAACAAGTCTGCTCCTACAAATACCTTGGGGTTACCTTCGACTTAGCCCTCACATTTCACAACCACATTGATGCCCTAACATCAGCCACTAACACACGGCTTGGCATCCTCTTCCGCCATAGAACCTGCCTTCCCCCAAATGCGCTCCGGCTCGCTGTTACGTCCTCTGTTTTGTCCCTTGTAGACTATGGTCTAACAGTCTATGGTGCTGCCGACTCGACTGCACTCAAAAAAATTCACGTAACCCTGAATAAAGCCTGCAGATTGATTACTGGTGCCCCCAGGCTCACACACACCTGTCAGCTATATGACGAGGATGAACGGCTCCAATATCAAACCTGCCTCCTCACAAAAAAAAAAACCCTACTCGGGCTCTCCCCCCCGGGGTAATGGCATCCATCCACCAGATCCCACCCACTACTGCAACACGGTCATCCAACAAGACCACTCTAATGGTCCCCAGATCAAGAACCAGCCGTGGCCAGAGGTCCTTTTGCTACAGAGCCCCATCCTGGTTTAACTTTCTCCTGCCCCATCACCAATGCCACCATCATCTCCACGCTCAAAAGCACCCTTGAAACCAACTCTTCAACACTCGAGCTGCTCCTGTCTCTGAAAGTAGCCTCCACCTCAACTTCACAACAACGCCCACCGGGCGGCTCACCCAGCCATCCCCATCACCGCCTTCCGCACACCGCACTCTATGTCTAGCTCTCGCCAGTGCCAGCTGTTTCATTGTATACCTATTAGATTGCTCAATGTTTGATACCAACTTGTGTAACACCTGTTCTCAATTACATGTACCCTGTAACCTAAATGTATTTTGTCTGACCTCAGTGTGACATGGCGCCTCTGTTGAACGCCTATTGTTTTGCAAACCTATGCTATGTAACCTAAAAACTCTATGTATGTCTTTAATGTGATGAGGTACCTTTGGAAATGAGCCTCTGGCTCAAAGGTTGTAAACTGATTTCACAAACAAATAAATAAAATAAAAATTAGATGAACAAAGTGGGTGATTTTTTATTGTTGGTCCAATGAAAGGTTTCTGTTCATCTTTTTGTACAAGAATCAATACGACAACAGACAATTCTCTATATCATAGACTTAAAATTAATATCTTTCACAGAAATAACTAAACAACAGTTTAAACAAAATCTGGCCAGAGCTGGTACGGCTGCAGTCAAGCTTACTGAGGAACACCGTACCGTCAGCCGTGTCCAAGATGGCTGCCGGAGTTCTCTAAGTATGCGTGATGACTCGCGTACGTGCACTGAACTCTGGGATACGCCAGAACAGTCTGCCATGTCCAAGATGGCCACTGGAGTTCTCTGCACATGTACGACGACTCGCGCATGCGCACTGGGCTGCAACGGTCATCTTGGACACAGCGGTCTGTGCCGTTGTTCCCAGAGTTCAGTGCACATGCAGGAGTCATCGCGCATATACAGAGAACTCCAGTGGCAATCTTGGACACAGCCAACAGTGCCGTGTTCCACCAGACAAAATAGTGTGGGGTGAATTGACAGTGATTGGCATTCACCTTCACTATTGAAAAAGTCCATTCAGAATCCGGTAAGCTCCTTTTTCTCCACAGTGATCGCAAGATGACTGCAGGGCTTCGCCTACTGCAGCTGTAAAAATGGAAAACTTCATGTGCAAGTGTGTGCTTTATTTTAAGCATTTTGCACAGTACTGTTGTTCTGTAAGTCACGTTTTGATCCAGTGCTATTCAATGCAGTTGCAGAACTCAGTTGTACATATAGTTCCATCAGGATTTTACTTTCGAAAAGAGTTACTGTAAGTGAAAAGTCAATTACTGTACATTTATTTTAGATATTGCAGATTTAAACCGTAAAAAACATTATTTGTCCATGGCAATACAGTTTTGTCACCTAATCTTCAGACATTCCCATGAGAACATTGATTGCCTCATATTGCATAGCATACATTACTTCTTTTCCCATGTCTACCATAGCATGTGACCACTGGCACTTGATGCTGCAGTTACAGTAGAAGCCTTTTTGACACAGGAGCTATGGGGGATTCCTGGCGGTGACTCAACTGACGCTGATGTAAGTCTAAATGTCTATCACAACAGTGCTAGAAAATGGTGTGTGTCGGGCAAGCCCTTTTTCCAAAGCATAGCAAACCCCTTACTACCTTAGGTCAAATAAATAATTCAAAGCTAATCTCCTGGCTATCTATATACCAAGGGCAGAGTACAAAGAGACCTTCATTTGTTCTGCAGAGTCTAGCAATGATGATAACTTTTTCAAAGTCACATTACATCTGTCCACTGCATAAAAAGGAGAGCTTATGAACATCTGTGACAGATCTGCACTAACGGTCAGCACAAAACGAATTCATGAACCTGGAGAGAGAGTTTACTATGAAAGTTGCAACTAGTTTTGTTAAAGCACCAGTTATATATAACAGGGAGTTTCTGACTTTTGAAAACATTTTGAAAACGTAATAGACACAATTCTGCTAATATTTTATATATTGCCTGCATAAGCATTACAGATAGCATAGTAGCAAACTTACACCTGAGAGAGATCATGGGAAAATGTGTATGGAAAATAGGATTATTAACAACTGTATATCCTAACTACCCATTAAATATACAGAACAGTGATATTATAAAAGGAATTAGAGCAACTATATAATTAAGCAACCAAGGTTATTTTGAGTAGCCTACAAAGATTAAAATAACATTAAGGTTAAATAATAACAAATCAGTATTCCCTTAAAAGATTTACCAAAATGGATCAGTCACAGCCTTGGCTGAGAATGGGAAACTTGCACCTTCTGGAATTAAGTGGGAATTTCAGTCATCCCCAAGCCCAGCAGGGACCCTAAACGTTGCCCCTCTTACTGCCCAGTCGCAGTCTTGAACACTGCTTATTAATATCTGGTGGCTGTTCTAACAAAAAGGATGGAGGGAATCATCCTGAAAATAGTGAACTTAGACCAAATGGGATTTGTGATGGGGAGACAAGCGGCAGACAATGTACACCATATGTTAGACATAACAGGCCATTTTAACCATGCTAGGACCACAGCAGTAGTAAAAAGTATGGATGCTGGAAAAGCATTTTACCAGGTCAATTGCTCATATTTATATAGGGTCCTTGCCTGTTTATGCTTCTCCCCAGCCTTCATGCGGGTCATACAAAGACTGCATCAAGAACAATAAAATAAAGATGTACAGGATAGCTCTTCACAAAGACAGCACAACGTTTTTCATTTGAGAGTCTCTTTTCAATCTCAATCTCAATCTCTCTCTCTCTCTCTCATCAAAACATTGCTCTCTTTATATGAGATGTTTTTGCCTGGCAGTTTAACCTCTACATCCCGTTCTTGTAAGTTTTATCTCTGTTTTTGGTTTTTTTTTAACAAAATGGAACAAGACTTTTTCATTGACATTCCTGTGACCTGCCTGAAGAGTACATTAGTCTTTTCAACAGGTGCATCCAATTGAGACATCCTGTCTCAGGGCTGATTTCGTACTGACAATTCTGTTAACAAGCTTGTGTAAGGTCAAAAGGTTTCTCAAGGTCAACCTTCAGTGTTCAAAACTGCTAATTTCTCTAACAAACCCAAGTAGCTCATTTCAGCAGTATAACTGTATACATTTATCAACCAAGGAATCTCAATTTCACATAAAGATTCATATATAGATATTACATATATATATATATATATATATATATATATATATATATATATATACACCCTGCAAATGGGGGTTCCCAAAAGACTTCCAGGAGCTTACTTGAATGCTCCAAGCCTGAATGGTGTTTGGCATTTAAGCCATTTATCAGTGAGTGTTTTTAGAACCTCTGGTACTGTCTCTTTAAGAGCTGTCTGCTTGCAGACATAATTAGTTTGTATGGGGGACTGTGTGTTTCTTTGATTGAGTACCACTCAAGCTGCTGCCAATTCACTTCATTTTGCAGTCACTAGGAGTGCAAAGGGAACCTATCTGAAAGATGTAACTGTTTGCAGAAATTATTTAAGTACTAATGAAATTACAGTTTGTCTAACCTGCTTTCTTTGCAGTCAGAACTGTGTCTGCTAGTTCCCCATTCTAGTTTTGAACTGCTGAACTGGACCAATCAGTGTGGGGTAAGCTAGCTCTAAAATGGTGCCTTGGACGAATCAGAACTTGGACTCATAATCTGAGCCAGCCACAAGAGGATTGTATGGGCAGTGACTCTGGGAGATGTAGTTTAGACTTCAGTGCCTTTTTGGACCAACAGCAGCAGTCTATTGTGGTGACAGCCAATCCAAGTCAGAACTGGGAGGAACTCAAAGGAAGTGCCGGTTTTGTCAGTTGGAGTTTCAGTTGAGCTTTGGCAGTGAAGAAGGAAGAAACCCTGTGCTCCTTCAGTGCACAGTTTCAGTCAAAAAAGCGTGTACAAGGCCCAGAGTTCGGTCTGCAGCTTGTGTAACTGCTTGTTAGGACTGAATCCGTCCTGTGAAAAGAATCAAAGGATCTCTGAAGAGTAGAAACCAGGCTCACCCTGTGAAGACTGGAGAAATTGTTGAATTGCACTCTGTCTGTCAGGAACTGAATCTGCTGTGTGTTCTCCCGGGTATTGTGCAGTAATTGCGATCGGGATAGAGAAGCAGCCTGCCTGGTATAGTACTTCCTTTTTTTTTACCATATAAATGTGTGAAGAGTCTCTTGGAGCTCAAGAGTAGCCCTACTGATATTGAAGGACCCTATCTTATTTGGAGGTCGTGAGTACTAATTCAGGGTCGCTCCCTGTTGAATTGCCACATTAAATCCAAATGGAATTACTGTACTGCTGACTGTTTAATTTTCCTTTTCTCTGTGTGAAAGGGCCCCTACCAGCTGCCATGGTTTGGACTAGCCACTAGGGCTTGGGTACCCAGGGACAGTAACTGATAGAGATAGGCCTGTGCACAGAGCCATAGGTAGATGATTAGAGTGATAAGCTAATTAACCTGATTTCCCCCTGTCCTTGTTATATTCCCCCTAAATAAATCAGAGCTGCTTGTTTCAGCAAAGTTATACTGCCTTAGGTATTTGTCTATGTTAAAATATTGTACTGTGATTGTTGCACTGTATCTTATTTTACAGGGGGTCCCAGTGCCAGAAATAGTCCTGGGGGTAAGTGTATACTGTGAAGGTAATTCTGATATATTGTGTGGGCCACTAGTGGGAAGAAAGGGGGGTTGCAGTGTCCCAGAGGGCTGTGACCAAGTAAGTTTAACTATTGCAAACCCTGACCTCTGGGTGGAGGCACCCGCCATTGGATCCAGGCCCCTCAACCTGTTAGTGGCAAATCAGGCAGGGGCAGTAGCCCCTGGGATAGCGCCATCTAGGGGTTACATACACATGAGGCAAAAAACTCCGTTTAATGTATTAGGGTTGTTCCACAGCGAAAAAAGCGAGGAAACTTGGTGTTAGGGTTTAAAGTCCCCCTTGGACCCCCGCCGGCCCTAACTCTCACCCCATCAGATGTGTGAAGAAGCAGAGTTATAGGAGAATGGGGTGAGAGTTAGGACCGACAACCCCAACGCATACCCCGATGGGGGCTAAGCAATTTTCTGACAGAAAGTCCGTATCTCGCACTGTTTCCAAGACATGGGCCCTGAAAGGTGCAGCGAACGCCATAATGTTATCCTATGGGGAAAAAAAGAGAAGTTTGGAGTGCCATAACTTTGACTCTGTGTAGTATTTTTTCACCAAACCTCTAAAAGGCACATCTGTGGGATGTTGGCTTTCTTCCCTCCAAATTTCAGCCCAAAAGGCCAAACTGTTCTTTTGCAGCAGGGCGGCAAAGGATACCTGTAATGCGGCGGATGCCGTAATGTTATCCTATGGGAAAAAGCATCAACTTTGGAGTGCCATAACTTTGCTGCCCTGCAATATTTTTTCACCAAAACATTGAAAGGCACATCTGTGAAATGTTGGCTACATTCCCTCCACATTTCAGCTCAAAAGACAAAACTGTTCTTTTGCAGCAGGGTGGCAAAGAATTGCTGTCATTTTCCCACAACCTGGAAAAGTACTGTTGAACTTTCCGAAAGCTTTCGCAAATTCATGTGACAGTGTCACAAATGTGAAAGTACTTTGCGAAAGTACTTTTTCCAGAAATGTGAAAAACATATTTCTGGGGTGTTTTACCCCAAAATAAAGACATGCCTAGCATCCTCAGGGTCCGACTAGGTGAATACAAAAAGAATTAGGTTGCTAGAGGGTCCCAAATTTAAATGCCAAGCATTTTTCTGATGACCAACTGAAAACAAAATGGCAGATTTGCGCCAGTAAAAGGGCCATTTGCAAAAGTAAAAACTGCATTTGTGACACTGTCGAACTTTTTGTTTACTTTTCCCATTGACTTATAATGGGAAATTGTTTTCTGAATAGTACTTTTTCCAGAAATTTGAAAAACATATTTATGGGGTGTTTTACCCCAAAATAAAGACATGCCTACCATCCTCAGGGTCCGACTAGGTGAATGCAAAAAGAATTAGGTTTGCTAGAGGGTCCCAAATTTAAATGCCAAGCATTTTTCTGATGACCAACTGAAAACAAAATGGAGGATTTGCGATAGTAAAAGGGCCATTTGCAAAAGTAAAAACTGCATTTGCGACACTGCCAAACTTTTTATTAACTTTTCCCATTGACTTATAATGGGAAATTGTTTTTTGAATAACTTTTGAACCATTTAATATTTTTTCACGAAATCTTCAAAAGGCACATCGGGGACACCGGCCGCACGTTCCCTGAAGATTTTGGACTGGTCGTACAAACAGTGTGACCTGTAGAGATGAGCAAAGAATTCCAAAAATGTGTAGACGTGCGCGCAGATCACGCTTAACAACTCCGCAGCCATATATTCAAACAGTACAAAAGTTGGCAGATCCCAAGATGAATGGTTCTTGATCGTGTAATCAAAATTCCATGCAAATCCGTTGAATGGTTGCAAAGTTATTAAGGTGCAAAATTTTAGGTTTAACGTGTAAATGGCTCCTCTACCATAATATATATATATATATATATATATATATATATATTAGAGCAAAAAACTCAGTTTAATGCATTAGTTAGGGTTGTTCCACAGCGACAAAAGTGAGGAAATTCGCTGTTAGGGTTGAAAACCCCCTTGGACCCCAGCCCACCCCCAACGGCATTGGGGTGCGCATTGGGATCGTCAGCCTAACTCTCACCCATGACATGTGTAAAGCAGCAGAAGTATAGGAGAATGGGGTGAGTTGGGACCCCACGATCCCCATGCGCACTACTGCAGTGAAAGGCGAAGGCTCAGAGGTTTCACCTAACTGCGAATTCTCTCATGGGTCTAACCCAACAATGCATTAAACAGAGTTTTGCCTCTAATTCCTTCTTTTTGAGGAATGATAGCAGAAATAATGAATGTAATGCAGCGGCGGGGCCTTGAGGCCCGCTGCATAATGCGATGCGGGGCGTGGGTGTTGTGGCATACTGACAGGGACAACAGCACCAAACAGAAATGCTAACAGTGGCGCACATGGTAACACAAGCACGAATGAGAACAGAAAGGGTAGCGCACATGGTGGCGTGAGAGAGAATGGTCTGCCACGTGATGTGTTGTCACATAGTAACATGGTGCCTGCAAACAGAAATGTCAATGGGCATGGTGATGTAAGTGAAACAGTAAGATAAACAGTACTGTAGACAGAAATGGCAAAAAAACAGAAAGCATAGCGCAAATGAAAGCAAGGATAGCACATGGTGGCGCAGGCGTCAATGGTAAGTGAAGCAGTGCGGATCCATAAGCGGAAAGGGCAACAGTAACAGTAATGTAAGCGCACAGGCTGGTTTTCCCAAAACCTGCATTGAGAAAGACAGTGAGTACAAATAATGTATGCAAAATAATGAGTATCGGCAGAAAATGAGATCTTGGAATACTAAATACATTATATCTCAGGAACCGTCGACATAGAAAAAATTTAAAAGTCATATTATTTACAACTGTCCTGGCTAATTTGAATCTTAGCCCATGAGGGCTAAGATTTTCGACGAAAGTCCGTATCTCGCACGTTTCGAATGGCCCTGAAATGCGCGTAACGCCGTAATGTTATCCTATGGGAAAAAAGAAAAGTTCGAGCACCATAACTTTGCCTCCTGTAATGTTTTTTCACCAAACTACTGAAAGGCACATCTGTGGGCTGTTGGCTGTCTTCCCTCCAAATTTCAGGAAAAAAGACCAAACCATTATTTTGCAGCAGGGCTCCAAATGATTTCTGTTAAGTGTCGGGCGCCGTAATGTTATCCTATGGGAAAAACCGTCAATTTTGGAGTGCCGTAACTTTGCCGCCATGTGATATTTTTTCACCAAACTACTGAAAGGCACATCTGTGTACTGTTGGCTGTCTTCCTCCAACTTTCAGGAAAAAAGACCAAACCGTTATTTTGCAGCAGGGTGCCAAAGGATTCCTGTAATGCTCGGCGCCTGTGTGAATGTTAACCCATGGAAAAACTGTCAACTTTGAGTGCCATAACTTTGCCGCCGTGTAATATTTTTTCAATACAACACTGAAAGGCACATCTGTGAGATGTCGGCTGCGTTCCTTCCAAATTTCAGCCCAAAACTCCCAACGGTTATTTTGCAGTGCAGTGCTAAAGAATTGCTGTCATTTTCCCACGGACTAGAAAATTACTGTCTCAATTTGCGAAAGCTTTCGCAAAAATTTGCGACACTTTCATGAGCACGAAAGTAATTTGCGAAAGTACTTTTCCAGAAATTTGAAAAACATATTTCTGGGGTGTTTACCACAAAATAAAGACATGGCAAGCATCCTCAGGGCCCGACTAGGTGAATACAAAAAAATTAGGTTGCTAGAGGGTCCCAAATTTAAATGCCAACCATTTTCTGATCACCAACTGAAAACAAAATGGCCGATTTGCGAAAAGTAACAGGCCCATTTGCGAAAGTAAAAATGCATTCTTAAGTGTTGAACTTTTGTTAACTTTTCCCATTGACTTATAATAGAAACTGTTTTTTGAATAACTTTTGAACCGTTTAATATTTTCCACGAAATCTTGAAGAGCACATGAGGAGACTGACTGCCGTGCCTAGAAGATTCGGGCGTCACGCAAACCGCATGACCTGTAGGCACGACCACAGAATTCCAGAAAAGCGTAAATGCGCGCACAGATCACACTTAATAACTCCGCAGCCGTATATCCGACAAGTACGAAACTTGGCAGATCCCAAGGCCTATGGTTCTTGATCATAAATTCCAAATCCATCAAACAGTTGCAAAGTTATTAAGGTGCAAAGTTTTGGGGTTTAACATAGAAATGGCTCCTCAACCCTAACTATGGTAGCACTACCGTGCTACCATAATATATACACACACACACACATGTGTGTGTGTATATGTATTTTTTTTTTTATTTATTACACTTCTTTTGTTGCCGCCAACCACCTGGAACCTCAGCCCAGTCACGGACCCTTGCTCCCACCTCCAGTGGCAGAGCCAGAGGGGGGGCTGGGGGCGGTCGCCCCTCCTGGCTGCCCCAGTGTGAGTAGTGGTGCCCGAACCTGGCTCCGCTACTGCCCACCTCCACACTGGATGCACCATTTCGATATCCCCTGGCTTACCCCCCAGGGCACGGTTGCGACACCGACCTCCTCAAGATGCTGCAGACGATGGGATAGGTTGAAGGGCCATCCTGGAGGCTGACTGAAGCTGAGGGCGGACTTCATCTAGGGCGGCCAGCTGTGTTGATTTTTCCTGATGTGCAGGAGTGGGGACATGCAGTGATGTCCAACGTCCACCCCGCCCCTGGGCTTGCTTAGTGTCGGCACGCACGGTACACCCAGCCTCCACTAAGTGTTCACATTGCACCGAACATGCTACCCCCCCCAGAGAAGGAGAGCAGTCATCGGACACCCAATCCTTCTCCCCTGGCTGGTCCTCCAACGCCCCGGGTCCATTCCCGAACCTGGGTCTCCGGCATCGCAGGTAGGCGCCCTGCCCCTGCACCAGCGGGCCGGCAGATTCACATATATTTTTAACCACAGAGAACCAAGAGAAGAAAGAAATAACAGAAACAGCAAGTGAAGGAAGGGAGATAACAGGAGGAAACTGTGAGACCATCGGAGTGGCCAATTCCTAAGTGCCAGAAGGAAAATTTGATTGTGCAATCAGATAGGCAAGAGACAGATAAGTGGCAGAACAGGCGAGGACAGAATAACTCCTTGCTTTTAACTCTCTCTGCTTAACAAATGGAACAGGGTCTTATGCCAACCCAGTCGCACCTTCTGCACCCATGTTCCTTCTCCCCATTCTTTCTTCTGCTCACTGATGTTTCCATACAGTGTTTTAAATCTGGCTCCCCTCCCCCACCTCTTTAGCTGCATTTTAATAATTTCGTTTAAACTAGACATGTTTGGATCTGATGTACAGTAAGTTATCTTTGTGTTAACTAGATTTACACTGTTCCCAATTAAGTCACTTGTTTTGTTTTGGTTTTGGTGCTGCTCTTTATCTGCTGCACTTTATTGCACTGTTTTTGTATTCTATTTTTTTCTGTTCTCATCTGTGAACCCCCCCCAGCCTCTGGAAACAAGCTGTCTCAGATCAGCGAAACTTTTAAATAAACAAATATGTAAACAAAGAAATTAAAACAAACAGCGGCAAGCATTCCATAACTTTAAGGCTGCAATATTTTTTTAGGAAGCAAAACATTTTACCAAATAGCTTCTGTTGATGTTGTTTTTAGTAGTAATGTATTCCTTACAGCATTAGAGTCATCAGCAATGTATTATTAATTCCCTCTGTATTAACAGTTTAGTTTTAATAATAGTTTTGTATTTAATGACTCATGTCAGGAAATATGAAGCCTACCAGTGGTTTTTAAAAAGCTCTTTCCTTGAAGTTACTTTTTGACTATACATACAGTTGTGGTTGGCAGGGTGTTGCTCTGTGCTGCGTGGCTGATTGTCAGATCGCGTCACAGGCGATGCGGCAAGCAGTTAAAAGAACGGGACACCCAAAGGTCCTTTTGTTCTTTTACGTGCCCCGCTCAGTGCCATAATCTGCCATGGTCTGACAAAGTAACATGCTGCTGGCCACAACGGTATCAGATTAATACTGCGGATGTATCAGGATGGTGACATGGCAAATGTCACAGAACCACACTAAGATATTTTATTTTATCATGGTGGGTAAGAAAAGAGAAAACAAACTTTAAACAGCTCCACAAATAAATATTTCAGTTCAAGTAAAGAAAAAAATTGGGGGCGCTAGAGAGCCAAGCTTCAGACAGGCTGCATTTTGCATCATCTCCAGCAAAAACCTCAGCTTTTCCCCAACTAACGCAAAAATTTGAAATTATAAGTTTGCTTTGACCACAAATTTGTACACAGCAAAGTCTATACAACAGATCGATACCAAACTCGACAATGGGACATCCGAAGGGAGCTTCGGGAGGACAAAGTTCTAAAGGGGCATCGACTAATCAGTCAATTACACAGCAACCGGCCTTGAACCAGGCCGACCCAACTACGAACTCCTTGCCTTGGGAAAGTGTCTTAAAAGCAGTCGGAGACCTTGATAAGAAGGTGGAGAACATCCTTGATCGCCTGGGTATGCAAGATGCCAAAACTGAGTTGGCTGTAACCACCGCCAAGGAAGCGGACGATCGTTCTATGAGATCTCAAGCAACGGTGGCCCAACTGGTGACGGAAAACTCCCACCTTCGGAGTCG
Source organism: Neoceratodus forsteri (assembly GCA_016271365.2). Classification (NCBI taxonomy): domain Eukaryota; kingdom Metazoa; phylum Chordata; order Ceratodontiformes; family Ceratodontidae; genus Neoceratodus; species Neoceratodus forsteri. The sequence continues at coordinate 1,579,165,899 of CM057452.1, forward strand.
CTTGGAAACCCTAGAGAACTCGGCCAGGGCCCTGAACATTCGCTTGGTTGGCCTGCCTGAAGGTACAGAAGGTCATAACTTGTTAACCTTCTTGAGACATTGGCTTACAGAGGTACTGCCTGAAGAGGTAGAAGTGGATTTTAATGGTATAAAGAAAGCATACCGAGTGAATTTCCGAATTCGCCAACTGAACCAGGGGACCCCGCGCACTATTCTGATTGTGACATCGGGAGTGGAAGTAAGAGATCGGCTGCTGAATTGGGCCAAGTTAAATCACCCACTTCAAAGCGAGGGTTCTGACATTCGGCTGTTTCCCGACTGGTCCTTCGCTACAAGAAATCGAAGGAAGCTATTTGACCCCTAAGGCAACAACTGAGGGCCTTGGGAGTTGCTCACTCGCTTCTAGCGCCAGCAAAACTCCGGATTACTTATGGCGGGAAATCGTTCCAGTTTACGGATCCTAAGGAGGCAAAGAAAAGAGTAGAGAAAATTGCTACTGAATTTCGCGAGGCAGCTCCAGATCCCAGGGAAGGTTTGGACTCAGAATCAGACTCTGGAAAATAAAGTGACACATTTTTTAAACATGTCCTCTTGTAATCGTGGCTGCTAACTGAAACTCCTAGCCCAGAAATTATAGTAGAGACTGCTCCTAGTTAATAAACCTACAGTTTATAAGCTGGACATTTACATGTTGGCTAGTTGGTAACCCCGGGGGGACAGGAATGTTACGGCAGTTAAGAGTCCTCTGATAGCCAAACTGATTCTCCAAAACGGCGTTTTGATTATGGGAATTACTCTAAATGGGGGAACAACCCTGAGCTGTATATTCGATGGCATACAATTTATTGTGCAAATCTGCTGGGTACAATCAGATATGTGATGGGCTTAAGGTGTGGGGGATTCTGAAGGGGAGTGATGGCAAAACAAGTACTCCTTAATATGAGATTGTGGAAGTGGATGTAATGACTTAAATAACGTCATGTTAAGCTTCTTTTGGAAACTATAATTGTAGTGTTATTCCACATGTCATGGCTTGGTGAGCATATCCGAAGTACAGTGTAAAAGTTTAAATATACATACGGATACCCCCCAAATGTGGTAACGAATGTACTGGATTGTAAAATCCGGGTGATAATATGAAGCTGTTTGTCAATATACGAAATCTAATACTGTATGTATTCAGCATATATAAAAGAAAGCTTAATAAAAATGAAGTTTAAAAAAAAAAAGTAAAGAAAAAAATTAATGGAAAGAAAAATGTATATGCAGTATTGATATCTTTGCATGAACTGATGATTATATTATTTTAAAAAGTTTATTTCACGTTACTGCTGCTTTAAAAGTTTTTTTTTCTGTTGTACTGTAAACAACTGTTAAATCCTATCTATGGCAGCAACCCAGTTTCTATATAATGTCATTACGATTCAGCTGAGAGTTCACATTTCTTTCTTTATCATTTAATACATTTGCAGGGAAACAGATTTATTTATCCCTCAATTGCTCTGTGCCTGCTGCATGTGTCCCGCCTGAGACTCTACTCCTCTCTTTGTGATATCCCGCTTAGGTCCAGGGCAACAGACAGTAATGTCACAAGCAGTAGACTATGGTATTAAGCAGGGAATAAAAGAAAGCTAAATATAGATGAAATACAAGCAGAGCTGTGCCTTAATATTAGGGACCGGATTTTCAAATGGTTCCAAAGGTTTTGCGTCCAGTCCTGCGCCATGGGACTTAGGATTTGGCATTATGTCAATCCCATTTGCCATGACTGCACCCGATTTTCAAATCTCGGGTGCTGTTATGACAGTTTCCCTGCATTTTGCCACCTTGCGCCACATGTCCAGTGCAGACCCCGTAACTCAGCCTCCCAGGTATGACGCAGGCTAGTAAAAGTTGTCCAGGAAAGCAACCTGGAAAACCACGGGAAATGTATATATTTACAAATAAACTTTAAGTCCTTAATTCAGCTGCCTCTTCTGATGTGTTGTCTGACCAAATCCTATGAGCCCCACACAAGTCGGGGGGGGGTGAACCAGAAGAATTCACACTTGTAAACAGTACTGTATTTCAAATATCTGAATCTTTTATTTTGAATATCGGCCCAATTCCTCTACGTTTCGCCAATACATAATTGGCTTCATCAGGAGGTGCCTTTTAAAAGAACATCCTTTCATGAATCTAGGTCAATATTATTCACTTTAAATTTTTCCAGAAACAGTATAATTTCTTATTCACATTCTGATTTTGCAGCACACCTTTATTTAGAATACTTCTAAAAAGCCCATTCTATTGGCAATTCTTTACTTTCCTCATGTCCGTCCACGCTGCAGCTCGAGTAATACCAATGTGGTCTAAGGACCCACGTCTGGCACAAGCGTTTTAAAATCGGGAGCCACGGCCGGAGAATGAAAGCAAGCCCTGCGCGACATGTGTTTGGCACAGCGGGTGCTTGTGTCAGTCTTAGGGGAATAAAAATTTGGCCCCATGTTTTCAAAAATTTCCCAGAGGCAGCAAGGGCTCTTTTAAATTATTCAAAGTAGGGTGAAACATCTCCATAGCCTGTCTGGGATGAACTACCAAAAGCTCTCGTCTAACGACAGCACTACTTCAACACAATAGCAAACAAAGTATTTTTAAACACTCACCTGTATCTTCCATTCAATGATGTCCACTGTTCTGATACGTTTTTTTGTTTTTTTTTTGTGGGTCCAAAAATTATTTTTTATTACTTTTTTATGCCGTTGTGTGTGTCTTGGATTCACACACTTTGCAGTTTATAACATTCAGTTTCAGTTTTTTCTGCACATGTGGTGATCTTAGCTCCCATTGTTCTGCACCGATTAATTAACACTGCAGAACAGTATATGACCCCCCTTGTGGAGTCCCCCTCCCCAACACCATTTTCAGCAACAGCTGCCACCACCACACAGCTCTTCACTTAGTCCTGACCCTGTGTGCCTGCTGTGGGGATTCAGGCAGTACAAGAGAAGCAACATTAATCCCATTTTGAGCTTCCCACCATCTTTGTATACTATACAGCAATGGCTCAAATCAAGCTACTTGGTACATTGTAATTCTTGTGAGACTCTGTAGTTCCAGTTGTGTCCATGGCTTCTGCTCTGATGTGTAAAATGTTAAATGTTGCATATATATTGTTGTCTTTACCAGTGATTTTGTAACTGTAACTAATCTGTGATGTACTTGCGTACAAGTTTTTAGTCATGTGCACTGAGAAGGCCATTGAAAATGAGCATTGCTCAACTGGCTAACTGTCATCTTATCCTGTTTTAAACAAAAAAAAACCTTGAAACTTGGAACTGCTATATGAGGGACTAAGCAAACATGACTGCAGCCACGATGCTGACCCCATGGACAGCTGGGAGTAATCATCATGGTTCATGGTACCTTTCTGCCCAGGAACTTGACAGCCCATCTGAGTGCAAGGCACAAAAAAACACAATGGCACAATGCAACTGTGGGAGTCAGGGCACGGAAATTCCTCTGGAAACCACCAGCTAACCAGAACTATGAATTTGCTGATCAGCCCACCACCACCACCACCATTCAAGGGTCTTGTCAACGCAGGGGCTGGGGCTCAGGAATAAATACTGGATATGGTTGCAGTAGCAGAGTCTGAGCAAAGTGCATTCTGTGCAAAGCTGTGCAAAGAACTGTTGGAGGTCTGGCAGAGACCCATGAGGGCTTAGCAGAGCTTGTCTTGCAACATGCAGATGGTGAAGAAGCAGTTCCAGTTCGCAAATGAAAAGGAGAAATGCTTTCCCCATATAGGGTGCATTTCCAAACAGCCAGAGTGTTTTAAAGAGCCCCTGACACCATTGTGACAACTTTGTGAAAATGTAATGTTTAGCACAAGTGAGTTTATATTGTATTGTTATTTGTGTATTTCTCATTCTTCTTTATCACTAAAGACATCTGCATGTAAACAGGATCACTACCCTATATGTTCTGGCTGTTTGCCTACATATGACATCACAGTTCTGTTTATGACATCACAGTCTGTTGTTGTGGGGATAATTATGATGCCATAAACAGGGGATTCTTTATTTTATTTATTTCTTTATTTAAAAGTTGGTAACCAGGAAAAGCACCATGACCAGAAGTTTGTTTTCAGGTGCAACCTGGATTATGATGTCATATGTAGGATAGTGGAAAGAGCAGATAAAGTCTATGGAACAGTAAGCCTCTTTTGTACAGCTGTCCTTGGTAATAAAGAAAAAAAGAAAATAATTATAGAAAATACATGAAATACAAACTGAACTGTCTAACTCTCACATTTATTCTAAGTTTTTATAACGGTGTCAGGAGCTCTTTAAGGCCAACACACTATGAGTGTGTTCTCTAGCTACAACCCAATCAGAGTGAGAGCAGAGTCCATGTGAGAGTTGACTACCTCAACCACATGGCATGCATCTGAGAAGTTCCCACATGGGGCAAAAGATGAGGATAAAGTCCCTACCAAAGGGTGAAGACCAGCGAGGCTGAGACATCGCCTTCTTCATGGTTCGCTCCTGCACAGCACCAGAAGTGCAGCACTGACTGCTGTGCCACCTGCAGCCAAATCCAGCATCTGGGCAGCAGTAGCATGAGTGAGAGAGACCTGTTTCAACAGCTAAAATCCCTTAGTGGTCTACAGAATCATCAGTAAATGATCAAGGTCATGGTTCCGCAACTTCTGTTTAACTAGTTAGGGATGGAAAGCCATTTGATGCCCTGGGCTACAACTGTGCATCCTGTAAAGAAGACCAGTGGGCTTTGGATTACAATTTGCATTTTTGATTGCTTTCATTATTCTACATCTGATAGCTTTTTGCATGCTAACATCTAACCAGCATCGGGCGTGCGATCTATCTACAAAGATTGTGTGGTAAGTGCTGGATCGAGGATTTTAAAAAGGATCCTGTGACAATACAAAAAGGGGACAAAGCTAAAGGAGGTCAGCAAGCAGGCAGAATGCTTTTGTATCTATCATCTGTGTACTGAACATGATACCTTTATGTAGTAAGTCATGATAACATTTTTTGTGTTAGAAATAAATGATAGTAAGTTGGATTGCTTATATGTCATTGAAATATCACAGTATCCCCAAACTGTGGGGAGTTACTGGTACACAAGACTAGCCAGAACTGTTGTGGGACAGCTGGCGGAGGCATTGTGTGGGTCTGGCAGCTGTTCTTGCTCATTGCTTAACCCTTATGTTCTTTCCCCAGAGCCCTGTTCCTATTTCCCCTAATAAATTTTGTCCTTTGTTTGCACTTCATGTATTGTGTACCACTGTCTTCTTTATTACATTACATTGTTATTGCATGTATTGTGGGGTGGCTTTGTTGAAACTGGCAACTTAGCATATGCTCTAGGGGTAACTTCCCAAGTACAGTTGTGCTGCAAGGGGCTTCCCTAAGTGGAAGCATTACATCACATAATCATCAAGTCTAAGATGGCGGCCACACTGGGCTAACCACCACAAACAGCAGCAGCAGCAGCAGTTTTAGTTTGTTAATGTTATTTTGTTTGATTAGCCAGCCTGGGAGTGGGTCCCAAGATGACAGCCTAGGTAAAGAATTGGCTGGAGAATAGGACACAGAGAGTAATAGTAAATGGAGTCCACTCTGAAAAAAGGGGGGTTAGTAGTGGGGTACCGCAGGGTTCAGTATTAGGACCAATCCTCTTCAATGTCTTTATAAGTGACATTGCAGAGGGACTGGAAGGAAAGTATGTCTCTTTGCAGATGACACAAAGATCTGCAACAGAGTTGATGCACAAGGTGGAGTGGAAAGGATGAGAAGGGACTTGGCAAGGTTAGAGGAATGGTCAAATGTATGGCAGCTTAGATTCAATGCTAAGAAGTACAGGTAATGCACCTGGGAAACAAAACCCAGGGGAAGAGTACACAATGGGGGGTGAGATACTAACAACAACAAAAATGGAAAGGGACCTGGGGGTAGTCATATCAGATGACCTAAAGGTGGGCAAGCAATGTGAGAGCAGCAAGGAGGGCTGGGGGGATACTGGGATGCATAGGGAGAGGCATCACCAGTAGAAAACAGGAAGTTATTATCCCTCTGTACAGACAGCTGGTGAGACCCCATCTGGAGTACTGCGTGCAGTTCTGGAGACCAAATCTCCATAAAGACATAGACAGGATGGAAGCTGTCCAGAGGAGGGCAACTAAAATGGTGCAGGGTCTGCACGAGAAGACATATGAAGAGACTTAAGGAGCTTAATATGTATAGCCTCGAGGAAAGGAGAGAGAGGGGACATGATAGAAACTTTCAAGTACCTCAAGGAATCAACAAAGTCCAAGAGGGTAGCATCTTTCAAAAAAAAGAGGGGAACAAGGGGGCACAATTAAATAGAAGGGGGGACTCAGAGGTAATTTAAGAAGTATTTTTCACAGAGAGGGTGGTGGATGTATGGAATGGCCTTCCAGAGGAGGTTGTGTAGTCACAAACAGTGGTGGAATTCAAGCATGCATGGGACAGTCATAAGGCAATTCTAGGGGGTGGGGGTAGGAAAAAGTAGGCTGCTGGTTAACTAGGATCTGCAGCTTATCCATCAGGTAGGGAAATGGGCAGACTGGGTGGGCCAAGCGGTCCTTATCTGCCGTCAAATTCTATGTTTCTATGATCAGCGTTTGGTATATTTGTTTTGTCATTTGTTGTTTTAATTAGTGTAATAGTTTAGCGGCAGTAAGCTAGGGAAAAGAAGTGAGCTAGTGAGGTTTTAGGCTGCGTATACAGGATTCTAGGTAGGGGCTGAGTAAGACACGGAGACACAAACATTTTCTTTTTACAAAGTTCTCCGTGTTATCCAGTGTTGCAATTCATTATGCTGGACAAATATTACTAAACAAGGAATGTCCAATTAGTCTTCATGGCTTTAAGTTATTTTTAGTTGTGAGCCCTCTTACCTATCCGGGAGCTGAAGGTGTGTGACTGGAGGAAGAAAGAGGGAGGATCAAATATACGGCGTTCTGAGGAGGAACCATGGAAGCGGACTTGTGGGAGCTGGGATGCTGTAGGAGACGTCTACCTGATGGATTAAGAATCAGAAGAACAGCGGTTCTTTTCCACAACAAACTGTGAGTACTGAAGCCCTTGAGCTTGGACTTGCAAAAAGATTTAGGGTCCTGAAGGATTTTGCGGGCGGAGGGTCTGTCTCAGCTCACCCGGGAGGAAGTGGCTGCTTGGCTGGTGTTGAGTCGTGCAGGAGACACTGACGGGGGTCTGCTGAAGGACGGGCAGTAACCGCTCTGTCTCTCCTAAGTGGCCTGGGGTCGGCCAGTGGGCTGACACAGCCTGGGAGCTGTAGGTGCGGTCTCAGCAGGTGGGGGGGCAGCTACCTCCTGGGTGTGTGCTGGGGGGCTCTTGGCATGCCTACTCTTAGTTGGTGCTCCTTCCATTGCTTAGGCATACACTTGATGGCTGTGGACACAACTGTTGAGAATTAGGTGCCAGAGTGGTGGTTGGTCGAATTTTGGAATCTGTATCATAAATCTGGACCTCTGGAGAAGATCTTTCGTGTTGGAGTTTTGGACCTATGTAAAGGAAGGTTGGACTTTTTGTGGATCTTCCTAGATTCACTGGCAGTGAGAGTGCCTTGTAGTTTTATTCCCTATTAATTTATGGCTAGCTCTTCAAGTTTAAGTGGGAGTTGAACTTTGACTAGCCCTTTCTGGTTATGTCCAATAGGTGGGAGCTCTACAGACTGTTAAATCCTCAAAATTGAGAGACTTATAGTGACTGCTTTCTTTATCTGCTAAGTTACATGCTGTTATAAAATTTTGATTTAATTTTGTATTTATTCTGTTAATATTGTCGTTTGGGGTGTAGAGCTTGCTGATTATTAGTTTGGGTGTGTGGTGTGTTAGTGTGTGGAATTCTAAATTGGATGTGTGAGAGTGGAGTGTGTGAGTGTTTGTGTGGATACTGAGACTGTGGTGTATGCTGTCTGCTTGTGAGTATGTGCTGGAAAGGTGTGAAGATGGTCAGGCACTATTCCCCCATCAGGCTCAGTGACCTCCACCCTTTTAATTGTCCACTGCTGTCCCCTGAGGCATATAGGGTGTGTCAGGCTCTGGGAATAGTTAGGAGGAGGAAAAGGGGGTCTGGGCCTGGTGGGGGAGTAGAAAGGAGTGGGTGGATTGGGCTAGTGAGAACAATGAGATGCCCTGGGGCGAAATGGATCCAGGAGGGGTCCTCCCTCCCTGGTTCCCATACTCAAGGGCTCTGATTTGTGTAGGCAAGTGACATGGTCTTCCTCAGTTGCTCGTCCTACTCAGATGGTGTTATGCAATGCTAGGTCCAATAAGAACAAGACTGCTTTAATAGCGGATCATGTTGGGTCATCGGACCTGGCTTGCATCACCGAGACCTGGCTGGATGAAAATGCTGGTCCAGTGTTGGCTTCAGCAATTCTGGCCAGGTACTTGGTGATACACCGCCCAAGGATGGATTGTAGGGGTGGGGGTATAGCCATCTGTTTTAGATCAGAACTGGGCCTTGTGGATGTTCCAGTGGGGAGCACCAACTCCTGTGAAGGTATCATGGGCGTGGGTGTAGGCTGCAGGATACTTCTTATCTACTGTCCACCCAGAGATGGGAAAGTTTTCCTGCAGGAAGTCGCGGACTTCATTGTCGACGTGGTGTTGGGATCCCCTAGATGGTTAATTCTGAGGGATTTTAATGCCTGGTTCGACGATGAACTCTCACAATTTGGTCAAGACTTCCTCCAACTAATGACTTTGTTGGGCCTTACACAGGTTGTTACCTCCGCGATCCACATTTGTGGCAACTCACTGGACTTGGTGTTCCTCCTGGGGATGGAGATATCTGACTTGGTGGTGGAGCCAGTCGGATGGTCTGACCATCACACCATAGGGTTCAGTTTCGTGGCTCCCAATAGGCCTGCCCCCACAGAGATGGTCCGGTACCACCCTTTGAGGGGTGTGACCCCAGATGGCCTAATGGCGGTGATGGACCTATCGGGTATATTAAGTAAATGCATGGACCCAGGGACTCTAGTACTTGCCTATAATAAGGTGGTGACAGAGGCCCTGGATTCCATAGCTCCTGTCTTTGTTCGCCCCCTCACTCTTCACCCAAGATCCTTATGGTTTGATGGGACCTTGAAGGAGATGAGGAGATTGGGACGAAGGCTAGAGAGGTGCTGGTGGAAATCGGGCCTGGAATGTGACAAACTTAGATTGATGGACCATTATGTGGTCTATCAGTTGGCAATTACCCATAAGAAGGCAGAGTTCCTGTCCAGGGAGATTGCCGCTGCGCAGAACCGACCAGCTCAGCTCTTCCGGACTGTTGACAGATTGTGCAATCCAATCTGTCTTCAGCCTGGTAGAGCTATCACAAGAGAGGTGTGATGAGTCTGCTGGGTTCTTCGCAGATAAGGTTGCCACCATCAGGCCCGGGATCTGTTCAGCCCCCTCTATTGGGTATTGTGGAGGTCAGCAGGATGTGTCAGGCACCCAGTTTGCTTGGTCTAACTACAGCTGTCTGGAAATCACTGATATTGTGAGAATCGTCCAGACTTTGCGGCCAACCAGCTGTAGTTTAGACTCAGGCCCAACATGCCTTCTTGTAGGGTGCATTGATGAAATCATCCTGGTCCTAGTCAAGATAGTCTGGAGGTCACTGAAGAGGGGGTCTTCCCGGACCCCCTAAAGGAGGTGGTTGATCGACCCCTCCTTAAAAAACCCTTCCCTGACCCCGACTGTCTGGCCAACTACAGACCTGTCTCTAACCTGCCCTTTGTGAGTAAGGTTATTGAGAAGGTTGTTGCGCTGCAGCTGGATGATCATTTGTCCAGCCACGATGTCTATGATTCTCTCCAGTCAGGATTTAGAAAGAGGCATAGTACTGAGACGGCCCTTGTTCGGGTGCTAAATGACCTCCTAACAGCGAGAGATCAGAGGACTTGTTCTATCTTGGTCCTCCTTGATCTCTCCGCAGCATTTGACACTGTAGACCATGGTGTGTTGTAGGAGCGGCTGCAGTTCATCTGTGTACGGTCTGGCATGGTCCTCAGATGGTTTCGATCATTCCTCGAGGGTAGGACTCAGAGAGTGGTATCTGGGATTTATTCCTCATCCCCTCTCTCTATCCTGTGGGGTACCGCAGGGCTCCATTGTGTCACCCATGTTGTTTGCAGTGTATACGCTGCCATTGGCAGATATCACTAGGCAGTACGGTCTGAGTTTTCACTGCTATGCAGATGATACTCAGCTGTACCTGTCCTTTGTGCCCGAGCAGGATGGGATCCTCTTGGTTTTTAACAACTGCCTATTCAAGATCCTGGACTGGATGAGTGCCAGCTGGCTGCGGTTGAACCCGGGTAAAACTGAGGTGCTGGTTGTGGACCTGGATTGTCGGGAGGCGGGTTTGTCGGCAGGACAGCCCTCTGGGATTTGGCTCCGGGGTGTTCAGCTGACTACCTCAGATTGGGTGCCAAACCTGAGCATTATTTTTCACGACAGCCTGACCCTTAAATCTCAGGTGTTGGCCATTGTCATGACCTCATTTTACCATCTGAGGAATATCACCTAGATGAAGCACCTGGTTCCTCCTGATGATCTTTCCAACATTGGTCCACACCTTCGTAACCTCCCAACTTGACTACTGCAATGCCCTCCACCTAGGGCTACCGGGGGTTGATATCTGCCGCCTGCAGTTGGTGCAGAATGCAGCAGCCAGGCTATTGTCTGGCACCTCTAGGACCAGTCATATTACGCCTGTGCTCCGTGGACTGCACTGGCTGCCAGTACAGTAGCGGCTCACCTTCAAGGTTGGGTTACTGACCTATAAAGCCCTACATGATCAGGGACCCCGTTACTTGCAAGACCTCCTTCGCCCTTACTGCTCCCTCCACCCTCTCCGATCTGCCAACAAGGGATTGCTACAGATTACCAGGGTTTGGTTAAAGACATCTGGGGCTTGGCCTTTTGCTTTTGTGGCCCCTACCCTGTAGAATTCTCTACCTCGTCGGATACAAGAGTGCCTGACCATCCAGAGCTTTAAAACAGCACTGAAGACATACTTATTCAGCCTGGTGTATCACGATCTTTTTAATTTGATCTGATATTTATTGAGCTACAGTTTTTATGGCATTATTAATGTACTGATTTGTTATGATTGTTTTTATTTATTGTTATGTCTGTTCAGTTTTTTACGTACAAGCGCCTTGATCTTTGGAAAGGTGCTTTTCACAAATAAAATAAGATCTGATTTGAAGTAACAACTTTATCCAGGCCCCTTTGCCCAAAAGTTAAATGACCCATGCAATGCTTTCTCCATGAGGAAGTACCACATGCATCGTAGGTGCTCAACTTCAGGAAGCAATTTTATAACTGCAGTAAGGCACCCAGGGGTGTGTGCAATAGTGCCATAACAGCACTTCTCAGGTGAGTAAGGCAATCAGCCTTACCATGTACCTCACTTCCCAAGGCATTATCCCATAAGTATCACATGAGGAAGGGCTCTTTGTAGCCTGAAACCTTTTGTACTGAAAATTTCTTGTTGGTCCAATAAAAGGTATCAAATCACCTACTTTATTCACCATAAGTAAAACATACACACACACAGTCATTTTGTATTGCATAATCATTGAATATCCAGGAAACTTAAGCAACATGCCAAGCACACACCACAGCAGAAAATAAAGGAGTAAAAATATTTTGGAAAAAAATAAAAGCACATGAGCTTGAACAGAACTGGAAAAAGAAATAAACAATAATTCAAAAAAAAAACACATATTTTAAATTGTTTTGAAGTGGTACAAAGTGCTTCCTACTTATGTGGGAATATATGGTAAACACTGGGCGTTGAGAGGCTAGATGACCAGGGAGGAAAAGACACATGTCTGCCTTGCGTGAGGGCTGCCACCCTTACCATTAGGGAGCAGGAAAGCCCCCGAGGGGCTGAGGACAAGCCAAGCAGCAGGGACTGGCCTGATATATGGGCACATAATATGGCAGGTCCAGGTGGCATAGCAAGTTCCATCCCGGGCACCTAAGGGGCAAAAAGCCCTGAAGGGCACCCTCCCGAGTTAGTTGCCCCGAACTTAAAAGTTTTGCTGTTTGAGGAGCAGAAAGAGCCTGAGACCTCCTAAACAATGAGGACTAGACAGGCATGAAAATAGTAGCCCCCACCATGCTAAAGCGTCGAGGTGGGTCTAAGGTCCTCCTGTGGTGACAACATGTGAAAATCCCTCCCCAAAGCACCAGGATGTGGGGAGGAGGAGAGAACCGAAGGGCCTTCTGGAGAACACCCCCTGAAGCCCTAGAGTGCGGCCGTGTTTCTCTGGCCACAATACCTCGACAGTTGCAGAGATCTCCCAACACTTGGGTTCCTAGTTTAAGGGGAAGCGATCCCCAACCACCCCCCCTTGCCCTGAGGGGGGGATTCCAGCAATGAGCACCCCCACCCGGAGCCCTGAGGCTAGGAGCAGAGAAGGGCCCTAAAGGTAACCCAATGAAAGGGAAACCCACTGACCCCTGCCAAGCAAGGCGGCCACCAGGACACAAGGATGGCCTGGACTGAGCTCGCTCCCTTAGACGACCAAGGCGGGAAGGGGGGGTGCCAACCAACCTACATCAGGAAAAGGACACTGACCCTGACTGTTTACCAGGCTAATAATTCCCAGGTAACTGTGACTAGGCTTGAGAGCCCATCGTAAGGGGCAACTCAGGAGCACTGGGGAAGCAAAGGGCTTGCTCAGAGCCAACACAGTAAACGAGGGGAGGCAGTGGAATTGCAACCCAGACTGCTGGATGCACCAAGCACATTCACCGCTCATTCCACTCACCTCCAGGCTCTTCCCCCAGCTGAGAGGGAGTGAGGTCATATCCATGGTGGTGTTCTCTGGAAGGACAGAGACCTTTTTTTTTTTTCCCTGTTAACCCAGAGTCAGAGGAGAGAGAAAAGACCAGGTTTGATAAAATACATGGCCCAAAAGGTGAGTGGGGGTCACATGCAAAACCCATCTGCCGCTCCTAAAAGTAGCAGATGACCAGCCCGGCCCCCTCCACGCTTGAGAAGGAGCAGGCTACCGAGCCCTGCAACATGGGCAGATACAAGACAAGGACTAGGTGGTCAGGAGATCTCCATAAGATGCCGTCACCCATACCCCCGGAAGGAACTCCCTGGACCTCCACTTGTCAAAGGGGAGGTGACAAAGGCCTAATCAGGGACCGGCCAGGTTGGGAAGGCTCCCTACCTAAACATGTTAGGGAGGCCAAAAGGAAGTGGGCGCCACTAGGCCTATCCACTATAGAGGAGAAACGTGGCAGTCTGCTGGGCTGAAGGTCTCTGTGGGCCCAGGCGAGACCTGATAAGGGGGGTGGAAAGAGCTTGGTCCCCATAGGCAAGCACTTCACCAGCTGGGTAGGGGCAGGGGAACATGGAACCCCTGGTCTCTCTGCTAGCCTTCTAGAGGATACTGGCAGAATACCACCAAAGCCCCAGGCCACAGAGACAGTGCTGCACGCCACAGGGAAGCAGGAGGCACCCCCCCACCCGGAAGTCGGTAAGAACCATGTGGCGACCCACGGGAGAGGGGGGCACAGAGGCGCTGCCGAGCAGGAGGGAGCCAGGCTGCATTAAAAATGATGGGAAGGCCAGTCCACTGGCACAGAGGAAAGATTTACTGTTACAACACCGGTGACCTGGGTTCGGGAACGGACTCGGGCATTGGAGGGCCAGCCTTCTCTCGGAGGGAGGGTGGGGTAGAGGACCGCTGCCTACTGACCCTGGCAGAGGCCAGGCGCCTGCTAGCTAGGAAGCGTGACTAACACTGGCATCAGCCTTGTGTCCTGGACATCACGCTCCTGCAGGAGAAACAAGGAAATGGTGCACTGGTTGGTCAGGTGACCGCTCCCCTGGATCCTCGGCGCCGGAGTACCCAAGCCCTCATCAGCCACCTCAGCAGCACCCAGGACCATAAGAAAGGCCGGTAAGGCTCATTCCCTGTGCAGGTAGGGGACCCACCCGGTGAATGGATACACTGGGTTACCCTGGGGTGGCTACGATGTGGGGCAATGGGGTGGGAATCAGTCTGTGTGGGGGCCTGAAGAAGGGACCGACCAGTGTGGGTGGGGAGCAAAAAAAAAACAGATGGGGAGGCCGGGTGGAGAGGGCAAAAGACGCCACAACTGAGTTATCCTCAGACGCTGGTCCAGGAAGGGGAATCACCCCGATGCTGGGGAGGCACAGGGCACCACCAGTGATGGGCAAGACATGCTCCAGAGGATATAGGATCCAGAGTGGAGGCCCGCCAAAGCCCCGTCACAAGGTACGGAGGGGGAGAGGCAACTGCGTCACCAGCCCCACAGCTGAGCCGGCGGGGTAGGCACAGGGCACCACAGGAGGGCCTCAGTCAGCTGGGGCTGACCAGAGAAAGGAGAAGGCCTCAACCCACAACAGCAGACTGGAAAGAACCCAGATGTAGCAATACGCGAAAGGAAAGGGGTCAGCGAAAGCGAGACCCCAGAGCCTCACCTAAACGGGTGGCAGCAATCTCCGGTTTGTAGATTCATTTGGGATGATTCTTTTTGCACTTTCTCTGGGAAGGTGGAGTCCCAGAAGGAAGAGACTGGGCCGACCCAAAGAATGGACAGGAGCCTGTCTGGAGAGACTGGCCATCTACAAGAGAATTTGCAAGGTAATTTTACAAGGATAAATACTAAAAACTAGTAAAATAAAGTGGATAAAAAGAATATAAAGAATAAAAAGGTGGTCGACTGAAGTCGTAGAGATCTGCAGGTCTGATGCATAGAGGTCAACGGGGAAAGAACTGAGGAGGGCATGGAAAGGCTGACTACTCTTATAGGGCTGGTCGACATCAGCGGGTGATGTCGAAGTGGGCTGCCCCCTGGTAGACTGCTAGCTAGAATGGTTTTCATGTGGTCCTAGCACCTGGCAGCTATAGTTCCACAGGTGTGGCTTGCTGCAAGAGATACTCCCAAAGTCAGATCTTACCATTTCTTCCCCTATTTCTCTTCAGCTTCCCTGTCAGTAAACACTGCTGCATTCCCCATCCCCCACCCGCCTAAGTAATTGCTGCCAGTGTGCAATTTGTACCCCTCTTCACGCACTTTTTGCACTTGGGTATTTTAAGTTGCTGCTGTTAAGTGCTATGCCTTGCTGTTAGTTTGCACTATTTTTGGAATTCTGTATCTTAAATGTTTTCTTTTTCACCCCTTATGGGACCCCTTCCCCCAAGTTGCAGGTCTGTGGACCTGGAACCCAGCTTTACCTCAGTGTGGATTTCCTGGACAATAATTTTTTTCCTTTTTTTCTTCCATATAGATTTTTATCAGCTTTTTCTCCCTGCCCCCGGTGTGCGCACGCATGTGGAGGCATGCGCACGCCATGCCTCGGGGTGCCCTCCCACTACGCTGCCACCCCCTCCCACCTACACTATCCACCGGACCTCCACCTGGTGGGAGTGGAACTATTGGGGGTGACGACCAACCCGAGAGAAGAGCTGTCTTTCGACTGCTCAGTCCTGCTCCCTCCCTCCTCCTCCCCATGCCGCTCTCCAATGACCCAAAGTTTTTCCCGAACCCGGGTTGCCGGTGTGGCGGGAGGTAAGGCGTCCAGCACCTCAACCCTCAGCACCACTGGGCTGGTCCTGGACAATAATTTTAAATAAAATAAACAAATAACACCTCAGTCATAACATTTATCTTTTTACGTTAGGACCCCCAGTTACATTTTAGGACCCGCAGCAGGTCTTAACAAAGCTAAGCAGCAACTTTCTGAGTTGTCATTTCATAAAGTTGGTGAAAGCTGTTAGTGAAAACAAGCAAACATGTCGGCTTCTGAAAACAGTCCCTCCTAAGTTCCCTTGAACAAATAAAGCTAAGTATTAAAACATGCAGAAAAGTTCAAAAGGGCCTGGATGCCTGTGAAGACAGAAATGTGCTATTATAAGTGTTTCCACCTCCCCACTGGAAAAAGACTCCATCACAGCTCTGGTTCAACATTTGAATGAAACTTTCCCTTCTGCACCAGAAGGATGATGTAGGAATGTGACATTTGCTCAGTACCGTGATGACCTTCATAATGTAGTTTCACAACTGCAAGCACAATGGGCCTGAACATTAGCTCAGACAGCATGTGTAAAGCAAGCAGCGTACATTATTTTCATACAGAGATACTTATCACAGAAGTCAGAGACAGCTGACCCACAAAAACACAAATGTACCACATGCCATCATCTTGCTCAGAAGTGAATGATCTGTCATAGTGATTGTCAGCTGTTTGCCACCAACTGTCTTACAGCTGACTTGTATATACCCAAACTTTGTTTAAAAATAAATGACCTGCACCAAAAAAAGCAAGGCTGTTATAGGTAAACTTTCAAACGTATTGTACGATACCTGCAGACTACATATACAGTAACTTTCTTACAGGGCAAGGCACTGGTGGGGATTGAGGGGTAGGGTACTGTAGGTACTCGTGCTCCCACAGAGCAAAACACACTGGGCAAAGTGTTAATGGGAAGGGAGTACCTAAAGGTAACGTAACCATGTGATGTCCTACCTTGATTACAAATTTATTTATATGAAATTATTTCAACAGGAAGAGCATGTGAAGCTGAACTAGTTCATTTCCAGTCTGCATCCTGGGAGGAAGTGATGTGCATCATGCCCATTGACGTTTTGGGGGGCGGGGGAGACAAATTCTGTGTTATCAGGCTGCAAAATTTTGCAATATTCTGCCATATTCTGCTCGTGAGTTTTCTGCTTACAGCCTCTTTTCCCAAGAAACTGAAATTAATAATTAATTCTGTTGTATATGTTACAATTAGTTCAAAAACGTGATTAACTTTTTCTCCTGGTCTTGAAGAATAGTATCTAATGTAGATTATAGATTTCTGTATATATAATATAAGGTAGTAAATTAAGATGAAAGGTACCATAGAGTATTCACTTTAGTATCAGGTATCTTAGCAATAACCTAAAGGATTATGTCACTTATTTGATGTATTATCATATGTTTTAGTATGTATGTTTTTATGTATAGGTAACTTTATAAGCACACCAGGACTGTCTTGCAAACTGGGTCATCTGACCTAAATGACATGGTATTCCTGTATAAAAATAAGGTTTTTACTACTACTTTTACCTCCCCCATTCTCATCCAGGAAGTGCTTTTTGGACTGCAAAAGACTATAAAAGTGTAATTTTTGGTTCCCCCTACACCACTTTTTAATTGTATGCCCCACCCCAAAACTTTCTCTTTTTGTACATATTTTTTTATTAAAAAACTTTATGTGCATACAGTATATATAGTATTACATGGGAGATCAGGTAACCTCCTACAGCATTCAATGAAACATTCAATACATACAATGGGAGGCAGTACAGCGCAGTGGTTTAAGGCTCTGAGCTGCAAATCTGGAGACCTGGGTTTGAATCCCAGAGCCCCCACTTGTATACTGTGTGACCTTGAGCAAGTCAGTTAACTTTCCTGTGCTACCAGTTCGCACCTGTAAACAAGCTTTCAGCTTAGTGTGCCACTCCTAGTTAAACAATTAAAAAAAAAACATTGAGAAGATGAGAAGTGTTCCCAGTACAGCATGGGGGCATCACCTCGATAATATTGCAGCTCTTGTTCCTGAGATACACACACGTGTGTGTGTGTGTGTGTGTGTATATATATATATATATATATATATCATAATCACCATCAGTCTTCCAGGGTGGGTAACCTAGCTGAGGAAAGACAGAAGTTGGGGGAGGGGTGAAGGGGAAGTAAAGTACCCAAGGGGATCTCTGTCAGACCCTGTTGATGTTATCCAGCACTGCATATCTCGAGGTCAAGCCACCAAGGCTGGCTGTCTAAAGGCTCAGGCGATAAAGAACCCAAGAGGTCCATCGAGAGGAAAATACCTCAGTACTGTCATTTAAGCTAAATGTAATTTTTTCCATCATATATATAAGTTGCAAAAAATGTTGTTAATGCTCCAGTTAGGGTCAAAGTGACAAAAGCTGGGAAATGAGGTGTTGGGTTTTTAACCCTAACCGCCCCGTGAGGCAGGACAGCAGGTGTTGCGTATGCCTTAGGGGTTCTCAAATCTACGCTCACCCCATTCCATCTGTAAATAAGGTCAGATGTGTAGACTGTATGAGAATGGGGTGAGTGTGAGGCTTGAGAACTAGCACAACCCTGTTCTCCTGCCAGAGAAAGGAGAAATGTTAATTAAACCCAAGCCTCATTTCCCAACTTGAACACCAACAAAGTTTTTGCAACTTATTTCCTTACTTTTTGAGACAGTATAATCATTTCCTTATTTTCCTGTGTGCGGTCCCACCCATCTATAATTTTTGAGATAGAGTAATTGTATCCTTATTTGCCTGTGGGAGTGCTCCCATCCCTCCATAGCTGTGTGTATGTATGTTGCTGTGGAAGGACCCTGCGCTTCCATTTATAGGAAAACAGTGACCAAATTGTCAGCTTAGCCATCTTTATTTTTATTTATTTATTTATTTATTTGTTAACCTGATAAGTGTGCTGATCCAATGGACCGTTTTCAGACATGACCCGGGCCACAAGGTGGCACCAACATAGTTCAACAGCCTTAAACTTATATAGACAGTAGTAGCTATTACACAGTAATGAACAATAGACAAAGGTCAAAACATGAGTCAAACATGTCTGTACAAAACCTCAACATGAGGTCAATATGGGTATAATGTAAACTGAGCTGAGGCAGTGGTAACAGCTCAGATTACAGAGGATAAATGGTACAAAAATAACAAGCAGTAACTTTTGTAATTAGAAGCAAAACATCCATTTCTTCTGAACTGGCTGGCAGACTAACAGCCAGACAGCCTTGATAAGAAGACCTTGTAGGTCAAGGAGAAAGGAAACCAGAGACAGCTAGGAGGTCAAGATGGGATAGGACAGAGATACATAGCACCTGGGGCGGTTTGTGGGCACTACTTGTAGTCCAGGACACAATTGCATGGGGATTCAGATAGGAGCCAGGCTCTTAGGTTCGTTTTGAAGGACAGATGGGAGGGGGACAAGTGAACAGGCAGCAGCAGACTGTTCCATAGGGTGGGGGCAGAGACTGAGAAAGCTTTAGTTCCCGCTAAAGTGGAGACACGTGTTACTTCCAGGGGCGGGACTGAGGATATCCTGAGGCACCTGGAGGCAGTCCTGTGAGTGAGCAATGGGGAATGGGGGACATCTGGTTACATCTGAGTGCACTGCCGCAACACACCTCATAGCATACTCAAAGTGACCTTGCAGAGGGAGCCACCCTAGGGACTGGTAGAGTGAACAATGGTAGGTGGAGTAGGGGGCTTGAAGAACAAAGCAGCAGACGGAGTTGTAAGTTGTGATTAGTCGAGAACGTAGGGTGGAGGACAAAGCGGAATAGATTGGGGAGCAGTAGTCAAGAAGGGGCAATAGGTTACCTTGCGCAATAGCAAGATGAACTTCAGGGGATAGAAGCTGCTTAATACAGTAAGCAGAACCTAATATTTGGTGTATTTTCTGCACAGTGTTATTTATGTGGTCAGAGAAGGTTAGTGAGAGGTCAAGGGTTACACCTAGGTACTTGAAAGAGGTGACATTTTCGAGAGGGGGGTACATACCAGGAGGGAGGAAGTGGTTTTAGTGACCTTGGCAAGGAAAGGTTTTGAGCTGAAGAGCATAGCCTTTGTCTTTTTTTCATTGACTAAGAGCCTACTAGAGAGGAACCAAAGATGTGCAGAGGCATAGTTACGTGAGAAGGCGGATGAGATGGAATAAAGTGACTTATCGCTGTGATAGAGGACTAAGTCATCTGCATAAAGAAGGGTGTGACAGTTTAGGCTGTCAGCAGGGAGAGCATTGATAAACATGGAAAAAAGTAGCAGGCCAAGTATAGAACCCTGAGGGACTCCCATATGGATAGGTAGGGTAGCAGTAAAGTCTTTACCTATTTGGGCAGCCTGAGATCTGCCAGAGATAACTGTGGAACCACTCCATAGACTCAGGGGGAGCAGCCAAACTGAAGTATTGTGGAATGTAGAAGATGGTGGTCAACAAGGTCAAAGGCCTTAGATAGGTCCACAAACACTGCGCCAGTGGCCTTGCCCTTATCCATATTTGTTAGGATATGATCAGAGAAGAGGGCTAGTGCAGAAGAGGTACTGTGATGCTTCCGGAAACCATGCTGAAGGGGACACAGGAGGTTATATTTCTGTAGATGTTCCAGTAGCTGGTGGTGGACGATTTTTTTCCAATAATTTGCTGAGGTGTGGGAGGAGTGAGATGGGTATATAGTTTTCAGGGGAGAGGGGAATCACCTGCCTTGAAGACAGGTACAACGTGTGCAACTTTCCATGCATCAGGCACAGTGGATGATGAGAGGGCCAGGTTAAACATGAAGGTAAGTGATTTAACAATGGCTGGGGAGATAATCTCGAGAAAATTGGGGTAGAGTACATCACTGCCAGGGCTGCCTCTGGCTGGTAAACTCTTTAGGAGCTTAGTAGTGACTCTCTGCCCAATGGCTCTGAAATAGAAGGGGGGTGGCAGGGTATCGTTTAAAGCATTTGGGACTCGATCTGGTTGCTTCTTTAGGTCAGGGGAGAGGTTAAGGGGGAAGCTTATTGAGGTAAGAGGCAAGGTCAGTGAACATTTTATTGAAGGTATCTGCAATCGTACTGCACCAAAACATAATTCTGTGCAACTGCAACGTCATTCCGTGCCACAGGTGTGAAAATACATTTTAACCAGAATTTAAAAAATGTCAGCAGTGACATACATGAGGTGAGGTAATAAGTCTAAGTTGATAATTTGGGGTCAGGAGCATGCATAGTGAAATTGCAACAAATCGTCATAACTTTGCTGTTTTTACACATTTTGACCCCAAAGTTTCAAGATAGCCTTCTTATGATCCCACCTTATAAACAATATGACGGTAATTATGCAAATCCCGCTCAAAAGTTGAATTCACCAAGAGACCATGAAATCACTTTCAGGCGAGAGTTGCGTAGTGACAGTCCTACTGTTCAGGAGACGGGGTCCCCAAAAGGCCATGTTGAAAATCTGGGGTCAAAAAAATGGCTCAGTTATGCACCAGAGTTGAAACCCCTATTGAAATACGTTGAATAGGGCTATGCATGGTCCAAATATAATTTCCTGAATGCCACATATAATGCACTATTCGTTATCTGGATCCTGAATAACACATACTAGCACTATTCATCCCGTAATCGGGAAATACTGTCTAAAAGAAAAATAAAGCACCCACCCTTTCTCTCAGCCCAGCGGGCAAGCAGTGAAAATGTAAGCCCCACCCCTTGTCAAAAATGCATAGTGCCACCCTCCTCCCCAGCACCCACAAGTTGTTTTTTAAATAAAGTCAAAGATAGATAAATGTCCCCACTAATGGGTGACCGGCTCAGCCTGTCCACCTCCAGAGCCGGTCACCCTCTTATTGTAAAGCACTTATCTGCTCTTAAAAAAAAAAACAGTATACATTATGCCACCCCCCACAACACCCAGCCCCGTCTGGAACCCGTGTCACCACCCATGTTCAGCACCCAGTTCTCTCCAATGCAAAGGAGAAGGTGACTGGCACAACCCTCTCTCCTCCATGGCCAGCCACCTTCTAGAATGAAAGTGCTCCCACGATTATAGTAAAACTCAGCTGGTTTTACTTTAGCAAGCGAGCAAGTGCTTTCTTTCATGAGAAGGTGGCTTGCCGTGGAGGAGGGAGGGTTGTGCCAGTCACCTTCTCCTTTGTCTTGGACAGAAGGTGCAGCAAGGGTCGGGTGGTGTGTGTGTGGGTGAGTGTACATTATGTATACTTTTTCTTTTAAGCACAGATAAGCGCTTTACAATTAGACGTTGACTGTCCGTGGAGGCGGGCAAGTTGTGCCAGTTAGCCATCAGCAGGAAAAATTATCCATCTTTATTTACAAACTTGTGTGTGCCGGGGAGAGGTGGGTGGGATGGCAATTGGAGGGGTAGGGGGTACCACTAGACAACAGGGATGGCAGTGAGGGGGCAGCAAACAAGAGGGAAGCTGCGGCTCACAGGTGACACTGCAGCCAACAGCATGAGTTCAGCTGCAGCTGCAGAAGTCAAGAAATGTCTGCTGTTCTCCTACAGAGAACATGGGGGAAGCACTCATCTCGCTAAGCTGGGCACCATGGATTTTGGGTGCCCAGAAAAAGTATTTCTGGCCCTAACTGTGAAAAACAAACATCAGAATCTAGATAAACGGGGCCTGTTTAGCTAGATTCTGGTGTTTGATTTTAAAGATGATGACATTTCTATATATTTTCCACGCTTTTTAGTTAGTGGAAAAAAAAAAAAAAGACGGTGGCTTGCGCAAAAAGAATTTGTTGTGGTGAAAAAGAATTGGCCCCTCACGAAAAAGAATCCTTTTTCAAGAAGTCAAATCCTTTGTCGAACTTTTACCTCTCCAACCTGAAAAGCTATCTTCCCACTGAAAACACTGGGAACTGAAAAACTGAGTAACTTTGCAACAGATTACTATTTTTTCACCAAACAAACACAAGGCAGTTCTGTTACCCAAGCTGTTTCTAACATAAAAAAATCACACCAAAATTCCAGACCATCTGGACACAAGGTGATGAGGAAAAAACTGCACAAAATGGCGACTTTTAGACTTTTTGCACTACCCAGATCTCAAAATCTGCACATCCGACCGGAGCGAAAACTTGCCACATCAAGAGATGTACCCCATGGGACAGCGCTTATCAAACTGTGCGCAAATCCATTGATCGGTTGCAAAGTTATTAAAGCGCAAGGCCCTACATTACGCAGTAGTGGAAGCCCATCAGTACACTTATGTATAGATGAGAGCGCAGCGCCCTCTGGGCCCTGCACTTCCACATGAAAATCAGAGACAGTTACAAAATTTATGCATGATGAGGGCCCTGCACTCCCACAACAACATACAAGTAACATTATACTTTCTCAAAAAGAAGGAAATTCCTTGCAAAAAACTTTGATGTATCAGTTAGGGTTTTCATTACAGCAACAAAAGTTTGGAAATTCGATGTTAGGGTTACCAACCCTACCCCCCCCCCACACACATCAACAGGCGTCAGGGTGTGCCTTGGGGTCGTCAGGCCTAACTCTCACCCCTCCCCATTGTCCTATACTGTACCACTCAGCTTCCTTACAAATGGAATGGGGTGAGAGTTAGGGCTGACAACCCCAAGGCTCACCCCGATGCCTGCTGGTGGGTGGAGAGTGGGGGTGGGTAGGGTTGGTAACCCTAACATCGAATTTCCAAACTTTTGTTGCTGTAATGAAAACCCTAACTGATACATTAGCAAAGTTTTTTGCAATATATATATTATAGTGGTGCAGTAGTGCCACTACAGTTAGGGTGGAGTAGGTAGTTTAATGTTAAACTCCAAATTTTGCACGTTAATAACTTTGCAAATGTTTAACGGATTTGCATGATATTTGGAATACATGGTTTTGGATGGTGGATCTCTTGATTTGCCAATTTGTGTTTCAATCAGATTTGTGGTTTTTGCGCAGTAAAGAGCCAAAAAAACCCACTTTTTGCCTTTTTTGGTGATTTGTTCAAGATTGCGCTGAGCGCACATTATTTAGAATCTTGGCCAAAATTTTCAGGGTAGAAAGAGGTTATCCTAAGGAAGAATCCAGTGTTGGTGTGGTGAAAAAATATCAATCCATTCAAAAGTTATTTAGTTTTGAAATGCTGAGTTCTGCGCATGCTCAATGCAGTCTTTGGGATAGATGTACAGAACAAAAAGGGATTTAGGGCTCACTAAAAGGGATTTTGACAGCTCACGAAGAGGGATTTTTAAAATTCCTCTTTGTGAGAAAAAAATTCCTTTTTCGCAAGCCACCATCTTGTTTTCATTTTTCCTCAAAAACAAAATGTTATAACTTTATCTACGGATGTGTTCTGAGGTAAACAAAGCATGGGTTTTGTTCAGGTGGACATCCTCTACAAACCTATTCCTTTGGTTTACTTTACTTTAGTCAAAAAATGCTCATTTTAAAATTTTTAAATCCCTTTTCATGACTCGCTTCTGATCCCTTTTCGTGAGCTGTCAAAATCCCTTTTCATGAGATGAGGACCAGATGGCCCTATCTCACGAAAAGAGATTGGCTCACGAAAGGGATTTTGACACCTCACAAAAAGAGAATGGCTCGCGAAAAGGGATTTTGACATTCCGCGAAAAGGGATTACATTTAAAAATCCATACATTACTGATGTGCTCTGGCGCATCGAGATTTGTGCCAGGCTCAATCCCACTTTGAATATCGCACCGGGGCGCATCAGTGTGTTGCGCCATGCGCAACCCTTCTGAATATCCCACCCCTTAAGTATATATATATATATATATATTCCCTCACATGGTTAAAAAAATGCCATTCCCTTATTGGAAAATTTATTTGGCTGGATAAACCTGCAAGAATTGCTTGTGACAAACTTATATTGAATAAAAATGAGGGATGGTTCAAAATGCCAAACTTTTTTTTATATATTATCTGGTTAGTAATATAAATAAAGTCTTTAGATGGTTCTCTGATTGTAATAACTCTTCTTCCTACCATCCCTTGTGCTTCATTATTGAAAGGAAACTTTTACAAAAATCCAATATTTCTCTTGACTCTACTACCTATTTAACATCTAAATCTTTACCTTTATTTTATTTTTTTTGTTAAGTCATTTTTATGCTTACCTTCTCAGCTGGGAGGGGTGATCCTATGGTCCCCAGCATCCAGTCCAATCCTGGCAGCCGTTGCACCAAGCATCATACCCGAGCTGCCACCCCTTGCCCCCTCAACCTCCTGGCTGCATAGTGCTCCCCTACAAAGCGGAAGACCATCCGGGGAGTCAGGACCAGAGGGAGCTTCGAAGGGGAGCTCGGTGCAGCGCCGCGGTTGGTAGACCGTCACACGCGCCGGAGGATTGGGGCTGGTATTTTTCTCTCAACGCCGCAATTGCAGCAGACATGCAGGACCTCAATGATGGTATGATGCACGCTTCCATGTATCACATGTCAGGTGTCTGCCTGCTCCGACCCCCCATGCAACTGTATCATTGCACCAGTCCCCAGCCGCCACTAGGAGCCAGCATGAGCACAGGTATCCCTCTCCACCTTCCCCGGAGGACAGCAGTCCCTGAGATGCTCTATCCTCCCCCCCCCCGACCAACCCACCAACACCCGAGGTTGCTCCCGAACCCGGGTCGTCGGCATGGTGCGAGGTGTGGCGTCCAGTGCCTCAGCCCTCTGTGCCACCCTAAATCTTTACCTTTAAAATTAAGACGTACTGTGATAGGTATTACTTACAAAATGTGTGATCAATGGTGCAAATTACTCAAGATTTCTTTGCTGACAGATATTGGGCAACCTATTTTAAGAAACGGGAATTTTGAATTAAACAATAAGCCTCTGAATTTATCATGGTTCCCTGCAATGAGAACAAGCACGGTTGGAGATCTTTTAACTAATGGTTTCTTAATGCCATTCGAATCTCTGAAACATAAATTCAACTTTAGCAAAGGTTACTATTCTAAACTATATATGTTAAAAGTAATTCTATCATCACATTTTGGTCCAATACCTTGGAGAAAGGAATATAACTCATTATTAGCTGAAATCATGGAGCTAAATAAGAAACAATCACCATATTTCTAAATTATACCAATACCGTCTGACAATATTGTCTGACCACATTCCAAATATAGCAAAATTTTGGGTTAAGAAACCTGAAAATGTATTTCTGGACTGGGGGTTAATCTGGAAAGATTTATATAGATACATAGCTAAAGACAGATTAAAATAATACAAATTAAGATCATACACAATTCATATTATACCCCTTTATTTTTTCAAATTAGATTTAATACCATCTGAAAAATGTTGGCGATGTGGTTCAGGTATTGGATCTACAGACCATTTATTCTGGGAATGTCATTTAATTTCATCATTTTGGAGTGAAATAAAAGCAAAGATAGGTTCCAGATAAAAGCTAGAGGCTTACTTCTCATACCAGATTTATCTTTTAGGGTATTTCTCTAACATTCCTTCTACAACTATAAATCATCATATCAGTTTAATTGCATTATCGGCTAAAAAAGTTATTTTAAAACACTGGAAGGACCACCAAACCCCCTCGATAATTGAATGGAGAAATGACATTTTGATTAACTTAAGAGCTGAAAAAACTATAGCTAGTATGAGAAATACCCTGGACAAATTTAATATGAAATGGATTCAACTCTATAATGTAATCCTTAATACTTATGTCTCCTGGCTCCTATTATTCTGATATTCTGACATAAGTACTTTATTTTACCTGAATTTTTATATATTCCAGATATCTACATTTGGTGACTGATTCTAACTTATTTTTCTAAGTGTGAGGTCTTCCATTTAATTTTACTCTATTGTACCTAACGGTATAAGTTTTTTGGGGGGAGGGAAGATAGGGATGTGCTGGTACTTTGGGTTTGTGAGTTAACTTAATGTTCGGTTATTGTTACTGGACTCTTTTTATACTGTATCCAACAGTCACTATTCATCTCTATGTATTTATTGAAATATTTGTTTGTTTTGAAATTTAATAAAGAAAATATTTTTATAAAAAAACTACTGCATACTATTACACTAAGCTATCTGACCCCATCTGCTCCCACTGTCATAGATGGATATCAGAGTGTGATGGTTATGTGACTGCGGATTCTATGACAAACACAGCAAAAGGTAGCTCAGCCAAATGGATGGAAAAAACAGGTTATTTACCTGTAACAGTGGTTATAGGCGTAGTATACGATGTTCATCCACACTTCTGGCAGTTGCCTTTCCCCTTTAAATCTTGCCAGAAACGTCTTCAAGCTGGCTCCTCCCGCCCACCTGGGTGGTAACTCCCTCGGCTCCGCCCCATGACGCCAAATCTTACCTGCTGAAAGCAGAGTTGTGCACTAAAGCCAGGGGAGGCTGGGTGGATCCGTGAGTAACCTGTTTTTCTAGGGACGAGGATATGATGTTCTATCCACACTTCTGGCAGAGTACTAGAAGTTCTCTGGGAGGAAGAAGGCAAGGTGCACACCTTCTACTTAGGGAAGAGATTGGAGAACTGAAGCCCCAAAACCAGCATCCCGGTGTGACTCAAGGTCAATGAGGTAATGGGAAATGAAGGTGTGCTGACTTCCAGGTAGCAGCCCTGCAGATTTCCTTGATAGGAATATCCCTGGAAGCAGCCACCAACGCAGTGGGGGTGGAATGAGCCCTTAGCCCTACGGGAGGCTCCCTACCCACCAATCTATAGCAGAGATCAATGCAGGATACAATCCACCTGCCAATCATCCGCTTTGCCGCAGGTCTGCCAGATGCAGATTCAGCGTAGGTGACAAACAGCTGGTGAAACTCTCCCCGAACTCCAGCTGTGCGCTCTTTGTAATAAGCGAGCGCTCGCCTCAGGTCTAGAGTATGGAGCCTGTGCTCAGCCTCTGAGGTGTGGTTGGTAAAATACACCGGCAGATTAATCACCTTGTTAAGGTGAAAATCCAACACAACCTTCAGAAGGAACTTCGGGTTGGGGCACAGGACAACCTTGTCCCTGTGGAAGACCAGGTAAGAAGACGCCACTAAAAGCGCCTGGAGCTCACTGATCCTTCTGGCTGACATGATAGCCACCAAGAAGGCGGTCTTCCACAACAAGTGAGACATTTCACACCTGTGCATCAGTTCAAATGACTTGCCCATGAGCTTTGCCAAAATCAACAGCAAATCCCAAGGTGGTGGTGGTTCACGCACTGGAGGGGAAATATTGTAAAGGCCTTTTAAAAAGTGCCAGACCACCTCATCCTGTGTCACTGACTGCTGACCGGCCCATGCCCGGTAAGCAGAGATGGCTGCCAAGTGCACCTTAATGGTTGTCGACCGAAGGCCCAATTTAGAGAGGGACCATAGATAATCAAGGATGCTAGCTACTGGACAGGACAAAGGGTCCAGCCACTTTCCCTGACACCAAATGGAGAATCTCTTCCACTTGAAGGTATAGCATTTACTGGTCGACTCCTTCTGAGATGCCTCCACAACACTGAGGACATCTTTGGAGAGACATAAGGCCTGGAACTCTAGCCAGTCAGGAACCAGGCTGTCAGGTGCAGGGACTGAAGGTCTGGATGGAGAACCTTCCCCTGACTGATGGAAAGCAGGTCCGGGCATAGAGGAAGATGCCTTGGGAGCCTGCTGCTGAGGCTGAGGAGATCAGGGTACCAAAACTGGTGTGGCCAGTCCAGAGCCACCAGAATCACCTGTGCCTTGTCCATCCTGGCCTTGAGAAGCACCTTGTGGATCAAGGGAAGTGGAGGGAAGGCATAGAAGAGGCCTGGGGGTCCAGGGCCTCGAGAAGGCCTCCTCCTGCAGTGTTTCCTGCTGAGGGGCACAGGCACAAAACAGCCTCAGCTTTGCATTCTCCCTGGAGGTGAACAGGTCTACCTGAGGGGTGCCCCACTGGGAGAACAGACTGTATACTACCTCTGGGTGGAAAGACCACTCACGAGATGCCTCGCCCACATGGCTGAGGGGGTCTACCAGCTGGCTAAAGGCTCCTGCCACATGGATGGCAAGGAAATTGGCCTCCAGGCTACGCACAAAGCTCCACACATGGAGAGCTTCCTTGCACACAGGCAGGGAGTGCATCCTGCCCTGTTTGTTGAGGTAGTACATGGTTGTGGTGTTGTCTGTATGGACCTGAACCACCTGACCCTGGATGTGAGGAGTGAATGCAGTCAGTGCCAGCCAAACTGCGCAGAGCTCCAGCAGGTTGATGTGGCACTGGGACTCCTCGGAAGTCCAGAGCCCATGGACTCTGTGTTCCCCCAGGTGGGCACCCCAGCCCATGAGAGAGGAATCAATCATCAGGATGACTGTCAGCTCTGGGCGGACAAATGGGATACCTTCTTGCAGATACTCTGGAACTAGCCACCACTGGAAGGTGTCCCACATCTGCTGGGTCACAGTGACCAGCTGATCAAAGTGACCCTTGCACTGAGACCACTGGCTGGCCAACTCCCACTGCAGTGAGTGCATTCTTCAGCAGGCCCATCGGGCCACCATGGTGCAGGCCGCCATGTACCCAGCAGATGCAGGAAGTCCCAGACAGGGCACAATTGCCCAACCCGAAATGACTGGGCAAAGGAGGAGGGAACTTCAGCCCTGTCCGCTGGGAGCCAGGCTCTTGCTCTGCAAGAGTCTCGCTCCACCCTGATGAAGTTGATCACTTGCGAAGGCATGAGGCCCGACTTGGCCTAGTTGACCAGGAGGCCAAGTTCAACACAGGTCTGGAGGGCCAGGTCCCTGGACCACTCCACCTCCCATCTGGAGGGACCTGCAATCAGCCAGTTATTCAGGTAGGGGTAAAGCTGGACCCTTTGGCGCCTCAGGTAAACTGCCACCACTGCAATGCACTTGGTGAAGACCATGGGGGCCGAGGACAGGCCGAATGACATGGCCTGGAACATGTAGAGGGTTCCCTTGACACGGAAGTGGAGGAAACTTCGGTGTGATGGATGGATCGGGGCATGAAAGAACGCGTCCTGAAGATCCAAGGAGCAAAACCACATGTTCTGCTCTAGAGATGGTATGATCTAAGACAGGGTTGCCATCCTGAAGGTGCGTGACTTGAGAAATTTGTTCAGGTCGTACAGATCAAGAATGGCGCTCCAGACCCCCATCCGTTTTGGCACCAAGAAGTATCTGAAGTCAAACCCTGCGTGTTCCAGAGGATCCTCGACAGGAACCATGACCTCCTTGTGGAGGAGCTGGGCTATGTCATCTCTGAGAGCTGACAGAATGTCTGTGGATACCAAGTCCTCCCGTGGGACGCGGGCCTGGCATGGAGGGTACTGCTCAAATTCCAGAGGCAGACCCTGACCCACCTCTTTGAGAACCCACCTGTCCAATGGTAACAGCAGACCAGGCAGAAAGGAAGTGGCGGAGCCAGCCCCCCATGGGAGGATCCAAGGGAGGCGTGACAGGAATGAGGGAGGCACCCCTCATCGTATCACTGGGCAGGCTTGGAGGAGGAGGAGGACGGTCTGGCCGAGGAGCCGCTATTGTCTCTCCCCCCAGGTTTACAGATGACCGAGGCCACTGACTTCGGCCGAGGTCGCCAGGCCTGGGTTTGCTGACCAGCCTAGGGCTGGGCTGGTTTGGCCGCAGGAGTAGAGGTGGCTTCCATTTCTGCTGCTGCTTGGAACCCTTGGGGTCCTTCTGGGCAGATGTCACAGAGTCCAACGTGACACTGGACTTCTCAATGTGGGTGAGGTGGCCCTGGACTCCGGGCCTGAATAAGTCAGTGCCCAGAAAAGGAACATCTGCCAACTTGTGCTGAGTGCCTGCCGTGAAGTTCGAGATCCTCAGCCAAGCCCTGCGATGCATGGCCACTGAGGCTGCCATGGAGCACGCACAAAAGTCCCCAATGTCCATAGCAGTCTGGAGCTATTGTTTTGCTAGAGCCCGGCCCTGGTCCCGGACCTGTTTGACTGTAGTCTGGAGGTTTGCTGGGAGATGAGGAAGCACCTCATCCAGAGTGCCTAACATGGCATGGGAGAAGTGGGCCATGAGAAGGACCATGCTTGTCTGGTGAAGACCAAGCGAGGAGGCAGCGTAGACCTTCTTAGCCGTATGGTCCAATGTTTTGGACTCTTTGTCAGGCAGCTTAGTGATGTCCCCAGTATTGCCCGAGTGTCTGAACACTGAATCCACCACCAGACCCTTAGCCAAGGAGTGTTCAGTGAATCCCAAGAGGGAACCGGTAGGTACCGCATACTTGCGGACCATCCATAAGGAAGGCACAGGGCAGAAAGCAGAGCACTGCCAGAGCTCCAAGGCAGGGCCAAGAATGCCCTCCGCTACCGGGAAGGCCTCCATTGGAGAATCCCTCTGGTCGAGGATCTCTGTCAGCGGATAACTGGCCCGTTTCTGGACGGGCTCCATTTTCATCCCCATGGACTCAGAGATCATTCGAAGAAGGCCCAGAAAGGAAGTAAGACCTTCAGCACAGATCCCCCGACGATTCCTCGTCAGCTGCATGGGAGTGTAGGGAGGGACCCTTGGACACCGAAGAGTCATTAAAAAGTGGTCGACCACCGGAGTCCTCACTGACCCTCCAAGGACGGTCAGTGGTGACGGTGACCGACAATCGATGAGGAAGCCCCTTGACTGGCCGAGACTCCTTATTTGGAGCACCAGAGGTCAGCTGTTTAGGTGGTGGCAACACCGGAATCGGTGGAGACACCGGGGTCGGCTGAGCCGGGACCATCTACATCGGCTCCTTAGACAGAGAAGGCATCGGATGGTCAGGCGAAAGCCACATGATGGCTGGTGTAGGAACTGGGGTCGGACTCATAGTGGTGAACACCAGCTGTTGCCACATGAGGTCCTCGTAGCGTCAATGCAATGTACGCTGAAGCCTCTCCTCACCCATGGAAGACAAGAACAAAGAGTAGCAGTGTCACCGATTCCCACGGTGTCAACAGTAGCAGCACCAGCTTTGGCAAGAGCCACTTGACCCATGGGACTGGGACTTCAACCTTGATCTCGACTGCCAGGGGGGACTGGCAGTGGTGCTGGAAGGGAGTTGGCAAGTGCTGAGGTACTCCGAGTCTTGGTCATCGACAAAAGGCATCGGGTCTGCGGACTAATCTGTCCCTCCGATAGTCTCAGTCAGGACCGGAGTCCTGGACAAAGAAGTGTCAGCCTCTTCAGTCAACAACTGGTTGATCAGTTCAATAAAAATCTTGGCCGGGAATTCAACAAGTGTTTTGGCCAACTGGCCCAACAGGGTCACCGTGGAGCCGGTAGCCTGAGCTGAGGATTTGACCAAAGTCGCATCCGGAGAAACACGGGAATCTGAAGCTCTCGACCAAGAGCGCTCCCAATCTCACGAACGTCGGCGAGTCTTTTCTCTTTCTGTTTTGGACTTCAATTTGTGCCCAGAGGGTCCCTGGCCGAGGGTCGGCATAGACCGGCACAATTCCTTGAAGGACTCTGTCACAGCGTGAGGGAACAAACTTCAGACGAGGCAAATTTACAAGTTTAAAACACACCTTGGTGTGAAATTTATTTTCCAAAAGTTCGAAAAATAATAAATGAAAACAAAAAAATTGCAAAGAAAATCACTACTTAACATCAGTAGTTTCTCACACAATACAGTCCTGGATTCTAGAGCTCCTAAGACCCTTCTCATCTGCATTCAACAGCTTGTCTGCAGTAGCACCTCTCTCCTTCACTCTCAAGATTGAACTCTGCTAGACTGAACTTTATAAAGACTTGGAGAGCCAAGGACAGGCCGAATTGCAGGGATTGAAATTGATACTGGTTGCCCTGAATGCAGAAATAAAGGAACCTCCTGTGGGACTGCAACACCAAAATGTGGAGGTACGCGTCCTGCATGTCTGGGGAGCACAGCCAGTCCCCTTGATGAAGGAGGTGGAGGAAGCCTGGAAGGGTGACCATTCTGAACCATTTGCACTCTATGTACTTGTTCAGGTGGCTGAGATCCAGGATGGGTCGTTAGTCCCCTGTGTTCTTCAGGACCAGAAAAAAGTGGGAATGAAATCCCTTTCCCCTCTAAGCTGAAGTAACTGGCTCTATGGAGTGTTTCAGCAAGAGTAGCTGGCTATCTTCCTGGATAAGGGAGAGGTGTGACAGAGGGTAATGGGAATTTATGGAGAATTGTCCGGGGGCATCTCCGTGAACTCCAGAACATGTCCTTTCTCTATCACAAGAAGAACTCACTGATCCATCGTGATGCTTTGCCATCCCTCTAGATAGAGAGAAAACTGACCCCCTACTACTCCCCCAGGGATTCTGCTGGTGGAGGGGAGTCAGGTAAGAACTCAGGTCGAGGAACCGGGGACAGGCAGAGAAGCCTGGGAGGTTTTGGGGACTCTGAGGCCTGAACCTCCAGAGGTCTGGGTGGTGGTCTTACACTTAAATGCTCTATTTTGCTGGCCTCAGGTCTGTTGTCCGGGTGACCTATGAAAAAGCTGATGGTTCTGCTATGGATGGGATCTGTACATGGTGTGTACAGATATGACAGCCTTGCCCGACTCCTGGAGATTAGTGATGATCTTCTCAGAGTCCTCACCAAAAAGGATGGATCCCTTGAAAGGGGCATCCATAATTTTCACTTGGATGTCTAGAGTAAATCCCAAGATGCAGAGCCAAGAACAGCAGAGGAGGAAAATCCCTGAGGCTGTCACCTTAGCCGCAGCATCTGCCATGTCATAGGAGGAACATTAGACATGGGTGGCAATGTCCGAGCCTGATTTTAAAATTTGCAGCAGCTCAGCCTTCTGGGAGCTATCCTGCTGAGTCTGGACTAAATCCATGGCCTTTTCCCACATGGCAGTCTGGTGCTGGACCATGTGGGCCAACACATTTAAAAAGCAGATGGCACATCTGGCCGAGGCATATACTTTTCTGCCAAGATGGTCCACTTGCTTGCAGTCCTTGTCTGGAGGATGGGTACTTAGGTGACGTGGCCTCTTGGACTGATTATGAGCTGCTGTGATGACCATAGAGTCTACAACTGACTGCTCCCCGAAATAGGGTTTATCCTGGGAGCATTATAAAGGCAATCAGCTTTTTTGGAGATAGCAGGAGTGGAAGACAGGCGTTTCCATGCTGACTTGGTGATATCCATAAAGATGTCCACTAGAGGAGGAACCACCATGGGCTTTGGATCCTTCTGACAGAGAAAATCAGCCAAACTGTGTCTTTCAGGGTCGAAATCTGTGGTATCCTAGCCCATGCTTGACTGGATGTGCTGCATAACCTCCATGAAGGTTGGGTCATCTGGAGTTGACCAAGAGGTGTCCTTTGGGTCTGCTGGAGAGGGAGACAACCCTGATTTAGATGACACCATGGAGGAAGAGGAGTAGTGTAGAGGGGTTGTGGGATAACAGATAGACCAGACACCGAACTTCAAGTTCAACACACAATCTCTGTGATGTTTATTCAAAATGCAATCGATAACCTTAAGCAATGGCATATCCCTTCTTCAGTACATCAGTTTGTAACAACAGACTATGCATGTCCTTTCTCTGCAATTAGCCAGCACCTACTGACTCACTGATCGCTGATCTAAACTTTTCAGTGAAAACCCTTCATCCCTATGTGGGTCTTGTTTGTTTGGGTAGTAGGGGCTCAAAATGCAAAAAAAAAAAAAGCTACAAAGCACCTCAATGCAGAATCACTGAAAAAAAAGGGTTACCCGAAAGGGCATTGGCAACAAATCAAATTTCAAGGAACTACAACATCATACATACTTCCATAATGCAAGGTATCATGGGATATATGCAAATCACCATGAAATTTCAGACTTGTTCAGTTTACTGCAATTTACATATATTTTAAATAGCACAACTAAATCTTTATAATACAGTCAACTAGTACTTTTTATCTTTTTGAAACACACCTAGTGCCATGGTATTTTCAACATCTACAGGTTTCATAAACATAAGCTATATATAGTACATCAAGGTATTTTATCACATAGTAGTGCTATTACATACTAAATCCAACAACGATAAACAAAACCTGCTGTTTTACATACACTCGGAGGCCACCACTATAACCTCCCTATACGAGGACCTGAGAGGGAAAAGGAAAATTAAAGAGGACACTATAGCATAGTCAAGAAAGGGAAGGAGTGCCCATAGGTGGCAAACTTTATGGACTAGAAGTTGTAAAGAATAGATTAGGCTAAGAAACAGAACAACTGTTGCAACAAATTTAAGAAAAGGTCAGTCCTCAAGAGTGCCAGGAGCGCCCTGTCACAAGGAGCTGTGGCCCGACTCCCCTGAGGAGGAAGACCTCGAGGTCGAACACCAGTGCCTACAGGCATGAGACCGACATCTGTTCCTGTCCGAGGATCTCAAGGACAAGCGACGGTGCTTCCTCCCATGGTGCTTGGAGCGACCGCTGTCCACACCGTCCAGTTGCAAGGTAGGTTCCTTGGGCTGCGAAGAAGGCTTTCAAGGAGAAGTCAGAGGTGGAACACCTGAAGGAGTAGGATCCTTAGGAGGGAGTGCTGGTTACAGAAGATGGTCGCCCTTGACAGCATTCCACCATGAGACGACCAGGGCCGTCAGAGGCTTCTGCGGAGTAGCTGGGTTGGCTGGCGTCAGTTTGTGGATGTTAGAAGGTCCTGGCATTGGTCCCTGCTGAAGCGGCAACTCAGGGTTTGGGTCCTGTGGAGTCGGGTTGACCAACATCGGTCCAACGGGCATCAGGGTATCTGGCGTCAGCCTGCTGGGTGTCGTCAGGTCTGACGGCAAGCCCTCTGGTATCGGGTGATCAGCAGTAGACAGGTCCACTGGCAATAAAGGGCATTCTGGTGACAATGGGATAGGAGTCGCCAGCAGCAATGCCGGGGTAACCGGCATCGACTGAACAGGCATGTAACGGCACCAGTCGGGGGATGCCACTGGCATCGGCCTAGAGGGAGCCTGCTAAGGGGAACTAACTCCTGAAAGGGGTAGAGGCATCACTTTGCCTGAGGAGACAGACGCATGCCCCTGGTGCTGCTGAGTGGTGTCGGCCCTGGAGCCCGGGGCGGACTTAGCAGACTCCGTGGCTGAGAGGATGATAGGCAAGGACCTGCCACCCAAGGAAGACCCGGCTGAACCACCTGACTGCTGGCCTGAAGGCTGGTGAAAGGACCAGAGTAGCAGGGACTGAGAGGTGGAAGACGAAGTCCCCAGCCCTGACAAACCTCCGGCCGACATCTGAATAAGGGTGGGATGTTTCACCATGAGGAGCCCTATGGGAGAGAGGGCTGCCGTGGTTACAGAGTCCAATTTCCCTCTGAAGGAGGCCCCTGAGCCAGTTGATTTGGAATGAGGAAATCAGTAATGGGAGGAAGACTTGCCCTTATGCTTCTCCCTCTGTCTATGTTTCTCATCTGACTTTCTCCTGGTGGGAGGATGAAGAGGTGGAGGCCTCAGAAACAGGAGAAGAGGAGAAACTTTTGCCCTAGATTTGTTTCTCCACCTTCATCACTGCAACCTTCTTTTCAAGCAAGAAGCTTTTCAGGGCCTTCTGATGGTGGATCCTGGTCCTCTGGTTGAACTTCTGGCAGCGTTCGCAGGCCTCAGTGTCGTGTTTCAGGCCTATGCAGAAGAGGCAGAGAGAGTGGCCGTCCTTAGACAGGATCTGCTTGCAGCAAGGACACTTAGACCACCGTAGTTCCACTGACAAGGTCGGAGATGAAGACATGCAGAAAAAATGAAGAAAAATCAAAATGTTTTAGTGAAATAATAAAGCGCAGATAATCGCGAAAAGTAGTGGTCAACTAGAACAGAAGACATCCGTGGAGCCGATGTGCGAGGGATGACAGTGGGAAAAGAACTGAGGTAGGGCTGGAGGACTGCCCCTTTAATACCACTGGACCGACGTCGGGGGCAGTCCCCCACTGTATACTGCTAGCTAGAAGTTTTCTGTTGGATCCTGGTGCCTACTGGCTTCAGTCATTATGGTGTAACCAGCTGCAAGAGCTCTCGCTCGAAGTGAAATCTTTAAGTACCTGATGGGAATAAACAGAGTGGATAAGGAAGGTCTCTTCAAGCTAACTTGACAACAGAATCACAAGGGGGCAAAGTTTGAAGTTGGTGGGGGGGTTAGGAGGGATATTAGGAAGCATTTTTTCACAGATAGAGTAGTGGACACAAGGAATGCGCTGTCAGAAGAGGTGGTCTCAGTGAAACAGTGGAAGACTTTAAGAGGGCCTGGGATAGGCATAAAGAGAACCTGTGCCTTTGACATTGCAGAGGGACTGGAAGTAAAAGTATGCCTCTTTGCAGACCACAGAAAGATCTGCAACAGGGTTGATATGGGGGGAGTGGAAAGGATGAGAAGGGACTTGGCAAGGTTGGAGGAAAGGTCAAAAGTATGGCAGCTTAGATTTAATGCAAAGAAGTGCAAAGTAATGCACCTGGGAAACACAAACCCAGGGGAAGAGTATACAATGGGGGGGGGGCGGTTATTAACAACAACAAAAATGGAAAGGGACCTGGGGGTAGTCATATCAGATTACCTAAAGGTAAGCAAGCAATGTGAGAAGGCAGTAAGGATGGCTGGAGGAATCTGGGATGTATAGGGAGAGGCATCACCAGTAGAAAACAGGAAGTTGTTATCCCTCTGTACAGACAGTTGGTGAGACACCATCTGGGAGTACTGTGAGCAGTTCTGTAGACCCCATCTCCGCAAGGACATAGACAGGATGGAGGCAGTCCAGAGGAGGGCAACTAAAATGGTGCCGGGTCTGCAACGGAAGCCATATGAAGAAAGACTAAAGGAGCTTAACATGTATACCCTTGAGAAAAGGAGGGTGAGGGGGGACAGGATAGAAACTTTCAAGTACTTCAAGGGAATCAACAAAGTCCAAAAGGGTAGCATCTTTCAGAAAAAGAGATGTGCAAGAACAAGGGGACACAATTTGAAGATAGAGGGTGGATGGCTGTGAGGAAGTATTTTTTCAGAGAGAGGGTGGTGGACACATGGAATGGCCTTCCTAAGGATGTCATGGGGTCAAAAAGATGTGGTGGGGGAATTCAAGAATGCATGGGACAGACAGAAGGCAATTCTGGTGGGAGGTAGGCTGTTGGTTAACTAAGATCTGCAGCTTATCCAATAGGTAGGGAAATGTGTAGACTAGGTGGGCCAAGCGGTCCTTATCTGCCATCAAAGTCTATGTAAACTGTAGGACGGGG
Organism: Neoceratodus forsteri; assembly: GCA_016271365.2. NCBI lineage: Eukaryota > Metazoa > Chordata > Ceratodontiformes > Ceratodontidae > Neoceratodus > Neoceratodus forsteri. The sequence continues at coordinate 1,579,203,690 of CM057452.1, forward strand.
GCGCGGGAGTTATAAAGGAAAAGCTGACAGGGGAAGAGAGACAGGGTCAATGGCGTAAGCCAGGGATGCTGCAGTACTAATGAGCAGACTCGACAGACCAATTTGGCCTTCTTCTGCTGGCTCTCTCGTTTGTTCGTATGACAGTGATCCCCAGAGCACTAAACAGTTGCTTGGTTCGAGTTTAAAGTGTGTGAGTTGCTCCCTGGAGTAAGCTTTCAGAAGCCAGTTGTCCAGTAAGGAAATACATAAAGGCCTTCCCTGCACAGGATTGCTGCCACTACAGCTACGCATTTTGTAAAGACCCACAGTGCAGATGACAAACCAAAGGGCAAACCCTCTGAACTGGAAGTGTTCCCCCTGAAACAGGAACCTTAAATATTTCCTGTGACTTTGAGGTTTTCAGATTTTCATGTGAAGCTAGGCATCCTTTATGTCGAGGGAACAGATCCAATCCCCTACATAAAGTAGTGTCCGGTGGTGGTACAGCGTCTCGCACCAGCCACACGAAAAAGTCTGTCTGCTCCTTGGCTGGCTGTGATAGAGGGTATGGGCTGATCTAAGGGTTCTGCCTGAGGCCTGTAAACTGGAAAGGATATCTTGCACATTTGCACCAAATAATTCATATCCTCTGAAAGAGGCATTTAGAATTGACTGCTGGACATGATTTGCAAACCTTGCCACCCCTGTAGGCCCCCCAGAGTCACCATCCTAAATTTTTTGTACTCTTATGAAAAAGTTCAGGTCTCTGTGATCCAAAATAGGTCTTAGATCCCCTGTCCATTTTGGAACTAGGAAGTACCAAGAATAAAACCCTGTGTTTCTCTGTTCCAGGGGTAGAGGTTCTATTGCTCTTTTATGGAGCAAGGTGCGAATTTCCTCCAGAAGCAGGGGAATTTGCTCTTGAGGATAATGTGTAGGCACTGGTGGATGATCTGGAGGCAGCTCTAGAAGCTCCAGAGCATGCCTTTGTGCTATTTTTTCCAGGACCCAGGCATCTGAGGTCACCTCCTTCCACTGGTCAATGTGGCGGGACAGACGACCCCGACAACCACCCCTGGAGGTAATGGTGGCTGGGGAGGGGATGGGTGAAAGGAGCAGGCTGAGCCAGTTGCAGTTCCTGCTACACTGCTACCTCTAGGGGCTTCTGAATGGGCACCTGGAGTGGCTACTGGAGTAGGCATGGCTCCTGCTCCTTTACCCTTGCCCAATTGTCAGGTGGTAGTATGGCATCTTGTACTAGCTATACGAAAAGGCACGGTCTGTCTGCTCCTTGTGTGAGTGTGATAGAGGATATGAGTTGATTTGAGGGTTCTGCCCGAGGTCTGCACATTAGAGAGGATATCTTGCATATCTGCACCAAATGATTTATATCCTCTGAAAGGGGCATTTAGGAATGACTGCAGGATGTCAATTGAAAAGTCCTCCACCCTCCCTCCCAGCCAGGAATATCTTCTCAAACATACAGAATTCCTGAGGCTGCTGCCCTAGTTGAGGCATCTAAAATGTCATAGGCTGTACGTAAGATGTGTTTCCCTGCATCGGTCCCAGCTGTTAAGGCCTTCAGGAACTCTTGTTTTGGGTGCACCTTCTGGAAGAGCTCAGGCAGCTGCTTTAGCTTTCCTCCAGAGTGTGTTTTGGTATTCTACCATATGGGCCTGCTAGTCTGCAATTTGTAGGCCCAAAGAGGCAGAGGCATAGGTCCTTTTTTCCCATGACATCTAGTCTCCTGGATTCCTTGTCAGGAGGAGGAGGAGAACTGAGATGTTTTGGTGCCTTTGATCTGTCATGGTCAGAGCTGATGACCACAGAGTCAGCTTCAGGTTGGCCTGCAAAAAAAGGCCTTCCTGAGGGGCCATACACATTTTATCTGCCTTTCTAGGTGTGGCAGGAATTACATTAGGCCTACGCCAGGCAGTAAACATGGCATCCTCCAGGACAGGGAGGAGGGGATGAATTACAATGGGGTGGAGTCGGGTAGCTCTATGAAGTTTATCAGTTTCTTCTTTGTTGTGTCCTGCTCCTCCAAATCAAACCCAATGACAGCTTGAAGTTGCTGCATCATGGTTATGAAAAAGGGGTCCTCAGGAGGGGACCTAAGGTTGTAAACCATCAAGTCCTCGCTGCAGGTGGAAACTTTGGAACTAGTCCCCTCATAGAGACCTTCCACATAATCTTCAGCTTTGTCCTCATCATCCTGTACCATAAAGTCAGGATTATATTGCATGTCGTTGTCTGTCTGGTCAAAGGGACAAAAGGAGTGCGTAGGCAATGCTGTCAGCTCTCTCTCTCTCGAGTATAATCCTGTTAGGCATTGGCACGGGGATTTGAATGATGGACCCCGTTGATGGACCTCCAGGTGTTTGGGGGGGGCAAAAGCCATTTGAGAATGGCTGTAAAGGATAACAATATGGAATGTACATCGGCGCCCGCGTATTCAACAGGAGTGCCGGAGAAGGGCAACGGGGGAGGCAAGGTTCTCTGTATCGATGGTGATGCACCAGCCATACTAGGACTGGTGGCACTTGTAGCCTGTGCTGAACTGGAAACTATTTCAACGGTCTGGGCAGCTGGCAGCATCGCCACAGCAGTCTACAGCACAGAGGTGGTCAGCACCACATGGTGGGGTAACTGAGAGCAAACTGGGGAAGCTTTCTCTTTCTTGTTCTCTGTCTCCGGTGCGTGCTTATGTGAACTGGATTTTTCCCAAGTTTGAGGATTTGGATCCTGAGGTGCACCAATGACGGTGAATTTCGTTGCTGGAGCTCCTTTGCTATTCAGCTACCTGGTGCTTTAACAGGTGCTTTTCTAGAGACCTTTTGCGTTGCGGGTGGCTGTGTGGGAAACCCTTGCAGATCTAGTGCGCCCAGGCGTTGTAGTCTGGGCCCTAGCCAGCACACGCAGACGTTATGCAAGTCTCTGAAATTTTTTCTAGCCACACTCGCAATAGCAGAAGAGCTGCAATGGTTCTTTAGTTGACATACGTTAGCGAAGATCACTTGAGAAAGTGTTAGCGTGACTATGGTGAGAAATAGAAGATATCGATGACTATAACAGTGTCATTTTCAGGCATCGTCTGACGAGAATGGTTGACGGCACAAAAAGAACGGGGGGGGAGGAGCCGTCCATGTTTACATGGGAGAGTCGACGTCTGACATCGTCGTGGGCGGCCCCTGGTGGACTGCTTGCAAGAAGTTTCTATGTGGTCCTAGCGCCTAATGGCTTATAGTTCCATAGATGCGGCCTGATGAAAGAGATATCCGCAAAGAAAATTGACTGTGATGGATAAGGGAGAGGAGGATAAATAAGTGCTGACTTTAACCAACTGTGCACAACAAAACTTGCAGAACAACAGTAGAAACAGGTTTGAATTTCATGTTGCAGGTAAAATGATCTCCAGGAGAGAAGAATTCTTGGGTGGCCTACAGAGACAATGCTGCAACACAGAGAAAAAGACATACTGTCTATCCATCCTCCACTGGCCATTATGACTTCAACCGGTGAGGCACTTGAAGGAGTAAACTCCTTCGAATATCTTGGTGTAACCCTTGATAAGCACCTATCTTTCGAAACACATGCAGATTAAGGTACAAGAGCCATTCATCAGAAGCTAGGACTACTTTACTGCCCCCTACCTTACACCACCTTCCAGAAGAACCGTAGCCTCTGCAACGCTACTGCCAGGCCTACTTTACGGAGCCCCACTAATCAGCTCTGCAAAGCGCCCAATCATAAACAAACTAAGACAAACTTATCACAGGATAGCCTGTTTTGGTGCCTCAGCCCAAGCTAGAGCTCACCACTGTGATGTGCTAAACAACCTGGACTGGCCTTCCTTCGAAGCTAAACTGGACTTCCCCTTACTTAGTACCACGTATAAACTCATCCACGCCCCCCCTCCAGCCTCTCAAATCTGCTCATAATGAAACCTATCACCAGGATCATTCGACCCTCCCACTATCCAATGTTATGTATACTTAAGACTCGCTTAGTTATTGGTAAGAGATCATTTGCAGCACCTCAAAAATGGAATAGTCTCCCACACAGCCTACTTTCCTGCACATATGTTCCTCAGTTTGAAAAACACTTTAAAGAAATATTCCTTCCCCCTCCCATCTGTCAATGTAATTAACCTCTACTGTCATCTCTTGTCTTCTCTCTCCACCCACCTTCCTTTCCTTTCTTCTTGATCAGCCCTCGATCATGTTTTATTCCACACCCTTCACTATATTCAACTTTTTGTAAATATGTACATAAACTATATCTACTCCTTGTGCTTTAAAGGAAAGCTGTCATTAATGTGATCCCCACCCTCGAATAGCTTACCCTCCGGTTAAGCTTTTTACAGTAAGCGCGGTGTTTTTCTCACGCCCATAACCTTACTGTATTTTAATTAAAAAGTCTGAAACCTGAAATATGGTGGATGCAAGGGAGGCTCCATTTGCAGAAAAGGCGCGATGCGGCGCCGCACCTTTTCAGCAAATGTATTCAAGTGTAACCCCTTGTTACCTGGGGTTACTAGAATCCCAGTAAGACCTAGTGGTAGGCAGGGAAGGCAGTTTGTGAAACTCCAGTTAAATGGGTTTCACACTGTCTCACTCTGTTCTCAGTCTCAGCTGAGACTGAGAGATGACATCACCATAGAACTGTCGCAGCTGCATAAATCACATTGGAATCTGCAGCAGAGGGAGTTAGATAGAACACTGGGAGTTTTCAAAGTCAGTTCCTGTTTACCTTCTATAAGAGAAGGAAGTCAGTCTCCTGCTTGCCTTCAAACAGGAAGGAGCAGTTCCTGTTTACCTTCTGTAAGAGAAGGAGTGAGTGTCCAGTGTGCAAGTTGTGGAGACCGCTGTCCAGGTCTCAGTGCCCCCTCCCTCCGGCGGGGGGGGAGGGGAGAGTAGAAGAAGTAAAGTATCTCCATGTAGATTCCAGGGGCAATCCCCTAATTTCTGCTGAAGGAAGAAAGCTGCCTATTACAGTTTCAGTTTGTGCTTGAAAAGTGGAATGAGTTGTACTTCGCCTGTGAGGCACCTGCAACAAAAGGGTGAGTGTTTGCTCTAATATGAGAGGGCAAAAAATGTGTTTCTTCAGCCTGGGAAATGTGAAGAAATCTGGGATTTGAACTACTATTTGGGAAGCCTATAGTACTAGGACAAACAAATGGAGTAGTGTCCAAAGCTAAACTGCTGTGTGAATTCAAGTAATATTGCAGAGGGGGCGCGACAGTTCATCCACTGTTTAATCTACATTTCGAAGTTTCAGTTTGTCCAGAGAAATGGCCGGGTATGGGCTGTGGGAGCTGGAGGTGGAACACCCCCCCCATCTTTAGTAACCAGGTCCACCTCTACGGATTTCTGCTGTGATTGCTACTTGCCTCCTGCGCTTGGCCAGTGATGAGGGAAGTACCCAGGCGTGGGTCGCAAATGGGAAAAATCTCTCTAGGAGTCGCAGACTCTAAGTGGTGTGGGGAGCCACAACAAGGGTAAAGAATTCTCTTTGTGAGATGGGAGTCAGAAGAAGTAAGAAGGAAATTTCTCTAGGGGTCACAGACTCTAAGTGGTGTGGGGAGCCACAACAAGTAAAATGGGTTCATTCTTCCAATGAACCGCCAGTCAAGTGGCCGGCAGGGGAGCCGGGCCAGTCGGGCTGTGTACCCAAAGTGTGTGCAAGTCCGGGCTGTGTGCCTGGTGGGTCCAGAGCCTGAAAACAGTAGAAATCGTTCATTCTTCAAGTGGACCACCTTGTAGTCTCTAATCTGCATTATCAGTAAACGTAGCCCCATGGGGGTCCATCTATGCTTTGTTGCGTTCAGCTAGTTGTGAATAAAAGCCACAATGAAAAATCCCACTCCTGGTTCTGGACATTACAGTTATTGCTTCCTGTGTTCGGATTTACTTGGGTGCCCCTGTGCAGAGTAGCCAAACCTAGGTCCCCTTGTGCCAGGTAACCTCATCCTCCACGAACCCAGGTCCCCACCAGGTACTGCTGCCAGCGCCAACAGCATGCCACCTGTCGTTTGGTAAAAAGGCAGGGGCGAGGGGTTACAAAAATGGAGGCACCGCTTTGGATTTGCTCAGGAAGGAAGGTGTTTGGGCAAGGGGGCTAGCGTTTTGGCTATCTGGCAGTGGGTAGCCCAAAAAGCTGAAGCAATTTCCCTAGTGTGTTGCTGTGTGCTGTGAATCTTGTGCTGCTGTTTAAAAAATGCCAACTGTTTACCAAGGAGCTGTAAAGCCAAAGAGTGTGCCCTTGTCCTGCATCATCAAAATTGTTTACAGCGTTTTTGTCAGCTTTCAAATGAATTCTGTGAAGGAAAGTGTGGAAAACTAGGGGTAGCAACAGATAAATTATGCCCTGGACGTTTGAAATGCTTTCAAAATGAATTCTGTGAAGGAAAGTGTGGAAAACTAGGGGTAGCAACAGAGAAATTATGTCCTGGACGTTTGAAATGCTTTTAAAATGAATTCCTGTGAAGGAAAGTGTGGAAGACTAGGGGTAGCAATGAGAAATTATGCCCTGGACGTTGGAAATGCTTTCTGTGTAAATGGAGAGACTGTAGAGTTAATGGCAATGTTACATGGTTGAAATGGGCTCCCACCGTGGAGTCAGCTGAAGAAAAAAAAAGTGCATTTTACAGTTTAAATTTGCCTGCTCGATGATCGCCGTGAGGAGAGAAGCCCTCGCGAGGAAGAAGAGGCTCATTTGCATGGCGTCATGTGGTTGGTCAGGTTGCAATTGGTCCCGCCCCTCAGCCAGCTTTACAGAGACTGCCTCAGCATTCGAGAGGGAGACAGAGTGTAATGCGTGTACTGGCAGTGGAGGAGCGTCGCGGAGTATTCAAAGCGCTGTAAATATTCAAAAAATTGACTTTTAAGTTTAAAATCGGGCTCAACCCGCAAATCGATCGTTAAAGTAGTGAATTTGGTGGTTAAAACGACGATTGCTAAGACTGCCCGCCCGTTTGTGTTCAGAGGCCTTCAAGAACTGGCTGCAGACCATTTAACCCCATCGCAGCAAGCTGCTACTAATAACAGTGAGTAAACCTTCATAAAACTGCTCAAACAGTGATTTTCAGTAATGCCATATAAAATGTGTGTGCAGCAGTGTAGTCGCTTTGCAAGTAACGACTTTGTGAAGTCCTGCCAGCAAGTGCAAGTCTGTAAAGCCATTGAATGTGTGCATGGAAGTGAAAATAGCCTCAGTTTAAAGTTTGCAGCCAGAGAGAGAGACTGTGGGTTGTAGCAAAATGCAACACTAGTAGAAGCAGGCAATCCTGTGCTAAAACCTGAAACTTTTAAGGGACTATGAGTTAAATAAATGTTACCAGCTTGTGAGAAGTCCAAGGAAAATCCTGTAAATGTGTGTAAAGTCAGAACACAGCAAGTTGTGCAGTTTGAGTAAAAGTTATCAGTAGCTGGTGTAAATCGGGTGTGCAGTGGCTTGACCCAGATTCTAAATGTTGATGCACAGGAGTGCTGCCGCCGCCATTACAGGGTGCAGTAGTAAAGTAAACACAGCAGCAGAGGAGCCATTTTAAAGCTACAGAGTGTGTTCATTAAAGTGGGACTTTCAGTTACAGTGAACTTTTGTTTATTTTTCTGCAGTTATGGCCTCAGGACCAGCTCGTTACCCAGATTATGCCCGGGTTGCAGTAACAGCAGCAGTAGATAGACTGAGAGATACTGAAAAGTGGTGCTATGGAGGGCAACTGCCTCCTGATGTGGCGATTCCTAATTATCCAGTGCGTGTATGCCAAATATGTTTGAGTGCTGGAAGGGACGTCTTCATGATTCCTCACTGTGCTGGATGTCTACAAAAATATGGCTTGTATAAAGTGCCTCCAATTCGTTTGGCCCCCACACGGACAAAAATTCAGAAATCTGCAGTTGGCAGCACACAGCACCAGGCGGAGCCTGTGGAGGAAGGTCCCTCGGGGGAGTGTGGCACAAAGCTAGAGGGTGCAGAATTAGAGACTGAACCAGAAGTTGAAGTTTTGGATGCTGGATCTCAGAAAGAAAGTTTGGATAAAGCATCAATAGAGCCCTGGGTGGGGGGCCTAGCCCGAGTCTCTTAGATGAAGATGAGATGCGGGAGGCCTTTGAATGGGAAGTGTCGACCTCCGCGCCTAGTGATGAATGGATAGTCTCGGGGGTGAGAAGGACTGCTCACTCCTGGGCTCAGATCCTCAGTGAAGAGGAAGATGAGGGGGAACCTATGTTGCCTTGTGAGAAAGGAATGGGTACACAGCCTCAAGCTCTTGCCTCGGAGGAATGTATTTAAGAAGGTGGTGATGCCACTGCCCTGGCTTTACAGGAGGAAGAAGTCAGGGATCCATTTCTAATTTTCTTAAGAATGCGAAGCTGGCAGAACCAGGACTGGCCACCTCCAAGCCACGCCAGCGGTCTCAGATTGACCAAAGCAAGTAAAGAGGAGAGACTGGTTCGTAGAAAGGCAAATGAGATCTATGGTATGACCTTTCCTACCTTTTCTCGGAGAGTCTGGGAGGAGATTGAGAACTGCAGGAAATCCTGGATCTGGGATGAAGCAATGAAAAATGTGCATCCTGGGGCCAACCAGCATGTAAAGAATAGACTGTTCCACGAAAAGTACACCCAGTGGAAGAGAGGCAGGACACTGTTTATGGACAGAGTGAGAATAGTGGACGGAGAAGAACATGAAATCTCCCACTGTGTGAGTTATGCGCCCAGACGGGTAATAATTCAAGCCCTGACCCCCGGTACTACTGGCCTCAGTGCAAGGACCTCCCAGCAATTAAGCCCGTGCCTACAAAATGGAGAACCGGAGCAGTGGTAGTCAATACTGCCACACCAGACTGTGAAGTACCCTATTGATCTGCCAATATGAATAACCAGGACCCAGGTGCCCCACATTCATCAGTCTACAGTGTACTGTCCTGTCCAGCAACCATCCACTGGCCCACCAGATGACTTCAGATCCAGAGAGGACACCAGCCCAGCTGTTTCCTGTTCATCGTCTGGTAATCGGATGACGTCGTACCAGCTGTTTTCTTTTTGTTCCTGTTCTAAGGTTCCGTCTCCAGAGATGGCATCGGCCCAGCTGTTCCCAGATGTGCCCTCCTGTGGTTCCCGGAAGATGTCAGCCCAGCTGTATCAGAAAAAATGCTGCCAGGGAGAGTCTTCGGCTGCGGTGCAGGTCGGTGCCTAGTCTTGTACTACAAATGGCTGGTAAGTCCAAATTCTTCTATCTTTATGACATTGCAGTACACACCCTACACTACAGACTTCAAAAATGTGTGAACTGTCCGCAAAGACTCTCCCCTTTGGGACTTTGGCCTGTTAGAACTGTGCTTCACTGGGCTCTGGCCCAGGAGAGACTCTTTATTGGACTAGCCTTCGGGCCTTGTGGGCACTAGTTGGGACTTTTAGGGCACTCCATCCCCCCAAATGTGTATTGTAAATAATGTCATTGTTGTATTCTAACGTAAATACTGTTTTTCTACCTTTTTGCTAAAAAAATCTTTTTTGGGATTGTTCAGTGTTTTGTATGGTAGGGTTTAGATAGACTGTGTGTGCAGATTAGGAGAGTGTGTTTTTCTTTTTCTTACAGGTGTTTCTGGGAAGACAGAAGAGAAGACAAGAAGAGGAGGAGGGGCTCATCGGAGTTCCTCGTCAGTGCTTTATTGTGTAGAAATTTAAAGTATTGTGGTGTTATTGTTATGGTGGTTACTGTATTAACCCTTTCCTTCCACAGGTGTGGTTGTGGGGGTAGGGAGGAGGCAGTATTTGGTATTTTAATGGTGTGGTTGCAGGTTGCCCAAGGTCGGGGAGGTTCCTGGGTTTGTTTTTGTTTTGGAATATTATGTTAGAGGCAGACAGGTTTTCCCTAGAGGGTTAGGGGGGATAGACAGGCTGTGGTCCTGAATGGCGGTAGGGACTGTGGTGCTGATCTATCAGGGCTATGCTCTGGATGGTTCTACCAGAGCCACTAGGTGTCCATAGTAAGTGGATAGTGTAGAGGCTGACATGTCAGCTACAGGCCTCTAGGCCCTTAGTGTTGCCTGCCTGTGCTTGCACATGGTAGGAGGGGGCCTGATCACCCCCCTCCGCAGGTAGCACATAGGGTGGGATGGCCTAAGGCCGGGTGCATAATGACTGGGGACAGTCATTTTCCTGGTCAAGGGCGAGTGTAACCCCTTGTTACCCGGGTTACTAGTGTAACCCCCTGCAAATGGGGGTTCCCAAAAGACTTCCAGGAGCTTGCTTGAATGCTCCAAGCCTGAATGGTGTTTGCGTTTAAGCCATTTATCAGTGAGTGTTTTAGAACCTCTGGTACTGTCTTTAAGAGCTGTCTGCGTGCAGACATAATTAGTTTGTATGGGGACTGTGTGTTCCTTTGATTGAGTACCACTCGAGCTGCTGCCAATTCACTCCATTTTGCAGTCACTAGAGTGCAAAGGGAACCTATCTGAAAGATGTAACTGTTTGCCAGAAACCATTTAGAGTAATAATGAAATTACAGTTTGTCTAACCTGCTTTCTTTGCAGTCAGAACTGTGTCTGCCTAGTTCCCATTCTGATTTTGAACTGCTGAACTGGACCAATCAGTGTGAGGTAAGCTAGCTCTAAATGGTGCCTTGAATGAATCAGAACTTGACTCATAATCTGAGCCAGCCACAAGAGGATTGTATGGGCAGTGACTCTGGGAGATGTAGTTTAGACTTTGGCGCCTTTTTGGACCAACAGGAGCAGTCTATTGTGAGTGACAGCCAATCCAGTCAAGAACTGGGAGGAACTCAAAGGAAGTGCCCGGTTTTGTCTGTTGGAGTTTCAGTTGAGCTCTGGCAGTGAAGAAGGAAGGAGCCCTGTGCTTTTTCAGTGTGCAGTTTTAGTCGGGAAACGTGTGTAAGGCCCAGAGTTCCGGTCTGCAGCTTGTGTAACTGCTTGTTAGGACTGAATCCGTCCTGTGAAGAGAATCAAAGGATATCTGAAGAGTAGAAACCAGGCTCACCCTCAGAAGACTGGAGAAATTGCTGAATTGCACTCGGTCTGTCAGGAACTGAATCTGCTGTGTGTTCTCCCGGTATTGTGCAGTAATTGCGATCGGGATAGAGAAGCAGCCTGCCTGGTATAGTACTTTCTGTTTTACCATATAAATGTGTGAAGAGGCTTGTGTACCTCAAGTGAATCCTACTGCCATTAAAGGACTTTTGCCCGTTACTGTTCACCATATAAATGTGGGAGGAGGCTTGGTTAGCTCAAGTGAATCCTGCTGCCATTAAAGGACTTTTGCCTGTTGCAGTTTGCCATATAAATGTGTGAGGAGTCTCGTGGAGCTCAAGAGTAGCCCTGCTGACACTGAAGGACCCTATCTTGTTCGGAGGTCGTGAGTACTAATTCAGGGTCGCTCCCTGTTGAATTGCCACGTTGAATCCAAATGGAATCACTGTACTGCTGACTGTTTAAACTAATTTTTCTTTTCTCTGTGGAAAGGGCCCTACCAGCTGCCACGTTTGTCTAGTAGCACTAGGGCTTGGGGTAACCCAGGGACAGTAACTGGTAGGGATAGGCCTCTGCACAACAGCCATAGGTAGATGAGTAAAGTGATAAGTTAATTAACCTGATTTCCCTGTCCTTGTTATATTCCCCTAAATAAATCAGAGCTGCTTGTTTCAGCAAAGTTATACTGCCTGAGGTATTTGTCTATGTTAAAGTATTGTACTGTGATTGTTGCACTGTATCTTATTTTACAGGAGGTCCCAGTGCCTGAACCAGCCCTGGGGGTAAGTGTATACTGTGAAGGTAATTCTGATATATTGTGTGGGCCACTAGTGGGAAGAAAGGGGGGTTGCAGTGTCCCAGAGGGCTGTGACCAAGTAAGTTTAACTATTGCAAACCCTGACCTCTGGGTGGAGGCACCCGCCATTGGATCCAGGCCCCTCAACCTGTTAGTGGCAAATCAGGCAGGGGTAGTAGCCCCTGGGATAGCGCCATCTAGGGGTTACACTAGAATCCCAGTAAGACCTAGTGGTAGGCAGGGAAGGCAGCTTGTGAAACTCCAGTTAAATGGGTTTCACATTGTCTCACTCTGTTCTCAGTCTCAGCTGAGACTGAGAGATGACATCACCAATAGAACTGTCGCAGCTGCATAAGCCACATTGGAATCTGCAGCAGTGGGAGTTAGATAGAACGTTGGGAGTTTTCAAAGTCAGTTCCTGTTTACCTTCTATAACAGAAGGAAGTCAGTCTCCTGCTTGCCTTCAAACAGGAAGGAGCAGTTCCCGTTTACCTTCTGTAACAGAAGGAGTGAGTGTCCAGTGTTCAAGTGGTGGAGACCGCTGTCCAGGTCTCAGTGCCCCCTCCTCGGGCGACAGAGGAAGTAAAGTATCTCCATGTAGATTCCAGGGCAATCCCCACTTCTGCTGAAGAAAGAAAGCTGCCTATTACAGTTTCAGTTTGTGCTTGAAAAGTGGAAAGAGTTGTACTTCGCCTGTGGGGCACCTGCAACAAAAGGGTGAGTGTTTGCTCTAATATGAGAGGGCAAAAAATGTGTTTCTTCAGCCTGGGAAATGTGAAGAAATCTGGGATTTGAACTACTATTTGGGAGGCCTATAGTACTAGGACAAACAAATGGAGTAGTGTCAAAAGCTAAAGTGCTGTGTGAATTCAAGTAATATTGTAGAGGGGGTGCGACAGTTCATCCACCGTTTAATCTACATTTCGAAGTTTCAGTTTGTCCAGAGAAATGGCCGGGTATGGGCTGTGGGAGCTGGAGGTGGGAACACACCCCATCTTTAGTAACCAGGTCCACCTCTACGGAATTCTGCTGTGATTGCTACTTGCCTCATGCGCTTGGCCAGTGATGAGGGAAGTACCCAGACGTGGGTCGCAAATGGGAAAATCTCTCTAGGAGTCGCAGACTCTAAGTGGTGTGGGGAGCCACAACAAGGGTAAAGAATTCTCTTTGTGAGATGGGAGTCAGAAGAAGTAAGAAGGAAATCTCTAGGGTCGCAGACTCTAAGTGGTGTGGGGAGCCACAACAGCAAAATGGGTTCATTCTTCCAATGAACCGCAGTCAAGTGGCCGGCAGGGGAGCCGGGCCAGTCGGCTGTGTACCCAAAGGCAGTAAACCAGGCTATGTGCCTGTGGGTCCAGAGCCTGAAACAGTAGAAATCGCTCATTCTGCAAGTGGACCGCCTTGTAGTCTCTAATCTGCATTATCAGGTAAACGAGCCCCATGGGGGTCCATCTATGCTTTGTTGTGTTCAGCTAGTTGTGAATAAAAGCCACACTGAAAAATCCCATTCCTGGTTCTGGACATTACAGTTATTGCTTCTGTGTTCAGATTTACTTGGGTGCCCCTGCAGAGTAGCCAAACCTAGGTCCCCTTGTGCCAGGTAACCTCATCCTCCCCGAACCCAGGTCCCCACCAGGTATTGCTGCCAGCGCCAACAGCATGCCACCTGTCGTTTGGTAAAAAGGCAGGGGTGAGGGGTTACAGAAGTGAGCGGTGCGGCACCGCACCTTTTCAGGAAGTGGAGCCTCCCCTGCATCCACCATACTTCCAGGTTTTGGACTTTTGAAAATTAAAATATAGTAAGTTGTGGTGCAAGAAAAATGCCGCTCTTACTGTAAAAAGCTTAACTGGAGGGTAAGCTTTTTGGGGCCGGGGGCTCACATTAATGACAGCTTTCCTTTAACAATCCTTTAATGTTCCTTTATATGATGCCGCATATGCTTGTGTAATTACGAACTCCCCATCACCAACTAACTCCAAGAAACTCAGAAATGTATAAATATTCTTCTATGTTGTAATCCTATTGTTCTTATCAATGTTGATATTTAATATTTATACTATATTATGTAAATAGCCATTTTGAATGGTTATTCACCACTGTAATGTACAATTTTATTAATGGAATGTTTATGTTCCCCGGGTCGCCGCTGAAAAAGGGACAACTGTCTCAGTGGGCTTATCCAGTCATCAAAATTCAAATAAAATAAATTATGGTAGGATTATGGTAGGATTTCTTTTGTATCATTCCACGTTGTCACTAGATTAGTCATAACAGCTGAGATGTAATAAAATATAATAACCTCACTGGGAGGGGGAGAATATTTTCCCCAAATTGTGATTTGTTCACTTTTTGATTTCCACTTGCACTTTTCACCCAAAACCAAAAGCTGCATCAGCAGACCTCTGAAAGTCCACTCTGTAGAGCTTTGTAAACAAATCCAGAGAGGACCACATGCCCGCTTTGTACAACTAAGATACCAAAGTGTTTGCCCTTTCTGCCCAGGACACTGCCAGTGCTCTGGTCAAATGTGCATTTACCAACGCTGATGGTTTCACTCTGGCTGCTATATAAGCCTTTTCCATGCATAATCTGACACATGTAACCAAGAAGGCCTTGGCAGGTTTCTGACTCTGCTTTGCTGAATCATTCAAACAAAAAGATTATCTGACCAGCAAAAGGCTCGAGTCTTCACAACTTATGTTTTAACCATTCCTTGAATGTCTAACTTATTTCACTGTTTCTCCTCCTCCATAACCTGTTTCAGATAGAAAGATGGAAAAGTCATCTGCTGGTTAACATGAAAAGTCATGGGAAACTTTGGGGGAAAAGGGCACAGTGCAAAGAAGGACCTTAGGCTGATGACAAATTCACTAATTCATCTCAAAGAATAAATACTGTAGTTACCTAAAAAAACAAATCTCAATAGAAAGCAGTTATTCGGATACCTGGACTAACGGTTGACAAGGGGGCATGTAAAGTACATTAAGAACCATAACATGTTGCCATGGAGGTAATGAGAGTCTATAGATTGGTATCTCATAACGTCCCTGAAAACTGCTTATGTCAAAGTGTGAGCACGCGGTGTTCCCTTTAAATTCCCTAATACTGCACCCATTGCAGAAACTGCAACTCAGAGCACAATTTGACAGACCTCTATCTATAACTGCCTGAATGAATTCTAGGACTGACATTACCAAGACATTTCTCAGTCAAAGCTCTGATCATTGTGTTCATTCCTTAAAAGTTGCAAAACTGTGTTACAGACTGTGGAAGGGGACTGTTTTCGGGAAGATACTGATTGTGTCTACCACTTTTTCAGACTAGTCTAACTTGTGGAGTCTTCTCCACTCAGAAGCCAAACAGCTTACGGCAGCTGACCTGGGTTTGGGTAGAGCATAGACTCTTCAGACAGCAGATACTGCTAAAGTGGAATCTGGAATGGTTCTTGCACTGACTGACTAGGTCAGAGATCCAGGGTCCCTTACCCATCCTGGCACTCTCAAGAGGAAAGTTCCATATGACACATGAATCTTCCTGAGAAGCAGTATTGGCAGAACCAGGTATGGTCTTCAAGATTTCCATGGCTGAGACAGCCTGTCTAGGGCCTCCACTTCCTGTCATTTGTTTAGACTGCAGAACTTCAGGACCTGAGTGTTTTCCCTGAATGCAAAGAGGTCTATGTCCGATTTCCCAAACCGGCAACAAAGATGCTGAAATACCTGTTAGCAAGCATTCCCCCAGATCCAAGATGACTGAGCCAATCTGAGTGTTGATTTCCTCTGCTAGATGGATTACTGAAAGAGATTCCAGATTCCTTTCTTCTCCAGTGTAGCAGCCAAACAACCCTCTTCCTTCACTTCAGTTGCCGGCTTGTCCAATACATCTGAGCGGGTCTGAAACAGGTATTTTTCCAGTGGACTTATTTTCTCCTTCTTAGAGAGCTAAGCAGACTCAGTAGGTGAGAAGCTGGTATATTTCCATTTTTTTTCTCCTTCTTCAGTTGTTCTCTTAATTTCTTTCAATCCTTCTTTGAAAGAGCTGGTATAGAGCTATGTTAGAGTTGTGTTGAGTGTCAAAATTATCTGCGAAGGTGGAGCTAGAGAAAAGCCTGTCAAAAGGTGCAGTGTTTCTGCCCAACAGTGCAAGGACTGGAATACAGAGCATGGGATGCAAATGAGAACATGGTTCTGTCCTAAGACCATGGACGGGGATTGGACACTATGGACCAGTGAGACAGGAGATGAATTTAAAGAGGTTTCATATGTAACTTGGTCCAAGGCACCATTTCTATGGTGGTTGTCATCCAGCTCAGAATTGGCAGGCACCTGTGGGCTAGGCTGTTACCTGTCTCTGCTTTCTGAACCAATGAATCTATTATGAGATTCTCCATCCTGTGATGAGAGAAGAAACTCTTGTTATGTTTATGTGAAAATTCACCTTCCGAGTATTCCAGGTTCTGAGACGGTTGTAGTGAACGCTGCTCTATGTTCACTACCCAGACCTGGTTTCAAAGAACCTGGAGGTCCTTCGGATTGATTTGTGAACTAAGAGACCAACACTCTGATCAAGAGAAATATTTGTTACGATTTATGAAATACACTCAAGAGAGGCTCGGTCCAGCATTTCAATGACACTTACCTTAGCATTCAGATGGCAGTGGGCTTAGTTCTGCCATCTACAGTGAAACACCAGGGGAAAGCCACACTCTGGTAGGCCCCATGGGGACTGTGATGCCCCCATGAGCTTCACACTAGTTCACCTCAGTGAACAAGACGAGGCTTGGCAGACTTAAGCATCCTCATAACACCCCAGGAGAGGGAGGGAGGGAGGGGAAGCAGGACACTGTGTGACAACCCACTACATCCCCTGCACCCAAATCACCCATAAGAGGTATTAAGGTAGAAAGGATGCTACCATCCACCACAAAGCCGGAGAGTGCTGCACCCACAGTACTCACTGTTCTGCCAGGCCAGAAAAGGTGGAAGGTCCGTGCACATGGGAGCACAACACATTCTGCTGGTGTCACTGGAAGCAGCAGGTGGGAATTTTTTATTTTGTTTACTTTTCTGTTCCTTCAGGGACTCAGAGAGCTACACATAGGGAGGGGGTATGCACTACAGATAAGGGAGACATCACAGATTGGGAGGAGATTCATTGGGATTGTGGGAGGAACTGGAGGTCTGACGACTTATCTGGAAGGACTGAGGGTGCATAAGAGGAAATGACAAAAGAAATCCTGTGAGTCCAGTTTGCGACTCCAGTCCATGATGTCTCTGATTCATGTGATCCTGTTCTGAGATCACCATGGGCTGTTTCACTCTGTGGGGCAGTAAGACTAGAAAGCATATAGGAAGCAGATGCACTTTAAGTGCTGCTATATTCTATGTTGCTTTTTTAAATTTGTACTTTATGTCCCCTGCTCGCTGGTGCGGACACTTCCACCAGGTTAGACCCAGCCTCATTCTCCTTTGTCCCCAGCACTTGCTTCCTACTTGCAATGCCCCCCCCCCCCGATTACATCCCCAGGGTGGGGCATGGCCACAGCCAGGCAGTATAACCTGCCCCTTCCCAGGTTCTGGGGCAGGCAAAAGTCCATGGCAAAGGAAAGGCTGGTGGCAGGAAGTGGTGTCAAGCATGCCATGGATCAGCCAGTGTGTACCAGGGTCTTTTTCCTTTTTCTGGTTCTCTGCCCACAGTGCTTGGCACACGTGGGACTCCAAGTTGCCCACGCCACAGTGTGCTTGTGCAGAGCTTGTCTGGTGAACTCTCTCACCTGCAGTGTCTCAGCTGTACTACCACTTGTGGTCACT
Source organism: Neoceratodus forsteri (assembly GCA_016271365.2). Lineage (NCBI taxonomy): Eukaryota > Metazoa > Chordata > Ceratodontiformes > Ceratodontidae > Neoceratodus > Neoceratodus forsteri. The sequence continues at coordinate 1,579,221,269 of CM057452.1, forward strand.
GTAGCAGCAAAAGCAGCAACCCTCCCTCCTCCCTGGAGGACAGTGTCCTATAGAATGCTTGATCTTTCTCCCCTTGGCTGGCCCCCAACAACCCTGGCTTGTTCTCAAACTCGAGTCACCAACGCAGTGAGCAGTAGCTCTACAGCTGTGTCAACGGGCAGGCTTTCTGTTGCATTTGTTTACACCTAGGTGATGTGATGTACTGTGTGAACTGTGGAGGGGTACCAGTTCAAGCTGTGCTTGTTTAAACAATAACTGAAAGAATCTGCATGGGTAGGCATCTCATCAAAGCAACTGGGTGAGGTGGTGGTTTCTCCCTGGGTCTGAATGACCAGCTGAGAGCTGCCTGAGAGATATTTTGCAGTCATGAACTACTGCTGCAGTTGCTTACTACATTATTTGCAGGCTTAAAGAGCTTAGTTTTTGTGCTATTTTTTTTTTCATTCTTAATCATTCTTGACAAATTATCAGGGTAAAATAGATCTTGTGTGTGCAAGGGGATAAGAGACAAAATGAGAATTTTGAAGTGATAAAAAAATTTCTGCTGCCTGCTGTGTATTCACTGCCTTATCAGTGAATTTGTGCGACTTTTGCTACCTGCCATGCCCATTCTGTTTGTACCCACTTCCCTTTCAGAGCATAGATACATAGATACATAGACTGTGTCGGCAGATAAGGGCCTATGGCCCACCTAGTCTGCCCATTTGAGCTTGTAAGTTCAGTTTGTTTTCCTAGAAGTCTGTTTCCCCTTACCCCTGCCCTCTAGAATTCCTTTATGTCTATCCCATGCATTCTTAAATCCCGTGATTGTTTCAGCCTCCACCACTTCCTCTGGCAGAATGTTCCACTTGTCCACCACCCGTTCTGTGAAGAAATTCTTTCTCATGTTTCCTCTGAATCGTCCTCCCTCCAACTTCATCCCATGCCCTCTAGTCCTGAAACATCTTTTTCGCTTAAAAATAGTGTTTTCCTGCACCCTGTTCCTCCCTGTAAGATACTTGTATGTCTCTATCATATCCCCTCTCTCCCTCCTCTCCTCCAGGAGTACATGTTCAGTTCCTTCAACCTGTCTTCATAGGACTTGTGATGCAACCCATGCACCATCTTTGTTGCCCTCCTCTGAACCTTCTCTACCCTGTCTTATGTCCTTACGTGAGGTACGGTCTCCAGAACTGTACACTGTACTCCAGGTGGGGCCTCACTAGTGTCTTGTATAGCGAATTATGACCTCCTTTTCCTGCTGGTGATGCCCCTGCCTATACATCCCAGCATCCTATTTGCTTTACCTGATGCCTTGTCACACTGTTTCCCTACCTTGAGGTCATCAGAGATGACAACCCCAAGATCCCTTTCCTGCTTGGTGCATGCTATATCCTCACCCCCGACTGATATATTGTGCCAGGGTTTTTGTGCCCCATATGCATTATCTTGCACTTCTTTGCATTGAATTTCAACTGCCAAACCCTTGACCATTCTTCAAGTTTCTGCAGGTCCCTTCTCATTCTGTCTACTCTGTTACAGAGCTTTGTGTCATCAGCGAACAGTGAAATTCTGCCTTCTAGATCCTGTGCAATGTCACTGATGAAGATGTTGAATAGGATCGGTCCCAGCACTGATCCCTGTGGTACCCCACTGGTCACTCTTCCCTCTGTGGAGTGACAGCCATTTACCACCACCCTCTGTGTCCTGCCACCCAGCCAGTTACCTACCCACCACACTACTGTCCTGCCCACACCCATATTCCCCAGTTTGTGTAATAGTCTTCTATGTGGCACAGTGTCAAAGGCCTTGCTGAAGTCCAGATAGGCCATGTCCACTGCCCTCCCTGATCCACCTCCTAGTCACCCAGTCAAAAATTCAATGAGGTTGGTCTGACGCGGCCTCCCCTGGTGGCTCCATGCCTTGGGTCCTGTAGTCCATTGACAACCAGATGTTCCACCAATCTCTCCTTCAGTAGTGCTTCCATGATCTTTCCCACTACCGAGGTGAGGCTGACTGGTCTGTAGTTCCCTGCTTCCTCTTTGTTCCCACTTTTGTAAAGGGGACTACATCTGCTGTCCTCCAGTCTTTGGGTACCTCCCTGTTTCCAGTGATTGGCTGAACAGGATAGCCAGAGGTTCAGCCACCACCTCTCTTAGTTCTTTAAGGACCTGGGTGCACCCCATCTGGCCCCATTGCTTTATCAGCTCTTATTACTTCCAGTTCCTTCAGGACCCTTTCTAGTAAAGGGACTTGTGTCCATTCTGCACCATTCTCACCCCTTGTACTCCCTTCAGACCCATTACCCCCCTTCCTTAGTAAGACTGAGCAGAAATACCTGTTCAATATGTCAGCTTTATTGTTGTCATCCTCCACGTGCTCCCATCCTCCCCTTCAGTCTCACTATCCCTCCTTTGTCTTTCTTTTTCACTTATGTACCTGTAAAGGTTTTGTCCCCTTTACCCACTGATTTTGCAATGTGTTCTTCTGTCTGAGCTTTGGCTTCCCTTACTGACTTCCCTGCCTCCCTTTGTTTCTCCTGGTACTTCTCCCTATCCCCTTCTGCCTGTGTCTTTTTGTATTGCCTGAATGCAATCTTTTTGGCTTTCACTTTCTTTGCTACCTCTTTGGAAAACCATAATGGTCTCCTCTTCCTTTTCCTCTTGCTAACCTGCTTAATGCATAATTCTGTTGTTCTTATAATCCCCATTTTAAATATTGCCCACTGTTCCTCAACCCCTGATTCCTGTCCCATTCCCCTTAATGCCTCTTTCAAGTATCCCCCCATTTTCCCAAAGTCTGCCCCCCTAAAATCCAGGATACGTGTTTTTGTGTGGTTTGGTTCTGCTCTTTCTGTGATTTCAAACCACAATGACTGGTGGTCACTGTTACCCAGGTGCTCCCCCACTGTTACCCCCATTACACTGTCCTGTTTATGAGTACAAGGTCCAGTATTGCCTTCTGCCGAGTTGGTTCCATGACCAGTTGCTTGAGAAGGCACCCTGAAGGAGTCAGGATAAATCTGCTCTAGTTGATGCTGCTGCTGGGATGCTCCAGTCACGTCTGGTATATTGAAGTCTCCAACCAGTACTACCTCACCCTTGTCTGCCATCCTTTGGATGGCTAGCATCAACTCCTATCTGTTTCTTCCTCCTGGGCTGGTGGTCTATAGACCACACCTGCGGATGGCTGGCCCATTTTCCTTTCCAGCTAACCCACAGTATCTCTCCCCATTTTGTTCCTCCTGGATCTGTGTGGCCCTTATGTCATTTTTCACATACAGTGCCACTCCTCCTCCCTGCCTGCCTGCTCTGTCTCTTCTGAATATTTGTTGTAGCCAGGTATGGCCATCTCCCAGTCATGGTTATCATTACACCAGGTTTCAGTGATGGCCACAATGTCCAGGTCTGACTGTACCATGACAGCCTCCAGATCTTCCATCTTGTTGCTAAGGCTCCTGGCATTTGCACACATGGCTTTCCATGATTTGACCTCCTAGACTGCTTCACTGTTCTACTCCAGCCCCTTCCTTGGTTGTCATTTATCCTTGGTTCTCCTTGCTGTTTGCCCTTCTGCTGAATTTGCCCCTTTTCTGCTTATCCACCTTTTGGACACTAATCTCCATCTTTTGCACTGCTTTGCAGAGATAGCCCTCCTCTGGTTCACTGGTTCCACTACTAGCTGTGGGGGTGAGCAAGTAGGTACCCTCCTTGCTGGCCTGCCACCCCCCTTTGCTAGTTTAAATGCTTGTCAATGTAGCATTTAAACTTATCATTGAGTGCTTGGATTCCCTCAGGATGGATGCAGGCCGTCAGGCTTGAACAAACCTCCATCCCTCCAGGTGGGTCCCCAGTCACCAATGAATCCAAACCCTTCCTCACAGCACCAGTTCTTCAACCATGAGTTAAAGCTCCTGGTGCATGCACTCCTATGCTCTCCCTTGCCTCTCACAGGTAGTACTTCTGAGAAAGTGACAGAAGTAGCTACTTGCTTGAGACCCCTCCCCAGTTTCCTAAACTCTTCCTGAACTTCCTTTGGCTCCCCATTTGCCAAGTCATTAGTACCTAGGTGGATAATGACATCCAGCTCACCCTCCCGTCTTGCCTTCCATCCCTCCATGCCGTGGCACCTGGTAGGCACCTCACCTCCCTGTCCTCCCCCTCCTGTGTTCCTAGCTGGATCCCTCTTACGATGGAGTCCCCCACCAGGATTCGCTTCCTCCTCCTCTGGGGTCCACTGCTTTCCCCACTGAGGTCACCTCCTTGCCTAACCTCCACATCCTTTCCTTCCACTTCCCTGGGTACCTCTATTTGGTTGTCCTCATTTGCCAGTGTGGCATATGAGTTCTTGAGAGGAATAGGATCAGGGATGTGCCTCTGCCTGACTGCTCTAACCCTCCCTGAGCCCACTGTCATCCAAGTGCTCCTCGTTCTCGGCATCCTTTGAGGCAGCTGCAATGGACTGGGTGGTCCCTGGATAGGGGTGATGGTACTCCTGACCCAGTTTACTTCCGCTCTGAGTCTGGCTACCTCATCCCGCAGTCCAGAGAGATGCATGCAGATAGGGCAGCACCTCAGTGTCCAGAAGGTCTGCCTGAATATGGCTGCCCCACAGCCACTGCATTGCACCACTCCCCACATTATACTGCAATTCCACTACTTCTCTGCTACTGAAGCTCTCTTAGTTCTCTTTTATTTATTTACAGTACTAAAATCCTGTAACTGATCGTCAGATATATATATATTTTTTAAGGAAAAAGAAACCAATAAATAAATAAATGAGTCAAAACACTTGTGCTGAGGGTGGTCTTCTTCCCCATATGCCCCTCCTACTTCACACCTCTTACTATACCTGTGTTTAGCTCCTGTCAATCAGATTTATCAGGGCATATAATTAAGAGTTGGGGAAGGGGTGGGAGGGAGGATTACTATCTAACAGATACAATACCTTTCTTCTGAGAAGATGAACCTCTGTTTGCTGCTTTAACTGTGACTAAGCCCCACCTCCAGTTATCACGTAGCTGAGGTCAGAGGCCAGACAATTAACACCCTTCACCCAGCTACAGGACAGTCAGACAAGCCAAGATAACATTTGCAGCAATTAAAGACAGCACAGAATTACACCACCACTATGTTTTAAATTTTCAACAGCCCAAAAACAATTATAAGTAAAGACAACACAGAAAGAAAGTATAGTGTCACTATAAGCCTACAATCTAAGTTTAAAAGAAAAATACCAATTACCAGTTACTCTAAAGCACTGAATTGAATATGTTTCCTTCCTTCACCTTCTGGCTTCTTCTGAGAAGATGAACCTCTGTTTGCTGCTTTAACTGTGACTAAGCCCACCTCCAGTTATCACGTAGCTGAGGTCAGAGGCCAGACAATTAACACCCTTCACCCAGCTACAGGACAGTCAGACAAGCCAAGATAAAATTTGCAGCAATTAAAGACAGCACAGAATTACACCACCACTATGTTTTAAATTTTCAACAGCCCAAAAACAATTATAAGTAAAGACAACACAGAAAGAAAGTATAGTGTCACTACAAGCCTACAATCTAAGTTTAAAAGAAAAATACCAATTACCAGTTACTCTAAAGCACTAAATTGAATATGTTTCCTTCCTCCACCTTCTGGCTTCTTCTCTCATGTGCATGTGCATGAGCATGTGCGTGGTCTCACGTTCCAGCAGCATACATTTATCTGCCCTTTATGTGCAAGGGAAGAAAAGAAAAAGACAATTTGCTGAAAATGCGTGCGACTTCTGCTGTCTGCCATGCCACTGCTATAATGCAGGATGCTCTTTTTCACTTTTTATTCTTTAAATGTATGTATGGAATTGAATTGTATGCAAGTATGTATGAATTAGGATTAATCTGAAAATAAGCTTTGGCCCTATGTAACTCCTATGAAAAAAATAAAATGTTACCTACTATGCCCACTCAGTGCATATCAGTTGTTCTCAATTTTAAGCAGTATTATCTCAATATACATGCCCATTAAAAAAAAATAGGGTTTCAGGTCTAACAAAGATCTAACAATCTAAAGATCTAACAAAGATTAGCCCCTTGAACATTATTAAACCTTCTAGATTGGAACCAGAACTCAGAACTTTGAGGGTTGTGCTACCCTATTTCTCTTTCCTTCATCATTTGTTTGTGCCCCCTTGTCACTGACCTGCCCCTGGTCCCTCCAGCGCCATCAACTACCATCCCTAGCAATTACCTTTCAGCAGGGTCAACTGAATCCACCCCCTCCTCCATTTTCAGCACCATTCAGATGTGGAGGTACCTAGCTGGCGGTACAGAATCTGTAACAGACAGAGGTTTCATCTGGCCGTGGTCATGGGTTTTCCTCCATAGTTTTAATACGGGGTTCAGTACAGCAGTCTTCATAAGATGACTGTCATTGACTTGTTTTAACAGCATAGATAACTTAATATGTCTTACATAACAATCTGTATATTAGTGTGATCATTATTTTTGTTCTTACCAAATTTAACAGTTATATAATTTGATATTTATGTATGACATCATCATACTGTACATCTTACCTGTTTTATTTTAAAAATTAATAAACTTGAATTGAAAAACAAAACTAGAGCCTTAAAACATTTCAGTACCATAAAAGCAACCAGTAAGATTTGTTGCCAGCAAATACCCACTGATGCTATCAGGATTGGCAAGCATATTTGGAAAACTCAGAGCTTCCTAACGTGATAATACATCAACCAAACTGAGTGCATGCTGACTTGCTCTGTGTCGAGTTTGGTAAACATCACAACTTGTGTGGAATTTACATTATCTTGAAAAGTGTCTGTGTGCGTATTATCAGCTACTGTGTGCGTCTATTTTAAGTAAGTGACTGCTGGAAAGTTCATCTTGTTCCTTACAATATTTTGTTTTTCAGTAGTGTTACACAACGGGCAGACAAACAGTTTGCAAATGCATCTGAGCTTTTATAACTCTGGATATCCTCCTGGCCCACGTCCCTGTGGCTGGGGGAAGTTGGGACAGATGCTAAAGTTATCTCAGAGGGGTGCTCAGAAATGCCTGACTTTTATTGGGACACCTGCTGAGCTCCTTAATATGGAGTTCCAATTAATTTCTTCTTAGCGGGATTAAATCATATAAAGGTCTTGCTCGGTAGTGTTTCCAAAGGATTAGGAAACAAAAGTGGATTGGTCAGAATTCATAGCTTTCACATTTTTAGCCTCATGTTGTTTAGAGTTTAAAACAGGTGGTTGTTTACATATTTTTTGTCCATAACATATTGGTTTCCTGTGCACATGGAGGGTGTCAGTTGGCCATTTACAGGTTATCATTGCAGGGTTACTTCCACCCCTAGTTACTCCCTCGTCAGAACTTCAGATTTAGAAAATCAGACTGTAGAGGAATTTGTCATTTGCCATCTTCAGCACTTTCTGGTATTTTTGGGGGACATTGGTCCTGGTAAAAAGTGATATGAGCAGATTGCTATAATCAGTTCCTTTTGTTCGTTTATAGCAAAGATAATGAAAATGAATTAAAAAAACTGATTAGGCAGTAAACATCAACATTTTTATATATAAAGCTGTGCTCGTACTAGATTCAGGCTTTTAACATTACATTTAGCAAATTATGGACTTAATGCCAAACAAATTAAAGGAAAGTTGGCTTGAGCAAAACTAGTCCATCCAGAAATGAAAGTTATGTACTTACTGTAAATGTTTATCTTCCAAAATATCTTCACAACTGATCATCAATTATGGGTCTGTGCCAAAGGTACTAGGACCCTGCAGGAGCAAAGCAATGGGTACTGGGTATGGCACCTGTGCACCCCCTAGTGCCACACACTAGCCAATAATTATTGCTAGCTCCCTCACCAAGCCTGATTCTGTTCATCAGGACAGAAACAAAAATGGGGAAATGAGAGATGGCTAAAGGAATTCCTACCAACCTCTAAATGGAGAGAAGGGCACACTAGGTGGCACAGAAAGGTAGTTGGGTATGGAACCAGAGCCTGAACACCACTAGCCAGACAGCAGATGGGTAGTGATACTAAGGCAGCAGCTCTGAGGCATGCGGCTCTGGCAGGTAAACTAAGAGGGATGTGCCCGAAAAGCTGGGATCCCTTGCAACTGAGATGACACTTACGTGCCCCATGCAGAAATGAACTACACATGACTCCTAAAGGGCAGCCTCATAACACCAGATAGAGGACCAACCTAAGTCAGTTAAGCATGCCTCCTTTTTCCACCAGAGGGAAAAGGGGGGTGCAATTCTAGAGCATGAGGGGTTGCAGGGATGAACTGCCCAAGGGAGTCAAGATATGTCCATCTCCCTGGTTATCCCTGAAGGTAGTGGGCTAATAGCCCAGCTGACCTAGGAAGAGAAAACATAAACCAACCAATACAGGAATAACCTGGCACAGCCAGAAGAAACAGCATCAGAAAAAAATTAAGTGACCTGCTTCTCCTGCAACAACTGTGATTTGCCCTGTGTAAAGGCTAGTTTAGCTTGATGCAATCTAGTGCATAGCACCCTTGCACAGGCAGTGAGGTTGTCAAGTGGAGTTAGACCTGGATACTGCCCAGAGGCACAGGTTGCATTTAGCAACTAATAGGGATATGCCCAGTAAAAAGAGGATATACCCAAGGCAGAGAAAATTTGTATTACCAAAGATAATTAATAAATTTTTCTTCTTTGATATTTCAATACAAAGCAGTTCTTTGTTGAAATCAACTTCCTCAATATCTTAGAGATTTAGACATGTTACCAAATACATTTAAAACAGCAATACAGCAGGACTTGAAATATCGTTGTGCATGTAATGGATAATTTCTGGATACTGACCATCAATTTATACTGTTAGAAATATGTTTGTATGCCTGCCTGGTGGCGTAGAGGGTTGAGGCGCTGGCGCCTTACCTCGACCCACGCTGGACCACGTGCATGCGAGCATACTGCTGGGGCCCCCGGGAGAAAATCGGAGGGGAAAATATGCCAGTCAGCAGGATGAAGACCGACTCCCCGAAGGCTCCACTCCCGGGCCAGGCAAGGGTAGCGCCCAGGTAATTTCGGGGGATGGGGCTGGGGTGGGGGGTCAGTTGGATGGGGGCTGACTGGCAAGGCGCATAAATACAAAAATAAAAAGATAGGTTTGTTATATGTATTTTATAATGTTTCCTTGTGAAGTAAGTAAGCATTAATCACCGCCAGCTGAGGGCTCTACCGGTGGATTAATGCCGCTGGGGGTTACCGTGCCGCGAGGCGCAGCCCGGCGTAGCGGGCATTAATCACAGTGAGCCCGAGGCTGAAAGGTGATAATCGCGCTTGTAACATGGCAAGTGCAAGGCAAATATTGTGCTACTAGCACTTTGGTTCAAAATAGAGAGCGCTTGCCGACAGTGATAATGCTTTTTTAGGAACTATGCTATATTTTCCTGGTTTGAACTCAGTGTCCCGATGTTACAACATGCGCGGTCACGGTGCATGCTACACACTCTTTTATATAGTGTCGGCTATTTTTAAATCGACACCAGCAGAGGATTACTATCTAACAGATACAATACCTTTGTAATTTTGGCATTCCCAGTAACTGTTTCTGTGCTGTGGCGTTCGATATTATGTGGCGATTACGGATCACAGCAGTGCACTGTGGGAAACATATCTATTTATAGTGCCACATGTTCACAGAGTCAGCATATTTTTATTCGTGTTATTAATGCCATGTTACAAGCTCGGTATACTGCAATGAACACGCTGAAAGGGCTTCCACTGATTGGTCTTTTCTATTTCCGTGAGCATTTTATAAAAGATAACATCATATAGGTCAAATGACTAGATGAGTCCTGAAGTTTGCTTTAGTGTTCGGTGCCAGAAACACATTTTTTCTGAGCACTTTTAGAGGAGCGCTTTGCTGGAGCTCGCCTGTAATCAAAGGGATAAAAGCAAGATGTATGCCAATGCGGATAATGTATTCATGCAGCAACCTTTAAAACCTATTTCTGTACCATGCTTTACTTTGTAGTAATAGAAACTCAGCGCCCTGAGGCCTTGTTTGTACGGTAAAGTTAGGTGAGCTCGTTGTATTTGATTATATTGTTTACTTTGTACAATTACTTTACACTGCCCAGATCGGATGTCCATAACATCCAAGTTTTCTCTGTCGCTCTGCTTCTCAAACGGGTGAAACTGAAGCAATGGGATACTGTGCATTGCAAATCATGTCATTGACATGAATAACACACTTACTGGTCTACTTGCTGGGTTGCTCGGCTGCTCTCGATCACGCACAACACCGCGCCGAATTCGGGTGAGGCTCTGGCCTACCAGCGAGGCCAGTCATCAGGCGCCTCCCAGTGGTGCGGGCGGGCGGGGTGCCCTCTGGTATCTCCATGGCCCCAGCTGGTACTGGCCGAAGCGGGGGCGTTACTGTGGCTTAATACCCGCTTGGTTTCAGTCAGCTGTGGCCATTAGGCGAATCCTGGCACTGCATTTCAGCGGTCCACATTGAGCCGTGTTACAATTGTTTGTAATGTATGTTATACTTGTGTATATTTATTTTGTAACTTATAAACAGGTGCACCTTGTGAAAAGGGCATGCATAGCCCTAATGTTTTTGGTTTTTTTTTGGTGGGATGAGAACCCAAAAATGAGTCCCAACCCTTTTTTTAAACAATAAGTTGTGGCTATATTTTTAGATTTCACATAAGCTTTACCACACCTTGAACTAATAAAAAAATAAGACAAATATGAGTTTTGACAGCAATTTAACACAAAGGGTGGACTCATGTTTGGCAGATAGAACTCAACAAGTTAGCTAGGTAAATTTTTTTTTAATGACACAAAAGGGTGCTTTTTCCTGAAGGTATTTTTTTTATTTAGTCCTTTCACTTATTCTCAAGTTCCTCTGTCCTCTCAGGACAGGCTCGGCATCCCAGATGCACTCCCCTTTCGACCACTGTAACTGTTTTGTTTTTTCACACAAACTTTTTCTTTTATGTAATTTTTTTTTATTTAGTCCTTTCATTTCTTCTCCTCCTCTGTTCTCTCAGGACAGGCTCAACCACACACGCATACACTTCCCCTTTCACCACTGTATCTAGTTTTTTGTTTTTTTTTAAAAAAAAAGCTTTTCCTGTAGGTATTTTGATTTCTTGAATCTTTAGTCCTCTCAGTTGTTCTCAAGTTAAGTGCCTTTGTCTTGACAACCTCACAGCCACACACACCTTCCCCTTCATCCACTTTATCAAGGCCTTTCCCTTTTTCACTGTAGTAAAATACTTTCATTTGTACTTTATGTATCTTGGGTTTCCTCAGATCAGAATTTGATTGCCCTCAGACTGGTAATAACAATTCCTCCACATGCTCCAACCTCTGCAAAACACATAGAATATTAGGTATTTACTTTACCTTTTTTTTCCCAACTTACTTGGTATATTTATAATTTTATATATCTCTCACCACTAACATGAGCCTTTCAGAGGCCCACCTCCCTGCCCACACAATGTTCTGTCTCTCGCACTTCAATCCCCCAACCCCCACTCCCCAGAAATATATTTTCCTTTTACTGTTCCTTAATGCAGCATGTTATTTAAGACCTGTAATAAAAGACAAGCACAGACACATACAGTTTACATGTGTTACTGTGATTTGTTGTGTGGTAAAATAACAAGTCTGCTGAGAGTGACACTCGATATGATAAAGCACAAGCAATGCGACCGTTCTCTCTGAATTTCTCCTCAGAAATGGCACTTCTTCTAACAAACGTGGAGGTACAGCATGTTCCTCCGAGTTCAGACCAGATCCACCCACCCACCACATCGGCCAATAGCCAGGACTGACAGGCAGTCTCCCTTCAGCTATTGGCTGCCTAGCCTGTCAGTCTGGCTGGGTATGGCCAATCAAGTTTCCACCCTTCTGCCACTACTGCTTGTGCACTGTCTCCCCTAGAAGGGCGAACTACCAGCCCAGGACTGTCTAAGATGCCAGCCAGCCAGTCATATGACCTAACAAAGTGGTGATCAGGTGACTGCCGGATGCCTGGGCTTTGGAGAGGATTGCTCCATCTACATGCTGTATGTGGCAGCACTGAGAGGTAGAGTGGATTTTTTTTAAAATAAATGCAACTTGCAGCCAATGGACCCGGACTCGGTACAAATTACTGGCTGGCTCTTACTGATCGGGGTCCGTCGGACCCCACTGATTCCGGGTGGGGGGGGGTTCTGATTTTCGGTGGATCGGTCCACCCACCCCTATTTTTTTATACACTGTAAGGTGGTTTCATCTTTAGAATTCAGACCTTGATGGTTGGAGTTCTGATCAAAAAGTAGCTTCTACTTACTGGACCCTTTTTTGTCTATTAGGGAATCATGGACTTTAGTAAAGCCTCTGGTGGACTTTATAGAGTGTAAAAACTCAAGTATGTTTCCAAACTTTATATTTAGGCATATAGTCCATGGTCATGCTGTTATAGGTCAATGAGGACCAATTGTTTAAACTTTATCTTGGTATCCCCCACCTATTTTGTGACACAGGAATGCAATATTATTTTTCCTGTTTCGTAGACCTACCTGTATTTTCTTTTTCCTATGTCTTATAATCAAGTTTTATTCGCCATGTATTTTACTTACCTGAATAAAAATAAAGTATATATAAAAAAAATTCTGATGAGGAAAAGGTGTCCAGTGGTGTGCCCCAGGGGTTCATTTGGGACCAATGCTCTACGGACTTTATATAGGGGACATGCACTTAAATACAACTAATAACACAGTAAAATTTGCAGATGACACGCAATTGGGTAAGGAAACTGACACTGAAGATAAGTGCAACTCGCTAGTGAAGGATTTAAAGGAGACAGAAATTTGGGCAAACAATAAAATGTTTTTCAAGGTTGTAAAATGTGTGGTGCTTTATCCAGGCTGTAACAATCCAAGGAAAAGCTCCAGTTTAAATAATGCAAAATTACGCCAAGTGGAAACACGAAGGGATTTGGGGATTATTATTACAACACATGAAAATCATTGTAAACATGTGACACAGACAGCAAACAGATTCACTGGTTGTATTAAAAAATCATTTGTATCAAGGACAGAGCACTGCATACTGCCACAGCATAAAACATACACAGGGCCATATTTAGATGACTGAATACCATTTTGGAGCCTGTCCTAAAAAAATACATAAACTGTTAGAAAGTATACAGAAAAAAACTACTAAATTAACCCCCAAACTAAGGGACATGTCATATGAGAAAAGATTGGGGGAATTACATATGTTCACACTGGAGGAAAGACAACACAGGGGAGACCCAGTAGTTACTGTACACAAAGAACTCATATTAGACTTGGGGTTAGACTACGTTGAGTGAGGAATAATATTAAGATCTCATAGTATACTATTAAACTAGTTAGGAGTAGGGATGGGCGATCCGATTCTTCCAAAATACAAACCGACCCGAACATGCCTAAGTGTTCATAAATGAATGTCTTCCCAACACTTTCAGCTGTTCAGATCAGTTCAGATGGCCTCTGTATCATGGGGAACACAGCACGAGAAGTGCCAGAGCAACAGGAACCCACAGGTGGGACCAGAGACAAGACTCTGGTTCCTCACTGGATGGCTGAGCTGTCCGTCTCTCTAAGGTGGCACCTGATTGGGTTGCTGCTCTGGCAACCCATGTGGTCCACCTTAGAGCTATGCAGAGGAATTGCAAGCAGCAGCTTCTGTAGGCTGTTCAGTGTTGCATCAGATTCTGTGTGCTTGACTTGTGCTGCTTGTGGGGTTTTTTGTTTGCCCCTTGGGCAACAGAGGAAGAAGTCGACTCTAAAAAAAACACTAAGAATATGTATATATATGTACTAAACTAAAACAAAACAAGTGAGAGGAAGTTGGGGGTGGGGAGTAGGGGACTGGGAGTCAGGGACCCGGGAGGGGATTGAGCCAAGGACTGGGTGTGGGAGTCGGGGATTGGGGTGGGGGTAGTTATTGTTGGGAGAGGAGACTAGGGAAGGGGAGGAGGAACTCGGAGGAGACTGAGGGCAACTTGCTGTGAGAAGGAACTTGTAGACAGAGTGCTGCAGACAAGAAAGAAGAGAACAAGAGACTGCAGAGAGACTTCACTATTAAGTGCCAGAGCGAGACTGCCTTTTTTTTTTTGGTGTAGCAGTCTAGCAGAGGGGGTGAAGTCTGTTGAACTGTGCCAGTGTGCCACCCAATACCACACCACTCCCAGTTAGCCTTCTTGCTGTTTGCCCAATTGCCCCCCAACAACATCAGCTTTCAGTTCTACTGCCTTTTAATTTTTCATAGTATACAATCTGTGTGTGTGTGTGTGTGTGTGTGTGTGTGTGTGTGTGTGTTTAATAAAATCTGACAGCCAGTCATCAATACACCAGTGCCACTTTTTGCATATTGTGCGACCCCCCCCCAGAGGTCAGTCATCTGTCATCTTCCTCCCTGTGCTCGCTCAGTTGGGTAGAAGCTTTGGCTCAGTGGACAGGGCATTCAATCACATCACGTGGAATAAATTAAAAAAAAATCCTTGAAGGGAAAAAGCACTATGTCAGAGAGGGTTAGGCCAGGCAGGGTCCCTGAATCTGTGTGGGTAGCAGCAGAGCCTGCAGCATCGGCCTTAGCGTAGGTGGTGTGTGTGTAATAAAATCTGACAGCCAGTCGTCAGTGCAGCAGTGCCACTTCTTGCATACTGTGTGACCCCCAAGAAGTCAGTTACCTGTCATCTTCCTCACTGTGCTTGCTCAGTGGAGTATCAGCTTTGACTCAGTGAGCAGGGCATTCCATCACATCACATGGAATAAATAAAAAAATAAAATCCTTGAAGGGAAAGTAGTGTGTCAGAGAGGGTTGGGCCAGGCAGGGTTCCTGAATCTCTGTGGGTAGCAACAGTACCTGCAGCATTGCCCTTAGCATAGGTAGTGTGCGAAATAAATTGTGTGTGTGTGTGTGTATAATAAAATCTGCCAGCCAATCGTCAGTGCACCAGTGCCACTTCTTGCATACTGTCTGTGTGACACCCCCCCCCATCCTGCAAGAAGTCAGTCATCTGTCATCAGGGAAGTACAGCCATAAGTATTTAAAAGTTTCAATGGCAACTGCCTGTAGAAGCTCAGTGTTATCCAGTTTCAGGTGCTTTGAGAAGCATTGCTGGTGCCAAGTTCATGACTCATGTCATGTCACGATGAATCATATTCACGGTCATCACGAATCACAGCACTTGGTGCAACCCTGTTTTTTTGTTGTTGTTTTTTAATCTCTGGTTTCATTACAAATCAGGACACCCAGTTACCATGTCACATCACTCATGAGCCTTGGTCCAGTACGATGCTTTTGTTAGTGTTCACATTCTGCCAGATGCCCTACCTGTTGTGTTCCATACCGAGAGCCATTGCTGAACGTAATTGGTGACATACATGACAAACACATTGTCCCCTTCTACAAATAGTCAGACTCAGGAGACTGGTTTAAAAAAATAGAGATCTGGGACTTGCCTGCCTTTGGACCATATCATTGTCATCCGGGGGTGGGGTGGGGGTGGGTGGTAAAGTGCAGCCAGTACATGACATGATGGTACTCAGTAGAAACTGTGGCAGACAAGTCCCTGATCTCATACACAGTCACTTTCTCATTCTGAGGAGATCATTTCTCTAAATGCACCTTATCTCCATTGATTACAATTTAAAAATGTTGCTTTGCTCTGTTTTTTGCCCTGATGGTAGTGGTAGTAACAACAGTAAAGTGGTAACTTTTGGACTGCCTGGTGATCTGTCTTTTTTTGCCATGTTACTTCACATCGTGTTCCATACCGAAAGCTGCTGCTAAACAAAAGTGGTGCCAAATATATGCACTTCTACAAAAAGTCAGACTCGGGATACCGGTTAAAAAAAATTGAGATCTGGGACTTGCCTGCCTTTGGGCCAAATCATCGCCATCCTCCAGGAGGCACATCCACAGTCACATTATTCACTCCTCATCTCATTTCACTACTCACGCTGTTCAGTACTACTAAACAGTGGTTTCATTGCTTTTTTCAATAGATATGTTGATTAAAAGCTGTTTAAAATGATTTTTTCACATACAGTTACCATAAAACCATAAAGGTTATAAAAGGTTCGGATAAGCATCCAAACCTTCTTTTGCTTATCAGAAGCTTTTAGAACCTCAGAACCTTTTGAGGTTCTCCTAACCCTAGTTAGGAGGCAGTATAGTGCTGTGGTTTAGGACACTGAACTGAAAACCTAGAGACCTAGGTTTGAATCCCACATCCCCCACTTGCATACTGTGTGATCCTGAGCAACTGAACTTCTTTGTGCTCCCAGGTCCCACCTAGAAACAAGCTTTGGTTTAGTGTGCCTTTCCTGGTTAAACAATTTCCCCTTTTCCTTTCTTGTCTGCTAAACCCGGGAAGAATATCAGAGAAAAGTTCTTTTACACTTTGGACAGTAAAGGGATGGAATGCATTACTCCGAGAACTAGCAGAGATCTCTTCCATCACTATGATCAAGACAGAACTTGATAAGCACTTAATTAAAACATAAAACAGGGTAACAAAGCCACTAGGAATGGGAGATGGACTAGATGGGCAAAAGCCTACTTCTATCTATACAACAAAGTAAATCAAGTAAACCAAGCTATCCCACAGGAAGGGAAGCAACTGGGGAGAGACCTGTGGCACTAGATGGTGCCAGCCAGCACAAACAGGGTGAGTTGCCCAGAGTCCATGGCTCTGCTAAAGTGGGGATGGTGGGCGGGTGTGGTAATCAATGATGAAGATATCCTGGACTATCAACAAGCATAAGTACGTAACTTTCATATCTTCCAGGAATCCATCTTCACCACTTACTCCCACTTGTGGGGCAGAATATCAAGCTTTCCCTTCTTCCTGAGGGAACACTGCCTGATAAAGGCCATGGAGTGAAGCGCCAGGACTGGGTTACTGACTGTAAGGTAGGAGACTTTAGCGAGTGACACAGTCCTGCATATTATTTTGGAAAAGTCTGCACAAATTGTTTGCTTGCACTACTATACATATTTTTTGAATGGTGACCTACACTAATGAATTATATGGAAAAACTGTTGTGTGGATAGCCCTGAGGGACATTTGCTGTAAGTTGCACTTATTAACCTATTTGCCTGCTGAATTTATCTTCAAGAAATTGTACACCATTTATTCGACAAAATAAAACTCTTCAACAGAGCTTATGGCATTACAGTGTTGATATAATATCTCAAATGTTCACTGAGTAGTTGAATGTCTTGGAGTGCTCCCCCGCTATTTCTTTTTTGGTTTCCTGAAGGAGGAGCTGCCTCGCCCTGAGGGTATAAGATACCCTCAGCCCTCTGTATGGGGAGACCACCTGAGGGCAGGGGTTCCTAACAGGTCTGGCAAGACCTGAGACAGGTCAGGGCCAGGTGAGGGCTCCACTGGCACAGGAGCAGGAAGGTTCCCTGACAGTTTCCACCTGACCCTAGGGGGGGAAAGTGAGCCCATGGAAGTGTGAGATAAGCACTGTATGCCTGGCCAAAGGAGCTAGTTGGGAGGGCGAAGTCATGCCATCCACCTGATGCAGACTGCGGTTCCTGCCAATCTGGAGGCCACCTCGTTGGCATCATAAGATGCCCTCGACTGGTACCAAGCTACCTCCAGGTCCTGGGTAGAAAGGTCAGTGGTTTGCCCTTGCCTGACTTGCTCTGCAGCAATGCAGCTAAGAGTGTGTGTTCGGCTGCAACCAGACAATGGTTAAATGTGCCTAATATGTAGAAATACACATTAGGGCAGATGCAGAGGAAAAAAGCCTTCCTTCCAAGATCGTCAGTCTGAGCAGAATCTGCTACTGGGTGTTGATCACGCGTAAGGCGCCATGGCCCAGATGGAGTCTGCAGTACTCCAAGTCCCAAGGACGGGTAAGGTACATCACCTGCAGACCCTGGGAGTGCACAACACCATGTGAGGAGGTCCCTGGAGATGGCTGGTTTGGAGCGGGTACGCCTCCATTCTGCCCTGCATGTCTCCTCAACAGCTCTAAGCCATGGAGGAATTGCAACAGTGTTGATATTGGGAACTCCAAGGAGACACAATATCACGGCTTGTAAAAGTATGCAGGTTGAGTACCTGGACCAAATCACTGGTATGTGGCACACTCAGCAGCAGCAGGAGGGTGGACAAATGATTTGCTGTTCTCCAAGGATGACGTCGACTGAGATGAGGTGCCACCTCTGGATGTCGTCAGTGCCAAGGAGAAGGGCTTGTAACAAGCCATCAGCTTCCCTATATCAAGACTGTAAGGTATTGATGAAGGTCCGGTGTTGATCCCATATTAACTATCCCTCATGGCCTATAAACAAGGGCACTGTTTTGAGGAAGTGTTGAGGCCTATCTAGTCAGGGTTGAGACTCCTGGCCTTGAGGGCCTCAGCCTGGGCTGCAGAACTGCATAGGGGGCCTAGCAGAGTCACCTGAAGAGTGTCTTCCTACACCTGAGTGACCCAATTGATGCCCGTCGAGGGAACCCTCAGGTAAAGAGAGTGGAGCCATACAGGACTCACAGGGCGACCCCAATCCTCACTGGTGATGGCAACATCCAGTAGCTCTGGAGAAAACTCCATCTCACAGCCATCATCCAACCCCAAGCTGGTGCCACCTCCAGCACTGGGCTCAGGATCGTCAACATCCTCAGAAAAGTACAGTTACCTAAGAACTTACCGTAACAGTAGATCTTTGAGAGAGCTTCCTGCAGTAGGTCATAACATATAGGATTGCATCCCCTGGTATCAGGACTGCACGGCAGACTTTTGCTAGCAGTGTCTGGTGGTTGATCACCCACCCGACGTCACATGATGGATGTCAGCGTGACCCTATATGGTGAGCTGTCCCCACACCGCCTTCCAATTCTCCCACCGCAGACCCCTAGTGATTTCGACAGGAGGAGCAGCTAGCCTTCCTAGAACCCAATCCAGAATGGCCAGCAAGAGCATGCAGAAAAGCCTGGGGGAATGGGGTAGGGAAAAAGGTGACCTACTGCAGGAACCTCTCTCGAAGATCTACTGTTACAGTAAGTTCTTATGTAACTGTACTATCTTACTTCGAGAGGGTTCCTGCAGTAGGTCATAACATATATGAGTGAATCCTAAACAGTCAATCTCAGTTGGATAAAACTGGAGCCTGGGAGGAAGGAAAGTCTGACAAGAGAGAACCTCGAGCCGACCTAATCCAGAAAAGATCCTACAGGACTGCTAAGTAGGAATCCACTCCAAGCCAAGATGGCTCAGTCCAGACAGGGACATTTGGAGAAAGAAAAAAAGATGAACTTCAAGTTGTCGCAGCATGAAAATCGGCTGCGGGAAACCTGATTTGGAAAAGTCCACGAAAGTGGTCGTGATCCTCGTGGAAAGACCTCTGACTTCCCACGGAAGAGGTTTGGTACATTTTCTAAAGGATAGAATAACAAAGTGCAGTTGTCCCACCATTCGGACAGGCACTGTGGGAAGCGTACCACTGCATAACCCTTAGGGGCGAAGAAAATAGAAACACTGACCATAGGTATGGACTTTCTTTTGTCCTGTTAGTGTAAAAACACTGAAAACTGTGCACTTCCCTAGTACGCAGGAGAACTCCGCCCTACTAGAAAAACTTTTGCAAAATAACCCTGGCAATGAACAACCTTCAGACCAGGGCCATATTGTCATCCCAAAAAAGGGTTGGTTGCTTCCTCCTTCCCAGGACAGGCTGCATAAACCCCAGCTAGCTGTCTGTTCAAAGGAGGTAGTGAAGTAAACTCACAGAGGGAGGGAGGGAGTATGGAAGAAAGAGAGAGTCAGTGGAGGGATCCTGTCAAGAAAGTTGGCAGGGGAGTAATCCCCAATAGGCCAGTGTGCTTCTGCCTATCAAGATAAGACAGTAGATAAAGTGGACAACAGGATAATGATCGAAAAATGGGAACCACCCAGGTATGACTCCTACGGGTGTGAGATGAATCTCAGTACCCATAGTAGCAGGTAAGGGAAAAGTCCTAGACTTTTAGGATTGCCTGGGTGGAAGAAAACTGTTGCTCTTTCTTGCATAAATAGACCTAGGGAAAGATTCCCTGGTCGCCCCAGAGTCTGGTTAACTCGATCAGAGATCTCCATAACCAGAGCAAGACTTCTGGAGGAGGCACGCATCAAAGAGAAAGACCTAAGGGTCTAAATATGATGTTCTGATCTGCTTCTCCTTCTACAGAGGTAAAGAAGAACACAGAGTGACTGAAAAAGGCCCAAGTCTTCCGCCAAAGCGGAAGGCATCAATCTAAGGCTGAGAGGAACAAAGAGCACTAAAAGCTGTTCCCCTTGCCTGGAACCTTAAAGGAAAGAAAGCTCCCTACCGGTAGGTCAAGGGAGTGGGATCAGAAATTAAATTCACCTAGGCAAAGTGGCCACCTAGGGCGAGCATGGGTATGAAAGAGCTGGCCGACAGAAAACTGGAAGGTAACTTGTCTCGGCATGGGTAATATGGACAGGTACCTCTCTGCTCAATTCAATACCCAATTGCATACCCAAGGAAGGTCTGGACCTAGAAGGTCCAAAAGGCATTGAGAGATACTTCCCTCTCCATGTTAAGAGACCTGCTGATACAGGAGATCTCTCTCTCCTCTGGGGTGTCCAACTTCAGAACTATGAGTTCTGAAGTAAGCACTCACAAACCTTCTTGGGTTCACATCCTCCTAAAGGAGACCTATTAGAATGACTCGGTGCCGGGGATGGAAAGGATGGATCGTGGCCCTCCTGCCAAAAAGGCAGAGAGCTGCTCTAGTAGAGACATGGCCGGGTAAAAGTTACCAGTCCCGGCCTGCTCCTATAAGGTATCCGCCCTGACCTGCAGGAGGTTATACCCTACATAATGCCAAGCACCAACCCGATGGAGGAAAAATTGGGAGGGGGCATGGGAAGATCAGGGGGAAGAGACTAGGTACCCCATCAAGGGGAAAGGAGCCTGGAGACAGGAGGAATGTCCTCAAGGGCACCCCTTGAGCCAAACATCCAGGTAAGGGAAGTCAGAAAAATCCCTTAGCCGTTACTTGGAAAGGTGGGACTGCATAGGTAGGGAACCTGTGCATCCCGTAAGCAGGATAGATTGTCCCTCTACCGTTCAATGATGAATCTGGGATAGGCAGCCTGTGGCACCTTCTGTATGGAGCAGAGGTGACCCAAAAAAGACAAACTCTAGCCAGAGCCAATAGGGCTGTGAAGACCTACCTAATGACCAAAGTTATTTTCTCATTAGTGCCATATAGTGCTGTTTAGTCACAATCACAGTGCTCCCAGATCAAATAACCATTTTCCTGTAACAAGCCCTCATTTTTCCTGTAGAAGCAGCATCAAATCCCTGTAGATTTTTCCATAAGCCACTAGTTCCTTATTTGTGACTTTGGTGTTTATTTAAATTTAATGTGTTGGCAGCCTTTTATCAGGAAAGCGGCTCTGATTTGCTGTTAGGTATTAAAATTATATGTCAAGATGGCCTTAGACAGGCCGGCCCGGTGGCGCTGAGGGTTAAGGCGCTGGACGCCACACCTCACGCCACACTGGCAACCCGGGTTCGGGAACGAGTCTGGGTCGTCGGAGGTCAGCTGGGGGGGGGGGAGAGGACTAGAGCTGGCTGCCGTCAGGCAGCCCTCTACCTCCGGGTTAAAGGTAGCACGTTCCTCAGAGCTTGGCCACCCTCTGGTGGAGGCCGGAGGTACGGCACCTCTCCGAGGATCTTCGGTGTAAGCCGATTGGGGGAGGAAGGAAGAGACCCCATCTGGAGCTGTGGTGTGCATGTGCGCCTCCACGCGCATGCGCTACCACTTCCGGGGGTCTCAGGCTTAGGACCAATGGGGACAAAATGGAGGAATCATGGGGGTCCACCGAGGATGATGCCTCCGGACTGGCTCAGGGGATCTGCCGGGGCGCGCATGGTGCTACAAGCCCCCAAAAGACCCTCCAAGTCCAGTAGGTTGGCGGACGACGAGGGAGGACCTGCCACTGGAGGATAAAGAGAATTAAAAAAAAAAAAAAAGATGGCCTTGGAATGATTTGGATTTATATGGAATCCATAAGGCATAATGGGGGAATTTATTTATTTGTTGAATTTTGTTGACCGGGTAAGCCCACTAAGACTAGAAGCCCCTTTATCAGGGGTGACGAGGGGGGTACAGATGGTAACCAACTGAAATTGTAACATGGCATAAATCCTTACTTGAACCAGATTAAGCGGTTGGTGGTATTTTTAGTGAATGGGTGAAATTTGGCAAGGACACCATGATATTTCCCTACTCTTTTTGAGAAGTGCCATAGGATCTTTAACATGCATCTGAACAGGTAGACAGAAAAGACGGCACCTCAGGAATGCAGCACCCCATGCTGCATTACAGTGTCAGTATTGGATTTAAAGAACTAGTGGAGCCAAACCAGGCAGACAGGAAAATAATATACATTTTAAGAAGTAGTCAGTTATAAAATTTTATTTCTGAAGTACCTTTCTTTTTCTTTTTGCCCATCAGAGAGTCTTCTATGTCATAATGTGGTGGATGTGTGGAACAGCTCTTAGCATAGCAGCTGATATATCTAGCTCTACTGCCCCCCACTACATCATCAGCATTGTGATTTCGCTGACAGTGAAATCACAGGTGAATGACCTGGCAGTCACTGAATTGCTGTTCCTAAGTAGCAGTGATGTCACAGTCAGTGAGGTCACAATGCTGGTGATGTAGTGGGGGCAGTATAGCCAGCTACGTCAGCTGCCACATAGAGTGCTGTTCCACACATCACACATATTAACATCAGGTAAACAATCTTCTAATTAAACAAAGGAAAAAGAAAAAGTACCTCAAATATAATTTTATTTATATTTATTTATTTATTTATTTATTTATGAGTTTTCGGAAGACCTTTGAGCGTGAGCTCTTTTACAAAGGTTCCACGTCAGGGTCGACAAACACCAGTACAGTAGTTACAGATTTCAGAACAAATTCAGTTACAAAGGTTCCATGTCAGGGTGGACAAATAATAAAAAAACACCTGCACAGTAGTTACAGATTTCAGAACACATACAGTTGTTACAGGATTTAGCACAAATACAGTAGTTACAGATTTCAGAACAAATACAGTTATTACTGGGTTCAGCACATTAGGCAGATTAAAGAGTAGTATGAGATTTATTTGCAAGTAGTGGGAAACAAATCTAACGTAAGAGGAAATTTAGTTATGTCTTGGAAGATTCTAGGGGTGTATCAGCCCTAGAAACATCAGAGGTCTATTGATAGACTATGGTTAAAAGGCGGGGGCTAGCAGAGCCTGAAAGGAGGACTAGTAGCTTACTAGTGCTCCTGGCAAGGCTAGGTTGAGGGCAAATTTTCTCAGTGTCAGTGCTGGGTTTAACGGTGGGAGTGGGTTAGTCTTTCAGGTTTGGCCTGAAGAACATGTGCATTGTGAGCTAGCCTGTAGGTGCTGTTTGAGGCCAGTTTTGAACTGTGGCAGGCTTTGTGTTTGTAGTTTCTGCGGGAGTTCATTTAGCCAGAGGAGGGCTCGGTAGGAGAAAGTACGCTGCCCAAGTGAGGTTCGCCGGAATGGGATGGACAGTGCTCAATTCTTCTTCCCTCTGGTGATATGGGATGAGAGAGAGGCCTCGAGCAGGTTTTCTATGCAGGGTGGTGTTTTTCCGAGGAGTGCGTTTTTACCCAGTCGACAGGTTTGATATTTGAACCTGTCTTTTAGGTTAAGCCAGTTAGTGCTCTCATATAGGGTGCAAGTGTGAGTGTAATGGTCTACGCACAGGGTCAGGCGGCATGCCTTATTTAATGCAATTTGGACCCTGCTTAGTGCAGTGTCAGTGGCAGCTCCATAGACCACAAGCCCGTAGTCTATCGTGGGGAGTATTGAGCTGGAGACTGAGATTTGGAGTGCTTTCGGAGTGAGGGATTTCTTATGTCTGTAGAGGACCCCGATCTTTGTATTTACTGATCTGACAAGGTAGTCAGTATGGTTCGTATATGTGACTGAGTCATAAATGGTGACCCCAAGGTACTTAAATGATTGTACCTGCTCAATCTGCTCACCAGCGTTATTGGTAATAACGAGGGGTGGGGCCTGCGTTTATTGTAATGGCTGGAATGGAGCATGGCCTTAGTTTTCTTGTAGTTCAGTAGCAGTCTTTTCATACAGAACCAGTCCTTGAGTTTGTTAAAGGAGGCCTGTAGTTCTGTCTGTAATGCTGCCTGGGAGGTGCCACTACACAGCAGTACAGCATCGTCCGCATACAGGATGAGATTTGTGTCACAGGCCATGGGCAGTTCATTAACAAAGAGGCTGAAAAGCAAGGGACCAAGGATTGACCCCTGAGGAACTCCTAGGAGTACCTCTCTGGAGCTGGATAATGTCTGCCCAATTTTGACTCGCTGACTCTTTTGTGATAGGTAATCATTGAACCAATTTAGGGCGTTTGCTGCCACTCCCAGTCTTTGGAGCTGGGATATAAGTAGAGGGTGGTTGACGGTATCGAAGGCTTTGGTGAGGTCGATGAAGATGGACCCCACCAATTTACCTTCATCTAGTGCCTTGTGTGCGTAATCAGAGTATGCAAGCAATGCAGTGGTGGTGCTGTGTTTTTGCCGGAAGCCATGTTGGTTTGGGCAGAGCAGATTGTACTTGTTTAGGTATTCTGTGAGTTGGTTTGCCACGATTTTCTCCAGCGCTTTGGATAGAGGGGAGAGGATAGATATTGGCCTGTAGTTAGATACCAGTGCCTTGTCTCCATTCTTATGCACCGGAGTTACCAGGGCTTGCTTCCAAACTTCTGGGAATTGAGCTAGGGCCAGGGATTTGTTAAAGATCATTGTAATGGGTTTGATCAGAACATCAAGTGTCAGAGATAGTATCTTCATGTCTATCCCATCACTCCCCAGCCTAGTTTTTCCTAGGACCTTCCTGACCATTTTTAGGGCCTCCTTTTCCGTCACCTTCTTAAAGTAGAAAGTTAGGTGGTTTGTAGTGGTACAGTTGGCGCAACCTTGGTCATCCACTGGCAGAAGGCAGTCTGGGGGTAGTACTGGGGACAGGTCAGTGAAGGCCTGGTTAAAGGCATCAGCAATGACTTGAGGATCTGTGGAGGGTTCGTTGTTGATATTGAGTGTTGTAGGGCTAAGCTTCTGGTCTTTGCCAAGGGTGTTCTTGAGATTATCCCAAAACCTCTTTCCATCTCCCCAAGCATTGCCTAGCTGGGTCTTATGGAAGTTGGCCTTAGCCAGCCGGACCAGTTTAGTGCACTGATTTCTAGCAGTTTTGTAACGTTGCAGGTCGTGCTTACAGACAGAATTTAAGGCTTTGGGCCCAGAGGCAGCCCCTTTCTTACAGGAGAGAGAGGAGCTTTCCATCCAGTCAGCCGTTTTCCACTCCTCGAATTTTCTGTTTAGTACGTGGGGCATGGATATCACAGATGGAGTTGAAACCCTCCGTAAAAAAGCTGAGTGCCTGGTCCAGAGTGGGTGCCTTGTGTATGGGGGACCAGTTCAAAGCAGACAGTGCTGATTTGAGGGAACCTAGTTTGCCTTTTCGCAGGACCCTGCTCTCGATGAGACGTGGTGGGCTTTTCGCAATTTTACTGTTCCAGAGAAAGGAGATCAGTGAGTGCTTGCTCAGTAAATCTGGGAGAACTCTGAGTTCAGAGAATCTGGACGGTGTGCTGACCAGAACCCAGTCAATTAGGGTGCTAGTGCCAGCCTTGTAGTTCTGTCTGGTGGGGTGAGTTACGAGTTGGGTGAGATTGTGGGAGGTGATTAGGTCTTTGGCGGCTGTCGCCTCTTTACAGTAATGGTTGACTGCTTTTAAAATCTAATATTAGTTTTAGGCAGTACACTAGCTCTTTAACCCACATGCCTAGTGTGGAGATAGAACCCATGGCCTTCTGATCGTCCAGCCTCAAGAGGCCAGTGTGCACGCTATTTTTTGCATCTTTCATTTGTTAGTTTTTACACAAATTCTCTCAGACTTTTTTCTGACCACCTGATGGAATCTTGAATGAGTTACTTAAATGTTATTATTTTCTTCAAGGCCCTGACCCTACAACTAATTACACACTCAGTACATCATATAATAAAATGAGAAAAAAACAGTCTTCTTTTTCCAGTGCTTGCCTGTAACCTGTCCTGCTCAAGGAATGATAGCTAACAGACTGCAAACCCACTATCTGTAATCTGACACTGAGTCTGACGTTCACTTCACAACAGCCAAGAGTAAATGAGTTAACCCCTAGGTTGCTGAAAGAAACAGAACAAATCTGTGAGACTGAGCTGGACAGATGATAGAAACAACAGTTTAAAAAGTTTTTTTTGTTAATATCCTGAAAGGTTATGAGGTACAATACAGTAGAATCCCCTTCCCCCCTCCTTCGGATGCCTTTAACATAGAGTAGCAAATAGCAAAAATCAGAGGGGGAGTGCACTGCTTTGCAGCTGTGGTGGAATACATACAAATGTCTAAAAAGAAAGTTCCAAGAAAAGCCATTTATCTTTAGAGATACAATCTGATCGATGACAGAAGGGCTGTAGGCTCCACCCACAGCCTAAAAATTGGAGGACAGGGTGAAAATCAGTCGGTCGCCCCATAGGGTATAAAAGAAAAAATAAAATAAAAACTAAGAGTAAGTCATTTTCCATCTGTACCCTAAATGCTGCAACCATGGTAGCATTCTTGGAAATAACCAAGATCTCATCTCCTCATGGAGAGATGAGAATCAAGGAACAAAAAGGAACAGCATAGAGGGAAAGCAGTGGGTCCCTCTAGATACTTACTGGAGAGGATTCTATTCTTAGAGAAAAAACTTCGAAATACTAACGTCCCTTCCCCAGTGGGTCCCCTCATGGAAAAGGAGGGGACGCTGAGAGGGTTGCAAGAATTAAGCCTAAGAGGACAGTGAGGTGAAGGTCCCCTCAGCCTCTTGCTGGTTCCTGGAAGCAGGGGAGAGAAGACGGTGGAGCCCGACACTCTCTGTGCATTCCTTCATCTAGCGAAAGGCTATTTAACAAGCCTTTTTCTGATGGGATAGAGAGGGGTGCTTAAGCCTGAAGTCTACCTTATGCATAGGCCTAGAAGAACTCAGAGCCTTGCCCTTGTCAAACAGACCCATAAGGATACCCTTGGTGCCACCCCCGAACAGTAGGGCACCCTGGAAGGGGGCATCTTGTACAGCTGCCTGTACGTCCAGGGTCAGCTTGGATGTATGCAGCCAAGCATGGCATCTGATGCAGACCGCCAAGGCAGAAGAGAGAGCAATGGCGTCAACACAGTCGTAAGACGCTCGCAGAGTGTGCCTACAGGAAAACTCAGACTGCTGAATGGTCTCAGAGAGCTCAATTCTTAAGTCCGAATCCTCGATGGACCTGAGGCAAGTTTCCAGTTGGGCCAGGGTGGCTTTTTGATGGGAGACCATGTGCGCTATGTAATTCAAAGAGTGCAAGGCACACATAGAGGAGGCATAGGCTTTGCACACCAAGTGATCTAGCAGTCTAGATTCCCTATCAGGAGCGAGATAAGTCTGGTCTGCCATCTTGGGTATGGCTGGCACCAAAAAGGGCAACTGCCAGATGGTGGAAGTGAGATTCTCATGTGGGAGAACCCAAGGAGGAATTGGGTAGGCAAAGCCTCAGCCAAGTCCAAATGTTTGACTAGGTATTTACGTTTAAGAGTCCTGTTCCTCCGTATTCCAGCTGTAGGTAGTCTGCAGGACACCGAGGAGCTCAGTAAATGAGGGATCATCGGGAGGTGATCTGGGAAATCCCTTTCTCCTAGCCTCCGTGGTCCTGAAGATATCCCCGGAAGAGGATGATTCTGCCTCCGAAATTAAGGAATCTACCCTGTCCAGGGTACTGGCTCCCATGAGGGTGACCTCCTGTGGAGTCTCCCCCGTAATATGCACCATGGTTGAGTTCCCAGGGGACCTGGGATGTGAGGTGGAGGAGGACACTGCCACCTGCTGCATCTGAGCAGGGTCCAGCTGAGATCTGGCATCCTGCCACCAGGACTGCAAGATAGCCCGGAAGTCCTGTGGGGGCTGAGGCTGGGATGATTGAGGTAACTGAAAAGAAGAAAGGGCCACCTCTGTAGTAAGAGGGGCACCCCCCTGAGCTAGGGAAAAGGGCAGGGTGTAGCCCGGTCCCTTATGTCCTAGAAAAAGATAACCCATGTTAGGGCCAGGTGCTAAGGAGGCTGTCGCCCAGTCTGATGCTGAGTAACCTGGTGTCGGGTAGCTCGGATATAGATAAACCTGCCCAACGGGTGTCTGAGGATTAGGCAGGGTAATCTGAGGACCAGCCAGGGGGACCGTGGGCAAAAATGAAGGACCCGGCGGCGGTGTATCTGATGTTAGCAAATCTGACGTCGGGGCTAGTGTTGGTCCGACTGACGTCAGGAACAGTGGTAGGGGCCGTGGCGGCGGCACCGATGGAGAACTTCCCATGCCTGCAGGCAAAACCAAAGTGACCTGCATCAGCTTGTCTGACGTCAGAGCCTCTGATGAAAGGGCTGTTTGGCCGACGGACGTCAGGGACGGAGGTAGGGGCCCTGGTGGTAGCACTGATGGGGAACTTCCCCTGCCCATAGGCAAAAACAAAGTGTCCTTCGTAGGCTTACCTGACATCAGAGCCTCTGACGACAGGGCTGTTGTCTGGCCGATGGACGTAAGGGACGGAGGTAGGGGCCCTGATGGTGGCATTGATGGAGAACCTGCCCTGCCTGCAGACAAAAACGAAGTGTCCTGCGATGGCTTGTCTGACGTTAGAGTCTCTGACGATAGGACTGTTGTCTGGCCAAAGGACATCTGGGATGGAGGTAAAGGCCCTGGCAGTGGCGCAGATGGGAGACTGCCCGTAGCACCCGACAAGGACCCCAGCATCGAAGGCTTTGAAGGTGCGGGGTCCAGCGGAGGAACCTCCAACGTCGGAACTGGTGAAAGGTCCAACGAAAAAGGGGCATCCAACACACGGGCAGGCTCACATATGAGGCTCCCGGGGGGGGGGACTCATAGGGAACTACATGGGAACCCGCGCTGGAGTGGGGGAAAGAGTTACCATGTCCAGGGGACCCTCTTCTCCTTCCAATCTGGACAGAGGGTCAGAAAATGGAGGAGCTGCCATGGGTGGCAGCTGGGAAAGCTCCCGCCCTGTAGAAACTGGGCGGGAGGGCTGGCCAGAGAAGGACAGTGAGCTCAGCCGGGCGTCGGGTGGTTCGGCAGTAATCCCTGATGGGCGAGCTTCAGCCGGGTGGACATCAGAAGCTCCAACGTCTGACTTATCAGTCGATGGGGCCACGTGGGTGGAGGACAAACCCTCAGCTGACTTACCAGAAGGTGCTGCGTGGGCTCCCTCTAGGTGAGAGTCTGACTTATCGGTGGCCGTGCAGACTCCGGAGGAGCCGGAGCCCGACTTACCAGTCACAACCGGAGGAGCCGGCGGGTGACTTATCGGCCGAAGAAACAGACTTTGAGCCTGTCTGGAAGGGCTTGAAGGTAGATGTGGATCCGGAGAGGCCAGATGAGGAGGCCTGGATTGTGACCAAAGCCGTTGGGGGAGTAGTGGCCTTATCCATTGGGATCTTACTGGAGGAGGGCCTATCTCGGTCATCTGACCGTTCCCGCTCCCAGTGCTTCACCTTTTTCTTTTTGAAGTCTGAAGAGGGTGAAGAAGTGGAATCCCTCAGCTTTTGCAGCTCTTGTTCAAAGGAGGCCATCCTGGATTTCAAGAGGTGGGTTTCTAGGGCCTGCTGCCTGCAATTGCGAGTGGCCTGGTTGAAGGGCTGGCAGTTCGGGCAGGCCCCGGTGTCATGATCTGGGCCTAGACAGATGAGGCAGTGTTTGTGGCTGTCCTAGTGAGGGATCTGCATGCCGCACTTCTCGCACTTCTTTTTGGACTTCAGCATTTGAGAAGACATACAAGAAAAATAAAGGGAACTTTACTATAAGAAAAAATAAGGATACTTATTTCAAAATGGTGATCGACTGCAGCTACATTTACTGCAAGGTTCGACGTGCACAGATTGACAGCGGGAAAGAACTGGAAGGTGGGTGTGGGGACTGCTCACTATATAGGGTCATGCTGACATCCATCATGTGACGACGGGTGGGTGGTCCCCTACCAGACACTGCTAGCAAAAGTTTGCCGTGTGGTCCTGATTCCAGGGGTGCAGTCCTGTATGTTATGACCTACTGCAGGAACCCTCTTGAAGTAAGATCGGGGTTTTCCATGTCACCATGGCTGGTACCATCCTCAACTTCTCACTCGGCGTCAACTAAGATGTCACACTCAGTGCTATAACCCTCATTGGTGTTGTGGGTGACACTGAAATTAGGGATGACCTCATCAACACCTCGCTTGGAGCTAGGCCCACCACTGTCGTATCTGTGACCATGTTCGGTAGTGACAACATCCGAACCGGCATCAGAACGAGCAACAGCCTTGGTGCCGGTCCCTCTCCTGACGCTGCAACCAGTCTCAGGAGGAGGACTAGCATCATCCTCAGTGCCACCCGCTGCATTGTCACCACAAACGGTGACAATAGCGTGGACGGCAGCAGAAGACAACCTCAACGTCTCCACTAGTGAGACTGAGCATATAGCTGTCTCCTCGCCTCCAGGGGCATTCACTGCTTAAGGCAGGCAGACTGTGGAGGGTTTGCCATTTTTATTTATTTATTATAATCTAGGTTTTAATAATACCTTTGCGCTAGAAGCTCTTTTTACGAAGACAGTTGACTGCCTAGAAGAAGCTGCCTGTCCACCAGACCCATCCACAAAATTCTCCCATGCTTCAGCACAGTAAGGTTGAGAAGTCCTCTGTAGTTCCACAGAACCAGAGGTCCCAGGAAGAGGCCCAGGGGACAGACGTAAAGGCTTAGTCTTGGATACATGCGTGCGAGACCTGCCTCCGAAGGTGGGGATTGGGTGACCCCACTTTTTTTTTTAACTTTATTTTCAATTTTGCAGTGATACAGAGGAAAACCACATCAATTACAATGCAGACCCAGTTATACATATTAGCTTTCTCACCCCGGTTTTACACAAGCATTTTAAACTGGGAAGCAACAGGTGGCGTAACCCTATGTCTGGCAATCACAATGTCCTCAGGAGCCAGGCATGAAGGTGAAGGGACCTGAGGTTTGGGTGCAGGCGTGTCCTGTTCCACTGCATCACGAGGTCTGGGCAATGGGTAGGGGAACCAGTTCTGCAACTGACAGCTGCTGGAGAAGAGAAAACCAGATTTGACGGGGCCAGTAAGGGGTGATCAGAGTCATGGTTGCTCCCTCCAACTGCAATTTTATTAGAACTCTCTGTTTGAGGGGAAAGGGAGGAAAAGCACAGACAAAGCGCTCTTTCCAGGAGAGGGACAAAGCATCTTGGCAGTAGCTTTCCTGGTCCAGGTGGACTGAGCAAAACTCGGGGAGCTTGGTATTGTCAGGCATTGCAAAGAGGTCAATCTCTGGCATGCCCCAGAGGTGGAACATTATGTTGAACTATGTCTGAGGCTAGCTCCCATTTGTTGGTTTGTGAATGGTGGCTGAGATGATATGCTATTGTGTTTTGTGCTTCTAGAACATGGACCACTGCAAAATGTAGGTGGAATGACAGTGTTCTCTCAGCCTCTGCATAAGGCTTGTGATTTAGTGCCTCCCTGTTTGTTTATGTAGTAAACCACTGAAGTGTTGTCCGACTGCATGAGTAGGGGCCCCGTGTAAGGAAAGGATGGAATGCCTCCAGAGCATTGTAGACCACCCTCACTTCCAGTATGTTGGTGTGGAGTGTGGTCTCAGGGGGCATCCAGCGACCTTGGGTCTGATGATTGCCCAGATGGGCTCCTCAGCCCGATCTGGAGGCATCTATGGTCAGTACCTGCTTTGGTGTTGTGGCATGAAATGGAAGGCCCACAAGAAAGTTGAGTAGGTCGAGCCACCAAGTGACAGCTTTCCGCAAGGATGGGGTTATGCAGACAGTAGCCTCTAGATCATGTCTTTTGGTTCCACTGAGCTCTCAATGTCCACTGAACCGGTCTCTTATGTAGTCAGGCGTATAGAACCATGATAATGGTTGCCACCGTATGCCCCAACATCTGTAGGTATTGTCTGGCAGTGACATGAGTGTTGAGTAAACACTGGTACACAGGAACTCTCAACTTTTGTGCCCTATCCTCAGGTAAAAATGCCCTGTCCAGGAAGGTGCCCACGACAGCTCCTATGTATTGCAGATGCTGGGAGGGTGTCATATGCGACTTGGCTTGGTTGACAGTGATGCCAAGTTGACAGAAGAGGTGCAAGGTGTGAAGTAAGGACTGCAGTAGACAGTCCCTGGATGAGGCCTTGAGAAGCCAATCGTCCAGGAAGGGGAAGACATAGTGACCCTCGCAGCGGAGAGCCGGTGCTACAATAGCCAGGCATTTGGTGCATACTCATGGTGCAGATGAGAGACTGAATGGTAGAGCATAAAACTGGTATTGTTCACCCAGCAGCTGAAAGCACAGTTACTGTCAGTGAGCTTTGTGGATCTCTGTAAGAAGGTAGGCATCCTTAATGTTCAGCAAGCAGAGCCAGTTGCCTTGCTGTACTAGAGGGAGAAGGCTTACCATATGTAAAGACTGATACCTCTGAGGTCCAGAATGAGGCAAAGGTCTCTGGTATGCTTCGCTACGAGGACGAAATGAGAGTAAAAACCTTCGCTTACGGAGTCCAGGGGAACTCACTGCAACGCCTTCTTTTGAAGGAGTTAGGAGAGTTCGTCCTGGAGGACAGGCAGGTGTTCCAGCAGACAGTGGGTTGGCTTTGGAGAGTTTTGAGGAGGGTATGCTATGAGTTCTAGTGTGTGCCCCGTATTTATAATCTGGAGCACCTAGTTGTCCATTGTGATAGTCCACCATGCCTCCAGATGTAACAAAAAGCATCCTCCCACTGCCTCGGAGGTAGGAGGGGGCAGCAGGAGACTCTTGAATGAGTCAGACTGGGGAAGGGGGCTAAGGGAGTGCTGGGGCAGCAACTCTACTGGACTCGGTGGTGGTGGACGCTGGCATAGGTGGGGTGGACTTTCTCTTGGTTGGTTGTCTGTGATCCGCCTTTGGTCTATGCGAAGCCTGTCGAAAGGGACGGTATTGAGGACCATGAGGCTGCAAGTGGTACATGGTGTGTACTGAGCGCAGAGTTCTGCCAAAAGCTTGTAATTCACTCAATATATTCTGAGAGTCTCCGTCGAACAGTTTCTGTCCTCAGAAAGGAGCAGTCAACGGAGACTGTTGTACATCTGCCGTGAAACCTGACACCCTGAGCCAGGCGTGTCTCCTAGAGATGCCAGTGGCAGACAAGCAGGCTGAAGCATCCACGGCATCATATCCCATTCTTAGAAGGTGTCTACTCATTCATTCATTCATTTTCATTCAATCATTCATTAATTCATTTAATTGAATAGCAAATTGAGAGAAAGGACTCTCATTTACAATTGCGCCCAAACATCTAATCAAATCAAATCATATTTATTTGTAAAAAAGCACATTTCTAAAAATCAAGGCACTTGTACATAAACTAAACAAACATAACAATAATAAACAATCCAAAATATTTAAAATTCATAAAACTGCAGCTCAATAAATATCTGATCAACTAATCTACAAGGAATGTGGATATGCCAGGCTGAATAAATATGTCTTAAGTACTGTTTTAAAACTCTGGATGGTCAGGCACTCTCGTACCCAACGAGGTAGAGAATTCCACAGGGTAGGGGCCACAAAAGCAAAGGACTGGGCCCCAGATGTCTTTAAATGAATCCTGGGAATCTCCAGCAATCCCTCATCGGCGGATCGGAGAGGACGAAGGGGGCAGTAAGGGCAAAGGAGATCTTGCAAGTAATGGGGTCCTTGGTCATGTAGGGCTTCATAGGCCAGTAACCCAACCTTGAAGGTGATCTGCCACTGTACTGGCAGCCAGTGCAGTCCACGGAGCACAGGCATAATATGACTGGTCCTGGAGGTGCCAATCAATAGCCTGGCTGCCACATTCTGCTCCAGCTGCAGGCAGTGGATATCAACCCCCGGTAGCCATAGGTAGAGGGCACTGCAGTAGTGAAGGTGGGAGGTTATGAAGGCATGGACCAATGCTGCAAGATCATCAGGAGGAACCAGGTGCTTCACCTGAGCAATATACCTCAGCTGGTAAAAAGAGGTCTTGACAATGGCCGACACCTGAAATTTAAGGGTCAAGCCGTCATCAAAAATAATGCCCAGGTTTCACACCCAATCTGAGGTAGTCAGCTGAACACCCCCGAGCCAAAGCCTGGAGAGCTGTGCTACTGACAAATCCACTTCCCAAAGATCCGGGTCCACAACCAGCACCTCAGTTTTAGCCAGGTTCAACCATAGCCAGCTGGCGCTCATCCAGTCCAGGATCTCGGACGGGCAGCTGTTAAAGACCAAGAGGATCACATCCTGTCCAGGCACAAAGGACATGTATGAGTATCATCTGCATAGAAGTGAAACCTCAGACAGTACCACTTAATGATCTCTCCTAACAGCAGCATATACACTGTGAACAACATGGGTGACAGAATGGAGCCCTGCAGTACCCCGGATAGGGAGAGAGGAACTGAGGAATAAATCCCAGACACCGTTCTCTGAGTCCTACCCTCGAGGAATGATCGAAACCATCTGAGGACCGTGCCAGACAGTCCACAGATGAACCACAGGCACTCCAGCAACACACCATGGTCCACAGTGTCAAATGCTGCAGAGAGATCAAGGAGGACCAAGATAGAACGAGCCCTCTGATCTCTCGCTATTAGGAGGTCATTTAGCACCCAAACAAGGACCATATCGATACTATGCCTCTTCCTAAATCCTGACTGGAGAGAACCATAGACATCGTGGCTGGATAAATGATTGTCCAGTTGCAGCACAACTACCCTCTCAATAACCTTATCCACAAAGGGTAGGTTAGAGACAGGTCTGTAGTTAGGCAGACAGTCTGGGTCATGGGAAGGCTTTTTAAGGAGGGGTCGAACAACCGCCTCCTTTAGTGGGTCTGGATAGACTCCCTCCCCACACTATCTTGGCTAGGATCGGGCCGATTCATCAATGCACCCTAAAAGAAAGCGAGTTGGGCCTGGGTCCAAATTACAGCTGGTGGGCTGCAAAGCCTGGACGATCATCACGATATCAGTGATTTCCAGCTGGCTGAAGTCAGACCAGGAAAACTGGATGCCCGCCACCTTCTGCTGACCGCCGCAATACCCAATAGAGGGGGCTGAACAGATCCCGGACCTAATGGTGACAACCTTATCTGCAAAGAACCAAGCAAACTCATCACACCTCTCTTGTGAAAAGACTCTGCCAGGCTGAAGACAGATTGGATACCACAATCTGTCAACAGTCCGGAAGAGCTGAGCTGGTAGGTTCTGCGCAGTGGCAATCTCCCTGGACAGGAACTCTGCCTTCTTAAGGGTGATTGCCGATTGATAGACCACATAATGGTCCATCAATCTAAGTCTGTCACACTCCAGGCCCGATTTCCTCCAGCCCCTCTCTAGCCTTCATCCCACTCTTCTCATCTCCTTCAAGGTCCCATCAAACCATGGGGACCTTGGGCGAAGAGTGAGGGGGCGAACACGAACAGGAGCTATGGAATCCATGGCCTCTGTCACTGCCTTGTTATAGGCAAGTACTAAATTCCCTGGGTCCATGCATTCACTCGGTATATCCAATAGGTCGAGCACTACCATTAGGCCATCTGGGGTCACACGCCTCAAAGAGTGGTACCGGACCATCAATACAATACAATGACAAAATACTACAAAACATACATACAGTTTCATATCACAGTAAATAAAAATAGATGGATCAATCAGTAAAACAGCATCATGCTGTCCCTGGCTTGGAGGGTAGCCATGAGCTGATCTTTATCCGGGCACTGTGGTAGTTTACCTGCTGTTTCCAAGGCAGTGGTCAAAAGGGTCTTCTAGTATTTTAACATATGCCCCATATAGTTCACAATATGCAAGGCTAATGTAGAAGATGCATAGACCTTTTTTCCTATGACATCTATCTTCCTCGATTCTTTATCCAGAGGAAGAGAACTCAGATGCTTTGGTCTTTTAGTTTTGTCATGGGCAGCATTGATTACTATAGAATCTTCTTGAGAAGCAGAAGCAAAGTAAGGCTGGTCAGGAGGAGGTTGATACAGCCTATCAGCTTTCTTGGAGACTGGAGGAATGGTGTGAGGCCTATGCCAAGTGACTGTAATGGCATCATTATAGGCCTGTATAATAGGAGGTACCAAGGTGGCTGGCACCTCTGGGAGGTCAAGATAGCGAGCCAACTTTCTCCTCTGTTGAGCCTGTTCCGTAGTAGTGAAGCCCAAGACTTTCTGGAGCTGTTTTTAGCTTCACACAGTAGGAGCGAACTGGTCGACAGTGGGAAAGAACTGATGAGTCCTCAGGGCTGCCCACATAGTTATACTCATCGTTATGCTGACGTCGTCGTGGGCAGACCCTAAACACACTGCCCGTGAAAGATACTGTGCATGGGGCACCCTCCAGTGGTATACCCAAGTGTATGACTTGCTGCAAGAGATACCCTTGATGAAGATCTGCAAGTTCTCCCAATAAGGATATCCCAAAAATTAATTAGGGCAGTTGAGAGACAGTTCCATAACTTCATCTGGAGGGGTAAGCCAGCCAAGATTAAAATGGCCACCTTACAGGAACCACTAATATGGGGCGGGGGGGGTGCTGGCATTGCATCGAGCACTGCACTGTTATTATTGGGTAGCCTAGCTCTCTAGTCTAATGGGAGGGGGCTGACTCTAAAGGGCTCTACTGGCTAGAGATGGAGGAACAAGACGGTGGAGAGGGGGGGCCTGAACACCTCTCTACTCCATTCAAGGCTGGGAAATAGCATGGCATGGGTGGTACACAATCTATTTATCTGGCTCACACTAGACATATGGCAGACAGAGCACAAGCACATTGAACATCCCCTGGGGACAGCACCATGGTATGACCCATCTCAAATCTTTAAAGAGAAAAAGGGCTACACTGTCTTTGTCCACTAGGGCAACCCCAGCTTAACACACAGTGCTCTAAGGTATGGTGGTCCACTGAGAAATAGGCATTGCATGCATCGTTGTCATGCTCCACTCAAGGACAGGGGCAACGACCCATAATGGGTGGCTGTCAGACTTTCTTTTTTTGACGATGCAGCCGTTTTCATGTCAGATTTTAGCACTGCTGTAAAATAACAAACACAGGTGGCATTGTGAACAGAAGAAAAACATGGTGACACAGAAAACAAGCATTTATCAATGGCGAATGCTGTCTTGCTGGTATTGGCATTGGTAGTACAGGAGTTAGAGAGATGCATAATAGGAATTGCAGTGAAGTATTGAACTGATGCCAACCCAACCCCCACCCTGCAGAGACTGACAGGCATTGGGGTGTGCCTTTAGGTCATCAGCCATAACGCTCACGCCATTTCATCTTACCGAAAAGTTTCGCGTCGTACCCTGGGGTCTTCAGGACTTACCCTCACCCCATTCCATAAGGAAACACGTTGAGATGGGTGCAGTATAGGAGAATGGGGTGAACTCTGGGGCTGAAGGGTCCAAGGCAAACCTCAATGCCTGTCAGTGGCTGCAGGGTGGGGGTGGAATGGTGTGAGCATTATAGCCGACAATCCCAAGTCACACCCCTGACGCCTGTCAGCCTCTACAGGGTGGGGCATTACGGTTGGAAACTCTAATGCCCTGGGCATTTGTTGGTATTTTCACTCCATGTTTTCAACATGGGCTTTTTGTGACCCCACCTCATGAACAGTAGCACTATCAGTTCGTTAGCCGAAAGGTGATTTTGCACAGCAACTGTGCCATTTGATGCCACAGGTGCAAAAACATATTAGGGGTAG
Source organism: Neoceratodus forsteri (assembly GCA_016271365.2). Classification (NCBI taxonomy): domain Eukaryota; kingdom Metazoa; phylum Chordata; order Ceratodontiformes; family Ceratodontidae; genus Neoceratodus; species Neoceratodus forsteri. The sequence goes on from CM057452.1 coordinate 1,579,259,179, forward strand.
GATGTGAAAAATTACAGCTGTACTGTTCATGAGGAGGTGTAAAAAAATGGCAATGTTGAAAATCTGGAGTGAAAATATGAAAAATTGGTGAAGTCACTAGCGTGCGTAGAAACTGTGCAACACACGCCCGTAACGCAATTATTTTGGGGATTTTTTAAACAAATTTTCAACACAGGCATTTTGGGACCACCGCTCATGAACAGTGTCACTGTGATTTTGTTACTCTGTCCCTAACGTTGATTTCCCACAGCGACCACGCCATTGTGCACCACATGTGCGAAAACACATTTTGGGCAAGATGTGAAAAATGACAGCTGTACTGTTCATAAGGAGGTGCAAAAAAATGGCAATGCTGAAATTCTGGAGTGAAAATATGAAAAATTGGTGAAGTCACGAGCGTGCACAGAAACTGCGCAATGCACTCCCGTAATGCAATTATTTTAACCACATTTTCAACATAGGCATTTTTGGACCTCCACTCATGAATAGTGTCACTGTGATTTTCTTAATCTGTCCCGAACGTTGATCTTCCACAGCGACTGCACCACTGTGCGCCACATGTGCAAAAACACATTTCAGGTAGGATGTGAAAAATGACAGCTGTAACTGTCCATAAGGAGATGTGAAAAAATGGCAATGTTGAAAATCTGGAGTGAAAATATTAAAAATTGTCAAAATTACGAGCGTGCGTGGAAACTGCATAATGCATGCTCATAACACAGTCATTTTCTGTGATTTTTTCATCAAATTTGCAACATAGGCTTTTTGGGACCCCACCTCATGAACAGTGGCACTGTCGTTTCATTAATCCATCCTGAAAGGTGATTCCGCGCAGTGACCGCGAAATCACCTTTCGGGACCGCATAACGAGATGACAGTGCATGTGTTCATGAGGGGGGGGGGTCCCAAGAACCCCATGTTGAAAACTTGGAGACACAATTCAAAACAATGGCTATGATATCCACCTAACTTGAACCCCCATTTATGCCATTATACAGCTTATTGGCATTTTTATGTTTGCTTGCACGCATGTGCAAGAAACATAGTGCCATCATCCGAGTTTTCGAGGTGTGGCAGCCCCTTCCAATTCAGTCAGTGTGTTTGCAGGCACGGCCGCAGTTCTCCAATGCCTGCTGGAGCTGTCTATGACAGCAGTCCAAAATGCAGTGGAGTACAGTTGAAAGGGGGAGCTACGCTTCAGTGAGCAGCGATAAGATATCGCCTGCTCATGCGCGCTCCTCCTACACATGCACACACACACACAAACACACGCACGCATACTGTGTTCTCGCCCCCCCCCCACGCACTGTGTAGCCGACAGGGGTGCCCAATCCCCCGTTGGCTGTGCTCCCCAAAAACAGAGTTCTATATGCCACGTTGGGTGCCCGCAGGCGTGGCTACACACTAACTATAGCCGACGGGGTGCCCAATCCCGTCGGCTCCTACCTCAGGTACAGGGTGCTGCGGCTGGGAGCCACCCCAGCCGCGGGCAACAGATGCTGTCGCCGACGGGGTGCCCAATCCCCGCCGGCTCCACGCCACCCCACCAGCCGTCCTTGTGCTATGCTGGGAGCCCACCAGCATGGCAAACGTCCCGGCGTCATTTAAAAAAACTGGAAACTGAAAACGGTCCCTTGCTGTCTCTGCCCCCACCCGCGCCACCCACTGCGCACCCCGCCCCCACACCCCTCACCCCATACTTACCTCCGGACTCTGGCGCGACGATCTTCGGTGGACCGGGAAGATGTCTGCACTCTTCAAAGCCGACCGCGAACCGAGGAAATGCCGGTAAGCTGTATAATGGGGTAGATAGGAGTTTTTCAACTTTGCTGCATATCTCAGGCATTTTTTGGAATTTTTGCAGCAAATTTCCAACATGGGGTTTTTGGGACCCCTTCTCATGAATGCTCTCACTGTCATGGCGTTAATCGGGCCCGAAGGGTGATTTCGCGGTCACTGTGCGAAATCACCTTTCAGGACCGAGTAACGAAACGACACTGCCACTGTTCATAAGGTGGGCTCTCAGAAAGCCTATGTTGAAAATTTGGTGGAAAAATTCAAAAATGACTGATTGATTGAGCGCATGCACAGTTCCTACGCGACGCTTGTAAGTTCGCAATTTTCATTATTTTCACTCCAGATTTTCAACATTGTCATTTTACCACACCTCCTTATGAGCAGTACAGCTGTCATTTTTCACATCTTGCCCAAAACGTGTTTCCGTCCATGTAGCGCACAATGGCGCAGTTGGTGTGCGAAATCAATGTATGGGACACATTAAGAAAATCACAGTGACAATGTTCACGAGCAGAGGTCTTAAAATGGCTATGTTGAAAATTTGGTAAAAAAATTCAAAAAAATGACTGTTTTACGAGTGTGCGTTGCGCAGTTCCTACGCACGCTCGTAAGTTTGCGAATTTTCTATATTTTCGCTCCAGATTTTCCACATTGCCATTTTATTACACTTCCTTATGAACAGTACAGCTGCCATTTTTCACATGTCGCCCAAAATGTGTTTCTGCACATGTAGCGCACAATGGTGCAGTCGGTGTGCAAAAGCAATGTTTGTGACAGATTAAGAAAATCACAGTTACACTGTTCATGAGCAGAGGTCTTAAAATGGCTATGTTGAAAATTTGGTGACAAAAGTCCATAAAATGACTGTGTTCCGAGTGAGCATTGTGCAGTTTCCACGCACCCTCGTAAGTTCATGACTTTGTAATATTTTCAGTCCAGATTTTCACCAGTGGCATTTTTCCACACTTCCTTATGAAGAGTACAGCTGTCATTTTTCACAACATGGCGAAAATGTGTTTTCACACTTTCAGCGAGAGATGCATGGTCGCTGTGGGAAATCATTGTTCGGGACAGATAAAGAAAATCACAGTGACACTGCTCATGATCGGAGGTCCCAAAATGCCTGTGTTGACAATCTGCTGTAAAAAATCCCCAAACTAATTACATTATGGGTGTGCGTTGCACAGTTTCTATGCACGCTCGTGACTTCACCAGTTTTTTTAATATTTTTACTGCAGATTTGCAACATTGCCATTTTTTACACCTCCCCATGAACAGTACAGCTGTCATTTTTCACATCCTGTTCGGAATGTGTTTTTGCACCTGTGGTGCTAAATGCCGTAGTCGCTGTGCATAAGCAGCTCTCGGCTAACAAACTGATATTGCCACTGTTCATGAGGTGGGGGTCACAAAAAAACCATGTTGAAAATTTCGAGTGAAAATACCAACGAATGCCTGAGGTGTTAGGGTTTCCAACCATAACGCCCAACCCTGTAGAGAATGACAGGCATCAGGGGTGTGACTTGGGATTCTTGCCTGTAATGCTCATACCATTCCACACCCTGCAGCCAGTGAGAGGCATCGAGGTATGCCTTGGACTCTTCAGCCCCAAAGTTCACCCCATTCTCCTATACCACACCCATCTCACTATATTTCCTGATGGAATGGGGTGCGCATAAGGGCCAAAGACCCCAAGGCACACCATGACACTTGTCAGTGTCTGCAGGGTAGGGTGTGGTGAAATGGCGTGGCTGTTATGCCTGATGACCCAAAGGCACACCCCAATGCCTGTCACTCTCTGCAGGGTGGTGGTGGGGTTGGCTTCAGTTCAATACTTCACTGCCATTTCTATTATGCAGCTCTGTAACTTCTACTCTACCAATGCCAATGCCATCAAGCAAACATTCGGCATTGACAAATGCTTGTTTCATTTTGCAGTTCGGCTTTGAAGAGTCCAGACATGTTCCCACTCCACTGAAGATCGCAGCACTGGATCTCCGGAGGTAAGTATGGGGTTAGGGGGTGTGGAGAGGTGGGGTACAGAGGGTGGGTGTGGGTTGGGGAGGGGGGACCACGGACAATGAGGACCTGTTTCCTTTTTCAGGTACAAAAAAATAAACTGACCTCAGGGACCATTTTCTTTACAGGTGAAATAAAACAAATGTTAGGCACACTAGGGTGGGCTCCCAGTGTACCCCATGACTTTCGGCGGGGTGGGGATGTTGGCCACACTGGGTGGGCTCCCAGTGTGCCACACAATGGGGGTGGGGCGGGGGCAGGAACATGCCAACACGGTCGGCTTTCTGTAAGTGGCGGCACACTGGGGTGAGCTTCCAGTGTGCCACACAATGTGGGGGGGGGGTGCGGACATTCCGACACAGGGACTGCACCCCTGATGTAGGCTTTCTGCTGCTGCTGCCATGTATACTGAAATGTTTCACCAGGAAAGGCACATACGGGAGGCGTGTCATCTGTGCCGCTGCATGACGAGTTTGTCTCTGATTGCAGTGGCACATTTCTTTCAAGTTGGTGGCACTTTATATAATTCTAGTGTCAGCACTAGGATGCTGGCTAATTGGGGAATGAGAGACGCACCTACTAAAGCGTGCCCTGCATTCGCCAACACTGACACGCCTTTGCATTTCTCCTACTACCACAAGATGTAGCTTGAGCAAGCGCAAGACAACATAAAAATTGAGCAGTGACAAGGCAAATGGAGGTGCTATGCTCCCATGGTATGTACTCGACAGCAGGAAGAACAGGACTGAGGCTGGTGAGGGAACTGGCAACAGCTACTGGCTAGCACACGGCACCATGTGCAGAGTGTGCAGGCACTGTGTCCAGTAGCAGTAACCAGCCCCCTGGCCAAAAGCTTTGCTCCCGCAGGATTCTAGTGCCTCCAGCCCAGATCCATAAGTGGGAATCAATGGCAAAGACTGATTCTTGGAAGATAGGTGTCTCTTCCAATCCTAGTGTGGCTGCAACAACCCATTTCAAGAGAAGAACTTTTAGCAGTAAGAGCACAGGTACAACTACTGAGCAAATAGGTGAGCGTAGGGAAGAAATACATCTAGATGGCACTGTGAGATGTGTGCGAATCGGAACAAGGACTGAAATCATGCACTCCTGAACTGTTAAAACTGTAGCTAAATATCACTGCAAAAATCTTTCCTTTTGCTGCACAGAGTGTTTAAGGATTTCTAGAGCAGCAGCAGACCTGCAGCAGTATAAGAACATTTGCTAAAATTAATTTGCTGAGAAGAAAAGTATCCCTACAGAGCAGGAATCTGTCTCCCAGCTACGACTAGATTTAAAAGACTGAGGGAGCCTGGGAAGGACATGTCCTAAGATTTCTCTCAGACTGTTTCTTTCTGTCCTAGCTAGCAGGGGATGACAGTCCATACCATAGCCTTATGTAGCTGACACACAATCATGCGGGAGTGACATGTAGTTCTGAATAAGTCCTTTTCCAAACTGTGATCACACGCAACTACCATGAGAGCAATATTAAACATGTCCCAATTCTTTTTTATTTATTGTTTTTGCTCCTGTGTCATCGTGGTCCTCCAAGCTCCAATTTTACTGTCTTCAATCAGTGCCAGGCTGCATCCCTGTCAGGACTCTGTGCTACTCTTCAGAGCTCAATACAGAATGCTACCATAGCTCCATTCAACCCCAGCTGCACTGCGACTCTGTCCCCATTGTAGCCCTTCCACAGAATAGTCTATCCTCGCTGACACCAGCTGGGGTGAGGGGAGCCATGTGGTCACCCATGATGCCACTGCCACTCCACCATCCTCCAGATGAGGCACTCAGGCAGCAGCGGACTAGTGATGTCATGGTTATCAAGGTTTCACAGTATACCGCGTATCAGAAGTCATGGTACTGACACCGTGGCTAATGTCTAATACCATGATAACTATGGTTCATGGTATACCACAGTTTACAAGAATTTCAACTTCAATTTCAATTTCCAGAATTTCTGGGGTGTTTTTCAGAACAACTGTCCCTTCTGTGCCAACTCTCCCTGACACAAGAGTTTCAGGAGATATTGTTGTACAAAAACGACTCCTTCCATAATACTGCAGTGTGACAGGGTTGAAATAGGCCCTGTCCCATTTGTTATGCAGAAAAAGTTAAACGCAAGGATCTGTTCTATCCTCTCCTTTTCGGTCCCTTGTGTATGGTTGCGGAACCAAATGTTCTTGTGAGACCTAGGAACTGATCACTCTGATGGTCTTGTGATTCTCCACCTCTTGCTATCTCTCTGCCTTCACTTGCTATTTCTAGCTTTTCTTTCCCCTTGCATATCCGCAGTTATAAAATATATGTGACTCTTTATGTGAAACTGGGATCCCTTGGTTTGAAATGTACATAGCGATACTGTTGAAATGATTACAAAATGCTATTTGGAATTTAGGGGGTTAACCTGAGGTACAGTTTGAGCTCCTCTCAGGCTTGTTTGCAAATGAGCCGTCAGCAGGAGGCCAGCTTGGGACACTGTTCTATTTCAAGCCTGCACTTTTAAGAAAATGACAAGAAAGTACAGTTATGTAAGAACTTACCGTAACAGTAGATCTTTGAGAGAGGCTCTTGCAGTAGGTACTAACCATTAGGACTAGATCCATCAGGCACAAGAACCACATGGAAAATTTTATCTGGCAGTGTCTGGTGGGGGACCGCCCATCCAACGTCACGTGACGGACATCAGCATGACACTATATAGTGGGTGGTCCCCATGCCGGCCCTCCAATTCTCCCGCCAGAGACCTAAGAAGGTGCGACAGGAGAAAGGAGTGGGCTCCTGGAGCCTAAAGAAAGGCTAGAAAGAAGTAGCCACAGAAGCAGGGAGAAGGTGGGAGGGAAACATAGAAACATAGACCTTGACACCAGACAAGGACCGCTTTGCCCACCCAGTCTACCCATTTCCCTACCTATTGGATAAGCTGCAGATCCTAGTTAACTAACAGCCTAGTTCCTCCTACCCCCCACTAGAATTCCTTCACGTCTGTCCCATGCATTGAAAAAGGTACCTACTGCAAGAGCCTCTTTCAAAGATCTACTGTTACGGTAAGTTCTTACGTAACTGTGCTATCTTACTTCGAGAGGGCTCTTGCAGTAAGTACTAACCATTAGGACTGGGTCCCATGCAGTGAAATTCAGACAAAGGCTGAAGCACGGGAGGCAGAAAAGGTCTGCAGTAGGTACCGGGTTAAACCAGGAGGACCTGAAGGATGGCTAGTCCGAAGCCTGCCCTGTGCCTAGAGGCAATGTCCAGACTGTAGTGTTTTGGTAAAGATGTGGACAGAGCTCCAAGTGGCTGCCGCACAAATGTCTGCAGCAGAAACATTCCTGAAACAAGCAGTAGATGCAGCCATGCCTTTAGTTAAATGCCCCTTGACTTCCTCAGGAAGGGGTTTGTTATACTTCTGCTAACAAAACAAAATGCAGTTTGTTAACCATTTGGATAAGCATTGTTTGGAAACTGCCACGTCCTCTCTTTGGTGCGCAAAGGAAACGAAAAGCTGATCTGTTTTATGGACTGACTTTGTCCGGTTAGTATAATAATGCAAGGTTCTATGCAAATCGAGTGTGTGCAGAATGGTCTCCCCTTGATTGGAATGGCCAGAGTAATACACTGGCAAGTGTATGGTCTGATTCAGAGTAAACTCAGAAACTACCTTTGGTAAAAACTTAGGATTTGTACGCAGAGCCACCCTGTCTCTGTGGAAAATCAAATAAGGCTCCTTACACATCAGGGCCTGAAGCTTGGAAATCCTTCAAGCAGAAGTAATGGCAACTAAAAAGAGTGCTTTCCAGGAAAGGTAGCACAGGTCACAACTCGCAGCCGGTTCATAGGGAGGCAAAGTGAGTTTCTCAAAGATGAAATTCAAATCCCATGGAGGAACAGGGTTCCTGACCAGGGGGTTTCAGATGGAGAATTCATTTCAGAAAGGTTTTGGAAACCTCCAGCTGAGCCAAGGTTTTACCATCCACTGGAGTGTGGTAGGCCGAAATGGCAGACAAGTGGACCTTCAAAGAAGAGTACCTAAGGCCAAGATCAGAGAGATGCAGTAGGTACTCCATGACCTGTGGGACAGGGCAAGAGAAAGGGTCCTGACCCTTGCTGGATACCCAAATGGAGAACCTCTTCCATTTCATAGCCTATGTGGTTCTTGTGGACAACTTTCGGGCCTCCACAAGGACTTGAGCCGCCTGGAAGAGACCCCAAAGTGTGCAATAGCTACGTCAGCAGGTGCCACGTGTGAAGGTGAAGGTATTTGAGGCCTGGATGGATCAGCTTGCCCTGGTCCTGGATCAGTAGATGCTGGCAGAGGGGTAGGGGAACCAGAGGTTCCACTCTCAACTGCTGAAGCAGAGGAAACCACACTTAACGAGGCCAATAAGAGGCTATGAGAATCATGCAAGACCCTTCTTGCTGTAGTTTCAGAAGCACCCTCTGTAACAGTGGAAAGGGAGGGAAGGTGTACAAGAACCTCCCTGTTCGACAGAGAGAGACAGCGCATTTTGCCAGAAAACACCATGCCCGGGAACGAGCAAGTAGAAACTGGGTAGTTTTGCACTGGATGGAGAGGCAAACAGATCAAGATCTGCCCAACCCCATCAGTCAAAGATATCTCTGATTACCAACTGCCTCAGTTCCCACTCATGTGCCCTTGCCTGAGTGTGGCTGAGGGTGTCTGCCAGGACATTCTGAATGCCTGGGACGTGCACTGCTGTGAACTGCAGGCTGTGCTGTATCGCCCAATGCCACATGTGCATCGCTTCCCTGCACAGTGGATGACTGCGTGCCTCCCTGTTTGTTCAGGTACCAGACCATGCACATGTTGTCCATCTGTACCAGTAGGAGCCCAGGGAGGAGTAGGCACTGAAAAGCCTGAAGGGCATATAGTATGGCCCGCATCTCTTTCACACTGATGTGCAGACATAGCTCCTGCTAGGACCAGGATCCCTGTGTCCTGTGGTCACCCAGATGGGCGCCCCAGCTCTGACCGGAAGCATCTGTTGTCAGAGTCTGAGCCAGAGGGAGTGCCAGAAAAGGAACTCTTCTGGTGAGACTGGACAGATCCTGCCACCACAGGAGGTCCTGACGCATGGGGCTGGACACCAGAATCCTGTGATCCAGGTTGTCTGATTTCTGGTCCCACTGGACCCAATGGGTCCACTGCATAATCCGCAAGTGGAGCCTGGCTAGGGGTACAGTGGGGATAGCTACTGCCATCGGGCCTAGAAGGCGCAAGACCGAACAGGCCATGGTCCACTGACTGGTTGCCAGTAGACTAGCCTGCTGACGTAAGGTTTCCGCATGATCCAAAGGGAGGAAAGCTTGACCCTGAGCAGTATCCAGCATCGCCCCAATAAATTGGAGGCGTTGTAAAGGAACAAGGAGGGATTTGGGGTAATTCACCTTGATCGCCACTTTTTTTTCCCCAATTGTTTAACCGGGTGAGACACACTAAGCTGAAAGCTTGTTTAAAGGTGCAACCTGGGAGCACAGGGAAGTTAAGTGACTTGCTCAGGGTCACACAGTATGCAAGTGGGGCCATGTGGGATTCAAACCTAGGTCTCCAGATTTGCAGCTCAGAGCCTTAAACCACTGCGCTATACTGCCTCCTCCACTTGCCTGAATAGAGTCAGGGTAGTAGTCAGGGAGGCCACCAGGCTGTCCCTTGACGGTGCTGACAGGAGTCAGTCGTCAAGGTACGGGAACACATATATTCCCTGGTGGTGTAGGCACTTGGTAAATGCTCTGGGTGCCAAGGAGAGGCCAAAGGGGCGCACTCTGAATTGGAAGTGTTTCTCATGGAAAATAAAGTGTAGAAAACGGTGGTGGGAGAGAAAAATTGGGATATGCAGGTATGCATCCTGCATATCCAGAGCACAAAGTCAGTGACCCTGGTGCAGAAAAGGCAGCAGACCTGATAGGGTCAGCAGGCAAACCTCATGCACTCTACATACAGGTTTAGTGTGCTGATGTCCAGGATCAGACAGAGGTCCCCTGTCTTTATAGGGACCAGGAAGAAGTGGGAGTAATATCCCTTTCCCTCCTGTGTCTGAGGAACAGGCTCTATAGCTGATTTTGTCAGAAGAGCCTGGATTGCTTCCCTTATGAGAGGAATGTGGCCTATTGGGTAGTGAGAGAGACCCAGAGGATGTCTTGGAGATCTCTCTGTGAATTTGATGGTGTGGCTTTAAGCAATGAGCTGAAGGACTCACATGTCTGTACTGATTGCCTCCCACCCAGCCAGGTGGTTGGCGAATCTGCCCCCTACTGGTTCCTCTGGAGCTGGTGGCAGAGGCTGAGGGCCCTGACACAAGTCAGGAGGCAGAGGGGTTGTGGGGGAGCACCGCCCCGGCAGCTCTTTGGGACATGGCTGGAGGGGTGGGTCCTGCTGATGGGCCCGATGTTTGTTCTGACATGGGACTGGCTGTTGCCTGTTCTGGCACCATTGCTGGTGATGAAATGGCTGTTTTGGATTGGTGTTAGAGCGATACACAGACTGGACGCAGGGAAGCCTGGTGTCGGAAGGCCCGGCAAAGCGCCAGACGGCAGAGCCAAGGGACCTGCCGGAGGCCCCGATGGTGGGTAACCCAGCGTAGGACCCGACGGAGGAGCCAAAGGTCCGGTCAGGGGCCCTGATGGCAGGTAGCCAGGTGAAGGACCCGAAGAGGGCCCTGATGGAGGGTTAGAAGGGCCTGGTAACATCAGGTCTGGTGCTGGAACATCCAGCTGAAGGTCCGGTGTTGGCCCCGAGGGGACCAAAGGTCCCACTGGAGTCTGGGGTGGGGGAGCTGGCCCAGATGGGACAGCCTGTGGTGCAGGGGATGCCGGCTCCTGAGGGAGGTCCAGCATCTGGCCTTCCGGCACCGGCACCAGGGTTGTGTCGGGCAGACATGACTCCAGCTCAGAGTGTGTATGAGAACCAGGAGTTGCCAGCAGGGGAGGTAGCGAAGGAGGATCCTGAGAGGGAGAACTCTGGGGAGGGCTGTGGCTGGAGCAGCAGTGTGCGCTGATCCAGAGGATCGATGTTGGGCCTTTTATCGGGGCCCGACAGAAGTGCAGTGGCTGGGTGGACACCAGAGGACCTGGCATGCGACTTATCAGCTAGGGCCAGGCGTTCGTCAGGGGAGCTGATGACCAACTTATCAGCCGCGCCACCAGACTTAGACCCCAGGGTTTTGAGGGGCCTAAGGGTGGCACAGCTCGCTGACGGCTTGGAGGCGCCCGCCTGAACTGTGACCAGCTAAGGTGGGAGGACCAAAGGCTGCTCCTCACAAGGAGAGACAGCCTTGGTCGGAAGAGTAGTACCCATGCACGCAGGAGACCGCTCATCGCCCACAGCTCTCAAAGGAGGCCATGGGCAGGAAGGAGACCGATCACGGTCCTGTTGCTTCTCCTTGTCCTTCTTCTTCTTATGGGAGTCTGAAGACTCCCTTGGAGAGGAGGATGATCCCTGCAACTTCTGCAGCTCCTTCTCCATGGAAGGCATCCTTAGTTTAAGAACATGGGCTTCCAGGGCCTGTTTGCGGTGTTTCTCTGTGGCCTGGTTGGATTTCTGGCAGGCCTCTCTGTCCTAGGTCTTGTGCTCTGGTCCCAGGCAGAAGCGGCAGAGGGAATGGCCATCCTTGTGAAGGAGCTGGGTGCTGCAGGAATGGCACATGTTCTTATGCAACTTGGAAGGCGTCAGAGAAGACATGCACGAAAAAAGTAATACTTTTCAAAGATTTATAGAAAGAAATAAAAGTGATGAAATGCTTATCCGAAAATGTCGGTCGACTGAAGCAGCGTTCTCTGTGAGGTCCATTGTGCGCAGGTCGATGGCGGGAAAGAACTGGAGGGTGGGTGTGGGGACCACCCACTATATAATGTCTCACTGACGTCCATCACGTGACTTTGGGCAGGCGGTCCCCTGCCAGACACTGCTAGCTAATGTTTTCTGTGTGGTCCTACTGCCTGATGGCTCTAGTCCTAATGGTTAATACCTACTGCAAGAGCCCTCTCAAAGTAAGATCTCTAATACATTTTGTGAGAAACAGGATGTCTCCTTAATGAGTTCAGGATGAAGAAGTTAATTGTCAGGCAAAGACTTGGTATAAAAAGAACAGCAATCTTTCCTGGAGACAGACAAATTTGGAATTAGACATACAATCAGGACTTTGTTTTATCTGTTTGTACTGCCTTTGTAAATAGTTATACTGAACAATTTTTATTTTTTATTTTACAGTTATTGATAATAATAAACGCTACTTGTGAATTTTATAACTGCTCCTGGTTTTCCTATGCTTCCTGACCTGTGCCTCAACAACATGTAGTATTCACAATAATTGCAGTATTGTGTCAGGTATGGATGTCACGGTATCACGGTTTCACAGTATACCATGGTATTGATACCGTGGACAACTTCTGATACCACAGTAACTGTGGTTCGCAGTATACCGTGGTTTTCAGTCCTTTCATCTAAGTTTTGGGGTATTTTTAAGAACATCTGTCCTTTCTATGCCAACTCTCACCAATACAAGAGCTCAAAGAGACTTTCTGTAAGAAAATTACTACTTCCGTGATAATGTGGTATTCACCATAACCACTTGAAATTTAGGCCCCAGGTAAGAGATTTAAATTGTTGACTGTACACGTGGGAACAAATGGAGTCCAGTACGCAGTCAGGACGCAGAAAACTCAAAATAAAATGTATTCTTTAAGCTGGTAAAATAAAACTGACTTTAACAGCAGAAAATAAAATAGACCAAAACAAAATAAGTATTTACAGCATCTCAACAGTTAACATCAATGGAGGTTCTCTGTCTAGAAGCATGCTAGACCTCTGGTAGGTTTGCCTTCCTACCACACTCTGTCTGATTCACTTCAGATTCTCTTTTTTATACAGACTTTAGTTCACATGACGCATTTAAGCTCCTCCTCAACAAAAGATATACTAGTATACAATGTTTAAAATGCTTTAAATATAGATTCGAGATTAATTTAGGCATTCTTTCATTGTTTAATCCATAATCAACTTTGAAACAAACAAAAAATATCTATATTTCTTTTATTTAACAGTTGTCTGAATACCTCAGGCTCCTCCCATCAGCGTTTATTATAATAAGGGTGAAAAGGGGCCGGCCAGCTCTATAGAAAGCTGACAGAAAGGACTGGAGAGCAGCTCTACAAAGACACAGCTGCAGGTTGGCTTTATTCAAAATAAATATGTGAAGTGATAATAAGTATTCTTAACAATCTTCCTAGGACACAGTATTATATATTTAAAAGGTGTTTCACCTAAGTATAACAACAAATGCTGTATCCCCCTTTTTTAAAACAGTACTTTCAAAAGGAAGCAGGCTACAAATGCTGTATTTGTTCCAGCGTTTCTTCAGGTTACAAACGCTGCCCTCAGTTCAGCGTTTCTTCCAGCTTAAGGAAAGAAAACCTAAACTTGAGGTTTTAGGACTGAAACAGCTTGTTTACCCCTTTTAATTTACAAATATCTGCACACAGACCAACAGACGCTAACTAAACAAAAGTTTGTTTTACAAGTTGAAAAACCTTCTGATGGAGTACATATTACAGCCGCACAGTCTTGACGTCTTTACAGTCGTGTGGATTACCGCCAAAAGTGGCAGGCGTTTTGAATACGGAGGACACTGTAAACATGGGGCATAAAAATACTAGAAAGAAGCATGCAATGTAGACTAGGAACAGTCAGACTACCCATAGGTGGCCACACTATGGGTAGGGGAAATAAAAGAAGCTTAGGAAGTGGCAGAATGAATTAAGATATAGAGAGAGGTTAGGATAGACAGAATTACTTTTGGAACAGATTTATTTTTCTTTACAAAGAAAATGATATTTTCAGCCCCATTGTTCTACAAAAAAAAACATACCTCAGCATAATCAAAAACAAAACAAAGATAAACTCCTGATTCCAACATATCCAGGAGCAATAACAATAATGGGGGGTGGGGTCACAGCCCCTATTACAGTCCACCCCACTCAAAGGAAAACCACAAGTTTTCAGTATATTTTACCTTTTGACCAACTATGTTAGAGACAGGATGTGTAGCTCTCTCTTGAAGAGAGATGGAGCTTCACCCCACCCACTCCCAAAGCTCCACCTCGGGGTCCCTTACACAAATTCAAGTTGTATACATCTGAGATAGATTATGCCCTCAAATGCTGCAAACATACAAATACCCTGAGGTCTACTCCTGTCTCTATCATTATGTCTGCCCCAAACCGGGACATAAAATCCGCGTTGCTATTAGCTGTCCCTGCTCTATGCTTCACAGAACATTTATACGGTTGTAGCATTACATACCACCACATAACCCTTGGGTTACTGTCTTTCATGTTGTGTATCCAACACAGTGGATTGTGGACAGTCCATACCTCGAATTGATTTCCCCACAAATAATACTGTAGGGACTCTATAGCCCATTTCAGTGCCAAGCATTCATTTTCTATTGTTGAATACTTAGTCTCTCTGGCATGAAGTTTTCTGCTAATAAAAAGTACAGGGTGTTCCTCTCCATTCTGAACTTGAGACAACATGGCTCCTATGCCAACATTAGAGGCATCTGTCTGCACAATAAAAGGCTTGTCAAAATCAGGACTTTTTAATACTGAAGATGAACACAGTGCAGCTTTTATTGCAAGAAAGAACTCCTCACATTATGGAGTCCAACTGATTTTTGTAGGTTTGTTCTTTTTCGTTAATTCAATTAAAGGGCTGGCTAAGGTAGCAAACTGAGGTACAAAGCGCCTGTAATACCCTGCTAATCCTAAAAAAGAACGTACATGTTTCTTAGTAATGGGACAAGGACTCTTAGCTACCGCATCCACCTTCCCTACCTCTGGTTTTCCCTGTCATCACCTATTAGAAGTCCTAGATAACGTGCCTCCCTCATAGCGAGGGAACACTTAGCAGGGTTGACAGTAAGGCCAGCCTGAGTAATGGCTTTTAAGACATTAGTTAGATGCCTGACATGGCCTTCCCATGAAGGGCTGAAGACTATTACGTCGTCCAAATAAGCTGCACTGTATCCAAAATGTGGTCTCAGTAGCTTGTCCATCAATCTTTGGAAAGTGGCTGGGGCACCATGAAGTCCAAAGGGCATCACGGTGAACTGAAATGATCCCAAAGTGGTGCTAAAAGCCATTTTTTCTTTGGCTGTTTCTTCAAGTGGAATTGCCAGTATCCTTTGGTCAAATCAAGTATACCGACATATTTGGCTTGCCCGAGTTGATCAATGATGTCATTTACACGGGGCATAGGATATCCGTCAAATTTAGATATTGCATTAAGTTTGTGGAAATCCAAACAAATTCGTACCTCATCCTCTTTTTTTAGGGACAATCACCACTGGAAAGCCCCATTCGCTGTTAGCTTCTTCTAGAACTCCCATTGTTTTCATTCTTTCTATTTCCTTCATAACTTCCGGTTTTACCTTCTCAGGGATACGACAGGGTTTTACTCTGATAGGTGTGGTTTGGGATACCTGTATCTGATGGTACATCTCAGTAGTTTTCCCTGGAATAGTTGTAAACGAAGAGGGAAACTGACTTAGGATTTGGGCCACTTCTTGTTTTTGGTTTTCTGTCAATGAGGGGTTTATCTTTAAACCAGTAGAAAACTGTTCCCTTTCTAATCTATTGTATGCCAAGTCCATCTCATTATCTGTAGGATTGGGACATATATACATAGTCTCAGAGGGACGGTCATTCCATTTTTTAAATAAGTTGGCATGATACACCTTCAGTTTCTTTTTTCTATCTGGTACTTCCACCAAACATGTGGCAGGGCCAATTTGTTTCTGTATCATATAAGGTCCCTGCCATTTCATGGTTAATTTATTATCAGTGGATGGAAGTAGCAGCAGAACACGGTCTCCCAAACTGAAGTGTTTATTCCCTATTCCTATGTCATACATTTCCTTCTGATAATTTTGTTTAACCTGGTTTGTTCACGGGCTGTTTGAGCATACCTTGCTATTCTTTGGCGCAACTGGGTTACATAGTCAAGAGTAGTAGGGTTTTTTCCAGGCAGTGATATATTCCCACTATTCCCTGACCACATCTAGGAGGCTTCTGGGATTCTTGCCATATAGCAGTTCAAAAGGCGAGAACCCGGTTGAAGCTTGAGGAACCTCCCGATATGCGAAAAGCAACAATGGTAGATACAAGTCCCAATGTTTACCTTCATCTTCCACATATTTTTGTATCATTTTTTTGAGCGTTTTATTGAAGCGCTCGACTAAACCATCAGTCTGAGGGTGATATGGTGATGTATAAATAGCTTCTACCCCCAGGGCTTGGTAGAGACACTTCAAAATGGCTGAGCAAAATTTAGTTCCTCTATCAGTTAGAATAACTTTAGGTATGCCTACTCTACTAAATACCTTTAGCTTTTCCTCTGCTATCTTATCAGCTGTCACAGTTCGTAGAGGAATAGCCTCCGAATATTTTGTAGCATAGTTACACAATACAAGAGCAAACCTGTTGTCTTACGCACTTTTGGGAAGGGGCCCTATGACATCCATGGCCATCCTTTCAAAGGGGGCAGTAACCAATGTTAACGGCTGAAGAGGAACTTTGCCTTTCCTTGTAACAGGTGCCACCCTTTGGCACTGGCTACAACTTTTACAATATTCAGCTACTTGGTTATGAATGCCAGGCCAAAAAAATCTGTATAACAATCTCTTTAGAGTTCTATCTCTCCTTGCGTGGCCCCCACATGGTACATCATGTGCCAAAAATATCAGTTGCTCTCTATACTGACTAGGGACCACTAACTGGTCAACATTTTCTCCAGTTTTAGGATTCACACAAACTCTATACAGCTTGCCCTGTTGCATCCTGTACATCGGAGGTGTGCCTTCCTCCCCCTCAGGAACAGCCTGTGAAAATAAGAGTGTAGTGTAGGGTCATTTTTTTTATCATTTTAATAAAAGACTCTAGCATTACAATTTTCATCATAACATAATTACAACTTTGAGTCCTTTGCCTTATTCCAGTTCCATTTATCTAACCTTCTCTGCCTCTTAGACTTGGTGGTCTTCCCAGGAGCCTCAAACAATGTGTCATCAAATGGAAATAGTTCACTATTAGCTTGTTCTTGTAATGCCTGAGCCCGAGTAGTCATGGCAGAAATTGATGAGGAGGCAGTCAATAAATTCTTAAATATGGGAAAATCGTGACCTAAGATCACAGGTACGGGTAGTCTTGGAACCACCCCTATCTTCAGGTGATGTGCAGTGCCTTGCGCAGTAATAATTGCTTCTTGCAAGGGACAGAAATGAGTGTCCCCATGTACACAAGTAACCCGTTTTTTCAAAACTCATTTCTGGCGGGGTGCCACCAAGTACATCAGTATGTACCAGGGTTTGCTTACTTCCCGAGCCAATTAAAGCAGTCACATCCTTCCCTTCAATGTTAACAGTCACAGTATATTGTCCCCAGTTAGCTAAAGCCAGATGAGAGGGATCAGATTTCTTTTGGGGGCAAAATCTGACAATGTGTTCCTTAGCCTGACAATCTCGACAAATAATGTCAGGGTTATAAGGTCTTGTACCCCTTTTTCATATGAGGAACTACCAGAGGTATTAGTAGAAGGGGTAGTAGAAGAGTGTCTTACCATGGTCGGGAGGGGTTTATCCCATGAGATCCCTTCTGACGTTGTGGGTGAGCTGTCACAAAGTCTTCAGCTAAGCTAATATCTTTCTCTGCTGTGTCAGGTCTATGTTCTCTTACCCACATTTGGATTTCATGCGGTAGTATTTTTATGAACTGTTCTAGGACAACAAATTCTATCACTTGCATCATAGTACGCACTGTGAGTTGTAGCCATTTAGTACAAAGGTCTTGTAATCAAACATAAGCTTCATGTGCAGAGTCAGCAGTATGGTATCAAAATGTTCGAAACCTTTGACGGTATGTTTCTGTGCTGATATCATACCGTTTCAATATTGCTTGTTTGTCATAATCATAATTTGTCGCATTCCCAGTCTCCACATGACTATAGGCTAACTGAGCTCTGCCTGTAAGATATGGGGCTAGTTGAATTACCCATTGATCCCTGGGCCACCCACATGCTGTTGCCACCCTTTCAAACGTTGCGATGTATGCCTCGATATCATCACTGTCCAGTAACCTTGATAATTTAATGTCCTTGGGCCCACCACTAGGTGGGTTGGGCCTGACAGTTCCCATCGTCTGAATAGCTTTAAGGGTCTCCACCCACCTGGTCTCATTCTGCAGTTGATCTCTTTCTCTTTGCTTCTCCAGGTCAATCTGTTTCAGGCACAGCCATCTAAGCAGGTCTTGTATATCAGAGGGAGGTACTTCTTCTTCCTCTTCTATGGAACTGGTGTCCGCAACCCCAGTGGCGCCCTCTACTTTCATCTGTTTTGCAGTCTCCTTCCACCTGACATCACCCAAACCAGCAGCTAAGGGAAGCTGGAACTTAACCATGGTCCTGGTCCATGCTCCCTCAGGCATGTGTGCGTCCATCTTTCCCTGCTTCTTCTGCTCTTCCATATCATCACCGGACAATATTCACAAGAAGGTTGCCTCACCTTCCTTTTATACCACTTCTGACACTAAATGTACACGTGGGAACAAATGGAGTCCAGTACGCAGTCAGGATGCAGAAAACTCAAAATAAAATTTATTCTTTAAGCAGGTAAAATAAAACGCACTTTAACAGCGGAAAATAAAATAGACCAAAACAAAATAAGTATTTACAGCATCTCAACAGTTAACATCACTGGAGGTTCTCTGTCTAGAAGCATGCTAGACCTCTGGTAGGTTTGCCTTCCTACCACACTCTTTCTGATTCACTTCAGATTCTCTTTTTTATACAGACTTTAGTTCACATGACACATTTAAGCTCCTCCCCAACAAAAGATATACTAGTATACAATGTTTAAAATGCTTTAAATATGGATTTGAGATTAAATGAGGCATTCTTTAATTGTTTAATCCATAATCAACTTTGAAACAAACAAAAAATACCAATATTTCTTTTATTTAACAGTTGTCTGAATACCTCAGGCTCCTCCCATCAGCTTTTATTATAATAAGGGTGAAAAGGGGCCGGCCGGCTGTATAGAAAGCTGACAGAAAGGACTGGAGAGCAGCTCTCCAAAGACACAGCTGCAGGTTGGCTTTATTCAAAATAAATATGTGAAGTGATAAGAAGTATTCTTAATCTTCCTAGGACACAGTATTATATATTTAAAATGTGTTTAACCTAAGTATAACAACAAATACTGTATCCCCCTTTTTTAAAACAGTACTTTCAAAAGGAAGCAGGCTACAAATGCTGTATTTGTTCCAGCGTTTCTTCAGGTTACAAACGCTGCCCTCGTTTCAGTCGTTTCTTCCAGCTTAAAGAAAGAAAACCTAAACTTGAGGTTTTAGGACCGAAACAGCTTGTTTACCCATTTTAATGTACAAATATCTGCACATAGACCAATAGACGCTAACTAAACAAAAAGTTTGTTTTACAAGTGAAAAGACACTACGGTAAAATTACTGAGCGTTCGCACATTCGCACAGCGCAAACGTGCGCACAGTCGTGTGGATTACCGCAAAAGTGGCAGCGTTTTTGAATACGGAGGACATTGTAAACATGGGGCATAAAAATACTAGAAAGAAGCATGAAATGAAGACTAGGAACAGGCAGACTACCCATAGACGGCCACACTACGGGTAGGGGAAATAAAAGAAGCATAGGAAGTGGCAGAATGAATTAAGATATAGAGAGAGGTTAGGATAGACAGAATTACTGTTGCAGCAGATTTATTTTTCTTTAGAAAGAAAATTATATTTTCAGCCCCATTGTTCTACAAAAAAAAAAACATACCTCAGCATAATCAAAAACTAAACAAAGATAAACTCCTGATTCCAACGTATCCAGGAGCAATAACAATAATTTGGGGGGGGGTGTCACAGCCCCTATTACATTGACCTTTTAATTGTTAAAGGTGACCAGCAAGGAATAAAGTGAGCAGGCTGCCCTCAAAAAAAATCTTACTCTGGCAAGCCAGATCTCCATATCTTGTAGTAACAAACTATTTTTTTCTGTAATTTAATTCTGCATAGTTTCAGTGGTGACATATAATGTGCTGTAACTAGAAGAGCAGTGTGAAGGCATTTCTTGAAAGCGACTTTATTTATTTACTTAACTTATGTATGGCCATCAAGATGGCACATAATGATAACAGTAAAACGTACACAGAGGGCAAGAGGCCATTAGAATGATACAATATAAATGACTGACCCAGGCAATGAATGCAAATGTTACCGGACAATAAATACAGTACAAGATGCAACTGATGTACCAAACCAAAGTTGCCGTTAAGTAGAACTGTAAGCCGGCCCAGTGGCACTGAAGGTTGAGGTGCTGGATGCCACACCTTGTACCATGCCGGCGACCCGAGCTTGGGAGCAAGCTTAGGTTGCCAGGAGTTGGCCAGGGAGGAGAGGACTGAGCGTCCACAGGACTGCTCTTCTCTCCTGGGAAGGGTGGGTTGTGGCTCCCTGGCACCAGCATCTCCCAGTGGATGCTGGGGGGTGCTACAGCCGGGGGTCACATCGCGAAGGGGTGGAGGCGACGGTGGACGTCTGCAGAATGGGTGCGGAAGCGTGCTCATCTCACGCTGGACGTCATTGTACATCTGCGCCTCTGGGGGTCATGTTCATGAACAAAGGAAATACCCCAGCACCTGGGAGGATGACGATGAGCCCACAGCAGTCCCCTCACCCATTTCCGGATCTTGCCCACCCAGGTCCCCGATATCCTCTAGCCTACACTCTGCCTGCAAGATTGGATTCAAGGAGCACCAAACGTAAGTGGATGGCAGCCCCGCCTCAAAGGGTACAATCCAGGGGGTCATATGCGAACTGGAGTGGTAGGTCTGAGTTCCGGGTAAGACCTAGGGCTGGGAGGGTCTTGAGCCACATGGGAGAAAGCTGGTAAGGGTTATGTCTGAGGGGGTTCCCAGTTGCTGGCGACCAGAGGGGAAAAAGAACTGGAAAAAAAAAAGTAGAACTGTAAAGATTAAAGTCCCCACAGAATGATAAACTACTGCCCATGCACCGTTATCTCAGTTACAGCAGTGTCACTACTGTAGCTGTTCCACCCATAATTCCAAGCGACCACTTTCGAGGGGGAGGGGCACTCTTACCACTTCCACTTTTGTCTAACCTCTGCAGAATTAAGTTACAACAGCAAATTTCTTTGGCAAATTATGTTGCTGCAAGGTTTAGAGATCTGGATGGCCAGGGTAATTTTTTATTTTTTTTTTTCTGTTCGTTTCTAGTCAACCTTTGCACAATAACCTTTGTACCACTTGGTTTTGAAGAGCTTACTTGATATTAAAAAGTAGAACATTTAAAATGTACTGGAAAACTTGTTTTAGGTTTGGGGTTGGAACTCAATAATTACTGGTTGACTTTGCCCATTTTCCAACACAATACATCCAACATCGAACAACAACAACAGACTCATGATCTAAAACATATGTTACCCATGACTGATCCTCTGGTAATAATGTCTGAGCCTGCAAATGAAAAGTTAATCCCACTTCTGTTTTTTCATAGGGATAAATGGGCTTCAAAATCTAAATGTGGATGTTCTTTCCTAAGCGAACAAGTGATACCCATTCTACTATGCAACAGAAATGGCGAAACAAAAGGAGAGCAGCTGGAGAAAAGAAAGGAAAACTGGCCTTTTAGATCAAAAGTAAGCATGCGTGTGCATGCATGCTCAAACACAAGGAATGGCAGTCCCCTGTATGCTAGAGTCAACCAGGATCTTCAGTGTGTAAAATTCCCACGTACAAATTCCCATGTTTGCCTTAGGAAAACAAACTTCAGGTTCAGATTAGAGGTTGGTTTCCAAAACCTTTGGATTTCTATAACTATGTCACAACAGACTGTATCACTACAGAACAGATTCGTATAGGTTGAGGAAATTCTTGCCAACATGATACATAGCAACATTTATAATATATTCAGTCAAATGTTACCCTTTTTATAGATGCATAGCGAGAGCTATTTATTTATTTAGGAAATCAGAATTACAACCCTTTGAGTCATAGGCTCATTTCCAAAGGCTCCACATGAGAATAAAACATAGACATTCATATAGTACATACATAGAATAAATGTGGGTGAGCAATCATACAGAGTATAAGTACAATGAGCACGGGTTTATGCCTATACATTTGGTAGCTAAAACAGGGCAGAGCTATCGACATATTCATCTAATGAGCAGTTAAGACCTATACAATTGGTAGCTAAAGCAATGCATGATATGAGTTGGTAGTAAGCCGCCTTAGGGAGGCCTTGTCTTATATATATAATACAATGCATTCATAGTCCAGTGCAACTATATGGTAACTAAGGGAGGTGAGGAGCCTGTAGGCTAGAAATAGTGACGGCTCTCCACTGCCAGGCCAAGGACGGGTGTGTGGCCTAGTGGCGTGGTGCAGGATCCACAGGTTACTGGTTACACTGGCATTGACATGAGGAGAGGATATGAGCCCTTAAGGCAGCTTTAAAACAAACTAGATTGGTGACTGATGTGACAGCCGGTGGGAGGGCATTGTACCAGGATGGAGCTCTAAGGGGGAAGGATCACTGGGCCAGGGTGGTCCTGACCCTAGGCACCTTCCAGATAGTTTTTGGGGCAGCCTGTGTGGACGCTGAGATGGTGGCTGCCTGAAGAGAAGCCAAGACACCTATTGGGGTTAAACCCAGGTGGATTTTTTTGGTGAAGAGACAGGTCTGGTATAATAGTCTTTCCTCACGGGAGAGGATATTGGTGAGCACGTATAGGGTGCAGGAATGTGTATTTCTGTTGGCACCAGAGAGGAGCCCACAGGCCTTATTGATGACTACTTGTATTTGATGAAGCACCGTACGGTCGGCGGCAGCATTTGGACAGAGGCCATAGCCCACCAGCGAGCAAGACTGAGGACGAATGGCTAGGGCTAAGTGCTTCTGTGGTGGCAGGCAGTCTTTATGTCTGTAAAGGAGACCAATGCGGGTGTTGGTGGGGGAGGTGAGGATTTTTTTATGTTCGTATAATGAGAGGGAAGAGTCAAATTTAATACCTAGATACTTATACTTTTGGACCTGTTCCAGTGGGATGAAAGAGGCGGAGAGTATTTCCAGGGGGAAATCCTTTGATCTGTTTTGGCGGTGGGCATAGAGCGTCGTCTTAGTTTTTTTAATGTTGACCACCAATCTGTGTTCAGCAAACCAGTGTTCAATCTGAGAGAAGGAGTTTTGTAAGGTATGCTGGAAAGAGAGAGAGGATCAGGATGTGCGGCATAAAGAACAGCGTCATCCATGTAGAGGAGAAAGTTGCCAGGGCAGGATTTAGGCAGGGCGTTGAGGAAGATGCTGAATAGCGGGGGACCCAGGATAGATCCGTGGAGAACTCCTGAGCACTATACTAACACAGTGCTATTACATGGAGCAATGGGCTCTGAATGCACGTGACCAGATACTGAATGCACTACAGGTCGTCTCCTTATACCAAGGGGAGCTGAAGCACATCTCTCCGCGTCCCCACCACTCACTACAGTGCACTTCCTTCGTCCCCACTGCTGCTCTATTTTCTTGCTCCCCCGCCACTCTGTTTTGTTGCTCCCCCCACACTATTTTCTTGTTCCCAACCCTGCTGCCTGCCCTTGGCACGTTAAAAAAAAAAAAAAAGTATGAACACAAGAAAAAGAAAGAAGAGCTGGCGCCAGAGATGGGGCAAGCAGCAGTTGTGTCCCCTGAAGCTATGAGCATCTCTCCCTGGGAAAGGGGCCATTAGAGGCAGTATAAAGCATCTGTGAGTTCTGGTACTCTTGCAGCAGCTCGCCTGCCCCATCTCAGGACTCCAAAAGGCAGAGGACTGGCACCAGCTCTGCTTTCTTTTTCTTGTGTCTCTGTTTGTTTTGTTTTTTTCTCTGTAGTGACTTTGTTTTAAAAAACGTCCTTCAGGCCCTTTGCGTGCTTCGTTTAACCCACTCTGATCTCAGCCGCAAGTTTCACTCCAGCCCACAAGACACACTGCTATAAGAAAATATTTTAAACTGTGACTTAAACAGGAACAAAAACAAATCTACAGACCAGCCATTAGGAAGCTGGTACACACAGTAAGTAACTATGGCAATACAAGGGGGGAGGGGGCTTTCAATGCTGTTCCCAGTTTCTTCCCTGCTTAAGTCTATAGCTCAAATATAAATACAATTACTGTTTCTGGCCTCTGAAGCCCTGGTGGCACACTCTGTGAGTTAACTGTGAACGAAGGCGAACAAACACATCACAAAAGAAGAAAGCTGAATTGCAAGTGAATTGTTATCTGTGCAGTTATCTAGGTGTTAGTCTCAGGTGGCTGAAGGGGATAGTTATCTGTGCAATTTAACTAAGTGTAGAAAGATCTGTTAAGTAGGGGGAGTAGCTTAGCTAGAAGGAAGCCAGGTTAAAGCCAGATTTAAACACTGCCCCAGACAGCTTCTGCCAGAGAACTGGCAGAGAACACCAGGACGAAGGAGCTACTGTTGTGACTGGACTATATTGCCCTCCTTCCCTCCCCTCCACCCAAAGCCAGTTATACTTTTATAGGGACAGGATTTGACTGACAACAGGAACTTCCTGTTTGGGAGCAGGAAGTGAGTGATCACAGAGCCACCAAAGACTCACCATCCTAAAAGGTCAAGAGTAGCTCTCCGTCCCCCAGCTGCTGGAGGTCTGTCTCTGAGCAAGTAAGGAGACTACTGAGAAATATAGGATCTTCTTGTCTCAAAACAGGAAGATAGAAACATAGAGGTTGACGGCAGATAAGGACCGCAAGGCCCATCCAGTCTCCCCATTTCTTTTTATACTTTATAAATGTGCCATTGGCTTTTGCTCTGTCAGTGGCCTATCTATTCAAACTCATCTGTATTGCTCCCTTATGCCTATCCCATGCCTGTTTGAAACCCTGCACTGTATTCATAGCCACCACTTCCTGAGGTAGGCCGTTCCATGCATCCACCACTCTTTCTGTGAAAAGAATTTCCTCACATTCCCCTTAATCAGCCTCCCTCTAATCTCATGCTGTGTCCTCTTGTCCTGCTATTTTCTTACATTTAAACATGTTAGACTCTTTCACCTTGTTAATGCCCTTAAGGTGTTTGAATGTTCGATCATATCACCTCTCCCTCCTTTGCTCAAGGGTATACATATTGAGCCTGCTAATCTGTCCTCATATGTTTTCTGATGCAGTCCCTGCACCATTTTGGTTGCCCTCTCCGGACTGCCTCGGTTTGGTTAATGTCCTTGTGAAGGTGTGGCCTCCAGTACTGCACGCAGTACTCCAGATGGGGCCTAACAAGTGTCTTGTAAAGAGGGATTATTACCTCCCTCTTCCGACTTGTGATACCCCTACTAATGCACCCAAACATCCCCCTAGCCTTACCTACTGCTTTATAGGTCTGCTTGAATGACTTCAGGTCATTGGTGATGATGATGCCCAAGTCTCTTTCTTCCTTTGTGACTGCCAGCAACTCCGCTCCCAGCCTATAGGTGGCTTCAGAGTTTCTCTTCCCTATGTGCATGATCTTGCACTTCTTGCATTAAATCCCAGTTGCCACTCTTCTGACCATTTTGCTAGTTTATCCAGATCTCTTCTCATTCTGCCCACCCCATCTGATCATCTACTCTGTTGCAGATCTTGGTGTCATCTGCAAACAGACAAGCCTTACCTCTAGTCCATCTGCAATGTCACTAATGAAGATATTGAAGAGGACTGGCCCCAGGACTCATCCCTGAGGTACCCACTTGTGACTTGCATCTCTTCTGACTGTATACCTTTTACCACCACTCTGTTTTCTGCCCGTCAACCAGTTTGCCCCCAGTTGACCAACTTCTGACCCACCCCGAGCCTACCCAGCTTATTTATCATCTTCTATGTGGAACAGTGTCGAAAGCTTTGCTGAAGTCAAGGTAGGCAACATCAACTGCTCCCCTTTGGTCTACCACTCTGGTTACCCAGTCAAAGAAATCTATGAGATTAGTTTGACAGGACCTTCCTTTGTAAACCCATGCTGTCTTGGATCCCAGCCCCTATGGATTCCAGGTGTTGCACTATCCTTTCCTTAAGGAATGCCTCATAATCTTGCCCACTACTGAGGTAAGACTGACTGGTCTGTAGTTCCCTGACTCCTCCCTGCTACCACTCTTGTGGAGCGGGATCACATGAGCCCTTCTCCAGTCTTCTGGGACCTCTCCTGTGCTCAAAGACTCACTAAACAGTTCTGTAAATGGCTCTGCTAGTTCCACCCTTAGCTCCTTAAGTAACCTGGAATGTATGCCATCAGGTCCCATTGCCTTGTCCACCCTGAGCTTAGCGAGCTCTTGTAGGACCCTTTCTTTTCTGAAGGGAGTAGTGCTCACCTCCCTCCCCCCTGTGTCCATGGTGCTGAGCTGTGGGCCCTGCCCTACCTTCTCTTCAGTAAATTCTGAGCAAAAGTATCTATTTAGGATAGATGCCTTTACAGGGTCCTCCTCCTCACATGCCCCTTTTCTTCTTTGAGCTTACTAATCCCCCTCTGGACTTTCTCCTTTCACTAATGTATCTATAGAAAGTCTTGTCACCTTCTTTACTGTTGGCTAGTGTTTCCTCAGTTTGGGACTTTGCCTGCCTTACTACCTTCCCTGCTTCCTTTAGGGCAGTTTGGTATGCCTCCCTATCTTCATCCTGCTGTGTTCCCTTACATTTCCTGAAGGCCAGCCTTTTGGCTCTGACATTTTCTGCTACTGTATTTGAGAACCAAAGTGGTTTCCTTCTTCTTTTGCAGTTCCTTTTCTGTCTAACACAATGGGATGTTGCTTCAAGTATTGCATCCTTAATGCTTGCCCACTTTGCCTGTACCCCCTCACCTGTGTTTCTTTTTGCCAGGGCTAGCTTAACTCTGTTGGCCATCTTATCAAAGTCAGTTCCTCTGAAGTCCCATATTTTTGCCTTGGAATGGGATGATTTAGATATAGTGGCCAAATTGAACCATACCATGTGATGGTCACTGGCCCCCAGGTGACCTTCTACCTGGAGATCTATGATCCCTTCCCTGATAGTCAGTACTA
Organism: Neoceratodus forsteri; assembly: GCA_016271365.2. NCBI lineage: Eukaryota > Metazoa > Chordata > Ceratodontiformes > Ceratodontidae > Neoceratodus > Neoceratodus forsteri. The sequence continues at coordinate 1,579,286,122 of CM057452.1, forward strand.
GATCTAGGATAGCCCTGTCTCTTGTGGGTTTTTGTACCAGTTGTTTGAGGCCCTCCCCCTGCAGGGAATCCACCATGTGTCTCGTTCTGGCAGATGTTCCTGCTGGTATTGACCAATCTGTATTTGGCATGTTGAAGTCTCCCATTATCAGAACCTCCCCTTTAGCTGTCATATTTTGTATATCTTCTAACAGTAATGTGTCTATGTCCTCCCCCTGGTCTGGGGGCCTGTAGAAAACCCCAGTTCTTATGGCCGTCCCATTTCCTGTTTCCAGGGTGACCCACAGTTCTTCAGGCTCCTTATGTGTATTCTGAATTTCTGTAGCTTTGATATTTTCATTGACATATAGGGCCATGACATACAGAAACTTAAAGGGCACAGTGACAGTAAGTAAGTAAGTAAGTAGGTAGAAAAAAAATAAATAAATAAACAGAGGAAAGAGTAAGTATTCCAAACAACAGTGAAGGGGCCACAAATAAGACATGATGGGAGTGGTGCAGTGCAGTGGCTGTGGAGCAGCAGTCTTCCGGGAGACGTTCTGGAGGATGCGGTGTTGTCCCATCTGCAGGTACTTCTCTGGGCTGAGTGAGGAGGTTGCCCCATCTCCAGGCTGAGTTGGCCAGGATTTGTGGGGCCTCCTCTCCCATCCAGAGACCACCAGGGCCACTGCCATTGCCTCAGAGGCTGCCAAGAAAAAGGAGCGGTTGGACCACAGTGGGCTCAGGGAGGGTGAAGGTGGTGGAACTGAGGTGCATCCCTCCAGTTGTACTGCTCCACAATTCATACGCCGTTCTGACAAAGTGTGGTTCTTCTATGGAGGACCCGCAGTGGAGACCAAGGAGGATGCTGGGAACCTCCACAAAGGAGATCCATAGGAGGGTGGCATGGAAAAAACTCCTGGTGGGGGACTCCATTGCTAAGAAGGTAGAACTGGGGTAGGAAGGGGAGAGTGAGGTAAGGTGCCTGCCTGGCGCCATGGCTTGGAGGGACAGGAAGCGAATCCTCAGGATCGCCGGAGCAGCTGCACAGGGGATGGAGCTGGATCTCATTGTCCACCTAGGGACAAATGACCTGGCTAAGAATGGGATCAGAGCAGTACAGGAAGAGTTTGTGGAGATGGGAAGGGGCCTTAGACAAGTAGCATGCATGGTAACCTTCTCGAAGGTGCTGCCAGTCTATGGCGTACGTGAGGCTAGGGTGGTCCACACCATGGGATTCAATCAGTGGTTGAAAAACTGGTGCAGAGCTCAGGGACTTGGCTTCACTGCGGAATGGGGTCCATCTGGAGTGATGCAGGCCTATACTGGCATGATGGTCTGCATCTGTCCAGGAGGGGAACCAGGATCCTAGGTGATAGGTTTAAATGCTTCATTGGCAAGCATTTAAACTAGCCAAGGGGGGAGGCACTGGAAAGGAGCAGGGAAATCCTAGCCCCCCCAAAAAAATCAGGGTAGTAACTGAGGTAAACACCAAGATAGAGATGTCGATAGGGAGAAGGGCAGGGGTAAATGGAAAAGGTGACAAAGGCAATAAGGACAGGGATGGGGTAAGACCATCAGGAAATGGAGGGTAATGAGTACCAATGCCCGTGGTCTGGGCAACAAGCTCCCAGAGATGGTGGCCTTGATGGAAGAGGGATGCCTGGACATCGTAGAAGTCACAGAAACATGGTACACAGAAAACCATGACTGGGATGTTAACATACCAGGGTACACAACCTACAGGAGAGAAAGGGAGGGGAGAAGAGGGGGAGTAGTAGCTCTCTATGTAAGGGAAGGGATAAAAGCAACTGAATAAATGAGTAAACAGGGAGGAGAGGAGGCATTGTGGGTCACCTTAGAGACTGGAAATGGCACCACAATCCGCACAGGGGTTGTATACAGACCCCCATGTCAGGGGGAGGCAATGGACAAGGATATGATAGGCATTCTTAGGATGGCAGAGAAAGGGGAGATACTGTTGATGGGAGACCTGAATATGCCAGATGTTAACTGGAGCACATTTGCTGCAGCCACATCCAACAGCAGAGCCATTCTCGATGCCCTACAGGTGGCATGCCTCAGACAGCTAGTTTTGGAACCCACTCATCAGGGAGCAATCTTAGACCTCGTACTCTCAAATGGGGACAGTGAGAGGATCTCAGATCTAGAAGTGGGTAGCCATCTGGGAACAAGTGACCACCAAACAGTGTGGTTCACGATAAACTCAGCTACAGAGTCAAGCCATACACAAGTGAGGGTACTGGACTTCAGGAGGGCTGATTTTGGCAAGATGGGAGAACGCCTTAGAAAAGCACTAGCAAACAGGCTAGAAGGAAGGGTGGAGCAACAATGGGGAAACATCAAAACTGCCATCAGAGAGGCAACAAGCCTTTGTGTGAAGCAAATAAACAAATCAAAATGAAAGAAAAAGCCACTATGGTTCTAAAAAGAGGTGGTGGGGAAGGTCAGGGAGAAAAAGATAGCATTCAGGAAGTATAAGGAAACACAGAAGGAGCAGGACAGAGAGCTGTACCAGTTAAGGCAGAAGGAAGCAGGGAGGAAGTCAGAATAGCAAAGGCCCAAACTGAGGAAAAGATAGCCAACTCGGTTAAGAAGGGGGATAAAACCTTTATAGGTACATCAGGGAGCGTAGAAAGACAAAGGGAGGGATAGTGAGGCTGAATAGAATGGACAGTGGGTGGGCAGAGGGGACAGTGAAAAGCAGGGATACTGAACGAATATTTCTGCTCAGTATTCACAAAAGAGGAGGAGGAGGGAAGTGCCTAATCCAATTAACAGAAGCACTCTTGATAGGGGGGTCGATCCCAGTCCTTTCACAGAAGAAAGGGTTCTGAAAGAACTCCTAAAACTGAAGGTGGACAGAGCAATGGGGCCTGATGGAATTCACCCCAGAATTCTAAAAGAATTAAGGGGAGAACTAGTGAAACCACTGACTACCCTTTTTAACAAATCATGGGAGGATGGTGTGGTACCTGAGGACTAGAGGAAGAGGGATGTGAGTCCCCTTCACAAAAGTGGGACCAAGACAGAGGCAGGAAACCACAGACCTGTCAGTTTGATCTCTGTGGTAGGGAAAGTGATGGAATCACTTCTGAAGGAAAGAACTGTTGAATACTTAAGAGGCCAGTGGGGCACAGGACCCAAGGCAGCATGGGTTCACAGCGGGAAGGTCATGTCAGACGAATCTAATTGATTTCTTTGACTGGGTGACCAAAGTAGTAGACCAGGGAGGGGCTGTGGACATGGCCTACCTAGACTTTAGCAAGGCATTTGACACAGTCCCACACAAAGATTAATAGTCAAATTAACCAGCCTGGGAGTGGGTCCCAGGGTGATAGCCTGGTAAAACTTGGCTGGACAACAGGACACAGAAGGTAACTGTAAATGGAATCCACCCTGAAGAAAGAGGGGTTACTAGTGGGCAGCGTGAGGTTCAGTACTGGGTCCAGTCCTTTAATGTCTTTATAAGTGACATTGCAGAGGGACTGAAGGAAAGTATGCCTCTTGCAGATGACACAAAGATCTGCAACAGGGTTGATACACAAGGAGGCGTGGAAAGGATGAGAAGGGACTTGGCAAGGTTGGAGGAATTGTCAGAAGTATGGCAGCTTGGATTCAATGCAAAGAAGTGCAAAATAATGCACCTGGGAAACAAAACCCAGGGAAGATTACACAATGGGGGGGAAGGTAGTAACAACAAAAATGGAAAGGGACCTGGGGTAATCATATCAGATGACCTTAAGGTTAGCAAGCAATGTGAGAAGGCAGTAGGGAGGGCTGGGGGGATACTGGGATGTATAGGGAGAGGCATCACCAGCAGAAAACAGGAAGTTGTTATCTCTCTGTACAGACAGTTGGTGAGACCCCATCTGGAGTACTGCGTCCAGTTCTGGAGACTCCATCTCCGCAAGGACATAGACAGGATAGAGGCAGTCCAGAAAAGGGCAACTAAAATGGTGCAGGGTCTGCAAGAGAAACCATACGAGGAGAAACTAAAGGAGCTTAATATGTATACCCTTGAGGAAAGGAGGGAGAGCGGGGACATGATAGAAACATTGAAGTACATCAGTGGAATCAACAAAGTCCAAGAGGGTAGCATCTTTTAGAAAAAGAGATGTGCAAGAACATGGGGACACAATCTGAGGAAAGAGGGTGTCGGTTCAGGGGCAATTTGAGGAAGTATTTTTTCACAGAGAGGGTGGTGGACACATGGAACAGCCTTCCTGAGGAGGTTGTAGGATCTAAAACTGTGAGAGAATTCAAGAATGCATGGGACAGACATAAGGCAATTTTTGTGGGAGTAAGAAGAAATAGGCTGTTGGTTAACTAGGACCTGCAACTTATCCTGTAGGTAGGGGAATGAGCAGACTAGGTGGGCCAAGTGGTCCTTATCTGCCGTCTCACTCTATGTTTCTATGCATAGAACTCCCTTCTACCCCAAACAAACACATTCTAAATAGCTGTAGGAGGACCTGGTGTTCTTCCTACCTTCTTTGTGCCTCCTTAAAGTGACAGACAGAAATGTACAGGCATTTTGCTCCTTTTCCTTTTCAGTATCTTACCTGCTCAGACTCGGGTATGCTACAAGAATTGCCTTGCTCTGTTTTGCTTCACATCCACTCCAGCTGACAAAGGGTCTGGTCCCACCTTTTCAAGTTCATTTGTAATGGGGGGGGGGGCCACTTTTACTTCTTGTTCTCGATGAAAACTTTTTCGGATTCCTCCTCCAGGCTCATCGAGCCAAGGCCACTGTGAGTCTGAAGGAGCTTGCTACTTCTGCATTACTCCCCGTTAATGCATTCGGGGGGTGGGAGGGAGTTACAACAATCGTTATGTAACCCCCCCACCTACAAATGGGGGTTCCCAAAAAAGTCTTCCTTGAGCTTGCCTAAATGCTCACTGCCAGGCTGGTGTCCTGAGTTTTAGCAGTTTATATGTGATTACCAGAGCTTGTATAGCCTCTGTGTACTGTCTCTTTAAGAGCTGCCTAATTGCAGTTTCAATAATCTGAGAGGGAGCTCTGTTGAAAGATGCAACTATTTACTGAAAATCATTTAGAGTGGTAATGATAATGTAGTTTGTCTAACCTGCTTTCTTTGTACCAAGGAATGTTTTGTTTGTCTCCACTATCTTTGTCCTGGACTGCAAATTGGACCAAACAGTACTGGTGGGACCTAAGGTGTAGCCGGACTACAGGAGCTGTCTGGATTCAAAATCTGTAGGAACTTTAGTTTGGAGTTTTTGCGCCTTTTTTGCAACTGAAGGGGGAGCTCTTGCTTTGACTGACAACCAAATCAGCCAACCAAAGCTTTTGGATCTTGGGGAAGTCCCGGGCTGCTTGCAGTTTTCAGTTAGAACTAAGCTGAAAGCTGAGCAAGAAGGAGCTGAAGTGATTCTGAGAGCAATCCTGAGTGAATTCGCATGGGAGAACTATGGAAAGGCTGAGAGTTTGGCCTCCATGTCTGCCTGCTGCTCCTGAGAGGGAGAGAAGAGAATTATTTTGGACTAAATCCAAGTTTGTGTGACTAAAGTAAGCTACTGAAGTGGGCCAGGCTCAACCTGAAGAAGACCGAATATTTTTGCTGAATGCGATCGGCCTGTCAGGAGTTCCATCTACCCCTAAGCTCCCAGTGTGTGCAGAGACTTTGCAATTGTGCCCGGGGAGCGCTTTGCCTGGTACAGTAGAATTCCCGTACATGTAAATGTGCTATGAGCTGCTAGTGGGTTGTGAGTTAGTTCCCCACTGTGTGAACTGTGTTCTGCTTGCTGGAAGCTGTATCCAGTCCAAAACGGACTGCTTCCAAACTTGTCTCCATGCAGTCTGGACTTTGCCAGACTGGCCCAGCGGACTACCCTCTGCACAGAGAAGTCATCGACGAGAGACCTGCCTGGGGATCAGCCTCCTGCTCCACGCTTGAACAGGAACGACACCTCTGCGACTTGTGTGGGCCCTGCTTCTCCTGGCATTCCAGACCAACCACCTGCAGTCTCGATTTTCGTCCAGCCTGTGTCCAGTCTTGGGTATTGTGAGTAAATACCAGGGTAGTTCCCTACAACAACAGCTTAATCTGTGTGTGTGTGTCATCTGATTGTCTTGTTGTTTCATTTCCTTTACGAACTGAGCCCTCTGGCTCCGGATTACAGATACTGTGTACTGTGCATGTTGTTTTTTCCATCACAGGGCCCCAACCAGCTGCAACCCTGGGCAACTGTCCTAGCTAGCCCATCTCTTATCTACCTGGGTACCCAGAGGTGGACTGTGTGGAGGGACTCAAAGCACATGCATAACTGCTCGATTGATATAACCTTTAAGCTAATTAACCTGATTTTGCCCCTCTCTTGTTCAAGTTCCCTGAATAAATCAGATCTAACTTTTTCTGCATGTAATCTGACTGTGGTTCCAGTTTGTGCTCAAAGTACTGTACTGTTGCTATTTGCTGTGTTTCACAGGGGGTCCCCAGGGTCGAGCCAGAGGAACCAGCCCTGGTTGTAAGTGCAAACAGTGTGGGTACTTGTGTGGTGTACCAGGGATATTGTGAAAGTGATTATTGTGCAGTGTTCAGGCCACTAGAGGGGAAAGAGGGGGGTTACAGTGTCCTGGAGGGCTGTGCCCAGGTTAGCTTGACCACTACCAACCCTGACCTCCGGGTGGAGGCACCCATTTCAGAACTCGGGCCCCTTAACCTGCTACTAGCCAAGCAGGCAGGGATTAGTAGCCCTTGGGATAGCGCCACCTAGGGGTTACACTTACAAAGCGACAGAGCAAGCAAGCCCATCTGCTTGCGAAAGCACCCTGTACAGTAATTGTTTATTGTCGCACAAAATCGTCCAAACAAGCCAAAGGTTATGTGTCATTCCCAGATAATGGAGGGGGGAGATAAAACTCGTTTGAAATGTCCGACCTGAGATATCACACAGCACTTCAGCCCCTTGCCCTCCAACAGTACTAAAAGAATGTCCTGAGACATAGTCTGTCACCAAAAACTTTGCTTGCTGAAGTTTACAGTTTTTAATAAAACTATTAGGGCTACTGGTATTCCCCCAGAAGGATTGTCCCAGGGGCATTCCAGCAGGGGATTTGGGGTTAGTCCTGCAAAAAGAAAATTTCATCTGTTGCTGGGTCACCTAAGACATTGTTCTTTTTTTAATGAAACGTGTTTTGGAGCAGCTGGCTGGTAAAACGTTACTGTGCACACACTTTTCAACCCCAAACTGGCCTTCACCCAGTGATAAATACAGAACATGTGATTTTCACTTTCTACAGCTTCTTTCAAGTGAAATCTATTACAGAGGTTTTACAGGTTAAGCAAAATAAATAAACAAGCAGAACATGCAGAGTGATGGCAAAACAATGAACGTTTCAGACAGAAAATGAACTTTTAAAATGTCTCATTTGCACGTCGTCACCCGATTGCTTAACAGTAATCTTATGTGTGGGACAACCATACACCACTTTTGATATCATAACGCCTCCCACAGGTCTCTGTCGTAGCAGAGCTTTTTTGAGCTAGTTGATGAAGTCATGGAATGTGGTGCAGATTGTGACAACCCACCTCTCCCTCTCCCTCTGGGCTGAAACAGCTTTTAGAGAGGTGTCTGTCCTTGGGTATTCGCTGCCACCAGCCGTACTGTCTTCCAGCGCCTCCTTCAAGTCTACAGACTTGAATAATTAAACGTGCAATTGCACAAGTTAAAGTCTGGTAGTATGTCTCTCTCGGGTGGCGGATGCTAAACAGAGTTTACCTCAGCCAGTGGAAACCAAATATTACCTTAGAAAAATGACATCACAGTCACAACTGTTGAGCAAATAAATAGCTTTTTACTTAACAGAAAGTGCACTGAGCATTTACAGGATATATATTTACAACACAAGAGAATAACACTGATACAGGAAAAGTAAACAAATGTTTTTAAATAACAGATGGCAAAAGAAAAAGGCTATTACTGCAATATGCTAGTACTAAACTTACCCTTCCCTGTCCTTTCAAGAGACCACTGTGCCCTATGCTAACTGCCAGCTCCCATGGACATAGCTAGAAGGGTAGGCACCCAACTTAGATTCTCCCTCCAGCTTCAAAAATAAGAAAAACACACTTCATTGTCTTTCAGCCTCTTATATATTCTCCTGGGAATAGGTAATGCCTATTCCCCCTTTGAATGCACCAACCATCTAACATGTATGTATTTAATTGTCCCAATCAGAGTGAACACCTATCAGTGACCAATTATGTTCCCTTTTACCCTTGAGTTTATATTTGAGTGAACCAATCCATTCAAACTGGCCTGTGTGTGTGGAGATGTCCACTCAAGATTTATGACCCAGCTCTTATCTAGCAGCTAGGGAGGACTGAGAATTCCAGCTTCTCAGCTTGCATGAGTGTTTTTTTTTTTCCAGACTGCTAAAAAAATGAGTTTGGAAAATCCAAACATTAACTCCTTCTTTATAATTTCTGTCACACAGATCACCTAAACGAGCCTAGGTTTTTACTCATCAGCAGAGGCAATGTGGAGTGTCCATTTTAGGTGGCTCCAGCCAGTTACTTGACTGCCCCATGATGGCCCAGTGAAGAAGGGAGTTATGCCAGCAAGAATATGCAATTCCAATTAGGGGGTGACATTCTGCTGCTGGCCTAATGCGGGGCACTGACATGGTGTCATGCCATCATACTACCGGTCCTGTGCTAGTGCAAACGGACTGAAAGGTCTCCCATCTCAGGTCATGCTTCTCTGGGCTGGGAGTGGGACATATGGGGATAAAATGCAGGTGGAAATAACAGCAACAATCAGATGAATTACCATGTTCTCTTAATCCTGTTGTGGTTCCTGCACCTCTGGGTCCCCTACTCCCACCAAGTCAGGAAAGTTCCAGCAAAGTTGCCTCGCCTGGCTGGCTCCATTTACAGAGGTAAGTCCAAGACAGTATACGAGGGGACAAGCTGTGGGTGTCTACTGACCAGAATTAGCTGCTCCTGTAAGCACAATATTCAGGGCTCATGGACAGACCAAAGGAGAACCTTACCCACTGGGTAAGGAGGAAGAATTGAAAGTAAAATGTAGCTCAGCTGCAGTACAACGAATGGGGACTACTGGCACTGCACTGCGATGCAACTCTTTGTTGCCACATACTGAATTATGCTGTTTTTATGATTTTTAGAAAATGTTATGTAGGCTAATACCTGGAGCCTGATTTTTAGTCAATAATGGAGACGGCACAAAACAGATGCTTTGTGCCTGTATCATTGTACAGCCAACCAAAAGTGTCATACATAAAACCAGTTGCTTGTCACAAGGGGCAAAGTCATCTCTGTGACAAAAGAGAAATGCAAATTGCAGGTTCAGATGTTTGTGGGCACAGACGAAGTGCCAGAACAACACAGAAATACAGAAAACTGACAACAGAAGAAGGTCTAAGCCGGCCCGCTGGTGCAGCGGCAGGGTCACTGCTTGTGATGCTGATGAACCATGTTTGAGAATGTGCATGGAAAGTCAGAGGGTCAGCCTGGAAGAGATAGGATGAGCATCCCATGGACAGCTCTCCTCCTGGGGGACGGAGGCCTTGTGGTTTCTCCACATGCAAGTGACACCCAGTGGAGAATGGGCGTACACCAGCCAGGACCACAAGCAAGCAGGTGGAGGCAATGGCAGATGTCTGCAGGACGTGTGCGGGAGCATGCATGACCAGCACTGACATCGCTGCACGTCCATGCATTTTGGTGGAAACTCAAGTAAAAATCCAGAGGGCTGGCAGCTTTGTGACGCCCTGGACCTCCACCCAAATGATGCCTCGGGTGTAAGCTTCTGCTGGGGTCTCAGGTAGATCTCGCACTCTCCCCTTGGGGAGACCCGCCGCAGGGAGGGGCAAGCTGTGGGCCTCCCAGCCTGGGGGGAATGCCAGGTGGTATGTCCTGGTGCCGATAGAGGGGGTACATCTCGCCAGATCCTGAGTGGCATAAAGAGAATTTAAAAATACAAAACACAACAGAAGAAGGCTTTGCAGTCTATCCAGTCCGCTCTGTTGGGTTGTAGATGTTCTCCCTATTTAATTTTAAATTGTTATATTTTTATTTAGCATTGCTATTGTATTATTTATTTATGCTGTTTCTTATTATATTTTGTTTTAATATTGTTAGGCGCCCAGAGCCTCCGGGATTGGGCACCCTATAAATAAAATTGCCTTGCCTCTTCCCCTCCTCTGCTTCCATGCTCACTTGACCAGCCCTTTATGCCTATCCCACCCTCACTTATTAAAACTTTCCACCATTTTTGCACTGACCAGTGCCCTGAGTAGTTTGTTACTTCCTCACATTCCTTCTGAACTCCCTCCCCCCACCACTTTCTTACTATTCCCCCTGGTATTCACATTGCTACCAGTCAGGAACAGTCTTCTAGAATCCACTTGGTTAATACCCTGCATGTATTTAAATGTTTCAGTTATGTTTCCCCATTCCTTTCTGGCCTCCAATGACTACATGGGGAAGCACTCAAATCTTTGTTCACAAGTCCTCCCTTGCTGTCCCTGAATCCTTTTGGTTGCTCACCTCTGATAGTCTCTAACTTACTGATGTCCTTTTATAGGTGCAGGTTCCAGAATTGTACACAGAACTTCCAATGCGGTTGCACCACGGTCCTGTGCAGGGGCAATATGATCTCCTTTTTACGGCTGCATAGCGAGAGCCATGCTGACATAGTGCTATTACATGGAGCAATGGGCTCTGGAAGCACATGACCAGATACCAAACACACCACACCTGTCTCCTTACACCGAGTGGAGCTGAAGCAAATTGCTCCATGTCCTCTCCATTCACTACAATGCGCTTCCTTCCTCCCCCTCCCACTGCACTATTTTCTTGTTCCCGGCCCCGCTGCCTGCCTTTGGCATGCTAAAAAAAAAACACAAACACAAGAAAAAGCAAGAAGAGTTGGCTCCAGTCCTCTGCATTTTGAAGTCCTGAGACAGGGCAGGTGGCAGTCGTGCCTTGGAAGCTGTGAGCCTCTCTCCCCAGGAAGGGGGCCCTTAGAGGTGGTATATAGCATCTGTGAGTTCTGGTACTCTCTCAGCAGCTCACCCACCCTGTCTCAGGACTCCAAAATGTAGAGGACTGGCGCCAGCTCTAGTTTCTTTTTCTTGTGTTTTTTATACTTCCTTTCAAAAAACCTCCTTCAGGTCCTCTGTGTGCTTCGTTTAACCCACACTCATCTCAGCCACAAGTTTCACTCTGGCACACAAGTCAAGTGGTGTGCCACCAAGACGTGCAATAGTAGCAGCAGGTGGTGGAAGAGCCAAGACTCAGCAGGGATGGTGGTGATAGCAGTGCCCAGTGTGAGCTGAGTGCCTCCGGCCTCTTCATCGGCCACAAAGGCAGCTGCTTGGTGGTGCAGCAAGATGGTGATGATTCTCCTAGGACTACCCTGTCTCAGCACAGTCACTCGTCAACCCCATCAACACCCCACACCAAAATCACCCATCCCGCAGCACCAGCAGCCTCACTGTGCTATATGGCTAGCCAAGGAGGAACTAGAACATGAGGAGCAGTAAGCTGAGTGGCAGGGAGGCAGCAGCAGATAACAAGATCACTCACCATACTCAACAATAGAGATGGCGGCAACAGCAGCAGCACTGTCTGTCCACGAATGTCGGTTGCTGCAGAACCCAAGTTTGCAGTGTGGAAGCAAGGTCTGGGCTGTGACTGTTTACTGGAGTATCTACTTATTATCCTGCATGTAGTCATGATGATGTTATCATTATTAATATCAAACAGGAACTTGGCTGCGCTTGCAGGTACAATGCGATTTGTTTTAACGTTTTCTTTTATTTGAATGGGTTTACAACTTCTTTAGTCAGCTTGCTTGAACAAAGTGCGTTGCTCTTTCACTGCCCCTTCCTGTTAAAACACATGACATGACGGAAGGCTTAGTTTGGGAACAGCATGCTGTTCAACACACACACAATGTTTGACAACTTGCAAAAGTCACTGGCTGGACAGTGGACATAAAGGAAACATCTGATAATTTAAAGAGCAAAGTCAAAGAATAAATACACCTACGGCAGGTCCGACATCTGCATTTCATCCTCACCTGTATGTAGGCTCTGTTGGTGGCCAGTAAGGTAAACTGGTATTCAGCTGAGACATACAATCTCATCACTTAACTTTGTCAGTGCAAGCATAGACATATTATTACAAAAATGACGCAGAAATAATATATGGCAAAATTCTCCTCAGTTTTACCAGCAAACGATAATTCAAACCATAAAAATATTTGAAAATCCACGAGTTTGATAAATGACCAGGGTGATTTCGGTTCTATTTCAGTCCTTGCTTACTATACAGTAAATGAGGGTTATTCACCTGTAACCATAGTTCTAGGAGTGGTATATGGTGCATATCCACACTTCTGGCACTACTTCCTTCGCCTTTAAATCTTGCCGGAAGGTCTTCAACCTAGCGCCTCCCACCCACTCGAGTGGTATCCATCTCGGCACTGCCCTGTGACGTCAGATCTTGCACGCTAGAAGCAAGGATCAGTGTGCCACTTGCCAGGGGAGGCCAGGTGGGTTCTGTGGATGTGTACCACATACCACTCCTACAAAGTACAGTCACGTAAGAACTTACTGTAACAGTAGATCTTCAAGAGGATCTCTTGTAGCAGCAGGCAATCACCAGTAGGACTAAGCAATCAGGCGCCAAGACCACATGGAAACCTTTCTAACTAGCATTGTACCAGAGGGGGCCGTCCACCTCTGACATCAGCAGCTGACGTCAGCCTATCCTATATCAGATAGGCAGCCCCCATGCCCTCCTCATTTCCCCCACCGGTGACCATGAGCAGGATACCGGAAGGGGAGAACCGAGGAGGACTCTGAGGTAACCCTGTAACAAAGAAAAGTAAAAGCAGAAAGCTCACTCCAAATGGCCCAGTGGTGCTGAGGGTTGAGGCGCTGGCCGCCACACTTCGCGCCATGCCGGCGACCTGGGTTCGGGAACAGACTCGGGCTGCCGGGGGTCGGCAGGGGGAGGAGAGGATTGAGCATCTGGAGGACAGCTCTCCTCGCCAGTGGAGGGGGCCAGTGCTCTTCTCTGCTCTAGCAGCCCCTGGCGGAGGCTGGGAGACTGCAGCACATAGAGTGGCATAGATTAGGGGTATGGGAGTGGTGGCAGACGTCCTGCTGGTGGGTGCGGGAGCGTGCCCATGCAGCGCTGGACGTCACTGCACATTCGTGCTCCCGGGACCAACTAAGGAAAAACCCCTCAGGGGTAGGTGAAGGTGGGATCAATGGAATTGGTCCAATGCCCACTGTCGGGCTCTGCCACCACACGCTTCCATTCTCCCTCCTCCTCCCGGTCGCTCGTCTGGTTTCTAGATAGAGTGCCAGTTAGGAGATGGCGGCCCTGCCTGGGGGGGCTCAGAGCTGGGCGAGTGAGTGGCTGGTCAAGGTAGGAATGAGATTGGGCTGAATGGGAGTGCAGAAGTGGAGGCTTCAGATGGGGGGCAGCACTGAGCTCCGAGCATCCTCCCCGGATAGAAGCCACTGAGGTAGGAGCAATAAACAGAGTTTAAAAAACGAAAAAGAAGGCTTGCTCCAACTGAAGGGTAGAGAAACACAGGAAAAAAAGGAGGAAGGAGGGAGGGAGGGAAAGCAGGGCCTGCTGTAAGAGAGCCTCTCGAAGATCTACTATTACAGTAGCTTCTTACATAACTGTACTATTTTACTTTGAGGGTATCTCTTGCAGCAGGGCATCACCGGTAGGACTTAGTCCCAAGCATTTCTTGTACTACAAACAGGCAGATCGGGTGGTAGGCTACAAAATAACAGTGTAACCTCTAGGTGGTGCTATCCCAAGGGCTACTACCCCTGCCTGCTTAGCTAGTAGCAGGTTAAAGGGCCTGGGTAGTTAAACGAGTGCCTCCACCCGGAGGTCAGAGTTGTTAGTGGTCAAGCTAACCTGGGCATAGCCCTCTGGGACACTGTAACCCCCCTCTTTCCCTTCTAGTGGCCTGAACAATATACAATAATTACTTTCACAATGACCCTTATTCACCAGGCAATTACCTACACTGTTTGCACTTACCACGAGGGCTGGTTGCTCTAGCTTGACCCTGGGGACCCCCTGTAAAACAAGGTTAAGCACAGCAAATAGCAACAGTACAATACTTTTGGCACAAACTGTAACCACAGTCAGGTTAAATGCAAACAAAGTTAAATCTGATTTATTCAGGGGACTTGAACAAGGGAGGGGCGTAATCAGGTTGATTTGCTTAAAAGCTGTATTAATCAGACAGTTATGCATGTAGTTCAGAGTTGCTACACAGTCACACACTCTGGGTACCCAGGTAGGAAAACAGTGGGCTAGCCAGGAACGTTGCCGCTGGTCGGGGCCCTGTGATGGAAGAAAGCAACATGTACAACACACACTATTTGTAATCCGGAGCCGGAGGGCTCAGTTCGTGAAAGAAAAGGCAACAAGACAATCAGATGACAACACTTCTAGATTTAGCTGTTGTTGAAGGGAGCTACTCTGATGTTTACTCATGATACCCAATGCTGTACACAGGCAGGATGAAATCGAGACTGCAGGCTGTTGAGCTGGAGTGCCCGGAGAAGCAGAGCCCACCCAAATCACTGAGGCGTCATTCCTGTTCAAGGCGTTGAGCAGGGGGCTGATCCCCAGGCCGCTCTCTCGTTGATGACTTTCTCTGCGTAGCAGGCATTCTGGCTGGGCCAGTGTAGCAGGGCCCAGGCAAACGGAAATGGATACGGATTCAGTCCGTGGAGCTGGATACAGCCTCCAGCAAGCAAAACACAGTTCAGACACATAGTGGGGAACCAAATCATGACTCACTATAAGCACACAGCACATTCGCATGTAAGGAAATTCCACTATACCAGGCAAATGGCTCTCCAGTCGCAATTACAGAGTCTCTGCACAATCCGGGAGTTCAGAGGTAGCTGGAAGTCCTGACAGGCCGATCACATTCAGCAAATCTTCGGTCTTCTTCAGGTTAAAGCCTGATCACAATTCAGTGGCTTAACTCGCTCTCCAGATTCGGATTCAGTCTGAAAAAAGCACAAGTTCCCTCTCAGGAACAGCATGCAGGCCAAACTCAGGCCTTTCCACAGTTCTCCCGCATGAATCCACTATGGATTGCTGCTCGAACTATCTCGAGCTGTTACTTCTTCACTTCCCAACTCAGATCTAACTGAAACTGTGAGCAGTGTGGGACTTTCCCCAAGTTCCAAAAGCTTTGGTTGGCTGATCTGTCTGTCAGTCACAACAAGGGCTCCCCCCTCCAGGTTATTCTGGCACCAAAAGACCAAAACTACAATTCCTACAAGTTTTGGCCCCACCAAGCCCCTGTAGGCATGGGCTCCATTTTAGAGTCCCAAATGTACTGATTGGCCCATTCTGCAGTCCAGGACCAAGATGATGGAAACAAACAGAACTGTCCATGCTGCAAAGAAGGCAAGTTAGAACAAACTGCACTATTACTACTCTAACAAATGATCAACAAACAAGTACATCTTCTAAGAGAGCTCCTTCTCAGATTAATTATGACTGCAATCCAGGCAGCTCTTACAGAGACAGTACACAGAGGTTATACAGGCACTCTCTGGCAATGCATTTAAACTGCTAAAACGCAGAACACCAGCCTGACGGTGAGCATTTAGGCAAGCTCAAGGAAGACTTTTCGGGAACCCCCATTTGTAGGGGGGGGGTTATAACAGCATGAGAGAGGAGGCCTTGGAGGACAACTAGGCAGAAGTTGGCTCAACACTTAGAGGCAATGTCCAGACTGTAATGCTTGGTAAAGGTGTGGACAATACGCCAGGTGGCAGCAGAGCAGATGTCACCAGATGACTCATTACGGAAGCAAGCCACTGATGTGTCCATACCGCTTCTGGAATGGCCCTTAACCCCTCCAGGAAGTTCCTTGTCATACTTCTGGTAACTATAAACAATGCAGTTTGCTAACTACTTAGACAAACACTGTTTGGATACCGGAGCACCCTCTTTCCAGGGGCAAATGAAACAAACAACAGATTGTACTTCTGAGAGTCCTTAGTCCGTTGTGTACAGTACCTCAGGGTTCTATGCACATCTAAGGTATGGAGTAATGCCTCCCTTTAATCGAAATGCTCCGGGAAATAGACAGGCAGGTGGATGGATTGATTTAAAGTAAACTCCGACACCACCGTAGCAAGAAACTTAGCATTTGTATGCAAAGACACCCTGTTTTTGAGGAAAACCAAATAAGGCTCCTTGCACATGAGGGCCTGAAGCTCTGAAATCCATTGAGCAGAAGTAAAGACAACTAAAATTAATGCCTTCCACGACAAAAAATATAGCTTGCAAGACATGGTCAGTTCAAAGGGAGGCAGGACAGGGTCCCTGATTGGAGGCTTCAAGTGCAGAATGCCCTGCAAGAATGTGCAGGACACAAGTTGGGCCACTGAGCACCCCTCCACCAGTGCATGATACACAGAGATGGCAGAAATGTACCTTAGTAGAGGAGTACGGCAAACCCGAGTCTGACAGGGACAGATGGTACTCCAAAACCTGATCCACTGGACTGATGAAGGGATCCAACTGGTGTGATGCAGCCCAAAGAGTGAAGAGCTTGCATTTCATAGAGTAAGTGGTCCTGGTGGAGGGCTTTCTAGCTGCCACCAGGACATCCGCTACTCTGGGGGAGACCCTGAATCTGGCCATGGCTATGTCCTCAGGAGCCATGCATGGAAATGGAGAGATTTGAGGTCCGGATGGACCAGGGTGTCCTGTTCCTGGGACAGCAAGCCTGTGCGCAGGGGCAGGGACAGCGGAGGTTCCACTGCCAGCTGCTGCAGCAAGGGAAACCAGATCTGATGAGGCCAGAAGAGGGCGACAAGGATCACTGTAGCCTCTTCCATATGGAGTTTGATCAGAACTCGCTGAAGGAGCAGGAAGGGAGGAAAGGTGTACAGGAACCTCCCTTTCCAAGAGAAGGACAATGTGTCTTGCAAGAAAACTCCAGGCCCTAGCGAGTAGGAAAGCGGCAGTTTTGCACTGTGTGGGGATGCAAAAAGGTCCAGCTCAGGACAACCCCATCTGTTGAACAGATCCTCGACCTCAGAGGTCAGAAATTCCCATTCATGAGCTCTTGATCATGAGTGACTTAGGCTGTCCGCCAAGATGTTTTGGTCACCAGGAACATGGACGGCCAAGAGCTCCAGGGTGCGCTCAATGGCCCAATACCAGACTCTCATCGCTTCCCTGCACAGGGGGTAGAAATGAGTCCCCCCTGTTTGTTTACGTACCTACACATGTCCATCTGAACTAGGACAGGACCCAGGGAGAGCTGAGGCTAGAAGATCTGCAGGGTGTAGAGGACTTCTCTCATCTCTAGCACATTGATGTGGAGATCCTTCTCGACTGCGGACCAAGTCTCCTGAGTTTGGTGTGTCCCCATGTGGGATCCCCAACTGAAGCCAGAGGCATCTGTCATAGGGATCTGCTGAGGGGGAGGTATGGTAAAAGGAACTCCCTGAAATAGGTTGTTGAGCTCTAGCCACCATAACAGCACCTTCTTGATGGAACCCGACACCAGCATTGGTTGATCCAGGGTGTCCATGCGTTGGTCCCACTGGATTCGCACAGTACACTGAGGGATTCTCATGTGCAGCTTGGCTAAGGGAACTGTCACAATGGCTGTGACCATGAGGCCCAAAAGCCTTAAGAACTCCCTCGCCTGAACATGGCAGCTGGAGGAAAGAAGGTGGGCCTGAGCCATAAGGTGTGCCACTTTGTCGGAAGGCAGGAAGACTTTGCCCTGAGCTTTGTTCATGACTGCCCTTGTGTAAAGGAGGCACTAGCAGGAGGTGAGAAATGACTTTGGTAAATTGATAGTAATACCCAAGGCCTGGAACAGGCTGCAGGTACTGGCAAGGGATTTCAGCAGGTGGTCCCTGGACGAGGCTGCCAAGAGCCAGTCATCCAGGTAGAGAAAGACGTAAAAATACTGTTGCCTCAAAGCTGCCACCATCACTGCCAGGCTTTTGGTAAAAACCCTGGGGGCTAAGGACAGGTCAAAGGGCAGAGCCCGAAACTGGTAATGCTTTCCCATAAAATGGACGGGAAGGAAGCACCAGTGGGAAGCAAAAACTTTGATGTGCAGGTAAGCATCCTGCATATCCAAAGAGCACAGCCAGTCCCCTTGTGAAGCAGGGGCAGCAAACCCTGAAGGGTAACCATCTGGAAATGTTTGTACTCTATGTACAGTTGAGGCTGCTTAGGTCCAGGATAGGTCGGAGATCCCCTGTCTTCCTGGGGACCAGGAAGAAGTGGGACTAGAACCCCCTTCCCTGTTGGGACTACGGAACAGACTCTATAGCCTTCTTTTGCAGTAAGGCTTGAATTTCTGCCCATATGAGAGGAACATGGCCTGGAGGATATGCGGATAGACCTGGAGAATTCTCTGGAGGCCACTCCATAAACTCTAGAGTGTGACCATGCTCGATGAGTTGCAGCACCCAGTTGTCGGTAGTGACTTCTCCCTGCCTGTCCAGGTGGAGGGAGAAGCGACCCCCGAGTATTATCTCCCAAAGCCCTGTGGGAGGGGGGGGGGTCTGGCAAGGAGTCAGGGAGTGGGGGCAGCCACTGGCTGGGCTGTGGTTGCACCTTTAGCAGCCCAGGGAGGGGCTGGGGCAGGCGCAGGAATGGCAACGCTTGTTTTTCGTTTGCTCTGGCTTTGGGAGGGGGTCGAGCCTGTCTCCAGGAGGAGCTATGAAAGGGGCCCTGTGACCCAACTTCGGCTGGGTGTTGTACATGGATTGTACCAACTTCAAAGCCCACCGGAAGGTTTGTAGCTATGAGATAATGTCTTGAACACCTCCCCCAAAAAGCTTGGGACCCCGAAAGGAGCGTCCATAATGCTGGATTGGACAGCTGGTAAAAAACCCTAGACTTTAAGCCAGGCACGGCGTCTCATGCTAATGCCAGTGGCAGCCGGCTGGTCTGAAGCATCCACAGCATCATAAGCCACCCTGAGGACATGGGTGCCAATGTCTGATCCAGTCTGAAGTGTTTGCTGCTTTGAAGGGTTGTCTGGCATGGCCATGACCACCTCTCTAGCCTGGTCCTACAGCAAGTTCTGATACTGAACCATATAGGCCAAATAGTTAAGGGCCCGGATGGCTAGTGTGGCAGATGTGAGGGCACGCTTGCCCAGCTGGTTCAGTTCCCACGATTCTCTGTCTGGGGGGAGGGCACTGAGGTGCCTCGGCTTCTTGGTACAGACGTGGTCCGCGTTAATGAACACAGAATCAGCTTTTGGATGCTCACCAAAGAAGGATTTGCCAGTGAGAGCATGGTAAAGCCAGTGAGCCTTTTTAGAGACCGCAGGAACAGTATGAGGGTGGAGCCATGTGGCCTTAGTAACGTCTTCATAAGGGTCAGTGAATGAGGGAACTACTAAGGGAGGGGCGTCGCGCTTGTGAAGGTAGACCACCAGGTGGAGACGTTTGGGGTCCTGCTCCTCAGTCTCTCACCCCATTGTGGCTTGGATATGCCTCATGATATCCATGAAAGTGAGGTCATCAGGAAGCGATTTGGGGACATTACTGGGCTCCTCTGCATCCCACGAGGAGTCTCCTGCAAAGGAGGTAGACTCAGAACTGGCACCATCATTGGTGGTGGAATCGTCCCCGCTGTCAGCCAGCTGGTGGTTGGTCAGGCGAGCAGGGGTACCCACATTGGTAGGGCTCTTGGGAGTGTGAGGAGCACTCGGGCCTGGGAGGGTAGGGGCCAGAGGGACAGTGTCCCGAGGCAGCCCTGAGGGATGTGGAAAAGGGATCTGTGATTGCATGAAGGTTCATAATGCAGAGATCAAGCTGTGGTAACCCACAGGCACTGGCGCCAGTCCCCCAGGCATTGGGTAGTTATTTATTTATTCAGTCTCGGATTACAAATGCCTTTGAGCGCCAAGCAGCTCATTTACAAAGGTTCAACGTTGATCGGGGAGAGGAGATAACAAAGAGACATAGGAGAACTGACAAATTTGAATAAAATATCAATAAATCAACCAAGAGAACAGCAAGAGAATAGTGCCATGGGTGGCAAGCAAAATGATTCCACAGCAGTCATCAAGCAATAGACTTCAGAGTTAAAGTTTGTAAGTGCATCAAGCAACAGGTTAATGAGGGATTTCAGATCAGTGGGGGAGGGTTACAACCAGGCATAAGGAGAATTAAACTGAGTTACAAAAATGCAGTACAATTAATGGCACATATAACTAGCCAATGGTAATAAGGAGGGAGAGAGCAAGTAGTCATCAGGAGGAGGGGGATGGGGAGCATAGGACCTTGGGGAGACAGGTAGTTGCAGAGAGGCAGGGGACCTGCAGGCGCTGGGTAAGGGTAGGCCAGTGCCGGTCCCGCAGGCATGGGGTAGGTGTAAAACATACATAGAAAATTGCACTCCGAGGCAAAAATAAAGTCAAACTTCTTGCAGTGCTACTCTTGCACATTCACACTTATTTGAAGAGCCACAGTGAGCCGCAATCTCAGAGCTTTGTGTCTATATTGTGACACTCCTGATGAATCGTCACGATGCAGATGCAAGTGCTGAGGTTGCAGCTCATTGTGGCTCTCCAAATAAATGTAATTGGCATGATACCAGCCTCTGACCCTGGCACTCCTGCACTACTACGGCTTGGCGGGGGCTCCTTCCCGCCGGCCCGAATCTCTAGCTGCTGCCTGCTAAAGGGATCAGACCCTGATCCAGGCACTCCTGAGCTACTGCAGCTCGGCAGGGACTCCTTCCCGCCGGCCCAAATCTCCAGCTGCTGCCCGCTAAAGGTACTGCTTTCAAATTTCTGGTGCCTTTCACCCGATTGGCTGACTCCACTACTTCAGCCATGCCATTGGCTGCTCCGCTTTTAATTCAGCTCTTTCTGCTCAGACTTCCCTCTGTACTAAACCCACTCTATTTTTGTAATATTTACTGCTGTATAGACTGCTACTACTGCCTAACACTGCAAAAAAATGTTAAATGTAATAATTGTTTAAATATTGCCAGTGTTTAACTTCAGCCCAGATGATTATTTGTATGCTAGACCAATAATACTTTGTGGAAAAGCTAAGCGCTCAGCCTGTTAGAAATTCTAGTTGTTCTAAGCAGTGATTACAACCCCTTTGCTGTTGTTTAAATTCTACCTACTTGCTCAGTTTTCCTTTTGTCTCTTCTCCCCTTCTGGCACCCTTGCCTCAGGCTCAGTTTACCACCTGCTGTGCGGCAGTCCAGCCGAGTCTGCTGTCTCCCCTACCCCTGTCTCACTCTGCAAGGCATAAATTAGTGCCGGAGAGTTGATTAGCGGCCTTTGCTAATCAAAATGAAAAATGATTAGCAATCAGCCGATTTTGATTAGCAGTTTTCTAAAATGAGTATTTTTACTTTAAACCATGTAATTATTACTTATTATTGTATATATTGATACAATAGACATCGTATGCATAGTTCTGAGACTAAATTTGCCATATTGACCAAACCTGCTGCATAGCCTTTCTTATTACCTCACCTTATGTACCCAGTGCAGAAAGGTTTCCAGTCCCCTCCAAAGCATAATTCTGTGCAACTGCAATACCATTCCACGCCACAGGTGCGGAAGCACATTTTGGCCAGGATTTGAAAAATGACAGCTGTAACATACATGAGGTGGTGTAATATGGGGTCAAAAAATATTTAAAAATTCTAAAGTTACGAGGGTGCGTAGTGACATTACAATGAATGGTCATAACTTTGCCATTTATTCATATTTTGACTCCAAATTTCAACAACATAATAATACATTTATTTATAAGGTACCTTATCTATTGCCATGGTGCCTAGCAATATAAAACATAAAACAAAATCATACAAACATAGCCTTCTTATGACCCCACCTCATGAACAATATGACTGTCATAACACAAATGCTGCCCGAAAGGTAAATTCGCCAAGCGACTGTGAAATCACCTTTTGGCCAGGAGTTGCGTAGTGACAGTTTTTTTAATTTTTTTTGCAATTTAATAAACTTTATTAGAAAATACAATTTTAAGGTACATACAATACCACGTGCAGTTGCATCGAACATGTCAAGATGTCACAAACATTTCTTCTCCTCCCTTCCCCCAACTCCCTCTCCACTCCTTTCATTGATCTTTATAACTAAGTAAGTACGCAAGATGGTCCCACCTCCAGACCCTCCCCCTCCTTTGACTATTCAAGGAACGTTCAGGACAGCATACTTATTGATATGACCTTCCTTCAGCAGAATACCTTCCTTATACTATAACATACCTTTTTATTACCGATCTAATAGGTCTAAGAGAGTTGAAGTACTAACCCTTCTGCATACTCTCCCACCTCTCAGCTATGAAGGATGTGAGCCGCTCCCATCTCTTAATAAAAATTCCAAGGGTATGATATTGGATAGCTATTGCTCTTTCTGCGTTAATAGTGACATAGAGTTCCTGTATCCACTCCCGAAATGGTGGTGGAGTATCTTTAATCTAACATCTCTTAACGAGGAGCAGTGCCACAGCCAAGATTGTCAGATAATATTTAAATAAGTTTGGAATAGCAGCTGAGAGGTGTCCGAGAACACATATCTCAATAGTAAAAAAATGATTCTCTCTGAAAAGTGGGCTACAAAACTCTTTTAACTGACACCCAACACTTTGAAATTTGGGGCAGGCCCAGATCATGTGAATAAGGGAGCCCAAATCCTGGTGGCATCTCTGGCAGACTGACGACTGCTGTTTGCCCATGGGTTTCAGCTTTACAGGGGTGAGGTATAGATTATGAAGGAGACTTAATCAAACTAGACGCAGCGTATCCTGTTTAAGGAATTTGTAATTGTTGGTCCAGATTGACTCCCACTTAGTCAAGTCATAATAAAGTTTGTCGGCCAGTTGCCAATAAGTGGCATGCGGCAAGAGATCAGTTTTGGCCTTGGCGACTATCTGCTTATATAAATGGGATATTGGTTGTGGCCGGATAGCGAGCTTTGACAGTTGATACACGGGGGGGGGGGTAGAAACTATGACAAGGGACTTGGCAAGGTTGGAGGAATGGTCAGACATATGGCAACTTAGATTCAATGCAAAGAAGTGCAAAGTAATGCACTTGGGAAACAAAAACCCAGGAGAAGAGTACATAATAGCAGGGGAGGTATTAACAACAACAAAAATGGAAAGGGACCTGGGGGTAGTCATATCAGATGACCTAAATGTGAGTAAGCAATGTGAGAAGTCAGTAAGGAGAGCCAGGGGGATATTGGGATGCATAGGAAGGGGCATCACAAGTAGAAAAAGGGAAGTGGTTATCCCTCTGTGCAGACAGTTGGTGAGACCCCACCTAGAGTACTGTGTGCAGTTTTGGAGACCTCATCTACGCAAGGACATAGACAGGATGGAAGCAGTCCAGAGGCGGGCAACTAAAATGGTGCAGGGTCTGCATCAGAAACCATATGAAGAGAGACTGAGAGAGCTTAATATATATACCCTTGATGGAAGGGGGGACATGACAGAAACTTTCAAGTACCTCAAGGGAATCAACAAAGTCCAGGAGGGTATCATCTTTCAGAAAAAGAGATGTGTAAGAACAAGGGGGCACAATGTAAAGATAGAGGGGGGGACGGCTCTGGGGTAATGTGAGGAAATTATTTTTCACGGAGAGAGTGGTGGATGCATGGAACCGCCTTCCTGGGGAGGTTGTTGGGTCTAAAACAGTGGGGGAATCCAAACATGCATGGGACAGACATAAGGCAATTGTAGTGGGGCGTGGCAGGAAGTAGGCTATTGGTTAACTAGAATCTGCAGCTTATCCAGTAGGTTGGGAAATGGGCATACTGGGTGGGCCAAGTGGTCCTTATCTGCCATCAAAATCTATGTTTCTATGTTTGACAGATCTGTAAAAAATAGAGCTGCCTTCGAGGACCATGGGACCTTATTTAAGGCCTTGCAAATGCATTGTTTAATCTGGTGGGTATTTAAATATGGATAGGACCGGAAGATGGAAAGTTCACCTAAAATCCGAGGGCGAGATAAACTTATTCTCTATAACTAATTCTGATAGATTCGCCACATGGCAGTCTTTACAGAATGCCTGCGTAATGACCTTACTTCCTAATAGTAGATTTAGGTCGTTAAATAATGGTTGCCCTAGGTCACGGCTATGGTCAAGTTTATAATAGTTACATAACTGAGCTTAAGCATTTATCGACCATGCCAGAGGGGTATGCTGCCAGATCTGAGGTATCTTCCTATAGTGGGTAAATAATAAAGAAGCTAAGGATATACTGTGACAGGAGGTTATCTGTCTTTCTATCTTAAGACAAGCTAGGTTAGATGAGATGTTTTCCTGCAGATCTAGCCAGTGAAGGTATTTGCTCCCTTGAAAGGCCAGATAATAAAGGAACAGATTAGGGATATTAAGTCCCCCTCGTTCCTTCAGTCTTACTAATTTACGAGTCTCTTTTCCTGCCATAAAAAAAAAGCTGACCATATAGAATCTACTGTTTTGAACCATCCCTGGGGAAGGGCCAAATTCAACATAGATAAAGGATACATCAACCATTTTAAGAATGTTGACTCTCCCCCAAAGGGACAAAGGTAGACGTTGCCATTTCTTTAAATCCTGTTGCATTTGAGTAACTACTGGATCTAGATTTAGGGATCACAATTTACCCAGATCCTTGGTAAGTTCTATACCTAAAAAAGTAATAGGCCTGGGGGCCCAACACATTCTTAGCTCCTGTACTGCGGTTTTAGTACATGATGGAGTTAAGGCTATTACGGAGGTTTTGTTTGAGTTCAGCTTATATCTGGACAGGAAACTGAAGTCCTGAATAATGTCCATGGCTGCTTGCAGGGAGGAATGCCAGGAGGATACATGTAATAGAACATCATCTGCGAACATTTGAGATTTTATAGTCCTCCACACCTATCCTTATTCCCGACAGCCTTCACTGCCTTAATTTTCTGGGCTAATGGCTCAATATATAAATTAAGGAGCATAGGCAACAGGGGGCACCCCTGTCTAGTACCTCTAGTCAACCCAAAACTGTCAGAAATAGCTCCGTTACAAAGCACCCTCGCAAATGGGGAATGATATAAAATCGCAACCCACTGTATAAATTCTGAATGAATTCCATAACGGGGTAGGAGATCAAATAAAAAGTTCCAGCTGACTCTGTCGAATGCTTTTTCCGTGTCCAGGGAGCCCAGTACCTTATCAGCATTGGGCTCCCCGGACGCGGTCGTCAAGTAACACATTTTTCGGAAATGGTTGCTGGACATGTCTACCCGAGACAAATCCTACCTGTTCGGGCCCAATCAAGGTGCCCCAAACCTGTTTTAAGCGAAATGACAAAATGCTAGCTAACAGCTTGACCTCTGTATTGAGTAATGAAATAGGTCTATAATTATCAGGACTGGTGGGGTCCCTCCCTGGTTTAGGTAAAACTACAATTCTAGCTTCAAATATAATGGACTCTTGCATAGTGGCCAAATACACATAATCGAATAATTCCAGTAAATAAGGGGCCAAATCATTTCTAAAAGTTTTATAGAATGTGTGTGTGTGTGGTGGGGGGTCTTATCTATGGGTAATCTATCAGTTGCGTCCAAAATTTCCTGTAATCTAATACTACCTACTAAATGGTTTTGTTGTTCTACGTTTAATTTTGGCAAAGCCATGTCCTGTAAAAACTCCTCCAATTTGTTTTTATATTCCAATGGCAAGTCCGGGGCTTTATAGAAACCCTGATAATAATCCCTGAAAATCTTGGTCATTAATGCCGGATCAGAAGTCATCCGTCCGATAGTTTTATCTCTTAACGTCGACATCCACCTTGCCTCCCTTTGTTGTTTGAGTCTGTTTGCCAATAGCTTCCCTGCTTTCTCCCCTTGGCCAATAAAAGTAGCCTTCCACTTAGTATTAGCCCGTAACTGAGATTCAGCATATGTGCAGTATACTTAGCTCTGAGTGCTTGAAGTTCTCCCCATGTTTGATTGTCCGAGGAAGAGTACAAGTGGTTTTCTAAAAATTTTATTCAGTCTAGCCACCCCTCAATTTCTTTTGTCCTTTGACGTTTCCTAATTGTGGCCAACCTTATAAACTCCCCCCTGAAAATGCTTTAAGGGTTCCCCATAATACATCTATTGCTTGGGTAGATGGGTAGTTAATATCCCATGAGGATTTTATAATACCTCTCGTATGTTCTACTCGCTTCACCTCAGATAATAGTTGGGTATTTAGTGATCACGAACTAGAAGTCTTCCGATAGGGAGTAAATCTCACCCTCAACCAGATTGGAGAGTGATCCGAAAGGACCCTTGGATGGGTCCCGGCATCCTCTACCCACTGTAAAGAGCTAATAAGGAAGAAATCTATCCTTGAAAACACCCTATGAGCTGCGGAGTAAAATGTAAATTCTTGCACTTCTGGATTTCTAAGCCTCCAGGGGTCTGAAAAACCAGAAACAGTCATCAGCTCATGAAGAGCTCGCTGTGCCGGGGAGAGGCCTGTTCGTCTACGGTAAGATCTATCCAGATCATCTGAGTAAACTGAGTTCCAGTCCCCTCCCATAAGGCATATAGCATGAGGAACTGAGGCTATAAGGTAGCCAATGGTGGGGAAAGAGCAGGTGTGTCCACATTCGGACCATAAATAGAACCTAACAGAACTTCTGCCCCAGCCAAATGCCATGCACTAAAACAAATCACCCCTCAGGATCCTGCCATAACTTGATTTCTTTGAAAGGGACGCTTTTATGAATTAAGATAGCAACCCCTGCCCTTCTTGGGCTGTTACCTGCCCCATATACCTGGCCTACCCATAGTTTACGAAACTGAGTCAAGTTTCCTGAGGTAGCATGCGTCTCCAGTAGCATGACTATATGGGGCTGAAGCCTGTTAAGATGGCTCAATATGGCATATTTTTTTGAATTGTCTTTCCCACCTTTAATGTTCCAGGAAATCATTCTCCAACTCCCCATATTTCTAAGATAGGTATGGATACAACAAAGATTGTATTCTGCCCATAAGTCCTGAAACGTACAAAGGTCTTTGTAAGACCCCCTCGAGTCTCCTGCCGGTACCCAACCCCCCATCCCCTATAGTTCCCACCCTGTCCTCCCAACCCCCCCTCTCCCCTCCGAATGAACTAACTACCCGGGCCAAGTGCCCACTCCCCAACGTTCTGTCTGTCATACCCTATGGGGAGCAGCCCCTGCTATAATCTCTGCCGCACCACAAAGGGTGGACATAAAATTCTGCCCCAAAAGAAATGCATCTCTTAATGGCCTATACACTACCCATCTTCTGCTAGCCCTAATAAATGCCTTAATAGCTACTTCCTCTCTTTAAGTAAGGTAATTGCTTCAATTAACTCCAATGTCCAAAGCTTTCTAATAATCTTCTAAAACTGGGGGAGTAGTACAAGCTGCTACTATGTATCTTAAGAACTACAGATAATAAAGTTGACACCACAACTGTTAATAATTGACTCCAAGGTAACCACTGCTTAACTAGAAAAAAGGAAAAAAGAAGAAGCGACTAGACTGGAGACTGCAGTAATGTTATAAAAGCACTGGAGGGCAGCCTTCACATTCCTTTTACTTTTAAGTCTCAAAATGTCCAGTCACATAGTAAAGGAAAGGAACGAACAATAAAGTAAATTGTAATAAAGTAATTAAAAACACAGTATTCAGATTGGGCTTTCCATAAATATCAGTCCAAACACCCCTGATCCTTCCACCAGGACATCATTATCCCCTCCGAATATGGGGCATAAAATGAAGCCTGTTATTAGAATAAAATTGAAGCGTCACAACTTATCTCTAGAGTGAGGTCCGTGCAAAATGCAGAACACGAAATAGCTGCATGCGCTGGGACTTGCATTAAAACCTGGGATGATACTCTCGCAGCCTGATCAGTCTCCCTTCCCAAACAACTCTGGGGGCCGAATAGCCAGATCTGACCGAGCTTGCTCCGCCGAATCATAGCGTTGAGTACCCGACTGAAGGGAAACTTCTAACCGTGAAGGGTACAGCATCCTATGGCAGATTTTAGCAACCCAAAGCTTGGACTGCAGAGAACGGTAGGCAGCCCAATCTCGTCTGACTTTGTAAGTGAGGTCGGGGACTATCCTCAAGCGCTTCCCTTCCCACTTTATTTTCTCGGTGTTTCTTGCAGCCTTTAAGATATAATCTCTGTCCAAATAATTCAGCACTTTAAATATGATGGACCGAGGAGGACTATCCGGTGCAGGTTTGGGCCTAATCAATCGATGTGCTCGCTCGATATCATATGTAGGCCCGTTGGGTGACGGGCCGGCAATATGCACACATAACTTTTGTATGAAGACGATGGTGTTGCTGCCCTCATCACCCTCCGGGAGACTCAGCAGGACTAAGTTATTGCGTCTGGATCTCCCCTCTAGGTCGTCTACCTTGGTGTCTAGTTTTTTAACCATCCTCTTCAGTTCTATATTGTCTGATACTAATTTAACCAGACGGTCTTCCACAGAAGAAATTCTAGCTTCTGCGTCCCCTATTCGTGTGCTCAATACAGATAATGTGGTTTTCCATTCTCTAAATTCTACTATTAGAGAAAAAAGAGCTGTCTTAATGGTACAAATGTCCTCCTGTAGCTGATCATGGGTCATCTTGGAGATATGCTGTGTCGGGTCTGGGTCCAGAGATGTGCTTCCGGGGGCGCCTTTTGGCCTCAAGCCCCACCGCGACATCTGAGTTTTCTTCCTCTGGTGAACCGCGACTCACATCTCTCAGCAATTCCCGTCTCTTTGTCCATTGCCCCTGAAGATCGCTCACTTCCTTGTAAGGTAGGATACTATATTAAGTAGTTATCTGGCAGAAGTAAATACCTTTAGCCGTTGTTTGTTAGCGGAGCTGCATCGAAGTGCTGCTACTCCTCCATGGGCATCACGTGATCTGCCGTAGTCACAGTTTTATTGTTCATGAGGTTGAGTCCCCAAAAGGCTATGTTGAAAATTTGGGGTCGTTATCTCAAAAAATGACCGAGTTATGCACCAAAGTTGAAACCTCCATTTAATACATTGAACCTGCATTTACCTTAGATCTCATACTGTAGTTGCTGGTTCTAGCAGCAAGATATGTCTTCGATTGGGAGTGCGGATCTCGAACCTGGGACTTGTTCAGGTAAGTGATGGTGTGGGAGGGTACTGGGGGTGTGGGAAGGTGGGTGCACAGTGGGTGGTCGGGCAGGGGGTGCAGAAGTGATTGGCGATGGAACGTTTTTTTTTTCCTAGTTTAAAAAAAAAATCATTGACAGACAAAAAGGGAACAGCGATCTGGTGGTGGTGGGGATGTCATTAGACACCAGAGAATGAACAGGTACAGGATCGGAGGGTGGGGGGGCACCACCAGACCCCAGGGAATGACAGGGACAATGATTGGAGGGTGGGGGGAACCACTAGACACCAGGGAATGAATGGGACAGCAATCTGAGGGTGGGGGGCACCACTAGACACCAGGGAATGAACGGGACAATGATCAGAGGGTGGGGGGTGCCACTGGACACCAGGAAATAAATGGGACAACGATCGGAGGGTGAAGGGGGTGCCACTAGACACCAGGAAAAATTTTTAAAAATACAGAGAATGGCCAGCTTGTATGATTAGAAATCATTGCTAATCAAACTGGCAATTGACTTGTATTCCTGAATCCTGAGTCACAAATTGCAATGCGAACTCGCTTATGCCTTGCTCTGCTAAAATCCTTTGTCCTTTAGCCCTCCCACTGATTAAATGTCGCCTCTGCTCCTGGCCACTTTAACTCAAGTTCTCTGTCTCATTCCCCCCTTTAGATACCAGCCCCTGACCCAGGTGCTCCTGCGGCTCGGCGGGGCTCCTTCACCGCTCAAATCTCTAGCCGCTGCCTGCTGTTACCCCCAGTGGTATGTGCCAAGGCCGCCCTCACCTTCCCGCCCTATCTGGGCTCTTTTACTTATAGCCCCTGGCCATCAGGTGACCTCTCGCTGTTGTGAATTACGAAGTACCTAATATCCCCTTAGCAGGTTATACTGTTCTGCCTCCAAAGGGCAGTACATCAAATACAGGGATCTTGATCCCATTATGCTCACTATTCAAACCCCAGCTCAGCTACTCCTTCTACTCAACCACGCTCTGCCCTGCTCTCTGCTTGCCACACCGTCTCTCTCCTAATTTATTCTAGTTTTCTTAAATCTGGTCCCCCTGTGCAATGCAACTCCTTCTCTCCTCTCTCCCCTTATTTCTACTGTTATCCCTCGCTCTACCACCCCCACTTGCTCACTATTCACCAAAACCAAATAACCTGTTTACCCTCCCATCTTCTATCTCCAATCCTCCACTTGCATCCTTGCTATTACTGCCTCCATGCCCTTTGAGCTAAGGTCATACTTCTCCATTATTCCTTATGTATCATTACTAACTGTGCCTACTTTCTTTGCTGTTCTTTACCTTCTGCTTCTATACTCCTCCGCTCCCTCCTCCCTCAAACACCTGGCTTCCCTGACATCTCCTTCAAAATGCCCTAAACTACACTTCCTCATCCTCGCTGTTCTCTTGCTCTCTTCTGGGGACATCCACCCCAACCCTGGCCCAATTGCTCCTTGTGCTCCCACTTCTGCCCCCTCCTCTTCTGCTCCCTCAGTATTCCCCAAAGGCTTCAAGATTATCCTACATCTAAATATCCATAGTCTGCTGCTAAAAACTGACCTCCTACAAACCATGGCAGCCTCTCTAAAACCAGACATTCTAATTATCATGGAAACTTGGCTCAAGAGCTCGACCCTGGATCACTCGGTCAGCATTCCTGACTACTCTATCCTAAGGCAAGACCGAGCTGGCAGGGGTGGCAGAGTGGCCATGTACATTCTCTCTTCCCTTCAGTACTCCATTATTTACTCATCATCCAACACTGTGACCCATGACGCTCTAGCCATTCAAGTGACCCTGCTCTTTACTCTCCCAATTTTTATAGCCAACATTTATTTAAATTGTCTGTCACCTAAAACAGCTAAAACACGAAATGAAATTGGAGCCCTTAACCTCTCCCAACTGATCTCAGATCCCATCCACCCCAACCACAAGACACAAACACTCCCTACTCAACTGGGCCCTTACCTGCCAACCCCACAGAATCATCCACTCTGGCATTCTCCCTGATGCTGTCAGCGATCACAACCCAGTGTTCATAGTTAGGAAAGTCCACAGACCCAAATCCCCATATAAAACCTTGCAATTATATTCTTTCAATCCTTAGAGCTTGAACCTCTCCTGCGCAATCTTGCCCTTTCTGACTGGTCCCCCCTAGCTTCCATCCCCTTAGTCGATAAAGCCCTTGCTTACTTTTTTTTTTTTTTTTAACTTTGTATTTATTGTTTCTGTTAAACAATTACATTACATTTCAAGCAGTGAAATATCAAATGTAAGTACATTGGACACAGTGAGGTCGCCACTCCTCTTAACATTCAAGAAATAATTCTACTGCTTTAAGATACATCTGGGAACATCTTTTGCAGTGACTTTCTTTGAAAGTAAAACCTTTTACTTCCAAAGAAAGTCACTGCAAACGAGCTGAAATTAAAGCCCATGAGCTGCATGGTAAAATTCAAACAGGTCTACTGTATAAGTCCCAAGTGTTCTGTCTCCAAGAGGGACTAAAAATAAGTCCATGCTTTCACCAATCATATAAGCACAGAAGGTGCTAAATCCAGAGTGACAGTGCTAGTACAATTTTAAAATAAACTAAATTGGAAGCAAATATATAGGACTGATCAACAGCAGTCCTTCTGATAAACTAGGCGAATAACATTTCAGCCTGAATTATAAAACTCAACTAAAGTCCCAAAAATGATAACAACAGGAAAATGTCCTGAAATTATGGGTCCCATAGATATCTGGAAAGGTATTCATGCCTTAATCAGCAGGTACAGTACTTTTTATGTAGGGCCATTCCATTTTGCCTATCTCTTCTGGAAAATAATCCATGTGATTGTTCATGCCTCGTCGTCTTCTGAGGGGCTGTCCTCCTGTTCCACTGGACATCTTCTTCTAGGAGCCTGTCTCTGCAACCACTTCATCGCGTCCTTCGGGTCAGAAAAAATATAGATCTTGCCTTGGTGAGTTATATGGAGACGGGCAGGGAAGATGATACTGTGTTGGATACACGCCTCTCACAAAAGTGCCCTGGTGCCATCAAACTGTTTCCATCATTGCCTGGTGGCAAAATTGATGTCAGGATACAATCGCACCATCTCTCCATCACATAAAAGTACCTTTTTCTGCCTGGCTAATACGAATAGGTAGTCTCTTGTCGCTACTCTGTCCGTTATCGCCAAGACTGCTCGTGGAGCTTCTGGATTCTCTGGCCTACCTCTGGCTGCTACTCTGTAGGCCTTCTGTACCCCCTTTATCCTGGTTGCAGCGTCATCCCCGAGTTGCTGTTGTAGCCAGTCATGCAGGAATAGTACCGAATGGTCCCCTTCAGAGCCCTCCGGGAGCCCTAGAATACAAATATTCATTGCCCTGGTTTGGTTTTCCAGGGTTTCCAATCTCATTCTCAAATGCCCGTTCTCTTTGAGCACACTGGTGATTGCCCCTATTGCTGCATCCGAGCATTTCTTAGCCTCGATAGATTCCACTGTTACCAATTCCAGTGCGGTTTCCACATTTGTTACTCTGCTGGCTATGCCATCGATTTTGTCAGCCAGCCCTGAGACAGAAGATATCAGTCTTATTCATTTTTAGACCCAAGGATTGCAGCGTTTCCTAGCTTTCCATCTCCGTGTCTGTAGCCTGATGGTGCAAGGCTGACTGCGTGGTAGCAGTTGCAGTATCATTTTTGGATTTTACTCCGTCATGCTGATTCCGATCTTTGCATGGATTTCCCATCTGGTCATTCCAATGTTCCGACAGAGGTATAGACACTCAGTATTAATCAAAATGGCCTAAAAATCACATTTTTTGGTCCCAAATCAAGGTATTGTGCAGAGTACTGTCTAAGAGCTGCTTCCTGGCTCGGGCTCAACAGCGCCCCTGGCCCTGGCTTACTTTAAAGATATTCCTGGAGAACTGGAATACCTTTGTCCCATTCAAACAAACCAAGGTTAGGGGTAACCACCTACCTTGGATAACTCCTGAAATTTTGACATGCCTCAGAGCTAGAGATCGTGCCTGGAAGTGCAACAAAGCAACTCAGCTTCCTAGTGACCTCATGACCTACTGCAAGCTCCGAAACGTCTGCACCAGGGCAACAAGGCTAGCCAAGTTCGAATATTTAAACTCGGCCTTCCCCACAAACATAAACTCCCCCTCTAAGTTCTGGAAGGTGGTCCATGCCCTCTTCACCCCACCATCCCGACCACCCTCTCCTGTGCTTAAAATAAATGACACCCTTGTGGCCGAGCCGTCTGCCGTAGCTGCGGAATTTAACTCCTATTATATCTCCTGTACCTCTGAGCTAGTAAAGTCACTCCCTACCTACCCCCCCCCTTTACTCCACACTCCACCGGAACCTCTGTCCCGCCCTCCTCTCACCCCTCCTTCTCCTTCGCTACTGTCTCAAGACCCCAAATGATACTGTAAAAACCCTCCTCGCTATCAACCCCTCAAAAGGCTCCTCCCCTGACAGCCTCGACCCTAAACTCCTCTCTCTCTCTCAGCCCTGGCCATTGTCCATCCTTCTCTCTAATTCTAAATCTCTCATTCTCAACAGCCTCAGTCCCTACCCCATGGAAACATGCTGTGGTTCTTCCTTTACCCAAAGGCGGTGACCCCTCATCCCCTGGCAATTATCGCTCCATCTCTCTTCTTCCCACCCTAGCTAAACTACAAGAACACCTTGTCCTCTACCAGCTTACCACATTTCTATCTGACACCTCCTTCTTCACCCCTTTCCAATCTGGTTTCAGGAAAAAACACTCCACCACCATCTCCCTACTTCGGCTCACTGACTCTGTCCTTACCAGAATGGACAATGGCCAAATCACCTCAGCCATTTTTGTCAACCTTGCCAAGGTGTTCGACACTGTCTCCCACTCCCTTCTTCTTGACTCCCTTTCATCAGCTGGTCTGTCTCCTTTAGCCACTAGCTGACTCAAGGCCTACCTTACTGGCAGAACAAAATCTGCTAAGATCTCTGATGCCACTTCCCCTCCCCTACCAATCAGTACAGGCGTCCCTCAGGGCTCAGTGCTAGGGCCCTTCTTATTCTCCATCTTC
This sequence comes from Neoceratodus forsteri, assembly GCA_016271365.2. Taxonomy (NCBI): domain Eukaryota; kingdom Metazoa; phylum Chordata; order Ceratodontiformes; family Ceratodontidae; genus Neoceratodus; species Neoceratodus forsteri. The sequence goes on from CM057452.1 coordinate 1,579,320,386, forward strand.
CTAAATTACCTTCCAACTGTCTGCTCCCCCTCCTCTGCCATTCACATGTACGCCGATGATACAGTCCTGTATGCATCTGGCTCATGTCCAGTCGAGGTTATATCCAGCTTGCAGCAAGACTTCTACAAGGTTCAGTTCTGATTTGCTAACTATCAATTATTCCTCAATGCCAAGAAGACTGTCTCCATGACCTTTGGCACAAGGCAGAGACTCTCTAGGCTTCCCTCCTTGCCCATTTTCCAGACCCTCGATGGGACTTTACTGGAGGACACATCCTCCTTCAGATACTTTGGTGTCTGGCTAGACCAACACCTCAGTTTCTCTGGACATATTGACGTCATCCAGAAAAAACTGCACCCCAAGATTGGTGCCCTCGTCAGAAACCACAGTTGCATCCCTCCTGCGGCTAGGTGTGAACTTGTCCAGAAGATGATCCTTCCCATTTTAAGACTACTGCGATGTAGTCTACAGTGCTGCTCCTAAATCCTCCTTGACCAGATTGGACACCCTCTTCAACTCTTTCTGCCACTTTGCCCTTGATGCGCCCTCTCGCACCCCCCACTGTGATCTCTATCAGGCCCTATCTTTCCCTTCTCTTCTCTTCCTTATAGGCGCCTTTCTCACTGCACTAAATTCACCAGCAAGCACTGGTTGGGAGAACTCCCATCCTACCTCTCCTCCTCATTTATAACTCCCCCCCTCGCTCCCTTAGATCTACCGACTCCCATACACTGGCGGTCCCCCGCTGATCAACCCTCATCGGTCAGTCTGGCTACTCCTATCATCTACCAAAACTATGGCACTCCCTCCCCCCTCAAATTCGCCACTCTTCCTCCTTCTACTCCATCAGCACCGCCTTCCATAACTACCTTGCACCTAGCTGTTCCTGCTACAACCCTCCTTAATTCCTTCTCCTAACTCCATGCAAATCCTCCCTCTTTTTTCTTTACTTATACCTCTACCTTCCCTGATGCAACTTCACCCCCCTCCTCCTTACATTCCAACACTCTTTCTCTTCCCCCTTTCTCCCTCTCCTGCTGGCCCTCTCCACACTCAAAACGTGATTCCCAGCATCCTGAAGTCATCTCATGGACTTTGGCCCTAGCCTCTCCTAGTTCTAAGCTCTCAGTTTCTTCCTCACTCCTCTACCCTCTCCATATTTCCCACCTCTCCCCCGTCCATCTCCTTAGCCCTCTCAGTCCCTTTGCAGGGTTCTTTGCATCCTGAAGGGGTCCTCCTCCTGGGATTAGGTTTCCCTTTCTCTCCCACCATCACTCTCCCCAACTGGCCTTCCCTGCCCCCTTGCAGGGTTCTCCACTTTCTGAAGGGTACCGCTGGGTTGGTCCTATTCCTCTCTTAGTTACTAACCCACACTTAGCTGCCTCTCTCCCCCCTTTTTAAAGTCCTTCTGCCATCTTCGCCCCTTTTCACTCTAGCCCTCTCAGCCCCCTTGCAGGGTTTCTCTGCATCCTGAAGGGGTCCCTCAGGGACTAGGCTTCTCCCTTCCTCCTCGACTCACCATTTCCTCCTCACATCTGCGCTTCTCTGCTTACTTCTTTTTCCCCAATTAATATTTTGTTTTGCCCACACACACTTAGAACCACCTGTCCCTCTTGCACGTACCTTTTTACTCTTCCCTATATAATCTCCAATTGTTGCCTCTCCCTGCTCCATCTTTCTTTCCTTTTTCATAGTAGTTTACTCCTTCTCCCTTTGCTTACTTTTTCCATGTATTCACATATCTGTGTTGACCCCTCCCCTTGCACTTATGATTGTTCTCTCAAATTACCTTATAGTACGGCTCACAGTATGCATCACCTGTCTCATGCAAATGCCTGTTCTAACAATGCACCTTATTGTACTGTACACTGTATTTTACACCTGTCTTGCACAAATGTATGTAAATGTTAACTTATGTAACTTGAATGTATGTGTTACTGCTCCATCCTAATTGTACCCCCTCCCTCCAGGTCGCACTGGGAGATGAGCAACTTGTTGCTCAGTGTGACCACCTGGTGAAACATTTCAATAAATAAATAAACAAAAGAGTAACACTGTAGTAAGTTTGACTTTATTTTTGCCTTGGAGTGCAGTTTTCTATGTGTGTTATGCCTGATGCTGTTTTTTGAACTGCACCCTCCCCGTTATCCCACTAGTGCAGTGTTTTCTGTTTCAAGTGGGGTAGGGGAAGGCCTTAGTTGGACCTCCTGGTGACGAAGCCGGGTACCCAGACTGTGGACCCATGGGGGCTGGAGGTGGTACAGGTGTCGGATACTTTGGTTGTGGCAGCAGAAGGACTAGAGCAGGCCCCCTAGACGTTGGTAGTGGGAGTGCTAGCAAAGGCCCTACTGGCACTGGAGGCGGCAGGGCCGATAAAATGCCTGCGGGCTGCAGGTGAACAGGCGCAAGCCCAGCAGGCGACGGCCTGGGTAACTCCAAGGGGGGGTCCACAGATGGTGGTGTAGGAAAGGCTGGCACCAGACAGGATGGACCCACAGGCGAGGGCTGAGGGGAGACCGAGCTCTGTGAGATGCCGGTGCCATGCAGCATCTGCCCCTGAAAAACAGGAGCAGAACCAACAGAGATTCTGGAAGTCGAGACCAGCACTGGAGAACTGGCACCAGCAGAACCTGCCACCACTGGAGGAGCTCCAGCTGAGCAACCTGCAGAGGAGCCTGCGGAGAACAAGGGCTGAAAAAGCTGGGGCTGGAGGGCAGGGTACACAAGACCATGCCCCAAGGAGCTGCCTCCCATAATAGAGATCTGGGTGGGCAGTGGGACCACCGGCAGCCCTTAAGGAGTAAGGGTGTGCGGAGCCGAAGAGGCTGACCCCTCCCAAGGGAGGAAGACCCTATCACAGTCAGTTTTGGAGCACTGTGCAGCAACCACGAACAGGAAGCAGACCAGGGTCAGTTCCAGTCCTTCTCCCGATGCTTATGCTTCCCTGAAGATTTGTCCTTGAACTTGAAAGAAGATGAGCCAGAGGACTGGGGCAGGGAGGCAGAAGAACTCCAGGCCTGCAGCTCCCGTTCCATTTCGGTGAAGTTCTGCTGGAGGAGAAGACTTTCCAGGGTTCTCTGGCGGCATCTCCTGGTGGCCGGGTTAAACTTCAGGCAGACCTCACAGGTTTGCATGTCGTGGTCTGGGCCTAGGCAGAAGAGGCAAGTAGAGTGGCTGTCCTTGTCCGGGATCTGTTTGCCGCAGGTGCACTTAATGGAGCGGTTGGATGAAGAAGATGGTTAAGAAGACAAAAACGTGAAGAAAGAACACAGAAAAAATTTGATGTTTAACTAAAAAGAACGAGAAAATAAGAAAGTATGGTAAACGCAGGAAAATGGTGGTAAACTGTAGCTTCAGCTGAGTCCATGGTCCAACATGCACTGGTCAATGACAGGAAAGAATTGAGGAGGGTATAGGGGCCGCCCGCCTTATATAGGATAGGCTGATGTCAGCTGCTGACGTCGGATACACTGCTAGCGAGAAAGGTTTCTGTGTGGTCCTGGCACCTGATAGCTTAGTCCTACTGGTGATGGCCTGCTGCAAGAGATCAGCTCAAAGTAAGATTTACAGTTACAGGTGAGTAACCCTCATTTCTAGGGATGTGGATATGGTGCACTATCCACACTTCTGGCAGACTCCTAGCAATTCTCCGGGATGAGGGGCCAAAGCGCACACCCCTTATTTAGGGAAAAGGGACTGGAGAACTGAGGCCCCAAAGCCAGCATGACTCAAGGCTGATGTGGTAATGGGAAATGAAGGTGTGTTCCGACTTCCAGGTAGCAGCCCTGCAGATCTCCTGGATGGGGATGTCCCTGGAAGCAGCCACCAAGGCAGCAGCATATCTGGTGGAATAAGCCCTTAGCCCAACAGAAGACTCCCTACCAGTCAACCTATAGCAGAGGTCACTGCAGGAGACCATCTACCTGCCAACCATCCGCTTAGCTGCTGGTCTGCCAGGTGCTGCTTCAGCGTAGGTGACAAAGAGCTGGCAAACCTCTCCCCAATCTCCAGCCATACACTCCTTATAATAAACTTTGAGCACTCTACAGGCAAAAATTGAACCTTACCCCGGAAGCAAGACATCTGGCAGGCTCCACAACAATGCTCCCCATCATAGACTATGGTCTCCCCATATACTGTATAGTGCAGCCTGTGAGACAATCCTAAATAGGATACACCTGGTTGTTAATAAAGCATGACACTTAGTTTGCCATGCAGACAGACTAACACACACATGCTCCTTGTACACCCAAACTGGATGGCTCCCACTCCGTGAAAGGCTAAAATACCAGACATGCCTCCTGGCAAGAAAAGCCCAGCTGGGCCTCACCCCATCAGCTATCAGTGACCTTCTTTGCCTGGTTACTAATAACTACTCAACCAGGAGTATGACTAGACAAGTTCTCAAAGTCCGCTACTGTAAAACAAGCCTAGGGAAATGCTCATTTGCTACCCGAGCTGTGTACTGGATGAACAATCTCCCAGAACCCATACGGGGTCTACCCAAGATTTTGCAGTTTAAGTCATCCCGGAAAAAAGAACTCGTAAAGATGGCAGCATGCTGCTACTACACATGATAACTATGGCGACTGTCAATTGCCTGCTGCCCCCGTTAGAGGGCTATCCCAAAACAGTAAAGCCTTAAAACCCCTGCTGCCCCATAGACTAAGCCCCTCTTGGGCTAATAATGTACCCCCATAATGTATCAGTTGTCAGGGTTTCTACTAACTGTGATAGCATATGTACCAGACTAGGCCCTATCTGGGCCATCACTGAAACTGTCCTTATCTCTTGAATGTTATCATTTGACTAAGCTCCCCTGAGCTAGACTATGTGTCTAACTGTAAAGTAATGTAGCTGATGTGGAACCTTTGGAAAAGAGCACTTGCTGCTCAAAGGTTATTGATTTGTCCTTGTTATCGATTTAAGCAATAATGCACGTGTTGTTGTTGGATTTACCCATGCCTTATGGCGCAGTTGAGTGACTTTAACCACACAAGTGTGTAAATCCCACTACTACACATGCCTGATTTTATTATTGCAATTATAAAATGAATCTGTTGCTAAAAAAAAAAAAAAAAAATGAATCAGGCTCAAAGAGTAAACGTTTGATCAACGGGATCTGTACCGGTTGTCTGCTGCAGGACTTACACATGGTCATTGTCATCGAGGCACAGGTCAGGAAGCATAGAGAAAACCCAGGAGCAGTTGTAAAATTCCACAAAACTGTTTATTTGTAGTTGTAGTAACATAAAATAAAATAAACCTGTTCAGAATAACTATATACAGAAGCAAAATAAAATCTTTCTTGTAAAAAATCTCTCTTGCAGCTCAGCTTAGCTGTTTTTATAAGTCTTTTTCATCCCCCATCCTTTGAAAGCATCCTGTTCTTTATAAATTTCAGGAGCTGCTAGAACACTGAGAACTTCCTGAGGTCCCCACAGCAACTGCAAAAGACTCAGGCATTTGCACCCAAGTAACCTCTAGCTTTTTACAGTTATCTCAAATTATAAATATATACATTTCAACGGTAATACAATTTTCTAAACAAAAGTGATCCCAATATCAACTACATTTCCATACATTGATTCTCATATATTTTATATTAGCATATATAGATATGCAAGGGAGAGAAAACAGACAGCAAGAGAAAACTGAGAGACAGTGCGAGGCAAAGGATTGCGAGACTGTTTGGGTTGATCAAGTTCAAGGTCTCACAGGAAAATTTGGTTGCACAACCAGACAGAGGAGAGAGAAAAGGAAAGAATACAGATCCTTGCATTTGCACACTTTCTCCAACAAAAGGGTCAGGGTTCTATTCTACCTTGTCACAGTCATGTGACATGTTTTGACCAATGAGGCTACAGGATTTTTGAGACCCATTTTATAATTTTGTATTTTGTGTTGTTTGTTGTATTGATATATTTATTGTTAATGCCTTTTTTATCGTGTTGGGTTGGACTTGAAAAAGGGCTTGTCCCAGTGTTCTTACTCGGTTAAGAAAATAAAAACTAACAAAAAACAAAGGTGCATCTCCAAAAATCAAATAAAGAAATAATAAGTGAGTGTTCACCTCAGGTCCAACATATGGAGCCTGTGCTCGGCCTCGAGGTTGGCCTGGTGAAATACACCGGGAGGTTAATCACCTGGTTAAAGTGAAACTCCGGAACAACCTTCGGGAGGAACTTTGGGCTGAGGTGGATGACAACCTTGATCTTGTGGAAGACCAAATAAGGAGACTCCATCAAGAGTGCTTGGAGCTCACTGATCTTTCTGACAGAGGTGATTGCCACCAAGAAGATGGTCTTTAACGAAAGCTGGGAGATGTGACACCTGTGCATAGGTTCAAATGGCTTGCCCATGAGCATCGCCAAGACCAGGAACAAGTCACAAGTTGGTGGTGGCTCATGCATTGGCAGGGACAAATAGTCAAGGCCCATGAAATGTGCCCGACCACTTTCTCCTGTGCCATCATTGACATATCAGCCTGCACCCGGTATGCAGAGATGGCTGCCAGGTGCATCATGAGGATCGACAACAATAGACCCGACTGGGAGAGGAACCAGATTCAATCAGGGAGTATTTAGCCCACTTCTGAACAGGCTCCAGCAGAATCCCCATGGACTCTGAGATCAAAGAGAGCAGAGCTCCGAAGGAAGCTGGCCCTTGCTCTGAAGACATCTCCTCAAAGGACTCCCAGTCAAAGCCAGGCGCCCGAATGAAGTGCATGGAGGAGTCCCCTGAGTCCAAGGATTCCTCAAACACCGCTGACCCTGGCTCCCTGCTGACAATGTGAGGCTCATTCAAGTATGAAATTTGCACTGAAAGCCTACCGGAAAGACCACAGGCAGAGCATGCAGTCTTGAATGGAGCCCCATGCAAGGGTTGTGGAGGAGGTGGCTTCATCCGAAGGGGTGGATAAGCAGGTGTCGGCTGGGCCAGGGGGACCAGCACAGGCCTCAAAACCGGTGACCAGGGGAGTGCCAGAGTCTGCTGTGGAGCACAGCTCTGACCCAGAATCCACTGCTGCCAGATGAGTGCCTTGCACCGGTGCTGCAGTTTACGATGGAGCCATTCCTCTCTCTGGAAGATGAGAAGGTGGACGAGGAGTGCCAACGGCACATCTTAGCCAACGGTCAAGAGCGGGACTGCCGAGAACATCAGGAGTCCCGAGACCTCAACCAACGATACACTGGTCGTTGGGAAGGAGACACTGGGCCATAGGATGCCTAAGAACCCCCGAAGGCTCGATCTCCCTAGGAGAGACAGTTAGCTTGGCTTGATGAACCAGACCCTCTTGTTAGAGGGCCATGAAGACTGGAGTCCTGGAAAGGGAATCCTCCCCACCATCCTCCGACAACAAGTTGAATGGGTTGAGAAAAAATCTTGACCACTTGGTCAACCCACGTCTCAGCTTGCAGGCCCAATGGGAACACCATGGGGCCAGCGGCCTGGACCTGAGCTGAAGCGTCAGCCGAAGCCGACAGCTCAACAGCCATCGAGACAGCAGAAGTGCAGAAATGGGAGAAGCGAGCCCGCTCTCGATCCCATGACCTGCAAAAGGACTTCTTGGATTTAAGACTCCCACAAAGATTTTGACCCTTGCGAAGGGCCCTCCCAAGAGTAGGTAGGGACTGGCACAAGTCCCGGAATGCCCCGCTAAACAAGGCACCCAAGCCCACTGGAACTACGGCGGATGAAGCTGCGTCTGAAGCAGCCTGGGCCACAGCCTCCTCAAAGGTGACAAGCTGCACAGCCACCACAGAGACCACCTTGTGGGTGTCTTTGGACTGAATGGGCAGATCCAGCTGGTCCGGGTGACCCAGGGTGAGGTGGGTGTAATGGCCCTCCAGCGTGGAAGGCTGAAGGGTCCGGCACAAGCCGCAGGCCTGAGGGTCGTGCGGGGCCCCTAAAGAAAAAATTACTCACCTTAGTAATGTTGTTTCTTCTAATGGAGTCTTGCTATATTATGACTATTGCAGTTTGCCCCAGCCTTAGAACTGCTCCGGAGGTGAAAGAGTTAACTTCCATGCAGAGCATGGAGTTTAGAGCGCGAGCTCGGTTCAGAAGCTCTGTTTGGCTGGTTTCAAACCGAAAACCGCCAGATCTTTTACGAGCAAAATTCACTAAGGTTCTGTGTGGAAGTTGTAACCTACACTAGCCAACTGGCTACTAATATATTAACACATTTTGCTGGTCCCAACACGAAGACTCAAGTCAGTGGACCAGAAAATTAAGATAAAATAACTAAATAAACACAACACCCAAACATGAAAGAGGGCATCAATAAATGCCAACAGAGGACTACCCACCCCATACCCCAAAGTAGGAGTTCTGAGAGGGGCAGGCTGGGGAGGTCCTAATATAGCAAGACTCCATTAGAAGAAACAACATTACTAAGGTGAGTAATTTTTTCTTCAAACAACATGAAGTCTTGCTATATTATGACTATTGCAGACTACACAGCAGTACCTCCATGGAGGAGGGACAGAACCTACTTAGGGAATAGGCTCTGAAGCACGGCTGTGTCAAACCGAGCATCCCTCCTGGCCTGAATATCCAGGGAGTAATGCTTGGTGAAAGTGTGTACTGTCTTCCAAGTAGCTGCCTGACATATCTCCAAGATAGGGATGTCTCTAGCAGCAGCTAGAGATGCCGCTGTACCTCTGGTAGAGTGAGCCCTCAGGCCTGTGGGGAACCTACCCAGCTTTGGATAGCAAAATTGATACAAGAAACGATCCACCTGGCAAAGGATCTTTAGTGGCAGGTCTCCTTTCCCAACCTCACCATAAGTGAGAAACAGTTGGAGGGAGTCAAACCTGTGACCCTTGGTACGCCTATGTAGTAACCTTAGGGCCCTCTTAACATCTAGCTGTGCAGCCTCCTCTCACCAGAGGAGGAATGGTCAGTGAAGAACACTGGAAGTGAAATAGATTGGTTAAGGTGGAAACGAAACCACCTTAGGCAAAACTTCCTATTAGTCCTGAGGACCACTTTATCCCTGTGAAAGGAAATAAAGTCAGTTTCTACTGATAAAGCCTGTAACTCACTTATACGCCTGGCAGAAGTGATGGCTACCAGAAATACAGTTTTCAAGTCAATACTTAAGCTCTGCCGAAGACAGAGGCTCAAGGGGGTTGCATTAGCTGAGCAATGCATACATTAAGATCCCAAGCCAGGGCAGGGTCCCTGAATGGAGGATTGGTGTGAAGCAATCCGTTAAAAACTGGAAAATACAGGATGAGCAGAAAGAGAAGAGGGCTTCCCTGCTGAAATGAAGGCAGAGACAGCAGCCAAGTGCACTTTCAGGGTGGCTGGTCTCAGTCCCAAAGAATTAAGATGGACCATGTAGTCCAATACAGTGGGTAGATCAGCAGATTCTGGGGAAACATGCTTCCCAGAACACTATATGGAAAACCTTTTCCACTTGGAGTTATAGGTAGCCCTAGTGGAAGGCTTCCTAGCAGCCTTCAGGATTTCGAGAACACTTTGAGAAAGTTGCAAATCAGCAAACTCTAACTGCTCAAGAGCCAAGCCTTGAGGTTGAGGGATTTGAGATTCGGATACCAAACTCTCCCCTGAGCACAGGTTAACAGATTGTGGTTCCTGGGGAGACACAGGGGAAGATGGACTGCTAAGGACAGAAGGAGTGGGTACCAGGGCTGTCTGGCCCAGTCTGGAGCATTCAGGATCATTTTGCAGGGCTGAGACCTGATTTTGACTAGTACTTTGAACAGGAGAGGGAAGGGGGGAAAGGCATAAAGAAACTTCCCTTCCCAATCGAGGAGAAAGGCATCCAGGGGAACTGAGCCCAACACTGGGGGCCTGCAACAAAACAGTGGACGTTGATAATTGTCTGGGGCTGCGAAAAGATCTATCTGAGGAGTGCCCCATCTGGCAAACACTATCCCCAGTACTAGGGGATCCAGTGACCATTCGTGATGGCCCTGGGAAATCCTGCTGAGGGCATCTGCCAGGACATTGTCCTTGCCTGGGAGGTGAACTGCTATGAGGGAAGTGTTCAGGGAGTAAGCCAGAGACCACAACTTCATCGCCTCGGTGCACAAGGCTGAAGACCGAGTGCCCCCCTGTTTGTTGATGTACCACATTGTAGTGGTGTTGTCTGTTCTGACCTGTACCACCTTGTTCTGAACAGATGCAGAGAAAACCTGAAGTGCTAGAAAAACAGCTAAGAGTTCCAACAGATTGATGTGGAGCAGAGATTCCTGAGGGGACCATAATCCCTGGGTGGAGAGGTCGCCCATGTGAGCTCCCCATCCCAAGAGGGATGCATCTGTAGTAAGGGTCAAGGAATGGGACAGAGGGATGAAAGGCACCCCCTGTCTCAGATTGCTCTGATCCTGCCACCACTGAAGGGCCTGGATCAGGGTTCGAGTCACTGGGATTAACTTGGATAGAGGATCTCTTCTTTGAGACCAGAAAGCTCTCAAATGGAACTGAATGTCCCTCATCTGAAATCTTGCTCCTTGCACCACAGCTGTGGAGGCAGCCATGTGCCCTAGGAGCTGCAGGAAATGCCTTGCTGGTTGAGAGACCTGCAGAGTGAAGGAGGCGGCCAGGGCCACTAAGGTCCTTACCCTTTCCAAGGGAAGGAAGGCTCTGGCCTGCTTTGTATCCAGTTCTGCGCCTATAAAGGTGAGTACCTGGACAGGTTCCAAAACTGACTTTGGAAGATTGAGAAGAAATCCCAGAGAGGCAAGCAGCTGCTGGGTAACTAGCAGGTGTGATTTGACCTGGTCTGGAGACCTAACCCACAATGAGCCAGTCGTCCAGGTAGGGAAAAATAGCAATCTTTGCCTTCTTAGGTGAGTGACTGCTACTGCCAGACACTTTGTGAACACCCTTGGGGCAGAAGTGAGGCCGAAGGGCATTGCTCTGAACTGATAATGGCCTGAGGGCAGTTCGAATCTGAGGTACTTTCGATGGGAGCTTCTGATAAGAACATGGAAGTAGGCATCTTTGAGGTCCAGGGAGGCTAGCCAGTCCCCTGGCCTTAAGGAGGGTAAAATCATTCCCAGTGTCACCATTTTGAACTTTGGCTTTAAAAGGTGCTTGTTTAGATATCTTACATCCAGGATAGGCCGCCACTCTCCTGTCTTTTTTGGGGTAAGGAAGTACCTGGAGTACAGACCCTTGCCCTGGTGAAGGGGAGAAACCTTTTCTACAGCTCTGAGAGCCAGGAGGGTTGAGACTTCTGTTTCCAAAGCAAGAGTCTCTAAAGGGTTTGCAGGTGGAAAAGATCTGGCTCTCATCTTTGGAAATTTCTTGAAGCTGAGAACCAGACCCTGGCTCACTACTTCCAGGACCCACCTGTCTGAAGTTAAAGACTGCCAGTCCTGGACAAGTGAGCCAACCTGCCCCTACAGGTAGTGGAGAGAGCACCCTGGGCATCCCATCAGGGTGCCTGTTTGGCAGGGCTTTAGGCTGAGGGGTGGGAGCAGGCCTGCTCGAACCCCGCCTGCCTCTCCCTCTGAAGAACCCCCTCTGTACATAGGCTGAAGAGGAGGGGGCCTGAGTCTGGTAAAAAGGCCTGTGAAAAGGCCTACCCCTACCCGGGGCTGCCTCTGAGGAGTGGCTTGCCGTTCCTTGGCTTGTGCACTCCTGTAAGTGGTTCTATATTCATCCATTTTCTTCATATAATTCTCTGTCTGCTACCCAAACAGAGAATTTCCCACCACAGGAAAATCCATAGCCTTAGACTGGGTATCCTGTGACAAAGTAGTACACCTGAGCCAGGCCAATCTGCGAAAAGCCACAGATGTAGCCATGACTCTAGAGGATACATCGTTAGAATCCACTGCAGCATGGAATTGCACTTAGATGCCTCAATACCATCAAGAGCCACCTGCTCCAGCTCCTTTGCGAGCTGGCCAGGGACCTGTTTGGCTAAGGCCATGACAGTATCCTATCTAGATTTCTGGTATCTTGCAACATAAGCCATATAGTTAGCTTGTCTGAGTCCCAGGGATGCTGCCATGTATTGTTTTTTGGCCATGGCATCAATCTTCCTGGAATCCTTGTCAGGAGGATGTGAAGCCAGTGGAATATTAGCTTTATCACAGGCTGCAGCCTGAACTACTCCAACATGACTGCATTGCTGTGAAAAAAAGTCTGTATCAGGACCTGTCAAAGTATAAAGTGTACCTCCTGTCCATCTTTTTATCCACAGGAGGCACAGAATTAGGAGCTTTTAAAATTTTTATTGTTTGTTTTCTAAAAGATTTATGTAAAGGATGGACAACCTCCTGGACTCTGGGATATCCATCATCCATAGTCAGGCTCCTCTTGCTCATCCAAAGCCTCCTCTAAGGGAAGCTGGAGGGTCTCAGCAACTTTTTTATAAAACAAAAAATGAGAAGGGGACTCAGAAAGCCTAGGGGGAGACTCACCTGAAGGTCTGTCTGGGGAGATGTCCGGTTCAATGGGCACATCCAGACTTTCAAAGTCACATTCACACTGATCATAATCCTCATCCCCCTCCTCTGGTTCATAGAACTCTTCTATATCATAATCCTGAACCACTGGAACCGACCGAACCAACCTTTTGCCAGACAGTGGCGGTTCGGAGGGAACCGGGGACAGGGACTGGACAATCTGTATTGCCCTGGCTATCTCAGCAGCAGTTGGAGAAGGAATTTTGGACTCCAAACCTGCTGATTTTTTAGATTTCTTTGCTGGAACTGGCTCCTCAGAGCCAGCTTTGCGTTTGCCCGAGGAAGTCTCGCCCTGGTCAGAGGGCACTCCCTCCGGTTCGGTTGGCACCGAACCGGGCTGGCCATCCGGTCAGCGGACTTTTGGCCTCCTCGTTCTCTGAGCCTTGCCCACTCTCTTGTCCAGGGTGGCTGCAGGGAAATTTTACAAATCTGGCAGTCTGAATTGAGGTGGTCAAACCCCAGAGACAGAACATGTAGTGTGTGGGTCAGCCTTGGCAAAGGCTTCCCACAGACACTACAGTGTTGAAACCCAGTGGCACGGAGTTTTCTTTTGGGTTTTCTCAGACATGATGCCAGCCTAACCAACCAACTTGCCCTTTGATGGCAGTGCCAGGCAAGACACCTTTATCGGTTCCAAACCGTGTCAATGGAAGTCGAAAACCGTAATGAAATCCGCTTTTTTTAGAACCGATAAGAACGACTTCTAAAAAGCCTTAAAAGGCTTAAACTTATATTTAACATAACTCGATCGGTTCAACCGAACCGATAATACTTACAAGTTCCACACAGAAAAAACCCTATCTATTACTTACGATTACCACAGACAGAGCCTGAACCGATCGGTTTTGTGGTTAAAATAATGAAATCGCGGTTAAATTAAACCGAGAAACAGCGCTTTAAACGAAGAAATGAACCGAGCAACAGGAGGAATCTCCGGAGCGACTGTTCAGTGGTGAGTAAAGAATCTGACGGTTTCGGTTTGAAACCAGCCAAACAGAGCTTCTGAACCGAGTTCGCACTCTAAACTCCATGCTCTGCATGGAAGTTAACTCTTTCACCTCCGGAGCAGTTCTAAGGCTGGAGCAAACTGCAATAGTCATAATATAGCAAGACTTCATGTTGTTTGAATAATAAATGCCTGCAGAGTACAGATTGGTACACAACATTTTTTGGTTGAATGTCAAGCACTGTTTGAGGCCGGGACCCAATTTAAGATCCTCACGTTCCATTTGGAGAACAGAGAGTTTTCAATACACAGACATGGGTCACTGAAGAACATGTTTTATTGAAAGACGGAATATTAACCAGGACAAGAGACTAATCCATACTTTAAAATAGTGTAATGGGATCTCTAATTCCACTTCTCTATCCACAGGTAACTGGCAAGGAGGCCCTTGCTTTAATGCTTCATCTGAAGGACTGCAGTCACTAAAAGGCAGCCCACATAGTACTGTACTGCACTGTCAGTACTGGATATGAGCTGAAGCCCATCATGTAGGTCTGTAATCTCCATAACCTTCTGTCTCAGAGATGGTAGTGCTACCAATAGCACCACTCTGATGCATATGCAAAATGTACAGTTACATAAGAACTTACCGTAGCAGTAGATCTTTGAGCGAATCTCTTGCATCAGGCCACATCTATGTAAATATAGCCGCTAGGCACTAGGACCACACGGAAACTTTTCTAGTTTGCACTCTACTAGGGGACACCCACGAACAACATCAGATACCGGCAACGTTCCCCCCCCCATATAAATGTAGGAGGCCCCGCGCCCTCCTCAATTCTCCCACCAGAGACCCTATACAGAGTATCTCCTGCTGGGGAATCAAGGGAGAGCCAGAGGTTCCCACCATGAAAAAAAGTTGAAACAGAAGGCAAACCGTCCTAGAGAAAGAAAGACAGAGACAAAGAAGCCCTAAGGCCAAGAGGGATGGGCGGGTGGACGGCATGGCCTGATGCAAGAGATTCTCTCAAAGATCCACTGTTACGGTAAGTTCTTACGTAACTGTACTATCTTTGGGCCGGCCCAGTGGCACTGAGGGTTGAGGCACTGGATGCCACACCTTGCGCCATGCCGGCGACCCAGGTTCGGGAACGGACTTGGGGTGCCGGGGGTCGGCAGGGGAAGGAGAGGATTGAGCATCTGAAGGACTGCTCTCCTCTCCTGGGGAGGGGGGATGTTGCTCCTCGCTGTTTTGGCGGCTCCTGATGGAGGCCGGGAGACTACATCACGATGGGGAGCTCACAGCAGGGGTCTGGAGTGACGGCGGATGTCCTGCAGGTGGGTGCTGAAGCGTGCCCACGCTGCGCCGGACGTCATTGCACGTCCGCGCTCCCAGAACTTAAGGGAAAAAAAACTGCCTCGGGGGTAGGCGCAGTGAGACCAGTGGCCATGGCCCCATGCCCAATGTCAGGTTTTCCACCCAAGAGTGCTTCCAGATACTCTTCTCCTCCTCCCTGGTTGCGTGTCTAGACAGAGCGCCGGAGGAGACGGTGGTCTCTTCTCGGGGGGGGGGGGGCTCAGAGCCGGGGCTTGAGCGGCCGAGAGGGGGATGGAGAGAGCAGGTCCATCCGGGAGGTGTTGGGAGGAGACTTCAGATGGGCAGCAGAGCCAGAGGACCGAGTGTCTACACCTGAGAGAGGACCCATGAGCTACGAGTTGAAAAAAGAGTTCAAAAAATAAAACAAAAAACCCTGTACTATCTTCATCGAGGATATCTCTTGTATCAGGCCACACCTATGGAATGAGTCCCAAGTAGTACTGACAGTGAGACAGTCTGAGTGGTTGGAGGCTATAGGCCTAGGTCAAGAGGCCTTGGAGCACTGCCAGGCTTAAGCCTTCCCTCCTGCGAGAGGCAATGTCCAGACTGTAGTGTTTTGTGAAAGTATGGACGGTACTCCAGGTTGAAGCAACACAAATTTCTGCAGCTGAAACATTCCTGAAACAGCAACTGAAGTGGCCTTGCCTCTGGTTGAATGTCCACGGACAACGCCAGAAGTTCCTTACCATACTTCCTGTAGCAAAATGTTATACAGTTAGTCAACCATTTGGACAGGCACTGTTTAGAACCTGGTACACCCTCTTTCCCAAGGGCGAAGGAAACAAACAGCTACGAGGACTTCCTGCAGTTCTTCATGCGGTGTGTATAGTAATGAAGAATTCCATGCACATCTAAGGTGTAGAACAATTCTTCCCTTGGATTGGCATGCTACGGATAATAATCAGGCAGGTGGATGGTTTGATTTAAGGTAAACTCAGACACCACCTTAGGAAGAAACTTAGGGTGTGTACACAAAGACACCCTGTTGTTGTGGAAAATCAAATCCAGTAATGAGAGATGTGTTGAAGATATGGATAATAGGCAGGGCAAGGAAAGGGGGCCCCAATGCTGAGAAGTTTGGGCTCCATGTTGTTATGACCAGCGCTGGTGTGTGGTGAGAGGACAGCTAGGAGTCTCTGAATTTCACTGGCTAAGACGGCCTCAAAATAGAAAGGAGGGTGGGCGGCAGACCCAGGCTGGGGACCACAGGATAGACCTGGTTCGTTATGGTCAGGGAACTGGGAGGTGTAAGCAGATAGATCTGAGAACTGAGAATTAAAAGCATCTGTAATTGTCAATGGGTTGTTACAATTAACACCAACAATGAGCATATCAGTAACATAGGCTTTGGAGGAGCCACTAACAATGCTCCTGATGTTTTGTCAGAAGCTCCTCGGGTCTCTGGCTGAGGATAGCAGGGTAGATTTGCAAAATTCGCTCTTGGCAGAGCAGATGGCTTTTTTACAAGCGTTTCTGAGTTGTCTATATTTTTGGAAGATAGGCATATCATGAGAGGCCTTAAATTTTGCCCAGCATTTTTCCCTAGACTTCATAAGGGAGAATAAGCCTCCTTGGAGCCATTTGATGACCATGCCCCTCACTCTCCTTTTCCCAAATTTGCAAAACAGTGTAATTTTTTTTTCTTCAAATCATCGTTATTCAAAAAGTTAAAGTACATTTTAGTTAAATTCCATAACTATGGTATTCAAACCATAATAGATGTACATGAATGGACACGGTAAATCTCAAATTTGATTATATTATAACATAACATAAGCGTCCATCCCACATTCAATTAATAGAGTGGCATCAACTTAACTTTTCCAGTAAAGATTTACAGTCCTAGTACCCTATAACTAGCAACTTAAAAAAAAATTTTTTTAAAGAATTACAATCCATCTAGCTTTATGTCTAGTCAACAACCAAACATCTTTCCAAGACACTAAGCTATTTACAGTCTAAATAAAAATATTTAATCTGCCTAGAACACTTTGAGGAAATCAGAGAGATGAGGAAGAATTAACATGTCTTTGTTTCCCTAATAAAACTTTTCAGATATGCATAGGGTAATGGAGAGTTATATAGAAGGACACATGGGAGTGGGAGAGCAACAAGCTATCTAATGGGGATGATCTGTGTTGAACTTTGTCCTCCCTCTGGCAGATATCCAACTCTCCTATTATTAGTTAGGGCCATACTTCCGGAGAAGCCAGGGGTGCCAAAGATCTCGGAATTTCTCTTCTCGAAGGCCCAACCTCGCAGTTAGGCGTTCCATCTCACATATGGAATCTACTCTGTTGCGCCATTCTGAAATCATGGGAGGTTCCCCCTTAAGCCAGTGTGCTGTGAGGCACTTGAGTGCTGCTGCCATGAAAATTTGGGTAAGTTTCCTCGGAGGAACTGGGAGACAGAGGACCGTGGGTAAGCCCAATATCCATTCAGTCATGTCACCAGGAATGTTCACCTTCAGTATAGTATTAGTGGTACTCCTTATCTGTTCCCAGAACCTTTTTATAACTGGACACCCCCAAAAGATATGTAGGTGAGTTCCTACTGAACCACAATTTCTAGGGTTACCACCTTTTAAGAAGTCCAAAGTGGGACATTTCTTACTGAAATATGATTTTTCACAGGACAGTACGTAACCTCGACCGATGCAACAGACTTGTTTTCTCTATATAATCAGAATTAAGGCTAAGTGCAGCAGTTTCCTAGTTGTTTCCATTGTTCCTTAACATTTTAAGGTGTTTTAGTTAAGGTACTGTAGTTTTCTGCAACATTTAGTGGAAGTTCAGAAAATATTTGTTCTACTATAAAATCAGGACATTTAGTATTTTTCATGTTTTTTTGCAGGACACAGCTTCCCAAATCAGGACTGTCCTGCAAAAATCAGGACAGGTGGTAACTCTAACAATTTCTCCAGCATTTATCTGTATTCGTTTTATGAAAATGTTTGGTCCTTTTTGGGGTGTGGAAGAACCTGATCAGAACTTTCCAATAAAATTCACGCCAAGTAGGTGAAGAGGTCACCCTCCATCCTACTGCCACTCTTTCTCTCCAGGCCTCCTCAGTTATCTGGTCTACTCCCTCCTTGTGCCATGCCTCTTTGGTATTTCCCAGTTAGATAATCTCTATGGGCATCAATCGGGCATAAAGATCAGAAATAAACCTCTCTTTGAAGTCTATTCTCACCATGCTGTAAATGAAGTCCTCCCATGGGTTTCTTTGCTTTGCTACTACGTCTATCTGGCCTGGGACATTTAGATAGTGTCTTACTTGCAGGTATCTAAAGAACTCCGTCCGGGGGAGTTTAAACTTAGTCTGGACTCGCTGGAAAGACATAAGGATGCCTCCCTCCACCAACTGCGCGATTCTTGTAATTTTATTCCTTTCCCATTTTTCATATCCTACATCTGTCTGTGGAGGAATAAAGTCTAGAGTGTGTCTGATTAAAGACAATGGTCCTAATTCCCCTCCTCCTCCCCCCACTCTGCCTCTAACTGTCTTAAGTATATTTATGGTATGAAGTATCCAGGGGTTGTTAATTCTGTTAAGTGACTGTCTTGGGAGTGTTAGACAAGGTAAGGCAAACAAGGGTACGGGGCACTCCCCTCCATTTTCTATTTCGTACCACCCAGAGTCTAAACGTTGTTTGGCCCACGTGCGTACCCTCCCCATCTGAGCTGCCAGATAATAATCCCTCATTTTAGGAAGACCATGTCCCCCCTGAGACCTAGATTTTTGGAGCGTAGAAAGTCTAATCCTAGGCCTACTGCCGGCCCTTATGTATTTACTTACTGTATACCTGAATCTGTTTTATACCAAAATTCCCTTGGGATAGGAATTGGTAATGTAGTAAAAAGGAATAAAAATCTTGGTAGCAGGTTCATTTTCACGGAGTCCACCCTACCAGCCAGGGTCAAAGGGAGCAGTGTCCACCTAGCCATATCCCTCGGCATATCATTCCATAATTTATTATAATTGATACAGAACAGTCTAGGTAAATGTGTAGTAACCTGTATCCCCAGATATCTCATCTGATTATTTTTGGCCCATATAAATGGAAAATTCCGTCGAAACTCCGGGGAACAGTTCCCACTCAAGATCAGAGCTTCTGATTTGTTATAATTGATGCGGTACCCTGAAACCACACCAAAGGATTCGAGGACCTGGAGCAAGTGCGGCAGGGACCCTTCTGGATTTCCCAGAAAGAAAATGGAGTCGTCCGCGTACAGTGCAATTTTCTGTTCTATGGACCCTGTCCTTACCCCTTCTATATTTTCATTCTGATGGACCACCACTGCCAGAGGTTCAAGAAAGATAGCTAACAGAACTGGGGAAAGTGGATATCCCTGTTGGGTGCCCCTGTATATAAGGAACCTCCCTGAATTTACTCCATTCACTCTAACCTGAGCCTGAGGGTTCTTATACAAATTTTGAATTATCCCTAGAAATTTAGAGCCAAATTGCATCTTCTCCATCGTCTTATGGAGAAAACTCCAGTTCACTCTATCGAATGCTTTTTCTGCATCCATAGATATTGCCAATTGGAAATCCTTATGTGGTATCTGGGCAGAGATAATATTTAATAGCCGTCTGATATTATCAGATAGGTATCTCCCCAATATGAAACCAGTTTGATTCGGATGAACTAGCTTTGTAACCACTTTTTGTAAATGGTCCGCCAGAATTCCGTAAACAGTTTAAGACCTACATAGAGTAGGGAAATAGGTCGATATGAGCCGCACTGCTCTGGGTCCTTACATTCCTTGTGAATTACTGATATCTGTGCATATCTCCATGAATCCGGGACTTCACCTCCCTCTTGTATGTAATGGAAGCATGCAAGAAGCGGGGTCACTAAGTCTTCTTTTAGGGTTTTATAAAACTCCGAAGGTAAGCCATCTAACCCAGGTGACTTCCCATTCTTTAAATCTTTGATTTTTTGAAGGAGCACCTGTCTAGTGATGAGAGCTTTCAAACCCTCCCTCTCTTCTGCTTCAAAAAAATTCAGGGTTAAGGGGTCCAGAAATGGGTCCACCTTTGCCAGATGGGAGGCTTCAACCTCAGAACCACATAGACTCTTACAAAAATCAGAGAAAGTCCCTGCAATCTTCACCGGATCTTCTGTTAACCTATTTCCCTCCTTCTGTATTCTAATCCCTCCCACTGTTCTATTTACCACCTGTTTCTTCGTAGCCGCCACCAAGACCCTCCCTGCCCTGTTCCCTTCTACATAATATTTTTGATTGATTCTACGAATCATGCCCTCTCCTTGTCTGGCTAAAGGAGTCGTAAGCTCTAGTTTCCTCTTGAGCCAGACCTGCTTATCCCCGGGATCAAGTGTCAGCTTGTACCTGAACTCCGCTTCCTTTAGAGCTTGTTCTGTCTTTCTCAGGGATTGTTCTCTTTTATGTTTTTCTCTCGAGCTATAAGAAATAATCTGCGCTCTAAGATATGCCTTAAGCGCATCCCAAACCACCGACTTAGAGGTGGTTCCTCCTCCATTTGTCTCCAGAAACA
The DNA here is from genome assembly GCA_016271365.2 of Neoceratodus forsteri. NCBI lineage: Eukaryota > Metazoa > Chordata > Ceratodontiformes > Ceratodontidae > Neoceratodus > Neoceratodus forsteri. The sequence goes on from CM057452.1 coordinate 1,579,340,688, forward strand.
TCTTAACCTGGTCTGTTAGCTCTTTCTTAAATTCAGTGGAGTTCAGAAGTCCAGTATTTAATTCCTAGTAAATGGGTCTATTTGCAATACTAAATGCAAGGGAGCATGGTCCGACCATGTCATAGGCAAAATGTTGAAGGCCTGGACATAGGACAAGCTTTCTCCCGACAATAAAAACATATCTATCCGTGAGTAGCTCTGGTACCTAGGGGAGTAGAAGGTGAAATCTCTCTCTCCCTTGTGTTAGTGTCTCCAGGCATCTCTCAGACCTAATTCATCTATCCAATGTCTAAGATAGTCAGCTTGCCTTCCCCCCCGGCATTGCAGGGCCCCTCTTATCCCATCTAGGGGAGATCACTCTATTAAAATCCCTCCCAATAAGATGCAAGGCCTTTGGGTCCTCTAGGGTCTTCAGCAGCTCTCTTTTGAGGAACCGTTTGTTTTGCTTAGATTCATTTGGAGCATATAAATTTAAAAAAACGCAACGCACCCCATATACTGATACCCATAACCAAACAGTGTAATTTTTAAACTACTTACAAGCCTGCAATATTTGTTTGTATCTGGTTGATCCTGCGACCCCCTCACCGGCCATTACTGGCAATTACTTCACCCAGAGTCCACCATGGCAAGCCCTCTGATGATGCACCCAATAAGCTAAGCCACAGGAGACACCTATATGCTTTAATGCATATAGTAACTCTGAACTACTTATTCAGCACATAATCACACTTATAGCACCAGTACCAATCAGTCAAGGAAAGTACAGGTACATAAGAACTTACCATAATAGTAGATCTTCGAGAGGAGCTCTTGCAGCAGGCGAATAGCGGTAGGACTAAGCCACCAGGCACCAGGACCACATGGAAAACTTTCTAACTATCAGTCTACCATGGGGGACTGCCCACCGCTGATGTCACCATCTGACGCTGGCCTATCCTATAAAGGCTGCGGTCCCCCACACCCTCCTCAGTTCTCCCACTACAGACCCAGAGCAGGCAGTGGAAAAAGAACTGAGGAGGTTCCCAAGAGCCAAGAATGAAGCAAAAAACGCATGTGAATGGAAGAGGAATACAGCAGAGAAAAAGAAGGGGGAAGGAGGGAAAATAAAGGCCTGCTGCAAGAGCTCCTCTCAAAGATCTACTGTTACAGTAGGTTCTTGCATAACTGTATTATCTTACTTTGAGGGAGGCTCTTGCTGCAGACCAACACCAGTAGACTGATTCCCAAGCAGTTCTGGTAGTGTAAAGGAAGCAGCACTGGGAGGAGGTTAGACAGCAGCCAACAGCCTAAGAGAGAAGGCCCTGCAGAACGGTGAGGCCGAAACTGGCCAAGCACCTAAAAGCAATGTCCAGACTGTAATGTTTTGTGAAGGTATGGACAGAACTCCAGCTGGTGGCTGCATAAATGTCTTCAGCAGAAACATTCCAGAAACAAGCTGTGGAGGCTACCACTGGTGGAATGGTGTTTTACCACTCCCGGAAGGTCCTTGTTGTACTTGCCAGTAGCAACAAAAAATGCAATTTGCTAACCACTTAGACACTGTTTGGAGACCGGAGCATCCTCTCTCTCTTGGGGGCGAACAAAGTGAACTGGTCAGACCTCAAAGTCTTAGTCCAGTGCGTATGGTAGTGTAAGATTCTATGTACATTTAAAGTATGGTGAAAAGCCTCCCCCTGATTGGAATACTCAGGATAACAAATGGGTAGGTGAATGGATTGGTTCAAAATAAACTCTGACACCACCTCGGGAAGAAACTTAGGATTAGTAAGCAAAGACATCCTGTCTTTGTGAAAAACCAGATAAGGCTCCTTGCACACAAGAGCCTGAAGCTCAAAAATCCTTCAAGCAGAAGTAACAGCAACTAAAAAGAGTGCTTTCAACAACAGAAAGTGCAGCTCGCAACTCGCGGACAGTTCAAAGTGAGGTAACATGAGTTTCTACAACATAAAATTAAGGTCCCATGGAGGGACTGGGTCCCAAATGAGAGGTTTCAGATGCAAAATGCCCCACAGAAAGGTATGAGACACCTCAAGTTGAGCCACAACCCAGCCCTTGATAGATGCATGGCAAGCAGAGATGGCAGAAAGATGCCATTTGAGGGAGGAGTAACCCAAGCCCGAATCTGAGAGGGAGAAAAGGTACTCCAGCACCTGAGTCACTGGATAGGTGAAAGGGGTCCAGCCAGCGCAACGTAGCCCACAGAGTGGAGCGCTTCCATTTCATAGAGTAAGTGGCCCTGGTGGAGGGCTTTCTAGCAGACACCACAACACTGGCAACCCTAGGAGAACTCCAAAGTGGGCAACGGCTATGTCTGCAGGAGCCACGTGTGGAGATGCAGAGCCTTCAGATCCAGATGGACCAGAGTGCCCTGGGCTTGGGACAACAAGCCGGTGCAAAGGGGCAAGGGCACTGGAGGTTCCACCACCAGCTGCTGCAGCAAGGGGAACCAAACCTGGGGCTGCCAGAAGGGGGCTATGAGGATCATCTCCACCCACTCCAACTGGAGCTTGAGTAGTATCTCTGAAGGAGCAGAAAGGTAGGAAAGGCGTACAAAAACCTCCCCTTCCAGGAGAGGGACAATGCGTCTCACCAGAAAACTCTAGGACCTGGATCGAGCGAGGAAAAAAAAAAGGCAATTTTGCACTGAGTGGGGATGCAAAAAAGTCCAACTCTGGCCGACCCCATCTGGGGAACTGATCTTTGACCACCAGGGTCAGAAGCTCCCACTCATGAGCCCATGACTGGGAGTGGCTGAGACAGTCTGCCAGGACGTTTTGGATGGCTGGAACAGGGTTCATTTTTGGGTGGGGGATTGGGACAATTGGCACACAGTTTTTAATTTTGACCCTTCTTTTCTTGTGCCTTGGGGACAACCTACTCACTGTTATACAGGTTTTCAACTGCTGTTTTATGAATATGGGCTTGGTTGAACAATATGACCCATATTTTCCTTTGACCCTTACTTTTTATACCCAGTGGGTCAGTGTCCCATCAAGATAAATATCTGAAATGTACCCTGCTGGAACATGTAATGCGGAGAGCTCCGGACCATGCTCGATGGCCCAATACCAAATCCTTATCGCCTCCCAACACAGAGGGTAAGAGTGAGTGCCCCCTGTTTGTTTGATGTAATACACCAGGCATATGTTGTCAGTCTGCAGTAACAGCAGACCGGGGAGGAGATGAGTCTGGAAGGCCTGCAGAGTGTACAGTACCGCTCGCATCTCCAGGACACTGATGTGGAGACTAGGGCTGGGAGAACTCAGTGAAGTGCTGACCCTTATTAAATAAGGACTGGAACACGGTGGAGTTCTGATTATTTATAAATATCTGAAAAAATGCGATAAAATGTATAAAAGTGGCTAAAGTCGATCATATTTAACACAGAGGCTGAAAGGAAATAATTTAATGCATTATTTGTATAAAAATGACAATAAAACTGCTACATAAAAGCAATAACTACTACAATAGAAGTCACCTAATCGGAACGTGGATAAACGGAACATCTGCTTTATCGGGACATCCCACCGGGAACTGATTGAGTGGTTATATAACTCTATGGCAACCACAACTGCTTAAAAGGGACGTCCCTAGAAGTATCAGCCGCTTAACTGGGAGAATCAAGCTTGATCTTGCCCAGGCATGTCCCTCTCACATTCCTCTAATAGGCTCTGATTGATTCAGTAATCCATTTTTAACACCTAAGAAGGTGTGAATCGCTTTCTCACCCTGCTGTCAATTTCAAGCTCCGAACTTGGACACCCAGTATAAGTGTTTTCTCCCTTACTCTTGTTTCCCTCCCACTCCAAACTGCCTTTGTTTGCTCAGTGCTCACTGTGACTAAAGGGTCACATAAACTACCGGCTCGGATATTCAAAAGGGATGCGCCAGCGGAAGTCCGAAAATGCGCCATTTTGCGATATTCAGCGGGAGACAGATGCGCCCCCCTCCCCAAATCACAATGTGCAAGAGCGCAATGGTAATGAATGCATGAGCAACTGAAGGGGAGGAACCATACATAAATGGAGCAGTGCGACATTCAACAACATGCGCCATGCGCAATAGGGGAGCAAGTGGAAGTTGCGCGATAGCGGAAATGAGCCAAAATAAAAAGGAACAAGAGAGAGGCGCAAGAACGCTACAGGGAAGCCACGTGTTGGTGAACTGCAGGCAGGCACACAGAAACAGTGAGCAGGACAGGGCAGGAGCAGGACAGAGCACCTGGAACCACCAGGAACAGGGAAGGTGTGGGGAGCCTGTGCCACAGCGCAGGACATTTGGAAGTGCCACACAGCACTGACGGCACAGACAGTGGGCAGTACGGCCACTATAGGGAGGTGTTCTCGGTGCAGTGGGAGTAGCAGCAAGGACAGCAGGGGGAACAGTACAAAGCTGCCAGGGGGGTAACACAAGCCAGGGACATGGCCAGTGCCACCATCCAGATGGAGGCAGTTATGAGGGGGGGGTGAGAGGCAGGCAGCAGGGGGGCGCGGCCCTGGAAGGGCCCATCGGCGGTATGCCCCCAACAGGCAGTACCGAGCCCGCACCAGCTTCGAGCTGTACACTGATACAGAGATCGTGGGCCAGTACTGCCTGAACTAGGCGATCCTGAGGCAGCTCTGTGAGCTGTGCAGTGATGTGATGCAGGCACCCACACGATGGAGCCATGCTCTGTAAGTGGAGACCAAAGTGACAGCTGTCATGTGCCTGCTCGCCACGGGTACCTTCCAGAGACCAACAGGGGACACAACAGGCATAACCCAGTCAGCCACGTCACGCCTCCTCACCCAATTCCTCAGCGCACTGCTGCCACATGCTGCGGAGTACATCCATTTCCCCAGCACACCGGCGGAGCACACAGCAAACATACAGGAGTTCCACAGGGTAGCATGTATGCCTGGCATGCTCGGGGCAACAGACTGCACCCATGTGGCCATCTGCATGCCACCTGGCCCCAAAGGGACTGCATACATAAATCAGAAGGGGTATGCAAGCCATCAACTGCCAGGTGGTATGCGATGCCAGGGGACGCATAATCAATGTCTGTGCCACGCACCCTGGGGAAGCACATGATGCCTTCATCTGGCACCAGTCTGCACTGTGCCACAGGTTCGAGAGTGGGGACATCCCCACTGGCCACCTAATGGGTGAGTATGCAAATCATGCAGAAAGACATGGAGCTTGGGAGGGGCATAGTCAGAGGTGACATGGTTACTGGCCTAGATGGCCCATGGTGGCATGACGCTGATCACCAAACTAATGTCCACCCTCTACACACAGGTGACAGTGGACACCCACTCCGTCCCTGGCTGCTCACACCATACCAGCGGCCCGCGACCCCATCGCTGCAATACTACAATGAGGCACATGCCACCACACGCAATGTCATAGAGCGGGTGTTCGGGATGCTGAAGGCACGTTTTCGTTGCCTGGACACGTCTGGTGGTGCCCTACAGTACAGCCCCTCAAAGTCCTGCGGGCTATTCCTGGCCTGTTGCATCCTGCACAACATGGCCAACGACTGTGGGATAGCCGTACAGGTTGAAGAGGGGGACAGCGATGAGGACGCTGGTGGAGATGGTGATGAGCAGCCCCCCCTTGGTCAAAGGGCCCCCCGACTGATCCAGATGGCACAGCTGCACCGGGATACCATCACAGAGGAGCACTTCAACCAACCCAGGTAAGACATGGGGCCATGTGCAACCACCAGTGGCAAGGGCACAACCCACAAACACGCATGGACAAACCCCAGGGGTGCATGTCATAAAGGGAACTGTCCGAGCATGGAACCGCACACGCCATCAGGGATGGCAAGGTCTAACATGGCACGCAGTCACACACACACACTCACACACACCCCACAAGACATGCACAAAGGGTAGGAGGCACGCCGACCCCAACCACCACCCCTAGCCACACACACGTCCACAGACCACCACGCCCAGTGCCTGTCATTGTGCATGTGTCAGACGTTGGCCACCATTGCACAGTGGCGGACAGCACAACGCAGGCATCATCATGCACACGCCACAGTGGACAGCAGCCGGGAGGATGTGCAGATGGAACATGTGTGTGTGTGCGTGTGAGTGCAGGGCCGGGTACCCCACCCGTGCATTGCACATTGAACAACACACTGCACACAGGGCAGCGTCAGACAGTGGTCTTGGTGGGAGACAGGCCAATCCCGCGCCACAGTGCCACAGCCACCACGGATGCATGGGCAGCCCCACCAAGACCTGCCAGCAGTGACAGGCTGACCAATGGCCTCATGGGGTGGCACCAACAGTCCCTCAGGGGTTCCGCTGTGTGAACGTGACTGTGCTCATGCAGGGGTCTGCAGCACATTGAACATGCCTGCGTCAGGCGTGCTTGGGATGCCCACAGCTGAACCCGGTGTCGACAAGGAGGGTGTCGCATGATGCCAGGAATGGGGGGGGGTGGACATTGCACTGCGTGGTGTCTGCGACGCATGGGCAAATAACTGTGTGCCCAGTGTGGCCATGACAGCCGTGAACGCCTGTGTCTGCCTGTCAATGGCGACGGTCACATCCTCCCGCAGCCAGTCCATCCCTGCCAGGAGCAGACCGGTGTCCCTGCTGCGCTGCTCCTCTGCCTGGCGCAGAGCCGCACTGAGCGCATCCACCACCATCACAAGCCACAACTGCTGATCGACTGATGTTTGGAGTATGCGGGTATGCTCTTCTAAGAGGTCATCTGACTGATCCGCATGCTGTCCCTCACGGTGTTCGTGGCCTTGAAGGGCAGCACCCCTTGAGGGTAGGTGCTGCACACCAGGGCCAGGCCTGGGCAAGTCCACAGGCGGTGCACTGACGCCGCCCCCGACACTGTACCCCCATGGCCATTGGCCAACTGCTGACACTGCCTCTCTGGCTGCTGCTCTTCAGGGCTCAACAGTGCCACCGCAGTGGCCGCAACAGCCCCACTGTCCTGGACACACACCAGTGCTGCCCCACTGGTGCAGACAGGCACAGGCTGGGACTGTGATGTCACGCAGGCCTCCACGGCGGCACCACCCACGGCCATGCCAGTGCTGTCACCTGCTGTGTGACCATCCTGCGGCCCACATGTATCACTGTTCATGAAGTGAGCTCCATCATCTTCAGTGACGGATACGGCACCAGCCCGAGTCTCAGCATGATGGCATCCATGGACGCTGGCATGCTGGGACATGGGCAGGGCCTCCTCCGCATCTGCTCCCCCAACATCAGTCCAGACAGCCAGGCAGGCCCACTGTCGCCCTGACCCTCAGACACCTGTGGAGGTGGACGGGCCCTCCTCTATCTCCATGGTATCGCCCTCAGTGGACAAGCCCACCACCGCTGACCCATGTAGATGCTCAGCAGCTGTAAGGGAACACAGTAGCATTAATGTATCTGCCTTACCCTGTCTCCCCCCCCCCCCACTGACAGACCAGGACCTACCATGCAGTGACTGGCTACCGCCCGTCTGGAATCCACCACCTGGAACACCTGGCACAATGCTGCATGCTACTGGCAACCCGCTCTTCTTGTGGGGTCAGGCGTTGCACGGCTGGCTGTCCCCCACCAGTCACAGCCTGTGCTGCCCTGATGGCAGCCACCTTGTCCTTAATCCTCCACCTGTCCGTGCCCATCTTCTTTTTGCACTCCTGCACGGACCGCTGGTGGCTGCCATGCAGGTTGACGGCACGCGCCTCCACCTCTTCCCATGCAGCAGCACAGGCCTATGGTGTTCCCCACTGTCCACCGAGCAGCGGCTCCTGGTCAAGGTAGGCCTCAAACAGGGCATCTGTTTCTGCCTTAGTGAAGTTAGGCCTCCTCTCCCCTCCCACGTCTCTGTTCCTCTTCCTCCACCTCATGATCGCTCATTCTTCATCCTGTGGGAATGACAGGTGTTACCTGTGACTGTGCAGTCCCATGCATGTCCCACACACCACAGTCCACACTCCCAAACAGCATGCAACTCACCACAATAGACTGCAATAACAGACTATGGCCACTGCAGCCCAATGTCGCATTTTTATAGCGCAATGCATGCAAATGAGGCGAGGTGCAATTTTAAGTGGATGCTAATGCGGTATCTGCGCCATTGAATGGCTGATTAGCTGATCTGCATATGCCGGCTGAGTATCGCACTATTGCGCTTTGCGCGCAATTGTGTTGAACGTGCTCAGGCAAGGGCGCATTTCTGTGACATGCGCAGTGGACACCAAATGATGCATGCTTGGGGTGCTGACACCGACACCTGCCACACTGCTGACGTGCTGTGCGCGGGAGGCAATGCAGGGCACGGCCATCACTGTGCCAGTGGTGCTACTGTGCTGTTCACATGTATGGCGCTCTGGCACTGGGGCCACAGCGTGGTAGGCCGCTACAGGAAGTGGCACACAGGCGCCCTACCGCGCTATACGTGGTAAGTTCCAATCGCGCTGTGGCGGTCCATGCGCAACAGACCCCTGACCCTGTGCCAACCTTTGCCCCCGGCACCATGCGTCCACATGGATGCACCTCTATCGCTCTGTTCAGTGACAGCACGTTGGGGAATAACAGCGCAGTACCGTGCATCATCTGCACGGGCGAACATGCGCTACAGAGCGCCATTCTGACACCAAAAAGGTACAGGATGCCACGGAGACGGGCGCCCATCTGCAGCCAAGTGGAACTGGCCAATCTGGTCCAGTTAGTGGAGCCCCATGCAGCTGCCCTATTTGCGGAGGCACCCCTGGACAGGGCCAGGAGTGCGGTGTGGGAGGAGGTGGTGGTGGCCCTGGAGGAGGCCACTGGCATGGAGAGGACCGCGGAGCTGTGCAGGCATCACTATGGTGACCGGCAGCAGCGGGACCCAGAAAGGCTTGACCGCCTGCGGGTACGTGCCAGGAGGGGCACTGTGCCATGGCCAAGTAGGTGCCCCATCCATACACTGTTAACGTCCATACAGGTATCACGGTGGCATGTGTCCAGCACATGTGGGGGCCGTCCAGTGTTGGCCGTGGTGGTGGTGGTATTGGGGTGGGGGGAGGATGGGTATGGCTGTGTGGGACTGCACACATACGGGGCCAGGGGGACTTTGCTACTAGATTGTACTGATGTTCCTCTCTCCATGTTTGCACCCTAGGCCCAGAGGAGCGCCGGCAGGTGAGGGAGGGGAGGCTGTGCCGTGATGAACAGCAGGCCGAGAGGGCGGCCGGAAAAGACAGGCGCAGGGACCAGCCTGATGATGGTGAGTGCCTTACATCCATGATTACTATTGCATGCTTTGTAACAGGGCGGGCAGCGGGGCATGGCCACTATCCATTGACACCACTGTCATACATGCAACTTGGTACAGTCAGCACTGTCCAGTGGCACTGCATGTCTGGGAGTGCGTCAATGGTGGTCCATACATGCACGGATACATGGCTGTGCCACTGCCTTCGCACCGCATAGCCATGTCACTGAACAGCCACAGTGGTGCTGTGCAGGACTTGGCCGGTGGGTGTGTGCAGTGGTTTGCATGGCTGTGTGCGCCTGGGTGGGCAGGTCTTGTGGACACGATCACTGTGGGTGGTCACACACCATCACAGAGGCATGTCCCACAGCCATATGCCATGCACAGTGGGTGGGTTGCATGGGGCTGTGCATTCACACCTATTGACTCTGCTCCCTTGTCCTAGGTGGACGGCAGCTGCACGACATCAGGGTGGTGCTGCGGGAGATTCTCCAGGTTGCCAGGATGTCACTGGAGATACTGGAACGCATCGACAGGCTCGGTGTCAGCCGGCGTCATGGCGGGAGGAGAAGCCGGAGTGGGGCTCCTGCTGAGCTTGGCAATGCCCCTGATTTCCCCTGCACCCCTGGACACACCCTCATACCCCTCCTTCCCTCTACCGTTTGTTCACCCCTGCCCTTACCCATCCCCACCTTGTTTGTGGCCCTCCCCCCAAACCTTTGTAAATACTTGTATACAGTTTTGTTTGCTGTTTTTAAATACATTTCCTTTGATATGCCTACTGGTGGTGGTCTCTGATTTGCAGCAGGCTATAGGTGCTCAGCTGCAGTGGTGTGCATGGTGTCGGGTGGTGCAGTCATGTGCGTGTGTGTATGTATGTCCTTGGGGAAGTGAGTATGTTGTGGGAGTGGCTATCAGTCACTGTCTGTGGTGTGTGTGTTGTTCCCTGTGCACAGGATAACTGTGTGCAGTGGTCCACGGTGCATGCTTTGTGTCCATGGTGCACCTGTCAGACCGTCCATGGCCTGTGCAGCTGACACCCTTGCATGTCTGTGACCTGCACATTCGCTGGCATGTCAGTGGTGGCTGTCCATGCTGGACAGCCACGCCCATGCTGGACAGCCACTGTACCCGGCACAGTGCCGGGTTGCCTCCTGTCACTGGTGCGGTGCATGTCTGCCTCGGGTGACACTGTGACCTCTGCTGTTGTTGTCCCACCTCCATGCTGTTGCTTGTGTGTGTTGCAGGGGATGTGCACCACTGTCTGTCACTTGTGCTCTGGGCAAATGCTGGTGGCATACAGCTCCACGGTGCCTGCGCAGGGTGGCTGGCACTCCTGTGCCATGGGGGGGGTGCTGGCCATGTGTACGCGGTTTCCGTGGCCACACGCAGGGACTTGCTGCTTGCTACTGTGTCCCTGTGTTGGTGTGCCCTTGGGTATGGGTGGGTGTTTGTCCATGCACTGTGTTGCATCCAGTGTGGTGCATGCTTCCATGCACCACTGTGTCTCTTGGCTGTTGTGGCCAGTGCTGGGTCGGGGTGTGTCCTTGGGAGAGTGTGCAGGGTGCTGTACCACTGGTGGTGGAGTCCGGGGCATGCTCTGTCACATGTGGGTTACCTCGTGTGCTGATGCATGATCGGTCTCTCAGCTGTACCTCGGGGACATGCATAGTGGCACTGTGTATGCAGTTGTTGTATCGCTGTGTGCTGTCACACGCTGACGGGTGCTCGTGGTGGGGCATCCTTGCATGGTTCTGTGGTGCACAGGGTTGCACTGTCACAGTGGGGGTGGTGGCATGCATGGGGTGTCCTGCACTGGTGGCGCTGCTCCTGGGCAGGGTGTCTGGGGATCACAGTGCAGGGTGTGCTCTGCATTGGTGGGATGGTGTGGCAAGGGGTGGTCGGCCCTCCTTGTGTGCCGGTCACAGCTTGCCAGTGGGTGTGTTGGGGCACCATGCCCCACTGTGGGTTTGTTGCTGGTATCCAAGGGCCGGTGGTTATTCCGGCTCTCCACCAGTTGTGCAGTGCATGGGGTGTGGGGGGTGATGTCTGTTTTGCTGTGTGCTCCTCTGCCTATCTGTGGCATGGGTGGTGGGCCCCTGCATCCTGTCCCTGCGCATCCCTGGTTGTGCTATGGTGCATCTAGACAGCGCAACTGCACATCCCTGGTTGCGCTATGGCGCGATATTCAGTCGTGTGCCGCAGGCGCATCTTGACCTGCACAGTTTTTGAATATCGCGCTTCTTGCGCATGGGCGCAGTGGACTTGCGCTTGCTCTTGCTGTTGCGCACTTTTTGGGTGCAGTTTGAATATCTGGGCCATTCTCTTTTCTGCCGAAGTAAAAGAGCAGCTCCAAATTAGCACGTAGTTCCGTTCTGCTCCTGACTGAAAGATGTAAGCTTTAAAATAACTCCCTCTCTTTTCTGCTGATTCTTATTGTCTCCATCCTCCAAGTAAAAGCGTAGCTCCAGATTAACATGCGGGTCTGTTCTTCTCCCAACTTTAAAATAACTTTTTACAGTAATACAGCTACACTGTACAGTGCAGTACTGTACTATACTATACATTAGTAAGCGAGGGGAAAATGGGAAAACCAGAGCTGAAGCAGTCTAAATGGACAGTTAATAGGTGCAGTATACAGAAACAGCTGACTCTATGAATAAAATCATAATACAATACTGAAAACGTACACTTCTGATAAAAGGGATGACCACTTAATTGGGACAAAAGGGCAGCCACCAGGCCGTCCCAATTAAGCGGATTCTACTGTACTAGCTGCTTCATGGCTGGCCTGTACTGGTGACATGCCCTGCTTTGGCCCATGATGTGAGTGTGCTGGGAGACAGACAGAGAGAGAGACATGGCGAGAGGCAGACAGATGCAAGTACTATTGTACCACAGAGCAATACCAAGCACTGCAGGCAGCTAAGCTATTTTTTATTTATGCTGCTGTTTGGGTTTATTTTGATGGATGTTCCAGTCAGAGCAAACCAGGCCAAAGAAATGAATGCTCAAAATGTGCAGCAGTAAGAGCCCACCCACCCTATCCATGTGAATGATGCAATGCATCGCATGTCCTGGTGTACTGTGGTATGGTACACTACCTGGTCCAATAGGTGATAATGTTGTCTACGACTACTTCTACTGATTAAGCAACAAGCAATACATTTATTAAACAAGAAATGAAAGACATAAGCTGATCACCACCCAGGCAGCCAGTCAGTCACATCACATCGGTCAAGTGCAGCGCAGCCATAAAATAAAGGTTGCTACTGCCACCTGAAGACCTGATGACACACAGTTACATCCTTCCAAGTTCCAGAATTGCTGACAACCAGTGGCAACTAATTTAAGTAAAAAAGTAAAAATTAATACATAAGTATCTCAGCCCAGTTACTGTGAGATGTAGTGTTGTTACAGCCAGTCTAGCATACCGCACACACACAATAAAGAAACTAATTTACATTCTTCTCAGAGAAGTAATCGCAGCCAAATATGGGGGGGAGAGGGCGTGAGAAATATATTATACAAAGAGCATTCAATTTCAGTGTTCAGACTTCTGCTAAGCCATTCGTTGTACGAAAATTAAAATAGTAATACTACAGTACAGTCTGGTCGGTGGTAACATAATATTTTTTAATCAGTTGCTGAGGACAAAAACGTGAGAAGTAGTAGCTGTGAGGACAAAAAGTGACAAGTAGTAGTAGTAGACAGCAGTACCCTACCTTCCAGATCAGATAATGATACCTAGTACCACCAAGTAAGTTTGTGACATGCGATGCAGTTGCTTGCTGTATTTGGACTCTGAACCCACTAATGGTATTATTTTTCATGTATCTGTGCTCACTGTGATCATTCAAGTAATTCTGGCCTGGCCTAGTCCATCCTCCTAGGTCCTGACCTGACTTGTTGCAATTAATTGAGGCCTCACGTAGGAAACCCTATTCACAAAAGATTTTCACCACAGGCACAAAATAAATTCTTGAAAGTGTTTTGTGAATAGGACTTGCTCACTCAGACTATACGTTTCATTAAGGTATATTTGAAATTAAAGTGAGGAATGTTGACTTTCGAAATGTCAAATGCTCAGCATTTTCTGGTGTTAAACAGGATTGTGTGTCAGTAATGACGTTATCAGCTGAACTAAACAATCATTCTGAACAGACGATAGCTGGAGGGCAATTCATGTACTTCATTGCAATGTTTACTAAAGCAGGCCACATACTTTGTTGGGATTTCCAGTATTTCAAAGGATCAGCATTCTAGCTGATACTGGGCTCTGCGAGGTACATTTCGACAATGGTCTGTACTGAGGCTGTGTTAGCAAAAGTAGATGAAGAAGATGTTACATCTTGTAAGTGACTCCAGAGACATGAAGCTGAACCAAGTGACTATGGGACAGTGCTATGCTTGGATGCTGGAGAAGAAGAAGATTCGACTGCAGTGGCCAAGGAGAAAGAGGGAAAAAAATGCAGCAACAGTAGAGGATGGGCCACCTGATGCTGTGCTGTGTAGTAAAGAAGATTCTGATGTGCTGCTGTTATACTCTGTTCCATGACGGCACGCACCTCATCAATTATTTCTTGTTTTTTTATCTCAAAAGAAGTGTCATCATCACTCAACAGTTGCTTTGATTTGTATCACGGGTCCAAGATTGTTGCTTGAATGTAGCACTCAGAATGAAGTATTTTACATAGTTTGTCATTTTCAACTTTTTTGACATACATCTCGTTAGATCTTGTTCTATTCTGGGAGGCAACTTGTATGTGTCAGCAGCACCACTGGCAGCCTGTGTGATAGAACTGTCTTGGTTCTCAAACTTTTCCCAAATCAGATTCAATCTGAATTTTAAAATTTTTATGAGGGGGTATCACCTGGGTCAGTGTTGCTGTATTTGCACTCACCTCTCTGATGATTTCCTCAAATGACTGGAGGAGTGAAATCAGAAACTCCAGGACGGCCCACTGTGGTGGAATAATATAGATGTCTGCATCACCAATTTTATTTTCCAAGGTGCACTGTCTGACACTTTTCTTTTGTTCCAGCAGCCTTTGGAGCATAAGAAAGGTGGAATTCCATTGAGTAGAAATGTCTTGGATCAGTCTGTGCAAAGGTAAATTGTGCTCCTGCTGTATTTTTCCAAACAAGTGACGGACTTTGCATGATTGATTGAAGTGAGTGCATATTCTTTTAACAGTGCTAACAAGAGCCTTAATATCCCTGTCCTCATTAAGAAAACTGTGAACTGCTGGCCCGCCGGCACAGCGGTAAGGTTACCGCTCACTGCACCAGCGACCCGGGTTCAGGAACGGCCTTGGGTGGCTGGAGGACCAGCTGGGGGAGGATCAAGCACCCACAGGCCGCTCTCCTCCTCCAGGGAGGGTGGGTTGCAAGTCCCACCGCTCTACCACTACCTGGGTGACCACAGGTGGAGGTGCAGCAGGACGGCATGAAGCGGGCAGGAGGACGTCAGCCGGAAGCTGGAGTACTTGTACGTTGTGACGTGCTCCACCCCATGGCTCCCCTAGCATGCCAACGTCTGAGGGTGGCACCAGAACAAGGAAAAAGCCCTACGGATGCCAGCGTAGAAGGAATCCAGCTCCCAGACTCCATAACCTGGCTTTTGTGGGATCCGTTCAGACTGCCCGACACTCACTAATGGACTGGAGGAAGAAATCCCAGGATCCCCCTCCTCCCCACCCGGGGGGTGGTAAGCTGAGGCAGCATGGGGGTAAAGGTCTGGTGGCCCTCCAAGAGTTACTGGGGGTGGGCAGAGATAGCATAAGATACCCAGAAGAGAGCAGCATCCATGGAGAGAAGGGGCATAAACTGACACTATAAAAAAAAGAAAACTGTGAACTATTAAATTTAAGCAATGCTCAAAGCAGCGGATGTGAACAAAGACCCCCTCCTCCAACGCCTTCCTGATGTTGGCCCCTTTATCTACGACTATAAAGCCAACTGACAGTCCCTGTGAAGTGAACCACTGCTGTATTGGTTTTTGGAGCTCTTCATTGATGTTGTATGAGGTATGTTCAGATGAAAAATAAAACATTCTTAGAACAGCAAACTGCAATTTACTGTCCCCACAAGAATTAATAAAACATGCCCAATGTGCAGTGGCCGACATAAAGGGTTCAGGCTGACAGCTTGTCCAGATATCTGTTGTGACATGCATCACCCTCCCAACAGCACTGCACAAAACTCATCTCAATTTTTTTTACATACAACATCGTAGAGTTCTTGAATCCCTGTTGAGGAGAAGTAGTTTCTCAATGGTATAGTATATCGAGGTACTCAAGCAGCCGCCTGAATCCTACATGTTCAACCACGTTATATGGTAGCAAATCAACCGCTATCATTTCTTAAGTTTTCTTGGTTATTGTAACAGCAACAGGGTGGTTCGAGGCATATTTGGCTTTACGTTCGTATGTCTCTGAGATGGTAAGCTGTCTCCTTGAAGAAGGGGGCCTTTTTTTTTTTTTTTCAAATTCTATATTTTTGACCTGCATCCCACGCCAAGACCATCTGCCCCGTGATGGACTCCAGCTGTGGCTGCTCACATTAGCCGCTCTCCCTGAACCCCCCCCCGGCTTATCCTCTGGCGCGGGGTCCTGGTGCCTTGACCAAGGGCACTGCGAACTTGGGAAAGGCGGTAGTCGGCCTGAGAGCCAATGGAACCACAGCGGACGTCATTGAGGCAGTGGGAGCAGTTTTTTTCCCCCTTGTTGTGTGCAGGAGGTGGGGACGTGCAATGACATCCTGCGTCGACCCCACCTCCTGAATCTTATCAAGCGCCGGTAGCTCCGGTACCCCCGGCTTCCGCCAGGGGTCCATCTAGCGCCGGGTGGTGTCCCCACCCTGCCCCCGGAGAAGGAGAGCAGTCCCTGGGACGCACCATCCTTCTCCCCCAACTGCCTCCAACCAACCATACAAGTCCGCCTCAACTCAGTGCACCAAGTGAAATCTGACCGCCGCGCCAGTGGGCCAGCAGGAGGGGGGCTTTTGAACACATGGTCACTTTCAGTAATAGTAGGAGTCCTTTGAATGGGAGGAAGAGGTGGAGGTGACTCTGTAGTGTTGCGTGGGCTGCCACTGCTTTCATCTACTGAAGTTATCCCTGAGTGTAGTAAACTATCACGGTCACTTTATCTTCAAGTGTCATAACTGGAGTTCTCAGTAATGATATGACGTCTGTCTAGGTCCCTTTTCAGTGCTGAGTTCTCAATGCTCCTTTCTTTTTATCCCTGCTGATTAGCCATTTACAAATAGCGTATGTTGCTATTAACTCATTAGAAGCACTAATGGAGAAGTATGACCATACAAAAGATTATATTATTTTAGTTTTTTCCCAGGAAGACACAGCACCTCAGTCACCTTTTCAGGGCCCCCCCCCCCCAGGATTTTTCTTAGTTGTAGTAGTAGTAAACATTTTATTCACTTCATACTTAGAATGAATGAACTGGATAGTTCAACTGAGACAAGCTCCTTTCCAGTGAGGTCCTTTGTGCAGAGTTGTAAAATTTACATAACACACAATACAAAATACAAAGACAGAAATATACAATTAAATGCAAAACTCAGGTTACATGAATCCAAAAAATAACCTTATAGTACATTCTAGGACCAAAATACCCCACGCAACCATTCAGAGATGCCCTAGGACAATTCTAATGAAGTTTGTTGTCTTGCCTCTTTAATAAACCAGGATTTTATTTCACTTAGTCTGTCTGAGGCAGTATAGCGCAGTGGTTTAAGGCTCTGAGCTGCAAATCTGGCGACATCCAGCAAACCAGACCTGTGTTTGAATCCCACAGCTTCCACTTGTATACTGTGTGACCCTGAGCAAGTCACTTAACTTCCCTGTGCTCCCAGGTCGCTCCTGTAAAAAAGCTTTCAGCTTAGTGTGCTACTCCTGGTTAAAGAACTAAATATAATATTGCCATTTATTAATCGGAGAGCTTGGGGTATAGAATTCCAAAGCATCGGTCCCCTATAAAAAATGTTTGTTTGACCCATCTTTGATCTACAGTTTGGTTGATTATATTCTAGTCCTGATGCTGACCTCAGTACTTGTTTTACTGGCCATGGCGATAATTTGTGGATAATATAGTCCGGGGCCTGCCCAGACACATCTGGTCATACAGTCGTGGCCAAAAATATTGGCGCCCTTGCACTTTTTCAAACAACTCACAATTTCCTCTAAACATTAGTTGAAATTAACAACAGTACAGTATTTGGTCTCCACAATTCTTTATTTCTCTGTTAATATTACAGAACCTTTGTTTTTGATTCAGAATTTAATATATCCTGTAAATCAGAAAATAAAAAGAAATGGCATTGACAAAATTATTGACACCCTAGACTTAATATTTGGTAGCACAGCCTTTGGTCAAAATAACTGCAATCAACCGCTTCCTATAGCCATGGATGAGCTTCCTGCACTTCTCTACTGGCAGTTTGGCCCACTCTTCTTGTGCAAACTGCTCCAGTTCTCCCAGATTTAAAGGGTGCCTTCTCCCAACTGCTGTTTTCAGATCTCTTCACAGGTTTTCAATGGGATTTAGATCTGGACTCATTGCTGGCCACTTCAGAACAGTCCAGCGTCTTGTCTTGAACCATTCCTGGGTGCTTTTTGAAGTGTGTTTGGGGTCATTGTCCTGCTGGAAGACCCATGACCTTCGACGGAGACCCGGCTTTCTGACACTGGGTTCAACATTGCGCTCCAAAATGGCCTGGTAATCTCCAGATTTCATGATGATGTTTTCAAACTGCTCCAGTTCTCCCAGATTTGAAGGGTGCCTTCTCCCAACTGCTGTTTTCAGATCTCTCCACAGGTTTTCAATGGGATTTAGATCTGGACTCATTGCTGGCCACTTCAGAACAGTCCAGCGTCTTGTCTTGAACCATTCCTGGGTGCTTTGTGAAGTGTGTTTGGGGTCATTGTCCTGCTGGAAGACCCATGACCTTCGACGGAGACCCAGCTTTCTGACACTGGGTTCAACATTGTGCTCCAAAATGGCCTGGTAATCTCCAGATTTCATGACGCCATGCACACGTTCAAGGCACCCAGTGCCAGAGGCAGCACAGCAATCCCAAAACATCACTGAACCTCCTCCATGTTTGACTGTAGGGAAGGTGTTCTTTTCTTTGAAGGCTTCATTTTGTTTTCTGTAAACAGAGATGATGTGCTTTACCAAAAAGCTCTAATTTGGTCTCATCTGTCCACAGGACATTCGCCCAGAAGGATTTTGGCTTGTTCAGGTGTGTTTTGGCAAACCTCAGTCGGGCTTTCTTATGTCTCTCTCAGCAGTGGGGGTCTTCCTGGGCCTCCTACCATATAACCCCCTTTCACTGAGTTGGCGACGGATGGTGCGAGTTGAAACTGTCGTACCTTGTGTCTGAAGGTCAGCTTGAATCTGTTTGGCAGTTGATCGAGGTGCTTTCTCCACCATTCGAACAGTCCTGTGCTGCAATCTTCAATCAAGTTTTCTCTTGCGGCCACGTCCAGGGAGGTTGGCTACAGTGCCATGGGCCTTAAACATCCTGATAACATTACATATGGTGGAAACAGGAACATCAAGGTCTTTGGAGATTGATTTGTAGCCTTGAGATTGTCCATGCTTGGCTACAATCTTCTGTCTGACCTCCTCAGACAATTCTCTGGCTGTCTTTCTTTTCTCTATGCTAATTGCGGTACACACAGTGACACAAAACAGGAGAATGAGTCCTTTTCTCTATTCAAACTGGCTGAATGAGTGATTTTTATATTGCAGGCACCTGCAACTCACCACAGGTGAGTTCAATTCCAAAGTGAAGGAGAATCACCTGCTTGAAATCTAATTATTTCTAACTACTTCTAAAAGGTGCCAATAATTTTGTCCAGGCCATTTAAGGATTTCTGTGTGGAATAAGCTAAGACTTAGTAAATTTTTCTGTTTTTTGTGTTTTATTCCACTGCAAGCCAAAGAAATGCATATGTGGATACCAAAATATTTTCTAATTTCAACAATTTTCTGGAAGGAATGGTGCATTATTAGAAAAAACTGCAAGGGCGCCAATATTTTTGGCCACGACTGTAAATAACAGAGCGTGTAAAGATTGTCTTTCTCTAAGGTTAAACCATTTGAGTTTTTCATAAAGCTCTAATCTGTGGGTCCTCTTTGGGGCATTTAGGATGAATCTCGCTAACCTGTGATATACTATATCTAGTCTATTTAAACTACTTTGTGTAGCCCCTGCATAAACTATGTCCCCATAATCTATTAAGGGTACAGTCAAAGAGTTAACCAGATGCCTTTGTGTTGCTTCAATCAGGGAAAACTTATTCCTAAACAACCTAAGCATTTCCCCACTTTTTTTTCTATTGATCCTATATGCAAGTTCCATTTCAAAGCTGAGTTCAGATGAACTCCCAAGTATTTATAAGTCTGCACTTGTTCTAAAGAAATATTAATGAGGGTTCTAATCTGCAAAATTGATTCGGGAGAGCATATCTTTTGCTGTTTAGAGAAAATCATTACCTGAGATTTTGGGGGGTTCTTTGGACTGTTCCTCTTGTGATTTATCCCCACTGCCCTCCTCCTCAATCAAAACATTTCTTACTGTTTCTTCCTCATCTGCAATTTCCATCCTCTCCAGTAAACCTTGTGCTGCCTGATCATTCTCTTCAGCATCTTCAGCTTAATTATTACCCTAGTCGGGTTCAACCTCAGAAGAATCAGATGACTGTGAGGGACTGGAAGTAGCATAGTATGCAACTGTTCCATACCTTGGGGTGCCTCTGCAGGTGACCCACCAACCCTTTGGTTTTAACTACATCACTTTTTTTTTTTTTACTTGGGACTGATCCAACAAGTCCACCTTTTTTAGATTTAAGCATTTGCTTGGAAGATGAAACTTTAGATGTATAAAACGCACTTTTTTGGGTTTGATTTTGTTTTCCCTTTGCAGGCTGACGGCTGTCCTTTGGAGTGCCATTGCCTACCTGAGAATGTGCCTCATCAACACTTTGATCCATTTTTTATTTGTAATTCTAACCTGTAAAAAGATCTCTCTACCTAACGTCCTCTGAAGACTCCCACCCACACGCACCAATAGGCCAGGGCTGAATTTATTGTAGTATACACAGCACACCGACAGCACGACAGCAGTCCACTACCACTTCCTTCCAAGCTTAGCTGACCGAGGGGACTCCTACTGTTACTATTCAGTGGCCAGCTGTGTTCAGCAACTCTTACTCAACAGTGTGCCTCAGAATCTAAATTGATGATGTGGACACATCTGGTGCACGCACAGTCTCACACTAGGGTTGGTTACTGGTTGTACGATATACAATAAAATAAGGATAAGGACTTCCAATTGCACCATGGTGGAATAAAGAGTGGTTCAGAGGAGCACCTCCACTAAATCCAATTCAATCAGCCACTAGAACTACTGCTTGGGCTTACCTTATACATTAAAACAATCAAGAAGAACTTCTAGTGGCGTTATTTTGAAAAATGTCCTAAAGGAAATGTTCAGAAGCTCCAGAAATTGTTTTCAACTACTTGCCGTAGAAGATGACGGGGAGCATTGTGGCCACTCAGACACCAAACTGCTTGCTAAAGCCTCAGCTCAAGAAGAGGGCAAAAAATCAAATGGGGCCAAAAAAAAACCAACTACGGAAGCACCCCAAACAGAGTCTATACTTCAGGCAATAAGAAAAAATTACTCACCTTAGTAATTGCTTTTCTTCTCATGGAGTCTTGCTATATTATAACAATAGCAGTCAGCCACTGCAGCTGAACTGCCCCGGAGAGGAAGGAGTTAACTCCAGAGGATCTGGAGTTCTACAGCGCTAGGGCGCTGTGCCAAAGCTCTATCTGGCCAGTTTCAAATGAAACTGTCAGATCTTTACGAAGCTAACACTAAGCAACAAGTCTGTGTGGAAAGCTCTACACTAGCCAAATGGCTACTTACTAGTAGTAATAACAACAATATAAACAACAATAGAAACACCAATAACCATAATAACAATGAATAATGGTATTATTATTAGTAGTTTTCCCCCTTGACAAGCACCATTAGGACCCCCCCTTCCCCCAAAGACTCAAGTCCAGGAAGGGGGCCAATATATTACCTAAACGAACAACCTAGTTCCCTAACCCTAAAAGAAAGAGGGTAAAGGGAAAAAACTACAATGGCATGACACAGTGCTTGCACTAATTTGCCACCACTACCCAAGTAGAAGTTCTGAGAGGGGCAGGAGGGAGGGTGGTTATAATATAGCAAGACTCCATGAGAAGAAAAGCAATTACTAAGGTGAGTAATTTTTTCTTCAAACACCATGAAGTCTTGCTATATTATAACAATAGCAGATTACACAGCAGTACCTCCAGGGAGGAGGGTCAGGACCTACTTAGGAAATAGGCTCTGAAGCACAGCTGTACCAAACCGAGCATCTCTCCTGGACTGGACATCCAGGGAATAATGCTTGGTAAAAGTGTGAACTGTCTTCCAGGTAGCAGCTTGACAAATTTCCAGAATGGGAATGTCTCTAGCAGCCGCTAGAGATGCAGCTGTACCCCTGGTGGAGTGGGCCCTCAGTCCTGAGGGGGGTTCTCTACCTAGTTTTTGGTAACAAAATTGGATACAAGAGACAATCCACCTTGCAATTGTCCTCTTAGTGGCAGGTTTCCCCTTGCCAACCTCGCCATAAGTAAGGAAGAGTTGGAGGGATTCGAACCTGTGACCCTTGGTGCGTTCCAAATAGTAGCTTAAGGCTCTTTTTGACGTCCAGCTGTGCAGTCTCCTCTCACCTGAGGAAGAATGCTCAGTGAAAATACTGGGAGAGATGGATTGGTTCAGGTGGAAATCTGAAACCACCTTAGGCAAAAACTTTCTATTAGTCCTGAGGACTACCTTATCTCTGTGGAAAGAAATAAAATCTTCTTCCACTGACAGGGCCTGTAATTCACTTATGCGTCTGGCAGAAGTGATAGCCACTAGGAAAACAGTTTTCCAAGTTAGATACTTGAGCTCTGCTGAGGACAGAGGCTCAAAGGGAGGTTGCATTAACTGAGCAAACATTCAGGTCCCAGGCAGGAGCTGGTTCCCGAAAAGGGGGGTTAGTATGAAGTAACCCTTTAAAAAACTTGGAAAACACAGGGTGAGAAGAAAGGGAGGCAGGCTTCCCTGCTGACACAAAAGCAGAGACAGCTGCCAGATGAACCTTCAAAGTAGCTGGCCTAAGGCCTAGGGAATTTAAATGGACCAAATAGTCCAATAAAATGGGAAGATCAGCGGATTCTGGAATAATCTGCCTCTCAGAGCACCAGATGGAAAACCTCTTCCACTTAGAATTGTAAGTGGTCTAGTGGAAGGCTTCCTTGAAGCCTTTAAAATATCCAGGACACCTTGAGAAAGGTGTAAATCAGCAAATTCTAACTCCTCAAGAGCCAGGCCTTGAGATGGAGGGATTTGAGGTCCGGATACCACACTCTCCCCTGTGCACAGGCCAGCAAGTCGTGGACTCTGGGCAGGATCAGGGCAGGGTGGACTGTCAAGGACAGAAGCAGAGGGTACCAGGGCTGTCTGGCCAAATCTGGAGCAATCAGAATCACTTTGCAGGGTTGAGATCTGATTTTCACTAGTACCCTGAAAAGAAGAGGAAAGGGGGGAAAGGCATACAGGAACTTCCCTTTCCAGTCCAACAGAAAGGCGTCCAGGGGACTGAGCCCAGCACTGGAGGCCTGCAACAAAATAGAGGAAGTTGGTGGTTGTCTGGGGCTGCAAAAGATCTATCTGAGGGGTGCCCCATCTGGCAAAGACAGACCCCAGCACCTGTGGATTCAGAGCCCATTCGTGATGGCCCTGAGAAATTCTGCTGAGGGCATCCGCCAGGACATTGTCCTTCCCTGGGAAGTGAACTGCTATCAGGGAGGTGTTCAGGGAGTAGGCCAGAGACCACAACTTCATTGCTTCAGTGCACAAGGCTGATGACCGAGTGCCCCCTTGCTTGTTGATGTACCACATTGTGGTGGTGTTGTCTGTCCTGACTTGAACCACTTTGTTCTGGACAGAAACTGAAAATACCTGAAGAGCTAAAAGACAGCTCTGAGTTCCAAAAGATTGATGTGGAGCAGAGATTCCTAAGGAGACCACACTCCTGAGTGGACAGGTCGCTCAGTGAGCTCCCACCCCTAACAGGGAGGCATCCGTGGTGAGGGTGAGGGAGTGGGAAATGAATAAAGGGAACCCCTTGTTTTAGATTGCTTGTCCTGCCACCAGTGGAGGGCCAGGATCAGAGTTTGAGTCACTGGGACCAATTTGGAAAGGGTCGTCCTTTGAGACTAATAGGCCCTCAAATGGAACTGAATGTCCCTCATCTGGAATCTTGCTCCTTGCACTACAGCTGTGGAAGCAGCCATGTCCCCAGGAGTTGCAGAAAATGCCTTGCTGGTCGAGAGACTCACAGGGTAAAGGAGGATGCCAGGGCAATGAGTCTGTTACCCTTTCCGAGGAAGAAATGCCCTGTCTAACTTTGTGTTCAATTCTTCACCTATGAAAGTTAGGACCTGAACTGGTTCCAGAACTGACTTTGGTAAATTTAGCAGGAATCCCAGGGAAGTGAGAAGCTGCTGGGTGACTTGCAAGTGGGATTTCACCTGATCTGGAGACTGACCCACAATGAGCCAGTCGTCCAGGTAGGGAAACACAGCAACCCCTTGCCTTCTTAAGTGAGCCACTACCACAGCTAGACATTTTGTGAATACCCTTGGCGCAGAGGTAAGGCCGAAAGGCATTGCCCTGAACTGGTAGTGGCCTGAGGGCAGTTCGAACCTGAGGTACTTTCGGTGAGAAGGCCTGATCAGAACATGAAAATAGGCATCCTTGAGGTCCAGGGAAGCTAGCCAGTCCCCTGGCCTTAGAGAAGGCAATATCATTGCCAGAGTCAACATTTTGAACTTTGGTTTCAAAAGATGCTTGTTCAGGTACCTTAAATCTAGAATGGGCCGCCATTCTCCTGTATTTTTTGGGGTAAGAAAGTATCTTGAATATAGCCCCTTGCCCTGATGGCAAGGTGGGACCCTTTCCACTGCTTTGCAGTCCAGAAGAGAAGAAACCTCTGCTTCCAAAGCAAGGGCTTCTGAAGGATTTGCAGTGGAAAATGTCTGGCTCTCATCTTTGGAAACTGTTTGAAGCTGAGAACCAGACCCTGGCTTATTACCTCCAGAACCCATCTGTCCGAGTTAAGGACAGCAGCTCTCTGGCTGAAATAAGCCAACCTGCCCCCACTGGTACAGGAGAATGGGCCCTGGGCACCCCATCAGGGTGCCTGCTTGGCAGCAGCCTTAGGCTGAGGGAGGGGGATGGTCACTTGTGCCTTGTCTACCCCTGCCTCTGAAGAAACCCTCTGCTAAAAGCAGAGGAGGCTTGAAATTGGTAAAAAGGCCTGTGGAAAGGCCTGCCCTACCTCTGGGGCGTGCCTTTGTGGAGTGGCATGCCTCTCCTTAGCCTGGGCACTTTGTAGGTAGTTCTGTATTCATCCATCTTTTTCATATAGTTTTCTGTTTGTTCCCCAAACAGAGAATTTCCCACTACAGGAAAATCCATAGCCTTTGACTGAGTATCCTGGGACAGATTAGTGCATCTGAGCCATGCCAACCTACGGAAAGCTACAGAAGTGGCCATGACCCTAGAGGAGACATCATTAACATCAACAGCAGTATGAAATTGAACTTTAGAGGCTTCAATGCCATCAGCAGCCACCTGTTCCAACTCACTAGCCAGCTGGCCATGGGCCTGCTTGGCTAACTGCAATATTGTGTCCCATCTAGATTTCTGATATCTAGCTATATAAGCCATATGATTTGCCTGCCTGAGTCCCAAAGAAGCTGCCATATACTGCTTTTTCGCCATGGCATCAATCTTCCTGAAATCCTTATCAGGAGGATGAGGCCAGGGAATATTAGCTTGTCACAGGCTGCAGCTTGTACCACACCTACATGACTACACTGTTCAGTGAGGGCGTCTGTATCAGAGCCTGACAAAGTATACCTTCTGTCCATTTTTATCTACAGGAGGGACAGAATGAGGATTTTTAAAATCTTTGTTGTTTGCTTCCTAAATGACTTATGCAAAGGAATAGACAACCTCCTAGACTCTGGTATATCCATCATTTCTACATAATCAGGCTCCTCTTGCTCATCCACAGCCTCCTCTAAAGGAAGCTGGAGGGTTTCTGCAACCTTTTGTAAAACATAAAATGAGAAGGGACTCAGACAGAATAGGAGGAGATTCTAAAGGTCTGTCTGGAGAAATGTCGGTTCAATGGGCACGTCCAGACCTCCCAGCCACACATATATTGATCAAATTCCTCCTCCCCTCCTGTGGTTCATAAAATTCCTCAACATCATACTCCTGAACCACTGGAACTGAACGAACCAACCTTTACCAACTGTTGGTGGTTCGACAGGTCCCTGAGACAGTGACTGGACAATCTGAATGGCTTTAGCTATCTCTGCAGCAGTTGGAGAGACAATTTTGGACTCCAAACCTACTGATTTCTTTGTCTTTTAACTGGGACTGGTTCATCTGAACCAGCCTTTCTTTGCCGAGAAGTCTCGCCCTGGTCAGAGGGCAGTCCTCTGGTCCAGTGGGTGCTGGACCGGGCTGGCCATCCGGTCAGCGGACTTTTGGCCTCTCGCTCCTGAGCCGCCCAATCTCTTTTCCAGGTGGCTGCAGGGAAATTTCACACCTGGCAGTCTGACAGGAGGTGGTCAGCCCCAGACAATAGACACAAGTGGTGTGTGGATCAGCCTTGGCAAAGGCTTCCCACAGACATCACAGTGTTGAAACCCAGTGGGCCGGTTTTCTTTTGGGTTTCTCAGACATAATGCCAAGCCTATCCAAAAACTTGCCCTTTTGATGGCAGTGCCAGGCAAGACACCCTTATCGGTTCCTAACGTGTCATGGGTATTTGAAAAACCTATTTAAAACCAGGTTTTTAGAACCGATAAGAACGGAACCGCACTCAAAAGCCCAACCAAACACTTCAAAGCGTTAAAATCAGCAAACCGATCGGTTCAAAACCGAACCGATAATTGAATTTCCACACAGACTTTAAATTTGTACTTACGGTTTACCAGATAGAGCTTTTAACCGAAATGCGGTAAAATAAATACTTTTTGCCGGTTCAAATGAACCGAAAAATACTCGCTTGAACCGAGAATGAACCGAGCTGAAGGAGCTGATCTCCGGAGCGACTGTTCAGTGGAACGGAGTAAAGAATCTGACAGTTTCATTTGAAACTGGCCAGATAGAGCTTTGGCACAGCGCCCTAGCGCTGTAGAACTCCAGATCCTCTGGAGTTAACTCCTTCCTCTCCGGGGCAGTTCAGCTGCAGTGGCTGACTGCTATTGTTCTAATATAGCAAGACTTCATGGTGTTTGAAAGGAATTCTGAGCTGAGATGCAAGACTTGATCAGGGACCTTATGTCTGACCTTGGGGCGCTACAAAGCCAGGTGGATGACGCAAACTGACAAATATCCACTAACTCTAGTCGCCTGGAGTGCCTGGAATCTACTTTATCAGCACTAGCCAAGGAACAGTTACTTATGGCCTTGATGCAAGAGGTTGCTGAAAATAGAGGCAGTAGGAAAAATATAAGAATATACGGTAACCCGGAAAATGAAGAAGGACAGGATGCCCTGGCTTTTTTGGACTATTTACTGTGCCTGGTGCTGGAGCTGGGCCCTGACTTTCAGCTCGACATTGAAAGAGCTCACCGGGCACTGGGCACGAAGCCAACCCGACCTGACTGATGCATGGCCCCACTCTTTTGTAATACGCTTTCAGAGTTACAAAGTAAAGGAACAACTTTTCATTGAAGCCTGGCAAAAGCAAAAAGTTATCTATGTCACACAAAGGCTTTTCTTCGACAATGATTATGCGCCAGCGACTCAGCACATGGGACAGGAATATATAACACTTTTTTCCCCATCTTGGAGCTAAAAGTTAAAATTTAGGACTCCATATCCTGCTAAGCTGGTGGTACAATTTCCTAACCGGCAGAAGACCTATGCCTCACAGCAGAAGCGAGAACAGACTTACCTGCCAGGGGACTCTACAAGGAATGTGGTTCCAAATCTGAAACTCAGAGACCTCATGATAATCCAGTTTCTGTTCGGAGGAGACAACAGCCTGACCACCCTCTGGCTGAAGTGATGGGAAAGCTGTGACAGTTCCGGAACCCAACCTTGCAGACCTGGTGGATATCTAATTTGAGCTGATTGCCAAATTAGAGGACTGTGGCCATGTGTGGAATGGGGAGGGGGATTTGAGCTGTTGGTCGGTGGGGTGGGGTGGGGGAAGTACCCATATACCACGCTTCAGATAAATATATTATAAATTATTGATGGGTGCTTCGGTCTTCCTAATGGCGGGATTTCCAACCCTGACTGGGGAACCGGTTTGATAGACTGGGTCTCCCACCATGCCCGCACTGGTTCAGTGGCTCTCCTCTTCCCCCTCTTGCGCTGCCCACCCCAAGACTTGCATGGCTGCAGCCTCTACCCACTATATCAGGCTGTTTCCTTAGAGAGGAGAAATTATCTCTTGTGGGTTTCTTAAAAACTGTTCAAAAACTGTTAGCAATCTATGGGTCTACACATAGCAAATTTATACATCTACGCCCCACTTGATACCATATGAGGAGATGTCCTGCACTTTCACATGTTGTTAAAGGACTCTGGGCATACTAATAGGTACTTGGTGACTTTCTGGGCAGTGAATGCCCTGTGTCATTATTCCCATTAGCTGGTGACATTTTACAATGGAGGTTGAGGAGGTGCTCTGCGATTTACCAAAGTAATACAGCTTGATAAAAATAAGGCTGGGGAGGGAAGAGTGGGCTCATCCATTTTGGACCTAAGGTCGTCCCCGCCACCCAGAAAGGACCCTTGTCAATATTATTTTGTTGCTATATTTCTCACTTCCAGTTGAACATGGCAAAACAGATTGGTATTGGTAAACCTTGTCTCCCCCGTTCTAATTATCTCCAAAGCAAGGTGGGATGAAGCTTTGAGACGAAGTACCGGATGAGTACTGGGGACTTGGAGAGATATTCTCAACTATAAGTGCCCTACTTTTGGGTGTCGATGTGGCAGGGTGGAGAATTTCAGGGGATTATTAAAACAAAGCCACGAGGATTACCCTGGACTTTACTACTGCTATAGTCATATATACTTTTAACACCTGTTTGGTGAAATGAGGAGATACGTCCCTAAATGTTTCTTTTAAGGAACTCTATTTTCTGGCTTGTTTCTTTTTTAAAATATTCTATTTTATTATTCACATTTTAACTTATTTACATACAGGTCAACATCTCCGACTTTGCACAAAACTTATACATCTGGCCATTCAAAATACACACCTCTGAAGGAGCGACAGATAATTCTAAACTTCAAATGTCCAAATAATTTCAACCTATTTATTATCCCCGAGTCATATAATTTACAGTGAGGCCTTTATCAATAGGGTATCGAACTATGTACCTTCTGGTTCTTCAGCTATTATGTTAGCCATTACAAATCCATGTTTCCCAAACTAACTATTTTTGCGTTCGGCTTCATCTTTGGTGGTGGTGGTGGGGGCAAGGGGAATCCAGACCCCAGAACCCACCGGGCGGGGAGCCATCTCTGCTTTTAGGACCTCCCAGAGTTTCTGTGTCCGTGACTCTCACACTACAAACAAAGGGTCCTTTAACATATAATATAGCTGCCATCGTGTCCATCTCTCAAAGAAGAGTTCCCCCCGGTCGTTCAGGTTGTGAGTCATCTTCTCCAAGTTATAAACTTGTTTAGTGATGTCCCACCACTCCTGAACGGTTGGGACCACAGCAGATAGCCAGTGCTTAGTGATTGCCTTTTTGGCTATTGTGAGGAGCAGAGAAAGAAGGTACCTAGTGTTGGGTCCCTGATAAGGTTTCGGGAATATGAGGAATATATACATTTCCTGTGTAAGCTGTATCCTGAGTCAATAAACTCTCGTAGTTGAGTTTCAATTTGATGTATGTAGTTGGAGAGCTGGGCAGCCCATATTATATATGGGTCAGGTTGGCCTCTTCTTCCTCACACCCTCTCCAGCATACTGCTGTATTATTAGGCGCATAGTGCTTAGTGATCTGGGGAGTTCTAAAATAACGAATCAGTACCTTCCAGGCAAATTCTCTCCATTGATGCGAGCTGCTAACCCTGGAGACCTGGTTACATGCCTTTCCAATCAGTCAAATTTAGTTGGTAGCCCAAGTCCTGTTCCCTGCGACGGATTCTCTCAGTATTAATATCCTCACGGCGTTCAGGGATTGGTGGTAAGCGGAGATTAAATGGTCTTGTTTCCCCACCTTATTCACTGTGATTTGGCACTGTATTATCATTGGGTAGGTTTCAGGGTTTTGGGACTTGCGGTAGGTTATCCACATAATGTCGGAGTTGCAAATATCGGTAGAAGTCTTTGTGAGGCAATGGAATTTTTCTGAATCTCTGCAAGGTCCATAGCCTCCCGTCATTATTCGTGGGAGGAATCTTAACCAGGCGTGCCCCATAATTCAAATCCATTATCTAGGACCTGGGAGTGAAACCCGGAAGTGACTGGATTGGGGATATTAGGGGTAAATAGGGAGATAGTTCATATGCCCTTCTCAGCAGGCTCCAACTTCGCAACAGTGCCGCAAGCCATGGGTTAGCGGCTATATTGGCCGAGACTTCTGTCCTCTGCTGATATATCACCCGAAAGTAATAGACATCATTAAGGAGAAACCTTTCCATCTCCAACCAATGTGGAAGTGTTGTCCTATTTTGCCTAGCCATAACATTAGTTATGGTTATCGCCTGTTGGTATCGTTTTAAGTCTGGAAGGGCAAGTCCCCCATCTGACCGCGCAAGGGAGAGCACGTTATAATTTACCCGGGCTTTCTGTCCCGCCCATACAAAATTCCAAATTATCTGATTGATTTCTTTAAAGGTTTTTGAAGGAACTAGTATCGGGACATTTTGGAAGAGGTATAGTGCTCTGGGGAGGGTGATCATCCTAATGAGCTCAATTCGTCCGTAAGGTTCATGGGGATTACTGACCACCTTCGAAGATCTTGCTTTAGTTGTGTAATAAATGGCACGTAGTTGTATTTGTGATACTCAGTCTGTTCCCGGGGAATGTATATACCTAAATATTTTAGCTTTGCCAGATTCCATCTGCCCGGGAGGGAATCCACCATCTTCTGGGTGGGGACGCAGTTGAATGTGAGTATTTAGGTCTTATTGAGATTAAGTTTATACCCTGACACTTCGCCATAGGAGTCTAGGATTCGGCGGATCTCTGCAATAGATCGTTCCGGGTTTTGAAGATATAATAGTATATCATCTGCATATAATGCTATCCTGTGTTCCGTTCCTCCGGAATAAACACCCTGCAGCTGAGCGGAATCTCAGATTTGTTGTGCAAGGGGTTCTATCACTGTTGCAAATAGTAATGGGGATAGTGGGCATCCTTGTCGAGTACCTCTTCTCAGTTGAAAGTATCCCAAATGGTGACCATTAACTCTCACGCAGGCCCGAGGGGATGAGTATATGTTTTGCAGGGCTTCGGTAAAGCCTGAGGGGAAGCCTAATTTATTCAGGACAGCATATAAAAGGGCTATGACACCCTGTCGAAGGCCTTTTCAGCATCTAAACTGATCATTACTGCAGGTGTATTGATTGGCTCATTTGGCTTACCAAATACAGAGTAGCCCTGACATTATCGGTGGTGTGAAGCGTCCCTGACAAAGCCTGTTTGATCTCTGTGTATTAAAGTGGGCAAGATTTGGTCAATACATTTAGCTAGTATAGCCATGAACAGTTTGTAATCCTGATTTAGTACGGAAGTGGCGATATGAAGTGCACTCCTGGGGATCTTCCCTGGCTTGGCAATCACAGAGATAGTAGCATATGACCATGATTCGGGGGCCTCCAATAGTGAGTTAAATACACTAAGAAGGGAAGAAAGAACTTGGGATTTTGTCCGTTTGTAAAACTCGGC
The DNA here is from genome assembly GCA_016271365.2 of Neoceratodus forsteri. Taxonomy (NCBI): domain Eukaryota; kingdom Metazoa; phylum Chordata; order Ceratodontiformes; family Ceratodontidae; genus Neoceratodus; species Neoceratodus forsteri. The sequence continues at coordinate 1,579,371,958 of CM057452.1, forward strand.
TCCGTAACCATCGAGTCCTGGGGCCTTTTGGGATTTAGAGTTAGCTATAGCCTGGACTATGTCCGCAGCTGTAAAAGGCTTGATAAATGAGTCCCTCTGCTCTTCCGTGAGGGCCGGCAGTGCAAGCTTCCCCAGGTACTCAGTTAATTTATCTAAAGGTGGACTAGACTCTGGGGTGTATAGGTTTCTGTAATATGTTTGAAAAGCTCCAGCAATGTCGTGGGTTTTAAAAAGCGGGTGGCCTCCAACTGGGTGTCTAATGGAAGCAATTGTTGAGCCCTTCTTCTGCCTGCGGGCTTGGTATGCTAGCATTCGCATAGCTCGCGGCCCTACCTCATAGAATCTTTGCTTCAAAAATGCTAGTGCTATTTCAGTTTGTTGTAGGGCAAGTTTATCTAACATCTGCTTAGTACGCTGTATCTGAGGAAGGAGAGATTCGTCACCTTGCTGGTGAGCCTGCTGCAGGAAGTGCAGAGTTTCCTCCAGAGTGGCTCTCTGTTCCTCCCTTTGTCTTCTCTTTCGTGTTGCATATTTAATTATATGCCCTCTCAGGACAGCTTTAATTGTATCCCATTGGACCGAAGGGGAGGTATCAGTGATTGGGTTTTCAGAGATAATCTCCGAGATCTTGTCCGACACAAATTCTTGGAATTCCTTAGACCGTAAATAACAAGGGTTTAGTCTCCACTGGGTGGTTCTAGGTTGGAGGCCCAGATCCCAGTGGGTAACTACGGGTGCATGATCCGAAATAGTAATATCTCCCAGTTGCGCTTCACTTACGCTATGCAATTTTTCAATTTGTGTATAGGCATAGTCTATACGGGAATATGTGTTATGCACCTGAGAGTAATAGGAAAAATTTGAGAGACCATGGGTGGAACTTTAAGCCAGACGTCCACACCACCCAACTTCTGAAACAAAATTATTGAAAAACTTTTGGGTCGCGGTCAATTTCGGTGGCCTCGCTCTCGAGGAGTCTAGGTTTGGGTCGGCCATTAGGTTAAAATCCCCGGCCAGTAACAGGGTGCCCCTAGTAAACTGCACAACCTTGTCCAGCAGTGGTCTCAGCTGTGAGACTGTGGTAGCAGGTGGGAGGTACACATTAGCAAAGGTGACTTCCTCACTATTAAGTTTACCCGGGTTAACACCATTAAGCCTTCTGGGTCAGACCAAGTTTGTTCCGGAGATATGATATCTGTGGGGACACAATTATGATCACCCTCTACTCCGGCCCCCTTATAGGATGCATAGAGCGATTGACCCCTGCTTAGTTTGCTAGTTTTGCATGCTCTGTTGGGCTCATATGGGTTTCTTGAAGGTAAATGACCTCGGCTTTATTTCTCGAAGATGCGCCAGTGTCTTTGATCTTTTAATGGGTGAGCCAGGCCGTTAATATTTAGAGAGTAGTTTTAATTTTGGGAGTACATCATATCTAATCGGTGGGTCTCTACGTACTGGAACCCCGCCCCCAGGGTCCCCTGAGGATCGCCTATTTTGCTGTAGAGGCCAGAAGCAGTTCGAAGACCTATTCACACAACACACAATAACATTAACAATATCAGACAAACCTACACACAACCAATTGCTGCTCAAAGAACAGTAGACCAACAGGGCCCTAGAAAAAAACATTGGTACTTCCATTAGTCTGGGAAAGCCCAGAACTACGATAGGGTCTATGTACCCTACCAGTGCGGTCTTTTGACTCAAAGACCTTGGGTACCTGAGTACCTATGGGGAAAGGATAATGGGGTTTGGTGACCACGAGCCACGAGACAGTGCTTCCCCTGAAGTCCCTTATACAGGGGGGATATACATTTATAGTAGCGGGTGCAAGCCCTCTGGTGACAGTCCCAGGTGTTAGCTTGTCTACACAAAATACCCACTCATAAGCGAGAATCTAGAGTGGTATCTCAGAATGCTCCTCAATGCCCCTGAGATGCAGTCCTTTCCCAAGCGATTCTTCGCAAAAAAAAAAAAAAAAAAAACAGATGCCCACCTCTCTTGAACAACCAAGTCAGGCAGGTCGTATCCGAGACCCGTGCTAGAGTCATTCCCAGGTGCCAGGCTCCTCCAATTGATCCGCATCTAGCTCAGCGAGGGCTTGAGACGTCCTCCTACGCTTAGAATGCGCCTATCTATCAGGGCTGGAGGGCCTTGAACCCGGATTAGTTCTCTAAACCCTTTTGAGCTTTGGTGGGCCCATCACTGATCTATCCTAGCTCTCCTCTCGGGATACTCAGTGATGAGGTGGTAAAAAAAAAAAAAAAAAAATTCCCCCCCCTCAGCACCTCCCCTCCTCCCCATCTCCCCCTTCATACTTCACCCTTTCTCCTCCATCCCTCCTCCCCAGCATGCCCGCTTGCATTTTCCCTCAAACTTCAGGATTACTTTCAGGCCTATTATGCCCCTCCCCACCGCATTACAGTAGCCCTCCTATACTCCTAACTATTACTACCGCCTGCCACCGCAGTCAGAGAGCTACCCACCTCTCACCGGCTTCCAGAAACCCTATCCACGGCCATGAGAATGGGTTGCTGGGTGTCCCATGCGCGGGCCATCCCGAAAGGCCTGCCATCATCTTTCTATGGTAAGCTGCACATAATATCTCTTGATTTGGCAACAGACAGGACCCAACGTCCCACTGTACTGAAGTTTTAACCTTCGCATCAAACACCTCTAAACGCCACCCCTCCCTAATCTCAATTCTTCATTCGACGCTGGGTTAGGCAATGGTCCCTAACCTCCACATCCCAAGAGGACCAACCTGAATGAAGCCTTAGTAATCCACTTCGCGGACACCCTCAATTCAAAAGCAGGAGGAGGGAGGCCCGAGCCCAGCCGTACGCGCAAGGCTGCCATAAGGAGAAGAAAGAACCTCGCCTCCTCGCCCATGACCAGCATCGAGTGCCCTGGTCTCGAGCCCCCCACCCCAACATCCACCAACCATTCGCCTCAATCCAGCTGAATAGGTCTATTCTGCAAAACCACCTCCGAGTTACCCCAGCCCCAACCCCCAGAACCCTCAGCAGGCGACTCATCTTCAGGATCTAGGCCCGCCGCATGGAGCCCCTCCATCCACTCACAAGCCCTGCCCTCCCAAAAACTTATCAAGGGCGGAACAGAGGGGGCCTGGTAGGATCATCAAGCGACGCCTACTGTACCTCAACTCAGCCTTCAAGCCTGCCGCATGGGTCGCTTCGTTCTCCGCCCCTTACTTGGAACAGCAATGGCAATTCCTCCTAGGACCTACAGGTCGAGCGGCAATGCCTGATGCAACTTCGCCGGAGGACATCTGAACCACCACCCAGTCCGCGACCTTGGTGCCCAAACCCTCCCAAACCACCCAATTCTAATCCCAGCGTTCACCTCAGGCCAGCATCCGTATGGTTCAGTTTGGCACTGCAGCCAGGAAGACCATCCCTCCCTCCCACCCCTTTTCATCCCTCAAGCCAGTGGCAGGAAGGTCCAGGCATTCCGAAGAAAGAAAGAAAGGCCCTCTGGCTTGTTTCTAAGAACTAAAATGAATTGTTTCAATCTAGACAGCAGACGAGGCATACCGGTCTGTTATGAACACTGGTTTTAATGAGTTATAGTGATTTCCGGAAGTCTTGGGGAGAGATATGTTTTCATTGTGGCACCTGGGATGCATTCCTAAATATTTTTTTCACATAAACAAGGGGCTTGTCCTGGAGGGAGCGTGGGTAAGGCTGGGGCCCCTCCTAGTCGCTTTTGATTTTGCTTCTCCGGGGGCATGTTATGGTAAAAGTGGAGACAAAATGTAATGGCTCTAGTAGCCCAGGCAACAGATGTGGAGGTCGGAGCACTTCTACTACCTGAGGACCCAAGCACAGAGGGGAATATTTAAGGATTTTCTGGAATTCCAAACTCATGTGGGGAGGGGTGGGGTGGGGCTCCTTGTTTGCGAGGAGCAGCTGTACCGTGAAGTCACCAAACTGGGAACTCCGCCATGTTTTCGCAGCCTTGATCCTATAGGAGTTCTAGTAATCCTGAAGTGCGTCTCCACCATCAGTTTGATGGAACTTACCCACAGCCTGGGTGGAGAGTCTGTTTGTTGGGCTTCTGCCCCAGGCTACTGGAGGTGAAATGATTTTCAGCATCATTGTTGGAAGCCATACTGTATATAGTTTTTTTTAAGGGAGGGAGTGAGCTGGGCAGCCCAGTAGTGCTAGAGGCTGAAGTGCTGGTTGCTACACCTTGCGCCATGCCGGTTCAGGAATAAGCTCGGGCCGCTGGGGGTCAACAGGGAGAGAGAGGATTGAGCATCCGGAGGACTGCTCTCCTCTCTTGGGGGGAGGGAGACTAGTCATCCTGTTTGCTGACTGCCCTCTGGCAGTGGCTGGAAGGCAGTGCAGGTCGGGAGACTTGGAGCCAAGGTCTCTGCATCGGAGAGGAGGGCAAAAATGGAGGAAAATCGAGCCTGGCAGGCTCAGTGATGACCACGGCTCCCAGGAGCAGTCCAGGATTCTAGACTGGGGCTCTAGGGGGATGGAGAAGCAGTCAACCTCCTCCTGGCCCTGCTGCAGGGGTTAACTCATGAGTGAACCACTGGGGCTGCCTAGCATGGGAGCCACGGGACCCGAGATCATCTGGAGGAACGTAGCCACCTGCCAGGGCTCGGGGCAGAAAAAATGCGCATGGAAAGGGAGGGAGTAAGTTTAGATACTCTCCAATTCAAGGGGAGGGAGGGGTTTGGGGGGAATGGACGGGCAAGAAGGTTTTTTGCCAGGTCCTTTAGGCAGGGTAAACAACAAATTCAAAATTTACCTTTTTCCAACAACATGGTGTCTAACTGGGGGTGGAGGGGAGTTACAATACAGTTGTTTGTTTTCTATATATTTGTGGTTCAGAGTTTAAAACAAACGAGGCACACAAGTTGTTTTTTGTTACAAAGTCAATTTGTATTGTCATTAAAACTGCAGATTGGTAAGAGACGGCGGTTGGGAGTCTTCTGGTGTGATGATCCTCCTCCTGGTCCCAGTCCGCTGCATCAGATCCCAAGGGAGGATCGGGATGGGGGGGGCGGGGCCCGCTGGATGCTTCCTCCTCTGGTTCTGCCTTCGAAGGGGGAGTGGTCTGGTTCATTGGTAGGGGGGGAATATTCTTCCCTCTTGCGTAGACACCATGGCAACCAACTTGTAAAAATATTTTTGCGAATATTAATGGCTTGCACAATCTGATTAAACGATCTTGATTCATGCAATATCTCAGAAAACAGCCCATGGATTTGTACTTTATCCAGGAGACGCACCTCTCAGAGACAGAGCACTTGAAGTTATGTTGGGGCAAAGATATAATATATACACATCTTTGCACCCCAGTGGTCGTAAACAGGAAGCAGCCATTTTGGTTCCCACTGCCACACCCTTGGAAGTATATAAGTCCTATGATGACAACCAGGGCTGATATTATCTTGTAGGGCAAGCTTTACTCACAAGAGGTTACATTAGTCAGTGCTTATATGCCACCGCAAACTAAGGTTCCAATATTTAGAACTTATATGGAGTTACTACAGGGGCGCCTTATTATGGGGGGTGATCTTAATATAACATTGTTGTCGAGGTCAAGATTCCTCTAGCCCCAAGGCGTATCAGACATCCAGTACTTAAAAGGGATGCTAGAACACTTGGGAGTGGTGGACATTTGGAGGAGGCCGTTTCCTACGACGTCTGGGTATACCTATTACTCGGGCTGTCACCATACATACTCGAGGCTAGATTATTTGTTTATGACCTGTGAACATTTCTCACTGGTCCTAGATATTTTGATTAGCCCCAGGATATTATCTGATCATCACCCGCTTACATTAAAGCTTGATTTGGGGAAGGTGAAGAAACAATCTCTCTAGTGCCTCAAGTCTACTCTTTTAAAGGACCCACAATATATTGACTTTATTAAGTGGAAGATCCCTCAGTTTTTGGCGGAAAAAGAATCTCCCATGATCTCTGAGGTCATGGTATGGGACTCCTTGAAAGCGACGCTTCGGGGGGAAACCACTGCTTCCTCGATTAGGAAGAAGTGGGATTTGGAGGCTAAATATAGAGAGTTAAACAAAATCCAGAATTATCAACTTCTGTACACAGATGACAACAGAGAATTGCAAACTAAAATTCAGGAGACTAAGGCTGCAATATAGAAAATTATGGACCTAAAAATACAACACGCACTTTTATATCTCAAACCGTCAAACTACGAGGGGGGAGCTAGGCGAACTCAATCGCTGGCACAATGGTTGAGGGCATGGAAAAGTGCAGCAACTATCTTAATAAGCATTTGTCAATGCCGAATGTTTGCTTGCTGGCATTGGCATTTGTAGTGTAGGAGTTAGAGAGATGCACAATAGGAATGGCAGTGAAGTATTGAACTGAAGCCAACCCCACCACCACCCTGCAGAGACTGACAGGCACTGGGGGGTATGCCTTTGGGTCATCAGGCATAACAGCCACGCCATTTCACCTCACCCTACCCTGCAGACTCTGACAAGTGTCACAGTGTGCCTTGGAGTCTTTGGGCCTTATGCTCACCCCATTCCATAAGAAATATGGTGAGATGGGTGCAGTATAGGAGAATGGGGTGAACTATGGGGCAGAAGAGTCCAAGACACACCTGGATGTCTGTCACTGGCTGCAGGGTGTGGGTGGGGGTGGAATGGCAGGAATATTACTGGTGACAATCCCAAGTCACACACCTCATGCCCGTTTGTCTCTACAGGGTTGGGCGTTATGGTCAGAAACACTAACGTCCCAGGCATTCATTGGTATTTTCACTCCAAATTTTAAACATGTTTTTTTTGTAACCCCCACCTCATGAACAGTGGCAATATCAGTTCGTTAGCGGAAAGCTGATTTTGCACAGCGACTACGCCATTTGGCACCACTGGTGCGACAACATATTCAAACAGGATGTGAAAATGACAGCTGTACTGCTCATGGGGAGGTGTAGAAATGGCAATGTTGAAAATCTGCAGTGAAAATATAAAAATAGTGAAATCACAGTGTGCATAGAAACTGCATAGCACACGTAATATGAATAATTTGGGGATTTTTTAGCATTGTCAACACAGGCATTTTGGGACCTCCACTCATGAACAGTGTCACTGTGATTTTCTTAATCTGCCCGAACAGTGATTTCCCACAGCGACTACGCATTTCTGCACCGGAAGTGTGAAAACACATTTCGGCCAGGGTGTGAAAAATGACAGCTGTACTGTTCATAAGGAGGTGGGGAAAAATGCCAGTGATGAAAATCTGGACTGAAAATATTACAAATTCATGAACTTACGAGGGTGCATGGAAACTGCGCAATGCTCGCTTGTAACACAGTCATTTGATGGACTTTTGTCACCAAATTTTTAATATAGCCATTTTAAGACCTCTACTCATGAACAGTGTCACTGTGATTTTCTTAATCTGTCACGAACATTGATTTCGCATGCCATCTGCGCCATTGTGTGCTACGTGTGCAAAAACACATTTTGGGTGAGATGTGAAAAATGACAGCTGTATTGCTCATAAGGAGGTGTGGTAAAATGGCAATGTTGAAAATCTGGAGTGAAAATATTAAAAATATTAAAAATTTGCGAACTTACAAGCGTGCGTAGGAACTGCACAACGCACACTCGTAACACACTCATTTTTGGGAATTGGCACTTGGAAGTGTGTTGGAGGGGCAGCGGAGTTGATGGGACTGGGCACCCCCGTCGGCCATACAATGTGGGGGGGGGAGCGCATGAGCATGCTGGGGTGGGCTCCCAGCGTGCACCTACGTGTTCGTGGGGGGAAGAACTGTCTATGACAGACAGTTCAGATGCAGTGCCGACATAGGCAATTTGCATACTGCCGATGGCAGAAAGAGAGAGAGACTTGCTGGGGGCCATGAAAAAAAATATATATATATATATATTATTATTCTGACTGAGCCAAAGGCTGACCCTGTTGCAGGGCAGACACACTGCTGTTGGCTGGGGTGGCTCTGTGGAGGGCAAAGCAACAGACTGGTACTGCTGGGTGTTAGAGAGACTGGTTACTGTCTGCTGTGGGCCACCACAATCACGTTAACATTCATTTACATATAAAAAAATACTTTTCTGACAAAAGACAAACATGTTTGCTGTGCCTGAGCTGCTGGCTATGGGGGGCACAGGGGACATTGTGAATCTGTGACTTGTAGCAGTCTATTTAATTTTTCTTTGTTTAACTCAGAGAACAAGAAAGCAAAAGCCACAAGGTGTTCTCATTCATAAATTTGTTGCTGCTAAATAGACAAAACAACACAGGTAGAGTTCACACAAGTGTCACCATCACTCATTCCATCCATTATCCTCTCCCTTATTCTGCTTTTTTTCAATATGATTTATTAAAAGAAAATGAAGCAGCACAGTCAGCATTACAAATCATAGAGTACAGCTGCATTTGAACATAGATACAGGTCTGTGAAAGGTGGTCCTTTCTAATAAAATCAATCTAGAAAGATTATACTTAGATAATACCCAAATCACATAGTGAATAACTTGAATGAAGAGTAAATGTGAAAAGTCAGTAAGGAGAGCCAGGGGGATACTGGGATGCATAGGAAGGGGCATCACAAGTAGAAAAAGGGAAGTGGTTATCCCTCTATACAGACAGTTGGTGAGACCCCATCTGGAGTACTGCGTACAGTATTGGAGACCTCATCGATGCAAGGACATAGACAGGATGGAAGCAGTCCAGAGGAGGGCAACTAAAATGGTGCAGGGTCTGCAGCAGAAACCATACGAAGAGAGACTGAGAGAGCTTAATATGTATACTCTTGATGAAAGGAGGGACATGATAGAAACGTTCAAGTACCTCAAGGGAATCAACAACGTCCAGGAGGGTAGCATCTTTCAGAAAAAGAGAAGTGTAAGAACAAGGGGGCACAATTTAAAGATAGAGGGGGGACAGCTCAGGGGTAATGTGAGGAATTTTTTTTTTCACAGAGAGAGTGGTGGATACATGGAACCGCCTTCCTGAGGAGGTCGTTGGGTCTAAAACAGTGGGGGAATTCAAACATGCATGGGACAGACATATTGCAATTATATTGGGGGGTTGCAAGAAGTAGGCTGTTGGTTAACTAGAATCTGCAGCTTATCCAGTAGGTAGGGAAATGGGCAGACTGGGCGGGCCAAGTGGTCCTTATCTGCCGTCAAAGTCTATGTTTCTATGTAAATATCCCCGCAGAATACATCATTTGTTACAACCAAGGCCTGTGTTATAAGCATGCCTCCTGTATTTTAGCAATAAGCTCTGTCCCTTCACCCTGGATCCCCCTAAGGCACAGATTCTGGATCAACCTCTGACATTTATAGGATCCACCTCTGCCATTTGGTTCTACAAGCTGTCAATTTGTCATGGAGGGCCGCTATCAGGCATTCCAGTTGATACATCTTTGAAACTATTAATCTCCAGTCTGCCACTGTTGGTATTACTTCATGTCATCCATTTACGAGTGATGGCAGAAGGGTTCTGTGCCAGGAGGGGGAGTGGTCTGGGTAAATGGATAGTAAAGTAATTTCTGCTGTAAGTTCTATTTGTTCCCCAAGGCATTCCCTCAATTCTGCCTGAAGTGAGCACCAAAATGGCATTAACATGGAACAGTGCCAAAAAATGTGACCCAAATCCGCCAGCTTAGTAGTAGTAGTAAGCAGTAGTAAATTGTTTTTTATTTATAAGAATAATAGAATACATTCAATTGAGCGAGCTCATTTTCAATGAAGTTCCAGGACAAGTAAAAAAAACAAAAAAAAAACATATAGTTAACATATACACAATAATACGATACACAAAATAAAACAAATACATTATAACAACAGACAAAGCAGCATTATTGTCACATCACCCAGGCGTCCATCATGAGAATCTGATGAGGGGTCGGGAGTTGAAAAGAGACCTCCCGAAGCAGGTTGGATGGCTCCAGCCACCACGACAGGACTCTCCTGATGGGGTTGGAGACCATTACCATCCGGGTCGTCCATGCGTAGATCCCTCTGAACTCTCAATGTCCATTGAAGAACCCGCATGTGAAGGAGGACGAGAGAAACCATGGCAATAGCTGCTGCCATGTGACCCAAGAGTCAGAGGAAGACCCTGGCTGGGACCTGGCGACTGGAGGAGCCAGGTGGGCCTGGGCCATCAGGTGCTCCACTCTGTCCATGGGCAAGAAGGCCATGCCCTGGGCAGTATCCAGCACTTCCCCTGTATACTGGAGGTGCTGACAAGGGGACAGACAGGACTTCGGCTGGTTGATGGTGATACCCAAGACTTGGAAGAGACAGAGGGTGAACTCCAGAGTCTGGACAAGATGGTCCCTGGAGGGGGCTGCCAACAGCCAATCGCCCAAGTAAGGGAAGACGTAGAAACCCTGTCTCCACAGGGCGGCTGCAACTGCCACAAGGCACTTGGTAAAGACCCTGGAGGCTGAGGAAAGGCTAAAAGGGAGGGTCCTGAATTGGAAATGGACTCCTTGGAAATGGAAGCAGAGGCAGCACAAATAAGACAGAAAAATGTTGATATGTAGATACACTTGCTGCTGTCCAAAGAACAGAGCCAGTCCCCCCGGTGTAGGAGAGGCAGCAACCCCTGAAGGTTGAATATCTGGAAGCATTTGTACTCTATGTAGAAGTTCAACTGACTCAGGTCCAGGATGGGCTGAAAATCCCCGGTCCTTTCGGGGACTAGAAAAAAGTGGGAGCAGAATCCCCTATCCCACTGAGCCAGTGGGACAGACTCTATAGCTCTTTTTTGCAGATGTGCCTTAATTCCTTCCTGTCTAGAGACATGTGAGCTGGAGGGTAGACACAGGTTCCTGGAGGATTTTCTGGGGGCCGCAGCTCTCTAAAGATGGCCGTGTTCTATTATGTGCAGTACCCAGCTGTCTGAGGTAATACCCCACCACCAGTCGAGGTGAAGAGAGAAATGACCCCTGACAGCCTCCCCCAGAACCCTTTCTGGAGGGGTGAGATGGCCAAGGAGTAAGGAAGTAGCGGTGGGTGCCAGGAGGGTGACAGCAGGGGCCCGGGAGGCTCTGGAAGCAGCTGTGGAGGGGGCTGACACTATACTTGCATTTGCCCTGGCCTTTGGCGGATGGGTCAGGCTGCTTGCAGGAGGAGCAGCGAAAAGGAGGCCGCCGACCAGCCTTAGGCTGTGTATGGTACACTGAGTGAACGGACCAGAGGGCACAGCCCGACTCCTGGAGGGAGGAAATGAGGTCCTGGTCAACCCCTTCAACAAGACGGTGCCCCAAAAGAGGGTGTCCAAAATGCTGGACTACACATCAGAGGCAAAGTCTGACACACGAAGCCAGGAATAGTGCCGGAGGCAGACACCAGCGGCTGCTCCTCTGCCTGAGGCGTCCACTGCATCATATTCAGCCCAAAGGATGTGGTTGCCCACATTGGATCCTGCCTTAAGAAGATGGGCTAGCTGAGCTTTGGAGGAGTCATCGGACAAGGCCTGAACTAGTTCCCCAGCCTGGTCCCAGAAGGCATTCCGGTATGGAACCATGTGGGCCAAGTAGTTGATGGCCCTACGTTATGGCCAGGGTAATGGATGCAAAAACACGCTTGCCCAGGTGGTCCAGCTTCCTGGATTCCCTGTCAGGAGGAAGAACACTAAAGTGCTTAGGCTTCTTAGTGCGGACATGCACCGCGTTGATGACCATAGAGTCAACCTTGGGTTCACCCCTTGGAGCATGGTAGAGGCAGGTCACCTTCTTGGGCACTGCCAGAGTGGTCGAGGGATGGTCCCAAGCCGCCCTAGTGACATCTTCAGGGAGGGTGTCCGTCTTCTGCAAGTACACAGCCAGACAACAGCACTCCGGGTGCTGTTCCTCCATTTCCCAGCCCATGGTGGCCTGGATGTGCCGCATGACATGCATGAAGGATGGATCATCAGGATGGGACTTGGAAACCACCTTGGTGGGTTCTTCACCCTCTGAAGAATCCCCTGGGATAGAGGAAGACTCTGAATAGTCAGAATCCTCCTCACCTGGCACCTCCAGCTCACTGTCAGCCGGCAGGCAGTTGGCCTGGCAAGCATCAGAGCCGGCGTCAGATTTGGAGCCCGTAGACCCTGGTATGGGGGGGGGGGCACCTGTGCCTGAACACCCTGGATCTGAGGGCAGAATGTCCCCCGCAGGCCGTCTATGGGATGCTGGAGGTGGGCCCTGAGGAGTGGGGATCTGCTTCTGCATGAATGACCACCACGCAGAAAACAGAGTGTTACAGTCCACCAGAGAGGGACAGTAATAAACTGGTGGGTAAGGGTAGGCCGGCACCAGGTAGGGGAAGGGCAGCATTGGGTCCGGTAGGGCCGGCATTGGATAAGCCGGCATGGGGCCGTCACCAGTTGTGGGACTGGTGTCAGGCCTGCAGGCTGCAGTAAAGGTAGCACTGGCGCTGGGCCTGCAGGCTGTGGAAGTGGAAGCACTGACACTGGGCTCGCAGGCTGAGGCAGCGGCAGTACAGACGGTGTCCCAGCGGGCGCCAGGCACCTAGAAGGAGAATCTGCCAATGCTACTAGAGGAGAAACAGGCACCTGGGGAGAAGGAAACCTCCCTGGAGAAGGCAGCGTTGATGGTGGGCTAGAAGAAACAGTGGTAGCCAGCTTCGAGCACTGCCTAGAGGGGCTGGCATTGGACACAGCACGGGGGTGGGGAGACGGCAGAGGAGCCAATGTCGGATGTACCCACGCTGCCTGAGTTTCCTGGCTGAGGACCTGCAGATGTGATAGGCCTGAGCATTAGTGGCTGAGGAGCAGGAGACAGAGTCCCCTACCCCATAGTGTTGCCACCCGTGATAGAGATAAGAGCGGATGGCAGGGCCAATGGCAGCCCTGCAGAAGTAAGAGCAGGTGGGGCGGAAGGTTTCGACCCCCCCGCTGGAGGCCAAGCCCAACGTGGCTGCAGCGTCCACTAAGGTCTGACATGTGCAGGTCGACGGTGGAAAAAGAGACTGCTACCTAGAAAGTTTTCTGTGTGGTCCTGGCATCTGGTGGCTTAGTCCTACTGGTGTTGGTCTGCTGCAAGAGCTTGCCTCGAAGTAAGATCACACTTTCCTTGACTGATCAGTACCAGTGCTATAAGCACAATTATGTGCTGAATAAGTAGTTCAAAGTTACTATGCATTAAGGCTTGTTGGTGTCCCCTGCTGCTTAGCCCGTCAGACTCGTCATGAGGGCCTGCTGTGGGGGACTATGGGTGAAGTAGTTGCCAGTAACGGCCGGTGAGGGGGGGCCAAGATCAACCAGATGAAAACAAATACTGCAGGCTAGTAAGTAGTTTAAAAATGACACTTTTTTGCGAATTTGTAAATCGAGACCTATAGGTCCCACTACTTTTCTTCTGGGAAGCTGGGTGTTCCCCTTTTAGTCTTCTTCTGTGTTGGTGTCCAGATCCCAACCACAAAATTACTAATGAACACGACCAGAGGGATGCTCTGACACCACAATTCAATTTGTACAGTAGTTAAAATGTTTTGGCTGGTGTCAAAACTGTACGCTGGCACAAGAAAATCATAAAAAGCATGTTTTCATTTGTATTGGCAAATGTCACATTTAGCTTTTCAGCTTTTGCTGTCATAAAGGCCTAAGAGTATCTCTTTGTCTTTGAATAGCACCAGCTCTAAATGTGCTAGCATGCACACTAAACAGCCAAACTAATCATTTTAGATACAGATCACATATCCTATATAAGCCAATTATACTTTATGGAAAAGAAAACAGATACACTTAAAGTGGTATGCAGATGAGCAGGATCCTTCAAAGTCGGAATGATCATAAAGCACACTATAAATGAGGTATTGGGCTTACATGTAAATGTCAGCTGTCCAGGAATATCCCTGTCTAAATTTATCTAATCTTAAATCAAGGCAGTAGCCATTTCACAGAACCATGAGCTGCTGTTGACTAAGCTGCCAACAGGGTGTGCATCCAAAACGTGACACTGTGAACATGCAGCAGACTGCCAGAATCTCTGGTACATCCAGGGTACTCAAAGCAATAAAAACCAGGTACCCTCCGCATTGCAGGGCTGTCCTGAGCCGTCACAAGTCTAAATTCAGGACGCTAAGATCACTGTTATGTTTCCTCCCTGCAGCTCTAGTCAGGGTGATTTTTTTTTTCCCCACTGAGGACTGTGTGTATGTGCACGCACACGTGACTAGTCACTACAATCCAAAGCAAACATTAATTCTATATCCTTTGTCAGATTAATGTATTAGTAGTCGTTTTGGCTCTGACCAGAGTTTGTTTACAAAGGCAATGATATGACGTATAACACACTGCATTAGTAGCTCACTGCCATGCGTTGTATGCGCACCATCATGATTAGTGCAGGGAGGTCAACAATACAGTTGTTTGAAGAGTGTGCCAGTTTTAGAACCTACAGACACTGGTTCAGTTCTCTGTTCGGAATACTAGCTCATTATATAGGCTTCTAATTCAACTCTCAATGGTATCCTGAAGCTTCTTTTCTCTGTGTATAGATATGGACATATTTATATAGTTCTGAGAAATACTGTTTTATTACTGTGGACTTTTTTAAACAAAATTTCTGAACTTCTCAAAATTAGTTTTTATTTATTTGATTTAGTTACCAGATAAGTGCTGGACCTCATGTCCCTTTTACAGACATGAGCCAGGCAAGATGAACATACGTACAGTTCACACAGACAGTACAAAATATATATTATGAACTGAGGACCATAAATAGAGGAATCTGATTGGCCGATAGCTCTTTAAAGCTATGATGATATCGGGTTACATCATCACGGCTTCAAAAAAGCTCCGGCGCTATCAGCCTCCTTGCACTCTACTGTCTGAGAACTATTTTTTCAAAATGTACTCCTACACTACCCAAAAACAAATTCATAAAATATTTTAAAACCTGTTTCTTTTATTTTTTTTTATTTATAAAACTTGAAACTCAGTTCATAATAGCATTAAGTCATTTCAGGTAGAGTATCATGGGACATCATCACTTCAGATGGTTGGACGCACTCGGCCTGCGGCCTCGTGCCCAACCACCCGAGGCATGACGATATCCCATGATATACCACACCCTGTCGTGCCTTATTGCTTAATTATAACATTTACATATGATATTACTATGCAATCATTGTTTAAAATGTATTCTAAATAGTCAACAACCTTACCTCGTCTAAGCAGAAGTTATATTCCTTGTTTGATGATACTTTATGAAAAAGACTGTAACCTCTTCATTAAAAACATTTACAACCAGTAATGCTGTGCAAATATTGTTTCAAATGTGCTTTGAACAGTCCAATAGCCTGAATTTGTCTAATCTCATTGGGAACTGTATTCCAAGTTTTCAGTCAGATATATGGAACTGACCTTTGTCCTATAATGGTCTTGTACTGTGGTACTACCAAAGTGGTTACATCATGTGATTTTAAATTCAAAGTCATATTTTCGATATTCACAATGCTAGATTACACCCCATCTCCCTTACAGACAAGCCTAGGGCAAAGGCATCAATACTGTAAGCATTCACCTCCTGAATTGTTAGCCAATGCAATTTTTCGTACATGGAACAGTGACAGTCCAATCGTTTGACTCCAAGAGCAAATCTACAGATAGAATTGTATATTATCTTACATCTGACCAAAGTTTTAGTCATAACATTACTCCACACAACAGTCCTGTACTCCAAAATTGTCTGTAAACTCTGAGTTATGATTTTGCTCGTAAAATGTTAACAAATAAAAATAATGTGAAGAAATTAAAGAATAGGCTAAAAGTAAAGAAACCTCTGACAAATGGGGCACAAAAGAGTCAGGAGTCAAGAAGTGCGACATAAGAAGTGCAACTGTTGGCGATTATACTGTGTTCGCCAAGGAGTAAAATCTCACTATTAGCACAAGTTAAACTCATTTTCATCTGAGTGGCCATTTTGTATCAGGTTATGCAATGAATGGTTCAAACTTCATACGGAGTAACTGGAAGTAGTGGGTTAAACAAAAGAAAGTTGGAGGCAGGATTTTATTTTGTCAAGTCAGGCCGAGAGGGAAGATAAGGCAGGATAAGAGAAGGATTTGAAAGAAATATATACTACTGAGTAGTATCATGCAACAGAAATATCTGAGAGGTTAAAGTCAGAGATGATATGACCCAGATGAGGACACAGATAAAAAAAGCACAACACAACCTTGAGAAACACCATACAGTCCAGTTATGCCTGATTTCTGGTTTGTCTACACATTCAAACCTTTTCAAACAGATGTTTTAAAAAATTGCATAATGAGTAGCTGCTTAGTAACCAGTTTGGACTTGCTGACATTTTGTCCCTAGCAACCACTTGTTTACACTGGTGAAGAGAATTCAGACACTGTAGAAGATTCTAATTCTGCATTCACCGATTTCCAGTAAAGGTTGCAGTTGCTCCAGCTGCTCCTTGCATGGACCTCCTGGGATTGCATGGTGAAATGTAATGCAGGCAAGATAGATATTTAATTGTTGTATAATTATGGACATAGTAGGTGCCTGCACTCAGGCATTGTTGGTTAGTAACTTGGGAAGTACAAAACAAGAAGTAGTAGCTATGGGAAGTGGTTAGTATAATCCTAAATGGGCTGCCATTATGCAGAAATTTACATTCAGGTATTGTGGGAAGGAACTGAAGGTAGTAGCTATACCCTGCAGTGGGGAGATGAGGGCCCTTGTGAGGGGGATTTAATTGGCTGAAGGACCTGTGGGACCACACTCCTCCAGGGTACTCTGGGGAGGTGGGGAGGATGCCCAGCCTGCAGGAGGTTTGCATCACTCCACTCCAAGCTGACTGCAGCATGAGCTGTAATATATAAGCTGCAGAGCAGACTGGAATTCAAAGATTACTTCCAAAATAGTATGCAAAATTCACATTATGACACACATAAAACAGCTAAAATACATATGATTTAACATACAGTATGCAATTAAAACAGTGCAAAAAACTGTCATTTTTACTCAGAATGGAAAGCTTAAGCCTCCTATTTCATTCAACTAGTGCTTTATAGCCAAAAGAAAAGTACAGTTACGTAACAACTTACCATAACAGTAGATCTGAGAGAGAAGCTCTTGCAGCAGGCCACACTGGTAGGACTAAGCCATCAGGTGCCAGGACCAAATGGAAAACTTCTAGCTAGCAGTCTACCATGGGGGACCGCCCACCGCCAATGTCAGTCAGCTGACAGCCTAACCTGTAAAGGCAGGAGGTCCCCACACCCACCTCAGTTCTCTCACCAGAGACCCCAAATGGGCAGTGAATGGAGAACCGAGGCGGTTTCCTGAGTCAAAAGAAAGGCCGAAGTAGTGCGAGAGAAAGAGCAGCAGGGGGAAAGAGGGAAGGAAAGCGAAGCCTGCTGCAAGAGCTTCTCTCGAAGATCTACTGTTATGGCAAGTTCTTATGTAACTGTATTATCTTACTTCAAGGAAGGCTCTTGCAGCAGGCCATACCAGTAGGAGGACAGGTCAACAACCAAGAGCTCAGGAGAGAAGGCCCTGAAGCACAGGTAGGCCGAAACTGGCCCTGCACTTAGAGGCGAAGTCTAGGCTGTAATGATTGGTAAAGGTGCGGACAGTGCTTCAGGTGGCAGCTGCAGAGATGTCCGCAGCTGACACATTTCTGAAAAAAGTCACAGAGGCAGCCATACCTCAGGCGGAATGGTCCTTGATCACTCTCGGAAGGGTCTTGCTGTACTTGCAGTAGCAATAAATAATGCAACCACTTAGACAAACACTGTTTGGAGACAGGAGTGCCCTCTTTCTTGGGGGTGAACAAAACAAACAACTGGTCAGATTTCCTGAAAGGCTTTGTGTGGTTTGTGTAGTACTGCAAAATCCTATGTACATCCAAAGTATGGAGCAAGGCTTCCCCCTGATTAGAATACTCAGGAAAATAAACTAGAAGGTGAATGGATTGATTCAAAGTAAACTCCGACACCACCTTAGTTAAAAACTTAGGATTAGTATGCAAAGACACCTTGTTTTTGTGAAAAAACAAATAAGGCTCCTTACACATAAGAGCCTGGAGCTCGGAAATCCTTCGAGCAGAAGTAACTGTAACTAAAAAACAGTGCTATCCAAAACAGAAAGCGCAACTTGTGGCTAGTTCAACAGGAGGTAAAGTGAGTTTCTCCAACATAAAGTTGAGGTCCAATGGAGGGACCGAGTCCCAAGTAGGAGTTTTCAGACGCAAAATGCCCCACAGAAAAGTGTGGGACACTTTGAGCTGAGCAACAGCTTTGCCCTCAATAGATGCATGGTATGCAGAGATGGCGAAGAGGTGCAACTTGAGTGAGGAGTACTCCAAGCCTGAATCAGAAAGGGAAAGGAGGTACTCCAACACCTGATTCACCGGGCAGGTCACAGGATCCAAATGGTGAGCAGCAACCCAAAGGGTGAAATGTTTCCATTTCATAGTGTAAGTAGCTCTGGTGAAGGGTTTCCTAGCAGCCACCAGGATGTCTGTGACCCTAAAGGACACCCCAAAGCAGGCAATAGCTAGGACCACAGGAGACATGCATGGAGATGCAGGCACTGTAGGTCCAGATGGACCAGGGTGCCCTGATCCTGGGAGAGGAAGCTGGTGCACAGAGGCAAAGGCACCGGAAGTTCCACCACCAGCTGCTGCAGCAAGGGGAACCAAATCTGCTAAAGAACCTGCCCTGCTGGCCCTGAATCATTTTGTTACTCTGTGCAGTACCCTCTCCAACCAAACCCTATCCTTTCTGAGGTGAGGATTCCAGAACTGGATGTAGTACTCCAGGTGTTGCCTCACCAGGGATCTATAGAGGGGAAGTATTACCTCTCCCTTTCTGCTACCAATACCCCTCCCAATACATCCAATCATCCTACGTGCCTTGCTAGAAGTCCTGTTGCACTAACTTGATTGCTTTAGGAAGTCACTGATGATAACTCAAAGGTCTTGTTCCTCAGCCACAGTACTAAGATTCACCCTTCCCCTCCAGTACCCTGTCCTGGGATTCTTGTTCCCCAGGTGCATTACCGTGCACTTTTTGATGTTTAACTTCAACTGCCAAACTCTTAACCACTCCTCTAGCTTTTCTAAGACTCTTTATTCCCTAGTCACTATCCACCCTCCCACACAGCTGCGTGTCATCTGTGAAGAGATGCATGTTAAAGACACAACCTGCTCAGAATTCCCTTACCAATGTTGCTGCTGAACATGTTGCAGAGGACTGGACCCAGGACAGATCCCTGTGGAACTCCACTCATAACCTCCCTCTCTTCTGATTTAACCCTGCTGATCACAACTCTTTGCTGCCGCCCCTTTAGCCAGTTACCTGTCCTGTTTACCATGACTTTAGCCACACCTAAATCCTCCATCTTCTTCAGCAAGCATCTGTGAGGTACCGAGCCAAAAGCTTTGCTGAAGTCTAAGTACATAGATACATACACAGTGTCGGCAGATAAGGGCCTATGGCCCACCCAGTCTGCCCATTTGAGCTTGTAAGTTCAGTTTGTTTTCCTAGAAGTCTGTTGCCCCTTACCCCTGACCTCCAGAATTCCTTTATGTCTATCCCATGCATTCTTAAATCTCGTGATTGTTTCAGCCCCCACCACTTCCTCTGGCAGGGTGTTCCACTTGTCCACCACCCGTTCTGTGAAGAAATTCTTCCTCATATTTCCTCTGAATCGTCCTCCCTCCAACTTCATCCCATGCCCTCTAGTCTTGGTACATCTTTTTCGCTTAAAAATAGTGTATTCCTGCACCCTGTTCCTCCCTGTAAGATACTTGTATGTCTCTATCATATCCCCTCTCTCCCTCCTCTCCTCCAGGGAGTACATGTTCAGTTCCTTCAACCTGTCTTCATAGGACTTGTGATGCAATCCATGCACCATCTTTGTTGCCCTCCTCTGAACCTTTCTACCCTGTCTATGTCCTTACGTAGGTATGGTCTCCAGAACTGTACAATGTACCCAGGTGGGGCCTCACTAGTGTCTTGTATAGCAGAATTATGACCTCCTTTTCCTGCTGGTGATGCCCCTGCCTATACATCCCAGCATCCTATTTGCTTTACCTGCTGCCTTGTCACACTAGTTTCTACCTTGAGGTCATCAGAGATGATAACCCCAAGATCCTTTCCTGTTTGGTGCATGCTATATCCTCACCCCCAACTGATATATTGTGCCAGGTTTTGTGCCCATATGCATTATCTTGCACTTCTTTGCATTGAATTTCAACGCCAAACCCCTGACCATTCTTCAAGTTTCTGCAGGTACCTTCTCATTCTGTCTACACCTCTGGTGTGTCTACTCTGTTACAGAGCTTTGTGTCAACAGCTTAACAGTGAAATTCTGCCTTCTAGGTCCCAAGAATGTCACTGATGAAGATGTTGAATAGGACCGGTCCCAGCACTGATCCCTGTAGTACCCCACTGGTCCTCTTCCCTCTGTGGAGTGACAGCCATTTACCACCACCCTCTGTGTCCTGCCACCCAGCCAGTTACCTACCCACCACACTACTGTCCTGCCCACACCCATATTCCCAGTTTGTGTACTAGTCTTCTATGTGGCACAGTGTCAAAGGCCTTGCTGAAGTCCAGATAGGCCATGTCCACTGCCCCTCCCTGATCCACCTCCTAGTCACCCAGTCAAAAATTCAACGAGGTTGGTCTGACATGACCTCCCCCTGGTGAAACCATGCTGCATTGGGTCCTGTAGTCCACTGACAACCAGATGTTCCACCAATCTCTCCTTCAGTAGTGCTTCCATGATCTTCCCCACTACCGAGGTGAGGCTGACTGTTCTGTAGTTCCCTGCTTCCTCTTTGTTCCCACTTTTGTATAAGGGGACTACATCTGCTGTCCTCCAGTCTTTGGTACCTCCCCTGTTTCCAGTGATCGGCTAAACAGGATAGCCAGAGGTTCAGCCACCACCTCTCTTAGTTCTTTAAGGACCCTGGGGTGCACCCCATCTGGCCTCATTGCTTTATCAACTCTTATTACTTCCAGTTCCTTCAGGACCCTTTCTTGTGTAAAGGGACTTGTGTCCATTTCTGCACCATTCTCACCCCCTGTACTCCCTTCAGATCCATTACCCTCCTCTTCCTCAGTAAAGACTGAGCAGAAATACCTGTTCAATATAGGAGGCAGTATAGCGCAGTGGTCTAAGGCTCTGAGCTGCAAATCTGGTGACATCCAGCAGACCAGACCTGGGTTTGAATTCCACAGCTTCCACTTGCATACTGTGTGACCCTGAGCAAGTCACCTAACCTCCTTGTGCTCCCAGGTCACTCCTGTAAAAAAGCTTTCAGCTTAGTGTGCTATACCTGGTTAAACAACTAAAAAAAAAATAATAATATGTCAGCTTTACTGTTGTCATCCTCCACACAGCCCCCTTCCTCCCCCTTCAGTCTCACTACCCCTCCCTTTGTCTTTCTTTTTTCACTTATGTACCTGTAAAAGTACAGGGCAAGAAAAGTAGAGCAAATCCACAGCATGGACCCTGTCCAGTTCCCTCATCACCCAAAGAAAACTATCAGGTTAGTCTGACAAGACCTCCCTGTCACGAATCAATGCTATTTACTATCCTGGAGACCGTTGTTCTCCAAGCAATCCACGAGGCCCTCTTTGACAAGTGACTCCATCAGCACTCCTATAACACAATAAGACTGACAGGTCTGTAGTTCCCTGCTTGTTCCTTGTCTCCTTCCCCCCACACACACTTGCAGAGTGGAACTACATCCGCCCACCTTCAATCCTTCAGAACCACCCCTGTCCTAAGTGAGCTGAGCTGCTAAGTAGACCTACCAGGGGTTCAGCTAACACCGCTGCCAATTCTTAGAGTATCCTCAGATGTAACTCATCCAGTCTCAAGATCTTATCTATTTTTAGGGCTGCACACTCTTTTAGGACCCTTTCACTAGTAAATACTGGCTGCCTCATCTTCGGGACCCCTGAGTGGTCACTTTGATGCCACTCTCTGGCAAGGATCCACTGTCCTCAGTAGTGAAACATTGAGCAAAAGTAATCTTTAAGGATGGTGGCTTTTGTCTGTCCTCCTCCATCACCCTACCCCCTCATCTAGCCTTACTATTCCACCTCCTTACTTCCTTTTTTCCCTAATACATCTGAAGAACTGTTTTTCTCTGTTCTTAACCCCCTCCGCAATATGCAGCTCTGTGTCTGCTTTTGCCTTCCTAACCACCCCCTTTGCTTCCCTATTTTTCAGTACATATTCTCCACATTCTTGCTCGCCCTGCTTTTCTTTATATTTGTAGAAGGTCTTTTTCATGGTCCTCACCGCTTACCTGACCCTTGCTGAGAACCATAATGGTCTCTTGAACCTGTTCTTTTTGGTTACCATTCTGAAGTGTACCTTAGATGCCTTGAGAATGGTCCTCTTAATTGCCCCCCTCTCTTTTCCAACCCACCTATGTTATTTACCTCTACCAACTTAGCCCTGACAAGCTCCCTTAGCTTATTGAAGTCCACCCTTCTAAAATCAAGGACTTCAGCTCTCGTCTGTGGTTTAGTGGATCTAAGGATCAGTTCAAACAACAAAAACGGAGTTACGGTCTCTGTTTCCAGTGGCTCCCCTACTCCCACAGCTCCTGCCACCACCGAGCTTGTAAGCACCACATCAAGAATTGTGTGGTCTGTTTGGTGGGCTCCTTAACTAGCTGTGCCAGTTAGCTGTGCCAGTAGACAGTCTTGGAAAGCATCCACAAAGGCCTGACTTCTGGCACTCCTGGCCACTGGAACATGACAGTCGATGTCAGGCATGTTCATATCAACCACCACCACTACTTGACTCTTTGATGCCCCTCTTTCAAGTTCTTCCCTGAGCTCTCTGTCTCTTTCCTTCCCTTGCCCCAGAGGTCTACAGATCACCCCAAACAAAATTTATTGCTTGAGGCTGCCGTCAGCTGCACCCACAATGACTCTGCCTCCCCATTACTACTCTTGATGCACCCCTCTTCCGCTGCCTTGATGCCCTCCCTGACAAAAAGGGCAAGTACTCCCCCTCTTTTTGTCCCTTCTAAAAAGTGAGTACCTGGGAAACTGTCAGTTCTCAGTCATTATTTCCAAAGTCCACATTTCCGTAATGGCCACAAGGTCCACTTCAGTGTCTGCCATCAGTGGCTGTGGCTCACTGATTTTGTTACCTAGGCTCCTGGCAGTAAGGCATACCACCCCTTCCATCTGACTCATTATCCTATTTTGCTACCCTTGAGCTTTCCTTGTCCTCTTATCCCTTTGTTGGTACCTGCACCCTTAGCGTTCCCCCTCTCTAACGACTGTTCCCCCAGTCCAGTAAGGGCCACAGCTCTCTTTGTACCCTCTTTGCCGCTACAAGCCCCAAGAGGTAGGACAGTACTAGTCATTCCCTTACTCTCACCCGCCACATTGGTTCCCTCAGACCCAGTCTCTCCCGTAGTGAGTTTAAACGTACAGCATGATATAGACATCATACTTCTGCCCCAGTGCACAGGTCCCCTCTTTCATTAGGTGAAGTATGTCACCCTTGAAGAATCTCCTGTTCTAGAAGTCCCCCACAAAGTGGTACCCCTTTTCCTGACACCATCCCTTAAGCCATCCCTAGCACATCACTCCTTATCCTATCCTGCTTCCCCTTCCTGCACCACACAGGAAGGACTTCAGACAAGGCCAGGGAGGCTGAGTGTGCCACCAACCCATCTCCATTCTACGGAAGTTCTGTTTCACCATCTCCACTGACTGGTTCGCTAGATCATTGGTACCCAGGTGTACCAGCACCCCCTGCTCCATCTCCGCCATCCTCCCTAGCCTATCTAAATCCCGGATGGCTGATGCCCCAGGAAGACACCGAACCATCCCCTCCCGTCCAACCCCCAACACCACTATCCTCTCTACCTCCCAATCATTAAGTCCCTGACCACTAAGACTCTCCAGCCACTGGAAGCCATTGAGTAAATTATGCTTTTTGATTTACTAAATAGAAGCATTTTCAAATATTTCTCTTTAGTGTCTAATATCAATATATTTGAGACATCTGGATAAAACCAGTTTTCTCTTTCCTTAGACAAGACTTTGCAGTTAAAAATTAGATGTGCAACTTACAAGTTAAAGTTTTCTTCACATTTACAACAACTGTCACCCTTGTTGATCCTGCCACAACCAAATAATACATTTCCTATTTCCAAAATCCCCATCCTGAAATCTACAATAAGCAGAGTGATGCTTTTCATTGTCACAGAAATCAAAGGTAAACCTTTGCTTTCCTATATGTTGTGTACTTAAGGTAAAGCCTGGTAAATGCGTTACCTGTGAATGTTTTACCTAACCATATTGTAGCTTTTGAGGATTGTCACTTTTTTCCCCCTCAAACGGGAGATATGATCTTTTCACTTATATTTATAGTGTGTAGTCAAACCCAGGTATTGATAATCATTTGCACCTCAAAAATCTGGGCTCCAATTTTTCATATTTCCTTTTGATGTACAGTATATTACTTCCAAAAATTATTATTTTGGACTTATCCTCATTTAACTATAACCCCAGTTGAGAAAGGTAGTCAGACAGTACCAAGGGCTCCTTTCAAACCCAATGGGGTTAGTGAACAAACAATCACATCATATGTGCATAGTAACAATTACATTTTCTGACCATTAATTGAGGGTGCAAATGTAGCTACCAAATCTATTGCTTTTACCAGGGATTTGATGCAAAGGTTAAACAATAAGGGGGCTCGGAGGCATCCCCATTTCACCCTTTAGTTTATAAATATTTCTTCAGAAAGTGCACCATCTACTATTGCATACTCTGGCCCTTGTGTTACTACCATGGGAGCACAACCTGTTACTACCAGAGCCTCGGTAGCAGCTAAACCTGTTGTTGTTTGGGGGGGGGTGCAGTTAGAAGGGGGAAGACTAGGAGGAGGAGGAGGCTCATAGTGGGAAATTCCATAGTTTGGGGTACTTAAACAGTAGACTGTGCCGCAGACCAGGTGGGAAGGGTGGTGTCACATCCTCCAGGGAAGACAGCAGATAGTGTTCTCCCTAGGGCAGACAGGTTGGCTAGGGAAGTGGGGTGGGGAGGTGGTTGTTACTGTCCACCTACTTGGGTGTATTTCATTTTAATCTACAAAGCTTGTATTTTATTTCTGTAATTGTATGTATTGTAATATCATGTGTATTGTATAGTTAAGGCCTTGGACACACTGGATCCTGCTGTTCATTACCACAGCAGATTCCGTCATGGGTGATGTAGCAATCAATAAACCGATCAAAAGGAGAAGAAAAGATGCTTCTGTTCTGTTAATTGCTCTGCATCGTGATCTGTTGGTTGACGGCACCTGGCAGTATCTAATGTGCCACTGGCCTTATTATGTTTAATAATTTTAAGGTTCATCTTCTCCCGTTGTTTATGGCATATATTATGCTTGTGCCTTTTCATTGGTCTGAAGCCACTGCTGAATGTTATATAGTACATACTGTATATACCTTGACTGGAAACAAATGTTGTATTTTATATTATTGTGTATCTCTATTTTTGTATTTTGTACTATGCATTGTTTGTACTGTTGTTGCACAAGTTTGTATTATTGTCTGCACAAGGGACCTCCTTGCAAATGAGCTTGCTCAACGGATATATCCCTTCACAATAAACCTGAATAAATTTGAATGTCTGAAGCAAATAGGATACCATTGTAAATCAGTTTCACTCAATTGGTGAACATCATAATATGTTTTTTTTTTTTTAACAACAAAATTAACAATGTTTAATTATTATTTTAGGATGAACAATCTGACAGGAAGGCAGAAGCAGTATAGTAAGGGTGATGCTGAATCATTATGGGCTCAGCTGACAGCTGATAGAGGAAGGCCTATCCCCGTGAGGTAATCTATAGGCCACCATGTCAATCTTAGGGGTGGATAGGGAACTCATCCAGGAGATTAGGAAAGTGGCAGCTGGAGGGAAATTGTGCTGCTCGGTGACTTCCACGTATGAGATATGGACTGGAACATTCCTGGGCACCGAGCACCAGTAGCCAGATGTTGGTGGATACCTTCCAGGACTGTTTTCTGACTCAGCATGTGGAGGAACACACTAGGGATGGAGTCATATTCCACCTAGTTCTGACCAACTGGGATAGCATTCGGGGGTTAATGGTGGAGGGTTCTCTTGGGACTAGCAACCACAACACAGTGTGGTTTGACATAGCTCTGGAAACAAAATGCATATGTCCCAGACATCGGTCTTGGATTTTAGGAGGGCAGACACAGGAAGATGGAGTAAGAGCTAAGGGAAAGGCTAGAGGGAATTTGTATACTAGCAGGGATTTATTTAATTTTTATTTTTATTTAGTTTTTGTTTACCGGATGAGTGTGCTAGCCATAGAAATGACTATTTTCAGACTCGATCCGGGAGGTTATGAACAAAACAGTACAGTAGCAAAGTAAGGGCAAAATTACAGTAGTAGGGTACAGCTTTGGACAGTAACAGCACGGTACAGATATACAGGTTAATCACCTGTAACAGGAGTTCTAGCAGTGGTATATGTTGTTCATCCACACTTACTGGCAGGTTCCTTGCCGCTTTAAATCTTGCCGGAAGGTCTTTAAGCTGGCTCCTCCCACCCACCCGGGTGGTAAAACTCTCGGCTCCGCCCCACAGCTCATGCTGGGCACACATAATATTATTATTATTAATAATAAAAACATAAGTAAACAGGCTGCACCACTATTTCAGAATGTACAAAAAACAGACAAAAAAAAAACAAAGACATGTCTGACGCGAACTGCCACTTAGTGAACACCCTTCATATAAGGAGTGGGATAATTCTTACCACATTCAAAGCATATACATGCAAAATACAACCAAACTACACACTCGAGAAACAAAATGATTATGTCACAGAAAAATGCACCACAGATATTTAGCATACACTTATATTTATTTGTAAAACAGTACGAAGGACTTTCTTCTGCCTTTTATCCAGCTACAGTTGACAGCACTACAGAACTCTGTCAGACATTGATGATCCAACAACTGCTGCGCAAGCCAGCTGTGATCACTGGCTGACAGGTGCGGCTCGCACTACAGAACAGCAAGTGATGTAATTTGCTAACTGCCAATTCTCGGACAGAAACGACAAAAAGGACACAAGTATTACACTACAACACAACTTGCCAATGACACAAAACCATGACCAAATAACAGTTTCATACAATGGCAGCCCTGTGTGAGAAAAAGACTACTAAAGACTGCTGAATCCTCTGCAGTCACCCCCAGCTACAAATATTTGATATTGATCTTTAAGGCACAAAGCTATCAGCCACGAGACTCAGCAGACCCAGAATCCTACAATTGTAATCCGAACACTCTATGACCTTGAGCAATTCTCTTAACTTTGCCGTGCTTAATTCTTTCCTGGGTCACAAATGGAAATGAGTTTCAGATGAGTGTACCTTTCCCCTCCAAACACGAATGAACTAAATACAACTACCTAGCTAACAAACTAACCAATTCAGTATTGTTACTGCTGGCCTTGCTTCCACCCTGAATTGCTGACTGTTTAAATGTATGCACTTTTCGTCTCCTGTATTAGTTGCATAGATAAGCTGTTTAGATTTTTAACAGTACACTTTTTGCACATACATAGTTCTATGTACAATTCCACAGTGTTTGGCATTTTGTACATAACTGATCTGTATTATTATAATAATTACTGGTGAAGTGTTTTTACACTGTAATGACCAGGTTGTAATATTCCATTATACACAAGTGTGTATAACAGAGCAACAAACAGCTGCAGCCTTTCAGCAAAAAACACATTTATTTTGTCCTCGCTGCACAGCACGAGCAAACAGTTACAAAAACGTAAAACTGATTCTGCCGCTATGCCACTTTTTAAAACCAGCACTTATATAAAAAAAATAAAAAAAACATGGATGGGTATGGTTATGGTAACTGTTTTTTTATAATATACACACACCCTTAATATACACATACCCTTGATGTGTAATGCCTGGTTGAACCACTAGAGCTTTTACTCTCGTTTTAAGTGGCATCACACACCTCAGGTGTGTAAACAAGAAACAAAAACTTGTTGCATACTGCCCCCCATTGATTATTCAATATTTTGCACCTTTTGTACTTATACTATTCTGTTCCCCTTCCACAAAGACGCATTTGCTATCCTAGTGAAAATAAATAAATGAATCAATCAATCAAATACATTTTTCAAATGCATCCAGTTGTCTAAAACCACATATTACATTGTTTGTTACAGTATACAGAAGCCTCCATTGCAGAGGTTTATTTATTTATTTTAATACAAATAAAAAAAGGGAAACTTCGATATGCTCATTCCCTACAGAACTGAATGGGATGTCTTGAAAGTTCATTAAAGCAGATTAGTTGATGACAGACGTCTTTTGTAATTTAAAACTCAATCCCTCTGTGGTGACCATTTTGCTATCAAGGTTAAGCAACGGCATGTTTGAACTTCTAAAAGCATTCTTGGAAATAACTACAGGAAGCCTGCTGCTTCTGTTCTTACATGAAATACTTCAAAATGTAATGTTGCCATCTCGAAACACACATGCTTATGTTGATGAGAAATCAGAGCTGTCCAGTCTATACAAATAACAGCTTTATAAATCTTTCAGATTCCAGACCTTAATTCTATTCCCTGCTACCAGTGACATCTAAGGACAGCCATGAATAAGAATCTTCTTCCAACAGCAAACCTCTCTGAAATGTCAGCCATCACTTGGATTCAAGTAAATGCCATTCAGAGTCTCTGACTGAAAGCTTTATAGTTTTGCCACATTTTGTCTCTTTCTGCAACCATGGAGTTCAGATTTGTCTTTCCTCCGCACAAGGAGTGTGCTGCATGTCTGCCCAGTTCACAGAGACTTAGAACATATGTAATCTATATTGACAACAGAAATGAGCTGGGCAGTCCTTTAGAATTAAAATCTGCAATCTTTAAAGCAGCAGTGCATAATAGCAGTGAAAATGTTGACTTATACTATTTATCCTGTTAGCCTGACCCTTATCTTCTGAATTATATGATAGTCCCCCATCCGAGTCTGTCTTATTACCCTTTTTTTTTCTTTCTTTTTTTTACAGTTGAAATAATAAAAGGAGTACTCCATTAAATATGGGTCAGACCAGTTTTTTGTCAACATTCTCTGTGGTTTCTGAACACCCATAGTTTATCATCTTTTTTCTTGTGACTATAATGAACTAGCATGCAGCAGACACTGCTCCCTAACCTTCTGACACAACAGGTATACAAAGAACAGCTGACAATACTGATGAAAACCTAGTCCGAACCAGATTAAAAGGAGTATCCCTTTTATTATTATTTAAAATGTATTAAAAAGTTCTGAAGCAAACTCAAAATGGGGGTAGGAAGGGCATCATACAAGACACAAGGTAAGTGACCATCTAAAATGGAAAAGGAAGTATAGGTCAAAATGTCCACTGTAACATGCACTGCAGCTTTAAAAGTGGTACAGCAGCTCTCACCACAGCTGGTGGAACAACCCTCAGCACTGAGGGTCCACATTCAAATTTCCTAGGTCCTCGACACTGAAGCGTGTGTTTGTAATCAGAACTTTATTACTGATTTTGGTCAATGCATATATACCAGAGAATACACACTGAACAAGAAAGTTGTAACTATAAAGCATAATACATCATTTTTTGCATCGTGTTTAATTTTAAATTTCAACTGCTATCGACCCTCCCAGCTTCCAGCACACTCGCTGCCAACCTATGCTCTCACAAATCAAAACTGAAATCTGTTTAAATAAAAATAAAACTACCCAAGCCTATCGTGCACATTCCCACTCAGTCTCTTACTTCTTCAGAGCTCAACATACACTCGGCACACTGCCTGCAGTCTCCCTCTCCCTCTCTCCAAGCTCAAATGCCTTGGGGGGGTTGACACAACACAAACCACGAACACAACTCTCCATGTCGCCTGTGATGTTCTTCTCTCAGGGCAACAAATGATAAAGATCGTAGTGGTGGTGGTGGCGGTGGTGGGAAGCTGTTAAAAAAACTGGCTCTGCCAATGTTTCTGATTAAGCTACTCTCCCTGAACTGCAAGTATGTCACTCACTTGCCTGTGCTTCAAACACAATGCAGCTCAGCTGTAAGACACAGCATGCTGCACTTGGTTTAACATCCATAACTGCATCCACGCATAAAATGATAAATGATAAAATAACATTTAAAAAAGAAAGTAAAAAAAAAAATACTTTGAGGCAGAACATGGGGGTGGGAGAGATCTAAAGTAAATGGCAAACTGAATGAAAACCTGTTGGATCCCCCTGGTATTACCCATTGGCAGAGAAGCTATTATACGTGTAATTTCAACATAAGCTATTCCTTTTTTGTTGTTTTACACCTTAAGAATTTTATTTATTCACAAATATGCTTATATGCTTAGTGACCCATTTTATAAGCACAATAGAATGATTTGGTATGTACACTTTGTTGAGATAAACACACTTCCAGGGGCTGAAGGCACTCGACCTGAGGCCCCATGCCTTACTACACCCCCAGGTGTGCATTTATCTCAGCACAATATACACCCCGTCATGTCTTATAGCTTAATTTGATGCAAGTTGTATGGGAAACAGAGACAGGGAAAAAAATAAACCATCAATAGAATCATATCAAATAAACAAAAGTTTAAATAAATAAAAAAATCAATAAGATAACCTGAGGTTTTGAAAAATAAACTATGTAAACCAGTTATTCCACCTCCTGAGGAAAATGCATAGTGTCGATACGCGCGTGACAGTTTCTGAAATGAACAGTTTACTCTGCACTAGTTAGTGTATGTAAACATGCAGTTTACATAAGGGCCAGATATTCAAAGGGGTTGCGCGTTCATTCACATATTTGTGCCTGTGTAGTACAGTATGGTCTGTAAGCCCATTGGTCCACACTGTGGACCAATGGGTGTACAGGTCATACTGTACACTGTCATTCGGTGGGTGGTATGCGGGCGGGGTACAGCCTTCTGCTGATGACCGTGGGGAGGGCTAGGCGACTGGGTCCTCCATGGGTGGGATGGGAGGGGACCACTGGGCACCAGGTGATGGAGTTTGTACTACGGATGCCCGCAATTGGGCATAAAGGGGACACCACTAGACCACCAGGTATAGGGTTCTCTGACTCTACTGCCTGCGATCGGGCTTTGGAGGACACTGGACCACCAGGTAGAATGTTTTATAACATGTGCCTGAGCGGGCGAGGGGAGGGAGGGGAGACCACTAGACCACCAGGTAGGGGTTGTTACGTTACTACTGCCCACGATCGGGCATGGGGGGGTGGAATTGACTGCCAGGTATTCAGCTACTGCTGCCAGCAACTCCGCAGGGCGCCAGGTGCATTTTGCCGGGCTGCCCTATGCATCGCATGCAAATGGGGCCATAATGGCATGCTAATGGCCCCATGTGCGCCATGCATATATTATGGCCTCATTTGCATGCCCAACACTGAATATCACAGGTGATGTGCACAGTGCAACTGCATTTGCGCTGAAGCATTCCTGTCCCCCCTGTCTGGGGAATGGGCCGGTGCACTGTTCCTG
Source organism: Neoceratodus forsteri (assembly GCA_016271365.2). Lineage (NCBI taxonomy): Eukaryota > Metazoa > Chordata > Ceratodontiformes > Ceratodontidae > Neoceratodus > Neoceratodus forsteri. The sequence goes on from CM057452.1 coordinate 1,579,403,553, forward strand.
TGCCAGGCGCATTCTGTGCCATATTCCACTGAATATTGCCCTGTTCTGGCCCCAGCACATCTCAGTTGTGCTGCGCCCCAACTTGCGCCACTGCCAGGCGCAGTCTGAATATCTGGCCCTTAATAAATATCTTGCACAGCACTGCCTTTTTGTGTCCATGCAATTACGCACCTATAATGCCTCATTCAAACTCGTGATGCATAACTGTTCTACTAGTGGGTGTGTTAAGCCTGGATTATTCTTCAGCTGTCCCATCTATCATGTATATGCCAGATACTGGTACTATATGGAGAGATAAATCCATTCCTTTAGCTGCAACCTAAAACTAAGCCTCTCCAATCCACTAGTCTCTCCAATTTTCTCCAGTCATTTATTGTAAATGACAAGCTGAAGGTCCTTCCACACCATGGCAGTAAGTCTGTTAGCTGTTACCAGTGTGACCAAGGACCATCTGATGTCCGGTACAGTGGAACCCGCTTATAACAGACTAGTCTGTTCAAGCCCTTTCTGCCTGTTATATTGGGTGTCTGCTGTATCATCTGATGCTTTTTTTAGCCTGAATGCCACTCTACCATGCGAGCTGTAAGACCCTCTCCTCATTCACCTGCCTGTCCACCGGTATGTTACTGTGTTTCTAGTATGTGCTTACAGCTTCCCATACAATGCTCTACACTGTATTCAAGACCAGGATTACTAACCGGGAGAGGGGCTAGATCTGAAAATAGTAGCCAGATCACTGAAACGCTGACTAGAGCCGAGTCACGTATTCGGTGATGGGTAATGGCGAGCTAGTGAGGAGAGCCGACCTCTCACATGCCCATCGTTTCTTTTTATGGGTTGGCAATTGGTCTTATAAATGCTCAGTTTGCATATTTTAATTTGTTAAAGCACAGTAGTCAACATTGCACTACAGGGAGAGAGTTTTGTTAGCTTTGTAGTGTAAAAGGACCTACTCTCTCACCATCGGACTCCTGATGGGTTGTTAGTGCCTCGTCAAGAGCAACCTTTTACACTTGACTAAAGCAGGTTAAAACCCTCCAGCGTCCACTATTGCCAAACAGCCTGATCCAGTACAAGCAGTACAGTCAACATTAGCTGCTATTACAGTGGCTTTTGGCAAGCATGAAATGTCTGGTAAAAGTGGATGTCCACTATAAGTGTGTCCGCTGTAAGTGAGTTGCACTGTACTTCCATATCCATCAGGCCACTGGTGTCCCCTAGCAGAGGTACACATCTGGGGGCTTAACCATCTTCACTCGTAGCACCTGGGAAACTGTTCCCTTCACCCCATCCTAGAAGGTCTCTATACCCTGACATTCATAAAACATGGGCAACTGCCTCAACATGAGAGATGTTTCTAAGATGAATGGTGCCACCTGATGTGCGAAGCTTCTTCAGGCAGTGGCAAAGCTGACACCATGGCCACTGAGCCTATGTTTGGAAGACCAACTTCTGCTGTAGCCTTTAGAAGTGTGGGAACAGATGAACTCATACAAGGGGATCAGCACTTGCTCAGCATACAGTGCAGTTGTGCAGTAATTTTCGTATTACTGTTTTATACCACAGTGAAGTTGAGTGACTTGCTGCAGTGCATGCCTCTCAGCCTTTTGCCATTGAAACGAGTAACAATGGCTCTCAAAATGTGAGGCACAACATGAAACATGGAGCTACAAGCACAGAACACTGAAACGTAGCGTCATTATTTGTGCAACATTTGTTTTTCATTTAGCATCTTAGACTGTTATGGATTTCTGCTTTAAAGTCTGAATTTATAATGTGAGACAGCACCCTTTCTTTGTGGCTATCAATTATTCCATGGGACAAAACAGTGGCGAAGAGAAGACCCTATAATGTCGGACAGTTGACAGGTATGCTGCAGTGAGTTCACTGCACTCTGTGTAAGGACTGCAGCAATGTAGGAAATGGGAATGACTGGCATTTCACTCCTCCTAGGAGGAAGGAAATATTCAAGAGGGCATTTATATGCATCCCCTAAGCATCACTAATCTGGGGACTGGGTTTTGCTCACCCATATGATGCCGCCGACAACAGCACAGTTATGGTCACATGTTGTTTAAAAAAAGGAGCTGTGGCTTGGGGTACCTTTCTGCACTTTACTGACACTTGTGGGCAAAACATTTCTTGGATATTGCACTTTGATGGAAAATAAGAATGTGTTACAACATGGAGCTTCCAGTAGTTCGGGGCTTGCAGAGACTTGCAAACTATGTCCCCTGCTATTACAGGATCCCAGCTAGCACTGTGTGATGCACCACTACAAAGAAGCTAGACAGCATGCCACTGTGTTCCAAAGATAAGCAAATACTTTAAATAACATGTGGAATGTAACGTGCATATTTTTAATGCAATAGTTTGTTTTGGTTTTTTTGAATGTAGAAAACCATAAATATGTGTAAATCACTAACTCACTTGCCTTTTCCTTGCTGGGGAGAAAAGCAGGTCCTGCTGGCATTCTCCTTGTTTGTACTGTTTTGAACCTGAGAACATCGGAGGAATTCTGGCCACGAAGCATTCACTGTCTGTAGGACTGGCTCGCAGCCTTCTTTAGCAGCCTCGCAGAATGACGTGCACGGCAGGATCACTTGCCTGCAGCAGAAAGGAAAAAAGCACGTGTCAGAGCCATCAACATCTGTGTTCTGTAACACACATTTTATTCACAAGACTGATCATTTTTATTGCTCTATTCTAGATTCCACCTCTCAATTCACTCTCATTTATTAAGCTCCACCACCACTCTACTCCTGCTATTGCTGCCCTGCATACCTCTCAACCTCTCAGCACTAAAAATCATAGCACTGGCCTTCAAAACTCATAGCAAATGGCCCAAATGTGTAGCACTTTCTTATGTTAAACAATTATATGTCTACAAATAGTGGGCCCCATATAGTTAGTGATAAGGAATGTTTCTGTTCACTTAGTTCAATGATTTAATAGATTGTGTGTCCTAAAATATCTCTAACACTGTTAAGAACATCAATAAATCTATGCGGAACAAGGGCAAATGTGAGTGTGAAAATCATAGCGCTATGCAAAATTCATAGCAGTTGAGAGGTATGCTGTCCCTTTCACTTACCTTCTCAACCTCTCCTTTCTCCTCAGCAAGGTACCTGATGTTTAGTAGAATGCAAAAGTTCTCCTACACCATAAAGTTGGGGACCCTGCCACCCCAGGGAATTATCGCCCTATCCCCCTGCCTTAGAAACAGTGCAGGAAAAATTACTGCTTTTCCAACTCGCCTTTCTTGGTTCCTTCGCCTTTCTCTGCCCCTTCCAACATGGCAACGGCACCCATCCCAGAAGTCCCCCTCGACTGTCTCCTCACCTCCATGGTTTACTGACGTTGTCCTGAAGGTGAGGGATCATGGCCTGTATCCCGTGGGTATAAGAACGCATATGCCATGGCTTAAACGTTTATCGGAGAGGGGGTGGCAGTCTGGGCCCTGGCTACTGATTTTGGTTGCTTCTGCTGCCTGATCCTGATGAACTGTAATATAAACAATATGACTGTCCTTCTCTGTTCAAGATAAACATAATATTAACTGCAAAAAAAACTAAGAGCTGCTGGAAGATGTTTGCTCTTATTGTGCAGTTTCTGAAGTACAACATTGGGTGTACAAGGGGACTGGCCAACAAATACAACCACGTATACAATCAGAGGGTGGCAAAAAAGCATCAAAGGGGCTCTGGCTTACAAATTTTATTCTCCTAGCTACACCACTGTGTATACCTCGGCAATCCTTATCAACCTCGGAAAGACTTTCAGCACGGTTACCTACCCTATCATGCTTTAAACATTCTCTCTTTCACGAAATCTATCAGTCCTCATAGGGGACCCCCAGGTGTCCCCCGGGGTTCTACACTAAGCTCCACCTTGTTCTCAATCTTTTAAAACAATCTCCCCTCAGTTGATGTCTCTACACATCCACATGCATGTGCCTGCAGAGGACACTATTTCTGCCTCCGGTTCCTCAGTCACGGAGTGGGAAGTGGTGCTTCAGTGTGATTTTGATAATATCAAATGCTGATTCCACTGTAACCAGTATTCTCAAAATACTAAAACAACAGTCTCCATGACCTCTGGTAGCAAACAGAGACACACCATGCTCCAAACTACCCCAGGCTTTAATTATCTGGATATCCCCCATCCTTGAGGAAGCCCCATCCTTCAAATTTCTCCATTTGTGACTGGATTATCACCTTGACTTGTCAAGCTACATCATTGCCATCCACAAAAAGTTCCTCCCTAAAATGTGTGCACTGTATCACAACAAATCATGCCTCCTACCTCTGGTCTGCTGCCAGATAACCCAATTACTTGACTCCGTGGACATGATTTACAGTGTTGCCCCAAAGTCCCTCCTAGCCAGGCTGGACCCTCTCTTTCATTTCTGCTGCTGCTTTGCTTCAAACCGCACTCCATGTACTGATCAAAACTCTCTGTACATCAACCTATCCCTGCGCATGCTGGATGGCAGGCCCTATCCTACTGTCCTACTATCCTACCTACCTATCCTACTGTGCTGCCTTCATTTCCAAATTTTGGTTCAGCTCGCTACTCTGCAATCTCTCTACTCAGCTCTTTCTCTCACTATTCCATCCCTACCTTGATCTTGCTGAAAGGCCTCAACTGGGCAGGATGCCTTCCCTCCAATATTTCCTTTCTCTGGAACAGCTTCCTTCCCTCATTCCACTCCTTTAAGTTCCCCTTTCACTTCTGATGATGTCATAGGAACCTTGAGATCAAAGCATAAGAGGTTCCTGATGTCATCAGAACCCTACGATGGAAACACAGCCAAGTTGTGCATGGCTGCTTATGTGTTATTTTGTATAGTATATGGTTTGAAATATAAATTTAAAAAAATGCTGTTTTATTTTTCTCCTCAATAACCTTTTTGGTTTTTGGGTGAATTATTTTTGAAAAAACAGAAACCCATCCTCACAAAGCTGACAAAAACTCACTCGGGTGAGGGGAGGTTTCTGTTTCTAAAGTGATAGAAAAACAGAAGATAGTGTTCAACAAAGATCTGGTGCGTGTGTTTGTGTTAAATGAAAGTAAAATAAAATGACAGGTGGTGATAATTTCTATTGTAATAAAAAAGCTAATGTACCACATAAGGGTAGAACAACATTCTATGACTGGGCGGCAACACTGACTGACTAGGTCAGTACTCATGCATCCCTGGACAAGTGTGGATACAGCAGGAGCAGGCTTTCAATTGGATGGTTGCAGAAGTCTGGTGCAGTCTGGCACCAATGTTTCATAGGCAGCAGGTAGAGGGACTGAATGTAGGCCAAGGTTGGGTCTGGTCATTTTCAACTTGTGTCTTTCTTCCACACTCTCCAGCTGCATAGTACTGTGGCAAGGTCTGAGGGGTCCAGACCAAAGGGCTCCTCACCTCAACCCAGAAGGTGCTCTTTTGGTGGAGGGTACCAGGTACCCAGAGACTAGCTCCTGACCACCTCTTCCCCCAGTCACACCAAGCAGGGCAGGACAGACCAGTTCCTTCCTGTGATTACAGTGAGTCTGGCTTGGATGATACAGCAGTTCATTTTTTGCAGATGGCACAGCAGGTTGATTTTTCAGGTTTGCAGGCTTCACCAGCAAACCAGCAGTTCAGATTGAGCTTTAGCAGCTTTAAACAGGATACCACCAGTCTCCCTGGCTTGGAAGCTGACTAGGCTCTCAACTCTCCTCCTCAGCACTTTTCTCTCCTCCAAGCACCCGAGCAAGATGAAAAAAATACTCACCGTAGTAGTATTGTTTCTTCCAAGGTGTCCTTTAGCATCAGTAACAATGTGCAGCAAGCTGACTAGGTTAAACTGCCTCGGAGGTGGAGGTAATGATAATGAATTAAATGAATTAGCCAATCAGGAGAGAGTTGGAGGGTGAGCTGAGAGAAGCCTGCCCAGAGGAAAGCAGAATTTTTCCGAAGCAAGAATGGGAACAAGCCCACGTTAAGCGTGAACCAACAGGATTCAAAAATCATGTAACAGCATAAACAGAGAACAACTGAAAAAACATGTAAACTTTGTTTTAAATGCCATTCAGAAAGTGAGAAGCAGGTTTGGCAATAATGCAGAAGTAGAGTCCTCTTCAGATAGGTTACTTGGGGAAGAATGGTGGGAGATTACTGATGTTAAAGGACACCTTGGAAGAAACAATATTACTACAGCGAGTAATTTTTTCTTTTCACTCCAGGGTAGAGATATGTAAAGTCCGCGAAATTCGTTCCTCAATTTAATTCACAGAGCGATTTCGTGAAATTCGTGGCCACGAATTTCCTGGATTACAATACAAAATGTGAAATTTTGCGCTTCACCCGCGAAATTCGCACTTTGCAGAAAAAAACGTGAATTTCGATGGAATTTTCGTGCCAGAGTCCTCTAGCATCAGTAACAATGTGCAGACTACAAAGCAATGCAGTTGGGAGGCTCGAATAGACCCTACTTATGGAAGAGGTTCTGCAAGACCGCTCTGCCAAATTTGGCATCAGATCTGGACTGCACATCCAGGCAGTAATGCATTGTGAATGTGTGTACAGTTTTCCATGTAGCTGCTTTGTAGACATCAAGTAAGGGAATGTCCCTTGCCGCTGCCACTGTGGCAGCAGTGCCCCTGGTAGAGTGAGCCCTGAGGTCCTCAGGGGGCTGTTTGCCAACCTTGTCGTAACAAAACCGAATACAGGAGACTATCTTAGTGGCTGGCCTTCCTCTACCTTCCTCTCCACAGGTGAGGAAAAAGCTGGGTAGTGGAGCCCCTGAACTGCTTGGTGTGCTCCAAGTAGTAGGACTGGGCTCTTTTTACATCCAGAGTATGGAATCTCTGTTCTCCAAGAGTGGATTTTTTCAGTGAAGAAAACAGGAAGAATGATAGACTGGTTAAGGTGAAATTCAGAGACCACCTTAGGCAGGAATTTCCTGTTTGTTCTGAGCTCTACCTTGTCACTGTGAGGGATAATGTAGTTAGGATCTGTGCAGAGTGCTTGCAGCTCTGAAATCCTTCTGGCAGAGGTAATGGCAACTAGGAAGACTGTCTTCCAAGTGATATATTTTAGATGGGCCGTAGCCATGGGTTCGAAAGGTGGCTCCATCAGCTTGGCAATGCACAGCTTAAGGTCCCAAGGGGGAACAGGTTCCTTGATTGGGGGCTGAAGGTGGAGAAGACCTTTAAAGATGTTTTTGAAAACAGGTGATGAAATGAGTGACTGCTCTTTCCCTATGGACAGGTAAGTAGAAATTGCGGCTAGGTGCAATTTTAAGGATGAGGCCTTCAGGCCTGAGGCCTGCAAGTGCACCAAACAGTCTTAAAGATTGGGGACTGATGCTTTGAGAGGATTTATATGCTGCCCTTTGCACCAAAGAAAATCTTTTCCACTTAGCTGAATAAGTTTTCTTGGTAAAGTATTAGGTTTCTTGGCCATGCTCAGGATGTTAAGGACCTGTTACGAATACTGGGATTCTGGGTACTCTAATTCCTCAAGAGCCAGGCTTTGAGGTGAAGAAACTGCAGATTGGGATAAGTCAGCCCTGTCTGAAGAAGAGTCAGGAGAGAGTGACTCAGAGGAAGCCGGATCAGCTTGCTGCAGCCCAGGGCTAGCAGGAGAGAGTATGACGACTGCCTTGGTCAGTCTGGTGCCACCGGAATCATTATTGCAGGTTGGGACCTTAGCTTCAGCAGCACCCTCTGTGTATCAGAAGGAAGGAAGGGAGGGAAGGCATACAGGAACTTCCCTGACCAGTCCAGGGACAAGGCAACTGCTGGAAGAGTCCCTAGTGCTGGGGGCCTGCAGCAGTACAGAGGAAGCTGATGATTGAGGTGAGAGGCAAACAGATCTATTTCTGGTGTGCCCCACCTTCTAAAGACTGTGGCAAGGACTTGCTTGTTCAGAGTCCATTTGTTGTGCACCTGGCTGATGTGACTGAGGGCATCTGCCAGAGTGTTGTCCTTGTCTGGGAGGTGTATGGCTGAAAGGCTGACATCGAGGCAGTAGGCTAGAGACCAGATTTTCATTGCCTCCGGACAAAGCACTGTAGACTTTGTGCCACCCTGCCTGTTTATGCAAAGCATTGCAGTGGTGTTATCTGTTCTGATTTGCACAGACTGGCCTTTCAGCTGTGGGGAAAAGGACTTCAGGGAAAGGTAGATGGCTCTAAGTTCCAGTAGACTGATGTGGCTTGCTGACTCCTTGGGAGTCCAAGTGCCACTGACAGAATAACTGTCCATATGAGCTCAACAACCCAGGAGGGAGGCATCTGTGGTAATTACATTTGTGGGAGAAAGCGGTTGGAAGGTAATTCCCACTGACAGGTTGGCAGGATCCTTCCACCAGCCCAGAGCTTGGAGTAAGGTTTTTGTGACTGGAATCAGCTTGGACAGAGAATGCCTTTTTTGGGACTAGTTAGCCCGTAGGTGGTACTGTATGTCCCTCATCTGGAATCTGACTCCTGAAACAACAGCTATCATGGATGCAATGTGTCCCAGGAGCTTTAGAAAATGTCTGGCTGGCCTGGGCTGGTCCAAGACAAAGGAGTTTGCCAGTGACAATACATTTTGCTTCCTGTCTGCAGAGAGGAAAGCCCTGCTTTGCTGAGCAACCAGCTCTGCTCCAATAAAAGTAAGGAGCTGAGTTGGGGTCAGATGGGACTTCTTTTTGTATATAAGGAAGCCCAGAGACTGCAAAGTTTGCTTTGTGATGTTGAGGGCCCCTTCCACCTGCAAAGGAGTCTTGCCCACCAGGAGCCAGTCGTCCAAATATGGGTAGACGGAAATGCCCCATTTTCTGAGATAAGTTGCCACTACAGCCAGGCATTTGGTGAATACTCTTGGGGCTGAAGAAAGGCCAAAAGGCATGGCTACAAACTGGTAGTGCCCTGATGGCAGCCTGAATCTTAGAAATTGTCTGTGGGAACTGCCTTATTGGAATATGAAAATAGACATCCTTGAGATCCAAGGAGACTATCCAGTCCCCTTGCTGAAGGGAATGAATCACTGTTGTGAGAGTGACCATTTTGAATTTTGGTTTGAATTAGTGCCTGAGGTCGAGGATAGGTCGCCACTCCCCCTTTTTCTTCTCTGCAAGGAAGTGTCTGGAATATATACATTTTCCTCTCTGGGAAGGAGGTACTCCCTCTATTGCCTTTGCTGTTAAGAGCTTCTTTTTTTTTTTTTTTTAATATACATTTTATGCTCCTTTTCATCTCCGGCTGCCCCCTTCAAACCAACCCTCCCAGCCCCGTCAACCTGGAATTGCCAGGACTTACCTTCCTGCCCAGTCTGGGTGCGGAGCCTACAAAGGGTTGGGCCATCATCCTGCAGCCGAAGGGATTTTCCACCTTTTTCTCCCATTTCCCCTGCTGGGGCACACACAGCCCGACGTGCGTGCGTGGAGGTGCACGCACGTCTGCGGAAGACCCGCAGCACCCTCCTTTCCGCTGCTGCCCTCAGACCTGCACTACCCTCTGGACTCCACCTGGGGCAGTCATTCAGTGGGAGTGACAGTCCTCCTTCCCCGGGAGAGAAGAGCTATCCTCTGGACGCTCAGTCCTCTCCCTTCCCTGCCGACCCCACGCGCTCGTTCCCAAACACATGTCTCTGGCATTGCGTGATGTGTAGCATCCAATGCCTCAACCCTCAGTGCTACCGGGCCAGCTGCTGTTAGCAGCTTCTTTACTTCCAGCTCCAGAAGACGTTTTTCTGTAGGAGTTTGGGGTTTTGACAGGAAAGGACCCCTGAGAGATGGAAACTTTTGGAACTGAAGGGGTATGCCCTTTTCCACCATCTCCAGGACCCAGCTGTCTGAAGTAATGAGGGTCCAGGACTGGAGATAGTGGGAGAGCCTGCCTTCTACAGGTAAAGGGGAAGCGATTTAGATGGTGAAGTCAGGGCTTAGACTGTGTGGCAGAAGCAGGGGTAGAGGTACCTCTCATTTGTCCTCTCCCTCTGTAAAATCCTCTCATCTGGGGATAGTCCACTGGCATAGGGTAGGGAAAGAATGATCTAGGGAAGTAACTCCTGCCCCTGTTAACTTTGTTCTGAGCTCTTTGGTGAGTAGGAGCCTTCCCCCTGACTGTATTACTCTGGTATGCTGTTTTGTACTCATCTACCTTCTTCACATAAGCCTCCATTCTATCACCAAAGAGGGAGTTTTGGTCACAGGGGAAATCCATTGCTTTGGACTGGGTGTCCTCTGATAGGTTAGTTATTCTTAACTAATCAAAGTGTCTAAGGGAAATGGCAAGGGCCATAACCCTAGAGGCTGCATCACTGTTGTCTGCTGCCATATGGAATTGAAAATGAGTAGCTTCCAAGGTAGTTTTTGCCGTCTCCGCTATGTCATGGATCATTTTATCGGGTTTAGTGTTACTCAGATAGTGCTTTTGTGGATCCTACTACTATCTGTCAGATAGTGCTGGTATCCTGACTTGGATCCTACCAGATATCCTGCCAAAGACATGCAGGATCCAGGGTCAGATAGTGATGGATCCTAGTTAGAATCCAGGTATCCTGGTTAGGATCCATGGATCCTAGGGCAGATAGTTAGGATCCGGAGCCAGATAGTGATGGATCCTGGTTAGGATCCAGGTATCCTAGTTAGGATCCACGGATCCTAGAGCAAAAAATTTTTTTTTTTTTTACAGCTACTCCTTTTTATCCTCCTGGTACTGGCAGCTATTCTCACTTGATCCCCCAGCCCCGTACTCCACTCGCAGTTTACCTCTCAGTTGCCCAACGGCTGTTCCCCCATGGCAGGGCGGCGTGATCTCCCAACCCGCTGTGATACACTTATCCGGTGCTGAGGGTTACTGCCCATTGCAGAGATGGCACCTGCAGGGATCGGGTCATTCTGCATCGCCAGCATCCATTTTCACCTCCAATTTACTTGCCCCGAGATGCAGCGTGCAATCACGCCACAAGAAGCGCACGCTACTGCACGCGCTCGTCCGAGCATCTGCCTTGTCTCTCCCCTTCTGAGCCTCGGCGCAAGCCCCCAGCCTCTGCTAGCGGGCAGTCATGCACCAAGGGCTGGTGTTCCCCCCTCCCTGGAGGAGGAGAGCAATCCTCCGAAGCTCAATCCTTCTCCTCCCCTGCCAACCCCTGGCGGCCCGTGCTCGTTCCCGAACATGGGTCACTGGTGTAGCATGAGGTAAGGCGTCCAGTGCCTCAGCCCTCAGCACCACCAGGCCGGCTAGGGCAGACAGTTAGAATCCGGCACCAGATAGTGATGGATCCTGGTTAGGATCCACGTATCCTAGGGCAGACAGTTAGGATCCGGGGCCAGATAGAGATGGATCCTGGTTAGAATTCTGGTATCCCAGTTAGGATCCATGGATCCTAGGGCAGATAGTTAGGATCCAGGGCCAGATAGTGATGGATCCTGGTTAGGATCCAGGTATCCTAGTTGGTAGGATCCATGGTCAGATAGCACTACTATCCTACCACAGCAACTATCTGGCCAAATTGGAGGTATCTGTTGGCATCCTGATTTCTAGGATACTATCTGAGCAACACTAATCAGGCTTATGCTGAGCAATAGCCAGGACAGAGTGCCATACAGCCTTCTGGTACTTGGCAGTATAAGCCAGATAGGAAGAAAGGCGCAGGAGGAGAGAAGCTGAAGTATAAGATTTTTTAGCCATGAATTCAAGTCTCTTACACTCCTCAGGGGACTGAAAGGAGAAAGGGACGTTAGCTTTATCACAAGCTGCCTGCTGTACTACTTCTTCATAACTAGGATGCACATACAGGAAGTCAGTGTCAGTCCTAGATAGCTGATACTTTTTGTCTATTTTCTTGTCTACTCCAGACAAGAAAGTAGGTCTCTGGAGCAGCTTCACAGTATTTTTCCTGAATGCTTTATAGATACAGAGGACAACCTTTTTTGGCAGAGAAAGACCCATCATGTCCCTGCAGTCTTCATCCTCCTGGGAGGGGAGATCCAGGGTGTCTACCATATGCTGTAAAAAGGTTAGCATCGAGAAAGCATCCTCGTGATCACTGGGAGAAGCTCCAAAATTTGGATTGGGGAAACATCAGACTCCAAGGGATTTTCCCCGGAGTCATCGTTTGGATCATTGCCATAGTAATCTTCATCCTCCCCAGGAAAGTCACCCGCATGAGAGGGAGCTGAACTGGGGGGTTGACTACTTATTGCAGGGGTATTAAAAATGGGCCCCATGCCCTGCAGAGTCTGGTAGAGATGCCAGGTTTGGCCATTTCCTCCACAAGGGGTAAATCCCTTGTAAGTCTGGGGGATTATGCCCCTGAGGCTCAGTGTTTTTTGTTTTGTCCTTATGCTTTTTGCCTACTGACGTCTCTCCTTGCTTTGATGAGGGAGGGGCAGTGGCATGCCTTTCTTCATGAGACTTCTTAGCAGGCACCTCATCAGCGACCTGGTCTGATTTTCTTTTGCTACTTGGCACTTCATCAGCACCTATGTATCTATGTATGTACCTTGGACGTTTTAGGTTTACTAGGCACTTCATCAGCACCTTTGTTTCCATCTTTTCCTTTAGATGGTACTTCATCAGTACCTTTATTGTTATTGTTTTTAGGCTTAGAAGGTACTTCATCGGCACCCTAGTTAGAGCCTTTGTTCTTAGAAGGCCCCTGATTGTTAACCTTAGCAGCCATAATTCTTAATCTTGTTGCTCTGTTCCTTAGAGTCTGAGCAAAATGTAGAGCAAAGGGAACAGTAATGAGCTGGATCAAAGCATTGTGCGCACAGGTTGTGGGTATCAGCTTTGGCCACAATTCTGTGGCACTTTACACAATTTTTAAAACCTGTGGGTCCAGTCCTTTTTTTTGGTGTTTCTGACATATCAATTTGTCAGAAAAGCTGTAAATCATCAGTTCCCAACAGGGAAGCAATGAAAAAGTGGTTGGTTCCCTTGCGGTAAAAAAAACATGATTTAAATAGTAAAAATATGAAGAAAACAAGGAAAATAGTGGTTCCTGGTAAAATAAGGGAACTGCTTTAAAATAACATTAAGACCCATTGAAATATAAAGAACGGATAAAGTTTTACCTCAGAAAACAGAAAAAGGAACCACAGGGAACCGTGGAAGGAAGGGAAAAACGCGGTTCCTGGGAACTGGTCGGGAACCGCTAAAACCCCATAAAAAAGCTAAAATTAATGAATTACTCACAGTCTCAGAGTAAAGTTTAAGGGCAAAAAAAGTGGTTTTCTCAAGGTGAGAGAGAGCACCTCAGAGGCAGTGTTTCTCAGTCAGTCGGAGAAAAGATTCTGCTGCCCTCTGGGCAGGCTCCTCTCAGCACACCCTCCAACTCTCTCCTGATTGGCTAATTCATTTAATTCATTATCTTAGTCTCCACTTCCAAGGCAGTTCAACCTACTCACCTTGCTGCACATTGTTACAGACGCTAAAGGACCCCTGGGGTGAGAATAAATGAAACTTCTCCTTGCTGGTGGGAAGGTTCCAGCTCAGCTCACAGACAGTTCAGCTTCTCAAAGGCGGGCTTGCTTGTCAGTCACTTTTCTGGCTCCTCCACTGGTTGGAAGAGAGTGCCAGGCACTGCTGCTTTCCTAACAGGAGCCCTTGGTTTTCTTGCAGGACCCCACGGATTCTGGTTGGCTGGTCGCAAGGCTGGCAAGATGGCAGCTTCCATCTGTTTCCATTCTCACTGTACCCGCTACTGCTTGCATGCAATTTTCTGAGCGTATTTATTTATTCTTAAGCTAGATGCTGTATTACTGTACTTCTACTAAGTAGCTAGTTGCAGTTGTAATCAAGTTTACAGAGATGATGTTACCAGCAATTCGTCCAGTCCTCTGCAGGCACACGGGCGCCCCTTTCATCGGTGGCAGACAGCAAGAGTATTATAACTCCAAATCTTCTTCACCTGGCCTCTGGCACCAGTTCCAGTCAGAAGTTGCAGACATCACAGGTGTGCCCACCCTGAGCCTCCAATGGCTGAGCAGGTAAGCTCGGGATGCACTTGTGAGCGCTGATGAAGCCCACCAACCATACAGGCTTCTCCTGACCCAGAATGCCTTCCAGCATCCGAGGAACCTAAGCCCGTGCCCCATACCTTCTAAAATCTTGTATAATATTGTATTGAATTTTGTTTTTTTGCAACTATGACGATTCAACTGCAGCTTGGTAATTTTGCACAAGTTTTTGGACCCTTTTTGTAAATGAGCCGGTCTCAATGGTTTGACAATTTTTTCCCTAAATAAAGATAATGAATGAAAAAATGAATGAAACATAGAAACACAGAATTTGTCGGCAGATTAGGACTGCTTGGCCCACCCAGTCTGCCCATTTTTCTCTGCCTATCCCATCCTGTCACCGCAGATCCTACGTGAACTCCCCCCACCTTGCTTCACAACTAAGTTTCTCTTGTGCCTATCCCACACATGCTTGAAGCCAACCACTTCCCCTGGATGACTGTTCCAGGCATTCACCATTCTTTCAGTGAAGAAGTACTTCCTCACATCTCTCCTAAATGGCCCCCACCCTCCCTCCATCTTTATTTCATGTCCCCTTGTTTTTATACATCTTTTTCTCTTAAAAATACTCCTCTCCTGTACCTTACTAGTTCGGCTACTGACGGGTCTTCCAAGATCCTGTCATACTTCACTGGTGCTGCATGAGCTGCACTGGCACATCTCTTTTAAAATAGCTCTGCTGACCTATAAGGCCTTGTACAGACTGGGCCCAGGCTACCTGGTAGAGCTACTGCATCCCTACAGCCCCAGTCACTCTCTCTGGTTGGCAGGGGAGGGCTTCTTGGAGATGCCCAGGACAAGACTGAAATCCGGCCCCTTCTGTTGAGATATTTAAAAGAGGATTAAAAACATTATTATTTCAGCAAGCCTTTGGGGATTAACAGAGTTAATCATCGTTATTGATTGTTCAAGTTCAAGTTCAAGTTTATTGCAGGAAAACTCCATTGAGCAAGCTCATTCACAAGGAGGTCCTGTGACATAAACACTTAAAGTACAAACACAGATAGGTAATAACAGTATATACATGAAATACACGTTACATGATGCAGGCTGGATATACATACAAGGGTACCACATAGGGTGACCGCAGGTGGTAAACATTGATATGAGACAGGGAAGCGACTTATAGGTCGCATACTGATAAATGAAACATGATGACTGGTGTGATTTGATTTAATCAAATCAAATCAAATCAAATATACAGTATTTTGGCAGCTAGGACAAACAACAGTCTACAACTGATATGGGAGGGAGGAGAGATTTGATAGAGTAGCAGTGGAGCGTAAGCAAAGATAAAGCCAGGAGTAGAAGGGGAAGGGAAAGCAGTTAATATGACAAATCAATTATACTTTACCAGTGGATAAATATGGCACACATGGGGAAGGAAGAGACTTAATGACAGTTACAGGTGTCTTTTATTTTGGCTGAACTTAGCGATTTGTAGAGCACAGGGATCAAATTAAAGACTGGATTATTTATTATATTCAAAACAGGGGCATCACCAGGGGTACAAAGTTGGGGGTGCTAATGCCCCTCAGCCAAAACTGTAACAGCCCCGGAAATTTCTGAAATACTTGCCTTCAAATGGTGGCTCTTCCTGCATTTTAATGGTGAAAAATATGTTTGAGAAGCCTGGTTATTATGACATCTATTTAATGGTACATGTGGAACAATTTGATAACTGGACCACCGAGGACAGGTTACAGGACCCCAGAACAAATAAGAGACCAGAACAGCCAAGCACCATTATCCCAGCAGATATGCTGGGAAGGTTACAGGAGGACCCCAGAGCAAATAAGAGACCAGCCAGACACCATTATCCCAACAGACCTGCTGGGAAGGTTACAGGAGGACCCAGAGCAAATAAGAGACCAGAACAGCTAGGCACCATTGTCCCAGCAGATCTGCTGGGAAGGTTACAGGAAGATCCCAGAGCAAATAAGAGACCACCCAAACACCATTATCCCAACAGACCTGCTGGGAAGGTTACAGGACCCAGAGCAAATAAGAGACCAGAACAGCTAGACACCATTATCCCAGCAGATCTGCTGGGAAGGTTACAGGAGGACCCCAGAGCAAATAAGAGATCGGCCAGACACCATTATCCCAGCAGACCTGCTGGGAAGGTTAGAGGAGGACCCCAGAGCAAATAAGAGACCAGAACAGCCAGACACCATTATCCCAGCAGATCTGCTGGGAAGGTTACAGGAGGACCCCAGAGCAAATAACAGACCAGAACAGCCAGACACCATTGTCCCAGCAGAACTGCTGGAAAGGTTACAGGAGGACCCCAGAGCAAATAAGAGACCAGCCAGACACCATTATCCCAACAGACCTGCTGGGAAGATTACAGCAGTGACAGTGCTAACGTGTACCAAAAGGGCAAAAGTTGCATCCTTTCCAAAATTGACCCCCCTTTCCTTTGCCAGTGGGTCCAAATTGATGCACCTACTCTATAACAACATCTAAAGGAAGGGAGCATGAACTGTTCAAAACCTGCTACTGATTAGGTTTTGACACAGTAGATTCCTCTTTAGACCCACATTTTTTACACCATTGCATCCAATTCGACCCATGTTTAAGACCTCCCAGTGCTGTCACTGGATTACAGGACCCAGAGCAAATAAGAGACTAGAACAGCTAGACACCAATATCCCAGCAGATCTGCTGGGAAGGTTATAGGAGGACCCCAGAGCAAATAAGAGACCAGACCAGCCAGACACCATTATCCCAGTAGAGCTGCTGGGAAGATTACAGGAGGACCCCAGAGCAAATAAGAGACCACCCAGACACCATTATCCCAGCAAGGTTACAGGACCTGAACCTAACAGGAAAACGGCCAATTAGACTCCATTATCCCAGATGTGCTGGGATTCTTAAGAATCCTTCCTTTTGAACTTAAAATGCATGGAGCAAAATATCAAGAGTGTCATACATGTTTTATTAGTGTATTATCTTGCTGATTTTGGGAGAAGTAGCTCAACCTTTCTATTCATCATGGATGCAGATTCGTCAATCACATCAGTGTCAAGTTGTCTGCTTTCTTCGGACTGAATGAGAATTCCAAGTGAACTCAATCTGTCATTTTCAGTCTTGTTGTGTTGCTTGCACGCATGTGCAAGAAACACATTGCATCAGCAGTTAATGAGCATGCCACAATGCGTAAAGAAATTCGGCCACCTCACCACGCAATCAGCTGTTTTGGTGCATTACAAGCTACCAAAACAGATGATTCCGTGGTGTCTCCATGGCGACGGCTTCTCCGTTGGCCTCTCATAGTCCCCAGGAAACTGACGGAAAGCCGCTGCCCACCATTCAGTGTGCCTTCCTAGTGAAATATTTCAATAAATAATAAAAAAAAAAAAGCAGATAGGGTGCCCAATGCCCGTGTCGGCATGACCCCCTCCCCAGTTCATTTGCCGATGGGGTAGACCAATCCCCGTCGGTATAATGCATCTCCCCCCATTTGTTGTTTACTGAGGGGGATGCCCAATCCCCTGTTGACTCCACTGCCCCCCCAAACAAACTTCCATCTGCCACGCTGGGAGCCAACCCCAGTGTGGCAAAAGTCTCTTTGGCCAATGGGGGTTCCCAATCCCCATTGGCTCCACTGCCCCCCAACAAACTTCCATGTGCCAAGCTAAGGGCCACCACAGCGTGGCAAAAAGTCTCCTTGGCCACGGGGGTACCCAATCCCCTATAGCGTCACTGCCCCCAAATAAACTTCCTGGTGCCACACTGGGAGTCCACCCAGGCGTGGCAATAGTCCCTATCGTCTTTAAAGAAAAAAAAAGCGGTCCTCGTTGATTCTCTTGCCCCCCAACCCGCGCCACCCTCTGTATTCTCCACCTCCCACACCCCTCGCATCACCCCATACTTATCTCCGGAGCCCGGCGCGATGATCTTCTGGGGACTGGGAATACCTCTGTACTCTTCAAAGCCAACTGCAAACTGAAGAAATGCCGGTTAGCTGTATAATGGCATAAACAGTTTTTTTTTCAACTTTGGTGCATATTTTATGTATTTATTTATTCAAGAGTTTAACCAGGCAGGCATACTGAGCGGAGGACCACTCGTTTCCAGATGCGACCTGGGGGACACATGGGGGGCGTAGCATAAGGGAAGGAACAGTAATTACACAAACATTCAGTACAGATGAGGAGGCATATCTCAGCCATTTTTGGGAATTTTTTCACCAAATGTTCATAATGGGGTTCTTGGGACCCCACCTCATGGACTCGGTCACTGTCATTTTGTTATTCGGTCTCGAAAGGTGATTTCGCGGTCACTGCGCAGAACCACCTTTTGGGACCAATTTTCATAAGTTCATAAGATAGTCCCCCAAAATCCCTATGTTGAAAATTTGGTGAAAAAATTCCCTAAAATGACTGTTTTATGAGCGTGCATTGCACAATTCCTACGCACACTCGTAACTTCGAGCATTTTTAATATTTTCACTCCAGATTTTCAACATTGCCATTTTATCACACCTCCTTATGAACAGTATAGCTGTCATTTTTCACATTTCCTCAGAAATTTGTTTTCGCACCTGTAGCGCACAATGGCACGGCGGTTGTGCAAAATCGATGTTTGGGACAGATTAAGAAAATCACAGTGACACTGCTCATGAGCAGAGGTCTTAAACTGTCTATGTTGAAAATTTGGTGACAAACGTCCATAAAATGACTGTGTTACGAGAGTGCATTGTGCAATTTCCACGCACCCTCGTAAGTTCATGAATTCGTAATATTTTCAGTCCAGATTTTCAACACAGGCATTTTTCCACACCTCCTTATGAACAGTACAGTTGTCATTTCTCACACCCTGGCCAAAATGTGTTTCACACTTCCGGCATAGAATAGCACGGTCGCTGTGGGAAATCAGTGTTCAGGACAGATTAAGAAAATCACAGTGACACTGTTCATGAGCAGAGGTCCCAAAATGTCTGTGTTGAAAATCTGCTGCAAAATATCCCACACTAATTACATTATGGGTGTGCGTTGCGCAGTTTCTACGCACACACGTGACTTCACCAGTTTTTTCACTCCAGATTTTCAACACTGCCATTTTTTACACCACTTCATGAACAGTACAGGTGTCATTTTTCACATCCTGTTCAAAATGTGTTTTTACACCTGTGCTGCCAAATGGCACAGCCGCTGTGCAAAATCACCTTATGGCTAACAAACTGATAGTGTCACTGTTCATGTGGTGGGGTCAGAAAAGGCCCATGTTGAAAACTTGGAGTAAAAATACCAAGAAACGCCCTACCCTGTAGGGACTGACAGGTGTCAGGAGTGTGATTTGGGATAGTCAACAGCAATGCTCATGCCATTCCACCCCCACCCTGCAGTTAGTGGCAGGCATCGAGTTGCGCCTTGGACCCTTTGGCCCCAGAGTTCACCCCATTCTCCTATACTGCATCCATTTCAGTATATTTCCTTATGGAATGAGGTGAGTGTAAAGCCCAAACACTCCAAAGCACACCTTGATACTTGTAAGAGTCTGCAGGATAGGGTGAAGTGAAATGTTGTGACCATTATGGGTGATGACCCAAAGGCACACCTCAATGCTTGTCCATCTCTGCAAGGTGGGGGTGGACTTGGCGTCAGTTCAATACTTCACTGCCGTTTCTATACTGCATCTGTTTAACTCCTGCACTTCCCTTGCTAATGACAGTAAGCAATACTTGGCATTGACAAATGCTTGTTTCTCAGATATGTCAATGCAACTCATGGCACTAAAGGAGCACTCACACACGTGGTAATTGGGATTGTTAAAGCAATCTGCAGTGATTTATACCGTGTCGGATACACAATTTCTGGAAGTACATTATAAAGACTGGTCATATCTTGTGGACATTCATTTTCTGGCAGCCGACGAATGAACTTTTTTGCTACTACCAGTTCCTCTTCCAGAACTGGACAGTCATACATCTCTCAAAGTGACCTAAGTTTGTCCTGGTCCAAAAATGTGTTACTGTGGTCTGAGAGCATTGATAGCAACCACCAGTGTTTGGTTATGCTTGGAAAACCTTCTGTCAATCTCTCAAATCATTTTGTCAATCACAAGGTAACAAACATTGATTCTCAAATGCACAGCAGTTCTTGGTTCATGTGATGCTGACGCACTTTGTTCAGTACCAGTTCATGAAGTTGGAAGAAACTGCTCCCAAGTATAAGCTAGCTCCCTTTGCCTCTATGGGCTTGGAGTGTTTTCTGGTGTGTGTGTGTGTCCCATATTTTTCTGTCATATTTCAGCCTCCCTGTAGAGAACTAAAGATCTCTCTTCAGTATGAAATTGTGTCTCTCAGAGCAGATACAGCAGTCACTGCACATCTGAAATCCAAAGCCTGAGTCTGAAGTAAGATATTTGTTCCATCAGCCATAGACAGTAGTTTGTCAAACAATAAGGAGAAAGATGTTGCTGAATTCTAGAAGCTTGCTGTGGAGTCCTCTGGCTTTGCAGTTTCTCCTTCTTCACATTCTGATAGATATTTTAGAAGAGCTAGATAGGTTTCTATTACTGCCTTTGTTGGTTACTTTTGATGAGCCCACCTGGTAGAACTTAACCCTGGTACCTCAAGAATTCTACTGAACCCAGGACCCTTTTGAACATTTAAGAACCCCTGGTGAGTCAGGACAGATTTGGGAAAAAACGTGTGTATCTCTTGAAGCATGTCAAAGAACGTCCGTACAGAAAGAAGTGAAGAACAGGCATCTACAAGGACCAAATTCAGAATATGCGCATAGCAATGAACATATATAGCATATGGATGCTTATGACGAAATAGTTCCTGGACTCCATTTAAGTTGCTGCTCAAAACAGACTCACCATCATAAGCTTGAGCTACTCAAGTCACAGAATTCTCATGGAGGTCCCAGTTAGCCAGCTTTGAACACAGTTCATTTGTCAGACTCTGGGCATCTAATGCTGTTACTTGATAGAAGCATAAAAATTTGTCTACTGGGGAACAATGGTGAACATAACGAAGACAAATATTTATTTGTTCTCTGCAAGCGACATCTCTAGATTCATCAGCGAGTATTACAAAATACTTTGCTTCTTTTACCTCATTTAAATGTTCTCGCATCAATTTTGCACAACATTCTATCATCTGATTTTGACTGAAAGGTGAGAGAAAGGTGGCATTCCCTGGCATTTGACTCTGCAAATTTTCCAATTCAGGATCAAACTTTTTTAGAAGATCGAAAGTCTCTAAAAGGTTACCCCTGTTTGAGCTCCCTTCACACTCCCTATGGCCTCAAAAGGCAGTTCCCTGTCTGCCAAACAACACAATCTCAACTATTCTTCTCAGATACTCTCTGCGCTTTTTAATGTCTGTAATCACTGCTGAATCCATTAGCTGTATAATATTGTCTCGTTCTTCAGATTTTACATAAGTAGACCAGGCCTCCATTGCTCCCGTATGTATTGTTGTTTGTTGGTGTTCTCTCAGCTTCTCTATTGCCTTCTTCCAGTTGTTAAACCCTCTGGATGTGAAAGCAGTGTCCACGCGACCAGTGCAACTTGAAAACATTCTGCAGGCAAAGCAAAATCTGGCATCACTGCTGGCACTATATTCAAGCCATGTAAATGATGCATACCAGCTGCTTGAAAATGAACGCTTCTGCTTTCCAAAATCCCTTTGTGGAAAACTAGACAGCTTTGGCCGCATAGGACCAGCTTCTTTGGTTCCTAGATCCCTGGGTACAACAGTAGCAGCAGGCGTAAATCTCGCTACTGATTCAAGTGCATCACGAGATGTTCTGGGAGATGATGATGATGTGTTCACTACATCTTCTGGTACAGAAACTTCCACTTCATATCTTAATGGTTGCTCTGGTTGCAGCTGTTGATCAGCACCGGGGTCCTTACAGTTACTTTCTTTATTCTGATTTTTTGATTTTGGACGGAAAAAGTCACAGATACTCATTTTTAACAAGATTGATGAGTGTGTGCCAAAAACTAAGTAGGTTATAAGAAAAATACCCTTTTATTGGGAAAAAATGGGTCTGGCTCACAGGAATGAAACTGTTTATCTGA
Organism: Neoceratodus forsteri; assembly: GCA_016271365.2. Taxonomy (NCBI): domain Eukaryota; kingdom Metazoa; phylum Chordata; order Ceratodontiformes; family Ceratodontidae; genus Neoceratodus; species Neoceratodus forsteri. The sequence goes on from CM057452.1 coordinate 1,579,425,589, forward strand.
CAGACTTAGTCTAACACACAGGGCTCACAGTATGCGAAGTAATGAGTAACCTACTGGACAACGGCTATTTAATACAACAGACAGAGCCTAACACACAGAGCCACAGTATGTGAAGTAATGAGTATTAAACACCCACTGGAAAACTGCTATTTAATACAACAGACGGAGCCTAACACACAGGGCCACAGTATGCGAAGTAATGAGCAGCCTACTGGAAAACTGCTATTTAATACAACAGACAGAGCCTAACACACAGGGCTCACAGTATGCGAAGTAATGAGTATGTTACTGGTAAACTGCTTTTTTTATAAAAAAGATACTGTAGATTCTTACACACAGGGCTCACAGTATGCGAAGTAATGAGTAACCTACTGGACAATGGCTATTTAATACAACAGACAGAGCCTAACACACAGGGCCACTGTATGCAAAGTAATGAGCAGCCTACTGGAAAACTGCTGTTTAATACAACAGACGAAGCCTAACACACAGCGCTCACAGTATGCGAAGTAATGAGTAACCTACTGGAAAACTGTTGTTTAATACAACAGACGGAGCCTAACACACAGGGTTCACAGTATGTGAAGTAATGAGTAACCTACTGGAAAACTGCTGTTTGATACAACAGACAGAGCCCAACACACAGGGCTCACAGTATGCGAAGTAATGAGTAACCTACTGGAAAACTGCTTTTTATGTTGCTTGCACACATGTGCAAGAAACATAGTGCCATCATCGGAGATTTCGGAAGTGTGTCACCTCCTCCTCCTCCAATTCAGTCAGTGTGCTGGCAGGCGCGCCCTGTAAGCCAATGCATTTTGGAGCTGTCTATGACCGCTCCAAAATGCAGTAACCTCTGATTGAAAGGGGAGCTACGCTTCCAGTGAGCACCGATAAGGCTGCTCACGCCAGCTCCCCTCCCCACCTGCAGGCATGTGCTCCCCGCACGATTGTACAGCCGACGGGTGCTCCAATCCCGCCGGCGAACGCCTCAACGCCCTTGTGCCATGCTGGGAGCCCACCCAGCGTGGCAAATGTCCCATGACGTCTTTTTTTTTTGAAACCTGTAAAACGAAAGCGCGTGGCGTCCTCCCAGCCCCCTCCCACAACCCGCACCCACCCACTGCGCACCCAGCCTCCCCACCCCACACCCCCATACTTACCTCCGGACTCCGTGCGGCGATCTTCGATGGACCAGGAACATGTCTGCACTCTTCAAAGCCGACCGCGAACTGAGGAAATGCGGTAAGCTGTATAATGGGCTAGATAGGGGGTTTCAACTTTATTGCATATCTCAGGCATTTTGGGAAATTTTGTACCAAATTTTCAACATGAGTTTTAGGACCCCTTCTCATGAGTGATGTCACTGTCATGGCGTTATTACGGGCCCAAAGGATGATTTCGCCGCAGTGACTGCAAAATCACCCGCCGGCCCAAATACCGCCATGACAGTGACATCATTCATGAGAAGAGGTCCCAAAACCCCATGTTGAAAATGTGGTGCCAAAATTCCAAAATGACTGTTTTACGAGCGTGCGTTGCGCAGTTCCTACGCAGGCTCGTAAGTTCGCGAAATTTCAATATTTTCACTCCAGATTTTCAACATTGCCATTCTACCACACCTTCTTATGAGTAGTACAGCTGTCATTTTTCACATCCTGCCCAAAACATGTTTCCGCCCATGTAGCGCACAATGGTGCAGTCGGTGTGCGAACTCAATGTATGGGACACACTAAGAAAATCACAGTGACACTGATCATGAGCAGAGGTCTTAAAATGCCTGTGTTGAAAATTTGGTGAAAAAATTCCTAAAAATGACTGTGTTACGAGTGTGCGTTGCACAGTTCCTACGCACGCTCGTAAGTTTGCGATTTTTCAATATTTTCACTCCAGATTTTCAACATTGCCATTTTACCACACCTCCTCATGAGCAGTACAGCTGTCATTTTTCACATCCTGCCCAAAACATGTTTCCGCCCATGTAGCGCACAATGGCGCAGTCGGTGTGCGAACTCAGTGTATGGGACACATTAAGAAAATCACAGTGTCACTGTTCATGAGCAGAGATCTTAAAATGGCAATGTTGAAAATTTGGTGAAAGAATTCCTAAAAATGACTGTTTTACGAGTGTGCGTTGCACAGTTCCCACGCACGCTCGTAGGTTTGCGAATTTTCAATATTTCCACTCCAGATTTTCAACATTGCCATTTTACCACACCTCCTTATGAGCAGTACAGCTGTCATTTTTCACATCCTGCCCAAAACATGTTTCCTCCCATGTAGCGCACAATGGCGCAGTCGGTGTGCAAACTCAATGTATGGGACACATTAACAAAATCACAGTGACACTGTTCATGAGCAGAAGTCTTAAAATGGCTATGCTGAAAATTTGGTGAAAAAATTCCTAAAAATGACTGTTTTGCGAGCGTGCATTGCGCAGTTCCTACGCACGCTCGTAAGTTCGCAAATTTTCAATATTTGCACTCCAATGACTTCCAAATACCTAAACAGCACATAGAAGCAAGCAACATTCGGCACTGACAAATGCTTGTTTATAAAAAAGATACTGTAGATTCTTACGCACAGGGCTCACAGTATGCGAAGTAATGAGCATGCTACTGGTGGAAAACTGCTTTTTTATAAAAACAGATGGATACTCATGCACAGGGCTCACAGTATGTGAAGTAATGAGTAAGTAACCTGATGGAAAACTGATTTTTTATAAAACAGATGGTTCCTTTTGTTCATAAAAATAAAAGTATAGTGTCTGAAACTGAACTGGCTAACCCCTTGCTTGTGATGTTAAGCTTGCCACAACACAAACCCCTGAGGGTCAGGGTAAGGTAATTTAGGAAACTAAAAGTTGTTATTTTTATGCTAATGTGAGCCTAAAACATTAACCACCAAAGTGATGTTCTTCAGTCTTTCTTAGCTGTCAGCTCTTCACTAGTCTAGTACTCAGTAAATGTGGAAATAAGTTAAAAGGGAAAAAAAAATGTATGCTGTTAGTAATGCTGTATGGCACTCACAGGTTGTCTGTGAGCTTTTCACTGTAACCTAAGACGACACACAAACCCCGTATTTCACTCAGACAGAAAAAAAGGTAAAAAAGTAAACACTACACTATTTATTTAGCTCTCAGCTCAAGTGTGAGAGCTAATAATGTTTTCAATGTTTGATTATGAAACTTTCAACTAAAGATAGATCTTAGATCATCAGTTCTGATTTGAATCTCCAAGTCTTTCTGCTCGCTCTACCTCTACCAACAACAACTGCGTCACTAGTTTTTCTAACTGCACACAGCGGGGACTACTGTGTACCACGTGTGTGTTGGAAAAGCACACCACGTGTTTGTGCACTGATTGGCTCACTGTGCAAGCAAGCTGCTATGCTGTTGGTAGGCAGAGTATGAGGAGGGTGCCAGTCACAGAATGCAGAATAGAACCCTCCCTCCTCTCCTCCTCCTGTCTATCACCCCAAGTACTCCAGTCAACTCAGATGCCATTTAAATTTCGTCCCCTCCCAAGCTCCCATATCCAGTCAGATGCTGGCACTGCCCCAGGTGCCCCTGCTGGCCTTCCCACACACAACAGATGCTTCACACTGATGACACGAACAAGTCCTTGCTCATGTCATTCAGCATGAGGTTAGGGTGCAACAAGCCTAGACAGCAGCAAGGAAGGCAATTTAAAGCCCTGAGCCTCTACACTGCTAGTGCGAGCTGACATTTAACTTCTACTTCTTGTCCCAACCCCCCAGCCCCTGCCCAACTGCCAACAAGCCACAGTGTACCTGCCTGCCAGCCAATGAGCCAGACTGCCAGTGCCACTGAAATTCCCTGGCAGGCAAATCCACAGCAAAGTGTGAGCTCAGCTTGCTCAGCTGAGGTGAGGTCCCGTCTCTCCTCATCTCTGAGTCCTCCCGACTCTCCAAGAACCAATCTCATTCTCTTTGTCTCCTCTCTCTCTCTCTCTCTCTCTCTAGCCTGTCTCCCTCCTGCACTGATGCACTGAACACTCAAGACACAAGTATGAAGTCACTGCCAACTTAGAGTCCACAAACAGTCCTCCAGGCAGTTCACATCTCATCGGTTAGTCCGTCCTGAGTCCTCCTCCCAGCCCAGGCTGTGTGGCGCTGCACGTTCAAATTAATTATGAAAAAAACCCAAGAAAACCGCATTAGGGCTCGCGCTGCTGCCTCACTTGCTACTGGCTGCTGGCTCACAGGCTCAGGCTCACTGACGCACACTTCTCTGTTCTCTCAGTCTCGGTCACACCGGTGACTGACCGGTGGACTGGCCATGGGCCAAAAAACGAATGGAGCCTGTGATGGTCGCGAATGGCTGGTAGTCAGTGGTGCAATAGGAGCTGGAGTGAGAATCCTAAGTGGAGCTGTGGAGCGCTGAGTGGCTGACTGGCAGCCGTATGTGTGTGTGGGGGGGACTATAACAGTTTTGTTGCCATTCCGTGCAGTACAGAAGCCAAAGCTAGCTGAGCCTGGAAAGGCGCATGATGCGAGGACTGGAGCAGCAGCACTACAGCCTTCCAGTGAGTAAGCTGAGGACTTGGGAGTGCTTGTAAAACGACTCTCGGTGGACTGTGCACAGCAATAAAAAAGTCTACTTTACTCTGGCTAAGTAACTGTAGTAGAAACAAGTAAATCTTGGGGCCTGACCATGATTTAAACAGTTAGAAATGGTATTTATTTATTTTTTCAGTGAAAGCGATTGGCAGGCTTTAACTTAGATTGGGGGCTGTAGCCACCCAAAATCAACGATGGTGCGCCACTGATTCATAACTGTATTGACGTTAGTTGTTTATTGATCTTAGTATGACACTTTGTTGGTTCATGATATAAGGGTACCCTGAGCCTTCTGGGAAGGGTGCCATAAATAAATAAAATCTAGTACTACTAATACTTAACCCCTTGAGGTATTTATAGATCTCTATCATGTGCCCCCTTCTCCCTTCCAGGGCATGCATACTGAGATCCTTTAGTCTCTCTTCGTAAGGTTCTGATGCAGACCCTGAACCATTTTAGTTGCCCTACTCTGGACAGCCCCCACCCTGTCTATGTCCTTCCTGAGATGTGGTCTCCAGAACCAGTGATCTATACAGTGGAAGAAAAAATTACTCACCTTAGTAATGTTGTTTCTTCTAATGGAGTCTTGCTGTATTCTGACTATTGCAGTGATCACCAACCTTTGAACTGCCCCAGAGAACAAAGAGTTAACTTTCCATGCAGGGCATTTAACGCTGAGCTCGATCTCGGTTGAAGCCTCTGTCTGCTGTTGTTTAAACTCCAACCGTCAGATCTTTATGAGCTATGCTCACTAGGCGTTCTGTGTGGAAACTGTAAAACTCACACTAGCCAACTGGCAACTAATTTGTTAAAAAAGGGTTTTTTGGTTTCAAAGCAAAGACTCAAGTCAGGATACCCAAAAACCAAAACACAACACACACCCAAAATAAAGGAGGGTGAGAAAGGGGCACCTCTAGGTGCCAACACTGCTCCTGCCCACCCACATCCCAAAAACCAGGTTCTGAGAGGGGAGGCGGGGAGGTCAGAATACAGCAAGACTCCATTAGAAGAAACAACATTACTAAGGTGAGTAATTTTTTCTTCAAACAACATGAAGTCTTGCTGTATTCTGACTATTGCAGACTACCAAGCAGTACCTCCATGGAGGAGGGACAGAACCTACTTTGGGAAAAGGCTCTGAAGTACTGCTGTGCCAAACCGAGCATCACTCCTAGCCTGGATATCCAGAGAGTAATGCTTGGTGAATATATGGACTGTTTTCCAGGTGGCTGCTTGACAGATTTCTAAGATAGGAATATCCCTGGCAGCAGCCAGGGAAGCAGCTGTACCTCTAGTAGAGTGAGCACTCAGGCCTGAGGGTGGGGTTCTACCCAATTTTACGTAGCAGAATTGTATACAAGAGACAATCCACCTGGCAATAGATCTTTTAGTGGCAGGTTTGCCCTTACCAACCTCTCCATAAGTGAGAACAACTGGAGGGACTCAAACCTGTGACCCTTGGTGCGCTCTATGTAGTAGCTAAGGGCCCTTTTTACATCCAGGCTGTGCAACCTCCTCTCTCCAGAGGAGGAATGGTCAGTGAAGAAAACAGAGAGAGACATAGACTGATTAAGGTGGAAATCTGAAACCACCTTAGGCAAAAACTTCCTGTTAGTTCTTAGGACCACTTTATCTCTATGGAAAGAGATGAAATCAGGCTCCACTGACAGGGCTTGCAATTCACTGATGCGCCTGGCAGAGGTAATGGCTACCAAAACACAGTTTTCCAAGTCAAGTACTTAAGCTCTGCAGAGGACAAAGGCTCAAGGGGGTTGCATAAGCTGAGCAATGCAAACATTAAGGTCCCAAGCAGGAGCAGGGTCCCTAAAGGGAGGATTGGTGTGCAGCAATCCCTTGAAGAATTTACAAAATACAGGATGGGCTGATAGAGGAGAGGGATTGCCTACTGACAAGAAGGCAGAAACAGCTGCCAGATGCACTTTAAGTGTAGCTGGTCTAAATCCCAAGCCATTAAGATGAACCATATAGTCCAGGACTGTAGGCAACCCAGCAGATTCTGGAGAAATATGCTTATTAGAGCACCAAATAGTGAACCTTTTCCATTTGGAGTTGTAAGTCTTTCTGGTTGGAAGACTTTCGAGAAGCCTTAAGAATATCCAGAACACCTTGAGAGAGGTGCAGATCAGCAAACTCTAACTCTTCAAGAGCCAGGCCTTGAGATTAAGTGGTTTGAGATTCGGATACCAAATCCTTCCCTGAGAGGATGTCAACAGGTTGTAATTCCTGGGAAGAGACAGGGGAAGGTGGACTGCTAAGGACAGCAACAGTGGATACCAGGGCTGACTGGCCCAGTCTGGAACGATCAGAATCACTTTGCATGGTTGAGACCTGATCTTGACTAGCACCTTGAACAGGAGAGGGAAGGGGGGAAGCATACAGGAAATTCCCTTCCCAATTCAGAACCAGAGCATCCAGGGGACTGAGCCCAAGACTAGGGTCTGCAACAAAAGGAGGAAGTTGGTGATTGTCTGGGGCTGCAAAAGATCTATCTGTGGAGTGCCCCATCTGGAGAAATCACTTTCAAAATTAGGGATCTAGAGACCATTCGTGGTGGCCCTGAGATATCCTGCTGAGAGCATCTGCTAGGACAGTGTCCTTCCCTGGGAGGTGAACTATCATCAGAGAGGTTTGCAGGGAATAGGCCGGAGACCACAACTGCATTGCTTCTGTGCACAAGGCCGTAGACTGAGTGCCTCCTTGCTTGTTGATATACCACATTGTGGTGGTATTGTCTGTTCTGATCTGGACCACCTTGTTCTGTACATATTTGGAAAAAGCTTGCAGTGCCAGAAACACTGCTCTGAGTGCCAAGAGATTGATGTGAAACAGAGATTCTTGAGGTGACCACAGCCCTTGGGTGGTAAGATCCCCTAAGTAGGCTCCCCAGCCCAAGAGGGAGGCGTCTGTGGTGAGGATTAGTGAATGAGACTGAGTGACAAAAGGAACTCCCTGTCTTAAATTGTCCTGATCCTGCCACCATTGCAAAGCCTGGATCAGGGTTCGAGTCACTGGGACTAGTTTGGTAAGGGAATCCTTTCTTTGGGACCAGAAGGCTCTTAAGTGGAATTGAATGTCCCTCATCTGGAATCTTGCCCACTAGACCACTGCTGTAGAGGCTGCCATGTGGCCCAGGAGCTGCAAGAAGTGCCTTGCTGGTCGAGACACCTGAAGGGTGAAAGAAGAGGCCAGTTCTATAAGGGTCCTTGCCCTGTCCAGGGGAAGGAAGGCTTTGCTCTTATTGTATCCAGCTCTGCCCCTATAAAGGTGAGGAGCTGTACTGGCTCGAGAACTGACTTTGGAAGGTTTAGGAGGAATCCTAAGGAAGTGAGCAGTTGCTGAGTTATCTGAAGATGTGACTTGACTTGGTCTGGAGACTGACCCACTATGAGCCAGTCGTCCAAGTATGGAAAGATGGAGATCTTTTTTCTTCTTAGGAAAGCAACCACTACTGCCAGGCACTTTGTGAACACCCTTGGGGCTGATGTTAGGCCAAAGGGCATTGCTCTGAATTGATAGTGGCCTGAGGGCAGCTCAAACCTGAGGTACTTTCTGTGGTAGCACCTGATGGGAATGTGAAAATAGGCATCTTTGAGGTCCAGGGAGGCTAGCCAGTCCCCTGGCCTTAGAGAGGGCAGAATTATTCCCAGAGTCACCATTTTGAATTTTGGCTTTAAAAGGTGCTTGTTTAGATATCTCAGATCCAGGATGGACCGCCATTCTCCTGTCTTCTTGGGGGTTAGGAAGTACCTGGAGTACAATCCTTAGCCCCTGTGTAGGGTAGGAACCCTTTCTATGGCTCTGAGAGCCAAGAGGGAAGAAAACCTCTGCCTCTAGGGCAAGGGTCTCTGATGGATTTGCAGGTGGAAAGGATCTGGTTCTCATCTTGGGAAATTTTTGAGCTGAGAACCAGTCCCTGGCTTACTACTTCTAGGACCCACTTGTCTGATGTTAAAGACTTCCAGTCCTGGACAAAGTAAGCCAGCCTGCCCCAGGTATTGGAAAATCGGCCGGGCAGACCCATCAGGGTGTCTGCTTGGCAGGGAGCTTTAGGCTGAGGGGTGGAAGCAGGCCTGCTCATACCCCGTCTGCCACTCCCTCTAAAGAACCCCCTCTGAGCATAAGCAGAAGAGGAGGCCTGGACTTGGTAAAAGGGCCTTTGAAAGGGCCTGCCCCTGCCCCTGGAATGCTGCCTCTGAGGAGTGGCTTACCTTTCTTTGGCTTGATTACTCCTGTAGGTGGTCCTGTACTCGTCCACCTTCTTCATGTAGTTCTCTGTCTGCTCCCCAAACAGAGAATTACCAATGACAGGGAAATCCATGGCCTTAGCCTGGGTATCCTGTGATAGGCTAGTACATCTGAGCCAAGCCATCCTCCCGAAGGGCCACAGATGTAGCCATGACTCTAGATGAAATATCACTTGAGTCCACAGCAGCATGCAATTGCACCTTGGATGCCTCAATCCCATCTGCAGCCACCTGCTCCAGCTCCTTGGCAAGCTGGTCAGGGGCCTGTTTAGCTAGAGCCAGCACAGTGTCCTACCTGGACTTCTGGTATCTAGCTGTGTAGGCCATATAGTTAGCCTGCCTGAGTCCCAAAGATGCTGCCATGTACTGTTTCTTTGCCATGGCATCAATCCTCCTGGAGTCCTTATCTGGGGGGTGTGAAGCCAAGGGAATATTTGCCTTATCACAGGCAGCAGCCTGCACTACCCCAACATGGCTGCATTGCTGGGAAAGGAACTCCGTGTCCGAGCCTGAAAGGGTATACCTCTTGTCCATTCTTCTGTCCACAGGAGGTATGGAATTATGAGTTTTTAGAATTTCAAATGTCTGTTTCCCAAAAGATTTATGGAGGGGAATAGACAATCTCCTGGACTCTGGGATGTCCATCATCTCAACAAAATCAGGCTCCTCCTGATCCTCTACTGCTTCTTCCATTGGAAGCTGGAGGGTTTCAGCCACTTTCTTGTAAAACATAAAGTGGGAAGGGGACTCAGAAAGCCTAGGAGGAGAAACACCTGATGGTCTGTCTGGAGAGATGTTCGGGTCAACAGGCACATCCAGACTTTCATAATCACCATCATCATCATTATCCTCATACTCTCCTTCCTCCTCCTCCGGTTCATAAAATTCTTCTAAAGTATAATCCAGAACCGGGGGAACCGACCGAACCGAGCCCCTGACAGATGGTGCCGGTTTGGCCGGAAGTGAAGTTAGCGACTGAACTATCCTTATCGCTTTGGCTATTTCATCAGCGGTCGGAAAAAGAACCTGTGGATCCGAACCGGATGATTTTTCCCTTTTCTTTCTTTTAACCAGAACCGACTCCTCAGAATCGGTTCTCTTTTTGCCCGAAGAAGTTTCGCCCTGGTCAGAGGGCACTCCTTCTGGTTCGGTCGGAACCGAACCGGGCTGGCCATCCGGGTCAGCGGACTTCTCGGCCTCCCTTTCCCTCAGTCTACCTACTCTCTTATCCAGGGTAGCTTTGGGAAAACTTTTACAAATTTGGCAGTCTGAATTGAGGTGGTCAAACCCCAGACAATACACACAGGTAGTGTGGGGATCAGCCTTAGCAAAGGCTTCCCCACACACACTACAGTGTTGAAACCCAGTGGGCCCAGTTTTTTTCTTGGGTTTCTCAGACATGGCCAATCCTAACCACAACTTACCCTTTTTTCGGCAATCCGCCAGGCAAGACACCCCTATCGGTTCCTGACCATGTTACGGGTCTTGGAAAAAAATGCAATCAAATCCGTTTTTTTTTAGAACTGATACGGACCGGTTACCACACTCTAATAAAGACAGAAGTTTTTTAACACAAACCTGATTGGTTCAAACCGAACCGATCCAATGTTTACAAGTTACACACAGAAACTAATACAAAACCTATCTAGTACTCACGGTACCACAGACAGAGACTTAAACCGACAGGTTCAGTAGCAGAAATTCGGTAGAAACCGAGCGAAAAAACGACACTTTAACCAACTTTTTTGAACCGAGCGAAGGAGAAATCTCCGGAACGACTGTTCAGTGAGGCGGAGTAAAGAATCTGACGGTTGGAATTTAAACAACAGCAGACAGAGGCTTCAACTGAGCTCAAGCTCAGCGTTCCATGCCCTGCATGGAAAGTTAACTCTTTGTTCTCCGGGGCAGTTCAAAGGTTGGTGATCACTGCAATAGTCAGAATACAGCAAGACTTCATGTTGTTTGAAACACCACCTCCCTCTATCTGTTGGCGATATCCTCCCTATGCACCCAGTTTCCCACTGGCCCTACCCACTGTCTTGTCGCACTGTCTCACCACCTTTTTTTTTTTATCATATCATATTTTCTGCCCCTTCACCTGCAGACCCCATCTGACCAACCCACCCAGCCCGTCCCCAGGACTACCAGGGCTTACCTCACACCCGCCCGAGAACAGTGCCTGCAGGGAGTTGGTCGCCATCCTGCCGCTGGTGATATTTTCTGTCCTCCATTTTGGTTTTCACCCAAGGGCCCCAGGAGTGGGTACACATGCGTGTGGAGGCAGGCATTAGAAACATAGAAGTTGACGGCAGATAAGGACCGCAAGGCCCATCCAGTCTGCCCATTTCTTTTTCTACCTTATAAATGTACCATCGGCCTTTGCATTAGTCCCACAGCCCCAGTAACAGCCCTCCCACCCCATTGGCCTAGCGCCCTGGCTCCTCTCTGGCCCATGCTGTCCCTAGCCTCCACCAGATGGCAGCCATCAGCCAAGAGGAGCTGTTCCACCTCCTGGAGAGGAGTGTGTGCCCGTCGGCAGCTCCACCCAGCTCAGCCCCTCCCCCCCGTTGCCAACCTACGACGGCCCGGGCTCGTTCCCAAACCTGGGTCACCAGCATGACGTGAGGTAAGGCGTCCAGTGCCTTAGCCCTAAGCACCACCGGGCCAGCCTGTCTCACCACCTTAAGGTCATCAGATATGATTACCCCAGGTCCCTTTCCTGTTTGGTGACTGCCAATACCTCTTCTCCCACTTTGTGCTCCGCCTCTGGGTTTCTGTGCCCTAGGTGCATGATTTTGTACTTTTTTCACACTGAAACCCAGCAGCCATGCCTTTGAACACTCCTTGAATTTTCTCAGGTCCCTGCACATTCTTTCTACCCCCTCTAGAATGCCTACCTTACCTCAAATTTTAGTGTAATCTGCAAAGAGGCACACGTTCCCTTCCCATTCATCTACAACGTCACTTAAAAACAATAAGGAGGATCGGTCCCAGTACTGAGCCCTGAGGCACCTCACTGGTCATCCTCCCTTCCCTAGAGTGAACTCTGTTTTTTTTTTTTTAACTTGAATATCTTTTATTGAGATGAAAAAGCACTTAACAATAATAACACAGCTTGCATTATTCAATTGAACAACTGGCATCTCCAATCTTGGTAAATTATGTTGCCAAATGTGTCTTAATAAGCACATTGATACAATGTCTATTAAATGAAAAAGGAGATAAAACAGCCTTCAATTATCTTGAAAGTCCTCCAGTTACTGGGTACCAAATGTCCTAAGAGTTTGTCCTAAGAGATCAATATAGCAATCTGCTATGTCATAGTAGATAAAGCTGGTCTTCCACAAATCTGTTATTGAACATTAAATTAATACAGATTGTATAGTCAGTGAAAATTAAATACGTTACTAATTAGAATACAATATATTAAACTGGTTAACAATAGATGCAACAGAATGAACAGAACATCGGTGTGCGTACTCCCTGTCGGCCCCCCTCCCCCAAGTCCGACCCTAAATATTAGCTTTGGTTTATTATGTTGTCTTACGCCTGCAGTGCAGACAACATATTGTGCTTGCTTCAGTGGAGAAGCAGGTTTCAGAGGTGTGGTCCTGCTGTAGCCAATGGCACCACTGCTTTTTGTGGCCGGGCTCTGTGGCGCCAATGGTATAGCACACTGTCTATGACAGCAGTTGAGAGACATGCCACCACCATGAAAGAAATTAGCCGCTGCAATCAGGGAGTGCCACGGAGTGGACCCTGATTGCAGCAGCTAATTACTGCTTGTGTCGTCTGGTGTCCCAGTCAAGCAACATAGCGGTGGCTTCCCCATCAGCTTCTCACAGTCCCCACAGAAGCTGAAGGATAGCCGCCGCCTTACATGGTCCCTCTGAAGGCCAACGGGGGTGCCCAATCCCTGTTGGTATAATGTATCCCCCATTTCTTGTGTGCCGAGGGTGCCCAATCCCCTCGGCTCCATCGATCCCCAACTCTGTATGGCGGTGGGGGTGCCCAATCCCGTCGGCTACAGCCCCCCAAAAATACTAGGTGGCACGCTGGGGAGACCACCCCAGCGTGCCAATGTCCTGTATGAAAAACGCCCCGCAATGTTTTGTTTTAACCTGTAAAACAGAAAACAGTCCCTCATTGAGTCTGATGGCCCCTCCCAACCTGCGCCCACCCTCTGCGCACCCTGCCTCCCCACCCCACCCCATCACCCCATACTACCTCCAATGGCCAGCGAACGATCTTCGTGGACCGGGAACATGTCTGCACTCTTCAAAGCCGACCGCGAACTGAAGAAATGCCAGTAAACTGTATAATGGTATAAACGTTTTGTTTTCAACTTATGTGGATATCTCGGCAATTTTTTTAACTTTTGCCACCAAATTTTCAACATGGGGTTTTTGGAACCCCTCCTCATGATTTTGGTCACTGTCATGGCGTTATTCGGTCCCAAAAGGTGATTTTGCAGTCACTGCACGAATCACCTTCGGGACCGAGTAATGAAATGACAGTGTTGCTATTCATGGTGGCCTCCCCAAATAGCCTATGTTGCAAATTTGGTGGCATCAAAAATGACTATGTACTAAGCGTGCCTTCGCCGGTTTCCATGCACTCGTAACTTGCCAATTTGTAATATTTTCCCAGATTTTCAACATTAGCATTTTTTCACACCACCTCATGAACAGTGCAGCTGTCATTTTCACATCCTGGCTGAAATGTGTTTTCGCACTACTGGCGCAGAGAATAGTTGTCGCTGTGGGGAAATCAGTGTTCGGGACAGATTACGAAAATCATAGTGACACTGTTCATGAGCAGAGGCCCTAAAATACCTATGTTGAAAATTTGGCGACAAAAGTCCATAAAATGACTATGTTACAAGCATGCATTGCACAGTTTCCACGTGCACTCGTAACTTCGACAATTTGTAATATTTTCACTCAACATTTTCAACATTGTCAATTTTGCACACGTCCTTATGAACAGTACAGCTGTCATTTTTCAGATCATGCCCAAAATGTGTTTTCACACAAGTGGCGCTCTATGGCGCGGTTGCTGTGGGAAATCAATGATCAGGACAGATGAAGAAAATCATAGTGACAGTGTTCATGAGCAGAGGTCCCAAAATGCCTATGTTGAAAATTTGGTGAAATAATTCCACTAAATGACTGTGTTACGAGTGTGCATTGCGCAGTTTTTACGTATGCTCGTAAATTTGAGCATATTTAATATTTTCACTCAAGATTTTCAACACTGCCATCTCTTCACACCTACCTATGATTGGTACAGCTATAATTTTTCACATCCTGCCTGAATGGTGTTTTCCCACATCTGGCGCAGAATGGCATGGTCGTTGTGAGAAATCAACGTTCGGGACAGATTAACAAAATCACAATGCCACTATTCATGAGCAGAGGTCCCAAACACTTTCATGAGGTCGGGGTCAGAAAAATGCCATGCTGCAAATTTGTAGAGCAAATACCAACAAACAGCCGGGGCATTATGGTTTCTAACCATAACGCCCCACCTTTTACAGACTGACAGGCATCAGGGGTGTGTCTTTGCATTGCCAGCTGTCATGCTCACGCCATACCATCCCCCCCACCCTCAAGCCACTGACAGGCATTGAGGTGTGCCTTGGACTCTTTGGCCCCACAGTTCACCCCATTCTCCTATGCTGCACCCATTTCAGTGTATGTCCTTATGAAATGGGGTAACTGTAAAGCCGAACACCCCAAGGCACATCTCAGCACTTGTCAGTGTCTGCAGGATAGGGTGAGGCAAAATGCCATGAGTGTTATGGCCAAATGGGGTGAGCATAAGGCCCAAGGACCCCAAGGCACAATGCGATATTTGTCGCACTGCAGGGTAGGGTGAGCTGAAATGCCATTAACATTATGGCTGATGCCCAAAGGCACACCTCAGTGCCTGTCAGTCTCTGTAGGGTGATGCGGGGTTTGACATCACTTTCATACTTCACTGCCATTCCTATTATGCATCTGTTCAACTCCTGCGCTACCGATGCCAATGTCAGCAAGACAACATTCGGCACTGACAAATGCTTGTTGTGAAGATTAGGTATAATCTATGGAGCTTGTATCTGGTGCCACGGGTTCCATATTTCAAGAAAATTATCAAGATTTAGCCTTATTTTACTTGGTATTCTTTCAAGCCTTTCTAGCTCCGATACCCTAGAGTTCCATTTATCTATGGTTGGTGGGGCAGGATAGAGCCACCTAGAGGTAATGCACTTAAGTGCCACCACCCTAAGTGACTGGCCCAGGCATCTCGCCTTCGCGGGACAGGATAGCAGAGCCGGGAATCCTAAAACCATCTCATTGAACTGAAAGGGAATGTTGAGCCCTGTTACGGTTTGAATCTCCCTATGAATTATTTGCCAAAATCCCAACAACTTTGGGCAAGCCCAAAATATATATGAACATACGAAATTTGCCAGCAGATAAAGGCCTACAGGTCTATCACGTCTGCTTGAATGTGCAGCTAGCATCCCTTATTCTGCAGCTACCCTTCCCTCCCTTCCTCCCACCCTTCCCCTCCATTGACCATCCCCCTTGCCCTGTCCCAGCCCCTTTTGAAGCAGTCCACTGTTCTACTGGATACCACTTTTGCTGGTAACGCATTCCACCCAGCTACCACCCTCTCTGTAAAAAAGTGTCTCCTCATCACTCTCCTGAACCTTCCTCCCTCCAGTCTCATATCATGGCCCCGGGTGTCCCTCCCTTCCCTTACTTTGAACAGCCCCTCTGTACCCGTCTTGTTTATTCCTTTCATGTACTTAAAAGTTTCAATCATGTCCCCCCTGTCCCTCCTCTCCTCCAGTGAGTACATGTTCAACTCCCTCAGCCTCCTCTCGTATGGTAAGTTCCCCAGCCCTTGATCATCTTTGTCGCCTGTGCTGCACTCCTCCAGTAACTTAATGTCCCTCTTCAGATACGAGCTGGCATTACACACAGTACCCAGGTGCAGTCTAACTAATGATCTATACAGTGGCAGAATCACCTCCCCCTCCTCGAGGACATACCCCTTGCAATGCAACCCAGCATTTTGTTGGCCTTTGCAGCTGCCTTCCTACACTATGCCAAGTTGTTCATTGACCCTGTAATGAGCACTCCCAGATCCTTCTCCTCCTCTGTCTTGGCTAGCTGCACTCCACCCAGCTGGTAACTCCTCCTTGGGTTCTTCACCCCAAAATGCAGCACCTTGCACTTTTTGGCATTAAACCCCAGTTGCCAGGTGTCTGACCAAGTTTCCACCTTTGTCAGATCATCCTGCAACCCCTGCCATCCCCCTAGGTTGTCCACCACTGCTCCCATCTTGGTGTCATCAGCAAACAGACTGATCATTTTCTTGATGTCCAATGATATGTCTACAATGAATATCCCAAAAACACTGGTCCCAACACCAAGCCCTGCAGAACACCACTCATCACTACCCTTGGGATGAGAGCTCCCTACCCACCACCACCCTCTGTTGCCTTCCCTAAAGCCAGTTCTCTACCCATCTCACCAGCTTTGCTCCTGCCCCTGTGCCTTCTAACTTACTTCCCAGCCTCCCATGTGGCACCGAGTCGAATGCTTTACTGAAGTCCAGATACAGGACATCCACTGCATGGCCCCCATCCAATTGCCTAGTTACCCAGTCATAGAACTCCAGCAGGTTGGTTTGGCAAGATCTGCCACGTATGAAGCCATGCTGTCTGTAGTCCTTTGGCCTCCAGGAGGGCCACCAGCCTCTCCTTCAGGATAGTCTCCATCAGCTTACCTACGATGGATGTGAGGCTCATCGGTCTGTAGTTCCTCGGTTCATCCTTGGGACCACTCTTGTGGAGGGGCACCACATAAGCCATCCTCCAGTCCTGAGTGTAGAGAGGCATTAAATAGGTCTGCCAAAGGTCCCATAAGGACCTCTGCCAGCTCCTTCAGTACCATGGGGTGGATGCCATCTGGGCCTGGCGTCTTGTCCACCCTCAGTGCCCCTCAAACCCTCCTGAACTCTGCCCTCCATGATTTCCCCGTCTGTCACCTCTCCCCCCCCATTTCTGCTGTTCCTCTCCCCTTGGGTATCACCCCCTCTTCTCCTTTGTAAATACTGAGCAAAAGTAATAATTTAGCGCTTCTGCCTTATCACCCCCTGCTTCTACCCAACCCCCCTCCTTCTTAATCCTTACTATGTGGTCTTTACAGTTCCTTTTCTCCCTGATGTACCTGAAGAAGTCCTTCTCCCCCTTCTTAATGCCTTGTGCCAGCCTGAGTTCCGTAGATGCTTTGGCTCCCCTTACTGCCCTTGCCACCTCTTTCGATTCCTTCAGGTACTCCTCTCTGTCCTCCCCCCTCCCTGTTTCCTAGTATCTCCTAAAGGTAGCTCTTTTTCTCCTTACCTTTTCCATGACCTCCTTGCTCACCCAGCTCGGTTTCTTAGCCCTAGCCTTCTTGCTGTGGGCCTTGCTGTAGGTTATGGTTGCCTCCACTATCCCCAGCTTTATGAGCTCCCACCTCTGGTTAGTGCCCATACTAGGTTGAATTCTGGCCAGGTATCTTTTTACCACTTCCTCCATCCTCCCAAAGTCAGCCCTCCTGAAGACCAGCACCCTTGTGCCAGATTCTACTCCTTCCTTGCCCATATCCAGTGTGAGCCCTACTGAGGGGTGGTCACTCCTTGCCAGTGGTACTTCCACCCTAAGTTCTCTCACAAACACTCCCCATTTGCCAGCACAAGGTCATGGGTATTCCCTAACCTGGTTGGTTCACTGACCATTTGCATCAGGAAGCTGTCCTGAAAGGCATCCAGCAATACCTGCTCCCTTCTATTCCTGGTTGTTGGGGTACTCCAGTCCACTCCTGGCATGTTGAAGTCCCCCACAATCACCACACTACCCTTCTCGCAGGTCCTCCTGATCTGTCCTGCTAGTTCCCTGTCTAACTCCTCCGTCTGAGAGGGTGGCCTGTACATCACTCCCATTCTGAAAGTCCTATTCTTGGAATCCTGGATTTGCATCCAAAGTGACTCCGTACTACCCTCCTCCCCTTCCTCCCTTACATACTTCAGTCCTTCCCTCACACATATAGTGCCACCCCCTCCTTCCCTCACATATAGTGCCACCCCCCCCTTTTCTAATCACGCTATCCCTACGAAATAATCTGTACCCTTGTACAGACAGGTCCCAGTCATTGTATTGGGTGGCCCATGTTTCTGTGATGGCTGCAATATCCATCTCTACCTCTGCCATAAGTGCCTGTAGCTCTGCAGTTTTTTTCCAAGGCTCCTAGCATTAAGGATGACCACCTTCCACCCTCCCCTCCCATCTCACACCTCCTTTACTGGCACCACCAATAGTACTTGCCCTTTGTCCTTTGTCACTGTTATAGGGGTAGCTCATATGGCTTCCCAACCTGTGGTAGTGGAAGCCACTATTCCCGCACCCCCTCCAGCAGAGATCTGTGTGGGTTATGCTAAAGTGTCTTGTTATGATAGGTGTACGAAAAAATTTGACTATGATTTTCCAGTTAAATTCTCGCCAGGAAGGGGAAGCTGTAACCTGCCATCCCAGTTTTAACCTCTTGGCCCACTGTCTCTTATCTATCTGGATTCCTGCTTCCTGCTCCCATTTGAGACGTATGTTCTCTAAAGGGGGGGTCATCAGAATATGCCAATAGGGAATATAATTTGAACACTAGTTTGTTTAGATTTCTAAGAATGATGGTGAAATAAAAAAAGGATTCAGGAGGTGTTTTCTCTCTTCGGATTTTAAGAAGATTGTCTGAGGACATTACAAAGTGTCAAATTTGTAAATACCTGTAATGGTCCTCCTTTCTAAGGGAGTAGCTGTCTTGCAACTGGTTAAAAGGTAGACACCCGTGTTCATCAGTGCATTTTAAAAAAGTTGCTAGTCTATGTTGTTCCTTAAATTCATAACCTTGGTCTAATTTAGGTGGGGGAAAAGAAGTTTCGTGGAGTATGAGGGAGAGGGGGCCAATCATGTTAGATGTATGTGTAATTCTCTTAAGACGCAGTATAAACTGTAATGAGTGTTTAACCCAGGGGTTTGTGGTTTGCCTCCAAATCTGTGGAGGGATGACACTAGTCGGCAAGGTCCACAGGGCCCAGCCCATCAGGGCGTCTTCCTCAAGCTGATACCAGTCTGAGCTGATACATCTTTCAGCCCATGTGCAAATATGAGCTCCTTGGGCTGCTAAGTAATAGAGTTTAAGCTTTGAGGCAGCAAGGCCTCCAGCGGACCTTGGAGTCTGAAGTATCTTTTCACTTATTCGGGGTCTCGTGCCTGACCAGAAGAAGTGCCGAATCTGTTTGTATAGACTGTTCCAATATGAGTTGGGAATTGCAACTGGCAGTGTTTGAAACAGGAACAAAAGCCGTGGCAGCACGTTCATCTTTAAGCCTTGAGTCTTACTGTATAAAGTCAGGGGTAATATAGTCCACCTCGCCAAGTCTCCTTGCAAAGTCTGGTAAAGCTTCATGTAATTATTCTTAAATAAAACAGAAATATCTGTGGAAATATATATTACGAGATATTTAAAGGTATTTCTTTTGGCCCAAGTGAATAGAAAGGCTTGTCGGAAGGACACCGAAGGGGATCCACTTAAAATCATTGCCTCTGACTTTTGAAAATTTATTTTATACCCTGCTAACCTCCCGAAATCTTCTAAGGCTCCCTCGTAGATGTGGTAAGGATGAGGATGGGTCTGACAGAAAATAAAGGGAGTCATCCGCATATAGAGCTAGCTTCTGTTCACTCTCTCCAACCCTCATACCCCGTATCAAACAGTTCGATCTTATAGAGATGGCCAGTGGTTCCAACACTAGCGCAAAGAGCAATGGGAAGAGGGGACATCCCTGCCTGGTGTCCCGGCCCAGAGAGAAGGTCTCTGAGAAAAATCCATTCACCTTTACTCTTGCTGTGGGTTTGCTATACAGGGCTGTAATCGCTGTTGTGAAATTATCGCCTAACCCAACGGCTTGTAATGTGGCAAACGAACTCCCAATCCACCCTACCGAATGCCTTTTCTGCGTCCATACTTATTGCCAGTTGCAATGTTTTAGTGGTTCGTTGAGCTGAAATGATGTTTAACAGGGATCGACTTTAGCATTGGCCCAGTGGCCTGAGGCCAGCTAATTTGAAGGCGGGCTGGAGGATGTCCTACTTTGCTGGCCCAATTGGCCAGCACTTTTTTAAATTAAATAATGCACTGCACCTTTAAGGAATGAAAGGTTGCCAGTGCTGGGAATCTCTAACTTCCTGGTTGTGGAGATTAACGCACTTGCGCACAAACTGATGTCCTAGACCTGCAATCATGTGTGAAGAGATACACACAGCAATACACAGTGGGAACCCCAGGACTAGTCGAGTCAGGGTGAGCAGTCACTCTAGTGCAAACAGCAGAACCTATCACAGGTGGGAACAGGTTGGACAAATATGACAGCAATGGAGCTCCTTCACTGATCATGTAACTACTAGATTCTAGCAGACATTAGTGAGAGGCGAAAGAACACATAGTGCTGGGCAGCAGGCTAATCTGCCCCGAGTGTGGTGCAATTGCTAATTTAAACAACAAACTCTAGCCAACGAATTTCTTAAATCCACTGTGGGGAAAAACAGATTTTAAAGAAGTAGTGAGAATTCATTCATTAGCTGGGGAAGGGGACTGCTAAAAGTTTGCAGCCTCTCAAATAAACTGAGTTTTCTTTTCTACAAAAATTCTCCATATAAATACATTTTCATAAACAGATTTTTACTGAGTGTTTGAACTGTAGCTGTGTACAGTAACCTGCTCAGAAAAATCTAAGTGATGTCCATCAGTGAACAGTTTGCCAGCGGAATATTATAGGCTCAGTCTTTAAAAAATTCAGAGTGGTCCTCTGTGTGTACTAATTTACCAATATAGGATTGAAGACGTTCCGCCAATATGCCCGTAAAGATTTTTAAATCTGCTGGTAACAATGAGATCGGGCAATACGAGCCGCAGTCTTCTGGGTCTTTGTTTGGTTTCAGCAGGACAGAGATCTGGGCAGTGTTCCATGAGGGTGGCACACCATTCACACCCCTCATCACCTCATTAAATGTCTCTTGTAGTAGGGGGACCACCACGGTCATAAACTGTTTATAGAATTTGGAGGTGAACCCATCCGTTCCTGGGAATTTGCGGTTTTTTAATTTTTGCTTCAATTTCAGGGATGGAGATAGGTGTATTGAGGTTCATCCATTGTTCTTCAGAAAGAGTGGAAATTTGTAACCTATCTAGATAGTGATTCACTTGTTCCTTATGTGTTGGGCCTCATTCGGAAGAATAAAGGGATTTATAGTAATTTGCAAAGATGGTAGAGATTTCTACTGGGGATGTCGTTGAAGAGGTCCCCGATGGTTTCCTGACACAAAGGACCGCCCGGCCAGCTGCCAAGCTAGAAGGCGCCCCACCCTATTGCTATGTTCAAAGTATTTCTGCTTGGAGTAGCGTAGTTTTCCTTCAATTTGATTATCTAGCAGTTTGTTAAGTAAAATTGTTTCCAGTTTCAGCTGGGCCTTTACCTCGTCATCTAATGAAAGTTGGTGTTGAAATTCAAGATTAGCTTTCTTTTGTTCTAGTTCTAACCACTGTTGGGTATGTTCATTTTTAATGCGGGATGAATACTTAATTATTTCCTTGCGAAGGAAGCACTTAAGGGCATCCCATCTGATTCCTGTCCCCGTGTCTCCTGGGGGGTTTGATTCCAGGAACATTTTAATTGCATCTCTTATTTGTGTCTTACATTCTGTATGGGTAAGTAAACTAACATTTAAGCGCCACAAGGTCTCTGTGGGTACAGGGGCGGTATTCAGAGAAATCTAGACGGGGGCACGATCTGATAAGGTAGTATTGCCCATTTTGGCTCCACTCACTTTAGCCACCCAATTTGCTGAAGCAAGAAGAAACCGATGCGGGAATACATGTTAAATTGTGAGGAGGAGTATGTGTAATCCCTCCCACAGGGATTCTGAAAGTGCCACCCATCCACCAGGCCTAGTTCAGTGCATAGTCCAGGGGCAGAAATAAGGATTTGGCAGCCAAGAGCCAGGTATAGCTCCTGGGTGTCGGCATTTTCCAGCTGACCAGGAGCTACTTTGGCAAAATCAGGAGCTGAAGGTAAAATATATTAAAAACATGACAAGACGCAGTGGTCAGCTAGGAGGCAGTGTGGCTACTAGGAGGTACTGGTCTAGTGGTTAGAGCACTGGCTCAGGAAGAGAGATTGCAAGTTTAAACCCTACTAGAGCCAGATACTCACTGTGTGACTCAAGACACTCACCCACCCACCTCATCCTCCAGTCCACCCAGCTGTGAAAATGAGTAGAAACTAGGGACCCCACTGAAAACAAGTTGTGGCATTTCAGAAGCACTAATATTCCTGATAATAATCACTGCCATGGGATGGTGGCTGGAACACTCATGAATTCTGTGCTTCCTCTGGTTTTGTGGGGAGGGGTGAGGAGTTTAGGACACTGTCAGTTTTTATGCCATTTTTGTATGTGCATGGTTTATTTTTGTGCAGCAAACAAGTTACTGTAGCAATTTGCAGGCACGTAGCAGGCAGCAGAGTAAATGTTTGCACTTGCAAAAACTGTATAAAAGCTAAGTGTCTCTTTAAATACGTCCCTAATTGTTTTTTTAAATAATAAAGTAACTACAGTATTTCAGCTGCTGCTTAGGGTAGTTGGCTGTAATAATTCTTAACCACAACAGCTGTTCCGCTAGTATTCTGTTAATTAAACAGAGTAAATATTCAAACTCTTGCAAACTGTTTAAAACAAGCATTTGTAAATGCCGAATGTTGTCTTGCTGGTGTTGGCACTGGTAGTGCAGGAGTTAAGAGAGATGCATAATAGGAATAGCAGTGAAGTATAGAACTGACATCAACCCCACTCACACCCTGCAAGGAAATTTGTTGACAGGCATTGGAAGTCGCGTTTTGGGTCGTTGGCCATAGCAGCTCATGCTATTTCACCCTCACCCTACCCTGGAGAGTCTGACAAGTGTTGTGTTGTGCCTTGGGGTTGTCTGGCCTTATACTCACCCTATTTCATAAGTATGTACATTGAGATGGGTGCAGCATTGGAGAATGGGCTGAACTTTGGGGCTGAAGAGTCCAAGGCACATCTTGATGCCTGTCAGTGGCTGCAGGGTGGGGGTGGAGGACCAAAGTCGTGAGCAGTACGGCACACAATCCAAAGACACACCCTTGATGCCTGTTAGTCTGTACAAGGTGGGACGTAATGGTTAGAAACCATAACGCCCTGGATGTGTGTTGGTATTTGCACTCCAAATTTTAAAACAAGGCCTTTTTGTGACCCCACCTCATGAAAGCATTTGGGACCTCTGCTCATGAACAGTGTCCCTGTGATTTTGTTAATCTGTCTCTAACATTGATTTCCCACAGTGACCGTGCCATTCTGCACCACATCAAAATGTCAGCTGCACCATTGATAAGGAGGCGTGAACAGATGGCAATGTTGAAAATTTGGAGTGAAAATATTAAACATTCTCGGGTTACGGTGCCGCGGTGAAAACTGCATATCGTACACTCGTACCACTGTCATTTAGTGGAATTATTTCACCAGATTTTTAACATAGCCATTTTGGGACCTCTGCTCATGAACAGTGGCACTATAATTATCTTAATCTGCCCTGAACATTCATTTTCCACAGCGCCCACACGATTGTGCACCACATGTGCAAAACTACATTTTGGGCAGGATGTGACACATGACAGCTATACTGTTCACAAGAAGGTGTGTAAAAATGACAATGTTGAAAATCTGGAGTGAAAATATTACAAATTCTCGAAGTTACGACTGTGCATGGACACTGCACAACGCACGCTTGTAACATAGACATTTTATGGAATTTTTTCACCAAATTTTCAACATAGGCATTTTGGGACCTCTGCTCATGAACAGTGTTTACTGTGATTTTCTTACTCTGTTCTGAACATTGTTTTTCTACAGTGACTGCGCCTCTGAGCGCCGGATGTGCGAAAACACAGTTCAGGTAGGATGTGGAAAATGAAAGCGGTACTGTTCATAAGGAGGAGTGAAAAAATGGCAATGGTGAAAATCTGGAGTAAAAATATTAAAAATTATCGAAATTATGAACGTGCGTGGAAACTGCGCAACCCACGCTCATAGCACAGTCATTTAATGAACTTTCGTCACCAAATTTTCAACATAGGCATTTTAGGACCTCTGCTCATGAACAGTGTCACTGTGATTTTCTTAATCTGTCCCAAACACTGATTCCCCACAGCGACCACGCTATTCTGTGCCGGAAGTGCGAAAACACATTTTGGACAGGATGTGAAAAATGACAGCTGCACTGTTCATAAGGAGGTATGGAAAAATGCCAATGTTGAAAATCTGGAGTGAAAATATTACAGATTTGTGAAGTTACGAGCGTGCGTAAAAACTGCACAATGCACGCTCATAAAAGTCATTTTTTTTTAATTTTTTTCACAAAATTTGCAACATAGGCTTTTTGAGTGCCCACCTCATGAACAGTGGCACTGTTGTTTCATTAATCGGTCCCAAAAGGTGATTTCATGCCGTGACCACAAAATCACCTTTTCGGGACCAAATAACACCATGACAGTCACTGAAGTCACAAGGAGGGGTTCCAATAACCCCATGTTGAAAATTTGGTGCCAAAATTCCCAAAAATGCCCAAGATATGCACCAAAGTTGAAAAAACCCTATTTACTGTATGCCATTATACAGCTTACCGACACTTCTTTAATTCGCGATCAGCTTTGAAGAGTGAAGACGTTTTCCAGGTCTACCAAAGATCGTCGCGCCGGGCTCCAGAGGTAAGTATGGGGTGAGGAGGGTGTGTTGGGAGGTGGGGTACGCAGTGGGTGGGCGCAGGTTGGGGAGGTCCGCAGACAGCTTAGGACCGCTCTACTTTACAGGGTTAAAAAGAATAAACATCATGGGGAAAGTTTTTCTTTTAACAGGTACTTTACAGCACCTTTAGGGTGGGCTCCCAGCATGCCACCTGGAGTGTTCTGGGGTGGGGAACTGAAGCCGGCGGGGATTGGGCACGCAACCGGCGTCAAATAAAAGGTGTTGAGTGATGATGCTATGGGGACTGGGCACCTCGCCTCAGCAAACAACTAGCATGGGACATGATGCAGACAAGGATTGGGCTCCCCGTCAGCAAATTAACTCAGGAGGGGGGCATGATGATGCCGACAGGGGGATTGGGCACCCCCGACGTCGGGTTTTCTGGGGACTGTGCGAGGCGGACGGCATAGCCACCGCCATGTCCAGCTGAAATGTTACACCAGGAAAGGCACGTCCTGCAGTGAGATGGAGCTCCCTCATTTAGCAGCTAAAACGTTTTAAGTTGGTGGCACGTTTTTGCACTGCTGTCAGACAGTGTGCAATCTATAATTCGTGCCACGGAGCCCAGCCACACTGTGTGTGGCGCACACACAACACACCGCGCTTCCAAAACCTGCTATTCTAAAGTTACCACAACATGTTTCTTGGCCTGCGCAAAACAACACAAAAACATACTCTACATGACCAGTTCCAGCAACATTCTATAATGTCGCATAAATTAGGGATTAAGACACTAGCAGCTGCAAGCATAAAGTTTAAATAAAGAGCATGTTCTCTCAGTTTTCTGTGCTTGTGACATGCCTTGCTCATACATTTTAACCCTACCCAGTCCATTATATTACTGTTCCCTTCTTTCTCCTGATCGCACGCTTTCCTTCTATCTTCTAATCGCACGGAGTCTCAGTGGCTCACATTTCAGCACTCCTTTTCCTCCAGTCACATAGCTCCCTTTCTGCCTAGTCCATGCCCCATTCTCCTCTTCTGCTTTCAGGAAATCGTCTCACATTTCAAAATTGGGCATCGCTAACTGTAGTGCTCAGACACTCCCACTCTCCCTATGCTGCACAGAAATACAGGTTACTCACCTGTAACAGGAGTTCTAGGAATGGTATATGTTGTTCATCCACACTTACTGGCAGGTTCCTTGCTGCTTTATATCTTGCCGGAAGGTCTTCAAGCTGGCTCCTCCCACCCACCCGGGTGGTAAAACTCTCGGCTCCGCCCCATGACGCCAGATCTAGCCCGCTGGAAGCCAGGATACGCTTCGAAGCTGGGGAGATTGGGTGGGTTGTGTGGATGAACAACATTTACCACTCCTAGAACTCCTGTTACAGGTGAGTAACCTGTATTTCTAGGGACATGGATATGTTGTTCAATCCACACTTACTGGCAGACTCCTAGCAGTTCTCCGGGAGGAGGGAGGCAAGGCGCACACCCCCTACTTGTGAAATAAAGACTGGAGAACCGAGGTCCCAAAACCAGCATCCCGGCGTGACTCAAGGTCAATGTGGTAGTGGGTAAGGAAGGTGTGTGCTGACTTCCAGGTAGCAGCCCTGCAGATTTCCTGGATAGGGACGTCCCTGGAAGCAGCCACCGATGCAGCAGTATGGCGGGTAGAATGAGCTCTTATCCCTTTGGGAGGCTCCATGCCCACCAACCTGTAGCAGAGATCTAAGCAGGAGGTGACCCACCTGCCTATCGTCCGCTTGGCTGCAGGTCTGCCAGGTGCGGCTTCAGCGTAGGTGACAAACAGCTGGCGAACCTCTCCCAAACTTCAGCCATCTGCGCCTTGTAATAAGAGAGCGCTCTTCTAGGGTCCAAAGTATGGAGCCTATATTCGGCCTCTGAGGTGTGACTGGGGTGGAACACTGGCAGAGTCAACACCTGATTAAGGTGAAACTCCAACATCACC
Organism: Neoceratodus forsteri; assembly: GCA_016271365.2. Lineage (NCBI taxonomy): Eukaryota > Metazoa > Chordata > Ceratodontiformes > Ceratodontidae > Neoceratodus > Neoceratodus forsteri. Next base: position 1,579,452,257 of record CM057452.1, read on the forward strand.
TTCGGAAGGAATTTTGGGTGGGGGCGCAGGACAACCTTGTCCCTGTGGAAGACCAGATAAGGAGACTCGATGGAAAGCGCCTGGAGCTCTCCCATCCTTCTGGCTGACGTGATAGCCACCAAGAAGGCAGTCTTCCACGACAGGTGAGAAATATCACACCTGTGCATTGGTTCGAATGGCTTGCCCATGAGCTTAGCTAGTACCAGCAGTAGATCCCATGGAGGTGGAGGTTCTCGCACCGAAGGGGATATGTGATCAAGGCCTTTGAAAAAGAGCCCAACCACCTTCTCCTGTGCCATCGACTGCTTCCCGGCCCGCGCCCGATAAGCAGAGATGGCTGCCACGTGCTCCTTAAGGGTCGTCGACCAAAGCCCTAGGTGAGAAAGGGACCACAGGTAGTCTAGAATGCTGGCCAAGGAACAGGAGGAAGGGTCCCACCCCTTATCCTGACACCAAATGGAGAATCTTTTCCATTTGAAGGCATAGCATTTTCTGGTCGACTCCTTATGGGATGCCTCAACAACGTTGAGGACCTCGTCGGAAAGATCCAAGGCCTGGAACTCTAGCCGCTCAGGAACCAGGCCATCAAGTGCAGGAATTGGAGATCTGGGTGGAGTACCTTCCCCTTCTTGACTGAGATCAGGTCTGGGCGGGCTGGGAGCCACATCAGGAGCCTGGAGCTGAGGCTGAGGAGATCTGGATACCAGAACTGGTGGGGCCAGTCTGGGGCTACCAGAATCACCTGCGCCTTGTCCCTCTTTGCCTTGAGAAGCACCTTGTGTATCAAGGGAAATGGAGGGAAGGCGTAGAAGAGGCCCAGGGTCCACCACCTCAAGAAGGCATCCCCCTGCAGCGAGCCCTGCTGAGGGGTGGTGGGCATGAAATAGCCTCAGCTTCGCATTCTCCCTGAAGGCAAACAGGTCCACCTGAGGTGTGCACCAGTGGGAGAATGGATCTTGTACTACCTCCGGCAGGAGAGACCACTCATGAGATGCAGCACCTATCCGGCTTAGGGCATTGGCCAGAGTGTTGGAGGCTCCTGCCACATGGATGGCTAGGAGATCCGCCTCCAGTCTGCTCATGAGAGACCAAGTGCGGAGCTTCCTTGCACAGAGGCAGGAGGCGGTCCTGCCCTGGCGGTTTAGGTAGTACATGATCGTGGTGTTGTCCGTCTGGACCTGGACCACTTGACCCCGTACAAATGGAGCGAAGGCGGTGAGGGCTAGTCAGACCGCTCAAAGCTCCAGCAGGTTGAAGTGGCATCGAGACTCCTGAGGGGACCAGAGGCCGTGGGCTCTGAGCTCCCCCAGATGGGCACCCCAACCCATCAGAGAGGCATCAATCGTCAGAATGACCGTCGGCTCTGAAAGAACGAATGGGATACCCTCCTGCAGATGAGCTGGAACGAGCCACACCTGGATGCTGTTCCACATCTCCTAGGTCACTGTCACTGGCTGGTCCAGAGGACCGGAGCGCTGTGAACATTGGCAGGCCAGTCCCCATTGAAGGGGACACACGTGCCAATGGGCCCAACAAACCACGCTGGTGCAGACCGCCATGAGGCCCAGGAGGCACGGGAAGTCCCAGGCAGGTTGCAACTGCCCAACCAGAAATGATTGGGCAAAGGAAGAAAGAACCTCGATCCTGTCCACCGGGAGCCGTGCTCTGGCTTGAAGAGAGTCAAGCTCTGCCCCAATGAACTGAATCACCTGCATTGGCACGAGTTCCGATTTGGCCTCGTTGATGTGGAGGCCAATCTGAGAGCAGACCTGAAGGGCCGGATCCCTGGACTGCTCCACCTCCAGCTTGAAGGGGGCTGCAATCAGCCAGTTGTCCAGGTAAGGGTACACCCGGACCCTTCGGCGCTGCAGGAATGCTGTCACCACTGCCATGCATTTGGTAAAGACCCTGGGAGCTGGAGAGAGGCCAAAGGGCATAGCCCAGAACTCTTAAAGGGATTCCTCCACTCTGAAGCGGAGGAATTGCTGGTGGGACGGACGGATTGGGACGTGAAAGAACGCATCCTGGAGGTCCACAGAACAGAACTACATGCCTCGTTCCAAGGATGGAATGATCTGAGCCAGAGTGACCATCCTGAAGGTCCGAGACCTTAGGAACTTCTTCAGGTCGTGTAGGTCTAGAATGGGCGCCAGCCCCCTGTCCGTTTTGGGACCAGGAGGTACCTGGACACAAACCCTGGGTCTAATGGAGGATCCGCCACCTCCCTGATCACCTCCTTCTGGAGGAGCAGGGCAATGTCGGCTCGACAAGCCAACAGAGAGGCTGCGGACCCTGTAGCCCCCCATTGGGCGACAGCTCAAATTCTAGAGGCAGACCCTTTCTTACCACTTCCAGCACCCAGCAGTCCGTGGTGATATCGGACCAAGTGGAAAGGAAGTGGCGGAGCCGTCCCCCCACGGGGTTGGGGAACCCGGGGAGGAGTGATGAGGTTGGGGGTGATACCCATCAACCCGTCACAGGGCAGGCTTGGAGGAAGGACCGGCCAAGGAGCCTCCTGGACCTTTCCCTCCCAGCTTCCTGCTGGAGGAAGCAGCAGGCTTGGCTTTGGGATGCCAAGTGCGTGCCTACTGGCCCTGATGCTGGTGTTGCTGGGCCGGACGTGCCGCAGGGGCTGAAGGCCGAAAGGGCTTACGCTGCTGCTGACGGCCTTTGTCCTTCTGGGCAGACGTGACTGAGTCCAAGGTGGCATTGGACTTCTTGATCCATTGCAGATGACCCTACACCCAGGGACCGAACAAGTTGATACCCAAGAAGGGAACGCCTGCCAGCTTGTGCTGGGTGTCCGCTGTAAAAGTGGAGATCCGCAGCTAAGCTCTGTGGCGCATGGCCACTGCGGCTGCTACTGACTGGGTACACGAGTCAGTGATGTCCAAGGAAGTTTGGACCTGCTGTTTGGCCACCGCCCTTCCCTGATCCCGCACCTGCTTGACCGTCATGTGAAGGTCAGCCGGGAGACGAGGAATCACCTCATCCAGGGAGCCCAAAAGGGCATGTGAAAAGTGTGCCATCAGAATGGCCGCGCTGACGTGACGAAGGCCTAGAGAGGAAGCAGCATAGACTTTCAGCCCAGAGTAATCCGGTTTCTTGGACTCCTTATCAGGTGGCTTGTCCACATCCCGAGCGTTCCCGGAACGCCGTAAAACACTGTCGGTCACTAGCCCCTCCGCGGAGGGGTGCTCCGAGAAACCAGAGAGTGAACCAGTGGGAACAGCATACTTTCCAGCCATCCTGGCCGAAGGTGCTGGAAGAGAAGCTGGCCACTGCCATAGCTCCAGGGCCAGGCCAACAATGGCTTCGGCCACCGGGAAGGCCTCCGTGGGGGAATCCCCTCGGTCCACTATCTCTGTGATGGGATATTTGGCCCATTTTGAAATGGGTTTGAGCTTCATCCCAGTGGACTATGAGATGAGCCGAAGCATTCCAAGGAACGAGGATGGGCTCTCATCCACCGACTGACCCCCGGTGGACTCCAGGTCAAGAAGCCTGGAGAACAAGGAGTCGTCGTCGTCAGACTCCGAGGAGTCTGCAAACACCTGCCGAGTGTCTGAGCCACCCTCCACCTGCCGAGGTCAATCCGGAGTGAGGGTGACTGACAACCCATGGGGCAAGCCCTGACCCGACTTAGAATCCTTGGTCGGGGCCCCAGTTTTAGGTTGTGGAGGCGGGGGTTCCACCACAATGGGTGGCGCAGCCGGTTTTGGCCGAACAACCGGTGCCGGCTTCAGCTCCTCAACTACAACGAGGGGTTGTTTTGGCCGCTCCGGTGACAGCCACTTAATAGCCAGGGAAGGCGACGGAGTCGACTTATTCCCAGTCAAAAGGAGCTGCTGCCACATTAGATCCTCGTTACGCCGACATAATTTGTGCCGGAGCTTATCCTCCGAAGAGGACGATGACGAGGATGAGCGGTGCCACCACTTTCCACGGTGCCAAGACCGAGACCGCCGATGTCGGCGGGATCGGCTGGACCTGGAAGAGGTCCGAGACCTTCGGTGTTTCCGAGGGTGGGTCAGAGAGGGGGCAGGGGAAACCCGCTCCTCACTCGGTTCAGGGACCTTAACCGGGGACTCCAGCACAGGAGGCACAGGCAAGTCCTCGGTTTCCACCGGTGGAACCGGTGAAGAAGGGTTGTCGGCTTCTTCAGTCGACAACCCGTCCGACGGGTCAAGAAAAATCTCGACTGCGTCTACGGGTGTCTTGGCCGGCTGACCAGATGGGGCACCGTGAAGCCAGCGGCCTTAGCCTCAACCTCAACCGAAGTCAACTGTCGACTATCCAGGGAAGGTGACCTCTCCCGCTCCCACGAACGTCGACGGTGGGACTTACCCTTAGAATCCTTCTTTTTGGACCGAGAGGAATGTCCCGAAGGCTCCTCTCCCTTGGTGGAGAGGGATTGACAAAGCTCCTTGAACGAAGCCGTATAGGAGGAGCCCAAGGAGAGCGGGACAAATGCCGTGACCGAAGAAGATGATGATGCAGACTGGGTCACTTCCTTCTCGATGGCGATCATCTGTTCGAGCTGTTCAGCTGAGCCCGCAGCCACAGACACCGCCCAAAGGGCCTCCTTCGACTTGACCGGAGAATAACGTTTCTCGGGGCGCCCAAGTTGCATTCTGGCAGCGCGATCCTGTAAGACCATGGCCGAAAAGGACTTGCAGAAGTTGCAGGCCTGCGAATCATGGTCAAGCCCCAGGCAGTAAACGCACGTGGAGTGCGGATCGGTCTGGGACATCTTCTGCCCACAGGGGCACAAACAAAATCCAGGAGTCGATTTGTCCATCGCAGCCGCGAGGGAAGATAAAGACCGAAGTCTTGTAAATTTTAAAATTAGTTCCGGGTTAACCGAAGAGTTTGGATCCAGGCCTAAAACGCAGAGTGCAAAGGAGGGAACCTGAGCTTCCAAGCGGTAAGGAAGATCTGGCATCATGGGGCGGAGCCAAGAGTTTTACTACCCGGGTGGGTGAGAGGAGCCAGCTTGAAGACCTTCCGGCAAGATTTAAAGTGGCAAGGAACCTGCCAGTAAGTGTGGATTGAACAACATATCCATGTCCCTAGAAACAAATGCACTGCACAGAGACAGGAGCTGCTTGGAGCGCTGCTGAATTGCCATTTCTTAAAGGGGCAGGCGCTAATTACCTAAATACAAGTACGAATTGGCGCTTAGTGCCCCCTTATTTCTGTCCCTGTAGTCTATTTAACATCTTCCCTGATTTATTAGGTTCTTTTGAGTGTGAACCTGCCCGGTCCAAGGAGGGGTTCATAACTGTATTAAAATCACCACCCACTATAATAAGACTTTGAGCATCATCTATAGTGTCTCTTAATACTTTTAATAGAAAGGCTGCATGTTCAGAATCTTCATTAGGGGCATACAGTATAGGTTAAGAAGTGTGCACTTTTGGCTCCTATAATCTCCGTACAGGCATACAAATCTACCTTGTGGATTTGTGTCTACTCTCAAAACTTTTAGAGGGGTATTACGTCGAACTAGAATGGCCACACCCCTACGATGAGGGTGATCTTCCTAATGGGAGGCATACATTTCCCCCACCCACGCCTCAGCTTAATGTGTTCCTGTAGGGTCAAAGGGGTTTCCTGCAGGAAAGCAATAGTGGCTTGCTGTCTTTGTAGCTCTTGTAGGATATTGACTCTTTATGGGGCTATTAATGCCCCGTTCATTAAAGGAAGAAACCTTAAGATCAGCCATTACGGGGCATGAGGGCCAATGTCTTTGTTCCAGGGTGAGCTGCAGGGGAGGCGGGACACACATCAAGCAACATACTTAAGTAAAAACTTATTAACAAAACAATGTAACATTTTTGAACCAGTGAACTTGAACTAGTTGTAACCAGTATGAACTTCAAGGCAAGAGTGAACTCTGTTTACCACCACCCTCTGTTGCGTATCCATTAACCACTTTCTTACCCTGTTTACTACCTTAAAACTCACCCCTAAGCTGCACGGTTTCATTATGAGCCTCCTATGTGATACGGTGTCGAATGCCTTACTGAAAATCTATGCTGACATACAGATTTAATATTTGCCATATTGGTCCTTGTAAGAACAGATCCAGAAGCAAATGATTTGATACCTTTTATTGGACCAACATAGATGTAACAAAAAGAATAAAGTGCTTTAGCTTTTGGACCAACAAGTCCTTCCTCAGAAGCTTAATGATAGTTATTTAGAAAATCCCATAATTTTAACACCCATATTATGCAGAAAAAAACAGAACAAATCCCCATTGGTTCAAAATACTCATTTAAAATATAACAGAAGAAAATGTCAGAGAAGCTTAATAGTACCAGTTCACCTTCAGCTGAAAGGGCCTAAAGGTCAGAGGTGCTTAGTGCAGAACAACATGCAAGGAGTGCACTGCACATAAATTAAACTAACTTATAACATGGCATAAAAAAGAACAACGAAAGGAAGCACACAGGTGCAAACACACTATGTGTCACAGTGCAAACCATGGTCTATCCTGTAGCCAGATCCTGATAAAGGAAATGAGTGAAACGGTTTGTGCACAGCGTCGCGAGGAGGGAGCACTGTCTACACAGCGGACCATGAGAAGCGGCTATGTGCCTCGCGTACTAGTCGGAACACAGCAAGCAAGATGAGACAGCTCAGGGACTGGCACAAGTAGTCTAGGAAAGGGGAAGAGTGCAGAAATCTTGACAGAGTAAGAGATGACCGTGGGTGTAAGAAAACAATGTGAGTAGTGACAGGAATCGCGGTTAGTAGAATACCGGTAGCAATAGCAGGGAATCAGTGCAGCAATGTAAAGTCCCGTAGTGTGAGAGAGCTGCAAGAGCAGAAATGCTATCACACTGAACAAAAGTGGCTGTTGTCGTAGCAGTAGCACGGTGTGCATGGTACTATGCAAATCGGGCTGAAATACCCACAGTGCAACAGGACAGAACAGCACAAGTACTGGACAACGGAGCCGAAACAGAGGAAAATATAGACAGAGAAAGGAAATTGTGTACACGGAGCAGTGTGTTTATGCGTGCTGCAGATTATAGCCACTCGATGTATAGATACAGAAAAGCACATCAGCATATGAATAGATCACAAATCTGCAAAATGCACGCGTACGTATTGAACTGCATACAACATTACAGACAGAGTAGTGAGACATAGAAAAGTGATATTTTGACTACAGTATCTTATTCGTAATATTGTTGTCTAATAATAATCAGAAACAGTTACCTACTAAATTGTTTAGCCATGTTACAGGCGCATTATACTAGAAGCGATGGTCACAGGACCATCCATGGTTATTGTTGGACCCACTCGCCTTCAGCCCGTGGTCCACCCCCCAAACTATGGATTAATTCCCACAGTAGACCCATCCTTTCTCGTGGCTTAATTCTTACATAGAGATACTTTCAGAATAAGATAACTACTCAAGCAGTGTCACAGTGTGTATAAGAATGCAGTTACTGAAAAGCAAAACCCACCTGGATTAAAGACATGCTAGAATTGTAAGTTAAAAACAAGTCCCACAAAATAGAACTACAAAATGTTTCTATACATGGCATACAAAAAGCAAACAGTAAAGTTTTCCTAGAGTGAGCAACAGTTACACACTGTATGGAATGTAAAACTTAGCTGGAACCATTACCCAACTATACTCTCAAACTAGATATTATGCCCCATAAACCTTAAGGCCTATAATGCAGTAACAGGAGTTTATAAATGATAATACAAATTGGCAGTATATGGTTAAGTGTCAAACAAAAAACTGCTTGCCAAGGACCACCAAGAAATTAAGACCATGCAGCTTGATATGTACTGATTTCAGTAAATTCTCAGTGTACAATATAACAACTGAAAATGTCTAAGAAATCTGAATAAGAAATCTTAGGAATTAAATTATTCACCCCACCCCTCCCAATATATGGGGGATAACTAGTTTTAAGATATATATACACACACATACAAGGCATCCTAATGTACTGTCATTCACATCAATCACTGCAGTTGTTACCCAAAGGAATTAAACTTGTCATGAAATTCCAAGTAAAAGGGATCATGTATCCTAATATGTACAGAGTTCAAAATGTGACACTATATAACCATACCTCTATCTGTGAAGTAACAGTCCAAGGATTCTGAATAGAACCACAATAAAATAGAACTTCAGCCCTCCCCAGGGTAAGGTAACTAGAAGTAAATGTACAGTATGTATGTAAGACAAGAGTCCTAACATACCTTCATTTCCATAAATCACTGCAATATTAGCCCAGTGTAATTTGATCTGTCAAGGACCCCTCATGCAAATGAGATCCCGCACCCCAATATGTTCAGAGTTGAAAAATGTGACAGTATATAATAAAACTACTGTACGTAAAACAACAGGCTGTGGAATCTGAATAAAAACCCAATGGAATCAACCCCACTCCCGAGGAAGATACTGTAAATAGTAAGAAGGAATTATAATTCATTATGTGTGTGAACTAAGAGTCATAACACACTGTAACTCCATGTATCTGAATAGAAGCCCACCTCAATGTAACAACCCCACACCCGCCATACTCACATAACCCCCCACACACACAAGGAGATGATGAAGTCCTATAATATGTCTATCCTATGAAGAAAAAGTCTGTGGATGTTAAGTCCTATAATGTGCCATAAACCTCAAATCTGTTAACAACTACACCATGCAGATGGGCACCTTTCAGTTGTTAATTTGTCCAACCACGCACTGACTACTGGGGAATTAAATGTACTTTTAAAGGGCCTCAGTTTCTGCCCCAAAAAAACACTTTCCAAAATACAGTTTTGTGGTGAACTGGAGGAATATTTCCGTAGATTGAGACTTACTTATTTATTGAATTTTGTTGACCCAGTAAGCCCACTGGGCCTAGAAGTCCCTTTTTCAGGGGCGACCGGGGGAGGGGGGGATACAGATGGTAAGCAACTGAAATTGAACCAGATTAAGCTGTTGGTGGTATTTTTTTAATGAATGGGAGAAATTTGGCCAGGACACCGGGGAAATTCCCCTACTCTTATCTGCACCATTCCTTCAACCATGAGTCAAAGCTCTTGGTGTGCAGACCCCTATCCCCTAAGTCATAGACAGGCAGCACCTCAGCAGAAGTCGCTGAGTGTGCTACCTGCCTAAGACCCCTCCCTAGCTCCCCATAAATCTCCCTGCACAATCCCAGCCCCATCCCTAACAAGGTCGCAAGTCCCCAGGTGGACAATGACATCCAGCTCCCCATCCTGCCCCATTGCCCTAGAGATCTTTAGGCTCTACTTTCCATCCCTCCAAGACGTGGCACCAGGCATGCACCTCATCTTTATTTATTTATTTAAAGGTTTCACCAGGAAGGCATACTGAGCGGAGTACCGCTCAATTACAGATGCGTTCTGGGGGTGGAGGAGTGGGGAAATACACAATAACAACATTGGACACGAAATACAAAAACAGGAGTAGTTACAAAGAATGTGCAACACACATGGGAAATCTGTATAACCCATGACAGCGGATTAAACATTTTTGCAATACAATAGAATATTTACTTAGCAAGACAGAGAGAATACCATAGCCAGTCCCAACATAGTGATGAGAGTTAAAGGTAGCATAGAGGGCAGACGCAAAAAATCAGTACTACTTGGCAGTGGTCTGTGAGCACCTACCAAGTGGCTGGGGTAACAATGCAGAAGGAAGTTAAATTAAGTTTGGAAAGGGGGACACTGGCCCCTCTGTGGTGCTAGAAGCAGGTGCAGGTGGAGGAGAAATGAGACTTGAGGAGGGAGTTGAGTTGTGGAGTGGTGTCAGCATGCTGAATGGCTGCTGGCAAGGCATTCCAAATTTATGGCATGCGGTAATTGAAGGCTGCTTGGCCTTTGGATGTGGTCATATGTGGGACATGGAAAAGCCGGGCGTCAGTATTCCTGAGTGAGTATTCGGGTGGGGGTTGAGCTGTGAGTGCCAACTCGGAGTATTGGGGAAGGGAGTGGGTCCAGAATTTCACTGTGGTCCTGGCGCAGTGGGTCTGTCTGCAATCCTGGAGCGACAGAAGGTCCCTAGACACAGTGGTGGGTCGTGGGAGGGCAGTCCAGGGCAAAACGGCAGAAAGAGTGGGTCCAATCTAGCTAGGGTGGACTTGGAAGCGGCGCTGTAGACTACATCCCCGTAGTCAAACATGGGTAGGATCATTTTCTGTACAATTGCCTTGCAGGTTGACAGAGGGATGTGACCCTTGTTTCGATATAAGGCACCCAGTTTGAGATGCAGTTTCTTCTGGATCGCATCAATATGGGTGGAAAAGTCAAGGTGCTGATCGAGCCAGACCCCGAGGTATCTGAAGGAGGTGCATGCTTCCAAGGGAGTCCCATCAATCGTGTGGAAAGTGGGGGCAGGAGGGAGTCAGGAGAGCCGCTGTCTCATGCCAAAAGTTTGGGAGACCGTTTTCTTGGGGTTTAGAAAAAGTTGGTTTGCACGGAACCATAGTTGCATAGCACTGAAATCCTGCTGGAACCCGGATGACACTTCTGCAGGGGAAGGACCTGATGCATACAGTACAGTGTCATCAGCGTACGTGTGAATGGATGTATGTGGGCAGACAGAAGGCAGGTCATTCAGAAAAATGGAGAACAGTATCAGGCCAAGGACTGAGCCTTGAGGGACCCCTGCAGTGACAGGGAGGGGTACAGAGGTGACAGGGCCAATTCATACCGATTGAGACCTACCTGCCAGGAATGAGTGGAACCAGCTGGTGGCAGCTCCCAAGCCCGGCAAGGGAGCGTTTAGATAGAAGAAGGGTGTGGGCGACAGTTTTGAAGGCCTTTGCTAGGTCGACAAAAATAGCTGAGGTAGTGTGCCCCTTATCCATGCCTATGAGGATGGTGTCGGTGAGCCTTAGAAGTGAGGTGATGGTGGTCCTTCACTCTCTTACTGTTCCCGAATCTACCCTCCCCCCCTCCAATGATCAAGTCTCCCACCAGGAGTTGCTTCCTCCTATGCTGAGGGCCTCTACCTCCCACCTTGGGACCTCCCATCTGGAGGACCCCCACATCCTCCCTGCTACACGGGTGCCTCCTCCTGGCAGTCCCATCCCACCAGAGCAGGGAATGAGTTCTGTAGTGGCAGAGGCTGAGGAATGTGCCTCTAACCTGCCACCTCCCCCAGAGCCCTCCGAAGTCTAGCCCACCCTTCGTGCCAAACTCTTAACCACATATTTACATGCCTAATCTCCAGCTGTCTCACTGGCCCAGCATATGGCAACAGTATTTATTACCTGGATTCACCACTGAGCACCATCAAGATGATATTTAGACAAGCCTCCTGGGTTCAGCTCATTTACTTGGTAAAGTATGTTTTACATAAATAAATAAACAGTACTTGAAGAGAAACAATTTGGAGGTCCTGTTCCTGAGCATCTTACATCAACAGTTCCCAAAACCTATGCTGTAGGACTTCTGCGTCATTATTACCAAAATTTGACATGACTGTCAGCAAATTTTCCCCCTCACGAACAAACCTGTCCCCCCTTACCATGATGTCTGCAACCTACGTAGCAGGCAGGCAAGTGACTGAGAAGTCCACATGGTTCTGGAATTTCAGTATTCCATCCACCTTGCTTTCATACTTCACAGTAGAGTCATTTTGCTACCCTGTCTTGTTTCCCTATCTGTACAGTGAGTGTCCTGCACTCAAGCCCCACCACTAGAAACTATCACCACCACCACCACCACCCCCCAAGGCCTCCACCCACCTTTCCAGTTAGTGGCTGGTAGCAGTTTTGGACAACCATCGATGGCAGCCCCTGCCTCACCTCGAGATGCTGTCCCTGCTTCTATCTATCTTAACCTTTTCCTTGCCTCAAAACACCTGGAAAGATGTTTCTAGTCACCCTCCTCTTTGACTCAACCTGTAATTCTACAACCCCTGCACCCTGCAGTGCTACTAGTAACACTTCCAATATGCAGATTCTGTCTGAGTGCTGCAAGCAGCTTACAGTGGTTGCAGAATGCCTGATCCATGACCACAGAATACATTGCTCTGTTATAATAAATATTACCAAATCTTAAAGAACTTTTTTGTAAACAAAAACAGCTGCAATGAACCGGGCAAAGCATAACCCAGACTCCTACTACCTAGACTGGGAAACAATTTATTTCATCTACCAGATGAGTTCTGGTCTTTTCTACCTTTGAGTACCGCAGGAATGGGTAAAATCTAACCAGGAGTAATTGAAAATAGATTTCTTGTGTAATTCTGAGCTGAACCAATAGATGGCAGCAGAGAGTATTGGTTTGGGTAGCCGAGATGACTTGAATGTTTTAATCCTACCCTAGTATTAGTAAAGTGGTGCACAGATGGTAATGACTTTCTGCTAACCCCAACAAAAATTCAGTTGCTACAGTTCTGTTACGTAATCCGAGATGCAACAACATATAAAAAAAACTTGAGGGGGGCATCAAGAGCAACTACAGGAAATGAAATGTGAAAGTTACATAGGACATACACAACGATGGCAGAAAAAGACCAATGGTCCATCCAGTCTGCCCGAGTCCCCTATCGAACCCTGGGAAATACTGCTCATCCAATGTCCTAGCCCTCCCCCTCCTACCCCATTCTCCTTCCCAATTCTGTCACCTTGAGTGACCACCATATCCTTCTCTCTGTCCCAACCGTGCTTGAAACCATTAACTGTTTTAGCACCCACCACGTCGGCTGGTAGACTGTTCCACAGCTCCACCACCCTTTCAGTATATGTCCCTCTTGTCACTGTTCACTCATGCCCTCGAACTAGCATTCAGGCTACATAGTTCCTCGCAGTTCACCTTGTTTAACCCTTTTAGGAACCTGAAGGTCACCATCATATCTCCCCTCTGGTCTCCAGCAAGTATATGTTCAGTGCCTTGAGCCGCTCCTCTTAAGACCTGCCATGTTGGCCCTGAATCATTTTTGTTACCCTGGGCTGCACCATCTCCAGCCTGTCCCTAACCTTCCTGAGGTGAGGGCTCCAGAAATGGGCACAGTACTCCAGATGCGGCCTCACAAAAGATCTATAAAGGGGCAGTATTACCTCTTTCCTCCTGCTATCAATATCTCTCACTATACACCCCAGAATCCTACTTGTCTTACCACAGACTTTGTTGCACTGGCTTAACAGCTTGAGGGTGTCACTGATTATAACTTCAAAATCACGTTTCTCAGTCATATTGTAAAGTCTCACCTCACTGATCTAGTACACTTTCCTGGGTTTCTTATTCTCTGGGTGCATCACTTTGCACTTTTTGGTGTTAAATTTCAACTGCCAAACCCTAGACGACCCCTCTAGCTTTTGCAAGTCACTCTGCATTTCTCCGATTCCTTCATCACCATCCACCCTTGCACAGAGCTTAGTGTCATCTGCAAAGAGACGCAACCTGCCCCGGATACCTTCTTCAATGTCACTGATGAACATACTGAAGAGGACCGGGCCCAGGACAGATCCTTGTGACACTCTGCTTGTGATTTCCCTCTCTTCTGCTTTGACCCTGTTGACCACAACCTACCCTATACCCAGTTTCCTACCCAGTCAAACATGTCGTTAACTACACCCAGATCCTACATCTTCTTCAGCAAGCATCTGTGGGGAACAGAGTCAAAAGCCTTGCTGAAGTCGAAATAGAGCAAATCCATGATATGGCCACTATCCAATTCCCACGTCACCTAATCAAAGAAAATTATCAGGTTTGTCTGACAGGACTTTCCTGCCATGAACCCATGCTGTTTACAATTCTGGAGACTGTTGCTCTTCAGGTAGTCCACTAGGGATGTCAAGATATGAAATGTTGATGGTATGATAACCATCACATGAAATAACACAGTTATCATTATCCCACGGTATTACAAAAGTAATTTTTGTACAACAAAGAAGCCTCCTCAAACTCTTGCATCAGGGAGAGTTGGCATGGAAGGGGCAGTTGTCCCTGAAAATACAAAAAAATTAGTTGAAAGGTCTGGATACTGTAGTATACCATACCATGCCATAGTTATCGCGGTATTGGAAATTGCTCACGGTGTCAATGACGTGACTTCCGATACCGTGGTATGCCATAAAACCATGATACTGTGACATCCCTATACTTCACAAGGTCTTCTTTGATTAGTGACTCCATCAGCTTCCCTGCAATGGAGGTCAGGATGACAGATCTTAGTTCTTCATTTGTCTCCCCCCCGCCATGGAGCAAAACAATGTCTGCCAAACCTACAGTCCTTAAGAACTACCTCCACCCTTAGTGAGTGGTTGAACAGTCCAACCAGAAGTTCAGCCAGTTCCACTACCAGTTCCCTGGATGCAAACCATCTGGTCCCAGGGCCTTATCTCTCTTTAGGGCTCCCAGCCCTTTCTTGATCCTGTCACTTGTAAACACTGGCTGCCTCATCTCCGGAACCCCCTTATCGGTCACTTTAGTGCCACTCTCAGGCAAAGGACAGCCTTCTTCTGTGGTGAAAACTGAGCAAAAATAATCATTAAGGACAGCAGCCTTTTGCCTGTCCTCTTCTACTGCCCTGCTCCACTTTTCCCTAATTTATCAGAAGAAACAATTTTCTCTGCCCTTGACCCCTTCTGCAATACACAGCTTTGTGTCTGCTTTTTCTTCACTAACTGCCCTCTTTGCCTCTTTATTTCTCAGTAAATATTCTCTCAGTTCCATGTGATATGAGTGACAGCAGAATCACAACTGGCATATCAGTGAGTGCACATCGCCTAAAACACAAACGATGACATGCACTACAACTAAAACAAAAACAGCGCTGATCGGTATCATACACTACAAGGACGATATTTACTTTTTGTTTTTTATGCCATGTAGGAGGGCTTTGCCCCTGCACCCCTCATTATAATTATAATCAACTCCGGGGGGGCGCCTGACATTGGGGTACAGGGTAAACTCCGGGAGGGGGCAATTCGGAATAATGGGACACACACCAAAAAAACAGTAAGTACCAACCTGCAGCAAATAAAATTTTGTGCACATAGTTAACTCCAAACCCAGAGCTTCTCACACCGCAGCCATACACTCTGCCACTATGCCAAATAGCCAGCTAGGAACTACCTGGCCAAACTACCTCCCATATGCTGTTTCCATATACCTCCTCTCAGAGTTGCCATATTCTGCCTTGTGCGATTCTTGCCCGTGACACTTGCTATTACCCTCCGCTCAATGCTTTCCCACTTGCTCTTATTTCAGGCAGTCAAACTGAGCTGCTCATACTGAGTCGTTCAATTTAACTCACCCATATCACAGGAAATCATTCTGCTCATTCTTTCTCCCCTTGCTTTTCTTTGTGCTTGTAGAAGGCCTTTTTTCTTAGCTCCTGCCACTTCCCTGACTTTTACCGAGAACTGGGTCTGTTCATGAGAAAGGGTTACTAAAGTGTGACATAAAGGTAATTTTTTTTAAATCACAGGATAGTTATTCTGATAAGCTTTTCTAAACATTCTTACCCAAAGGTGAAAAAGTAACCATATAGTGAGAACTACCTAACAGAAACCTGAGGTAAAGCAAAGCTCTGTGGTGCGTACAACAGTGGACACCAAACAGTGTGACACATGCAACAGTGGACACCAAATAGTATGGTGCGTGCAACAGTGGACATAAAAAACAATTTACTTCTCATCATCTAATCATTATAATACTACATACATTTTACAACAAACTCTGGATTACTACATTATTTACATATATGACCATTCAGAAATGTTTTAACACAACAGTTCCCTTAAAACTATCGATTCCGATGCTGTTTAAGTTTTTCATGCTTTGTGCAACAGTGGTCACCAAACCAGTTTACGTCTCATCATCTTATCATTTTAATACTACATACATATTACAACAAACTTTGGATTATTATGTTATTTACATACTGTATATGACCATTCAGAAATGTTCAAACACAATAGTTTCCTTAAAACTATCAATTCCAATGCTGTTTTAAGTTTTTCTTATTTTGTGCAACAGTGGTCACCAAGCCAGTTTATTTCTCATCATCTTATCATTTTAATACTACATGCATTTTACAACAAATTTAGGATTATTACATTATTTACATACATAACCATTCAGAAATGTTCCACAGCAATAGTTCCCTTAAAAAATTCAATTCCAACATTGTTTACGTTTTTCATGTTTTGTGATAATTGTTTTCAGTTCACCTGGTGATATGTAGAATTTTTGTTGTCCTGTTACTGTTCCATAAAAAATTTGTCTTCCCTTTATAACATCTGTGTCCTGACAATGTGGCCATGAGAATTTGCCATCCTTGCCCTGTTGCAAAAATTTAAAAAGAAACGCTTGTTTCATGTCATCAAATGATGTTACTTGTCCAATGTAAAAAGTGTTTGAATAATAAACGACATAAAACAGACTGGTCTGTATGTGGTTATACTTGTTTTGTCTTGTGGTGGTGGTTGAGCTGGAACCAGATGATGTATTTGTCATTATGCTGGCTGCAGAATCTGTCACGGCGGCAGCATGTTCATTAGTCTGGTTGGCAACAGTAGACATACTGACAGTGACCGGAGTCTCAAGATCAGAAGTGGGACTGGGTGTGCAAGTGATTTCATTGGCGACAGGAGACAGCAATATAGAGGGCACAGAACTGTAGTTTTTCTTCACTAAAGACACGTAGCCGGGTGAAGTGTGGAGTGTCCTCATCTTCCATTCATCGATGTGCTTTGTATTTTCAAACAGGCAATCCTCCTTTCTGCATGGTCCACAGAAACAGCTGTAGTCTCGGACTGCAACAATCCCCTGGGCTGCCGACCGGACACTCTGAACCTTTTGTGTGCCAGGTACTGCTTTTAGTTATAGTCCTGCAATTCTTTTAATTTTGTCATCCCAACCCATAACACAGTTCTTCTGAAATGAGTGCACCCTTCACTGGTAGGTTTCCTTGTTAAATTCTTCTTGCAGTACTGAAACAGCTGTGCAGCATTTGAAATCACTTCCTGCTGTGACTGCATAGCTGTGCTTGCAACTGACTTCACCACAGCACTCTCACCATCAGAGAGGCCTTTTCCATGCCTGGATCCAAAAAATGCCTGTTCTTTTGGGAATCCATATGGCGATGGAACCAATGATACATTGTAGAATGCCCATTTTGATTTATACTGACTCCCACACGTATCAGTGAAGTGCACCGGTTTTTCAATATTGAGTGCACGGATGTTTCTGAGGTGGGAATTGGACATGTTGATGAAATGTTGAACGGCGTGGTGGTCATGTTTGAGGTCACTATATATGAACGCAAGTGACTCTGTAACTGTTTCTGTGCATGTTTTACACCTGTAATATGTCACTACAGGGTGAACAGTGGCTTGCTCGTGGTGCCAATGGCGTGACTATATTTCATCCTGCTACTTGCATGTGTAGTTCTCAGTAAAATCTAGCACCATCAATAGCCAGTCCTCGGAAATGTTCTCTTTTAGTGATGAGAACTGTTGGCATTGCTATGATGCCACGTGTAAATGTTGACCCAGAAACATGAGGTCCTCTTTCAAGACTTCAACCAGGCTTCGAAATCTTGCCACTTTTCACTTCATTACTTTTCTTGTTTGTTTCTTTTCAGTGCCATTTATGACCTTGGCAATGCTCACACTGTCCCACTGCCATTTAACCTCCTCTGTTCCATGCTCATGTGAAAGTTCTTCAGGTGCTTTGTCATCAGCATGCGTGCTACAGGTTTCGCACATTTTCTCAATACAGTCCTTAAATAATATTTCTCTGTAGGCACAACAGTGGCCATAAGCCGCCAGATTCTGCCAAAGTGTGAAAAAGATATATACCTTAATCGCAACAGCCATAAAATATGTATTAAAAAGGCTTATCATACACAAACCTTGCTTTCTGAGTTCCCACAGCCAGCAGTCCTGCAGTATTTCACCCAGGTATATGGATCCATTATGGTGAAAGAAATCATGAAACAATTTACATTAAACAGTATGCTTTAAGCCTTCTAACTTCAAGAACATTTAAAATGCAAAATAAACACATTCTCAGAGCTCAGACATTGTGCAAAAAGCTGACAGTCCCAGAAGTATCTTAAAATCAAAGCTCAGCATTCTATTAAGTCATCGGAGCAGGCTAACAGAAGCTTGCAACACATCTGAAAACCCAGACAGCTAACTCAGGGACACGTTCCTCAAAAGGAAGACCATCTGCTACTACTAACCGCAGTACCATAATCACAAGTGACGTAACCTCCATCACCTCATTTTTGAACATGCGCAGTGCAAGGTCTTGGGGTTATAAGTCTATTAATTGTCACCTCGTGGACAAGTTCAAGAGGACAACAGACAGGTTGCTGACAGGAGGTCTAGCAAAATAAAACTAACTCAGCATGTACGCTCTAGGCTTCCGACCATGATAAGGTCTTTGCCCAAATATGGCCATATCATTTCAAAATCTCAAGTCATTTGTAAAAAAAAAAAAGTATTTGCCTATATAATGTGACTCCAAAAACCAACACGTTGTAATTTACCATCTTGCTTCCTATGAATCTGTGTTTCACCGCTGGAAGAAATCTCGTATCTACGCTACTTCTACTGACTTTAAAAGCTATTATTCTGCTAAACTTTAAAGACTTTTGGCCTTAGCCAAAAGCAAGAAACATAAATTATAACAATGTTGGCATTTATTTAAGTCTAGAAGAAAAGAAAAAGAATTCACAGGAACCAGGAAAAGACCTTCTTCAATCCAGCCTCTCCAAGGACACTTCAAATCTCCAGAAGGAAGACAGACGAGATATCACAGGAGACATTGGTTGAGTATACTCTAAAGACTTTAAGGTGCTTGCCTAAATATGTGTCTTTTAAGAATCCTGATTCCATATTAAATACATAAAGATACAATGCAATGAAATGTTGTTTAAATGCTAGTAAAGATTATTAGCACTTAGGAATTGTGTACTTGTGTTAGTTAATAATAATCTTTATTTGTAACAAGCACAATTCAGCAAGTATCAAAGTGCTTTTACATTTAAAACCTTAAAATCTATAAAATTGTTAATATCTAAAATGACAGATAAGCAGCGGGAATGTCAATAATTAATAATCAGGACAGGCAAGCAAAAATAAGTGGGTCTTCAGTTAAGGTTATTCTTGAGAGAATGCTGCTTTAAATTGCCTACTGACAGGAGTTACAGGGCCTCATACGTACGTAGTAAAGATTGTGTAAGGAGAGAAAGTGCATGAATAGACAAAAGTCTAAATGAGATTTTCTACAAATGTTTTGTACTGTTTAAGAGTCAAAAGTGTTTAAATGTTAACAGTGTATTGAAAAAACGGCTTTTGATTGCACTGCATGTCCAAGTTTAAATCTGTAATCTCAGGAGTAACCACGATAAAACAGGTAAACACAACATACTGCATACCTTTCCTTAAGTACTTAATAGAGATAAATTAATTACTAGTAACTGTGTTTACAAAATGGCGTCCCTCTAAAGTGGGCCTGAGATTTATGCTGATTCTAGCTAAGTCAGACTATTTGAGTATTGACTGCAATTAATTTGTTTGCAGTTTGTTTGCAGCCTGTCCTGGCTGAGAGTCTGGAGGTCTTTGGAGAAGGGTGTCTTTCCTGATCCCTTAAGGAGGTGGTTGTATGACCACTCCTGAAAAAAACCTAGCTTGACCTGGACTGTCTCGCCAACTACAAACGTGTCTCCAACCTACCCTTTGTTGGGAAGGTTATTGAGAAGGTGGTTGCGCTGCATCTGGATGATCATTTGTCCACCCACAATGTCTATGACATTCTCCAGTCCAGATTTAGGAAGAAGCTTAGCACCAAGACGGCCCTTGTTCAGGTGCATATCGATCTCCTAACAGCAAGAGAATGGAAGACCCGTTCCCTCTTGGTCCTCCTTGATCTCTCGGCAGCATTTGACATGGTGGACCATGGTGTGCTATTGAAGTGCCTGCGGTTCATCTATTGACTGTCTGGTACAGTCCTCAGATGGTTTTGATCATTCCTCGTGGGTAAGACACAGAGAGTGGTCACTGGAATTTATTCCTCTGACCCTCTTCCCCTATCCTGCAGGGTACCACAGGGCTCCATTTTGGTGCTCATGTTGTTTGCTGAGTACATGCTGCCATTGGGAGACATTATTAGGTGGTACAGTTTGAGTTTTTACTGCTATGCGGATGATACTCAACTGTACACGTCCTTTGTGCCGAGCAGGGAGATATTCTCTTGATGTTTAACAGCTGCCTATCCGAGATCCAGGACTGGATGAGTGTTAGTTGGTTAAGGTTGAATCCGGACAAGACTGAGGTGTCGGTTATAGACCTGGATCGTAGGAGGTGGGGTGTGTCAGCCAGACAACCCTCGGGCCTTTGGCTCTGGGGTGTCAAGCTTACCGCCTCACATCGGGTGCAGAACCTGGGTGTTATTTCTGACAATGGTTTGACCTTAAAATAGCAGGTGTCAGCCATTGTCAAGACCTCTTTTTTCCATCTGAGGAATATTGCCCAGGTGAAACACCTGATCCCTCCTAAGGATCTTCCAAACTTGGTCCATGCCTTCATGACCACTCGCCTTGACTACTGCAATGCCCTGTACTTAGGGTTACCAGGGGTTGATATATGCCACCTGCAGCTGGTGCAGAATGCAGCTGCCAGGCTTTTGACTGGTACTTCTAGGACCATTCATATTGTGCCTGTGCTCTGTGGACTGCACTGGCTGCCAGGACGGTGGCGTATCACCTTCAAGGTCAGTTTGCTGACCTATAAAGTCCCACACGACCAGAGACCCCGCTACCTGCAAGATCTCCTTTCTCCATACCACCCCTCCCAGCCTCTCCGATCCACCAACAAGGGATTGCTAGAGATTCCCAGGGTGCGTTTACAAACATCTGGGGCCTGCTCATTTGCATTTGTGGCCCCCTACCCCGTGGAATTCTCTACCTCATCAGATAGGAGAATGCCTGACCATTCAAAGTTTTAAGTCGGAACTGAAGACCTACCTCTTTGGCATAGCTTTTGGCGATGAAGTATAATGTTGCTGTCATTTTAATAACGGATGGTCCCTGTGACAATTTATGGTTTTATATATTTTATAATCTGTGATTTTATTGTTGATGTGTTATGTACAGGTGCCTTGAACTGCGGAAGGGCACACTTTTATAAATACATTTCGATTTGATTAAAATATTCTTAAATTGTGGCAAAGATAAATGTTTCATAGTTAAATGGAGAAAAAATATACCTATATTTCCTGTTTAAAAAATTGCAAGCTGAGGTGAAAGGGTCACGTCCCCTTTTCCACACAAGGCTTAACCACTCTGGAGAAAAAGAGGAAGTCATTTATAAACCTCAAGCTTCATTAGGAGCAGAAGAAATTTAAAGGAACAAAGCATCTATTTTGCAGTAACCCTGCTTTGCGTAATAAGCAAAAGGTGAGGCATGTTTTCATCAGGATTTTTCCCAGGGGACCCAGAGGATGCTCCTCCAATACTTACCCCCATAAACAGTCCTCAAAAGGAGGAGATTAAAGATAACCTCCCAGAGCTAGAGATTTCCTTTGAATACCCAGGGGGGACTCTTTTCCCAGTCCAGAGGGAAATAAACACCTTTTTTCATAAAGCAGTTTTCAATCAGAAAATCCCCCTAGAGAGCACACCCACTAAAAAACTACAATGCTCGGAGCTTGATGATCATTTAAGCTCACTTTTGGCTGAAGCCAAAACTAGATTAAAGAAGAAAGAACTTAATCCCACCCTAATAGGATACATTTTATATCTTCAACATAGAATCTGCCATCAGGAAGCCTAAAGCAGGCTACATACACTAGGGGATCTTAGCTTTCAACTTGACCAATGCAGGCAAGACCAGACCACCAAAATCCAAGCCTTGGAATTAAAATTACAGTCAGAGAAGGCCAAAAATGTGGGCAGTTTTTTTTCAATTATTTTTCCCTTCTGGTCGCTGTCCACGGGGCCTATCTTGGGTATCAAGCCAGTCCCTGCCCTGCCCGAAGTCCCCCTGTCTGAGCCTCCTCTCTCCTACCCCTCGTCCCGCAGCTGGCACCCCCAGCTTAACCCCTCCGGGGTGGGGCTGCCCCTCCTCTTTGGGCACACTTACTCGTAGACTCCGACTGCTGGAAAGGGCCTGGGCGGAGGAACCTGAAAGGCCAGACAGGATGGACCCAGCTGTGGGCATGGGGGCTGGTGCCATCGCCTACCCCGTGGACCAGGGTTTTTCCTTGTTCTGATCTCTTCCCCCATGCGTGGCGCACGCCCCGATGCAATGGCACACAGCAACCCTGCCTTGCGTCGGCCATGCTGATCACGTGCTGCCCTACATAAAATAAATAAAAATAAATAAATAAATTCATGCTACAGTGCCCCCCCGGTCTCCAACGGGGGCCGCTGTCACACCAAGTCATCCCAACCCTCCCTCCCCAGGGAGGAGAGCACCTCATTGGGTGCTCCATCCTCAACCAACCCCTGCCGACCCCCAGTGCCCGAGCTCGCACCTAAACTCGGGTCGCTAGCGTAGCACGAGGTGTGGCGTCCAGCTCCTCAACTCTCAGCATCACCGGGCCGGAAATTTGGGCATTCTTAAAGTAAAAGTAGCTGATCAGAACAGCTTAAAAGCAATTAATCAGAGGTTAACAGAAGAAGTTGGGGATTTAAAACAGCAAATTATCCCAGGGCCTAGTGAAGTCAGGGACCTGCAGCAGCAAATAAGGGCTTTAAAAGCTGAAGTGGTTGGGTTAAGAGCAGAAAAGTCGAGGTGTCAGGAAAAATTAGCAGCAGCTGCAATTCAAGTAAAGGCAGCCCCGGAGGCAGTCCAGAGATCTGAAAAACAGGTGCGTGCAGCTCATCAGGAGACAGATCAGCTACATGAAGCATTTACTGAATCCCTTGATACTATTGGTCAACAGCTGGGGTCCCTACAACCAGCTAAGCCCTTGCCACCTCCTGTCTCAGATACCCTCCTAATGTCTGTGGCAGCGGACCTTGCCATCAAAGTCCAGGACTTAGTCAAAGAAATTCAAGACCTGAAATTGCAGGGGAAGGACCTTCAAAAGGCACTGCAGCCTCTAACAGTCAAAACATTACCCCTGCAGGGACAAGCCAACCACTACCTGGACCTACCACAGCTGGCTCCACTACCTCTAGCCCCGCAACTCCGTACTGACCAGACCCAAAGCAATTAATCCAAGTTATAAAGGCCAGAGGTACTAGCTTCAATCCCAAGACCAATACGGAGACAGAAGATTATATTTTTTATTTGAAATAGCAATTGAAATACTTTGGAATCCATAACCCTGAAAATCGGTTGTGGGTCTTAAGGTTTTCTGTTGTATCAAAAGTTTGAGCCTGGATGGCTAGACAAAAACCTGAGAGCAAAACCAATTTTAATAAAATGTGCTCAGCCCTGATTAAAGAGTACATCACTTATCAAAGTCCTGTAGCAGCTTTTAAAGAGATATGCCAAAAAAATCAAGCACCGAAGGGTTTTTACAAAATCCTAAGTAAAATGTTTTTCTTAAAAAGAGAGGAGAAAGACCCAGATCTGCTTCCACTCCTAAAGGAAGCCTTTGTAAAAGGCCTTGACCCCTCTGTTAGGGCATTAGTCCAGTCGTGGGTAGAACCAAATACTCCCATAAATGATATTATAGAGCAGGCCCAAAGAATGTTTATAACCGTCAACCAAGATGCAAGTAAGAAACCTACCACAGATCCTCAAAATGAGCTTTTTGCCATTACTAGTAATCAGGCCTCCTTCCAAATGGAAGGAAAAGAATTGCCCCAAAACAGACAGGGGCTACTTCCAGCCTTCCTAGGGATAATAAAAAATTCCCAAATCAGGGAAGGGACTGTTAGAACCCCGGATCACGTAGCCCCCACAGCCCAAACAGAAAGGGGTCAAAGGCTTCTAGACAGCCTCTGGATGCCTGGAATGATCAACCATGGCCTAACCGAGACAGAGATACTAACAGCTATGCTATTGACCAGCTAAAAAGGCAGATCAGACAATTGAGAGAGGAAATTCATAAATACACCCCCAGGGCTCCATACTGGCACCGTGCACCAAACCCTAATGCCATTCCTTACACCCCTAGGAGTGCCCATTTCAATGGCTATATACCAGCACCAGCTCTCCACTCCTTTTCAACCTTGCATGGGAGAGGGGGGACAACTTTGGGCCAGTTAATACAATGTAATTAAAGTAAATGCTAAAGCATATAAAAACACTTTTGGTTATCTAAAAAGGTCCAAAAAATTGTTTCAAGAGTATATGCTTTATGTTGAAAGAGATATAAAGCCGGCCTGGTGGCGCAGAGGGTTGGCTGTCGCACCTCAAACCACACCGGCTGACCAGAGTTGGGGACAGACTCGGGCCAGAGGGCGGCAGGGGAAGGAGAAGGATCGAGCATCCAGAGGACTGCTCTCCTCTCCTGGGGTGGGTTAGGGAGAGGCATCGCTCTGTAGTGGTCCCCAGTGGAGACCAGGGGTAATGCAGATGCAATGCACAGGGGAATTGGAGGAAGAAAAATAGAAAATGGCGCCTCCAATCTACCGGATGACAACTGCCCAGACCAGTGCCTCCTCGGAACTCCGAGACGCAGAACCGACCTCAACAGCACCAAGGGCCAATGCTGGTTTCCACCGGGCCCTTCCTCCTCAGAAGAGGAGGACCCAACCGATGAAGGGTCTCGTCAGGTTACCCTGAGGTGGCTACGATGTGGGGTCGGGGATCAGCGTTGGAGCCCCGGGGGACAATGTCCTTGGCAATTGGCCTGAAGGACTGGCAGATGGAGGCACGGGGAGATAAACAGATAATACAAAAAAAAATTAAAAAAAATAAAGATATAAAAAATATTTTACTTCAGTTAAAAACTGTTATTGTATTTCCTGAAACCCCTGACATATCTACCAAAATACAGAGAGTTGCCTCCCTGTTCTTTTCTGGTTTGAGAGCATTAGGAACCGCTTTTGGATGAGGCATGAACACCATAATTTCTAAAATAAAGAGTACAGTTAAGGAATTTCTCAAAGAGATGGGTGACATTAAGGCACAACTCAGCAGATGGAGGCACAGGGGAGATAAACAGATACAAAAAAAAAAAGAAAGATATAAAAAATATTTTACTTCAATGCAGGAAATTTGTGGAGTTGGGAAGGGGCCTTAGACAAGTAGCATGCACGGTAACCTTCTCAGAGGTGCTGCCTGTCTATGGTGTGGGTGAGGCTAGGGTGCTCCACACCATGGGATTCAATCAGTAGTTGAAAAACTGGTGCAGAGCTCTGGGATTTGGCTTCACTGGGGACTGGGGGTCCACCTGGAGTGATGCAGGCCTATACTGGCAGCAGCCACTATCCAGGGTCAGGTTGGTGACAGGGAAGCAGCGGAAAGGGAATCCTTCTCTTAGTCTGTAAAACACCTCTAAAACTGCCGAAGTGTTCACAGATCCACACAATACAAGGCAAGTCCTGTTGCTCACACCCTTTCTGCTGAACCTTCACTGTTGTGTTGGTACGACCACCTGGGTGTTTGACTGTCAGTCAGGGTAGAGTACAAGGCAATGTGGCCGATTCATTTTTTTGTAAATTTTTATTGGGGACAGTTATTTCAGTACAGACAATTTCTTTTTTTTTTTTCCTCTTTCTTCCCTGTTCTGTACAACATTCGTCTCCTCCTCCGCACCCCAAACTTCCAACAGTAGACCGATACACATGTAACCCCTAGATGGCGCTATCCCAGGGGCTACTACCCCTGCCTGATTTGCCACTAACAGGTTGAGGGGCCTGGATCCAATGGCGGGTGCCTCCACCCAGAGGTCAGGGTTTGCAATAGTTAAACTTACTTGGTCACAGCCCTCTGGGACACTGCAACCCCCCTTTCTTCCCACTAGTGGCCCACACAATATAGCAGAATTACCTTCACAGTATACACTTACCCCAAGGCTGGTTCAGGCACCGGGACATCCTGTAAAATAAGATACAGTGCAACAATCACAGTACAGTACTTTAACATAGACAAATACCTCAGGCAGTATAACTTTGTTGAAACAAACAGCTCTGATTTATTTAGGGGATATAACAGGACAGGGAAATCAGGTTAATTAGCTTATCACTTTACTATCTACCTATGGCTCTGTGCACAGGCCTATCCCTACCAGTTACTGTCCCTGGGTACCCAGGCCCTAGTGGCTAGTCCAAACCGTGGCAGCTGGTAGGGTCCTTTCACACAGAGAAAAGGAAAATTAAACAGTCAGCAGTACAGTAATTCCATTTGGATTTAATGGCAATTCAACAGGGAGCCACTCGAATTAGTACTCACGACCTCCAAAGAAGATATGGTCCTTCAATGTCAGCAGGGCTACTTTGATCTCCAAGAGACTCCTCACACATTTATATGGTAAAAAAGAAAGCACGATACCAGGCAGGCTGCATCTGTATCCCAATCGCAATTACTGCACAGTAACCAGGAGAACACACAGCAGATTCAGTTCCTGACAGACCGAGTGTAATTCAACAATTTCTTCAGTCTTCTACAGGGTGAGCCTGGTTTCTACTCTTCAGAGATCCTTTGATTCTTTTCACAGGACGGATTCAGTCTAACAAGCAGTTACACAAGTTGTAGACCGGAACTCTGGGCCTTGCACGTTTTTTGACTGAAACTGTGCACTGAAGGAGCACAGGGTTTCTTTCCCTTCACTTTCAGATCTCAAACTGAAACTCCCAACAGACAAAACCGGGCACTTCCTTTGAGTTCCTCCCAGTTCTTGACTGGATTGGCTGTCACTCACAATAGACTGCTGCTGTTGGTCCAAAAGGCACCGAAGTCTAAACTACATCTCCCAGAGTCACTGCCCATACAATCCTCTTGTGGCTGGCTCAGATTATGAGTCCCAAGTTCTGATTCGTCCAAGGCATCATTTAGACTAGTTTACCCCACACTGATTGGTCCAGTTCAGCAGTTCAAAACCAGAATGGGGAACTAGGCAGACAGTTCTGACTGCAAAAGAAAGCAGGTTAGACAAACTGTAATTTTATTATTACTGTAAATGATTTCTGGCAATCAGTTACATCTTTCAGACAGGTTCCTTTGCACTCCTAGTGACTGCAAAAATGGGGTGAATTGGCAGCAGCTTGAGTGGTACTCAATCAAAGAAACACACAGTCCCCCATACAAACTAATTATGTCTGCAAGCAGACAGCTCTTAAAGAGACAGTACCAGAGGTTCAAAAAACACTCACTGATAAATGGCTTAAACGCCAAACACCATTCAGGCTTGGAGCATTCAAGCAAGCTCCTGGAAGTCTTTTGGGAACCCCCATTTGCAGGGGGGTTACACCCTTCCTGGCCTGGGAAAAGCTTGGCGTCCGCGTCAAGCAAGTACCCATAAGTTTCAACTGCAACCATATACATTTGCATTAGGCTCACACATGTAATCATCAGTCAATACATCATTTTACCAAGAACCATTTCTGAAACATTGCAGTACGTCCTCTTTACACAGTATAACACACATTGTACCATAACTCAAGTTATTACCTCTTGTACATGAAACCTGAAGAGAGGGACCCTTCCTATCAGTTACCTTGGGGCTGGACGGGCAAGGGCACCATACTTAGAGGGCAACACAAGTAACTTGAGTTAGCACTAACAGCTCAGTTTGGGCAATGAGCTCGGGGACACATACACTCCTTTATGGACAACATTGAGAGGCAGGTCCACTGGCGGCCCAGGAATCATAACTGAGGAGCACCACAGGCTTTACAGCTCGACCAGTCTTTCTAGGGGAGCTGTTACAGTCTCTGCACTCTGAGCCTCATTTTCAGCATTGTTCTCACTTGTCAGGAGTCTCCATGGGGTAGAGAGGCTAGAACTTGGGGCACTTTCAGCTCCAGGAGTTACAGTTTCTGAGTCCACAACATTTGGCTCGCATGGAGAGCTTTCAGACACTGGCAGTGGACTGTCAGGGCACTCAAAATACTCTTCTTGTTCGGGTGTATCACCAGTCTGCCCCAATCTATCATTTTCCTCCCCTGAAAGCTCAAACAGTTCAACCATGCACAATGATTCCATTTCATCTGATCTGATGCTTTGCACTTCACTTTCTGGGAGCATTGGCTCCAGGGATGAAGCTGGGGCATAGACAGTCCAGAAGGCCCAGCTTTGTCTCCAGTATTGACTAGGGATTGCCCCAAACAATTGACTCAGTTCGTAAGAAGGATAGTATTCAAAGTCACTCTCACTTTCTTCTGATATGGACTGACAGTCATGCTCAACTGGGACTTGTGCAGGGGAACACTTTAACTCTGCTTCTGTAGGTGCAGACTTCCTTGGTCTTTTCTTAGCAGCAGCTCTAGTCACTGGTCCAGAGGGCATCTTCTGAGGCTCAGACTCAATCAGGATTTGTCCAATGGGTAGTAAATGATTTCTATGCATTGTTTTACATCTTTGAATTGTTCTCAGGCCTTACTTTGTACACTGGCAGATCATCTAGTTTGCCCACTACAATGTGAGGGAGATGGTGCCATCTGTCAGCAATCTTGTGTTTGCCATGCAGTCCCAGATTTCTTAGCAATACCCGATCTCCCTCCTGGAGTTCCTGTGCTTTCACCTTTTATCATACCTTTCTTTGTTGGCCAGATTTCTTTTGGCAGCCATGGTTTGAGCCAGTTGGTACGCATGAGTTAGCTGGGCCTTTAACTTTGCACATACTGTAAATAGTTGTCAGCTTGAACCCCATCAGGAGAGACCCCAAAACACACATCTACCGTAGTCGAGCTTCTTCCAAACATCAAGGCGGTAGGGGAGGAACCCAGTGGCATCACTTTTGGTGCAGTTATAAGCATGTACCAGGGTGCTAATTTGTTGGCTCCATCTAGGCTTGTCCTTTGGGTGCAGGGTGCCTAGCATATCTAGCAAAGTGCGGTTGAAACGCTCAGGCTGTGGGTCCCCTGGGGGTGGTAAGGAGTGGTTCTGACTTTCTCACTCCCCTACAGAGAAAGCATCTTTGATCAGACGACTCTCAAAGTCTCTCCTTGATCAGAATGGATTCTTTGTGGAGCCCCATAGTGAACAAAAAAGTTTTCTCGAGTACTTTGGCTACAGTGGATGCTTTCTGGTCTTTGGTGGGGAAAGCTTGGGCATATCCTCGTGAAATGGTCAGTGACCACCAGCACATTACTGATATTTCTTTGATCTGACTCCAAACTCAGAAAATCAATACAGACCAGCTCCATGGGTGCACTGGTGGTTATGTTAACAAGGGGCAGCCCTCTGGGGCAAAGCTTTCCTCTGTAAGCAGCGACTACAAGTTCGTGATGTGTTGCTCCACATCAGCCCCCATCTTAGGCCAATAGAATCTGGATCTCACCAAGTCAAGTGTTCTGTCTATACCAAGGTGCCCCATGTGGTTGTGCAAGGACCTCAATACTGAGTCTCAAAGGCAGTGGGCAGCACCAGTTGTTGTTTGTCTACTTGTCCCCTCTGTCTACTGTTTCTCTATATAACAGTTTATTGATCAGTTTCAACTTAGGACCTTCTTTTGTATAACAGTGCAGTTCTCAAATCAGTGAGCGAATTTGGACACATCTTTTCCTGCATAGAGGGCTTCTAAAGCTGATTGATCATAGGATCGCGATTGAGCCCGATCAATACTGTCATTGTCCAGCTGAGGCAGTGCACCAATGTCTATTGCAGAAAAGTGGCAATAAGCAGCAGTATGCTACTCCTCAGAGGGTCCTAAGCAATCCACCATGCAGTCCACTGCGCCCGCGACATTTGTTCCTCCCTGTCAAACTTGGCACAGTGCCCGAATGTCAGGTTCTGCCAATCGACCCAATCATTCTGGGGAACAGGCCCTCCGGAGAGATCAGCATCTATGTGGTTCAGACCTGCTCGGTATTCAGAGCATAGTCATATGTAGATAATGCAGAAGCCACCTATGGCCAGTGGCATCCAACTTAGCTTGAGGTCTGCACATAGGTCAAAGGATTATTGTCAGTTTTACTAGTATTTTAGCCCCATACAAGTACTCATGGAATTGGTCAACAATAGCCCACTTCAAAGCTAGGAACTCTAACTTATGTACAGGATAGTTCTTTTTCGGATGGGGTCAGGCTTCTACTGGCAAAGGCCATTGGTCTCAGGCCATTCTCGTGTTTGGTACAACACAGCCCCCAACCCTTGTAAGCTAGCATCAGTGTGCAGGACTAAGGTTTTCTTGATCGCATAGGCCAGCACTGGAGCATGGGTAAGTTGATATATGATCTCATGAAAAGCAGTCTCACAATCAGGAGTCCAGCGGCCCCAAATATTTCACTCGGATGAAAATACACTCTTTCAGTCTTGAGGGACGCTGACTTTTGGTATTTTTGTGGGTTGGGGAAATACTTGAGTAAGGTTAAGTAAAGGGCGATCACTCTTGAATAGTCCTTGATGAAGCTCCATAATAACCACAGAATCCCAGGAATCTTTGCAGTTCTTTTAGATTTTTGGGCTGTGGCCAGGTGGTCAAGGCCTCAACTTTACTTGGTCGGTCTTATTCCTCGGTGGATACTATGTGTCCCACATACTTTACTGATGTTTGAAAGAATTGACACTTATCAATGGACAGTTTAAAGGCCAAAGTCCACCAGTGGTCAATACCTTAAATAATCTGCTCTCATATTCCTCCAGTGAGCTGCCAAACACAATAACATCATCTAGGTATACCAGGCACTCTTAGTAAGTTCATGTCCCCACTGCACGCCCATCAATCGCTGAAAAGTGGCTGGGGCACCTGAAATCCTCTGAGGCATCCTCATGAATTCATAAAGCCAAGCGGACAGATAAAGGCCGTCTTTCTCACGGTCCTCTGGGGCCATCGGGATCTGGTAGTACCCACTGCGGAGATCCAGCACAGAGAACCACTTGTTCCCTGCTTAGGCAGTCCTAGCATCCTGAATGCGGGCATAGTGTACTGATCAGGATAGTCCGCCGTTTAAGGTGCGATAATCCACACACATCCTTACTGTTCCATCTTTTCCTCACTACCACAATGGGGAAGCATAAGGGCTTCTGGATTCTTGTATTACACCAGCAGCTAACATCTCTTGCAGATGCCGCCTCCACATCATCTATGTCAGCAGGTGCCAGACGTCCGAGACCTCTCACGAAAATGGTCTTTCGTCATGCAGCCGGATATTGTGCTCAGCTCCCTTGCACGCATCCTACATCCCATTCCTTTAAAGAAACACCTGGTCTCTCTGGGCAAGCTCTCACTGATCCTCACTTTCCATTCAGCTGGCAGCGGGAGTCGCCGAAATCAAACAAGTCAGGCGTTACTCTCGCATTCTTCCTGAACTCTTGCTGCTGGGTAGCACTGCAGTGTCTGCACATGACATTAGCCAGGATGCAACCTCTGTTTCGAATGTCTCTTTCAGACACATTATGAACTTGGACCATTACCCTTCTGGCATAAGCATGGGCTCTAGCGGGCAAAATATAGGCTTGACCACAGTCCCTCTGGCAATTTCCATCGCCTGGTGCATCCAACATTAATATTTTATTCTTAACATCCTTTCTGATACGGACCTCTCCCTGTAAGGTACACTGGGCATTTGCCAGGATCAGAGACTCAGGATCCTTCTTCCATACAATTCCGACCGGTTCCTCTGGTTCTGTTTTTCAGCATTCTCTGTGCCTCATAGGCCTTCTTAATTAAAGCGGAACTCTTAAAGCTCTACTAGTCTTTTGACCCTGTTTTCATAACACAACTGTGCCAGCCTTCCGAACATGATGCATTTGTTCCAATCAACAAAGGGACACCATCATACAGTCCAGTGTGGGGACACACTAAGGCTAGGGTCTCTACTTGTTCGCCACTCCAGCCACGGAGGTGGGGAAAGACAGCCAAATCGGATATACCCGGAATAGGGGTAGGCCTTCTCACTTAACCCCCATACATGCAGTCCTTCTAATGGTTGTAAGGGTACGCCTGACAAATGCTTCTGATACCAATCCTGGAACATAATTGTCACTGGGAGCCACTGTCTAATACAGCTCTTGTAGACACTCCATTCACCTTTACAGTGGTCTCCATGGAGGGACCCACTATTCTGGACCAGTCTGGAGAGGCGGTAGTGGGGCCTGGGCAACTGACCTTGCCACAAAAGGACGTAATTAGCATTTTGGTGCCCTCACTGGGATCATGTCGTGCACCTCTTAACCACTGATTTCTTCTCCGAAGCTCTCCTTGTAGCCTATATGCAACTTTGTCAGTGTCTTTTGGGGACTGGCATTCCCTTTTCATGTGCCCATCTTTCCCACAATTATAGCAAAACATACTTTCTGGAGTTTGAGCTGGCCGAGGCGCCACACTGGGAGCCAGGGCGAGGGTATTACTAACTGGAAACCTGGGTGCCATCTCTGTCTGTGGCGTGATAAGCATTTGGAGACATCTCGTCAGTTTCTCCACTTCCATGGTCAAGGAATTGAGTTTGGAGCTGTTATCAGCAGGAGATACATGGGTAGGTACCCCACCCCATGCAGCAGATGCAGTCGGATATAGGTCAGGTCTGCATTCTGCAGGCATGGCCTTCATAAAGGGACATTTTTGAATTCTCGGATCTCTCTCAACAGTTCGCTTCCATTGTGGCATATCTTTTTTCCTGTCAGAGCACTCATTGACTGTCAACCTCTGCCCCTGAACTTCACTTGATGGGTCACCCTCAGTCACTCGGTCGTAGCCACAGCTGTTGGTGCAGGTACCTCCGAGTCGCCTTTCTCAACTCCTCGAATTTCTCTCATTAACTCATCATAGGAGGGTGGGGATTCCAGTCGATTTGCCAGGGCGAACTGAAGCAACAGCAGTTCTGAGAAGGGCAGACTTAAGGATTCTGTCCAGTCTGGTTCGGTCCAGTTCAATCGCTGGCAAACTACCCTTTCTGAGGCATTCTTGCAACAATTTTTCCAGCCGAGAGACATACACAGACAACAACTCCCTTGGTACTGTTGTGCATTTCTTACTTCCACCATAGGTCCTCATCAGAATCTGGGCTCCCATACACATTCTCCAAGGCCTCAAGATAGGCCTGTGCAGTCGCTCCAGGGTTACTGGCCCGCTTAGCACGGATGGTAGCCAGGGCAGGACCTCGGAGGTCTCACTAACCTCTTTCGCTGCCCGAGCATTGCCATTCTAGCACTTGGGGCAACATAGTCTATCCAGGTCTCCCAGTCATCCTCCCCTTGGGGGTGGGAGGGTGCCAGAGAAGATCCTCAACCTTCGGTAAGAGTCGTGACTAATGGCAGGTGCAGAAATAGGAGTCTGCATTGGTTCAGCCACCATTACGGGCACTGGAGCAGGAGAGGGTGTTGGGGAGGAACACCCCAGGTGGCAAGAATAGTTTCTTCAAGTCCTCCACAGTTTTCCCTCCCAGCAACCATTCAGCAAATTTCTCCTCAAAAGTTTCAGATAGTGGTGGGGCTGATTCTCCCGGTCTTTACTGTCCTTAGTTATCACTCCAAGCAGTGAGGGCTCCCTCTGGGGTAATGGTCTGTGGCACTTTGGAGCTATCTATGGGATCCTTAAACTCTACTAGGGCCAGGAAAGTGTGGGTGAGCAGATTAGCATGCCGACCCACCACCACAGGGTTTTGTAAACCTTCCACCTTGGAAAGTACTCCCTGCACAGTGTCCGTATTGATACCCAGGGGATGTCCAGGATAAGCATAGCATTTGGGGTTGATCTCCTCCCAGTACACCACTCCACCAGCCGGTGCACAGCCACTTCTGTCGGGTACCCATTTTTTCTTAACAGTGGTTACGAAATATGGCCACTAGAGGACACACAATCCCAGCGGTGAGCCTCCAAATGTAACCCCTAGATGGCGCTATCCCAGGGGCTACTACCCCTGCCTGATTTGCCACTAACAGGTTGAGGGGCCTGGATCCAATGGCGGGTGCCTCCACCCAGAGGTCAGGGTTTGCAATAGTTAAACTTACTTGGTCACAGCCCCTCTGGGACACTGCAACCCCCTTTCTTCCCACTAGTGGCCCACACAATATAGCAGAATTACCTTCACAGTATACACTTACCCCTAAAGGCTGGTTCAGGCACGGGACATCCTGTAAAATAAGATACAGTCAACAATCACAGTACAGTACTTTAACATAGACAAATACCTCAGGCAGTATAACTTGTTGAAACAAACAGCTCTTGATTTATTTAGGGGATATAACAAGGACAGGGGAAATCAGGTTAATTAGCTTATCACTTTACTATCACCTATGGCTCTGTGCACAGGCCTATCCCTACCAGTTACTGTCCCTGGGTACCCAGGCCCTAGTGGCTAGTCCAAACCGTGGCAGCTGGTAGGGCCCTTTCACACAGAAAAGGAAAATTAAACAGTCAGCAGTACAGTAATTCCATTTGGATTTAATGTGGCAATTCAACAGGAGCGACCCGAATTAGTACTCCGACCTCCAAGAAGATATGGTCCTTCAATGTCAGCAGGGCTACTTTTGATCTCCAAGAGACTCCTCACACATTTATATGGTAAAAGAAAGACGATACCAGGCAGGCTGCATCTGTATCCCAATCGCAATTACTGCACAGTAACCAGGAGAACACACAGCAGATTCAGTTCCTGACAGACCGAGTGTAATTCAACAATTTCTTCAGTCTTCTACAGGGTGAGCCTGGTTTCTACTCTTCAGAGATCCTTTGATTCTTTTCACAGGACGGATTCAGTCCTAACAAGCAGTTACACAAGTTGTAGACCGGAACTCTGGGCCTTGCACACGTTTTTTGACTGAAACTGTGCACTGAAGGAGCACAGGGTTTCTTTCCCCTTCACTTTCAGATCTCAAACTGAAACTCCCAACAGACAAAAACCGGCACTTCCTTTGAGTTCCTCCCAGTTCTTGACTGGATTGGCTGTCACTCGACAGACTGCTGCTGTTGGTCCAAAAGGCACCGAAGTCTAAACTACATCTCCCAGAGTCACTGCCCATACAATCCTCTTGTGGCTGGCTCAGATTATGAGTCCCAAGTTCTGATTCGTCCAAGGCATCATTTTGAGAGCTAGTTTACCCACACCTGATTGGTCCAGTTCAGCAGTTCAAAACCAGAATGGGAACTAGGCAGACAGTTCTGACTGCAAAGAAAGCAGGTTAGACAAACTGTAATTTTATTATTACTGTAAATGATTTCTGGCAATCAGTTACATCTTTCAGACAGGTTCCCTTTGCACTCCTAGTGACTGCAAAATGGGGTGAATTGGCAGCAGCTTGAGTGGTACTCAATCAAAGAAACACACAGTCCCCATACAACTAATTATGTCTGCAAGCAGACAGCTCTTAAAGAGACAGTACCAGAGGTTCTAAAAACACTCACTGATAAATGGCTTAAACGCCAAACACCATTCAGGCTTGGAGCATTCAAGCAAGCTCCTGGAAGTCTTTTGGGAACCCCCATTTGCAGGGGGGTTACACACACAAGGTGAGTCTAGTCAAAATGCACCCTTTTTGCCAAACTGTCTCACTGCTGCGTTGTGGTACACTTATCCTCTGTGTACTTATACAGCACTCCTTTCAACCCTACAACTGCTCAAGTGCCCCAAAGACACACCAATACCTGGCAATTGATCCCCCTTCCGGACCCAGTCCCACACCCTTGGTCACTGTGCTGTTTATATACTCTTTCATATATAGCACTCCTGTCATCCCAGACTGCTCAGTCAACTGCCCCGCCCTACACATACCAACATCAAATCCCCCTTCCTGCTGAACTGTATGTACACTACACTAGTAGTACTTTTATTCTATTCAGTATTTCCTTTTTTGTGTTTCCCTCTTTGTTTTGGTTAAATTACAAGCAGCCAGTTTTACTGTCTTTCTGGTGCCTGGTTGCTGGGTCAATGTGACTCTGAGGCCTCCAATTTTGTCAGTCAGTGACAGTGTACTGTAATGTATTTTCTTTTTTTGTTGTTTTCTGTGAATCGTCCCAAGTACCCAGGACAGACCGAATGTCAACCCAACTGGCCTAAGACTCCCACCTCCTCCCCTCCCCATTTCAGTCTTTGACGTTTTCTTTTTCCCAAAAGTTTATTTATTTATTTATTTATTTATTTTAGCAGCTCCCCAAAAATGCTGCACAGTAGGAGTCAGGACGAACTCAGATTACTAGGCCCTGCAGTGGAAGACAAACCCCAAGGCAGTCTCCACTGAACTAAGTCGCAGTAACTCTGGCTCCGAACAGACTGCATCTACACCTCTCTCAAGCGGTGGTTTCAATATCTTGTCTCAGTGCAGCAACGTTCTCCTCAGCCCACCCCAACCCCTTCCCCACATTGTGCCAGGACTGACAGGCATGTCTAAAACACACAAATCATCGACTCACCTGTCAGTCCTGTGGGCGTCACTTGGTGCTGATGACTGGATGTCTGGGTAAGTGGGTCGGGCAGCAGTTCCCATTACCGTGGGCGTGTTCATAATCCCATTGGCGCTCCCTCTAGGCTCCCATCTAGTGCCACACAGCAAACAATTAGGTGAACCAAGCCAGCTGGATTCACAATCATGTGATCAGTGCTCCGCTGCTCCTCCATAGCTGAACGAGGGACATCTAGCGGCAGAAACAGCAAAGAGCAGTCCAAAACAAAAATAAAAGCAGCACTAATTTGGTTGTCCACAGGACAACCTAGTGCTCCGAAATTGCTTTTCCGGCAGTATAAAATTGTAGCCCAGGACGTCGGGCTATGGGATTTGTCGATCCTTGCACATCGCCACTTTCCTTGCAGACAAAATGGTTGCACACCACCGCTTGCTGGCAAACAAAATGGCTGTACAGCATCACTTTCCTTGCAGACAAAATGGATGCATGCCACCACTTGCCACAAACAAAATGGTAGCACGCCGACATTCCTTGCAGACATAACAGTTGCACGCCCTCACTTGCCAGCAAACAAAGTCACAAAATACTGGAAGAGCTTTGTTATATTCAAAGAAATCACAAGCCCACACACAGAAGTGAAAGGCCTTCAGGTGATGTTCTTTGTGCATTTGTCCAGCCACCCCACCCAAGACAAAGAAAGGACCGTGTGTGCAATGGCGGCCGCTGGCTGAACAAACACACTGGGAAAATGCATCGCTTGGAATGACAACCTTTTTCATTTGCACACAAATGACCCCTCCCCAAAAAAAAGCAATGCAAAAGAAAGGGGCTAGTCAAAAAAATTTAAGGCCTCCAGACGATGCATCTTTCTTTGTGCATTTATCCAGCCACCCCGCCCAAGACAAAGGAAAATCCATGTGCTCAATGTCTGCCTCTTGCTGAACAAACATACTGGAAAATGCATCTCCTGGAAGCAAACTGTTTTTTAACAGTCACCCAAATACAAAGCAACCCCCACCCCCACCACTGAACCTGAAAGCAGCCCAAAACAACATGACCTACAGATGATGCATCTTTCTAGGAGCATTTGTCCAGCCACCCTGACCAAGACAAAGGAAGAACCATGTGCACAATGGCTGCCCCTTGCAGAACAAATGCACTGGAAAATGCATCGCCGAAAAACAAACATTTTTTTTCAGTCAGCAAAACGCAAAAAATACCCTCCCACACCAACGCACAAGAAAGCAGTCTGACAACATTGAAGGCCTACAGACAAGGCACCTTTCCAGGAGCGTTTGTCCAGCCACCCTGACCAGGACAAAGGAAGGACAATGTGCACAGTGGCCGGCCTTTGCTGAACAAACGCACTGAAAAATATAACGCTTGGAAGCAAACAGTTTTTCAAAAGTCACCCAAATACAAAGCAATCACCCACACCCAGCAATGTCCAAGAAAGTGGTAAAAAATAACAAGGCCTACAGACGATGCACGTTTCCAGGAGCGCTTGTCCAGCCACCCCACCCAAGACAAAGGAAAGACCATGTGCACAATGCTATTATTAAAGCATAACACCAGGAAAAACATACTGAACTCAAACTGCTTATTTCCAGGTGTGTCCTGGGGGAAAGGGGAAGTTTTATATGTACAGTAGCACAATAAAACTATACAGAGTGCAGTTGGTTACAATACAGATTTCCAGCAGAGACAAAAGCCACACATGCTGAACAAATGTAATGGAAAATGCATCGCCTGGAAACAAACTGTTTTCTTTTTAATCAGCATACAAATGTAAACACCCTCCCACACCAATGCGCAAGAAAGCAGTCAAAAATAACAAAGCCTACAGATGATGCATGTTTCCAGGAGCATTTGTCCAGCCACACCACAAAAGACAAAAGTACTTACCGTGTGCATGCTCCTACTCTCTAAGGAACTCCTTTTCCTTCCGAAGTCCCCAACAAAAGGCACATGGCATCGGTTTGTGTTTTTGTGCAAAAAGGGCGAGACCCATGGTCCAGCGATGCAGCCACCCTCGCAAGGGTGTCACACAGAACAAGTTGACCAGACCCACACTGCAGAGGTGCCAGTCAAACAGGAAAAGATATGCCCCTAAGGCCTCTGGAAACAGCACAGAGGACATACATTGTTCTCAGATTGCTGTGTCTGAAGTGCAGGTCTATCTGCAGGCTCGACTGTCTTTTACCTGAGCGTCTGACCAGACAATGTAGTTATGTACAGCAAGGTGGAGTTCATCACAGCTCTGTCTATACCTCATATGATACCAGAGGACACCTACCACCTGCCAGATAAAAGGAGTCCACTAGTCAAGACAATATCACAGTTTAGACCAGCTGCAACCTGCCCCTGCCCCCAGCCATACCAACTCTATTATAGACACACTGATAGGAGTTGCAAGGAAAAACCTTTTTGGGACCAAGGCCAAAATGTTGCAACATAGCCCAGCAACCTTGCCATCTTCACTTTTGGTCACTCCTCTCTCTCTCTCGGAGGGACACTCTTCTCATGACAGATCTGCTCCATTTGGTTGGGATTATGATCATACCCTCTTACATCCCCCCCCTCCTGATCTGCTGGCAAGGTCAGGGGTTGCCTGCAAGTAGATGAGCTTGTTTGCTCTCCTCTGGTGCAGCTGGACATGCCTGCAAGGACCCCTACCTGACCCGAGGGATCCGCATGGACTCCGGTGTCTTTGCAGGTTTCACCCGTGGATTACCGGTAGACCTGAAGAAAAAATTACTCACCTTAGTAATGTTGTTTCTTCTAATGGAGTCTTGCTATATTATGACTATTGCAGTTTGTCCCACCATTAGAACTGCTCCGGAGGTGAAAGAGTTAACTTCCATGCAGGGCATGGAACTTAAAGCGCGAGCTCGGTTAGAGAAGCTCTGTCTGGGATATTTCAAACCGAAACTGTCAGATCTTTACGAGCAAAACTCACTAAGGTTCTGTGTGGAAGCTGTAACCTACACTAGCCAACTGGCTACTAAGATATTAACACATTTTCCTGGTCCCAACACCAAGACTCAAGTCAGGGGACCAGAAAAAGATAAGATAAAATAAAATAAAAACACAACACCCAAACACCCCAAAAAGAAGGGGTGGAAAACATAAAAAGGGGCATCAATAAGTGCCAACAGTGAACTGCCCACCCCATACCCCAAGTAGAAGTTCTGAGAGGGGCAGGCTGTGGGGAGGTCATAATATAGCAAGACTCCATTAGAAGAAACAACATTACTAAGGTGAGTAATTTTTTCTTCAAACAACATGAAGTCTTGTTATATTATGACTATTGCAGACTACACAGCAGTACCTCCATGGAGGAGGGACAGAACCTACTTAGGGAATAGGCTCTGAAGCACAGTTGTGCCAAACCGAGCATCCCTCCTGGCCTGGATATCCAGGGAGTAATGCTTGGTGAAAGTGTGTACTGTTTTCCAAGTAGCTGCTTGACATATCTCTAAGATAGGGATGTCTCTGGCAGCAGCTAGAGACGCAGCTGTACCTCTGGTAGAGTGAGCCCTCAGGCCTGAAGGGGGAACCTTACCCAGTTTCTGATACCAAAATTGGATACAAGAGACAATCCACCTGGCAATGGATCTCTTAGTGGCAGGTTTCCCTTTCCCAACCTCACCATAAGTGAGAAATAGTTGGAGGGAGTCAAACCTGTGACCCTTGGTACGCTCTATGTAGTAACTTAGGGCCCTCTTAACATCTAAGCAGTGCAACCTCCTCTCACCAGAGGAGGAATGGTCAGTGAAGAACACCGGAAGTGAAATAGATTGATTAAGGTGGAAATCTGAAACCACCTTAGGCAAAAACTTCCTGTTAGTCCTGAGGACTACTTTATCCCTGTGAAAGGAAATAAAGTCAGTCTCCACTGACAAAGCTTGTAACTCACTTATGCGCCTGGCAGAAGTGATAGCTACTAGAAATACAGTTTTCCAAGTCAAGTACTTAAGCTCTGCCGAAGACAGAGGTTCAAAGGGGGGTTGCATCAGCTGAGCAATGCAAACATTAAGATCCCAGGCAGGGGCAGGGTCCCTGAATGGTGGATTGGTATGAAGCAATCCCTTAAAAAACTTGGAAAATACAGGGTGAGCAGAAAGAGAAGAGGGCTCCCCTGCTGAAATAAAAGCAGAGACAGCTGCCAAATGCACTTTCAGGGTAGCTGGTCTCAGTCCCAAAGAATTAAGATGGACCATATAGTCCAAAACAGTGGGCAAATCAGCAGATTCCGGGGAAATATGCTTCCCAGAACACCATATGGAAAAGCTTTTCCATTTGGAATTATAAGTAGCCCTAGTGGAAGGCTTTCTAGAAGCTTTCAAGATTTCGAGAACACCTTGAGAAAGTTGTAGATCAGCAAACTCTAACTCCTCAAGAGCCAGGCCTTGAGGTTGAGGGATTTGAGATTCGGATACCAGACTCTCCCCTGGGCACAGGTTAACAGATTGTGGTTCCTGGGGAGACACAGGGGAAGATGGACTGCTAAGGACAGAAGGAGTGGGTACCAGGGCTGCCTGGGCCAGTCTGGAGCAATCAGGATCATCTTGCAGGGCTGAGATCTAATTTTGACTAGCACCTTGAACAGGAGAGGAAGGGGGAAGGCATAGAGAAACTTCCTTCCAATCGAGGAGAAAGGCATCCAGGGCTGAGCCCAACACTGGGGTCTGCAACAAAAAGTGGAAGTTGATGATTGTCTGGGGCTGCAAAAGATCTATCTGAGGAGTGCCCCATCTGGCAAAAACTATCCCAGTACTCGGGATCCAGTGACCATTCGT
The DNA here is from genome assembly GCA_016271365.2 of Neoceratodus forsteri. Classification (NCBI taxonomy): domain Eukaryota; kingdom Metazoa; phylum Chordata; order Ceratodontiformes; family Ceratodontidae; genus Neoceratodus; species Neoceratodus forsteri. The sequence continues at coordinate 1,579,493,431 of CM057452.1, forward strand.
GATGGCCCTGGGAAATCCTGCTGAGAGCATCTGCCAGGACATTGTCCTTGCCTGGGAGGTGAACTGCTATGAGGAAGTGTTCAGAGAATAAGCCAGAGACCACAACTTCATCACCTCGGTGCACAAGGCCGAAGACCGAGTGCCCCCTTGTTTGTTGATGTACCACATTGTAGTGGTGTTGTCTGTTCTGACCTGTACCACTTTGTTCTGAACAGATGCAGAAAAAACCTGAAGTGCTAGAAAAACAGCTCTGAGTTCCAACAGATTGATGTGGAGCAGAGATTCCTGAGGGGACCACAATCCCTGGGTGGAGAGGTCGCCCATGTGAGCTCCCCATCCCAAGAGGGATGCATCTGTAGTAAGGGTCAAGGAGTGAGATAGAGGGATGAAGGGCACCCCTTGTCTCAGATTGCTCTGATCCTGCCACCACTGAAGGGCCTGGATCAGGGTTTGAGTCACTGGGATCAACTTGGATAGGGAATCTCTTCTTTGAGACAAAAGGCTCTCAAATGGAACTGAATTCCCTCATCTGAAATCTTGCTCCTTGCACTACAGCTGTGGAAGCAGCCATGTGTCCTAGGAGCTGTAGGAAATGCCTTGCTGGTCGAGAGACCTGCAGAGTGAAGGACGAGGCCAGGGCCACCAGGGTCCTTACCCTTTCTAGGGGAAGGAAGGCTCTGGCCTGCTTTGTGTCCAGTTCTGCACCTATAAAGGTGAATACCTGGACAGGTTCCAGAACTGACTTTGGAAGATTGAGAAGAAAGCCCAGAGAGGTAAGCAGCTGCTGGGTAACGTGCAGGTGTGATTTGACCTGGTCTGGAGACTGACCCACAATGAGCCAGTCGTCTAGGTAGGGAAAGATGGCAATCTTTTGCCTTCTTAAATAAGCAACTGCTACTGCCAGGCATTTTGTGAATACCCTTGGGGCAGAGGTAAGGCCGAAGGGCATTGCTCTGAACTGATAATGGCCTGAGGGCAGTTCGAATCTGAGGTACTTTCGGTGGGAGCTTCTGATAAGAACATGGAAGTAGGCATCCTTGAGGTCCAGGGAAGCTAGCCAGTCCCCTGGCCTTGGGGAGGGTAAAATCATTCCCAGAGTCACCATTTTGAATTTTGGTTTTAAAGGTGCTTGTTCAGATATCTTAGGTCCAGGATGGCCGCCACTCTCCTGTCTTTTTGGGGTAAGGAAGTACCTGAGTACAGACCCTTGCCCTGGTGTGGGGAGAAACCCTTTCTACAGCTCTGAGAGCCAGGAGGTTGAGACTTCTGTTTCCAAAGCAAGAGTCTCTAGAGGGTTTGCAGGTGGAAAAGATCTGATTCTCATCTTTGGAAATTTTTTGAAGCTGAGAACCAGACCCTGGCTTACTACTTCCAGGACCCACTTATCTTATGTTAAAGACTCCCAGTCCTGGACGAAGTAAGCCAGCCTGCCCCCTACAGGTAATGGAGAACCGGCCCTGGGCATCCCATCAGGGTGCCTGTTTGGCAGGGGCTTTAGGCTGAGGGGTAGGAGCAGGCCTGCTTGTACCCTGTCTGCCTCTCCTCTGAAGAACCCCCTCTGAACATAAGCTGAAGAGGAGGCCTGGGTTTGGTAAAAAGGCCTGTGAAAAGGCCTGCCTCTACCTCTGGGGGGCTGCCTCTGAGGAGTGGCTTGCCGTTCCTTGGCTTGTGCACTCCTATAAGTGGTTCTATATTCATCCATTTTCTTCATATAATTCTCTGTCTGCTCCCCAAACAGAGAATTTCCCACCACAGGAAAATCCATAGCCTTAGCCTGGGTATCCTGTGACAAACTAGTACACCTGAGCCAAGCCAATCTACGAAAAGCCACAGATGTAGCCATGACTCTAGTCTAGAGGATACATCATTAGAATCCACTGCAGCATGGAATTGCACCTTAGATGCCTCAATATCATCAGCAGCCACCTGCTCCAGCTCCTTGGCAAGCTGGCCAGGGGCCTGTTTGGCTAAAGCCATGACAGTATCCCATCTAGATTTTTGGTATCTTGCAACATAAGCCATATAATTTGCTTGTCTGAGTTCCAAGGACGCTGCCATGTATTGTTTTTTAGCCATGGCATCAATCTTCCTGGAGTCCTTGTCAGGAGGATGTGAAGCCAGGGGAATATTAGCCTTATCACAGGCGGCAGCCTGAACTACCCCAACATGGCTGCTTTGCTGTGAAAGAAATTCTGTATCAGGACCTGACAAAGTGTACCTCCTGTCCATCTTTTTATCCACAGGAGGCACAGAATTAGGAGCTTTTAAAATTTTTATTGTTTGTTTCCTAAAGGATTTATGTAAAGGAATAGACAATCTCCTGGACTCTGGGATATCCATCATCTCTACAAAGTCAGGCTCCTCTTGCTCATCCACAGCTTCCTCCAAAGGAAGCTGGAGGGTTTCAGCAACTTTTTTATAGAACAGAAAATGAGAAGGGGACTCAGCAAGCCTAGGGGGAGATTCTCCTAAAGGTCTGTCTGGGGAGATGTCCGGTTCAATGGGCACATCTAGACTTTCAAAGTCACATTCACACTGTTCATAATCATCCTCCCCCTCCTCTGGTTCATAAAACTCCTCTATATCATATTCTTGAACCGGTGGAACCGACCGAACCGACCTCTTGCTAGATAGTGGCGGTTCGGACGGAACCGGGGAAAGTGACTGGACAATTTGGATTGCCCTGGCTATCTTTGCAGCAGTTGGAGAAGGGATTTTTGACTCCACACCTGCTGATTTTCTAGTTCTCTTTGCTGGAACTGGCTCCTCAGAGTCAGCTTTACGTTGGCCCGAGGAAGTCTGGCCCTGGTCAGAGGGCACTCCCTCCGGTTCGGTTGGCACCGAACCGGGCTGGCCATCCGGGTCAGCGGACTTTTTGGCCTCTGGTCCCTGAGCCTACCAACTCTCTTATCTAGGGTAGCTGCAGGGAAATTCTTGCAAATCTGGCAGTCTGCATTGAGGTGGTCAAACCCCAGACAATAAACACATGTGGTGTGTGGGTCAGCCTTGGCAAAGGCTTCCCCACGAACACTACAGTGTTGAAACCAGTGGGCCCGGTTTTTCTTTTGGGTTTCTCAGACATAATGCCAGCCTAACCAAAAACTTGCCGCTTTTTTCGGCGGTGGGCAAGACACCCTTAGCCGGTTTCCCAACGTTCGTGTCATGGGTCGTGGAAAAAACCGTAATGAAATCCGTTTTTTTTAGAACCGATAAGAACCGGGAACCGCACTCTAAATGCTTCAGAATAAAGTTTCCACACAACCTGATCGGTTCAAACCTAACTGATAAACATTTACAAGTTCCACACAGAAATAAACCTATCTATTACTTACAATACCATAGACAGAGCTTGAACCGATCGGTTTGCGGTTAAAACAATGATAATCGCGGTTGAATTTAACCGAGAAAAAACTCTTTAAACCGAGAAAATGAACCGAGCAGTAGGAGGAATCTCCGGTGCCACTGTTCAGTGAGGCGGAGTAAAGAATCTAAAAGTTTCAGTTTGAAATATCCCAGACAGAGCTTCTCTAACCGAGCTCGCGCTCTAAGTTCCATGCCCTGCATGGAAGTTAACTCTTTCACCTCCGGAGCAATTCTAATGGTGGGACAAACTGCAATAGTCATAATATAGCAAGACTTCATGTTGTTTGACTACAGTATATTCAGCATGGCAAGAAAACAGCATGGACATTGTGTAACTCAGCTTTACCACTGCAAACGGTACCAGAGGAGCACCCCCTCAGCTCGACGGTTCACCTGTCCTCTCTTGAAGGGACATTCTCCTCATGATAGATCTACTCTGTTCTGTCAGGATTATCACACACCCTTACGTCCCACTCTTGACCTGCCATCAAGGTCAGAGGTAGCCTGCAAGTAGATGAGCTAGTTTGCTCTGCTCTGGCACACTTGGACGTGACTGAAGGGACCCCTCCCTGACCAGAAGGATCCGCATGGACTTGGGTGTCTTCGCAGGTCACACCTGTGGATCACTGGTAGACCTGAATAAAGTTCTTTTTTGCAGGAAGGACACTGACCTATGCCTATGTGCTGTAACTGCAGCTACCCCTTTGTTGTACTCCCCTGTATTCTACACCCCTGCTGCTTGTATTTTGTTTACCTCTGTTATTGATACCTGTATTCTGCTCGCCCGCCTCCACTGCTAGTTACTCTGTATACAGTTGCATTTACAACAATTTGTGTTCATTTTATATATCTATGTGCCTATATGCTGTAAATGTTGTACATACTCCTCTACCCCCATCCCCCAGGACGCTTCCGGAAACGAGATTGATTCAGCTCAATATGCCCTCCTGGCGAAACTTTTTAAATAAATATTCAGCACGGGAAGAAAACAGCAAGGACATTATGTAACTGTACTTTACCACTGCAAACGGTACCACAGGTGCACCCCCAACCCCAGCTCGATGATCTGGCTGGGAGGAACCGGAAAAAAACATATAAAACTTGCACAGTGTGGGCAACAAGGCCTCATAGTCCTACTGCTGGTCTTAAATTGGTCATCTACTGTTACTTATCTGTGATAGGCATGGTGCCAGTATAAAATACCTGAAAAAGACAATTCCATTGCTTGAGTAAAGAGACTTCACTGTATGCCTCTCAGAAGGGCAATAAAGGAATCAACACTCTGTAATATGCAGGCACAACACACCGGGAGGACCATGTGCCTCCAACTGGCTGATCATGTAACAAAGATAAACACTGCCCCCTTAATGGGTCTTCACCTTTAGATATTAAAGTCCTTTTTCTTTTGCAGGAAGGACACTGACCCTTTAATGGCCTTCACATCAGTCAATCAATCAATCAATCTGTATTTTACCAGGCAAAACATCATTGAGAGTCAATCTCATTTACAAGATGGACCTGCACTGTTTACATATGTCAGTAGATCAGTAACAGTTGTTACAATAGTTATTTATGTAACCCCTAGATGGCGCTATCCCAGGGGCTACTACCCCTGCCTGATTTGCCACTAACAGGTTGAGGGGCCTGGATCCAATGGCGGGTGCCTCCACCCAGAGGTCAGGGTTTGCAATAGTTAAACTAACTTGGTCACAGCCCTCTGGGACACTGCAATCCCCCTTTCTTCCCACTAGTGGCCCACACAGTATATCAGAATTACCTTCACAGTATACACTTACCCCCCAGGACTGGTTCAGGCACTGGGACCCCCTGTAAAATAAGAAGATACAGTGCAACAATCACAGTACAATACTTTAATGTAGACAAATACCTCAGGCAGTATAACTTTGCTGAAACAAGCAGCTCTGATTTATTTAGGGGGATATAACAAGGACAGGGGAAATCAGGTTAATTAGCTTATCACTTTACTCATCTACCTATGGCTCTGTGCACAGGCCTATCCCTACCAGTTACTGTCCCTGGGTACCCAAGCCCTAGTGGCTAGTCCAAACCGTGGCAGCTGGTAGGGGCCCTTTCACACAGAGAAAAGAAAAATTAGCTAAACAGTCAGCAGTACAGTAATTCCATTTGGATTCAATGTGGCGATTCAACAGGGAGCGACCCTGAATTAATACTCATGACCTCCAAACAAGATAGGGTCCTTCAACGTCAGCAGGGCTACTCTTGAGCTCCACGAGACTCCTCACACATTTATATGGTAAACAGTAACAGGCAAAAGTCCTTTAATGGCAGCAAGATTCACTTGAGCTACACAAGCCTCCTCACACATTTATATGGTAAACAGTAACAGGCAAAAGTCCTTTAATGGCAGCAGGATTCACTTGAGCTACACAAGCCTCCTCACACATTTATATGGTAAAAAAAAAAGTACTATACCAGGCAGGCTGCTTCTCTACCCGATCATAATTACTGCACAATACCGGAGAACACACAGCAGATTCAGTTCCTGACAGACCGAGCGCAATTCAGCAATTTCTCCAGTCTTCTACAGGGTGAGCCTGGTTTCTACTCTTCAGATATCCTTTGATTCTCTTCACAGGACAGACTCAGTCCTAACAAGCAGTTACACAAGCTGCACACCGGAACTCGGGGCCTTAAAGCACAGGGCTCCTTCCCTCTTCACTGCCAGAGCTCAACTGAAACTCCAGCAGACAAAACCGAGCACTTCCTTTGAGTTCCTCCCAGTTCTTGGCTGGATTGGCTGTCACTCACAACAGACTGCCCCGTTGGTCCAAAAAGGCGCCGAAGTCCAAACTACATCTCCCAGAGTCACTGCCCATACAATCCTCTTGTGGCTGGCTCAGATTACGAGTCCAAGTTCTGATTCGTCCAAGGCACCATTTTAGAGCTACCTTAACCCACACTGATTGGTCCAGTTCAGCAGTTCAAAACTAGAATGGGGAACTAGGCAAACACAGTTCTGACTGCAAAGAAAGCAGGTTAGACAAACTGTATTTTCATTATTACTCTAAATGATTTCTGGCAAACAGTTACATCTTTCAGACAGGTTCCCTTTACACTCCTAGTGACTGCAGAAATGGAGTGAATTGGCAGCAGCTCGAGTGGTACTCAAGCAGAGAAACACACAGTCCCCCCATACAAACTAATTATGTCTGCAAGCAGACAGCTCTTGAAGAGACAGTACCAGAGGCTCTAAAAACACTCACAGATAAATGGCTTAAACGCCAAACACCATTCAGGCTCGGAGCCTTCAAGCAAGCTCCTGGAAGTCTTTTGGGAACCCCCATTTGCAGGGGGGTTACATTTACATAGCAACAAGGAAAATTACAAGGGTGAGGGTTCTGGAGAAGGTGTGGTAGAACAACAGTACGAAAATCACTTAGCATGATATTATTCACAATATATACGTAAAAATACACAAGGTGCAGCAGGTGGGTGGTTTACATCAAGCATTAGAGTTCATCCAGAATGCAGAAATAAAGAATAGTGTTCCTTTAGTGAGCTATAAAGCCATGCAGCCTGCTGTCTCACTAATCTAAGCTAGTCCCAGCGTAATGACCTTGCTAAAATAGCATGCACATTAATGATTACATTTTGCTAAAGAATGCACAAATAAAAGATCCTGTCCCTTTAACAAGCGATAAATAAGGAGATTTCTTTTCACTGATCTAAGCTAGCCCTATAAACTCCCTAAAACTATTAATGAACACTCTCCATTTCTCTCTGGGCCTGGCTGGGGAACTCCCTAAAGCCCCTCAGCTAAAGGTAACAATGTAGATTTCCCTAGTCTCTCTGGACCTGGCTGGAGTGGTCAATGACCCTAGAAAGCATCCCACTTTGAGAACGCTGGCTAGGCAACCAGCAACAGACTTACTTTCCTGAGCAGACATCCAAAGTAATGATCCTCTGCCAGGCGGATCTCTCGTGCAAAGCTGCTCTAGCTGTCCTGCTGCACTACAAGAGTGATCGCTCCATCCGATGAACAAGCTTGCCTCACTCCTAGTGGAAGCAACTGACTAGCATGACAAGACCACAATGTGCATGCCTCGAGTAGGGGACCTCGTCTGGTGGCTTGCGGAATGCGTGACATCATCACTCTGGGACACACTTTACTTTTGCATGTCTCCTACCCAAGACTGCCAGTTGTGCTTCAATGAAGTCACGAAAAAAGACAAAACCCTCTACCAGGCAGAAAGAGCATGAAGCGATGTGAGGGAAACAAAACAAAACAAAATGAAAAAAGGCTGGCAAATGTAGACTCACAAAGGCAGTCAAAAGAAAACCCCTGAAGCTGCGCTTTGCCGTACCTCATGACGTATTTAACACTGAAGCAGCACTTCCACACCTAGAGCACTAAGTCTCCCCTTTACCAGTTGGTAGAGGAAGACTCAGGAAAGTACAGTTGCGTAAGAACTTACTGTAACAGTAGATCTTCGAGAGAATCTCTTGCAGCAGGTCATAACATACAGGAATATCCAGCCGTAAGCATCATGCCATCTGGATGATTTTTCAGCAGTTGACCTGGGACTGCCCCCGACAACACCACATATTGTTTCCTGGTACATATAAAAGGGGCGGTCCCAGAAGCTCCTCGGTTCTTTTCCATCTCAGGGACCGTAATGAGACTATTATCTAAGTGGCCTCCGAAGGGAACCAATGAGGGAAAGGGAGTACCTTAGAGAGTAGGAGCAAGTAACCCTCCTGTAGCAGGAAGCAAGGGGGGTAGAGGAAGGGGCAACAAGACCTGCTGCAAGAGATTCTCTAGAAGATCTACTGTTACAGTTTATTCTTACGCAACTGTACTATCTTCTTTAAGAAAATCTCTTGCAGCAGGTCATAACATACAGGAATGAGTCCCCAGCAGCTGGGATGCATCGGGGAGGAGGAAGCGATACTATAACTTAGGACATTAGGCCTTGGAGGACGGCCCATCCAAAACTGGTTCACTTCTTGGAGGCAATATCAAGACTGTAATGCTTAGTAAAGGTATGTACAGTAGACCAAGTAGCAGCTTCAAAAATTTCAGTCGCTTAAACGCCTCTAAAACTTGCCACTGAGGCAGCCATGCCCTCTTGTGGAGTGAGGTTTTATCACCCCGGGAAGTGGCTTATTGTACTTTTTATAACAAAAAGTAATGCAGTTGGCCAACCAAGTTGACAAGCACTGCTTGGAAACTGGTACGCCCTCTTTACCAAGGGTGAAAGAAACAAAAAGTTGCTCACATCTGCACAAATTCTTGTTGCGAAGAAGAAAATGTCTTTTTTTTTTTTTTTTTTTTTAATTTTTCTTTTACCTGGGATCCTCCATCGCTCATCCGCCTGGTCACGGCCCCGGGCTTCCACTGCCTGCCCTGTTGCCACCTTCCGGTCACCCCGACTTGCCCCCGGAGGGCAGGCGCGTGCACTGGTTCCCCTAATTCCAGTGCGCGGAACCAGTAACTAGTTGGGAGTGCAGCGGCAGGGGTGAATTGAAGCCCGGGGAGGCTTCACCTAGACGGAGGATCTCCCCTCTTTCTTTTCTTGTGTTTTCCTCCCAGAGGCGGGGTAGTGCAATGGCGTAGCGTCCGCCCCGCCTCCCCAGAAACTAACGACAGCCCAGCAGGAAGCTCCGGCCTCCGCCAGAAGTCCTCAGCGCTCCGGATGCTGCCCCAACCTCCCACGGAGAGGAGAGCAGTCCATAGGACACTCCATCCTCTCTCCCTGGCGCCGGCCCTCCGCCGGCTCGGGTCCGTTCCCGAACCCAGGTCGCCGGCGTCGCAAATGGAAATCCCACCGCTGCGCCAACGGGCCGGCCCCGAAGAAAATATCTTAAGATTGTATGTACCTCTATTGTGTGGAGCAGAGATTCTACTGGATTAGCAGGCTCCACATAATACATGGGTAAGTGTGTGGTTTGAGTCAAAGTAAAGAACAGTTACGTAAGAACTTACCGTAACAAGAGATCTTCGAGGGGATCTCAGTCATTAGGTTACACTATAGGAACCTCCGCCATCAGAGACAGGGAATCCACACGGAAGATTTTCAGCAGTACATCTGGGGCCGCCCATGCCATTCATGTCCGCTGATGTCATCAACCCTATATAGGCGTGGGCGGCCCCACTCCCTCCTCAGTTCTTTCCCTATGGAGATGAAGGAAGCAAGGCTGACACCCTGGGGAACCGAGGAGAGACCCAGCTCTAGTTCTAGATGGAATACAGCAAATAGCCAGGTCCTAAACAGCAGCCCCAAGAAGGGGGACGGATGGAGGGAAATCAGACCTGATGACTGAGATTCCCCCGAAGATCTACTGTTACAGTAAGTTCTTATGTAACTGTTCTATCTTCTTCAGGGGTATCTCAGTCCATTTGCTGTCCTTTATGATGTATGTATTGTACTTGTTTAAATTTAAATAAAAAATATTATGGGGAAAAAAGGTCATCAGGTTACACCATAAGAACAAGTACCAAGCAGTGACAAGTGAAAACAGACAGTCTGGGAGACTGGATCTCCATAAACTTAAGACAGGAGTCCTTGTGGCACAGCCCTGCCAAATCCTGCACGGGCTCTTGAGGCAATGTCCAGACTGTAATGCTTGGTAAAAGTGTGGACTGTACTCCAGGTGGCAGCAGCACAAATATCATCGGCTGAGACCCCCTTGAAACAAGCCACAGAAGCAGCCATACCTCTGGTGGAATGAGCTTTGACAGCACCAGGCAGTTCTTTACCGTACTTGTAGCAAAACACAATGCAATTTGCCAACCATTTGGATAAATATTGCTCAGAAACTGAAGCACCCTTTCTACCTGGCGTGAAAGAAACAAACAACTGCTTAGACTTTCTGGACTCTTTAGTCCGAAGCAGATAATAGTTCAAAGTTCTGCGCATATCTAATGTGTCGAGCAATTCTTCTCCTGGATTTGCACACTCAGGAAAATAAACAGGAAGGTAGGCAGACTGATTGACTGTAAACTCAAACCACCTTAGGCAAAAACTTAGGATTTGTGCGCAAAGACACCCTGTCTTTGTGAAAAATCAAATAAGGCTCCTCGCACCAGAGGGCCTGAAGCTCTGAAATCCTTTGAGCAGAGGTAACAGCAACTAAAAATAACACTTTGCAAGACAAAAAGTGTAAATTGCAAGTCGTGATTGGTTCAAAAGGAGACAGGGTTAACTTTTCCAAAATAAAATTCAAGTCCCAAGCCGGGACAGGGGAATGGATTGTGGGGTTCAGATGCAGGATGCCCCTCAGAAAGGTACACAAAACATCCAGCTGAACAATCTTGCGGTCACACACGGGTTCATTAAAGGAGAAATAGCTGAAAGGTGGATCTTGAGGGAAGAATACTGGAGGCCTGCGTCAGACAAAGAAATCAGATAGTCCAGGACATGCTTTACAGGACAGGTGAAAGGGTCAAGGGAATGCTTGGCAGCCCAGATGGCAAACCACTTCCACTTCATGGCATAAGTGGCACGGATAGAAGGCTTGTGGGCAGCCGCCAGGATGTTTGCCACCCTGTTATGGACCCCGAACGTAGTGATGGATTTGTCCTCAGGAGCCATGAATGCAGATGGAATGACCCGAGATTGGGATGAACCAGGGTCTCCCGATCCCGGGTCAGCAGATTCCTGCAAAGGGGCAGAGGAACTGGAGGTTCCTCCGCTAGCTGCTGAAGAAGAGGGAACCATATCTGGCGAGGCCAGAATGGGGCTACCAGAATCATGCTGGCCCCCTCCATTTGCAGCTTGATCAGCACCCTCTGTATTAATGGAAATGAGGGAATGCATACAGAAATCTCCTGCTCCAAGAGAGGGACAACATGTCTCACTAGAAAACTACAGGTCCTGGATTTAGCAAGCAGAAATTGGGCAGTTTTGCGTTGAATGGTGACGCAAAAAGGTCCCAACCATGGACGACCCCATCTGTCAAAGAGATCTTCTGCTATAGATGAGAGAAGCTCCCATTTGTGCATGCTGGACTGAGTACTGCTGAGACTGTCGGCCAGGGTGTTTAGGATGCCTGACACGTGGACTGCCGAGAGTGTCAGATTATGCTCTAGTGCCCAATACCACACTCTTCAGACTTCTGGTGCAGCTTTCGGCTAGATGGCTGCTTAGACATCGTGCTCAAGACCGCTCTCTGCTTTTAAATTGATAAAATGGCCAATCATCAAAAACAATCCTGATTAAAAGAGATTTAATAATCTATGGCTGTAAATTACCTACGCAGGGGACCAAACAGATTTGCCACACTTCGCCCTGACACAGAGAACTCGGAAGGAGACGCAACTGACTCCAGAGCCTCCACGCACCTACAACAAGTATCCAGGCCCAAGAGACGGAACAAACCTAAACTAAACCAACCAACTAAAGTGGAAAGCAAACTAGATATAGTAAAATATTGCAGGAACTCCAAGAGTTCAAATCGGACTTCCATAAATTCAAACAAACACAAGAATCGTTTCAAAAAGACCTTGCTGATCTACACTCTGAAGTTACCTCTCTTGATAAAAGGACACTAGAACAATCTGCCATCACATCACAACTGCACGATACTCTCAACCAAATGGCTCACCTCTGTCAACTTACGGTGGATCGACAAGAAGATGCTGAAAACCGCAGCCATCGTCAGAATCTGCGGATATATGGCATCCCTGAAAACAGCGAAGGTCTGAATTTACTTGATTTCATGGAGGCTTTTCTTCGGGAGGCCCTCGCGTTACCCACGGACTACAATTTAAAAATCGAAAGACTACACCGAGCCTTAGGCCCGAAGCCTACGCAGCCGACAGCACACCCTAGATCTATAGTCATCAAATTCCTCCACTTTCAAACAAAAGAATACATTCTAAAACAAGCCTGGGCCAAATCCCACCTCTTCTATGGGAAACACTGCATATTTGTGGATAATGACTACGCCTCGGTCACCATGCAACACAGACAGGCCTATATCCCATTCTTTCCAATCCTCAGGCAACAGAAACTCAAATTCAGAACACCATACCCCGGCAGACTGATAGTTCAATTTCCATCAGGGCAACAACTGTATAACACCTTCGAAGAAGCCTGCACAGATTTTGAGAAGAGTGGACTTGCTGTTCCTCAATCTACCCGCCCACCAAGGAAATCGCCCGAGAAATGGGACTCCCAAGAACGAACATCACCGAGGCAACCGCCAGACCAGAGAGCTACCATAGCTGCAATCAAGAAAATGCTGGCACAATTCTCCGGACAACCAGATTAAAATATCCCAGAACTTATGGTGCACAGTAAGTGGAGGGATGATGGGGGCGGGGGCCGGGTTTGATCCCACAGAGACCACAATGCTGGCAGACTTATGTGTGGTTTTGGCTTGTATTTCTCTCCTCGCTAAACATATTAGAAGTTGTACAGTTGACCAAAATGGAGCAGGAGTCCCTGTGTTTTTTTTGGGGGGGGGCCGGAGGCGGGGGGTGCGCCCTGCGTAAGGTGGGACCACTGAGTTCATCAGACTGGGTTACGGAGGTGTCAGGCGATGGAGGGTAACCTTGCGCAAACTATAGGGCTGATGGAGCTCGGGGATCGAGTGAGCAGGAGACGAGTCATACATAACTGACCATGAAAAGCCCTCAATTTGGAGAATGTCACAATTTGGATGCCTTGCCGCCAGATGAAACTGGGCAGGAGAACATTGGCCCTAGACCTAGGGGAGGCTCATTCACTCCAATTTTCTCCTGCTAAATAGGGGATTGACAGAGGAGTCCAGTAACTGTGCTGGGTTAAAAGGCTCTCGTGGCCAGACAGTCTGCTTGGGCCTGAATACCCACAAAGACTGGGAAAACACATTTAAATGAGCTCCTTTTCTAAATCTGCATTTGCTCGAGTGCAGTTAAAGGGTCTTCTCGGCCTGGTAAAGTCTGGCGACACACATATATCTTTTGTCCTGATAACTCGAGGTGGAATTTATGGTCAGTGGGCTCGCTCCCTGTCTCGCCTTCCTGGGGCACTTGGCCCTGAAAATGCCCAGAAAGCAAGGTGGAAATGTTCCCTCTCCCCTAGAAGCCTATTGTTTGCCAAGAGACATGAGACTTGGTTAGGTCTCTGGTTGGGGTTCCCCCCTATTCTTCCCCCTCGCAGGAATAGCACTGGCGCTGCTCTGGTCCTACTGTTGAGGAGCAGAGAAGTGGGTTCTTCCCCGGGCCCCCCCCCCGGTAGGTTTGAATCCCTCCATCCTTGCTATGCAGACACATCCGAAGTTTACATACTAAAGTCCTTCATTGACTTTGAAGATCTCCAACTTCATGTCAGACCAGACACTTAACTTGACACTAGAATTGGACAGTAAAAGCCCTCTCCGTTTACCAGGAAGGATTGAGAAGTGACTGGTCAGGCAATTAGCGACTGACTAGTGATCTCATATGATACCACGGTCCGGGTAGCCGATTGGACCCCCTAATGGGTTTTTCTCCTCAACACAAATTAACACTGAGCCTCCCCGTGAAGGTCTGCACAATTATGGGGAACAGTGTTTAGAAGTGTCCCTGGCAAATCACTATCAATTCGACGACCTCCTGATCAATGGAGCGTCCCAGCTGCACTTAGAAAGGCTGCCATGCTTCCAGTGCACCTGGTACACAGTAAAGGAGCAGACACCCGGGGGGGGTCCGGGGAAGACCCCACAAACCAAAGAGTCCGCAAGGAGTCCTAACATACACATTCTCCTCCCCCCACTGGATCAACTGGAAGAGATATGGGGTTTTTCCACCCAGAGCTGAGCTGCCTGTCTCCGGGGGGGGGGGGCCAGGGCACATCCTATAAAGGAAAGGACCAACGAACCCGTATGTCGGGACAGTGGGATCAATGGGAAGGGGGTAGGAGGTATCTCTACCCTAACCCCGAATCCAAGGGTGGCGGGGGGAATGTGGAGGGGGAAGATGAGCCCCATATGGTGAGGCCGGGAAACACCCTCGTAACCTAGAACTAGTAAAGGATATGCTATACCACGGGACAGTTCAAGGAAGGAGAATATAGTCTCACTAGCTTCTAGATAGGTAGGGAGCCCATTCTTCCTGGTTTTCCCCACTAAATAGGGGTTTGTCAGAAATGCCCGGTACCAGAGATGGGCTGAGGGGATCCTGGTCGCTAAGCCTGTATGTATAAATAAAATAGGGCTCCCCTACTATGACGACACATGCTCGATAAATAGGGCACAGTCATAGAACATCCCCAGCCTTGAGAAGTAGAGGACAACGGAGGGTCTTTCAATCTGAATGTGTCAAAAGGTCATCAGGATACGAGACCTAGTCAGGGTGATACTTGTGGGCCCTCTGGCGGGTGAGGTCGGCCCTCACCTCCTCCCACCCCCCGGAACTAGACAATATGGAAGACATCGGGGCTGGAGGGTGGGGGGTCACCTCTCTCCTCTCTCATGCATTTTTATCCTTGTGGAGCACACGAGACGTGGGCGAAATTCCAAACGGGGTCTGCCCTGAGTACTCCTCTCTCTCAGACCTGACCTAGTCCCAGGTCTGTGTCCTTCCTACAGGCAGACAGCCTGTAAGTGGTGCTCTTCTCAGATCATTCCGGGGTTCCTATGTTCCTCCACCCCCACGACCTGAATATAACTGGGGGCCTCTCTCAGGGGGCCCCCAGCTTAATTTGATAAAGCAGATTTCACCACAAATATTTGCTTTTCTTATTAAGCGAATCGAGGTAGTTACTTCACGCCACAAACTCATTCTAAGAGCCCTCTGACCCCTACCTCCCGGAGCGACATCCCTGATTCCAGAACTGTGCATTGCTTCCCAACCTCTCCTTAGCGAGGAAAAGATACAGGCAGACCCTGTACTCACGGAGTCCATAGAGAAATCCCTGAGGTATCAGGAAACAGGCTGCCTCGCAATAAAACCTTGATATTGGAGGGATCCAGGTGAGGGATACATGGCTCTACCTTTATATACCTAGCGGACACCCACACTGCCAAAAATGGAGGTAGTCGGATTTGGCTAGGACCATTTTTGTCTCCCCCATAGACTCAGCCTCATTTAATGGGGGGCAGTCCGGAGACTACTATGTAAGCTAAGGTCAGACCATAAAGGTCCTGCACCCCACCCCCCGAAACATTCCCTGTTCCCTACCAATCATAGTTAATTTGCTTCTACCCCTGTTTTTTGTTGTCTCTACTCTCACCCTCTTCCCTACCAGACTTAGGGGCAATGGTTTCCACAGGGCCCTACACCAATTGATGATGTGGGAGCCCACTCCTGAACGGCTAAATGTCCGTTCCCCAATGCCTGCTCTATTCTAGCATGCATTACTGGAAGTCACACACATCCCACAAAATAGAGGTTTGTATATAGTTTTTAGTTTAACCTATTGGGTAAATACTCTTACAAGCAGGCCCAGTTGGCAAGCTAGGTTTTATATAATTCCTCCTTTTTGGCTAGTTTCCTTTTTTTGTTCTCCAGTATTACTACTATTATTTTTGGATCACAAAGAACTGATTTTTTGTTTCAGGTACAGATCTTATTGACTAAATGCAATTGAAAGTCCTGGGGAGTGTGGGGGGGGGGGTTGCTTGCACCTGGGGGAGGCCCTGACGAAAATGGAAAGCCCACATATAGATAGTAATGGAACACCCCTTTAAACTTATATCTCACAATGTGAATGGACTGGCTGGCCCTATCAAGAGGGATTGGACACTTAGAGCTCTTAAAAAACTGAACTCAGACAGTCTCCTTTTACAGGAAACTCACCTCTCCTTGGTGGAACACCATAAGTTACTCAAGTTTGGGTTCACCTAGATTATTGAATCTGCATATCAGAGAGGAAGGAAAAGAGGCACAGTAATTTTAATACCGAAACATTCCAAACTACAACTGCTGGATCAATACACTGATAAAGATGGTAGACTGGCACGGGCGGTAGTCAGACTAAACCAACATATTTTAAGAGTCTGCAGCCTTTATATTCCGCCGGGATCAGATGCCACCACCATACAGCATCTAATGGATGCCATTCTGGTTAGGCAACAGGGAATTTTAATCCTTGGTGGAGACTTCAATTGCCTCCTTAACCCCTCCCTGGATTCATCGGCGACCCGACCCCCTCCACAAGCATCAGGACAAAAACACTTGCAACACCTCATACAAGATGTAGGCCTGGATGACGCATGGCGTCAACTGCACCCCTCACAGCGAAAATTAATTTTTTACTCCCACGCCTTTAAACACTATTCTAGACTGGACTATTTCTGTCTAGGAAAGGAATACCTTGATCTAATTTCAACTGCGGAAATTCATAATATATGTCTATCTCATCATGCCCCCTTTATCTTGACCCTTAACATTAAGAAAGATAAAATAAACACTCAATGGAGATTCAATCCATCTCTTTTTCGATATACAGAATTCCGAGACCTATTAGACAAATGGATACCAGAAATAATTAGAGATAATACCTCATCACAGACTACTCCACAAACCCTCTGGGACACCCTTAAGGTAGTACTTAGAGGCTACATCATAGCCTACGCCTCTCAAAGGAAAAAACAAGCAGAGTCCAATTTACTAACCCTGCAAGACACACTTAATTTCCTACAAGAGGCCCACATGCAGGGAGATACTGATCTCATTCTGCTGATAACACAAACACAAGTAAAGATCCAACAATTACTGACAGCAAAAACTGAGCAGACCTTGGCATGGCTGTGTCAACGTTACTATGAAGGAGGAGCTAGAGCATCCAAACTTCTAGCCTTCTGCCTCAGAAATCAAATTCAACAATGCACTATCCCCAAAATAAAGGGCCCAACATCAGGCCTAACTAAATATTCTACACCACAGATTTTAGAGGCATTTAAAAATTACTACCAGAAGTTGTACTCCTCCTCTACCCCTCCAGAGCCACATAACATTCCCAAGTTTTTAGACCAGTTACATCTTCCGGTGCTTTCAGAAGATCAACAAAACCAGATAGTAGCACCAATTACAGAATTGGAGCTTCAAAATGCAATTCGGAACCTTAAGAATGGTAAGTCCCCAGGCCCGGATGGCTTCGGGGCAGAATTCTACAAAAATACATAGGGCCTATTAAAAAACTCACTTCTCCAAGCGCTAACATCCACGCACACTACCTCTTCATTCCCTATCTCCTGGAGACAAGCCACAATCTCAGTGATCCTGAAACCCAAAAAACCACCGCATCTATGCGATTCATACCGACCTATCTCAGTACTCAATCAAGACTATAAAATATATACGAGCATACTAGCACATAGACTAGATCACATCCTTCCCGCATTGATACACCAAGATCAGTTGGGATTCATTAAAGGTAGACAGACTACCGATAATATCAAAAGAACATTATATCTTATAGACCATGCCCAATCTAATAAATCCCCTCTGCTAATGTTAAGTTTGGATGCAAAAAGGCTTTTGACATGGTCTCCTGGGAATTCCTTCAAGCAGCCCTGCACAAATTTAATTTTCCAACTATTTTCAGAGACGCAATTAGCGGAATTTACACAGGACCAGAGGCAGTCGTAAAGTTAAATGGTTCCCACTCAGAGTGCTTCTCCCTACATAGGGGCACTCGACTGGGCTGTCCCCTTCCCTGTACCTGTTTGCCATCTTTGTTGAACCCATAGCCCAATTTCTTAGACAATCCCCCAATCTACACGGATATGAAATTCCAGGCCACTCATATCATAAAATAGCATACTATGCTGATGACCTTTTAATTTATACTATCCGCCCGGAGGAATCATTACCAACTCTATTTACTATGTTAAAATAAATAGAGACTCTTACTGGATACACCATAAACACTAGTAAATCAGAGGCCATGACTGTACAGTCCTCCCTCTCTTCGGACTTTACTCAAATACCCATTTAATCGGGATAAAGCATACCTAACATACTTGGGAATCAAAATCCCCCCCAAAACTAAAAGAACTCTACAACTTGAACTACTCCTCCACCCTCTCCCGAATAAACTCAGATCTCCAGAGGTGGACCCCTCTCCCACTGTCTCTGATAGCCAGGGTGTAGTCCATTCAAATGAACTCTCTCCCGAAGGTGTTGTACTTACTACAACATATTTCTTTACCTCTCTCACAGAGGGACATACAATTCTGGAATAAATCCACTAGCAAATTCTTATGGGGGAATCAACAGTCTAGAATAGCTCTGGCTAAGATGCAGAGGCCCAAGGAGAGAGGAGGACTGTCCCTACCTAATATCTCCCTCTACTCGATGGCCTCACTACTTACTCACATAACTACCTGGCTGTTGCCTCGGACGCAGACCCAACTTAGTATCAACAGAGCAGAATATGGCTTCGCGATCCCTGTCCTCTTCATGGGTATTCCAACCAAATAATAGAATTCGTATGCAAGAGGCCTCTCGATTTACCAAAGAGATGCTTCATGCCTGGACCCGGTTCCTGGCGTACTCGTCACATGAATTTCTCGCCTCCTGGTTAGGGATACCAGCCGAGGACCCTTCTTGGACCCCGGCAGAACTAGATTCCACTTTCCATTTCTAGACCAGAAAAGGACTCCGATTTACCCACCAATTCTACACTAATGCAATATTCAAAACATTTGATCAACTTAAACAGGAGTTCTCTTTATAGCGTTGTGACTTTTTCAGATACTTACAAATCCGCCATTTCTTGAATTCGAAGATCGGACTGGACGTCTCTGATCAGATTATCCCATCCCTCTGTAACCTCTTGACCCAACTGGAAGGGGGAAGTCCCCGTAACCACTTGATCTCTCAATTTTATAAAGCCCTACAAGGAGCTCCATCTCAGTTATGGACCTGGTGCAATTTCACTGGGAAGCCGAACTTCAGATAGATCTGACTAAGGAAGACTGGCTCCGGATATGGAGAAGATAGCACAAAACCTCTAGTTCATACACATGGCGAGAATATTCATGGAAAATAGTCTCCAGATATTTTCGTACACCACAGATCACAGCTAAATTCTTGGCTGGTGGGGATTCCTCATGTTGGAGGAATTGCAAATGCGAGGTAGCCACCCACACGCACATTTTATGGTCATGCCCAGTATTAGCCACATATTGGGCCACTACAAGTGACAGAATAATACAACTCTTCCCGACACTGACCGAGCTTTCTCCGGCAACAAGTCTACTACTCCACTATCCCCGTTCCTTTAGAAACCCACACCAGATATACCTCCTTAACATCCTACTAGAAGAGGCCAAGAAATGTATAACCAGACTCTGGTTCCAGCGAGAGTCTCCCACCATTACAGCCTGGGAAAACATAGTATACGTGTAACCCCTAGATGGCGCTATCCCAGGGGCTACTACCCCTGCCTGATTTGCCACTAACAGGTTGAGGGGCCTGGATCCAATGGCGGGTGCCTCCACCCAGAGGTCAGGGTTTGCAATAGTTAAACTTACTTGGTCACAGCCCTCTGGGACACTGCAACCCCCTTTCTTCCACTAGTGGCCCACGCTATCAGATTACCTTCACAGTATACACTTACCCCAGGGTGGTTCAGGCACTGGACCTCCTGTACAATAAGATCCAGTGCAACAATCACAGTACAATACTTTAACATAGACAAATACCTCAGGCAGTATAACTTTGCTGAAACAAGCAGCTCGGATTTATTTAGGGGAATATAACAAGGACAGGGAAATCAGGTTAATTAGCTTATCACTTTACTATCTACCTGTGGCTCTGTGCATAGGCCTATCCCTACCAGTTACTGTCCCTGTACCCAAGCCCAGTGGCTAGTCCAACTGGCAGCTGGTAGGGGCCCTTTCACACAGTGAAAAGAAAAATTAGTTTAAACAGTCAGCAGTACAGTGATTCCATTTGGATTTAATGTGGCAATTCAACAGGGAGCGACCCTGAATTAGTACTCACGACCTCCAAACAAGATAGGGTCCTTCAACGTCAGCAGGGCTACTCTTGAGCTCCACGAAACTCTTCACACATTTATATGGTAAAAAAAAAGTACTATACCAGGCAGGCTGCTTCTCTATCCCGATCGCAATTACTGCACAATACCCGGGAGAACACACAGCAGATTCAGTTCCCGACAGACAAAGTGCAATTCAACAATTTCCAGTCTTCTACAGGGTGAGCCTGGTTTCTACTCTTCAGAGATCCTTTGATTCTTTTCACAGGGAGGTTCAGTCCAAACAAGCAGTTACACAAGCTGCAGACCGAACTCTGGGCCTTACACACGTTTTTGACTGAAACTGCACTGAAGAGGAACTGGGTTTCTTTCCCCTTCACTCCCAGATCTAAACTGAAACTCCAACAGACAAAACCGGGCACTTCCTTTGAGTTCCTCCCAGTTCTTGACTGGATTGGCTGTCACTCACAATAGACTGCTGCTGTTGGTCCAAAAAAGGCGCCGAAGTCTAAACTACATCTCCCAGAGTCACTGCCCATACAATCCTCTTGTGGCTGGCTCAGATTATGAGTCCAAGTTCTGATTCGTCCAAGGCACCATTTTAGAGCTAGCTTACCCCACACTGATTGGTCCAGTTCAGCAGTTCAAAACCAGAATGGGGAACTAGGCAGACACAGTTCTGACTGCAAAGAAAGCAGATTAGACAAACTGTATTTTCATTATTACTCTACATGATTTCTGGCAAACAGTTACATCTTTCAGATAGGTTCCTTTGCACTCCTAGTGACTGCAAAATGGAGTGAATTGGCAGCAGTTTGAGTGGTACTCAATCAAAGAACACACAGTCCCCATACAAACTAATTATTTCTGCAAGCAGACAGCTCTTAAAGAGACAGTACCAGAGGCTCTAAAAACATTCACTGATAAATGGCTTAAACGCCAAACACCATTCAGGCTTGGAGCATTCAAGCAAGCTCCTGGAAGTCTTTTGGGAACCCCCATTTGCAGGGGGGTTACACACGACATATACAAACTTGAACATATGACTGCAAGGATTCATAATAAGGTTTCCGAGCAGATGAACAGGCAGAATCCCTGGTTCCTCTCAAATGATCAGTTCAGATTGGACCAAATACCTTAAACCTCGAGTTTGGTCAAGGAGCTGGGGGGAGATCAGATTATTGGGATCCAGCCAGTCCTAGATACAGTTATTCCCTTTAGGGTTCCTTTAGTAATAACTGAAGATGGAGTGCCAGCCCACTGCTGTCGCTCGGACGAGCCTCCCCTTGGTGCCGGGCCCCCCTTTTTTCTTTTTTTAATTTTTGCTCATTTATCTGAATATGTACTTACCTAATTACCTAACCCAGGAGATATTTCATAAAGTACAACAAAACCCAGAACAACTGCTGATGTAAATTCATCTCTATGAAAGAAAGGACTTGAATGATCTTTTGATACTAAACAATACGTTAAATATTAACTTTCAATTCATGTATATTAATATTGATTTATATGTTATTTATAGAGTCCACACATCCCACGACTGGATACTATATTAGTGAAACTCGCAGTCTTGTCATGTAAAGTACAGTTTCCTTCTGTATGATTCCAATGTGATCCTAAACATGTTAAAAATGAAATAAAAAGAAAGTTTAAAAAAAAATATATACCACACTCTCATGGCCTCCATGCAAAGGGAGTACGAGTGAGTTCTGCCCTGCTTGTTGATGTAGTAGATGACACTCAAGTTGTCCGACTGCACCAGCAGCTGGCCTGGAGCCGGATGCTCCTGAAAAGCCTGCAAAACATACAGCACTGCTCTCACCTCCAGGACATTGATATGCAGGGCAGCTTCCCACTGGAACCTGGAGCCCTAGGTTTGGAAAGGACCCAGGTGTGCTCCCCAACCTAGCCCTGAAGCATCCGTGGTTAGAATCTGATGCAGGGAGGAGCTCTGAAAGAGAACCCACTGAAGAAGGTTCGAGGGGTCCATCCACCACTGCAGTACCTTGCCAACTGGGGAGGAGACAAGGACTTGTTGATCCAACTCATTCATATGCTGGTCCCATTCCACTCTGAGGGTCCGCTTAAGGGTACACATGTGAAGCCTGGCCAGTGGAATGGTGGGAATAGCTGCAGTCATTAGCCCCAATAGCCTGAGGTACAGTCTGGCAGGAATGTACCAACTCTGGGCAACCTCTTGAGCCTGGGCTATTAGGCATTCCGTCCTGTTTTGGGGTAAGAAGGTTTTCTCCTGCTTGGAGTCCAGAACTGCCCCGATGTACTGCAATCTTTGGGATGGAACTGGCACTGACTAAGGCAGGTTGACTTTTATCTCCAGGGAGTGAAAGAGCTGTAGAGTGTGCTCCAGTCAGCAAGAGCTGCTCCCTGGATGAGGCCTTCAGAAGCCAATCATCCAAGTAAGGGAAGACATACAGTCTCTCTCTTCTGAGAACTGCTGTGACCACTGCTAAGCATTTGGTAAAGACAAGTGTCGCAGAGGATAAGCCAAAGGGCAGCACTTTGAATTGGTAATGCTCACTCTGAAAGGCAAAGCAGAGAAACCTCCTGTGAGGAGAAAAGACAGATATGTGCAGGTAGGCAACCTGCATGTACAGTGAACACAGCCAGTCCCTGGTCTTGAGAAGGGGCATGAGGCCTGGCAAAGTTACCATCTGGAACATTTTGTACTGGATGAAGAGACTGGTCTTTCAGATCTAAAATGGGTCTCAGATCTCCGTTTTTTGGGGGGACCAGGAAGAACCTGGAATAAAACTCCTGATTTTTCTGCCGCCTTGGCATCAGTTCTATTGTCTGCTTGTGCAGAAGAAACTGTACTTCCTCCTGGAGAACAGACAAGTGAGCCAGAGGATAATTGGAAGGATGGGGGAGGGGTATCTGGAGGCTGCTGGATAAGCTCCAGGGTGTGACCTGTCTCTATGAGTTGCAGGATCTGTGTCTCTGAAGATATGGTTCTCCACTGATTCAGATGGAGGGAGAACCGACCTCTGACTACCACCTCCTGGGTCTGGGCCAAAGAAGGGGGGGGTCTGGCAAGGACTCAAGCTGAGGAGGGGCCAACTGAGGAGCCTAGCCCATCATGTCTGGGCTGCTTGACCGCTGCTCCAGAACTGGAAGGGGTGGGTAAGGAGGCCTGGGCTCTGTGCTTGCCCTGGGTACAGGGGCCCAAGTCTGGCCTACTGACCTGCCTATGAAAAGTAGGCCATCTTCTACCATGGGACTGAGTGTGGTAGAGAGAATGCACAGACTTGATGGTCCTGCCAGAGGCCTGCAGATCACTGATGAGGTCCTGGACATCAGTGCCAAAGAGCTTGGTGCCACTGAAAGGTGCATTAAGCACCTTGTTTTGCACACTGGCTGTGAATCTAGAGACCCTGAGCCATGAGTGCCTACGAAAGCATATGCCTGTGGCAGCTGCTCTGGCCACTGTGTCGGGCCAAGTCATACAGAGCCCTGAGGAGATATTTACTGACATCTTCCACAGTTTGCAAACACTGGAGTAATTTCTGCTTCTGGGAACCATCCGGAAGGACCTGAGCGGTAGCTTTGCCCTTTCTCCAGCTGACATTCTGGAATTCAATCACATGTGACAGATAGTTTACAATCCTGAGGCCCAAAGTAGAGGAGATGTAAACTCTTTTACTCCAGAGGTCAATCCTGCGGAATTTCATATGTGGGGGAAGGAAACTAAGGTGCTTAGGCACCTTAGGTCTGTCATGAGCTGCCTTGATGAACACTGAGTCAGTTTCTGCCTGGGCAGCAAAATAAGAAAGGCCCTGAGGGGCACTATAAAGCTTGTCCACCCTACGTGGCATAGCTGGCACCATGTCTGGTCTGTGCCAAGCTGCCGTGGTAGCATTTTTTAGGGCTGGCAGCAAACGAGGGATAATCTTAAGGGGGAGATTCCGGGATTTTCCAGGAAGTCCACCAGGTCTTTCCTGGTGACATCCTCCTCCTCCTCAGTCTGGAAGCCCACTGTGGCAGATAATTGCTTCATGACATTAACAAAGGCATCCTCAGAAGGAGTCCCTGGGGTATGTTTGCCTGAGTCCTCACTGAATGAAGAGGCAGTGGACCTGTCAGAAATTAGGATTTCCTCCTCTTCCTCTATATTATCCAGAAGGATGAGCTCAGGATGGTACTCCTCCTTGACGTCGACCTCCTCATCTGGGTCTGGCATCAAGTGGTCATCCGGTGGTCCATAGGGGCCTTTCTGGACAGACAGGTGTCGACAATGGGAGTGGAACGGCCTAATGAAGGCAGAGAACTGCTGAATGGGTACATTAGTGAATTTGACAAGCACATCATTCGGATCCATAGTCGTCGTCACAGGAGGGGGGGTTCGACGGTACAGAAGTCGACAGTCCTCCATCTTGAGAACCTGACAAGCCTGTAGCCCTCGGAAAGGAAGGGGCAGGCCTCAAGAGGGTATCCATCAACAACAAGCCAGTCTTTGACAGAGGAGAAGCCGACGATCTGGAGGTCGACAGCTGGGTGCCCTGGGAATTGGGCAGCGAAGCTGTTGGTATGGGTCTCAAAGGAATAGAGACCTGGACAGCTGGTCTCTTCATCAGGGGCAGCCATCATTGATGAAGAGTCCCTGAAGAAGGAGAGGCTGTGGAATGGGATGACCGCTAGGGGGAGCGGTCGCGATCCCAGTCTTTCTTGTGACTTTTCCCCAAAGACTTGTCTCGAGCCTTGGAGGCTTGGGAGCTCGTAGATCTGGTGGGCGACTGAGCATATGGAGTCGGCCACCTGCTGCTCCATCAGGAATTTTCTGAGGGCCTTCTGGCATCGCCTAAGAGTTGTCTGGTTAAACTTCTGACAGAGCTCACAGTCGGAGACATTGTGGTCAGGCTCAAGACAGCAGACACAAATGAAGTGTTCATGTGTGGAGGCAATCTTCTTCCCACTTCGGCAGCGCCAGAAAAGAAAAGAAGAAAATGGATTAATTCTCAACATTAACAAAAAGAAAATATCTCCAAAAGAGATTTTAACAAACAGTAGAAGAAAAAACAACCGAAGGCCAAAAAGGAATAAAAATACTGTGCCAGCTCTTCCACAGAGACTGTGCTTGCAAGTCGACGGTGGGAAAGAACTGTTGACATAGTCGGGTTGCTCACGCCTTTATAGGGTTGGTAATGTCAATGGATGTGAGCAGCATGGACAGCCCCAGTTGTACTGCTAAAAATCTTCTGTATGGATTCCCCGTCTCCGACAGCGAAGGTTCCAACAGTGTAACCTGATGACTGAGATACTCCTGTGGAAGATATTCTGATACCACCTTTGGGAGAAATTTAGGATTGGCATGTAAAGAGACCCTATCCTTGTGAAAATTCAGGTAGGGCTCCTTGCACATCAGTGCATGTAATTCCAACCAAAAAAAGAGTTTTCCAGGAGATATATCACAGCTCACAAGAGGCTGCAGGTTCAAAAGGATGTAACGTAAGCTTTTCAAGAACAAATTTCAAGTCCCAAGGAGGGGACAGGTCCCGAATGGGGGGCTTGAGGTGAAGAATACCCTTTAAAAAGATCTTCATAACTTGTAGTTGAGTTAAAGGCTTGTCTTCCACTGAGATATGGAAAGCCAAAATGGCTGACAAATGGACCTTGACAAAGGAGTATTTAAGGCCGCCGTCAGACAGAAAAAGTAAACAGTCCAGGATGCGTTGTGGAGGACAGATGTATGGATCCAAATCGTAATCCACAGCCCACGAAGAAAACTGCTTCCACTTCATGGAATAGGAAGATCAGATGGACGGCTTTCAGGTAGCCCATAGAACCTCCACTACTTGCGGGGAAACCTGGAAAGGACTACGTCATCAGGAGCCAGGCACGCAGATGCAGGGAGCAAAGGTCGGGATGAAGAAGGGAACCTGGCATGAGACAGCAGAGCAGGGAAGATGGGAAAAGGCAGAGGGTCTGGGACTGCCAATTGCAGTAACAGGAATCAGACCTGTCTCAGCCACAGAGACATGATGAGGATCATGGATGCCGTGTCCCTGAGAAGTTTGAGTAGAACCCTCTGTATAAGAGGGAAGGGCAGGAAAGCATAAAGGAATCGTCTTATCCAGGAATGAGATAACGCATCCAGCCATAAAGTTCCAGAACTGGGCTCTAGCGAGCAATAGTGAGGCAGTTTTGTAT
This sequence comes from Neoceratodus forsteri, assembly GCA_016271365.2. Classification (NCBI taxonomy): domain Eukaryota; kingdom Metazoa; phylum Chordata; order Ceratodontiformes; family Ceratodontidae; genus Neoceratodus; species Neoceratodus forsteri. The sequence goes on from CM057452.1 coordinate 1,579,519,860, forward strand.
TGTGCAGAGAGGTGAACAGATCCAACTCTGGGTGGCCCCAACACAGGAAGACTTCTTCCAGAACTTCCTGGAGGAGTTCCCATTCATGTTTCTGACTTGTGGCTCTGCTGAGTGCGTCCGCTAGAGTGTTGCTGACTCCTGGTACATGCACTGCTAATAGGTGTATCCCTTTGTGGATTGCCCAATACCATACCCTCCTGGATTTCCTGCAAAGGGGATAGAAATGGGTCCCGCCTTGTTTGTTCAGATAATGGACAACCGTAGAGCTGTCGGACTGGACTTGGAGACAGCCCTGAGGAAGGAGGGTCTCGAAAACCTGTAGGGCATACAGGACCACTCTCATTTTTAGAATGTTGATGTGCAGGCAGGCTTCCAGGGCAGTCCAAGTCTCTTGAGTCTGAACCTCTTCCAGATGGGCACCCTAGCCGAGGGAGGAGGTATCCGTGGTCAGGATGAGGCAAGGGATTGGAGCCCAGAACGGAATGCCGCATAAAAGGTTGCCCAGGGACATCCAGCAATGTAATTTGCAGATGGCTTGGGAGGAGATAAGCAATGGGGCTTCAAAATTGTTTTCTCTTTGGTCCCACTGAACTCCCAGAGTCCACTGTAGGATTCTCATGTGTAATCTGGCATGAGGTACGGTTGAGACGGCTGCTGCCATGTGACTGAGGAGGTGGAAGTAGTTCCTGGCCAAGGCATGCCAGCAGCTGCCCAGCTGGGATGCCAGAGTGATCAATTTGTCTGCACAGTCCCTGGGGAGAATGGCCATCCCCTTGGCAGTATTCAGGACTGCCCTACTGTATTGCAGATATTGGGTGTGATCCATTTTGGATTTTGGTATGCTGATCATGATTCCCATGGAGGAAAACATCTGAAGAGTTTGGGACAATGTGTCTGCCAACTGAAGAATGGATGGCACTTTTAGAAGCCAATTGTCCAGGTATGGAAAGACATATAGGCCTTGTCTGCATAGTGCAGCTCCCACTACTACATGGCACTTCGTGAAGACTTGGGGGGGGCTGAGGACAAACTGAAAGGTAGGGCTCTGAACTGATAGTGATGACCCAGAAAAAAGAAGCTGAGAAACCGCCTGTGAGCAGGGCGAATCAAAATATGGAGGTAGGCATCCTTCATATCCAGGGAACAGAGCCAATCTCCTTTGTTCAGAAGAGGAGAAGGGGAGCCGCCCTATCGAGCGCAGTGGTGGGATTTCATTTTAAACGCCCGGCGACCAGGTTCGAGAGCGGATCCAGGTCGTCGGAGGGCTGGCCGGGAGAGTAGGATCGGCGTCCGATGGGCAGCTCTCCTACTCCGGGGAGAATACGGGTAGCACTCGGTGCGATAGGGACCCCTGGTGGAGACCGGGAGTTCCACGCAGCCGGCGCCGGCGTGGGGAGGGGGGAGGAGGCTGGGCAGACGCAGGCGTCATTGCACGGCCCCGCCTCCTCCCGGGGAAAAAATCTGGAGGAAAATGGAAGGCGGGCAGGACCACGGGTATGAAGCCCTCCGGAGAGCCTCACATTGCCGCCATCGCTCACGGGACCCGACCAGTTACAGTTCCGGGTCACGGAAGGTGGCTCGCGCCCCACCTCCGGGGCAAGCCGGGTACCTGGGGTCCCCAGCAGCAATGGACGCGTAGGGGGTCTCCTGGGCCGTGACCAGGGCGGATGCCCCCCTGGTGGTCCTGCCAGGAAAAAGGGCAAATAAAAAAAAAAAAGAGGAAGAAGGGTAGGAAGGGTTACCATCCGGAACTTCTTGTACTCATTGTAGAGATTGAGGAGTCTAAGATCCAGAATGGGACACAAATCCCCTGTCCATTTCGGGACTAAGAAAAATTGGGAGTAGAAGCCCCTGCCCTTTTGGGGAAGGGGAACAGGCTCCATCATGTTTTTTGTGACAAGAGCTTGTATTTCCTCTCTAAATACTGATGCTTGGTCAGGGGAGTAGTGAGAGGCCCTTGGGGGCATCATGGGGGGAACCTTCATTAAATCCAGGATGTGACCTGAGTGAATCAGTTGAAGGACCCATACATCCATGGTTATCACTTGCCAACCTTGAAAGTGTAGGGAGAATTTGCCCCCAACAGTTGTGAGATGGGCATCTAAACCCACAGGCAAGGGGTTCAGGCAGTAGGCTGTCCCTGCTGGGCAGCAGTTGGGACAAAGAAGGGTGCCTTGGGATTGGCATGGGGACCCGGCAAGGAGACTTGGGCCTTCCTTTTATTGTTGGGTTGTTGTCGGGCAGCAGACCGTTGCCTGTTGGCAGGCTTGCAAAAATTTCCTTTGTAATAAGGTTTGGCTTGGGTATGGTACAAAGTATGTACAGACTGCAAGGTATGACCAGAGTTCTCTAGTGATGTCAATATGTCCTGGGTTTGAGGCCCGAAAAGCTTGTCACCTTTAAAAGGTGCATTAAGTATGGATTGTTGGACATCCGGAGCAAACCCGGAAACCTTAAGCCAAGAATGTTGTGTAAGACAAATGCCAGCTGATGAAGTCCTGGCTGTGGAATCGACAGCATCATAAGTTACTCTCAGCAAGTGACATCAAAGAGACGAAGCAGTGGACAGTTTAGCTGTAAGGTCCTCCTTAGGGGCAGCATTCAGAAGGAATTGAACAGAGGACTGAGTGTCTTTCAAAATTTCTTCTTGATATTTAAGTAAATGACCTATATAGTTTAGAATTCTTAGGGTCATAGTGGACAAAAAATACACCACCTTTCCCATGACATCAAGTTTACGGGGTTCTTTATCCGGAGGTTGTGCACTCAGATGTTTTGGTCTGGCTGACCTATCATGAGCCGCACTAATGACTACAGAGTCAACATGCAGAGGGGAAGTAAAGTAAGGGTGATCCACTGGGGCCTGACAGGTCCTGTCGGCCTTACGAGGAGCTGAGGGGATGGAAAAGGGTTGTTGCCAAGCAGCCCCAATAGCATCTTCAAAAGGGTCCATCAATGGAGGAATGACCAGGGAAGGACATTCTGGAAGATCCAAGTAATTGTCCAATTTTCTCCATAAGGTATTTTGCTCTGCTTCCTGGAAACCAAATGTTTTCTGAAGGTGTAGCATGATATCAGGGAGACTAGGATCATCAGGAGGGGAACAAGGAAGGCCACTGGGAGCCTCCTCTGGTATGGAGGAAGTGGAAGAGGCCAATGGAGGGGACACAGGGTCCTGCTCCATATCGTCATCCTGATCTTCCAATTCCCAATCCTGAAAAAAGGGTCCTCCATGTCAATGACCCTGTTCAGGGGACCTGAAGAAACCAGGGAGGAACTGGTCATTCTAGAAACAGATGAATGTCTAGAAGGGAGAGAAACCAGTACCGCACAAAACCCCCGTGAGACTGAGAGGTGGACTTCATGAGGTCAAGAAAGGTATGCACCAAAGCCTGAACATCCACCATAGTAAGCTGAGGGGCTGATGTCGAAATCAGAGTAGTATTGATCGACTGAATAGGCACAATATAAGAGACTGAAGTACGCTGAGGCACCAATTGGGCCGTCAATTAAGGGTGAACAAAAACACCCATTATCGTCGATGGAAGAGCTGTTGAAGGGCTCAAAATCTCTTAACAAGCCCTAGTAGGAAGGGCCGTCGACGATCGCAAAGAAGTCGATGGACGGTAATGGGATCCTTGTGATGGTGCCAGCAGCGGTGGAAGCTGCAGCTTAAGTACCCCCGTTGCAGTCGTCGACGGAGGAGCTGTTGATGAAGGGGTAAAACAGTCACCAGAGGTCGTCAATGGAGTAGAAGATGACTTGGCAACAGCCTCTGAAAGGGCCGCCAATACTACCTTTGTTTTAAGGAGCTCCTGCTCCCAACAGCGGGAGGAGGATGGCAGGCTCTTTGTCAACAGGGAGGAGACAGTAGTAGAATGTTTACTTTTGCTAGAGTGTTTCTTTGGCTTCTCCTGAGTGTCACCCTGTCCTGTCGATGAGGGGTGTCAACCTGAATGGTGAGACCCAGAGGAAGATGACGAGGACTAATTGGACTTTGAGTGATGTTCCTGTTCCAGGAGGGCTACTTTCTGGTCCATAATGTACTCTTAAAGTTGCTATAGTCATCAATGTTTAGTGGCCTTGTTAAACCGCTGACACAGGATAGAAGCACGGGTATTGTGAGTAGGGCGGAAGCACCGGATACAAACATTATGCTAATCCTCTGTTGTGATCTTCTGGCAATAAGAACACTTTCAGAACAGTGGATCTGACGAAGACATGGAAAAGGTACACAACGATACTGGGTACGCCGCTGAGGAATGGTCGGTGAACTCTTCGTCATCGACTGAAGCTGTACTCCGGACAGAGAATGTGTAGCATGCAGGTCACGGTTAGAAAAGAACCGAGGAGCTTCTGGGACCGCCTCCTTTTATACGTACCAGGACACAACACGTGGTGTTATCAGGGGCCGTCCCAGGTCGACTGCTGAAAAATCATCCAGATGGAATGATGCCTGTGGCTGGATAGTCCTGTATGTTATGACCTGCTGCAAAAGGTTTCCTTGAAGAAGATCACAGATTTTGCCGGCAGATAAGGACTGCTTGGACCACCTAGTCTGCCCATTTTTCTCTGCCTGTAGTATCACCAAAGATTCTACTTGATTTCCAGCCCATTCACCCACCCCCATTTCCTCTTCCCTAAGATTCCCTTATGCCTATCCCATGCATTCTTGAACCCCACCACTGATTTTCGCCCCCACCACCTCCACTGGAAGACTGTTCCAGAAATCAACCACTCTTTCTGTGTAGTACTTCCTCACATCTCTCCTGAATCTACCCCCCCCCCAGTTTCTTATCGAGCCCCCTTCTCCTTGAGCACCTTTTTTTCTGAAAAATACTTCCCTCTTATACCTTATTTACCCTCGTGGGGTATTTAAAGCTCTGTATCATACTCTCCCCTGTCCCTCCTCTCTTCCATGGTGTACAATTTAGGTCCCTATGTCTCTCCTCGTAGGGCTTCTGATACAGCCCCTGCACCATTTTAGTTGCCCTCCTCTGGACTGCCTCCACTCTATGACATTGCGGAGATGTGGTCTCCAGAACTGAACACAGTACTCTAGGTGGGGTGTTACTAGTGATCCATACAGAGGCAATACCACCTCCCTCTTTCTGATGGTGATACCCTTTCCTATGCACCACAGTATCCCACTAGCCCTCCCAACTGCCTTGTCACACTGCCTTGTTAGACAGGTGGTGGTCTGCATTAATCTCTAACTCGCCATCATAAAAATCAGAAATGCAGAGTGATTTGCAGAAGCTATAGGGGTGGTCTCGCCATCATAATACATAAAATACTAATAAAAAAAAACAACATTAATTTCAATGGGGCGCACCCCCACACTCTCCCTTGCTGTACATCATAGCATGGGGGCGTGGAAATTGATTAGGAAGTGGAAGGGATCAGCTGGCCACCTTGTCGGGTCAAACTACAATCCCTTCTAGCTGCACACAGACTGGCAAGTAAATATAAATGCCAAAAATGGACAATCACCAACACAGGCTACCAAATAAGGTAAGTCCCGCATTGGCAAGAAGAAGCTTGGATAATCACTTTAAACTCAATGACATGATCCATTTCTTAAAGAGCAACTTTGCACTTCAGCATGTCCTTTTATAAATAAGATGTTTCAGCCGTTACAATTTACTAGAAAACGCATTTTCCATATTCAATGTTCGTTTTCCAAGATTTACACCACATCTTGGTAGCCCATGTAAAAAGTCTATATAGAAAACATTTGAAAACCTGTGCCTGTCCCTCTGTTAACTTCACAGTGCACTGGTTTTATGACAACACAGTGCTCACCATGACAATGGACTATGATGTCACAAACAGCAACTGTGGGGTTAACAGGGGAGAGCCAGATAACTTTTGAAAGACCCAGTAAAGTAATTGCTGCATTAGCTACAATATTTAATTAACTAAACCAACAGCAGAGAAAGTAAATAAAATAACACTTGAACAAGTGGGGCACAATTTGAAGATAGAGGGGGGACGGCTCAGAGGTAATGTGAGGAAGTATTTTTTCACTGAGAGGGTTGTGGATGCATGGAACAGCCTCCCTGAGGAGGTTGTGGAGTCAAGAACAGTGGGGGACTTCAAGAATGCATGGGACAGGCATAAGGCAGTCCTAGTGGGGGTAGGAGGAAGTAAGCTGTTGGTTAACTAGGATTTGCAGCTTATCTGTTAGGTAGGAAAATGGGCAGACTAGGTGGGCCAAGTGGTCCTTATCTGCCGTCAAATTCTATGTTTCTATGTTTCTATGTAACTAAAACATAATTGGTGGAAATCTAGTGTTTTTAAGCTTTTTGTTATAATAGAGTGTTGCTCTTTAACAGCATTAAAATTCCTAGATAGACAATTTAGTGTTCATTATGGAAGCAGTACTTGGCTTCACTGCATTACAGTTAGGGAATCAGAGGCTTTGATACTTTAATTTGAGATAACAACTACAGTAGTACTGGTCTAAAATACAAGCCCAGTATTAGAAAGTAATTAAAAAAAAGGTAAATGGAAAAAATGACATTTTGATAGTCTTTTCCATTTAAGTAATTATGATCCAGACTTATCAGTTTCTACTCTCTTGAGTGACCTTAGTGTTTTAGTTTAAAACATGTTCTGGCAAAAAGTCAAAATCAACTCCTAAATCTATTTATTTCTAAAAATAGAACAAAACTCAAAAGTCTGAAATTACATTTTCTTTTTGCAAATGCATTACGATTTTATAAAAACTGAAACATGCCCCCTTTAATACATTTTACTGGAATGTGGCCTTAGCAGTATCTGAAAATGAAGTGTTATTACATAGAAACATAGAATATGATGGTTGATAGATACTGCTTGGCCCACCCAGTCTACCCATTTTTCCTTACCTACATCATCATCGCAGACCTTACTTGATCTGTGGCTCTTTCTCCCTTCCCCCTTCCTTTCCACTACAATTCTCTTGCACCTATCCCATGCATTCTTGAACCCTTCCCCTGTTTTCACCCCCACCACCTCTGCTGGAAGACTTTTCCAGGAATCCACTCTTTCTGTGAAAAACGTACCTCCTCACATCTCCCCTGAACCAACCCCCATCCAGCTTCATAGCATATCCCTTTGTTCTTGAGCACCTATTTAATACCTAAATAAAATAGCCTTAGCATGTTTCTGCCATGGTTTATATTTAAGAAAAAGAAATAACACTTACTCCATCAGACAAATGTATACACACACATATATACATATACACATGTACACACACAACAGAAGTGCAGGGTATTAAATAGATGGTATAGCATGGCAAAACACTGCACAAAATGGGGGGTAATGCTAACCATTTCCAGAAATGCTTAGCAGCAGACTGCTAACCATTTTTTGAGCAAGTCTATGGCATAGTAGATAACATTAATAAAACTATATATATGTATATTCTTTGCAAAAAAACTGCACTAATGCAACAGTTAGGGTTTTTTACAGCGACAAAAGCAAGGAAATTCATCTTTAGGGTTTTCAACCCTAACTCCGACTCCCTTCCCCCCACTGCCACACATACACACACACACACACACAGACGCACACAGAACACACAACTAGGGGGGTGGTACAAGGCAAGACAACCAATCACAGACACACACCATAACGCAACAGAAATAGCATACTTCTTAAACATACCACAACAGGCATCCATCATCATATTTCATCAACTGTATCACTTATGCTGCCATTCCAGTCCCTTAAGTGTGTACACCAACATCCTGTACAACCATGGAAGATGAATTCCGCCCGCAAAATTGGTGCAGAATGACCACTTGGCGGGCAGAATTTCTGCTGGAATTTCGCCTGTGCACCTGCAGAATTTTGCCTACTGTGATCCGCAGAATAAAATTTTGCGGAACAGTATTTTTTCTGTGGACAATTATTCTGCAACAATTTCCACGGAATATATTGAGATCCGCGGAAAGTGATTTTTCCACAGAAAGTCATTCCACATAGAGATGTGCAAAACTGGAAAATTTCATTCCACAAAATATTTTGCGAAATTCACGCATTTCGCAAAATATTTTCCGGCTTCGAAATGCAAAATTCTGCAGATGAAATGCGAAATTTCACCAGCGAAATTTGGGTGAAATGTCAAATTTCACAATTTTACATCCAGCAAAAAGATTTAGAGTAATAAATTTCACGAAATGTTTGTAGGATGAGGTACCCATTTCACAGCAATTTCACTGGCGAAAATATTCGCAACATCTCTAATTCTGCTTCTGTTTTATGCTGTGAATTCTGACACTGCGTTTCCTAGTGAAATTTGGTGGAATTTCAGCAGGATTTTGAATATTCTGCGGAATTTCATTCCACAGCAATTTAAAAATTCCGCACTGCACTAACTCCTACCAATACATGTGTTTTACTGTTTATATTATGCTGTTATATAAAAATGGCCAAGTTGGTGCTGTCACCAATACATGTGTTTTGCTACTTATATAATGGTATTATACAGAAACATGCAAACTGGTAGGAACATGGGGCTATGATGTTATGCTGAAATGGACAAGTTGATGAGAATATGAGTCCTTTGCTACTTAAATTATGCTGTTATGCAGAAATGGCTACTTTTGGGCAAGTTGGTGGTAGTGCGGGGGACCAAAGGGCTCCGTGCTCTCACTAATATATGTGTTTTTCTACTTATATTATGGTGTTATGCAGAACGAAGCAACTTGGTGAGAACATGGGGCTATGCTATTATGCACAAATGGGCAAGTTGCTGGGGCTAGGTCCCACACTCTCACTAATACATGTGTTTTACTAGTTATATTACGGTGTTATGCAGAAATGGGCAAGTGGGTGGAGGCATGGGACTATGCTGTTATGCACAAATGGTTAAGCTGGTGGTAACATGGGGCTATGCTGTTATTCAGAAAAGGGCAAGTCGCTGGCAGCAGAAGTGATACAGTTTGTGAAACATGATGATGGATGCCTGTTGTGGTGTGTTTAATAAGTTGTATGTTATTTCTGTTGCATTACGGTGCGTGTCTGTGATTGGTTGCCTTGCCTTGTACTGCCCCCCCAGTTGTGTGTTCTGTGTGTTTGTGTGTGTGTGGCAGTGGGAGGAAAAGTCAGAGTAAGGGTTGAAAACCATAAAGCCGAATTTCCTCACTTTTGTCACTGTAAAAAACCCTAACTGTTGCATTAACGCAGTTTGTTGCAAAGAATTTCCTTACTTTTTGAAAAAGCATACTTAAGTACATTCTTGCGCAATTTGGTGGGAGCGCAGGGCCCGAACCAACTTGCACATTTGTACATAACTTAATGTAAGTACTGAATAACGTGTGAATTGGAGTGCTGAGCCTGAATTCCCTGGTACTGCATAAGCACATACATTTGCCATACCTTTTGAACTGCCCTATACCTTATAATGGCATCTTCCTTTACAACCAGATATGTGCTCACCATGGCTTTCACAATGCATAGAAATACTTTTCTATTAGGTATAAGGAACACGCACCACAACTCAGCAATTATAAATGCCACTGACACAAAAATGTTCACAATCTAAGATCCATGAGTAATCTTTCTACATCCCAAATTTCAGGCAAATTGGACACATGGAACAAAAGTTATTGAAGCAAAACTAACGAAATTTTCATGTGTCAGAGTGGCATAATTCCGCACCTGTTTACATTTTGCACACCAAACCACTGAAAAGTACCTCCGTGGCACTAGGGCTACCTACCCTATAAATTTCAAGCCACTAGCACCATGCATAATGCTATGTATAAAACGTTAACTGTGTCACGGTGTCTCTGCAGCAAATTTATTTTCCTACATAGATACATAGACAGTGTCGGTAGATAAGGGCCTATGGCCCACCCAGTCTGCCCATCTGAGCTTGTAAGTTCAGTTTATGTTTTCCTAGAAGTCTGTGGCCCCTTACCCCTGACCTCCAGAATTCCTTTATGTCTATCCCATGCATTCTTTAATCCCGTGATTGTTTCAGCCCCCACCACTTCCTCTGGCAGGGTGTTCCACTTGTCCACCACCCGTTCTGTGAAGAAATTCTTCCTCATGTTTCCTCTGAATCGTCCTCCCTCCAACTTCATCCCATGCCCTCTAGTCCTGGAACATCTTTTTCGCTTAAAAATAGTGTATTCCTGCACCTGTTCCTCCCTGTGAGATACTTGTGTCTCTATCATATCCCTCTCTCCTCCTCTCCTCCAGGGAGTACATGTTCAGTTCCTTCAACCTGTCTTCATAAGACTTGTGATGCAATCCATGCACCATCTTTGTTGCCCTCCTCTGAACCTTCTCTACCCTGTCTATGTCCTCACGTGGTATGGTCTCCAGAACTGTACACTGTACTCCAGGTGGGGCCTCACTAGTGTCTTGTATAGCAGAATTATGACCTCCCTTTTCCTGCTGGTGATGCCCTTGCCTATACATCCCAGCATCCTATTTGCTTTACCTGCTGCCTTGTCACACTGTTTCCCTACCTTGAGGTCATCAGAGATGATAACCCCAAGATCCCTTTCCTGTTTGGTGCATGCTATATCCTCACCCCCCAACTGATATATTGTGCCAGGGTTTTGTGCCCATATGCATTATCTTGCACTTCTTTGCATTGAATTTCAACTGCCAAACCTGACTATTCTTCAAGTTTCTGCAGGTCCTTCTCATTCTGTCTACACCCTCGGTGTGTCTACTCTGTTACAGAGCTTTGTGTCATCAGCGAACAGTGAAATTCTGCCTTCTAGGTCCTGCACAATGTCACTGATGAAGATGTTAAATAGGACGGTCCCAGCACTGATCCCTGTGGTACCCCACTGGTCACTCTTCCCTCTGTGGAATGACAGCCATTTACCACCACCCTCTGTGTCCTGCCACCCAGCCAGTTACATACCCACCACACTACTGTTCTGCCCACACACATATTCCCCAGCTTGTGTAGTAGTCTTCTATGTGGCACAGTGTCAAAGGCCTTGCTGAAGTCCAGATAGGCCATGTCCACTGCCCTCCCCTGATCCACCTCCTAGTCACCCAGTCAAAAATTCAACGAGGTTGGTCTGAGATTACCTCCCCTGGTGAAACCATGCTGCCTTGGGTCCGTAGTCCATTGACACCAGATGTTCCACCAATCTCTCCTTCAGTAGTGCTTCCATGATCTTCCCCACTACCGAGGTGAGGCTGACTGGTCTGTAGTTCCCTGCTTCCTCTTTGTTCCCGCTTTTGTATAAGGGGACTACATCTGCTGTCCTCCAGTCTTTGGGTACCTCCCCTGTTTCCAGTGATCGGCTAAACAGGATAGCCAGAGGTTCAGCCACCACCTCTCTTAGTTCTTTAAGGACCCTGGGGTGCACCCCATCTGGTCCCATGCTTTATCAACTCTTATTACTTCCAGTTCCTTGGGACCCTTTCTCGTGTAAAGGGACTTGTGTCCATTCTGCACCATTCTCACCCTTGTACTCCCTTCAGACCCATTACCCTCCTCTTCCTCAGTAAACACTGAGCAGAAATACCTGTTCAATATGTTAGCTTTACTGTTGTCATCCTCCACAGCCCCCATCCTCCCCTTCAGTCTCACTATCCCTCCCTTTGCCTTTCTTTTTTCACTTATGTACCTGTAAAAGGTTTTGTCCCCTCTACCCACTGATTTTGCAATGTGTTCTTCTGTCTGAGCTTTGGCTTCCCTTACTGACCTCCCTGTCTCCCTTTGCTTCTCCTGGTACTTCTCCCTATCCCCTTCTGCCTGTGTCTTTTTGTATTGCCTGAATGCAATCTTTTTGGCTTTCACTTTCTTTGCTACCTCTTTGGAAAACCATAATGGTCTCCTCTTCCTTTTCCTCTTGCTAACCTGCTTAATACATAATTCTGTTGTTCTTGTAATCCCCTTTTTAAATACTGCCCACTGGTCCTCAACCCCTGATTCCTGTCCCATTCCCCTTAATGCCTCTTTCAAGTATCTCCCCATTTTCCCAAAGTCTGCCCCCCTAAAATCCAGGATACTTGTTTTCGTGTGGTTTGGTTCTGCTCTTTCTGTGATTTCAAACCACAATGACTGGTGGTCACTGTTCCCCAGGTGCTCCCCCACTGTTACCCCCATCACACTGTCCCTGTTTGTGAGCACAAGGTCCAGTATTGCCTTCTGCCGAGTTGGTTCCATGACCAGTTGCTTGAAGGCACCCTGAAGCGAGTCCAGGATAAATCTGCTCCTAGTTGATGCTGCTGCTGGGATGCTCCAGTCCACATCTGGAATATTGAAGTCTCAACCAGTACTACCTCACCTTGTCTGCCATCCTTTGGATGGCTAGCATCAACTCCTATCTGTTTCTTCCTCCTGGGCTGGTGGTCTATAGACCACACCTGTGCAGATGGCTGGCCCCATTTTCCTTTCCAGCTTAACCCACAGTATCTCTCCCCATTTTGTTCCTCCTGGATCTCTGTGGCCCTTATGTCATTTTCACATACAGTGCCACTCCTCCTCCCTTCCTGCCTGCTCTGTCTCTTCTTGAATATGTTGTAGCCAGGTATGGCCATCTCCCAGTCGTGGTTATCATTACACCAGGTTTCAGTGATGGCCACAATGTCCAGGTCTGACTGCATCATGACAGCCTCCAGATCTTCCATTTTGTTGCTAAGGCTCCTGGCATTTGCACACATGGCTTTCCATGATTTGATCTCCCTAGACTGTTTCGCTGTTCTACTCCAGCCCCTTCCTTGGTTGTTCTTTATCCCTGGTCCTCCTTGCTGTCTGCCTTTCTGCTGAATTTTGCCCCTTTTCTGTCTATCCACCTCTTGAGCACTAATCTCCATCTTTTGCACACTGCTTTGAAGAGATAGCCACTCCTCTGGTTCACTGGTTCCACTGCTAGCTGTGGGGGGTGAGCAAGTAGGTACCCTCCTTGCTGGCCTGCCACCCCCCTTTGCTAGTTTAAATGCTTGTCAAAGTAGCATTTAAACTTATCATTGAGTGCTTGGATTCCCCTCCAGGATAGATGCAGGCCGTCAGGCAGACAAACCTCCATCCCTCCAGGTGGGTCCCCAGCCACCAATGAATCCAAACCCTTCCTCACAGCACCAGTTCTTCAACCATGAGTTAAAGTTCCTGGTGCATGCACTCCTATGCTCTCCCTTGCCTCTCGCAGGTAGTACTTCTGAGAAAGTGACAGAATTGGCTACTTGCTTGAGACCCCTCCCCAATTTCCTAAACTCTTCCTGAACTTCCTTTGGCTCCCCATTTGCCAGGTCATTAGTACCTAGGTGGATAATGACATCCAGCTCACCCTCCCGTCTTGCCTTCCCAGTGATCCCCAGGATCTTCCTTCCATCCCTCTATGCCGTGGCACCTGGTAGGCACCTCACCTCCCTGTCCTCCGCCTCCTGTGTTCCTAGTTGGATCCCTCTTATGATGGAGTCCCCCACCAGGATTCGCTTCCTCCTCCTCTGGGGTCCACTGCTTTCCCCGCTGAGGTCACCTCCTTGGCTAACCTCCACATCCTTTCCTTCCACTTCTCTGGGTACCTCTAGTTGGTTGTCCTTGTTTGCCAGTGTGGCATATGAGTTCTTGAGTGGAATAGGATCTGGGATGTGCCTCTGCCTGACTGCTCTAATCCTCCCTGAGCCCACTGTCATCCAAGTGCTCCTCGTTCTCGGCATCCTTTGAGGCAGTTGCATTGGACTGGGTGGTCTCTGGATAGGGGTGATGGTACTCCTGACCCAGTTTACTTCCGCTCTGAGTCTGGCTACCTCATCCACGTCCAGAGAGAGATGCATGCAGATAGGCAGCACCTCAGTGTCCAGAAGGTCTGCCTGAATGGCTGCCCCACAGCCACTGCATTGCCACTCCCTACATTATACTGCAATTATACTGCTATTCCACTACTTGTCTGCTACTGAAGCTCTCCTAGTTCCTTTTTATTAATTTACTGTCCTAAAAATCCTGCTACTGATCCTCAGATAATTTTCTTAAAAAAAAAACAATAAATAAATAAATGAGTCAAAACACTTGTTGTGCTGAGGGTGGGCTTCTTCCCTTATGCCCTCCTACTTCACACCTTACTATACCCTGTGTTTAGCTCCTGTCAATCAGATTTAACAGGGCATATAATTAAGAGTTGGGGAAAGGGGGGGCAATTAAAGACAGCACAGAATTACACCACCACTACATTTTAAATTTTCAACAGCCCAAAAACAATTCTAAGTAAAGACAACAAAGAAAGTACAGTGTCACTAAAAGCCCACAATCTAAGTTTAAAAGAAAAATAGCAATTACCAGTTACTCTAAAGCACTGAATTGAATCTGCTTCCTTCCTTCCCCTTCTGGCTTCTTCTGAGAAAATAAAACTCTACTTGCTACCTCAACTCTGACTAAGCCCCACCTCCAGTTATCACGTAGCTGAGGTCAGAGGCCAGACAATTAACACCCTTCACCCAACTACAGGGCAGTCAGACAAGCCAAGATAAAATTTGCAGCAATTAAAGACAGCACAGAATTACACCACCACCACTACGTTTTAAATTTTCAACAGCCCAAAAACAATTCTAAGTAAAGACAACAAAGAAAGTACAGTGTCACTAAAAGCCCACAATCTAAGTTTAAAGGAAAATAGCAATTACCAGTTACTCTAAAGCACTGAATTGAATATGTTTCCTTCCTTCCCCTTCTGGCTTCTTCTGAGAAAATAAAACTCTACTTGCTACCTCAACTCTGACTAAGCCCCACCTCCAGTTATCACGTAGCTGAGGTCAGAGGCCAGACAATTAACACCCTTCACCCAACTACAGGGCAGTCAGACAAGCCAAGATAAAATCTGCAGCAATTAAAGACAGTACAGAATTACACCACCACTACGTTTTAAATTTTCAACAGCCCAAAAACAATTCTAAGTAAAGACAACAAAGAAAGTACAGTGTCACTAAAAGCCCACAATCTAAGTTTAAAAGAAAAATAGCAATTACCAGTTACTCTAAAGCACTGAATTGAATATGTTTCCTTCCTTCCCCTTCTGGCATCTAAACAGAAAAATTCACATGTCCAGGACATCCCCTCAACACCTTCCAAATTTCAACTTAAAACACCAAACCATTTCAGAGATATTAAATTTCAAACTTTGTACACCTTTAAGAATTCTTTGATCACGAAACTCAGCTGCAACCGCCACAAAATGGTGGACCTCACAGCTGAAAATGTGTTAAAATGGCAGACCTCGTGGTTGAAAAAATCTTTGATCGCAAGGGAGGCAACCTCAAACACTTATAACTCTGGAACGGACCAAGATTTCTTCACCAAACAAAAACTGATCTGTTCCTTAAACAAAGGGCTTTCTACATGCCAAGTTTCTGACAAATTAATCACACAATGGCTGTGCTGTGTGTCACGGAATACGGTGTGCAAAAACAGAAAAAAAATGCATTTGTGGCGCTTCGCTGCACAAAAACCATATGCACCAGTGAAACAGAAGTTGGTAAATAAAAGGATGTACCATGCCAGTCCATGCATACCAAATCTTATACAAACCTCTTCAATGGTTGCAGAGCGGAACAAGCAGAAAACTGAGCATGAATGACAAAAAATACATTTTTGGCACTTCACTGTGCAAAAACTGTATGCACATGTCAAACAAAATTTGGTAAATCCACAGAAGTACCATAGTAGACCAAGTATTACAAATGGCATGCAAATCCATTCAACAATTGTACAGTTATAAGCACACAAAAAATGTGACATTTAACATGAAAGTGCGTACTGAACCCTAATGATAGGGGTGCTATCACAGCAAAACTGACATCTGTGACATGACGACTTGTCACCAACAACATATGCACCCACCAGCACAATGCAGTGATACAACAGACTCCCACAGAAAGAAACAGCCAGGACAATGCTTTGCAGAAATGGTGCCGCACAAGCAGATGTTTTCACACTACACATATATATTTCTCATTGACTATAGTGCCAGACACAAAGTGGCATAACTGTTCAACGGACCAATCTTTGTTTCACAAAATCTTCAAACAGCAGCAGCACACCCATGACCCATATACACAAGCCAATCACATGCGCGCCACAACTCAGCAACCATAAGTGGCACTGACACAAAAATGTGAACAATGTAAGATCTATGATTAGTCTTTCTACAGCCCAAATTTCAGGCAAATTGGACACATGGTACAAAAGTTACTTGAAGCGAAATGAACCAATTTTCATTCGGAGTGGCATGATTGTGCACCTGTTTACATTTAACACACCAAACCACTGAAAGACACCTCTGTAGCATTAGGGCTACCTACCCTATAAATTTCAAGTCACTAGCACAATGCAGAATGCTATGCACAAAATGTTAAGCGTGTCATGCAGTGTCTCCACAGCAAATTAATTTTCCGGCATCTAAACAGCAAAATTCACATCTCCAGGACATCTCCTCAACACCTTCCAAATTTCAAGTTAAAACACCAAACCATTTCAGAGATATTCAATTTTAAAGTTTGTACATCTTTAAGAATTCTTTGATCATGAGAATCGGCCGTGACCATCACAAAATGGCAGACCTCGCGGCTGAAAATACACTAAAATGGCGGACCTCGCGGCCAAAAAATGTTTGATCGCAAGGGGGGGGCAACTTCAAAACCTTATAACTCTGGAACAGAACAAGATTTTTTCACTTAACAATTGACACGTTCCTTAAACAAAGGGTTTTCTACGTGCCAAGTTTCAGACAAATCAACTACACAGTGGCTGCAGTATGCGTCACGGAAGACAGTGTGCAAAAACAGCAGAAACTGCATTTTTGGCACTTTGCTGCACAAAAACTGTATGCACCAGTGAAAAACAAATTGGTAAATAAAGAGATGTACCATGCCAGTCCATGCATACCAAATCTTATCCAAATCTCTTCAACGGTTCCAGAGCGGCACAAGCGGAAAACTGCACACGAGTGGCGAAAAATGCATTTTTGGCGCTTCACTGTGCAAAAAACGTATGCACATGTCAAACAAAAACTGGTAAATCCAAAGAAGTACCATAGTAGACCAAGTATTACAAATGGCACGCAAATCCGTTCAACGGTTGTAAAGTTATAAGCACACAAAAAATGTGACGTTTAACATGAAAGTGCATACTGAACCCTAAAGATAAGGGTGCTATCACAGCAAAACGGACATCTGTGACACAACGACTTGTCATCCACAACATCTGCGCTCACGAGCACAATGCAGTGATACAACAGAGTCCCACAGAAAGACACAGCCAGGACAATGCTTTGCAGACATGGTACCGCATGAACAGATGTTTTCACACTACACATATATATTTCTCATCGACTATAGTGGGACCCCAAAAGATGTCATAACATGTCAACAGAGCGACATTTCCTCACGAAATCTTCAAATAAGAGCACCACAGCATACAAAAAAATATGAAGTCAGTCAAATACAGTCTTGCTGCACACCAAAAGATGACATCATCACTGTTTTCACAATACACACATATATATTTTCCCATTGACTATAATGACAGACCCCCCAAAAAACATGACTTTAGAACGGAGCAATATTTTTTTACGAAATCTTCAAAGGACACCACCACTGCCCAGCACCCATGCATAGAACCCAATCTGAAGTCACTCAAATGCATTGTATCACTGGTGCTGGGAGCGTGGGGCCCGAACATTGCCCAGCACTGCATAACCACATACATCTTCTATACATTTTGAGCTGTCCTATACCTTATAATGGCATCTTACTGCACAACCAAATATGTGCTCGCCATGCCTTTCACAAAGCACATAAAAACCTTCCCATTAACTATAATGAACATGCACCACAACTCAGCAAATTAAGTGACACTAACACAAAAATTAACACAATCGAAGATCTATGATTAATCTTTCTACACCCCAAATGTCAGACAAACTGGACACACGGTTCAAATGTTATTGAAGCGAAATGAACCAAATTTTCATTCGTCGTCGTGGCATAATTCCACACCTGTTTACATTTTTACACATCAAACCACTGAAAAGTACCTCCGTGGCACTAAGGCTACCTACCCTATAAATTTCAAGCCACTAGCACGATTCAGAATGCTATGCGCAAAACATTAACTATGTCACGCAATATCTCCACAGCGAATAATTTACAGACACCTAAACAGCATAATTCACATCTGCATGACATCCCCTCAACACCCTCCAAATTTCAAGTTAAAAGACCAAACCGTTTCAGAGATATTTAATTTTAAAATTTGACCACTTTTAAAAATTCTTTGATTGCGAGAATCGGCCAGGACCTCGCAACCTAAGATCATTTTCGGTTGTGCGGGGACATCTGGTCGTGAAATTTGGGCTATCTGGTCCCTCCCAGAGACATCTGGTCCAGCAAAAGTCTGGCCATCTCGTCCTGAAGTCGCAAAATAAGCTCCCGATCAAAAACGATCTCGCGACCAAAGAATTTGCAGGCTGACAATCAAAGATCGTTAGCAAGCTGCGACCAAAGAATTTAAAACTTTGAAACTCTATTTTTTGACACAACTACATTAAACCACAGGCATGGGGCGATAGGGGGAAGCCCCCCTCAGCAAAACCCATCCTAGTTTTACTTCACAAGTCATCCTTGAGCTGAGATATTGTTTTTTTTTTCTGACCGCAAACTGAAAACAAGATGGCGGCCATCACGAATGATAAATTTCTTATAATCAAAGATTCTTTGATTGAGAGCCTGCAAATTCTTTGATCATGAAGATAGACCAGATGGCCAAAACCCTATTCTTCTTTTGCAAAACAACCATATAAATTTTCCCATAGACTTATAATGGGAGCTAAAAAACTTTAATAACTTTTGAATAGATTAATATTTTTCTACCAAACGAATAGTGACATGTTCATTGACCCAAGCTCTTTCTAAGTTACAAGTTTCAGACTGGCATACCACACAGCGGCCACGCAGCGCTACAGGCAACATTCCAAAAAGCACCCACAAAATTAGTGAAAAGTGCATTGTTTGGTGTTTTGCTTTGCAAAAAAACATATGTCACACTGAAACGAAACTTGGTAAATCAAGAGATCTACCATGCATACCAAATTTCATGCAAATCCATTGAACAGGTCCCAAGTTATTAACACGCAAAATTTCAAGTTTAACATTAAAATGCCTTCGCAACCCTAACTATAGGGGCACGACCGTGCCCCTATTTTTATATTTTTATATATATATATATATATATATATAAAATACAAAATCACACATGCCCACACAATGTAAAGCATCATGGGCTGCATATGCAAATCACCACAGAATGTTATGCTGGTTCAACTTTAAGCAGAATTGCATGGTGCCAAAAGGCCTCTCACACAGTTTGCAAAGGGTGCTAACAGATGATATAGACATGTATTTAGTCTCCCAGGACTCATCAGTATGCCTCGTCTGTTTGACACCCCAGTGGAATGAACCAGCTACCCTTAGATGGTCTGTCTGGGTTAAGTTATGGTGAACAGAGGTTCTTTGCACACAGAGGTTCTTTGTCTTTTAAATAATTTTTTATTTTAATGGGTTCACCACAACATAACCCAGACAGACCGTCTAATGGAGGTACAGGCAAGGTTCGAGTAACTTGCTAGGTTCTGTAGGAGCAACACTGTTTTTCCTTCCATTTCCTTCTCTGAGGTGTTGCCAGTACCAAGAGTGAGCACACCCAGAAAGGAGAAGAAAAGGGCATTCAACAATTGGCTACAAGGTTGGTGCAGTCGGATGGGGTTCAGCTGGATAGGTGACAAGGGCTCTACATGGGAGGAGGAGGGGCTGTATGCCCAAGACAGGCTGCACCTGAGCTCTTCAGGGGCAGCTGCACTAAAGAGTAAACAGGGGACTTCATGGCAAGGAAGTTCAATTTAAACTAAACGGGGTTGGGGGGTGGCTAAGGACAGGGCCAGCCTTGCGTGAGGCAGAGCAAAGAGGCTATCAGCCTCCCGTCAAGTCACAACATTCATCAAGGGAACACTTAGCAGCAGGGAAGGACGGGATGGGGCTACATGTTGGAGGGCTTTGGTTGCAAATGCCAGGAGCCTGGGGAACAAAATGGGAGAAATGGAGGCCACCATGATGGAGGAGAACCTAGACATTGTAGCAATGAGTGAGACTTGGTGGAATGAGCACTACTCTTGGGAGACGGTGATCCCAGGGTATCGCTTGTTTAGGAAAGATTGGGAGGGGAAGGGGGGAGGGGGTAGCATTATATATCAGGGAAGGGATTAGGGCCATGGAAGGGCAGGATGAGGAGGGGGAAACAGAGATAATGTGGGTCACCCTAGACAGGGGATGGTGGAAAACCTGCGTGTTGGGGTAGTCTATAGGCCTCCTATGCAGGGGGAGGAAGGGGACAGACACTTTGTAGAATCAGTAGCAAGGATGGCACGGATAACGGAAATTGTGCTAGTTGGGGACTTAAACCTTCCGGACATCAACTGTGAGGCCCAGACAGCAATCTCCACAAGGAGCAGGGGCATCTTAGAGGCTCTTCAGGGCATATTCCTGCAACAAAGGGTCAGTGAGCCCACTAGGGGTATAAACCTGTTGGATGTGATCCTCTCAAATGGGGACAGTTTGCAGGAGGTGGAGGTGGGGGAACAGCTTAGCACCAGTGACCACAGGGCTGTCAGGTTCAGGGTGAGAGCGGGCAGGGAGAGGGTTAGGACAAGAACCAAGGTAATGGACTTCAGAAAGGCTGACTTTCATGGAATGAGGAAGGTAGTTGGGGAAGAAATGTTGAGCATAGGGGATGTGCAGGGGGTGGAGGAATTATGGGCAGCCATCAAGAGAGGGGTATTTAAAGCCATGGACTCATGTATAAGAAGGATAAGAAAGAACAGAAGACAGAAAAGACCTCTATGGTTCACTAGAGAGGTGGCGTTAGGGGGCAAAGAGAAGACTAGAGCATTCAAGAGGTACAGGAGAACACAAAAGGATGAGGACAGGGAAACCTACAGGGAAAAAAGAAAGGAGGCTGGGCAAAAGATAAGGAGGGCTAAGGAGGCCACTGAGGAGAGGATAGTGAAGCAGGCAAGGAGGGGGGACAAAACCTTCTTTAGGTACGCTGGAGAAAGGAGGAGGGCACAGCATGGGATTGGAAGGATATGGGGGGAAACTGGAACAATACCAGAAGGGGACTTGGAAAAAGCAGAGATATTAAACAGCTATTTCGCCTCAATCTTCACGGAGGAAAGGGAGGGTAGGGGACCAGGAAGGGTTGGGGAGGGTGACAGCCACAGGCAGGTGGCTGTGGCAGAATTCACTGCTGAAGGAGTAAGGGAAGAGCTGGGTAGACTTAGGGTAGACAAGGCAATGGGGCCTGATGGAATACACCCAAAGGTTCTCAAGGAGGTGAAGGATGAACTGGCCCCGCATCTAGCGAGGCTGTTTAACTTGTCTTTGGTCACAGGGGTGGTGCCAACGGACTGGAAGAGGGCAGAGGTGGTTGCACTACATAAGAGGGGGGGTGGAAGGACGAGGTCAAAAACTACCGTCCTATTAGTCTTACCTTGGTGGTGGGGAAGGTAATGGAAACACTACTTAAGATCAGGTTGATAGAACACTTGGAGATGAATGGCATGCAGGATGACAAGCAGCATGACTTCACCAAGGGAAGGTCCTGTCAGACTAACCTGATAGAGTTTTTCGACGGGGTGACACAGATAGTGGACCAGGGAGGAGCAGTGGACGTGGCCTATCTGGATTTCAATAAGGCCTTCGACACCGTTCCGCATGGTGGAATGGTATATAAGCTGGACAGACTAGGGATGGACAACAGGATCACCAGGTGGGTGGAAAACTGGTTGAAGGGAAGAAGTCAGACGGTGGTGGTAAATGGGACACATTCCAGGGAATGGGCGGTGACCAGTGGGGTGCCACAGGGGTCAGTGCTAGGACCAATACTCTTTAACATCTATGTTAGTAACCTAGCAGAGGGTCTGGAGGGATGGGTGTGCCTGTTTGCAAATGATACAAAAGTCTGCAATAGGGTGGATTCACCTACTGGGGTGCAAGCCATGAGGCGGGACCTGGAGAGGCTGGAGAGGTGGTCTGACTCCTGGAAATTGAAGTTTTATACACAAAAGTGCTCACTGATTCACCTGGGGAGGAAGAACAGGAGGGAAACTTATTCCCTTGGGGGGTTGATGATTAAGGAGAAGGAAACAGAAAGGGACCTGGGGATTATGGTATCGCGTGACCTCAAGGCGGGCAGCCAGTGCAGCAGGGCGGTGGGAAAGGCAAATGGAATGTTGGCCTGCATTGCGAGGGTTTTAATAGCAGGAAGAGGGAGGTGCTAATGCCATTATACAGAACAATGGTTAGGCCGCATCTGGAGTATGGGGTGCAGTTCTGGAGGCTTCACCTACGAAGAGATGTTGAGCTGATGGAGAGGGTGCAGTGAGGGGCAACCAAAATGGTACCAGGGATGCAGAATGTACCCTATGAAAGAAGACTGAGAGGGCTGAATTTGTACCCTCTGGAGACTAGGAGGAAGGGGGGGGCATGATTGAGACCTTTAAGTATCCTAAGGGAATAAATAAGGTAGAGGATAACAGCTTGTTCAAATTGAAGAAGGGAGTGAACACAAGGGGACATAGCCTTAAACTGGAAGGTGGGCAATACAGAGGTAATGTCAGGGGGCAGTTTTTCACAGAGGGGTGGTTGAGGCTTGGAACGAGCTGCCGGAGGAGGTAGTGGCAGCTGAAATGGTGGAGGGGTTCAAGAGGGCTTGGGATAGATTTAAGAGGTTGGGAAAAGAGGGTGGAAGCATAACAGAAGGGGGGAGGTAGGGTGTTGGGCAGACTAGATGGGCCTCGGTGTCTTTCTCTGCCATCACATTTCTGTGTATCTGTGTAAGAGCTTCTCTCGAAGATCTACTGTTATGGTAAGTTCTTATGTAACTGTACTATCTTACTTCGAGGAGAAGCTCTTGCAGCAGGTTACACATTGAGGACTGAGTCCCAAGCAGTATAAACTTACAACAACCCCGGGAGGGGAAAGAAACATGAAAGGGACAGCAAGAGAAGGGAATATCCCTCAGGAAACCAGGCCCTGCAGAACCGCGAGGCCAAACCCTGCTCTGCGTCTGGAAATTATGTCGAGGCTATAATGCCTGATGAAGGTATGGACAAAACTCCAGGTAGCAGCAGCACAGATATCTGCTGTCGGTACCCTCTTTAATGCTGCGAAGGAAGTAGCGATAGTCCTGGTAGAGTGAGCTTTAATCTGCCCCACTGTCGACCTATTATGCTTCTTATAGCAGTAGGAAATGCGCGTACCAACCAGCGCGAAAGTGTCTGTTTGGTGACCGGGCGACCTACGGACCGTTGGGCAAAGGACACAAAGAGCTGATCAGACTTCCTGTCCACCTTGGTTCTAGCTAGGTAACATCTGAGAGCCCTGTGCACGTCCAAGGAATGAAGCAGGATCTCACCCCTGTTGGAGTGCTCCGGGTAGTAGACCGGGAGCTGAACCGACTGATTCAGAGTGAGCTCCGAGACCACTGTTGATAAGAACTTCGGATTGGTACGGAGATCAACCCTGTCCTTGTGGAAAACAAGGTAGGATTCTTTACACGTGAGAGCTTGAAGCTCTGAAATGCGCCTCGCCGAAGTAATAGCTACCAAAAGCAGAGTTTTCCAGGAGAGGAAACGAAGCTACGATTTCATAGCCGGCTCGAACGGGGGAAGAGAAAGCTTCTCCAGGACAAACAGGAGATCCCAAGGAGGAACAGGGTTCCTGATGGGAGGTCTGATGTGGAGGGTACCGCGCAAAAAGGCTTTGGAAACCTCCATCTGAGCCTCCGTCTTACCTGACACAGGTAAATGGTAAGCGGAGATGGCGGCCAGGTGTACCTTGATGGAAGAATAGCTGAGGCCTTTCTTGTAGAGAGAAAGCACGTATTCTAGGATGGTATTAACCGGACAGACCAATGGATCTACTTCCTTGGCTGTGGCCCAAATGCAAAAATGTTTTGACTTCATAGCGTAAGTGGCCCTGGTGGCAGGTTTTCATGCTTCAACCAACACCTGAGCGACCTCAGACACTCCAAAACGGACCTTAGCTAAGTCCTGAGGAGCCAAGCATGCAGGTGAAGAGAACGTAAGTTCGGGTGCGGCAGGGACCCCTTGTCCTGCGAAAGCAGGTGCGAGGAGAGGGGAAGAGGCATTGGCGACTGCCACTAGATGCTGTAGTAAAGGAAACCAGATCTGACGAGGCCAAAGCGGAGCAATCAAGACAATTGTGGAAGGTTCCGACTGAGCCTTGAGGAGGACCTTCTGAAGGAGGGGAAAGGGAGGGAAGGCATACAGGAACCTCCCCTCTCCAGCAGAGGGATAATGCCTCTTGCCAAAAAGCTCCAGGCTCTGGACCTAGTGAGCAAAAACTGGGCAGTTTTGCGTTGGATTGTGACGCAAAAAGGTCCACCTCTGGCATCCCCCATAGATGGAAGATGCGATCTGAGACCTGTTGAAGCAACTTCCATTCATGGGCTTGCGATCTTGTCCTGCTGAGCATGACGGCTAGCACGTTTTGAATCCCGGGAACATGCTCTGCTGTCAAAAACAGATGATGTTCCAGGGCCCAACCCCAAACCTGCAAGGCTTCCCTGCAAAGGGTATAGGAATGTGTGCCGCCCTGTTTGTTGATGTAGAACATCACCGAAGTGTTGTCTGTCTGCACCAAGAGATGGCCCGGCATCAAGACCAAGGCCAGGGCTTGAAGTGCATAAAGTACAGCTCTCATTTCCAGGACACTGATGTGCAGATTCACTTCCAAGGGAGACCAGGATCCCTGGGTATGATGGTTCCCCAAGTGTGCGCCCCATCCCTGGGAGGAGGCGTCCGTGGTCAGAGACTGGGATGGCACCTTGGATTGGAAGGGAATGCCCCCAGTAGATTTTCGGACGACATCCACCAGCGAAGTTCTCAGCAGACTGGCTCCGATATTCTGATCAAGGTGTCCAGGCTGTCTGAAGTTTGATCCCACTGGACTCTGAGGGACCACTGAATGGTCCACATGCACAGACGAACCAGAGGGACTGAGACTATGGCAACGGCCATATGTCCCAACAGCCTGAGGAGGAGCCAAGCCGGCACCTTTGAGGCTGATGAGATATGGAACGCGATGATCCGTATGCGATCCGCTCTGTTGGAGGGAAAGAAAACCCTCCCAAGAGTGGTGTCCAGAAGAGCTCCAATGAACTGGAGAATCTGAGTAGGAGACAGATGGGACTTGTCCCTGTTCATGGTGATTCTGAGATACTGGAAAAGTGAGGTGGAATCCCTGATAGTCTCCGACAGGAGAGACCTGGAGGGGGCCAGGAGGAGCCAGTCGTCCAAGTAAGGAAATACGAAGTGGTTGCATCTTCGAAGTGCCGCGGCCACGACCGCCAGGCATTTGGTGAAGACCCTGGGGGCCAAGGAAAGACCAAAGGGGAGGATTTGGAACTGATAGTCCTTGCCTTCGAACCTGAACCTGAGGAACCTTCGATGGTTTCTGGCGATGGGAATATGCAGGTAAGCATCCTGCATGTCCAGAGACGCCAGCCAATCTCCTGCTGATATGAGAGGAAGGAGAGTAGGAAGAGAAATCATCCTGAATCTCTTGTAGGAGACCCACTGATTGAGATCGCTGAGGTCGAGAATGGGTCTGAGATCTCCCGACTACTTCGGAACGAGGAAGAAGTGGCAAAAGAACCCTTTACCTGACTCGGCCGGTGGAATCTGCTCGATGGCCTTTTTGTCCAGAAGGGAGGAGATCTCCTGCCGGATCAGAGCTCTGTACTTCCTTGGGTATCGGGATGGTGATGGTGGTCTGTCCGAAGGAATGGATTTGAACTCTATGGAGTGCCCAAACTCCACGAGCTCCAGTACCCATTGGTCGGAGGTCATCTGGCCTCACGCATCTGCATAGAGTGAAAAGCGGCCTCCAACCAGCTCCCCTGGTTGGGATACCAGAGGAGAAGGGTCGCCTGAATAGTCAGGTGTTGGGTGGGGAGGAGGGCGGCTGCTCTGGGTGGTCTAGAGACAGAGGTCGAATTGCCTCTGGCTCTCACCCTCACGCACCAAAGCCCCTCACTGCCTGTTGCTGAAAGCGAGGTTGCTGTGACTGATGTCCCCCACGGCCATGAAAATGAGGCCTTCGTGCGTGGCCCTGTTTCGGGCAGTACATGGACTGCACGGAACAGACAGCCTTTACGGAGTCCTGCAGCCTGGTGATGATGCACTCAGCGTCCTCGCCAAAGAGCATGAAACCTTTGAAGGTAGCATCCAGAAGGTTATTTTGGACGTCTGTATCAAACCCTGAAACCCGAAGCCACGTGTGGCGTCGGAGGCAAATGCCAGTGGCGGCTGCCCTGGAGGAGGTGTCTGCAGAGTCGTAAGCCAACCGCAAAATGTGGGTGGCCACGTCTGAACCAGTCTGCAGCAACTTGGCAAGCTCTGTCCGCTGAGGACAATCGGGCAGGCCTTGCACAATGTCCAATCCCTGTTCCCAGAGGGCATTCTGGAATTGGACCATATGCGTCAGGAAGTTGAGGCTCCTGATGCTGCAGGTAGCAGCAGAGTACACCTTACGGCCCATAGAATCCAGCTGCTTCGATTCCCTATCAGATGGCTAGGTGCTCAGATGTTTGGGCCTCTGCGAACGATCGTGAGCCGCCGAAATCACCACCGAGTCCGCAGCAGGTGGTTTGGCTAAAAAGGGGTGGTCCACAGGCACCCGGTAGAGCCAGTGAGCCTTCTTCGGCACAGCGGAGGAGGAGTGAGGGTTCTTCCAGGTCGCACGGGTGACATCCTGAAAGGTGTCGACCATGGGAGGGATGACCACTGGCTTTGGGTCTTTTTGCGGAGGTATTTAGCCAGCCGCAGTTGCTCGGGGTCCAGGGCCTTGGTGTCCCAATCCATGTTGTCCTGGATGTGCCTCATCACCTCCATGAAGCTGGGGTCATCTGGAGGGGATTTAGGGAGGCCCTCCATGTCCCCTAGGTCTGGCTCTGAGTAGACAGAGAAGGAAAAGTCCAAGTCCACTTGCCTCTTGTCCAGAGGAGGAGAGGGAGAGCGAGAGGAACTGCTGGACCGTTCCCTCTTGGACTTTTTCTTGGCCTTCTTTGGAGGAGACACCTCATCCCCCCCACCATCCGGTTCAACAGGGTCTGGAACCGGCTCCGGAGTGGGTGGAGGCACACCCGCTGGTAGGTCTTTTTTAACAGTCTCTCACCAGTGGGTAAAAAGCTCCTTAACCTGAGAAAGGTGTAATTTTGGTGAATCAGGTGTAGGCTGAGGAATGCCCGAGCCCATACCGGCGCCGGCCCCGCCGTCAAGGGGGGCTGGCGTCTGGTTCGAACCCTTGTCGACCGGTGTAAGCCTAAGGGAGGACGTCAGGGCAGCATCAGCACCACCGTCTTCAGGTTCCAGCGTCAGGAGGACCGGCGACCGTGGAGAAGGGTTGCCCGAACTGACGTCGGGCATCGGGGACAGAACCGGCGTTGGGCGGACCGGCGTCGGTTTAACAATGACCGGCGGTGGAATAACCTTCGCCGGGACCGGGGCCAAAGGAGTTGTGGGTGGACGAGGGTCCGGCATCCGCTTCTCCTTGGGACCCGGACGTCATTCCTATTCATGGGACGGACGACAGTCGGATTTGTGGCTCGAGATTTTCTTGGCCGAACGCCAGTCAGAAGCCGGAGGCTGGCATCGATCCGAGGCCTTATTTTTAGGCAGCAAGGAGGGGGCCCTGCCGGCTGAAGACCCTGAGGTCTTGCTCAACTCCCGGGAGTTGGCTTTTGAGGAGGAAGCCGAGTGGGAGGAGCCCTTACCTGAGCCCTTGGATTTCTCGGAGGGCTCAGAGACCTTTAAAGGCTGGAAAGAAGTAAGAGTGGAACCCACAGACGAAGGTTTTATAGTCGTGAGGCGGGAATCATGGCCCAACGACCCGGACTTCGAACCCGAAGACCGATGTTTCGAGTGGGATCTCCCTCTGTCCTGCTCTCGATGCTTGTGGTGCTTGTGGGCGGGTTGAGGGTCGGATTCCCCCGAGGAAGAGGCCCGTTCCATGGCGGCAAGTTTTGTTTCTGCGAGAAAGGCCACAAGGAATTTCTGGTGCCAGATTCACATCTGCGAATTGAAGGCCTGGCAATGAGGGCAGGCGTCGGTGCGATGGTCGGGCCCCAGGCAGCAGAGACAGGCAGAATGTCCGTCTTTCGCGGGAATCTGTTGCCCATAAGTGAACTTGTTTAAATGCGAGGACATAGATGTCGAAAATCGAATTCTGAGGAAAAACTAATACAGTGGAGAAGAGCAATCGGTACTAGCCGAAATGCTGAACTAACCCTGACCGTGCAGCAGGAAAGAACTGGAGCACATGGGGAACTCCTCCCTTATATAGGGCGACGTTGGGGGTGGAACCGACGTCGGCGGGGGGGGTTCCCACGTCAGTACTACTAGAGAAAAAGTTGCCGGAACTGCTGCCAGGTGGCGCCAGTCCTCAATGTGTGTAACCTGCTGCAAGTGCTTCTCCTCGAAGTAAGATCTGGCAGTTTGTAACTTAGTCACCATTAGAGTCAGAGACATGATAATTGGCATGTACAGGTTTTGTGTTAAGGACAAAGCCTATTGACTGTTGTGCTTTTCTCTGCTGTCCTGTAGTCATATGTGCTCAGAGTTTCTAACTTTACTAAGTTGCAAAATGTTTTTAACATTTCTTAAATATATGACTGCATAAAAGAATTGATTTGAAATGTTTACAAACATAACTTGCACGGATACAGGCAGTTGCAGAAAACGTTCAGCATTGACAAATGCTTGTTTTATGGTAGAAACAGCTTGGGTAACATTACAGGCACATGCTTATTTTGTGAAAAAATATTAATCTGTTGCAAAGTTACTCAGTTTTTCATTTCCCAATGTTTTCAATGGGAAGATCACTTTTCAGGATAGAGTGAGAAAGTCTGACAAAGGATTTGATCTTGCAAATAAGGATTCTGTCTCGCAAGACCCGTTCCTTTTTCATGAGAAAAAAATCCTTTTTCGTGAGCTGCAATCTTGTTTTCTGTTTGTGCTGAACTTGAACTTCTGCACTATTGTTTTATTTCTTTATTTTTTTTATTATTTTATTTTAATCTATCTTGTTTTTCTTTTTTGAGTTTAGTTAGGACTAGGTGTAGGGAGCAAGGGATAGTTAGTGGGTCTTAGTGAGATAGAGATAGGAGTGTTTTTATTTTTAGATAGGGCAAGGTTGGCTCGCAGTTTGCGGTTGCACTACAGAGATTGCCTACAGTGATTACCGACCGTTGGTGGATGAGTTGATAGCCAAGTGCTGGTGGATGAACGGACACTCTGTCAGCTGTTTGTTACGGGTGGAGTGTCAATCCAACCTGTGCTTTTTGTTTGGCTCTTTAGCCCATCCACTTTCAACTGTGCCGGCTCTGAGATTTGCTGGCCCCTGAACTGATCGCTGATGGGAGGAAGTTTAGCTGAACCTGTGCTCAGCAGGTAAAACCTTGTCTGGCAATAATTGTTTGAACTAGCAGTTTTAGCTCTGCCGGCTTTGAGATTTGCTGGCCCCCTGAATCTGACTACTGTTGGGAGGAAGTTATTGGAATTTCTATTCAGTGGTAAAACCCCCTCTTCAGCACTGGTTGTGTGTGCCGGCTTTCTGAGGTCTGCTATTTATGTTTGCTACGGGGCGAACTCTGGATACCAGGAGATTTGGGGGCAAGGAGTAAACTGGCAGTTGCAGGTAAACGGAGTATGGTAGGGCTCGCAAATGAGGGTGGCCCCTTGGATGATGGGGAGGAACAAGCAAGGGGTTGCTGACAGAAGAAGGAGCCTGGATGGTACTAAACGGGCTAATAAAGACCCTCAGGTTGATGGGAGAGGTAGGAGCAAGCAAGGGTTTGATGTTAGAAGGAGGAGTCTGGAAGGACTAAAGAGGGCTAATAAAGTGGGGGGTGAAGTGAAGGTGATATTGCTGGGGGATTCCATGATCGGGGTATTCAATGGGAGGGGAAGGGGGAGAATAATAGCAGCCCTGTCAAGGCTAAATGTATGCCAGATCTATCCATACACAAGGCCAAATTCCACCTATACTCATTGGCATTGGATTGTGGGGGATCCCCAGACTTCCTAGTACATTTGGGGACAAATGATTTAGAAGGGAATAGTGAACTAGAAATACAGGCTAGATTCCGGAAGCTGGCAAGGGTTTGTCACTCAACAGAAAGCAAAATTTCTTTCTCTGAGATACTGCCGGTACCTAGGGCATCTGGTGAGACTAAGCTAAAACTTACAGAGGTGAATAAGTGGCTCAGGGGCTGGTGCAGGGCAGAGGGGTATGGGCTGGTAGGGGACTGGGGGATACTTGGGAGGATAAGGGGCTATATGCCAGGGATAGGTTACACCTCAATATGGAGGGGAGAGAAATCTTGAAATTAAAACTTGCTGGATTTATAGCCGAGAGGTGGGGTTTAAACTTGTAAAGAGGGGGGGTCTAATATTAATAAAAAGACCCCAGGGGGGCTGTTTGAGGGTCCAGGTCTAGGGCATGTGAGGAGTGGGAGAGACTATGTTAAGAATTCTAGGAAAACTGGGCAGAAAAGGGATTGTGCAGGATTGAGGGGACTGGAGAGAGGGGAGGAGTTGGGGTGGAGGACAGTCCTGATCAACGCCAGGAGTATGAGCAATAAAATGCCTGAACTCCAAGCTATGTTGGCTGAGGGAACAACGGATGTGGCAGCAATTACAGAGACATGGGCCACTCAGAGAAATGAGTGGGACCTAAACTTAGAGGGCTACAAGATATTCAGGAAAGATAGGGGAGGGGGAGGGGTTGCGCTGATAGTCAGAAATGACATAATGGTTAGTGGAGTGGAGGAGGCTGGAGGGGGTGTGGAGGTAATTTGGGTAACACTGCAAACGAGGGGAGGGAAGAAATCGAAGCTAGGGGTGGTATACAGGCCCCCTGCAATACAGGAGGCTCTGGAGGATAAGTTGGTTGAGAACATCAAGGCTCAATGTAACCTTGGAAAGGGAAGGGTGGTTGTCATGGGTGATCTTAATATGCCAGGGGTGGACTGGGACACCATGACATCCTCTGTAACCAGGGAACAGAGACTGATGGATGTCTTTCAGGATGCTTTCCTGGTCCAGCAGGTGGGGGAACCTACTAGAGAGGGGCGGATATTGGACGTTGTCCTAGAGGACTGTGAACAAATTAGGGGCCTGGAGGTGTGCAGTCCACTGGCGGGTGGAGACCATGCCACGGTTTGGTTCCTGCTGTATCTGGGGAGGAGGAAAACCGCACTCATACAGTAGTGGGTGATTTCAGGGGAGCAGACTTTGTGGGTATGGGTAGGATTCTAAGGGAGAGGTTGGACATGGTTGGACCAGATATGGATGCTGGAAGATTGTGGGAGACCATTAAAGAAGGGGTACAGGAGGCTACTAGGTCCTGTACTAAAATAAGGCGTAAGCATGGTAGAACCAGCAAGCCATGTTGGTGGACCAGGGAGGTGCAGGAGGCGGTGAGGGATAAAAAGGCTGCCTACGTACGTTTCAAACGTTCTATGGGGGATAAGGAGCCAGGGGAGTATGAACTATTAGCAAGGAAGGTCACCAGAGTGGTGAGGGACGCTATGGCAGG
Source organism: Neoceratodus forsteri (assembly GCA_016271365.2). Taxonomy (NCBI): domain Eukaryota; kingdom Metazoa; phylum Chordata; order Ceratodontiformes; family Ceratodontidae; genus Neoceratodus; species Neoceratodus forsteri. Next base: position 1,579,551,498 of record CM057452.1, read on the forward strand.
GATGGCAAAAAAACCTGGCTTGGGATATCCAGGGCGGGGGGGTATCTATAGATACATAAGAGAGAAGAAAAGAGAGGACACAGATCAACAGGATTAAGATTGTGGGGGGATGGGCTCAGGAAGTAGGGGAACAGACAGAGGTGCTTAATGAGTACTTTGCCTCAATATTTGCAGAGGGTGACAAGGGATCCCTACAGCCTGATGGGAGAGATGAGGAGGAGCCAGTAAAAGCGAGAGGTCAGTCTCAGTCTGAGACCATAGGATGGCAAGAGACTAGGGCACAGGTTAGACCAGACCAAAAAGGAGTAGGAAGGTTGCATGAGGGAGTGGATTGGGAGGGAGAAATCACAGTGGATAGGGTGAGGGAGGCCCTTTGGAATCTGAAAACTGATAAGGCGCCGGGGCCGGATGGAATACATCCGAGGGTTATGAAGGAATTGGCGCATGTGCTGGCAGCCCCACTGGCTAACACAAAAACATAGACTTTGACAGCAGATAAGGACCGCTTGGCCCACCTAGTCTGCCCATTTCCCTACCTAGAGGATAAGCTGCAGATCCTATTTAACCAACAGCCTATTTCTTCCTACCCCCCACTAAAATTGCCTTATGTCTGTCCCATGCATTCTTGAATTATCCCACAGTTTTAGACCCCACAACCTCCTCAGGAAGGCTGTTCCATGCGTCCACCACCCTCTCTGTGAAAAAATACTTCCTCACATTGCCCCTGAGCCGTCCCCCCTCTATCTTCAAATTGTGTCTCCATGTTCTTGCACATCTCTTTTTCTGAAAGATGCTACCCTCTTGGACTTTGTTGATTCCCCTGAAGTACTTAAACGTTTCTATAATGTCCCCCCTCTCCCTCCTTTCTTCAAGGGTATAGATACTAAGCTCCTTTAACCTCTCCTTGTTTGGCTTCTCTTGCAGACCCTGCACCATTTTAGTTGCCCTCCTCTGAACTGCCTCCATCCTGTCTATGTCCTTGCGGAGATGGGGTCTCCAGAACTGGACGCAGTACTCCAGATGGGGTCTCACCAACTGTCTGTACAGGGGGATAACAACTTCCTGTTTTCTGCTGGTGATGCCTCTCCCTATGTATCCTGGTATACCCCCAGCCCTCCCTACTGCCTTCTACATTGCTTGCCAACCTTAAGGTCATCTGATATGATTACCCCCAGGTCTCTTTCCATTTTGGTGTTGTTACTACCCCCCATTGTGTAATCTTCCCTTGGGTTTTTGTTTCCCAGGTGCATTACTTTGCACTTCTTTGCATTGAATCCAAGCTGCCATACTTCTGACCATTCCTCCAACCTTGCCAAGTCCCTTCTCATCCTTTCCACGCCTTCTTGTGTATCAACCCTGTTGCAGATCTTTGTATCATCTGCAAAGAGGCATACTTTCCCTTCCAGTCCCTCTGCAATATCACTTATAAAGACATTAAAAAGGACTGGACCCAGTACTGAACCCTGCAGTACCCCACTAGTAACCCCTCTTTCTTCAAATTGGACTCCATTTACAATTAACTTCTGTGTCCTGTTGTTCAGCCAATGTTTAACCCAGGCTACCACCCTGGGACCCACTCCAACGCTGGTTAATTTGACTACTAATCTTTTGTGTGGGACTGTATCAAATGCCTTGCTAAAGTCTAGGTAGGCCATGTCCACAGCCCCTCCCTGGTCTACTACTTTGGATACCCAGTCAAAGAAATCAATTAGATTCATCTGACATGACCTTCCCGCTGTGAACCCATGCTGCCTTGGGTCCTATGCCCCACTGGCCTCTAGGTACTCAACAATTCTTTCCTTCAGAAGTGATTCCATCACTTTCCCTACCTGACAGAGGTCAAACTGACAGGTCTGTAGTTTCCTGCCTCTGTCTTGCTCCCACTTTTGTGAAGGGGAATCACATCAGCCTTCTTCCAGTCCTCAGGTACCACAACATCCTCCCATGATTTGTTATAAAGGGTAGTCAGTGGTGTCACTAGTTCTCTGCTAATTCTTTTAGAATTCTGGGTGAATTCCATCTGGCCCCATCGCTTTGTCCACCTTCAGTTTTAGGAGTTCTTTCAGAACCCTTCTTCTGTGAAAGGACTGGGATCAACCCTCCCCCACAGAGTGCTTCTGTTAATTGGATTAGGCACCTCCCACTTCCTCTTTTGTGAATACTGAACAGAAGTACTCATTCAGTATCCCTACTTTTTCACTGTCACTCTCTGCCCACCCACCATCCATTCTATTCAGCCTCATTATCCCTCCCTTTGTCTTTCTACGCTCCCTGATATACCTATAAAAGGTTTTATCCCCCTTCTTAACAGAGTTGACTATCTTTTCCTCAGTTTGTGCCTTTGCTATTTTGACTACCCTCCCTGCTTCCTTCTGCCTTAACTGGTACAGTTCTCTGTCCTGCTCCTTCTGTGTTTCCTTATACTTCCTAAATGCTATCTTTTTCTCCCTAACCTTCACCGCCACTTCTTTTGAGAACCATAGTAGCTTTGTCTTTCGTTTTGATTTGTTTATTTGCTTCACACAAAGGCTTGTTGCCTCTGTGATGGCAGTTTATATTTCCCATTGTTGCTCCACCTCCTTCTAGCCTGTTTGCTAGTGCTTTTCAAGGCACTCTCCCATCTTGCCAAAGTCAGCCCTGCTGAAGTCCAGAACCCTCACTTTTGTATGGCTTGACTTGTAGTTGAGTTTATCGTGAACCACACTGTTTGGTGGTCACTTGTTCTCAAATGGCTACCCACTTGTAGATCTGAGATCCTCTCACTGTCCCCATTTGAGAGTACGAGGTCTAAGATTGCTCCTTCACGAGTAGGTTCCAAAACTAGCTGTCTGAGGCATGCCATCTGAAGGGCATCAAGAATGGCCCTGCTTTTGGGTGTGGCTGCAGCAAAGGTGATCCAGTTAACATCTGGCATATTAAGGTCCCCCATCAACAGTATCTCCCCTTTCTGCCATCCTAAGTATGCCTTCTATCATATCCTTGTCCATTCCCTCCTCCGGACATGGGGGTCTGTATACAACCCCTGTGCGGATTGTGGTGCCATTTCCAGTCTCTAAGGTGACCCACAGTGCCTCCTCTCCTCCCTGTTTACTCTTTTGTTCAGTTGCTTTTATCCCTTCCCTTACATGAGAGCTACTCTCCCCTTTGCCCTCCCTGTCTCTCCTGTAGGCTGCACTCTTTAACATCTCTCTGCAGGCGGGATGGGTGCCACAGAACTGGAGGGTGGCTTATGTAGTGCCTATACATATAGGGGCTCTAGGGAGGAGATGGGGGAATTATAGGCAGTCAGTCTGACGCCTGTAATGGGCAAAGTAATGGAGGGCTTTATAAAGGAGAGGCTTGGGAGGCAGTTGGAAAGGTTAGGACACCAGGATGATAAACAGTATGGCTTTGTCCGGGAGATCATGTCAGACCAACCTCGTAGAGTTTTATGATTGGGTGACGGAGGCCTTGGATAGACACAGGCCGGTGGATGTCCTATACCTAGATTTCAGCAAGGCATTTGATTCAGTACCTCATAATGGACTGATAGCAAAAATGGGAGTGGGAGGACAGGAGCTAAATTGGGTTGAAAATTGGCTTTCGGGGCGTTTACAGAGGGTAATGGTGGGTGGGATAATATCCTCCCCCAGGAAGGTAATCAGTGGAGTCCCTCAAGGTTTGGTATTGAGGCCACTCTGGTTCCAATCCTACATCTCGAGATATAAGGAAGGGGTTAGGAATAGGTTGAGTCTCTTTGCGGATGATTCAAAATGGGAGCACTGATGGATAGTGAGAGCGAGGGAGACAGTCCAGGGGATGTAGATACCCTGGAGGAGTGGTATAGGAGGTGGGAACTGAAACTTAATGCCAGGAAATGTAAGATACTTCATTTGGGGGTCAAAAACCCAGGCCATGTATACACCCTGGGGGGGGGTCACACTGCAAGCAACATTGGGAGAAAGGGATTTAGGGGTGGTGGTAGACGTTAAAATGAATAACTCTGAAAACTGTAGAAAAATTGCAGCCAAGACAAACAGGATATTGGGTTGCATAGCCAGGAGAATTATGTCTAGAAGCAGGGAAGTGATCCTCCCGCTATATAATGCCTTGATCAGGCCGCAGCTTGAGTACTATGTACAGTTCTGGAGACCTCATCTGAAGAAGGACATAGCGCTGCTGGAAAGGGTCCACAGGAGAGCGACCAGGATGATTCAGGGCATGGAGGGGAGGCCTTACGAGGAGCGACTGGAAGAGCTTGGGCTTTACTCACTGGAGGAGAGGAGGGATAGGAGAGACATGATAGAGGTTTTCAAGTATGTAAAGGGAATAATTAGGAGTAGAACCAGGTAGTTGTTTAGGCTGAAGAAGGGGGGAGTAACCAGGGGCCATGGGTGGAAGTTGGAGGAAAATTTAAGGGGGAACATAGGAGGCACTTTTTTCACTGAGAGGGTGGTGGAGCCATGGAATGCGCTTCCCGGGAGGCTGGGTGGAGGAGGGCACAGTGAAGAGCTTCAAGAAGGGGTGGGACAGGTTCAAGGGGAAACTGAATCTAGAGAAAGACACTCTTGGGGGCTGGGGGGGGGGTGGTGGTGAGGCAGGCAGCCAGTAGGTTGCTGGCTTTCGAGCAGACAAGACAGACCATTTGGCCTATTCTGCTGGATTTTAGTATGTTAGTATGTTAGATTGAAAGAGAAGGTAAGAACTTGAAATACAGTGGATGTAAGCTCTGGTTTTGGTAATGACTGTACGAGCTGATGCTCTGACTGTTTTTGTTCTGTAGCGTTTGCTACGGTTTCTGCTGGAAGCTGTTTTGGAGGACAGTGCCTGGATTTTCATTGTGTTACTGAATAGACCCTGAACTGCTTTACTGATTGTTTTGAGAAGTATTCTGACTGCTGTGACCACATCTATTAGACACATTTAATCTGTTTGGCAAAGAGCACGAAAGGGCCCTAGTGGAATTAACTTCTCCTCATCCCTAGGATAGTGAGAGTGCCGGGAGTCGGTGGGGAGAACAGTTGGTCGTTGTAATATTACATTTATACTGTTCCAGGGATGGTGAGAGCACTCCTATTTCTCTGTTCTCCCATTTTAATTTTATTTGGACTGGTATTAAGACTTGCGTGGTGAGCACTCCACATTTTATTTTACTGACTTAAGCTGCTAGTTTCTATTTAGCTCCTCCTGTGTTAGTTTCACTTGTAATCGATTTGTTTTACGTGGGTTGTGTGTTTGCGTCAGTGTTTGTGTGTGGGTGTGTGTTTAATGTTTAATTCAATGTATTTTATTTATTTGGGAGTTAAAATGCTTTTATTTAGTTAGGTGACTCTAGGTCAGTATTAATTTATTGGAAGCATTATTATGGTTGAAGTTTCTGTTTATGTTGGTTTTTAGAGTTGCTTAGAGCAAGGTTAAAAATGTATTGGCAAGTGGTACCCCAGGTTATGTCACTTCCATGACCGGTTCCTCGACCTTCATCTGTTCAAGTGTCCACCTTTATTGCCCGATGTTTACAGACATTGCAGGATGTTGGGCACTGTCCATAGGAGGAGGCCGAGGAAACCAAGATTGGGAACCATGACCAATGGGGGGAAGACTGAGGTAGTTGGGCCCAGGTGCCCTTGAGGTGAAATGGGTTCTGGAATGGGATCCACCCTGCCTAATCCCCATACCCAAGGGCTCCACTGTTGGTGGGAAGTTTGTGGGTAGGCCATCCTCCTTAGCTCATCCTGCCCGGCAGTGTTGTGCAACACCAGGTCCATTAGGAACAAGACAGCAGTTATAGCTGATCTTGTTTCCTCAGTGGACCAGGCGTCATCACCAAGACCTGGTTGGATGATGCAGCTGGGCAAATTTGGAATCAGCTGCACCCACTGGGTTTCGGTAGTTCACTGCCCGAGGCAGGATTGTTGGTGTGTGGGTGTGGTGGTATGTTTTAAGTCAGACCTGAATTTCACCATGGACCCACTGGGTCCAACCGAGTCCTTTGAGTGTGGCTGTCCATGGGGGTCCAGGTGCAGGCTGCAGGATCCTTCTCATACACAGACCACTAGATCGTGAGAAGGAATTCCTGCAGGAAGTGGTGGACTTCATGGCTGACCTGGTCTTGGAGTCACCTAGACTGTTTGTTCTGGGCAACTTCAACGCTTGGGTCGATGATGAACTCTCGCCTTTTGGTCAGCACTTCCTCCAGCTGATGCAATCGCTGGGTCTCGTCCAGGCTGTTGCCTCTGTGACCCATACACACTCCCTGGACCTAGTGTTCTTGTTGGGTCTTGAGATCTCTGATCTCAAGGTGGAGCCGGCTGGTTGGTCAGACCACCATATGGTGAAGTTCACATCTGATGCCCCCAGATGACCCTCCCTTACGGAGATGGTTGAGTAATGCCCTTTAGGCGTGACCCCAGAGGTCTTTTGTGGTGCTCGACCTATCGGCGTGGAGGCTTGGATTAGGGGCCAGGGAGATGGTGCGGCCTATAATACAGCTGTCTCCAGAGCCCTTGAACTCATCACTCCGATTCGTGTTCGCCACTGGCCTCATGCCTGGGGGCCCCATGGTTTGATAGGGAACTCAGGGAGAAGAAGGCCAGAGGCTGAAGGTTGGAGTGTCGCTGGCAGAGGTCTCGGACCAGCGAGGATAAACTTGTGTTGATTTCCCATTACAGGAAATATCAATCAGCAATCTCTTGTAAGAAGGCAGAGTTCCTGTCCAGAGAGATTGCTGCAAGCAAGAAACCGACTGGTTCAGCTTTTCTGAACGGTAGACAGGCTGCTTCACCTGGCCTATCTCCAACCAGTAAGAGCTTTGTCATCATCCAAGTGTGATGAGTTTGCTCAGTTTTTTGCTGTCAAGATTTCCTCTATTAGGTCCGAGATCGGGCCAGCATCCTCTGTTGGGGCATGCAGTCTCAAAGCAGAGTTTGTCACGAACCCCCCACCTGTCTGGACTAGCTTCAAGCCAGTGGAGGTCAAGGATGTCATTGGGATTATCCTCGTGCTGAGGCCAGCTTACTGAAGCCTGGACCCGGGCCCAACGCTGCTCCTTGTGAGCTGTGCAGACTCTTTGGATCCAGTGATAGCAATGACAGTTCAGAAGTCCTTAGTGGAGGGTTTCTTTCCAGAACCCTTAAAGGCGAAATAAGGATAATTATGGAGGGTGGGAGCACAGGGCCCTACAGACAAATGAGCATATGATTATACTATCTAAAAAAGTAGGGAAATTAATTGCAAAAATCTTCGTTAGTGCATCAGTTAGGGTTGTTACTAAAGCAACAAAGAAGTAGAAAAATGTGGTGTTAGGACTTCAATCTTAACACCCCACACCCACCCTGCAGACGCTGACAGGCATCGGGGTGTGCCTTGGGGCTGTCAGCCTTAACGCTCACCCCATTCTGCTATACTGAACCCATCTCAGCTTATTTACTTACGGAATGGGGTGAGCGTCAGGGTTGACAACCCGAAGGCACACCCCCAATGCCTGTCAGAGTCTACAGGATGGGGGTGGGGTGTTAGGGTTGGAAACCCTAACACCACATTTCCCTACTTTTGTCACTTTAGTAACAACCCTAACTGATGAACTGAAGAAGTTTTTTGCAAGGAATATATATATATATATATATATGATGAGTTAATGTAAGGTATCAGAAATACAGTATCTTCTTGAGTTGTACTCGACCACAAGTAAGGTCACAAGAGGTCAAGTACAATGAAAGAAGATATTTTATGGTATCATATGCTTATCGAAATTTTCAAACATTACAACCAACAACAATCAAGACAACAGACAGACATAACAATATATCAAATAAAATCAGAACTGATAACAACAAGGAAACCCTTGTCAAAATCAGAAGCATTTAAACCCATTATTAAATAAGACTTGAACTCACTGACACCTTAAGAGACTAACATTTGAGAACCAGCAAGTCTAAATGAATATATAAGACACACATAGAAATTAAATATAATAACTTGAAAAAATTCCAACAATACAGATGACTGGCCAATGGTCCCCGTGCTAGGTTTTTCTTAAATGCTTCACTGTACTTATACCAAAAATAGTGGTGTTATATGCGGGACATCCCCATGTCCACACCTCACACCCCAAGGAAAGCCAGAAGGGCTGGGCCCCACCAGAGAGTGCCCTCCCCCTCTTAAATTATGCCCTCTCACAGCAAAACTGCCTTTGCCACTGGGAAAGCATCCATATACTTTCCCCAGTTCCAGAGGCATAATTCCTCCTTATCATGTAGTATGAAAGTTAACCTTTCCAGGGCCAAAGTCTGTATCACCAGAGTCTTCCGCTGGCCTAGTGTAGATTTAACAAGGGAAACCCAGGTATTCTGTATACACTGCCAGGCTAATACCTTTAGCAGTCTAATAGGTCTAGGGTACAGTGCCCACCCCACCTCCCCCAAGTCGTCAACCCCATAAAGCAGGGAAAGTAACAGATGAAGATATTTCTGATATTGTACATTAGCTCATCTCATATCTGATGTACATAACAGGACCAGAAAGTATCATAAATAAAGCTGTAAACAAGTCATTTTCTTTTTCATTTACTGTTTTGATGTGAATATCTCTGAAAAATGTGTGAAGTAATGGTAGTCAAGGTAGCACTGTTATGAAGTAATGTGGTGTGTCCTGTTGGTATTAGTCAATTATCAATAGGTCAGTTGTGCTGTATCTAATAGGTAATATCTTCTTACCCAACAAGTGATACCTTGATATCGTGAAACTTAGCTCTAAGATATTATTAGTTATCTTTATAAATCAATACCCACAACTATTGTATGAATCAAGTATACAATAGCCTGACTCTGAATAGGCAATTTATCATCACTTGTGAATGGACAGAACTTTCATAACTCACTCCTGGCTCTGCCACTCATGAATTATGGTCCTGCCCCCTCACACTTGAAGAGAAATTGCATATTTTAAGTCAGTCCATTGTATATCCCATATATGTATGTATATATATATATATATATATATAAACATCTATATTTATATTCTATGCAAAAACCTTTGTTAGCGCACAAGTTAGGGTTCAAGTTAATACCACAAAAGTAGGAAATGAAGGTACCTAACTCCCATCCCACCCAAAGCCGCCAAAAGGAAAAAACATTAGTGTTTTGGGTCTCTGGAGTCTTGGTGAATCAGTGGTGAGGTCTTCCTTGGGATTGTCAGCCTTAATGTTCACCTCTCTCCAGCCCATAGCCTCCTGTCCGAAGCACAAGGTACAGCTCCAAGCCACTGCCTCATACTTATAAACTCTTCAAAGGTAGAGAAGTATGCCTTGCCACATGTTGCCAATACAATGTGTTGTAGCTTTCTTCACACAGAGCCCTGCTTGAAGAAAGATCACATCTGACCTTGTTTGCTCAGGGAACAGGGTAAGCATTACAGTGATAACCCCAAGGAAGACCCAATCACCGATTCACCAAGACTCCAGGAGCGCAAAACCCTAATGTTTTTCATTTTGCTGCTTGGTGGTAGGGATGGGAGTTAGGGTTAAACACGAGCAGCCACATTTCCTACTTTGTGTCATTAAGTTGAACCTTAACTGGTGCATTAAAGTTTTTTACAAAAGAATTTCTTTCTTTTTGAGATAGTGGAATTGTACCCTCATTCACACGGGTCCCTTCGGGACCTGCGTGAAGAGAGGCCAACGTGCAGGGCCCAAGGGAAGAAAGGGAAGGCTCCATCTGCTTGTGGAAGTACAAGGTCCCTGTGTGCCCTGCTGTTCCATGCAGTGATGGATGTCAAGAAATCAGGGGGCTGTCAGGTGTGCTGTGAAAGCACAGTGCTTTATGTCCTCTGTGCTTCCATGTACAGTAGCTGCAGATACAGATGCACAGTAGAAAGAGTCCATCTGTCAGCCAACACACAGGGCCCTTTGCCACCCACAGGTGCAGACATGTAGGCCCCATGCCAAGAAGAGGTTGATTTCACTATAAGTGCAATCAAATTTATGGTGAGAAACCAAGTTAAGTTGCAAAACCAAAAATTATGATGTGCAATCAAATTTCAAGTCAAGCAACCAGTTTCTCCAATGAAATGAAAAATCATGGTGTGCAATCAAATTTCATGCTGAGAAACCAATTTTCTGCTGTGAAACGAAAAATTACGGTGGGCAATCAACTTTCATGCCGCACAACCAATTTCAGTCACACAATGCAAAATTTTATTTGCAATGCAATTTCTAGTTGAAGTACCAATTCAAGCCCCAGAAAAAAAACATTATGATCTGCACTGAAAATATAATGGTGCAAAACCAATTACAGTTGTGCAATGGGAAATTGTGATCCACAATCAGATTTCATATTGAGCAACCAATTTCTGTTTCTCAAGTACAAGTTATAATCCACAACCAAAATGTGTTTCCAACAGACATTTCTGAATTGCAATTAAAAAATAGTTTGTAAGTCAAATTTAGTTTTGCATTTCTTACCACATGAAACTATGGTAAAACTAATAAACCATATTCAGATTTTATGTCCAGCAACCAATCTGTCACTCGCAATGATACATTTTGATCCACTGTGAAATTTCATATTGAGCGAACAATTTTTTTGTTGTAAAATGGAAAATTAAGACACACAATCAAATTTCACGTGGAGAAACCAATTTTCTGCTGCAAAATGAAAAATTCTGATGTGAAATCAAATTTCAGGTCAAGAAACCAATTTTCTTTTCGTGAAATGAAAAATCACAGTGCTCAATCAAATTCCACAGAGAAACCAATTTTCTGCAGCGAAACAAAAAATTATGCCAGGTAATCAAAATTTCCAACAGAATTTTTTTTGAATTGCAATTAAAAATAGTTTCACAAAACAAATTTCGTTTTGCACCACCTTAACGATGCAATACAGAAAAGCGTGTCACAATTCAAAAAATGGGAAAGACATTAACATGGCCAGGAGCAATACGTAAAACATATTTATAATCATTATTGAGTAAAACAAGCCTCAAAATCTGAACCAGTATGTTCTAATGACATAGATTCATGTTTTTCTGCCTTTTTTTTTTTTCTGGCTGCTGGAATAAAAATTGTAATTAGTAGTTTGTTGCGGGTGAGAAACAAGATGGCAGCTGCCAGGATATGAAAAAAGTTTGATGTCATTAGCACAACATCTCATAAAACTAAAAATAATCTTGTGACACCAAAGTTTTGGTATTATATCAGAACGTTATCCCAAAAACACCATTGAGCATGCTCAGAACAGAAAAAAAATGTTTAAATCCTTATAACTCTGGAACCATTTAATACTTTTTTCACAAAGCCTTCCAAAGGCACTACCTTGCCACAGCACACTTCTACCCTGAAAGTTTGGGGAAGATATTCTATTTTGTGTAGGCTGTAGGTGAGAGCAAACCCCAATCCCATATTAAATATAAGGAAAAAAAATGTGACATCTACAGGAAAATGACATATGCAGATCTCAGGAACTGCACAAGCTACCCAGGTTTAGACCTTGCCTTCTAGACAATACATGCAAAATTTCAGCTAATTTTGTCAAACACTGGTAAAGCTTTTAAGGTGCAAAGTTAGGGTTTAACACTGAACATCATACTCAAATCTAATTATAGAAGTACTACCACATCCCTATAATACAGATAAGCATGCCATAGCCCTAATGAAAATATCACTAATATTTTCCTCAAGCGCAGTTTGACCATATATCATCACGAGTGGCAAAGCAATAAGTGATGTCAATATGTCAAACTGCACAAAGGAAAATGCCTGTGATTTTATGCCATGCCTTTTATTATACAGTGACAAGAAAATGCCCTGCATCCTAACTGTTCAGTGCCCATCTTCAATAGTGATGTTATCCTAGCACAACATCGCTGAATGAAGTGGATGAACAATACAAAAAGAATGGCACTCTGCACCTCCATAGCCACTTTCACGTATCGTAAGAACAACACTGATTCTCACTGTAGGTCCATAGTGGCAAAAAATACCACCGATTATATACGATATAGCTATATATATATATCCTACATAAAAAGCATAAGAAAAATCAGAGACATACTACTAGTGTATGCATTTGATCTTATCAACAAATTTAATAAAGTATTAAAAAAAAAAGAAAAATCTGAGAAAATCCAGCTCCATAATACATGACTGCATGCCTACACTTCTTTTTAGCCACCCCAGACCCTGCTCACTGCCAGCCCAGATGGAAAAAATTACTCACCGTAGTAATCTTTTTTCTTCCAAGGTCTCCTTTAGCATCAGTAACAATGTGTAGTTGGCCGACTAGGTTGAACTGCCTCGGAGGTGGAGCTTATGATAATGAATCTAATGAATTAGCCAATCAGGAAAGAGCTTGAGGTGTGCTGAGGAAAGCCTGCCTGGAAGGCTCAACATTTTCGAAGCTACATTGGTAACATGCCCATACAAAGTGTGAACCAAAATGATGCAACAGCATGAACAACAAATAAAAAACTCTGCTGTAAATTTAACCCAACGTTTAACATACAAATTTGGTAAAAACAGAAACAGAGTCCTCTTCAGTAAGGTTTCTAGGGGAGGATGGGTGAGAGCTTAGTGATGCTTAAGGACACCTTGGAAGAAAGAAGATTACTATGGTGAGTAATTTTTTCTTTTCACCCTAGGGGTCCTTTAGCATCAGTAACACGCAGACTACGAAGCAGTACAGTTGGGAGGTGGGTACAAAAACCTACTTAGGGAAGAAGCTCTGCAGTACCGCCCTGCCAAATCTGGTATCAGATCTAGACTGTACATCCAAGCAGTAATGCTTTGTGAATGTGTGTACAGTCTTCCAGGTAGCTCCTTTAAAGACATCCAGTAGGGGAATGTCCCTTGCAGCTGCCACAGAAGCAGCAGTGCCCCTAGTAGAATGGGCCCTGAGGCCCTCAGGAAGCTGCTTACCAGCCTTATCATAACAAAACTGAATGCAATAGACTATCCAGTGAGATATAGTTCTATTGGTGGCTGGCCTTCCTCTACCTACCTCCCGCCCTCCCCATAGGCGAGGAATAACTGTGTGGAGGAGCCTCTAAACTGTTTGGTGTGACCCAAATAATAAGATAGGGCTCTCTTGACATCCCAACTGTGGGTTTGCTCCCCAGGAGTGGATTTTTCAGTAAAGAAACTGGCAAGAAATGGGCTAAGGTGGAACTGTGAGGCCAACCTTGGGTAGGAATAGTTCAGTTACGTAAGAACTTACCATAACAGTAGATCTTTGAGAAGAGCTCTTTCAGCAGGCAGTAACCATTAGGAGTATGCTGCCAGTCACCAGGACCCCATGGAAAAATTCTAGCTAGCAGTCTATGGCAGGGAACTGCTCCCTGCGTCGCTTCGCCCCGGCGATACCCATGGTATAAAGATGCAGTCCCCGGCACCACCTCAGATCGCCTGCCGGAGACCCGGCTGTATGAAGGATGGGGAACCGAGACAGTTCTAACATCCCCTAAAGGGAGAAGAAATTATACCTTCCTAATGACATATGAAGCACTTAATATGGCCATCACCAGCTCAATTGTTACCCTCGTTGACTATGGCCTGGCCGTTTATGGTTCTGCACTGGACTCAGCGCTCCACTGCATCTCCCTGGCCCTTAATAAGACCTGTTGACTCCTCACAGGTGCTGCAAGGCTTACACACACCTGTGAGCTCTATTCACGGACAGTGTGACTCCAGCTGAAGAGCAGAGTAAAGTACCATACCTGTCTACTGGCCAAAAGAAATCACACTAAATCTGATGCCACCAGGAGTCCAGAATCTGCTCACGCATCATGTCAGTGCCAGGCTAACCAGAAGCACCCACAGCCAAATTTTCAGTGAACCTAGATGCCGCACTGCACAGGGTCAATGTGCATTCTACTACCGCACACCACACTGGACCAACGCCCTTCCTTCAGCCATCTCCGATACCACAACCACTGATGCTTTCAAGCATAAGCTCAGGCAGCACTTTGCCACGGAAGACAACTGTGACTGCGTTGGCCATTCATGATGACAAACACAACTTTCCTACATTTGGACCACTGTAAAGCAGCAGTACTTAGTGTTCCACCTAATCCTAGGGGCACCTACCTTCACAGCACTTCATTGTTCCACCCCCGTCTACCCCTTCCCCTCCCCACTGGGCACACCTTCCTCTCTCTGTCTCCGCCCTCATATCCCCCCTCCGTCTGATGCTCTCCTAGCCCCATTGTCTCTAACCTTCCTTAAGTCTGTTCTTAACTCCTTATGCAGGCATACACTTCACTATGCCGCAGCTGTGCCTGTTCTCCACTATGTTTCTCCCCCCATAAGTATGCCAAACTCTCCGACACAGGCGCCTTCTCACCAATGCCATAGCGGCGTCTAAATGTTATACCTTAAGCGAAATGCTATCCCAGCCTTGTAATTCACATCAACTTATTGTCTACATAGCTTGTAATGTATTGTTTTGTACAAGTGCAGTTCTGTACTTGCTTGTAATGTAAGGCCTTGTAATGTAACGCTATGTACCTGTTCAATTTTTTTTTTCTTGTAACCGACGTTGAACCTTCAAATGAGCATCCACTCAGAGGTGTTCTCCAAGATATCAATAAATAAGTAAATAATGAGAGGGAAGGAGGGAGGGAAAGCATGCCTGCTGCAAGACCTCTTCTCGAAGATCTACTGTTATGGTATGTTCTTATGTACCTGTACTATCTCACTTTGAGATAGAGCTCTTGCAGAGGCAATAACCATTAGGATTGAGTCCCAAGCAGTATAAGGATAAGATCCAGGTCAGATGGTTGGTGGATATAGAAATCGATGGTAGCTCTTAAGAGAGCAGTCCCTGGAGAACAGCTAAGCCAAAGCCTGCCCTCCTTCTAGAAACAATGTTCAAACTGTAATGCTTGATGAATGTTTAGACAGACCTCCAGGTGGCTGCAGCACATGATCCGCTGCAGACACATATTTGAGGATGCAAACAAAGTGGCAACACCCTAGTGGAGTGATCTTTAACAAGCCTGGTAAAGGTTTGTCATACTTTTGGTAGCAGAAAACTATGCAATTGACCAACCATTTGGACAAAGTCTGCTTAGACACTGGTGTCCCTAACATTCTCGGGGTGAAAGATACAAACAACTGATCAGATTCTCTTAAAGACCTGGTACGGTCGACGTAAAAACAAAATACTCTGTGAACATCCAGAGTATGCAACAAGGCCGCCCCTTTATTTGAGTACTCTGGGTAACAACCTGGGAGATGGATGTCCTGATTAAGGGTGAACTCGGACACCACCTTTGGGAGAAATTTAGGATTAGTGTGCAGAGATACCCTATCCCTGTGGAAAATACAATAGGGCTCTTTACACATCAGAGCCTGAAGCTCAGAAATCCTTCAAGCTGACATGATGGCAACTAAAAATAGCACTTTCCAAGACAGGAAGCGTTGCTCACAACATGCGGTTGGCTCAAAGGGAGGCAACATAAGCTTCTCTAACAAAAATAAGAGATCCCATGTGGAAATAGGGTCCCAAATGCGTGGCTTAATGTGCATCATACCTTGCAGGAAGGTGCAGGGTATATCCATTTGTGCTAGGTTCCTGCCATCCACTGGTGCATGATAAGCTGACAGTGCAGAAAGGTGTACCTTTATGGACGAGTAGCTAAGACCTGCATTGGACAGGGAAAGGAGATACTCAGGGACTGAATTCACTGGACAGGTGAGCGGGTCCAGACGATAGGAGCAAGCCCATAGGGAGAAGTGCTTCCATTTCATGGCATAGGCGGCCCTGGTTTTCTCGCAGTGACTAGGACCTGCGCTACACCAACTGACACCCTGTATGGGTCCCTGACTAAGTCTGCAGGAGCCATGCATGCAGGTGCAGAGACTTGAGATTAAGTCCCTTGCTCCTAAGACAGCAAGTGAGAGGACAGGGGCAAAGAGATTGGAGGTTCTACTGCCAAATGCAGGAGCAATGGGAACCAAATCTGCTGAGGCCAGAAAGAACGGTACTAAGAGAATCATACCTGCTTGTTCTGCTTGAAGTTTGAGCAGTACTCTCTGAAGTAGCGGGAAGGGAGGGAAGGCATAAACAAACCTCCCTGTCCAAAAGAGGGACAAGGCACCTCGCCAGAAAATACCAGGCCCAGGATCTAGCGAGCGGAAACTGGGCAGTTTGGTGGGGACCGGGGATGCAAAGAGGTCCAGTTCTGGAATTCTCCATCTTTCCAATAGATCATCTACTACTTTCTGTAGTAGTTCCCAGTCATGGGCCTGAGACTGAGGGCAGCTCAGGTTGTCGGCTAACGTGTTTGTACTCCTGGAAAGTGCATCGCTGTCAGTTCCTGATTGTGCTCAACTGCCCAGTACTAGACTCTCACGGCCTCTCTGAAAAGGGGATAGGAGTGAGTGCCCCCTTGCTTCTTGATGTAAAAGACCATTGACATGTTCTCTGTCTGGATCAATAAGGGACCTGGAAGAAGGTCTGTCTGAAATTACTGCAAGGCATAGAAAACAGCTCTCATCTCCAACACATTGATGTGGAGGCTGCAATCCAAAGGAGCTCATGTCCCTTTTGTTTGATTTTCTTTGAAATGTACGCCCCAACCCAGTCCCAAGGCATCCGTTGTCAGGATTTGTCAAGGACTGGGACTTCAAAATGGAGCCCATCTCTAGTCGGGAGAGGGTGAGCCACCATTCCAAAGTCTGATACACGGCATTGGTGATCCAAACTTGCTGCTTAAGATCATCCAAACGCTGATCCCACTGTACCCTGAGGTTCCACTTAAGCACTCTCATGTGGAGATGAGCTAAGGGCACTGTCGTGATGGCAGCTGCCATGTGGCCTAGGAGTTTCAAAAGCATTCTGGCTGATATCTGGCCTGAGGAGGCACTTTTACAAGCCACCACCCACAGGCGATCTGCCCTGTACGAGGGGAGGAAGGTCTTCCCTTGGACAGTGTCCAAGACCGTCCCTATGTATTGTGATCTCTGACTGGGCCAGGGGAAAGACTTGGGAAGATTTAAGGTGATCCCCAGGACTTGGAACAGTCGGAAAGTACTTTCCAGTGTGTGACACAGCTGGTCCCTTGTGGGAGCTGTCAGAAGCCAGTCGCTGAGTTATGGGAAGAAGAAATGTCCCTGCCTCCTGAGAGCTGCTGCCACCACCACAAGGTACTTGGTGAATACTCGAGTTGCCAAGGAGAGGCCGAACGGCAGTGCCCGAAACTGGTAATGCTCACCCTGGAGGGTAAAGTGAAGATACATTCTGTTGGATGGCAGGATTTTTATGTGTATGTATGCATCCTGCATGTCCAGGGAGCAGAGCCAGTCCCCTTGGTGTAGCATGAGCAGCAATCCTGGCAGTGTTACCATCCTGAACCTTTTGTATTCGATAAAACTATTCAGCTGACTGAGATCCAGGATGGGATGAAGGTCCCCTGTCTTTTTTGGAACTAAGCTGAAGTGGGAGCAATAACCCCTTCCTCTTTGATTCAGTAGGACTAACTGGATTGCCTTTTTGCTCAGGAGGGCTTGGATTTCCTCCCGAATGAGGCCTGTGTGGAACAGGGAGCAATGAATGGAAATTGAAGGGTTGGCTGGAGGTATATGGGTGAACTCCAGAGTGTAACCCCTTTTTATAATCTGGAATATCCACTGATCTGCCATAATGCTGGACCAACCTGTGAGGTAAAGGGAGAACTGCCCTCCTACTGCCTCCCCCTGTAGCTCCACCAGAGGATGGGGGTAGGCAGAGCATCATGCAGAGGTTGTTGGAGTGGGCAAGGGAGCTCTGGCATTTTTGGCATTCCTTGGTCCCTATGCCCCTGATGATATGGGGTGCCTTTTCTCTTGTAACCCCCTCTTTGCTACTGTCATTTCCCCTGCTGGCCTTGTTGCCTGTGAAAGGGCCGACGCCTGCATGGGGTTGACTCTGACTTATACATCTTGTGGACTTCAGAAACTGCTTTCCCAGAGTCCTGCAAGCCTGTAATCATCTTTTCTACCTCCTGGCCGAAAAGAACTGATCCGTGTAAAGGGGTGTCCAGGACAGCATCCTGCAAATCCTGTCAGATGCCCTTAACCCTCAGCCAAGAGTAGCACCGGAGGCATATCCCTGTGGCAGCTGCTCTGGCAGCATTGTTTGCTGAGTCATATGAGCACCTGTGGACATGTTTGCCAACATCAGCACCAGACTGTAGGATGACTAAGAGCACCGGCTGATTAGTGGAGTCAGGTTGTGACCGAGCCAGTTCCATAGCCTTGTTCCAGAGAGACTTCTGATACATCACCATGTGTGCCAGAAAATTTAATAACCAGACCGTACAGGTGGCCGAAGAGTACACCTTCCAGCCAAACTGGTCCATCTTTTTGGACTCCTTATCCAGTGGTTGGGAGGTCACATGCTTCGGTTGTTGAGTCCCACCATGTGTGGCCGTATGGACCATAGATTCCGCCATGGGTTGCTCGCTCAAATTTGGTTCCTCCCTAGGGGTCCTATAGAAGCAGTCAGCTCTTTTAGGAACCCCTGAGGCCATGGAAGGGTGCTTCCAGGCTAGTTTTGTAACATCCTAGAAGAGCTCCACTAATGGTGGGACGACCAAGGATTTTGGGACAGTGGCTCCCAAGAATTTCGCCAGATGGCGCCTCTCGGGGTCTAAATCTTCCATCTCCCACTGGTTAAGGAACTGAATCTGCCTCATCACATCTACTGTAGGAAAGTGGGGCCATCCGGAGGAGACCTTGGGGAATCCCTCCTTGGATCCAGAGATGGAAGAGACAAGTCGTCTTCTGACGACTTGTAAGAGGAGGAGACTCTGGAGGACTCTTCTGAAGATGTGGACCGGCATTCGCTAGAGTGACTCTGGTGTGTAGAGGAGGATCTGGATGATGGGTGATGACCATGCTTCCATCGTCCGGGAGATTCTTGTCCATCGCCGCCTGGAGCCAGGCGGGCTGGTGAAGGTGATCTGTGTGGAGGAGGGGTCGGTTGCTTAGACGGAGCTGGAACAGGGGTCCCCACGGGAGTGGGGTTCATCTCTGGTGTCCTGGGTAACCGATCCCCTCTGATAGTGTTCCACCAACTGGTGAATAAAGCATGAACTTCAGCCAATGGGACCATGGGGCCCGGTTGCGGGTCTGTCTTGGGATAGGGGCATCCGAGGGGCCTGGCATCAGACCCTTCAGTTTAGTCCCCCCCCCCATCAGGTCTGATGGTGCCACTGTGTCAGGTGTCAGGTCTGGCAGTGTCTCATCCCTGGTGTCAAGTGCCTGATGTCTGGTCCTTCGGGCTCCTGAGGAAGAGTAGTGACAGGAGCGAGTTGCGCCTAGTCCTTGGCTCTCACAGAGGCAGGTGTCAGGTCCTCAGATGTGGGTCCATGGTCAGACTCCTTTTTGAGCCCCTGTGGCTCAGTCAACAGCTTGAGCATGCCGCCTCCTCCCAGCTTCCATAGTGGAGTCATAGGGTGCTATGGACTGTCGTCTGTCCGAGACCCAGCTGACGGCTGCTTGGAAGATGAGTGCAGTTTCTGTGGTGCTCATGTTCCTAACATCTCTTGGTGTCATCACAGCCTATCGACTTGTCTGATGACACAGAGGCAACAGCCTTGCAGACAGCAGGTCCAACCTGCTGCCCAATGAAGTGTGGGCCGATCCTTCTGGCTGAGACCCTAGTGACAGCCAGGGAAATGGGGGCCTGGGAAGGCTCTAGCCCAGAAAACTCCCCGCCTGATGTCTGGATGGAGGCTGGAGGCTTCTTCAACGGTAACCCAGAGAGAGCAAGGCATGCCGGATGGGTTGAGTCAGACCTCGCGCCCTGCAGGTAGAACTTTTGGAAGCCTTGTGTGGAAACCTGGGACAGGATTCTGACCTGGACTTAGCCCTGTCTCGATAGCGTTGTCTCCCTTCGATGTCTTCTGTCTAGTGGAGGAGTCCTTGGTCGAGGAGGAAGATGAGCTGTGCCCAGTGGGTCTTCTGCATGGCGGATACTTGTAGTTCAAGGAGGTATGCTTTTAAAGTCTTCAGGTGGCGCATGCGAACCTCCTTACCGAAGTTAAGGCAATGCGGCAGGCTGCTCGCTTATGGTCGGGCCTAGGCACAGAAGGCAGGCTAAATGTCCATCTTTGCCAGGATCTGCTTGCCGCACACGCACTTTTGATTTCCGCCACACTGTAGAAAAAGTTAGCTGGGTAGACATACAATGAATTTGGTTAGATTTGATGGAAAAAATGGTAACTGCGCTAAGAGCTTAAAATGGCGGCCCACTGGTAGCAGGAGGCATCCTTGGAACCGAGATGTACGGGTCGACAGAGGGAAAAAAAACTGAGGTGGTGCCGGGGGGCCACCCCTTTATACCATGGGCAATGTCGGGGGGCGAGGCCGACGTCAGGAGGTGGTCCTCGCCATAGACTGCTAGCTAGAATTTTTCCATGGGGTCCTAGTGCCTGGTGGCATAGTCCTAATGGTTATTGTCTGCTGCAAGAGTTCTGTCTCAAACTGAGATTTTCTGTTAGTTCTGAGCTCTGTCTTGTCCCTGTGTGGGATAATGTAATTAGGCTCAGTGTAAAGTGCATGCAGCTCTGAAATTCTCCTTGCAGAGGTGATGACTACTAAAAAGACAGTTTTCCAAGTGACATATTTCAGATACGCCATCGCCATGGGTTTGAGGAGTGGCTCCATGAGCTTGGCTATACACAAGTTAAGATCCCAAGGAGGGACAGGATCCCTGATCGGGGGCTGAAGGTGGAGAAGGCCTTTGAAAAACTGTTTAAAAACAGGCAAGGATAAAACAGATTTTCCCTTTCCAAAAGAAAAGTAGGCCGAAATTGCAGCTAGGTGAAGTTTCAAGGATGACGCCTTTAGACCCGAGGCCTAAAGGTGCACTAAATAGTCTAAAAGATTAGAGACTGATGCTCTGAGAGGAGTGATCCATTTCCCCTTGCACCAGATGGAAAATGTTTTATTAGCTGCATAAGACTTTTAGTGCTGGGCATTTTGGCCATCCTCAGGATTTTCTATACTTGTTTGGAATACTGAGTGGCAGGAACTGCGTCTGCTGGAAGGTTCCCAAGACAGGAGGCCTGCAGCAGTACAGAGGAAGCTGATGGCTGAGATGAGAGGCAAACAGACCCACTTCTGGAGTGCCCCACCTTCTAAGACTGTGGCTAGGGTCTGTTTGTTCAAAGTCCATTCATTGTGCCCTTGATTGATGTGGATGAGAGCATCTGCCAGGGTAATGTCCTTGCCTGGCAGGTGTACAGCTGATAGACTGACATCTAGGGAATAGGCCAGGGACCACATTCTCATGGCCTCTGCCCATAGCACACTCAACCTCGTGCCACATTGCTTGTTTATGTAAAACATAGCAGCGATGCTGTCTGTTCTGATTTGCACTGTGTGCCCCTTCAGTGCTAGGTAGACAGCTCTGAGTTCTAGAGGTTGATGTGGCATGCTGACTCCTTTGGGGTCCATGAGCCACTGACAGAAGAGCTGTCCAGATGAGCTCCCCAGTAGAAATGCATCTGTGGTAATCATCTTTATGGGTGAGGAGCTTGGAGTGGAATGGAATTCCCACCGATAGGTTGGGTATTTCTTTCTAACACTGTAAGCCGTCAAGTAGTGCCTCTGTTACTGGAACCAGTTTGGACAGAGGACGGCTTTTTGAGACCAGTGAGCAAAGGTGATACTGTATATCTCTCATTCTAAATCTGACTCCTGGGACCGCAGCAGTCATGGATGCCATGTGACCCAGGAGCCTCAAAAGTGTCTGGTTGGCCTTGGCTGGCCTAGGACAAAGGAGTTTGCTACAGATAAAAGGTTTTGGGTTCTTTCTGATGGAAGAAAGGACCTGCTTTGTTGAGTGTCCAACTGCGCCCCTATCAAAGTAAGGGTCTGAGTTGGATCCATGTGGGCTTTTTCCTGATTTATGAGAAAGACCAGGGAATAAGGCATCCTTTGTTTGGGAAAGTGCCTCTTTTGCTTGTAGAGGAGTTTTCCCCACTATGAGCCAGTCGTCCAAATAAGGATAGACTGCGATCCCTTGTTTTCTGAGGTGTGCTGCCACAATGGCCAGACACTTAGTGAATACCCTTGGAGCAGATGTCAGGCCGAAGAGCATGGCTGCAAACTGATAATGCCCTGAAGGGAGCATGAACTTCAGGAACTTTCTGTGGGACTGCCTTATTGGGATATGAAAATAGGCATCGAGATCCAGGAGGCTGGTCAGTCTCCCTGTTGAAGGGAATGTATTACCATGCCTAGGGTGACCATCCTGAATTATGGTTTGAGAAGATGCTTGTTCAAGCATCTGAGGTCAAGTATAGTCACCACTCCCCATTTTTTGGAGTCAGAAAGTATCTGGAATAGAGACCCTTGCTCTGCTGATGCAGGGTACTCTTCCACCACTTTGCTACCAATAGGTGTTTCACCTCCAATTCCAACACAAGTTTCTCTGTTGAGGTTAGAGGATTTGACAGTAGAGAGCCCCCGAGGGCTGTCAGCTTTTGAACTGTAGAGGTAGGCCCTTTTCTCTACCTTCAGAACCCACTTGTCTGAAGAGATGAGAGTCCAGGAATGGAAGTAGTGGGACAGCCTGCCCCCTATTGGCAGTGGGGAGGCGACCTGGGCCTTGAAGTCAGAGCTTGGGCTGAGAGGCAGGAGCAGATGTAGGGTTGCTTCTCCTCTGTCCTCTCCTGCCTCTTCCTCTGTAGAACACCCTTATTTGGCTGTAATCCACCTGTACAGAAAAAGGGAAGGAAGGTCTAGGGTAGTACCCTCTGCCCCTGTTACCTCTGTTCTGAGGCTTTTGGATAGCAGGAGGCTTCCCTCTCACTGTTTCTATGATAGGTTGTTTTGTACTCTTCAATCTTTTTCATACAAGTCTCTGTTCTGGAGTGAAAAAAAAACATTCTGATCGGGGAAGTCCATAGCTTTGGACTGTGTGTCCTGCATCAAACTGGTTGTTCTCAGCCAGGCAAAACACCTCAAGGAGATGGCCTGGGCCATAACTCTAGAGGCTGCATTATTACTATCGGCTGCCATATGAACCGGCACTTTGTTGCTTCCAAGGCAGTTTTAGTTGTATTCACCAAGTCCTAAACCATAGAATCAGACTTTGTTGTGCTTTAGCCAGGACTGAATTCCAAGGTTTTGGTACTTGGCTGTGCACGCCAAGTACGAAGAAAGGCAGAGAAGAAGACAGGCTGAAATATAGGACTTCTTAGCCATAAAGTCCAGTCTTCTTGACTCTTTCTCAGGAGCTGAGAAAGAGAGGTATTGGCTTTGTCTCCGGCTGCCTGCTGTACTACCCTTCATGGTTGGGATGTACATACAGGAACTCAGTGTTAGGTTTGGGGAGCTGGTATTTTTGTCAATTCTTTTATCTTACCCCTTTATTTATCTTTTACCTTTGGTTACATCACAAAACAGACAACTCAGGGTACAGGGGAATTATACATGTGCATCACGGAATGTTCATTTCATTCAATGCAAGAGATGTCCACAAACAAGGTATGTTGGAGAGACAAGCAAACCTCTCCACACTAGAAAGATCTCGCACAGACATACTATTAATATGAAGATGACTGAAAAACCAGTGGGGCAACACTTCTCTCAGCCTGACCACTAAATCTCAGATATGTCAGTAATGGTCTTAAAAGGAAATTTTAAAAGTACACAACAGAGGTGGGCTTCTGAGATCAGGCTTATTTTACTTCTCAGTATGGTAGACGATGGCATGAACATTGATTTGGGAGTTTATGCACATTATAGGACTTAGACATCCACAGACCTTTATTTCAAAGGATGGACATATAATAGCACTTTACAGTGTCCTTGCTGTTGTTTTAATATTTATAGTGTCCCTTTTTTATATATATATATTATTTTTATATATTTTAACTGTGTACCAGACACAATAACATGAAAATACGAGTTACAGCACACCAGAGAGTGAAATACAATGTCAATACAGGAGTCGAAGCCAGTCCACCAGTGCAGCGGTAGGGTTACTGCTCGTGGCGCCAGTGACCCGGTTCGGGAACGGACTCGGGTAGCTGGAGGGTCGGCCAGGGGAGGAGGATTGAGCACCCATAGGCCGCTCTCCTTCTCCGAGGGCGGGTGGGTTGCCTGCTCCACTACTCTACTGCCACCTGGGTGACCACAGGTGGCGGTGCAGCGGGACAGTCTGTAGGGAGGGAAGGAAATCAGCCAGAAGTCAGAGCGCCAGCATGTCACACGCGTTGCTCCACCCCTTGACTCCTGTGCGATCGGCCTGTGGGCTGGCACCAAAACAAGGAAAAATGAACCCTTGGATGCTGGCGAGATGGGGATCTAGCTCCCAGACACCATAACCCGGCTCCTGTGGGAGACCGCTCAGACTGACACACCACCTCTAATGGACTGAGGGGGAAAGTCTCATGTCCTCTTCCCACCCGCAGGGCTGAGGCAGCATGTGGGGTCGTCCGGCGACTTCGAGAGGTACCGGGGAGGGCAGAGCTAGAATCGGAGCCTCAGATGAGAGAGCAGCATCCAAGGTGAGAAGGGGGCATAAAGAGAAAAAAAAATAAATACAGGAGTCGAGTACCATAACTTTTGTTACATCATAAGAGAGGGTCTCATATCACTAAATTATTATATTAAAGTCCAAAAATACTTCAGGAAAAGACCCTTGCAGCAAACTCATGGACTAAACAACCGAGAATAGTGTCCTTCTTATATACCAGGTGTAGAAACACTAATTAACACCATAGGTGTTTTAAGAGTCCATATCCAAAAAAGATAAATTCAAATGTAATAATTGACAGTACTACAGCGGGAGACATTCCTCCAACAAAAAAAAAATAGCATATAAGGCACTGAGTAAATACACAATATATGAGGCCTATGCAGACTCAGTAATTTCCTGCAGTATAAACTATATGAGGCTTTAACATATTTAGCCCTTTATTGACAGTAATAGCACTTTAGACAAAAGGACAGTACAGTAGCCATTATATTTAAAATTTAGTCCTCCTCATTTTCTTCATCAGAGGCGTGAGGATGATGCATAAAGTTTCATTTGATGGCTTCTAATCTTTTACCTGCTTCAGTAGGATCAGAAAACAGAAAGGTCTTACCAGCATAATAGACTCGGAGACGTGCAGGTAAAAGCAGAGAATGGTTAACTCCCAAGGCTCGCAGGCCTGCTCAGATGGCATAAAAAATCTTGCGCTGTTGTCGGGTTGCAAAACTCAAGTCTGGAAAGAAATATATCTGGGCTCCCGATTCCAGCTTGAGAGGGCCTGAAGAGTTTGCTGCTGTGGAGAATCAGGTCACGGATATGTGACCCAGCGGTAATAATCATAATGGTAGTCGGGGTATTTTCGGCAGGTCTTCTTCGAAGATTAAAATGATATGCCTTGATGATTTGTCCCTGTAAGTCCAAGTTGAGCTATTGGGTTAATAACATCAGAATGAACCCCATCAGATTATCTCCCTCAAGATCCTCGGGTATTCCAGGTAGATGGATGTTGTTAGCCCGTACATTGTTTTCAAGATTTTTGAGCCGAGGGCGTACCAGTTTGTTTTCAACAAAATCCTGCCATCGAGGTGTTTGCAGAGTTTATGGCCTGTTTGGCTTTGGAAGCCACCACATCCATTCGGGTCTCCAGTGTCGTAAACCGGTACCGAGAACATCCACTTTTCTGTCCAAATCCCAAATTGCTTGTAATAAAGCACTATTAGAAGGCTCCGAGGACTTGCTCCCTTGCATTTCTAGGCCCGCGCCCGGTAAAGCCTCATGCGGTGCATTCCCTTTGCTGGAGTCCGACTTCAATGCTCGTCTTGTCTTTCCCATTTCAGTACCAGAATGTTCCTCCAAAACCTTTCAGTTGGCTCTACAGGGTAGGATCAGAGAGTCAAATGCCCGTCGAAAAAAGTGCTTTTTTTATATTTTATTAGTAAATAGATTGGAGCTCCTGAATAAGCACGCCTGCTCTGTCTAGCTGCTGGCCATGCCCCCCTACAGTGTCCCTTTTAACTGGTTATCAACATGTTGGTTCTGCAGCAAAGAACTATATGTGTGTGTGGGGTGGGGGTTATGTGGGTGTGGAAGTTGCTGTTACATTGAGGTAGCTTATATTCAGGTACATGACATAATGGTGTTACAGTTTGTCATGACTCTTAGTTCACATACATAAAGAATATTCATTTCCTCTAACTAGTTATCTTCCTGGGGTGGGGTTAATTCCATTGGGGTTTTTATTCAGAGTCCTTAGGCTATTACTGTTCATACAGTAGTTTTATTACAGTATATACCGGCCACATTTTTGAACTCTGAACATATTGGGCTGTATGATCTCATTTGCTTGGGGGTCCTGGACAGATTAAATTAATTGGGCAAATATCGTAGTGATTGGTGTAAATGATGGTATGTTAGGATTCTTGGCTCACATACATAGTGAATATGCACTTCCTTCTAACTAGTTATCTCTCCGAGTGTTATTCCATTGTGGTTCTATTCAGATTCCTTGGACTGTTACTGTACATATAGTAGTTTGATTATATACGGTCACATTTTTGAACTCTGAACATGTTAGGTAGGATGTATGATCTCCTTTACTTGGGCATCCTTGACTGGTTAAATCCCATTGGGTACATATTGTAATGACTGGTGTAAATGATGATATATTAGGACTCTTATCTCGCATACATAGTGAATATACACTTTTTTCTAACTAGTCATCTACCCACGGGGTGGTAGGGTTTAATTCCATTGGGTTTGTATTTAGAGTCCTTAGACTGCCTCTGTCCATATAGTAGTTTGATCATATACTGACACATTATTGAACTCTGAACATATCAGGATGCATTGTCTCATTTACTTGACGGTCCTTGAGTTTTTTTTTTCCCCAGTTTGGCACTTATACTGACAACTGATATTACCTGGTATAAAATCCTGTTACAACACTGAAGGTTTTAAGGTTTATGGAATATAGTAACTGGTTCAGTGTATAGTTGGAAAAATTTTTCCAGTTATGTTTTAAACTGTATAACGGTGTGTGACAGTTGCTCACACTAGGTTAACTTTATTTTAAACCCTCTTAATGCCATACATAGAAGATTTTGGTTATATAGTTTTGTTTTTAACATGCAATAATATTACATTTTAACATGCACTTAAGTGAGAATTGAATCCAGTGGTTCAGTAAGACTGTATTCACTGCACATGCCGAGACAGTTACAATTTATGATAGCTGAACTTTCTGCTGGGAAGGTTGTTATCTTGTTGAGATGACATTTGACCTTGAAGGCATCTCAGCTAATAGCAAACTGGTGAGGTCTGGTTCAACTGTTTCTAACTTCAGTGATGGTTTAAATGAGTATTTTAAACCAATGATAATTCTTTCTGTTTTTTTTTATGTATGATCTGGGTATTAATAGTTTGTGAGATTCTGAATAACTGCCATCAGCTTCCAAGGAAGGACTTTGTTAGTCCAAAAGCTTAAGCACTGTTCTTACAAGGACCAATACAGCAAAAACTGAATCTGTACGTTTATCTACTCCAGGCAGGGAAGTAGGTGTTTGGAGTAGCTCCACTGTATTATTTCTAAAAGGCTTATAGATAGGAAGTACCAGCTTTTTTGGAGGAGGGAGACCCATCATTTCTCTATAATTTTGGTCATCCTCTTCCTCTAGAGTGGACTCCTGCAAGGGGAGGTCTAGGGTGTCCACAACGTGTTGCAGAAAAGTCTGTGTGTTTTGTTTTCTCTTCGTGTTTTTTGCCCACTGATACCTCACCTTTGCTCAGACTGGGAGGGACAGTGGTATGCTTTGCTTTGTAAGGTTTTTTGGAAGGCACTTCAGTGACCGAATCAGCTTTCTTTATTTGCAGGCACCTCATCAGCACCTTTTGAAGGCTTTGATTTACCAGGCACTTAATCAGTACCTTTGATAGCCTTGATTTTCAGGTACTTCATCAGCACCTTGAACTGTCTTTCCATTTTAGAAGCCCCTCATCGGTAGCTTTGGGTCTTTGTTTAGGTACAGAGGAAGACCCTTCTTCAGCCATAACTCTCAATCTTTTAGCTCTATTTCTCTAGGTTTTTGGGCAAAATGTAGAGCAGAAAACACTAAAATAATCTGGACCCAAGCAGTTTAAACACAGGTCGTGGGTATCAGCTTTAGCCACTATCCTGTGGCACTTCAAACAATTTTTAAAGCTTGTGGGTCCAGTCCTCTTTTAAGGGGTTTCTGACATGCCAAAACTAACAAACTCCCTGAAAAAATAAAGCCCAAATAGGGCAAAGTAAAGAAATGTGGTTGGTTCCTTCGCAGAAAAGAACCGCAACTTTTTAGAAGTAAAGCTAGGAAAAAATAAAGAAAAACGTTGGCTCCTGCTGAAAAAAGGGAACCGCGATTTAAATACTAAAAAGAACTGCTGAAAAACACAAACGCGGTAAACTTTTTATTCAGAAAATATATAAGGGAACCGTGGGAGCAGCGGTTCCTGAAATAAAACGCAGTTCCTGGGAACCAAGGGGAACCATGAAAAAGTGATTCAAAACACTCAGCACTCTAGGAAATAAACACAGAAGTAAAAGTTATAGCGACCAACAAGGGCAAAAGGCTTTTTATTGGCCAAAAGAGAGAGCACCCCAGAGGCAGTGTTAGTCAGCAGAGAAAAAATTCTGGTGCCTTCCAGGCAGGCTCTCCTTAGCACACCCTCAAGCTCTTTCCTGATTGGCTAATTAATTAGATTCATTATCATAATCTCCACCTCCAGGGCAGTTCAACCTAGTCAGCGAACTGCACATTGTTTCTGATGTAAAGGACCCCTGGGGTGAAAACAACAGATTTCACCCACACGTCCCACAAAGAACCTGGCACAAATAAACAAGCTGGCACCATAAAAAAAAAAATAATATAGCCTAAAAATTATTTTTATTCCCTATGTACCTGCCCCCAAGACATATTCCAACATAGCCCTGTTCTATAAATCAGTCACTTATCTGATTGATCCTGCCTTTTGTGTTGCCTCCTTGCTCCTGAAGTTCATTTTACTTTCAGGTTAATGAGACTGATTCAGCAGGCGCCTGTTTGTGAAATAAGTTTGAAAAAATCAATAGGTAAAGTAAAAATCTTTATAGATGAAGTTCTTTTGGCAAGAACTGGATAAAATAAAACATATTTGGCACCACAAATAACTGTAAATGCAGCAATGTGTTGGCAACTCTATAGAGAAACTGAGCGAGTCAGCGGCTTTGGTATTGCAGACAGTGAAGCACAAGATTTGCTGTAGCAACCCTCTCTCTCGAGCTTTCCTGTCTGTAATACAAAAGCCGCTTAACTTACTCGCCTCAGTTTCTATAGAGTCACTGACAATGTTACATTTACAATTATTTGTGGCACAAAACAAGGTTAATTTTACTAATTCTAGCCAAAAGGACTTCTGTAAAGATTGTTTTGCTTATTTATTTAGTTCATAAATCGGATTTACAACCTTTGAGTCACAGACTCATTTACAAAGGCACCTCGTCACAGGGAGGGGAACAACAAATAGTGTGGCAAGACAGGGTGGAACAATACAGGTGCGATACATACATTATACATAGCATAACATTTCAGAAAGAATAAACATAGGTAGTTTACCAATAATAATTCAGAATAAAGAACAATAATTCATTGGTAGGTCCTAGCAGGTCATGCAGGCAATAGCCAGAGGAAGATGGAGTGGGGTAGGCTATCGAGCGGGCTGTTAGCCTGTAACCCAGTTTGGGGCACACGGCAGGCCCTACCGTAGGCATGTACACTCCTGAGTGCTAAGTAGGTGGTTGCGTAGGGCAGCTTTGAACTGACCAATTTCACGAACAGACGCCTGCTGAATCAGGCTCATAGGAGTGAAAGCAAAATGAACCTCAAGGTGACAACACAAATAGCAGGCTCAACCAGGTAAATGATGAATTTATAGAACAGGTCTATCTTGGGGGTTGGGGTATGCTTGGGAAAGGTGCGTAGGGAAAAAAATTTTTTGCCAGTATTCTCCTTTGTCTTCTCCAACCTTATACCAACTAGAACCTTGCTCCCTTCTCCTAACCTGTCCCTCCATATAACTCATCCTTCCAAATTAGGGCATTTCCTTCTCTACCACCCCCCTAGCATGCCCAAATACCTCAAGCTCAATTACAGATTCTACAAAGAAGTTTGGGTGATGCTTCTGCGCTTCTGCTTATCAGGAGACATAGAATCTAACCCTGGCCCCCACTGGAATGCCAGGTCCACGGATGACTCCTCATGGTTCTCCACTAAGGGCATTAAAATTGCCCACATGAATATCAGAAGTTTACCAGCAAACTTTCCTGAACTTGAAGCCTGGATAGCCCTCTACTGTCCGGACACACTTGGACTAACTGAAACATGGCTCAGGCCAGAGATGCCTGATTCCATGTACAAAATACCTGGCTACAGCTTGTCCAGATCCAATCGCCCCACCAAACAACAGGGTGGAGGAGTTGCCCTTTATTATAAAGAGCATCTCAATGACTCTGCACTCCAGTCTTGGATAACAAATCACTGTGAAGCTCTGCATACGGTTCTACAACTAGGGGTTGATAAAAGGCAAAATCTGATCTGTGCCTACAATCCTCCAAAGGGGGCTCTCCCTGGCTTAAATGGGCTCTTGGATTATCTAGCCACTCTAAAGGGTAGATCTGAAGTCATACTAATGGGAGACTTCAACCTAGACCTATCAGGAAGTCACACGGTACATATACTGAAGCTCTGCACGACTTAACCTCGCTCAACTTATCTCTAGCCCTACACTGATCTCTCCAACTCAGGCGCCAATCTCTCCTGGACTGGATGGCTACAAATAGAGCAAATAAAATAATTGCTGCAGGGACCTTTTCGGATTCTATTAGTGATCACCTGCCTATGTTCTGAATCTGGAATGGCCATTGCCTTAAACCGCCCCCAAAAAATCATTCAATTTCAGGATTTTGCCAAACTAAACCAAACTGCACTTCTCGAGGATATTAATAATATAGACTGGTCTCCCATCTATCACACTGAGGATGTAAACACAGCACTTGAATACCTGATGTCTCAGCTTCTGGCCCTTCAGGATCTGCACATCCCACTGAAAAAAAGGCGCCTCTAGGGCTCCCTAATAAATGGCTAAAAAGACCTCCTTCGAGCACGATAAAAAGAGACAAGGCCTGGACCTTGGCAAAGAAGTCCCAACAATCAGAAGACTGGGTTAACTATAGACAACTGAGAAATGCCTGCAAAAAAGATATTCGGAAGGCTAAAAGGAGCTACTGCCTTAAGCTTCTCCAATCTTCAGCGGGTGATACTAGGGGTTTTTGGAACCACATCAAAAATTTCATTGGGCAAAGGCCCAAGTTGGCCATTACCGACATGACACTGAATGACGCAAACTGTAATAAGTTACCTACTATTGCTAATGCTCTTAATGCACAATTCTCGGATCTCTCCGAATACACTGAGAAATTCAGCCAACCTCTTTCACCTCCTCCTGAGGTGCAACTTTCGCATGAAACCCCTTTTCGCCTCACATTAGTCTCCTCCACGGGAAGGTATCTCCTCAAATCAGTAACCACCTATGGATCTGCTGGCCCGGGTTGGGCTACTGCTAAGCTTCTTGAAGCAGGCAGCCCCTGCCCTTGCTGTTCCTATTGCAAGAATCTTAAGCTTTCCATAATAATCCCAGACGGTACCAACATTGTGAAAACCGTCGCATTGTCCCTGTTCACAAAAAGGGGATACCAAAATATGTCAAACTATAGACTGACTGCCATTCTTCTACCCTAAATAAACTTCGAGAAGGCCATCGCTACTCAGGTCACAAATTACCTGCACCTTCACAACCTTATATCCCTACCCAGCACGGATTCCCAACAGGACACAGCACCACAACTGCTCTACTTCAGCTGACAAATGCAGTCCTTACAGCGATGGATAAGAGCCTGCTCACTGGGGCCATATTTATCGATCTCACAAAGGCATTTGACCCAGGAATCACTCTCGTCTACTTTCCAAACTGTCCCGCCTTGGCTTTGACCTGTCGACCATCTCCTGGTTCGATAGCTACCTCTCAAGGAGGTTGCAATTTGTCCAAATTGAATACCGCCTCAAATCTTTCCCCTACCTCTGTTGGAGTCCCCAAGGATCTATTCTAGCCCACTACTTTTCTCCCTTTTCATTAACAACTTGCCTCCTTCCCTGCTCCTCCTCGTTAATCCTTTATGCTGATGACATGGTGCTCTCCAGTGGTAAAGATCCCTTATCAGTAAGAGCACATCTTCAAGCAGACTTCAACTGCTTGCAGGAGTGGTTACTACAGAACAGGCTCTAATGAATGCTAAGAAAACCGTAACTATGCTTTTTGGCCCCTGTCAAGAATCAGATCTCTTACTCCAGACTTATTGATACATTCTCTAGATGACTCCCTCTTGAATTAAGTTACCTCCTTCAGGTATCTAGGAGTCGCCTCGACCCATCTCTTGACTTTAACCTCCACATTGCGGCTACATGTAAGACAGTTTACTCAAAACTTGGTCTTGTCTTTAAAAATAAGGTCCTCCTCAATGATGCTGCCCGGCTTGCTATTGCACAAGGATTTCTCCTCCCTGCTCTGACATATTGCTCTCAGGTTTACCTTAAAGCTAGAAATGGAGCTCCTGCTATAACAGTATATACAGATTTGCTCTCTCCGCTCACAGACTTGCCCATCATCGCCTGCTCTACTCGAAACTAAATTGGCTCTCCCCAGACTCACTCAGACACTATTCTGCAGGCTGTACAATTGATAATATGATCAGAACGGGATCCCCTAAATACCTTGCCGAACTATTAACTCAGCCCTCCCAAGCATACCTCCTCAGGGCATCTGCTTAAACCCAACTTGAAATTCCCAGATATCTCACAAAAAGAGAGACGATCCTTCGCCATATCTGCCCCAACTCCTGGAACTCCATTCCTCCCACATCAAACTCTCCAAATCCACAAGGCCTTTAAACTGGGTTTCGGCAACCTATTAGAACCGACTGCTGCTCTTGTGCTGTAACTTGAGCCTCTCTCCCAGCATTTTCTCCTCCCTATGGCACTTACTGATTTCCTGCTGGTCTCCAAAATCTGAAAGTTTCCCACATCCAGCAGAAATCTATTGTTATAATGCTACTTCATTTAATTTTGTTTGCTGTTTGTCGTTTCAATTTAGTCATTGATGTATCATCAGATGAAAATAATTAATGTAATGTTATCTGTTTCTCTTTGTCATCACTGATAATGACTGTACCTGGTTGTATACTGTTCAAATGTTTGTTCTCACCTCATGCTGTGTCATGAAATACTCTTTAATGTTGACTCTGGTCTCCCCTGTCTGTACTCTCCCGGGTCGTGCCTGAATATAGGCAACATTGTTGTCTAGTGTACTTACCCGGTAAACAAAAACCAAATATATAAATAAATAAATAAATATTCATTTTTATGTTGCTTGCATGCATGTGCAAGAAACATAGTGCCATGAACGGAGATTTCGGAGGTGTGTCACCTCCTCCTCAAATTCAGGCACTGGGCTGGCAGGCCAGGCCCTTGTAAGCCAATGCATTTTTGGAGCTGTATGACACGCTCCAAATGCAGTAACCTCCCTGATTGAAAGGGGAGCTAAGCTGAGTGAGCAGTAATAAGATCTGCTCACGCGCAGCTCCCCAGGCGTCTCGCGCTCCATACGCACTATATAACCTGACAGAGTGCCCAATCCCCATCGGCTAACTATCATTCTCCCCAGTACTGGTGCCACGCTGGGAGCCCACCCCAGCGTGGCAAAGCGGTCCCGTTGTCTTTTTTTTTTTCCACCTGAAAACCAAAACCTCCCGCGGAGCTTCTCCGACCCCCTCCCACAACCCGCGCCCACCCACTGTGCACCCAGCCTCCCCACCCCCCCACCCCATACTTACCTCCGGACTCCCGGCGCGGCGACCGGTGGACCGGGAACACGTCTGCACTCTTCAAAGCCGACCGGAACTGAGAAAATGCGGTAAGCTGTATAATGGGCTAGATAGGGGTTTCAACTTGTTGCATATCTCAGGCATTTTGGAATTTTGCACCAAATTTTCAACATGGGGTTTTGGGACCCCTTCTCATGAATGATGTCCTGTCATGGCGTTATTGGGCTCGAAGGGTGATTTCGACGCGAGTGACTGCGCAGTCACTGCGAAATCACCCTTCCGCCCGATACGCTGACAGTGACATCATTCAAGAGAAGGTGTCCCAAAACCCAAGTTGGAAAATTTGCAAAATTCAAAAATGACTGTTCTGACGATGCATTGAGTTCCTATGCAGGCTCGTAAGTTGGCTGAATTTCAATATTTTCACTCCAGATTTTCAACATTGCCATTTTACTATACCTGCTTATGAGTAGTACAGCTGTCATTTTTCACATCTCACCCAAAATGTGTTTCCCCCATGTAGCTTAGAATGGCGCATTCGATGTCTGAAATCAATGTATGGGACAAATTAAGAAAATCACAGTGACACTGTTCATGAACAGAGGTCTTAAAATGGCTATGTTGAAAATTTAAAAAAATTCTAAAAATGACTGTTGTCTGGCGTCGTGCGCAGTTCCTACGCAGGTCAGAAAGTCCGCAAATTTTCAATATTTTCACTCCAGATTTTCAACACTGCCATTTTACCACACCTCCTTATGAACAGTACAGCTGTCATTTTTGACATCCTGCCCAAAACATGTTTCACTTCATGTAGCGCACAACGGCGCAGTCGGTGTGCAAACTCAATGTATGGGACACATTAACAAAATCACAGTGACACTGTTCATGAGCAGAGGTCTTAAAATGGCTATGTTGAAAATTTGGTGAAAAAATTCCTAAAAATGACTGTTTTAAGAGCGTGCGTTGCGCAGTTCCTAGGCACTCTGGTAAGTCCGCAAATTTTCAATATTTGCACTCCGATGACTTCCAAATACCTAAACAGCACACAGAAGCAAGCAACATTCGGCATTGACAAATGCTTGTTTTAACTGTTTTTCACAAACACACCAAAAAGTGGTAATTTTATAAGTAGTAGTAGTAGTTTTTATTTATTAGGCCTAATGATCATATGTAACAATTTACAGCAACACAGTGAGTTTGGCCCAGGCTGAAGTGTGCCATCCCTGCATACAGGGTAGCCTCTTCTAATAAGTGGAGAGAATTCTCTTGGAAATGCCAATATACTGCAGATATTTCAGAACGCTGGCAATTCAGGCTAAATATATGGACTATATGGGCCCTGAGAGAGGTTCATGCTGACAGGGGTGTGGATGTCAGTTGGCAAAACAAATTCATATTTTTTGGCATTGCCCCACTTCGCGGACTTACTGGCACCAGGTGGCCCATGAATTGGATGCAGTTATTTATTTTTTATTGAATTAATTAGACTTTATTAGTTTTCATAGTAACATGACATACAACAGACAGTCAAACACAGACAATACAGAATCCCCACATCAGGGCCAAATATAAAGTAATTACATGGCAGTAAACTTTTGTTGGTAAAACAAATTCAAGTAATTGTATCACATTAAGATTTATAATACAAAGACATATTCAAGTAATCGTATCACATTAAGATGTATAATCCCGTGCTAATCCCTTCTGTACTGTTTGATCTACAGCACTTTTTTTATATGGTAAATCATAACCCCCTTGAGCAATGTAGAAACTCATGCATTATATTAATATGCACCTATCTTATTTTAATCCAAGGGCGTAAGTACATGTAATTTCTCCCATTTGCTCCAGTATTTAGCCTGTAGTGCATACTAGCAATTGAATTTTCTGCTTTTAATGCGACCAAACTAGTTCTGCATACCATTCATGGTAGCAGGGTATATCTTGGTCCAACCAGTATCTCAGTAGCATACAGTGCAATGACAGCTGTATGATATTTTTGTGTCCCTATGAGATGACCTTTATAATCCCCAATATGCAGACATATGGTAGAAGGCGTTCTCAGCCGCCAGGGGGTCCAATTTGGCTTTGATTCTGCGCCAAAGCCGCTGAGTCTTGGGGCACTGCCACAGGAAGGTGCAACAAAGTGCCTAGTTCTTCCTTACATCTTGTGAGATATCAGTTGGCAGTCTGTGCATTTTGTACAATTTCTCTGGGTAAAATGAATGTTCTGCATATATTTAAGCTGCATGAGTCTAAGGGTGTCAAATTTTACATGCTTGTAGAGGTCTTTCCATGTTTGTTGCCAGTCATAGTCTCCCTGTAGTTTAGGTGAGGCGGTTTGCCAATATACAGCTGAGCTGTCCACTTCATTAATTATAAACATTTGTACAGCTTGGAGATTAGGGGTGGTAGATGCGGAGAGACTGGGTGTGGCAAGCGCGAGTCCAAGATGAATGAAGTTTTCCTGGCCCAACTTGGTTTCTGTCTCCCTAATGTTATTCTCTATCCCTCTCTCAGGGGTAAAGGTGAAGGGGTAAGCTTTTTTTTTGGCGCCTCTGTTGGTGGCCAAGAAGCCCATGCCATCACCTGCCTTTGGCTAAAGAAGCAAGCTCCAACGGTAGTTCAGTGGAAAGCCATAGTGCTTTCTATATTTTGTATGGACACGGTTACATGGGTACTGCAGGGTAATCAGGTTAAATCTGAGGAATTTTAGCACAGCTGGGTAATGTACCAAATGGATACTGACCCAGCATTCCTGCCCTGAAGGGCAAAGGATGGCTTTGAGGCTGATTCCTTCTTTTGTTTCTTTTTTTTTGGGGGGGTTGAGTTTCACCATCTTGACACACTTGGAGGCTTGCTACAAATACTGTGACTGCTATCTTTATTGCACTTAGTGCTTGTATTAATGTATAACCTGGATCCCTGCCCTGCCTCACGAGGTGGGCTGCCATCTCCAGCCTGCAGGGTCATCCAGTTGTATACTGTGTAATTTGCTACTGCACTACATCTCCAGACTGTTTTAGTCTCTGTACACATGTCTCAGATGTTCATAATGTTGTACCTATATGGAAAATCCAATAAAATTCAAGTTAAACTAAAAAAAAAGAAAATGGAATTAGCTAAAATCCCAAGGCCCAGATATTCAAAAAGTTGCGCATGGCAGCAACAGTTTTATGCATGTCATGAACCACTGATACACCAATGGCGATATTCAAAAAGGGAAAAGTCGCTGCACAAATCCCGATCGCCGGAGAGCATCAGTAATGTATGCAGGCGCAGGTAGGCGCCCATGCATACCTGCACAGCCAGATATTCAGCCCGGGATGTGCGGAGCCATGCATGCGCAACCCCTACCTGCCCCAGCACAAAGTTGATCCAAAAGAAAAAAAGGAACAACAGATGGCCACCCACAGGTGAGCTGCTGCATTGCAGGGCGCAGCACGGCAGCTGCCACCTGTGGGTGGCCTCCCGACTCCGACTGCACCTGGCGCCCCCATGCCCAATCGCAGGCATTTGCAAAATAAAAGAACCCCTATATCCCTGGTGGTCCAGTGGACCGCTGTCAGCCCGATTGCGGGCTAAGTAAATAAATGTAAATCCCTATTATCCCTGGTGGTCCAGTGGACCTGCCCGCCCGATCGCGGGCTAAGTGAATAATGAACATTCCTATTATCCCTGGTGGTCCAGTGGACCTGCCCGCCCGATCGCGGGCTAAGTGAATAATGAACATTCCTATTATCCCTGGTGGTCCAGTGGACCTGCCTGCCCGATTGCAGGCTAAGTAAATAAATGAAAATCCATATTATCCCTGGTGGTCCAGTGGAACTGTCTGCACGATCGCAGTGCTGCGAGTAGAATGAAAGAAAACTATCATCCCTGGTGGTCCAGTGAACCTCCTCCCACCGCACCCACAGTCCCACTGCCTACTCCCAGTCCCAGCCGGGCGGCGGCACTACCGCCTGCTGCCCACTGCCGTCGGCGGTGAGGCTGTCGCCCGTGGTCTGGCGTGAGCCAATGGGCATGCGCTCGCCACCACTACATTCAGATATGGTGGATCACGCATGGAATGTGCTAATGCGGCATGGGCTGCCGCCCGTGACTCGTACTGTGGACCCGGTAAGCGGCTGCTCGACTATTTCGGTGGAGTGGTGGGCGTGGCGAAACAGGTGTTACCTTCCCGCCCGCCCGGACGGGGGGAGGCGGGTGGTGAGAGATCAGTTGAGGGTGGGGAGGGCCACCGGACCACCAGGAAGATAGGTTTTCTTTCATTCTACTGCAGCCCGTGATCAAGCAGACAGGTCCATTGGACCACCAGGGATAATATGGATTTTCATTTATTTACTTAGCCCGCTATCGGGTGGACAGGTCCACTGGACCACCAGGGATAATATGGATTTTCATTGTTTACTTAGCCCGCGATTGGGCGGGCAGCTCCACTGGACCACTAGGGATAATAGGGATTTTCATTATTCACTTAGCCCACGATCAGGCGGGCAGGTCCACTGGACCACCAGGGATAATAGGGATTTTCATTATTCACCTAGCCTGCGATCGGGCGGGCAGCGGTCCACTGGACCACCAGGGATTTAGGATTATACTGTCTTACTGCAGCCCGCAATCGGGCTGTGAGGCACATTGCCGCGCTGCAGGGGAGCGCCTCTCGATGGCTGCTTACTCGGCAGGCACCAGGCGCAAGTCGCCAGGGATCGGCGCACCTGCATGCAAAGGCGGAGAGAACGACATGCAAATGGCCCCATTTGCACTTTGCACATTATGGTCCTCCCATTTGCATGTCAATCTCTTTTGAATATCGCGTTGCTGCACCTTTCGCGCATCGGAACTTGCGCTAGCGCATCCCCATGCTCCACTCTGGCCACTGGCGCTGGCGCAGTGCCACTGTGCCATGCACACTGCAGGTGACCAGGGTGCAATATTCAACGCTGCTGAGCCATGGCGCAGCTTCGTTGAATATCGCCCGGTCAACGCACC
The DNA here is from genome assembly GCA_016271365.2 of Neoceratodus forsteri. Classification (NCBI taxonomy): domain Eukaryota; kingdom Metazoa; phylum Chordata; order Ceratodontiformes; family Ceratodontidae; genus Neoceratodus; species Neoceratodus forsteri. The sequence continues at coordinate 1,579,590,378 of CM057452.1, forward strand.
TGCGCAGCTAAGTTGCGCTGCACCCAGGCTTGCACCACAGCCTGGCGCAGTTTGAATATCTGGGCCCAAGTGTACAGTTGCTGACTTCACCTTGACCATCGCAACAGCATGATGTCTGCTCATTTATTTAAATGGTTTTACCAAAAACGACCTAATGAGAACGAGTCTTGGAGCTCCTGTTTAGCCAAACTCTACAGGGTGGCAAAATCTTCCTGGGCACCTGGTAAAACAGATGGAGACAGGCAGGGGCTTAGAGAGTGCTGTTTAACATTCATGGGAGAAAGGGGTTGAGGAGGGCCCAAAAGACCAAGATGATGGGGACAGAGACTAGCTTGGAGAAGGGAGGAGGAGCACGGGACAGCAGGGCTGCTACTGGAAGGGAAATAACTGCGTTAGTAACTGAGGGTTGACTGCATTGGTAACTTGGAGAGGATAATTATATTGGTAACTTGGCGGGAGGAAAAGACTACATCACAGAAACATAGAATTTGTCTGCAGATATGGACTGCTTGGCCCACCCAGTCTGCACATATTTCCCTACCTACAGTATCACCACAGATCCTACTTAATCTCTGGCTCATTCTCCTTCCCCCTTTTCTTTCCACTAAGATTCCCTTTCATCTATCCCATGCATTTCACCACTTTTTTTGTGAAAAAATACTTCCTCTCACCTCTCCTGAATCTACCGCTCTCCAGATTCATAGTATGTTCCTTGTTGTTGAGCACCTTTTTCCAGAAAATATATTCTTCCTGTACCTTATTTATCTCCATGAGGTATTTAAAGGTCTCTATCATATCCCTCTCTCCTCCTTTGCTCCACAGTGTACATACAGAGTTCCTTCAGTCTCTCCTTGAGGGCTTATGATGCAGACCGTGCACCATTTTAGTTGCCCTCATCTGGACCGCCTCCACTCTATGTCCTTCCAGAGATGGGTCTCCAGAATGGGACACAGTAATCTTTGGGGGTCTTACCAGCAATCTATAAAGAGACAACACCACCTCCCTCTTTCTGCTTGTGATACCCTCCCTATGCACCCCAGCATCCCATTAGCCCTCCTAACTGCTTTGTTGCACTGTTTGGCCACCTTTAGATCATCAGATAAGATTACTCCAGGTCTCCTGCTTGGTGGACGTCAATAACACTCCACCCATTCTGCATTCCACCCTTGGATTTCTGTGCCACAAGTGCATTATTCTGCACTTTTTCACATTTGAAACCGAGCTGCCATATCTCTGAACACTCCTGGAGTTTTCTCAGGTCTCTGCTCATTCATTCCACCCCACCATCCACAGAGTGTCCACCCTATTGCAGATTTTGGTGTCACCTGCAAAGAGGCAGACCATCCCCTCCAGCTCCTCCTCAATGTCACTTATAAAGACATTAAAGAGGATCAAGTCCCAGCACTGATCCCCGAGGCACCCCACTGGTCACCCTTCGCTCCTCTGAGTTAACTCAGTTTACCATCACCCTCTGTCATCTACCCCTTAACCAATTCCTTAGCCAGTTTACCACTTTGTACTCACTCCTAAACTACACAGCTTGCTTACTAGTCTCCTATGTGGAATGGTTTTGAAAGCTTTACTGAAATCTAGGTAGACAACATCCACCACTCCACCGCCATTTTCTAATTTTTTGGTCACCCAGTCAAAGAAATCTATTAGATTCATCTGACATGAGCACCCCCCCACACACAACCATTGTAAATCCATTCTGCCTGGGTTTTATAACCCACTGGATTCAAGATATTCAACTGTCCTTTCTTTCTGCAGTCATTCCATTAACTTTCCCTCCACTGATATCAGGCTGACGAACCTATAATTGCCAGCCTCCTCCCTGCTACCACTTTTGTGAAGTGGGACTACATCCACCCTCCTCCAGTCCTCCAGAAACGCTGCTGTTTCCAGTGAGGAGTTAAACATGACTGTCAGGGGTGCAGTCAGTACCTCTCTGAGCTCCCTCAATACCCTTGGATGCACCCCATCTGGTCTCACTGTTTTGTCCACTTTCAGATTAGCGAATCCCTTCAGGACTCGTCCTCCCAAATGGACCAGTGTCCACCTCCCTCCCTCTAGTGCTCATGTTAATTTTTTGTGGTCCCTCACCTTCTTTTTCCTTTGTGAACACTGAACAAAATTATTTTTTTTCAGGATGTCTGCCTTTTCCTGGTCCTCCTCTGCACCATCCCCCATTTCCCTTTTTAACTTTACAATCCCACCCTGGTCTTACTCTTTTCACTTACATGCCTAAAAAATGTCTTGGCCCCTTTTGCTACCGCTTGGGCTAGCCTTTCTTCAGTTGAAGCCTTCGCGCACCTTACTGCTTTCCCTGCCTCTGTTTCCCCGGATACACCTCCTTATCCTCCTCCCTCTATGTCTCTTTAAACCTTCTGAATGCTACCCTTTTAGCCTTTACCTTTTCAGCCACCTCTTATGAGAACCACAGTAGTCTTTTTCCCTCTTGCTTTTGCTCACCTGATTGATGCAGAGGTTTGTTGCTTTCACTATGCCCTCTTAGCTCCGCCCACTGTTCCTCCACCCCACCCAGCTCATCACCCCTTGATAGTTCATCCCTGAGTTATTCATCCGTCTTTATAAACTCTGCCCTCCTGAAGTCCAGGGCCCTCGCCCTTGTGTGGTTCGATTCCACAGCCCTCCTTAACCAAACTATATGATGATCACTGAATCCCAGGTGGCCTTCCACCTTGACATCTGCAACACTGCCCCATTAATGAGTACCAGGTCAGTACCCCCATCACAGTGGGTAAGCTAATTTGCCTGAGGCCTCACTGCAAGGAGGTCCAGGAAGTCCTCTTCTAGCTAAAGCAGCAGCTGGAAGGCTCCAATCACATCCTGCAGACTGAAGTCCCCCAGTCCCCCACTGGCTGCACCCCCTCCCCCTTTTCTGCCATCTTGCCAGTGGCTTCCACTAGTATTGTATCTAACTCCTCCCACTGTGCTAGAGATCTGTATATTACGCCAGGCTCCATTCTTCTTCTCCAGAGTGACCCACAGTACCTCTGCTCCCCCCACCCCGTATTCCCAGTATCTTTGTCTCTTTTATGCTGTTCCCTCACATAAAGCAACACACACCCTCCTTTCCTTCCCACTCTGTCCTTCCTGAACAGAGTATAGCCTAGTATAGCTGCATGTCCCAGTCATGATTTTCAGTGTTACCATTACTCGGTAATGGCCACAATATCAGGTCCGCTCTCTGCCATGATGGCCTCTAGGTCCAGAATCTTATTTCCTAGACTTCTAGCATTCACACACCTGGCCTCCAGATTTTGAAACCACACTGCTTGCTACCACCTTTTGTCCACCCTCCTTCCTACCTCTCTATTTAATGCTCCTGTTCCAATTCCCTTCTTCTTACCATCCTGCCTTCTTTTAACTTGTACCTTTGGTATTTCTTCCTAGGATCTCCCTACTCAGCTTGTGTGTCTGGGACGGGGAGATTTTGCCTCCCTGATTTCTTTTCACCACCGCTAGTTTAAATGTTTATCGAAGAAACATTTTAAGTCTTCCACTGAGGACTGCAGCTCTCTTCTAGATGGATGCAGGCCATCAGTTACTTAGGAAGGAAGTTTGCATTATTTATCAATTTACAGATGACGACTGCACTGGTAAATAAAGATGATTGCGTCAGTAACTGGGGGTGACTGTAATGGTAATTGTGTAAGCCTGCATTGGTAATAGGGAACTGAATCATGGGTGTCGGTAGGTATGCTCAGTGTATTCTGCTGAGTACAATAAAATCTGGAAGATCCAGGGGCAACATGAGCCTCAGGCCAGGGCAACAAACATAACAGAGCCTGATGTACTACCTGGAGAACTGTTTTCCCCCTTCTTAGCTGCTTTAGTGCGAGTCTGTGAATGGTCTTGGAAGATGTGTGAGTGCTAAAGTTAGAGGCCATGCCTATATGAGTGACCCAGTCAAGTAAGTCTGCACGAGTGCTGGTGTGAATGGACTTCTGTAGGCGGGCTAGCTGGATGTGGTACAGAGGCTCACCACAATGTACCCTAACCACTGTAACTAAATGCCAGCCAACTTCTGTCTGATTGTGAGTGTGTGTTAGATAAAATAAAATGTGACTTTGTTATGATCATTGGCTTACTACATATTAACTGAAATGGGGGTGAAGAAATGTCTGTGCGGTGGGGCAATACGTTTTGGTTTGTGTTTACGGGGAAGGGGCATGGGGCAACAGTTCCATCATCTCGAGTACAAGTTTAAAATTCCTGGCTACACCCCTGGACTGAATCATGTGTTAAGGACTGCACTAGGTGATTATTGGACTGCAATAAGAAATGGGTAAGTTCTGTGGACATCAGATAGTGTTTAGAACAGGGACGGAGCACAGGCTAAATGCAGCAGATTCTGTACTACGTAGTGGGACTGGGGCATTCACTGGGCACTTACTACAATTCTTTATAGTGCCACATATGCAAGCAGTCACCTGGATGATAGCAGACATTATTCCTAAGAGCACCCCCTAACACATGGTTCAGAGATTTGCACTGAACTGCAGTCACAGGGGGACTCCTCCTGCAGTATGAGCATTTTTTTTATGGAAAATGCAATCAGATGGGGGCTCTACAGAGATGGCACAAAGTGTCTGTTTTGCGCTGTCTCCCTCTGCGACTAATAATTGGGTCCTTCCTTTCCACACGTGTGGCAGTGGAATTAACATAAGAATGGCAGTAGCTTCACAACAGAGAAACACTGAGCCACCTGTGTACAAACATGATGGCATATCACTGACAGGGGGGGTCTACCTTGTATATCAGCTTTTTCTTTAATGGCACAGCACTGGTTAACTGCCTTTCTGTGGCCATGCAAGCCTAAGACGATTTTCTGATTGTGCAGAAAGAGCTCCAAATTCAATCTTCTCTAAAGCAACATCAGTAAAACTCGATCAAAATGCATTACTGAAGAAGCTGTATAGGTAAAGAATGGTGGCTGGAACCTTAAATATTACAAAAGGTCTGGAATGGCAAAACAATTTGTCATTGCAGGAGCAGAGACTTTATGGGAACAGAAAACAAGCTTCCAGTTAAATGCAACAGGGATATATCACTTACTGGAGACCACAGGAAACATTTAAATTTGAAAATATATCTGGAGAGGGGGTGTATACGTATAATTTGCATCCCTGCTTGATCATTACATTAATACTGAACAAATATGTTCAAGATCAAATACATAGCCCAAGGATTGCATTTTAGTTTTTCTAATATATTTACCAGTTTAAAAGGCGGAGGATTGATGGCTCCAGGAACTGAGGTTCTCAGCAGCTACTTTACGGGTGAACTCAGTGCCAGCTTCTCCGCACTGAACTGCCATGCTCCTAAGCCCTTGCCTTTAGGGCCAGTCTTATTCTTGGATGACAACTAAACCAACTGGACTTACTAGACCAGGACGTCTTGCCCTCTTCTGATGTAAACTGTGCATGGTATTTCATGATTAATGGTCTAGAAATCAAGGAGACAAGAAAATGTATGATCCAAGCCAGAATTCAAATCCCAGTTTCCACAGGACAGACAAAGACAAGATCCCCATCAGCTGGGCAACAAAGTTTAATATTGAGAGGCAAAGGACTCGGTCGGTGCAAGTTGAGGTATGGACTAACAATGCCTACCACTGAGCAAGTGGGGCAGCCAGCAGTACTAAAAAACAATAAAACAGAAATGCAGAATCTGTCAGCAGAAAAAGCCCTATTGGCCCATCGTGTCTGCCCACTCCTACTTAACTAATGTTGAATGAAAAAGCCTCAGGGACTCTTCACACTTCCCTTCCACCCTTTATTTCTGGTGCGGTCTTTACCAAGCCATTGCATATGTCCCACCCTCATTTAAAGCCCCTCACTAATTTCGCACAGCCCACTTTCTCCTACAGCTTATTCTACCCCTTCACCACCTCCTCTGGGAAGAAAGTACATCCTGGTATCTCCTTTTAAATTTGCCCCCCACCAGCATCCTTCATGGAGTTGCCCCTGGTATTTGTGTTCCTGCACAGTGTGAACAGTTCCCTACTATCCACTTTATTTACCCCGTAGAGGTATTTGTATGTTTTAATCAAGCCTCCTCCCTCCCTTCTCTCAAGTGTCCACCATGTTCAGCTCTGCCTACCTCTCTTAGTATGACCTTTCCGGCTATCCCTGGAGCATCCTGGTTACCCTCCTCTGTGCTGCCTCCACCCTCTCCATGTCCTTTAGATTCAGATTCCAAAACTGCACACACTACTCCAGGTGTGGAGGAACAGTGACCTATACAATGACAGCAGCACCTCCTTTCTTCTGCTGGCGATCACCCTCTCTATGCACCTCATTTTTTTATGTGCCCTAGCCACCACCTTACTGCACTGTGCTAATACAGTCAGACTTTCTGAAATTATTACTCCCAAGTCCTTCTATTCTATAGTTTCTTTTCCATTATTACCTCCCCCATTCTAGATTCAGTGGTAGGATTATTTGCCCCTATCTACATCCCCTTACACTTTCAGGCGTTCATTTTTAACTTCCATATTTTTAACTAGGGATGGGTAAAATCCCTGCCCTTTAAACTGAGATGCTGCCTAACTGCAGAGGCTCGGTTTATGCTGACTCGGCTCAGATCTCACCTTGTGTTTTTTCTCCTCCCCAGACTCCCTGCTTGCATGCCTGTCATGTGACATGCATGGGAGGCTGAGAAGGAGTTCAGTGATGTCTGTGCACCAGTGTGTGAGCCTGGACTATACCCTGGTATGCACACGTGTGATACCAGGGTATATGCAGGCTTGTGCACGTTAGCTCAGTACCATTTTTGCCCTAGCGCCAGAGCAGAGACAGAGGGAGCTCAGTTGAGAGGGTGAGTGACTTTCAAATTCATATGGACGGACACAGCAGCAGCAGTGACTGATCTGGGCAGAGTGGAAGGGACTCTGAGGGAGCATCAGTGGTGACTGGGGGCCAGGAGGATTCCACGGTGGGAGGAATTCATTATTTAAACAAAAAAAAAAGACAAAGGAGAGGGCGATCTTGGAGAGCTGGGTGGGTGGTCAGCTGCTGGGGCACATAGTGCTGGCTTCTCCCACTAAGAGGACTCACAACAATCGCACAACGTCAGACCAAAAGTTCCAAAACTAAAAAAAAAAAAAAAAACTAGGGGAAACTGGGTGGGTGGTTGTGGGTCGGCTGGTACAGGGCAGGCCTCTCCTTAGCCCTCCTGTTGCCCTCCTTTTTTGCTTGCTAAATGAAAAAGAAAGAAAAAGAGTGACTCAGCTGACTGTAACAGAGTAAGAGAAGGGAACAAGAAAGAAAGAACAATAAGAAAGCAAAGTCTGTGTATGTTGGGGGGGTTGTGAATGTGTACTCCTGGGTGGGTAGTGGGCTGGTGCACATGGTGGTAGGCTTCTCCAGTATACTGCCCTGACGTTGAAATTTCAACACTGACCGTCACTACGGGCGCTAAGTTGCTGTGAGTAGCCGGTACGCCTGGACTATAGCACTATTTTCTGGTGGTCTTACACCCCACAATCAGCTCCCTACTCAGGAGTTGACTAAATTTAATGCGGGGGGGCTGCAGGCACAGCACCGGGTGGGGTACGGGCCAAAGCCCCCGAAGAAAACATGGTAGGCAGTGAGATACTATGCCGTCTGCAAATGTGGTCAACATAAAGGTTTTGCTGTTCGGTCATTCGACAGAATTTTTGCCACGACTAATCAGAGATCTGGCTTCTCCTGGGACCTTGCCGGTCAGACCAAAACTTTAAAAAAGAAAACCCAGAAAAAGAAGAAGGGGTGGGTGGTTTGGGATGGGCTGGTAGGCGGTAGCCTGTCTCCTTAGCTCTCCTGTTGCTGTGTTTTCTTGCTTGCTAAAAAAAAAAAAAAAAATTATAAATTCAAAGACAGAACAGAGTGACTCAATTGACTCTAACAGAGTAAGAGAAGGAGAACAAGGAAGAAAGAACATCAAGAAAGAGCCTGTTTGTGTGATGGGGAGGGTGATGCGAATGTGTACTCCTCTGTGGGTAGGGGCTGGTGCATATGGTCGTATGCTTCTCTAGGGAGACCTGGATGAGTCAGACCAAAACTTTACAAACAAACAAACAAAAATATATAAAAGAAAAAGCCAGAAAAAAAGGGGAGGAGGTGAGTGGGTGGTTTGAGTGGGCTGGTACAGGCCTGTCTTCTTATCTCTCCTACTGCCGTGTTTTCTTGCTTGCTAAAAATAAATAAATAAAAAGAACAGAGTGACTCTAACACAGTAAGAGAAGGAAAAATAAAACAGGAAAGAAAGAACAATAAAGCAAAGTCAACTAGTGAATATGTGTGTGTGTGTCTGTGTGTGTGTTGGGGGGATTGTGAATGTGTACTCTAGCCTGGCACTGCCATGCACTGTCCCTCAGTTCCAAGATCCAGTACCGTCCTGCAGCTGTGAATTACAGTATCTCCATTCTCGAGCACTTGACAGTGCCCAGGCCCCCTGCGTAATGGCTTGGGCTTCCCATAAGCCATCTGAGCGAGCCTGCCTGTTTTTATCAAAAATATTATTTGAACCCAAATAGATAGCCTACTGCATTAATCCAAAGGTTTTAACCTTTTGTTTTGTTAATATCATCCTGCTGTGAATTATCTCTATTCCTGAGCACCTGCCACTGCTGCCAGACTAGCGCCTTCCTTGACCAGTGGCTTACCATCAGCCATCCAAGCTAGCCAGTCTATTTTTCAATACAAACAAAAAAATATTTTGATGCAAAATAGTGTAGTGCATTAATCCAAGAGTTTACTGTCATCTTGTTGTGAATTATCTCCATTCTCGAGTGCCTGCCACTGCTGCCAGACTAGTGCCTTCCTGGGTAATAGCTTGCTATAAGCCATTTGGGCTAGCCAGCCCATTCCCCTCAAAAAATATTTTGGAATCCACATAGTCTAGTGCATTAATCAAAGGGTTTTTCTGCCATCCTGCTGTGAACTTTGACGGCTACCAGTGCCTACTCCCCAGGGTAGTAGCTTGCCATAAGCCCTCAGGGCTAGCCAGTCCATTTTTCAATACAAACAAAAAATATTTTGATGCTGAATAGTGTAGTACACTAATCCAAGGGTTTATTGTAATCTTGCTGCGAATAATCTCCATTCTCGATCACCCAGTGCCCACACTGACTGAGTAGGGGCTTGCCATAAGCAATCCGGGCTAGCCAGGAACACCCAGTGGGAGATGTCATCTGATGAAGTAGCCACGAGCAGTAGGAGAGTTATCTGGTGTCGCAACATGCTACCTACAACCACAGACCCACAGCAGGAGCACTTTGATGGTACTACAGTAGAAAGCGGCACTACACAAGTGAATGCAGCATACAGAAGCACCCTGTCCATAGTAAGGAAAATAATCGGTCATTAATTGGGAAACTGAAACTAAAGATGACCCTCTTGGGGCTGGGGTGGTGGTAGGTGAGCAGCCACTAGGCTGCTGGCTTTCGAGCAGACAAGACAGACCATTTGGCCTATTCTGCTTGGGTTCCTTGGTGACTGCTGCCGTTGCTGCTTGTGGTGCAGGGGCTGCTGGGGACACCTGTGTTCCTGATACTGCTGCTGCTTGTGGTGCAGGGGCTGCTGGGGACACCTGTGTTCCTGATACTGCTGCTGCTTGTGGGTGCAGGGGCTGCTGGGGACACCTGTGTTCCTGATACTGCTGCTGCTTGTGGTGCAGGGGCTGCTGGGGACACCTGTGTTCCTGATACTGCTGCTGCTTGTGGTGCAGGGGCTGCTGGGGACACCTGTGTTCCTGATACTGCTGCTGCTTGTGGTGCAGGGGCTGCTGGGGACACCTGTGTTCCTGATACTGCTGCTGCTTGTGGGCGCAGGGGCTGCTGGGGACACCTGTGTTCCTGATACTGCTGCTGCTTGTGGGCGCAGGGGCTGCTGGGGACACCTGTGTTCCTGATACTGCTGCTGCTTGTGGTGCAGGGGCTGCTGGGGACACCTGTGTTCCTGATACTGCTGCTGCTTGTGGCGCAGGGGCTGCTGGGGACACCTGTGTTCCTGATACTGCTGCTGCTTGTGGCGCAGGGGCTGCTGGGACACCTGTGTTCCTGATACTGCTGCTGCTTGTGGGCGCAGGGGCTGCTGGGGCACCTGTGTTCCTGATACTGCTGCTGCTTGTGGCGCAGGGGCTGCTGGGGCACCTGTGTTCCTGATACTGCTGCTGCTTGTGGCGCAGGGGCTGCTGGGGACACCTGTGTTCCTGATACTGCTGCTGCTTGTGGTGCAGGGGCTGCTGGGGACACCTGTGTTCCTGATACTGCTGCTGCTTGTGGGCGCAGGGGCTGCTGGGGCACCTGTGTTCCTGATACTGCTGCTGCTTGTGGTGCAGGGGCTGCTGGGGACACCTGTGTTCCTGATACTGCTGCTGCTTGTGGCGCAGGGGCTGCTGGGGACACCTGTGTTCCTGATACTGCTGCTGCTTGTGGGCAGGGGCTGCTGGGGACACCTGTGTTCCTGATACTGCTGCTGCTTGTGGCGCAGGGGCTGCTGGGACACCTGTGTTCCTGATACTGCTGCTGCTTGTGGCGCAGGGGCTGCTGGGGACACCTGTGTTCCTGATACTGCTGCTGCTTGTGGCGCAGGGGCTGCTGGGGACACCTGTGTTCCTGATACTGCTGCTGCTTGTGGCGCAGGGGCTGCTGGGACACCTGTGTTCCTGATACTGCTGCTGCTGTGGGCGCAGGGGCTGCTGGGGACACCTGTGTTCCTGATACTGCTGCTGCTTGTGGTGCAGGGGCTGCTGGGGACACCTGTGTTCCTGATACTGCTGCTGCTTGTGGTGCAGGGGCTGCTGGGGACACCTGTGTTCCTATGCTGCTGCTGCTTGTGGTGCAGGGGCTGCTGGGGACACCTGTGTTCCTGATACTGCTGCTGCTTGTGGTGCAGGGGCTGCTGGGGACACCTGTGTTCCTGATACTGCTGCTGCTTGTGGTGCAGGGGCTGCTGGGGACACCTGTGTTCCTGATACTGCTGCTGCTTGTGGTGCAGGGGCTGCTGGGGACACCTGTGTTCCTGATACTGCTGCTGCTTGTGGCAGGGGCTGCTGGGGACACCTGTGTTCCTGATACTGCTGCTGCTTGTGGTGCAGGGGCTGCTGGGGACACCTGTGTTCCTGATACTGCTGCTGCTTGTGGCGCAGGGGCTGCTGGGGACACCTGTGTTCCTGATACTGCTGCTGCTTGTGGCGCAGGGGCTGCTGGGGACACCTGTGTTCCTGATACTGCTGCTCTTGTGGCGCAGGGGCTGCTGGGGACACCTGTGTTCCTGATACTGCTGCTGCTTGTGGCGCAGGGGCTGCTGGGGACACCTGTGTTCCTGATACTGCTGCTGCTTCTGGGCAGGGGCTGCTGGGGACACCTGTGTTCCTGATACTGCTGCTGCTTGTGGCGCAGGGGCTGCTGGGGACACCTGTGTTCCTGATACTGCTGCTGCTTGTGGTGCAGGGGCTGCTGGGGACACCTGTGTTCCTGATACTGCTGCTGCTTGTGGGCAGGGGCTGCTGGGGACACCTGTGTTCCTGATACTGCTGCTGCTTGTGGTGCAGGGGCTGCTGGGGACACCTGTGTTCCTGATACTGCTGCTGCTTGTGGCTGCAGGGGCTGCTGGGGACACTTGTGTTCCTGATACTGCTGCTGCTTGTGGCGCAGGGGCTGCTGGGGACACTTGTGTTCCTGATACTGCTGCTGCTTGTGGCGCAGGGGCTGCTGGGGACACTTGTGTTCCTGATACTGCTGCTGCTTGTGGCGCAGGGGCTGCTGGGGACACTTGTGTTCCTGATACTGCTGCTGCTTGTGGCGCAGGGGCTGCTGGGGACACTGTGTTCCTGATACTGCTGCTGCTTGTGGCGCAGAGGCTGCTGGGGACACGTGTGTTCCTGATACTGCTGCTGCTTGTGGCGCAGGGGCTGCTGGAGGCACGTGTGTTCCTGATACTGCTGCTGCTTGTGGTGCAGGGGCTGCTGGGGACACTTGTGTTCCTGATACTGCTGCTGCTTGTGGCGCAGGGGCTGCTGGGGACACTTGTGTTCCTGATACTGCTGCTGCTTGTGGTGCAGGGCTGCTGGGGACACTTGTGTTCCTGATACTGCTGAGGCCTGTGGTGCAAACTGCTGCTGCTTGTGGTGCAGGGGCTGCTGGGGACACCTGTGTTCCTGATACTGCTGCTGCGTTGTGCAGGGGCTGCTGGGGACACTGTGTTCTGATACTGCTGCTTGTGGGCGCAGGGGCTGCTGGGGACACTTGTGTTCCTGATACTGCTGCTGCTTGTGGCGCAGGGGCTGCTGGGGACACTTGTGTTCCTGATACTGCTGCTGCTTGTGGCGCAGGGGCTGCTGGGGACACTTGTGTTCCTGATACTGCTGCTGCTTGTGGCGCAGGGGCTGCTGGGGACACTGTGTTCCTGATACTGCTGCTGCTTGTGGCGCAGGGGCTGCTGGGGACACTGTGTTCCTGATACTGCTGCTGCTTGTGGCGCAGGGGCTGCTGGGGACACTTGTGTTCCTGATACTGCTGCTGCTTGTGGTGCAGGGGCTGCTGGGGACACTTGTGTTCCTGATACTGCTGCTGCTTGTGGTGCAGGGCTGCTGGGGACACCTGTGTTCCTGATACTGCTGCTGCTTGTGGCGCAGGGGCTGCTGGGGACACTTGTGTTCCTGATACTGCTGCTGCTTGTGCTAGGGGCTGCTGGGGACACTTGTGTTCCTGATACTGCTGCTGCTTGTGGCGCAGGGGCTGCTGGGGACACTTGTGTTCCTGATACTGCTGCTGCTTGTGGCTAGGGGCTGCTGGGGACACTTGTGTTCCTGATACTGCTGCTGCTTGTGGTGCAGGGGCTGCTGGGGACACTTGTGTTCCTGATACTGCTGCTGCTTGTGGTGCAGGGGCTGCTGGGGACACTTGTGTTCCTGATACTGCTGCTGCTTGTGGTGCAGGGGCTGCTGGGGACACTTGTGTTCCTGATACTGCTGCTGCTTGGGTGCAGGGGCTGCTGGGGACACTGTGTTCCTGATACTGCTGCTGCTTGGGGTGCAGGGGCTGCTGGGGACACCTTGTGTTCCTGATACTGCTGCTGCTTGTGGTGCAGGGGCTGCTGGGGACACTTGTGTTCCTGATACTGCTGCTGCTTGTGGTGCAGGGGCTGCTGGGGACACTTGTGTTCCTGATACTGCTGCTGCTTGTGGTGCAGGGCTGCTGGGGACACTTGTGTTCCTGATACTGCTGCTGCTTGTGGTGCAGGGCTGCTGGGGACACTTGTGTTCCTGATACTGCTGCTGCTTGTGGTGCAGGGGCTGCTGGGGACACTTGTGTTCCTGATACTGCTGCTGCTTGTGGTGCAGGGGCTGCTGGGGACACTTGTGTTCCTGATACTGCTGCTGCTTGTGGTGCAGGGCTGCTGCTGGGACACTTGTGTTCCTGATACTGCTGCTGCTTGTGGTGCAGGGGCTGCTGGGGACACTGTGTTCCTGATACTGCTGCTGCTTGTGGTGCAGGGGCTGCTGGGACACTTGTGTTCCTGATACTGCTGCTGCTTGTGGTGCAGGGCTGCTGGGGACACTTGTGTTCCTGATACTGCTGCTGCTTGTGGTGCAGGGGCTGCTGGGGACACTTGTGTTCCTGATACTGCTGCTGCTTGTGGTGCAGGGGCTGCTGGGGACACTTGTGTTCCTGATACTGCTGCTGCTTGTGGTGCAGGGGCTGCTGGGGACACTTGTGTTCCTGATACTGCTGCTGCTTGTGGTGCAGGGGCTGCTGGGGACACTTGTGTTCCTGATACTGCTGCTGCTGCTTGTGGTGCAGGGGCTGCTGGGGACACTTGTGTTCCTGATACTGCTGCTGCTTGTGGTGCAGGGGCTGCTGGGGACACTTGTGTTCCTGATACTGCTGCTGCTTGTGGTGCAGGGGCTGCTGGGGACACTTGTGTTCCTGATACTGCTGCTGCTTGTGGTGCAGGGGCTGCTGGGGACACTTGTGTTCCTGATACTGCTGCTGCTTGTGTGCAGGGGCTGCTGGGGACACTTGTGTTCCTGATACTGCTGCTGCTTGTGGTGCAGGGCTGCTGGGGACACTTGTGTTCCTGATACTGCTGCTGCTTGTGGTGCAGGGGCTGCTGGGGTCACTTGTGTTCCTGATACTGCTGCTGCTGCTTGTGGTGCAGGGGCTGCTGGGGACACTTGTGTTCCTGATACTGCTGCTGCTGCTTGTGGTGCAGGGGCTGCTGGGGACACTTGTGTTCCTGATACTGCTGCTGCTTGTGGTGCAGGGGCTGCTGGGGACACTTGTGTTCCTGATACTGCTGCTGCTTGTGGTGCAGGGGCTGCTGGGGACACTTGTGTTCCTGATACTGCTGCTGCTGCTTGTGGTGCAGGGGCTGCTGGGGACACTTGTGTTCCTGATACTGCTGCTTGTGGTGCAGGGGCTGCTGGGGACACTTGTGTTCCTGATACTGCTGCTGCTTGTGGTGCAGGGGCTGCTGGGGACACTTGTGTTCCTGATACTGCTGCTGCTTGTGGTGCAGGGGCTGCTGGGGACACTTGTGTTCCTGATACTGCTGCTGCTTGTGGTGCAGGGGCTGCTGGGGCACTTGTGTTCCTGATACTGCTGCTGCTTGTGGTGCAGGGCTGCTGGGGACACTGTGTTCCTGATACTGCTGCTGCTTGTGGTGCAGGGGCTGCTGGGGACACTTGTGTTCCTGATACTGCTGCTGCTGTGGTGCAGGGGCTGCTGGGGACACTTGTGTTCCTGATACTGCTGCTGCTTGTGGTGCAGGGGCTGCTGGGGACACTTGTGTTCCTGATACTGCTGCTTGCTGGCGTGCAGGGCTGCTGGGGACACTTGTGTTCCTGATACTGCTGCTGCTTGTGGTGCAGGGGCTGCTGGGGACACTTGTGTTCCTGATACTGCTGCTGCTTGTGGTGCAGGGGCTGCTGGGGACACCTGTGTTCCTGATACTGCCTGCTGCTTGTGGTGCAGGGCTGCTGGGGACACCTGTGTTCTGATACTGCCGCTGCTTGTGGCGCAGGGGCTGCTGGGTGCACCTGTGTTCCTGATACTGCCGCTGCTTGTGGCGCAGGGGCTGCTGGGTGCACTTGTGTTCCTGATACTGCCGCTGCTTGTGATGCAGGGGCTGCTGGGGGCACTTGTGTTCCTGATACTGCTGCTGCTTGTGGTGCAGGGGCTGCTGGGAACAATTGTGTTCCTGATACTGCTGCTGCTTGTGGTACAGGGGCTGCTGGGGACACTTGTGTTCCTGACATTGCTGCTGCTTGTGGTGACTTGTGTTCCTGATACTGCTGCTGCTTGTGGTGCAGGGGCTGCTGGGGACAATTGTGTTCCTGATACTGCTGCTGCTTGTGGTGCAGGGGCTGCTGGGGACACTTTCGTTCCTGATACTGCTGCTGCTCGTGATGCAGGGGCTGCTGGGGACACTTGTGTTGCTGATATTGCTGCTGCTTGACTACTTGTCGCAGCTTGGTGGTTAGTGGTATTCTTTTTAAACTGCTTGAGCTAGCTACCCCTATTGATCAAAAACCTTACCTGAAGAGAGTGTGTGTATGTGTGTTTTAACTTTGACTCACCTGGCATTGTTTGCATTTCATTTTACTAGTTTTCTTGGTCATTCCGTTTACCAGCCATGGACAAAACTAAACAAACATAAGGAAACTGTCTGAATTGTTTAAAGCAAAAGGAAGGGACAAGATGCTACGTATAGGCCTTCCAATGGCCCAGAACAACCCTTGTTGGAAAACAACCCAAAAAGATTTGGGGTCTGTGAGCAAGACAACAAGTGGCCCTTTCCCTAGCCCCACAAGTAATCCATTCCCATCTGTTGGGGCTGGTACATCAAGTCAAGGTAGTATCATAAAGAGACAATAGGTGCTACTGCACCATGCAAGAGGAGTATGGGGCATGGTAATAAAGGCACTTTTATTAAGAGAACCAAGTAGTTAGTGGCATCACCCAGAGAGGCACTGAAAGGATAAGTATTTATGCATTTAATGCACCATTGTCCCACTCATCATCTCATGAGTTAGATTACGGCATGAACAATAACAGCAGTGGTAGCAACTCTGTGCCCAGTAACCATGGGTCCAAGTCATCTGCCTCTGATACTAGTGATGTAGTGCAGGAGAAAAATTGATGAAATTCTAGAGATGGGTCATCGGGTGAGACCAACCAAAAAGAAGATGGACACAAGGAAGATCCTCTTGTCTCCCCTGCTGACACTGTTATTTTAGAGAAGGAAAACAATGATGATGATGACAGAACTCACGATGTAAGCGCTGCTACTAGTGCTACAGAACAGCTGTTTATGCCTGGAGATAAAACTAAAAAGGTCACCTCTTGAGTCTGGAATTACTATTGTATCGACTCCCAAAATATCTGCTGTGCAATGTGCACTATTTGTAAAACTGGTGTTGGCAGGGGGAGGCAGGAAAGTCACCTTGGCACATCTACACAGATAAGACACTTAAAGAGCTGCACCCAATGGCATGCAGAAAAGATGTCAAGTCAACTTTATTTATATAGCGCCTTTCAATGTCAAGGCACTGTACAGAGCATAGCCACAATATAAATTACAGCAATATCTATTTAAAATTCAGTCCGGGAATGCCTGAGAAAACAGAAAAAAAGATGTGATGCCACTGCTGAGTGGTGAGACAGAGAATGAAGCATTGGATGGCAGGGACCTAGAACGTTCTTCTTCCATAACCAAAACAGGAGGCATTGTCAATTATTTTTTATCCCCCTTCAGCCAAAATGGCCAAGCATGTAATTCACCATTACCATCAGGCACTCTAGCATCTGACATTTCCCCTCCATTTATTTTGGTCTGTTTATTTCGGAGCAGCAAAGGCCCAAAACCGAAACAATGAACCATGCAAGAGTCACTTCAAAGGGCATGTAAGTATGAACCCCATCATCCAGCTGCCCAAAAATTAAACAAGGCCACAGCAGAAATTATAGCACTAGACTTGCATCCCTTCTCTTTTGTTGAGACTGCTGGTTTTAAGCAACTAATGCAGAATGCAGTGCCACAATATCAAATACCATCCAGAAAATACTTTGCCACAAAAACAGTACCACATTTGTATTGGGAATTGCACGAGAAAGTGATACAAGCCTTGAAGCTGGCAGCAGTGCCACAAATCCATATTATAACCAAAATGTGAACTAGCGGCCAAACTGTAGACTACAGGACTGTCACTGGGCCTCCTTCCATGATTCCTCGGCCTCATCCTCTGTCTCAGACTCAACCAGGACATTTTAGAAGCAGGCTGCCTTGTGTATTACTAGTTTCGAGTCAAAAGATCATACTGCAGTGAACTTCTTTGAGAAGCTAAGAAGACACTTTGCTGAATGGCTCACTCCTTGTGGCCCTTCTCCAGGATTTGTCATATCCGATAACAGGGCTAACATTGTACGTGCTGTGAAAGATGGGTATATGCACATACCTTGCTTAGCTTACACCCTCAGTCTCATAGTACATGATTTTCTCTGGAATGACAGAAGCATTCAGAATGCCCTTAGTTGTTGTGCGCAAGATCTGCCGACATTTCAGCCATTCTGACAAAGCATGCAAAATATTGTAGCAGCTGCAAAAGGACGATAACCTTCCACAACATCAACTAAAGCAGGAGGTAGTTACCAGGTGGAATTCAACCTTTAATATGGTACGACAGCTCCTCGAGCAACACAGCGCAGGGACAATGGATCACTCCGTAAGTAAAGGGAATGTGTGTCTCAGGTCCACTCAGTGGAACCTGATGGCACAGTTCTGCCAGGTTCTTCAACCCTTTGAGGAAGCCACCAGGGAAATGAGTGCAGCCTGCATTAAAAAATTGGGATTGCCACAAACTTTGGTGCAAGGTTCTACTTGCGCCATATCCTTTAGTCGCAGGCATTTTGTGCCAAATTTTGGGCTTTTAAAACTAGGGCCCTTCTCTTCGTGTGTGTGTGTGTGTGTCTCTCAGAGGGAACAGCCTGTGTCAGAATGCATGTGGAATGAAACTGTAAACTAACAATGAAACTGTAAACTAACATCAAGGAAGGGGACTCGGATACTGGTAGAGATACTTCTTGGGTCATTGGACGCACTCAGTCTGTGACCTCATGCCCAACCACCCGAGACATGTCGATATCCCATGATATACCACACCATGTTGTGCATTATTGCTTACTTATACAGTATTAAATGAACACTTTATAATAAGGATATACTTTAGGCATATGTGTGCATTTTGCATAACAGTGCATATAGGAATAGGCTGGTCAACTAGCTTTGGTTTATGTTTTGCCTTTGTCTTACATACTGAGAGGCAAATCGTAAACACACAAGATTGAGCAAGATAACACACTGACACTAGGCATTTATAATGGCACTAAATTAATACTATTAATTTAGTGGCTTTGCAATTATAGATACCAAATGTCAATTCCTCTTTTTCTTTCATCTTAAATTACATGCGATTATAAATGCCAAATGTCAGTTTGTCTTCTTCTTCTTCTTCAGTCTTAAATTACATGCATGTGCTTACGATTTCTTGCCCACAATGTGCAAGACAAAGACAAAACATAAACCCTAGCTAGCTGAACAACCTAGCCCAAATTGCGTTGTTGCGCAAAATGCGCATAGCAATTTATTCATAGTTGTCAGACTAAAAAATGTAACCGAAGCCAAATCCAAACCATTGACTCGTCTTGTGCTTTCTTAACAAACAATCCACTTGTGAAATTTAATACAGACATTCTTAACTAGTAACTACTGCACTTGTGTAGTTGTCTGAGGCGACATGAATATCTAAACAAATACAACTGGGTCTTCTTCTTCTTCTTGCATTTTCTGTTTAAACAATCCACTTGCAAAAGTTTTTTTTTTATCATGAAACATTTAATTTACTTTCAGCAAAATAACACCAAACATAACATACAGTCAGAGTAAGAAAGCTACACAAAATCCATTATAAAAGAAAGAACATGGATAATAAGCTGCAGTACAGATTTCTTACAGTACCAGTGCTAGACATACGAACATACAAACATATGAAGAAGCCAGCAGAAGAAGGCCATTTGGTCTATCAACTCTGCTCGTATTGCAGGGTCCGCAGCTTGAGCTAACGTCCCTGCCCTCCCTACCCACTCCTCCCATCCTCCCTACCCATAAGCCTTACCTTCCCCTATGCCTGTCCCAGCCTCTCTTAAAGCTGCCCACTGTCTTCAATGAGATGACCTCTTCCAGCACCGCATTCCAAGTGTCCACCACCCTCTCTGTGAAGAAGTGCTTTCGGACCTCCCTCCTAAACCTCCCACCCTCCCGCTTAAGAATGTGCTCCCTCGTGTTATGGTTGCCACTCAGTTTAAAGAGACTCTCCTTATCAACCTTATTTAACCCTTTCAAGTACCTGAAGGTCCCAATCATATCCCCGCTCTCTCTCCTTTCCTCCAGGCAGTACATGTTCAGTGCCCTCAACCTCTACTCATATGCCTTACCCTACTGACCAGCTATTATCTTTGTAGCCCTCCTCTGGACCTTCTCCAGCAGGTTAATGTCCTTTTTGAGGTGTAAGCACCAGTACTGAACTCCGTACTCTAGATGCGGCCTTACCAGTGACCTGCACAAGGGCAGTATAACCTCCTCTCCCCTACTACTGATCCCCATTATTACATATCCCAGCATCTTGTTTGCCTTTGCTGATGCTTTTTTGCACTACATGGTGTGTTTCAGGTCACTAGTGATCATCACTCCCAGGTCCTTCTCCTCCTCTGACACAGATACTCAAACTTCAACCAGGTAGTACTCAGTCCTAGGATTCTTGGCTCCAATATGCATAACTTTGAATTTCTTGGCATTGAAGCCAAGCTGCCAGATCCTGGACCACCTCCCCAGCTTTCCAGATTTTTCTGTAGGTCCTGTATCCCTTGAGCTGTGTCCACTCTCCCACAGAGCTTGGTGTCATCTACAAATAGGCACATTTTACCCTTAATACCACCTCCAATGTCATTGATGAAGACATTGAACAACACCGGCCCCAGCACTGAGCCCTGCGGGATCCCACTGGTCACCTCTCTTGTGCCTGATAACTCTCCCCCCACAACCACCCTCTGAGTTCTGTCCCTCAGCCAGTTTTGCACCCATCTGGCCATCTTTTCCCCAACTCCGAGATCCACCAACTTCCTGATCAACCTTTTGTGGGGCACAGAGTCAAAGGCCTTGCTGAAATCAAGATAGAGGATGTCTACCACTTGGCCCATGTCTACTGTCTTAGTGACACAGTCAAAGAAGTTAATCAGATTTGTTTGACACACTCTCCCCCCCCATGAACCCATGCTGCCTCTGATCCTGGAGACCATGCTCCTCTAGATATTCCACCAGCCTTCCCTTTAGTATGGTCTCCAGGAGCTTGCCCACAATGGAGGTCAGACTGATTGGTCTGTAATTCCCTGGGTCATCCTTGGGACCGCTTTTGTGGAGGGGTACATCATGTGCTGTTCTCCAGTCCTGCGGTACCACACCTGACTCTAGTGAACTATTAAATAGGTCTGTCAACAGCCCTGCCAGCTCCTCAGCCAGTTCCTTTAGTATCCTTGGATGTACTCTGTCTGGGCCTGGTGATTTGTCCACCTTCAATGCCAGCAGCCCCTCCCTCACTCTATCCTCCTCTATCATTACATCTGTGTTCCCCTTTCCCCCGCTCCTCTTTTTCCTCCTGAAGGCACTGCTCCGTCCTTCTCCCTGGTGAAGATGGAACACAAGTATTCATATAGTACCTCTACTTTTCCTCAATTATCCTCCACCCACTCCACCCCTTTCTTAAGCCTAACAACCCCTTTCTTCTTGTCCCTTTTCTCATTTATATATCAAAAGAAAGCCTTCTCCCCTTTCTTAATTCATTCAGCTATCTGCAGCTCTTTCGGTGCCTTTGCACCCTGGACTTCCTTACCTGCCTCACTAGCCAACCTTAGTTACTTTTCCCTATCCACCTCTCTCCTGGTCTTCCTGAATTTTCAATAGGCCAACCTCTTTTCTCTTACTGCCTGGGCAACCCCAGAACTGAACCAGCTGGGTGCTTTGGTCCTTGTGTTCTTCCCCCTGTGCCTAACGCATCTATCTGTGGCAACCAGTAATCCTTCCTCAATTATGGACCACTTTTGGTCAACCCCCATAGCTGCTCTGATGCCCGCCAGATGGTTCCTTAGCACTTCGCCCATTTTCCTGAAGTCCGCCCTCCTGAAATCCAAGATTCTGGTCTTAGTCGGGATGCTTTCCCTGCCCATAGCCAACTGGAACCACACTGTGCAATGGTCACTTCCACCCCTGCATCAGAAGTATTCCAAAGTGGCTTGCCAAATATACACAATCTGCAATGAGCCAGTGTGGGTACTAACAATACACTTGCAAAAGTTTTAGACATTTTTGTAACTATATAGTTGAAGTTGTCTGAGCCTGACTAAAAAATCTAACCAAATTTCATTAACTCTTTTTTATTCTCTTGTACTGGTGAAGGGAAACAAACAGAGTCTATCTATAATGTCAGAAATGAAAAACTATTTGAGATATTGGCCTTGAATTTATGCTGACTTCATAAAGGTGCGTGGGTGGGTTCCAAATATGCAATTTCATTCAGCATGCTACCGTTTGACTGTTTCCTGTGCTGGTTGGTCAGAAACTTAACACTCTTTAAACAGCAGGATGCAGTGCATCTCAGGCAGTGGATCCCCTTTTAATACTACTGCCACTTCATTGACATGTTCTGGTGCTTTCCTTGATAATCCTTTTTTACTTCAGTTATACACATAGTCTGAATCTGGCAAATCCAAACCCTTTGCAAATCAAAATCCAAACTCAGCCTGGAACTGGCAAATCCAAAACCAAGTCCAAATCCACGCCAGCTTTGACCATCCCTGTTTTTAATCACCTTGCCAATCTACTCAGGTCCTCTCATAATGTTGATACCTCCTCTTCACTATCCACTTGGCCACAGATCTTAGTATAAGCTACAAAAAGGCACAGCTTTCCCCAAATCCTTACCCTTACGTCGCAGATAAAGATGATGAAGAGGACCAGTCCCATCACTGATCCTGTGGCACCATGCTAGTAACCCCCTGATCTCTGAAAACTCCCCATTTATTACCACCCTCTGGGTCCTGTCACTTAAAGGAGACAGAAAATGATTTTTACTTAGTTAACTGCTGTCCCACCTTCCTTTGCATGCCAGCTATGTATTCTAATATGCGTTGAACAATTTTTGATGGATAATCTAACTTTGGGTGCCCTCAGATGTACATAGAGTTCATAGTACATAGAGTTCAACTCTCCTTGACAGCTACTGC
Organism: Neoceratodus forsteri; assembly: GCA_016271365.2. Lineage (NCBI taxonomy): Eukaryota > Metazoa > Chordata > Ceratodontiformes > Ceratodontidae > Neoceratodus > Neoceratodus forsteri. Next base: position 1,579,612,726 of record CM057452.1, read on the forward strand.
TATTTCTTTTTTACATTCGCTTGCGCAAATGCGCAAGGAACGTTTTGGGAGAGTAGCACACTTTGGAGGTGTGCCTCTCCCTTGCAATCCAGTGCTCCTTTGAGCAGGCGTGGCGGTCCTGCACCAATGGGTGCAGGGGCTCTGTGTGACAAGCGGTAGTCTGGCACAAAACCACGCTGTCATGCAGCTTCAGCGATCACGCCCGCCCCTCAAATCCTTGGCCTCCCCAGTCATGCCGCCCCCCAAAGCTTTGGTGCCCGCTGAGGCCCACCCCAGTGTGGTAAACATTGTTTGCTGACGGGTGCCCTAACCTCGTCCGGCTCCACGGCCCCATGCCATCCTCTGCCACATTGGGAGCCCACCCCAGCGTGGCAAACGCCCCGCTTTTGAGCGACGGGTGCCCAACCCTGGTCGGCTCCACGGCCCCCCAGCCATCTTCTGCCATGCTGGGAGCCCACCCCAGCATGGCAAATGTCCCACGTAGTCCTTTTTTGTTTTTAAACCTGTAAAGAAAAAAATGGTCCCATGTAGTCTCCCAGTCCCCTCCCACAACCCGCACCACCCACTGCGCACCCAGCCTTCCCTCACACACCCTCACCCCATACTTACCTCGAGCTCGGCGACATGATCTTCGTGGACTGGGAACACGCTCTGCACTCTTCAAAGCCGACCGCGAACTGAGGAAATGCCGGTATGCTGTATAATGGGCTAGATAGGGGGTTTCAACTTATTGCATATCTCAGGCATTTTTGGATTTGCACCAATTTTCAACATGGGGTTTTGGGATCTCTTCATGAATGATGTCGATTGTCATGGCGTTATTGGTCTCGAGGGTGATTTCCAGTCACTGCGCGAAATCACCCCTTTGGGCCTGAATAACGCCATGACGGTGACAACATTCATGAGAAGAGGTCCCAAAAACCCCATGTTGAAAATTTGGTACAAAAATTCCAAAAAATTACTGTTTTACGAACGTGCGTTGCGTAGTTCCTACGCAGGCTCGTAAGTTCGTGAATTTTCAATATTTTCACTCCAGATTTTCAACATTGCCATTTTACCACACCTCCTTATGAGCAGTACAGCTGTCATTTTTCACATCCTGCCCAAAACGTGTTTCCGCCCATGTAGCGCACAATGGCGCAGTCGGTATGCGAAATCAATGTATGGGACACGTTAAGAAAATCATGGTGACACTGTTCATTAGCAGAGGTCTTAAAATGGCTGTGTTCAAAATTTGGTGACAAAATTCCTAAAAATGACTGTTTTACGAGTGTTCATTGCGCAGTTCCTGTGCATGCTCATAAGTTTGCGAATTTTCAATATTTTCACTCCACATTTTCAACATTGCCATTTTACCACACCTCGTTATGAGCTGTGCAGCTGTCATTTTTCACATCTTGCCCAAAACGTGTTTCCGCCCATGTAGCACACAATGGCACAGTCGCTGTGTGAACTCAGTGTATGGGACACATTAAGAAAATCACAGTGTCACTGTTCATGAGCAGAGATCTTAAAATGGCTATGTTGAAAATTTGGTGAACAAATTCATAAAAATAACTGTTTTACGAACGTGCGATGTGCAGTTCCTACACACGCTCATAAGTTTGCGAATTTTCAATATTTTCACTCCAGATTTTCAACATTGCCATTTTGCCACACCTCCTTATGAGCAGTACAGCTGTCATTTTTCACATCCTGCCCAAAACATGTTTCCGCCCATGTAGTGTACAATGGCGCAGTCGGTGTGCAAAATCAATGTATGGCATACAGTAAGACAATCACAGTGACACTGTTCATTAGCAGAGGTTTTAAAATGCCAATGTTGACAATTTGGTGAAAAATTCCTGACAATGACTGTTTTATTGAAAGGCAGTATTGCGACAGTTCTTAAAGACGTCAGAGGTTTGCGAATCTTCAATATTTCCACTCCAGATTTTCAACACTGCCATTTTACCACACTTCCTTATGAGCAGTACAGCTGTCATTTTTCACATCCCGCCCAAAACGTGTTTCCGCCTATGTAGCGCACAATGGGGGTAACAAAAAGGTCATGCTGAAAATTTATTGTGCAAATACCAGCAATCGCACAGGGCATTAGGGTAAAGACTCATACATGCCAAACACCACTGCAAATACCTGCAAGCGAACGTTCGGCATTGACAAATGCTTGTTGATTTCTGAGACAGTCCATCACATCAATCACAGCATTCCATGCTTTTCAACTTAATGTTCTGAAATGGGTTTGCTGATGTCATAGAATCTTCAAGCAGCATGAAAACAGAGAGAAGCAACTGCTGAGAAGATACTGATTCAGGGCAGTTACAAAAGCAACAAAACTGGATTATTAGTTTGACAAATAAAAATCAAAAACATATCAGAATATTGTACACACCAAAATGACAACAGCAAGGCATCTAGAGGTGTAAACACAGTTTCCTATCACCTTAACCAATTTCCCACCTACCCAGCAATTTTGTCCCCTTCTCCGAGGTCCCACATCTAGTTATCCAACCATCTATATGGGAAGGAATCAAATCTGAAGTCAGTGTAGAGTATGTCTAATGCCTGTCCCTTGTCCACTACCTTCGTCACCCAATCAGAGAAATTGATTATTTTTCTGCTACAACCTCCCCCCATAAACCCATACTGTCTTTTGTCCTGCTGTTCATTCACCTCTAGGAACATTACTATCCTTTCCTGTATTACAGACTGTAGCAGCTTACTCACAATAGACATTAAGTTGACAGATCTGTAGCTCTCCGTATCATCCCAGACCTCAGAGACCCCACCTTATTGACCACTAATGAAAATCATAGCAGTGTCCCCCTGCATTGATCCCTGAAGAATGCCATGGAGTACCCCTCTCCATTCAGAGTAGTTTCAATCCACAACAAACCTTTGCTTCCTGCCCCCAAGCCAAGCAGCAATCCACCTTGTGTATGCTGTTTTACCATGCTGATATACTCTGCTCAGAAGCTAGTCTTGTGCCATAGTATCAAAGGCCTTGCTGGAGTCCAGACAGACTATGTCTATGGCCTGTCTTTGCCCACCCCCTTGGTAACCCCCTCAAAGAAAGTGATCAGGTTGGTTTGACATATTCAGCCTCTCAGATAGCCATACTGAGAGTGGTAAAATCCCTGGCCTCAATCACATGCTCCATAATTCTGTCCTTGATCCAGGCTTACAGGACTTGTCCCACTACAGACGTTAGATTGTAGTTGCCAGGGTGCAATCCTGCCCCCTTCTTGAAAATTAGAAACAGACTGGTCATTTTCAGTTCTCAGGCTCCACACCTGTCTGGACAGTTTCCTGAAAAATTTCTGCAGGCATCCCCACTAATCTGTTGCTGTAGAAATAATTACGATGCTATAAGGAGAGGATTATGATGCAAGGTGAATACAAGCACCCAGGGCAGACGAAGTCTAGGGGCAGTGATCCTTTTTTCATGTTAATGCGTATAGGTATGATGCAAAAAGGGGGAGCTAATGTAAGCTGACTCCCAGACTTCGGTTACTATAGGGCTTTCCATCCTGTAGAGGGGGCTGGCCACGGTTCTTAATAGTTTTTGGTGGGACCACGGGTCAACTGACACGCTCACAAGTATCAGAGAACACTAATTTCATTTAAACAAACTCACTGTCCACAAAAAATTCTTCAGTTACGCAACAGTTTTCTCCCCCTCAAAAGCATTATCAGAAGACATTTACTTAGTGCTACCACAGGCACCTCCCTTCTGGGAGGTTGTGCCAATTGCATTTTTCGGCATCCAGATCTTATTTCCTAAGTTCTCCACAGTCAGAAGCGTGAAATTAATCATTTCATACCTGAAAATATCCATAAGTTGCGTTCTATCTTCAGTCACTGGTTCCCGGGGCAGATGAGCTATAAGGAACCTCCTTGGGGAACAAGGCTTGTCTCACTGGCACAGCCTTCAGCACATGTGTGACCCCCAGCTAGGGCACAGGCATCCATGGCTTACAACAGGATTTCTCCTCAACTCTCCCACTGCACAGGTATACTGTCACCACAAAACACGCCCTCCAACCACCAAGGAATGGACCATATCCCGGGTGCTATGTTCTCTCTGGGCTCTTTACTTAATTTTCAGCTTTACTTTTAGAAGGATTCATAAGGGGATACACTCATAAGCAATGTTCTCTAGTTAGTAATCAAGTCCAATATGTTGATACAATTTTCACGCCCCTTTCCTAATCTTTCTTTTCAGTACTTCTCACATTTAGTGCACTTTACATTTTCTAGAATAGTACGTAGGGGTCTTTTACTCCATCTGGGTACCACAGTCATTCCCCCTGACCCTTTATCTTTCTATTACGAATTTCCATTTCTGTCTCTTTAGTGGACTCTCATACCTTTCCTGTATGTTTCTAGAGGCTCTAGATCTCTACAGCACTTCCAAGTCTTTTCACGCAGCTGTGCTTATCTCTCTCACTCCCTGCGACTCTGCTGCAGCCTTTGCAGGGACCTTCTGAGACTAGAACCTGAGAGGCTGCCTGAGTCACATCCCATACCTGGGGCTCTTGCCACCATTATAGGCCTGGCAGGAAAACCTCGGTCCAGCACACCTAGAGGCCTAGATGCTACTTGTTTCACTATATTCTTCTAAACTCTCTTATGCAGACTGACTTGACTCCTCTAGACTTAATCACTGGAATTTTCTATCTAGCTCCCTATGTTATAACTGCACTACACAGATCTAATTGGTATAATATGACCTCGTGACTGTGCGTTAATGACTGTTAATGAACAGTCATGGTGAAAAGTCTCGGCAGCATAATTTGTCTGGCGGCACTGAACCTCTTCAGTCAGCAGGAGTAAATTATTTTTTTTGGCCACCATTGAAATGCTATTAACCGACAGCCGTAGATTGTAGAGAACGTCCAGTGTTTCAACCCACCCACCCGCCCGCTCTATGGAACTCCTGTGCACTCGCACAGAGTGTCATTCAGTCATCTTTATTAGAGTGAGCAATAGAGGTTGGAGAAATAGATTTGCAGACAGCAAGACACGGTGATATTAATAATGCGTCCCCCTCCCGGTACTCTATACACTAGCACAATTGTTTACTCCTTTGCTTTCTAATCCAAGAAAAGACCTGCTCAGCAGCAGTGCCGAAACACAGAAACTGACTGAGCGAGAGTCGAGCAGATGGTAGTCCTGCAATTGCTCGGCAAGAGAGGGACAGAGAGAGAGAATGGGCTATCCTCATCTCTGCACAAGGGAAACAGACAGAGACAGAATGGGGCTCTCCTTTCTTTTCATTAATATGTCTCAATGGTAGCAGAGATTGGACAGAGACAGACTGAGTGGAGCAGGTGAAGCTCCCTGCCACATTCCCCCGGCTGTACTTCAAGATCCATAACCTTGGCGCGCCACCAAAGAGAGAGCAAGACAGCGGCTGTGTGCAGTCCGGCAATTGTACAGATGCAGCAGCAGTTGTCGATGGTGTCCTCCTTGTTGGCTCTTCACTGGCCTCCCCTGGCCCTGCACTGCATCTCCCGTTCCTGTACATTACCTTGCAACATCCCTGGAGAGACAGCAAGAAGGAAGGAGGGACGCGCAATCTTTCAGCGCTTGGGCTGACAGAAAGAGACACTGAGACAGCGAGTAAGTGAAAGTTGCTACAGTCTCTCTGTGTGTACTGTATCTCTATCGCTATAGTTTAGTGTGACACACCTCTGAAGCCGCATGGTATACTGTGCCACTATTCCACTCAGACATCGGGGACAGTAATACTATTAGCTCCGCTCCAGCAGTAGCTGCTTTAATGACATTTTAGCACTCTTTTCACAGATGTTCATTATGGCTCATTTTGTTTGCCCCACACAGCGAGAACCAGCGACAGCACAGTTCACAGGGCACTGTCTAAATCATTAAAACATTCTTTGTTAGGGACTATTTTGCAAGGTGGCAGGATACAGTACTTTTTTTGCTGTTTAAACAGTAAAAAAACACCTTTTTGGCTATTTTTTTGTTCTTTAAACATACTCCATGTTATAAGCGCATTAAGAACTCCAGAATTGTGCGGTTACTGGGGAGAATTCATACGTACACCCAGGTGCTGTGAGGAGTGGACACTTGGCCTGTGGCCTCTTGCCACTACGCACCCGAGGTGTGTAATCCCAATAACTGCACACCCTGTCATGTGTTAATGCTTACTTAACTCCCCCATTTCCTGTAGCTGCACTTCCCCAGCTCCTGTTACAGGGGACCCAGGCAAACTATACATTAACTAGATTTTGACAAGGATTTTTTTTTTTAAAGTAACCCACATTTTGGTAAAGGGGGTCACACTAAATACAAAGAATATGTGAAACAGAGACTTAAATCTAGGAAGCAGAAGAGTAATGTGCATGAAAACAGGGAAAACAGACATAACTACAGAGACAAATCTAGAAGAGAGCAAACACAGAATTAGCGTAACAAAACAAGTCGTAGAGGAATGGACAGCACTTGAGGTTAAATCCAATAACAAAAATTCTTCAAATGCATGAATGAGAAGAGAAAAATACCAAGAGCTATTAGTCCAGTTAAGGATTAGGACACAAGTAACATGAGGATTACAAACGATAACAAGAAGCCAGAATGCCTAAATGCATACTTTTCATCATTACTCACAGAGGAGAGGTGTGATAGCAGATAGGAAAAATAGGTTATTCATTTGTAACCCTAGTTCTAGGAGTGGTATATGGTAAACATCCACACTTTGACATATGCTAACTTGCCAGGTGTCTTTAAGTCATGCTCCTCCCACAACCCGGGCAGCATATCCTCCAACACTGCCCCATGACATCAGATCTTTGCACGCTGGAAGCAGGGATATGAGTGCCATTTGCCAGGGGAGGCTGGGTGGGTTGTGTGGACATGAACCATATAATACTCCCAGAACTACACTTACAGGTGAGTAACATGTTTTGTAGTGGTGTGGATATGGTTCACTACCCACACTGCAGCAGACTCCTAGCAGTTCTTGGGGAGGAAGGGGAAAGGCGCACACCCCTATTTAGTGAACAGAGACTAGAGAACCGAGGTCCCAAAACCAGCATCCCGGCATGACTCAGAGTCAATGCTGCAGTGAAATGAAGGTGTGTGCTGACTTCCTTGTAGCAGCCCTGTAGATTTCGTGGATACAGATGTCACTGGAAGCAGCCACTGTGGCAGCAGTATGTCAGTGGAATGAGTTCTAAGCCCTACAGGAGGCTCCCTACCAGCCAACCTACAGCAGAGATTGATGCAGGATGTGATCCACCTGCCAACTGTTCACTGAGCTGCCAGTCTGCCAACTGCGGCTACAGCTGACCAACAGTTTACAAGCCCTTACCCAAACTCCGACCATACATTCTACATAATAAGACAGCACCCTCTGCAGCTCCAGAGTATGGAACCTGTGCTCAACCTCCGAAGATGGGTCAGAAAAGTATATCTATCAGGAGGAACTTTGGGTTGAGGGCGAAGGATGACTTTGCCCCAGTGGAAGACCAGGCAGGGAGACTTCACCAAGAGCACGTGGAGCTCCCCATTCCTTCTGGCTGACATGATGGCCACCAGGAAGGCAGTCTTCCATGACAGGTGTGATATCTTACACCTGTGCATAGGCTCAAAAGGCTTGCCCATGAGCATAGCCAACACCAGCAGCAAGTCCCATGGTGGAGGTGGTTCACGCACTAGAGGGGATAGATGGTCCAGGCTCTTGAAAAAGCACTGACCACTTTCATCCTGGGCCACCATCGACTTACCAGCCCACACCCAGAAAGCAGAGATGGCTGTCAGGTGCACCTTAAGGGTCATCGCTTGCAGCCCCAGCTAAGAGAGGGACCACAGATAGTCCAAGATGCTCCCCACAGGGCAGGCAAGGGGATCAAGCCCCTTGTCCTGGCACCAAATGCAGAACCTCTTCCATTTAAAAGCATAACATAAGCAAGTCAACTCTTTCTGGGAGGCCTCTATAATGTGGAGCACTTCCATTTTAAAGATTCAAGGCCTGGAACTCTAGCCGCCCAGGGAACAAGCCGTGAGGTGCAGAAAATGCTGGAACAGGTGCAGGACCTTCCCCTGTTGACTGATCAGCCAAATCCATGCAGAGACACAGCCGCCACGGATATCTGCTGCTAAGGCTGAAGAGATCCGGATACCAGAACTACTGAGGCCTGTCTGGAGCTATCAGGATCATCCACCCCTTGTTCTTCTGGGCTTTGACCAGTACCATGTGGATCAAGAGGATGGGAGGAAAGCGCACACAAGGCCTGGGGTCCAGGGCCTCACAAAGGCATCCCCCAACAGTATCCCAGACTGTGGGGGATAGGCACAAAACAGATCCACCAGAGGTGTGCCTCACAGGGAGAACAGGTGGTTCACCACCAACTGATTCAGGGACCACTCAAGCAGCATCTCTCCTACTCAGCTAACAGCGTCCACCAGCTGACTTCTCTCTTTTGCGACATGGATCACCAGGAGATGTGAGCCAACACTGCGCATGAGGGCCCAGGTGTGGAGGGCCTCCCGACACAAGAGAAGGGAGTGAGTTCCATCCTGCCTGTTCAGGTAGAACATGGCTGTGGTGTGGTCCATCTGGACCTGCACGACCTGACCCCTGACTAGAGGAGCGAATTGCGTCAGTGCACATCACACTGCATGGAACTCCATCAGGCTTATGTAGTGACGGGACTCCCGAGTTGACCAGAACCCATGGGATCTGTAGTCTCCCAGGTGCACTTCCCACCCTACCACAGATGCATCCATTGTGAGTGTGATGGTGTCAGTTCTGGGTGGACAAATGGGATTTCTTCCTCCAGGTGTTCAGGAATCAGCTACCACTGTATGGCATCCCACATCAGCTAGGTCATGCAACCGGTTGATCCAAGTGGCCTAGGTGCTGGGACCCCTGACAGTCCAATTCCCAATGGGGTGCTGCATCCACCAGCACGCTTAATGGACCATGCTGCTATAGGACGACATGTACCCCAGCAGCCTGAGAAAATCCCGGGCAGGGGGCGAGAATCCAACCTAAAAAGATCAAGCAAAGGAGGTAAAGAAAATCCAGTGCCCAGTCCACAGGGAGGCGGGTCCTGGCCTGAATGGAGCCTAGTTCTGCCCTGAAGAACTGAAACACCTGCATGGGTACCAGTATGAATTTGTCCAGGTCAACCAACAGGCCCAAGTCTTAGCAGGTCTGGATTGCCAGATCTCTGGACCTCTCCCTGGCCTGTTTAGACAAACTGGTTAGCAGCCAGTCATTCAAGTAGGGATACACCCTGACATCTAGGCAGAACAGGTATGCTGCCACCACTGCCATGCACTTTGGTGAAGACCCTGGGTGCCGAGGAAGGGCCAAATGGCATGACCTGGAACAGGTACAAGACAACTTCTGCTCAGAACTAGAAGTTCCAATGGTGAAACGCATGGACTAAGATGTGGCAGAAAGCATCCTGGAAGTCTAGGGAACAATACTACATGTTCTGCTCCAGCGACAGAATGATCTGATTCACAATGACCATCCAGAACCTGCATTTCTGCATGAACTGGTTCAGACTGTGCAGATCCAGTATGAGGTGCCAGCCCCCCTGTCTGTTTCAGGACCAGGAACTACCAGGTTATGTAACTGTGACTGGCCAGGGCATCCGGGACAAGGGCTGTTGCCCCTTTTGCAAGAAGCTGAATAATGTTCTCCCAAAGGACAGACAGCATGTCCTATGACACCCTGCACTCCCACAATGTGTGGAAGTGGTAAGGCAGGAGAGCCCTGAAGTACATAGGCAACCCTCAGCCCACTGTGTACAACACTCACTTGTCTACTGTGACAGCGGATCAACATGGCAAAAAATGATATAACCAACCTCTTACAGGGAGTATAGACAGGGACAGAATGGGTGAGGGGGATAACACCCACCAACCCATCACTAGGCAGCTTTTGTAGCAGCAGCCAGAGGGGCAGCACCATCCCTGCTCCCCACTCCCCCCTTTTTTTAGAACCCTGGCCCCCGAACTTGGGCTTAGGATGCCAGGACTGATACTGCCCCTGCTTTGGCTGCTGCTGAGAAGGCTGTGGCTGAAAGGAACAACACTAGAAGGAGTGCTTCTTAGGCTTCTTTATCGTGCCCTTCTGAGACAATGTCACAGAATCTAGGGTGACACGACATCTCAATAGGAATGCGATGTCCTTCCATCCCAGGGCCAGATAGATCAATGACAAGAAAGGGACATTGGCCAGTTTGTGCTGTGCGTCTGCAGTGAAGGTAGACAGATGCAGCCATGCCCTGCAACGTCTGGAGACAGCTGCTGCCATGGCACAGACACATGAATCGCCCATATCCAAGACCATCTCGAACTGGTATTTACCAGCGACTGACCTTGATCTCTGATGACAGTCACTGCCCACAGCTGATCAACCGAGAGGTGAGGGAGGATGGAATCAAAAACTCCCATCAAACAGTGACTGAAACTGGCCATCATAAAGGCATAACTAGCCTGACAGGAACCGAAGGATGCCGCAGCGTGCACCTTTTTTGCAGCATGGTCAGTCTTACAGGACTCCTTGTCCAGAGGCTTGTCCACATCCCCCTGGTTTCCAGACTTGCAGAACACTATATCAGTCACCAACACCTCCACCTAGGGGTGGTTCAAGAACCCAGAAACGGACCCAGTATGGACTGCATGCTTGTGCACCATGTGGGTAGAGGGTGCCAGGCAGGATGCTGGGTGTTGCCAAAGCATTAGGGCCACTCCCAAAATGGCCTCAGCCCAGAGAAAGGCAACCCCTGAGGATTCACTCCTCTCCAAAATGCCAATAAAGGGGTACTTAGCTCTTTTTTGGACAGTCTCTAATGGGACTGACATGGACTCCAGTATTAAGTGGAATAGCGCAATGAAGGACACCAGGCTATGCTCAGTAGAAAGCTCCTTGACCAATCCCTGGTCGAAGAGGAAAGACCCAGAGGAGGCCATGTACTCATGGTCCGAGTTGTCCGAGGACTCCTCAAAAATGGCCCTCGCCCATTTCTCGCCATGGACCACCTGGGTATCCTCCCCCGAGGAGATCTGCATCGACAACCAGCCTGGCAAGCCACTGGCCAAACAGGCCTCCTTGGATGGAGCTCTCACCTTCAGCTGTGGTGGTGGTGGTGGTTCCATCTGAAGTGGTGGAGAAGCAGTTACGTGGAGCACCTGCATAGCAAGGACCAGAGAGGGCACCACTGGCAGCTGTGAGGTGACCAGAGATCCACGGCATTGAGCCCTATCCTGCCCCACAATGGACCACTATTGCCAGAGGGACTCCTCGTAGTACCAGTGCAGCTTGTGATAGTGCCTCTCCTCACCTGAGGAAAAGGAGGTTGAGAAGCATCGATAGTGACACCTTCTGGACCAGCAGCATTCAGTGTGGGAGTGCCTCGACCAAAATCTTGACCGCGACCTTAATCGGACAATTGATGGCGACTGCAGCCTTCCAGCTGGTTGTGGTACACCACATGCCTGCCTACGTTATGCAGCATGCGCGTGGAAGGCTCAACTGCCAGTGGAGGCTGCCACCACCAAGGACTGAATGGGGACATCGACCAAACCATGTCCTCTTGAGTGAGGACAGGGAGCACAGGGATCTGTGAGATCGATTCCTCAATCTCATCTGACAACTGGTCGTCAGGCTCGACATTGGTACTAACAATCCCTCAACCTGCCTGATCTGCCCCTCAACTTAAGGACACTTGACCACTGTCAAGCGGTCAGGTGACTCGAGGGATCAGGACAACCTCAATCTCTCCCAGTCCCACGACTGGTGCCAGTGGTACTTCTGCCTGGAACCACGGTGGACAGGGCTCTCCCCCAGGGCTTGGAGGGCCAAATACATGTCCCAGAAGCCTCCGGTGATGACACTCTGATGCTGACCCCAGCCTGGAACAGTGCCAAGATTGAGAAGGTGCCCGCTGCGGAAGCCGCCACTGCCACCTCAAGGGCTGCAAGCAGCTGAGCAGACCCAACCACAGCTGAGGCCTTCTTGTGGCCTTTAGGGTGGTCCTTCAGATCCCGTCCCAAAGACTGACCCAGCGACAGTTGGAGCTTCCTGCCCACGAGAAACTCAGGAAACATGCCAAGACAAGAAATGCACCCGGCCACATCGTGCTGCCCTCTCAGGCAATACATGCATGTGTCTTTCAGGTCGGTGACTGACATCTTCTGCCAGCACCGAATGCAGACCTAGAATGCTGGCTGCCTTAGCTCCATCGATGGTTGAATAGGGGAGTTGAAGGAAACATGGAAAGGAGGCTGATTAACTAGAAACTGTCAAAAATAGTTTGCCCATGTCACACTTAATTCTAAGTGAGAGCCGTGAAAGAGCCGGGTGACGTATTCTTCCAATGGAACGAAAGATTTGATGTTACAGGGTGAAGTCTGGGGATATACCACCTGGGTGGTGGGAGGAGCTTAGCTTAATGACGTATGGAAAAGCAACATATTCTAGTAGAACTGCCAGAGTGTGGATAGTGAACCATAGCCACACCCCTAGAATATTATTTAACAACAAAAGGACACTCTGCAAGACATAAATGTAACGCTTGAACGGATTTGAAAAATTGCTAAAGATAGTTAATGTAAATAAGGCAATGTGCCTGATGAAATGCATCCAAATATCCTGAAGGAGTCATATAATGAACTGTCTATACCACTGGCATTTACAATATATGCAACCGGTCTGCCAAAACTGCATATGTGCCTGATGACTGGAGAGTGGCCCAGGTGGTACCAATATTTTAAAAAAGCTCCACAGCAGAACCAGGGAACTAGAGGCTGGTGATCTTGATACCAATATGAGGGAAACTGCTGGATACAGTCATAAAAATCAAAACAGTCAAAACACAAAACCACAACTTGGATTCTGTAGTCCAGTATTGATTTGGTAAGGGGAAATCATGTCAAAAACAAAACTCATTATTTATTTGAAAATGTTGCCGAGTAACTGGGTGTAGGAAATCCCATGGCTTGGATAGCTGGAGCTTACCAAAGCATTTGCTACTGTTCCAAATGGGAGACTACGTCATACACTATAGAACCCTGGAATACTGGTAACTGCAGGAGATGCCGAAATGGGTTAAAAACTGGAGGCAATCTAACAGGAAAAGAGTCTTATTTAATGGTATGGAAACATGTGACCACTAAGTTTCCAGAAGAGTCAGATCTGGGTTCTACATTCCCTCTTTTAACCGCCAACCTCTGTACATCCTCAAATGTTGGCAGCTAAAAGTGGGTGGAGGATAATAGAGGGCGGTAGTTAAAGGGGAGATAACATTTCTGTAAAATGGTACAGGAGCTCACACTGGTGGTAAGAGAGGGTGGCAGATAAAAGTGGGAGTGGTTACAGGAGGAAGCACTGTAAATGGAATGTAGAAAGATCTAGACAGGTTTGAAAAATGGCAGATAAACTTCAGCATTAAGAAACTGCAAAGTGATGTATTTAGGGAAAAAGAACATGAATGCAAAACATTTCCTAAATCGCACAGAGAGTACTAAAATCAAAATGCAGGATGGGCAGTGAGCTATACAAAGTGCGTCATGTGTGCAGCATGAAAACAGGCTGGGTTACAATTTGAAGTAAAAAGTTGAGCACACATCATATGCTTCCAAAAGCTTTTTAAAATGTATTTCATCACAAAGTGCACAAACAAAACAATCTTAGAACTGACTCTCCCCTGGTGCTTCGAGGCTCACTGTCTCTTTCTCAGGGGCGTGAACACACCCTCTGAGGAAGAAGCTGTGAGCCTCGAAGCGAAGGGGCAGAGTCGGTTCTGTATTTGTTTTGTTAGTGCACTTCGATGACATACATTTTGAGAAACTTTTTGCTGCATATTGTGTGTGCGGAACCTTTTTTTCTCCAATACTAAAATCAAACAGGAAGACTGATTTGCCGCAACTTTAAATTGGAACAGCAATGTGAAGCAGCAGCTAGCAAGGCAAACCAAATAAAGGTATGGATTAAGAGAAACTTCCTACTGCAAGTACATCTAAGCATGTTATAACGTCATTATATATATTCTTGCTCTAACCCAGCCTCAAGTACCGTGTGCAGCTCTGGTCCCCACATCTGAGGAAGGATGTTAACATGATAGGGTACAGAGGAAAGCAATCAAGTTGGTTGATGGCTTGGAGAACCTGGGCTGTGAGGACAAACTAGCATGAAAAGGAGAAGACTTAGGTGAGACACAATTACAGTATTAAAGTATCTGAAAGGGATAACACTGCCAGACCAAATGGTGTTTTTCAAGATGTACAGGTATGAAAAGAGCAGGTGACAATATCACTGAAGGGAAGAAGATTCAAGGGAAGAAGATCCAAGGTAAACACCTCAAAGAAAGTGTAGTTATTTACTGTAACAGAAGATTGTCACAAGAATCTTCTCCACTGAGCCACACATTTGGAACTGTAAGCCATCAGCATCAGAATCCCCTTGAAACGTTTGCTTGCTGCAGCTGCCCACACAGATGCATGTCGATACCAGCTAAATAATGTGGATGTTCCTCCCCACCATACCTCAGTTCCTGCTGGAGACGAGCTTGGAGGATTATCAGACATTACAGGAATGGGCCAGCGGCTTGGCGGTGCTAAAATCTGGTGCTGACTCACGGTGAGCAACCCCAACACACTCAACTGTTCAAGAAAGAGGAGCACACAATGGTAGTAAGTTCCAAGGTCCATACATTAAGTAGCTGCTTTTAAGAAAGATTTAATGATATTAAATTTGCAAATGTTGTGACCATGGACACAATACAGTACATCAAACGCAGCTGCAGGGCACCCTTCAACCATGTTTGATGCACTATATTGTGTCCACGGTCACAGCATTTGTGGATTTAATACCATTAAATCTTTCTTGAAAGCAGTCACATTACTGTGTGGACCGTGGGACTTTCTCCAATTGTGTGCCCCACCATTTCAAACAGTTCAGAGGATTATCAGATCTGCTGGGACTGGAAAAACCAGAACCAAAACCGGGCACACAGAAGGTGGCATGGGATCAGACAAAAATGTCTCAATAGGTCAGAGGAAGGGTACACAGCATGCAAGAGCAGGCAGGACTTCCAGTAAACACCACCTGAGTAGAGAAGGGAACATAAGATCGGAGTTGTTGCTCAATGGAAGAGATACTCTCAAAGACTTACTGTTATGGCAAGTAACTGCACTATCATCTTCAAGGACATCTTCTTCCATTGAGCCATACCTTTGGAACAATTCCCTGCAGTACAATAGGCACTGTGGGAGGCAGAAAGGACCACTATGACCCTGTGACAAAAGGCCTTGTAAAACAAGAAGGCCAAATATTGCACATCTACGAGAGACAAAATCCAGACTGCAATGTTTAGTAAACATGTGAACAGCATTTTATTCATTTAAAATGTGTTAATTGGGTAAGACCCAAGGGCATTACTGCCCATTTTCAAGGGTGACCCCAGATCATACAAACATTTACGAAAAAACATACAAACATTCACATACAACAAATAATACAATATAGTGCTCCAAGCGGCAGCAGAACAGATGTCAGCAGATGATACACTCTGGTAATAAACACTGGTAACAAACCATGGAAGTAGCCATGTCATGAGTGGCGAGGCCATGAACAGGACTGGGAGGCTGCTTACTGTACTTCTGATAACAAAAAACAATAAAAGATGCCAACCATGTGGAAGGGGATGGCTTAGAAACTGGGGAGGCCACCACCCTGTGAGCAAAAGACACAAACGTTTGAGAGGATTTTCTACAGTCCTTGGTACAATCCAGGTAGTAACGCAGAGTCCAATGGACATCCAGTATATGCAACAACCATTCCCCTCTATTAGTGGGGGAAGAAAAACTAACTGGAAGTTGAACAGTCAAACAGAGTGTAAAGTCAGAAGTAACCTTCAGAAGAAAACATGGATTGCTCACTGGAACAACCCAATCCTCGTGAAAAATAAGATAAGAGGGTTCCGCAACCAGAACTTATATTTCGGACACTCTGTGAGGCAAAGGAATGGAAACTACAAACAGTGTCTTCCAGGACAGGAAGTGCAAGTCACATGTAGCAGCCGATTCTAAAGGAGGCATCGAAAGGGTCTCCAGAACCATGAAAAGGTCATACACTGGAATCAGTCTACGGACTGGGGAAGGAATATACACAGGACACCTCTAAGGAACTTGTAAGAAACCTCATGTTGAGCAACCAACTTACCATCTGTGAGAGCATGAAAAGCTGAAAAAGCAGCCAAATGCACCTTCACAGAAATGTAGTGGAGGCCCAACTCCTAAAGGGATAAGAGATGCACTAATCCAGAACGTGACTCACTGGGCATGTAAAGATCGAGAGGATTGAAAGAAAGCGACCAGGGTTCCACTCCATATGGGAGGGTACAGGGAGGAACCTGGGAATTATAGGCCCATCAGTCTTACCTCCACTGTAGGTAAACTGATAGAGACACTAGTTAATGAGAACCTAGTGGACTAACATGGAGAGAACTGGGTTCTAGGACAGTGAGTAGTATGGGTTTGTGGCAATGAGGTCATATCAGGCAAACTGGATAGTACTTTATCACACAGAATCCATGAACTTGGAGGCAGATCTGCTTCCACGTTTTTGGATTCTATGTGATTAAATACTTAAGCTTTACTCCTGGGTATAGTGCACTGGGTTCACTGTTAACTACAGATTAACACCTGAGCAACTAGTTAGGCTGTGATACTTCAGCCTGATAGCATTCTTTGACTAGGTAACAAGGGAGGTAGATAAGGAACAAGCAGTAGATTTACTCTATTTTGACTTCATCAAGGCAATTGGCTCTGTGCCACGCAGAAGGATGTTGAAGAAATTCGAGAATCTGGGAGCAGCAAAGGATCTAGTCAAATGGGTGGGAAGTTGGTTGGGGTGAAGACAGCAGAGGGTGGTGCAAACAAGGTCAAATCGGGAGAAGAGAGGTCACATGTGGGGTACTGCAGGGGACAATCTTGGGACCAGTCCTTTTAAACATGTTCAAAGTGATACAGGAGAAGGAAAACAGGGCAAGATCTGACTCTTGACAGATGACAATAAGCTCTGTGGCAGGGTAGACAGTGAAAAGGAGGTAAGGGAGTTGCAGAGGGACCTTCAAAGGTTGGAGAGGTAGTCCAAGATCCAGCTCTTGAAACTCAATGCCAAAAAGTGCAAGGTAATGCAAGCAGGGAACAAGAACCCAGGAAGGAATACTGGATGGAGGGTTAAGCTGGCCACTACTTCAGAGGAACGGGACCTAGGGGTCATCATAAGCAAATCCCTAAAACAAACTAATCAATGTAACAAGGCCTGCATGGCAAAAAGGATGTTGGGGTGTACTGGAAGGGGTTCTGATAACAGGAAGAGAAAGGTAATACTTCCTCTCTAGATCACTGGTAGTACCCCATCTGGAGTACTGTACCTATTCTGGAGTCCTCACCTGAGGAAAGACAGAGACAGGCTGGACACAGTGAGCGAAGAGCAACCAAAATCATTATGGGCCAGCAGGGTGGATGCTATGAGGATCGGCACAGGGCACTGAACAGGTACACTGCAGGCCAGAGAGGAGAGGGAAGACATAATACAGAACTTCCAGCTCCTAAAAGGAATAAACAAGGTAAACTGCAAGCAACTGTTTAACAAGAATGGAGGGTCAAAAGCAAGGGAAAGTACAGTTACGTAAGAACTTACCGTAACAGTAGATCTTTGAGAACAGCTCTTGCAGCAGGTTACACCATTAGGAATGAAGCCAGCAGGCGCCAGGACCCCACGGAAAAATTCTAGCTAGCAGTATCCAGCGGGGGACCGCCCCCGATGTCGGCCCCTCCCCGACGTCAGGCATCACATAAAAGGGGGCGGTCCCCCAGCATCCCCAGTTCTCCCGCTGGAGACTCCCGGCTCAAGTGTGACATCTAAAGGGGAGACCAAGGATCCGCTTCCAAAGGAAGGTTAGAAAAATGCATCAAAGGACGCTGTAGCCTAAAAACTAGGTCAGAAGACTCAACCTCCAGAGGAGAAGATGGAAGGGAAACAACCTGCTGCAAGAGCTGTTCTCGAAGATCTACTGTTACGGTAAGTTCTTATGTAACTGTAGTATCTTACTTCGAGAAACAGCTCTTGCAGCAGGTTACACCATTAGGACAGATTCCCAAGCAGTAAGGGAACAATTTGCTACCAGGAGGAGGGTAGAAAAGATGACTCAGACTTCAGGACAAGAGTCCTTGAAGGACCACCAAGCCAAAACCAGCTGTACGCCTAGAGGCAATGTCCAAACTGTAGTGTCTGATGAAAGTGTGCACAGTGCTTCAAGTCGCTGCCGCACAGATGGCTGAAGTGGAGACATTTTTGAGCGCAACGAAAAGAAGTAGCCACTCAGAGAATGACCCTTCACCAGTCCCGTAAAGGTTTATTGCGTCTGATAACAGAACATAATGCACTTGACCAACCATCTGGAAAGCGACTGTTTTGAAACAGGAGCACCAAGCATCCGGCTGTGGTAGAAACAAAGAGCTGGTCCGACTTCACGATGGGCTTTGGTTTTGGTCAGATAATATCCGAGACATCTATGCACATCTAGAGGTGAACAGGGCCTTCCCCGTTACCGTAATCTGCAATACACCGCAGGTCTATATCCTGGTTGAGTGTGACTGCCGAGACCACTTTGGGAAGGAACTTAGGAGTTGTTCCTTAGGACACCCTGTCCTTGTGAAAAACCAAATAAGGATCCTTGCACATGAGTGCATGCAGCTCAGAAACTCTTCTGGCAGAAGTAACAGCAACTAAAAGGAGCGTCTTCCAAGCGAGGAGACGCAGCTCACAATCAGCGGCTGGTTCAAAAGAAGGTAGAGTAAGCTGCTCTAAAACAAAGGGGAGATCCCAAGGTGGAACTGGGTCTCTGATAGGAGGTCTCAGTTGCAGGATGCCACGCAAAAAAGCTCATGAAGCCTCTAGTTGAGCTAGAGATCTACGACCTGTCGGTGAATGATACGCTGAAATGGCGCACAGGTGAACCTTAATGGAAGAGTAGGCAAGGCCTGCCTCATACAGGGTTAGAAGGTAGTCCAACACTGACCTCTCTGAACAATCCAATGGGGTCAATCCGCGAGCTTGAGCACAGATGCAAAATCTGCGCCACTTCACGGCATAAGTGGCATGAGTGGAGGGTTTTCTGGCTGCCGCCAGAACGTCCGCAACTTCCCAAGACCCACCATATCTCAGGACTGCTATGTCTTTAGGAGCCAGGCATGCAGGTTCAGCGACCGAAGATCCAGATGGACTAAGGAGCCTGCCTCCTGGGACAGAAGTTGAGAGCTGAATGGCAGAGGCACCGGGGATTCCTGGGTCTGCAGATGTAATAGAGGGAACCAAATTTGCCTGGGCCAAAAGGGCGCTACCAGAATCAGAGCTTCAGTAAAACGCTACGGATCAAAGGGAAGGGTGGGAAAGCATAGAGGAATCTGCCCGTCCAAGAGAGGGACAATGCATCTCACCAGAAAACACCAGGCCCTGGATCAGCGAGCAAAAATTGGGCAGTTCTGCATTGGATGGGGATGCGAAAAGGTCTAATTCTGGTGTCCCCCATCTGCGAAAAACAGATCCTCTGCAACTTCCTGAAGCAGCTCCCATTCGTGGACTCTGGGCTGTGATCGGCTGAGCGGGTCCACGATTGTGTTGTCCACTCTGGGAACGTGCACCGCAATAATATCTGCGCCGTGCTGCAGTACCCAATTCTAACCCTTTGAGCCTCCCTGCCAAGGGGGTATGAATGAGTGCCTCCTTGTTTGTTGAGATAGTACCTTACCACAGTATTGTCTGTTTGAATCAGAAGAGTACCCAGTGGAATGTCCATCTGGAATGCTTGTAGGGCACAGAGGACGGCTCTCACCTACAGAATATTTCTGTGCAGATGGGACCCTAGAGACGACCATGAGCCTTGATTCCTGACCCCGTTGAGGTGTGCTCCCCATCCGGATCCCGAGGTGTCTGTGGAGAGTGTCACTAAAGGAGGTGGCACCATGAAGGGGACTCCTTTCCAGAAACGGTCCGGGACGAGCCACCACTGCCAGTCTCGGATGACAGCATTCGTGATCCGGACTGGATGCTGCATATGTACTTGCTTCTGGTCCCATTGAGCCCGCAACATCCACTGGGTAACCCGCATATGGAGTCGGGCTAGGGGAACCATCGCAATGGCAGTCGCCATATGTCCGAGCAGGAAAAGAACGGTCCTGGCGGGCACTGTTTTCTTCGTCATTGTGTCCCGTATGAGGGATCTGATGTGTTCCGCCCTGTCCGAAGGAAGAAATGCTCTCCCTTGAGTGGTGTCCAGAATTGCGCCAATAAATTGCAGTCTGAGATGGGACAAAGTGCGACTTCTCCTGGTTGATGATGATGCCCAATGACTGGAAAAGAGAACGGGTATCCTGAATCACGGACATCAGGGCCTGCCGATAGGGTGCCATGAGGAGCCAATCGTCTAGGTATGGAAAAACATAGTGGCCCTGCCTCTTGAGAGTTGCTGCCACAACTGCCATGCACTTCATAACACCCGAGGTGCGGAAGACAGTCTGAATGGGAGGGCTCAGAACTGGTAGTGGTGTCCCAGAAACTTGAAGCGCCGAAACCTTTGATGCGTTCGAGTGATCGGGAGATGTAGGTAAGCGTCCTGCATGTTCAGCGATGCTAGCCATGCGCCTTCTTTGTGCATGGGGATGAGACCCGGTAGGATCACCATGCAGAAGTGTGTGTATAACACAAACGTGTTGTGATCACTGAGATCTAGGATCAGGCACAAGTCCCTGGTTTTCTTTGGGACCAGGAAGAAGTGGAAATAATTAACCTTTTCCTTTCTGGTCCGGTGGAACATACTCTATGGCTTCTTTGTCCAGGAGGGCCAAGATCTCCTGCTGGATGATCAGAACATGCTGACTCGAGTAACGGGAGAGCAGGGGAGGTCTGGACGATTGGTGGCCGAGGAACTCTGTAGAGTGTCCTCGCTGTACCAACTGTAAACACCCACCGGTTGGAGGTGATCCTCTGCCATCCCGGAAGGTAATGAGAGATGCAACCCCAACATTTATCCTTTGATCCAGAGGAGGGGCAAGGGCCGGGAAGGAGTCATGTCGTGGTGGCATTGGGTCCCGTGGGCTGGGCTGCCTTGGGATGCTTTGAGCCCTGGCCCGCGGGGAATCTGGCTTGACCTTTGCAACCAAAATTGTCCGGGGTTGCTGGCCGGAACATGGCTGTTGCCATTGTTGCCTGCCATGAAAATGGTTCTGGTTCCTCCGAAAGGAACCAGATTTGGGCCTGTACATAGCCTGTACAGTCCGAACTGCCTTTCCGGCGTCCTGTAGCTTGGTGATGACCTTCTCGGATTCCTCACCGAACAGGACAGCTCCGTTATAAGGGACATCCAGGATATTCTTCTGAACATTCAGGGTGAAACCGGAGACTCTCAACCAAGAGTGTCTCCGAAGACAAACACCAGTAGCTGCTCCTCTGGTGGCCGAGTCCGCTGAATCGTAAGTGGCTTGGAGATCCTGGGTCCCCACGTCCGACCCAGTATGAAGGAGGTTGAACAGCTCCTCCTTCTTTTCTCCATCCAGAAAGTCCTTCAAAAGGTCTTGGCCCTGCTCCCAGAGGGCGTTTTGAAATTGCACCATGTGCGTGAGGTAATTCAAAGACCTTATCGAGCATGTAGCAGCCGCATATATGCATCTTCCCATAGAATCTAATTGCTGCTGGGTACTCAAGTGTTGTGGTCGTTGAGACCGATCATGAGATGCCGTAATGACCAGTCTGCTAGGGGTTGCTGCGCCAGATACAGGTCCTCCATAGGAGCTCTGTAGAGGCGGTCAGACTTCTTAGGAACAGCTGGTGTCGAGTGTGGATGCCTCCAAGCCGCCTTGGTGACGTCCGTGAAGGTGTCCACTAGAGGTGGGACCACCACAGGCTTTTGGTCCTTTTGCCGAAGGTAACGGGCACGGCGTTGTCTCTCGGGGTCCAAGTCTTCAGTCTCCCATCCCATATTCTCCTGGATGTGCCTCATGATTTCGGAGAAAGAGGGATCATCCAGTGGTGACCTTGGCTGGTCTCGTGGGTCTGGTGATGAGTGACTATAGGGGAATGGACACCTGGAGGTATCGGACGTATCCGGTCTGGAGTCATCCCCCGGTGGGTGTCGTCTATCCCTGGGTCATTTAGGGCTCAGAGACCCTGAGGGAAACTGTGATGGGCGTCTTTTTCTCTCTCTAGATCTGCCCCTAGGAGGTGGAGTTGGCTCCTTAGGGGTCGGGGGTCTTGAGCCTTCACCCTCCCGAGGAGGGGAGTGTAGGTGGTGGAGGTGGAAGAGGCTTACTGGAGACCACGTTCTTTCTGATGGTCTCCCACCAGAAGGTGAACAATTCCTTCACCTCCTGAATGCTCATGCCCGAAGACGGGCCCGGTGTCAGTGTGGGTTTGTCACCGGGGTCGGGCGTCAGGTCCTGGGGAACCACCGGATCCATCGACGGCTCCTTGGGTGAGCCGGTGTCCTCCTTGCCACCCATCTGGTCGTACGGCAGCGTGGCAGCCTCCTCTCCTGAGGACCCCTGACATCCAGTGTCACCCGGCGTCAGTACAACTGCTGTCAGGTCGGGAGTCCATTTTTCGGGCGTCAGGTCAGGCACTTTTTTATTCTGTGACGTCCGCTTAAGAGGCGTCAGTTCCTTGTTCTTCCTTTCCGGGGCCTTGGGAGGCTGGGAGATGGACCTGAGGTCGATGTCCTGGCGTTGGCCTGACGCCCCACTAGATTTTGAGGAAGACTTCCTATGTTTTTCTGAAGAGTCAGGCCTGGAAGAAAAGTCGGGCACCCCATGGGTCTTAAGCGAGTGTAAGGAGGCTGAAGAACCCCCTGAAGACCTTACCTAACTGGGGGAGGTTGGCAGCAGGCCTGGGAAGGAGAACGGTCGGATCGCATAGAGCTGGAGCTGGCCCTGGATTCAGAGGCCCTGCTGGGGGATCCTGACCTGCCTGAGTCCCGGTGCTTGTCCCGGTCTTATGGGAAGAATCCCCTTTGGAGGAAGGTCTTTTTTCCATTTTGCGAAGTTTCTCTTCAAGAAGGAACCCCTGAAGGGCCTTTTGGCGGCGGATCCTGGTCCTGCTATTAAATTGTTGGCAGATGGAGCAGGCCTGGATGTCATGTTCCGGGCCCAGGCACCTCACACAAGCCGAATGATGGTCAGCGAAGGGGATCTGCTTGCCGCAGGAGAACTTTGAGGGGTGTCCTTCGAGAGAAGGAGTTGGAGAAGTAGACATGGATTGTTTTATAAAGATTTCACGCATCGTATCATTGATGCAGGCATCCGTGAGGTCGATGCTGGTGAGTCGACGGCGGGAAAAGAACTGGGGATGCTGGGGGACCGCCCCCTTTTATGTGATGCCTGACGCCGGGAAGGGGCTGACTTCGGGGCGGTCCCCCGCTGGATACTGCTAGCTAGAATTTTTCCGTGGGGTCCTGGCACCTGCCGGCTTCAGTCCTAATGGTGTAACCTGCTGCAAGTGCTGTTTCTCGAAGTAAGATCATGAATGTAAGCTGGTTGGGGGGTGGGGACTGAGGAGGGATGCGAGAATGTTTTAGTTTACCCAGAGAGAGTGTTTGAGCCATAGAACAGCTTACCAGCAGAGGTGACGACAGCGAAAAAACATTAATGGATTCAAGCATGGCTGGGACAGAGTAAAGGGCTTAACAGTTATGTGGGGGGAGGTAGCAGTAAGGCTTGGAGTGAGGGGAGGAGAAGAGGGTGAAAATCCCATCTGGATAATAGGTCATGGGGTAGATTAGGGCAAAACAGAGAATACATGATAGACCAATGTCCTTTTTCTGCCGACACTCTTTATGTTTCTATGTAAAAGGGTACAAGTTAGGAGAGGTACACCATACCATGAAACATTTCCATTTTTAGGAATACGTGTACCTAGTTGACAGCTTACAAGCCGCAATGAGAACACCAGCAACAGCAGGGGAAACCCCAAACTGGAGGAGTTCTATGACTTCAGGAGCCAGGCACTGAGGTGCTGAGACTGGAGATCTGGGTGCACTAGACTAGAGAGCCCTACAGTACTCCTGGAAAGTGGAGTCCTGTTTGAAGAGGAAGCAGGACTGGTAGTTTCACTGCCAGCTGTTATAGCAGAGGGAACCAAATTTGTCTCCAAATATATTCAGCAGGACTGAAAAATGAAGAACATGGGGACATGAATGGAAGTTAGCAGGGGGAAGATTCAGGAAGGTCAGTGTCAGTGGCTCAGCAGGTAGTATACTTGCCTCTGAGGCCAGGAGATCAGAAGGCTGTGGGTTCTATCCCCACACCAGGCACTTGGGTTAAATCCCAACACTGGCACTGTAGTGCAGTATGAGGGGGGTACTGCACTCCTGAGGTACCGTCTTTCGGATGAGACGTTAAACTGAGGTCCCATCTGCCTGTTCAGGTGGATGTTAGAGATCCCATGGCACTTATCGAAAACAGTAGGGGAATTTTTTATGGCAAAAGTATAACAATTAATCATTCAACAAAACAAAAAGGTGTGTAACACATTCACCACCAAAAAATCCCATCATCACGTGAGAAAAGGAAACACATTCCACAAGAAACTGCCATTAAATGAGACCAAAACATAAACACCTCAGACTCCTTCTCTGTACATAAAAGGAAATTACAAAAGGGTTAAAAAATTGTTTCACTAAATACAGCTCAATAAGAAGCAGTCCAGACACTCTAACTAGCATAGATACATAGACAGTGTCGGCAGATAAGGCCTATGGCCCACCCAGTCTGCCCATTTGAGCTTGTAAGTTCAGTTTATGTTTCCCTAGAAGTCTGCTGCCCCTTACCCCTGACCTCCAAAATTCCTTTATGTCTATCCCATGCATTCTTAAATCCCGTGATTGTTTCAGCCCCCAACACACACCAGACAGCAAGTGTCTAATGGGGAAAACGAATCCTAATACATACATCCTTCACTCTAACCAGGTTCCGATGCCACCTGCATCGGAAAATGCCTCCACCAGGCGGCCTTCACTGGAACAGGCAAGTTAGCAAGATCTTTAACATAAATGTCATGCACTTCATTCTGAATTCTTTCCAATAAGCCATAAAACGGAATCAATTTCTGTTGCGGAGCATGCTGGTAACGAACCTGCCAAATTGTCCACTTCAAAACTGTGGAAAGCACTCTCAGTGTACCTGGGTTATATAAAGACCAGATGCCATCAAACTGTCCATATACCAAGGCTTCATACGACATCTGTGGAAATGACAATTTTTTCGCTAACTGTATCCAAAAAGGCTGTGTATGTATGTGTAACCCCTAGATGGCGCTATCCCAGGGGCTACTAGCCCTGCCTGATTTGCCACTAACAGGTTGAGGGGCCTGGATCCAATGGCGGGTGCCTCCACCCAGAGGTCAGGGTTTGCAATAGTTAAACTAACTTGGTCACAGCCCTCTGGGACACTGCAACCCCCCTTTCTTCCCACTAGTGGCCCACACAATATATCAGAATTACCTTCACAGTATACACTTACCCCCAGGTCTGGTTCCGGCACTGGGACCTCCTGTGAAATGAGATACAGTGCAATAATCACAGTACAGTACTTTAACATAGACAAATACCTCAGGCAGTATAACTTTGCTGAAACAAGCAGCTCTGATTTATTTAGGGGGATATAACAAGGACAGGGGGAAATCAGGTTAATTAGCTTATCACTCTAATAATCTACCTATGGCTCTGTGCACAGGCCTATCCCTATCAGTTACTGTCATTGGGTACCCAAGCCCTAGTGGCTAGTCCAAACCGTGGCAGCTGGTAGGGCCCTTTCACACAGAGAAAAGGAGAATTAAACAGTCAGCAGTACAGTAATTCCATTTGGATTTAATGTGGCAATTCAACAGGGAGCGACCCGAATTAGTACTCACCACCTCCAAATAAGATAGGGTCCTTCAATGTCAGCAGGGCTCACTTGAGGTACACAAACCTCTTCACACATCCATATAAAAGAAAGCACTATACCAGGCAGGCTGCATCTGTATCCCGATCGCAATTACTGCACAATATCCGGGAGAACACAGCAGATTCAGTTCCTGACAGACCGAGTGCAATTTTCAGCAATTCCTCCAGTCTTCTACAGGGTGAGCCTGGTTTCTACTCTTCAGAGATCCTTGATTCTTTTCGCAGGACGGATTCAGTCCTAACAAGCTGTTACACAAGCTGCAGACCGGAACTCTGGGCCTTACACGTTTTGACTAAAACTGCACACTGAAAAAGCACAGGGCTCCTTCCTTCTTCACTGCCAAAGCTCAACTGAAACTCCAACTGACAAAACTGGCACTTCCTTTGAGTTCCTCCCAGTTCTTGACTGGATTGGTTGTCACCACAAAGACTGCTGCTGTTGGTCCAAAAGGCACTGAAGTCTAAACTACATCTCCCAGAGTCACTGCCCATACAATCCTCTTGTGGCTGGCTCAGATTATGAGTCCAGTTCTGATTCGTCCAAGGCACCATTTTAGAGCTAGCTTACCCACACTGATTGGTCCAGTTCAGCAGTTCAAAACTAGAATGGGGAACTAGCAGACACAGTTCTGACTGCAAAGAAAGCAGGTTAGACAAACTGTAATTTCATTATTACTCTAAATAATTCCTGGCAAACAGTTACATCTTTCAGATAGGTTCCCTTTGCACTCCTAGTGACTGCAAAAATGAAGTGAATTGGCAGCAGCTTGAGTGGTACTCAATCAAAGAAACACACAGTCCCCCATACAAACTAATTATGTCTGCAAGCAGACAGTCTTTAAAGAGACAGTACCAGAGGTTCTAAAACACTCACTGATAAATGGCTAAATGCCAAACACCATTCAGGCTTGGAGCATTCAAGCAAGCTCCTGAAGTCTTTTGGGAACCCCCATTTGCAGGGGTTACACCCTTCCTGGTTTGGGAAAGCTTGACGTCCGTCCAAGCAAGTACCTCATAAGTTTCAACTACAACCATATACATTTGCATTAGGCTCGCACATGTAATCATCAGTCAATATATCATTTTACCAAGAACACATTTCTGAAACATTGCAGTACGTCACTCTTTACACAGTATTACATACACATTGTACCATAACTCAAGTTATTACCTCTTGTACATGAAACCTGAAGAGAGGGGGCCCTTCCCTATCAGTTACCTTGGGGCTGGATGGGGCAAGGGCACCATACTTAGAGGGCAACACAAGTAACTTGGAGTTAGCACTGATGCTCAGTTTGGGCAATGAGCTCGGGGACACATACACTCCTTTATGGACAACATTGAGAGGCAAATCCACAGGCCTCCCAAGGAATCATAACTGAGGTGCACCACAGGCTTTACAGCTCGACCAGTCTTTCTAGGGGAACTGTTACAGTCTCTGCACTCTGAGCCTCATTTTCAGCATTGTCCTCACTTGTCAGGGAGTCTCCATGGGGTAGAGGGTAGAACTTGGGGCACTTTCAGCTCCAGGAGTTACAGTTTCTGAGACCACAACATTTGGCTCATGGAGAGCTTTGACACTGGCAGTGGACTGTCAGGGCACTCAAAATACTCTTCTTGTTCGTGTATCACCAGTCTGCCCAATCCATCATTTTCCTCCCTGAAAACTCAAACAGTTCAACCATGCACAATGATTCCATTTCATCTGATCTGATGCTTTGCATTCACTTTCTGGGAGCAATGGCTCCAGGGATGAAGCTGGGGCTTAGACAGTCCAGAAGGCCCAGCTTTGTCTCCAGTATTGACTAGGGATTGCCCCCAAACAATTGACTCAGTTCAGAAGGATAGTATTCAAAGTCACTCTCACTTTCTTCTGATATGGACTGACAGTCATGCTCAACTGGGACTTGTGCAGGGGAACACTTTAACTCTGCTTCTGTAGGTGCAGACTTCCTTGATCTTTTCTTAGCAGCAGCTCTAGTCACTGGTCCAGAGGGGGCATCTTCTGGGGGCTCAGACTCAATCAGGATTTGTCCAATGGGCAGTAAATGATTTCTATGCATTGTTTTTACATCTTTTGAATTATTCTCAGGCCTTACTTTGTACACTGGCAGATCATCTAGTTTGCCCACTACAATGTGAGGAGATGGTGCCATCTGTCAGCAATCTTGTGCTTGCCATGCAGTCCCAGATTTCTTAGCAATACCGATCTCCCTCCTGGAGTTCCTGTGCTTTCACCTTTTATCATACCTTTCTTTGTTGGCCAGATTTCTTTTGGCAGCCATGGTTTGAGCCAGTTGGTACGCATGAGTTAGCTGGGCCTTTAACTTTGCACATACTGTAAATAGTTGTCAGCTTGAACCCCATCAGGAGAGACCCCAAAACACACATCTACTGGTAGTCGAGCTTCTTCCAAACATCAGGCGGTAGGGGAAACCCAGTGGCATCACTTTTGGTGCAGTTATAAGCATGTACCAGGGTGCTAATTTGTTGGCTCCATCTAGGCTTGTCCTTTGGGTGCAGGGTGCCTAGCATATCTAGCAAAGTGCGTTGAAACGTTCAGGCTGTGGGTCCCCTTGGGGGTGGTAAGGAGTGGTTCTCGACTTTCGAGACTCCCACAGAGAAAGCATCTCTTTGATCAGACGACTCTCAAAGTCTCTCCTTGATCAGAATGGATTCTTTGTGGAGCCCCATAGTGAACAAAAAGTTTTCTACAAGTACTTTGGCCACAGTGGATGCTTTCTGGTCTTTGGTGGGGAAAGCTTGGGCATATCTCGTGAAATGGTCAGTGACCACCAGCACATTACTGATATTTCTTTGATCTGACTCCAAACTCAGAAAATCAATACAGACCAGCTCCATGGGTGCACTGGTGGTGATGTTAACAAGGGGCAGCCCTCTGGGCAAAGCTTTCCTCTGTAAGCAGCGACTACAAGTTCGAATGTGTTGCTCCACATCAGCCCCATCTTAGGCCAATAGAATCTGGATCTCACCAAGTCAAGTGTTCTGTCTATACCAAGGTGCCCCATGTGGTTGTGCAAGGACCTCAGTACTGAGTCTCGAAAGGCAGTGGGCAGCACTAGTTGTTGTTTGTCTACTTGTCCCCCTCTGTCTACTGTTTCTCTGTATAACAGTTTATTGATCAGTTTCAACTTAGGACCTTCTTTGTATAACAGTGCAGTTCTCAAATCAGTGGAGCGTAATTTGGACACATCTTTTCCTGCATAGAGGGCTTCTAAAGCTGCTTTGATCATGGGATCGCGGGATTGAGCCCACGAATACTGTCATTGTCCAGCTGAGGCAGTGCACCAATGTCTATTGCAGAAAAGTGGCAATAAGCAGCAGGTATGCAATTCTCAGAGGCTCCCAAGCAATCCACCATGCAGTCCACTCGTCCGTGGACATTGTTCCTCCCTGTCAAACTTCCGGCAGAGTGCCCGAATGTCAGGTTCTGCCAATCGGACCCAATCATTCTGGGGAACAGGCCTCCGGGAGAGACATCAGCATCTATGTGGTTCAGACCTGCTCGGTATTCGAGCATAGTCATATGTAGATAATGCAGAAGCCACCTATGGCCAGTGGCATCCAACTTAGCTGAGGTCTGCACATAGATCAAAGGATTATTGTCAGTTTTACTAGTATTTTAGCCCCATACAAGTACTCATGGAATTGGTCAACAATAGCCCACTTCAAAGCTAGGAACTCTAACTTATGTACAGGATAGTTCTTTTCGGATGGGGTCAGGCTTCTACTGGCAAAGGCCACTGGTCTCAGGCCATTCTCGTGCTCTTGGTACAACACAGCCCCCAACCCTTGCAAGCTAGCATCAGTGTGCAGGGACGTAAGGTTTTCTTGGATCGGCATAGGCCAGCACTGGAGCATGGGTAAGCTGATATATGATCTCATGAAAAGCAGTCTCACAATCAGGAGTCCAGCGGCCCCAAATACTTCACTCGGACGAAAATACACTCTTTCAGTCTTGAGGGACGCTGACTTTTGTATTTTTTGGGTTGGGGATACCCTTGAGTAAGGTTAAGTAAAGGGCGGATCACTCTTGAATAGTCCTTGATGAAGCGCCGATAATAACCACAGAATCCAGGAATCTTTGCAGTTCTTTAGATTTTGGGCTGTGGCCAGGTGGTCAAGGCCTCAACTTTACTTGGGTCGGTCTCTATTCCTCGGTGGATACTATGTGTCCCACATACTTTACTGATGTTTGAAAGAATTGACACTTATCAATGGACAGTTTAAGGCCAAAGTCCTCCAGTCGGTCCAATACCTTAAATAATCTGCTCTCATGTTCCTCCAGTGAGCTGCCAAACACAATAACATCATCTAGGTATACCAGGCACTCTGTAAGTTCATGTCCCCACTGCACGCTCCATCAATCGTTGAAAAGTGGCTGGGGCACCTGAAATCCTTGAGGCATCCTCATGAATTCATAGAAGCCAAGCGACAGATAAAGGCCGTCTTCTCACGGTCCTCTGGGGCTATCGGGATCTGGTAGTACCCACTGCGGAGATCCAGCACAGAGAACCACTTGCTCCCGCTTAGGCAGTCCAAAGCATCCTGAATGCGGGCATTGTGTACTGATCAGGATAGTCCGGCGGTTTAAGGTGCGATAATCCACACATCCTTACTGTTCCATTCTTTTTCCTCACTACCACAATGGGGAAGCATAAGGGCTTCTGGATTCTTGTATTACACCAGCAGCTAACATCTCTTGCAGATGCCGTCTCACATCATCTATGTCAGCAGGTGCCAGGCGTCGAGACCTCTCACGAAATGGTCTTTCGTCATGCAGCCGGATATTGTGCTCAGCTCCTTGCACGCATCCTACATCCCATTCCTTTAAAGAAAACACCTGGTCTCTCTGGGCAAGCTTCTCACTGATCCTCACTTTCCATTCAGCTGGCAGCGGGAGTTGCCAAAATCAAACAAGTCAGGCGTTACTCTGTCATTCTTCCTGAACTCTTGCTGCTGGGTAGCACTGCAGTGTCTGCACAATGCACATTAGCCAGGATGCAACCTCTGTTTACTCGAATGTCTCTTTCAGACACATTATGAACTTGGACCATTACCCTTCTGGCATAAGCATGGGCTCTAGCGGGCAAAATACTAGGCTTGACCAGCAGTCCCTCTGGCAATTTTCCATCGCCTGGTGCATCCAACATTAATATTTTATTCTTAACATCCTTTCTGATACGGACCTCTCCCTGTAAGGTACACTGGGCATTTGGCGCCAGGATCAGAGACTCAGGATCCTTCTTCCATACAATTCCGACCGGTTCCTCTGGTTCTGTTTTTCAGCATCTCTCGTGCCTCATAGGCCTTCTTAATTAAAGCGGAACTCTTAAAGCTCTACTAGTCTTTGACCCCTGTTTTTCATAACACAACTGTGCCAGCCTTCCGAACATATGAGCATTTGTTCCAATCAACAAAGGGACACCATCATACAGTCCAGTGGGGGACACACTAAGGCTAGGGTCTCTACTTGTTCGGCTACTCCAGCCACGGAGGTGGGGAAAGACAGCCAAATTTGATATACCGGAATAGGGGTAGGCCTTTCACTTAACCCCATACATGCAGTCCTTCTAATGGTTGTAAGGGTACGTCTGACAAATGCTTCTGATACCAATCCTGGAACATAATTGTTACTTGGGAGCCACTGTCTATCACAGCTCTCGAGACACTCCATTCACCTTTACAGTGGTCTCCATGGAGGGACCCACTATTCTGGACCAGTCTGGAGAGCGGTAGTGGGGGCCTGGGCAGCTGACCTTGCCACAAAGGCATGGAATTAGTATCCCTCACTGGGATCATGTCAGGCACTTCTTAACCACTGATTTCTTCTCCGAAGCTCTCCTTGTAGCCTATATGCAACTTTGTCAGTGTCTTTTGGGGACTGGCATTCCCTTTTCATGTGCCCATCTTTCCCACAATTATAGCAAAACATACTTTCTGGAGTTTGAGCTGGCCGAGGCGCCACACTGGGAGCCAGGGCGGGTATTACTAACTGGAAACCTGGGTGCCATCTCTGTCTGGGCGTGATAAGCATTTGGAGACATCTCGTCAGTTTCTCCACTTCCATGGTCAAGGAATTGAGTTTGGAGCTGTTATCAGCAGGAGATACATGGGTGGGTACCCCCACCCCCATAGCAGATGCAGTCGGATATAGGTCAGGGCCGATTTGCAGGCGTGGCCTTCATAAAGGACTGTTTTGAATTCCTGGATCTCTCTCAACAGTTCCCATTGTGGCATATCTTTTCCTTGTCAGAGCACTCATTGACTGTCAACCTCTGCCCTGAACTTCACTTGATGGGTCACCCTCAGTCACTCGAGTCGTAGCTACAGCTGTTGGTGCAGGTACCTCCGAGGTCGCCTTTTCTCAACTCCTCGAATTTCTCTCATTAACTCATCATAGGAGGGTGGGGATTCCAGTCGATTGCCAGGCGTAACTGAAGCAACAGCAGTTCTGAGAAGGGGCAGACTTAAGGATTCTGTCCAGTCTGGTTCGGTCCAGTTCAATGCTGGCAAACTACCCTTTCTGAGGCATTCTTGCAACAATTTTTCCAGCCGAGACATACACAGACAACAACTCCCTTGGTACTGTTGTGCATTTCTTACTCTCCACCATAGGTCCTCATCAGAATCTGGGCCCCATACACATTCTCCAAGGCCTCAAGATAGGCCTGTGCAGTCGCCTCAGGTTACTGGCCCGTTTAGCACGGATGGTAGCCAGGGCAGGACCTCGGAGGCTCTCACTAACCCTCTTTCGCTTTTCGCCTTCCGAGCATTGCCATTCTAGCACTTGGGGGGCAACATAGTCTATCCAGGTCTCCCAGTCATCCTCCCCTTGGGGGGTGGGGAGGGTGCCAGAGAAGATCCTCAACCTTCGGTAAGAGTCGTGACTAATGGCAGGTGCAGAAATAGGAGTCTGCATTGGTTCAGCCACCATTACGGGCACTGGAGCAGGAGAGGGAGTTGGGGGAGGAACACCCCCAGGTGGCAAGAATAGTTTCTTCAAGTCCTCCACAGTTTTCCCCTCTCCCAGCAACCATTCAGCAAATTTCTCCTCAAAAGTTTCAGATAGTGGTGGGGGCTGATTCCCCGGTCTTTACTGTCCTTAGTTATCACTCTCCAAGCAGTGAGGGCTCCTCTGGGGTAATGGTCTGTGGCACTTTGGAGCTATCTATGGGATCCTTAAACTCTACTAGGGCCAGGAAAGTGTGGGTGAGCAGATTAGCATGCCGACCCACCACCACAGGGTTTTGTAAACCTTCCACCTTGGAAAGTACTCCCTGCACAGTGTCCATATTGATACCCAGGGGGATGTCCAGGATAAGCATAGCATTTTGGGGGTCGATCTCCTCCCCAGTACACCACTCCACCAGCCGGTGCACAGCCACTTCTGTCGGGTACCAATTTTTCTTAACAGTGGTTCGTAGAATATGGCCACTAGAGGACACACAATCCCAGCGGTGAGCCTCCAAGATGTAACCCCTAGATGGCGCTATCCCAGGGCTACTACCCCTGCCTGATTTGCCACTAACAGGTTGAGGGCCTGGATCCAATGGTGGTGCCTCCACCCAGAGGTCAGGGTTGCAATAGTTAAACTAACTTGGTCACAGCCCTCTGGGACACTGCAACCCCCTTTCTTCCCACTAGTGGCCCACACAATATATCAAATTACCTTCACAGTATACACTTACCCCCAGGTCTGGTTCCGCACTGGGACCTCCTGTGAAATGAGATACAGTGCAACAATCACAGTACAGTACTTTAACATAGACAAATACCTCAGGCAGTATAACTTTGCTGAAACAAGCAGCTCTGATTTATTTAGGGGATATAACAAGGACAGGGGAAATCAGGTTAATTAGCTTATCACTCTAATAATCTACCTATGGCTCTGTGCACAGGCCTATCCCTATCAGTTACTGTCCCTGGTACCCAAGCCCTAGTGGCTAGTCCAAACCGTGGCAGCTGGTAGGGGCCCTTTCACAGAGAAAAGGAGAATTAAACAGTCAGCAGTACAGTAATTCCATTTGGATTTAATGTGGCAATTCAACAGGAGCGACCCTGAATTAGTACTCACGACCTCCAAATAAGATAGGGTCCTTCAATGTCAGCAGGGCTCACTTGAGGTACACAAACCTCTTCACACATCCATATAAAAGAAAGCACTATACCAGGCAGGCTGCATCTGTATCCCGATCGCAATTACTGCACAATATCCGGAGAACACACAGCAGATTCAGTTCCTGACAGACCGAGTGCAATTTTCAGCAATTCCTCCAGTCTTCTACAGGTGTGCCTGGTTTCTACTCTTCAGAGATCCTTTGATTCTTTTCACAGGACGGATTCAGTCCTAACAAGCTGTTACACAAGCTGCAGACCGGAACTCTGGGCCTTACACACGTTTTTGACTAAAACTGCACACTGAAAAGCACAGGCTCCTTCCTTCTTCACTGCCAAAGCTCAACTGAAACTCCAACTGACAAAACCGGCACTTCCTTTGAGTTCCTCCCAGTTCTTGACTGGATTGGCTGTCACTCACAATAGACTGCTGCTGTTGGTCCAAAAGGCACTGAAGTCTAAACTACATCTCCCAGAGTCACTGCCCATACAATCCTCTTGTGGCTGGCTCAGATTATGAGTCCAAGTTCTGATTCGTCCAAGGCACCATTTTAGAGCTAGCTTACCCCACACTGATTGGTCCAGTTCAGCAGTTCAAAACTAGAATGGGGAACTAGCAGACACAGTTCTGACTGCAAAGAAAGCAGGTTAGACAAACTGTAATTTCATTATTACTCTAAATAATTTCTGGCAAACAGTTACATCTTTCAGATAGGTTCCCTTTGCACTCCTAGTGACTGCAAAAATGAAGTGAATTGGCAGCAGCTTGAGTGGTACTCAATCAAAGAAACACACAGTCCCCCATACAAACTAATTATGTCTGCAAGCAGACAGCTCTTAAAGAGACAGTACCAGAGGTTCTAAAAACACTCACTGATAAATGGCTTAAATGCCAAACACCATTCAGGCTTGGAGCATTCAAGCAAGCTCCTGGAAGTCTTTTGGGAACCCCCATTTGCAGGGGGGTTACATATGTACACTCAAAAAACAAATGAGCCATAGTTTCCAGCTGCTCATTACACCCCCACTATAAGGCAATACCTCCCCTGCATCAGTTTATGCTTGTGATTAGCACACATGTTGAGTCTACTGTGGCAACACAAACACAGGGTGTCCCACATTTTTTTCGGCACCCTCGTCTCAGTCAGTTGTCTCTGTAAATCCGATACCATTGATTCACAAGATGGAGTAGAAAGGATGAGAAGGGACTTGGCAAGGTTGGAGGAATGGTCAAATGTATGGCAGCTCAGATTCAATGCAAAGAAGTGCAAGGTAATGCAACTGGGAAACAAAAACCCAGGGGAAGCGTACACAATGGGGGGTGAGATACTGACAACAGTAAAACTGGAAAGGGACCTGGGGGTAATTATATCAGATGACCTAAAGGTGGGCAAGCAATGTGAGAAGGCAATAAGGAAGGCTGGGGGGATACTGAGATGCATAGGGAGAGGCATCAATAGTAGAAAACAGGAAGTTGTCATCCCTCTGTAAAGACAGTTGGTGAGACCCCATCTGGAGTACTGTGTGCAGTTCTGGAGACCCCATCTCCGCAAAGATATAGACAGAGTGGAGGCTGTCCAGAGGAGGGCAACCAAAATGGTGCAGGGTCTGCACCAGAAGACATACGAAGAAAGACTAAAGGAGCTTAATATGTATACCCTTGAGGAAAGTAGGGAGAGAGGGGACATGATAGAAACTTTCAACTACCTCAAGGGAATCAACAAAGTCCAAGAGGGTAACATCTTTCAGAAAAAGAGATGTGCAAGAACAAGGGAGCACAATTTGAAGATAGAGGGGGGCAGCTCAGAGGTATTGTGAGGAAGTATTTTTTCATGGAGAGGGTTGTGGGTGCATGGAACAGCCTCCCTGAGGAGGTCGTGGAGTCAAGTACAGTGGGGGAATTCAAGAATGCATGGGACAGACATAAGGCAGTCCTAGGGGGGGTAGGAGGAAGTAAGCTGTTGGTTAACTAGGATCTGCAGCTTATCTGTTAGGCAGGAAAATGGCCAGACTAGGTGGGCCAAGCGGTCCTTATCTGCCGTCAAATTCTACGTTTCTCTGTTTCTATGTTACCATAATACCAAGTGGACAGGTAAAATATGGGGACAAAAAAAGATGTTAAACACCAAAACAATCATACCTTTTCTAGTAGTACTTAACACATCCTGCTCTGAAAGCTGCCATGCCTTAAGCTTTTAAAAGAAATCTATCAGGTATATTGCAGTGCCTGATGGTATGGCCTGAAAGGGCCCCCATCTGGGAGCATTATCCCATTTCTGGAAGAAATAAGAGCACCTATAACGAAACTGAACACACCACACAAAATTCTTACCCTGAAAAAGTGGCACTATATTAGCATATAAAAAAATTGTAAAGAAAAACACTACGGGGTTAATCATTTTTAAGCCCCTCCCCCCGTTTAATAGGCCAATACGTTACTTATCTTTTTACCAGATTAAGTCGATTGCCCCATAACAGCTGAAAGAAGAGGTTATACAGTCTTGCTTCCAGCCTCTGTGGTAAAGGGATTATATAGCTAGCTGTTAAAAACAGTGGCACTATAAAGGTTGTTAACATAAATATCCGTTTTGCCCAAGTCATAGGAAATCCTTTCCATTTCTGAACTTTCAGATCCGCTATAGTCATGGCAGACACCCAGTTCTCTCCAGCTGGGTCCTGACCTCCAAACAGAAGTCCCAAAATCCGTAAAGGCCCAGGCAGTATCCTAATTCCAGCAATTTATGTGGGTCGTGCAGCTTGTACTAGGGCAAGGGATGTCCCTCTACTTTTCCTGTGATTAAGTTCAAGTTCAAGTTTATTGCAGCAAAACTCCATTAAGCAAGCTCATTCACAAGGAGGTCCTGTGACATATAGACTAAACAATGAAGAACATCATAGGTAATAACAGTAAATACATAAAATGCACATTACATGGTAGAGACTGAATATAAGTACAAGGACACCACAAGGGAAGACCACAGGTGGTAAACACTAGTCTAACACAGGGTAGAATTACAGGTTGCATATTGATAAATGACACATGAAGCCTGGTGTATACAATACATATAATTTTGGCAGCTAGAAAAAACAGAATACAACTGATAAGGGGGTAGGAGTGATATAATAGTGTAGCATTGGAGCTTAAACATAGGTAGGGTTTCCGGTTTTAGGTTATAACCGATACACACCGGTAAAACACCACCGTGGTGAAAATCGGGAAATCAGTTATAACCGAAAAACACCAAATTTCATTGTGTCCTCACTCTTCCAGCTGACCAGC
Source organism: Neoceratodus forsteri (assembly GCA_016271365.2). Taxonomy (NCBI): domain Eukaryota; kingdom Metazoa; phylum Chordata; order Ceratodontiformes; family Ceratodontidae; genus Neoceratodus; species Neoceratodus forsteri. The sequence continues at coordinate 1,579,650,133 of CM057452.1, forward strand.
TGTGAGCTGGATATGTGGGTGGATCGTATTTTTTTTGTATTACACCTTTCACTTATATGGCAGTATAGCGCAGTGGTCTAAGGCTCTGAGCTGCAAATCTGGTGACATCCAGCAGACCAGATCTGGGTTTGAATCCCACAGCTTCCACTTGCATACTGTGTGACCCTGAGCAAGTCACTTAACCTCCTTGTGCTCCCAGGTCGCTCCTGCAAAAAAGCTTCCAGCTTAGTGTGCTATACCTGGTTAAACAACTAAATAAAAAAAAAAAAAAAATATGGTGGAACTGAGCTCTAATACTGTGCTGCTCCTAGCTCACCATCACCATCTACATATTTATATATGTATAGTTCTATAGTTATGGTGCACTATTTTGTAAAACTAATGCAATATTAATATAGTGCAATATCTATGGTGCTAACATACAATAGTCATGGTACACAGTTTGAAAAAGAGTAATATCTATTTTTTAACTTGAGTGAATAAACACTGATTTATAAAGATTTTTGTTGTCCAAGAAATTGATTACACCTAAAATAACAGATTTTTGGTACGGCTGAAAGGGGGAGAAAAATGCCAAAAATAAACACCTTTTTTTACAAACAATAAACACCTAAAACCAGAAACCCTAAACATAGGTAAGGCCAGGAGTAGATGGGAAGGGAAAGCAATTAATATGACAAGGCAATTATACCTTGCCCGTGGATAAATATGGAACACGTGGGGAAGAGAGAGACTTAATGACAGTTACAGATGTCTTTTATTTTGGCTGAACTTAGCAATTTGTAAAAGTTTATCGAAACTGTGCCAGTTAGTTTCAGTACGGCTTGTAATTGGTTCCAGATGGAGGGAAGGACATATGCAATAGCACGTTTACCAAGGGAGGTCCGCGTCCTTGGTATATCAAGCATAATAAAGTCACATTTTCTTAACGAATATGCACTATATGAGATACTAATGAGGGATGAGAGATAGTTTGGCAATTTCTGCAGGAGCAGTTTGAGAGTCCATAGGCCAGCATGGAGCAGGCGTCTAGTAGTAAGGGATGTCCAACCAACAGCTGCATATAAGTCACAGTGATGTGAACGGTAAGGGGGAGTTGGTAATGAACCTTAACACACGGTGATAAAGGATGTCCAGTTTACTTAGATTTGAAAGAGTGGTGGAGGAGTAGATTACATCTCCATAGTCGAGCAGGGGGAGAAAGGTGGCCTGGACAAGCTTGTTGCGAGTTTCATGGGGGAAAAGGGGCCTATTTCTGTAGAAGAACCCTAACCTGGCTTTTAACCTTCTAGTGACATCTTCGATGTGGTCATTGAAAGATAATTTATTGTCCATCCAGATATCCAGATATTTAAATTTAGATACAACTTCTAAAGGCTCTTTTAGCGTGGTGACAATGAAATCTTGGGCAAGGGTATTGGGGGGGCATGTGACAGCACTGTGGGAGAATATCATTGCGCCTGAGCTATCACAATAATATGCCTGGACTATGTCCAAGGCCCATCTGGCAGAACATTTGTCAGCCACCAACAGGCAGATATCGTCAGCATATGCCAGAGTAGTTGGAAACTGACAATCGGAAGTGGACAGCATATGCTGAATCATCTGGTCAGTCTCTAGTTTCCTCAAAAGTGGGTCTATTGCAAAGACATAAAGCAGGGGGCTCAAGGGGCACCCCTGCCTGATCCCCCATCTAATAGCAACGTGGCTACCCCTAATTCCATTTACCAGAGGACATGTGGTGGCCTTATCATACAAAATTTTAATCCAGTTTATAAAAACATGAGGGATACTATAATGCTGTAGGACAGTGAACAGACAGTCATAAGACTCCTGATCGAAAGCTTTCTTCTGTGCTGGCCCAGTGGCGCTAAGGGTTGAGGTGCTGGATGCCACACCTCATGCCAAGCCGGTGACCCATGTTTGGGAAAGAGCGCAGGAAGCGGGGGGTCGGTGGGGAGGAGCTGGAGGCGGCGTCGGTGGACACTCTCCTCCGGGGAGGGGTCACCTTGATGTGTGCGACTGACCTCTGGTGGCGGCTGGGGCTCGATGTTGCGCTACCATAAAAGATTTGTGGGCGAGACCATGGTAGATGCTGGTGGGCATGGAAAAGGTGCCTACTGCGCGGCCATTGCACGCTGGCTTTTGTGGGGATAAAAAGTGGAAAAGGACCCTGGTGGCTGGTCGTAGTGGCTTGATGGCCATGCCGTGTGCTCTGTCCCAGAGGTAACACCCTGAGCTAGATCCCTGTCAGCGGGTGGGGGTCCCCGCAGCCCTGCCACAGGGGATAAGTCATGGGAGCTTCAGGGGTGAGGGTCTGAAGGGATGGAGGTGATGGGCGGCAGCCGGACAAGGGCCGACCAACGCCAGGGTGTGGGGAGCAAATAGAAAGCAAAAAAAAAAAGCCCTTTTTCTGATCTAAACTCAGGATGAACCCACTAGTGGGTGTACTTTCGTACACCTCTCTTAATAATTTAAGGTTGTTCATCATCGTTCTTTTAGGGATAGCACAGGTTTGGGTTTCTGATATCAAAATGGTAGCCACCTAGGAAAGTCTGGAACCAAGCAGTTTACACAATATCTTCCAATCAACATCAGCAAACTTAAAGGTCTCCAACTATGTAAATCCAGTTTATCCCCCTGCTTGAAAATATAGATCAATAAGCTATCTGCCAACACAGGAGGCAGAGCAAAGTTGCCAGACACAATAGAATTATAAACTATTGTCATATAAGGTAATATAGTGTCTATCATGTTCTGATAAAATTCTCCCGGTAGCCCATCAGGGCCTGGGGCGGTATTACATTTCAAGGTAGTTATCGCCACCCTAACCTCCTTCTGGGTGATCGGACGTAGTAAACTTTGTATCATGTCATTCTGTAGGGCTGGCACTGAGAAGCCCTAAGAAATCCCACCAGGGTCTCATCCACTGGAAGCCCATGTCCAAAAGTGCATCCGTATGTATTACTACTACCTTCAATATATCCATATTGGAATCCACCACCACCCCTGTCTCAAACGTCAATTGGCCACATATTTATGTAACCCCTAGATGGCGCTATCCCAGGGGCTACTACCCCTGCCTGATTTGCCACTAACAGGTTGAGGGGCCTGGATCCAATGGCGGGTGCCTCCACCCAGAGGTCAGGGTTTGCAATAGTTAAACTAACTTGGTCACAGCCCTCTGGACACTGCAACCCCCTTTCTTCCCACTAGTGGCCCACACAATATATCAGAATTACCTTCACAGTATACACTTACCCCCAGGTCTGGTTCCGGCACTGGGACCTCCTGTGAAATGAGATACAGTGCAACAATCACAGTACAGTACTTTAACATAGACAAATACCTCAAGGCGGTATAACTTTGCTGAAACAAGCAGCTCTGATTTATTTAGGGGATATAACAAGGACAGGGGAAATCAGGTTGATTAGCTTATCACTCTAAGAATCTACTTCATGGCTCTGTGCACAGGCCTATCCCTATCAGTTACTGTCCCTGGGTACCCAAGCCCCTAGTGGCTAGTCCAAACCATGGCAGCTGGTAGGGGCCTTTCACACAGAGAAAAGGAGAATTAAACAGTCAGCAGTACAGTAATTCCATTTGGATTTAATGTGGCAATTCAACAGGGAGCACCCTGAATTAGTACTCACGACCTCCAAATAAGATAGGGTCCTTCAATGTCAGCAGGGCTCACTTGAGGTACACAAACCTCTTCACACATCCATATAAAAGAAAGCACTATACCAGGCAGGCTGCATCTGTATCCCGATCGCAATTACTGCACAATACCCGAGAACACACAGCAGATTCAGTTCCTGACAGACCGAGTGCAATTTTCAGCAATTCCTCCAGTCTTCTACAGGGTGAGCCTGGTTTCTACTCTTCAGAGATCCTTTGATTCTTTTCACAGGACGGATTCAGTCCTAACAAGCTGTTACACAAGCTGCAGACCGGAACTCTGGGCCTACACATGTTTTTGACTAAAACTGCACACTGAAAAGCACAGGGCTCCTTCCTTCTTCACTGCCAAAGCTCAACTGAAACTCCAACCGACAAAACGGGCACTTCCTTTGAGTTCCTCCCAGTTCTTGACTGGATTGGCTGTCACTCACAATAGACTGCTGCTGTTGGTCCAAAAAGGCACTGAAGTCTAAACTACATCTCCCAGAGTCACTGCCCATACAATCCTCTTGTGGCTGGCTCAGATTATGAGTCCAAGTTCTGATTCGTCAAGGCACCATTTTAGAGCTAGCTTACCCCCACACTGATTGGTCCAGTTCAGCAGTTCAAAACTAGAATGGGAACTAGCAGACACAGTTCTGACTGCAAAGAAAGCAGGTTAGACAAACTGTAATTTCATTATTACTCTAAATAATTTCTGGCAAACAGTTACATCTTTCAGATAGGTTCCCTTTGCACTCCTAGTGACTGCAAAATGAAGTGAATTGGCAGCAGCTGAGTGGTACTCAATCAAAGAAACACACAGTCCCCCATACAAACTAATTATGTCTGCAAGCAGACAGCTCTTAAAGAGACAGTACCAGAGGTTCTAAAAACACTCACTGATAAATGGCTTAAATGCCAAACACCATTCAGGCTTGGAGCATTCAAGCAAGCTCCTGGAAGTCTTTTGGGAACCCCCATTTGCAGGGGGGTTACATTTAGCATCCACCCTATTACTACAGTTATCATATGGATTCATTGTAAATGCTGCCCCTTGGGTGCCAAATTTCTACCCCATAAACAGAGAATGCCCTCTATCATATTGATATCCAGGCCTTGCTCAGACGAGAGTGACATTAACCGTTGCAAGTGACTTCATAACTCCAACTATTTAAAATAGTTATACCAGCTTGTGTGTTTAGTCACGTGTCGAAAGAAATGCTAGACTTCCACTTTGGTAGCCACCAAAGAAGCGAATTAGGATACAGTTCAAAAAGCGAAATCCTGGCTTCCTTAAGGGCTTGTAATGCCAACCCTGACAAGGAGTCTGCTAATAAAGACGTATTTAACCTCCACCATTTGTGGGTTACTGGCTTATTCTGAGATAACCCAAGATTGTCCACAATCATTGAGTGTTTTGAAGTCTTTACATACAAGAGCTCATATATAACACAAGGCAACCAATTGGACAACAATAAAAAATCAAACCTGGTAGACAAATTAACCTTGCGAAAGGTATGATCCGGTGGAGTCTTCCCAGACAGTGCCCCATCCACTAGACGGGCAGATGCAACCATTTCGTAACGGAAGTTGGTATCACTAAACAATTTCACAGTTGCTCCCGCCTTGTCTGCTAATGACAAAACACAATTAAAATCTCCTCCTAAGATCACAGATCTAGTTGTGTAAAGGTATGTCCATATAGCTGTCATTAACTGAACTCTCAAAAATTTGGACTGTGGGTTATAGACGTTAATAAATCTATAGTCTTGCCGTTGGTAAATGACGTCCAAAATTAAAGCACGACCAGGGATCAAGTCAACCAATCTAGACATAGATAGTCCCCGAGTGTTAAACAAGATGCCTACCCCAGTGCACATTTCTTCCCCCAGAGACCAAAAGGATGATCCACCAAACCATTCCCCGAGACGCAACAATAATTTCATGCAAGGTATGCAACCTTGTGTCTTGCAAAAAATAAACTGATTTCTGCAGGTTTCGTAAAACAGAAAAGGTGGCAAGCCTTTTCCTGTGTGATTTTATACTATTCGTATTTAACGAACCACAGGTTAAGGAAAACGACAACATGGGTTAAAGAGGTATCAAAAAACACCATAAACTTATGTCTGGGGAGATTTAACCTTCGATTGCTTCCTGCTAGAGGAGCGAGAGTCACTGGACATGCCTTCAGTGTCCGTCATTCCCTCAGGCTGTGAGGACACCACCGAAGAGGCATCTGAATCCTCTTCCTCCGACTCTGGTGGCTGCTTCCTTTTATCCAGGATCGCAAATTTATTCCTGGTACTAACCTGTGTAGGTAATATCCGGTGTCCTTCCTGAGACACCCAGAACCCAGTGCCCCTTTGGGAGTGTCTGCCCCTCTTTTGTTCACAAGCAGGTTCAGTTGGAGGAGGCATCTCATTACCTGTAGGGGAACAGGCACCTGTACCGGCACACCGGGAACTTCCAGCCCCGCCGGACCCTGCATAGCATCCACAGCGGATGCTGTTTCCATAAGATCTCTACTTGGAGGAACCTCGCCTGGGATAATGACATGAACATCTGGATGAGATGAAGGAAGGTCAAAGTCCTGAGACTGTGAGATCAAAACCTCCTGATCTCCTGCAGCCCAGGCAGGGGACCCCATGACCAACAGTGGAGGGGCCGATGTACTAAGGTGTTCAGTGGCTGCCTTTTGTTGAACCCTGGTAACCACTTCGTCCTGAGCCTCTCCATCCTTGGTAGGGGAATTATGCATGGCCCAGGGGCAGTTGGTATACATGTGTTGCGCATCTTCACACAAATTCCAAAATGTAGGATTGGGACAGGAAATGCCAGTATGCCCGACACCCCCACACAGGAAACATTTCAGTTTGTCACATGCACTATTCAAGTGCGTGTATGCCCCTCAATGAAAACATGTTTTGGGCTGTCCTGCATAAAACAGAAAACCTCTATCCCTCCCCAGAAAAAAACAACTAGGAAGGTGCTGAACTGAGCCATTATTGAGAGGGAGGCACACACAAATATGCCAACCCCCAGTTCAAATACGAAGGAAATCTATTATAGGGTCAGGGGCCCCCAAAACAGTACATTTAGAATTCAACCAATATAGAATATCTCCAATAGCCACTCCCTCATTTTTAAACAGGACGGTTATCGTCCGGAAGGCCGGCTTGGAAAGAGGGATGGCAATGAGGGGTTCAAGAGGGGCTGGGACAGGTACAGGGGAAGGGTTCTGGAAGCAAAATCCAATGCAGCAAGAATATCCAGAACTGGGAAGGGAGAAGCCAGAGAAGGCGAGGGGGGCAGCAAGGTCAGCACCCAGGGTGGGGGCTGACCAATCGAGCAGACTCAAAAGACCGTTAGGCCTATTCTGCTGGCATTTTAGTATGTTAGTATGTTAATGAATGGGGACCATACCACAGTATGCTTCACCTCCTGGTATTTTTGCCAGAAGGTTTCCAGCCCATTAGGAGTCTTAAAGCTTAAGTCAAAAATCGGGTCCCCCGAGGTATGTATCAGGGCATACAATTTTGTAGCAGAGAATCCCATATTACTTAGGATAAGGGCGTTCCCCACATACAGTCTATCTGGGTAAGTCTCAAGTCCTCCCCGATACCTAATGCGTACAGCATTCCTGCATTTTGCAAACTCAGGCAGGGTATGAAATAGGCCTGCATATGTCCTGGCCTGTGGCCTGGCCTGAGCCGAGGCCGGTGGGGGTTTACTACCAGAGCAATCCGTGGCTGGTTCTGGTCCATCCCTCTGAGGAGTGCGGAAAGGGCGTGTGGACCAGGGGCCCCGGCCTCTAGAGAGCCCGTGTCTCTCTCCATCATTAAGGGGGGGTGCTATGTAGCTCCTCAGCATCTAATGCCATGCAATGTGGTAAAAGAAGCACAGAGTGCTACGTTAGCTGCAACGTAGAGGGTAAAGGATCCGTAACATCTTCCATACCAGACTGTTCAACACTAGGACTTTTCTCAGGAGACATCCACGGCTGGTTGCCCTGCGGCATGACCCAGCCTACGCTGTGTAAAGCATCCACAATAGTGACCCCTGTGCAGGACATATTCCCATCAAAATCGGGGGTGGGGGGCAGAATGTTCAAATCCCACCCCAGAACCCCTGTAACAGTCGCACTCATACTTGAAGCACCCATCGAAGAGGACAGCACCTCCTCGCGTATCTCCTTAGGCCACAACTCCCCCCCCCCCCGGTCTATCGCTGTGCATGTGCTAGCGAACTCCGCAGGAAACTAAAAGGCAAAATCATTACCTGACTGTAGCAGAGTCCCAGCCCTAAGCACCACGCCAGGTGATGCATCGCCTTCCTCAGTCATCATCATGGAACCATGGTCCGTCAGCCATGTGGAACACGGACCCTCGGCAGAACATTCCTCCTGCTCCAACACACCCTCATCTGAACTCTAGCGTCCTCCTCCATTCCAATTTGATCTCCAGGCCAACACCACAGACTGTTCCGCAATAACACACTGCAGCTGTCGTCTCTTACATTCCAGGTCAAGGAAGAGATCATCCTCCATAACCTCCAGTGATTTCCATTCAGGTAACCAACCATCCAGCTTCTCATTAATAGGAGTTAAACATTTCCTTGGCATCTCACAAGTCACAGCTCCTATGGGTCCTGAAGCAGAAGGAGAGCAAACCCTCCTGCTTCCCCCACATCCAACTCCACTCTGGCACCATCAGCAGCCATCCAAATGGACAGCAGTGCCCCCTCTCGAAAGAGACGGGGAAGTTTCCCCGGTGTCCTACCCAAATTTCCCTCATTCACTAAAAATACCACCAACAGCTTAATCTGGTTCAAGGTGAGTTGCTTTCATCTGTATCCCCCTCCCCTGGGTCGTGCCTGAAAATAGGCAGAATTTGTCTAGTGCACTTACCCGGTCAACAAAAACTATATAAAAAAAAAAAAAAAATTCAGGAGGGATGTGAGAAAGTTATATTTTACAGAGAGAGTGGCTGAGCCATGGAACAGCCTACTGGAACAGCTGGTGAATGCAAGAACTATTAATGATTTCAAACGCAGCTGAGACTGAATAAAAAGTTTAAATAGTTACACAGGGGGAAAGCAGTAGGCCAGGGGTTGGGGGGTGGGGGTTAGGGAAATAACTCCAGCTAGACATTAGGTCCCAGGGCTAGATAAGGTAAAACAGGCAGATTGGAAGGACCAGTGGTCTTTTTCTGCTGACATTGTCTATGTTTCTTCTATGTCTCTGCCAGAATGGGCCATCAAAATCAAGGCTGGCTGGGTTCTGCCAGCAACTTGACCAGAACCCTCTGCATCAGAGGGAATGAGGGAAATGTGTATAGGAACCTCCAGTGTGTTGATGTGGAGAGAGTGATTGAGGGAGGGCCAAAGACCTCACGACCAAACTTCCTGAGATGAGCACCCCAACCAGAACCTGAGATACCACTGTCATGATCACCAGAGGTACGAGATGGAGAAGAGTCTTGAGTCTTCTCTACCCACTACAATATGAAATTGTATAGCACCACTGAGGCAGACTCCCCAACTACATGTTACCTAGCTGTATTTAAAGGCCCAAGCTACCAGTACCACAACCCCCTACACAGTATGGAGAAAAGGAACCCCTTTGACGAGACTGGAGTGGTCCAACCACCAGAGGAGGGCGTGACAAAGAGCAGCAGTCAGCTGAGACACTCCAGGTTATCAAACTGCTGAGCCCACTGGACATGGAGAAAACATTAAGGAATCCTTATGTGCAGGCATGCCAGAGGGACAGTAAGAAAGGCTTCAGCCATTGGCTCAATCAGTCCGAGAAGGCATCTTGCCGAGACAGAATAACTGGAAGACACAAGCTGTGCCTGGACAATCAGAGCAGTGGCATGGTCCTCTGGAAAGGCGGTTTGAACCGTAGATATGTTAAGACAGTGCCTATATACTGAAAGTGCTGATAGGGGTTAGAACCAATTTGGGTTCATTAACAAGGATGCCAAGCTGACCCATCCGAAACAAAGCTTAAATGACTGCTTCCTGGGATGGAGCTTTCAAGAGTCAGTTATTTCAGATACAGAAAACATACAGATCTTCCCTTTAGAGTGCCACAGTGACTACTGTTAAGTACTTGGTGAAGACACGCAGCACCAAAGATAAGCCAATGGCAAGAAACAAAACTGGTCATGAGAGCCCTCCAGCATAAAGTGGAGGTACTGTATTGTCGGTGACTGCAAATCACCTTGATATTGAGGTAAGCATCCTTTATACCCAGGATGCACATCCAATCCAGTCCCCTTGCAGAGGCAAAAGGGCAGGAACTGAAGAGACATCTTACAAAACCTTCCAAATTCTATGTACAGGTTCAACCTCCTGAGGTCTAGGATGGGACAGAGACTGCCTGCCCACTTCAGAACCAGAAAATACCGGGAGTAGTAATCTTGGTTGAGTTCCTCAGCAAGCATGGGCACTATGACCTGCTTGTGCAATAACGTTTTAACTTCATCCAGCAGGACAGACAGATGACCGAAGAGTAATAACAGGTAGGGGAAGATGCACTAGAGAGGAAAACGGGCACTTCTGGGAATGCCCCTGCTGAACAATGTCCAGGTCCCATGAAGATCTTCCTCCACTTTGGCAGAAAAAGGGAGATGTGACCTCCCACCAGGACCATAGGGTCTTCTAAAGGGATCAGGGAGACCAAAGGAAGTTAGAAGGCTCTAGAGGTGGCAAGAACTCTGCCAGTACCTGCAGCCTTGGTGACTCAAACATAGAGGGCATGGGAGAAAGGGAAGGAATACGCTGGGAACCCATGCCCCAGGGCACAGAAGTAGCCATGGACAGAAAAAGAACAGGGCTTAAAAAAGGAACCTCTATTATGCCCGCAAGGCAGAGGAGTAAGTGCCTTGAGGGAGTACAACATAATTTTGGAGGCAACATCATTTTGGAGGACTGCAACTCCCACATGGCCATCTCCACACCGTGGCTGAAAAGTTTCTCGGCCATAAAAAGCAGCATTTAGCACAGATTGCTGAACATCAGTGACATGCCAGCCACCCTAAGCCAGAAGTAGTGGTGGAGGCACATGTAACCCACCTGCAAATGGGGGTTCCCAAAAGACTTCCAGGAGCTTGCTTGAATGCTCCAAGCCTGAATGGTGTTTGGCATTTAAGCCATTTATCAGTAAGTGTTTTTAGAGCCTCTGGTACTTTCTCTTTAAGAGCTGTCTGCTTGCAGACATAACTAGTTTGTATGGGGGGACTGTGTGCTTCTCTGTTTGAGTACCACTCGAGCTGCTGCCAATTCACTCCATTTTTGCAGTCACTAGGAGTGCAAAGGGAACCTATCTGAAAGATGTAACTGTTTGCCAGAAATCATTTAGAGTAATAATGAAATTACAGTTTGTCTAACCGTTTCTTTGCAGTCAGAACTGTGTCTGCCTAGTTCCCCATTCTGGTTTTGAACTGCTGAACTGGACCAATCAGTGTGGGGTAAGCTTGCTCTAAAATGGTGCCTTGGATGAATCAGAACTTGGACTCATAATCTGAGCCAGCCACAAGAGGATTGTATGGGCAGTGACTCTGGGAGATGTAGTTTAGACTTCCGCCTTTTGGACCAACAGGAGCAGTCTATGTGAGTGACAGCCAATCCAGTCAAGAACTGGGAGGAACTCAAAGGAAGTGCCCGGTTTTGTCTGTTGGAGTTTCAGTTTTAGCTCTGGCAGTGAAGAAGGAAGGAGCCTTGTGCTTTTTCAGTGTGCAGTTTTAGTCGAGAAACGTGTGTAAGGCCCAGAGTTCCGGTCTGCAGCTTGTGTAACTGCTTGTTAGGACTGAATCCGTCCTGTGAAGAGAATCAAAGGATATCTGAAGAGTAGAAACCAGGCTCACCCTGTAGAAGACTGGAGAAATTGCTGAATTGCACTCGGTCTGTCAGGAACTGAATCTGCTTGTGTTCTCCCGGTATTGTGCAGTAATTGCGATCGGATAGAGAAGCAGCCTGCCTGGTATAGTACTTTCTGTTTACCATATAAATGTGTGAAGAGGCTTGTGTACTCGAGTGAATCCTGCTGCCATTAAAGGACTTTTGCCTGTTACTGTTCACCATATAAATGTGTGAGGAGGCTTGGTTAGCTCAAGTGAATCCTGCTGCCATTAAAGGACTTTTGCCTGTTGCAGTTTGCCATATAAATGTGTGAGGAGTCTCGTGGAGCTCAAGAGTAGCCCTGCTGACATTGAAGGACCTATCTTGTTTGGAGGTCATGAGCACTAATTCAGGGTCGCTCCCTGCTGAATTGCCACATTGAATCCAAATGGAATCACTGTACTGCTGACTGTTTAAACTAATTTTTTCTTTTCTCTGTGGGAAAGGGCCCCTACCAGCTGCCACGGTTTGGACTAGCCACTAGGGCTTGGGTACCCAGGGACAGTAACTGGTAGGGATAGGCCTGTGCACAGAGCCATAGGTAGAAGAGTAAAGTGATAAGCTAATTAACCTGATTTCCCCCTGTCCTTGTTATATCCCCCTAAATAAATCAGAGCTGCTTGTTTCAGCAAAGTTATACTGCCTGAGGTATTTGTCTATGTTAAAGTATTGTACTGTGATTGTTGCACTGTATCTTATTTTACAGGAGGTCCCAGTGCCTGAACCAGTCCTGGGGGTAAGTGTATACTGTGAAGGTAATTCTGATATATTGTGTGGGCCACTAGTGGGAAGAAAAGGGGTTGCAGTGTCCCAGAGGGCTGTGACCAAGTAAGTTTAACTATTGCAAACCCTGACCTCTGGGTGGAGGCACCTGCCATTGGATCCAGGCCCCTCAACCTGTTAGTGGCAAATCAGGCAGGGGTAGTAGCCCTGGGATAGCGCCATCTAGGGGTTACATCTTGGAGGCTCACCGCTGGGATTGTGTGTCCTCTAGTGGCCATATTTACAAACCACTGCTAAGGAAAAAAAAAAATAAAATAAATGGGTACCCCGACAGAAGTGGTTGTGCACCGGCTGGTGGAGTGGTGTACTGGGGAGGAGATCGACCCCCAAAATGCTATGCTCATCCTGGACATCCCCCTGGGTATCAATACGGACACTGTGCAGGGAGTACTTTCCAAGGTGGAAGGTTTACAAAACCCTGTGGTGGTGGGTCGGCATGCTAATCTGCTCACCCACACTTTCCTGGCCCTAGTAGAGTATAAGGATCCCATAGATAGCTCCAAAGTGCCACAGACCATTACCCCAGAGGGAGCCCCTCACTGCTTGGAGAGTGATAACTAAGGACAGTAAAGACCGGGGAATGAGCCCCCACCACTATCTGAAACTTTTGAGGAGAAATTTGCTAAATGGTTGCTGGGGAAGGGAAAACTGTGGAGGACTTGAAGAAACTATTCTTGCCACCTGGGGGTGTTCCTCCCCCAACACCCTCTCCTGCTCCAGTACCCGTAATGGTGGCTGAACCAATGCAGACTCCTATTTCTGCACCTGCCATTAGTCACGACTCTTACCGAGGTTGAGGATCTTCTCTGGCACCCTCCCCACCCCCAAGGAGGATGACTGGGAGACCTGGATAGACTATGTTGCCCCCCAAGTGCTAGAATGGCAATGCTCGGAAGCCGAAAAGCGAAAGAGGGTTAGTGAGAGCCTCCGAGGTCCTGCCCTGGCTACCATCCGAGCTAAATGGGCCAGTAACCCTGAAGTGACTGCACAGGCCTATCTTGAGGCCCTGGAGAATGTGTATGGGAGCCCAGATTCTGATGAAGACCTATGGTGGAGAGTAAGAGATGCACAACAGTACCAAGGGGAGTTGTTGTCTGTGTATGTATCTTGGCTGGAAAAATTGTTGCAAGAATGCCTCAGAAAGGTAGTTTGCCAGCGATTGAACTGGACCGAACCAGGCTGGACAGGATCCTTAAGTCTGCCCCTTCTCAGAACTGTTGTTGCTTCAGTTCGCCTGGCAAATCGACTGGAATCCCCACCCTCCTATGATGAGTTAATGAGAGAAATTCGAGGAGTTGAAAAAGGCAACCTGGAGGACCTGCACCAACAGCTGCTGCTCACGACCGAGTGACTGAGGGTGACCCATCAAGTGAAGTTCAGGGCAGAGGTTGGCAGTAAATGAGTGCTCTGACAAGGAAAAAGATATGCCACAATGGGGCGAACTGTTGAGAGAGATCCGGAATTCAAAAACAGTCCCTTTATGAAGGCCACGCCTGCAAGTCACGGCCCTGACCTATATCCGACTGCATCTGCTATGGGGTGGGGTACCCCCATGTATCTCCTGCTGATAACAGCTCGAACTCGATTCCTTGACCATGGAAGTGGAGAAACTGACGAGATGTCTCCAAATGCTTATCACGCCGCAGACAGAGATGGCACCAGGTTTCTCAGTTAGTAATACCCGCCCTGGCTCCCAGTGTGGCGCCTCGGCCAGCTCAAACTCCAGAAAGTATGTTTTGCTATAATTGTGGGAAAGATGGCACATGAAAGGGAATGCCGTCCCAAAAGACACTGACAAAGTTGCATATAGGCTACAAGGAGAGCTTCGAGAACAAATCAGTGGTTAAGAGGTACAAATGATCCCAGTGAGGGTACCAAAATGCTAACTCACGTCCTTTGTGGCAAGGTCAGTTGCCCAGGCCCCACTACCGCCTCCAGACTGGTCCAGAATAGTGGTCCCTCCATGGAGACCACTGTAAAGGTGAATGGAGTGTCTACAAGAGCTGTATTAGACAGTGGCTCCCTAGTGACAATTATGTTCCAGGATTGGTATCAGAAGCATTTGTCAGACGTACCCTTACAACCATTAGAAGGACTGCATGTATGGGGGTTAAGTGAGAAGGCCTACCCTATTCGGGTATATCCGATTTGGTTGTCTTTCCTCACCTCCGTGGCTGGAGTGGCTGAACAAGTAGAGACCCTAGCCTTAGTGTGTCCCCCACTGGACTGTATGATGGTGTCCCTTTTGTTGAATGGAACAAATGCTCATATGTTCGGAAGGCTGGCACAGTTGTGTTATGAAAAACAGGGTCAAAGACTAGTAGAGCTTAAGATTCGGCTTTAATTAAGAAGGCATGAGGCACAGAGATGCTGAAAAATAGAACCAGAGGAACCGATCGAATTGTATGGAAGAAGGATCCTGAGTCTCTGATCCTGGCGCCAAATGCCCAGTGTACCTTACAGGAGAGGTCCGTATCAGAAAGGATGTTAAGAATAAAATATTAATGTTGGATGCACCAGGCGATGGAAAATTGCCAGAGGGACTGCTGGTCAAGCTTAGTATTTTGCCCGCTAGAGCCCATGCTTATGCCAGAAGGGTAATGGTCCAAGTTCATAATGTGTCTGAAAGAGACATTCAGTAAATAGAGGTTGCATCCTGGCTAATGTGCATTGTGCAGACACTGCAGTGCTACCCAGCAGCAAGAGTTCAGGAAGAATGACAGAGTAACGCCTGACTTGTTTGATTTCGGCGACCCCGCTGCCAGCTGAATGGAAAGTGAGGATCAGTGAGAAGCTTGCCCAGAGAGACAGGTGTTTTCTTTAAAGGAATGGGATGTAGGATGCATGCAAGGAGCTGAGCACAATATCCGCTGCATGACGTAAAGACCATTTCGTGAGAGGTCTCGGACGCCTGGCACCTGCTGACATAGATGATGTGAGAGACGGCATCTGCAAGAGATGTTAGCTGCTGGTGTAATACAAGAATCCTGAAGCCTTATGCTTCCCCATTGTGGTAGTGAGGAAAAAGAATGGAACAGTAAGGATGTGTGTGGATTATCGCACCTTAAACCGCGGACTATCCCTTGATCAGGTACACAATGCCCCGCATTCAGGATGCTTTGGACTGCCTAAACGGGAGCAAGTGGTTCTCTGTGCTGGATCTCCCAGTGGGTACTACCAGATCCCGATGGCCCCAGAGGACCATGAGAAGACAGCCTTTATCTGTCCGCTTGGCTTCTATGAATTCATGAGGATGCCTCAAGGGATTTCAGGTGCCCCAGCCACTTTTCAACGATTGATGGAGCGTGCAGTGGGGGACATGAACTTACTAGAGTGCCTGGTATACCTAGATGATGTTATTGTGTTTGGCAGCTCACTGGAGGAACATGAGAGCAGATTATTTAAGGTATTGGACCGACTGGAGGACTTTGGCTAAACTGTCCATTGATAAGTGTCAATTCTTTCAAACATCAGTAAAGTATGTGGGGCAATAGTATCCACCAAGGAATAGAGACCGACCCAAGTAAAGTTGAGGCCTTGACCACCTGGCCACAGCCCAAAAACTAAAAGAACTGCAAAGATTCCTGGATTTGTGGTTATTATCGGTTTCATCAAGGACTATTCAAGAGTGATCCGCCCTTTACTTAACCTTACTCAAGGGTATCCCCAACCCACAAAAATACCAAAAGTCAGCCCTCAAGACTGAAAAGAGTGTATTTTCATCCGAAGTGAAGTATTTGGGGCCCGCTGACTCCTGATTGTGAGACTGCTTTTCATGAGATCATATCAACTTACCCATGCTCCAGTGCTGGCCTATGCCGATCCAAGAAAACCTTACGTCCTGCACACTGATGCTAGCTTGCAAGGGTTGGGGCTGCGTTGTACCAAGAGCACGAGAATGGCCTGAGACCAGTGGCCTTTGCCAGTAGAAGCCTGACCCCATCCAAAAGAACTATCCTGTACATAAGTTAGAGTTCCTAGCTTTGAAGTGGGCTATTGTTGACCAATTCCATGAGTACTTGTATGGGGCTAAAATACTAGTAAAACTGACAATAATCCTTTGACCTATGTGCAGACCTCAGCTAAGTTGGATGCCACTGGCCATAGGTGGCTTTCTGCATTATCTACATATGACTATGCTCTGAATACCGAGCAGGTCTGAATCACATAGATGCTGATGCTCTCTCCGGAGACCTGTTCCCCAGAATGATTGGGTCCGACTGGCAGAACCTGACATTCGGGCACTCTGCCGGAAGTTTGACAGGGAGGAACAAATGTCCACGGACGCAGTGGACTGCATGGTGGATTGCTTGGGACCCTCTGAGAATTGCATACCTGCTGCTTATTGCCACTTTTCTGCAATAGACATTGGTGCACTGCCTCAGCTGGACAATGACAGTATTCGGGCGGCTCAATCCCGCGATCCCATGATCAAAGCAGTTAGAAGCCCTCTATGCAGGAAAAGATGTGTCCAAATTACGCTCCACTGATTTGAGAACTGCACTGTTATACAAAGAAGGTCCTAAGTTGAAACTGATCAATAAACTGTTATACAGAGAAACAGTAGACAGAGGGGACAAGTAGACAAACAACAACTAGTGCTGCCCACTGCCTTTCGAGACTCAGTATTGAGGTCCTTGCACAACCACATGGGGCACCTTGGTAGACAGAACACTTGACTTGGTGAGATCCAGATTCTATTGGCCTAAGATGGGGGCTGATGTGGAGCAACACATCTGAACTTGTAGTCGCTAAGCTACAGAGGAAAGCTTTTGCCCAGAGGCTGCCCCTTGTTAACATAACCACCAGTGCACCCATGGAGCTGGTCTGTACTGATTTTCTAAGTTTGGAGTCAGATCAAAGAAATATCAGTAATGTGCTGGTGGTCACTGACCATTTACGAGATATGCCCAAGCTTTCCCCACCAAAGACCAGAAAGCATCCACTGTAGCCAAAGTACTTGTAGAAAACTTTTTGTTCAGTATGGGGCTCCACAAAGAATCCATTCTGATCAAGGGAGAGACTTTGAGAGTCGTCTGATCAAGAGATGCTTTTCTGTGGGGAGTCACGAAAGTCCAGAACCACTCCTTACCACCCCAGGGGACCCACAGCCTGAGCGCTTCTAACCGTACTTTGCTAGATATGCTAGGCACCCTGCACCCAAAGGACAAGCCTAGATGGAGCCAACAAATTAGCACCCTGGTACATGCTTATAACTGCACCAGTGACGCCACTGGGTTCTCCCTCTACCGCCTGATGTTTGGAAGAGAAGCTCGACTACCGGTAGATGTGTGTTTTGGGGTCTCTCCTGATGGGGTTCAAGCTGACAACTATTTACAGTATGTGCAAAAGTTAAAGGCCCAGCTAACTCATGCGTACCAACTGGCTCAAACCATGGCTGCCAAAAGAAATCTGGCCAACAAAGAAAGGTATGATAAAAAGGTGAAAGCACAGGAACTCCAGGAGGGAGATTGGGTATTGCTAAGAAATCTGGGACTGCATGGCAAACACAAGACTGCTGACAGATGGCACCATCTCCCTCACATTGTAGTGGGCAAACTAGATGATCTGCCAGTGTACAAAGTAAGGCCTGAGAATAATTCAAAAGATGTAAAAACAATGCATAGAAATCATTTACTGCCCATTGGACAAATCTTGATTGAGTCTGAGCCCCCAGAAGATGCCCCCTCTGGACCAGTGACTAGAGGTGCTGCTAAGAAAAGATCAAGAAAGTCTGCACCTACAGAAGCAGAGTTAAAGTGTTCCCCTCCACAAGTTCCAGTTGAGCATGACTGTCAGTCCATATCAGAAGAAAGTGAGAGTGACTTTGAATACTATCCTTCTTACAAACTGAGTCAATTGTTTGAGGGCAATCCTCTAGTCAATACTGGAGACGAGCTGGGCCTTCTGGACTGTCTAAGCCCCAGCTTCGTCCCTGGAGCCAATGCTCCCAGAAAGTGAAGTGCAAAGCATCAGATCAGATGAAATGGAATCATTGTGCATGGTTGAACTGTTTGAGCTTTCAGGAGGAAAATGATGGATTAGGGCAGACTGGTGATACACCGAACAAGAAGAGTATTTTGAGTGCCCTGACAGTCCACTGCCAGTGTCGGAAAGCTCTCCATGCGAGCCAAATGTTGTGGACTCGGAAACTGTAACTCCTGGAGCTGAAAGTGCCCCAAGTTCTAGCCTCTCTACCCCATGGAGACTCCCGACAAGTGAGGACAATGCTGAAAATGAGGCTCAGAGTGCAGAGACTGTAACAGTTCCCCTAGAAAGACTGGTCGAGCTGTAAAGCCTGTGGTGCACCTCAGTTATGATTCCCTGGGCGGCCAGTGGATCTGCCTCTCAATGTTGTCCATAAAGGAGTGTATGTGTCCCCGAGCTCATTGCCCAAATTGACGTCAGTGCTAACTCCAGAGTTACTTGTGTTGCCCTCTAAGTATGGTGCCCTTGCCCTGTCCAGCCCAAGGTAACTGATAGGAAGGGCCCCCTCTTCAGGTTTCATGTACAAGAGGTAATAACTTGAGTTATGGTACAATGTGTATGTAATACTGTGTAAAGAGTGACGATCGCAATGTTTCCAAATGTGTTCTTGGTAAATGATATATTGACTGACGATTATATGTGCGAGCCTAATGCAAATGTATATGGTTGCAGTTGAAACTATGGGGTACTTGCTTGAGCGGACGCCAAGCTTTCCCCAGGCCAGGGAAGGTGTAACCCCTGCAAATGGGGTTCAAAAAGACTTCAGGAGCTTGCTTGAATGCTCCAAGCCTGGAATGGTGTTTGGCATTTAAGCCATTTATCAGTGAGTGTTTTAGAGCCTCTGGTACTGTCTCTTTAAGAGCTGTCTGCTTGCAGACATAATTAGTTTGTATGGGGACTGTGTGCTTCTCTGTTTGAGTACCACTCGAGCTGCTGCCAATTCACTCCATTTTTGCAGTCACTAGGAGTGCAAAGGGAACCTATCTGAAAGATGTAACTGTTTGCCAGAAATCATTTAGAGTAATAATGAAATTACAGTTTGTCTAACCTGCTTTCTTTGCAGTCAAAACTGTGTCTGCCTAGTTCCCCATTCTGGTTTTGAACTGCTGAACTGGACCAATCAGTGTGGGGTAAGCTAGCTCTAAAATGGTGCCTTGGACGAATCAGAACTTGGACTCATAATCTGAGCCAGCCACAAGAGGATTGTATGGGCAGTGACTCTGGGAGATGTAGTTTAGACTGTCGCCTTTTGGACCAACAGGAGCAGTCTATTGTGAGTGACAGCCAATCCAGTCAAGAACTGGGAGGAACTCAAAGGAAGTGCCCGGTTTTGTCTGTTGGAGTTTCAGTTTTAGCTCTGGCAGTGAAGAAGGAAGGAGCCTTGTGCTT
This sequence comes from Neoceratodus forsteri, assembly GCA_016271365.2. NCBI lineage: Eukaryota > Metazoa > Chordata > Ceratodontiformes > Ceratodontidae > Neoceratodus > Neoceratodus forsteri. The sequence goes on from CM057452.1 coordinate 1,579,669,861, forward strand.
TTTCAGTGTGCAGTTTTAGTCGAGCACGTGTGTAAGGCCCAGAGTTCGGTCTGCAGCTTGTGTAACTGCTTGTTAGGACTGAATCCGTCCTGTGAAGAGAATCAAAGGATATCTGAAGAGTAGAAACCAGGCTCACCCTGTAGAAGACTGGAGAAATTGCTGAATTGCACTCGGTCTGTCAGGAACTGAATCTGCTGTGTGTCTCTCGGGTATTGTGCAGTAATTGCGATCTGGATAGAGAAACAGCCTGCCTGGTATAGTACTTTCTGTTTACCATATAAATGTGTGAAGAGGCTTGTGTACCTCAGTGAATCCTGCTGCCATTAAAGGACTTTTGCCTGTTACTGTTCACCATATAAATGTGAGGAGGCTTGGTTAGCTCAAGTGAATCCTGCTGCCATTAAAGGACTTTTGCCTGTTGCAGTTTGCCATAAATGTGTGAGGAGTCTCGTGGAGCTCAAGAGTAGCCCTACTGACATTGAAGGACCCTATCTTGTTTGAGGTCGTGAGTACTAATTCAGGGTCGCTCCTGTTGAATTGCCACATTGAATCCAAATGGAATCACTGTACTGCTGACTGTTTAAACTAATTTTTTCTTTTCTCTGTGGGAAGGGCCCTACCAGCTGCCACGGTTTGGACTAGCCACTAGGGCTTGGGTACCAGGGACAGTAACTGGTAGGGATAGGCCTGTGCACAGAGCCATAAATAGATGAGTAAAGTGATAAGCTAATTAACCTGATTTCCCCTGTCCTTGTTATATTCCCCTAAATAAATCAGAGCTGCTTGTTTCAGCAAAGTTATACCCTGAGGTATTTGTCTATGTTAAAGTATTGTACTGTGATTGTTGCACTGTATCTTATTTTACAGGAGGTCCCAGTGCCTGAACCAGCCCTGGGGTAAGTGTATACTGTGAAGGTAATTCTGATATATTGTGTGGGCCACTAGTGGGAAGAAAAGAGGGTTGCAGTGTCCCAGAAGGCTGTGACCAAGTAAGTTTAACTATTGCAAACCCTGACCTCTGGGTGGAGGCACCTGCCATTGGATCCAGGCCCCTCAACCTGTTAGTGGCAAATCAGGCAGGGGTAGTAGCCCCTGGGATAGCGCCATCTAGGGGTTACACAGATGCTATAGGTAACAGCAAGGGCGGAGGCATCTGGTGCATCATAGGCAGACTGCAAAAGATTCTTCCCAGCAACGAGGTCCTGAATTACAGTCTGCCGGACCTCCATTTTAGTGCGTTCATCAGGCAGCTTGTCAACCATTGCTAAGATAAACTTCCATAGGCTATTCTGATATTTAATCAGGTAAGCCTGATAGTTAGCAATACAAGCCAAGGGATGCTGAAGCATAGATCCTCTTGCCCATAATATCCATCCTCCTGGACTCTCCTTGTCAGGAAGAAGGAAACTCATATGACAAGATGCTTTAGACCTGTCATAGGCTGCCATACTGACCACTGAATCATTTGTTGGCTGAGATGAATAAAAGGCTTTAGTGGTCAGATCCAGATACTGCTTGTCAGCCTTACAATGAACAACAGAAAGGGCACTAGGACTGTGCCAGGCAGCCTTAATGGCATCCTCCAGAGCAAACTGTATGGGAGGAATGATTATTCTATGTACTGTAGGAATCTCCAGGAACTCATAGGTTTGTTTGGAGGAGTCTTCCTCTTCAGCTGTACAGCTAAGTGAGACCTGCATGAGCAGAAGAGCCTAAAAGGGAGGCACTGCTCAGAGGAGGACATGGGGTATAAAACACTTTGTCCTCACTATGGAATGAGAGAGCAGAGCTACAGCCAATGCCCACAGGCAGGTGCAGATCACACTCCTGGTCACCCTCTTCCTCCTCATAATCCTCCTCCATATGTTGAAGATCTGGATTATATTCCTCCTCCTCGTAGTCAGACAGGGGAGGCTGCAAAGCATACCATTTGGGAGCCAGCGACAATGGTATAGGCATCGAAGGAGGAGGTATAGAGCCAATCATAAAGAATGAAACACAAGACCCAATGCCAGCCTCAGTGAAGTTGACAGACCATTTGGAAGCATCTATGGTATAGATGATTGATGGGGCATTAGGCAGGAATTGCATAAACAGAGCCCACATGGTCTGTAGCTTAGCCTGCGAGTGCACAACACCCCTAACAGGGGTCAACCACGATCCTGTTGCAGGGCCAAATCCCAACAGCGGAAATGGTCGAGATCCACCATCAGTGGCACAGACAGTACCAGACCCTAACCTTGGTGTCTTAGAGACAGACTGACTGGGGAAGGGGAAAGAGAACCTGAGATTGCTGCCGCTGCCTGGGATAGAGTAGACTTACCTTTGTCTCCTTTTAAGGGAGACCTGAAACAGGCAGGAGAAGGCCTCGACCAGGAATCCTTATGCTTCGCTTGGTGTTGGTGCTTCTGAGTCTTTGGAAGGTTTTCTTTTCGATTTCTCTGAAGTCTGTGATGTCCATGGAGGAGTTTTTTGTGCAAATGCCAAGTGCCTATGCGAATGGCAGAATGTCAAAGATGTGGAAAATGTAGAGCAAGCAGGTGAAACCAGGACTGAAGCTGTGTGTGCTCCATACCTCTTAGAAATTCTTCTACACAAATGCTTCTAGGGGCCACCCGAGGGCTCAGTGATAGCGCCACGTGCTTCCACACTGGCAACCCAGGTTTGGGATGCAGTATAGCATAGTGGATAGGGGCACTGATCTGAAATCTGAAGACCTGGTTTTGAATCCCACAGCCCCTACTTGCATTCTGTGTGACCCTGAGCAAGTCATTTAACTTCCCTGTGCTCCTAGGTTGCACCTGGAAACAAGCTCTGGCTTAGTGTGCCTTTCCTGGTTATACAACTCCCCCCCTTTAAAGAGTAAGTCTGGGTTTGCACAGGTCAGGCGGCCAGGCTGTGAAGTGCTTCCAATGGCAGCGTGAGCGAGCTGTGGAGTGGGAGGGAGACTGTCTGGACCCGGCACAGTAGCAGTCTTTCATGGTGAGCCAAGGAGCTTGCTTCGTCATGAGACGGTGTATGCCCATTGTGTGCTACTGCGACCGAGGCCACCAGAGGCTATGCGAGATGTCTGGAGTAGGGGGGTGGGACTGAAGGGGAGAAAACGGAAAAACCCAGGTGCACGACCGCAGAGAGTGATGGCCCCCATGGTCCTTGGGTTCTGTACCATGAGGATCCCCGCCAGCTCAATAACAGTGGGAGTGGTGATAAGACTGGGGAGCAGTTTGGGGGGGGGTAACGAAGGCAGGAGTAGGTGGTGGTCAGGACCAAACAGCTATATGAGGGAAAAAAAACAAAAATGCTTCTAAAGCCTTTCAGCAATGTCTTCTTGTGATCTGGCTAAAGCCCTGGCAAATACTGCAGTTCTTGCTGTCACGTGAGAGGCCTAGGCAGCAGATAGACAATGTATGGGCATCATCCTTATAGATTTTCACTGTCATATGGCAGAGGTGGAATAAAGTACAGTTACATAAGAACTTACACTAGCAGTAGATCTGCGAGGAGATCTCTTTACAGCAGGCCACGCCTATGGAACTATCGCCGCCAGGCACTAGGACCACACGGAACATTTCTAGCTAGCAGTCTACCAGGGGGCCACTTACTCCAATGTCATACCCTGACATCAGCCTATCCTGTAAGAGTGGGTGGCCCCCACACCCTCCTCAGTTTTCCCTCCAGAGACCATAAGCCACTTAGTCCCAGCAGAGGGAACCGTAGAGAAATCAAAGGTTCCCGCCAAAAAGAAAATAATGGAGAAAGAGGTAGAGACACCAAAAGACCTCCCAGGTCCCGGGAGAAGAAGGGAAGGACGGTATGGCCTGCTGCAGGAGATCCCCTTGCAGGTCTACTGTTACGGTAAGTTCTTACGTAACTGTACTATCTGACTTTGGGGGGTACCTCTTGCAGCAGGCCACACCTATGGAACTAGTCCCAAGCAGTTCTGTCAGCAGAGAGCACAGTCTGGGTGGAGATTTTCTGAGCCTAAGAAAGCAGGCCCTGGAGAACAGCTAGTCCAAAGTTGGCCTTACGCCTAGAGGCAATGTCCAGACTGTAGTGCTTGGTAAAGTTGTGGACAGAACTCCAAGTAGCAGCAATACAGGTCTCTGCAGCTGACACATTCCTGAAACAGGCAACAGAAGTGGCCATGCCTCTGGTGGAGTGGCCACAAACAACGCCAGGAAGATCCCTGCCATACTTCCTGTAGCAATAAGTGATACAGTTAGCCAACCATTTGGACAAGCAATGTTTTGAAACAGGGACACACTCTTTCCCAGGGGTGAAAGAAACAAACATCTGAGAGGACCTTCTATAGTCCTTTGTACAGCGTGTGTAGTAACACAGAATTCAAAGTGTGGAGCAAAGCTTCCCCTAGATTGGCATGCTCTGGGTAATAAACAGAAAGGTGGATGGATTGATTTAAAGTAAACTCAGACACCACCTTAGGGAGAAACCTTAGAGTTAGTACTGTACGTAAAGACACCCAGTCTTTGTGGAAAATTAAATAAGGCTGCTCGGACATGAGTGTCTGTAGCTCTGAAATTCTTTGAGCAGAAATAATAGCAACTAAAAATAATGCTTCTCACAACAGAAAGTGTAGCTCACATGTCATGGACAGCTCAAAAGGAGCCAGAGTAAGTTTTTCTAACGCATAATTCAAGTCCCAAGGCAGGACTGGGGATTGCGGATGGGAGGCTTCAGGTGAAGGATACCTCTCAAAAATGTACAGAACATTTCCAGTTGTGCCAATGTACGGCCATCAATAGGCAACATGGAAGGCAGAGATGGCAGACGTGTGCACCTTAAGAGAGGAGTACTTCAGACCACAGTCTGAAAGGGACAGCAAGTACTCTAGAATCTGATTCACTGGACAAGTGAAGGGATCCAGCTGAAGTGAAGCAGCCCACAGTGCAAAACATTTCCACTTCATAGAATAAATGGTCCTAGTGAAAGGCTTCCTAGCCGCCACCAGTACATCAGCCACCTTGGGTGACTCCCCGAACTGAGCCATGGCTCAGGAGCCAGGCGTAAAGATGCAGGCATTTGAAGGCCAGATGGACCAGGGTGCCCCGGGTTCTGGGAGAGCAAGCTGGTGCACAGAGGAAGAGGTAATGGGGATTCCACTGTCAGCTACTGCAGTAAAGGAAACCAGATCTGACAGGGTCAGAAGGGGGCGATGAGGATCATAGTGATTCCTTCCATCTGGAGCTTGATCAGAACCCTCTGAAGCAGGAGGAAGAGAGGAAATGTGTAAAGAAACCTCCCTTTCCAAGAGAGGGACAATATGTCTTGCCAGAAAACTCCAGGCCCTGGATTGAGTGAGCAGAAAATCGGTAGTTTTGCATTGAGTGGGGAAGCAAAAAGGTCCAACTCTGGAGGACCCCACCTATTGAACAGGTCTTCTACTACTGAGGTCAGCAGCTCCCACTCATGCATTTTTGACTGTGACCAGCTTAGAATGTCCACCAGGACATTCTGAATGCCTGGAATATGGATGGACGGTAGTTCTAGACCATGTCCCAGAGCCCAATACCAGACTCTCATCACTTCCTGGCAAAGAGGGTATGAGTGAGTGCCCCCTTACTTGCTGATGTAGTGGGCTACACTAATGTTGTCCGTTTGCACTAGCAGGAGACCCAGGGACAGCCAAGTCTGGGAGGCCTACAAGGCAGAAAGAACAGCCCAAATATTCAGGACATTTATGTGGAGAGAGAGGATTCCAGCTGGGACCATGTCCCATGTGTTTGGTGGGGCCCTAGATGAGCCCCCCAACCCCAACCCCGAAGCATCTGTTGCAAGAATCTGCTATGGGGAAGGAATGAGGAAAGCAACCTCTCAAAGCAGGTTGTTGGGTTCCATCCACCAAAGTAGAACTATCTTTACCGGAGAATAGGACCGGCTGTTCCAGGTCGTCTGTACGCCCTCAGTGTCCATTGAGGAATTCTCATGTGCAATCTGGTTAGAAGCATTGTGACTATGGCTGCAGCCATCAGGCCCAAAAGCCAGAGGAAGTTTCTGGCTGAGACACAGCGACTGTTGTACAGTAGGCAGGCTTGATCTGTAAGGCAATCTGCCTGGTCCTGGGGCAGGAAGACCATGCCCTGAGAGGTGTCCAGGACTGACCCATGGACTGAAGTTGCTAACAGGGGGTCAGAACTGACTTGGGCAGGTTGACAGTAATGCCCAGATCCTGGAATAGGCTGGTGGTACGTTCCACAGACTATAACAGGCACTCCCTGGATTGGGCTTTGAGAAGCCAGTCGTCCAGGTAGGGAAAGACACAAGAGTCCCTGCCGCCTGAGGGCAACTGTTACCACTGTCAAGCATTTGGAAAACACCCAAGGGGCTGAGGACAAGCCAAAGGCAAGGCCCGGAACTGGAAGCATGTCCCCTGGAAGTGAAACCTTAGGTACTGTCTGTGGGAGGGATGCAACTGGATATGCAGATAGGCATCCTTCACGTCGAGGGAGCAAATCCAGTCTCCCTGGTGCAGAAGGGGCAGCAAACCCTAGGAGTGTCACCATCCAGAATTTTTTGCACTGAATGAACAGATTTAGCTCCTGCAGGTCCATAATAAGTCTGAGATCTCCTGTGCATTTGGGCACTAGAAAGAAATGAGAACAGAGCCCTCTGCCCTGTTGAGTCTCTGGGACTGGTTCTATGGCCTTTTTCGCAACAAGGAGTGAATTTCCTCTCAGAGCACTGGAATGTGGTCTAGAGGGTAAGAGGACAGAACCGGGCAGACTGGATGGGCCTTCCGGTCCTTATCTGCCGTCAATTTCTATGTTTCTATGTGGTTTCTCTGGATGCCACTCCAGAAGTTCCAGGTGTGGTCGCTTTCTATGATCTGCAGTACACATGCATCTCTGATGATTCCTCTCCACTTGTCAAAGTGCAGGGAGAAGTGACCCCCTACAACCACCTCCTGCCTTGAGGGAGGGGTCAGGCTAAACTGGCAGGGGCAGCCAGAGTTGCACCTCCTTTCTGGGTGTATTTTTCCACAGTGGAGGAGGGGGTGGGCATGGCAGGGGTGGCTCAGTGCTTACTCTGAGGCTTGCTAGAGGGCTTGGGTTTATGATTAGACCAACAAAAAGGCACTAGCTGATCACTTTTGGGCCGGTTGGTGTGGTACATGGAGTTGACCAAACGAAGAGTGCGGCCAGAGGTATGCAGCTGAGAAAGTATGTCCTGCACATCTGTGCAAAACAACTTGTATCCTCTAAATGGGGCATTCAGGATGGACAATTGAACATACTGGGATAAACCGGATGCCCTCAACCAAGAGTGTCTCCATAGGCAAATGCCTGCTGCAGCAGCCCTGGCTAAGGTGTCTACAGCATCATAGGCAGCCCTAAGGAGGTGGGTGCCGACATCGGAACCTGCTTTGACAGACTGCAGCATCTGCTGTTTTAAGGTGGTCCTCTGGAAGGGCCTGGGCAATTAAAGGGCCTGGTCCCAGAGTTGTTTTTGCTACTGGACCATATGGGCAATACAGTTCAATACCCTGATGGTCAGTGTGGCAGAGGCAAAGGTTCTCTTGCTAATGTGATCCAGTCTTCCAGACTCTTTATCCATGAGCAAGGAAATACAGGTTACTCACCTGTAACAGGAGTTCTAGGAATGGTATATGTTGTTCATCCACATTTATTGGCAGGTTCCTTGCCGCTTTAAATCTTGCCGGAAGGTCTTCAAGCTGGCTCCTCCCACCCACTCGGGTGGTAAAACTCTCGGCTCCGCCCCATGACTCCAGATCTGGCCCGCTGGAAGCTCAGGCTGGTGCCTAAGCCGGGAGGGATGAACAACATATACCATTCCTAGAACTCCTGTTACAGGTGAGTAACCTGTATTTCTAGGGACATGGATATGTTGTTCATCCACACTTATTGGCAGACTCCTAGCAGTTCTCCGGGAGGAGGGAGGCAAGGCGCACACCCCCTACTTAGGGAATAAAGACTGGAGAACCGAGGCCCCAAAACCAGCATCCCGGCGTGACTCAAGGTCGATGTGGTAATGGGTAATAAAGGTGTGTGCCGACTTCCAGGTAGCAGCCCTGCAGATTTCCTGGATAGGGACATCCCTGGAAGCAGCCACCGATGCAGCAGTATGACGGGTAGAATGAGCTCTTATCCCTCTGGGAGGCTCTATGCCCGCCAACTTATAGCAGAGATCTATGCAGGAGGTGACCCACCTGCTTATCGTCCGCTTGGCTGCAGGTCTGCCAGGTGCGGCTTCAGCGTAGGTGACAAACAGCTGGCAGAACCTCTCCCTGAATTCCAGCTGCAGCCCTTATAATAAGCGAGCCTCTAGGGTCCAAGTATGGAGCCTGTATTCGGCCTCCGAGGTGTGATTGGGGTAGAACACCAGCAGAGTCAACACCTGGTTAAAGTGAAACCCTTGACATCACCTTCGAAGGAATTTCGGTGGGGGCGCAGGACAACCTTGTCCCTGTGGAAGACCAGGTAAGGAGACTCAATGCAGAGCGCCTGATGCTCTCCCATCCTTCTGGCTGATGTGATAGCCACCAAGAAGGCGGTCTTCCACGACAGGTAAGAGAGTTCACACCTGTGCATTGGTTCGAATGACTTGCCCATGAGCTTTGCCAGTACCAGCAGTAAATCCCACGGAGGTGGAGGTTCTCGCACCGGAGGGGAAATGTGATCAAGGCCTTTGAAAAGCGCCAGACCACCTTCTCCTGCGCACCGACTGCTCCCCCCCATGCCCGTAAGCAGAGATGGCTGCCAGTGCACCTTAGGTCGCCGACTCCAAGCCCTTGAATAGAAAGGGACCATAAATAGTCCAAAATGCTTGCCAAGGAACAGGAGGAAGGGTCCAAGCCTTACCTGACACCAAATGGAAAACCCTTCCATTTGAAGGCATAGCATTTCCTGGTCGACTTACGGACGCCTCAACAACATTGAGGACCTCTCGGAAAGACCCAAGGCCTGGAACTCTAGCTAGGAACCAGGGCCAGGGTGCAGGGATTGAAGGTCCGGATGGAACACCTTCCCTGATTGACTGAGAGCAGGTCCGGGCGAGCTGGAAGCTGCCTCGGGAGCCTGGAGCTGAGGTTGAGGAGATCTGGGTACCAGAACTGGCGGGGCCAGTCTGGGGCTATCAGAATCACCTGTGCCTTGTCCCTCCTTGTCTTGAGAAGCACCTTGTAAATCAAGGGAAATGGGGGAAAGGCGTAAAAGAGGCCCGGGGTCCACAGCCTCGAGAAGGCATCCCCATGCAGCGAGCCCTGCTGAGGGGGGCGGGCATGAAACAGCCTCAGCTTCGCATTCTCCCTGGAGGCAAACAGGTCCACCTGAGGTGTGCCCCAGTGGGAGAACAGATCTTGTACCACTCGCAGGAGAGACCACTGTGAGATGCAGCCCCTATCCGGCTCAGGGCATCGGCCAGGGTGTTGGAGGCCCGCCACATGAATGGCTAGGAGATCCGCCTCAGGCTGCGATCTAGTGACCAAATGCGGAGAGCTCCTTGCATAGAAGCATGGAGCGCGTCCCGCCCTGGCGGTTCAGGTAGTACATGGTCGTGGTATTGTCCATCTGGACTCGGACCACTTGACCCTGGAGAAACAGAGCAAAGGCGGTGAGAGCTAGGCGGACTGCTCAGAGCTCCAGCAGGCTGATGTGGCATCGGGACTCCCGCGGGGACCAGAGGCCGTGCACTCGGTGTTCCCCCAGATGGGCACCCCAACCCATCAGAGAGGCATCGGTCGATAGAGAGACCGTCGGCTCGGGGCGGACAAATGGGATGCCCTCCTGAAGATGAGAGGGAATGGTCCACCACTGGAGAGCATTCCATATCTCCTGGGTCACTGTCACTAGCTGGTCCAATGGATCGCAGCGTTATGACCACCGGCTGGCCAGTCCCCACTGAAGGGGGCGCATGTGCCAGCGTGCCCAACAGACCACGCTGGTACAGGCCACCATGAGACCCAGGAGGCGCAGGAAGTCCCAGGCAGGGCGCGATTGCCCAACCAGAAATGATTGGGCAAAGGAGGTAAGAACCTCAGCCCTGTCCGCCGAGCCATGCTCAAGCTCAAGAGAGTCGAGCTCTGCCCGATGAACAGGATCACCTGCTTCGGCTCGAGTTCACCTTGGCCTCGCTGATGAGAAGGCCGACTTGAGAGCAAACCTGGAGGGCCAGATCTCTGGACCGCCTCCCACCTCCCGCCTGAGGGGCTGCATCAGCCAATCGTCCAGGTAAGGGTACACCCGGACCCCTTCGGGCGCCAGAATGCTGTCACCACTGCCATGCATTTGGTGAAGACCCTGAGCTGGAGATAAGCCGAAGGGCATGGCTTGGAACTCAAGAGGATCCTTCCGCCGAAAGCGGAGGAATTCGATGTGACGGACAGATAGGACGTGAAAGAACGCTGTCCTGTAGTCCAGAGAGCAGAACCACACGCCGTGTTCCAGAGATGGTATTATCTGCGCCAGAGTGACCATTCTGAAGGTCCGAGACCTTAGGAACTTGTTCAGGTCGTGTAGGTCGAGAATGGGGCGCCAGCCCCCCGTCCGTTCCGGAACCAGGAAATACCTGGACACGAACCCCGGGTCTAAAGGGGGTCCTCTACCTCCGTGATCACCTCCTTTTGGAGGAGGAGAGCGATGTCGGCTCGATGAGCCGCCAGTGAGGCTGCAGACCCCGAGGCCCCAAGGTTCGACGGCTCTGAAGGGCTGGGCCTGCTCGAATTCTAGAGGTAGGCCTTTTTCCACCACCTCCAGTACCCACCTGTCCGTGGTAACAGCGGACCAGGCGAAAAGGAAGTGTCTGAGCCATCCCCCCACGGGGGGATCCAGGGGTGAGGTGACAGGGATGGGGGTGACACCCATCAGCCCATCACTGGGCAGGCTTGGAGGAGGGACAGGCCGAGGGACCTCCTGGGCCTTTACCTCCCTGCTTCCTGTTTGAGGAAGCCGACGGCTTGGGTTTGGGATACCAAGTCTCGAGCCTGCTGGCCCTGACGTCAGCTGGGCCGGGCAAGGGTGCAGAAGGACGAAAGGGCTAGGCTGTGGCTTGCAGCCTTTGTCCTTCTGAGCGGAAGAGACCAAGTCCAAGGTAGCATTGGACCTCTGATCCTCTGCAGGTGACCTTCCACCCCAGGGTCAAGAGGTCAGTCCCAAAAAGGGAACATCCGCCAACTTGTGCTGGGTATCCGAGATAAAGGTGGATATCCTCAGCCAAGCCCGACGACGATGGCCACTGCGGCCGCCGCAGACCTGGCACATGAGTCCCCGATGTCTAACGCAGTCTGGAGCTGCTGTTTGGCCACTGCCCTGCCCTGGTCCCGCACCTGCCTGACCGTAGTCTGCAGATTCGCGGAAGATGAGGGACAACTCATCCAGGAGCCCAACAGGGCATGAGAAAATGTGCCATGAGGACGGCCGAACTGGCCTGACAAGGCCGTGAGAGGACGCAGCATAGACTTTTCACCGGCATAATCCACTTTGGATTTTTGTCGGAGGTTTGTCCACATCCTCGGCGCTCCGGCACACCGGAAAACGCCTGTCGGTAACCAACCCTCGGCCGAGGGGTGTTCAAAACCGGACAGGGAACCGAGGGACCGTGATACTTCCTGGCCAACCTGGCCAAGGCGCAGGGCAGGAAGCAGGACGCCGCCAAAGTTCCAAGGCCGGACCCACTATGGCTTCGGCCACCGGAAAGGCCTCCTTAGGAGAATCCCCTCAGTCCAGAATCTCCGTGAGGGGATACCTGGCCCGTTTAGAAACGGGTTCGAGCTTCATCCCGGTGGACTCCGAGATGAGTCGAAGCAACCCTAAGAAGGACGAAGGGCTATCGTCCACTGACTGCCCTCCCGAGGACTCCAAGTCCATGCGCTTGGAGAAGAGGGAGGAACCATCATCGGACTCAGAAGAGTCCTCAAAGAGCTGCCTCGGGCCTGCACCACCCTCCACCTACCGAGGTTTATCGGGAGTGAGGGTGACAGACAGCCTATGGGGCAAACCCAAGGCCGACCGAGAATTTTTGGTCGGAGCCCCAACTAATGGCTGCGGAGGCGGAGGTTCCACCAGAACCGGTGGGGCAGCTGGAACTGGCCGAACAACCGGCCTGAGAACAGGCTCCTCAACTACAACGAGGGGTTGTTTCGGCTGCTCCGGTGACAGCCACTTAATGGCCGGGGAAGACGACTGGGTCGGCTTATTCCCGGTCAAAAGGAGCTGTTGCCACATGAGTTCCTCGTACTTCCGACGCAACTTGCACCGAAGCCTCCCCTCGTCCGAGGAAGAGGAAGAGTGGCAGCGCCGCTTGCCGCGATGCCGAGACCGAGACCGCCATGGCGGGCGGGATCGGGTTGACCACGAGGATGTCGAGACTGAGACCGAGTCTCGACTCAGGCCGAGGAAGGCGAAGAGAAGTGTCAGAAATCAGCACCCCTCGCTCGACGATCCCACCAAGGCTCCGGAACCGGAGGCACAGACGAGCCGACGGGATCTCAACTCCCACCGGGGAACCGAGGAGAGGGATTCTCAGCTTCCAGCCGACATCCGCCTAACGGTCGAGAAAAATCTCGACCGCGCAAGGGAGTCTCGTCAACTGGCCTGACGGGACACCGTGAAGCCAGTGGCCGGTTGAGGGGTCGACCGTTGACTGTCGACAAGGGAGGGGATCTTTCTGCCCCAAGAGCGTCGATCGAGGAGATTCTACTTTGCTTTTTGGACCTGGAAAAGGTCCCGAAGAAGTTGGACCCTCACCTTCGTCGAGAGGGTCAGACAAAGCTCCTTAAAAGAAGCCGAGTACGAGGCACCGAGAGAGAGCGGGACAAAAGCCGCAGCCGAGGTAGAAGCGGCCCGCGCCGCCTCCTCTTCGAGGGCAATCATCTGCTCGAGCTGATCCGCCGAGACCGCCGCCGCGGACACCGCCAATCGGGCCTCTTTAGATTTCACCGGTGGAATTCTTTTCTCGGGGCGCCTCAGTTGTAATCGGGCAGCACGGTCTTCAAGGATGTAGGCCGAAAAGGAAGAGCACAAGTCACAGGCCTGCGGGTCGTGCTCAAGGCCCAGGCAGTAGACGCACGTGGAGTGCGGATCCGTCCTAGACATCTTCTGCCCGCAAGGGCACCTCCGAAAACCGGGAGTCGACGGTCCATCGTACGCGAGAAAGAAGACCAAGTCTTTTAGCAAAAACTTTTGATTTCGAACTTTCAAGAATTAGGAACCAGTCTTAAACGCAGCATGTTAAGGAGGGAACCTGAGCTTCCAAGCGGTAAGGAAGATCTGGCGTCATGGGGTGGAGCCGAGAGTTTTACCACCCAGGTGGGTGGGAGGAGCCAGCTTGAAGACCTTCCGGCAAGATTTAAAGCGGCAAGGAACCTGCCAATAAGTGTGGATGAACAACATATCCATGTCCCTAGAACTGAGATGTTTGGGCCTTTTGGTGAGGCCATAGGTGGCATTGATGACCACCAAATCTGCTTCAGACTGATCAGCAAAGAAAGCCCTTCATGCTGAAGCCTGTTATAATTTGTCTGGCTTTCTGGATGCCGTATCAAACTGGGCCGATGCGGGGCGGCCATGGTGGAATCCTCAAAGGGCTCAATGATGGGAAGGATGACCAGAGAAGGGGCATCCGGTAGCCATAAATAAGTGGCCAGTCAACGTCGAGCGGGATCTTGCTCCTCGGTGTTGAGGCCCATGGTCGATTGTAATTGTCTCATAACCAAGACAACAGAGGGGTCATCCGGGGGAAACCGTGGGATGTACCTCAGGGTCTTCTTGCTGGACGAGACTGTGGAGGAGGAGTTGTAAGAAGTGGTTCTCCCATCGTCAGCCTACTCAGGAGGAATGAGGTCCAGATGGCATCCATCTTCGTCCCCTGAGTTCGGGGGGGGGGCGAGGGCCCAGGGTTCTGTGGCGTGGGCCATGGTCCTGCTGGAGTAGCAGGGAAGTGCTTCGGAGACATGCCTTGAGAAGGAGCAAGCTTAGCCTACATGAAGTCCCATAAGATGGGAAGCATGGATTGGGAGTCCACCGCTATTGGAATCAGACCCATTGGCGTCAGCTGAGGGAATGCCGAGGTCAGCACCAGTGAGGGTGGCCACACAGGCTGGGGACTGCAGGGAAGCTCCTCAGCATGGGTCGGCATTGGAGAGGGCGACTGCGACCGGGGCTCGAGCAACTCAGAAAAGGGTAGAGGCTCAGGTCCGAAATAACAGCCAAAGAAACGGCCAAGGTTAGTGGCAGAGGGTTAGGCTGTGTCCCAGCAACCGCCAATGTTGAGCCTATAGACAACGGGCCAGCTGAGACACATGACTGAGTGTCCACTGAAAACAAGGGCCTAAACAGCAGGGGCTGAAAAGTCAGTGGGGCGCCAGAGCCCCTGGAACTGACACCCACCACTGAAAGGTTGGTGGGGGGAGCTGCCAATGGTAGCCCTGCATGGGAAAGGGCATGCAAGGCACAGACGGCCGCCCCTGATGAGAGGAAGACCCCGCCGCGGTTGGGACATGGAGCGATAACCGGGATCGAGATGAGGACAACTGGGTTTTCTCCTTAGGATGGTCCTTATCCCGATGACTATGCTTCCATGTTGACTTGTTCTGGGCTTCGGAGGGCCGCAAGCCAGAGGACGTCGAAGGGGAAGTGGAGTACCTTTCAGCCTGAAGCTCCTTTTCCATCTAGGCGACCTTCTGCTTCAAAAGAAAAGTTTTGAGGGTCTGCACTCGACGCTTCCTAGTGGCCTGGTTGAAGCTGCAGATCACACAAGCCTGGATGTCGTGTTCTGGGCCTAGGCAGCAGACACAGGCCTCGTGGTCATCCTTCTCTGGGATCTTCTGCCCATAGGCACACTTTTTGAAGAGTTTCCCGGAGGCAGACCTTGGCATAAATGGAGAGGAAAAATTACTTTAGCGCTAAAGTGATACACACTAGTGAGAGAAAAATAAAAAACATAAGTTCAATGAAGAATCTCAGCGAAATGGCGGTTGACTGAAGCTGTGGACCACCGTGACATCCAACGTGCTATGGTCAATGGTGGGAAAAGAACTGAGGAGGGTGCGGGGGCTACCCACTCTTATAGGGTAGGCCGACATCGTTGTATGTCAGAGTGGGCGGCCCCTGGTAGACTGTTAGCTAGAAGTTTCTGTGTGGTTATAGTTACATAGGTGTGGCCTGCTGCAAGAGATACCCCCAAAGTCAGATCGGACCTTTTTTCCATCAAAGGTTACAAAGAAAATGCACAAAGAAAAAATATAAAATGAAATTGATTACAAAAGAACATCAGTAAAGGCAATGGCGAATGTTGGCGTTTATTCTCTGGGGATCCCATGAGCAGCTGACAGCAGGAGAAAGAGATGAAAAATGATAGGACTGCTCACGATATACAGGCGGCACCAACCAGCATTGATGTGGGCAGCCGCAGCTGGCAAAAGTTGCTGGGTGGTCCTGATGCAGACAGCTCACAATTACAAAGGAGTGGCTCAATGGAGAGAAATGTTCTCGAAGATCTATGTCACACAACAAGTTGTGAACACATGGAACAGACTGCCAGAGCCTGCGGTTTCAGCTGATAATGTAATAACCCTCAAGCTCAGACTAGATGAAAAGCATTGAAGAAAATGGGGTCACGAGGTACTCCCCCAGATAGCTAATGGAAGGGAGGAACATGATGGACCGCTGGTATAGCTGGCAGTACAGCGTAGTGGTTAAGGACACTGAAATACAAACCTGGAGATCTGGGTTTGAATCCCATCAGCCCCTGCCCCACTTGCATACTGTGTGACCCTGAGCAAGTCACTTAACTTCCTTGTGCTCCCAGGTCGCACCTGGAAACAAGCTACGGCTTAGTGTGCCTTTCCTGGTTAAACAAATTTTCCCTTTCCCTTTCTTTCCCGCCCCCAAGTATCTACTGTATGGATGTATGTGTGCTTAAAAACTATTTTTTTACAAAGCTTTTTCTGTCATATCAGGGGCTATTTAAGGGAGCAGTTAAAGTTTTTACCACCACTTTACACAGGAAAACCAATTTTAAATTCTGGAAATGTATGTTCACTTGCATGACATGCTGCTAATATACTGAACAGCCATTTTTATGACCGCATTTAACAAATTGTGAACTCAGTTCAGACAGTATCTGATTAGTTCATGTTCAGTACACCACATCACATCATAAAACTGGCCAGAATCAACATCTGCTTAGCAGCCTCACCTATGAAAGGCCCTAAATGTAAGACAGTAATAGCGGCTTGAAGAATCATAGTAATATGAAAAGGAACAGGACAAGGGAATGCTCATCTCTTTTGGTCTGACATGCACTGAGAGAGCAATGGGGATATGTATGTGGATAGATGAGGGAGGTGTGGGGGTTGTATCATTTCATTTTCAACCAGTTGACCTTAAAGATAATTGTGTGATTCAGCCAGTATTACACATGTCACATTCTCTAGCACTGCTTTCCCTTTCGTTGATGACCACTTCAGAAGTGTAAATTGAAAAACATAAGGGTGAGCTGGTATGCTCTTAGCTCCTGTTGTCATCCAAGACAGAAGCCAGTTATGACAGCCAAGCAGATCACACCTTCTGAAGCTGTTGACATGAAATGTTCCGAGAATGCATTGGTGGATAAAGGAAAGAAGAATGTGCTGCAATAACTGTTAGGCAGCAAGGTTGCATGGCATTCAGACTCAATGAGCTTGGTTACTATAGAGTATACTTATCGTTCAAATACTTATTGCACAGTCAAAGACCACCAGGAAGCCTGAAGGCAGGAAAGTGAAGAGACTGTTATAGTTTTACATTACACAGCGTTAGGATTATCACAGTATTAGCACATTATTACAGAGCTTTACAGCTTGAACTGTTGCAGAATCAGCCATTCTCCTACCAGTCTCCTCCCGTTCTCTGCCCCTTCTTCATACTCCCTCCTTTTCACTGACACCCAGACCTTTCTTTCTTACCCCTTGCTACAATACCCTCACGAGTCAGCCTGCTTTCTCTGTACATCACTCCTCTCTCTGAAACAACCTCCCTACCCACTTCCACCTCGCCTCCTTTTACCTTATTCTTCAGAAACCTGTTAGGGTTCATGTCTCACTATCTTGCCCCTAGCACTACCTATATAGCATATGCATTCGCACCGCTTCGCCCCCATGTTACCTGTGTTAAGTTAATTACCTTGATTTCTTGCACATTGTACCATTTGTGTTTGCACTATTGTACTCCTGTACTGCTCCTTTGCACAATGTACACTGCATCACTTTCCCTTATAAAATGGGTCTAAAAAAGCAAAATAAATTTAATGGGTCAAATTAATCAGGTGACTGTGCATTATTACAGCAAAATGCACTGTCATCCTGCTCCTAAACCTGACCAGATTTGTTAGTAGCCACATAACATAAGGAGCAAAATCAGACACTCTACACTCAAAACTGACCTTCCATCACAAACATAGCTGCTACCTTTACTTACTAGACCCTAAGGCCCTGAACACACTGGGGAACTTAAAACGGTTTAAATCCCCCTAGCACTATTTGCAGACAGACTACAAGCCCCTTAAAATGTTTTAATAAAAGTGTTTTAAACCCTGCTAGATACCTAGTCTTAAAACCATTTTTAAAAACATTCTGGAGCTAGCATGGTTTTACTCACAGGTCTGGCCAGGAGTAAAAACGTTTTAAGCTGTAATGGTTTAACTAAAACAGTTCTTGCTGCAGTGTGTCCAGGCAAGCACAGTTCTGTGTGTTGAACTTAACACAAAATAGTTACAAGGAGCAGGGCTGGATTTACACAGTCAAGCCCTATGCACAACAGTAACTATGGGCCCCCACACATATGGTGTTACACCCCCCCCCCAACACTCACTGTTGCAACCCTCCACCCCCAGCAATGTGGTGTCACATGTAGCGCTCCATACTTAGATTCAGGAATTTTTCACGACACATTTTTATCTTGATTGCTCTCCGCTTTTATTATGTACATACAGACAGATCAAAACACAAAACATATTGCCTGTGGTGCCTTACTTTCCTCTGAGGACTGCACAGTGTCCAGATCTGTTAGCACCCTCATTATGCTACACTGCTACTCA
Organism: Neoceratodus forsteri; assembly: GCA_016271365.2. Taxonomy (NCBI): domain Eukaryota; kingdom Metazoa; phylum Chordata; order Ceratodontiformes; family Ceratodontidae; genus Neoceratodus; species Neoceratodus forsteri. The sequence continues at coordinate 1,579,687,909 of CM057452.1, forward strand.
GTTCTGTTAGGCACCCAGCATCTCCTAATCCCCCCAATATCATAGCATTAAGAGTCAGGACACCCAGCATCTCATAATCCTCCTCCACATATCATAGTGAATGTTACAGAAACTGAGCAGGGGGGCACATTAGCATGTCATATCCTACAAATACACTCTGAGTGAATCAAATACCTTTTAATTTCAAGGCACTGCTTGTCTTAACCTCCAAATCAACATTTTCTATCCAGTCACCAATGTAACTCACACTGCCTCAGCAATGTAATGCAAACCACTACCTACCTTCAATTAAATCTGCCTCCCGACATTCCCTGGTGCTGCTTTAGACAGCACAAATAAGACAAGTGCCCATACCACCATATGGTAGTTTGGTTCTGTATTCTACCACACACTATGAAAAGGATACACATATCTAAAAAGCAGTACCAGCTACTAATGGGGAGCAGAAGCAGATACAGTATATACTACTTAGAGCATCCATTCATAACTCGAATGGCCACTGAAATTGAGCATTTTTCATTTGCCAAACAAAAGTCTTATAGCATATACTAAAACAGCGCCCTGTGCCTTACTGCGGCCAATGGTGTTTACCGTGGCAGTTACTAATCCCCTCCAGCAGCTGTGTGCAGGTGTCAATCACTCACTATTGCAGTCTGTTATAAATTACAATAGTGGGGCTCTCTAGCCCCCAGGAAATGCATGCAACTTATCACTCTAGCCCCAAATGGCTACCGTTTGTGATACATGCCATGCTTCAGCCCCAAAGAGCAGTGGAAGCTTCTTGGTGTGCCCTGAAAGGCTGACTTTCATTTTGCAAACTTCCCCCTCCTGCGGGTCCTCAAGCCCGTAGGAAAACTTTTTTTTCTTTTTAATCTGATTCTGAGGCAAATTAAGTACTCAAGTAAATAATCGAACAAACAAACTAAGGGGACAGGCCGGGCCATCCACGATGACCATTTACTTTAAATGTGATTTGAAAGTTAGATAGATTCAGTCACTTACACATTTCACTTGAAAAATAAAACTGTTAAAAATTGGACCTTGGTGGAACTTTCATAATTGCATCCACCGTAATTACCGACTTACCGGTTCTCTCCTCATCCTACTACATCCTTTACCCCGTACTCAGCTTGCTCACAGTAGTCAGACTGAGATCGTGGTTGGTGAGCCGCAACCTGGAGCCCAGGCCCAGATGGGAAAAGGGGCCAAGGTGGTGGGCACTAATGAAGGAGTAAGCCGAGCTCAAGTGGACACACACACACACACACACAAAAAAAAAAAACCTTGCCTTAATCCGCAAATATAACAATTAATGAGGCAGACTGTAGGCAAAATAGATAATCTACGCAGAAAGCAGGTCATGGCCACAGACACACTGACGCAGCAGAATATAGTTGATCAGGCACAGACACATTCCTCTCCTCTCACACACTGCACTTGAGCCAAGCTGAAAGCAAATGGCGGCAGAAGAAAACTTTCAAAAGCGCTTCCGCGCTTGTAAGAGCTCCCACTCCGCGCATGCTTCCTGCACTAAAGGTATGGTAATTATTCAACTTGCTGATCTCTCATGGGTCAGCTGAGAGAAAAGGCTGGTGGCTAAATGTACAACTACTCATCTTGAGGAGAGCAGTGGCAGACAGTCAGGGTTTTTAAAGCACAGATCAGATGTACTGTTGTACATGTACTACTAACTGATATTTATTGTATTCAGATTTTTTTTAATCAGGATGCGATCACAGACCTCAACGCCACCCCATTGTACTCAGACAGCCATCCGGATTGTGGGGCAGGTGATGTAAAAAAATAACAACAACAAAAAAACAAACTTTAAGGCAGCACTAGGATAGCCACCCAAAGAACTTGGGCCCTACGCCAGGCATAGTTGGCGCTGCGGTAAATCTGGCCCTGACAAGGAGAACAGGTTTAACACTAGCAGTGTGGCCACACTGAACAGTTATCAAAAATGGTTATCGAGTAGTGTGGATGCACTATAAAAATATAACTACTGTATCTTAAATAAAAAACAAATTAATTGAATGTTTTTTTTTTTTTTGTTAGTTGTTTAACCAGGACTAGCACACTAAGCTGAAAGCTTTTTTACAGGTGCGACCTGGTAAAACAGGGAAGTTAAGTGACTTGCTCAGGGTCACACAGTCTGCAAGTGGAAGCTGTGGGATTCAAACCCAGGTCTGGTCTGCTGGATGTCACCAGATTCGCAGCTCAGAGCCTTAAACCACTGGGCTAAACTGCCTCCCACACTGTTTCTCTGCTCATCACACTCTCCTTACACACATAAAGAAATTAGAAACATTAAGTACTGTTCATAGTTTTCATTACTTAATGTTGTTTCCCAGATCATCAAACAAATCAGAAATATTAAGCACTGCTCATACTTTTCATTACTAAATGTTGTTTCCCTGATTATCACACTCTTATACACATAAACTGATCAGAAATACTAAGTACTGTTCATAGTATTCATTACTAGTGTTTCTTTGCTGACACTGAAAAATCTTCCTCCTATCTTTACCTGCTTATCAGGGAAACCTCTGCCGCCTACCCTCACAGAGATAAATTTGAGGCCTTTGCTGGGAGATAAACATCCTGCTAGTGGAATTGTGAGGAATTTTAATCTCTGTATTCCATGAACATTCCAAATTCCATTGTAAACTATTGTGTATTTTATTCATTACCTTGTGCTGAAACTTATTGTGTAAATAACAAGATTGCCATGAAAACAGGGCCTTTTTTGCCCCACGATAAAAAATTGCCTGTATAAATAAAGTTGTTTTACTACTACTTATGCTGAATGTGGGGAAAAGACAGAGAAAAAAAGACACAGGATGAAGAAAGGAGGCAATAATGCTATATAAACAAAAAGAGTAAAGGTGGAAAAAGTACAGTTATGTAAGAACTTACCATAACAGTAGATCTTCGAGAGGATCTTATGCAGCAGGCCACACCTATAAAACTTCAGCCGCCAGGCACTAGGACAACACGGAAACTTTTCTAGCTAGCGGTCTACCGGGGGGCTGCCCATGTCGAAGTCACATGCTGATGACGTCCTTGCCATATCAACGTGGGCAGCCCCATGCCCTCCTCAGTTCTCCCACCGGAGACTATAAGCAGAAAATCTCAAGCTGGCCTACCGAGGAGAATTTACAGTTTATTTATTTATTTATTGAAATGTTTCCCCAGGAAGGCAGTCCTGGTGCGACCTGGAGGGTAGGGGAATATGAGGATAGTATACAGAGATTTGGTGCACAATATAGATACACAATTTGAGTACATTCAATAAAGTGAGCAGACTATACAGAAGTACTGAAAAGGAGGAATGTTAACAGGTATGAACTAGATGGAATACAATGCTAGCAGTCTTGAACTAAATAGATACAATAGCACAAATATTTTTGGCAAACACTTGGTGGGACATAGCCTGTAGTTAGAAAATGGCTGGATAGAATACAAGGAGGTTGAACTAGGGCAAGATGGCAAGGAGAGACACAGATAGAGCAAAATTTGCAAGGTGTAACAAAAGTAAAAGGTTGACTATAAGTGCATTAGAGATTAGGGTTAGCCAATAACTATAGCTAGGAAAGGGGGTGGGTGTGAGGGCTTACAGGCAGAGAGCGGGGGTGGAAAGGGCAGGGGATTTGGAGGAGGGGAAGGAAAGGGGTAGAGGAGAAGGGTCTGCCAGGGCCATACACCTCTAGAATGCTGGGGACCCTGGCTGCACCAGACGGAGGTCAAGCACGAACAGGTTCCCACCAACAGAAGGAAAACAGAAGGTTCACTAGCAAGGAGAAAGGGAGACAAACACAGAGAGCTCCCCCAGGTCAAAGGGGAAGGAGGAGAGATGGCATGGCTTGCTGCAAGAGATCCTCTCAAAGATCTACTGTTACAGTAAGTTCTTACATAACTGTACCAGGGGTTGAAGTTAGGGAAAAAATACTGTAGCCAATGGACCAGTATATGGGACGAAAGTGCTGGCCAGCAAGAAAAATTTTGATGGCTGTTGGGGGTATGTGTGTAAATTTCAGGCAATTTGACTTGACATGGATTCTTCTTTTTTTTTTTATAGGGAGAGTCAATAAAAGGAAAAGCAACTACAGGCTGCAAATGATCAGCAGGCTGCTATGGCCCCAGGCCCTCTCCACTTCTAAATGGTGGCAATGAGCTATGTTTAAATATAAAGATCTCACAAATACTTTGTAAATCTGTGGTCTCCTGACTTTGTATTTATTAAAATTTGTTCTGGCCATGAAGCCAGCCCAGTGGCGCAGAGTTCTGAGGTGCTGGATGCCTTACCTCGAGCCACGACGGTGACCCGGGTTCGGGAATGGACTCGGGGCACATGGGGCTGGCAGGGGAAGGAGAGGATTGAGCATCCGGAGGACTGCTCTCCTCTCTTGGGGTGGGTTGTGTGGGTAGCCTTGCTCTGCAGCAGCCCCAAGTGGAGACCGGGAAAACTACAAGGGCAGCGCAGCAGGGGAACAAGAAAAGCGTGAAAATGGCATGCATGCTGTCCGGATGACGGTGGCCCTGCCTCCCCGCGCCTCTCAACCACGATGCCTCCAGGCTGCATTTTTATGCCCCGCGAAGACGTAAAGGAGTGCCTACGTGCACTCCGTTCCCCCTCCCGATGGCCCCGGTGGTTAAAGGGGGGGTCCCCCCCGGCAAAGGGAGAATTTTGGGACAACAGGCAGTTGGAGCAGCAGGACAGTGGACCGGTGGGAAGTAACAGCAGGACTGGCCGCCCAAAGGAGAGGACAACCGTGTGAGCGTAGGAGGAGGTAAAAAGAATATACAAAAAAACAAAATTTGTTCTGGCCATGAAACTACAAATAACAAACAACAATCGCAACAGACAATGCAACACAGCAGGTTAACTCCTGCTTAACTCTACATCAACTATCGTCTGGCAGTGAAGTAAGGGGGAACAGTATTTACATAATTTAAGCTGGGGCTCCAGTGGACGTCGTATCTAAGTCTGTGCCTCCAGCCTTTGATGGGTCTACCGTTGATCATGCCAACCACTGTGACGGCCCAGCTGACTCCTTGCTCCACCAGACACAGTTGCCATTGTGTGATGCAAATAGGAGCCCTGAACCATCACATGGTTGTCTTTACCAGAGTTTGGCTACGATTCACTGTGCATTGTATGTTGTCACTCCGCACATGCTCGCTGGGTTGTGGATGTCATGCATGAGCACTGACAGTCCAAAGTCTAGTCAGAGATTCATGAAGACTGGTCAGGGAATCCCAGCACCAGCAACTCTTCAAGGTGCAGTAATACAAAAAGGTACTGGCCAATTGGGCCACAAAGGAAGCTATCCTCTGGCCCGACTTCAGATTTGCTGGCCTCAGGCCACTACTGAAGTCGATCCCTGTGTACAATCTTCATTGAGGGTATCACTTGCAGCAGTCCACACCTATAGAACCAGTTACAAGCAGTTCTGACAGCAGAAGAACCAGTCTAGCAGTTAGCGACCACAAACCTAAGAGAGAAGGCCCTGAAGCACAGCTAGGCAGAAACCTGCTCGACGTCTCGAGGCAATGTCCAGACCATAGAGCTTGGTAAACGTGTGGACACTATTCCAAGTGGCAGCAGCACAGACCTTGTCAGTTGACATGTTCCTGAAACAGGCAACAGAGGTACCCATGCCCCCTAGTGGAATGGCCATTAACAGATCCAGGAAGTTCCTTACCATACTTCCTATAACAAAAAACAATACAGTTAGCCAGCCATTTCGACAGGCACTGTTTAGGAACAGGTATGCCCTCTTTCCCACCGATAAAAGAAACAAAGAGCTGCGAAGACTTCCTGCAGACCTTCGTGCCATGAACATAATATCTGAGTATTCTATGTACATCTAAAGTATGGAGCAATGCTTCCCCTGAATTGGCATGCTCTGGATAATAAACAGGCAGGTGGATAGTTTGATTTAATGTGAACTCAGACACCACCTTAGGAAGAAACTTAGGATTCGGATTCGTACAAAAAGACACCCTGTCTTTGTAGAAAATCAAATAAGGCTGCTCCCACATGACAGCCTGTAGTTCCAAAATCTTTCGGGTGGAAGTAATAGCAACTGAAAATAATGCTTTCCACAACAGAAAGCATAGCTCGCAAGTTGCTGCTGGCTCAAAAGGAACCAAAGTAAGTTTTTCTGACACAAAATTCAGATCCCAAGGCAGGACAGGATGGCAAATGGTGGGGCCTGAGATGAAGAATGCCCCTCAGAAAGGTACAGGACACCTCTAGTTGTGCTACCCTATGGCCAACAGCTGGCACATGGAAAGCTGAAATAGTAGTCAAGTGCACATTAATAGAGAAGTACTTCAGACCAGAGTCTGAGAAGGACAGCAAGTACTCCAGAATCTGATTCATAGCACAAGTGAAAGAATCCAGCTGATGGGCAGTCGTCCACAGAGCAAAGCGATTTCACTTCATGGAATAAGTAGCCCTGGTGGAGGGCTTCCTAGCAGCCACCAGAACATAAGCCACCCTTGGGGGCACCACAAATCTAGCCACGGCTACGTCTGTAGGAGTCAAGCATGAAGATGCAGAGACCTGAGATCCAAATTGACCAGGGTGCCCTGTTCCTGGGACAGCAAGCCTGTGCACAAGGGTAGAGTCATTGGAGCTTCCACTGCCAACTGCTGCAGCAAAGGAAACCAAATCTGGTGAGGCCATAAGGGGGTGATAAAGATCATAGTGGCCCCTTCCATCTGAAGTTTGATCAACACCCTCTGAATTAGAGGGAAGGGAGGGAATGCATAGAGAAACCTCCCCTTCCAAGAGAGGGACAACGCATCTTGCCAGAAACCTCCAGGCCCTGGAGCGAGTGAGCAGAAATGTGGCAGTTCTGCATTGAGTGGGGATGCAAAAAGGTCCAACTCTGTACAACCCAACCTGTCAAGCAAGTCTTCTACAACCAAAGTCAGCAGCACCCACTTCTGTACCCTGGACTGCGAATGGCACAGCCTGTTTGCCGGAACATTTTGGATTCCTGGAAAATGGATGGCCAAGAGTTGTAGATTGTATTTTAGAACCCAGTACCAGACCCTCATGGCTTCCCGACAGAGGGTGTATGAATGTGTACCCCCTTGCTTGCTGATGTAATGGACTACACTGATGTTATTTGTCTATACCAACAGATGGCCTGGGGACAGCTGGCTCTGGAAGGCCTTCAAGGCATACACAACGGCTCTCATATCCAGGATGTTGAATATGGTCCTCTTCGGACCACATTCCCTGAGTCTGATGAGGACCCAAATGAGCCCCTCAGATGAACCCCGAAGAATCTGTGGTGAGAGTTTGCTGAGGAGAGGGAATGAGGAAAGGAACCCCCTTCAACAGGTTGATGGGTTCCATCCATCAATGTTGCAACTTTTTGATCGGTGAAGAAACCAAGACTGGTTGTTCTAGGTTGTCGATGTGCTGATCATAGACAGCAGAGCCAGGGGGTCAGGCAACCCCTCACTTTTGTAGCTGAAGGGTTAGAGATTGAATTGAACAGTGCCCTGGGCTGAGGTGTTCTATACATCTCTGACCCCCCCACTTTTCGGTACACTTCTCCACCACTGGCGTTGATCCCACTGAACCTTCAGTGTCCACTGGGGAATACCCATGTGCAGCCTGGCCAGAGGAACCATGACAATGGCCACGGCCATCAGGCCCAATAGCCTCAGGAAGGATCTGGCTGAAACATATCTGTTGTTGTAAAGCAGGCAGACTTGAGCCATCAGGTGGTCCGCCTTGTTCTAAGGCAGGAAAGCCATGCCCTGAGCCATACCCAGTATTGCTCCAATGTACTATGGGTGCTGACATGTGGACAAGACTGATTTGATCAGATTTACAGTAATCCCTAAGTTGTTAAACTGCTGTCTTGTACACACCAGGGTCTAGAGCAATTGCTCCATGGACTGCGTTTTGAGGAGCCAATCTTCTAGGTAGGGGAAAAACATAAAGTCCCTCCCTCCTGAGAGCCGCTGCCACTACTGCCAAGCATTTTGTAAACACCGAGGGGCCGAGGACAAGCCAAATGGCAAGGTACTGAACTGGAAGTGCACTACCTAGAACTGAAACCTGAGGTACTGTCAGTGGCAGGCACACACTTTAATATGCAGGTATGTATCCTGCATATCAAGGGAGCATATCCCAGCAGCCCTTGGAGGGTCTAATACCGGATGTAGATATTTAGACTGCCAAGGTCCAAGATGGGCCAGAGATCCCCTCTGCATTTTGGAACCATAAAGAAATAAGAACAGAACCCCCTGCCTCTCTGATCCTCAGGAGTGGGTTCTATGGCTCTCTTTCTCAGTAATGTGTGAAGCTCCTCCAACAGCACTGGGACATGGTCGGGGGGGTGGGGGTAACTAGACTGAACTGGAGGTTGTTCCAGAGTCCACTCCAGGAGTCCCAGAGTGTGGCCATGCTCTGTGAGCTGCAGAACTCAAGCATCTGTAGTGAGCTCCTGCCACTGGTCGAGGTATAGGAAGAAACCCTACCACTGCTTCCTTCAGTATTGGGGTGGGGGGCTAAGTATGGAGCCACCCTCCTCCTCTTGGGGCCTTACTAGAGGTGGAGAAAGAGGTGGGCAGGGCAGAGGCCACTCTGCGTTTGCTCTGAGGCTTAGGGCCAGGCTTTGGTCTGTTGGTGGCATGGCAAAAGGGCACTCTCTACCCACTTTTGGGTTGGGTGTGATACAAAGAGTGTACCGACCGCAGAGTCCAGCCTGAGGCTTGCAGGTTCGAAAGTATGTCCTGCACATCTACCCCAAAGAGTCTGTAGCCTCTAAATGGGGCATGAAGGATGGACTGTTACATATCCTGGGCAAAACCTAACACTCTAAGCTGAGAATGCCTCCTGAAGCAAATGCCAGCTGCAGCAGCCTGAGCGGAGGCATCTACGTCATCATAAGTTGATCTCAGCAGGCTTACCGATGTCAGCCCTGAACTGAAGAACCTGAAGCAACTCCTGCACCTGAGGGTCCTCTGGGAGAGCCTTGGCGACCTCTTTGGCCTGTCTCTAGAGTTGGTCTTGAAACCTGACCATATGGACAATGTAGTTTAAGACCCTAATAGTCATAGTAGCAGAGGCAAAGGTCCTCTTGCCAATCAGGACCAGCTTTCTGGACTCCTTGTACAGAGAAAGAGAGCTGAGATGCTTAGGCTTCTTAGTCCAATCATGGGCAGCACTGATGACCACCAAGTCAGCCTGGGGTTGCTCAGCAAACAACAGTTTCCCTGCATGGACTTCGTACAACTTGTCCACCTTTCTGGGCATGGTGAGGACCAGGTTGGGTCTACACAGGCAGCCACTGTGGCATCCTCGAAAGGCTCCATCAAAGGTGGTATGATGAGAGGATGAGAGTGTGGAAACTCTAGGTAGTTGGATAAATGGCACCGGGCAGGGTCTTGTTCCTCTGTTTTGAACCCCATAGCGGCCTGCAACTGCCTCATGACCGAAACAAACGAATGGTCATCCGGGGGAGACTGAGGGATATACTCTGGGGTCTCCTCACCCTTGGGAGATATCATAGAAGTAGAATGTGATGGGCTAGCACCCCCCTCCTTCCCGTCAACAACTTCCTCATTGTCATCAGGAGGAAGAAGGTCTGGGTAATACTCGTCATTGTCCCCCTGCCCAGGATGAGGTAGAGTGGGTGTCAGGGTATGGTGGTTAGGGTGCTGCCCCAAGGGGCAAGAAGGCATGGGGTCTGGAGTAGAAGGCCCCTGCAGCTCTGGCCCTTGTGGAGGGGCAAGGCGAGCTTGCATAAAGTCCCACAGAGAACAGAGCATGGATTGGAAGTCCACCTTATTTGGCACTGGGATGCTGAATGGCGCAGCTGTCAGATGTGGGTCTGGGAAGGACGATGGAGCAGGCTGAGGTGCTGGCATCAACCCTATTATCTGTGACGTTGTTGGGTTCTGAGAAGGAAAGGACAAAGGAGAATCAGTGCGCCAGCTCCTAGTCTCTGCTAGGGGCCAGGCTAATGCAGACTGCTGCATCCCCCATTCCTGGAGGAGGAGAGCTGTCCTTGGGACGCTCGATCCTCCTCCTCCCCAGCAGACCCCCAGCGACCCGCTAGCATAGCGAACATGGGTTGCCAGAGTGGCAGAAAGTAAGGCATGGATGCCGCAACCCTCCATACCACTGGGCCAGCTGCAACAGCTTTTTGACTGGAGAAGAGACTAGAACCTGCTGTTCCAGGTCATCAGTGCACTGATCCCACTGGACCCTTAATGTCCACTGAGGGATCCTCATATGCAGCCTGGCTATGGGTACTGTAACAATGGCTGCAGCCATCAGGCCTAAGAGCCTCAGGAAGGTTCTGGCCGTAACATATCAGCTGTTATAAAGCAGCTGAGCCTGAGCTATTAGGCGGTCCGTCCTGTCCTGAAGCAGGAAAGCAAAGCCCTGAGCTGTGTCCAGCACTGCTCCAATGTACTATAGGCGCTGGAAAGGAATCAAGACTGACTTGGGCCGACTGACTGTGATCACTAGGGCATGAAACAACTGCCTGGTCCATGCTAGGGTCTGGAGCAGCAGTTCCCTGGATGATGCTTTGAGAAACCAATCATCCAGGTAAGGGAAGACATACAGTCCCTCTCTTTCCTGAGGACTGCTGCAACCACCGCCAAGCATTTGGTAAAGACCCGTGGCGCAGAAGACAAGCCAAAGGGTAATGCTCTGAATTGGTAGTACTCCTCCTCAAGGTGGAAGGTAAGGTATTGTCTGTGGGGTGCATACACCTTGATATGCAGGTATGCATCCTGCTTGTCAAGAGAGCACATCTGATCTCCTTGGTGCAAGAGAGGCATCAGGCCGTGCAGGGTCACCATTCTGAACTTCTTGTACTGGTGTAGAAATTCAGATTTCTGAGGTCCAGAATGGGCCGCAACCCCAGTGTGGATTTGGGGACCAGAAAGAAGTGGGAATAGAACCCTCTGTTCCTCTGATGCACTGCAACAAGCTCTATGACTTTTTCCTGCAACAAAGTGCAAATTTCTCGAACATGGTCTGGAGGGTAGCTTGAATGAACTGGAGCCCACTCCAGAAGTTCTAGAGTGTGACCTTGCACTATGAGCTGCAGGACCCAAGCATCTGTGGTGATCTCCCTCCACCTGCCAGGTGGAGGGTGAAACAGCCCCCTACAACAGCCTCCTGTAGCGCTGGAAGGTAGGGGCCTTCCCAGTGGTGGAGGTAAGGGCAGACAGGGCTGTTTCTGCCCAGCACTTGTCCTCCAGTAGGAAGGATTCTAAGGCCTTCTGACGGCATTGCTGGGTAGCCTGGCTGAATTCCCAGCAGACTCTGTGGGCCTTGATGTCATGGTTCAGGCCTAGGCAGCGGACACAGGCGTCATGGTCGACCTTTCCCAAGATCTTCTTACCGCACCCACAACAATAAAAGAGCTTCTTGGGGTTGGTCGGCAAAAACGAAAATCTGAAATCACTTTAAAAAATAAAATGATGCACAAGCTAGGGTGAGAAAATAAAATAAATTAAAAGTAAAGTTCTGGAGGTTGCCTGAAGCGGTGGTGCCTCCGAGGATTCCAACGTGTGGTGGTTAATGGTGGGAAAAGAACTGAGGAGGGCACGGGGCCACCCACACTTATATGGGAGGGACATCGCCAGCATCTGACATCACTGTGGGCGGCCCCTTGTAGACTACTAGCTAGAAAAGTTTACATGTGGTCTTAGTGCCTGGTGGCTATAGTTCATAGGTGTGGCCTGATGCAAGAGATACCCCTGATGAAGATCATGCATTACCTTCTTTGCATGTGACACACATAGACCACTCATAATGCTCTTCACACAGCACAAAGCATCATTCATCACTTTCTGCGCATTTTGGTCGCATGTCCCACCTGTAGCTTGTTTTTGGGTTACAAGGCTAGGGTGGGCATTAGGGCTGAAAACCCCAAGGAACATCACAACACTGATTTGCCAAGACTCATGAGATTCTGACTCATAATTTTTCTCATTTTCTTACTTTGCCAGCTTTGTGGTTTTGCAACACTAATATACTGTATGCATTAATAGAGTTATCTCAAAATTGCCTTACTTTTTGAGAAAATAAGGTCTGCCCTTTGTGTTTTTTTTAACACTAATGTAGTCATTGACAGTTTTTTGCAATAAATTTCCTTACCTTTCTTTCAGACTTTATTAATTTTCAATTAGATATTAAAAAAAAACCATCAAATCCTCATACAGGGGAATAGTACAGGCATGAGCAATAACAACCACTCAAGTAAACATTGACAATCATAAATTATATCCCTGCAATCTTGTACAGTAGAAGGGGGTAAACCGCAATGAAATACGAGTAAAATAATGTCCAATGTGCTAGCCACTTCAGTGGCTGTGGTAGTATCCAAACTGTAGAATTTACAGAACTATTTAGGCACAATCTGAGACTGCTGGTAAGCATTTTATCAAGTTTGGCAACGTAAGGTAAAATAAACTCACGGTTACTCCCCCCAGCATATGTAATCATTGGAACAACTTTTAGTATAGAACAGCTTACCACAGAAGCAAATGACAAAAGAAATATTAGTTTGAACAGCTGCTACTTGCAAAGCTCCATAGGTGATCCTCAACTTCAGAGGCAAAAGAAAAGAATGCACATCTCCCAGGGCTTGGAGGCACTGGTAAACTGTGTCAAATGTTTTCCTCCTGGCTCTGGTTTGAAAAGACAAATCCGGAGATATTTTAATATCAAGTTCATCTACTGAGAGTGGATATGCAGCTCAGGCCACCAATATGATCAAGTCTCGAGTCTCAGCTCCTGAGGTGCAGTTTGTGCATGGCCAACTCGGCATGGTGGGCCTCACTCTAGGGTTGGCTCAGAATGTCCACTTCAACTGCCACCAGTCAAGGTCCTCTAGTACTTGAAAAGCCCCTCACAGCCACTGCCAGATGAATATTAACAGGTCAGTACCTTCAGCTTCTTCTGGAACCCCTACTATCCTGAGGTTCCCCAATCTGACTGCATTCTCAAGAGTTTCAAGACGTCCCTTGAGCTAAGTGTTCTCACATGTTAATGTGGTTACCGCTGCCTGGGTCATTGTGGTTCACCACCATTCTCACCAGTCCTTTTATGGCAGCATCGTGAGACTCCAGCTTACTGAGAGTCTTTTCCATACTGGCTTCCATTGCTCTTGTTGATTCTAGAAGTGTCTGTCCGGGCAGTGCAATTGAGGAGCCTGGGGTTCCGTCTCCTGCTGCTCTTGTGGTGTCTCCAGCCTTGACTGAAGCTGGTGGCCATTGTTTCTGTGCTCCAGGCTGCTGGTTTCCTGGGTGCCCCATACCAAACTTTAGGATCAATCTGTTTCTTGTCACTTCAGGAATCGGTTTCTATAAGTTTGAGGTCTGAGTTGTAAAAATATAATAAGTTATTTCAACTATCACATATTTGAGATGCAGTGTCAGTGCGAGTAACGGCCTGCCTCAAAGCTGGCTCTCTAGCTCCCCCTTCCTTACTTTCTGAGAAGGGCCTTGTGTGAATCAGGAGCTACCTGTACGTCCTACCTTGCTTCACAGAAGGCCCCGATAAGGCTCTGCACAAATGAGAAGCAAAGTCCTAACTTGCTTCGCATAGGGCCCAGTTGGTTGCATAGGCACATAAAGTGCACTCCATGGTAACACAAAGTGTGTCAACATTAAGACCAAATATGCAGGCCACTCACAAAGAAGCAGCATTGTAAGACAAAATCCACCAGGCCCTTAGCATAATTCTCAAGATATGGTCCGCATCAGCAGCAAGTGCTGTGTTCACCACAGGGTTTAACTATTCCTTGTACTATGTTATTATCTTCTGGTGCTTTTGTAGGCAAAGACTGCAAAAGCGAGGAGGATTTGGCACTGTGGGGGGGGTTAAATGTTCGCAGTGCAATTAAGGTCATAAAATGAATGAAAATTAAGTTGAAAACTATACAGTTACTAGTTAAATAATGTGATGAAATACCAAAATTCAGAAAAAGTTGAAAAATTACATTTTTTAATGTAATTTTATGTATCGATATAAAAACAGTGTTAATGCAGTCTATTGTTACAAAACAAATCAACACTGTACCATTTTTGGCTGTGTCAACTAAAAACATGCTTTGATAATATGCTGAGAAAGCAGGTTTAAATCTATGCTTATTTCAGAATAATAGTATTGACATATAAAAATAGTATCATCCAAGCTAACTCTATTTTTGCTATTTGCTATAAGGATTTGTATTGCTTTTTCGATCTATACAACACACAAAATGATACACAGTCCAATAACAACTTCAGAAAACTTAATGGCAAACATCAGGTTCCAACTGATATCCTTTTTTCCTTTTTTTTTTCTTTTGCTATAACGATTTTTACTGATTTTTTTTGTCGAGCTAACTCTTAACAGCTGAACTCCCATATTTAAAAACAAACAAACAAACTCTAGCCCCAACAGTTCAAAGGTTAAACCTTTCAAAAGATACTTCTTAAAAATGTGATACTCTGGGACTATTAGGGCTGAAGGCTTCGTTTAAAAAAGACATTTGTCAATGCCAAATGTTTGCTTGCTGGCATTAGCAGTGGAAGTGCAGGAGTTAGACAGATGCAGTACAGGAATGGCATTGAAGTATTGAACTGACGCCAACTCCACCCTCATCCTGCAGAGATGGACAGGCACTGGGGTGTGGCTTTGGGTCATCGCCCATGACGATCACAACATTTCACCTCACCCTACCCTTCAGACACTGACAAGTGTGGAGGTGCATCTTGGGGTGTTTGGGCTTTACATTCACCTCATTCCATAAGGAAATACGCTGAAATGAGCGTAGTATAGAGACCGGGTGAACTCTGGGGCAAAGGGTCACTGGCTGTATGGGGTGGGATGGCATGAGCATTACTGTTGACATTCCTAAGTCACACCCCTGACGTCTGTCAGTCCTTACAGGTAGGGCGTTATGGTCGAAAACCCTAACGCCTCGGGCGTTTCTTGGTATTTTTACTCCAAGTTTTCCAAATGGGCTTTTGTGACCCACCACATGAACAGTGACACTATCAGTTCATTAGGAGAAAGGTGATTTTGCACAGCGACTGCGCCATTTGGCGCCACAGGTGCGAAAACACATTTCGAACAGGATGTGAAAAGTAACAGGTGTACTGTTCAAAAGGAGGTGTAAAAAATGGCTTTGATGAAAATCTGGAGTGAAAATACAAAAAAACTGGTGAAGTCACGAGGGTGTGTAGAAACTGCACAATGTACACCGTAATGTAATTAGTTCGGGGATGTTTTACAGCAGATTTTCAACACAGGCATTTTGGGACCTCCGCTCATGAACAGTGTCACTGTGATTTTCTTAATCCGTCCCTCACACTAATTTCAAACAGTGACTGTGCTATTCTGCGCCAGAAGTGCGAAAACACATTTCGGCCAGGGTGTGAAAAATGACAGCTGTACTATTCATAAGGAGGTGTGGAAAAATTTTAATGTTGAAAATCTGGACTGAAAATATTACAAATCTGTGAACTTACGAGGGTGCGTGGAAATTGCGCAATGCACGCTCGTAAGACAGTCATTTTATGAACTTTTGTCACCAAATTTTCAACATAGCCATTTCAATACCTCTGCTCATGAACAGTGTAACTGTGATTTTCTTAATGTGTCCTGAACATTGATTTTGCACACCGACTGCGCCAATGTGCACTACATGTGCGAAAACACATTTTGGGTGAGATGTGAAAAATGACAGCTATACTGTTCATAAAGAGGTGTGGTAAAATGACAATGTTTAAAATCTGGAGTGAAAATATAAAAACTTTTCAAAGTTACGAGCATGCATAGGAACTGCGCAACAGACGCTTGTAAAACAGTCATTTTGGGAATTTTCACCAATTTTCAACAATAGGGTTTTGAGGCCTACCTCATGAACTGTGACACTGTTGTTGCGTTAATCAGTCCCGAAAGGTGGTTCCGCGCAGTGACCGCGAAATCACCTTTCGGGAATGAACAACAAAATGACAGTGACTGAGTTCATGAGGTGGGGTCCCAAGAACCCCATGTTGAAAATTTGGTGAAAAAATTCCCGAAATGGCCGAGATATGCACCAAAGTTGAAAAAAAAAAACATTTATGCCATTATACAGCTTACCGGCATTTCTTCAGTTTGCTATTGGCTTTGAAGAGTGCAGATGTGTTCCTGGTCCACCGAAGATCGTCGAGCCAGCTTCCGGAGGTAAATATGGGGTGAGGCGGGATGTAGGGAGGTGGAGTACTCAGAGGGTGGGTGTGGGTTGGGGAAGGGGTCAAGACAGTCAACGAGGGACTGTTTTTTTCTTATATGTGTTTTTTTCCTTTTTTTAGGAAGACGATATGGGACTTTTGCCACACTGGGGTGGACAGCTGGAAGTTTGTTGAGAGGCAATGGAACCGATGGGGGAATGGGCACTCCCCATCAGCCATACGGACTTTCGCCACACTGGGGTGGGTTCCCAGCGTGGCACCTGGAAGTCTTTTGGGGGGGGGGAGTGGAGCCGATGGGGAACTGGGCACCCCCGTCAGCTATGCAGACTTTTGTCGCGCTGGGGTGGGCTCCCAGCGTGGCACCTGGAAGTCTGTTTTTGTGGGGGTACAGTGGAGCCGACGGGGGATTGGGCACCCTCGTTGGCCATATGGACTTTTGCCACACTGGGGTGGGCTCCCAGCATGGCACCTGGAGTCTATTTTGGGAGGGGGGCAGTGGAGCAGACAGGGGATTGGGCACCCCCATCGGCCATACAGTGTGTGGGGAGGGGCGCATGAGCACATTGGGGTGGGCTCCCAGCGTGCTACTTGGGTGTTTGTTGGGGGAGGGGAACCAAGAAAAAAACTGAGCTGTCTATCACAGCTGTTCAGATGCAGTGCTGATGTGTAGGCACTTTGCATACTGCCAATGGCAGTACATAAATTGCCTGCCAAAGGCAGTATGCAGATTGTCTACATGTTACCACTGCTGATTATAGCGGTCTTTTGCTTTGAACTGTACGCCACTGCATCTGAATTATCTGGGGACCTACTAAATTGTATATATAGACACCTCGGACATTTATCGGTGTGGTGAGGCCGCGCCTGCAAGAAGGAGCCAGGCACTGGAAGCGGGGTGGCATACCTACGAAAATTCGTATGGTGGCACTATGTTTCTTGCACATGCGTGCAAGCAAACATAAAAATGAAAGCTTGGAATCAGCTAGGTAGATATACTGCTATTACTACAGTGACCATTCAGTATACTAAAACATGCAGTATAATGTTTCATATTGATATAAATAAACATAACTTGATGTTTTACTCTCTTAACTACAGTGAAGTATTTATTTGTTCTTCCTGTGTGTTGCTATGCCCTCTTATACACTGATGTTATTACTTATGCACAGTTATTTTTCTGTTTCTCTGTGGGTTTATGTACTTTGTGTTGTATTGACCATGATGTGACATTCATATCTTGCATTATATCATTGTTGCGACTTGCTTGATTCTAATAAAAAGATTAAGTTAACAAAAAAATATAAAAAATAACAACATGGTCCACTAAATTTTTAAAGATTACTGGCAAATGTTTTTCACTGATTCGGTGACTTTACCCTCCCTTCTGTGTGTATGATCATAATAAATATAACTGTAAATGAACTGTGCGACTGTGTTTGGTTATTTTTATTAATTTCAGGTTTATTTGTGTAGACGTGCTGAAAAGTCATCTCCCTCATGCTCCACATCTGTTCAAACTGTAGAGAGAAGCCATTCTGGCTGTGTGTCAGAGGAGGAGCTCATTAGCATATTGTTACCACTGCAGCCACCTGTTCTGTGGCGTGAACTCTTAAGTACTTTCAATCCAAGCTGTCACTTCAAGGAAGCACCGGAGTTCACTTATCAGAATTAGTGGGTTTTGGTTCTGAGATTTTTAAATGAAATGCCACCATGTCTGACAAGTGCAAGGGTTCCGCAAACTAGGGATGTCACGATAACACGATACGACAATATATCACGATAATTACTACTGATGATAATTAATCATAAAAAAACAATATTGTGATTATCGTGCAGCACAATATACTGCGATATACAGCGATAAAGCGCCTCAGCTTGCTTTTCCAGTAGCATGTCCCTTTCCAGGTGCAGAAATGATTCCTGATTCTCCACCATCCTCCTATCAGATTTTTACTATTTTTCCTTAAAATTAGAAATGCAGTGCCAGCCCTGTGGTGCAGAGTTTTGAGGGCTGAGGGCCTGGGCACCTCACCTTCCACCACACTGGTAAACCGGGTTCAGGAATAGACCCGAGTCACTCGAGGGCTGGCTGCATGAAAGAGGACAGAGCATCCATTGACTGCTCTCCTTCTTTGTGGAGGGGGACAACGCAAGCCACTGCTTGGTCGCCATCTAGCGGAGGCTGGATGATGCAGCAGTAACAGCCGTTTGACTGTCTGGATGAAGGGGCTGAGTACGTGCAACATCTTTACGTCAAAGTTTTTTTAAAGACATTTAAAGACACAAGAAATTTTTTGGATACATAAGCGAAAAGAGAAAGACCTAGGGAGGGGCAGTAAGGCCGAAAGGGGAAGGAGGGGCTTGCATGGAAGAGTACTGCTGAAAAGCGGACATACTGAATACATTCTTTGGTTTAGTTTTTACGGAGGAGGGGTAGGTAGCGGGCCTATGATAAAAGACAAGGGCACTAAGGGATGGGAGGTGGACACTAGCCCCTTTACAGAGGAAAGAGTCCAAAGGGAACTGTCACAGTTAAAGGTAGACAAGGCAATGGGACCAGACGGGGTGCACCCCATGATATTGAGGGAGCTCAAGGAGGAGCTGGCTGCTCCTCTAACAGCCCTGTTCAACCCATCACTAGAAACAGGAGAGTTACTGGGAGACTGGAGAAGGGCTGATGTAGTGCCAATCCACAAAAGTGGAAGCAAAGAGAAAGCAGGAAACTATAGCCCTGTCAGCCTGACTTTGGCAGTGGGCAAAGTAATGGAATCACTACTGAAGGAAAGGATTGGGGAATACCTTGTTACCAGTGGACTACAGGAGCCAAGGCAACATGATTTAATTGGGGGGGTGTGTGGCCAGACAAACCTGATCAAGTTCTTTGATTAGGTAATCAAAGAAGTGGATAAGGGGGGGAGCAGTTGGCGTGGCCTACCTGGACCAAATACCTCACAGGTATAAACAAGGTACAGGAAGAGAGCATCTTCCAAAGAATAAGGTGCTAGAGGGCAAGGGGTCACACTACGAAGCCCGTCGGGGGGCTGAGAGGAAATGTGAGGAACTGCTTCTTCACGGAAAGGGTGGGGGATGCTTGGAACAGCCTCCCAGCAGAGGTCATGGGGCTAAAATGGTTACAGGCTTCAAAAATGCAAGGGATGGATACAAGGGTAACTTAGAAGTAAAGCAAGGAAGGGTAAAAACCGGAGACCGAGTAGGGTCTGTGGTGGTACTTGTGGTAGGGAAAATAGGGCAGATTAGGTGAGCCAGAGGTCCTTATCTGCTGACACCTTCTATGTTATGTTTCTCACACACATACCATCACACATATGCCAGCTTCAGGGATAGGAAAAAGAAATGGGGGGGAAAGGTCTGTGCACCAGTCGACTTCAGTTGCATAGAAACATAGAAACTGACGGCAGATAAGTACCACTTGGCCCACCATCTGAGGTCATTGGGGCTAAAATGGTCACAGGATTTAAGAATGCATGGAACAGACACAAGGGAATCTTAGAAGCAAGAGGTGGATGTAAGCTGGAGTCCAAGTAGGGTCGCTGGAGGCACTATAGGTAGGGAATTTAGGGCAGACTAGGTGTGCCATGTGGTCCTTATCTGCAGACTTCTGTTTCCATGTTTCTATCTAGTCTGCCCATTTTCCCTACCTACTTTCTAAGATCTCTCTAGTCATTTTTTCCACCACCTCCGGAGTGTATACCCTATTGCAGATCTTTGTGTCATTGGCAAAAAGGAACACCTTCCCTTCTAGCCCCTCTGCAATGTCGCTAATAAAGACATCAAAGAGGACTTGTCCCAGTTTTAATCCTTGTGGCATTCCTCTGTCACCCTCCCTTCCTCAGAGTGAACATCATTTACCATCACCCTCTGTCTATCCCCCAACACATGTTTTTACCCAGTTTACCACCTTTGGACCCACTCTCAGGCTGCCTGGCTTGTTTACGGGTCTCCTGTGTGGAATGGTGTTGAAGACATTGCTGAAATCTAGGTAGGCCACACCCAAGGCTTCACCCTGATCTAATTCCCTGGTCACTCCGTCAAACAAATATATCAGGTTTGTTTGACATGACCTCCCTGTTGTGAATCCATGCTGCCTTGGATCTCATAACCCATTGGATTCAAGATATTACACAATCCTTTCCTTCAGTAATGATTTTCCTCAGTGGTACTTAATGGCAAACAGGAGCCCTCAGACTTCTCCCCCTGTTGATCCCCACTGGCAGCAGGAAGAGTGGCAGTTGTGGTTGGGGGTACCAGGACGCCCAAAGGCTGGAACTGGTGGCGACCATGTCCAAACAGCTATATGGGAAACATTTTTTTTTTAATTCTGCTGATTATCATGATAATATATCCTGATAATATTTATCCAAATACAGTGATACAAAAAATTTGATATTGTGACATCCCTACCCCAAAGTACATATTTTTGCCAAACACAATTGTTCTCTACTCATATGAACCATTGCTTCATGAGTTAGAGTCAGAATCTAACACGTCTAGTGAGACAGACAGTGAGGATGAAGATGGGACTGATGGTGGAACTGCAGTGCCTGATGAATGGTATGTAGTAGAGTTTGTATTTGCCTATGTAAAGAAAAAATAATGCAAGTGCTCAGTACATACACATAGTTTACCATCCATAATTTAACAGTATATATTTTTTACCAGTCAGTGGTTGGGGGGGGATTGTACGGCTAATTATGTGTTTGGAATCCTCTCAGAGTAGCTACCCTACATCGTCTGGTTCATATTGGTGTAAATAATAGGAGTAACCAAATACATTATTCTCTAATTTTATGTATCCATTTCTTGTGCTGTGTAAAAACTCCTGATGTGCACTTTGTGAATGTGGTCTGTCCGCTCAAGACGAAGAATCAGCATTTATATAGCGCTTTTCATACACAGTATCACAAAGCACTTTACAAGCAAAGCAGATACCCCACCTGGTCCTGCATGTAACAAGGGAATGATGACAGCATCCTAATATAGTATTCTATGGGTTCTACCTGTGAGCCAATTTGTTATCCATTGTGCTAGTGTGAAATTTATCTTTTTCCAATGCAATTTATCTATCAATATTTTATGCAGAACTTTGTCAAATGCTTTCCTGAAATCAAGGTATAGCACATCTACTGGGTTATTTGACTCCAAAGTTTTATTCACTTTTTCTTAAAAATGTCAGGGGTATGTGGCGGCCATCGGTATGGCCGGTGGGATTTCCGCTTCTTGACGCCCGGCGACCGGGTTGAGGAAACGGATCCGGTCGTCGGAGAGCGACAGGGAGTAGGATCGGCGTCCGCTGGGCAGCTCTCCTTCTCCGGGAGGGTGGTTGCACTGTGCGTTAGAGACTTCCTGGCGGAGGCCGGAGTTCTCACGTAGCCGAGGCTTGACGTGGGAGGGGAGGGGCGGACGCTGGCGTCATTGCACGTCCCGCCTCCTCTGGGGAGAAAAGGAGGAAAAGATGGCAGGGCAGGACCACCGATAAATGAAGCCCTCCTGGAGAGCCTCGCGACCGCCACCGCGCTGCAGGACCCCAACCAGTTACAGTTCGGAGGTCACGTAAGGGGGCAAACGGGAGCTGAGGGTCCTCTGCAGCAATAGGCGGTGGTAGAGGTCTCTGGGGGCCGTGACCAGGGTGGAGAATGTACCCGGTGGTCCTGCCAGGGGATAAAGGAAAAAAAAATGTCAGGGTATTTGTCAAACATGATCTATCCCTACAGAAACCATCCTGTGACAGATCAATTATATTTTTCAATACAACCACCTCTTTGAATCTTTTCTTTATTACTTTCTCCATTATTTTACCCAGTAAAGCCATCAGACTTATTGGTCTGTAGCTGGCTGATATTTCTTTTTTATCTTTTTTTAAAGATTGGGACGACAATTGCATCTTTCCAATCTTTAGGCACAATACCCGACTCTGGTGATTTATTAAATAACATGGTCAATGGTCCCACCAATTGGTATCTGATTTCTTTTAGCAGCCTAGGATGCAATTTTTTGGGTCCCGCTGACTTGTTGACATTTATTTGATTCAGAAGCTGCATAACTTCCTCCTGAGTTATGGTCTCACTAGTTGTTCTATTTTCCTGTCCATTTAGCCCCTCTGTTGAGTGTTTCATCATCCCCCCCATCTGTTGGTTTATTAAAAACTGAATTGAAATGATCATTGAAGTGTTTAGCATTTGTGATCTTCTGATAACATATGTGTGCCATCAAGTATTGGTCCCACGGTCTGATATAGAGGACATTTGCAAATGATCTTTAAAGTCCTGCCATTTTTTAGCAACATATTATTTTGACATGTATAAACATGTAACGACATAGGAGAACTGTATCATTATGATACATACATGTTGACTGGACTCCAAGCTTAAAAAAACATAAGTTTCTAAGATTAACAGTTCAGATATTACAGTTTTCAAAATATAAATTTCAACATACCATAATAACTTTATTTTTTAATACGGTGACCCCAAATTTTCAATATAGTCATTTTATAATCATACTTCATGAGCCTGGAAGGTGGAATTTTTCAAAGCCTGCCCAAAAGATGATATACAGAGTGACTGCAAAATCAACTTTCAGGCTGGATTCAAAAACTTCCACCTACCTTGTTCAAGAGGTGGAGTCCCAAAAAGGCCGTGGTAAAAATTTGGTGCAAAAATATTAAACATGGCCAAGTTATGAGTAAAAATTAAAAACTCATTGAAAATACATTGACCATCGCCCGGTGGTATGGAGGGTTAAGGCACTGAACGCCTTGTCTTCTGCCATGTTGGCAACACATGTTCAGGAACAAGCATGGGGGTTGTTGGGAGTTCAACACGGTGGGAGAGAATTGAGCATCCCAGGGACTGCCTTCCTGTTCTGGGGAGGGGTGGCTAGCCATCTCAGCCTATGACTGCCACAGGGTGACGACCTGGTGGCAGTGCAGGCTTGAGCAACTCGAAGGGTGGGGCTGCAGCTGTGCAGAGCATGTACACCGCCACGCAAATACACTAGCACCATAGCAGGTGACTGGGACAGAAATGGGAAAATGGGAAGGACAGGTTATATGAAGCCCTGCTCATCTCTCTGTGGCCCTCTCCACCTCTTGTATCTGGTGGAGAGGGAATCTGGATTGTCAGTAGTGAGGAGCACAGCCCTTGCCCTCCTGGCTCAGCTGAGGAGGGGAATCCATGGGGGATAAGTACCCCCCCAAGTCCGAGAGAGGTGAGAGCCAGTTGCAGGGAATTGGGATAGGGCTAATGAGCCACCTGTCACACCCAAGGCAAGAAATGAGGGTTATGCACCTGTAACCATAGTTCTAGGAGTGGTATATGGTGCACTTCCACACTACTGACAGTCTTCCTTTAAAGGGTTAACTTGCTGGGTGTGTTTAAGCTCAACTTCTCCCTCCCACCCAGGTGGTATTCTCCTTGGTTTCACCTCATGATGTCAGATCTTGTACGCTGGAAGTAAGGATCTGTGTCCCACTTGCCAGGAGAAGTCGGATGGGTTGTGTGCACATGCACCATATACCACTTCTAGCACTATGGTTACAGGTGAGTAAGCCTCATTTCAAGGGACATGGATATGAGTCACTTATCCACACTACTGGCAGCTCCTAGCAGTTCTCCAGGAAGAGGGGGCAAGGTGTGAACCCCTACTTGGCAAACAGAGATTAGAGAACTGAGATCCCAAAAGCAGCATCTCAACATGACTCAAGATTGATGCTATGCTCAAGGTTGATACTCTCACTCCCTTAGATCATCTGACTCCCGTACTCTGGTGGTCCCCCGCACAGCCACCCTCATAGTTCAATCTGGCTACTCTCACCGCCTCCCAAAAATGTTGACTTCCCTCCCCCCTCAAATTCGTCACTCATCCTCCTCCTACTACTCCATCAGCTCTGCCCTCAAAAACCTCCTTGCACCTAGCTGTTCCTGCTACTACCCTCCCTAACTTGTGCAGGCAGGGTCCTCAGCATACTGGAGGGGTCAGGCCCCAGCAGACCTTTCTCCTCCTACCTCTTCCTTCACCTCCTCCTTCCATCCACACCCCCCTGCTTCTCTGCCTACCAACACACCTACCTCTCACCTTTCCTTCTCACCCTTATGTAGCCCTAGCTATGGCTGACCCCTAACCTCTACTGCACGTGTAGCTAACTTGCACTTCTGTTATACCTTAGCCAACCTGTTCTGCCTGTGTTTACTCCTCACTAACTTCCCTAGATCAAACTACAACAATTCTATTCATCCATTTTCTAGTTACATAGTTATGTGTCATTTAGTGTATGTCTAAATGTTATTTTGTGTTGTTGTAGTTATCTAGTCCAAAAGTGTTGACGTAGTATCTAACTAGTTCAAAACTGCTAGCATCCCGCTATTTCATTACTCCTGTACTGTCTGCTCAAATTATTTGAATGTAATCCACAGTAAATTTATATTGTGTACCAAATCTCTGTAAACTATCCTCATGTTCCCCTACCCCTCAGGTCGCATTGGGAGACAAGCAACTTGTTGCTCAGCATGCCTTCTTGGTGAAACATTTCAATAAATAAATAAATAAATATAATGGGAAATGAAGGTGTGTGCTGACTTCCAGGTAGCAGCCCTACAGATCTCTTGGATAGGGATATCTCTGGAAGCAACAGTATGTCTGCGGAAATGAGCCCTTAAGCCCTACAGGTGGCTCCCAACCAACCAACCTACAGCACAGCTTGATGTAGGAGACTATTCACCTGCCAATTGTCCGCTTAGCTGCCAGCCTGCTAGGTGCGAATTCAGCGTATGTTACAAAGAGCTGGCAAACCTCTCCCTGAACTCCAGCTGTGTGCTCTTTATAGTAAGAAAGTGCTCACCTCAGGTCCAACAAGCGGAACCTGTGCTCAGCCTCCCAGGTTGGGCAGATGAAATACACTGGGAGATTCATCACTTGATTAAGGTGAAACTCCAAAACAACCTTCAGGAGGAACTTCAGGTGGGGACAGAGGACTACACTGTCCTTGTGGAACACCAAGCACAGAGACTCCACTGAAAGCACCTGGAGCTCACTGATCCTTCTGGTGGAGGTGACAGACACCAAGAAGGCAGTCTTCACGACAGGTGTGACATCTCACACCTGTGCACTGACTCAAACGGTTTGCCCATGAACACTACCAACACCAGTAACAAGTCCCAAGGTGGTGGTGGTTCATGCATTGGTGGAAACAGGTGGTCAAGGTCCTTGAAGTAGTGCACAACCACCTTCTCCTGCCCACCACCAGCATACCAACTCGTGCCCAATATGCAAAGATGGTTACCAGATGCACCTTGAGGGTCGAAAACCTCGGTCCCTGACTGGGAAAGGACAACAAATAGTCCAAAAGGCTAGCCAAAGAGCAGGCCAGGGGGTCAAGCTCCCTGCCCTGGCACCAAATAGACAACCTTTTCCATTTAAAGGCTTAGCACTGGCGGGTCGACACTTTCTGAGAAGCCTCCACATTGTGGACCACATTTTCTGAAAGACCCAAAGCCTGAAACTCTAGCTGCTCTGGAACCAGACCGTGAAGTGCAGGGACTGAAGATCCGGGTGCAGGATCGTCCCCCATGAGACAACAGAGCAGATCTGGGCACACAGGCAACCACCATGGGGTCCTGCTACTGAGGCTGAGGAGATCCATGTACCAATACTGGTGGGGCCAGTCCAGGGCTACCAGAATCATCTGCGCCTTGTCCCTCTGCACCCTGACCAACACTCTGTGGATCAGGGAAAAGGAAGGGAAGGCGTAGAGAAGGCCTGGGATCCAGGGCCTTATGAAGGCAACCCCCATCAGTGTACCGCACTGTGGGGGTGGGGGGCAGACACAGAACAGATTCAGTTTTGCATTCTCCCAGGAAGCAAAGAGACTGACCACAGGAGTGCCCCACAGGGAGAACAGGTGATCCGCCACCTCCTGATGCAGAGATCACGCATGTGACCTCTCTCTCACCAGGCTGAGGGTGTCCGCCAGCTGGTTGGAGGCTCCTGCTACATGGATCGCCAGAAGATCAGCATCCAAGCTGGAAATGAGAGTCCAGGTATGGAAAGCCTCCCAACACACATGAAGGGAGTGTGTGCCACCCTGCTTGTTAGGTAATACACGGTCATGGTATTGTCCATCTAGACTTGCATGACCTGACCCTGGACAAAGCGAAAAAATCTGGCAGAGCGAGATGCACTGCACGGAGCTCCAGCAGGTTGATGTGGTAATGGGATGACTCCTTGGGGGTCAACAACCCTAGGTCATATGGTTCTCCAGGTGCACTCCTCATCACACCAGAGACACACTGGTTGTCAGGGTGACTGTTGGCTCTGGGCAGATAAATGGGACACCTTCCTCCAGATGTTCCAGGATGAGCCACCACTGGATGGCATCTGGCACTGGCTGGGTCACGAGACCAGCAGGTCCAGGTTACCTAGGTGCTGGGACCACTGGTGGCCCAGCTCCCTCTGCAGGTGGCGCATCTGCCAGCGGACCCATCTGACCATGTTGGTACAGGATAGCATGTACCCCAGCAGCTACAGGAAGATCCGGGCAGGGTGCGAGCCCTCAACCTGAAATAATCAGGCAAAGGAGATAAGATCTGATGCCCAGTCCACAGGGAGTCGGGCCATGGCATGGAGGGAGTCTAGCTCTGCCCCGATAAAGTGAGTCACCTGTGAGGGGTTGAGTTTGGACTTGGCCAGGTTGACCAGAAGGCCCTAGTCTCTGCAGGTCTGGAGGGCCAAGTCCCTGGACCACTACACAGCCTCTTTGGACAGCACAGCCATCAGCCAGTCATCCAAGTAGGGGTAGCCTCTGATCCCCTCAACACCTCAGGAATGAGGCCACCCCTGCCTGCAATTGATGAAGACCTCAGGAGCTGATAAGCGGCTGAAAGGCATGACCTGGACTTGGTACAGAACCCCCTTCTGCATGGAACTGGAGGTACCACCAGTGAGATGGATGAACTGGAATGTGGAAGAACACATTTTGGAAGTCTAGGGAGCAGAATCACATGCCCTGTTCCAGAGATGGTATTATCTAGTTCAGAGTGGCCATCTTGAACTTGTGCTACCTCAGAAACTGATTCAGATCATGAAGATCCAGCAAGGTGCACCAGCCCCCGCTCTGTTTCAGAACCAGGAAGTACCTGGACACAGAACTCTGACCTGCCATGCAGTCTGAGATATGGACTATGGCTTCTTTCTCAAGGAGATGAGCAACGTCCTTCCTGAGGGAGGACAGCGTGTCCTATGACACCACAGATTCCCTTCGTGTGTGGAGTCAGTAAGGTGGGAGAACCCTGAAGTTGAAAGGCAACCTTCTGCCCACCACTTCTAGAACCCATCTGTCCAAGGTAATGACAGACCAGTTGTGCCAGAAATGGCAAAACTGACCCCCCATGGGGGGCTGAGGCAAGGATTGGACAGGCAGGAGGTAGACCCCCCTGACCTGTCATTGGGCAGCTCTGGAGGGGGTACCGGCACCTGCTGCCGGAGGGGCACCACTATCCCACCCTTGCCCTTCTTGGGCCCTGACTGGCAAATGTGGTCTTGGGGCAGAGACCACGCATGTGACCTCTCTCTCACCAGGCTGAGGGTGTCTGCTAGTTGGTTGGAGGCTCCTGCTACATGGATCGCCAGGAGATCGGCATCCAAGCTGCACACGAGAGTCCAGGTATGGAAAGCCTCCCAACACACATGAAGGGAGTGTGTGCCACCCTGCTTGTTCAGGTAATACAATGTCATGGTATTGTCCATCTAGACTTGCATGACCTGACCCTGGACAAAGGGAGAAAATTCTGTCAGAGTGAGACGCACTGCACGGAGCTCCAGCAGGTTGATGTGGTAATGGGATGACTCCCTGGGGGTCAACAACCCTGGGTCATGTGGTTCTCCAGGTGCGCTCCTCATCACACCAGAGATGCACTGGTTGTCAGGGTGACTGTTGGCTCTGGGCAGACAAATGGGACACCTTCCTCCAGATGCTCCAGGATGAGCCACCACTAGATGGCATCCGGCACTGACTGGGTCACTGAGACCAGCAGGTCCACGTTACCTAGGCGCTGGGACCACTGGTGGCCCAGCTCCCTCTGCAAGTGGCGCATCTGCCAGCAGACCCATCTGACCATGCTGGTACAGGATGGCATGTACCCCAGCAGCTGCAGGAAGACCCGGGCAGGGTGCAAGCCCTCAACCTGAAATAATCAGGCAAAGGAGAGAAGATCTGATGCCCAGTCCACAGGGAGTCGGGCCATGGCATGCAGGGAGTCTAGCACTGCCTCGATAAAGTGAGTCACCTGTGAGGGGTTGAGTTTGGACTTGGCCAGGTTGACCAGAAGGCCGTAGTCTCTGCAGGTCTGGAGGGCCAAGTCCCTGGACCACTACACAGCCTCTTTGGACAGCACAGCCATCAGATAGTCATCCAAGTAGGGGTAGCCTCTGATCCCTCAACACCTCAGGAATGAGGCCTCCCCTGCCTGCAATTGACGAAGACCTCAGGAGCCGATAAGTGGCTGAAAGGCATGACCTGGACTTGGTATAGAACCCCCTTCTGCATGGAACTGGAGGTACCACCAGTGAGATGGATGAACTGGAATATGGAAGAACACATTTTGGAAGTCTAGGGAGCAGAACCACATGCCCTGTTCCAGAGATGGTATTATCTAGTTCAGAGTGGCCAAATTGAACTTGCGCTACCTCAGAAACTGATTCAGATCATGAAGATCCAGTGCAGCTGCACCAGCCCTCAGTTCGTTTCAGAACCAGGAAGTACCTGCACACAAAACTCTGACCTGCCATGGAGTCTGAGATATGGACTATGGCTTCTTTCTCAAGGAGATGAACAACGTCCTTCCTAAGAGGACAACATGTCCAGCGACACCACGGATTCCCTTAGTGTGTGGAGTCAGTAAGGTGGGAGAACCTTGACCTTGAAAGGCAACCCTCTGCCCACCACTTCTAGCACCCATCTGTTCAAAGTAATGACAGACCAGTTGTACCAGAAATGGCAAAGCTGACCTCCCATGGGGAGCTGAGGCAAGGATTGGACAGGCAGGAGGTAGGTCCCCCCCCACTTGTCATTGGGCAGCTCTGGAGGGGGTACCAGCACCTGCTGCCGGAGGGCACCACTACCCCACCTCTGCCCTTCTTGGGGCTCTGACTGGCAAATGTGGTCTTGGGGCACCAAGCTTGAGACTGCCTCTGCTGGAGCTACTGCTGTTTTGGCTGCTGTGACTGGAAGGGCCAAAACTGAAAGGGTTTCTTTTTCTGTTTCTGCCCCTTCTGGTCTTTCAGTGAGGAAGTCACAAAATCCAGGGTGGTGTTGGACTTCTCAATCCTTGTGAGATGCTCGTCCATCCCTGGGATAAAGAGGTCAGTGGCCAAAAAAGGAACATCAGCACATTTGTGCAGAGTATCCAACGTGAAAGTGAAAATCTGCAACCAAGCCCTGTGACACATTGCAATAGCCACTGCCATGGAACGAGCACAAGAGTCACCAATAACCAAGCCTGTCTGGAGCTAATGCCTAGCCAGTGCAGTGCCAGTGAAAACTTAATTTATTCAGACAAGTTTTTTTGAATGTTGACTAATGTTTTAGATTGAGAATTGATATGTTTTATTTATGTGTTTGTGCTGTATGTATACGTTTTATGTAACAGTGTTTATTTTGTGAAGCGCAGTGATTCATAATGAGACTTGCGCTGTATTAAATAAAAATTTGATTAACTGATTGAGTGCTTGACCCTGGTCTCTGACCAGTTCCACCAGTATCTGCATGGCAGCAGGTAGGCAAGGGAGGATATGCTTTAGCACTCCTATGAGGGAGTGACTGAAGCTGGCCATCATCAGGGCATAGCTCATCTGATGGAGACCCATGGAAGATGCAACGTACACCTTTTTCATTGCATGGTCAAGCTTTTTGGATTCCTTGGCACAGGGCTTGTCCATATCCCTAACATTGCCAGTTTTCCTGAAGACAGAATCGCCTACCAATCCCTCAGCCAAGGGATGGTCCGAGCAACCAGACATGCTGCCAGTAGGGACCGCTTACTTGCAGACTAGAGAGGCTGAGGGTGTCACACAGGATACTGCCAAAGCTCCAGAGCTGGTCCCAAGATGGTCTCTGCATGGGGAAAGTGACCGCTGTGGAGTTGTCCCTGTCCAGGATTTCAGTAAATGGATATTTAGCCCTTTTCTGAACTGGTTCCAAAGGGACATCCATGGACAGGTATCAATCTGAGAGCAGCCCCAAAAGACACTGGCACCTGGTTGGTAGTCAGTTCTTTGACCGATTCTCGGTCGAACCCACTGGTCCTCAAGGACTGCATGGAGAATCCATCAGAGTCATCCAAAGAATCTTCAAACACTGCCCTTGCCTGCTTCTCACTGTGCACCATTCAGGATTCATTCAAGTGGGAGATCTCCACAGATAACCATCTGGGCAGGCTAGCAGCCGGATGGGACTCCTTGGTAGGAGCTCCCTGCAACCGCTTCTGTGGTGGCAGTTCCACCGTTTGGTGGAGAGATGGGTGACAGAGACACTTGTTTCTACAGGACCAGAATGGCTGGACTGGAGACGACCAGTGGATCACCAGGGTCAAGGGTAGAGCCCTAAGCTGCTCAACCAAGGCACACTGCTGCCACAGCATATCCTCGTAGTGTTGCCTCATCCTGCGATGTAGCCTCTCTTTGTCAGATGGCGAAGAGGACAAGGAACACCTGCAGTGGCAGCTCCCAGACAAGCAAGAACGGGAGTATGAGGATTCCCTCAACCTCTATCTTGACTGCAACCTGAACCTCAACTAATGACATGGCCTTCAACAGTGATGAGAGGCAGGTGGAGGGGCGGTGTACATGACACAGACCGGCTCCTGCTTCTCAACCCCGCAGAGAAGCTGTTCCTGGGGGGAGGCGGCTGGGACCACTGACTACTGCTGACCCTCCTAAGTCAGGGCCAGAAGGACTAGGGTCCGAGAGATCAAATCTTCTTTGACCCCTTCTGACAATTGGTCGACTTGGTTGAGAAAAATCTTGGCCGCCTGGTAGGCCTGTGTTGAAGCCAACAAGCCAGATGGGATTACCATGGAGCTAGCAGCCTGTTCCTTGACCAAAGAGGGATCAGCCAAAGCTGAGCACTCGAAAGCCATCGAGGGAGTCGCAGTAGTGGGAAGAGTGTGCTCTATCCCAGTCCCACACCTGACAGAGGGACTTCTTCAGCTTCTTCTTGCCATGGTAATCAGGGCTCTGCCCCAAGGTCTAGAGGGACCTGCATGTGTTGCAAAAAGCTCCTGTGAATGACACTCCAACACTGACTCCAGCCAGAAGCAGTGCCAAGATAGACAAGGAACCTGACGCAGCCTTAGCTGCCGCAAGCCGGGCCGCAGATCCTGCAGCTGTGTAGATTGCCTTACAGACATCCTTAGACTTCACCGGAGGGTCCCACTTGGACAGCCGAGAAGAAGACAAGTGTAGCGGCCCTCGAGGGACGAGGAAAGTAAAGTTTTGCAGAGGCTGCAGGCAGTGACATCATGCTCTGCCCCCAGGCAGTAAATGCATGAGGCGTGTAGATTCATCCGTGACATCTTCTGGTTAAACTGTGCGCAATGCTTGAGGCCTGGACCCAACTTGGATTCCCTGAGTTCCATCGTGGACATTGAACGACTTGAGCATAACCGAAAAATATACTCAATAACACTGAGAATTTGAAAAGTTTGAACTTTGCAACTGGCGCACTTGGAAAAGGCCTACACTGCACATGGAGATGCAGAGGAGACCTGACACTTCCAGCAGAAAGGAAGATCTGACGTCAAGAGGTGGAGCTGAGGAGTATACCACACGGGTGGGTGGGAGAAGTTCGACAATTTAACCCTTTAAAGGAAGACTGTTAATAGTGTGGATAAGTGCATTATATACATCACATCCCTAGATAAAGCTTTATGGCAAAAAAAGAAAATACAATGACCGCACTTACCTTTCTTTTCTCTTTCATTTCGCGGTCGAGGTTGAAGGAGGAGGAGGACATGTTTCTTCGTAGAGTGGCTCTACGGCAGTGGATCTTTTTTAGGCGAGTGAGGTGTGTGGGGTGGTGGGTGCTGAGTGAGAAGTCGGGGTGGGTGTCAGGGTCACAGATCGTGTTTTCTTCTTTTCAGGTTTACAAGGCAAAAACAAAACAAAAAAAAGAGCAAAGCTCTTGGATGACCAGTTTTTTTTATTTCAGGTGGACGTGGACCTTAGGATGTTCAGGGACACAAGAGGTGGGCACTCCCTGTATCTCCAGCTTTGAAAAGGGGGTCAGGCCATACTGGAGGGGGGGCTGTCATCTACAGTGACACCGGGGGTGGGCACCCCAGTCCACTAATTATTCAAAGGGAGGAAATTAGATGGCACCCCAGTGTTGGAAAATAAAAAAGAAACAGAACAGCAACTTTAATAATGGCAGCGGGATTGAACACCTACCATCCTTTATTAAAACTTGGGTCAGGAGATAGGAAGTATATCGGGGGCAGGATCAGGCACTTGCCATCTGGTTACAGTATTTTTAACATGGGGAGGGATATATCAGCAGCTGGTGGGTGCCAGTGGCTGGTGTTCTAAGGATATGTGGGTGAAAGCAGTGTGATCTAAAGTGATTTTCTTTACACTGCATTTGTCAGCCACGGATGACCAATGCAGTGTGAAGGAAATTACCAACAGCATTTTACCCTTATCCTTAGAATGTTAATTTTTTTTTAACTGAGCATATGCCGGAAATGGCACCTTTTTTTTTCTTAAATGCATCTATTTATTCTCTTTGGCTTTGGCTAGTGGATATATCTCACATTGGTCAGCTTGTCCTCGCAAGGAACCCAGATTTTATGCTGCTTGTCAAGGGTTTTTTTTTCCTGCTGTGTGGTTTCGCCCATGCCCCTCTCACCACCCGAGATGGAGACAGATATGCAGTGATCTTAGAGCACAGCCCAGCACACTCTCACCCTCAACGTGTAGATTTCTGCCGCCCTCACCAATCCTGCCTCGGTATTAGTCCCAGGTTCACCTACCCCTTGCTAGGGGTCAGTATGTTGCTGGGCACTAGATCCCCTCAAAATGGGAGGGGGGGGGACACTTAAGCAGCACCGGGAGTAAGCATCTCAGTGCTGTAAACTTTCGTTTTTAGATGGTATGAGGGACTGGGCACCCCGGTGTCCAGTTTACATAAAAGTTGACACGGATGCAGGTAATGGCAGCCAAAGGGCCATATAAAAGAAAATTACACACAGCTTTGTTCTGCAGAGGCAGGGCTCCACACTGATGTATAGCCCTGCCCCGCGTAGAATGAACGCTTTTAAAACAGATACAGACACTATTTGCAGCATCAGCATAGTCCTGCCCCTCAGAAATGCGTGCATTTTCATCAAACTGCATTAAGAAATGCAGTTGCAAAAAAAAAAAAAATCAGTTATCCTTATAATGTTCAGTTTTTAAACAGAGCGTGCACACGTTTCTTCTTAAATTTCTCAAAAACGGGACAAATCAGGGACTTAAGCACAAAAGCACACACCTTATGGCAAGCTCTATCAAATCTGCAAGTTTCAGGTTTAAAATCCTCCTACTTGGCCGGCTGGCTAGTGCAGCGGTAGTGTTACTGCTTGCCATCCAGACAACCCGGGTTTGCGCCCAGAGTCCAGGACGTCTGGTACTGACCGGTGAGGCAGGGTCGGGCATCCTTTGGATGCCTCCTGCTTGGGAAGGGAGGGCACCTCTTTCCATTGCACGACCAGCCCCTGGTGACTCAAGGGAAGGGGGGTGTCATGCGAGAAGGAATAAGTGGTCCCTCTGGGGTGACCGCATGTTGGCACACACACACACTCGCCTGGCAGATGACAAGGAGGCATCACTCACCCAGATTGGGACTGGCAGGGGAGCATCGAAGGCAGGGAGGGGCTTACCTACCCTTCCGACGGCCCTATAGGCTAATCGCCAGGTCACCTCACCAGACCACACCATGGGGTGGGGTAAACGGAGGGTCTAGCAGGGGACAAAATACTCCCAGTAGTGCCAGGCAGATGACGGCTCACTAGCTCCTCCTCACGGGCCCCGACCATCGAGTGAAGTATCCTCCTCCTGGCTTGGTGAACCAGGGGGTCCTGCCAATGGAGGATAAGCCATGGGTTATGGTCGAGGTATCCAGGGAGGCTGTTGAACAAAGGCTGGTGGTGGGCTGGACCACTGAAGGACTCCTGCAGCAAGCATAAGGGCTTGGGTAGGTGGAAGGAGGTCCAGTAGCTGGTGGTGAAAATGGGGGACAAAAACAGAAAATAAAATAAAATCCTCCTACTTTTTCAGTTATAAGAGAGCAAAAAAAGGTCTTCATTTGTGTAGTTTTTATATATATTTTTTTCATCTCTGTAACTTTGCCACTGGTGAACTGATTCCCACAAAATATTCAGAATCCAGATGTCCAGGCACCAACTCCGTTCCTTACATATTTCAAGCAAATCGGCTGAACGGGAGCAGAGTCATTAAGGTGGAAAAACTGGGTTTTAACAAGACAAGCATTTGTCAATACCGAATGTTGTCTTGCTGACATTGGCATTGGTAATGCAGGAGTTAGAGATGCATAATAGGAATGGCAGTGAAGTACTGAACTGACGCCAACCTCGCCCCCACCCTGAAAAGACACATTTTCAACATAGGCATTTTGGGACCTCCCCTCATGAACAGTGACACTGTGATTTTGTTAATCTGTCCCACAATTTGATTTCCCACAGTGACCACACCATTCTCGCCACAGGTGCGAAAACAAATTTTGGGTAGGATGTGAAAAATGGCAGCTGTACTGTTCATAAGGAAGTGTGAAAAAATGCCAGTGTTGAAAATCAGGCATGAAAACATCGCAAATTTGCGAAGTTACAAGGGTGCGTGGAAACTATGCAATGCACGCTTGTAGCACAGTCATTTTATGGACTTTCAACACCAGATTTTCAACATAGGCATTTTAGAACCTGTGCTCATGAACAGTGCCACCGTCATTGTCTCAAACTGTCCCGAAAACTGATTTTGCACAGCGACCGTGCTATTCTGCGTCGGACGTGCGAAAACACATTTCGGCCAGGATATGTAAAATGACAGCTATACTGTTCATAAGGAGGTATGGAAAAATGCTAATTTGAAAACCTGGAGTGAAAATATTACAAATTCATAAAGTTATGAGCGCATGTGGAAACTGCACAACACATGCTCATAAAACAGCCATTTCCCCAAATTTGCAATATAGGCTTTTGAGAGTCCACCTCATGAACAGTGGCACTGTCGTTTAGATTCATCGATGCCAAAAGGTGATTCCATGCAGTGACCGCAAAATCACCTTTCAGGACCGAATAACGCCATGACAGTGACTGAATTCATGAGGAGAGGTCCCAATAACCCCATGTTGAAAATGTGGTGCCAAAATTCCCAAACATGGCCGAGACATGCACCAAAGTTGAAAAAACCCTATTTATGCCATTATACAGCTTATCGGCATTTCTTCAGTTCGCGGTCGGCTTTAAAGAGTGCAGACGTGTTCCTGCTCCACCGGGGATCGTCGCACCAGGCTCCGGAGGTAAGTATGGGGCAAGTGTGGGGAGGCAGGGTGCGCAGAGGGTGGGCGCAGGTTGCAGGAGGGTAACCGGAGTCAACGAGGGACGATTTTCTGCTTCGCAGGTGTAAAACAACAACAAAAAAAAAATCGCGGGACGGTTTTTCTTTTACAGGGGCATTTATTTGGCACGCTGGGGTGGGCTCCAGCGTGCCACCTAAGTGTTTGTTTTTGGGGGTTCTGTAGCCGATGGGGATTGGGCACCCGTCGGCACACAACAAATGGGGACATTATGCCGACGGGGAGTGGCCCCCTGTCAGCAACTTAAACTAGGAAGGCGGCATGATGCTGAGGGGACTGGGCACACACTGTAAATGGGAGGGGGGGTTGCATTATGCCAACAGGGAGTGGGCTCCCCGTCGGCAAATGAAATGGGTCGGGGCATGCCGCCTTGTTTTGTAAACTGGTCACCAGAAAACGCACGCCGCTGCGTGAGAAGCTTGGCTCTCAGTGCAGCAAACCTTTTCTTTGATCTGGTGGCTAGTTTATGTGTTGCTGGTGTCTGCACCTGCAGCTGTCTGCATTGGAACGAGGGACGCACTTACCGGTGCGCGTTGCATTCGCCCACAGTGACCGCACCTCCAAGTGTGTGCTACTACCGCAATATAATACAAAATCACACATGGCCCCACAATGCAAAGCATCATGGGCTGCATATGCAAATCACCACAGAGATGTTATGCTGGTCCAACTTTAAGCAGAATTGCATGGTGCCATAAGGCCTCTCACACAGTTTGCAAGGGTGCTAACAGAAGACATAGACACGTGTTTCATCCTACCAGGACTCATCAGTATGCCCTCGTCTGTTTAACACCCCAGTGGAATGGACCAGCTACCCTAAGGCAGTGTGCCTGGGATATATTGTAGGTGAACCCATTAAAATAAAAAACATTTAAAGACAAAGAACCTCTGTGCGTAAACACTGAGGCAAGGGTTACCCAAAGGGCATTTGGCTGGGAAGCCAAGTTTCAAGAAAATACAAAATCACACATGGCCCCACAATGCAAAGCATCATGGGCTGCATATGCAAATCACCACAGAATGTTATGCTGGTCCAACTTTAAGCAGAATTGCATGGTGCAAATGTTGTCTGCCTCTGAAAGCCTGAGCCAACATAAAAGGGTTTACTCAACCTACTATATGGGCATAATTGTATAACATGGTCCATAGTGAAATGAAGGTGTACAGTAGCTGGACAACAAGCACAGTGAGCTGTACCATCATACAGGGATGTTGTGCTAGAACAGCATTATTCTCGAAGACAAAATGGATGCAGGATTTTTTTTTTCGCCATAGTAAACCTGTTAAATATGCCACAGCCCTAATTAAAATATCACTGATACTTTCACCTATGCAGTTTGACCTTTTTTTGTTATCACTCATGGCTTCACCACTCGTAATAACATAAGGTCAAACTAAAGTCAGGAAAAATATTAGTGACATTTTTATTAAGGCCATACATACTATACGCAACAGACTAACTTAAAATATGCCATTTATCATTGTGTGTGAGGGGAAAGGGCCATAACTTATGACTGGCAGAGCCACAAGTGAGTTATGAAAGTCCTGTCAACTCACAAGTGATGATAAATTGCCTATTTTGAGTCACGCTATTATATTATGGTGGTGTGGCAGCACCACTATATTTAGGGCTGAAGAGGCACTTTAATGTTAAACCTCAAATTTTGAACTTTAATATCTTTGCAACCATTCAACTGATTTGCATGAAATTTTGTGTGCGCAGTTTTGTGGGTTAGATCTCTTGATGTGCCAAAGTCTCGTTCTGGTTGGATGTGTAGATTCCGAGATACGGATATTGAAATAAGTAAAATATTGCTTTTTTTTGCTGATTGTCTGCCATTGCCTAGCATCCAGATGGTTTGGAATTTTGGTCTGAAATGTTCAGGGTAGAAAAGGCTTAGCTCAGAAGGATTTCCTTTAGTGGTTTGGTGAAAATGTATTAATCCATTCCAAAGTTATTACATTTAAAAATTCGGGTTCTGAGCATGCTCAGTAAGTACTTCAAAATAGCTGTATGAAGTTTTCGGATGTGGGAACCTTTTCCGTGAGAGAATGAATCTTTTTTTTCATGTCGTGCTGCCATCTTGTTTTCCCCTAAAAATTCAAGTGAGCAAAACCACAAAAACGACATTGTGGAAAGTGACCAGGACATGTATCTTTCTATCTGAAGTTGGCACTTAACTGTTGCAGAAATGGCCTTGAAATGTTGTTTCATTATGATTATAAATCTCTTTTGTGACTCGTGTTACGAAAAAATAATATTTTTCCTATTGCGACTCACGAAAAAAGATCCTTTTTCATGAGGGAAAAATTATTTTTGCCTTTGCCGGCATACTTTCCTTGGTGTCTAGTGGCACCCCCCATCCTCCGACTGGCGTCCTCATATATAAATTATATTTCCCTGGTGTCTAGTGGCACCCCCCACCCTCTGATTGCCGTTCCCGTATCTAAATGATATTTCTCTGGTGTCTAGTGGCACCTCCCACCCAACCGATCGCCATCCCTGTACACTGTAATCTTTCCCTGGTGTCCAGTGGCACCCCTTACCCTCTGATCATCATCCCCATATAGTATGATGTTGCCCTGGTGTCTAGTGGCACCCCCACGCTCTGATGTCCTCCTCGTAATAACGTCATTTCTCTGGTGTCTAGTAGCACCCCCTATCCTCTGATCGCTATCCCTGTATACCCAGTAATAAAGAAAACTGTCCCTTGACATATCTTATTAACCTGTAGAAAACAAATGGTCCCTCGCCGATCCGACCCCCAACCCCCTGACCTCCCACTGAGCACCTACCACCCCGCACAAACCCTCACTCATCTGAACATGACCCAGGATCGGTATATTCACTCTAGTTAGGGTCACTGCATCTGGGGTCTTGCACTACTGTATTGGCTGATACAGTGTTTCAAGTATTGCTAATCCTTGCACTAAAAATGTAGCGTATAATGTCTCCTAAATCTGCTGTTTCCCCTGTATGTAACTGCTCTCGCCCTGCACTGATGAAATGTCTGAAATAATGATTCTAGTGTACGAACCTTCCACAAAATCATGTAATGTACTGTCTCCTGAATTGCAATTTCCTCTGTATGTAACTCTCCTGGGTCGTGCCTGAAAGTAGGCAACATTTTTGTCAAGTGCATTTACCCGGCAAACAAAAACTAAATAAATAACGATCCACTCTCTGATGGAAAACACGTCTTGCTGCTGGAATACCTGACTACAATATAAGAAACTAAGGTAAATTAGGTTACCTCAACTTTGTGTAAATAGGTTATTTACTTGAATAGTGTTCTAGAACTATTTATGTCTACCTTTTGTAACCACTTGCCCTGCAGAGGCTCACATTGAGCGGAAGAATCTAAGCCTGTACTGAATTTGCACTCTGTATTGTCTACTGTATTGTTCTTATATGACGTGGAACCTTTGCAAGTGGGCAATTTAGCTCAAAGGTTGATTCTGATTATTCTCAATAAACAATAAAGCGAATCACGGACAGATTCTTCCTTGGGGTTGTCAACCTTAAAGCTCACCTCATTAAGTCTGAATGCTTATGGAGTGCATAGAATGGGGTGAGTTTTACGACTGACAACCCCTAGCAGGAGTCCATCCCTGATTTGCTTTAGGGGTGGTTAATGCAGATTTTTGCAAAGAATATTTGATATACACAACAGTAGTTTACAAGTTATAGGTTTTAAATCTGCAGCCTGATTTTGCTGTTTACTTTGATTTTAAGAGTTGGCTTCAGTGCTGCACTAGGCACTGTGATATCATCAGCATTGTGAAATCTGTCCTCTCAGTATTTCACTGTGATGACAATAACCTTAAAGAGCCCTGACGACGGTCGGGCAGGCAACTAATACGTAGCTACCTGCCCGTGGGAATTTTCACCTGAAACTAATATTTTTTGTGCCATGGATTTTACAATATTTAACTCATAAGCCAACTTGACCTTCCTGATGCACGGCGAGGCGCTGCAGCCCTGTCCCAAAAGTAGCATAATTATGGCCTTAGCGTCTGGGGCCGGGGCTGGGAATCTCTGAAGAATTTAATAGTGGGGGATGGAGCTGCCAAAATGTACAGAGAGTATGTATCATTGCTGGCATGTTTTACGTGCATTGGGCTCATATGTATAAGCCCAATACATGTAAACATGCCAGCAATAATACTCTTTCACATTTAGGGATCCATCGCATGATTATACTAAATTCTCCATAGATCACCTGTAGCCCCATACCAGACCTTGCATCACAATTTTGCCACTTTTCTGAGAGGGGTTGCTGCGCTCCTTAGCCATTCGGCACGTACCACGAAGGTACGAGCCAGGATTTATGAATGAAATATTTAAAATCCACAGCACAATAAATATTAGTTTCAGGCTAAAAAAAAGCTCCGCAGGCAGCTATATATATGAGTTGCCTGCTCGGTCGTGTTAGGGGCCTCTTTAAAGATAACCATTGGGACAACAGTAACAACAATACTATTTCGATATGTTGCTGTTATTGATTTTATTAGCTATCTTTTTATCTTTTCATTTTTACCCCACTCCTGTTCAGATATATATTAGAGGTGCGGTCGCGTCCCTATAGTAAGGGTTAAACGATCATTTCTATGTTAAACCTATAATTTTGCACTTTAATAACTTTGCTATCGTTAAAACCGATTCACATGAAATTTTGCACGAGCTGTCAAAGACCAAAGAGCTCTTGATGTGGCAAGTTTCGTTCCAATTGGATGTGCAGGTACAGAGATGCAGAGTGTCAAAAAATGTGAAAATGAAAATTTTTGTGTAAATTCTTTGTCACACCATTTCTAGGAAATGGCTTGGGGGTTTGGTCTGGAAATTTTAGGGTATATCGGGCTTGGGTTGCAGATGTGCCTTTTGAAGGTTTGGTGAAACAATATTAATCCATTCAAAAACTATTACATTTTAAAGTTTCCCATTATTTGTTATGGGAAACGTTAGCTGTCCTGTGCAAAATACTATTTCTTGATCGTGAATGTGTCATCCTCTTTTGCAAATGGGGAATGCTCTTTCGTGCTGCCACCATCTTGTTTTTTTTTTTTTTTTACCAGGAGAGAGAGACACTAAGCTGAAGCTTGTTTACTTGTGTGACCTAAGAACACAGGGAAGTTAAGTGACTAGCTCAGAATCCCACAGTATGCAAGTGAGGGCTATGGGATTCAAACCCGGGTCTCCAGGTATGCAGCTCAGACCCTTAAACCACTGCGCTATACTGCCTCCAGTTAGCAAGGCAAACAAAGTAAAATATTTAAAAAAATGCTGCTACTTGGTAAATACCAACGGTTGTGTATACCTAATCAGGGACCTGAGGAATCGGATGCTGGGGTCAGTTTTTCAAAAGAATGGTCAGAAATGTGTTTATTTTAATCAGATCCATTATTTTCCGCATATTGTGACACTTGGTTTTGTGAAGCAACCATTCTTTTTCGCACAATGCGAAAAAGGGCTTGGCTGTAGCATGAAACACCAATGTTGTGCCGTAATGTGCAGCTGTACAGTGCCTGTTTAA
The DNA here is from genome assembly GCA_016271365.2 of Neoceratodus forsteri. Taxonomy (NCBI): domain Eukaryota; kingdom Metazoa; phylum Chordata; order Ceratodontiformes; family Ceratodontidae; genus Neoceratodus; species Neoceratodus forsteri. The sequence goes on from CM057452.1 coordinate 1,579,729,309, forward strand.
GCGCCCCCCTGCCCCAGTCCCCCATCGAATTATGTAACTCCCCCCAACATCCCAGATGTTATTTAGTTTTTATATTTCATATATAAGTTTATTCCTGGTGGTCTAGTGGCCCTCCCTCCCTGATCCCGATGCCCATTTTTTTATTTCCTTGGTGGCAAGTGGCATCCCCTACCCTCCCAAGTTTGTTAGCTGCTGAAAATGAAGAACTGTCCTTGATGACTTTTTTAATTTTTTGTTACGTGTTTTAAAAAAAAAAAAAGTCCATTGCCGATCACACCTGCACCCCCACCTGACCTCCCACTGTGCACTCACCTCCTCACACCCCCCTTGACACTCCCACACTCCCTCACTCACCTGAAGAGGTCCCAGGTTCGAGATCCGCTCTCCCAATTGAAGACACGTCTTGCTGCTGGAACCGGCGACTGCAATATCAGAAACTAAGGTGAATGTGATTCAATGTATTTTAATGGGGGTTTTAACTTTTATGCATAACTTTGGCATGTTTTGAGATTTTAACCCCAAATTTTCAACATGGCCTTTTGGGGACCCCACCTCATGAACAATAGGACTGTCATTACGCAACTCCCACTGGAAAGGTGATTTTGTGGTCCGCTGGCGAAACCACCTTTCTGGCAGATTTGTGTCACAACAGTCATATTGTTCATGAAATGAGGATAAAAGGCTGTTGAAAATGTGGGTCACAATTATTAAAAATGATAAAGTTATGACCATTTGTTGCAATTTCGCTATACACGCTTGTAACTTTGAGATTTTAAATATTTTGACCCCAAATTTTCATTTTCATTTTTCATTTCATTTTCATTTGTCATTTCATTTTACTATCTCAAAAGTAAGGAAATTAGTTGCAAAAAACTTGGTTAATGCATCAGTTAGGGTTAAAGTGACAAAGTAGGGAAATGTGGCACTAGGGTTTCCAACCTAACACCCCCACCCATCTGCGCACCAACAAGCATTGGGGCTGTTCCTGGGTCATCAGCCCCAACACTCACCCCATTCTCCTAGATTACTTATTTATTTAAAATTGGTGACCGGGAAAGGCACACTGAGCTGAGGCTCATTTCCAGGTGCGACCCGGGTACAAGGTGTACATTGAGAGCTAAACAGAGAAAATACAAGAAGATTCTAGTTACAGACGTAAAGTACTACAGCAGTATGCATGACAGCGCAGTTAACTGCATCATCTGGGACTTTCATGTCTAGTTGAATTGCATTGTTGTACCCATCTCAGCTTATTTACTTATGAAATGGGGTGAGCATTAGGGCTGACGACCCCAAGACACACCCACCGACGCCTGTTGGTGTGTGCAGGGTGGGGGTAGGGTGTTAGAGTTGGAAACTCTAATGCCACAATTCCCTACTTTTGTTGATTTAACCCTAACGGATGCATTAACAGAGTTTATTTGCAACATAACTTATAAAATGGGTAGAAAAAACTACCTCTGCTGGTTGGTTGAAACACATCACATGACCGTGCGTATATCAGAGCGTGACCGCACACCTGCACTTCACCCCTCAAAACAATTTGCCATTTTATAAGATAGATAACCCACTCTAGGATGTGTGTCACGCTCTGATGTCATGCGCCTTGGGTGGTTGACACACTAAAGCCTATGACCTCATGCGTATTTCAGCGCGCAAAGCGCTGTGTATATCAGAGTGCAACCGCACACCTTAGAGTGGGTTATCAATTACATATATCATTTGCAAAACACTTAATTAATGCACCAGTTAGGGTTCAACTTAATGCCACAAAAGTGGGGAAATGTGACATTAGGGTTTCCAACCCTAACTCCCAACCCCCAAGCAGCAAAAGGAAAAAACACAACAGTTACGTAAGAACTTATACCATAACAATAGATCTTCGAAGGGATCTCAGTCATCAGGTCACATGGTAGGAGCTTCACCATCTCTGAAGCAAGATCCACATGAAAGATTTTCAGCAGTACAACTGCGGCCGCCCACACCAACATTATGTGACGACGTCACCAACCCTTTAAAGGCGTGAGCGGCCCTACTCCCTCCTCAGTTCTTTTCCCCCCGGAAACAAAGGGAGCATAGCTCTAGCCATGGCATACCGAAGAGAGAGAGAGGTGCCCAGACCTTTACGAAAGGCTGGATACACCACATAGCCAGTTCCAGGAAAGAGTTCCCCCAAAAAGGGGGATGGCAGACCTAATGACTGAGATTCTCTCAAAGGTCTACTACTGTATTACGGTAAGTTCTTACGTAACTGTTCTATCTTCTTCAGGGGCATCTAAGTCATCAGATCACACTGTAGGAACGAGCCCCAAGCAGTTACAGGTGCAACAGAACAGTCTGGGAGAAGGCCAACCTTAAGCTTAAGACAGGAGGCCCTGCAGAACAGCCCTTCCAAAACCAGCACGGGCTCTTGAGGCAATGTCCAGACTGTAGTGCTTGGTGAAAGTATGGACGGTACTCCAGATGGCAGCCGTGCAAATGTCAGCAGCTGAGACCCCTCGAAAACAAGCCACAGACATAGCCATGCCTCTTGTGGCATGAGCTTTTACAGCTCCAGGCAACCCTTTGCTATACTTGCTGTAGCAGAACACACTGCAGTTTGCCAACCATTTGGATAAACATTGTAAGGAAACCTGAACGTGCTCTCTACCTGGGGCGAAAGAAACAAACAGCAGCTTTGACCTTCTACTTTCCTTAGTTCAAAGCAGGAAGTATCTCAAGGTTCTGCGCGACATCTAATGTATGGAGCAGTGCTTCCCTGGACTGGCATGCTCAGGAAATGTAACAGGAAATGGACTGATTGAGGGTAAACTCAGATACCACCTTAGGGAGAAACACAAGATTCATCCACAGACACTCTGTCTTTGGGAAAAATCAAATAAGGCTACTCACACAAGAGGGCCTGGGGCTCAGAAATCCTTTGAACAGAAGTAATAGCAACCAAAAATAATGCTTTCCAAGAAAGGAAGCGTAGCTCGCAAGTTGCAGCCGGCTCAAAAGGAGACAGAGACAACTTTTTCCAAAACACTTTCCAAGCACGCTCAAGTATTTGAAAGGATAAATAAGGTGGATAAGGAGGATGTATTTAAACTGAGTGGCAACCATAATATAAGGCGACACAGTCTTAAGTTGGGGGATTAGGAGGAGGTCAGGAAGCACTTCTTCACAGAGAGGGTGATGGACACTTGGAATGCATTGCCAAAGAGGCAGTCTCCTTGAGGACAGTGTACAGTTTCAAGAAAGGCTGGGATAGGGCAGAGGGGAAGGCAAGGATCATGAGTAGGGAGGAGTGGGGAGGGGCAGGGACAGTAGCTCAAGCTGTGGACCCTGCAATACGAGCAGACTAGATAGACCAAATGGCCTTCTTCTGCTGGCTTCTTCATATGTTCGTATGTATGTATTTATGTATGTATGTATGAAATTCAAATCCCTAGCCGAATAGGAGAGCAGTTGGGGTTTCAGATGTAGGATGCCCCTCAGGAAAATACAGGAAACACCCAGCTGAGCTATGGTGCGGTCGCCCACTAGCTCATGAAAGGGCGAAATAGTTGAAAAGTGCTCCCTGAGGGAGGAGTACTGGAGACCCGAATCCGACAGCGATAATAAGTAGTCCAGAATCTGGGTCATTGGACAAGTAAAAGGGTTCAGACTATATGTTTGTCAGCCCAGATGGCAAACTTCTTCCACTTCATGGCATAAGTGGCTGCAGTGCAGGATTTTTGAGTGGCCACTAGAGCATCTGCTACCCTGTTGGAAACCCCAAATCTGGTGATGGCTACATTCTCAGGAGCCATGCATGCAGATGGAGAGACTTGAGGTTGGGAAGTACCAGGGTCCCCTGAGCCTGGGTCAACAGATTCCTGCAGAGAGGAAGAAGAACTGGAGGCTCCTCCAGAGGCTGCTGTAACAATGGGAAACATATCTGGCGAGGCCAGAATGAAGCTACCAGAATCATGCTGGCCCCCTCCATCTACAGCTTGATTAGCACCCTCTGAATCAGAGGAAATGGATGGAAGGCATAAAGGAACCTCCCGCTCCAGGAGACAGACAATGCATCTCACCAGAAAACTCCAGGCCCTGGATCGAGCGAGCAGAAATTGGGCAGTTTTGCGCTGATTGGGGACGCAAAAAGGTCCAACTCTGGATGACCCCATCTGTCAAACAGATCTTCAGCGACAGATAAGAGAAGCTCCGACTCATGCATGCTGGACTGCGTCCAGCTGAGGCTGTCTGCCAGGTTGTTTAACACTCCTGGGACATGAACCGCTGAGACAGTCAGACTGTGGTCTAGCACCTAGTACCAGACTCTCATGGCTTTCTTACACAGGGGATATGAATGTGTCCCCCCCTTGCTTGTTGATGTAGTACACGACATTGAGGTAGTCAGACTGAATCAACAGCTGGCCCTGGGAAGAGATGATTCTGAAAGGCCTGCATGCCATACAGGACTGCCCGCATCTCCAGGACACTGATGTGCAGGGAGGTTTCGATCTGGGACCAAGAGCCCTGAGTTTGAAAGGGGCCTAGATGAGCCCCTAGCCCAAACTGGAGGCATCCATGGTGAGAATCTGCTGGGGTGAGATCATCTGGAAGGGAACCCCTTACAGCAGATTCAGGGGATCCATCCACCACTGGAGCACCTTGCGGACTGGGGTGGAGACCAGCACCAACTGACTCAATTCATTTATGCGCTGGTCCCACGGTATTTGGAGAGTCCACTGGATGTGCATGCGGAGCCTGGCCAGTGGAACAGTGGGGATGGCCACAGCCATCAGCCCCCAACAGCCTCAAGTATAGCCTTGCAGGGACATAACGGCTCTGGATGACCTCCTGAGCTTGGGCAATAAGGCACTCTGCCCTGTTCTAAGGCAGGAAGGCTTTTCCCTGTGCCAAGTCTAGAACCACCCCTATGTACTGCAGCCTTTGGGATGGTACTAGGACCAACTTGTGCAAACTGACCATAATGCCCAGGGAGAGAAACAACTGAAGAGCCTCTCCAGAGTCCACAAGAGCTGTTCCTGAATGGGGCCTTCAAGAGCCAATCATCCAGATAAGGAAAATGCAAAGTCCCTACCTTCTCAGAGCAGCAGCTATGGCTGCTAAGCACTTGTAAAGACATGCGGCATAGATGACAAGCCAAGGCAGCATTTTGAATTGGTAATGCTCATCCTGGAAGAGAAACCGGAGGAACCTCCTGTGGGAGGGAACACTGAGATGTGCAGGTAAGCATCCTGCATGTCCAGAGAACACAGCCAGTCACCTTCCTTGAGAAGGGCAGTAGACCTGGCAAAGTAATCATTCTGATATTTTGTACCAGAAATACAGAATTAGGTCTTTTAGGTTTAAGATGGGATGCAAATTTCTGGTCTTTTTGGGGACCACGAAGAACCTAGAATAAAACCCTTGTTTTTTCTGATGCCTGGGCACTGGCTCAAGGCCTGTTTGCACAGAAGGGACTGCAGCGCCTCCCGGAGAAGAGCCAGGTCGGCGGGGGGTCGGGGGGTAGTTGGAAGGCAGAGGAGGAGTCTCTGGGGTTGCTCGATGAGCTTCACAGTGTGACTCCTTTCTATTGTTGAAGAATCCAGGTATCTGGCGTGATCGTTCTCCATTAATTGAGACAGGAGGAGAACTGACCACCGACCACCACCTTTTGGGGTCGGGGACCAGAAGAGGGTCTAGCAAAGAGTCAAGCGGAGGCAGATCATAGTCGCTGGGGCTGGTCTGTCACTTTTAGAGCTCTTGGCAGCAGCTCCTGCAGTGGAGGGGAAGGGTAAAGCGGTGGAGGCTCTGTATTTGCCTTGGGGCCGAGAGGCTGCTCCCTGCCTATTGGGTCCCTTGTGAAAGGGAGGGTGCTGTCTGCTCTTCAGTTGTGTATGATAGAACAAATGGACATACTTGATAGCCCTGCCAGATGCCTGCAAATCATTAATGGTTTCCTGAACATCTGGCCCAAACAGCTTTGAGTCATTGAAAGGGCATTCAGCACCTTCTGCTGGACATCTGCAGCAAAACCTGAGACCCTCAGCCAGGAGTGCCTATACAGGCAAATGCCAGTGGCAGCAGCCCTGGCAATGGTATCTGGGAGATCACAGAGGAGGTGCTTGATAACATCCTTAGCAACCTGCAAGCAAGTGAGAACCTCCTGCTTCTGGGTACACTCTGGAAGGGCCTGGGCACTGAGGCACTGTGAGTATGGGTTTTCTAGGGACAGAGACCTGGACAGCAGATTTGTGTGTTAGCGCAGCTGCAGTTGACAGAGTACCCTAGACAAAGAAGAAGAGACTGCTGGGAGCAGTCCCGATCTCGTCTTTCTTTATGACCCCCAAAAGACTTGTCTCGGGCTTTAGTGGCCTGGAGCATAGCGACCAGGTGCAAAATTCCTATACCTCAGGTGCCCCAGGACAGGCACTTTTGTCACAGGACATCTGCAGTCAAGTGCCCTGCCTGTGGGGCACCTAAGGTATTTGACAGTCCCGTATTTTTTCTGTTGCTTGCTGAGCAATGTGCGGGCGCGTGGCCATTTTTTTTTTTTTTTGGTACTCATCAGCAGCAGTCAGCGTTATGGGGGGTGCTGGAGGATCGCAACAAGCAATCATAATTTTCCTTTGGGCAGGTGGAGGCGCGCCGAGCGAGCTGGTCACGAAATAAGCCATTCCACAGACTAGCTGACTTGAGGGAAAGAACGGGCTGACGGTGCTCCTCTCCTCTGACTGGCACACCTATCAGCCAGATGCTTATGTGAGGGGGTCGGACCATCATTGGTGGAGGCAGGCTGCAGGAGACTGGCACCAATCTGGGACAGTCTTTGCACAGTTCACCCTGCCCGCCCTCACAGCGTGTCATGAGATTCTTGTAAAGTGTGCCACTCTGTCATTTTCTGTTAGTGAAGCAAGTTGTGAGTGGCGCGCTTACAGCTTGGATGGATGTCCCCATTTGTTTGCGATCACATTTGGCGATCATCAACCAGCTATCCATTCTTAAACGGCTCTTTTAAGAGCTATTCTAAATTTAGTCAGTCTACTCAGTCACACAGCAGAATCAAACTTTATATCTGACTGAGAGGCAGAAGTTCAGTGATGAGGGCAGGGCGAGGAAGCACGAAGGGACTGAGGAAATTTAAAAATAAAAGCTCTTCTAAGAGTAACATCTATTCTTAATTTTAATCACAAAGCAGGGCTCAAATCAAACAATTAACAAGTGCCTGCCCTGCTGCAAGTGATAGGGGAGGGAGAGTACCACAAGGGAAGATCTCTTCACAACTTAGTAATGAAGTTAGCAGCCTGTGACAGAAACTGCTGTTACAGCTGCTTGTGTTTATGTAATAAATATAAAAAAATCTTGCCACACAGACTGAACTAAAATAACAGCAGACTACAAGGGGCCATTCTCAATCTGAGGCTTATAGGCATGCGGCAGCAGTCTTTTTCTATAGTACTAATTACAGTTGCAGCAGGGTACACAAAACAAAAGTAAAATAAGAAATCCTCCTTCCTTACATGCAGTAAAGCCCTGCCTCAAACATCTACATTAAGAACTACGTGGAGCTGAGAGTCAACTTGACTGTTAAGAATAGGGGTTTAGATACCTAAAAGAAAAATCACAAAAAAGCTTTATGTAAAAGCAATTCTGTGTAGCCTACCTAAAATCTGATCCTGTGAGTGTGTGAGCCCCATTGCTTTTGAAAAAGCAACTCTTTGTGGAACATTTGCACTACCTAAAGTATAAATATAACAAGCATTTGTCAATGCCGAATGTTTGCTTGCTGGCATTGGCATTGGTGGTGTAGAAGTTATAGAGCTGCGTAATAGGAATGGCAGTGAAGTATTGAACTGAAGCCAACCCACCACCACCCTGCAGAGTGACAGGCATTGGGGTGTGCCTTTGGGTCGTCAGGCATACGGCCATGCCATTTCACCACACCCTACCCTGCAGACACTGACAAGTGTCACGGTATGCATGGGGTCTTTGGCTCTTATGCGCACCCGTTCCATCAGAAATCTGAGTGAGATGGGTGCGGTGGGAGAATGAGGGTGAACTTTGGGGCCGAAAGAGTCCAAGGCATATCTCGATGCCGCTCACTGGCTGCAGGTGTGGAATGGTATGAGCATTACAGGCAAGAATCCCAAGTCACACCCTGATGCCTGTCATTCTCTACAGGGTTGGGCGTTATGGTTGGAAACCCTAATACCTCAGGCATTCGTGGTATTTTCACTCAAATTTTCAACATGGATTTTTTGTGACCCCACCTCATGAACAGCGGCAATATCAGTTTGTTAGCCGAAAGCTGCTTATGCACAGCGACTACGGCATTTAGCACCACAGGTGCAAAAACATTCCAAACAGGATGTAAAAATGACAGCTGTACTGTTCATGGGAAGGTGTAAAAAATGACAATGTTGCAAATCTGCAGTAAAAATATTAAAAAAACTGGTGAAGTCAAGAGCATGCATAGAAACTGTGCAACGCACACCCGTAATGTAATTAGTTTGGGGATTTTTTACAGCAGATTGTCACCACAGGCATTTTGGGACCTCCGATCATGAACAGTGTCACTGTGATTTTCTTTATCTGTCCCGAACAATGATTTCCCACAGCGACCACACATCTCTGCGCTGAAAGTGTGAAAACACATTTTGGCCATGTTGTGAAAAATGACAGCTGTACTGTACATAAGGAAGTGTAGAAAAATGGCACTAGTGAAAATCTGGACTGAAAATATTACAAAGTCATGAACTTACGAGGGTACGTGGAAATTGCGCAATGCTCACTCGTAACACAGTCATTTTATGGACTTCTGTCACCAAATTTTCAACATAGCCATTTTAAGACCTCTGCTTATGAACAGTGTAACTGTGATTTTCTTAATCTGTCCCAAACATTGCTTTCGCACACCGACTGCACCATTGTGCGCTACATGTGCGAAAACACATTTTGGACGACATGTGAAAAATGGCAGCTGTACTGTTCATAAGGAAGTGTAATAAAATGGCAATGTTGAAAATCTGGAGTGAAAATATTGAAAATTCTGCAAACTTACCAGAAAGGCGAGGAAATGCTAACGACGCCAGAAACAGTCATTATTAGGGAATGTTTTCACCCAAATTTTCAACATAGCCATTTTAAGACCTCTGCTCATGAACAGTGTCACTGTGATTTTCTTAATGTGTCCCGTGACATTGATTAAGCACACCGACTGCGCCATTTATGCGCTACATAGGCGGGAAACATGTTTTGGGCAAGATGTGAAAAATGACAGCTGTACTGCTCATAAGGAAGTGTAATAAAATGGCAATGTTGAAAATCTGGATTGAAAGTATTGAAAATTCGCAGAACCTACGAACGTGTATAGAACCGCGATAACGCATCGTAAAACAGTCATTTTTAGGATTTTTCCACCAAATTTTCAACATAGCCATTTTAAGACCTCTGCTCATGAAAAGTGTCACTGTGATTTTCTTAATGTGTCCCATACATTGATTTGCTTTACCGACTGCGCCATTAATAGCTACATGAAGCGGAAACGCATTTTGGCGAATGTGAAAAATGACAGCTGTACTTACTCATAAGAAGTTGTGGTAAAATGGCAATGTTGAAAATCTGGAGGAAAATATTGAAAATTTGCGAACTTACAAGCGTGCTGAGGAACAGCCGCAACGCACGCCAGAAACAATCAGTTTTAGAATTTTTCCACCAAATTTCAACATAGCCATTTTAAGACCTCTGCTAATGAACAGTGTCACTGTGATTTTCTTAATTTGTCCGTACATTGATTTCACACACCGACTGCGCCATTAATGCGCTACATGTAGGCGGAAACAGCTTTTGGGTGAGATGTGAAAAATGACAGCTATACTACTCATAAGAAGGTGTGGTAAAATGGCAATGTTGAGAATCTGGAGGAAAATATTGAAAATTCACGAACTTACGAGCATGCGTGAGCAGTGTAGCATCGCTAAGTAAAACAGTCATTTTGGAATTTTTCACCAAATTTTCAAAATAGGCTTCTAGAGACCCCACCTTATGAACACTGGCAGTGTCGTTCTAATCGGTCCTGAAAGGTGATTTTACAGTGATCATGTAAATCACCCTTCGGGCCCGACTAATGCAAGGACAGTGACAGCATTCATGAGAAGGGGTACCAAAACCCCATGTTGAAATTTGGTGCAAAAATTCCAAAAATGCCTGAGATAATGCTGCAAGTTGAAAAACCTATCTATCCATTATACAGCTTACCGGCATTTCCTCAGTTCGCGGTCGGCTTTGAAGAGTGCAGACGTGTTCCCAGTCCAATCAAGATCGTCGCCGAGGTCCAGAGGTAAGTATGGGGTGAGGGGGTGGGGAGGCAGGGTGCAGTGGGTGGGTGCGGGTTGTGGGCGGGGGCAGGGAGAAGCGCCAAGGACAGTTTTATTTGCAGGTTTTTTGTTTTTAAATGATGCCAGCGGGGCGTTTGCCATGCTGGGGTGGGCTCCCAGCGGTAGCTGGGGCGGCTGGTGGAGTGGGGGCGATGGGCAGGCAGAGTTGGGAACTGTCCGGCCGCAGCATCTGTTGCCGCGCTGGTGAGCTCCCAGCGTGGCACCTTCGGGGGGAGACAGTGGGCTGGCGGGGATTGGGCACTCCCGTCGGCTATCGATGAGTTGCCATGCTGGGGTGGGCACCCAGCATGGCATGTGAAACTTTGGGCGCCAGCATCCCGTCCAGCTATACAGTGTGTGCGTGGGGGGGGGCATACGCAGTATGCCCCAATGGCATGTAGGGAGGCGCATGAGTAGGCGATATCTGGATCGCTGCTCACTGAAGCGTAGCTCCCCTTTCAACTGTACTCCACGCATTTTGGAGCTGTCATAGACAGCTCGAGCAGGCATGGAGAACTGCGGCGCGCCTGCACACACACTGCCTGAATGGAAGAGGGCTGCCACACCTCTGAAAACTCGATGATGGCGTTATGTTTCTTGCACATGCGCAAGCAAACATAAAAGGATTGTTCTTTGAAGCCATAAAAAGGTACTGTTCTGTGCCTGTGTTCTGTACTACATTAAATCTAAGTAAAGTAAACTCTCAGAGTCAAGACCTTTATCATTTAATTTGGACTACTTAAAATCTAAATTCAAAAGGATTTGTCACCTTTGTGTGTTGTGGAGCTTGTGGGTCGACTGATTCCCCTCCTGTCCTCTTAGGGACTTGTGAGGGGCCTACTGATTGGCCCCCTTGAGGACTGAAGAAGGGCACCACATAAGGTAGTGGCTAGGCAGGACAGGAGGAAATTAAAAAACATTTAAAAAGCCCTACGGCCTGCCACTTTGTGTGTTGAATTTGTGGGGCGACTGAGTGATTGTCATTTCCTCTTAAAAATAAATTGCACTTTGTCGCCTTTGTGTGTTGTAGATGGTCTGTCTGTCCTCTTGTCTTAAGGACTATTGCGGTCTGAGGGCACTGGCCAGGGAGTTACTAGATAGAAGAGAAAAGAAATAAATAAAAACCTTTTCTTTGGGACTGCTGTACTAGTCTACACTACGCTGCATACTGATTTGTCCTCGTAAATAAAACAAAAACCTTTGTCAGTAGCAATTGGTGCTTGTTGGCCCAGGCATTGAAGTGCACGGCTAGTGACACTGAAATAAATCACACAGAGACAGTTTAATTTCTTAATATTTCTGTTTGTTATTTACAAGCTGACAAACCATTCAACTTTCTACTAGCCTGCCTGTTACTAAGCAGTGAGTGTTTTATTAATAAAGTCAGATAGTTACTTGAAGTACAACCAAAGCACCAAATAAACAACTTAGTCTCATTGGTAAACAAGCATTTGTCAATGCCGAATGTTTGCTTGCTGGCACTGGCATTGGTAGTGTAGGAGTTACAGAGCTGCATAATAGGAATGGCTGTGAAGTACTGAACTGAAGCCAACCCCACCACCACCCTGCAGAGACTGACAGGAATTGGGTTGTGCCTTTGGGTTGTCAGGCATTACGGCCATGCCATTTCACCACACCCTACCCTGAAGACACCGACAAGTGTCACAGTGTGCCTTGGGGTCTCTGGTCCTTTTGCTCACCCCATTCCATCAGGAAATACAGTGAGATGGGTCTGTATAGGAGAATGGGGTAAACTTTGGCGAGAAGAGTCCAAGTCACACTCGATGCTCTCACTGGCTGCAGGGTGTGGAATGGTATGAGCATTACAGAGCGAGAATCCCAAGTCACACCACTGATGCCTGTTAATCTCTACAGGGTGCTGCGTTATCGTCGGAAACCCTAACGCCTCAGGCGTTCGTTGGCATTTTCACTCCAAATTTTCATCATGGTTTTTTTGTGACCCCCACCTTATCAACAGTGGCAATATCAGTGTGTTAGCCAAAAGCTGATTTTGCACAGCAACTACGCCATTTGGCACCACAGGTGCGAAAACACATTTCGAATAGGATGTGAAAATTCCAGCTGTACTGTTCATGGGGAGGTGCAAAAAATGGCAATGTTGAAAATCTGCAGTGAAAATATTAAAAAAACTGGTGAAGTCACGAGAGTGCGTAGAAACTGCGCAACACACCCATAATGCAATTAGTTTAGGGATTTTTTACAGCAGATTGTCAACACAGGCATTTTGGAACCTCCGCTCATGAACAGTGTCACTGGGATTTTCTTAATCTGTCCCAAACAGTAATTTCCCACAGCGACCACACATTTCTGTGCTAGAAGTGCGAAAACACATTTCGGCCATGGTGTGAAAAATGACAGCTGTACTGTTCATAAGGAAGTGTTGAAAAATGCCAGTGGTGAAAATCTGGACTGAAAATATTAGAAATCCATGAACTTACGAGGGTGCGTGGAAACTGCACAATGGTCACTAGTAACAGTCATTTTATGGACGTTTTTCACCAAATTTTTAACATAGCCATTTTAACACCTCTGCTTATGAACAGTGTCACTGTGATTTTCTTAATCTGTCCCGAACATTGATTTTGCACACCGACTGCGCCATTGTGCGCTACATGTGCGGAAACACGGTTTGGGCGAGATGTGAAAAATGACAGCTGTACTGCTCATAAGGAGTTGTGGTAACATGGCAATGTTGAAAATCTGGAGTGAAAATATTGAAAATTCGCGAACTTACGAGTGTGCCGTGGAGGAACAGTACGGAACGATGTCAGAAACAGTCATTTTTGGGAATTTTTCACCAAATGTTCACATAGGGTTTTGGGGCCTACCTCATGAACTGCGACACTGTCGTTTAGTCATCGGTCCCGAAGGTGGTTCCTGCGCAGTGACGCAAAATCACCTTCGGGCCGATTAACAAAATGACAGTGACAGAATTCATGAGGTGGCCCCAAACCCTCATGTTGAAATTTGATGAAAATATTCCCAAATGCCTGAGATATACAGCAAAGTTGAAAAACCCTATTTATTCCATTGTACAGCTTACTGGCATTTCCTCAGTTCGCGGGGCTTTGAAGAGTGCAGACGTGTTCCCGGTCCACCGAAGATCATCGCGCCAGACTCCGGAGGTAACTATGGGGTGAGGGGGTTGTGGGGAGGCAGGGTGAGCAGAGGGTGGCGTGGGTGGGGGCGGGGTTCAGGACAGTCAGCGAGAAGGTTTTCTTGCAGGTTTTGTTTTCCTTTGACGCGGGGCGTGTGCCACGCTGGGGTGGGCTCCCAGCGTGGCAGCTGAAAACTGTTTGGGGTAGTGGAGCCGGCGAAGTTGGGCACCCCGTCGGCCACAGGGACTGCTGCCACGCTGGGGTGGGCTCAAGCGTGGCACCGGTAGTCTGTTGGGGGAGGGAAACAGTGGAGCAGGCCGGGGATTGGGCACCCCGTCGGCCATGGACTATTGCCCACGCTGGGGTGGCCTCTCAGCATGGCACCTGGAACTCTATTGGGGGAGGGCGCAGGAAGAGCCGACGGGGATTGGGCACCACCGCCGGTCATACAGTGTGCGGGGGAGATGCATGAGCACGCAATACGGTGTGTGTGTGGGAGAAGTGCATGAGCACACATCTTAATGCTGCTCACTGAAGCGAGCTCTCCTTTCAACTGTATAGCACTGAATTTTCAACTGCTGTCACAGACAGCTGCAGCGTTCATTGGCGAACTGTGGCCGTGCCTGCAAACACACTGACTGCACTGGAAGACAGGGTGCCACACCTAGGAAAACTCGGATGATGGCACTATGTTTCTTGCACATGCATGCAAGCAAACATAAAAATGGGTGGCATGTAAAAAGTTCCTGGGCATATACTTGTACTGCTTACATGCCCTGGTGGGCATGCACTTTTTTTTGTACGAATTTCACGCCCGGTCGACGACCCTGCCGGCAACTGAGAAGCAGGGACCCCAGAGGACCCCTGCCCGGAATTAGCTACCTACTGATTTATGAGGAAATTTTTTAAGTGCCTTTTTGTGTTGCCTGAGGGTTGTTTGATTAAACTTCTGGCACAGATCAAAGTCGGAGACTTCGTGTTTAGGCCCAAGACAGCAGACACAGAAAAAGTGTTCTTCTGTGGAAGCAATCTTCTTTCCTCAGCGACGGAAGACAGAGGTGGAAGGAGTAAGTCTCGGCACAAACAAAATAAAGATATGCTATAAAAAGAGATTCTAATATAATAGGTAAGAAAAAACAGGTAAACACGGCATGAAACTGCATCTGAGCTTCAACGGAGACCCATGCGAATGAGTCGACGGCGGAAAGAATTGGGGAGGGAGCGGGCCATTTTTGCCTTTTTATAGGTTTGCTGATGTCATCACATGACATCAGCGTAGCAGCATCAGATGTACTGCTGAAAATCTTCCATGTGGATCCTGCTTCACTGGCGAGCTCCTATGGTGTGACCTGATGACTGAGATACACCGAAGATATTAAATTTATCGTCTCCAAAGTCTTGGCGAATCATTGGTGGGATCTTCCTGGGGTTATCAACCCTAAAGCTTACCCTTCTCCCCAGCCTGTAGTCTCCTGTCCGAAGCAGAAGATACAGCTTCAAGCCAGTGCCTCATTGTGATACACTGTTCAAAGTACAGAAGTATGTCTTGCTACATGTTGTCAACACAGTCCATTGTAGCTTTCTTCACGCAGGTCTGAAGAAGAAGATCATGTCTGATGTTATTTTTCAGGCAACAGGGTGGGCATTAGGGTTGACAACTCAAGGAAGACCCCACCACTGATTTGCCAGGACCCGGAGACCCAGATCCCTAATGTTTTTCCTTCTGCTTGCTTGGGTGGTGGGGGTCGGGAGTTATGTTTGGCAACCCTAAAGCTACATTTTCCAACTTTGTGGTGTCAACTTGAACCCTAACTGGTGCATTAACAAAGTGTTTTGCCAAGGATTGCCCTTCTTTTTGAGATGGTGAATTGTATCCTGATTCACAGGTCCCTGGGAGACCTGCATGAACAGATACTAGCGTGCAGGAGCCCTTTGAGCCCTGCGCCAAGGGAAGATTCTGTCTGCCTATGAAGTGCAGGCCCTGCAGTTCCCTACAGCGACATAGGTCAAGAATTCATGGGGCTGTCTGGTGAGGACACAAAGTCCATCTGTCAGCCAATGCACAGGGCCCTCTGCCACCCACTGGTGCAGGAGTGCAGGGCCTTTGCCACAGAAGAGCTGTTTCACTATATGGTACTCAGGTCCATGCATGCAACCCTGCAGCTTTCATTCCCAGGATGGGGCAGGGTCACATAGCAGCACCATCCCAGCACCCTCACCCCATGTAGCTGGGTCACTGAGTTTGCCATCAAACTCAACTCACTGGCATGGGATCACAAAGCATACCCACTGGTGTGAAGACTGGCGCTCACAAAAGTTTCTTGGTAATTATATATAATACAGACCCTCCAACTGTACCATTTCTACCGGTACAATACTGGATTTTAAGACTGGTACGGATCCTGTTTGGATTGTACCATGTACTGAATTTTGCTGCCTCCTTAAATAATTAATCCCTCTGAAATCTTTACTTTTGCTGTGAACTGGCTGCCAGTACTGACACTGGCACTGACAGTCCGATCGCGGGGCGTCTTCAGCATCCCGATGGTCCCCATGGTAACCAGTGGCTCACTCACTGCCTGCCCTTTTGTGCGCTGCCAGCAGGGGCTTGAGTCAATGCTCGCTGACCACCTGGAAGCAGCTGACTGCTGTGCAGCCTTGCCCTTTCCCCTGTGAGCTTACTTGGCGGGGTGGTAGTGTCAGGAGAGATAACTTCCCCAGTCTCCGAGTGTTCTGCGAGCTGGTGCAGGCCACGAGACATTGATGACGGC
Source organism: Neoceratodus forsteri (assembly GCA_016271365.2). Classification (NCBI taxonomy): domain Eukaryota; kingdom Metazoa; phylum Chordata; order Ceratodontiformes; family Ceratodontidae; genus Neoceratodus; species Neoceratodus forsteri. The sequence goes on from CM057452.1 coordinate 1,579,745,551, forward strand.
GCGAGGATGGAGCGAGCTGGTCCAGATATGACTCAGGAGGGACTACTGTCAGGTAGAGCACCTGCCAGCATCAGCATTGTCACCTGCCCCCACATCACACAGCATGAGGTCGCCAGGCGGAGGCGGCAGGCCACACCAACAGACTGAGAGGAATCAGTGCAGAAGCCAGGTAAGGATGGGATTGCCCCCCCAACCCAGAAGCAGGTCATGGTATCAGATAGGGACTTGTCTACTGTAAGTTCAGGTCTTCTTCTGAGTTGTCCAAAACGTGCTTAGTATTTGAACACTGATCTTTCTGTGTGCAGTTTTTGGTGGTGGTCACCGGTGCTTGTGTTATTTGTTACAGGAGTTCTGAGCACTGAGGTGAAAAATAAATAAATAGGACGGAATTGAAAGGAGCCAATTGTAACAGCGGCTTCTGATACTGAAATCACTAAGAAGATTGTTTTTGATGATATAATGTACTGGGAGTTGAAAATGTCCACATTTCTCTAATAACTCGCTGAGAGTTGGAGTATGGAGATTGGGCAATTATTGTTGGGGTCTAAGGGGGGATTCCTTGTGAAGTGGTGTCACAACAGCTTTTCTGCCAGCTCAATGGAATGTGACTGAAGTACTCAGCTGATTGACCGTGAGTCGGACCAGTCCAGCATTGATCTCCAGATCGCCAGCCAGATCAGCTGTCATCAGGAGCGGGTCTGTCAGCTGCAAGACTAGTGAAGCATCCCCAGATAACTGTTTAATTCAGTCAGAAGTGGGGACAGACAGCATTTTAAAGCAGTAGCTCAGCTGTCAACTCACTGCAGGCCATGACTGTGCTCAGAGGGACAGAGAGAGAGGACTTATCTTAGGACTGGAAAACTGATGTCTGATAGAACTAGGTAAAGTCTACTCCTCTAATAAGCAAATAAAGTAATACCATTAAATTTGAACCTATGTGCCCTGACTCATCCCAGCACAGCCACAGCACACAACGACATTCTTTTGGGGCGGAGATAGTCACAGCACTGCTGGTCACTGTTGCTTGCAAGTGGTGGGGGCAGTCAGTACAGACACACTCCTCCTGCAGAGTGCTGGATGGAGCTAGTGCTGCTTGCAGGTGGGGGCAGGCCAGGACAGGACAGGCACCCCTCCTGCAGAATGATGTATGGGAGTTCCTGGCTCATGTGTAGCCCTCCCCCCCCCTTATAAAATTAGCTTATTGGGGCCCTAACATCAGCTGTGGTACTATGACCCCTTGGGAGCCAACTGATACCCCCTGTTACTGCCTGCCTCCTGCAGGTTTTATATGTATGCATTTATGTTGAACTGATTTAATGATAGTACTAAGGACTACAGAATAATAAATGAGAGAAGAAAGTGAGGAGAGAGAAAAAGGTGCAAGGTTAGTTTGTGCACACAGCAGTGTGATTGGAGGGTGGTTCTGCCAGGATGCCAGCCATGGCTGCTGTGGGGGTGGCAGCCAGAAACAGCCCCTCTTGCAAGAGACCAAGTGTTACTTTCTCACTGCCAGGCAGCTACGAAGGCTCAGACTAACCAAAGAGGATCATGGTTATCTTCACTTGGCTTGCAGTGGGTGGGCGGTGGTCAGTGATTCCATGCCATCACTGGAAAGTCATAAAATGTTTTTTAAACAACTGTAAACAATTATAGCATAAGAGGGGTTGGCATGTCTCTTTAAAGGCATTGGTTACATGACTGTTCCTTCATCAGCCCCTAATTTTTGTCTATCTTTTTGTATTTTTCCTAGCCATTATGTGATGCAGCAATTAGAGGTCGAGGACAGAACAGTCATGTAAAATAAAGGGTATACACAGATATGCATATCAGCCAGTGTTTTAGCCTTTAAAGGGATATGTTTACACCTCTTATACCATATTGCCCACAGTCATTTAGAAAACATTTTTCCTTTATGACCTAAAATGTTGTAGTATTTGCTGAAACAGTTAATTCTTTCGTATCTGGTGTTGTCTGCCATAATATTTGGTGTATCCATATGGCATGATAAAATTAAACCTTCTTTGTTTACAGTCCACATTACTCTCCCACTGCATTCTTTCGTGATATTACCTCACCACCATGGCTCCCGCACAAAAAAAGACAATGTCCACTGCTGTGCATCAGGGATGGGAAAGATATATCAAGAGAGTGTTTTATCTTCAATAAAAGCCCCAAAACTCACCATAGAGCATCTAAACCCCCAGAGCTTCTGGGGGCCTGGCGGCCACCAGACCCCCGGCTTTAATATGACTGCCCTACTCACTGAAACACAGAAGCGTACATATTTTGACTAACGAAATGTTGGAGGGTCTGCATATACACATTTTTATTTTGACCTCAAATTTTCAAGATAGTTGTTTTATAACTCCCCTTATAAACATCACGTGGCAGTCACAGTATATTGTCCGAAACATCATTTTGCACTACGAGTGCGAAAACACATCTCGACCAGGATTTAAAAAAGTGATACCTGTCACATTTATGAGGTGGTGTGGGAAAAATGGCTACGTTGAAAGTCTGTAACTAAAATATTGAAAATTAGGGAAGTTATGAGTGAATATTGTAATATTGCAATGTTCACGCATAACTTGGTAATTTTACCATATTTGTACACCACATTTTTGGATGAACCCCGTAGGTGAAAATTTTCAAATCCCCACAGAAATATCATTCCGCGCTAGAGGTACGAAAACATATTTCGACCAGGATTTGAAAAATGACAGCTGTCACATTCATGAGGTAGTGTGAAAATACAGGTAACTCACCTGTAACAGGAGTTCTAGGAATGGTATATGTTGTTCATCCACACTGTCTGGCAGGTTCCTTGCCGCTTTAAATCTTGCCGGAAGGTCTTCAAGCTGGCTCCTCCCTCCCACCCAGGTGGTAAAACCCTCGGCTCCGCCCCATGACGCCAGATCTAGCCTGCTGGAAGCCAGGTTGTGTGTGGAAGCTGGGGAAGTTGGGTGGGTCGTGTGGATGAACAACATATACCATTCCTAGAACTCCTGTTACAGGTGAGTAACCTGTATTTCTAGGGACATGGATATGTTGTTCATCCACACTGTCTGGCAGACTCCTAGCAGTTCTCTGGGAGGGGGGAGGCAAGGCGCAGACCCCCTACTTAGGGAATAAAGACTGGAGAACCGAGGCACCAAAACCAGCATCCCGGCGTGACTCAAGGTTGATGTAGTAATGGGTGATGAAGGTGTGTGCTGACTTCCAGGTAGCAGCCCTGCAGATTTCCTGGATAGGGACGTCCCTGGAAGCAGCCACCGATGCAGCGGTATGGCGGGTAGAATGAGCTCTTATCCCTCTGGGAGGCTCCATGCCCGCCAACCTATAGCAGAGATCTATGCAGGAGGTGACCCACCTGCCTATCGTCCGCTTGGCTGCAGGTCTGCCAGGTGCGGCTTCAGCGTAGGTGACAAACAGCTGGCGAACCTCTCCCCGAACTTCAGCCATCTGCTCCTTATAATAAGCGAGCGCTCTTCTAGGGTCCAAAGTATGGAGCCTATATTCGGCCTCCGAGGTGTGATTGGGGTAGAACACCAGCAGAGTCAACACCTGGTTAAGGTGAAACTCCGACACCACCTTCGGAAGGAATTTCGGTGGGGCGCAGGACAACCTTGTCCCTGTGGAAGACCAGATAAGGAGACTCGATGGAAAGCGCCTGGAGCTCTCCCATCCTTCTGGCTGACGTGATAGCCACCAAGAAGGCGGTCTTCCACGACAGGTGAGAGATGTCACACCTGCATCAGTTCGAATGGCCTGCCCATGAGCTTAGCCAATACCAGCAGTAGATCCCATGGAGGTGGAGGTTCTCGCACCAGAGGGGATATGTGATCAAGGCCTTTGAAAAAGCGCCCGACCACCTTCTCCTGCACCACCGACTGCTTGCCGGCCCGCGCCTGGTAAGCAGAGATGGCTGCGGTGCACCTTAAAGGTCGTCGACCGAAGCCCTTGCTGAGAAAGGGACCACAGGTAGTCCAGGATGCTTGCCAAGGAACAGGAGGAAGGGTCCAGGCCCTTGCCCTGACACCAAATGGAGAATCTCTTCCATTTGAAGGTGTAGCATTTTCTGGTCGACTCCTTATGGGACGCCTCAGCAATGTTGAGGACCTCGTCGGAAAGACCCAAGGCCTGGAACTCTAGCCACTCAGGAACCAGGCCTTCAGGTGCAGGGATTGACGGTCCAGATGGAATACCTTCCCCTGACTGACTGAGATCAGGTCCGGGCGGGCTGGAAGCTGCCTCGGGAGCCTGGAGCTGAGACTGAGGAGATTTGGATACCAGAACTGGTGGGGCCTGTCTTGGGCTACCAGAATCACCTGTGCCTTGTCCCTCCTCACCTTGAGAAGCACCTTGTGGATCAAGGGAAATGGGGAAAGGTGTAGAAGAGGCCTGGGGTCCACGGCCTCGAGAAGGCATTCCCCTGCAGCAAGCCCTGCTGAGGGGGATGGGCATGAAACAGTCTCAGCCTCGCATTCTCCCTGGAGGCAAACAGGTCTGCCTGAGGCGTACCCCAGTGGGAGAAGAGATCTTGTACTACCTCCGGCAGGAGAGACCACTCGTGAGACGCAGCCCCTATCCGGCTTAGGGCATCGGCCAGGGTGTTGGAGGCTCCTGCCACATGAATGGCGAGGAGATCCGCCTCCAGGCTGCGCACGAGAGATCAAATGCGGAGATCTTCCTGCACAGTGGCATGGAGCGCGTCCCGCCCTGGCGGTTTAGGAAGTACATGGCCGTGGTATTGTCCGTCTGGACCTGAACCACTTGACCCCGTAGAAACAGAGCGAAGGCGGTGAGGGCTAGATGAACTGCTCGAAGCTCCAGCAGGTTGATGTGGCATCGGGACTCGAGGGACCAGAGGCAGCGCTCTGTGCTCCCAAATGGGCACCCCAACCCATCAGACAGGCATCGGTCGATAAGAGAGACCATCGGCTCGGGCGGACAAACGGGATGCCCCCTGCAGATGTGCTGGAGCGGTCCACCACTGGAGCGTTCCCACATCCCTGGGTCACGGTCACTAGCTGATCCAGTGGATCGAAATGCTGTGACCATTGGCGGCCAGACCCACTGAAGGGGACGTATGTACCAGCAGGCCCAACGGACCACGCTGGTGCAGGCCACCATGAGACCCAGGAGGCGCAGGAAGTCCCGGGCAGAGCGCGATTTCCCAACCTGAAATGATTGGGCAAAGGAGGAAAGAACCTCATCTCTGTCCGCCAGGAGCCATGCTCTGGCTCGTAGAGAGTCGAGCTCTGCCCCGATGAATTGTATCACCTGCTTTGGCACGAGTTCCGACTTGGCCTCGTTGATGAGGAGGCCAACCTGAGAGCAAACCAGGAGGGCAAGATCTCTGGACCGCTCCACCTCCGCTCTGGAGGGGGCTGCAATCAGTCAGTCATCCAGGTAGGGGTACACCCGGACCCTTCGGCACTGCAGGAATGCTGTCACCACTGCCATGCATTTGGTGAAGACCCTGGGAGCTAGAGAAAGGCCGAAGGGCATGGCCTGGAACTCGTAAAGGGACCGCTCCGCTCTGAAGCGGAGGAATCTCTGGTGGGACGGACAGATTGGAACGTGAAAGAACACGTCCTGAAGGTCCAGGGAACAGAACCACATGCCTCATTCCAAGGATGGGATTATCTGAGCCAGAGTGACCATCCTGAAGGTCCGAGACCATAGGAACCTGTTCAGGTCGTGCAGGTCGAGAATGGGGTGCCAGCCCCCCATCCGTTTTGGGACCAGGAAGTACCTGGACACAAACCTCGGGTCTAAAGGAGGATCCGCCACCTTCCTGATCACCTCTTTTTCGAGAAGCAGGGCAATATCGGCTCGGCGGGCCGACAGAGAGACTGCGGACCCCGTGGCCCCCTGAGGGGCAACGGCTCAGAAGGGTAGGGCCTGCTTGAACTCCAGAGGCAGACCCTTTCCTACCACCTCCAACACCCAGCGGTCCATGGTGATAGCGGACCAGGCGGAAAGGAAGTGGCGGAGCCGTCCCCCCATTGGAGGAACCCAGGGGGGAGTGACGAGGCTGGGGGCGACACCCCTCAACCCGTCACTGGGCAGGCTTGGAGGAGGGACTGGCCGAGGGACCTCCTGGGCCTTTACCTCCCTGCTTCCTATTGGAGGAAGCCGTGGGCTTGGGTTTGGGATGCCAAGCGAGCCTGCTGGCCCTGGTGCTGGTGCTGTTGGGCTGGACGAGCCGCAGGCGCAGAAGGGTGAAAGGACTTGTGCTGCTGCCGTCAGCAGCCTTTGTCCTTCTGGGCAGATGTGACCGAGTCCAGAGTGGTATTAGACTTCTCAATCTGCTGGAGGTGACCTTCCACTCCAGGGCCGAAGAGGTCGATCCCCAAGAAGGGGACGACCACCAATTTGTACTGGGTATCCGCTGTGAAGGTGGATATCCTCAGCCATGCTCTGCGGCGCATGGCCACCGCAGCCGCAACCGATCTGGCACAGGAGTCTCCTATGTCCAGAGCTGTTTGGAGCTGCTGTTTAGCCACTGCCCTACCCTGGTCCCGAACCTGCGGACCGTGGTCTGCAGGTCGGCGAGATGAGGGATCACCTCATCCAGGAGCCCATGAGGCGTGGGAGAAGTGTGCCATCAGCACGGCCGAGCTGGCCTGGCGGAGGCCAAGGGAGGATGCAGCATACACCTTGCGCCCGGCGTAGTCCAGCTTTTTGGACTCCTTGTTGGGGGGCTTGTCCACGTCCCTAGCATTCCCGGAATGCCGGAAAACACTGTCGGTGACCAACCCCTCAGCAGAAGGGTGTTCCGAAAACCCGGGCAAAGAGCCGGTAGGGACCGCATACTTCCTGGCCATTCTGGCCGAAGGTGCAGGGCAGGAAGCAGGGCGCTGCCAAAGCTCCAAGGCTGGGCCAACAATGGCCTCAGCCGCCAGAAAGGCCTCCGTGGGGGAATCCCCTTGGTCCAGTACCTC